>CM056742.1:97481641-100058308 GCA_029851415.1 Eretmocerus hayati
TAAGATACATCTAAATTTGACTGACTGGAACCAAGGTGTCGCAATTTTGCGAAAAAGTGATGTTTTAGGGTTCACAAAAGGGTGTACCCAACTTGCCCTTATTAAGCCATTTTCTCAACAACTCTGGTCAACCTCAATGCAACGTATCTCAGCTCATTTTGAAGCTTGTTTTAAGACTTTTGAAATGATGTCAACTACGTCTAGCTAATTTCGATTAATTATAGCCGAGCTGTCTCAATTTTCCAAGGAAAAAACGATGTCAATCGGTGATGGAGTGCAAAAAACCATTCTTATCGCCGATCAAGCTCATTAGAAGCTATTATTCACCGGTTACAAACACGATTTCCGACCGATTTTGACGCGATAAACACGTTCCGAGTAAAAAAAAATCATGTCTACACGCCCTCTAGAGATAAACGTGGGGACATGTTGGGTACACTCTGATGTTGGCATTCTTGTTTCACAAATCATCTCCGTGTTTTGAACATCAAGTAGCTGCAGATCGGAGATTTGCAATTTTAAGAAACGGAATGTGAAGATCTTGGAACAAGGGATGAAATGCGCTAATGTACGTTGAGATTAGTCGAACTAAAAAATCTGGCACTGGTGTCACTGAACGTAATTTCTTCGGTGATTTCTTAGCTGTGCTATCATGAATCCAAACGATATTCTCGTGGTCCCTGTGTTATACTTTGAAACTGTCTACCCAATGCTCCTCTCCAATATCACAGAACCCTATCATTGCTTCCAGATGCATTTAGTCAGACGAGTTGCATCTCAAAGTACAAGGATGTTTATGCAGGTAGTTTTGAGTAATTGAATGATGTGACATGTTCTTTCGGAACCGCTGAAAGAGAATAAGCCAGAGAGTATTGATATCCAGTGTCCTACGGAATTCTTCATCTTCACAGTTGCGCTGGATTTTACAAAAGCTGCAAATGAGTTCTTACACTAACTACTCATAGAAGACACAGTTGCAGAACTATTATTTGGATAGGAATCCACGCTCAACATTTTACATTGATGACATAGCAATCCACTGTGTATCTGGTGTTAATGAACTCCATAACTCTCATCAACAGAGATCTTGGAGGATTTCATTCATTTTTGGCAGCATTCCATTATAGGGAGAGTCCGACACTGACACTCGTGGTCAAAGATGGTCAATCACAACTACAGTGGAACAACGGCCTTACTATGGAATCAAGCTTTCACGAGTTTCATCACTATGAGTAATAGCTACATGAGAATTCTGTGCACTCAATGGAGTTAATCCAGATTCGTTGATTGAAATTGAAGATGAATTCTCATCTTCGTAATTGGATCTCTATCCAGTGACAGTTTTGTTGTTCTTAATTCTGAGTGAAATAGTATGTCCTGGGCGCAAATTCAAGTCATCAACTGCATCTGGAGAATCTGAGTCTACAAAACATCACAAAATTCAATGGAAACTCGAAACCAGTCAAAACTACTGGGCACATTACACAGAATCGCAATATTGCTCAGTAATCGTGCAACGAGAGAGGTTATTCGTTGTGCCTTCGTTGATGGACCCGCAAACTGTGTTCTGCTCCGACCCCGACCCGAGTCGATCTCGTCTTGCGTCTGGATCACGAAAACTAAGAAACAAGGACTCGTGTAACAATTCAAAATTGGAAAATAATATTTACGAATGATCATATTTGTAGAGAGTAGGTAGGACAAATCCGCTACCAACCCGATTTCCACTAGCTTCTACCCCCACTACAGAGAGCTTGCAAGCTCTCCCAGAAGAAGACCATCCTAGACATCATCTTCGGCTACCTGGCTTCAACCTTGAGAAATGTCCAAGGTTGTACAAAGCCACTAGAGAGCTTGCAAGGCTTCCCAAAAGATGATCATCTTCACCTTTAACCTTAATAATTCCTGGTCACATCTCTACATTTTTTATCAAATCCATAACTATCGCACAATATTGAGTGAAAGTCGGTAAATGTCGTAGCAATGATGTTCACATCTCACCGACACGCGAGCTCGTTGGCTCTGGTGCTCCTGTGTGAGTTATATCAGTGCTCGCAAAGAACCGGATTTTCTTTGGCCGGCGTACTTTAGTGTGTGTTAATTGCAGATTACGCGTGCGATCAGCGTGCGGTCTCTACACCTGCGATTAGCATACGGTGAATGCACTGTGCGAACGATCCATATTGATAACAAAACAGTCGGAATGAATAGGTGTATTGGAATTCGAAGGAGAGCGATATACATATTAAAATTTAGTTAATATTCTATCTATTTCATCAATCAAGAAATCATGATCAACATTCAACAATTTTAAATATTCAACTATCCCTAATTTATCATTTTTCTCAATGTGTTCACTTTTCAATCCAATTTCTAAAAATTTTGTAGTTTTTTTCAATTTTTGTTGTTTTTGAGAACTCGTGGAATTTGGAAAGCGTTTGTAAACAAAACCTCCCAAAAATAGTAGTTTAAGAATAGTTGAGGAGGAAGCTTTCACAGTTATCGAATTTTTTATCAGTGTCAAAATCGGAAATACTCCCTTTTTCCTATATTCGTAGAATATAGAATTAATCTCACCGGATCCTTCTTGTTTTGTCACAGCCAATCCTTTGATTTTGTCTAAGAGGCTACTCCAGATCCCATAGTTGATTGAGAAACCTCTGTCCCCAGATCCGATAGATACTTAAAATTTTTCCCTGTCAGATATTGTACGAATTTCTAACTCGTTCTGGAGACAATGTATATCATCCTGCGCCCCATTCATCTCATCCAGGCTGTAATAAGAATCAAAAGCATGAGAATAGTATATTACGCAACAAGTGCGAGAAGGTCAATTTCCGCACAAGTTGCCAAACGAGTGCGAGAAGTTAATATTCACGCACACTTTGGAACTTCTCGCACAGCCAAATGAACACATTTACGCATGCTCGCGAAGCGAGCGTGCGTGAATGTGTACTTCTGGATGTGCGAGAAGTTTCGAAGTGTGCGTGAATGTTACTTCTCGCGCGAGTTGGCAACGTGTGCGGAAACTTCTCGCACGTGTTGCGTATACTATTTTTTGCAACTGTGCGCGAAGTTGTAATTAAATGCACCACTGTCCGAGCAAGATTATCTTGGAAACGAAGTTTTCAAGAAAGGCCAAATTCAGAGGGATGACGTGACATCATATTTTGGAACTGTGCGTGAATGAAAATGCATTAGAGCGAGAATTAGATTTACGCACACTTCACCAGTGCGTAAATGTAAAACTGTGCGAGAAGTCATTCACGCATTACTTCTCGCACTGTAAATAATGAAGAGAAGTCTCATTTTTTTACAACTTCGCGCACACAGTTGCAAAAAATGTTTATTAACATCGAATTGTAAACAGTGATTCTTACCATGGTCTCACCACTCGGATTGTGATCTCGCAGTCCTCTACATCTTAATCATCCAAGAAAACATCAAGTTTCCTCTCGACTTGTCCTGTTTCCTTCTTCTGAATTTCACAGAGTACGCTAACATCATCATCATCATCATCATCATCATCATCATCATCATCATCATCACCCTCTGTCAGAGCCAAGTGCTTCGCTCTAATTGCCTGACTAGCCTTGTGAATTTGAATCTTTAATTCTTCTTCAACAGTTTTTCTCTCTCTTTTTGACCCCCTTCCCCCCTTCTGCACCACCTCTTTCTTCACTCTCTTGCTTGCCATTGCTCTTGCCATGATGACGATTCAGACACGACTGACCTGATCTCAGTATGATGAATTCATTTAGATTACATCTGTAACGACCCAGATCCATTGGATCATATTGTAAGATGGTTCGAAAACCGTATTTGTTATCTTTCCAACAGGCTGAACATAGCTGTTTAAACTTACAAACGTCATGTCTGCGCAAACGTGATTATTGTAAACGTGCCTCAAGTTTCTCTCATCCTGATTGAATAGAATGATTGAATTCGCCTGGTCTCTAATCAAATGTTTCGGAATATGCGTGTACGATTGGCATAAATAAAATGAATCCACTCGGTGGTGTCTACCCATACTATAATATTCCTCAATCGTTTTCAACTTATCTAAGATGACATCATCAAATAGGAAAATACTATTCTTCAAAGCTTCATTGGGCTTCACTATATCACTATTTTTTCTGTACATGGAATACTTCATACCCACAGCAGCAAGAGGTTTCATAACACTCTCAAGGAACTTGTATTTGGGCTGTTCAAGAGACTTTGAGTATACGTGAATGTTGTTGCAATTAGGACCATTGGGACTGACCAGAAGGGAAATCAGGAGCTGGGTTTTTCCGTTGTTGGATGGCCCACATATTATAGCTCTAATGGTATTGGGTAAGAGCTTTCCATGACGTCTAGTACTCTGTGTGGGAGCGTCAACATCCACATCAATTATGTGGATGTTGTTGGGTTGTTTGATGAATTCCATGTTTGCATGAGTCTTTCCACACTACTCCTGACTCAATCAATTCTCGGATCGGGTATAAATACCCACACCAACACCGTGATGCTTCAGTTGCATTCCATGTTTGACATGGAGAACATGTGTCATCAATGCATTCATTACGAGGAGCAGGTCTTGTCAATTCCACCATCAACAGCCTCCCTTTCGAACTAAATCTTCCAGGCTATCAATTTTGTGGTCCAGGAACTAAATTATATAAGAGGCTTGCTCGAGGTGATAGGGGTAGGAATGAGCTCGACAACTACTGTATGAAGCATGATATAGCTTATGCAAAAAGTAAAGACATCAAGAATCGACACGTTGCTGATCTTGCCCTGCAGCTTGGGGCTGAAAAACGTGTAAAGGAAGGAGGTTTCTTGGAGAGGTTAGCTGCGAAAGCAGTTGCAGCAACCATGCGTGCCAAGCGATGATTTGGAATGGGTTCGAAGAAGCGTAAGACTGTGTTGAAGAGGGTGAAAAGGAGGGGGGCTCTCGCTGGGGTGGATATGCGTACGCTTGCTCTGGCAAAACGAGGAGGTTTTTTTACCAGCAATCCTACCCATCCTAGCAGTACTTGGAGCATTGGGTTCATTAGCAGGGGGCGCTGCAAACGTTGCAAAATCCATTAGTACTATGCGCATGAATAAGAAGCAATTGGCTGAATTGAGCAGACATAATCTTGCATTAGATGCCAAAGGTCGGGGATTGCGGTTGAGTCCATCGTCTTGCAGCAACCAGTGTGGAGGGGGTTTGAGGAAAAAAAATCTCAAAAATTGAAAGGGAGGGGGAAGAAAAAAAGTGAAAGGTACGTCGGGGAGTCAACTGTTGAGGTTAGCTCACAACATACCTCACTTTAGAGGTGTATTTTCACTAACTGAACTCCTCCCTTCACCTGCGTGGGAAACCGAAGCGGCAATAGTGAATCTAGGTGATGCACACTGGGTTCCCTACATGAAAAGAGATCGTTTTATTCATTTCTTCAATAGTTTTGGAGATTTGAGACCATCACGTGATTTGGTGAATTATTGGGAGAAGAGCTCTCCAGATTGTCAAATTGTCTACAACAGAAGTCAGCGTCAAACCTTTCGTCAGAGAAATTGCGGTCCTCTGAGTGTGAAATTCTTGCGGGAACATCTGCTATAAGAGGTGTTGCGTGATTGACTTTGACCCAGTTGCTTATTACAAATCACTTGTGAAAGATGTCTGAACAGTTTATGGTCTCAAGTACCTCATCGCACATTGATCAGATCATTAGGCTTAGAGAGCAGTTGTGTCTCAATAAGCTCCATGAGCTTGGTCTGGTTGATTTAACAACTTTTCACGCGATCCCCAATGTTGATAGGAGTAATAATACCTTCTACTGGGGTGATAAGGAACTACAGATCCCAACAGGACCTTATAAAATAGAAGATTTGGAACGTTATTTGCAGGGAGACATAGCTCTGAGAGTTCCATCTAGTGCACACACTGAGGAAGAGGAGGATAAATCTATACCACCAGAATTGAGTGGAAAACGAATTTTCCTGCGTGTGAATAAGAACACCTTACACTGTGAGATCTACTCATATCACGACATCGATTTCTACAATTCAAACAATATAGGTTAACTTTTGGGCTTTGGTAGGTGGTTGTCTCTACCAGCTCACAGATGGCACAAGTCTGACCACATTGTGAAAATTAGTCGAGTTAATATTGTGCGGGTGAAGTGTAATCTGATTAAAGGTACCTTAATCAGATTACACTCATCATCATCATCATCATCATCATCATCATCATTGATTATTTCAATCAAAGAAGCTTCAGTATTTGGGGTACTCTGATCTCATTCAGTTTTTGGTAGGCTCGTATTCATAGATGCACATGTGGTTGAAGGTTATCGGGCTTCAGTAGTTGGTGTATTTGATTCAGTTTTTGGTGGGTTCAGATGGCTGGAAATTGATTTCTCAGAGCACTTAGGACCTTTTATTTCAACAAGATGATTTGATTCAGAAGCGGCTCGATGATATCTTATCTCTCTTGAGCCGACAGATCGTAGCCGGTTTTTCTGGGTCTCTCACGCCAGCAGTGAAATACTGATATAGTCAGATCTGATTTAGCTTTTGAAGGGCTTAGATTTATAGATGCACTAGTATTTGTGGGTTCTGGGGCTTCAGTATTTGCTTGATCTGATTCACATTTTGGTGCAGAGTGGTTGGTAGCGAAATGTAATGAAGTTCTGAAACGGATTAAGAGGCGGTGCCAACTTTTTTGAAATTCCTAGCATTTTTGTTGATACTAGAAAACTTGGAAAAAAAATCACTGCTCATCCAATTCGGTTCGAGTACTTGTTTTTGGTGAACTCATTCTATCCATCAGCATTGACATGCTATGAACGTCCATTGGGAGATGGCTCGGTAGTTGCTCTGCTGGTAGATGTTGTAGAATCTGCCTGGTTTTCTCCTCCTGCTGTTCCTGAACTTCCAATGTCATCGTCTTGCTCGTCCTCATCTTCACTCTCGGATTCCTCGTCAAGCGGAGAGTAGAACTTTAGGCGATGGTATTTCCCGGTTTCCACAGCGCGGCAATACAATTTATTTTTTTGATTGAATTTCTTCAACCAAAATTCTCATTTCCTGAGGATGAGCTCCAATGTCGGCTTCGGCACGTAGACGAGAATATTTTTGTTTCTCTCGTTAATGAGAATTAATGAAAACGCTTGTCCGTATTCTGTATTCCTAATCGACGCGCTTTTGATTTGATACCGACGCGATGACAACAAATTGCAAACTCGAACTAACGGAGGATATAAGGTGTCCAAGCTCGTGACACGCAAATCTGTATTCCCATATGATTATTTGGATTCGTTTAACAAACCCAAGTCTCCAGTCAATCCTAGCAAGAATGATTTTTATAACATACTGAATGACTCACATATTTCTGATGCTGCTTATGAACATGGGGCTAGAGTATGGAACACATTTGGGTGTAGCAATTTAGGTGATTGTAGTAATCTGTACCTAAAGATAGATGTATTGCTCCTGTGTGATGTTTTCACAAATTTTAGGAAGACTTTCCATCAGAGTTTTGGTCTTGATCCTGCTCACTATCTCTCACTTCCTGGTTATTCTATGAGTGCTATGCTGCATCTAACGAGAGTAGAATTGGAATTATCAACTGACATTGATGTTTTAATATTGTTCGAGAGAATGTTACGAGGAGGAATTTCCCAAAGCTGCCTTCGTTATGAGTAGGCTAACAATATTTATCTACCAAATTATGATCCTAACAAAGAAACAAGTCACATTGCGTACCTGGACTGCAACAGCCTCTATGGAACAGCAATGCAATGGCCTCTCCCTTATGCAAATTTTAAATGTCTAGAAAATCCATCTGATTTCGATGTCACTGCTATAAGTGATGATTCGAACATTGGATATGTGATTGAGTGCGGCCTTGAATATCCAGAAGAACTACACGCTTTGCATGGAGACTTCCCATTCTGTGGAGGAAATATGATCCCTCCGAATGGTTATTCCGATAATGAAAAACTTTTGTTGACTTTATTAGCCAAAGAAAACTATGTAATCTACTATCGTAATTTGAAGCAAGTCATTGAACATGGACTCATTGTGTCAGAAACCACTCGCGTACTTCAATTTGATCAGAAGCCGTTTTTGAGACCTTTTATTGAAAAAAAACATTTTTTACTGTCAGAACGCTAAAAGTCCATTCGAAAAAGCCCTCTATGAATTAAATATCAATAGTTCGTTTGGTAAAATGATAGAGTCTGTTAAAAAGAGGAGGACGGTCTTGCTCAAAAACAAGAGGGAAGGGCGATACGCAGTTCAACCTTTTATTAGTCACCCTCGCTTTCAGAGACTAGTTATATTCGACAAGAGCTTTGTTGCTCTAGAAATGGAGGCCTTGAACGTATTGTGCAATGTTCCCACATTTGTCGGAGTGTGCATTCTAGAAATTTCGAAGCATATAACGTATTCTTTCCATTATGATTTTATGATGAAATTGTTTACAAAAAATCCACAAGATTGTTTATTGTGCTACGGGGACACCGACTCTTTTGTATATTATTCAAAAAACATTCATTTATACGAAGATTTGTTGAAACCTTATTGTGAATTTATTTTGACACGTCAGATTATGCACCCAACAACCCGTACAACATGCCATTGCTCAACAAAAAAGTTCTAGGAAAGTTCTCGGATGAGATGCATGGAGTACCGATAAAAGCTGCTGTATTCATAAAATCCAAGCTATATTGTATCGATGTTTTGGACTCTGAAAAATGTGTTGGAAAAGGAATCACTAAATCTTCATTGAGAAATAAGCTCAAGTTTTCAGATTCCAAAAATTGTTTATTCAATCAAGACTCAATGTACATGAATCAATTCACTTTGAGATCAGAGAAGCATACTCTGTATTCCATCCGCCAGCGCAAGCTAGCTCTCTCACCAAGCAATGATAAGAGAACTATTCAGAGCGATCATATACACACATCTGCGTATGGAGATTATCGTTTGGAAATAAACGAGCTCTGACCAAGTATATCAGAGCTCTCGCACCGAGAAGTGTTTTTCATACCATACCACTCTACCAGCACCTGATTTCGTTTTCGCTTCAGAATTCTTTCGACAAGAAACACGTTTGGATCTCGCACGTGAGTAAGCTCTGCTTTGTAGAAAAATCCAGAAATCTTTTCTCTCTCATAATCTTCAAGCAGATACGTGGGTGAGTTGGTTTGCTGCACTCGATATATAGTAAACGTTTCTGCACGCCAGTTTGGCAGATATCCCTTGTCAAAGAGAGACTTGTATTTGCTCACTCTCACAACATCACCGACTTTGAACTTATATTTTCTCGGCATGCTCCTCGGCGCATAAGCTGAGGATAAGAGGTCTGCTTCAATTCGACCTTGGTTCTTAGTTTTTTGCCAAACCTGGACTGGTTTCATCTGAATCGTGCGATGGACTGATCCATTGTAGGATTTCAGAACATCTTGTAAGATATCGATCCAAACGTATTTTCCTCTCAACGAGAATGATTGATAAATTTTTGATCTCAGAGTCCTAATTACTCGTTCACATATACTAGCTTTTAAATTACTGTAGGTGGAATAAATATCGATATTATTGTCGTCTCTCACCAATTCCAAGAAGTCTGTGTTATGAAATTCTCGACCTTCGTCGACTTGTAAATTTTTTGGAACGATTTTTCCTCTGTCTGATATTTTTGTGAACGCAGCCGTGACTTGTCAGTCAAATCAGTATTTTTGAAAAGATATTTCAAACAACCAACAATCTGCAAACTTGGAATAGTTCATCTCAGTCTAGGTGATCTGGAATAGTTGGAAATCAACGCATCGGAATCTTGTTGGCCTTGTTGTGAAGTCAGTCATATCAGCTTCATAATGGTTTTCGGAATTGGATACGAAGGTAAGAGGTTCATGGGTTGAAACTTCTCCATTTAAGTTAATATCATGTTGGCTCTTTTAGAGCATTGAGAAATATTGGAAGCAATACGTTTCAAAAAGCAGAAAGACTACCTCGCAGCTTTTAATCTTTTTCTGATGATAGAATCCAATTTAGACACTAGCTTTGACTTTTGTTGAGTTTTTACTACCACTAGTTTCTATTACGAAACAACAAAATATTTCAAGAAGTTACAAGATAGTACATGGGAATTGGACTATGAAAGAACTAAATTCCATCCGGATCTAAATACTCTATTTTATTCAAAGGGAGACATTGTTGAAATCGTAAATTTCATCCATGAATTTAAATATATGATCAAATAAATGTACCTAGTAGAAGTCAAAATGGAAAAAACTGATTAATTATTTCTAGTTCAGTTCTCTGCATTGGAAGGATGCCTTTCTAATGTGAAACTATATACTGACGAGAGAATGAGCTATTCCGAAGCCTTCTACGATTATCTAACAAATCATTCAGAATTTGATGACTCGTGAACCTTTCATTTGAACTATCAAACAAATGTATTTTCTTCTTCATTCTATTTTGATAGAGTACTATGAGCTTCAAGCAATTATGAAATTGATTGTTCAAGGTGATATGTTGCTAGCATAGTGGGTCCTTATTATTTCGAAAGAAAATATTCATGAAATTTTTGATTTTATATCATTTTATGGTTTTTGCTTTGAGCGCGCGTAATTGGTAGACCTAAAAGTAAAATATTCTTCTAGACCAATTGAACATCCTTGTGAGATTGCTGAACGCTCTAATGGATTCCAACGATGAGAAACATGGCTCTCTTGAACCAGTCTTCGATAAATTTAAACGTTTTGAGTTGTACTTAGATGACAGAGTAATATTTTCCCTAGTTTTTGGGACAAATTATTATTGGACTTCGGAAAATTATGATTTCCAAATGTTCAAAAACAGTGGTTGGATAGTAGATGAAGATTACTTATTTCGTCCGAAATTCACATCCACATTCTATTATCGAGGATCTTTGAAAGAAATTGTGAAAATTTTGCGAGGGAATTTCCACTGCATGACATTTATTTGAGTTGTGAAACTAAAACCTAACCATTTACAGAGCAAATGAAAATCGTGTGTCGTATTGCAGAATACATTGAGTCGTACTTCTCTAACAGCAAATTTCAACTAGAAGACACATTCACAGAGTGAGAGCAGAACTAATCATGTTTCGACTCAAGCAAAATAATAACAATGATATACAATAAACATCCATGGGCTCACCATAATAACCCTCTGCAAGAACTCAGAAATATTTTTTGGGAAGTTGATCCGAATGACTCAAACTTTAACCCGGATTCATATTCAATCTACTAATGCTAGAGGAAATATTCATGAAATTATAGCTATTCTTGATCAGGATATGCCTTGTATCTTAAATGTGCAATTTGTGGAACTGAGAGCGAAAAATTTTGACAGGTGAAAGAGAGATAATGAGGGCACAGCTACAAGATGGGGATTTTGATAGTATTTCAGAGTTGATCAGAGATGGAGAAATAAATTTCACATATATTCATTCAATAATTTTTAATGTTAAAAGGACTCGAAAAACTAGTAAAAAATTTCGTAAACTCAGAAAAAGTAAATGGAAAGTCGATCGGAATGCATGTGAATACAATAGTTTAATTTCAAAAGATCATTACAGAAGAGGTGACATATATCAAATATTATCATTTTTAGGAGAATATAGAGATCGTATGACGAATGTGCAATTAGTCCACTTGCGTCCTAGAATAAGAATAGTATAAGCTAATGACACATGATAAATAGGTAAGAGCATGCTGATTTTTTTAACGGGTCAAAAAGAAATGTTGAAGGAGATGTTCAATTATCGTGAATTCTATTACACTTACTGTCTTATGTCATGGGAGATTGATCATATTTTCGTACATCCATTTGTTTTCAATGTCGAGCGTAACTGTAAGAATATTAGTTTTGGAAAATTGAAAGATAGGATTTGTACAGATTATACGTCAAAATGTAGTTTCAATCCTTTATTCTCATGCGATTATTTCATAAGAGGAGATATAAGACATGTCTTGAACGGGTTATTTGACAACTTTCATATCATCAAGAACCCTCAAATCGTACAAGTGAAATTATATATACCAGAAATTAGATGTAATGCATAAAATTTGTAAATCTTTCATTCCAGAACAATTACAAGCAATTGAATCAGTCCTGGTCGAGTCGAACGAAGAGCACCTCAAAGCTCTGTGAAAATTTCAAGAAATTGAAAGGAAAATGCATAGAACTGTCATTTCTCCCATCATTTTTGAGAGTAACTGCGTATTTCCTATGTTCCTTGATTTCTTAACCAGTGAATTGATTGTAGATAGAGATAAATGTGAATTCAACCCATCTCGTTCAATTTCTCATTACTATCAAGGTAATGTTGAAAAAACCATAAATTTTCTACATATATATCGCTCTTATATCCAGGATGTACAAATTGTTGTATTAAAGAATAGAAAATGAATGAAATAACTTTTCGGAGGAGTCAGAGAATGAATGATACGTATGGGAAATGGAAACAGGTTGGGCTCCACGGGATGCAGCGAGGGAGGGGCTGCTCCATCTAAAAACCAAAAAATGTATCTAGCTTTGATTATATGTACTTTTGCTTTGAAATTCAATGAACTTATATATCTATATATCCACACTTCAGTTGTTTGTTATTGATCAATCCTTCCCATACAGCTAGATTTCCAGAATTGAAAAAAAAAAAATATTTGCTGGAACTCGGGATCGAATTCATGATTAACAAACTGAGCTATTCTCAAGCTGCTCAAATTTCATTAGCTCAATCGCTGCACGAAGTAAGGAAAAGATCGCGCGCAGCAATAAGTCATGTGTTAATCTCCAGCATGAAGTAAGACCGCGCGCTGATCGCGCGCGTGTATCGTAACAAATCTCCATTTACATCTGGAGAAAAATCAAACGAAAACATTTTCATGTTGAGTGCATACGGAGGTGAAGATCGTTCGCACAGTGTATTCACCGTATGCTAATCGCATGTGTGAAAACCACGCGCTGATCGCGCGCGTAATCTGCAATTAACACACACTGAAGTACGCCGGCCAAAGAAAATCCGGTTCTTTGCGCGCACTGATATAACTCACACAGAAGCACCCGAGTCAACCAGCTTGCGTGTCGGTGAGATGTAAACATCATTGCTACGACATTTACCGAATTCCACTCAATACTGTGCAATAGTAATGGATTTGATAAAAAATGTAGAGATGTGACCAAGAGTTATGAAGGTTAAAGCTGAAGATGATCATCTTTTGGAAGCCTTGCAAGCTCTCTAGTGGCTTTGTACAACCTTCGACATTTCTGAAGGTTAAAGCCAGGTAGCCGAAAATGATGTCTAGGATGGTCTTCTTCTGGGAGAGATTGCAAGCTCTCTGTAGTGGGGGTAGAAGCTGGTGCAAGTCGGGTTGGTAGCGGCTTTGTTCTACCTACTGTAGAGATCTCCTAATAAACAAGGATATTTGGCCCAGATTCATTTCTCAATTGTTCGTATTTCAAACGAGCGCGGGACACGTGCGCACCCGGCCGGAGACCCACCAAAGCGAATTAGAGGAGGACAGACATAACTCGCTAGCGAGCGGTCAGGTGGTCTACCTCGGTTTCGGTACTGGATACAATTCGTAGTCTGGAATGTTGTCTGTAGCGTGGTTGGGGCTGGAATGGTCGAATCGAGGGGCACGGGAGCAGCCCACGAAGCAGTAAAGTTCAGATACTCTATACGAGGTGAATGTCTGGATGTAGAGTTTCCGATATTTCGTCTCCATAAAATCCCCCGACAATTGGTTCGTCTTAATATTCTTTCAGATAATACATGACTGGATGATTTCACTAATTTTAATGACAGTATACATTTCTGATAACCAATTGGGTTAATATCCTTCTTCAAACACCCCTTTGACCCAGCTAACACGAACTTGATCACCTACAGTACCCACGAAAATGAATGGAACACGGGTTCCTTTACCAAAACAGCGATCACTCGGATGTCGTTGGGTGTACGGCAATTTTACAGAAAGAATTTGAAAGATGAGAAAAACATTCATCAGTGCATGTCTTCCAGAATTTTTTCCATTCCAAAACTCACATTTTTTATTGGCTCCGAAAAGGGAAAAATTACATTTCAATCAATCATCGATCATTTATCGGGAAATTAAGATAGCGTGAAAATACCCCCGGGGTCTTGTAGCTCTCCCTAAGACCTTCAAAATCGTACTTTCATACATCAATCTACGGTTTTTTGCACCCGAGATACGAGCGATCAATTGAGAGCAAGTTCATAGGCATTGATGGTAGCGGGGATAAAATGAAGTATGGATCAGTTATGTCTTAGAACGCACTCGAAACGACCTCAGACAGCTTGAAGAAGACAAAGCTCATACCTCTAGTTCACTTGTACCCTTGACCCCCACCAACTTCTCTTTGCCAGATCACTCGTAACTCTAGTGAAAAAACCCGAAGAGTAATGTATAAAAGAAAATTTTGAAGGTCTTGAGAGGAGCAACAAGATCCCGCAAGGTTTTTTGCGCTATCGTGATTACTCGATAAATAATCGATGATTGATTCAAATGAAAAATTCATCACTTTGCGGAGCCCATTGGAACTATGAACTTTGCGGCAAAAAATATCTCAAAGGACATGAATTGATAGATTTTTCTTCTCATCTTTCGAATGTTTTCTCGAAAATTGTCGTAGATCCGAGGACGTCCAAGTAATCGCTGTTTCAGTGGAGGAATCCGTGTCCCATCCATTTTGGCGAGTACTGTGTCTTGAATTTTGATTTCTTCCGAACATACTGCCGATCAATAGTTAAAATTTATTCCTGAATCTGCTTCTCATTTCCTTGTATCACATTTACTGGCTCATTACCAATGTTACGATGTTTCCTCGAATTATTTATCCAAGAGCTCAGGGAGAATCTTTAGCTATTTGTCACTCCCTTGTGAGCTCAACTTTCCCCACATTAGATCCTCAATACTCCTATTGGATCTCTGATAGATGGCGCAGTGAATAGTCGATTCGGTAGAGTATAGATTGATTTCGTACCTCTTCATGAGATTTTGGGAATGAGAGTTGTGAATTTCTTTGCCTTCATCTTCTTGAAGATTTTCTGGTACACGCCGTTTTCGCAAAATTGATTGCATCGCTGCAGTCACATCTTGCCCCGTTTTACTCATAATGGGAACGGCCCATGTAAACTTTGGATAATTATAAATCACAGTCAACATGTACATTCGGGAACAAGATGAACTGCAATGAGATGACGGTTAGTGACCGTTTGAGATCTGTCGCCTCCCTCGCACTCATGGGATAGCCTATTAGATGCGAGTGAGATGGGAGATCTCGAATGGCCGCTGACCGTCATCCCATCGCAGTTCACCTTGTTTCCGAGTGTACTTGCGATTTTTATGCTGTTTTGTAAGAGGTATCATCTCGACCAAATCAGCTTGCCAAGTTCCATCTAAACCACGTATGATGATCTTTTGATGAGGATAATTACGCCTCGCCGGCTTGTGCATTTAATTTACAACATTTTTTCTATTGCTGAATCAATAATGCAAACAGGAATGAGTCATTTGTTGGTGGTGACTCCATAATTATTGAAATGATTCTCCATTCAATTCATGTTATATTTTATGGGAAAAATCACACGATGAGACATGCTTAAGCCCGTTTTCAGTGTCACCACGATCCATGTCGACTCGATCATTTACAATTTCCATATTGTTATTAATTCCATTCATCCTACTCTCTAAACTCGTAATATTCTTCAGATGTTGAAGCAACGTTTTGAGATTGACTGGGTCCAGGGATCTCTCTGTTCATTCACAACATAATATTGGCATCTTCTATTAACCTGATACCGATTACGGGAGGACCACGAGCATCCTCACTCTCATCGAGTGTACGTCTGAGTACGTCGATGCTCGTCATGAGACTGATGGCTGCACTGCTTTTCACTCTATATACACCGTGTCTGTGATATATGGGGAAATCCCAGAAACTTTTGACTTTTGCTGTCACTCCTCGATCATTTGAGCTGTACGACGTCTCATGAGGCCTAACCAGTCAAATTTTCTTCGTTCAGATGTCCTGAAAGTGGACACCAAATTTGGGATCGATTGGTGGACGCGGATGGATAATAGAGAAGGTCATGTGCGAGAAAACACCCGAAAATCGAGGAATTGACGTGTCACTTGGACCGACTCTGAAAATTCGTTGAGCTCTCACGGTTCTAGCGTACCACAGTGGGGTCTGTAACTTCGCAGGGACGTTTCTAATGATCCAAAGTTGTGATTTTTCTTTTAGTGGGGGATGTACATCAATGGACTGAGCCGTGACAGGCATTGGGTGGTCTGTCACTCCGTTTCGATGAGGAATTATTATTCCTGTTCTTACGCTCCTACACTTTTTAACTCATTCTAGAGGGACTCTACGATGAACCTATTGTCTCACCCTCGCGAAAACAAAGGAATCGACCTATTGCACTTCTATGTACATCAAAGGGGGAATCAAGGAGCTGCGTTCAACCGGAATGAAATTAGTGTTACTCGTGGTATATCTACGTCGTTTTCGGCGGTGTACACTTGCTGTAATCAACGGACGAACCCGTAAATACCGAGAAATAGTAGATAATAGCATCAGAAAACCATATGCACTTCACTACGATCAGACTCTGGCGCGTTTGAGAGTGCCATCTGTTTGAATAGGGACAATTGACAGATTTATATAGACGAAATCGTCTCGGAATATTCTATAAAATCTTTCGAAGGGTTCAGGGACATTCCAAATTGGTATAAGGATGACTAGGATCGTATTTGATGTTTGTATTTGTCACTCTCCACGAAGAAAAATTTTTCCCGAGACACTTCCATATTTAGTGTATTTTTGCCACCTTCGGTAGATCACAAGCCTCCATCATTACTATTGTGCAATTCTTATCACGCATTCTGAAAGTTAAGACTCTTTCATGTCCATTCAAGTATTCTAAGAGACCCCCCAATGCTTACTCAAACAATGAAAATTCAGAAACGAATTTTCCAAAAGTACTCGCTCAAGACTTTGTTCTGTAAGTCAATTACCGATTTCTTTCAGATGATCCACATGGAAGATCATGTTTTCGGAGCCTTCAAAGAAGGGGTATGAAAAATTTCAGACATGTACACAGCTTTTTTCTATAATTTCACTTTTGGAGGCCAAAAGGCGAAAGTTTCTGGGATTTCCACATATATGTGCACTGCCTCTCGCAATTCTTCGATTATAGACTGCATTTCATCGTGATGACTGGTATAGCCTGCTGCTTGTTCTGCGACGAGTGCGAGGTTGGGGTATGTATGGATATATGTATATATCTATCCGAGCAAACGAGTGGCGTAAAATATCATTCGGCACTGGATCTCAGCTTGGCTGCTTCCTCTCGGACGTCCGAATATACTCACGTTTTTGCTGCTTGGATCGATTGAAATCCTCGTACTTTCAATCGATCGATCGGGGACTGGAACTTTGGGAATACGGCACTCTAGCTGTTCAATGCTAAAAGAGCATACTACGGCCGCAAGTTACTCATATCAAAAACTATAAGCAACTAAAAATGCCCATTTTACGAGTAAATCATATGTATGTTAGCTCGTTTTGTTCGTAATTGATTCTATTACTCGATTGAACCGTGAAACATGATAACGCCATCGCCTGACACGAGTATTTGATCGATGTATAGCTAAATTTTTAATATCGATATCAAAAATTATATCACGCAGAAATTCGTTCTACTGGCTTCAAATAACTTTGTTATAGCATGAATTTTAGTGATTCTTGTGCATGATGATCGTATATAAGTGGCTTTATGTATATAAGGATTTATTACCAAAGGAGGGCCTGAAAATATTAAAAATAATTCTGGGAAATAATTTATCGGGTATTTTCTCATGAAAAGAGTTTGGTTCGTGTGACCCTGATTTTATTCCTATAACTTTACAATGATTCGAAATTCACTTTGAAATTTGATTTTACACAATTCAAAACCACGATCTCGATCGTGTAAATAGAATTGTAAATTTATGATGATTTCTGGTCTCTTAGTATAATCGACGATGTGACTCTCATCCTCGATCTGACTTGTGTCTATGGAAAAATTATACGTCTATCTGTAACACATTTGAATCAGTACGCATTAGTACAGATATTTATAAATCTGAGCCCTATTCGCGTGTGTCTGATACTTTTGAGACACAAATGATTTTAATATCGTGCATGTTTGTAGTGGGCCGAGACGAAAAGATATTACGTGTGCGATGTATGGATTTCTACGCGTATAACCGGGTGATTTTACTTTGAAAACCCGAACCGGCATCAGACCACTGCGTAATGTCGGCCTCTCGTGAGTCTTAACCCCATCCTGGGTACAGAGACGATCGGTCCGGCTTGCCCAATTGGGTCTGATGCATTCACTTTTGCCCACGTTTACGTAAAAATATTAATTTCTGTCCCGCCCTGGATCATAAATAGTCGCCAAGTTGACTATTTATCCCGATCCAAAGAGGGTCGTGATATTTTAATCCGCGTGCTCGGCGAAGCGGTCCACTTGGATATTCGAAATTTCAACTTACATTTGGTCTTGGGGAGACCTGGGTACGCTCTCGATACAGGCGTATAGGTTTCAGCTTGTTGTAGTCTGCTGTCGTTCCAGCGCAAGTGACCGCGCACTCGTCCGTCGGCTAACTATATGCCTGAGCTCGCCAGATCCCCACTTCAAGACCAATTTCGGCGGCTCGACTGGACGATTTCATAGACACGCGTATTCATGCATACTAAGAGAAATTTTACCGCAAATTTGAATTGATTGGTGCGCTATTAGTATTGATATATCGGTGATCGTTCGTCGTGGAAAGGGTGTAAAATATAGCTGACCTGACACATATATATCGAGTTTCCCAATGGTCGTGTAAAAGCAGTTTCTAAGTATTAGTACATTGATTAATTCACAATAATTCACCATACAATTGTTAGTATTAGTATTACCACACCGTACATGCATGAATCTACTAACACGACTGGTCTGATGGTCATCTGCGCAAGTGGCTGATTGGAAATTCTTATTTCTAAAACTTTAACATCATCTGGAAATTGCAGACGTTGCATAGTTCCCTTAATTTATTGGAGTCGAATCTCATTCATGAAGATTGATGGAGATAAATTAAAAAAGACAACGAAACAATTTTCAGATCAGACCATCGGATCGTGTAACAAAAATTCTCGTGATTTTACTATAAAATGTTAACATTTCACTATACTTTGGGTCTTAAAATGATATGATGCACAATAATTCAAGAAATAAAAGTACATCCATTTGGTGATTTCTGGATGAACGATTCAGCTACCCTAATTCTGGATCGGTAATGTGAAGCAAAGTGCTTCGAATGTATGAGAATGATGAATAAATCATTACTGAAAATAACTATAAGCGATCTTGGGTCATCAATCGACCCACCTCTCATACGTTTCTGATGAGTAAAATGACGTTATATTTGTATACGAGATAAAAAAATCTATTGTTATATGGGGTCGTTAATTGGTTTTGGTTTGGAGGACTAGGACGGGAAATGATTTTCTATAATCATAAGCAGTTTCCTTGGAAGGATTCCATAATTCCCAGTATTTAGGGTATTTATGATTCCAAATCAAGATTTTTACTTATGATAACAACAATAATCTCTAAAATTCATTACCAATAAGAAAAAATAAGTAGGCATGATTTAATCATATAGAATATTTCCGATGTTCAAGAATGTAATTCCAAGTGTCTCTATTCCAAGAAAATTTGATTCTGGTCGAATCCAAGTACTTGCCATTACTTTTTATTGACGGGCGGGAATGAATTCATAAAATTGAGATGAGAAAAAATTGGAACTCCAGTTCCCCCAGCCCGTAGTGTGGCTGATAAGACAATTTACGACAATTATCAATGGATATTTATTGAAATGATATACCAAGTTCGGTGTCAAAAACTGAAATCTCGAGCAAATTCTACAACTTCACGTATAAGCACCAACTCATCAGCTAACTAACCATGCTTCTGGATACATATCCACAGCTAAAAGGTCGACTGACGAGCTTTTTTTTGGGTTGTGCCATTTTGGCGAAATTTTCTGGTTTCGAGATCCTCTCCGGAATCAGCATCGTAAGAGTTCTCTAAAGAAATGTGTTGTGGTCTTACCGAGAATAAATTTATTCTACTTGCCAATGATTAGACGAGTTCTCATTATGAATATCTGATCGCAGGGATGCGGTTAACCACCTAGAACTACTTCCTCTCGGTTCACTGGGTTTGACGTTCTCAGCTACTGATTGATGACCTGTGTCTCTCTTGCATATAGGACTTATTTCACCATTCACCGACAATTCGTTTTCAACGCAGCCCGAATGATCTGGATTGTAATTCACCGACAATTCGTTTTCAACGCAGCCCGAATGAACTGAATCACAATTCACCGACAATTCGTTTCCAACGCAGCCTGAATAAACTGAATCGCAATTCACCGACAATTCGTTTTCAACGCAGCCTGAATGAACTGAATCGCAATTCACCGACAATTTGTTTTCAACGTAGCCCGAATGAACTGAATCACAATTCACCGACAATTCGTTTTCAACGCAGTCTGAATGAACTGAATCTGAAATAGCCTCACATGCGAGAACGTCATGAGTAACAATCTGTAACTGATTACTAGTCACTCCGAGTACCCGGGTTTTATTTACAAAGGCCCTTTTCCCCCATTGAATCCTGAGTTTTTTGACCTTTGTCTCATCATGAACTATGGCTCTTGGAGTGCAAAAATCTAATTTTAGGACCCATCTGTAGTAGTCCATCTGAATCTTTTCTAGCTCTTGCTGCTCCACCCATCCCCAAATTTCCACACCATATTCCATGACACTCCTGACTAAATACTCGAAAAGCTTCTTTCTCCTCCTAAAATCATTCTTACAAAATCTCTCCCCAATTCCCCAAGTCTTCCTTGCCGCTACAATGCCTTTTCTTTGTCTGTCAGCTATGTGATGTTTGAAGTTTCCTGCACTGTTGAAGATAAATCCCAGATATTTGAAAGTTTTCACCTCTTCGAGTTGCTCTTTGTCCCATTTCCACTTCTCCAATCTACTATTTCTCCCCCTATTGAACACCAAGATCTTGGTTTTCTCAACACTCAGTACTAACGATCTTTCTTTCAAAAATTTTCTTAGCGTATCCAACATATCCAACATGGCCTCCCTATTCTCTGCCAGTAAAACTAAATCATCTGCATAGGCCAGGGACCAAATTCTCTTGTTTTCTATCTTCACCCCTCCTATATTCCTCTCCTCAAATTCTTTCTCCAGTCCTGCTATGTAGATGCAGAAAAGTAGAGGACTTAACACACACCCCTGCCTCAACCCCTTGCCTTTCCAAAACTCCTCTGTCAGCTCCTCTCCTACCCTCACCTTTACCTTTGTCTCTTGATATAATTCCTTGATTCTTTCTATCAAATATCTACTGATTCCTGCCTTTTCCATAATACTCCACAATTTTTTCCTATCCACTGAATCAAACGCCGCTTTCAGGTCGACAAAAGCCGCGTACAATTTTTTCTTTTTCAATTTTGCTCTCTGCACCAGATGATTCAGGATGTAGATATTATCTATTGTTGACCTGCCTTTTCTGAATCCAGCTTGCCCTTCTGGTAATAAGCCAAGCATCTCCACTTCCTCCTCTAGCTTTCCTCTGATAATTTCGCAATACATTTTTAGCACGGCCGTAAGCAGCGAGATTCCTCTGTAATTATTAGTTACTTCCTCGTCACCCTTCTTGAAGAGGGGAACTATGATGGCAGTCATCCAATCCTCAGGAATTCCTTCTCCTTGCCACACGTCTTCCAAAATTCTGATTAACTCCCTTTTCAACCCTTGCCCTGCGTAGATCCACACTTCACTAGGAATCTCATCTATACCAGTTGCTTTCTTCTTTCTGAGTGATCTCCAAGCTTTTTTGATATCTACTGATTCCAGCTGCTCCTTTTCTTCTTCCCCTTCTACAGTTCTTCTCGCCTCTCCAGTAACTTTGGTGTCCGAGCCCTCAAGTAAATTCCTGAAGTGTGTTCTCCATTGCTCATTTCCAATATGATTCTCCACTCTCCTTCTCTTCACTCTGTACTTGTTCAGGAATTTCCACACGTCGCTTTCATTTTTTATCTGTTTCAGTTCTTCTTCTTCCCTCTCTTTGAATTCTTGTTCCTTCCTTTTGCATAGATTTCTCCATTCGTTCCTCTTCTTCAGATAAACCTCCTTCTGTCCATATCCCTCTTTCCATTTTCTGTAAGCTATTCTGCTGATCCTTTTCGATTTTCCACACTCTTTGTCCCACCATCTTTTCATTCCCAGTCTCCACTTCTTCCTTGTTCTTGGTTCCCTTGTATTAGCGGTTTCCCTTATCAGCTGTTTCATCATTTCCCACCTCTCTCGAACACTTCCCTCCAGTTCATTCATCTCACTCGTTGCCTCAGAAAAGTTCTGAATGTCTTCAATGGTCCATGTGAATATCTTCTTTCTAGGTCTGTGCATACCCTTTATCCCTGAGTCCTCATCCTTCCAAACCATCTCCGTTTGTCCAGACTCTATGAATACACTGATTGGCGCATGGTCTGATTCTATTCGCTCCTCCACTTCGAATCTTCCTACTGACTCCAGCGTTTCACTGTTGACAATGACATAATCAATGACTGTGCTCCCTCTAGCACCGATAAATGTGTATTCACCCTCCTCATCCCCCTCATGAGATCCATTCAGAATTTTCCAACCTTTCCTACTCATAAAATTTACCATATTCTTACCTTCGTTACTGCATGTCTTATCCTTACTTTTCCTCCTTGCCTCTTCACCATCATTCACAACATGACCTTCCTCTCCGATTCTTATGTTGAAGTCTCCTCCAATAATGAGCCTTCCCTCTTGGAGGAAATCCAAATCCTCCCAGACCTTCCAAAACTTTTCTGCTTCGCCTGCGTTGTACACTGACCACACATTCCATTTACCTTCCTCTGAACTGATAGCTGTTCTTATCAAACCTCTTTCTACTTGTTCCACTGCTTCAAATCCGCTGCTGCACCACTCCTTTTTCACTCCTATTAGGAAACCTCCCTTTGCTCTTCCTTTCCTATGTTCCCTTGTTGCTGGGATGATGTGCCAATGGAAGCCGCCGGGCAGTTTACTCTCTAGACCTTGTACATCCTTGCTTTCCACCCACGTCTCCGACAAGCTGACAAAATCTGATCCTTCTATGAATTTCCACACATCCAGATCCTTGCTCATGAGACCAGCAATATTCCAGAACGTAAATTTCCTTACCTGATCTACATACTTAGACCCATATACTTCCCTTTGGGTTGCATCTCTCCATTCCTGGTCTAAACAAAATTTGTACCATCATTATCCCCTTGCCTTTGCTCTAGCGTCCTCTTCATATCGATTTCCATTTTCAGCTTTTCTTCCCACCTTCTCCACCCACCTTTGTACCACACCTTGCCTTGACCTATCTTCAGATTCCATCCCTCGCTTTTCTTTTCCTTTACCCATTTGTTGATTTCTTCTTGCACTTTTCTTTCTTCGTATGACAAATCATTTTAACTGAGGGAGGCGAAATACAACCCTAACTTCAAAGAAATCAGGACAGAAGAAATGCCGAAGTACCTAAAAGAACCTAAGAATGGGGTGCAAATAGATGTAATAGCAAGACTGCGATGTGGTAATTTTGAGGAGAATAATAAATATTGGTTAGAAGAAAGACTCAGAGTGTGCAAATTATGTAAAAGTAGGGGAGGGTCTTTGCAACATTTGATTCAGGACTGTGGCAAAGCAAGAGAATGGACGAGAGATTTGCCTGGGGGAGACAGTGAAGAAAAGATGAGGTTCCTACTAAGTGAGATAGGGGATAGCAAAGTAAGCAAGATAGGAAAAAGAATTGAAATGGAAATTAATAAGATAGAAAGGTTAGAAAAATAAGGTACAGTGCGCGTGCAGCAGAGGTAGAGCCGTCAGAGGATGGATGTATGAAGGATGGGTGAGTGTGTATATATGTACAGATAAGGAATGATATGTATTGGAGTGCTGGTGAACACATTCATGTATACTCTAGTTCTAATTAGTGTAAGGTTAGTTGCAAGCTCTCAAGATGTAAATACGTAAAGGAGTAGTAGGGGAAAGGGGAGGGCTGAAAGAAGGAGAAACGCTAAAATCGAGTTACGTTCTCATGCTTAGAGTACATACACTTTTTTCTGTTTTTTTTTTGTTTTTTGTTTTTTTTTTTTTTTTTTTTTTCTTTTCTTTTCTCTCTCTCTTTTTGCTTGGGCTTGTATTTTTTAGGGCCTTGGATTGTATATGTCAGGCTCTTGGCAGTCGTGGAGGCTGAAAACTAGGCAAGATAAGTGATACTGTTCCAGTCAGGCTGGGCTCAGACCTGCCGGCAGGTCCTGCCACAGGTTTGGTCTTTTGGGGTAAAATCCCATCATCTTGTCAGAGTGAGTGACACTCTGTGTAAAAAGCTTGAATTTGCCCGTTCGGTAAATTACAATAAGTCAACAAGAGCGATGCCTGATCACAGTCCTCGCTCGGTGAAGATCAGCATGGTAAGGCTAAGAAAGAGCAAAACATCCGTACGCCACGCGAGAGTAGTACGCGCAGGGCCGAAAGGGAGAGAGCCACATTAAGCTTCAAAGCGTGTACGATCAAGGACAGCAAAATCCTGGAGGAAGCAATCCACAAGTGCCAAGGCGTTTCTCCCTCTAGTATCTAGGATCTTGATTGATCAATTTCTTGTTAAATTAAGTTCTGTAGGTGCTATATTTAGGGGAGGTTTCTACGTCACATGAAGGGAAATACCTTCACAAAGATCCGGAATGGCTGAAGCAATCGTCTTATAGACATTAGAATCATAACGGTGAAGACTTTAGTTTTTTATATTTAGATAATAAGCTGGTTTGGAAAGTATGTGTGCGGGTTAAGGTCTACATGTGTACACCAAGTCCATTTCTGGGCCTTAAAGGCTGAAATAAATAAATATCTATCTATCTATCTATTTACAAAGGCGGGCCTATCGATCTGCCCCTCGAGACATACACATGATGGCTCGAATTCATCTGAAGCTGTTTCAATTTAACTCTCGGTGACACGAGATTTTCGATTCATTTCAAACTTCAGCAAATTAAAATGTGGTGGCGGCGTGACGGACATTTGATGAGTTTTGACTGTATTACCCCTCGAATAACGACAGTGAGCTGATTTCACAACATCTCGAAAAGATTTTCGAATGTACTCCTTACTGGCAGTGAGCTTCTGCTACTACGTTCATGAGTCACGGAAGGTCCCTGACGGAATAAACGCCTGGTCACTAGGCCGCGTGGAAATGGTCGTTCTGTCCATCAAACAGAGTGACAAAAATGTCTAGACTAGATCAGCTGTCGGTCTGTGGCCTTCATAATTTTAATTTACTTTGTTCATATTTGTTGTAATGTGTACCTAACAAGATTCTGCCGGGTACCGATAACGGGGTTAGATTTATAGTCTCCATGACTCGTGCTAACGTTCTATTGAATGAATTGTTTGAAGATCCGGGTAAACTATATTTCCTTGAATTTTTTGATGGAGAATTCGCAAAAATAATGGCATATTCATCTCAAAAATACTCAAATTACGTCAAATTTCATAAACGTGACGATATTTTTACACAAATACTACTATTATTTGCAAAACTGAACAAATTTCTATCGAATTGCACCAAAATTGTTACAAGTAATTATACATTTTAGTTCCCCCGGACTATACTCCGAGAGTACTGAAATGCGTACTAATCGCACAAAACGAAAGAAAAAAAACTTGATCAATATTTCCCCGGCCTAAGCATGGGGTGTGACAATTTGCGAAAGATTGTTATATATAAAAAATAGCCTTTCATTTTTCTGACTGTCAGACATTGCCTATTGAGACTTCTGATACTGCAAGTTCAATCACTTGCTTGAGTCTGAATGCGTAACATTCATTTGAATAAGTGTGAGAAAGACAGAAGTATATTATCTGTAATGTGAGTAATAAGGTTTAGGCATTGTGTGTGTATTGTGTGAACTATATGTGCAGCAACGAATAATAAGAGAAACCAACGAACTGACCAATAACTCACTATAGTCTATATGTGCTATATATATGCCTTCAAAATCAATTACATTGATTTTGATGCATGAATTAATCGCAATATTTTTGTTTGCAGCTTATCCAGATGAGCTCGTTGTCGAGATACACGCGTGACTTTCCTCGTTTTATATATTCCGTAGGTACACTGTTTCCACGACAGAGCTTATGCACAGCTTTCCGAGAAGTCAACAAACACGATGTATCTCGGCAATGTCTCTGTGTACTGACAGAATTGATTCTATTGCTCGGACTTTCGAAATACAGAGTCAATGTACCTCGTCTGTTCGAGCTTTGAAAGTATAATTTTGAGTCGACTATGTTACAGATAGACGGTTTGTGATTTTGACATCACACTTATTTAATGAATACATTTATACATCATAAGAAGAAACTTTTCATGAGAAATCCCCTTTTTCGAATGATTTTTCAACCGAAATAAAAGTGAATTTTATGTAGGTTTGGTCCTGGCCAGGGGTACCATTTGCGAGGTTGGGGTATGTATGAATATATATATATATATATATATATATATATATATCCGAGCAAACGAGTGGCGTAGAATATTATTCGGCACTGGATCTCAGCTTGGCTGCTTCCTCTCGGACGTCCGAATATACTCACGTTTTTGCTGCTTGGATCGATTGAAATCCTCGTACTTTCAATCGATCGATCGGGGACTGGAACTTTGGGAATACGGCACTCTAGCTGTTCAATGCTAAAAGAGCATTCTACGGCCGCAAGTTACTCATATCAAAAACTATAAGCAACTAAAAATGCACAATAATTAAAGAATAAATGAATAAAGCATGAAATCGGTCGATTTCATCGGTTATGCGATTCCATCGATCAAATCACTTATTCTCAGGCATTTTACGAGTAAATCATATGTATGTTAGCTCGTTTTGTTCGTAATTGATTCTATTACTCGATTGAACCGTGAAACATGATAACGCCATCGCCTGAAACGAGTATTTGATCGATGTATAGCTAAATTTTTAATATCGATATCAAAAATTATATCACGCAGAAATTCGTTCTACTGGCTCCAAATAATTTTGTTATAGCATGAATTTTAGTGATTCTTGTGCATGATGATCGTATATAAGTGGCTTCATGTATATAAGAATTTATTACCAAAGGAAGGCCTGAAAATATTAAAAATAATTCTGGGAAATAATTTATCGGGTATTTTCTCATGAAAAGAGTTTGGTTCGTGTGACCCTGATTTTATTCCTATAACTTTACAATGATTCGAAATTCACTTTGAAATCTGATTTTACACAATTCAAAACCACGATCTCGATCGTGTACATAGAATTGTAAATTTATGATGATTTCTGGTCTCTTAGTATAATCGACGTCGTGACTCTCATCCTCGATCTGACTTGTGTGGCGTCCCAGACGACGCAACAGTTGAAATAATATTTCTCAACGTTGAGAAATATTATTTCGACTTGATCAGCAGGGAATGAATAAGCAGGTCAGTAAATCAGCAGAATCAAAGCATTAGCCAGTAACTGGATGTTACACATGTTACATGTAACATGTGTAACAGACCATGAGAAATTCAACAAAGAGCTCTGCCATCATTGTAACACATGTGTTACATGTGTTACAATCGAAAGTAGAACACTTTCAAAATCATTTTTTCAGTCGAATCATCAAAATTAACTTGTGTCCGCACGTATAAATTGGAACAACAACATTCATTCTTCGATTTAGTCTGTGACAAAGCTCTGCCCGGTAGTGGGCTACGTACGTCTCAAAATTCACTTAACCACTCACCTAAGTGCGCGTAGAGAACGCACGAAAAAGTCAAGTTAAAAGTGCGGACACGTAAGCTTGATCTGATCCCGTCGAGAAGTAGGCCGACGTTATCCGCCTCAGCTGTAAAGGGCCAGCTCCGAATCTGCTCTCACCTGCTTATCAGTTCCTGCCTCGAAGAATATCATCTCTCCAGTAGTTCTGTAAGTTCGTCTAATTTCAAGTCACGCAAATTGTATTTAGATATTAAGGTTCTATATTTTGTTCAAGACATTATAATTTGGTTTAAATAAATCCAAAACTCATTTGCTAATTATACGCTATTATTTTCTGGAGATTTTACAATCGAATATTTCATCCATATTGAAACTATTAAAGTCAAATTTATCATTTCTAAAGATCCAAATTCAATCAATTATTACTTCTGAAATCTACATTCCAAATTCCTGAAATCACTTCAATCATTTCTTTAAAACTACAATTCATTTGATCCAATTTTGATGAACAAATATCTCTCAATCTGGAATATTCATACGCAACCAGAGACCAGCAATATATATATACATCCAGTCGGAAGCCTCAACGCGATAACAGAGAATAGGTAAGTGCAACTGGGCAGTCCGCCCGTAAGCTGTTCACACGAACTCAAATAATTTATTTGTTACCCCGAGCCCTCCGCTCGGGTCATAACATTTTGGCATCCCTTGTGGGGAACAGTTTTAGTTGCACATAACTCTTCTCACTCCCAAGTTCAACACACTGGAACTATCGACCTCATTTACCGACTCAAACATATCTCCTGATTGTGACACACCTGACAGACACGCCGGTCAACTACACCGACTGTTAATAACGATGTGCTGATCCCGCACTTTCTCACATCCAATTCGCCACTGCCAGTCATGGCTCTGAACGAATTTTTTCTAAAGATGCGATGATACCACATCTCACAAGATGGAATTCCCAATTTTTTGATCTAGACCTGCCAATATTTGAAGGCTATAATATTGACCCACATTTTTTCATACAAAAAATCACAGAAGCAAAATCTATCACTACTTGCGAAGAAAATTTATTAGTAGACTTTATTCTTAGCCATCTTTTTGGACCAGCATATCATGCATTCAAAAACTTCCGAATCTCCACAGTAAACGACATTGTGGAACACATAGTAAAGTGTTTCTTATACACCCCATTTTTCGAGAAATATTGCCAAAAATTACTAGATTGTGGTCTAAAGCTCAGTTATGATCGTGATGCAAACTACGAAAGGCTATTCTCAATCCTTGAAGATGCTTACTACATTCTTACAAGTACTCACTTTTCATTTGACCCAGTATACTACCAACTTTATAAAAATCTCGATGAAATTGGCAAAAGTTTTTACTTTAGCAAACTTCCCCCTGATTCACAACTCCAAATTGTCCTTGTCTTAAACTCAAATTCGATCGCCAGGAAGCCATCCACTCTATACAAAATGCATTTATTAGTTTCGAATCCAACACAATTCTTCATAACCAAAACTGAGCTATCGCATTTTTTGAAAACATATGAGAATTTATCCCATTCTCACCACGAGTCAATAACAAAAACTGACGTTCCCGAGCTCAAAGAGCCTCAAGTCAGTAGTATTCGACAAGATCCCCAATCAACTCCAATTCTCGTTAACACCACAAACGAAATTTGCACCACTCGACAGCCTGAACTTGTAAATCATGAACAATTGCCAATGTCTTCTGACATCATACCTCATCGCGACGATAATAAAAGTGAACCAACAGATACCACGTGTGATAACATCTCACTCAACCAGAGTCCCGAGCAGATACATCTGCCAACCGACCCTGACGGTAAGACGGCCATCCCCGTTGAAAACCCAAGCAATATTGAAAATGACATACTCCTCCATGTCTCAACCACACCACGAGACTCTGTGACACCCCTCTCTCACATAGGTGCAAAACGTTCCAACACAGTTACCTCAAGATTCATTGACCGGAAACGATCATTTGATGAAAATCTCAAAAGTCCCTTCAAATCAAAAATACATAGAGGGTTCCAACCTTATTCCATTTCAAAATGCTCATTGGGAAACACTCTTTCAAAGTACGTGTCACTCAGAACAGGTTACTCTGAACCATTTAGAAGTTCAATCCATGGAAAGGAATCATTTCAAAATATAAGCACCATTCAAGTACAACTAACACCTCGAACCCCTGGCGAAGGAATTCCGCCACAATCCCCCCCTTTTTCTGTGTTCAGAATCCAGGAAATCCAAGCCGCCATCAAAATTATGCGAAAGTAGACTCCTCCGATTTCGTAGTGCCCATTGAAAGATCAAAATTCAATCCCTAATGATGGCGTATTGAGTTTTTGCAACTTTTAAAGTATGTTCCTGGACTCCATATGCTCGATGGAGATTAATCAATTCAACATAATTCTATCCCATATCCTTCAAAAGAACTCAAATCTCAAATCTTCAAATCAATGATCAAATAGACGACAAAATAAATTTCGCATTCCCAAGGATGGAGTATTATTGGTGTTAAAATTCCACACGACGAGTTCCGGAGAAAATCCGACAAGCACACTCTGACGACCATGTATCGTACATGTATAACATCCAGTTGCATGTGTAACTCCCGGTTACATTGTAACACCCGGTTACATTGTAACACCCGGTTACATGAATGACCCGGTTACACGATTTTGTTACATTTGGAATTCAAATCACTTTGGCCACATTCTGTTACTCATTAGCTTTTGGCTGTTTAAATCAAGATGCTTGACCCTCAGAACTGGAAAATCGGAACCATTCAGAATCTCTGCTGACAGACAAATATTCTACCGAAATGTAATTCCAAGGAATCCCCCGTTTGACTTCCAAATTTTTTTTTGTAGAAAGCCCATTTCACATTCATCACCTCTCTCTAGATCTGTCGATAGTAGAAATCGACACAATCAAACCACATTGATCTTGGAGTATTCAGAGAATAACTAACGAACATCAACCCTTCATCTTATTTAAGATTCACAACCTTTCAAACTCTCGGTAGTGTACCTCACAAGGATCCTGAAAAAGAAGGGAAAAAAAAACATTATCGACCCATGTAACATGCTGTAACATGGTGTTACATAAGTAACAGACTGTGACCTGTAACATGGTGTTACATGGGTAACAGGTTGTTGCAGGTAACACGGTGTTCAAATTAGACTCTCTGTTGACATCATATGGCCTATGATGGTTTAAAAATATTACATTCATGCAGGCGCCCCCCCCCCCCTCCATATGAGAGTTTCCACGGAACTTTTAACTTTTGTGTTACTGCAGTGTTCCAAGAGTATTTTGAACTATTCGGAGTGCGCAGGAGGGGCATTTTATAGTATTTGGCATCATCCAATATGGACTACATTCTTTTTTGTTGAAACGCATCCTGATTTGTCAATAGCAGACCGCAAAGGATGATTTTTGGGTAGTTTACAAACGTACCAACGCGATTTTTTGAATTGATAAGGCTGTAACTAAAATACCTATGCCTCAACTACTTCGGTGGAATGATATATCCATCTACTAATCTCATATTTTGAGAAAATCTTTGATTCAGAGGTGTGCGCTGATTTGGCTATGATATTAACTCTCATTCATCGATGTAACTGAGTTTTGTGGGAAAACTTTTTCTGGCTATTGTTTACGAAATTGATGAAATACCTTGTGCAAAACGGAAAATTTAGCAATGAGTTTTCGAAGTTAAAAAGAAGACGAATCGAATCCCGTTTGGTTTGTGAGTGTGCGTTGATCCGGACAAATTTTATAAAGCTTCAAAGCTCATAAAGTTATCGCGCCACTGGCTCTCAAAACGGTCATTTTTTGATGGCATACTCAGGAAACGTAAAGCACAGGATTGGAATGTTGTGCTCTTTTTTCTTCATCGCAAAAGGGATATAACCGCACTGTTTTGAGTTGCAATTGTCGATCGGTATTTCTGTGAGAAGCTGAGGAGAAATATTTGAATCCGGATGGTAAGCTAAATAAGCCGCTAAATGTGATGGTATCGCGATTTTCTTGATTTTTACATAGTATACGGCTGAAAAATGAATAAAATAACACCACAGTGTATTCTAGAAATTGAAATGAGACTCATAGCTCTTGACTCGATTTTGGAAATTTACATCGAATTTCGGAGAAATCAATGATGAAATTCATCTTAAAGTCAAGTCAGGCAAAATATAATCCGTATCGATCGTCTAGACAATGTTTTGAATCGAATTTGTTCGATTGAAGTTGATTCACGAATGTTTCAAGTGTGAAATTCCTTACAATTCGTTCTGAACCAGATACCTCGGTTTGGAAGAGAGTGGCACCACTTTTTTCACATGTTTTCGAGGTATAAGAATCACATGGAACCCATTTTAAACGTGTGCGATGAGAAAATTTTTTTTTTATTTTAGAGGGTCAATAGTCAAATGTTCCATGGAAACCCTCATATATCCAGTTCAAATAATTTCTACTACATATTTCCGAGAAAAATGATGAAAAATTGAAAAACCGGAAAATCAAGAAAACGGGAGTACTAGAAAGATACGTTGACCATTGTTAGTTCATTCATAGGTCTGACTTCTGGACACGACCTTATCTCTTGAATATTTTTAAATCAATGGGTATTACGTCTTTTGAATAAAATCCGTCGAAATTTCCTACTTCAAATATTTTATTGTTGATATGCCTCCATGAAATTCATCGTGACAAATTTAGTTTTTCCCCGTATATTAAAGTTTCAATATCAACAAAACATGATTTTGTGAAAAAAGGAAACTTAAATTAACACATAGGCAATTTTACAAATTCAAGAGACGGATTTGCTCGGCCCTATCCACCTGACCGACATCCAAAGGAATTGAGAACAAATCAATCGAGAGTGATGGACCCCTTCGGAATCTAATCAGAGTCTTGAAAACTTCAATTTCCTATTCGGTGTCCTCGACATAGCACACTATCTTTTTGTAGAAGAATAATGCGTATAATCCCCATACGTCAAAATCATGCATTGATTCCGGCAAATCTTCAACTCTCCTATACAGTACACATCCAAATCACTAAAAAAACACCCTCGGCACGCTCTTCATTGATTCGCTCGTTCCTCCGGCGTAAGAACCGCTTTGAGATCCAATCATCGAACTACATGAATGACACAAAGAAAAATGCACACTAAAAAAAAATCACTTGTAACACAACTTTTAGATCAGGAAAATCCAACTCACATGAACCTAACGGATTCAGGTGACTACCGGGAACCGGAACATATTTTCAATTTCCATGATTTCAAGAAAAAATCATAATAATCTATACAAGTGCAATCGCACAAATATTCACGTCCAACGATTTGAAATCCCGAAACTGTACTGAGACTATGACTAAAAGACACTATTGGACCTGCACTTGACACCACGTTGACTTGGGAGAACTGCGTTGAAGTTGCCGACACCGAAATTCTTTATTTTATACACATTGCAATAATCTGATGGCACCTCCAGTTTTGACTTCTGAGCTCAGGCATCGATGTAATCATACGAATATAATCTCAAAATCAAGGGCCTGTCAAATTTTATTCATTAATCGGAACTGACATTGTGACTAGAAAATCGGGAGATTCTCTATGAAAACACATATAATTATGTCGAGTTCAGTCCCGCATAGATATAAGAATTTGCAATTCGAAACAAAAGTTGATAATAACGATTATCAATAAATTTACTCAATTTATTTCTACATAGATCTAGAAATATGTAATCAGATATAGAAAATAATTGTAATAATTATCCATTAAGGAATCGTGTGGATGAACGTCCACACCACATTTCGGAAAATCTCAATAATCATTTCCAAATTATAGCGAGCATCAACTCCTTGTTAACTTTCTAAAAATGATGCGATTTTCACAAGAGAAATGAATATATACACAAATTTTTATAAAGACAACAAAACACAGGATTGCAAACTTTTTGCAATAGATCATTAATAGATTCCAAAATCCAATTGATAGTGCGAAATCACCAATCAGTTTATCCTCATAAACTTTCTATTTTGGAAACATACCATACTTGCAGAACATTGTTAACAATGAATTGTTGCGAACTTTTTTGCGAAATATCATCAACAGATTCCGAAATTCAATTAATAATGCGAAATCATCAATCAATTTTTCCTCGTAAACACCCTATTCCGGGAACTACCATATTTGCAGAACAATGCTTACAATAAATTGTCAAGATAACTACACACTCTCACACAATAACACCATCCTACATATACTATACGAAAGTTTTTTAGAACTTCTCAAGATCGACAGTGACGAACGTGTAGTGGACCTATTACTGCCCTCAGGATCAGGGGCATGTCAAACTGAAGACTTTTTGCAATGATGTGATGACGCAAACTACCCGTGAAAAGCGGAATGTGAGTGTCTCCATGTGTAACATGATTTACTGTACAGCTGAGGAGCCTCATACACATGGTAAAAGGTCGAGTGAACATGTAACACACTCAATGGAAAACATCCAAACCCTGGATGTGTGTAACATGGAGTTACCATACGTACAGGTGGGGCGCCAGTCACATCGGCCCCCTCTCCTCAATGCTCGCTGTCAACTCCGCCACACACGTCGGAAGTAACACACAGCAGCTTCTTACACGCCCTTGAGCCTTTGCTTGCAGCCAACGCAGCAGACAGCGCATCACGCGGTATTTTACCGATGATTCCTGTGGGGACCCCCTCTCCTCACCACCAAAGCGATCTGCATGTTACAGAAAGTCATACGCCAGTTCCCCCTGCTAACCCCACTCAGCACCGCCTTTCCAGCTACTCGCTGTGCAGTATGGAAAAGCTGAGCGATGCAATGCTCACCGAATCCCCACAGGCCGTATTGCACTATGTGGAAATAATTTCAATTCCCCTCTCCTCTCTTACAATAGCGGCATGCGAATTATGGCATCAGAAGCGGGAAATTCTCAACTGCACCGTACGGCTCCGATTACATTAATCAGCAATATTCTTCTGAAAAAAGGAGCAACACATCATCCGCGGGCCTCCTTCAATAGAGAATTCGCAGCAAATCGAGATGGTTATGATCGACCCTGGTCACGGTGTGAATAAATCTGCGACGAATATTCCAGACATCCTAATGCAAGGAGAACCAATAGCCACGCTACCAACCTCTCGATATCAACACCAATCGAGTGACGAATCTTCAGTTCAGTGACATTAGCGATGCAGAATCTGACGGATCGTCATACTACCCGACGGAAAGGCAAACCAGAGACGGAGGACGCAGGAGTGCAGGGATAGAAAGAGGGCCGTAGCAATGACCCCAACTGATGTTATTTGTGTGAACATCAACACAGAAAGGATTGACTCACCCAGTGATACATGTCCAAGGGGTGCACAAACGCCAAGGCAGATGTATCATATATGTTGAAATTCCAAGTTACAGACTTCACTTGCACTAAATGCAAGAATCGCCCTCCAAAATAATCAAATCCGCCTATTGGATGAATAGACACACACACACACACACACACACGCACAAATGAAGTATTATTATGTAATAATTATAAGTTAACATCATTGGAAATTTGTATTTTTTTAAATCTAATTTCTGCCGCCCCGGTGACATTCTCGGGACGAGAATGGACTGACAGGGGAGGTGTGGCGTCCCAGACGACGCAACAGTTGAAATAATATTTCTCAACGTGGAGAAATATTATTTCGACTTGATCAGCAGAGAATGAATAAGCAGGTCAGTAAATCAGCAGAATCAAAGTATTACACGGTGTCCTTGAACCAACTTTAAATGAGTCGGAAGACCACCTCGCCAAATATCTTCTTAAATGGTTGTTCAGGGCTCAAATAACATCTTCCAACTGTTTTTTTAAATCGCCTACGTTAGAATTTTTAAATAAATCAACTTTTATGATTTTTTTTGGAAAAATTGTCAAAAACGACTCTGACGCGCTTTGGTGATGATGAACGCTCAGTTATCTGCTTCAAATTTAACAAAAATGTTGTAAGAAAGTGCAGATGGTTCATGACACTCTATCCCAAAAGATTCGCAATGTAATGCGTAGAGGAAGGGACAGGCTCCGTGAGCTGTGACTAATGCTTGGGTAGAGAGTCTGTAAGGGTACAAATATGGGCTCTGGATCTAGGGAGAGAGCCGGAGCATAATGATTGTAGAGGGATGCCTCGATAGAGGTGTGCGTATATTCATGCAACAATAATTGGCTTCTAGGATGATCAATTTGTTTTATTTCTCCATCAAATTTTACCCATCCTTGGGTACTTAGGCCCTTGGACGAAATGAAATATGATGAGAGAAATTTTATGACTTTAGAAGGTGAATGGAGTGGGTACTTAGGGCCACTCGCATATCATCCTTAGAAAGTCACCCGACTTAGATATAGCAGATATACACAGATGGGGGTGGTGGGCACTTAGGGCCACCGACCCACCAATCCTAGATATCTGCGTAGAGGTTGGATGAGACGTCTGATTTTTTGTGAGGACGGGTACTTAGGGCCGTTCCTCCACCCAAATCGCGTCTCTGAGCTGCATCGAGATTCTACAAATTTTGAGTACACATTGAAACTCCAGATATATGGAAATCAAATAGCATTTATTCAAAATCTCATATACATGAGCACAGCAATAGTCAAGAGACCAAGCTCGATACAGCTCTGATTTCCAACTGAGCATAAGCCGGCCTAAATGGCCTGACGAGCCTGTATTTATACCTGGTCTCTTGACTGTACAATATATCTATATCGTATGGTAGATGAACGAATAGATTATCGATCATTCGAAGAATTACTATTTCATTGTAAAAATAATACAAATGGAGAAATCTTGCAAAATCTGAATACAAAATTCGATTCTTCATCTTTAAAGGATATGAACTCAACACAAAATTCAAATTGACTCATTTTTTATTTATTGCCAGAAACAAAAAGATAAATTCCTAGAACTTTCCAGAAGCACGTGGCTTTTCATCTATCTTGGAAATTTAATGAAAATCGAAAGAAAAATTGAATTCTTTTCTTATCGGGCTATTCTAGTCATCAATGATTCCATTTGGAAAAGAGCTATTTTACTCACAAATACATTTTGCAATGAATATTTACAATATTTACAACAAATCTGATTTTGAGTCTATTTTCCTTTAAATGAAGAATTTTGTGATAGATTACACTTTTTCAGAGTATAAATGAAATGATACATCAAGAAAGTAAAAATAAAAAATCGTTGTTGTTTTTTAACAAGAATATTTAGTGTGCAAAATAAAATAAACAAGCAAAATCAACTTGTTCTCAAAAGTGTCTATATACATCTTGTAGCTCAGAAAATGAGCTTTATCATAACAAAAGAAAGATTACGATTTCATGAAGTTTCATATAAGAAATTCCTCATAGAAATTCATAGAATATTCTTGAGTTTCTATGTATGAGTATATACATATTTACGTCTTAGTGTGTGTCTATTCACCACGCGTGACACTAAAAGGAAAGCAAACATCTGCCTTATCGGCTTTAATACGCGCGAAGATTTGAATACTATATACAGCCTCAATAGCACGTGTATATTGGAGATTGATAAATGAAAAATTAAAATTTTGGGGTTATGGCACTCACAAGTCAGATGGCGAATATAGAAAGGTATATACCACCTACACTACCGCTCATAAATTCGTGAACGGTGAACGCACGTTCCGCCTCATTTCGAGGAGCGATATCTCAGACTCTATTCATTTTAGGACAATTCTAAAGAAAGCATCTTGAAGAGCAGAAAGAATGCTAACTTTCCAGTGGTGTCGATGATCTCTCTCGTTCTTCTCGAAGGTACTAGATGCTGGCCAAAAATTAAAAATCTACGAAAATGTTCACTTTCATTGATACACCTGCAGTTTTGCTGCAAATAAAGATACGGCAATTCTGCGAGCGGCATCTTGTAAAGCAGAAAAAATTCTATGTGTAACCATTTTTTGATTATTCTTTCCGTTCCACATGTGAGAACATACCAGCTGTCGAAACACCCGAAATGATAGTTTTTCACCGGAATCGACATGGAAAACGGCAAAAACCATCATCACGGGTGTTTTGACAGCTGGTATGTTCTCACAGGCGGAACGGAAAAAATAATGAAAAAATGGTTACACATAGAATTTTTTCTGCTTTACAAGATACCGCTTGCAGAATTGCTGTAACTTTATTTGCAGCAAAACTGCAGGTGTATCAATGAAAGTGAACATTTTCGTAGATTTTTAATTTTTGGCCAGCATCTAGTACCTTCGAGAAGAACGAGAGAGATCATCGAAACCACTGGAAAGTTAGAATTTTTCCTGTTCTTTAAGATGTTCTTCTCAGTATTGTCCTACGATGCATAGAGTCTGAGATATCGCTTCTCGAAATAAGGCGGAACGTGCGTTCACCGTTCACGAATTTATGAGTGGTAGTGTATCTATATTGGGAAATTTGTCTTCTGCTCACGGCTCTGTCTTCTTCTTACTCACATTGGTCCTAATAATATGTACACAATGCCTTGGACTCTCGGCAAGGTCCTCATCGCGCAACAAGAGCTCTCAATCCGGTTCTGGAGAGCTTGCAGGTATGTCATACCTGATCCACATCTCGCAGTTGAGTGGAGAAGGTAGCTCCATGGTAGTTCTAAGATGCCACGTGTTTGCTTCCATGAAGAGAATCGACTCAAACTTCGGGTATTGTGCATGAAGAAGGAGATGGGAGTGCAGAAGCTGAAAAGAGACATGGAAGACCGCTCCAAAAATGTTCAGCGATTGACGTGCAGGATGATAAAGTACCTTCATCTATATGTCAGACATCGGTAAGTCAGATAGGGCAATCTATCAATCTGACCGTCAATCGCTGAACATTTTTGGAGCAGTCCTCCATGTCTCTTTTCAGCTTCTGCACTCCCGCCTCCTTTTTCATGCAAGATACCCAAAATTTGAGTCGATTCTCTGCATGAAAGCAAACACGTGGCATCTTAGAACTACGATAGAGCTACCTCCTCCACTCAAATGCGAGATGTGGAGCAGTTATGACATACCTGCAAGCTCTCCAGAACCGGATTGAGAGCTCTTGTTGCACGATGAGGACCTTGCCGAGAGTCCAAGGCATTGTGTACATATTATTAGGACCAATGTGAGTAAGAAGAAGGAAGAGCCACGAGCAGACGACAAATTTCCCAATATAAATAGGTGGACCTTTTTATATTCGCCATCTGACTCTCTACCCAACCATTAGTCACAGCTCACGAAGCCTGTCCCTTCCTCTACGCATTACATTGCGAATCTTCCGGGATAGAGTGTCATGAACCATCTGCACTTTCTAACGGAATTTTTGTGAAATTTGAAGCATATAACTAAGCGTCCAACATCACCAAAGCGCGTCAAAGTCATTTTTGGCGATTTTTTCAGAAAAAAATCATAAAAGTTGATTTATTTGAAAATTCTAACGTAGGCGATTTTAAAAACAGTTGGAAGATGTTATTTGAGCCCTGAACAACCATTTAAGAAAATATTTGGCGAGGTGGTCTTCCGACTCATTTAAAGTTGGTTCAAGGACACCGTGATTAGCCAGTAACTGGATGTTACACATGTTACATGTAACATGTGTAACAGACCATGAAAAATTCAACAAAGAGCTCTGCCAGCATTGTAACACATGTGTTACAATCGAAAGTAGAACACTTTCAAAATCATTTTTTCAGTCGAATCATCAAAATTAACTTGTGTCCGCACGTATGAATTGGAACAACAACATTCATTCTTCGATTTAGTCTGTGACAAAGCTCTGCCCGGTAGTGGGCTACGTACGTCTCAAAATTCACTTAACCACTCACCTAAGTGCGCGTAGAGAACGCACGAAAAAGTCAAGTTAAAAGTGCGGACACGTAAGCTTGATCTGATCCCGTCGAAAAGTAGGCCGACGTTATCCGCCTCAGCTGTAAAGGGCCAGCTCCGAATCTGCTCTCACCTGCTTATCAGTTCCTGCCTCGAAGAATATCATCTCTCGAGTAGTTCTGTAAGTTCGTCTAATTTTAAGTCACGCAAATTGTATTTAGATATTAAGGTTCTATATTTTGTTCAAGACATTATAATTTGGTTTAAATAAATCCAAAACTCATTTGCTAATTATACGCTATTATTTTCTGAAGATTTTACAATCGAATATTTTATCCATATTGAAACTATTAAAGTCAAATTGATCATTTCTAAAAATCCAAATTCAATCAATTATTACTTCTGAAATCTACATTCCAAATTCCTGAAATCACTTCAATCATTTCTTTAAAACTACAATTCATTTGATCCAATTTTGATGAACAAATATCTCTCAATCTGGAATATTCATACGCAACCAGAGACCAGCAATATATATATATATATATATATATATATATATACATCCAGTCTGAAGCCTCAACGCGATAACAGAGAATAGGTAAGTGCAACTGGGCAGTCCGCCCGTAAGCTGTTCACACGAACTCAAATAATTTATTTGTTACCCCGAGCCCTCCGCTCGGGTCATAACACTTGTGTCTATGGAAAAATTATACGTCTATCTGTAACACATTTGAATCAGTACGCATTAGTACAGATATTTAGAAATTTGAGCCCTATTCGCGTGTGTCTGATACTTTTGCGACACAAATGATTTTAATATCAAGCATGTTTGTAGTGGGCCGAGACGAAAAGATATTACTTGTGCGATGTATGGATTTCTACGCGTATAGCCGGGTGATTTTACTTCGAAAACCCGAACCGGCATCAGACCACTGCGTAATGTCGGCCTCTCGTGAGTCTTAACCCCATCCTGGGTACAGAGACGATCGGTCCGGCTTGCCCAATCGGGTCTGATGTATTCACTTTTGCCCACGTTTACGTCAAAATATTAATTTCTGTCTCGCCCTGGATCATAAATAGTCGCCAAGTTGACTATTTATCCCGATCCAAAGAGGGTTGCGATATTTTAATCCGCGTGCTCGCCGAAGCGGTCCACTTGGATATTCGAAATTTCAACTTACATTCGGTCTTGGGGAGACCTGGGTACGCTCTCGATACAGGCGTATAGGTTTCAGCTTGTTGTAGTCTGCTGTCGTTCCAGCGCAAGTGACCGCGCACTCGTCCGTCGGCTAACTATATGCCTGAGCTCACCAGATCCCCACTTCAAGACCAATTTCGGCTGCTCGACTGGACGATTTCATAGACACGCGTATTCATGCATACTAAGAGAAATCTTACCGCAAATTTGAATTGATTGGTCAGCTATTAGTATTGATATATCGGTGATCGTTCGTCGTGGAAAGGGTGTAAAATATAGCTGATCTGACACATATATATCGAGTTTCCCAATCGTCGTGTAAAAGCAGTTTCTAAGTATTAGTACATTGATTAATTCACAATAATTCACTATACAATTGTTAGTATTAGTATTACCACACCGTACATGCATGAATCTACTTACACGACTGGTCTGATGGTCATCTGCGCAAGTGGCTGACTGGAAATTCTGATTTCTAAAACTTTTAAAATTATCTGAAAATTGCAGACGTTGCACGAGGAACCAGAGTCGATCCACTAATTCAGTCGGATCGTTCCAATATACGTAATCAGAAGCCCTTCCAATCTCAGCAACTTTATATTGAGCCAAATCTTTTCTGACAGATTTGCTTTTCTTAGGATCAGGGAATAACGGGGCTATCATTGTAATGAATTGAGTCCTCTTCTGTTTTCGTATGGGCTCATCAGGACTATGTCGCTTCCTGGGAGCACTCGATATATCAAGAATTCCCCGATGAATAGTCATATTGTGTATGCTGATTAATTGCTGCTTCGGTGCTTTTTCGAGAAGAAGCTCGAGCAAACCAACTGTTTTTGGGTATCGAGTATTGCCAATCATAAAGTCATCATCAGTTAATTTTATATCGAAATTGATGAGCACGATCCTCGGACCAACTCTTCTCACACCATATATTTTATCGAGTGGGCCCTTCTGGGCATTCTTATTCAGTGGCGTTAAATATATCAGGTGTTGGGGCCGGTGAGAAGAACGGTTGCTTTCATGTATTTGGATTACTGTCGTCATTCACAATTCCAAATGAGATGTTGTTTCGTACAGTATCGATTAAAAATGTTGATTCATTCATCGGTGATTCATCCAGCCTCGATTGGTCGAGTGAAATCAACTTTATGCGGTCGGATTTCTTCTCGAGGAGTGGGCTCATATTGAGTTTGCGATATCAACTATTGGCTTGAAAGTCTCTTCGAGATATAGCTGCATCACCTCCCGCTGATGAGTCCGGCTGTAGACAGTGGGACGAAACGCCACCCGCGTTAACGCCAGTAGAATCATTTTTTCCAATATCCTCATCTAAAATCATTTACCATCAAAATCTTTTGATGCACCTCCGTATTCAAACGAAGCTCAGAGGTGCACAGATTGGAATAGAGGTATTCATCTCAATCTGTGACATACTCCAGCATATACGCTGGATTATCAGAATACATTTATGTATTGGTTCCAAAAAGGTGGCTCGGAAAGCCCGAGTAGTAGAGTTTGGAGTTTGAAATCAAATCTCCCCAAAATCTCGTTCAGAATGAGCTTTATCATGTTTCGATAAATTGTATTCTTCACGGATAGCATCTCTCGATTGAACGAGTTGATGTAAGGTATCTGAATTCTTTTGGAATTCCGTTGTGCATGCAGGTTGGTACTCGAATGTCAACTAATCGGTGTCAATCATTGGGCACCTATATTTATAGCAAAATTGTCGAAGTCCTCTCTGTATCCACCTTTATTCAATGGTCCATCTTCATCGATCACTAGAAAACCGGATTTGTCGTTATTCTAGCAATGTGAGCATAGACTTTTGAACGCTTCAAACGTTATATCTATATTGACGTGATTATCATACACGCTCCGACTATTCAAGAGACCCTTACGACACAGGACGAGTAAATGAACATTGTCTTGTATTAGCTGCTTTGGAACACGCGCGTATGACTGACAGGAATAAAATTTATTGAAAATACGAAACTTGAAAATATTGGATTCAAACAATATCTTGATGATCATCATAGATATAAAGAGGGATTTGGGTACCTCTTTGCTCGGATTGACTGAAAATATTCCAGGTGCAATCCATGATTTCATTACAACAAGCAAGACCATTATAACTATCCAAATCACGTAACATTAACACTCATCAGATCTATAAATCTATTAATGAATTCATTCTGGCTATTTGAGAGAGGCTCGCCACACGTTTTCGATCTTTTCCTCTCATTCCGTGCCCAAGATGAAGGATCGCTTCGAATTTCCCGTTTCTCGCCATCGTTATTACTGTCACAATCCATATTCTAAATTTTATACACTATGAGACAGACAAGATCAACGTCTGCAGAGCTATCGGATGATACATTAGATACTACAGCACTTTTTGATCATTTCAAAATTCGAGTTGAGTTCGGAGCGGAGAGTATAGGCCCGGATGCCTATACACCATTCGAGGCGCCCCAGCTCGTCGACCAACTGGCGCCAAGAATCACAGCAATCAATTGTGCGAGTGATAGATGTGATGATACAGTGCAAGAGTATTAGTTTTTGTAGGTTTTTTCATCAATCCATGCAAAAAAAGCCCCATATCCTATACATGGGTTCCTTTTTGCATGGACCAAATCTCAAGGATTGGTCATATCGGAAAAATTCCATATGAGGGTTTCCATGGATCTTTCAACTATTGACCCTCTGGAATAAGAAGAAATTTCCTCATCGCACACGTTTGAAATGGGTTTCGTGATTCTTAGAGCTCGAAAACATGTGAAAAAAGTGGCACCACTCTCTTCCAAGCCGAGGTATCTGGTTTAGAACGACATGTACGGAATTTCACACTTGAAACATTCGTGAATTAACTTCAATCGAATAGATTTGATTTAAAACATTGTCTAAACGATCGGTACGGATTATATTTTGCCTGACTCGACTCTAAGATGAATTTCATCATCGATTTCTCCGAAATTCAATGTAAATTTCCAAAATCGAGTCAAGAGCTATGAGTCTCATTTCAACTCCTAGAATACTCTGTGGTGTCATTTTGTTTATATTTCAGCCGTATACTATGTAAAAACCGAGAAAATCGCGATACCATCACATTTAGAGGATAATTTAGCTTACCATTCCGATTCAAATATTCCTCCTCAGCTTCTCACAGAAATACCGATCGACAATTGCAACTCAAAACAGTGCGGTTATATCCTTTTTGTGATGAAGAAGAAAGAGCACCACGTGCCAACCCTGTGCTTCGCATCTCCTGGGTATGGCATCAAGAAATGACCATTTTCAAAGCCAGTGGCGCGATAACTTTATGAGCTTTGAAGGTTTATAAAATTTGTCCAGATCAACGCACACTCACGAACCAAACGGGATCCGATTCGTCTTCTTTTTAACTTTGAAAACTGATTGCTAAATTCTCTGTTTTGCACAAGGTATTTCATCATTTTCGTAAACAATAGCCAGAGGAAGTTTTCCCACAAAACTCGGTTACATCGATGAATGAGAGCTGATATCATAGCCAAATCAGCGCACACCTCTGAATCAAGGATTTTCTCAAAATATGAGATTAGTAGATGCATATATCATTCCACCGAGGTAGTTGGGGCATAGGTATGAAACTTACAGCCTTATCAATTCAAAAAATCGCGTTGGTACGTTTGTGAACTACCCAAAAATCATCTTTTGCGGTCTTCTGTTGACAAATCAGAATGCGTTTCAACAAGAAAGAATGTAAGCCATATTGGATGATGCCAAATACTATATAATGCCACTCCTGCGCACTCCGAATAGTTCAAAATACTCCTGGAACACTGCAGTAACACAAAATTTAAAAGTTCCGTGGAAACCCTCATATGCAGGTGATAGAGGAATGTTCAAAGAGTGCAAATATCACCTTATCTCAATTTCGCAAAAAATGGCGCTTAGGTCTCTTTTTGCATGGCTTGATTCTCATGTGATCTTAGTTCTCGGTTGCTACGTCAACAAGATCATGATACTGTTGGGGAATGCTTCATCAGGTGATACTACGGACTCATGTTTACCAAACGAATGATACTGGATCCCATCGATTGACTCCAACCATTATTTCAAGAACGGATATCTTGGTTGGTTCAATGGTTTCGAATACACATAAACATTCTCAGATTTTAACCCATTCGGATGTGTGATCAGAGCCAGCAGGATATTTGTCTTACCACAGTTTGATGTGTCACAGAAAACGGCGCGAATGCTGTAGGGTGGCAGATCAGATGTCTACTAACTCTCTTCTCTTCGCCAACATCAAAATTGATGACTGGCAATTTGAGGTCCTACTCCGCAAAGTCCATGTTCATCAGAAGAGGGGAAGTTTCTAAATGGCTTGAAGGGTATAGATAGCGTACTTATATAACCGTGGATCAGTCATCTTTCATAAGTCGAAGAGTGGTGATCACTTACAAACGTCTCCCGCAGAAGCGTGAGATCAGACGTGGGTAGTGAATAAATTCCTCAATGAATTGCTTGTTGAGCTACATATTCGAGCCCGATCAGAAAACTCAAGAGGTTCCACACGAGGGCCTCGCGTGGCGGCCGCTAATGTGCCGCGCGTGGGAAGTAACGGCCCCTTCACGGGAGCCCCCAGCCACATTCTCTCAGTCGATTTTCAATCTTTGCAGTTTTGTCCTGTTAGGTAATTGAGATTCGTTCAGCCTGGCTATATGTGATAGTGATAAAAGGTTTAGGAACTCTAGAAACAGATTCCCTCCTCCGTCTTATAGACTATAACCTCCGAGAGGAGGCAAAAATTTGACATAAAATGATTCATCATTTTCTCTTGAAACTGGTGGTGTGTTCTCCAAGTCACTCGTGTGGATCTGTTCATCGAGTGTAAAAATTGGCGCATACTAGGAATATCACTCTATCTGGCTCATGAAATGAATAGCGACTGTATCATCTTCCAAAACCATATAGCTAGTTGATGCAACACAAAGTAGTCAAACACTGTATAGAGAGAGACAATTTCGCTCTTGCATGTGAATATTTACCTCAGATGAAAAGATGCACGATATATTTTGAGTAAACTCTGATGCAGAGATTAGCTTGAAAACATAACACACATCTCTCTGCATCTCACTGATTTATTATTGCTCGATCATAACATCTAGGTTTTGTTTAATTTTCACATTCACAACCACAATGTATATTAGATTTCTCTTCAAGTCGTCTATTTCTTTACTCCAGCATTAGTAATTCAGATAACGGATGAAATACTATAGCCGAGTGATCGAGAAAATCCAAACGGAAACATCATTTCTCGACATCGACATAGCATATACTTGACCAACCTTGACGGCACTTGACAGAGCGGGGCTCAAGCGAGGCGAGCGTTACATTTCAATGTATAAGCTCCCAGGGCCTCCGCGGCCACCTCGACTTTTGCCACGCGAGGGCCACGAGGGGAACCGCGGCGTAAGCGTGGCGATTTCTGATCGGGAGGGTATCAACTCTGTGGGCCTGGCTTAAGAGAGGGATATTGCTGATGAAATTTTTCGCTGATGGAACGTGGACACGGATTCCTGCTGAGGACGCTGGTGTAGGCAAAAAAGCTGCAGCTTATTCCGCAACTTACGCCATAAGATTGAAGTCTTATGGCGTATTGAAGTTGTTAGGTATGGGGATCGCTTTCAACAAAGTCGTCAAAGCTGCTTTGAAATCAATCAAATCTATTCGGAATTCTCGAGTTGTCATGATATCAGCAGTGAAGGGTGCTCGAGAGGCTATGAAAGCGGTCGGAGGAAAAAAGTACGTCAAGCCACCTCGAGTTCTACCAGGAGCAAAGAAAGTTGATGGATTTTTACCATTCCTAGTTCCTTTGTTTGCGGAATTTAGCGCAACGGGTGCCTTAGCTGGAGGTGTTTCTGGTATAGTTAAGACTATCATGACGCCAAGTCTGCTGAGAAGTAATTCGGAAGGTTCGAAGCATAATAGAGCCATGGAACTGATTGCCCTTGGGAAGGGCCTCTACCTCAAGCCTTGCGGAACTGGTTTGAGGCTGCACATCCCATCGCGGTTCATGACACCGGAAGAGAAGACGATCCGCCGCATCAAAAAGCGAAATTCTGTGCGAAGGAAAAAGACGCGAAAGGAGCACAAAAAACATCTCGCCCCCGAACCGTGCGTTGACAAATCTTGATTTGGTGGAATACGCTGGACTGATGAGAATTCAAAATTTCAGAGGCGTTTTCATGATAGATTTTCCGCCATGATCGGATCCTCTTGAGAATGAGGCCTGCAGATGCAACCTAGATACGTCTCGCAATCCTGGTACTCGTTGGGTTTGCTGGCGTCAGCAAGATGATGATGTTCCTCATTTAACCTCGCAACCATACGAGGCTTGGAGGTGCATAGTTCGAGTTGAAGTAATTCAACTAGATCTATGACATGAGTCAGCGAAATTTGTTGACACAATGCTACTGGCAAAAGCCGATCAATGGAAATCCAATCATTTGTAATTCCCGCCAGTGATGAATACAGTGCTTGATCGTATCGATCGAACACAAATATTAGTTTGATATAGATGATGTTTCTCATTTCGATAGTTTTGGAGATTTACAGCCACCTGTGGAAGTACTGCTCTACCTCGGAGTCGATGAAGTGAAGTGTGATCATACAAGGTTTTAGAATTATAATAGTTTCAATTGTGGGCATTTATATCTGGACTTCCTGAGTGGGAGACTAAATTGTTGCCCTCGACAAAGAAATCCATCTCCCATTGTGGGCCAATGTACACTTGGGAGCAGTCTGAACTGTCCACACTGTGGCCAACTTGAAGGTCACTCTCTCATGCAATTAGCATAGAAGAGAGACCTTCAAGTTGGCTGCATTGGTGGACAGTTCAGACTGCTCCCGAGTGTATCTTTACATTAGCCCACAATGGAAGGTGTTTTTCTCCGTCGGGGGCGACGATATGAGGGTTGTAGAGTGTTAGTACCCACTGATTTTTAGTTCGACAACGGTCAACAACAGTGATGAGATTAGAATATCGATTCAACATCAAGACTTGAGTCCGCTCCCTTCTCGGAGTTCACTCCACGTAAGCGGTAGAATAACCAAGACATATGGAACTCTATTGACTGCTACAAAGTTTGTGAATAATGGCCCATGTTACCTTTTCGAAGATGAAATCCATAATGTGAATGGAGTGGAAATAGATGGATGTAGGAATGTGGCTATGACAAGTGTCATGGAAGATTGGTTATCGTATCAACAAAATCAGAACTCACGTTAGAGGATGCAGGTTGGATAGATGTGGGGGAGACTCAATTGATATGTGATGCAAATGGTGATTTTGATGTATTAATTCCTCTGAACATTATGTTCGGGTTTGCTGGAGGTTATTGTATAATTGTAGTCAATGCTAAATATGAATTGTCATTGTATTAATGCTTGTCCCATCTCGTTCGAACTCAGACTGTGTCACTCAAACTACTGTGGCGCGAGGTAAAAATTGGGGGTATGGAAATTTGAAAACCACACTGAATGAAGTAGAATGGCTCATGCCCTATGTCGTGGTCTCGGATTGAGTGAAAACTCTTCTCTTCAGATATATCCAGAGAGATAAGCCTATCAGTATGAGTTTTCGAACGTAGGAATTGTACGAGTATCCGCTTTTACCAACTGCTCAAAAACATGTATGGACGGTCAAGACTTCGAGTCAACTTGAAAAACCGCGTTTCATTATTCTTATTTTCTAAACAAATCGGAAAATTGTCAAATATAAGAGTTTGAGTCAATTCGATCACTGCAATTTGAGTGATGTAAGACCATAACTCAATTCTCAATGTTATCTATATGGAAATATGAATTTGCAAATGGATCGCAATCAGTTTGCCATTTTGTACGTTATGTACTTCAATTTCTAAAATTCATTCTATGGAGAAGAGAATGAACGTATGTTAACAAAATCTCACTTCATCACATATGGAAGATTGATTCTCATGATTGTTCAAAATAAAATGAAACGATGAAGAGTGCTTCAGTTGATATCCGCCTCGAGTTTGAATCCAGAAACAATTCCCCTGCGAATGCGTCAGCCTATTGTCTAATATTACATGACAAAATTTTCGAGTATAATCCAATCAGCGGCAACGTGGATGCACTTGTTTGAGGAGAGAGAGTGGCGAGAAACTCTATAAAAGCAGCCGGCTAATTTTCCGAAAATTATTTTGCGTCGAGATGGAGTACGTGGTGGACATGCAAGGTTTCAAGCAACTGGTAGATGATTACGTACTGAGAGAGCTGTCCATTGCTCCACTCAAAGGTGATTCTAAAGCTCGAGTATTCCTATCTCAACAACCATTCTCGTTCCGGAGATCTGCTGAGAAATACGGACGAGAATCAGAGCTTATCATGGTATCTCTTGGGAGGCTGGTGAAATCTCCTATACTGAGAGACGTAATGCACTCCGAGAAAATCTTTAAGATACAACAATGATTCATGTAGTGGATGAAATGGAGAAGAAATGGTTGGAGCGCTTCAAATTCAAAGTTCGTGACGTCACAGAATCAAGATTCGTGAACTTGGAAATGATATATTCGAAGGAGTTGGTCTTTGTTTGTCCGCATCACACAGAGTCATACAAAGCAGTGTGTGCTCAGCGTAATGTGGAATTGATTAGAGAATTTTTACAAAATCTCAAGAGGAATGGGATGGAGTGGGGGAGACTATAGAAGGCATTCAACTCCCAAACTGACGTCATTCTATCAATAGATAGCGATGGGTAGCAGTCCCAGCGACAAGCAAGAGCATACTCCTCTTTTAGGGGATTGCAGAAAAAACCGAGATGCGCCATCTCGTGACGAATGGAAGAGTTATGGGCGCAATTCCTCTCCTGCCCCACCTAAGGGTCCTTGTTCAGACAAGGAGGATTATGAGAGAGCTGAGGCCAGGGTGACAAGCGTAGTGCTTACCCTCCCCTCAAGCCCCTCTTGTTAACCGATCTGCAGAGTATAGTCGGAGAGATTTCACTTTCGCCGTGGCGCGCTCTGTGCATGGCTAGAGGGGCTTGAGGTTAGGATAAGCACTACGCTCGTTATCCCTGAGTAAGACCTTGGAAATCAGTGGGAGGCGGTGGCGAAGGCTCGACTTTGAAAGAGTGGGGGAGTGCCGTCCGAAAGGTATTAAGCCGAGTGAAGAACAGTGGAGAGACATTCTTGTTTCAGCACTGGTGACGAGCAAGATGGGTTACTTCTTCACTGACTGCGTGCACTTTCTTGATGAGGCTGGAAGGTCTCAGGAGATTGAGGTCTGACACTCTTACAAAGGAGCATCTGCCATCGAAACTCCAAGTTTTCTACCTGGGAGAGTCAAGGTCAATCTCAATTTCTACCATGAGGATGATTCATGCAAAACATGCCTGAAGACAGCAAAATTTGGATTCGATACCATGAATAACTACTTGTGGGTTCCCGATCATTCCTTCTATAATTTTGAAAGTTATTATGATTACTATCGTGAGCGGATCATTGAAAACACTGAAATGTACCTTGGGAACGAAAAGTATCAGCGTTCCACACAATATTTAGGCAAGCTGAAGTTATGCTTGGACAAGTTGAGTGACTATAGGATCGGTGAAGGAGATCTTTCACGTATCCAGGCATTGAACATTGAAGTTTATAAGCACGACTATTCTACATTCGAGGATGAATAGAGGAAGTACTGACGTGAATAGACAACCCAATCGGCCCTTTTCAGGGCCACTAAAAATTCAAACGTATGAACAAACTGTCCAAAAAACAATTTGTTAGAACTCGGAATCGAACCGAGATCTCATGATAAGAAGTCAGGCGCTCTATCATTGAGCCATCCTGGCTCACAACCGTAGATTGTGTGAGGTAGAATCTGAAACACACACGCACGCAGAATTACTCGTTTTTTCATACCTTCTCTCCTCATTTTGGCCAATAGAGACGGGCTCAAACTCCGCTAAAAATTTTGCACAATGCTGTTTTTCATGTAAAATTTTGTGCCAAATTTGAATCCGCCCTCATAACGGAGGTTGAAGTGAGCTAATATGGTCGAAATTACAGTTGTGCACAGGTATATTAGTTTTCCATCTCGTTTCTCCTCATTTTGGCCCATACAACCGGACCAAAACTCTGCAAAAAATTTCGCACAATGTTGTTCTCGATATAAAATTTCATGTTCAATCCGAATCCGGTACTATCCCGGAGCTTAAAATCAGTCCCGATGGTAAATATTGCAATTCAACGCGGAGAATCCCTTCCTTCTTACCGCTTTTCTTCATTCCCTCTCGTACAAACGGACCAAAACTCCTCAAAAGAGCAAATTAGGAATGGCGCTTAGAGTAACCTGGATTGTCTGTTTTTGATTATTCCAACACCAAGTCAAAGACTGCAAAAACCAGCTGACGAGTATGTTTGTTATGGTTCTAGTTAAATACTGGTAGTTGGTAACGACACTGACACAGCGCACTGACTAGAACCATAACAAACAAACTCTTCAGCTGGTTTCTGCAGTCTTTGACTTGGTGTTGGAATATTCAAAATCAGACAATCCAGCTTACTCTTAGCGCCATTCCTAATTTGCTCCTTTCATAAACATTAGGACACACTTGTTCAGTTACAAGAATTACGCATCTCATAAATCAGAGATCTCGCAGGTGGAAATGCAAAATCGCTCTGCGCGTGCGCGTGCTATCCGTCATGCGTCTTCTGCTCCCGCTCCCACGCCGTTCTATTGTCACAACCCAAACCCTATAATGTTACCCCGATCAACTTTTTTGGAATCAAAAGGTTCTGTGTAATTGATCGAGATTGCAGAGTTCATGGTCAGTAGGGAGGAGAAATCATCATCCGTAACTTGTGAACAACGACAGTCCGTCAGTACGAAGAAGAGCCAATAGAGACAGTGAAAAAAGGAGAGCTGTTCTGCATGAAATCAAAATTTTGACTAATTCAAGCTACTCAACTGGCAGATTCGGGACTGAACTTGGAATCGGTGGAAAAACCACACGGAAACAACATGAAGCAGGATTTTTGAGGAGTTTTGGTCCGTTTGTACAAAGGGGAATGAGGGAAAGCGGTGAGGAGAAAGGGATTCTTCGCGTTAAATCGCAAAATCTGCCATTGGGACTGATTCTAAGCTCCGGGATAGTACCGGATTCGGATCAAACATGGAATTTCATATCGAGGACAACATTGTGCAAAATTTTTCGCAGAGTTTTGGTCCGGTTGTATGGGCCAAAATGAGGAAAAACGAAATGAAAAACTAATATTCCTGTGTACAGCTGTAATTTCAACCATCTCAGCTCACTTTAACCTCCGTTATGAGGGCGGATTCGAATTGAGCACAAAATTTTACATGAAAAACCGCATTGTGCAAAAATTTTGGCGGAGTTTGAGTCCGTCGCTATTGGCCAAAATGAGGAGCGAAGGTATTAATGAACGAGTGATCCTGCGTAAAACTGCAATTTTGACCATCTCAGCTCACTTTGACCTCCGATATGAGAGCGGATTTGAATCAAGCACAAAATTTTACATGGAAAACAGCATTGTGCAAGAACTTTTGCGGAGTTTTAGTCCGTTTGTATTGGCCAAAATGAGGAGAGAAGGTATGAAAAAACAAGTGATCCTGCGTGAAACTGGAATTTTGACCATTTCAGCTCACTCCAACCTCCTTATGAGGGTGGTTTCAAATTCAGAACAAAATTTTACATGAAAAACAGCATCGTGCGAGAATTTTTGCGGAGTTTTAGCCCGTTTGTATTGGCCAAAATGAGGGATAACGGTATGAAAAACGAATATTTCTGTGTAAAACTGCAATTTTGACCATTTCAGCTCACTCTCACCTCCAATATGAGGGTGGATTCAAATTCAGCACAAAATTTTACATAAGAAACAGCATTGTGCAGAAGTTCCTGCGGAGTTTTGGTCCGTCTGTATTGGCCAAAGTGAGAAGAAACGGTGTGAAAGAAGAGTTTCTCTGCGTAAAACTGCAGTTTGGCCACCTCAGTTCACTCTAACTCCCGATATAAGGGCGGATCTAAATTCAGCACAAAATATCACATGGAAAACAGCATTGTGCAAAAATTTTTGCGGGGGTTTAGTCCGTTTGTATTTGCCGAAATGAGGAGAAAAGGTATGGAAAAACGAGTAATTCTGCGTGAAACTGCAATTTTGACCATTTCAGCTGAATGTTACCTCCGATATGAGGGCGAATTCGATTTCAGCATGAAAATTTACGTGAAAAATGGTATCGCGAGGTATTTCCCAGCCCCCCGGAAGTTGATCAGAGTAGTCCAATCTCGCCCAGTCGGAGAATCAAATAAAGTTTTCGATTCAATTCCACTGAACCTCGTGACGTTTAGCGCGTCGGCTCGTCGCAGCACGGTTTAATTTCTACTCGGGGCCCGAGATGGTAGGAAATTCATTTCTTTGGCATTTAGAAACGCCCTAGGGGATGCCCGTAAGTCTAAAAAAAACTTGAGAAATAAGTGATACCCAAATGCACACACACACACACACACACACACACACACACACACACACACACACACACACACACACACACACACACACATGCGCGTCCATAGAGATATTACAGATAGAGGAAGAAAGAGGTGGGCCTCTCTGTGAGTGTGATTTTCTCTGCGGAAGAGAGAGACAAAAGATAAGGAGTCCTCTTTCTTCCTCTCTCGCACCTGCGTGGCGCATTGCGCAATCGACACCTAGATACATAGGCGCGTCGAAGAGGGAATAGTGTACTGCGCGATGCGCCACGCTGGTGCGAGAGAAAAAGAAAGAGGACTCCTCGTCTCTTACTCTCTCTCTCTCTCTCTCTCTCTCTCTCTCTCTCTCTCTCTCTCTCTCTCTCTCTCTTTTTTTTTTTTTTTTAAGGTGGTTAGAGGGCAAAATCTGCCTCAGGATCCCTCGGATCCGTCCCCAGACACCGGACTGGTTCAGCATACGCGGACTACGCATAGCCCACGCAGGCCATACCAGGCGGGACACGGGTTTGGGTGGGGCCCACCGAGAGGTGGGCCCGGCCGTGTAATATCCCTCTCCCCTCGATGTCCGATACCTAGGGCATCGGGCAATCAAGAAGGAGATCCACCTGCATCTACCATCTCATCCCGGAACCGCGTGAGCATTACTTCAGGATGAGCGGCATGTCTCGCGCTCGATTGCGAGCGTTCCTCTTCTCCATCTTCTCTCTTCGGCCACTTGTCGGCATCTTCTGTTTTCACTCTTCATTGTTCCCTCTCTTTCTTCTTTCTTCCCTCTTCTTTCTTGTTTCTTCCCTCTTCAGTGCATCAGATTCCTCCTGGAATCATTTGGGCCTCTTCTGTTCCAATCGGCAGAGTCACTGTGATTCGCCTGCTTCGAGGCGCCTTACTTCCCTCTCTTTCTCCTCTTTGCGGGTCATCACCAGCTTGATGTATCCGGTGAGTCTATCCCATGTCTCCTGGTTGCGGAGCAAGTACGGGACGAGATTCTCGGGTGTTAGTTGAGCACCCAGCCATTCATCCAGCTCGGCGCGCTCTCTCCGGGTGTCGCTGCACTTGAACAGGGCATGTTCGGCGTCATCCCATTCATCCCCGCATGACTGACATGCTGGGGTCGTCCTCTTCTTGAACCTGGTTAGATAGGAACCGAAGCAACCATGATCGCTCAGTGCCTGCGTCGTCCAGTAGTCCATCTCTCCGTGGGTGCGTTCCGCCCACTTGGCTACGTCACGGATCAGCCGGTGCGTCCATCTGCCGTTCGCAAATGGCGAATCCCACTCAGATTGCCAATGCTCAAGGGTGGTTTCCTTCTCGTTGTCGCGGATAATCTCCTTCATCGTCGGGGTGAGTACTCGTTCGGCTCCGATCACTTTCTGGCGGTCCCAGATCCTCACTCGCTCCGCGACGAGCAAGTGGATGGGCGGTGTACTCGCCAATACGTAAGCCGCATCTCCTGACACGGTGCGGTAGGCACGGATACTTCTCAGGGCCGCTCTCCGGTGGACAGGCCCCATCTTCTTCTCGATGATGGTCTTCTCTACTCTCTTTCCCCACACGGGTGCACCGTAGAGCATGATAGAGGTGCTGACGGTGTTGAGAAGTGCGCGCCTCTTTTCCTTGGGTCCTCCGATATTCGGCATCAGCCGTTGAAGCGCCGCACCAACCCTGCTCGCTTTTTGAGCGGCCTCCTGGATGTGCTTCTTGAACGACCACTTGTCGTCAAGCCATACGCCGAGGTATTTCAGCTCTGTCTTGCGTGGGATCTCTTGCCCGTTGATGTAAAAGTGGGGCAAGTCAAACTTCCTGCGTCTTGTGACCACGATTGCTTCGCACTTCTTGACAGCAAGCTCTAGGAGCCTGCTGATCATCCACTCGTAGACTCGGGCCAGCGCCTCGTTTGCGCGTCTACCCAAGAGTTCCTCGTTGTCGGACCAGACTATGAGCCCCGCGTCGTCCGCGAAAGCCACTATTATGACTCCTTCGGGCAGTTCAATAGACAGTAAACTGTCGTACTGGGTGTTCCAGTTGAACGGCCCGGAAACCGATCCCTGTCCAATTCCGGCGGACAGTTCCCGGATCTCTTGTCCCTCGTCGGTGTCGTACACGAGTGTCCTGTTCCGCAGATAGTCACTCGTGATGGCTAGTAGATAGGGCGGCACTTTACCTGCTTGGGATTGATAGACTCGCTCCCAGCTCGCGCAGTTGAACGCGTTCTTTATGTCCAACGCAATAATGGCACAGAATCCTCCTCTTCCTTGGTATGGGTTCCCTACCGACGCTTGAACCCGCTCTTGGACCTCCTCGATCGCGTGCACAGTGCTTCGTCCCTTCCGGAACCCAAACTGCATTGGTGATAGCCCGCCGCTCTCTTCGTAGGCTTCTTCCACCCTGTTGAGCACCATCCTCTCGTACATTTTCCCGATATTGTCCTCTCTCTCTCTCTCTTTTTTTTTTCTATTTTTATTTTTTTTTTAAGGTGGTTAGAGGGCAAAATCTGCCTCAGGATCCCTCGGATCCGTCCCCAGTCACCGGACTGGTTCAGCTTACGCGGACTACGCATAGCCCACGCAGGCCATACCAGGCGGGACACGGGTTTGGGTGGGGCCCACCGAGAGGTGGGCCCGGCCGTGTAATATCCCTCTCCCCTCGATGTCCGATACCTAGGGCATCGGGCAATCAAGAAGGAGATCCACCTGCATCTACCATCTCATCCCGGAACCGCGTGAGCATTACTTCAGGATGAGCGGCATGTCTCGCGCTCGATTGCGAGCGTTCCTCTTCTCCATCTTCTCTCTTCGGCCACTTGTCGGCATCTTCTGTCTTCATTCTCCATTGTTCCCTCTCTTTCTTCTTTCTTCTCTCTTCTTCCTTCTTTCTTCCCTCTTCAGTGCATCAGATTCCTCCTGGAATCATTTGGGCCTCTTCTGTTTCAATCGGCAGAGTCACTGTGATTCGCCTACTTCGAGGCGCCTTACTTCCCTCTCTTTCTGGGTCATCACCATCTTGATGTATCCGGTGAGTCTATCCCATGTCTCCTGGTTGCGGAGCAAGTACGGGACGAGATTCTCGGGTGTTAGTTGAGCACCCAGCCATTCATCCAGCTCGGCGCGCTCTCTCCGGGTGTCGCTGCACTTGAACAGGGCATGTTCGGCGTCATCCCATTCATCCCCGCATGACTGACATGCTGGGGTCGTCCTCTTCTTGAACCTGGTTAGATAGGAACCGAAGCAACCATGATCGCTCAGTGCCTGCGTCGTCCAGTAGTCCATCTCTCCGTGGGTGCGTTCCGCCCACTTGGCTACGTCACGGATCAGCCGGTGCGTCCATCTGCCGTTCGCAAATGGCGAATCCCACTCAGATTGCCAATGCTCAAGGGTGGTTTCCTTCTCGTTGTCGCGGATAATCTCCTTCATCGTCGGGGTGAGTACTCGTTCGGCTCCGATCACTTTCTGGCGGTCCCAGATCCTCACTCGCTCCGCGACGAGCAAGTGGATGGGCGGTGTACTCGCCAATACGTAAGCCGCATCTCCTGACACGGTGCGGTAGGCACGGATACTTCTCAGGGCCGCTCTCCGGTGGACAGGCCCCATCTTCTTCTCGATGATGGTCTTCTCTACTCTCTTTCCCCACACGGGTGCACCGTAGAGCATGATAGAGGTGCTGACGGTGTTGAGAAGTGCGCGCCTCTTTTCCTTGGGTCCTCCGATATTCGGCATCAGCCGTTGAAGCGCCGCACCAACCCTGCTCGCTTTTTGAGCGGCCTCCTGGATGTGCTTCTTGAACGACCACTTGTCGTCAAGCCATACGCCGAGGTATTTCAGCTCTGTCTTGCGTGGGATCTCTTGCCCGTTGATGTAAAAGTGGGGCAAGTCAAACTTCCTGCGTCTTGTGACCACGATTGCTTCGCACTTCTTGACAGCAAGCTCTAGGAGCCTGCTGATCATCCACTCGTAGACTCGGGCCAGCGCCTCGTTTGCGCGTCTACCCAAGAGTTCCTCGTTGTCGGACCAGACTATGAGCCCCGCGTCGTCCGCGAAAGCCACTATTATGACTCCTTCGGGCAGTTCAATAGACAGTAAACTGTCGTACTGGGTGTTCCAGTTGAACGGCCCGGAAACCGATCCCTGTCCAATTCCGGCGGACAGTTCCCGGATCTCTTGTCCCTCGTCGGTGTCGTACACGAGTGTCCTGTTCCGCAGATAGTCACTCGTGATGGCTAGTAGATAGGGCGGCACTTTACCTGCTTGGGATTGATAGACTCGCTCCCAGCTCGCGCAGTTGAACGCGTTCTTTATGTCCAACGCAATAATGGCACAGAATCCTCCTCTTCCTTGGTATGGGTTCCCTACCGACGCTTGAACCCGCTCTTGGACCTCCTCGATCGCGTGCACAGTGCTTCGTCCCTTCCGGAACCCAAACTGCATTGGTGATAGCCCGCCGCTCCCTTCGTAGGCTCTTTCCACCCTGTTGAGCACCATCCTCTCGTACATTTTCCCGATATTGTCGAGCATGCTGAGAGGGCGTTGGCCTCCTTGACCTTTAGGTATTAGGACCAGCTTCTGGCGTTTCCACTTATCCGGGAAATTTCCCGCGCTCAGACAGATGTTGAAGAGGTCGAGGAGTAAATCTGGGTTGTATTTGAAGACCAGTTTCAGAGCCTCGTTTGGAATGCCGTCCAGGCCAGGGGCCTTGCCGTTTGGCAGTCTCTTCGCCGCTATGAGTAGCTCTTGCATAGTAAAGAGCGGGATGGGATCTTCGCTCTCGGGAGGGAATGTCACTCTGGGTTCTCCTGCTGGAAAGAGGTCTTCCACGATGCTGCGCAAGGTAGCTGCATCAGTCGGTGCTGGGTTGCCCCTCCGAGGTCGGACCTTGGACATGACCACGCGGTATGGCGTACCCCACGGGTCTCCATTAACCATGTCGCACAATTTACCCCAGCACTTCTCTTTGCTTCTCCGGATGGCTAGAACGAGAGCCTTCTTTGCTTCTCTGTACGCCCTATCATCTTCCCCCAGTGATGGTCGTTTTAGTTTCCTTGATCGCCACGCTGTTCCCCTCTTCTTATTGCTCGTTCTTCGTAGGGCTTTTATCTCGTCGGTGATCCAGTACTCTGGTTTCCTCCAAAAGCATGATGTTGTCTTGCGAGGCATCGATGCGTCACAAGCTCTGGTGATGGTGGTCGTCACCATATCCACAGCCTCGTCCGCGGTGATGTTCATCGGGAGATCTTCGGCTGTTCCTATCGATTCCCGGAATTTCCCCTCATCCAGCTTGCGTACCTGCCACCCCGTCGGTCGCGGTCTGTGTGTCGTCTGTCTCTGTCTGTCAGTCCTAAGCCGAAACCGAATATGTCGATGGTCACTCAATGTTTCTGTGTCCAGAACCTCCCACGATGTCATACGTCCCATGAGCGACGGGCTCATGAACGTCAGGTCGAGGACCGAAGACGAACCTCCCTCCCTGGACCGAGTGTCGTATCGGTAGTAGGTGATAACCCCCGTCTCGTTCGCGAGCACTAATCCCAATGCCTCCATGGCATCAGCGAGTATTACCCCCCGTCTATCACGCGGCCCCCCGCTCCAAGTCGGTCCCTTGGAGTTGAAATCCCCCGCGATTATAACTGGGCCCCCCCCCCATTGCCTCACATCCTCTTCTAGGTCATGGAGCTCGTCTTCGAATTCGTGTATCTTGAGCGACGGAGAATAGTAGCAGCTGTAGACTGCTGTGCCCTCTATGGTCTTTCGAGCGAAACCGCGGCCACTAACAGCTGGTCCAGTCTCACGGATCGCAGGGTTCATGATCTGGATTACGGCTGTCCTCCAGTGATCGAATGTGGATCGAGAAAATTCGCGCTTCCGAGGCGGTTCGGAGATAATCAGAACATCGATCCCTCCTTCTTTGGCTACAGCGTGTAGGAGATCGTCTGCGTCCCCGCTCTTCCTGAGGTTGGCTTGGATGAAGCTAGCCATTTCTTCCCTTCCTGCGTCTATATGTGGTTCTTGCCCGCTGGTACGCAGTGCAGTTGCTGGCCCCAGATCTGTGGTCAGATTTGGACCCGATCGCCGCACAGCTGAGGCATTTTGGTTTTTCCTTGCAAATCGCAGCAAGGTGCCCTGGTTCGCCGCATTGGAAGCAGAGTTTTGGTTTCCGTTCCTCTGCCTTCTCTTTTTTGCACCCCGAGGCCTTGTGCCCGTACTCTAAGCAGTTATAGCACCGTGGGATGCCACCCTTCTCGCGGATCCTGACTCTGCCCCATCCAACCTTTGGCTCCTTCCAGTCGAGGAGATGGTGGGCCAGTCTCGTTGCGATCGAGACAACAGCGGTTTGGGTGCCGCGGTAGCCACTCCGGATGGACTTGACTACAACGGCACCCTTCTCGTTTTCTGGTAGGGCCTTCGCGAGGTCATCCCGCACCTTGATTATGTCGACATCGTAGTCGACTCCGAGAACCTCGAGGGTCGTGCTGTTTGCTAGACAGTGGACAGCTCCTTCTTGCCCGACGACTGGTGCCAAGGCTGCCTTGACGGCGGCGACATCGGTGCCCTTCTTGAGTTCAAGAAGGACTTGGCCTTCTTGGGTCTTGCGGATGCCCGTGACCTTGGAGCCCACTTCTTCATTCTCTCTCTCTCTCTCTCTTTTTTTTTTTTTTTTTTTTTTAAGGTGGTTAGAGGGCAAAATCTGCCTCAGGATCCCTCGGATCCGTCCCCAGACACCGGACTGGTTCAGCTTACGCGGACTACGCATAGCCCACGCAGGCCATACCAGGCGGGACACGGGTTTGGGTGGGGCCCACCGAGAGGTGGGCCCGGCCGTGTAATATCCCTCTCCCCTCGATGTCCGATACCTAGGGCATCGGGCAATCAAGAAGGAGATCCACCTGCATCTACCATCTCATCCCGGAACCGCGTGAGCATTACTTCAGGATGAGCGGCATGTCTCGCGCTCGATTGCGAGCGTTCCTCTTCTCCATCTTCTCTCTTCGGCCACTTGTCGGCATCTTCTATCTTCACTCTTCATTGTTCCCTCTCTTTCTTCTTTCTTCTCTCTTCTTTCTTCTTTCTTCCCTCTTCAGTGCATCAGATTCCTCCTGGAATCATTTGGGCCTCTTCTGTTTTCTCTCTCTCTCTCTCTCTCTCTCTCTCTCTCTCTCTCTCTCTCTCTCTCTCTCTCTCTCTCTCTTTTGCAAAGAAACGTGTACACTGCGCTTCCCTCCTCTATCTGTAATATCTCTATGTGCGTGGCTCGAGCCTTGGGGCTTGGGCCGCTGGTATCAAGGATCCGGCGCGGCACATCTCGCGGCACAACTTGAGACATGGCTTGTAGGCTATCTTTTTGCGGGATAGGCTGGGCCGGTCTGAGCACAGCGAGCGACTGTGTTGAAACCGCGTGAGCTATCTAGCCGATCTGAGCACACTGTGCTATTGTGACTGCGCTGATACCGGCATCATGTAATCACTGTGCTATCTTTCTCTCCTATTAACACACCGCTGTACTAAGGGTGCTGTGCTCAGACCGGTCTGGCCTCTCTACTGAGTTGGTCTGATAAGGCTCGATGAATCGAAGCTCCTCAGCAGTGATCGTGGACATTTCCCCGTTGGGAAAAAGTATCTGTGAGTTATTGGCCTCTGGGATGACCATATCTAAACGAGATGATTTCATAAATGGAGAAATTTAGTTTGCTGTTCCTTCTCATAGTAAGATCATATCCTCTAGATTTTTCGGATTTAGGTACTTTTGAATAGATACTCGTTAATTCCAAGGGGAAATCGCGAGCGATAGATAATCTGCCGATCAGTTTCTCCTTTCTCCGCCTCCAGCCATCCCGTACCCGACGTTTGCATCAAAGGTACACACATTGTTTTGGTCTTCTGAAGATGGATAACTAGTGCCTCGAGAATCTGGGATCTGGCTGAAAACAGTCAGCGCCTGGAATACAGCCCAAGAGAGTCGAGCGGCTGGAGCAGATGGCACGTCAGGCGCGAGTTCCATTCTTTAGTTCGGAGATATTGTGCGGGTGAGTCCTCGCGATATTTCATTATCCGCGAGTGATGAGTGAGTGAGGAGTAGCGCCAAATATCGTGTCGTCATGAGTTTATCTCTACAAAGTGCATGACATCATAAACTCAGTTGAGCAAACATGCAGATATGTAGGGGGATGATCGACGGTCTTGATGTCACAGCTAATGGCTTCAACACCTGGGGTCCGATCGGAATAAAATTTTTGCGACACAAGCAATGGTATATCTCTGCACTGAGCGTGGTACCAAATTCCGGGCACTATGACGACAGACATGTCCTCCAGTGCCCGGAATAGGCTTGCAAGCGAAGTGCGGATATATTTTTCCATTACGAGAGCCCCGATATCGATTCTAAATTCGGCACTCTTAAGTTGGATTAATGAAGAAACTTCCGATTCCGTTTGTTGGTCAAGCAAACCTCAATCTAGTGGAGCTTTCTCTAGCACGCAGAACCAAAACAATAACGAAGGTTTGACAATGCATCTCCATTCATCATTCGCTAATGTTAATGGACCGGTCCCAAATGGATAAGTTCAGTGAGTATATATTCGATTGATCCAGCGAAGAATTTCATCATTAATACTTGTAGAACGGCAAAATGAATTCATAGTTGGTGACGAATTGTGCACAAAATTTTAGAAATCTCGGATGTTGCGATTCTCGTCGAATTGCCCACAAGTTGGCAATTGAGTAAGTACCCGTGTCACACACAGGCTGTACAGTAGGGTGACAGTTATCTCCCAATTTTTGAATTTCTTACGGGCACGCAAAAATCTAAAATTCAGGGTAAAAAAGATGAAAGCAATTTTTTCGGAATTCTTAGAGATAGCCCTCATAGTGTCCATTCTGACCTACTTTTCTGATTTTAAACCTCTAACCCCCTTGCGTAGAGTTTATATAGGGATCCCGTGTTATTAGGACGAGTATACTCGGCTTTGTGCGCAGGAGGGTTAACGACTAAAAAAATACACTCATGGACATCTTTCTGAGGCTCGTTTTTGGGTACGAAGAAGCCCTCGAAGAAATTCTTCGATGCATGAAATCAACGTAAAATTGTCTGAACTTCCAAAATATGTGATGGAAAATCCCATTCTAGATGATCCTGAAGAGCTACATTCCATTTTCTGCGAAGAAAGACGAATTTTTTTCACTAAAATCGTGTTTGAATGGCATTTTGACACCGAAAATCGACGAGTACGGCTCCGGAACGTCAAAAAAACGTTTCATTGGGTCCTCAACCACAGAATTCATGGGTTTAGAGAATTTCAAAACATGAATCTGAGCCCAAGGTATCGATCAAAACAAAACAAGTTGGTGTAACGGCTTCTCATCGTCATTAAGACCTCTCGCCAAGTTCGATCTCAATTCTGAGCATCAAATAGCTTCTGAGGAAATATCACACGACATGTTTTCGATGTAGAATTTGCTGTCCTTCTAGACTCCGTGATCAGAATTGGGATCGGATGGCGTTTGAGGCGAGAAAACCCGAATTCTTATTAGAACATACCTTCCTTGAATGAAAACTTCATCTCAAATCCTGGTCTTCTCGGTCCCAGATTCGTCTTTCACAATCCTTCTGGCCCATAGATTCTGTAGTTTTGGACCCAATGAAACGATTTTTCTAGCTCTCAGAGTCGTATCTATCGATTTTGTGTGTCAAAATGCCGTTTAAGCGCGAATTTAAATGGAAAAAATCGTCTTTCTCTGCGAAAAATGTAATCTAGCTCTCCGCGATCGCCTCAGTCGGAATTTTTTATCTCATATCCTAAATGTTCGGACAATTTAACGTTGATTACACGTATCGAAAATTTTCTCCGAGGGCTTTTCTGTTCTCAAAGATGAGCCTCGAAAAGATGTCATGAGTGTATAATTTTGGCCGTTAACCTCTTCGCGCATCCGTCCACACACGTGGACGCGTCTTTGGATGATGCCAGTAAATTCCACTCTTGGGATATCGCGAAAATTGTTGTGGGTCTCGCTCCTTTAGCCCGAAGTCAATGATTTGCTCGAGTTCAATCTGTGGTAAACCAATTTTCACTACCTGCTTGATGCAAATTTATTGTATTCAAAAATTCAGTTTTGCGGAAAAGCTGAAACTTGACCCTAATACTCGAATATAAGGTCTCAAAAGCATGCAGAAGGATTCAAACATACTCTTCGGATACACCAAACTATTGCCGCAAGAAAGAATGCATGATGTTGAAGTCAAACTCCTGGGGTATGCGGATGACCTAGACGTCATAGGCGACACCAAGCAAGATGTAGAAGAAATTGCAGATATCTTGACCCCAAGTGCGAAAGAAGTAGGCCTAGAGGTAAATGAGTCGAAAACGGAATACATGGTCATGGACCGTAACAACGCGCATGACGACACAGATCCTATCCAGATCGCGGAAGTTCCCCTCTTCCCCTATGTTACAAAACTATCATTCCACCCACTCTCTACGGGTGCGAAACTTGGTCAATGACTCAGCTAACTGAAGGAAAGTTCTAGGTATTTGAAAACAAAATACTGCGGAGTGTTTTTGGAACAACTATTGATCAAAGTTCGGGAATCCCTAGAATCAGATATAATGATGAGTTGCTCCAACTCTACCGGTCCCCGAGTATTGTCAATGTCATCAACTACAGGAGGGTACAGTGAATGGGCCGGGTAGCGTGAATGGATGAGGAACGTGTGGCGCGGAGGGTGCTGGACTACAAACCAGACTCGCGACAGGGCAGGGGAACACCACGTATAAGCCTGTAAAGGAGCGTGCTAAGTAAGATAAAAATGACGGGCCGCGATCCCAATGTATGGAGAAACCGAGCACAGGACAGGAACGTATGGCGTGATTGCTGTCAAGCAATCAGAGATTACGGCCTTTCCAATCCAGATATCGCTCGAGCCTAGTGTGAGCAACATGTGGTGAACGTATCTCTGTAACGCTGGCTGCTCAATAAGGGCGCCTCCGCTCCGTAAAGCGCGTATCGTCGCAATATGGAAAAGGACAACTATCGTCCTAGTCGGAAGCGAGGCCGGGCCTAGCATGAGCATGAGGGTGGTGAACGAACCTCAACAGGGCAAACGCCCAAAACAGACCAATACACCCAAAACGGCCCACCCTCCCCTCACGAGCTGAGCAGCGGAAACACATCCCAGCATGGAAGAGTTCTGGATCGGTTTCAGCTGAGAGGCATGCGAGAGGGAGTATGGATTACAGAGGCAATAGACCTCGTGGTCTGACAGTTTAAACGCGTAGACCCGAGAAAGCCAACTGATGATGATACGAAATTACGAGCCTCGTGAAGTCTGGCCTCATACGTGTACACCGTGCATTCGAAGGATTCAGGCGAGCCAGTTTTTCCAGAGTATACGGAGAGTTTGCATACAAGAACGTGTAGAGTTTTTCTCGTCGTACTCTTTGTCCATGATCACTTTATGGAAATCGATCATGTCTAGGATTTTTCAGGAAATCATTCATGTCCAAGTTTTGATATCGACAATGAGGATGAGACAGCGTGGAAGAGTCTCACAATAGAAATGTCATGTTATTAGACCATGTTATACGCTGTTTAGTTTTTATTCATTGAACTGGTGGAGTCAAATTCTTTCTATGATTTCTTATGATGAGTCCACGGTGTCCACATACGTGGACAAAGTCAAAAATGAAATATAAGGATGAATTTTCCCATCTATCAGGAGTTCAAAGAACTTTTCAACGTCAGAGTTGATGAATTTCATCGAGGAAGAATTTTTCCAACTACGAGGAATAGGTGCGTGCATGAACAGGATAATGGGTTAACCGCCATTTTCAGTTTTTCGGTCAAATTGCTCGTCACTCCGCCGGCACTCTCCGACATTTCCTGAAGACTTTTGAGAAGTTCATACCCCAGGTAAAATTTGAAGAGAAATGATACAATGAAATCATTCATTAATAGCTACGAGTTGGTCGACGGCCGATAACTGCAGCGCACAGCTTTAGGCCGATTTTAAATGTAATTTTTTATCCCGACTTCAGTTGAGAGTAATTTATATTATGGTTTAAAATATTTAGTTTCAGATTAAGATTTTGTTGTATTTTTCCATTTTCTTTACCTGAAAGAAAATGAGTTAGATTAGTTTTAAGCTAATAGATTTTCAAGTTCAATATAGAATATAATAAAAGACCTTACCGGTAAGTCGATGATCAAACCATACCAAGATATGATGTTACTGATCCATCGATGAAACTCAAACAACTATTCGATGCAAAAGCAGGAGGCTGGACATCTTATCAGGTAATCAGGATGCCAAATCTGGACATCTGGCACCAGGTAATATCAGGAACATGGAACAAATACAGGAATTAGTATCTGGTCATATCGTCGCCCCCGAAGAAGAAAAACACTTTCTGGATTACCGGTGAAGAGTAACACCTCCTGAATGCATTCATGGAAAGAAACACCATCTGTATCCCAGGACGAAGATTAACACGTATTTCTAACCAGCGACGAAAAATAACGCCCGGCAGTAGCTTCCGACGAATAGTAACACCCGCTCGTAACTACCGGCGAATATGAACACGTTGCCCGTAGTAGCGACGAAAAGTAACATTTGCCGGGAGCCCGGACGAAAAAGAACACCTGCCGTATGCCCCGACGAAAAAAAACACCTACTGTATGCCCGGACGAAAAAAAACACCTGCCGTAAGCCCCGACGAAAAAAAACATGTTCTGTATGCCCGGACGAAGAAAAACACCTGGTGGTAATAACCGGAGTTATCTCTGAAAAAATGATAATTTCAATGTTTTCTGTCAGAAAATATCAATGTATCTAACAACGAATAATAACGAATAAGTAGTCTAACAATGAATTCGCGAAAAATGAGCAAAGCAAAACTTTGAAGGCAAGAAAACGTTGACAACTGAAGTTTTTTCCTGCGAACGTAATATGTTACAACAAAACATACTTTCGAAGAAAATGTTGAGAATAGGACTCCTAGAAATTCAGTTCTTTATGTATTCCATATTTCCCCCCATAGAAAGCGGCTATGAATTGAAAACTTTATTCAAAAGCAATATTGTCATAGACATTTTAAATCACGCAATAATCCTGTCAGTACTTGTAACTAAGATCGAAGCATGCGCACTGTACCGGGAAACCCCTTTCCTTGTTAGAAATACTTATTGTAAGTCCAAAACGATACACGAATGCACGTTCGAAGGAAATCACATAATCTTACAGGTGAGGGAAGCAATCTTATTGTCTACCTTTGAACTGATTTGGAACCAAGAGAAGAATCTGAGATATGATTTTTTTGAGCGACACGTGAAGCTCTCTCATATACAGACCAGACCGTGACACGGCCTTTTCGACGATTAATAATTTTGGAGTGTAATAACAAATCTAGACAAGAACGAAACCAAATAACTTCTGCGACCTCCTAAATTTGATCTCGAGTTCAGGAATTTGATTGACAAAGTATACCGTGAACTGAGCGTCCTTCGATAGGAAAAAATTCGGAGAGGGAATGAGGAAGAAGATACAGCTGCCTCACACTATGCAATAATTGCGGGGGTGTTTCAAGTGAAAAAAAAATTACGATGGACTAGAATTATCGTTAGATAGATAGATGTCCTTTATTCGTCCGAAGACAAAAAATACAATTACATACACCTACATATGCCCGTTAAAATGTAATAACACGTATTAGAATGAATATAATATATGTACAACAAAATAATAATGATAATTTCAGTCAATTACTGGTTTGGTCAAGGACAATAATTATCACAATTCGTGACTAGTCAGGGTGCATACTTAGAAGTATAAATAGAGGGGTAAGGGCTCGCACTAATATCACAGCTATAGATCACCAATTGGGTGACTGAGGTCACACGTAAAAATACTAAATTAAAGAAGAGCCCTTCCCATTACAGATTAAAATAATGCCTCTTCTCCACATCAATCCTCTGGCAGGTTAGTGTTAACAGGAAGTCTTTTAAGGACTCTTTAAATAATGATATCTTCCCAAGCTGCCGAAAGCCCGGAGGGAGAAAGTTACACAAATGAGCACACTGAACCTGGAAAGATCTTCTTCCATATTCAAGTCTCATGTTGGAAACTTTCAGTACCATCTCTTCTAGATCACCCCGTGCGGGGCGTTCGGATTGGTACCTGGTAAACATCGCAGCTAGGTAGCCAGGTTCTCCCAAGTGCATGATCTTATGCATCAAGAGAGCTGCGAAGTACATTCTCCGCGAATCAGTACGTAACCAACCCAAGCACTCCCTAAACGGGGCGATGTGCTCGTCTCTCCTAAGATCAAAAATATATCTCACACATGAATTGCTTAGTCTCTGTACCCGTTGCCGCTGTTCGTCCGTGGCGTCGAGGTACACGACCGCGCAATAATCTAGGTGCGGTTGAACCAATGACTCGACTAGGCGAATTCGGAGAGGTCTGGTGATACATGTCCTAAAAAACCGCAGACCGTATAGGGCTCTGTTGACTTTCTTGGTTACTTGGTCGATGTGCGGTTTCCATGTCAATTCACTGTCAAGTGTAACACCGAGACTCACGACCGTATCACTGAACGGGATGAACTTTCCTTCCTGTATCTCAACCCCTGGCAAGTCCATTCTCTTCAGATCTTTGATATTCCTCTCCGAGCTGAAGTAGATTGCCTTGGTCTTGCCAGCGTTGAGACACAGGCCGGAACTTCTGGCCCACTCGGCAACTAGTCGTCCTATTTCGCCCAGCCGAGCAATACCTTCCCTGATCTTATTTTTCTCGATTTGGAGATAAATTTGGAGATCATCCGCATAAAATAGATGATGTACCGACTTTCCGTCTAGCAAGCCAGCCAGGCCATTCACATACAAGCTGAAGAGGAGAGGCCCAAGGACGGACCCCTGTGGAACACCCAGATTGGTTTCGAGCCAATCAGATTTGCCTACTTTAGAAGTGATTTGTTGGGTGCGACCCTGTAAATATGATTTTATCCACAGGAGCGCCGATCTTGAGAAGCCAAGATGTCGTAGCTTCCTCAACAGCTTGGATGGTGAGATGGTGTTAAAAGCTTTGCTAAAATCGAACAGTAGGAGCAGAGTGATCTTCTTTCTGTCTATACCTACTCTGATGTCATCAGTTAATTCCAACAAAGCTGTCTGGGTGCTATGGTGTTGCCTAAAACCAGTCTGGAAGCGATCAAGTATCTTCTCGATTTCTAAATACTCCGTGATTTGGTCATGTGCGATTTTTTCCAGAACCTTGGAGAGGAAGCACAGCAGTGCTATAGGACGGAAGTCCGAGACCGTTGATGGAGCAGCAGTCTTCTTTAGTGCAATCAGCTGCGCTTGCTTCCAAACCTCAGGAAAAATGCCATGAGCGAAAGAGGAGTTGAAAATATGTACAATAAGATCACCAATGGCCGGAAGAGCTTTTGCGATCACGCTTTGGGGTATTCCATCCGCTCCACGGGCCTGTAAGGAGAAATGTTTAATAGCAAGGACTACATCACTAAAATTTGTGGGCTTAAATTTAAACCCCTCCTCCGGTGCCGAGTCAATATCGTCCATTGCTTCATTAATATTTTCGTGGGGCGAAACGGAAACTCCCGCAAAGTGTGCGTTCAACTCATCCGGTGTGAAGCCATGAAGTTCCTCCTCTTTGCTCTTAGGCAAGAGGCCGAGATTGCGCATCTCCTTCCAAATGTTCTTCTTCTGATCAAGAGCATCTGACGAATGGGTTTGAATGAAGGAGTTATGCTCTTGTTCAATGCGCAAGTCGACCTCTTCGCTAAGCCGAAAGTATTCATTTTGAAGCTCAGGACACTTGCGCTGGTTACGTTGAATCCGTTCCCAGCGCCTGCGCGTCGCGTCTCGCTTATTCATGAGTACCCTCAGCTCAGGACCAATCCAAGGAGCGTCATTTTTACGCGGATTGATAGTTTTTTCGGGTGCTAATTCATCAATAACGGACTGTAAATGTTCATTCAAGCAGTGAATTGCATCTTCCAAACTCATTTCAGCATTTTCGAGAGCTGTCCAGTCACAGCGAAGCAATCGGTCATTCAATATCTCCGGAGTGATGTTTCGAAAATCCCTGTAGGTAAAGGAATTTCTTGGCGGAGTAGGAGTAAAGACGTTGATGGTGACGTCAATGACCGAGTGCCTGCCGAAACTGGGCAGGAGTCTGTTTTGAAAGTCAGTAATGATGTCATTGTCATCTACATAAATCTGATCAATCCATGTATGAGATGTATTGGGGGTGTGTTGGTGAGTCGGGCCATGCTGCACTATCTGCAAGGCAAGTTCTTCTGTCAGTGCAGTCAGTGTCTTGGAGAGAGAGAGAGAGAGAGAGAGAGAGAGAGAGAGAGAGAGCACTGAAGAGGGAAGAAAGAAGAAAGAAGAGAGGAGAAAGAAGATGAAGAATGAAGAGATGGAAGAAGATCGAAGAAAGGGAAACAACACCTGCGAGTCGTGAGAAGAGAGACGCTCGATCCTGAGCGCGAGACGCCGCCGGCCCTGAAGTAATGCTCACGCGGTGCCGGGGCCGGATTGGTAAGTTGGTGGATCTCTCCCTTGTCCGATGGCCAGCGCCAAAGGGGAAGGGAGAGAGGGTTTATCTGGTACGGATGGCCGCATCGATGCGGAATCCAGCCCGGAAGCCTTGAGAAGTATCGGCCAGGCGTAATTGTCCGTCCGGAACCTCTCTGTGGCTACGTCGCAGCGTATTCACCCTACAACCACCTAAAAAAAAGAAAAAAAAAAAAAAAAAAAGAGAGAGAGAGAGAGGATAGTTTTGATGAATGTGAGCAGTAAGCATTATGCAATGGGTGATATTTACGAGACGTTCTTCGCTTGGGGCAAAGGTGATGATGCTCTCTGCTGCTGCAACGCCCAGACATAGTTCTTTCTTCAAATACGAGTTGGAGCGCCTCCTAACAGTATAAAAAACCCCCAGATGTTCTCTTTGCCGAACGATAATGAGAGGTGTTTTTTTTCGTCGGGGCTCACGGTAGGTGTTTTTCTTCGTCCGGGCATACGGCAGGTGTTTTTCTTCGTCCGGGCATACGGCAGGTGTTTTCCTTCGTCCGGGCATACGGCAGGTGTTTTTTTTCGTCGGGGCATACAGCAGGTGTTTCTCTTCGTCCGGGCATACGGCGGGTGTTCTTTTTCGTCCGGGCTTACGGGAGGTGTTTTTTTTTTTCGTCCGGGCATCCGGCAAACGTTTCTTTTCGGCGTTGATCACGACCAAGTATTATTTTTCGAGGCGGGTACCGGAGAAGTGCTACTCTTTGTCGCTTGATACACATCGTGTTACTTCTCGTCGGTGACTAACACGCAAGTGTGAGTCTTCGTCGCTTGATGGTATGCAAGTGTTTTTCTTCTTCGGAGGTGACGATATATTCTATTTTATTAGTGAGAAAACAAATGTTAGTTATAGAAAAGAGTCATGCTAAAGCCATTCATTCAGTTTCATTCATTCAGATCTTATTCTTAATGGTTTGTCAGTACATAATTTCGCACGTATAATCTCACAGCGATCAGCTGATCATAATTTACACTAACTCAACATTAATGGTTGAGTCAGTCAATATATAAACAGTCCAATAGAAATTTACATTAAAAGTTCACAGAGAGTTAAGATCCCATACCTAATCTTCCCTGATAATCCCAGAATCCCAACTATCCTGAGGAAACTATGTAGATTCTGCACTCTGGCTCCCATCTGATGATGGTGATTGTCCAACGCAGCTCAACCGATGCCTCTGGCCCATAACGTGGGCTATCCCTCCCAGTTGACGCACCAAGTTTTCCTATAAAAACACATGAAGAATTAGTTGTCTGACATCAGCAATGCATTAGCTATTAGTATCCAACCCATATAACATGAGCATCATGCAAAAACAATAGTTTCTTCATTATTTACAGACATCACCCATCAACATCCATCACCAAAACACTAATATCCCACATTACATCATACCATGAGTGCTAACACCCATGATATGCTTACACATGCTTTTAGAAATATGTTACAGGTTTACTTACTCACTGCTGCTGTTTATTTATCATTATTTTGGAATGCTTACAATATCCAGCTGATTGTTGAAAGTAGACAAACACCTGTCATAACCACAATGTCCACAATCCATATGACTGATGCACTGGATATCTTGAAGTCGTCTGCTGTATACAATGTGACCACGATTTTATTGACAAAACATACATGCACAAGCACAGGGCATGGGAATAACCTCCAAATTTTGCCAGAAATATCGTGGTCACATGGCATTGCTATTGTTACGTGAGTATTTTCTGTGGCTCGAGCGGGAATGTTTAAAAGTCCGAAAGGATGAATGAATTTGATAAATAATTGGAAAGTCAAAAGTTGAAAGAGATGATGCAATATATTTGAGATGAACTCCGAATACAAGCAGCTAAGCGCGACGAGAGCCAAAGCTGTAATGTTATGATGGTTTTATGCTGCTGGATCTGCTGCTGAATGTTGCGATGATTGAGACTGATGATGAGTCCGAGAGCTGCTGCCCTCTTCCAGCTATGGCGTAGTAGATATAGATATGGTACAGTGCGTGTACCGGTCTTCTATGTGTTGGTGCGTGGGAGAGTGAGCCGCTGTGTTGGGCACCCCTCGCCACCAAAGTTTTTTATACATGCTTTTTTTTCAAATTCACTCGCTGGAAAGCGACATGAGATCGTGCACTGAGTCGCGTCCAAGATGTGTCTATTCCCATATATGGGCATCGGAATTAGGAGAGGTCAAGGCTCTTGTTTTTGGGTTGAATCTTTCCATTCGATGACGTCAATCGTGGCCTAGATAATAATTCTCGATGCTTCTATGTTCTATGAAAATCTTGGGATCTTGGGTGACCAATTATTGCTTTCAAGATATCTACACTTTTCATATTAGAATTCGCGGATTTTAGTTTGAATAGGTGTAATTGTGTAAGTGCCTGTATGGATGATCAAGTTTATGTGTGTGCGTGTTTTCTCTCTATAGCCTAGTGAGTTTAGTGACAAATTCGATGTGCTATACGACACTATCTCTTGATTGGCCAAACTGATTGATTATACTGCGCATGCTCAAGGGCGCCAGATTCAAACCTATGGAATTTCCTTATGGAGATTTTCTTTGGGAATATTATTGGAATATCGTGGACACGACTCAGATATGTTGCAGCCTAGGAGAAGAAGTCACAATATTAATGTCATCAACATTCAACTATGGAAATTGTAATTATTAGCAAAGTATCAAATTACCAGTTTGAATCAGCCGCCAAACTCACATCTTGTATATCAGGCAATTGATATGTCGCCGGTGGATGGCTACCCAGAATACATTAATGTAAAATATACATATGTATCAATGATTACTGGCTTTTTGGGTAGCAATCGTCTCTTAACTCAGTCTCCAGGGTGAGCCCAGTTACCAACGCAACTAACATTGCAGGTACACTGTCATTTTGGCATCGGGACACTGCTATAATGCCGCTGCCACGCCAAAGGCCCACTAGTACACCGGAACACTGCTTTAATGCAGCTGCCACGTACTACCTGGTTTTCTAGTTGTTTCTAAAATCTTTTCTTTTTTAATGTCAGAGTGATCAAGTAGGTGCATTTCAATTTAGAGTTTTTTTATTAAAATCATTTATTGTGTTCTATCGCTGCGCGACAAGAAGTACGTCATAGTTAAGACCATGAATATTGGAAAAATGTGTTTAGATATTTGTGTGGTGAAAAGAAATTGCTGCGGTATGAATTTCTTTTATTTTATTTTAATAAATGCTATTATTTCAATCTAACCTATGTGTTATAACTCTTTGCTACCCTGTCGTAAACTTAATGAATAAGAAGTACATTTTTTCAACAAAAATGATACCTTAATTTTCATCTTTTTACAAAAAGGATTTGAATTCAACTTAGTTGAATCTTCTCATAACACGAAATTCACATGTTGCATGGGGAAAATTATATGATTTCTTATCCTTGGCTGCACGCTACTATCTCACAACGAAATGAAACATCGTGTCTTGGTGAGGGACAATATTGACAACACGATGAAACACTATACTCCTGAACTCGATATCATCCAGACCTATTGGAGATTCGCCGATGAATCAAAGCTTGTTATTTTCAAAAAAATTCGTTTTTAATCCACCTCGAATCTCGAGCGGAACTCTTATACGGTAACTCGAAATACAGTAGAACCTCTCTTAGCGGCCACCTCTCAAAAGCAGCCACCTCTTCTAACGGCCGGGTTTTCTCAGTCCCAAAAGTACCTTTCATGTGTAAATTGAACCTCCGAAAAGCGGCCACCTCCCTTAACGGCCAATTTTTTCCGGTCCCCCAGGGTGGCCGCTAAGAGAGGTTTTACTGTACCTTTAATTCATCTGTTCCCCATGTCATATTCAACTGGGAATGCCAACATCTGTTACTACTAGCCCCCCCCCCCCTTCGCCACCCAATGACAGCGAATCTCATTCAAAACATCGATCATCCGTCTATTTGTAATCAATGCGATGCAAGCGGGGGAGGGGAAACGTTGCGAAATATCTCTCCACATTTTTCTCATGAATGAAAAAGTTTTGTTTCACACTCAGACTCGATGTTATGTCTCCTGTCTTTGGAATTATGGCCTCTCGCACTGCATCTATCGCATTTTTCTAACCTCTTTAGTGGCGTCCAGCAATCTTCCTCGACATGCCCCCTCTCTTTGCATCTATCACACGAAAGGCTTGATGCATCAGAATTTGAGCAATCTCTCCAAATGTGTCATCTTTGAACGCAAGCGGATCAACTACTCCAACCCGCGTTTCTTCGTTGATCGTTCGGTACATATTGTTGGCTTGAATTTTGCTTGTAATTCACCTGAAGTTCCCACGGTATATATTCCTCCTCCTGATTCATGTAATTTCCTTGAAGTTTTCGTGGAATATATTCGGTTTCGGTAGAAGTTGCAGTTGCGCTCGGTTGTGTTGTTATTGTGACATTTTTCGGACCATCCAATTCTCTCTGGGATTTTGCGTTTCTATCCGCGTCTAGCTCGAGTTGAGTGGCTTCATCCAAATCAGACGCGTCACACGTTTTGATTTTGTCGCCAATAGAACAATCAGACAACCCATTGATGAAATTTTTCATCGCATTTTTTCTAGTTGATTCAATTAATCCAACACTAAACCGAGATTTGTACTCTCTTTTGATCGCATCTAACGTTTTTCCAAGGAGTTCCCTAATTTTCATCGAAAACTTTCAAACAGTTTCATTCGGCTTCTGTACAACACGAGCCAACATTGAATTCAATTGATTGTAATCATCGCGTGATCCAAATTCGCGACGTAGATCGGCCAATGAATTGTTGACGTCGAAATACTTTACACCACCCGACAAATACTCCTGAGCTTTCCTTTTACACTTTCGAATTATAATTTCCAAGAGGAGATCGCGACATTTTTCAGTAACTTTTCTATCCGCGCGCGAACAAGCTCGCGCGAAATGGTCGACGCTATCCGGGTCACCCGTGAAATCTGGTATAAGCGATGCCATTAATTTGAGATCTGCCATGCTATTCTGCGGCTCAAAATTACTCTCCGCGCTCTCGTTGCATTCCCAATTCATTACCAAGTCAGAGTCATCGTCGCACGTCAGTTCCGGCTCCCGTTGTGCAAACGCATTCCACGGTCCCATCTTGTTTCGCGACTCTGATTTTGTTCCCCCCCCCCCTCCCCTCAGCGGCGTTCTGTGGCGCCAGCTCATCTGGCGACTTCGTTTTGGTTTTTCCCTCTTCGTCTGTTACCTCAAGGTTCACGACGTAATTTACACCTGGTCTGCGCGTCATGCTCCGCGAGTCTCGACCACTCGTAGTTTGATGGCTTCGCCTTTTCCGCGTCTCCTGCCCATGGCATTCTCTCCCCGTACTCCCCTTCTCGTAGACAGGCTGCGCGGGCGATTTGCAGCGAGAAACGCTTTTCGCATTGCAGAGTTTGAACGATTTCGCGTCGGCGGCATTCTCCACTAGAGATGAGTCACGAGGATGCTTTGCACTGACGCTACTGTTTACGCGCTTGATGTACTTCCACTTCTCTCTCTCTCTTTTTTTTAAGGTGGTTGTAGGGCGAATACGCTGCGACGCACTATCGGAGTTTTCATTTTGTCTCACTTTTTCGCGAGCAAAACCTCATAACTTTCAATAGATATGAGCTTTTGTTATGATTCAAAAAGGAAATGAAAGGTAAGACCCTCACGCATTCGTGGAAATTGTTTTGCTCGACCGATTTTCATTTTCCGGGTCAAGAAAACCTGTAGGGGCTGGAAATGAGAAAACTACCTATATATGAAGATCAGGTGGACTATCATTCCAGCTTGGAATGTAATTTCACTGTCATATAAGAATCTGCAACCATATATTCCCATGGAAAATGATTCCCCGGGCCCGGAAAATTCGGAAAATCTGGAAAAACCTGAAAAGCCGGAAATTTTCAAAAAATGCATTTTGGTTTAGAATCAATTTCTCTCAAGCATTTGCCGAATCAGTGCTCACCTGCCATGTAGTGTTGCTCGATGAACCTCTAGAAAGAAAAAGAGAGAATGGCCAGTTGATTCTGAGATGGGAGTGATAGCAAAGTTGTTGGTAAAGATGAGTGAAGCTAGTGCGAGGAATTTTTAGCGAAGAAATTGGTTCATATTTCAAGCATCCGAATCTTGGAAATCATCCATTTTTGTACTTTTCTCTGAGACTAGATCGCATATACCGATAACATCATAACTAATCAACAGTGCTAGACTAATATACGACAATCAACGAAGAAAATATGAACCTTGGAATTAGTCATGATAAATGTAGGGTGATGACCAGCACTCTCCATACTCAACTCAATCAAGGTAATATAGGTAACAATGGAATCATTTGATGTACTCCTCCATCTCAGGCGTTATAGAATGCTCTTCATGCCTAGCGAGTCTCGGGTCAATATCTTTGTAGGGAGATGAGTGGATCACTCATGAAATTCGCTCGATTGAAAGCATCACTTAATCTATTCTTCCTATTAATCTGCCTCGCATGGTCCGTGAGGTTTTTTCTATGGAATTTATGCCAAGACTCTTGAGCATCTTCAGGATAATATCCCAGAGGTAAGGGAAAAACTTCAGCTACCTCCCAGGAATGCATCAAGAATCTGTGAGAGATTGGATTCAAACTTGCCCACTCATACAGCTGAAACTGTATATTGTGTGTTCCATGACACAGATCTCTATACTTCTCGATAATCAATAGTTTCTTGCATTTGGCTGGTTTTAAACTCAAGGCCATCTTTTAAACTAGTCCAACATCAACTTTCAGGCATTCGGCAAACTTTTTCGGATCTGCAAAACACCGTCTGGCCAGATTGCCAGTGTTGGTGGTACCATGGCCTTGGAGAACTTGGTCAGGCCTAACCCCAAAGTTGTCATGAATTTCCAATCGCACCTCCATTATAGTAACTTCAACATCACCTATATGAGGGGTGAATCATATTCAATGTTAGATCATTCAGCTAGGATATTTCAAGATCGCGATAATCGGATGCTTGGACTAGAAATTCTGTCGGTATCACAATCAGTCCTCAAAAACTAGGAAGGCTATCACACCGGTAAATAACCGTCTGCACCGGGAATTCTGTGGATGAAAGGAATCTACCCTCAAAACTAGGGAGACTATCAATCCGGTGAATAACCGGATGTTCGAAGCGGTAATAATGTCAGTATAGTAATTTTGTCAGTATAACAATTAATCCCCAAAACCTAGGAAGGCAATCACACCCGCAAATAACCGAATTCTCTCACCGGTAATCCAGTCAATAAAGAGTCAACTCTCAAAACCCAGGGAGGCTATCATCTGGCAAATAACCGGATGCTTGGGCTGAAAATTCTGTCAGCTCAACAATCAACCCCCAAAACCTAGGAAGGCTGTCAAACCCTAAATAGTCGGAAGCTCGGACCGAAAATTCTGTCGGTGACGGAATTAATCCCTAAAACGAAGGTTATCGAATCCGCTACTAACTGGATGCTCGGCCCAGAACTTCAATCGGGAGATAAGCCGATCCCAGAACTCAGGGAATCACCCGCAATCGGTTAGATGCTCGGACCAAAATTTATCTATTGGGATGAATCCCAATAGACTAGGAAGGCACCCAGAACCGCAAGTATTTGAACCACAAATCTTCCCGAGTTGAAGAATGGATCTTCATAAGAATCCAAAATGGTTATCGAACCCTCGAATCTGCGGATATTAGGACCGAGAATTGGAATAATAGTGAATGAGTTCATTGAGAGGTCAACTAACGTTATTCCATAGTCCTCGATCCATCTACAACAGAAGCTTTAGAACAGCAAAGAGTGCTCTCAAAGTTCCTACGATATAACACTTGATTTGAGAGCGGATACTCGAAATGAAATTCGAACCCTATGAGTGCTGGACTCATATTTTCCCCTGAGTTCTTTCCAGAATCGGATTATTCTGATTCTCATCCTTGCACTCCAAAAAGATTACTCTCCTCATTGCTTCCATATCATACTCAATTCGTTATCATATTCCAGGAACAGCTTTGAAGATCACTCAAGATTCAATCAAAATAGTTGTACTCATATTGATCTGCAATTCATATCGGAAAAATCACGTGTTGCCTCTGACTTTGGAATCTGAATAGCTAGTTCATTTGTGCACAAAAATTACGATAATTTCAGGAAATCATTACCTTTCTCTTCCTGGTTTTTCTTCCCAGACTGCACAATATTCATGAGATAACCAAGTTTCAGTAACTGTTCATACATTTTCAACTCTGCGCGCAAAAGTGTTGGACCGAATTTTAGGAATTTTTCTTCGTGTGCTTGACAAAGTGATCCAGAAACCTTATAATCTTTATTCGTTTTGAAACACATAGGACATCTCAACGTCAAGGAGTTACCAACAAGCTCGTTTACCACTTTTCACCGAAGAGCGTGTGTTCTGCGTGAAAACTGATTTTCACATCTGAATCGTCCTTAGTTTTGAACTCGTAAGGAACAAGAGAAGTCTTCTCTTTCTCAACGCGATCGAACTTATTTCTTACAGCATCACTGCTCTCTTTTCCATTGACATCCTCAGAGTACGGCAGAATCGTATGCTTTGTGGTGTGGGATTCAACCAATTTTTTCCAGTGTCTTATGACGCTAATTCAACAATTGTCACACTAGTCACCAACAAAGAAGTTTGAGGACTCTTGGACTCTAAAGTCTTGTCTTGACATTTCTGATGTGAGTTATTGTGGCCAGCTGAACTGTCGAATCCCCAAGCCACGGTGAGCATGAGATTTCTCACATCCTCTGGTGTCCAGCCATGATGAAGGATTAACATCAAAACCAACCTCATGCCACTTATGTTGGCATGAGGTTGGTTGAGCATATCCTGGAGGCTCGATCGTACTTCTGTTTCAGTAGAAACCGTCTTGGGTGGCAAGCATTCTTGTAAAGCTTTCCTTCAGGGAACATACACATCATATTTTCCGATAGACCCCTCGAAAATCATGAAACAATATAGGGAGCATTTCATGCTCGGGAAGTCATCAATTGATACCTCCATAACCTCACAATTACAGATTCAGACATGTAGACTGTGAAGAGTTTGAGTTGAAATCATTCACAAAATTCAAAATGATGAGTTGTATAACTTCCTAATATACGATAACCATGAACATCATAGAGGTGTCAGATTTGGAGGGGATATTTGAGATAGTAACAGGACTTGAGTAAATGTTATGAAGAAAAAACACGACTCATTTATCATAGCTCTGAACTCATCTCTCTTAGGTAGCCTACCTATCAAAAGTAATGGATCATGTAGAACCTCACAAAGATTGTTATATTTGATATAGCTCGCCGTACGGGAATTTTCATCGTCATAATCAAATTTGAAAATTTGAAAGAACTTCTCTTCCGTAGATCAATCTACAACTTTGACGGGAGAGATCCGATCACAAAAATTCTCTCGGGATACTGTCGATTGTTTCAGAACCTATAATTTCCTTTTTTAGACTTCCCAGTATGACCTTTTCTGTCCGAGAAACGAGCTTGGAGGTAGGACTTTGTATTACGTAGGCTGTTTATGGAGATACCCAGTCAAGCAGCTGTTCCACTTGCTCTTTCTCAATTCTGGTGTAAAATAGCATCAATGGAATATTGCGCCAAATAATTCCAAAGTAAAAATTTCTCATCTTCCTGGAAATGCTGAAAAATTTTGCCTCAAACGTAACCTGTGGGGACAAAACATGTGATCAATCACTTTTTCGATGAAAATGTAGGGATCGTTGTCACTCCACACCTGAAAAAAAATCTCATAACATGTTTTGAAAGATGAAATCATTAACGTCAAAATCATGTGTCGCGATATCTTTGGGTGCATTTTTGCACTAGGATAGAGTTACAGGAGAAGGGACAGGTGCCAATCTGGCTATATCCATAAGCAGTCTGTGCAATACAAAGTTTTCTCTCCAAGCTCGTTACTTGGACGGAAGTTGTCGTGCAGGGAACTTCAAAAAAGGAAATTGTAGGTTCTGTACCGATCTGCAAAATCCCGTGAGAATTTTGGTGGTCAAATCACTCTCGTCAAAGTTGTAGGTGATCCGCTGAAGGAGAAATCTTTCAAATTTCCAACGTTGATCATGGTGACTCTAACGGAAATTTTTGAAGTACATAAATTGATTGATTTATTGTGATTTTGAGATCCCTTTTTCGTAATTCCCGTACGACAAGTATGTTAAAAAATCACTGTTTCTGAAAGATCCTTGAGCTATGGTTTTGGGCGATCCTATATGGGAGCTGTTGTCGGGAACTATTTCCATATGGATTTTCTACTGATCTCATCTTATCTGTGAGAGATTCAACAGCATGTCAGGTTATAACACCTTGTTTCTTGAGAAATTGTGAATCATCGAGTTTTTCTTAGGAAATATTCAAAGTCAATTAATTTTTCTGAATAAAACACTCTTACACAACAAGAATTATTACAGAAGCATCATACAAAGCTCCTCGGAATAGTTTTACAGTGGAATCTCCCGAAAGCGGACACCTTTGTTCGCATCAAATCTGCCCGCTATTTGGAGTTGTTTGCTGAATGGAGGTCCATTCCTGTGGTTATTTTCCAGCCGATCATAAGCAGATTGGCCGTGATTAAGAGAATCCTATTAAAGGAGAGTTCACCGTAGTTAAAGAATCCCATAGGATTCTGATTCCTTGAAGTGAACTTCAAAGAATGCAGATGATAGAACTATTAAAACGGGCCAGATCAGAAGTCAACGTTTGATATTTGAAAAAACATCATCAAGATGTCTCGATTTTTGAGGTAATTTCTCTTCTAAGTTATGCCAAAAAATACGCCCTGATTATCTCCGATTGAGAAAGATCTTTCAACGAATACCAGCTCAGACACATCAGGCTAATGGAACAGGCAAGTCACTTATAGATAGTAGCTTCTCTTCTCTTATCGTGAGGGATTCCTCTTACAATGACCTCATCGCGTCATAACCTGGTAAGATATTGCAGTTCCTTGATCGAAGCTCTTTCACCAAGTTTGAGTACTTTTCCTTAGACAGATCCATGGTAAGATAGAGGTCGGCGGCCGATTCAGGCGTCTGTCGCGAGTACGTACGTGTCACCTGATTGCTATGATGTTTTACTCTCACACCCAAGGCATCGGTGAAGATATCTCGCTCGATATCAGGCGCAGGATTCATATCATTTGAATCATCCTGTGATATTTCATCATCATTCACAAGTTGTGGTCCTGTCGAATTCTCCTGTGTAGCTCGAAGATGCTCCGCGTCATCAGCTTTATCTTTTTCCTTCTTCAGGCTCATTTTGAGCGCAGCTTGGAACGACCTCACATCAAAACCCTTCTCCTCTGCCAAATCAAAAGCTCTCCTTGAAATGGTCCATCTAGACAGTTCTTCTGTATTTTCTTTTCTAGGTCTACCTCCTTTATTACTTCTTTCTTTGAAGACTTTCACCTTTTTGGCCTTGCGACCTACTTTATTCTTCACCCCTTCAACAGGATTTCGATTAATTTCTTGATCTTGAACAGCAACTTGAATATTCTCAACTGTCTCAGTAATGAGTTGAATAACCTCATTTGAATCTGACTTCCTCTTCTTGTTTTTCTAGGGAAATAAATTAAAAATAACAGTTCCCTGATGCGACATAGTTATATGCGACTGATGAGACATACTTGCACCAGTAACAAGAGACGAAGAAATGTATTCGATCGAACGATGTCACAGATGAATTTTCTCATAGTGATACAGATTTCTATTTTGATCACAGGTGAATTTTCCTACTCCCGATACTGAAACAATCGAAGTAAACTGTTCTGGTCCAACAAGAGGAGGTCCAACTTTACGGGTCCTGGATTCATCCCAAACTCTGGGAATCGTCTTGTTTTTGTGAGAATGGAGGAATCTCAGAGGATTCAGTCCCATGGGCTTCGGGCATCCCAATCCGGGATACAGCCATGGAGACTAGCATTGCCAGTATATCCATATATATGTCATTTTTACATGGGCCTATATGGGTAATGCTAATCTCCATGGCTATATCTCAGGATAGGAAGCCCATGGGATAAATCCTTTGAGATACCTTCATTATTCACATGACGATTCCCAGAGTTTGGGACGAATGCAGGACCCGCAAGATTGGACCTCCCCTTGTAAGCTTGGTGAGAAATAGTGATTGAATCAGTCTATGACAGATAACATGGCTTTATCGGCATCAATCGAGTCATATAAACAAATTCAAGACCATTGATGACATTAGATCGTAAGCGGGAGAGCGAGTGTACCTACCCATATAAAAGTGAGGATAATCTTATCAGATATGAACATGGTGTCCTAGTACACTTTTGCCAAGTATCATAACCTATGAACTAGTTTTTTTAATTCTTTGTATTTTCGGGGAATTCATTGGCATAAGCTAGAACACAGGGGGTACAGCATGGATACTTCAATATCGACCGTACACGACTTCATGAAAATCTCTCAGAGGTCAATCTCAGTTCTTTGAATTTTGAGTATTTGAAGAGAAAAATTTCGAAATGGATATCTATTTTCTTCCAATTATTCTTCTTCTTCAAAAGGCAAGACCAACTCCTAGGACGAATCAGAACGATCCATGAATCAGTGTGCCCGAGTGGAATCAATCGTCTGAAAATGTATAAGGACTAAATCATCAGACAAAATGAATCGAACCGACTCTATACAAAAATTGCGCTTCAGATCTTACACTGATTTGGTTACTTCTAGTTCTCGACAAATGAAGACGAGTTCAGGATATGAATGTCAAAAAACTCGTTCCAAAACTGAACGAAAATATCGAAGAATATTTTTCTTTATCCATTGTTCTCTCATACCTTCCTCTAAAACTTATCCTCCCAACTTCAAATGACCTAAAGTTATGATTTTTTGCCGTCCTACATCGACTGGTTGACACCGAATACATCGAATCCCACTTGAATTCGTGAAAACATAGTTTTTCTTTGATGAACAAATATTTTATTGAGGACTCCATTTCAATCATCGTTCGACTAACTCTATTCAAATTCCGTCTCAACCAAACGATATGTCTTGCGCAAAAACCCCTTGTGTGGATAAACCCAATCCTTCTGATGAGCCTCCTCAGAGGAATAACTCAAAGATAGGCTAATCTTTCAATATTTCCTTCCCCTCATATACTCCTCCACAACTCATCTCTCTAATATGCAATGCCCTCAAGAGATCTTTTTCTGTCAATTTACATCAATCGGTCGATCTTCAGCTTGATTAGAGTTCGTCGAAATATGATGGAAATGAACATTTTCCAGTCTTTCCACATTTCCATAAAAACACTTGATTTCAATGAATTTTGCATGAATCAATCCTTGACAAATACTAAGAGAGGACCTCATTGAAGTAAAACAAACTGATTGACTTTGGAAAAGATAAAAATGACATTCCCATCCAAATCTCTACTCATTTCCAGGAGTATTCATTTACTTATTCTGGAAGACTTGCATTGGATGATTTTAGGAAGTTTACAGTGAAATGATTCAAGTATGGTCATAACCGTTAGCTTGAAACCATTTGGTATTCTTCGGGAGAGAGATTTCAATACACTTTCATCAACCAACAGCTTCGTCCAGAGAGAGACAGTCGATTGTATGCATTCTTTCCAATTTGACAGATTGAGATCGGTAGAACTGAGTTGCTCACGACAAATTTGGAACTCGAGAAGAAATCTCAATGTCTTAAGTAGCAGATCCTTCACACTTGCCGCGTTCACGAAATCTTTGATGACGATAGAGATTATAGACTAAGAACAAAGTTGTACTTGAATACTTACCATAATTGAATGATGAGGGTTGCAATGACTGGTAGCAAACGACGAGTTTGTTGAATTCTCCTCACAGGCAGAACCACTTCCGACACTATCAATTCGTAACTGATATCTGGATGCACAATGCACTCTGCGAGGATATCGATAAGGCACACTGTTTCGAGAATGGAGAATTCGTTGCATATTTATTGATCTAAGCGTATCAACTAAGTTGTGGTTGTTAGGATCCCGACTCCCTCTAGTGGCGTTTTCACGAAACTATGGACTCATCGATTTGAACAAATGATTGTGGATGAGGGATGGTGGGCCCGAACGGACAGAAAGTCGAGAGGCGATGAAACGAAGAAATTCTTTCTGGGTTTGATTCTGGGTGTCTTCACGATGGTATTTATCAAGAATCAACTAAATTCGGCAGTGGATATTGAAATGGAGTCGATTCTTCGATCATCCCTTACAAAAGATAGGCAAGAAATCGTCTCTATCGCAGTTTCTCGCCTTTTTTCTTGTTTCTCTATCATAGGTCGGAAGGGATGAGTTTTATCGGAAAATGTATGGATAGTATTTTGTAGATAATTCAAGAACGTAAGGGATAATGTAGTCACATATATGGGAAATTGCATCCGTTGTTCGTAATTGAAAAAATTTCAAGAAATTCATCAAGTTTCTGCGATTTCCTCTTTTGTCTGAGAAATTCATAGCTATGGTTCATAATTCCTTCATGAATGGAGACACATTACCTCGTAGATCTTTGAAAAATCTGCAAAAAACTATTCCACACATTCTTTTATGGAACTCATCCCTCTCGACCTATGATGAAAAAACCACAAAAAGCGAGAATCCGCGACAGGAATGATTTCTTGCCGATATTGTGCTGGGAAAATCAAAGAATTGTTTTGATTGTGAAGCCCACCTTTGGTCCGAGGCCTCTGATACCTAACGGTACTGAAATGAGGGCACAATTTTGCAGTATCATGAGGCATCTGTTTATCTGTAAATTCAGTTGACTCGCCTCGGCTTGGTTGAAATTGAACATAACTTCACTCATTTGAGTGATCTTGAGATGAACTTTACAATGGGTCAGACTGCGGTGAAAAATAATAAACTAGTATTTACTGATATGTTACGACATCATTACGAATTCGGTGGCGATTCCATTGATTGTTCTGCCAAGTCTGGAATCTACAATAATATATTGTAGGGGTTGATCTTGTCACCGACAGAATTTTTGGTCCGAGCATCCGGTTATTTGCCGGCTTGACAGCCTTTCTAGGTTTCAAAGGTTGGTTTTGTCACCGACAGAATTTTCGGACAAGCATCTGGTTATTCGCGGGTTCGTCAACCTTCCTGGGTTTTGGGGGTTGATTGTTGAGCTGTCAAAATTTTCAGTCCGAGCATCCGGTTATTTGCAGGTCTGACAGCCTTCCCAGGTCTTACGGGTTGACTTTGTCACCGACAGAATTTTCGGTCCGAGCATCCGGTTTTGTCAGCCTACTTAGGTTTTGGGAGTTGAGTTTTGAGCTCACAGGATTTTCAGCCTGAGCATCCGGTTATTTGCCAATTTGATAGCCTACCTAAGTTTTGAGAGTTGATTCTCTTATCGACTCAATTTTCGGTCCGAGCATTCGGTTATTTGCGGGTTTGATTGCCTTCCTAGGTTTTGGGGATTAATTGTTTACTGACAGAATTTCCGACTCGAACATGCTGTGATTTGCAGGTTTGACAGTCTTCCCAGGTTTAAGGGGTTGATTTTGTCACCGACAGAACTTTTGGTCCGAGCATCCGGTTTTGTCAGCCTACTTAGGTTTTGGGAGTTGATTTTTGAGCTCACAGGATTTTCAGTCCGAGCATCCGGTTATTTGCCAATTTCTTAGCCCCCTAGGTTCTGAGAGTTGATTCTCTTATCGACTGAATTTCCGGTTCGAGCATTCGGTTATTTGCGGGTTTGATTGCCTTCCTAGGTTTTGGGGATTAATTATTTACTGACAGAATTTCCGACTCGGACATGCTGTTATTTGCGGGTTTGAAAGCCTTTCTAGGTTTCGGGGATTGATTGTTATACTGACAGAATTCCCGGTCCGAGCATCTGGTTATTTACCGGATTGATAGCCTTCCTGGTGTTTGAGGATAGATTATTTATTCACAGAATTCCTGGTGTGAGCATTTGGTTTATTTCATGAGTGATTCAGTCATCTTTCGACAAGATATTGACCTGAAATTCGCTAGGCATGAAGAGCATCTTATAACGACTGAAGTGGAGGAGTACATCAAAAAACTCATTGTTACCTATATCACCCTAATTAAGTTGAGCATGAAAAGTGCTGGTCATTAATTTACATTCATAATGACACATTCCGAATTTCATATTTTCTCCGTTGATCTTCGTATATAAGTTCAGCACTGTGAATTACTTCTGATGCTATCGATACACACGAATTTGTCTCGGACAACAGTACAAAGTGGATGATTTTCAAGAATTGTGGGTTTGGAATATAAACCAAGTTCTTCACTAGAAGTTCGTCGTAATAGTTTCATTCATCTTTACTAACAATCTTGCGATCACTCCCGTTTGAGAATTAACTAGCCATTCTCTTCATTTCTCTCTGAAGGTTTATCGAGCATCACTACACGGCAGGTGAGCGCTTATTTGGGAAATGCTTGAGAAAAATTGATCCAAAACCAAAATGCATTTTTTAAGAATTTCCGGGGTTTTCAGGTTTTTCCAGATTTACCGAATTTTCCGGGCCCGGAAAATCATTGTCCATGGAAATTCATGGTTGCAGATTCTTATATGATAGTGAAATTACATTCCAAGCTGGAATGATAGTCCACCTGATCTTCATACATGGCTAGTTTTCTCATTTCCAGCCCCTACAGGTTTCCCACCCGGAAAATCAAAATCGGTCGAGCAAAACGATTTCCACGTATGCGGGTGGGTCTTACCTTCCATTTCCTTTCTGAATCATAACAAAAGCTCATATCTATCGAAAGTTATGAGGTTTTGCTCGCGAAAAAGTGAGAAAAAAAAAACTCCGATAGTGCGACGTACGAAGGAGAGGCACCGGTCAGCCGAACACGGCTGGCCAGCACCTCCCCAACAGTCACGGGCTGGAGTCCGCATCGATACGGCCATCCGAACCGGGTAAACCCTCTCTCCCTTCTCCGTTGGCGCCGGCCATTGGACAAGGAAGAGATCCACCAACTTACCAATCCGGCCCCGGCACCGCGTGAGCATTACTTCAGGGCCGGCGGCGTCTCGCGCTCAGGATCGAGCGTCTCTCTTCTCACGACTCGCAGGTGTTGTTTCTCCTTCTTCGATCATCTTCGATCTCTTCTCTCTTCTTTCTTCCCTCTCCAGTGTATCATGTTCTTCCTGGAACCATTCAGACCTCTTCTGTTTGAATTCGCAGACTCACTGTGATTCGCCTGCTTCGAGGCGCCTTACTTCCCTCTCTTTCTCCTCTTTGCGGGTCATCACCAGCTTGATGTGTCCGGTGAGTCTATCCCATGTCTCCTGGTTGCGGAGCAAGTACGGGACGAGATTCTCAGGTGTTAGTTGAGCACCCAGCCATTCATCCAGCTCGGCGCGCTCTCTCCGGGTGTCGCTGCACTTGAACAGGGCATGTTCGGCGTCATCCCATTCGTCCCCGCATGACTGACATGCTGGGGTCGTCCTCTTCTTGAACCGGGTTAGATAGGCACTGAAGCAACCGTGGTCAATCAGTGCTTGCGTCGTCCAGTAATCTATCTCTCCGTGGATGCGTTCCGCCCACTTGGCTACGTCGCTGATCAGCCGACAAGTCCATCTGCCATCTGCAAATGGCGAATCCCACTCAGTTTGCCACTGCTCAAAGGTGATTTCCTTCTCGTTGTCGCGGATGATCTCTTTCATCGTTGGGGTGAGCACTCGTTCGGCTCCAATCACTTTTTGCCGGCCCCAGATCCTCACTCGCTCCGCGACGAGCAAGTGGATGGGTGGCATCCCGGCCAACATGTAAGCTGCGTCTCCTGACACGGTGCGGTAGGCACGAATGCTCCTCAGAGCCGCTCTCCGTTGGACTGGCCCCATCCTCCTCTCGATGACGGCCTTCTCTACTCTCTTCCCCCACACGGGTGCACCGTAGAGCATGATGGAAGCGCTCACGGTGTTGAGCAGCTTGCGCCTCTTCTGTTTCGGTCCTCCGATGTTCGGCATCAGCCGCTGAAGCGCTGCACCGACCCTGCTCGCTTCCTGGGCGGCCTCCTGGATTCTTTCTCTCTCTCTCCCTCTCTCTCTCTCTCACTTTTTTTTTTTTTTTTTTTTAAGGTGGTTAGAGGGCAAAATCTGCCTCAGGATCCCTCGGATCCGTCCCCAGACACCGGACTGGTTCAGCTTACGCGGACTACGCATAGCCCACGCAGGCCATACCAGGCGGGACACGGGTTTGGGTGGGGCCCACCGAGAGGTGGGCCCGGCCGTGTAATACCCCTCTCCCCTCGATGTCCGATACCTAGGGCATCGGGCAATCAAGAAAGAGATCCACCTGCATCTACCATCTCATCCCGGAACCGCGTGAGCATTACTTCAGGATGAGCGGCATGTCTCGCGCTCGATTGCGAGCGTTCCTCTTCTCCATTTTCTCTCTTCGGCCACTTGTCGGCATCTTCTATCTTCATTCTTCATTGTTCCCTCTCTTTCTTCTTTCTTCCCTCTTCAGTGCATGAGATTCCTCCTGGAATCATTTGGGCCTCATCTGTTTCAATCGGCAGAGTCACTGTAATTCGCCTGCTTCGAGGCGCCTTACTTCCCTCTCTTTCTCCTCTTTGCATGTCATCACCAGCTTGATGTGTCCGGTGAGTCTATCCCATGTCTCCTGGTTGCGGAGCAAGTACGGGACGAGATTCTCAGGTGTTAGTTGAGCACCCAGCCATTCATCCAGCTCGGCGCGCTCTTTCCGGGTGTCGCTGCACTTGAACAGGGCATGTTCGGCGTCATCCCATTCGTCCCCGCATGACTGACATGCTGGGATCGTCCTCTTCTTGAACCTGGTTAGATAGGAACCGAAGCAACCATGATCGCTCAGTGCCTGCGTCGTCCAGTAGTCCATCTCTCCGTGGGTGCGTTCCGCCCACTTGGCTACGTCACGGATCAGCCGGTGCGTCCATCTATCGTTTGCAAATGGCGAGTCCCACTCAGTTTGCCAATGCTCAAGGGTGGTTTCCTTCTCGTTGTCGCGGATGATCTCCTTCATCGTCGGAGTGAGTACTCGTTCGGCTCCGATCACTTTCTGGCGGTCCCAGATCCTCACTCGCTCCGCGACGAGCAAGTGGATGGGCGGAGTACTCGCCAATACGTAAGCCGCATCTCCTGACACAGTGCGGTAGGCACGGATACTCCTCAGGGCCGCTCTTCGGTGGACAGGCCCCATTCTCTTCTCGATGATGGTCTTCTCTACTCTCTTCCCCCACACGGGTGCACCGTACAGCATGATGGAGGTAGTGACGGTGTTGAGAAGTGCGCACCTCTTTTCCTTGGGTCCTCCGATATTCGGCATGAGCCGCTGGAGCGCCACACCGACCCTGCTCGCCTTCTGGGCGGCTTCCTGGATGTGCTTCTTGAACGACCACTTGTCGTCGAGCCATACACCGAGGTATTTCAGCTCTGTCTTCCGTGGAATCTCTTGCCCGTTGATATAAAACCGGGGTAAGTCAAACTTCCTACGCCTTGTGACCACGATTGCTTCGCACTTCTTGACAGCGAGCTCCAGAAGCCTGCTAATCATCCACTCGTAGACTCGGGCCAGCGCTTCCTTCGCGCGTCTACCCAAGAGTTCCTCGTTGTCAACCCATACTATGAGTCCCGCGTCGTCCGCGAAAGCCACTATTATCACTCCTTCTGGCAGTTCGATAGACAGTAAGCTGTCATACTGGGTGTTCCAGTTGAACGGCCCGGAGACCGATCCCTGTCCGATTCCGGCGGACGGTACCCGAATCTCTTGTCCCTCATCGGTGTCGTACACGAGGGTTCTGTTCCGCAGGTAGTCACTCGTGACGGCTAGTAGATAGGGGGGCACTTTACCTGCTTGGGATTGATAGACTCGCTCCCAGCTCGCGCAGTTGAATGCGTTCTTTATGTCCAACGCAATGATGGCACAAAATCCTCCTCTTCCTTGGTATGGGTTCCCTACCGACGCTTGAACCCGTTCTTGGACCGCCTCGATCGCGTGCACAGTGCTCCGTCCCTTCCAGAACCCGAACTGCATTGGTGATAGCCCACCGCCTTCTTCGTAGGCTTTTTCCACCCTGTTGAGCACCATCCTCTCGTACATTTTCCCGATATCGTCGAGCATGCTGAGAGGGCGTTGACCTCCTTGACCCTTAGGTATCAGGACCAGCTTCTGGCGTTTCCACTTGTCCGGGAAAGTTCCCGCGCTCAGACAGATGTTGAAGAGGTCGAGGAGTAGATCTGGCTTGTATTTGAAGACCAGTTTCAGAGCCTCGTTTGGGATGCCATCCAGGCCAGGGGCCTTGCCGTTCGGCATTCTCTTCGCCGCTATGAGTAGCTCTTGCATAGTGAAGAGCGGGATGGGGTCTTCGCTCTCCGTAGGGAATGTAATTCTGGGTTCTCCTGTTGGGAAGAGGTCTTCCACGATGGTGCGCAATGTTGCTGCATCGGTCGGTGCTGGGTTGCCCTTCCGGGGTCGGACCTTTGAAATGACCACGCGATATGGCGTGCCCCAGGGGTCTTCGTTAACCATGTCGCACAGTTCATCCCAGCACTTCTCTTTGCTCCTCCGGATGGCGAGAACGAGAACCTTCTTTGCTTCTTTGTACGCTCTGTCATCTTCCGCCAGCGATGGTCGTTGCAGCTTCCTTGATCGCCATGCGGTCCTCCTTTTCTTGTTGCTCGTTCTTCGTAGAGCCTTGATCTCATCGGTGATCCAGTACTCTGGTTTCCTCCAGAAACATGGTGTTGTCCTGCGAGGCATTGACGCGTCGCAAGCTCTCGTGATGGCGGATGTTACCATCGCCACAGCCTCGTCCGAGGCGGAGTTCATCGGGAGATCTTCGACTGTTTCTATCGATTCCCGGGATTTTCCCTCGTCCAGCTTCCGTACCTGCCACCCCGTTGGTCGATGTCTGCGTGTCGTCTGTCTCTGTCCGTCAGTCCTAAGTCGAAACCGAATATGTCGATGGTCACTCAGTGTTTCCGTGTCCAGAATTTCCCACGATGTCATACGTCCCATGAGCGACGGGCTCATGAACGTCAGGTCGAGGACCGATGATGAACCTCCCGGGACCGAGTGTCGTGCCGGTAATAGGTGATAACCCCCGTCTCGTTCGCGAGCACTAATCCCAATGCCTCCATGGCATCAGCGAGTATTACCCCCGTCTATCGCACGGCCCCCCGCTCCAAGTCGGTTCCTTGGAGTTGAAATCTCCCGCGATTATAGCTGGGCCCCCCCATCGCCTCACATCCTCTTCTAGGTCGTGGAGCTCGTCTTCAAATTCGTGCGTCTTGAGCGACGGCGAGTAGTAGCAGCTGTATACAGCTGTGCCTCCTATGGTCTTTCGAGCATAACCACGGCCACTAACAGCTGGTTCAGTCTCGCGGATCGCGGGATTCGTGATCTGAATTACAGTGGTCCCCCAGTGATCGAATGTGGAACGGGAAAGTTCGCGCTTCCGAGGCGGTTCGGAGATGATCAGAATATCGATACCCCCTTCTTTGGCGGCAGTGTGTAGGAGGTCACAAGCGTCCCCGCTTCTCCTGAGGTTGGCTTGGATGAAGTTAGCCATTTCTTCCCCCCCCCCCCCTGCGTCTATATGTCGCCCTCGCGTTTTGGTAGGCTGTGCAGTTGCTGGAGCCTGACCTGTGGTCAGATCTGGTTCCGATAGCCACGCAGCTGAGGCATTTTGGTTTCTCTTTGCAGGTAGCGGCGAGGTGTCCTGGTTCACCGCACTGGAAGCAGAGTTTCGGTTGACGTCCCTCTGCCTTCTCTTTTTTGCAGCCTGAGGCCTTGTGGCCATACTCTAGGCAGTTATAGCAGCGTGGGATGCCTCCCTTCTCGCGGATTCTCACTCTGCCTCATCCCACCTTGGGTTCTTTCCAGTCCAGGAGGCGGTGAGCGAGCCTCGCTGGGATGGACACAACCGCTGTTTGGGTTCCTCGGGAGCCGTTTCGCAGGCTCTTGACTATTATGGCTCCATCCTCGTTTTCTGGTAGGGCCTTCGCGAGGTCCTTCTGCACTTTAGTTTTGTCGACATCGTAGTCGACTCCGAGAACCTCGAGGGTCATGCTATTTGCGAGGCAGTGGACGGCCCCTTCTTGCCCGACGACTGGTGTCAGAGCCGCTTTGATGGCTGCAGCGTCGGTGCCCTTCCCCAGTTCAATGAGGATTTGTCCTTCCTGTGTCTTGCGGATGCCCGTGACTTTGGAGCCCACTTCTTCATTAAGGTCATCCGTCTTTATCTTGCGCAGCATATCTGCGTAGCTTAACCCACCTTGGTTTGCCGTGACGAGAACGGCGTCGGATTTCGCTCTTCTTGGCTTCATCTTTGCCTTCTTTCCAGCGGTGTCACTTGATCGGCCGTTTTTCTTTGCCCTCTTTGTATTTCTCTTAGAGACCACTTCCTGCCAAAGCCCGTCCTGCTTGGGCCTATTAGGAGTCGATGTCGAGCGCGGTGTTTCGAGGGCTCTCGATGGATGTCCGCGTCGCGTCCTCTTCGTATCGTGCTGTTTCCCTTGTCGCGATTCCGGTTTATTCGCCCCCCTTCCCTGTGTGCCGCTTCCCGACGCGGCTGGCCCAGAGGGCTGCGCACTCCTCTTCATTTTTAGGGTCTTCTCCGCTTCGAGAAGTGTCGTCTCGAAAGCCGCTCTCTTCCCTTTGTCTGCCGCAAGTAGGCTTTCAAGAGCGTGGCCAATCTTCTTGAGCTCTTCCATGTCGCCCTGAGTTCCTTCTGGGATGTTGGAGGCAGACTCGGCTATCCCTATGACCAAGTTCAGGTGGTCGAGGAGAAGATGAGTCTTCTCCTCCATCTGTTCTCGGCACATTTTCAAGTCCCTCCATCCTTCCATTAGATCGGGGGCCTTGTCTCCACTTCTTTGTCGACTGGCCTTCTCAGGTGTGGGGAACCGATCGATGTTCATATCCTCCGGTGTTTTTTGACCTTTTTCGAGTCCGCGGTCACAGTCCTTGGATGTCAGGGTGTCTTCTGACTTCTTCTCCCTTGTTCTTGTCTTGCGTAAGCTGGATCTTGATCGCGGGGTTGATCTTCATCAGCTTTTCTGCCGCCGCTTGCGCTTCTGCAGCAACCTTCGCGTTCTTCTCTTTTTGGCTCAAGAATGTAAGCTTCGATTGCTTCAGCTCTCGCTTATCTACTTCCTCACCCAGACCCTTTCTCTTCCTGCTGTTCGGGGTGAGGTCTACTCTTTTCTGGTGTTGGTCCTTTCCTCCAACTATCTTCGCCAGAGGCGTATTTCCATCGCTTGTAGCTTTACGCGTGAGTCCACCATCCAAGTGTGCCACTGGTAGCGCGCTTTGCATCGTTGGCCCCCCCCCCCCAAGATCCGAATGGGGCCCCGCTTTACTTGGGGAATTCTTGCCGTCAATGCTGGACATCTTCTTCTTTCTTCTTTTCCCCAGGGCCTGGAATCGCATGCTGGCCGACCCCGGACCAGACCAGCACGGGTGTGGTGTGTTGTGTGATGCGTGTCCTGTATAATGTTGGTATGTCTATGTAATGCTTGAGCAAGCGTAAGTATGGTGCGTGTAGAGTGTAGTGTGTGTGTTAGTGTAAGTGTAGGACTCGGGTCCGGAGGGGCGTCACTCCCTCAAGCTCCAAGTGCAACCCTAAGGTCACACCCAAAGCCCCCTACGGGGTCTCTTTTTTTTTTTTTTTTTTTTTTTAAGGTGGTTAGAGGGCAAAATCTGCCTCAGGATCCCTCGGATTCATCCCCAGACACCGGACTGGTTCAGCTTACGCGGACTACGCATAGCCCACGCAGGCCATACCAGGCGGGACACGGGTTTGGGTGGGGCCCACCGAGAGGTGGGCCCGGCCGTGTAATATCCCTCTCCCCTCGATGTCCGATACCTAGGGCATCGGGCAATCAAGAAGGAGATCCACCTGCATCTACCATCTCATCCCGGAACCGCGTGAGCATTACTTCAGGATGAGCGGCATGTCTCGCGCTCGATTGCGAGCGTTCCTCTTCTCCATCTTCTCTCTTCGGCCACTTGTCGGCATCTTCTATCTTCACTCTTCATTGTTCCCTCTCTTTCTTCTTTCTTCTCTCTTCTTTCTTCTTTCTTCCCTCTTCAGTGCATCAGATTCCTCCTGGAATCATTTGGGCCTCTTCTGTTTCAATCGGCAGAGTCACTGTAATTCGCCTGCTTCGAGGCGCCTTACTTCCCTCTCTTTCTCCTCTTTGTGGGTCATCACCAGCTTGATGTATCCGGTGAGTCTATCCCATGTCTCCTGGTTGCGGAGTAAGTACGGGACGAGATTCTCAGGTGTTAGTTGAGCACCCAGCCATTCATCCAGCTCGGCGCGCTCTCTCCAGGTGTCGCTGCACTTGAACAGGGCATGTTCGGCGTCATCCCATTCGTCCCCGCATGACTGACATGCTGGGGTCGTCCTCTTCTTGAACCTACGGGGTCTCTCTCTCTCTCTCTCTCTCTCTCTCTCTCTCTCGCTCTCTCGACCGTCTGCTCCGCTGTGACTGGACAGCTCTTGAAAATGCCGAAACGAGTTTGGAAGACGCAATTCAATGCTTGAATGTAAATTTAATGATCGTTTTAGATGAATTAGCACCGGAAAAAACTATAAACCCGCGTAAAAATGATGCTCCTTGGATTGGTCCTGAGCTGAGGGTGCTCATGAAGAAGCGAGAAGCGACGCGCAGGCGTTGGGAGCGTATGCAACGCAACCAGTGCAAGTGTCCTGAGCTTCAAAATGAGTACTTTCGGCTTAGCGAAGAGGTCGATCTGCGCATTGAGCAAGAGCGTAATTCCTTCCTTCAAAACCATCTTTCAGACGCTCTTGATCAGAACAAGAATATTTGGAAGGAGATGCGCAATCTCGGCCTCTTGCCCAAGAGCAAAGAGGAAGAACTTCACGGTTTCACACCGGATGAGTTGAACGCTCACTTTGCGGGGGTCTCTGTTTCGCCTCACGAAAATATCAATGAAGCAATGGACGATATTAACTCTGCACCGGAGGAGGGGTTTAAATTTAAGCCCACAAATTTCAATGATGTAGTCCTTGCTATTAAACATTTCTCCTCGCAGGCCCGCGGGGTGGATGGGATCCCTCAGAGTGTGATCGCGAAGGCTCTTCCGGCAATTGGTGATCTTATTGTACATATATTCAATTCCTCTTTCGCTCATAGCGTTTTTCCCGAGGCTTGGAAGCAAGCGCAGCTGATTGCATTGAAGAAGACTGCAGCTCCATCAACGGTCTCGGACTTTCGTCCCATAGCGCTGCTGTGCTTCCTTTCCAAGGTTCTGGAAAAAATTGCACATGACCAAATCACGGAGTATTTAAAAGTAGAGAAACTTCTTGATCGCTTCCAGACTGGTTTCAGGCAATACCATAGCACCCAGACAGCTTTACTAAAGTTGACGGACGACATCAGAGTAGGCATTGATAGGAAGAAGGTCACCTTACTCCTACTATTCGACTTTAGCAAAGCCTTCGACACAATAACACCGTCAAAGCTGTTGAGGAAGCTCCGAAACCTTGGATTCTCAAGGTCGGCACTCCTGTGGATAAAATCATACTTACAAGGCCGCACCCAAATAGTCACTTCAAAATCCGGTAGTTCTGATTGGCTCGAAACCAATCTGGGTGTTCCACAGGGATCCGTTCTCGGGCCTTTACTCTTCAGCTTATATGTTAATGACTTACCTGGTTTGCTAGATGGAAAGTCGGTATATCATCTATTCTATGCGGATGATCTTCAAATTTATCTCCAAGTCGAGAAAACTAAGATCAAGGAAGGCATCACTCGGCTGGGGGAAGTAGGACGACTAATTGCTGAATGGGCCAGAAGTTCCGGCCTGCGTCTCAACGCGGGCAAGACCAAGGCAATCTTCTTCAGCTCTGAGAGGAATATCAAAGACCTGAAGAGAATGGACTTGCCAGGAGTTGAGATACAGGAAGGAAAGTTCATTCCGTTCAGCGAGACGGTCGTGAGTCTTGGTGTTACACTTGATAGTGAACTGACGTGGAAACCGCACATCGACCAAGTAACTAAGAAAGTGAATAGAGCCCTATACGGATTGCGGTTTTTTAGGGCGTGTATCACCAGACCTCTCCGAATTCGCCTAGTCGAGTCATTAGTTCAACCGCATTTAGATTATTGCACAGTCGTGTACCTCGACGCCACGGACGAACAGCGGCAACGGATACAGCGACTGAGCAATTCATGTGTGAGGTACATTTTTGATCTTAGGAGAGACGAGCACATCACCCCGTTTAGGGAGCGTTTGGGTTGGTTACGTACTGATTCGCGGAGAATGTACTTCGCAGCACTTTTAATGCATAAGATCATGCATCTTGGAGAACCTGGCTACCTAGCTGCGATGTTTACCAGGTACCAATCTGGACGCCCCGCACGTGGTGATGCAGAAGAGCGGGTACTCAAAGTTCCCAATATGAGACTTGAATATGGAAGGAGATCTTTCCAGGTTCAATGTGCTCATTTTTGGAACTTCCTCCCTCCGGGCTTTCGGCAGCTGGGGAAAATGTCATTATTTAAAGAGGCTATGAAGGATTTTTTGCTCACACAGTCTCCCCAGAGGATTGATGTGGAGAAGAAGCATTACTTTAATCTTTGATGGGCTAGGGCTTTGTTCCTTTTCTTTCTATCTCTTTTTAATTGTAAGTGACCTTCTGTCACCAGACTGAAGAAAAACTGTGATATTTCTGTGAACCCATGCCCTTTATCTTATTTTCTTTCAAGTTAAATCGTAAAGTGTATGACTAGTCACAATTGTGATATATCTATCCTTGACCAAATTATTGCTTAATATGATTTTATCGGAATATTTATTAATTTTATATATATATATATATATATACGTGACACATATGAAAATATGTAGGTGTATTTTGTCGCATGACGAATAAAGGATATCTATCTATCTCTCTCTTAAAGTAGGCAAATCTTAAAGTAGGCAAATCTGATTGGCTCGAAACCAATCTGGGTGTTGCACAGGGGTCCGTCCTTGGTCCTCTCCTCTTCAGCTTGTATGTGAATGACCTGGCTGGCTTGCTAGACGGAAAGTCGGTACATCATCTATTTTATGCGGATGATCTCCAAATTTATCTCCAAATCGAGCAAAATAAGATCAGGGAAGGTATTACTCGGCTGGGCGAAATAGGACGACTAGTTGCCGAGTGGGCCAGAAGTTCCGGCCTGTGTCTCAACGCTGGCACGACCAAGGCAATCTACTTCAGCTCGGAGAGAAATATCAAAGATCTGAAGAGAATGGACTTGCCAGGGGTTGAGATACAGGAAGGAAAGTTCATCCAGTTCAGTGATACGGTCGTGAGTCTCGGTGTTACACTGGACAGTGAATTAACATGGAAACCGCACATCGACCAAGTAACTAAGAAAGTCAACAGAGCCCTATACGGTCTGCGGTTTTTTAGGGCATGTATCACGAGACCTCTCCGAATTCGCCTCGTCGAGTCATTGGTTCAACCGCACCTAGATTATTGCGCGGTCGTGTACCTCGACGCCACGGACGAACAGCGGCAACGGGTACAGAGACTAAGCAATTCATGTGTGAGATATATTTCTGATCTTAGGAGAGACGAGCACATCGCCCCGTTTAGGGAGCGCTTGGGTTGGTTACGTACTGATTCGCGGAGAATGTACTTCGCAGCTCTCTTGGTGCATAAGATCATGCTTTTAGGAGAACCTGGCTACCTAGCTGCGATGTTTACCAGGTACCAATCCGAACGCCCCGCACCGGGTGATCTAGAAGAGCGGGTACTCAAAGTTCCCAACATGAGACTTAAATATGGGAGAAGATCTTTCCAGGTTCAGTGTGCTCATTTGTGGAACTTTCTCCCTCCGGGCTTTCGGCAGCTTGGGAAGATATCATTATTTAAAGAGTCCTTAAAAGACTTCTTGTTAACACTATCCTCCCAGAGGATTGAGGTGGAGAAGAGGCATTATTTCAATCTGTAATGGGAAGGGCTCTTCTTTAATTTAGTATTCTTACATGTGACCTCAGTCACCCAATTGGTGATCTATAGCTGTGATATTAGTGCGAGCCCTTACCCCTCTTTTTATACTTCTAAGTATGCACCCTGACTAGTCACGAATTGTGATAATTCTTGTCCTTGACCAAACCAGTAATTGACTGAAATTATCATTATTATTTTGTTGTACATATATTATATTCATTCTTACACGTGTTATTACATTTTAACGGGCATATGTAGGTGTATGTAATTGTATTTTTTGTCTTCGGACGAATAAAGGACATCTATCTATCTATCTATCCCTTATCGTAGGCAATCGGGCTGGCTCAGTGTAAAGTCCCGTCGACAGTACTTTTTAGCTATTCAAATCTTCCAGATCTTGAAAAATGCTACGCCTTCCTATTTAGCTTGTAACTTCACTGAGATTTGCAAAACCACTCTTCACAGATCCCAACGTCTACAGACAGGGGATCTCCTCATCAAAAATGCCAGAACGAATTCATCCAAGAGCTCATTTCAAATTTCGGGCGCCAAATACTGGAATGAGCTGCCCCAACACCTGACATCACTTCCTCGAGACACGACGAATATTGAAACATTCAAAATCCACCTCTTAGCGCACTTACGAGATCTTGATCACGATTCTTCCACTTGAGCACTCACCTAGCCGATGACGGCGTTTCTGGGCCATTATCTAGACAATAAGTTGTCCTTGTAAATAAATTTGTGAATCTTTGAGCAAATCTACTCCTGTTACAGTATAAGGTCCAATCTTTGTATTCAGAGATTTTTATGAAACTCGTGCGACTTCCTATTTTAATTCGATTTGTGACTGGTCAACTATAAATAATCTGCAATATTATATTTCAAGATTTTACTATTATTAAAATTGTTATGAATTCTGTACATTTCGAAATGCCCCATGGGACCCATTGTCCCCGGGCGAATAAATCCAAATCAATCAATCAATCTCTCTCTCTCTCTCTCTCTCTCTCTCTCTCTCTCTCTCTCTCCAGCGGTGAGTACATCCACACACACTTTACATCGCTCCGTGTTGAATGTTATTTCTCACCAACAAAACGTTGTCCCGAGGGACCTCTTTTTGCAGATTGGATATCCTCTCGCAGGCTCATACTTTCGGAGCATTGCTGCATGGCTCCAACTCGAGCCTGAGAGGAATCATTCCAATTTCTGCAATCGATTAACATCTGAAAGAATATCAGCACGGTGCTTGGCGCCGAAACCGATCTCTCTGCGCATGCTCGGCGATCGTCTGATTCACGCTCTGTCACATCACTGCTGTCTGCTATACCATGATGCCCAACTCCACCTGCCACATCTGCAGCAATATTCTACGCACTGGCAGCAAGCAATGCAGCACCTGCAAACGTTTTGCTCACGCTAAGTGCTCAAAAACATCGAGCAACAAATGGTTATGCGTGATGTGTCATGAGGTGAGTAAAAATCCACCTAATACAGCGTCGTCGAGTGCAGTGAAGCAGACGGTTTCGGCTGCTAGACGCAGCACGAAGTACGTCAGAGAGAGAGAGAGATGGAGAAAACCCGCACGCGTGCTAGTATGAGTGGCCTGTCAACTACCACTCAAGCACGGCTCAACGCTTACAGCAAGGTGGGGACATCACCCCTCCCCCCGCAGGCCCCTGTCACAGGCCGTATCGAGAAGCCTCCCACCACCAAAGGCGCTCCTGCCTCTCGCGAGCCGTGCCTGTCGTCTGCTGCACTACCAGCTCGCGGCGATGGCAGCACCACAGCCCACACTGCTAGTGGCGCGGCAATTCGAACTGGAGCCACGGAAGCCCCTATGGACGCCTCATGTCCCACTGGCGGAGATGACGCATTGCAACCACCACTCTCACCAACATCTTCGGAGGCTGGTGGTGGCTCATCCCAACATGGCTACGATGGAACACCTGTCCAGCCAACAACCCCAGCGTCAACGTCAGCTCCAGAAACTGTTAGAGATAAGTGGTTTTTCATCCCGCAGAGTACTTTGGACCTCTTTATTCAACGGAATGACTCAACTCAGAAGCGGCTCGACGAAATAATGTCTCTCCTAGGGCGTCAGGGCGTAGCCATTCCTCCTCTGTCTTCCACACCAGCAGTGAGAGAGGCGGATGACCGACTGTTGGCACGAATGTCGGCCCTGGAAGAAATTATAGAGAAGCAAAACTCCAAGCTGGAGGAGTTGCGCTTGGATCGTGGGCTGCTCCTCGAGCAAAATACCTTGATGAAGAGTCAGATTTTGAGTCTGACTGAATTTATAAAGGGTAAACAGAGTACTCTGCGGGATACTAGCAATACTGATGAAATTGAGCCTTCTACTCCTAAGTTTCCACATCAATTCTCTGCGGGGGCCCCTCAATTCAGAACGGATTCGTCAGACCATTCTCATGCTGGGCGGCAGGGCACTGAACTCAGGGGTGATGGTCTTGAGTGCAACCAACTCATTATAACTGGAGCTTTGGAAAAAGACTCTACTGCCTCGGAGGAAGAGGTATGTAACATTTCCTTTGCAGTACTCAAGTCCATACTTCCTTCGCTGGAGAGGGAAAACATTCTTGATGTTCGTGTTCTGCAGCCCGGGCGTGTGTCTGGAAAGGCGTCTCTGACGCGCAACAACAGTACGTCAAATTCATTGTCCCAGGCTTCCATCGTTAACTCACGTTCTCTCCCATCTTGCGTAATCCAACTCTCGTGCAGCCGCCTAGTCAGGGAGGTGATGAAAGCCAAGCGCTCGATTGCCAACAATTATTTTACAGCTCATAATATCGAGCCCACATTCCTCGACCCTGAAGCGAAAACCCACGTGCCGGACCGAAAGATTTTCATCAATGAGATGTTACCCCGTGACAAATATAAGGAATATGTTCATTTGAGGGCACTTGCACGGGGCTTGGGCTTCAAATATGTTTGGCACAGTGGTGGACGTTTCTGGGTCAGGCGCAGAAATGGCGAGAGGGCGTATTCGTTTGAGTCGCTCACTGAACTGCATGTCATTCAAACGGCGTGTTGAACTGTTCGAGGACCTAATCGTGAGTCCACGAACAGCACCGGGAACAGTTCTACCGTTCCAGAGCAAAGTACAGCTCCGACGGCAGCACCTTTGAGGACTCCCTGACTAGATACGGCTGCCGGAGAGTCTAAAGGGAGTGGCGGTTCCTTAAAGACAGGGTTTATCAATCTCAATTCCTTAACGGATAAGATTGAGCATCTGCGTCTGCTCGTCGCTACCGACCCCTCCTACCATCTTTTTGGAGTAGCTGAGTCGTGGCTGGATGAGTTCGTGGACGACAGTCTTGTTCAGATCCCAGGTTATTGGCTGTTGCGGCAAGACCGCAACAGAAACGGTGGTGGGGTTGCTCTGTATGCGCGCAATGATTTCAAAGTGGAGAGGCTCGCCCCGTCTAATACTTCTGGGCCAGGGTGTCCCGGCGTCCCTGAATACTTGTTTTGTGGCGTGCAGCACAGCGGTTCACCATCTATTTTAGTAGGTGTGATTTATAGGCCCCCAAAAGTCGCCATGCAGAAGGACGATGGGCTTTTCGGGTCACTACGCCGACTGTGTGGTGGCTTTAGCCACAAAGTTATCATGGGGGATCTGAACGCAGACTTGCTGGACCCAGCTCATCCTGACACAAAGACGTTGACTGCACTGACGGAAGAACTGTCCCTACAGATTGTGCAGCATGGCGCGACTCACCAACACAACTCCAATGTATCTCACAAATGGATTGATCACATGTACGTAGATGAAAATGACATCATTACCGACTCACGAAACAGACTATTGCCCAGTTTTGGCAGGCACGCGGTCATTGACGTGACCATCAACGTCTTCACTCCTGCTCCGCCTAAAAATTCCTTCACTTACAGGGATTTTCGTAACATCACTCCAGAGCAGTTGAATGATCGCCTGCTTCGCTGTGACTGGACAGCGCTCAATAATGCTGAAACTAGCTTGGAAGATGCAATTAATTGTCTTAATGAAAACTTAAAAGTTGTTTTGGACGAACTAGCACCGGAAAAAACGATTTACCCCCGTAAAGGTGATGCTCCTTGGATTGGTCCCGAGCTGAAGGCACTCATCAAGAAGCGAGATGGAACGCGTAGGCGCTGGGAGCGAAATCAATGCAATCTGCGCAAGTGTTCTGAGCTTCAAAATGAGTTCTTTCGCCTCAGTGAAGAAGTTGACGTGCGCATCGAAAAAGAGAGGAATCCCTTCATTCAGAATCACCTTTCAGACGCTCTTGATCAACATAAAAATATTTGGAAGGAAATGCGTAACCTCGGCCTTTTATCCAAAAGCAAAGAGGAGGAGCTTCACGGCTTCACCCCGGGTGAGTTGAACGCTCACTTTGCGGGAGTCTCTGTCTCGACCCACGAAAATATAGGAGATGCGATAGATGAAATTATGGTGGCTCCAGAGGAGGGTTTCAAATTCAAGCCAACCAATTTTAATGAAGTAGTCCTTGCTATAAAACATTTCTCCTCACAGACTTGCGGGGCAGACGGAATTCCTCAAAGTGTGATCGCGAAGGCTCTCCCGGCGTTGGGTGACCTTATTGTACATATTTTTAACTCCTCTTTCGCTCACAGCATTTTCCCTGAGGCTCGGAAGAAAGCACAGCTGATTGCGCTGAAGAAGACTGCAGCTCCATCATCAGTCTCGGATTTCCGCCCTATAGCGCTGCTGTGCTTTCTCTCCAAGGTTCTCGAAAAGGTTGCACACGACCAAATCACGGAGTACTTGAAGAAAGAAAAATTATTAGATCGCTCCCAGGCTGGTTTCAGGCAACACCACAGTACCCAGACAGCTTTGCTGAAATTGACAGATGACATTAGACTAGGCATCGATAGGAAAAAGATCACCCTATTACTGCTCTTTGACTTCAGCAAAGCCTTTGACACGATATCACCAACGAAACTTCTGAGTAAACTCCGACAACTGGGTTTCTCACGATCGGCCCTCCTGTGGATCAAATCATATTTACAAGGTCGCACCCAACTAGTCACCTCTAAAAATGGGGATTCTGATTGGCTTGCAACCAATCTGGGTGTTCCGCAGGGCTCCGTTCTTGGACCTTTACTCTTTAGTTTGTATGTCAATGACTTGCCCGGGTTACTGAACGGAAAGTCGGTAGATCATCTCTTTTAAGCTGATGACCTCCAAATTTATCTCCAGGTGGAGAAAAATAAGATCAGAGAGGGGATCGCTCGATTAGGAGAAGTGGGGTGACTGGTTGCTGATTGGGCTGCGGGCTCCGGCCTGCGTCTCAACGCTGGTAAGACCAAAGCAATCTTCTTCTCCTCTGAGAGGAATATCAAAGATCTGAAAAGTATGGACTTGCCAGGAGTTGAGATACAGGAAGGAGTTTTCGTCCCTTTCAGTGATACAGTCGTGAGCCTTGGTGTTGTTTTAGATAGCGAATTGTCGTGGAAACCGCAAATTAATCAAGTGACAAAGAAAGTCAACAGGGCCCTATACAGTTTGCGGTTTTTTAGGGCATGCATCACCAGGACTCTTCGCATTCGACTAGTCGAAGCGTTAGTCCAGCCTCATCTGGACTACTGCACGGTCACATATCTTGACGCAGCGGACGAACAGCGGCAACGGATACAGCGACTGAGCAATTCATTTGTGAGATACATTTTTGATCTTAGGAGAGACGAGCACATCACTCCGTTCAGGGACAGCTTGGATTGGTTGCGTACTGATTCGCGGCGAATGTACTTTGCAGGCAACTTGAGTACGGGGGACGATCTTCCCAAGCCCAGTGTGCTCATTTCTGGAACTTCCTCCCTTCGGGTTTTCGGCAGATCGCAAAAATTTCGATTTTTGAGGATGCTTTGAAAGAATTCCTTCATTCACAGCCTCCCCAGATAATTGATGTGGACAAGAAGCATTACTTCAATCTTTGAAGGTCATTGGGCTCTTCTCTTTTTATATGGACTGTGATTATACTCACAACCTGTGACATGACTGATTAGAAGATAACTGCGATATTTTGTTGAGCCTTCGTCCTATTCATTAAATGTTTTTTAAGCAGCCTTTGTTGCTGCAATCTTGACTAGCCACAACTTGTGATAACCTACCTGTCCTTGACCAAAAGATTTATTTATATTAATTGATAATTTCTATTTATACGACATATGTATCCCACATGTGATATTTGATTTTTGCCTCCGGGCGAATAAAGGACGTCTATCTATCTATCTATCTCTCTCCCTCTCTGTTTTTGGTTTGCGGTTTGCGGTTTTCGGTTTTTTAGGGCGTGTATCACCAGACCACTCCGAGTTCGCCTGGTCGAGTCTTTGGTTCAACCGCATTTAGATTACTGCACGGTCGTGTACCTCGACGCCACGGACGAACAGCGGCAACGGATACAACGACTGAGGAAGTCATGTGTGAGATACATATTTGATCTTAGGAGAGACGAGCACATCACCCCGTTTAGGGAACGTCTGGGTTGGTTACGTACTGATTCGCGGAGAATGTACTTCGCAGCACTTTTAATGCATAAGATCATGCATCTTGGAGAACCTGGCTACCTAGCTGCGATGTTTACCAGGTGCCAATCCGAAGGCCCCGCACGTGGTGATCTAGAAAAGCGAGTACTCAAAGTCCCCAACATGAGACTTGAGTATGGAAGAAGATCATTCCAAGTTCAATGTGCTCATCTGTGGAACTTCCTCCCTCCGGGCTTTCGGCAGCTGAGGGGAACATCGTTACTTAAAGAGGCCTCGAAAGATTTTTCATTGACACAGTCTCCTCAGAGGATTGATGTGGAGAAGAAGCACTACTTTAATCTGTGATGGGTTGGGCTCTACTTTTTATTGATATTTATTTTTTTTCTATATGTGACCTCCTGTCACCCGACTGATGAAACACAGCTGTGATACGACTGTGAGCCCATATCCCTCTCTTACTATGAAATTTTTGTACTTAGAATAATGAGTAATTTTGCTCTGACTAGTGACAAATTGTGATACTGAGTGTCCTTGACTAAAACAGTATTTCACTGAAACTATTATTATTATGAATTATTCTCTATACACGATATTATATTTCTAACGGGCATATGTAATCATATGTAATTTGATCTTTTGTCTGCGGACGAATAAGAGGACATCTATCTATCTATCTCTCTCTCTCTCTCTTTTTTTTTTTTTCAAGGTGGTTAGAGGGCAAAATCTGCCTCAAGATCCTTCGGATCCGTCCCCAGACACCGGGCTGGTTTAGTTTACGCTGACTACGCATAGCCCACGCAGGCCATACCAGGCGGGACACGGGTTTGGGTGGGGCCCACCGAGAGGTGGGCCCGGCCGTGTAATATCCTTCTCCCCTTGGTGTCCGATACCTAGGGCATCGGGCAATCAAGAAGGAGATCCACCTGCATCTGCCATCTCATCCCGGAACCGCGTAAGCATTACTTCAGGATGAGCGGCATGTCTCGCGCTCGATTGCGAGCGTTTCTCTTCTCCATCTTCTCTCTTCGGCCACTTGTCGGCATCTTCTATCTTCATTCTTCATTGTTCCCTCTCTTTCTTCTTTCTTCCCTCTTCATTCTTCTTTCTCCCCTCTTCAGGGCATCATATTTCTCCTGGAATCATTTGGGCCTCTTCTGTTTTCATTGGCAGACTCACTGTAATTCGCCGTCATCGAGGCGCCTCACTTCCGTCTCTTTCTCCTCCTTGCGGGTCATCACCAGCCTGATGTATCCTGTGACTCTATCCCATGTCTCCTGGTTGCGGAACAAGTACGGGACGAGATTCTCAGGTGTTAGTTGAGCACCCAGCCATCTATCCAGCTCGGCGCGCTCTCTCCGGGTGTCACTGACCTTGAACAGGGCATGTTTGGCGTCATCCCAGTCGTCCCCGCATGACTGACATGCTGGGGTCGTCCTCTTCTTGAACCTGGTTAGATAAGAGCCGAAGCAAGCATGATCGCTCAGTGCCTGAGTCGTCCAGTAGTCCATCTCTCCGTGGGAACGTTCCGCCCACTTGGCTATGTCACGGATCAACCGGTGCGTCCATCTGCCATTCGCGAATGGCGAGTCCCACTCAGTTTGCCACTGTTCAAGGGTGGTTTCCTTCTCGTTGTCGCGGATGATCTCCTTCATCGTCGGAGTGAGTACTCGTTCGGCTCCGATCACTTTCTGGCGGTCCCAGATCCCCACTCGCTCCGCGACGAGCAAGTGGATGGGCGGAGTACTCGTCTCTCTCTCTCATGAAGGAACTCCATGGTTCCGAGCCGGATGCGTTGAACGCACACTTTGCGGGAGTTTCCGTTTCGCCCCACGAAAATATTAATGAAGCAATGGACGACATTGACTCGGCACCGGAAGAGGGGTTCAAATTTGAGCCCACAAATTTCAGCGATGTAGTCCTTGCTATCAAACATTTCTCCTCATAGGCCTGTGGAGCGGATGATACCCCAAAGCGTGATCGCGAAAGCGCTCCCGGCTATTGGTAATCCTATAGTACACATTTTCAACTCCTCTTCCACTCGTGGCATTTTTCCCGAGGCCTGGAAGCAAGCGCAGCTGATCGCATTAAAGAAGACTGCCGCTCCATCAACGGTCTCGGACTTCCGTCCTATAGCGCTACTGTGTTTCCTCTCCAAGGTTCTGGAAAAAATCGCACACGACCAATCAGTTTTTGAGGAACGAGAAGATACTTGATCGCTTCCAGATTTCTTTCAGGCAACACCATAGCACCCAGACAGCTCTATTGAATTCGACCGACGACATCACAGTAGGTCTTGACAGGAATATGATCACTCTGCTCCTACTATTCGATTTTGGTAAAGCTTTTGACACAATCTCACCATCCTAGCTGTTGAGGAAGCTATGACATCTTGGCCTTTCAAGATCGGCACTCCTGTGGATAAAATCATATTTACAGGGTCGCACCCAACAAATCTTTTGTAAAAAAGGCAAATCTGATTGGCTCGAAACCAATCTGGGTGTTCCACAGGAGTCCGTCCTTAGGCCTCTCCTCTTCAGCTTGTATGTGAATGACTTGGCTGGTTTGCTAGACGGAAAGTCGGTACATCATCTATTCTATGCGGATGACCTCCAAATTTATCTCCAAATCGAGAAAAATAAGATCAGGGATGGTATTGCTCGGCCGGGCGAAATAGGACGACTAGTTCCCGAGTGGGCCAGAAGTTCCGGCCTGTGTCTCAACGCTGGCGAGACCAAGGCAATCTACTTCAGTTCGGAGAGAAATATCGAAGATCTGAAGAAAATGGACTTGCCAGGGGTTGAGATACAGGAGGAAAAGTTCATCCCGTTCAGTGATACGGTCGTGAGTCTTGGTGTTACACTTGATGATGAATTGACGTGGGAACCGCACATTGACCAAGTAACTAAGAAAGTCAACAGAGTCCTTTATGGTCTGCGGTTTTTCAGGGCATCTATCACCAGACCTCTCTGAATTCGCCTAGTCGAGTCATTGGTTCAACCGCACTTAGATTATTGCACGGTCGTGTACCTCAACGCCACGGACAAACAGCGGCAACGGATACAGAGACTAAGCAATTCATGTGTGAGATATATTTCTGATCTTAGGAGAGACAAGCTCACCACCCCGTTTAGGGAGCGTTTGGGTTGGTTACGTGCTGATTCGCGGAGAATGTACTTCGCAGCTCTCTTGATGCATAAAATCATGCACTTAGGAGGACCTGGCTACCTAGCTGCGATGTTTACTAGGTACCAATCCGAACGCTCCGCACGGGGTGAATGAGAAGAGCGGGTACTCGAAGTTCCCAACATGAGACTTGAATATGGAAGAAGATTCTTCCAGGTCCAATGTGCTCACTTGTGAAACTTTCTCCTTCCTGGTTTTCGGCAGCTTGGGAAGATATCATCATTTCAAGAGTCTTTAAAAGACTCCCTGTTAACACAGTCTTCCCAAAGGATTGATGCAGAGAAAAGGCATTATTTTAACCTTCAAACTGTGATAAGCATGAGCCCGTTTCAATTGATAATTTATACTTCAGAAAAATTATGCGTGGCATTCTCGCTACCGAGCTGAGACTCCTGTGATATTACTGTGGGCCCATGTATTTATCATATGTCTTCCCAGACGTAAGAATGTTTCCCTTTCCTTGATCTTTTTTGTGAAGACTGATGTTTGTATATGAAAATGTGAATTCCTCTTCCTTTTCTTTTTCATGATTTTTATGCATCTTACGATGCCTCAAGATGAATAGTCACTTTCTGTGATCATTCTAATAGCCTTGACTAAAATGACAATTATTTCATTTTAATGTATTCATTATGTAAGAGTGACATATGTTCATATGCTACTGTATTTTTGTATTTTGCCCTTGAGCGAATTAAGGTTATTCATTCATTCATTCATTCTTTCTCATCCGCGAATGCTCGTCCATGCTATGCTAGGAGTAATGGCTTACGGCTTACACTCGCGATATATATACACACTGCTATACTCTCTCGCTTCGAAACACTCTTGCATACTGAATTTATTTCTAATATCATTTGCACTATGAAGTTGAACTTGAAAATGGATATTACGATAATATTTTACCACGGTAGTCATCAACAAATAGACTTACTTTGTATTCTCACTCCGATACTCGTGGGCGCGTTTCTGACGCGCTCTGATTCTCGTCCAGCTCCAATTTTCTGCTGTCTTCAAAATTTGTTCCGCAGTTATTCATGCACTAATTCTCACACACCTGTACTCCAATTTCTCGCACTAACTAGCAGGATCGTCACTTGTTACAACCGAGAAGGGGATACTAAAGGAAAGTACTTTACCACTGAACTGGTTCGTTTAAAACACGTAAAAGTGCTCTTAAAACTGAAGGGCAGGATTGTGAAATGATTAAAAGAGTAATTGAGGGGGTGCATTGAAGAAAGGCCTGATTACAGAATGGCCATTTCGAAAGAAACGATAGAAACTAACTGTATCTTGCCCGTGGCATAACTCGATGCGCGGACGTGGCTTATCTCAAAGATTATGACATCCTCGAAATAACTGAACAGGAATTGGAAGGTTGCTGCCAATTTCGAGAGGTATACAGCCATTCGAAAAAATGTTATTAGGCCCTTTTTCCCAAAACTGGGTCGATTTTTGGGACAATCACTCCACTAAAAGTTCAAAAACGATGCGAAATCGAGTCCAATGACCTCCAAATTTCATCAGCATATCTATGGTTATGTCTAATAAGAAATCCGATTGCGATTCAACGTCTCGATGCATTTTCATCGATTCTGCACGTGAAAGATGGTTCTACTGAGTGTGTGAAACTGAGGTCACTCAATATTCATTTAGCAAGCATGAAAATGCATTTTTTGAAGGCCGAAGAACATGATTTGATAGCCAGAATTGGTAGAAAAGAGATATGGAGGTCATGAGAATTATTTTAGAAATTTTTCGTAAAAAATTAGGCCCTTTTTACCACTACCCCACCACTTTGGCCCTTTTTCCCGATATCGATAGTGGAGTTAGGCTCTTTTGAACGAGTTTCTCCGGCGACTTAGACCTTTTTTACCAATATTGTTAAACTTAGGCCCTTTTTACCAATAAGCTCTGAATTGGTAGATCAACTTCGAGCATGAATGTTTCCATGGCCTCCGAGTCTTTATAATGTAATTTTGATGATGTGATCAATAGCAGTCTCTCACGTTCTTGAGAAATCTAATCCCAATTTATTCTCGTATGGATCTCGAATGATAAAAATGATAATTTTTTCATACTCGGGGAAGTTTCAACATTTTGAAATGTCATACTTGCTTTCATCCGAGGTCCGTTGTTGAATAACGCTAACTGAATTTTGTTTATATATTTGGATATGACTTTGCAGTTGGGTCTCAAGTTGGATGTGGTGTCAAAAATTTACAAGGATGTTCTATTTTGCAAACTTGGATTGGGTTATATAACCATCATACACGGTGCTCGAGGAAAGATGAGAGGTTCAACAAAAATGTCAAAAAATGTGATCTTGTGATTTATCGCTCTCTTAAAGATAAACATCCCATTGGATTTGAGATGACGCAATCCCCTTTTCGGAAATGTGAACTTGATCCGTGTTTCACGTGTTGATCGATTGCTGCCTCAAATGTCATTGATGCCTCAAATGTCATTGATGCCTCAAATTCAGTCATGATATAGAATTGAAACCAAAACAATCATCCGACGAACGACGCCGTATGTACCGCGGGCTGGCGACTCCTGCACCATCGTGGTGCGCAGGCGTCTCGCTTGTGTCATTCAAGATCTCACGTTGGTTCTCATGTTACATATCACATTGGGATACCTTGTTGGACATATTTTTTGGAGTTATTCAAAGAATAACTCGAATTATTTGTTTTCAAGTACTAGCCAGCTCTGCTCCTCGACCTTGCCAACACCTGTCTGAGCGCGGGAACTTCTTTGGACAAGTGGAAATGCCACAAGTTGGTTTTGATAGTGAAAGGCCAAGAGAGTCAACGTCTTTTCAGCACGCTCGACAATATTGAGGAGATGAATGAGAGAACAGTGCTTAGAAGCGTAGAAAAAGTTTCCAAACAAGGTGGTGTGCTACTACCGATTCAGCTTGTCTTCCAAGAGAGATGCAGCACAGTGCATGCAAACGAGGAGGTCCAAGGCGGAGTACACACGGTTATGGGATGTCTATACCGAAGGAGGGGAGTTTCATGCGCCATCATTGCGCTGGACATAAGGGAAGCATTCAGTTACACGAGCCGGGAGCGAGCTTACAAATCTTAGGCGGGTGGATTGCTCGCTTATCTATTGGCCGTCACTAGCGACTACGTGCAGGACAGGTCCCTCGTGTACGACGTCGACGAAGGACGAGAGACTCGGGAATCGTCTGCCGAAACCGGGCAGTGGCCGGTTTCCGGGCCGTTCACCTGGAACACCCAATACGACAGCTTACTGGCTGTCGAACTGCCCGGAAGAATGATAACAGTGGCTCCCGCGGATGACGCGGGACTCATATTCTGAGCCGACAACGACGGACAGTTGGGTAGACGTGCGGACGAGGCGCTGGCCCGAGTCTACGAGTGGATTATCAGCAGGCCCCTCGAGTTTCATGTCAGAAAGTGCGAAAAGCGCATAGTGATCACGAGGCGGAGTAAGGTCGACTTGCCTCAGTTTTTCATCAAAAGATGAGAGATTTCCCGCAAGACAGAGCTGGAATGACTGGGTATATGGCTTGATGACAAGTGGTCGTTCTAAACGCATATCCAAGGAGCTATCCAAAAGGCACGCAAGCTCGGAGCGGTGCTCCAGCGACTCATACTGAACATCGGAGGACCAAGGAGAAGAGGCATGCACTTCCCAACACAGTAAGAACTCCCATCATGCTCTATGGCGCACCTGTGTGGTTTAAAAGAGCCAACAAGGCTATCATCGAGACGAGAATGGGGTCTACCAGAAGCATCAAAAATATCCGTGCTCATCGCACCGTCTCAGGAGATGTGGCTCTTGTTCTAGCCGGGACCCCGTCAATCCACTTTTTCGCCATGTAGCGAGTGAGGATCAAGGGCCGTCGAGAAGTGATCGGAGCCGAAAGAGTCTTCACCCCATCTAAGGAGAAAATTCTCCGCGATGACGAGAAGGAAACGAGCAATGGTGGACAAAGTGGTATTCTCCATCTGCCGATTGCAGGTGAACATACCAGTTGATCCGCGACGGAGTCAAGTGGGTGGACTAGAGCCAGGGAGAGATGGATTTTTAGACGATGCAAGTACTGAGTGATAACCCGTCTATCAACTTCTGTCAACTGTCAACCTTCACTGTCCGTCGGCTGCTAGTCCCGGCAGCCTCCTATGGTGCGGCTACAGCGTCTTTTTCTGGTGTAGGTGGGGTTGCCTACGCGCAGGCATGCCCACCTATGCAGCGTCACGTTGTCCGGTCCACTCTCCCCTCGCTCGCCGTCGTCGTCTTCTCGAGCCAGCACCTCGACAAAAAGGGAAGTATTGGGGTCAATACCTGTCCTTTGAGTTCACTGGCTCGAGACGGCGACGAGAGATTTTTGCAATTTCGGCTGTGACGGTTTACCCGTCACAAAACATTTGAAAAGAGATCATCCTTGGTTTGGCGCGAATCATACGAATGCCTGCAAGAATCCATGTTAGTACTCTTGCAGGAACAAGTGCAGAAGTATTTGCAGATTCCAATACAGACTCACCAGCATTGCTTGTAGAACATTGATGGTCCGGGAATCTTGTTGAGACCACTATTGTACCGAGTAACTCTCCATGGGATAGCCTATTATGCAGCACAAAAGCATGGGGGTGGCATGAAAAATTCCATGTATGTGAAAGTAGTTAACTAGCCGGTCTTCGAGGTGCGTTGGATAAAATCGAAGTGGGTCTGTCCTCCTAGAGAACAATAATCGTGATGAAATACATTATAGGAGCATGCATTCGTGGTATCTCTATCGCGATGAGGACGCTGTAGAGAGAGAATCTCTGGAAAAAATTCGAAGTAACGCTGTGGAGTTGATTTGCAATTTCCATCGGAGCCTGCAATGCAATCCTACAGACTTTCCTGCGGGGTATCATGAGTCATGATTATCGGTGGCATCTCAGCTGCAACGATCATGCAGGGGGAGAATCAATTATCATGTCTTGCAATGACAGGTGCAGAAGTATTTGCAGATTTCAATACAGACTTACCAGCATTGCTTGTAGAACATGAATGGTCCGGAAATCTTGCAGGTTCTCCAGCGCAAAGTTTCCGTAGGTCTCTGCAAACTCTTCTGCGTGATTCCTGCATGGAAACATGCAGGGAATTATGCAGAAATTCTCTACAGAACTTTCTGCATACCCGTCCCATGGAAGACAAACTCTAATACGTGTTGAGCATTCCCTAAATAACCCTGGGAGAGATGTGCATCATCTAGATGCAGTATGGTTCATCGAAGCGCTCTCAGCTGTGCAGATTCTTACGTGTCGCTAATTACGAACGTTGAAACATTGTTCATCGCAGAGAATTGTTCTTAGACTCCCACATTTCTCTTTAGTAATAATGTTGCGTGTGGTACCGTTGAAAACAACAAGCTTCCGGATAATCTCACCTCGTAATTCATTGGCGTAATGATATGAATCAGTACGTCGCTGTCTCTATCGAGATGTTTTCAGTCCATCACTTCGAGGCGTAGCTGCTCTTACGAGAGGGAGACTTGCTAGAGGAGTAAAAAAAAGTTAATGGACTCATTCGTGGGGTAATGTGCCTCATGTTGGGTGAGGGATCTTGGATATCGTTGTGTACTAGCATAAGCAACTGATCGAGGCTCATGACCCTTTAACATTCGGAAAATGATCACCCTTGGAAAGGCGCGGATCATACAACTGTCCACAGGAATCCATGTTGGTACTTGTGTGAGCATTCCTACGAAAGCTACGTCCTGAGAGTGTTACATGTCTATCTCAAACATGTCGTCCCTACTGCTCAATTGTTGACAGAATCCAACGATGGCAACCTGAATAGATACTCTAATTCATCTAATCACGAACGAATGCTGTACTAAATTTAGTCGATGACTCTCGGAATTTAGTTCAAAATCACTCATTTGCCCCAATATAAGTAAAAACAGATTATCCAGCTCTCGAGAAAGTGAAGTGACCGAACATTTCGTTTCAATTCTTCTGGGTGTATACTTGATGTGAATAGAGTTAGTCGAAAGACTGCAGAATCATCAAACATCCAACATGGCAGTAGCTCATGCTGCAGAATATCTGATATGAATACCATGAATTACCATATATTTGGATGATAATCTGCACGATTGGATTCAAAATACCTCAGGGTTATGTACTTTCCTATCTAAATTCCGGTAAAATGCCAGCAGGGGAACTGGATGAGGCCACTGTTGTATCGAAGGCCTTTACATGAAATAGCCTATTCAGCTGCATATACTTGATCTCTCAGTGAAACATGGGCAAGAGATGCTGCATGTATGTAGCATTACACTACTAGACTGTCTCCAAAATGCCTTGTACGGAATCGAATTGGTTCTTTGGTGAGGAGGAGCGATATTTCGTGAATATTTGAATGGATCAGGATACACTTGTACAGTCGTGCACATTCTCCTACATAAGTCTCTCTAGGGAACAATGACATGGATGGAAAACATCATAAGAATATAGATTTATGGTATCTCTATTGCAATGAGGAGCCCAGTGGAGAGAGATTCTCTGAAACCATTCCCGAGTAACGCTATGGATAGAGTTTGCAATTTTCGTTGGAAACTGCAATGTGATACTACAGATCTCCCTACAGAAGAGTATGACTCATGATCATCGGTGATATTTTGACTGAAGGAATTTTTGCAGCTAGAAAATCAGCCATCATGTTCTGCAGGAACAAATGCAGAAATATTTCCAGGTTTCGATGCAGGCACTCAAACATCGTTTCTGGAACAAGGAATGTCCGGGAAATCGTGTATGTTCTCTAGTTCAAAGTTTCACTGCAAACTCTTCTGCGTGATTACTGCATAAAAACATGCAGAGAGCTATGCAGAAATCCTCTACAGAAATTCCTGCAGAGTTCCTGAATGAATGAAGGAAACGACTTTCCCGCAAGGCTGCAGAACTAAGAAACATTTGATACGGCAGGAGTTCATGCTGCAGAGTATTCTGCATGAATACGTCACTACAGATTTTTGCATGATAGTCTGCACGACTGGATGCTGACTATCTTGCGACAAACTACGTTGGATTATCTTCTGTTTGAATCTCGGACAAGTGCAAGCAGGCAAAACTCTGCGATACAACTATTGTTCGAACGGCTTTGTACATAGAATAAGCTATCATGCCGCAAGAATTGACGAATTGATTCAAAAGTCGCGTCTAAATCTGCAATGCATCCATGCAGACTTCCCTGCAGAAGATCATGCACCACAAATTCCATTGGAATCTGCAACACAATCCTACAGAACTTCCTGCCGAAGATTATACCTCGAAATCTACGATGCACCCCTACAAAAATTTTTGCAGATGATCACACAGACGATTCACCACTGAACTTTCAGCTGCAGAAATTCTTGCAGGAATGAATGCAGTAAATATGTTCTGCAGGAACAAATGCAGAAATATTTCCAGATTTTGATGCAGGCACTCAAACATCGTTTCTGGAACGAGGAATGTCCGGGAGACGCGCATATCTCTAGTGCAAAGTTTCACTGCAAACTCTCTTGCATGATTCCTACATAAAAATATGCAGAGAGCTATGCAGAAATCCTCTACAGAACTTCCTGCAGAGTTCATGAATGAATGAAAGAAGCGACTTTCCCGTGAGGCTGCAGAACTATGAAACCTTCCATACGGCAGGAGTTCATGCAACCCTACAAAAATTTCTGCAGATGGTCACACCGACGATTCACCAGTGAACTTTCAGCTGCAGAAATTCTTGCAGGAATGAATGCAGTAAATATGTTCTACAGGAACGAATGCAGAATCATCTGCACATTCCCATGGGGGCATTTCAGCACCATTTTTGGAACATGGGTGGCCCGAAACGACTGCAGAGTCTCAAGCACAATGATATTCAAAAATTTCTGCAAACTTTTCTGCAGAATCTCTGCATAAGAATATGCAGAGATTCATGCAGAATTTTTCTACATTATCTTCTGCACATTTTTTTCATAAGGGCGCAATGTTCATTTATGAAAAGTTAGCCAGCAATCTAATTCTGGGAGCAGACTTCGCGTATCCTTTCAATGCAATTTTGGTTCCTGAAGAAAGTACGATGACAGTGAAAGGCGAGAAGGGCCCATCTGACCCTTTCACTGTTGAGTTCGCGACTCGGAGCGATTCAAATACAGCAAACATCGCATCAGTCGGCATTGAAGATCTCACCAATAAGCAGCACAAACTGTTAGATGACGTGCTAGATAGAAATATTGTAGGAGATGATCAAAATATTGGTTGCACGGACCGAATTGAGCATGAGATCGCCGTCGAGTCTTGTCGACCGATCAAACAAAGATATTACCCCGTATCCAAAAGGATCGAGGACGAAATGCACGACCAAGTCCGGAAAATGCTCCAACTCGGACTGATCAGAAAATCGACGAGCGCATAGTCTAGCCCCGTAGTTATAGTTAAGAAATCGAATGGCGAATATCGCTTTTGTGTTGACTACCGAGAATTGAATAATGTGTCACGCAAAAATGCATATCCTATACCGCAAATGGATGCAATTCTACGGAAGCTCCAAAATGCTAAATATATCAGCACTATAGACATTAGCTCCGCATACTGGTCTATTCCACTTAAAGAAGGCTCAGAACAATTAACGGCATTTACAGTGCCCGGATTAGGTCTGTTCGAATTCACCAAATTACGGTATGGGGTCTGTAATGGTCCTGTGACCTACCAGGCTCAATGGACGATTTAATCGGTCCTGAATTAGAGCCATTCGCGTTCAGCTACTTAGATGACATCATCATAGTAACTGAGACCTTTGAGAAACATCTAGAAGTACTCGAACTGATTTTGGAGAAAATTAAAGATGCCGGTCTAACTATTAATCGCGAAAAAAGTCACACTTGCAAGGACGAAGTCAGGAACCTCGGAGACCTTGTCAATCGTGACGATTTCCGACCGGATCCAGAGAAGATCAAGCCAATTGTGGAATATCTAGCTCCAAAGACTGAAAAAATTGCAGCGCATCTTAGGCATGGCGTCGTGGTACAGAAAATTGCTAAGTGATCTCGCCACGATTGTCAAACCGCTCACTCGCCTAACTAAGAAGGGGACGCCTTTTTTATAGACTGATGAGCAACAAAATGCCTTTGAGCAAATAAAAATCATGCTTGCAACAGCTCCAGTCTTGAATCGGCCTGATCACAATCTCAAATTTCAGATCCAGACCGATGTGTCGAATACGGGCCTAGGAACTCTGCTTGTACAAATAGTAGATGGGGAAGAGCGCCCTCTAGAGTTCGCTAGCAGAGTACTCACGCCCCAAGGAAGGAACTTCTCCTGTACAGAACGAGAATGTTTGCCTCTTTTATGGGCAATAAGAAAATTCCGACCATATATTGAGGGATATCCATTCTAAGTAATAACTGACCACAGTAGTCTGCGTTGGTTATTCAACTTACGGAATCCCACAGGACGTCTAGCCCGCTGGGCACTTGAATTACAAAGCCATAATTTCACGATACAACATCGGGCTGGAAACATAAATATCGTACCAGACTGCTTGTCTAGGTTATACGAAGACGAAGAAATGCCCGAGACATCTGGTCTTGCGACCATTAGTGTAGAAGAATCCACGCAAGATGCGTGACACATTGAGAAATTCAACAAGGTCCAGAATCGGCCGAAAAAATTTCCAAATGGAAGATCGTGGGTGAAAATATTTATCATTATAAGCCCGAAGACGTCCTTGACGATCTCGGACTTGATAACAATGCATGGAAATTAGTGATCCCGCAAGAAAATCGTTTGAAAATTCAAAGAGAATGCCATGAAGATGTAACAGCAGACCATCATGGTCGATTTAAAACACATCAACGTGTTATACCTTATTACTTCTGGCCAAATTTGTACCAATACGTTGCAAATTTTATAAGAAAATGCACTATCTGTCAACAATGTAAAGTGCAAAAATTTGCACCACCAGGCCTCATGGGCAAACGGTCGATCACAAGACCATGGCAAGTTGTAGCAGTCGACACTTGCGCATTTCCTCGCAGTGTTCACGGCAATGAATATATGATTGTCTTTATTGACTTATTTTCAAAATCGATGGAATGTGTGCCAGTTTGCAAAGCGAATGCACTGACTGTGCGTGGAGCACTTGATTCAAGAATAATTTTACGTTATGGTACTCCGGAAGTATTCCTGTAGGATAACGGTCCGGAATACTCTAACAAAGTAATTGACAGATACCTGGATGAGCGAGGGATTGTACATATGACAATACCACCTTACGCTGCCCATTGCAATCCAGCAGAACGATACATGAGAACAATCAAGACGTCCATTATCGCATATTTAGAGGACAAACATAGTCATTGGGACGAACATGCGACGCAACTTCAGTTCGAGTACAACTCAAGCGTCCAACATTCGACTCACCTCAGTCCAGCTTTTATGAACTATGGACGTAACCCAGTCCCTCCCAAAAATTTTGATATAAATTTCGAGCTCAATATCACAACGAAAAGCGACGTGATGTCCAATATGCAGTAGGAGATGCTGTCTGGAAGCATAACAGAGTCTTATCATCACAGGCTCAGGATATCACAGGCAAACTTGCGCCTCAATTCGATGGCAAATTTACCATCCTAGCTCGACTCGGTTCAAATGTTCACGAACTGGCCGATGAATCGAGCCAGAGCACCGGAAAAGCGAATGTTCAAGACCTGAAACCCTACATCGACGGGGGGGGAGCTCCTAAACGAACCAGAAATTGAACGGTCAATGATCGGTCCGTCCGACGATAATTCGTTCAAACAAGGACCATGTCGTGTGCTTAGACCCGCAGAAAACGTTGCGTCAAAGGCAAACACTCCGAAAATTACCAAGGAAAGAGGCCGACCAAGGAAAACCAGAATCGTGGTAACTGAAAAACGCGTCAGTTTCGTGCCCTCGATTCATCATGAACCAGACCATAATACGGTCGACATAGCTCCGGCGCAGACGACCGAACCCATACCGACACGACCACGTGGTCGACCAAACGGATCCACTAAAAAGAAGATCTTGAATGCGTCAAACTTATCCCTTACGCGCACTAGATCTAGTAGTCGCTTGGCAAAATAGTTAATCTATCTTTCGACTTATACTATTTTGTCATGGAACGCTTTTAGACATCTCTTTTCTCTGTGTAGTGGACATCTTTCCGTAGATATTCGAGATAACAAAAACAACATGAGGCTAATCTTTTCAAAAAATGGATCACCTAGATAAACCGGCAAGACTCCGAAAAAATGGCAGCAATACTGGGAAAGATGCGAATCCTAGAAGAGCACTCTCCTCCCAGTATCGATGATCAAAATGACCCAACTGGCCCACCAGCCGGACCTTTGATTGCTGGTCCACGAGATGAACCAGAAGAACCTCGACCTTTGATTCAACAAGAGGCAGTTCAACTGTCACCAGGTGAACAGCTCCAAGAAGATGGCGAGGCTCTGCTCGCTCTCGTGTTGCAGTACCGCGCCGAAATTAGGGCCGTCAAAAAAACCACTGAGGATCTCATCGAGATGAGCAAAGATCTCGAGATCAAATATGTGCAAAATTTAGCCCCTTTCCGACACTTGCTCGACTACGCGAGAGAAGTCGAGCAAGAAAACAACGACTACCTGACTGTGCGTGAATCTCGCGAAGCACGCGAGCGAGAAATCGCAAAGCGAGGAGCGGTGGCGCGTGCAGCCCAAGAAAATCTAAAAAGGGCCGAAAGAGCGGCCAAAAAAGCCCAAGAAGAACTTGAAGCAGCCAAGGTCCAAGACTACTTCAAGAAAAATCAGCAAGACCGGCTCAGCGCCACCTGGACAAATTTCGAGCTGGGCACTACAACGACTCTGGCCACTGCTCAGTATGTGGCGAACGTGATGTCCGCAATCCAAGAGATTGTCCAAATTATGACGAAGGAATAGGTCTTTGACCGAAAATGGAGATGGTCTGGGGACCGAAAATATGGGCTCTGCCCGAAGAAAAGGTCTTTTGACCGATCTATATCGCTAATCTTTAATTTTTACCTTCTATAACGGTCAGTTGATCAAAATTTTCATTCATCAGTTTATAGGTTCTTTGACCAATTACTTAGAGTTAAGTTACGGTCACATAATCAATTTCTATTTCCTCTTTATAAAAAGTTCGACGGTCCGTTGACCAATTGCGTAAAATTAAGTTAAGGTCTATGACCAATTTTTGAATTTTTGTAGTGAATATCTCTTTGATCACTTCTTTATTCATCACTCGTTACGGTCATTTGACCAAGTTTTGATCATGTTATAGGTTAGAATGAGAGAGGTCAATGACCGACGCTCCTATGTTTTTGCAATTTCGTGGAAATAATGGATTTTTTTTAATTTTTGAAAATGTATAAAATGCTCAAATGTCTTCTGACAATTCTCTTTCAACTAGTTTTTTTTTTTGACAAATCGGACTGAATGTGCAAGGTCTGCGACCAAATAGTCATGTGACAAAATAGTCAATCAACCAAAATTTTAGTTGTTTATAGATTTGAATACTTTTCGTTTGTAAAAGTATGGATTGACTGACGTATGGTCGTATGCTGAAGTATTGGCTATGGGACAATTGTCCATGAGTATGATTCATATGTTGTATGTACAGTATGCTCAATACGTGCCTAGTGATCGATTCAAGACTCCAAGTGCATCTGTGATGGCCAATAAGTGAAATTTCCTGTCGGCCTAAGTGCTATGAACAGTGCAGTGAAATCAACGCTCTCCAGTGACCAATGATCAAAATGATCGAACGAATAGTATGGACGAATGGTTGTATGACATAATATTAAGTTTCTCCCTACGAATTTTCGAGGAATTACATCTTCCTTCATATATTGGAATTTTTTATTTCAGAAACCCAACCATAATTTCATTATCATGATTCTTATTTTCATATCATGACTACAATGGTCAATTTCATCCATTTGGCTCAGACTGAGAGAGGGTAGTTCCGAGCTGGTACGCCGATGGCTACCGAGCGTCTGGGGGAGGGGTGTGATGGTATAATATATCTACCGTCTCTCTCTCTCTCCTAGGCCGAATATCATAATGAATATTGGAATATTATATTACATTTATATCACAGCGACGGTAAGAGAGAAGGAGAGGACAGTTGAAGGTGAGAGAGAGAGAGAGTGAGAGAGTGGCATATATAGCGCGCGTGGGCCATTGCTTGCGACAGCAGCCGCAGCAGCTTGACCCCCCGCGCCCCGTCTTTCCCCTCCGCGCGCATCGAAGTCGCGCACATCGCTGGCGTGCGGCATTCCTAGCGAGACCGGAGTAAAGCGAGCACGTTGCGCTCTGCCGAATATTTTATTCGCGCCGAATATTATCTCGTTGCCTCGTGGCCGCCCTTTTTGGAGCAATTTTTTCGGTCTTCACGTGTGCGCTAGATCTTTCAGCAGCAGCTCCTCGACCAACCTGGTGGTCTATAGTTTTCGGACCGTCCTGGCATCGCTTGGCCCTACGCTTCGGCAAATCTTCGGCCTGCGCTTGGAGTCTCGTTGGCCCGCTCTCGTCGTCCTCGTCGGCCCATCTTCGGGGCGAATCCACCTGCGTCCGGACATCGTAGCCATCTCGTCCCTTGGACCAGCGACAGCGACAACACCTGTAAGTGCCAACCCGAACCCCCTTTTCTCGCTCTCTAGTGTCTATCAGTAGAATGTCTTCCTCATCGTGCCCTCCTGACCTCGTGCTCGAGCTTTTGCGCTTACTTTATCGGTCCAATGACCATTCGTAAATATTCCTTGTAAAATATGTTTGAATCTTTCTTTACTTAGATTTTCATTGAAGCTTCGGTACTTAAACGTACACTCATTTGTTGTCACTCGACATTCCCCTCTTTCGATGATATACAGCATAACCGAATCGAAATTGATAAACCAGATTGAATCTGTATATGACTGGATTTCAATCAGGCTCGGCCAGTCATAAGTTAGGGATGGGACCTAATGATCAATAATAAACGAACATGATTTGAATCAGCATCCGAATTCTATCTGCATATCTGCTGAGTAGAGAATGAAACAAATTTCGGATAACGCACTTTTGGAATTGAATAGGAAAGAGAAATAGATCAGAGAGGTATACTACTTGTTCGGAATGAAGAAACAGTGGAGTATCAATGCAAAGAGTTGGATTCCCATCATACAATATAGAAAGAGGCCTACTTCCCATCGTATGATCGACGAAAGGGCCTAATGGATGTGAGGCTTTTTATCGAATACGTTAAAGAGCCTAAGGGCCATTAGGCCCTTTTATCGGATACGTAAAAGGGCCTAATGGCTCTTAGGCCCTTGTTCCGATCCATGAGGTTTTCAAAGTGTATGAAAAAACGAGTTTAATGAGGTGATAGATGGTTCAGAGGTTGAAAAAAGCGAGTGTCCGGAAAAAAGGGCCTAAGCGCCATTAGGCCCTTCATCCATGCACCCCCTGGATTAGACTGGATGAGGATAATATATTGGAATGATTAACACGAATCTATGAAAGATACAAAATGATGTGAATATTAGGGTGGTGACGTGGGCTCTGCCACGCTCAGCTTCAAATCGGAGCGTCGCTCTTTCGTTGCAGCGACGCGTCCCCTCTTCGACACCCACGCATCTCATTGCATCTCTCTCTAGCTGCAGTGCCGCTGCATAGTAAGTTTGTCGCCTAATGGCTCTTAGGCCCTTTTTCCGATCCATGAGGTTTTCAAAGTGTATGGAAAAACGAGTTTCATGGGGTGATAGATCATGGTTCAGAGGTTGAAAAAAGCGAGTGTCCGGAAAAAGGGCCTAAGCGCCATTAGGCCCTTCATCCATGCACCCCCTGGATTAGAATGGATGAGGATAATATATTGGAATGATCAACACGAATCTATGAACGATACAAAATGATGTGAATATTAGGGTGGTCACGTGGGCTCTGCCACGCTCAGCTTCAAATCGGAGCGTCGCTCTTTCGTTGCAGCGACGCGTCCCCTCTTCGACACCCACGCATCTCATTGCATCCAATGAGGCATTGAGTCCAAAGCCTTTGTTTCATGTTATCTGTTTCACAATCTCAAGTATCAACGAGATGAGTTCAAAGCCTTTGTTTCATGTCATCTGTTCCACAATCTCATGTGCTGGCCCGGGAAAATTCGTCGCGTGCGCGAGAATTTCCCAACTAAGCGCACGCGAAGTACCCAACATCAGGTAGCTATTCTCGGCCTTGGTTAGTTCCTCGCGTGCGCGATGAATCACCAACTTAGAATACGCGCCCCAAGTGACGGAGTTCACATCGGCCATGGAAAATTCTCGCGTGCGCGAAATATTTCCAGTTTGGTTCACGCGAGACCCAACATCACTTAGCCGTGGAAAATTCCACGTGCGCGAGAAATTTCCAACTTAGTGTACGCGACGCCCAAGTTTTGGGACTTCACATCGAGCATGGAAGATTCTCGCTTGCGCGAGACCTTATTCAACTCATCTCACGCGAGGATCACGCTAAGGAGTTTACATCGACCATGGATGATGCTCGCGTGTGTGAGAAATTTCCAACATAACGTATGCGAGGTCCAAGTGAGCCCGGGGAAATTTATTGCGTGCGCGAGAATCTTTCAACTTAGCATACGGAAAAGACCCAACATCAGGAGCTTATTCCGGCCCTGATACTTCCTTACGTGCGCGAAAAAATACTAACTCAGCGTACGCGAGACCCAAGCTTAGGTGACTACATCAGCCATGCATGATGCTCGCGTGCGTGGAAAATTTTCATCATCGCGTACGCGAGGCTCAAGTGAGTTCAGGGCAATTCATCGCATGTGCGAGAATTTTTCAACTTAGCGTACGCGAAAGACCCACCATCCGTAGCTTCTCTCGACCGTGGTGAATTCTCGCACTGGGATAAGTCTCCAACTTAGCGTACGCAGGACCCAAGTTCACGAGTCCACAACGACCATGAAAGATTTACGCGTGTGCGTAGAAATTCTAAATTTAGTATACTTCAGACCCAAGGATAGGAGTTTACATCTGCTGTGGGAAATTCTCGCGTGCGCAGAGATTTTCCAACTTAGCGCACGCGAGGCCCATATTTGAGAGTTCACATCGGCCATGGAAGGTCCTCGCGTGCGCGAAAATTCCTCGAGCTCGAGGAAATTTTCCGCGTCCGCGAGAATTTTCCAATTCAGCGTATGCGACGGACTCAACATCAGAAGCTTCTCTCGGCCGTTGATATGTCCTTGTGTGCGCGAAAAATTTCCAACTTAGCGTACCCAAACCGAAGTTTAGGAGCTCAAATCGGCCGTAAAAAATTCTCGCGTGCGCGAGAGATTCTCAACTTAGCGCACGCGAAAGACCCACCATCCGTAGCTTCTCTCGACCGTGGTGAATTCTCGCACTGGGATAAATCTCCAACTTAGCGTACACGAGGCCCAACATCGAAATTGGGCAGTTCACCTCAACTATGAAACTTTTTCGCAGGCGCGAGAATTCCCGAGCTCCGAAAATTTGTTGCATGCGCGAGAATTTCCCAACTTAGCGTACGCGAAAGACTCATTATCAATAGTTCTTCTCGGCCGTGGTGAATTCTCCCGTGTTAGATGAATTCCCAACTTAGCGTACGCGAGGCCCAAGTTTAGGAGTTCACATCGGCCATGGAGAATTCTCGCGTAAGCAAAAATTCTCAACTTGGCTCACGTGAGACTCAACATCAGTAGCTTCTCTCAGCCGTGGTAAATTCTCGCGTGCGCGAAAAAATTCCAATTCTTCGTACGCGAGGTCCCAGTGAGCCCGGGGAAATTTATTGCGTGCGCGAAAATGTTTCAACTCAGTGAAACAAGTGTTTTTCTGCGAGTTTGCGAAAGAGGTGGGCCCAACATATTCTTATTGAGACATTTTCGACAACTCTAGTCTACCGCAACATTTCCCAATGTACTTGAGCTCATGTTATAGCTTGTTCCAAGATCTCTAAAACAACCCAAAGTACGTCTAATTTAATTGATGCAATGGAGAAAAACACTGTAAAGCGGCGTAAAACCCTGCTTCCAAAACTTGGATCAAAACATCCAAGTGGATCAAATCCTGGATCCAGGTTGGATCAAAAATGTAATGCTTTTTTATTCAACTTTGATCAAATGTTTGATTTCGGGACCGAAATTCGTCTGCCAGACTTGCGCACTGCACACGGCCGAAACGTAAGTTAACGCGCATGAGCGTTACCGTGGATGTCGTTTCCGATTTTTTGTTTTTGAAAACTAGTGTTCATACAATCTAATGACTGGCCACATCTGTCTCGTTATCAAACAATTCAGATTCCAACTCATCACATAATATCTGAACTTCAAGACGCCGATAAAGAAAGATCGTGCTGTTGAGGTTGTCAACATAACCTCAATAATGATGATTGATCTCATGTATATGCTTCTTGGAGGTGGACGACGAAATTAGCTGAATCAACGATCTCATAACGGGATCTCATAACCAAAATCCTTCCCAAACAACACCCACAATGAAGCACATAATGCAATATCTCGTTCCAATACAGCGCAGAATCGCCGCGCGCAAGTGCGAGGCAGACGAATTTTGCCCCTCAAATTCAACATTTGATCAAGGTTGGATCAAAAAGCATTACATTATTTGATCAAATTTGATCACGAACATCCAAGATTTGATTTAATTGGATCTTTTTTTGAAGATTGTTTTTAACAGGGAAGCGCATAAGTAGTATATCATGCATCGATGCGAGATCAGGCTGTTTTGTAGCACGGGAATCAATTTTCTTCTAGTGCAACGAGGGGAAAATATTCCCCGTGCCCCAAAACGGCCTGTCAAGCGAGGTCCATATACTGTTTTTGGTGTCAGGGCGACTAAACGACAATTTTCCTAACTAAGCCGGGAGGAAAAATGGCTAATTAGTCGCACGATGCCAAAAATTGTTTTCATCGGCATGCATCCCCATACGTAGCTTTTTGCCGGTCCAAAACTCTATTTTCGATTTATTTTGCCGCGATAAATACGTTCCGAGTGGTAAAAAAGTCGTACTGCACGCTCTTCCGAGATAACCACAAGGGTGGCATGTTGGATACACACCACTTTGGCCTCCATGTTTCGCAAATGATCTCCGTATTTTGCTCATGAAACTGCTCTGAATCCGAGATTTCCAAGTTTGCAAGGAGAATTCTGAAGGTATTGGAAAAAGAAATTGAATGCGCTAAAGCACGTTGTGATTGGTCAAGTCAGAAATTTTTGTAATCGGTTTTACTGAACACAATTTGATTGGCAATTTTTGAAGTGTGCAAACACGAAAAATGCAGAAACTCACTTAATATTTTTTTAGAGACGCAGAAATCATCCGGGGTAGGTCTAAATCAATAATTTTTTCACATTTTAACGTAACAAACGTAAAAGAAGTCGCCTGAAGGTCAACGAGTGCCGAGCTCTGGGCACGGATGTGAAGCGTAGTAGAAACCCTCCCCTCAAACCCCTCCAGTCATGTGCCGAGCGCGCCACGGTGTCGCGGTGATGAGCTCCTTCCCCGCAACCCCGAGGCGTGTTCCGCACATGACTGAAGGGGCTGAGAAGAGGGACTCTACTACGCTTGACACCCCTGGCTCTGGGATCGGCATATGGGGGCACGTTGATGTACTTTAAAGCTGCAGACTAACACGCACAGGAACTGAAAATCTAAAGTGGAGATGATCACTTGTCGAGTTTTTCCCCTCACAGCTTATAAGAAAATGATAATCGACACCTAATTAGGGTGATTTTTGCACTCTCATGATAATTTTGATCATCGCCCTCGGCTGTGGATAGTAAGTATCACTCGGTGTGCGTAAATCAGTATTCTCGCTCTCGTGATGGAATCTGCTAGACCCAAAATGTTGATAGCTCCTACCCCCGGGAGCTGACGTGCTCTTTAGCTGAAAGGTTTGATGGAAAAGAATTCAATACAAACTTCCACGACATCTACACACTGAATTCTTATTCTTCGGCCAGAGAAAGCTCCCGAAATCCAATTGAAAGGCTGCGACATAGCAAAATTCAGAATCCATTTTTCGGCTTTTTGTAAGTAGAAAATCAAACCTCAATTCCTAATTAACGTGGGACCTTATTGTTATGACCTTACACGGATGCTAAAAGGAACTACTCCTAACAAAAACAGTACAAATGCTCTATTGTTTTTTCCAGTTAGATAGTCTACGAGCGTGCAAATTTTGAGAACAGCTTGAGATACCGCGTTGGATTTATCAGCAATTATCAGCTCAACGACGTACTGGATCGCGGATTTGGTTAATGGGCTTCAAGAGTAGTTTGCTCCTAATCAGAAATCTCAGCTCAAGCTATCGTCAATTTACGGATTTGGAGGTTTCCAAATCCGTAAATCGGAATTTTTTCGGAATTTTTTCTCATTTACTAAGTTTGATGCGGGAGTAGGTTTCATCGGATTCCAGAGTTGTGGCCGTTATCATTTTTCAGATCGACTTCGCACAACACAAAATCTATAGTACTGAAATTGACGAGTGAACTTAATGTAACCTTTTGATCCTAGTGATTGATCCTATAAATGAAAACTCTCGTCATAAGTGAGAAGACTTTCAGGGTTGACGAAGAATTACTTACTCATCGAAAAGGAATCTCCTCGAATTGAGACTACACCGGGTGATAACAACGAAGAACCCTGTTTGCGTCTATTACTTTCCATAAAAAATTGATTTATGGAGAAAGAGCAGCGAGTGACACTTATTCTTCAAGTTTCGTTCTTCCAAAAGAGCTTACGCTTGAATCTTCCTCATTTGTTGGGTAAAAAAATCAAACAATTGTTTAAAGAGATTCGAAGATGCCCTTATAGAGCCATTCCCTGATAGATGTTTGCATAAGATAGCCTTACTGAATAATTCGTCTGTCCCATCTTCTATGTCTGCCCGATCACGGTGATTTCCATGAAATCCCTGCTGATTACCTCGAAAATATGCAAATAAACCATTTTGACGTATCATAACGCCATGGCTGCGGTGAAGTGTCTGCTCTATATTATACTCACACTGTAAAAAATTTTTCTGAAAATCTTTAACCAGTTAGTTGAATGAAAAATTCAACCAGTCTGTTCGAAATGTTGGTTGGAGAATCAACAAATTTTTTACAGTGCACCGTTTGGAAATTACGATTGAAAATATTTCCTGCACAGGATATGAGAAAATATCTTTAGAGTAATCAATGAATAAACGATTAGGCATTGGGAAGAAAAGAAAATTTCCTACACCGAGTCTCAAGTTTTTGGGTTACTGTATGTACATGCGGAGATTTTTCACAGAAATGGAGGCCTAGATTGGTATGTTGTACCCAACATGCCTCCCATGTTGTTATCCCGGGAGGGAGTGCAGTACGACTTTTTTCATCATTCGGAACGTGTTTATCACATCAAAGTAGATCGAAACTAGTGTTTTTGACCGGCGAAAAACTCCAATTATGGTTGCTCGGCGATAAAAACGGATGAAAACGATTTTACGCACTTTATCGCCGATTCACATTTTTTTTTTTTTTTTTTTAGTAGAATTGAGACTTCTCGACTCCAGTTGATCAAAACTAGACGTACTCCAGCCCACTTTTGAGGTCCTGCAACAAGCTTTCAAATGAGCCAAGGTACATTGAAAAATATTAAGTTAGTTGAGACTTGTCGAGAAATGGCTTAAATGGAGGCATGTTGGTTACATCCTTTCGCGAACTCGTGAACAATCACTTTTTGGGAAATCCATGATAGCTTGGCTTCATAGTGGAGTAAGACGTATTTCAACTCATTCTAAAGGTCTTAGAATAACCTTTGAAATGCGATAGAATACGTTTGAAAATATTGAAAAGAGCTGAAACTATTGGTGAAATGGCGGTGTTTCACTTACTTCAAGTCAAGTTTCACGACAAATCATAATTGCAAATTTCACTCATAATTTTTCAGGGAACAATAAACGTTTCTGAAGATGAATTGATCACACACGTAGTTTTTAGGTTGTATTCTTTAGTTTTCATCAAGATACGGTTTTTGCTTATACCAGTTTTTCTTCTTTCTTTATGGCCCTCCATCAAGATTGTTGGACGCGATTGCACTAATCCAGTTGCGTCATGTACATAGCAATCCATCGAGAGAAACGTCATCTCTTGAAAATATTAGCGGATCTGTTGAGGTACCCGCATCAAGCCTCGAAAATCTTCCTTTTTTCCTGAACCACTGCCAAAACTAGAATATTACTCATCGAGTGCTGGAAAAGTGTTTCCTTCGGCACGAGATGCGTAAGCTGTTTTATAGGTTTGTACGTGGAAATAGCCTGTTTCCGCACAGGAACCTATACGGTTTTCTCGTAGCTCTTTTCTTTTGGGCTTTCGCAATCGTTCGACTCTGACTTGGAACTAATCCCGGATTTTTCAGAGCATGCATAGGACTCAATTCAAAGTCCTATTGAATGAAGTCTTCTTGAAAATAGTGTTATTGTCTAACTACAGGCCAGTCATGTTCCAGAGCAGACCATTTAAAATTGTTTAAGAAGTAGTTGAAACAAGTAAGTATCACAAACATGCTCTTAAATTCTTAAAAATCACATCTTGGGATTTTCCAAATATTGAGAAGAAAAATCTTGTCTGGGAATCTAATCTACCTTTACCCAGAACGTCACCCATAGTGCGGGGAACCCGCGTCTCCGCTAAATGTCCTATGTCGAGATGAGTGTTCCATCCCGAAATTTGTCTGCTTACATGCTCAATGAACGGCGAGAAGACTCAGCCTTCTCAATATTTAAGGTATTTTGACGAGTAGAAATGACTTGTTAGGGAGGGTCAGACCTCCGCAAACAGAAATATTTTTGATGACGATTAAGCACCATATTTTCTTCTCTTTCGTACTTCTTGGCAGAGGAATCTGATTCATACGGGAGATACTAAACAAAGATTTGCATTGATTTGGCCCTCCCTTATGAGTAGTTCTCACCCGTGAAAATCCATGAAGAATGCCAAAAGCCTCAGTTTTCTCGCCGGTCATTGAGTATTTGTCTGCAAATGTCAACAGCAGTAGTTTGGAATCAAGCAGCTACTTCGGATTCTGACGGATTTGTGAGCACCTACACTTCGGTCTCGCGTACCCGGAGTTGAGGATTTTTTGCGCACGCGAAGACTCATCATGGCCGAGAGGAGCTCCTAATGTTAAGTCTCTCGCGTATGCTAAGTTGAAATATTCTCGCGCACGCGATGAATCTTCCCGGGCTCACTTAGGCCTCGCGTACACTAAGCTGGGAATTGTTCACGCACGCGAGAATTTCCCATGGCCGATATGAACACCTAAACTTGGGTCTCACGTACGCTGGGTAAGTAATTTATCGCGTACGCAAGGACTTATCATGGCCGAGAGGAGTTTCAGATGTTAGGTCTTTCGCGTACGCTGAGACGGAAGATTCTCGCAGATGCGACAAATTTTTCCGGGACCGGGGAATTCCCGCGCACGCGAGAACCTTCAGTGGCCGATGTGGACTCTCAAACTTGGGGCTTGCGTACGCGAAGTTGAAGATTTTCCGCGCACGCAGAAACCCACCATGGCCGAGAAGATATTCTGAAGTTGGGTATTTCGCGTACGCTAAGTCCGGGAATTTTCCCGGACACGACAAATTTCCCCGGGCCCGGGGAATCCCCGCGCACGCGAGAACCTTCCGTGGCTGACGTGGACCATCAAACTTGGGTCTCGCGTACGCTGAGTTGAAAATTTTTCGCGCACGCGAGAAATTTCCACGGCTACGAGAAGCTACTGACGTTGGGTCTCGCGTGAGCGAAGTTGGGAATTTCTGGCGCACGCGAGAATTTCCCACGGCCAATGTGAACTCCTCAACTTGAGCACGCGTAACCTGAGTTGAAAGTTCATCGCACATGCGAGAAACTAACAAAGGCCGAAAATAGTTACCTAATGTTGGGTACTCTGCGTACGCTTATTTCGAAAATTCTCGCGCTCGCGACGAATTGTCCCGGGCCCGAGGAATTCCCGCGCACGCAAGAACTTTCGGTGGCAGATGTGGGCTATCCAACGTTGGGCTCGCGTACGTTAAGTTGGGTACTTTCCGCGCTTCGTGAATTTTCCACGACTGAGAGAAGCTCCCGATAGTGGCTCTCGCGTGCGCTAAGTTGAGTTCTTTCACACACCAGCGAGAGTTTACCACGGTCTAGATACGCGAGAATTCTCCACGGCCGATGTGGACTTCTGATGTTCGGTCTCGTGCACGCGAAGTTGGAGATTTTCCACGGACGTAAGGACCTACCATGGCCGAGAATAGCTTCCGATGTTGGGTCTTTTGCGTACGCCAAGTTCGGAAATTCTCGTGAACGCGACAAATTTCCCGAAGCCCGAGGAATTCCCGCGCGTGCGAGAACCTTCAGTGGCTGATGTGGACTCTCAAACTTGAGTCTTGCGTACGCTAAGTTAGAAATTTTTCGCGCACGGTCAAATTTTCCACGGCTGAGAGAAGCTACTAATGTTCGGTCTTGCATGCACCAAGTTGAGAATTTTTTCGCGCACGCGAAGATTTTCCATGGCCGATGTGAATCCATTAACTTGGGCCTCACGTACGCTAGGTTGAAAGTTCATCGCGGTCTCGAGGAACTAACCGAGGCCACGAAAAGCTACTGATGTCGGGTACTTCGCGTACGCTCAGCTGGGAAATCCTCGCGCATGCGACGAACTTTCCCGGGTTCGCGGAATTCTTCCTCCGCAGTTCTGGTGAACTGCTGAAGTTTCGATGTTGGGCTCGTATACGCTAAGTTGATCATTTTTACCATGCGCGGAAGCGCAGAAGCACGTGAAAATTATCGACGGCCGGAAGAAGATCCCGATGGGGGGTCTCGAGTACGCTTAGTTGTGAATTTCTTCGCGCACGCGTAGATTTCCTATGGCCGATGAAGACTCGTAAACATGTGTCTCGCGTACGCTAAGTTGAAGATTTATCACAACGCAAAAATTCACCTTGTCGGAGAGAAGCTACTGATGTTGGGTCTCTTGCGTGCACCAAGTTGAGAATCCTTTCGCGCACGCGAGAAATTACCACAGCCGAGAGAAGCTACTGATGTTGTGTCTTCCGTGAACGCTAAGTTGGAAAATCTCCAAGCACGCGAATAATTGACCTGGACTTACTTGGGCCTCGCGTAAGATGAATTGGAAATTATTTGTGAACGCTAAACTTTCATGGCCGATGTGAACTCCTGAACTTGGACCTTGCGTGCGCTGAGTTGAGAATTTCCTCGCGCACACGAGGATTTTCCACGGCCGGGAAAAGCTTCTGATGTTGGGTCTCGCGTACGGTAGGATGGTGATTTTTTGACGCACGCGAGAATTCCCCACGGCCAAAATAAGTCTCTGATGATGAGCCTCGCGTACGCCAAGTTAGAAATTCTCCGCGCACGCAAGAATTCTCCGTGGTCGAAGTGAAGTCCCGAATTTGGATCTCGCGTACGCCAAGCTCGCGTCGCGCACGAAAGATTTTTCCTCATCTGAAATAGCCATGGTGGACGGAATTTGAAACAATAAGAGAGCTCGAAATAATGGCTCATACATTCACGAAGTAATTAGTGTGGGATATAATTCTATCGTATAATAATGATTCTAACAATTAAAAACAATGATCATAGGAATGAGAGATACTCAAATGAGAGCATGCACATTATACCATCAATTTTAGATGGACTCGTCACACACACACACACACACACACCCATACACATACACGTACACTCTTCTCCTTTGAATCATGAAGGAGAGTCCAGTCGGCATATTCAGAATGCAATAAGGGCCAAGTGAATAGGTAGCGACGAAGAACAATAGAAGAGTAGGTTGGTACAAAGCTCTCGAGTTATTCTTGAACTCTGACTCCAATCTATTCTCTTGAACGCGCTAGAGAAATGGATAAAGCACTCAAGATTGTGAGACAGATGACATAAAAAGAGGCTTTGGACTCATCTCGTTGATTAAACAAAGAGACTACAGACAGGAATAAAAATTGACACAGTCACAATAGAGGTTGAGAGGACGCCAGGTAGGAGATTCAGTGAGGTTTTACTCACAGAGACTCAAGAAGAATGACAAGATGTACATAGATCTGCTAGGTTTCACCGAGTGCATCAATTGACAGAACATACAATGAAGTTATGACGATCCTCATTTGACAGGTCACACACCATTTGTCATAGTCAATCACTCACGCCACATGAAACTGAAAGAGTGAGAAAAGGAACAAAGAATCATTTTCAACATGGGGAAGATCGTCTTTTAGTTGCATAAATAATACTTATCTGATAACTTCACTCGTTACACTACAGCTGTTTCACGTAGACTCTGTGGATCAACAATAAACTCGGAGTTGGAGGTGAACGACATAAAACGAACTTCATTAGAGGCCGGCTGCAAACGGACGCACCAATATCAGCTGTAGCAGAAGACACAACATACTAATGGACATTTCTTCCGCTGCATCAGTTGTCTGATTAAATGATTTGCAGACGATCACCCGCAAACATCCAATTACACATCACAATCAGACTGATACACGCCTCGCCCACAGCACGGTAATCAACAAACAGCATTGCGTAAAAAAAATAACTCCATTATGATGATGGGCGGAGAGGCGATGGCCGCCGCAGCCGCCGCCTCCACTGCCGATACACTGCCTTCACAGCCCAGCACTGCAGGCCTCCATCACACTCGCCTTCACTGCAGTTCAAATTCGATGCAACACACGCTCCGTGGAATCTCGCGAAAAAATATCTTACTCGGCATCTACGCACGAGTCGGGAACACGGCACATCGCGTCAAAACAACAATAGCAGACAACACAGATATTCGATGTAATGCTTTTGTGTGATGGTCAACTGCTAATCATTACACGCTTAGCATTCCAAGCGAAATGCCAAATTTTGAGTAAAAGTTACAAGAATCACGAGGGTTTACAAAAAATTTTGAATAGACGAATGAAATTCACAACTTTTTTGCTACCCCCCGGTTACAGTATGTACACACCTTCTGAAACATATTGTATATTGGCGTCTTTACTGCGTGTGGGAACCGGCTCGAGGATATAGATTCGAGGTTTTACGTATGTGTGTGTATGTGTTTGAGCATGTGTTGTGAGTGTGTGGACACCGGCTCGAGGATGTGGATATGTGTTTGTGTGTGTGTACGTCTAATTTTGTTTCTTCTGTTCGTGAATTCTTTCTTGTGAGGCAGCTCATGATACATTCACTCATTTTACGTGTTCATTACTGTATCACCATCATACAACTCCGGAAGAATTCTGAGTATATTCGTCTTTTTGAATGATATATAATATATATGTATTTGAAATTGAACGTGAAATACTGTTGAAAATGATTTATAATCCCTGATAAATAATGTTGAGTATATATATTATGATAATAGTAGTGGTATGAGTGTTGAGGAGTGTATTTTGAGCAGTTGTAACTTCACGCCACAGGGACCGAGAGAGACATGGGTAGATGAACCTGACACGTATTGGTTACCTTCACGGGCCAAGGGACGATGTTCAGATCAGAGGAAATCTAACGGTTAGATCTTGAGAAGTTGAGTCAGTGTACAATGTTGTTTAATGTGAAATTCTTTAGGATGAAGATGTATGAGTTCCAAGTTTTTGCGTTTGTTATCGGGGAAGTTATAAGTTGTTTTCAGGATATTGAGAGCCAATAAGGTTGGAACTATAATTATTCTTCCATGGAGCTCGATGGTGGTGATCAGTTGAAATTTTTTAACAAGTGATTCAAGATTGGAGATCAACATATGTTGGAATATGTTCTATTGAAAATTTTCATACGTCGTTTCAAAATTGATAATTGAATTCCATTCGATAATTCGCGTCCACTCTACGAATTATTATTTCTAGTGCAACAGTGAATATATAAATGTATAATTTCAGATGAAGATTTTGAATAGTTCTATCGAATTTGACTAAGACTTTAGATGTTGCAAACCGGAATTTTTGATATTCCTGTAAATTTTGAATATTGTGGAGGGTTATTTGAATGTGTTATTGTATTGTTCATGGTGGGTTGTTGATATTATATTGGATTTTCTGCGTCAGTCGCTCTCAGCGGAGTGAGTCACTCTTGAGCCATGGCCTAAACAAGTCACCGCAACGTTATCATCAGTATTGCATGTAAATGTTGTATTTGTGACGGATGTGTATGATAATTTTGTGTATGATAGTTGATGACGTAAAGTGTGAGTTGTTGAAGAATCAGTATTGGATTTATTTGCGTCGCGTCGGTCGCTCTCAGCGGAGTGAGTCACTTTTGAGCCATAGCCTAAGCAAGTCACCGCAACGTCATCTTCTATGTCGAGTATGATGTTGTAAAGGTGTCGTGTATTTATCCATTTTGCAACATCTTAGAGTCTATTTGAAATATTTCGAGGATTTGAATATATTATTGTGATATAATGATTTTAGAACTTTTGAAATAACTCACTTGTTTCATTATCTCAAAGTTGATTGTTATAATTGTTATGTAAGAATTGACAGTTGGAAAACTCGAATGAAACCCTATGTTGAACAAAATCAATTGACACAAGGAAACTGGTGAAGATGATGGTCCGAACCAAATCATATTTTCCAACATATGTTAGGATCTCACATGTGTTTTATGAATATTGTGATACTTGAATCATATTAAAAATATTTCAAGGAGTTGAATATATCATTCGATATAAGAATTTCAGAACTCATGAAATAATCTACTTGTTCCATCATCATAACGTTAGATAAATGAAATTGTTAAATTGTTGTTTGAGAATTGAACGATGATGAACGTTATTAGAAACTCACGTTAGGGGAAGAAAAATTGACACAGGGGGACTGGTTGGGATGATTTTCCCAACCGAAAATATTTTCTATTATACCTTTCAATACATTTGAGATTCTACATAATTCTCATATATATACTTATGACCTTCTATAAATATCATATATTCATAAGATAGATAGATTAATTTTGTATTATGAATTAATTATATTGGAGTTTTTCCAAAGGATCTCTCTTCTATTTTTGTGATTTCTTCATTGTTCCTCATTGTGCAAATTAGATACGAGATGAAAGCTAAACTGATTATGATGGTGAATTCTTGAATTCTTGAATCCTCGTTATTCGTTGATGAATGTATCATGATAATAGTAAAAGTATTGAGGAATGTATTTTGAGTAAGTGTAACTTCACGTCACAGTGACTGAGGGACTCATGATCGAATGAACCTTGTTCGTATTGATTATCCTAAACGAGCCAAGGGACGATGTTCAGATCAGAGGAATCTAACAGTTTGATCTTGAGAAGTAGTGTCAGTGTGCAATGTTGTTTATGTGGTATTTTGAATCATTCAAAAATATGAGGATGATGGTAAATATAAGAATTATATTAAAATCATTGAAAAATATAAGGATTCTGAGAAGTTGGACATATCATTATGATATTAGAATTTCAAAACTCTTGATACAATTTACTTGATCCATCATGTCAACGTTGGATGGATGAAAATGTTTAGATTGTTGTATGAGAAATGAATGACAATAAACGTTATCAGAAACTTACGTTAGAGGGAGTAAATTGACACAGGGAGACTGGTTAGGATGATGTTCCGTACCAAAAATATTTTTCATCATACCTTGTTACACATTCAGAATCTGACATAATTCTCATGTATATATATACTTTTGTCCTATTACATATATCATATATTTACAAGATAGAGATATTCATTTTGAATATTTTGATGGAGAGAAATGAGAAAATACTTATATACTGATTGTTGAAGCTTTTTCAAAGAATTTCTAATATTTTTCTAATATTTCCACTTTTCTTAATGTACATATTGAATTTGAGATGAAAACTTGAATGATCATGATAGATGAATTTTTAAATCCTCATTGAATGTTGATGAGTGTATCATGATGATAATAATGAGTATTGAAAAATAATCTTTGGGTGGGTGTAACTTCACGTCACAGTGACTGAAAGACTCATGGGCAAATGAACCTTATTCGTATTGATTATCCTAAACGGGACAAGGGACGATGTTCAGATCAGAGGAATCTAACAGTTTGATCTTGAGAAGTAGTGTCAGTGTGCAATGTTGTTGATGTAGTATTTCAAAAAATATGAAAATGGTAGATGCTGAGTGTCGAGTTTTTGCAATGTAATGTTGAGGAATACATTGTTTGGAAAGAATATATGAAAAAATAATATTCGACCGATCAACATTATGGATAATATTACACATTATGATCAGTGAAAGAAATTAGAAATTCTTTGTGGAGAGAATATTGATTAAACTATCATGTGATGAAAGCATGCTTATATACTAATGGATGGGGCGTTGAGAAGATTCATGGGGTATAGTGAGGATTCTTCCGTCATCACGAGAATTTCTGTTTTTTTCTTCTCAACTGGAACGATTACAGGGATACCGGGGATGGTATTCAAATTTTCACCTATCTTATGTCTCCATGAGTGCTGAGATTGTTCCTAATCTTATCTGCTTGCTTCTTGATCTTAATCATTTAATACAATGAATTGCATACATTGATAAAACATAACTACAATGAGATAAGGTGATAGGATGGGAAAGGGGGGAATCTTTTATTATTTTTATTAGGTATTTTGAACAATTTTATATAAAAGTTATAGAACTAATTCATTCTCCCCGGAAACATCTTCTATGACGGGCAACGTCGATAATGGAGTTCAATCTTCGTAATTCTCGTAGCATCCATGCATAGACATAGAAGTATAGACTGCTGGTCCCGTATACTCGCCGTTGTCATCGAGACATAGGCCTTTGCGTGAGAGTGAGAGAGACGGCATGCTCCAAGGCGCACGCTTTCAGCATGCGATTCCTATGTTGCGTCTCTCTCACTCTCATTGGGGAGCCTCGATGTCAACGGCGAAGATACGGGACCAGCAGTCTATACTTCTATGTCTATGCATCCATGATGTATTAAGGTAACTGTGCCTAATTTGCCCCCATTCCCTAATTTGCCCCCATTCAAGTTCTCAAATGTATGCACCCGCAGACCCTGCCGCGCATTTCTTTCACGTCTGTTACGTTGAAATATGAGGGAATAAACGTTCTGGACCTATCCTCTATGATCCGCGCATCTCTTACAACAAAAAAGTGGTTTTCGGTACTTTCGACTTCTTTTTTGTTAGTCACTAAAAGCTATGCCAAACAAAGTTGGTGTGATCAATTCCAACGAACCTTAACTCATTTCCTTTGTTTTTATGTCAACTTTAAAATGCTTTTTGCAGAATGGCAAAATTTGATTTTTAGCCAATTCTACGCCCATATTACGAGAAAAAGTGCAGTGTTCCTAATTTGCCCCCATAGTCTTTTTCCAAACTCGTTCCTCACTCCATTCGAATACATTCATCTCACTGATAAAATTCAAAAGAGGGTAAAAAAAGCTACAAAATGAGCTAAAGTACGTCTTATTTAGAGGTCTGGGAGTCGAGATATCCCGATTATGCGAAAAACCCGTATAATCTCATGAAAATAGGCCTCTTTTCCCTGTCGGGGCAAATTAGGAACACACTGTTGAAAACTCGCAAAAAGTCTTCTTTCGCAGAAATCAAGATATCTCGGCTCCAATTTGTTGAAATCAAACGTCCTTCAGCTCATCTTAAAGGTCTTGAAACAAGCTTCAAAATGAGCTAAAGTACGTTGAAAAATATGAAGATGAGTTGAAATGGCGAGCAAATCAAAACTAGTGGGGGCAAATTAGGCACACTTACCTTAGTATTCTGCAAAAATAAGAGTTTGCACAAATGTTTCTCATTATTATTATTCTTTATAACATCTTCTTGCTTCTATTGCGTTAGTTACTTAAACATAATTCATCGCGATATATAATATTTGCTGTTCTTCTCATGAGAGTCATGATCTAGATATATGTATGTTACCTTTGTGATAGAACTCATGAAATTCACTGGAGATAAGAATAAATGAAAGATTGAGAATATCAAATAAACATACACGTAGTGAACAATGGTGAAAAGTTCTGAAAGTTCAAATGTATACCAATTTCGTGGTAAATATACACTATGAAAAATTTCCCGAAATTTTATCCAACTGGTTGAATGAAAAATCCAGACAGCCGGTATTCAACCATTTGGTTGAAAATTTAACCAGTTTAGTCGAAAATTCACTGAGTTTTTCAACTATTTGGTTGAAATTGCCATCAAATAATCAAATTCTCTATCCAACCAATCAGGAGATCTCCCATTTGACCTATAAGTTAAAGTCTTCCGGAAAAGATTTTCGTATTGTTCATGAATTTTGTTAATACTACATTCTCATGAGTTCACATCGCCTTGTGAAGATGAGTCAGCGAAATTTGTTGACACAAGGCCACTGGCAAAAGCCGATAAATTGAAATTCAATCATTTGTAATCTCAAATACATGCATTTGAAATGGAATTTTAATATTACTCACCCCTCAATTCGGTTCATGGATCTCATTATTGTCGCCTTGTTTCTTCCTTAGGATGAATGGATGTTGTCTCTCATCTTCCCTCCGTTCCACCGACTTCGTCTTGTTGCTAGGTCAACATCTCTATTGCCTGTAAATTATAGAGAACTATCATATGTAAATTATCTGTATGTTTACTATATCTATGGAGAAAATACTTATAATATTATGGTTATATTTGTGGCATCTTAGAGATTCAACTTACCTATTAGATCCGTGAATTATTGGTTTATTAGTTTCCAATGATCCATCTGGTGGCTCTTCTCCATTTGAGCTGCTTATTGCAGTGTCATCATGCTTTAAATCTAGGAAAAAAATTAGATTCATATATAGAGTATTATGTTTATAATCTTATTTTAATTTAAATATAAATAAATATTTTGCATGTTACTCACTTAGATACAGTACTGCATTCTTCAATCTTCTCCAAATTACCAATGCACTGGTGTGTCCGCGAGGAAAGCAAGTGGAAGACTGAGCTCTTCAGTTAGTCAGCGCAGTAGGATATTTGCTATCCCCTCCCTCATCCCAACCGATACAATATATATTTCATCGGTATGCAGTGATTCGAGTGGGGGGAGAGAAAGAGATGAACTATAGATCCAGCGAAAAGTGCGTGCCGTTAGGCATTTCCCCCACTCTCTTATATGTAGATACCGTAATATATAGCATAAACTGGGTCCACATTGGCGCCAATGATTTTATGTGTCGGTTATATGATGCCGCGGGTGACTGATCGCGTATTACATTCTTTGTTTGTGTGTGAAGTTCATGCATGTGTGTACGTGTATATGAATGTGTGTTACTAGGAAAGCAGATGAGTGGGTATTTGTGAGATGGGGATGAGGTGCGTATTTGTCTGAACGGGTGTGTGGACGTATGTGTGTGAGTGCGATGAAAGGAAAAATTGATAGATTTTGAAATGAATGTGCAATCTAAAATAAATGAGTACGAGGAATTATAACAAAATAGGTTCCAAAATATATTTAGGACTAGCGTAATGCCTCGCATTGCTCGGCTTGTGAGTGTTCCCGAGAGGCGTATTAGTTTTTCAAAATGCTCCTCCAAATCGAATGAGGAATTGTTTCTCAACAATTTTATATATTTAGTTAAGCGATGGTTTTCACATGGTTTTGAACTCATGGAGGGCCATGAAAAATACCATAACTTGACGCAACACGGTTGGCCTGAACTGACTTCAACCCAAGGATGCCTGCCCCCCAGGATCGATTTTTCTCACTTCGACTACATGACAAATGGAAGTTTTGCCCGCAAGAATGGAAATCTTTCGTGGAGCCGTTTCTTAAAAAAGTGAAATTCATGCTTTTCCATTGGAATTTCTAAAGTTATCCATCCATGCACGATTAAAATGCAAAATCTGTTCCTTCGCCAGAGTAACATCTAATAGATCGTGTGTAGGAACCTTCTCAAAAACTTATTTAGAGTTGGAGATTCCAGTTTCCCTGAACAGTTCACGTGGTACTATTTCACATTGAACAGTTTTGTGAGATGGAGAGGATGGACCTCGGATTGAATAGTGAGCAATCCATGGAATTGGTACATTTTGATTTTAACTTGACATGGAAAAATTGCAAGTATGCGTATTGCAATGTATAGAGAAACTTGTTAGAGCTTTGTGTGTGTACAGCAGTATGCACATTCGAATTGTAATTTATTGATCATGAAATTAATTCACTCTGAAGTGTGTTCTTTTTCATGAACTTTCGAGCATTTTTGTTGATCTATACTTTCCGGATAATAGTCATTCACGCAAATATTTATCGAAGGTAAATTTCAGAGCTCATCCGTGATTACTCTTAAAATAATGTCAAAATCAAGATTCAAAATATTTCAATTTGACTCCTCTCGGTTGTAGCTCCATCAGATATTCTCATTCTTGCGAGAAATAACTACCATTTATCACGTACTTGAACTCAAGAGAAGAAATCTGAGGGGCAAGGACCTTTGGCTTAAGTCAGTTTAGGCCTACCGTGCGACATCATTGCTTGTCTCTCGGCATCGTCAGACCATGGATATTCACCTGTACTGTGAAATCGTTTCTAAAAACTACCCTTTCGATGAATTATAACGTATTTCAATGTGATTAAAATTGAATTCCAAGGAAGTTGGCCAACAAGCATTTTAATCGCGCGTGGATAGATTAGTATGGAAATTCCTATAAAAAATCATGAACCTCCCTTTTTGAAGAAACGGCTCGAGGAAAGATTTTCATGCTTGCAGGAGAAACTTCCATTTATTATGTACTTGGAGTGAGAAAAATCAATTCTGAGGGGCACGCACCTTTGGGTAAAAGTCAGTTCAGGCCGACCGTGGCAATATATAATACGCTGCTAAAAGAGATCAGCAGAAAGCTTTTTCTTAGCGAGATGTGCGATAATTTAGCAAGAATGTAATTTTTCGAAAGATAATTTTTCATTCACTCTTCTATACATCTTCTTGAAACAACTTTGAATTTGAGTGGATGAAATTCGGTTTCAACCAATTGATGTGGAGTGATGAGTAAGTATCTCTCTTGTTCACTGATAACAAGTGTATATATTAGTTGTAGAAGGAGATATGAGCCTAGAACGAAATTTAGATACAATTTTGTTGAGTTATTCTAAAGAGATTGGCTGTTAGGGGAATTCAGATGATCTAAAGTAGGGTTTTTTGGGCAAGATATATCGTTTGGTCGAGGAAGAATTCTAATAGAGGTGATGTAAAGAAGATCAAAATGTAGTTTTTTGTAAAATTTTTGATTTTTGAAGGATAAATTGAATTTTAATCGTATTAAAAGGAATTTAGGAAATTTCGGTATCAACCAAGAGATTGAAAATGTGGAGGGAGTATCAACTTAGTTCATTGGAACTCTAAAAATTCAGTCCGAGGAAGAGATATGACGAAAATATGAATATTGGAAAAAATATTTGTGTTTATACTGAGTTATTTTTTTGAGAAAGCTTGTTAGGGCGATTCAAGCTTTCTAAAGTAGGGTTATCTCAGGGATATCTGGAGTTTGGTTGAAACGGAATTTTTATAGAATTAGTTAGAATATATTCAAAATGGTGAAAATGTTGATTATCCCCTGAAAATTCGAGTATATGAAGATTAAATGAAATTTTGGTGTTAACCAATCGATAGATTAAGTCGATAAACCCATAGCTCAGGTAAACGAAATTGCAGTAAAACAACGGAGGAGAAAAATATTTTACTATTGAGGTACACAATTTTAGCGATTTTATCTCAAAACGCCCCTAAATTAAATTCGACCGGGACAAGAGAGCTGACAAATCACCGGCCTCATCTCCGAATGATTCTCTACAACTTGTAGAAGACGAAATTTTTATTAGGTGAACTGTACAAGAGAAAGCGTGTCGGGAAAAAAACAACACACGTACACACATACACACACACACACACACAAAGGTACGAAAAGATGACTCCTTCAGAAATCTTGAAGGCCTCTGGGAAGAAAAGTGTGACCTACAATCGATAGATTTTGGCGAGAGGAATAAATTGGTTGAGGCATTTTTTCGGTAAGAGGGATTTTGTTGAAGAAAATATTGGATTGAATGGAAAAATCGGTCGAAAATTTGCTGAACCAAGAACAAAGCTTTCTCTTTAGAGAAAGCGAAGCGGTACAGGACATATTTCCATTCGATTTGAAAGAGCATTTTGAGAACCTAATACGCCTCTCGGGAACTCTTACAGGCCGAGCAACGCGAGGCATTACGCTAGTTGATTATGAATGAGGCATTGGAATGGATTCAAAACATTGTCTGATAATGGTTGCACGAAATTCGCCATTCTTATTCCAAATCATTGAGATTTACTGCATAATACTCACAAAACGACTATTTTTATCATTTTCATTAATCTATGTTTCATCGCTTTCCCTTTTATAAACATCCATCATCAATTGCATGTCTTCTTTGGACCAAGTCTAACGGACACAAACATCCATCAGCGTGGGCCATATATGGGAGAGTCCACGCGGAGCCGGCCACTCGCTTCGCGTCGCACGGAAAAACGCGAAAACGCCCCGTTTGAACTCGCCGAATTTCTCATCCAATACAATGGAAGAGAATTGAAATCGGTCATATTTGAAGATTTTTTCATCACCTTTCCAATCCGCTACTTACTTTTAACGAATGGTTATTCCTTCTACCTGAAAATCAATGTTGAAGTTCAGCTCCGATTATCTCGAAAAGCCCAATTTCAAAATTGTTCTAATTCCTGATATCAATAGTCACTCTAATGAACTTTAGAAATAAAAAACTTCCAGAGTGATTACTTGCTCTATTTAAGAGTTACGAATTTTTGAGTGCAAAAATCTGAGGGTGACGGGCCAGTTTCTGTGGCGTCGATCGGCCGCGGGTGAGTAGCGTGCAAACAGGCGCATTCCATGGGCTATAGCTTTGTCCCTTCTATGTATTTGCTGTTATTCGGGCAGACTTCTCAGCTCCCTCTATAAGATAAATCATCTTCTCCAAGACCGCGAATATTCTCCGCGTAAATAAGGCTGTTGAGAAGTCTCAGGTGAGACAACTGACTTTCAAGATCTGGCTTCAAAAGATATTTCGTCACAGGTATTCGTCAATACACCACCTGATCTCCCAACCTTTGTCTCTCTGAGAAGTTTGAAATTGTTTGCGTCTCACGAATCTGAATCAGCATAGTTATGACAACAAGTCTTCTGATAATTCCTGGGGAACGGATTATCTCAACGAGTCACCACAATAACAGCAAGTACATGGACGGAACGAAGCTAGCCCATGGAATGCACCTGTTTATTCCCTGCTTCTTACCTGCGACCGACCGACGCCACAGAAACCGGCCCGTCACCCTCAAATTTTTGCACTCAAAAATTCGTAACTCTTAAACGAAGCAAGTACCCACTCTGGAAGTTTTTTATTTCTGAAGTTCATTGGAGTGACTATTGATATCAGGAATTCAAACACTTTTGAAGATGGGCTTCTCGAGATATTCGGAGCTAAACTTCAACATCGAATTTCAAGTAGAAGGAATAACCATTTGTGAAAAGTAAGTAGCGCATTGGAAAGGTGGTGAAAAGCTCTTCAAATATGACCGAACTCAATTTTTTTCCATTGTATTGGATGAGAAATTCAGCGAGTTCAAACGAGGCGTTTTTGCGTTTTTCCGTGCGATGCGAAGCGAGTGGCCGGCTCCGCGTGGACTCTCCCATATATAGCACAACGCCCAGAAACAAAAATACAACATGTTTCAGAATTCGCGTACACCCCGAAAAAATTAGGTAGCGGTGATTTTGTTATTTCGATTGGTGAGATCGAGAGATTTTGTTACGGTTTCCTGAGTTTGTAACTGTCGTGTGAAAAAACGTATTTTTTAGCGTTATGTCAGTAACGCTTGGTGTGTAATGCTTAACGGCTAGCATTACACGAAAGCGTTACATTGTGTATTCTGCTTGGTTATGGCTCGGAGGGTCGTGTTTGTCGGCTGCTCTTGTGTTGATTGTGAGTCGTGATTTTCGTGCGCGAGCTATTGGCGTCGGGAAATTAAAAATTAATTCGGTGTGTTGTGCGTGTTAGGGCGTTCGCGTTTTTGTGGAAGCTGTGTCTCCGGCGGCTGCGGTGGCAGCGGCATTGCATAATTTCATGAGCTCTTCTGCAGAGGCAACGACGCAGTGCTTTTCGCGTTTAGTTTGAATTTTTGTGTTGTGGGATTCGCGGAGAGTGTTGTTAAATGATAAGGTGTGTGGAATAATGTTATGTGGCATGCGTATTGAGAGCCGACAAACAGACAACCGTGGCCTTGGCCGCAGCAGCAGAAAGTCGGCATGCCATATCGTAGCAGACATCTCGTCGCAGATAACGCAGTACAGATGATGCGATGTGTCAGCTGCGGGCCATGTTTTCGGTGCACCAATCGCATGGCCCGCGACCGGCTTATGCGAGATGATGCCACGTATTTGTGTTGTCTTTAATTTTTTTCGTCGGTCGAGGAGCATGCCTGTCGAATTGCCTTGTTGGGAATGTTTATTTTCTGCTGTGATGCGTGGCTTGAGCTGTCGTCTGCGGAGGCACAGTGCAGACAAGGTAGCGGACTCAATGCGGATCGAATCGAGCTATTCTGAGTCTGGCGAGTGACCCTTCTGCTCGCGAAAGGTCATGCCTCATTTCTTTACTTAGGCTGGGGGATTAGCCGATTTAATCGACCTTTTTTGGTGTTTCGGCAGTGATCCTCTACTCAAGTGCCAGAGATTGGTGCTGTTGAGGTGAGTCGATGGAGTTGGGTTTCGCGTACGCGATGAATCGTACGATACGTCACATCATTTTTCGCGCGAGCTCAATTACTGAATCATCGCGTTTGCAAGAAATTGTCCTGATCCTGTTTTTTCTTCTTTCCTTCTTAATATGAGCCTCGCGTACGCTATGGTCTAACTCGCTCATGCACGACAGCAATCTCAGCGTCAACCTTAACATTTTAGTTCATACTCGCGTATGCTAATTTCGACAACTTATCGGGTGTTCGTTTTCCCTTTGCGCAGTCCAGATCATCTTTTGGGTAATTCTTATCAACGGAGATGATGGGTCACGCTATGATTTTACCTATGTAAACAACGTGAAATGACTCTTTCACTTTATCTCTTGATAAACTTCGGGGCTCTTTCTCCAACATAAAGTCTCGTATTGGGAACTTGAGAGATTCGTCGCCCTGTGAAGTATCGAGGATTGTTACTCCACGCGTAACGATGTCCACTGTAGCGCCCGCGAGGAGCTTCTTTCGCGTACGCTGAATATCCTAGATGGGAAGAAAGAGACCTTTTTTTCGTAATCGTATAATTGAGAAGCTGACAAAGTATCTGTGGAATACAGATAGAAAATTAATAAAAAATTCCACGTACGCGAATAAATTGCAAGCCACCGTGCCGAAAATTCCGCGTGAGCGAGGATAGCATACTTTCGCGTATGCGACGTTGGCGTGGGATTGGCTCTATCTTCAATCCGAAGTACGAGAGTACCTTTCGCGTGCGCGAACAGCTAGCGGGTCCGCGTAGACCGCATTCGCTTACGCTAGCACGAAAATCAAAATACTCAATTGTTGGGTACACGAAACACTATTACAGGTGCGCAAAAAATTTCGCGTGAGCGAGGATAGCACACTTTCGCGTACGCGAAGAATTTCTGTTTTCGCGGACGCGACGGTGGCGTGGGATTGGCTCTATCTTCAATCCGAAGTACGAGGGTACCTTTCGCGTGCGCGAACAGCTAGTGGGTCTGCGTAGACCGCACTTGCTTACGCTAACACGAAAAGCAAAATACTCAATTGTTGGGTATACGAAACACTATTACGCGTGCGCGAAAAATTTCGCGTGAGCGAGGATAGCACACTCTCGCGTACGCGAAGAATTTCTGCTTTCGCGTACGCGACGGTGGCGTGGGATTCGCTCTATCTTCAATCCGAAGTAAGAGGGTACCTTTCGCGTGCGCGAACAGCTAGCGGGTCGGCGTAGACCGCATTTGCTCACGCTAGCACAAAAGTCAAAATACTTAATTGTTGGGTACACGAAACACTATTACGCGTGCGCGAAAAAATCCGCGTGAGCGAGGATAGCACACTTTCGCGTACGCGAAGAATTTCTGATTTCGCGTACGCAACGGTGGCGTGGGATTCGCTCTATCTTCAATCCGAAGTAAGAGGGTACCTTCCGCGTGCGTTAACAGCTAGCGGGTCTGCGTAGACCGCATTTGCTTACGCTAACACGGAAAGCAAAATACTCAATCGTTGGGTATACGAAACACTATTACGCGCGCACGAAAAATTTCGCGCACGCAATTATATTACAAGGCAACGTGCCGAAAGTTTCGCGCGAGCGAGGAGAGGACACTTTCGCGTACGTGAAGAACTTCTATTTTCGCGGACGCGACAGTGGCGTGGGATTCGCTCTATCTTCAATCCGAAGTATGAGGGTACCTTTCGCGTGCGCGAACGGCTAGCGGGTCTGCGTAGACCGCATTCGCTTACGCTGACACGATAAGCAAAATACTTAAACGTTTCGTACACGACACACTATTACGCGTGCGCGAATAATTTCGCGTACCCGGAAACATTGTAAGGCGTGCCGAACATTTTGCGTAGGTGAAGGTAGCACAATCTCGCGTACGCGAAGCCTTTCTGATTCTGCGAACGCGACGATGGGGTTGGATGCGCTCTCGCTCCAATACGAAATACATGAGCACCGTTTGCGTGTACGAACAGCTGGAGGATCAGTGATGAGCACATGAAAAAGTCAGGGATGAGCAAGTGATTGTAGTCTGTTTTCTGAGATTGCTGCAAAACATCGATGCTTAGTGATGAGTGGAATTGTTGCTCTTTTCGATCATCCGAACTGTCAAGGATCTTTTAGCATCGACATCAAGATCAAGGGGAAGAATATCATGTTTTCAATAGCGAGATACTGCATTCAATGCGGTATTAACGTCCCTAAATTAAGAGTTCGAATCGAGGTTGCGCGACTTCTGCAATAATGCAAATCAAAGCAATTCATTATCATGTGAATAACTCATCATTTAAGCCCACAGAAAGGTCTGTGCATCGCTGCAAGGGCCCGAGGATCCATATGACATTTTTATTTACAAGACTATGCACCTATGACGACTACGAGTATTATTGAATCCGTATTCTAGTCTCGTTCCTAATATCGCTGCAAAACAACGATGCTGAGTGATGAGTTAAATAGTTGCTATTTCCCACCTGTTGAACTGTTAGAGAGTTTCATGCGTTTGCATCGAGATCGGGGAAGACAATATCATGTATTCAATTCAGAGATTCTACATTCGATACGGTCGCAACCGATCCGAAATTCAGAGTTTGAATCAAGGTTTCGCGAGTTCTGCAATGATATGGATCATAGCAATCAATTATCATGTGAATTACTCATCATTTGAGCCCTTGGAGAGATCTGTGCATTGCCGCCAAGGCCCAGGAGTCCATAATACATTTCATAACGAGTACGAGTATTCTTGGAATCGTACTGTAGTCTAGGTGCTGACGTCGCACACTATCAAAAACAAAAGGCCACGGGACAATATTAATTGCCCCGTGAAAACGGGCGATTTTTGGACTCTGCATTCGGGCATTTTGTAGCTTTTCACATCTAGTTTCTGAATATTTTTCCCTCGAGATGCCTGAGAGTGGTCAGTAAGGGTGGCATCCTCCAGAACGAGAAAATGTGCAAAGAGCCGACCAAAAAAGTGGTTTTTTCGAAGGGGATGCATTTTGAGCTGAAAGTAAAGATAACCAAAATTGTAGATTTTTGTTCGACACATCGAAAACCATTGCCAGTATTTCAGAAAATTCATATTTTGGGGGGGGGTTTTGGTCATTTTTGGGGTTGGGGGGGGGATTTTGGGGGGTTTTTGGACACTCACGGGAAATCTGACCAGGCCAATCGAAAGAATGGGAAATTTTACGTCGAAATATGTGTTTTTTAAAATTTCTAGATTTTCGTGATATTATTCCCAGCGGGACATACAGATTCAGACCACATTTTTTCTATTTAGTCAAGACTGAGCCAAAAATCATGATTTGAATCAGGGTTTTGCGAGTTCTGCAATAATGGGAATCGTTTAAGTGTATTGTAGTGTCAATTACCTACAATTTGCGCCCAAGCAGAGCTCTGTACATTGCCGCCAAGGACTGGGAGACTCGATTTTAGCCGGGCCTCTACGATTTTTCACCTATTTTCATCACAAGATCGAGATTTGAATCTGGGTTTCGCGAGTTCTGCAATAACAAAAGTCATTTGAGTGTATTGTGGTGTCAATTACCTACAATTTGCGCCCAAGCAGAGCTCTGTACATTGCCGCCAACGACTAGGAGACTCGATTTTAAACGGGCCTCTACGATTTTTCACCTTTATTCATCACAAGATCGAGATTTGAATCTGGGTTCCGCGAGTTCTGCAACTACAAAAGCCATTTGAGTGTATTGCGGTGTCAATCACCTTCAATTTGCGCCTGAGCAGAACTATGTACATTGCCGCCAAGGCCCAGGAGGACCGATATTGTGATTAACGAATTCCATCACAAGATTCATCACGATTCTTTCACTATATTGATCACGAGTAGGCCGAAAATTTATATCTGAATCTGAGTTTCGCGAGCTCTGCAATAATGTCAGTTGTTCAAGTGTATTTTCGTGTCAATTACTCGTCAGTTGCGCCCAAATAGAGCTCTATACATTGCCGCGAAGGCCCAGGAGAACCGATACCCCAAGATGTATCACGATTCTCCACCTACATTGATCACGAGTAGGTTGACAATCGCGATTTGAATCTAGATTCTCTTAGTTCTGCATTGAAGGAAATTGTTTGAGTGTATTGTGGTGTCAATGACCTATCATTTACGCCCAAGCAGAGCTCGGTACATTGCCGCCAAGGACTAGGAGGCTCGATTTTACCCCAGCCTCTACAATTTTTCACCTATGTTCATCACAAGATCGAGATTTGAATCTGGGTCCCGCGACTTCTGCAATAACTGAGGTCATTTGAGTGTATTGCGGTGTCAATCACCTACAATTTGCGCCTAAGTAGAACTCTGTACATTGCCGCCAAGGCCCAGGAGGACCGATATTGTGATCAACGAATTCCATCACGAGATCAATCACGATTCTTTCACTATATTGATCACGAGTAGGCCGAAAATCTCTATCTGAATCTGAGTTTCGCGAGTTCTGCAATAATGACAGATGTTCAAGGGTATTTCCGTGTCAATTACTCGTCATTTGCGTCCAAATAGAGCTCTATACATTGCCGCGAAGGCCCAGGAGAACCGATACCCCAAGATTTATCACGATTTTCCACCTACATTGATCACGAGTAGGTTAACAATCTCGATTTGAATCTAGATTCTGTTCGTTCTGCAAGGATTAGAAATGTTTGAATGTATTGTTGTGTTAAATACTCATCATTTGCACCTGAATAGAGCTCTGGTTATTGCCGCCAAGAACCAGGAGACTCAATTTCACTCAAGTTACACGATTCTCTATTTAATTACACTTTCAAACTTGAATTGTCCTCTTTTATGAATCAATGATATTAAATTCGCAAATCGGCATTTGGAGGACCAATTCCCATCTCTCTATTGGTGACCTCGGATTTGAGGCCATTTTTGATGAGAAATTATCGATCGGGGTTTGATCGTCAAGATGTTAATCAAAGAAAAGATGCACTTGAATGGCATCGTGAAAAAAATGCCTCTACCTAGGATCGAGCTGGGGGCTTCCTTCTCACCGGGAAAGACAGTCTACCAGCTGAACTGTCCAGGGCTTGCCAGATCTTTGTTTTGATGTCACTTTTATACACTCCAAATGCCAATTTACGGCTTTAATATCATTGATGGATTAAAGAGGCCGATTCAAGTTCAAAAAGTGTAATTTGAATTCCGCGCCGCGGCTGAAATAGTGGCGCTAACGTATAAGCGGGACATCGAGACAAAGACCTATCGAGACCTGGATAGCTCAGCTGGTAGAGTGTCTTTCCCGGTGAGGAGGAGGCCCCCAGTTCGATCCTGTGTCCATGCATTTCTTTCACGAGGTCATTCAAATGCATTTCTTCTTTGATTAACATCTTGACGATCAAACCCTGATCGATAATTTCTCATTAAAAATAGGCATTAGTCCTCCAAATGCCGATTCACGGATTTAATATCATTGATTCATAAAAGAGGACGATTCTCGTTTGGGAAGTGTAATCAGATAGAGGATCACGCAACTTGGATCAAATTGAGTCTCCTGATTCTTGGCGGCAATAACCAGAGCTCTATTTAGGTGCAAATGATGGGTATCTGACACAACAATACATTCAAACATTTCTTATCCTTGCAGAACTCATGGAACCTAGATTCAGATAAAGACTGTCAACCTACTCGTGATCAATGTAGGTGAAGAATCGTGATAAATCTTGGGGTATCGGTTCTCCTAGGCGTTCGCGGCAATGTATAGAGCTCTATTTGGGCGCAAATGACGAGTAGTTGCGAGGAAATACACTTGAACAATTGTCATTATTGCAGAACTCGCGAAACTCAGATTCAGATATAGATTTTCGGCCTACTCGTGATCAATATAGTGAAAGAATCGTGATGAATCTTGTGATGGAATTCGTTGATCACAATATCGATCCTCCTGGGCCTTGGCGGCAATGTACAGAGTTCTGCTTAGGCGAAAATTGGAGGTGATTGACACCGCAATACACTCGAATGACTTTTGTAGTTGCAGAACTCGCGGAACCCAGGTTCAAATCTCGATCTTGTGATGAATATAGGTGAAAAATCGTAGAGGCCCGTTCAAAATCGAGTCTCCTAGCCGTTGGCGGCAATGTACAGAGCTCTGCTTGGGCGCAAATTGTAGGTAATTGACACTACAATACACTCAAATGACTTTTGTTATTGCAGAACTCGCGAAACCCAGATTCAAATCTCGATCTTGTGATGAAAATAGGTGAAAAATCGTAGAGGCCCGGCTAAAATCGAGTCTCCCAGTCCTTGGCGGCAATGTACAGAGCTCTGCTTGGGCGCAAATTGTAGGTAATTGACACTACAATACACTTAAACGATTCTCATTATTGCAGAACTCGCAAAACCCTGATTCAAATCATGATTTTGGCTCAGTCTTGACTAAATAGGTGAAATGTGGTCTGAATCTGTATGTCCCGCTGGGAATAATATCACGAAAATCTGGAAATTTTAAAAAACACATATTTCGACGTAAAATTTCTCATTCTTTCGATTAGCGTGGTCAGATTTTGCGTGAGTGTCCAGAAACCCCCCAAAATCCCCCAAAAACGACCAACCCCCCCCCCCCCCCCCCAAAATGTGAATTTCCTGAAATACCGGCAATGGTTTTCGATGTGTCGAACAAAAATCTACAATTTTGGTTATTTTTACTTTCAGCTCAAAATGCATCCCCTTCGAGTAAAACCACTTCTTTGGTCGGCTTTTTGCACATTTTCTCGTTCTGGAGGATGCCACCCTTACTGACCACTCTCAGGCATCTCGAGGGGAAAATATTCAGAAACTAGATGTGGAAAGCTACAAAATGCCCTGTTGCAAAGTCCAAAAATCGCCCGTTTTCCCGGGGCAATTAATATTGTCCGGTGGCCTTTTTTTTTTAATAGTGTGCGTCGTTGGGAAATATTGATACTCAGTGATGAGTCTGGTGGTTGCTCCCTCACATCATTCGAAATGTTAAGGAGCTCTGTGCATTGTTTCAATATTAAAGAGATAAATAATGGTTTCCCGAATCACGCAATCCTGCATCCAACACGATCACAACCGATGCAAAATTCAGAGTTCGTATCGGGGTTGCGCGAGTTCTGCAATAATGCAAATCAAAGCAATTCATTATCATGTAAATAACTCATCATTTAAGCCCACAGAGAGGTCTGTGCATTGCTGCCAGGGCCCGGGGATCCGTATTACATTTCTATTCACAAGACTATGCACCTATGACGACTACGAGTATTATTGAATTCGTATTGTAGTCATGTTTCTGATATCGCTGCAAAACAACGATGCTCAGTAATGAGTTAGATAGTTGCTATTTCTCACTTGTAAAACTGTTAGAGAGCTTCGTGCATTGTCGTCGGGATCAAGGGGAAAAATATCATGTTTGCAATTGCGAGATTCTGCATTTTATACGGTCACAACCGATCCAAAATTCAGAGTTTGAATCGAGGTTCCGCGAGATTTGCAATAATACGATTCCAAGCAATACGTTATGATACCAATCACTCATCATTCAAGCCCACAGGGAGATCTGTGCATTGCCACCAAGTCCAAAGATTCCACGTGACTTTCCCATTCACAAGACTATGCACCTATTGCGATTACGAGTTATCTGAGAATCGTTGTTGAAATCTAGTTTTTGAAATCACTGCAAAACAAGGATGCTCAGTGATGAATTCCATCTCTTCTCACCTATTATTCGAGCCCCCGAAGAGCTCTGGGCACTGCCTTCGAGATCCAGTGAAGAAAAAATTCCGTCTCCAATAATCTGATTAGGTGAAAAATCTTACGAGAGCGGAAGACTCCCCACTTCGCTCACGCAAAAGTACGAGACATGCGGCGAACGGGTTGAAGGTGAAAAACTTTCGCATGACCGAAAATTCCCCAATTCGTGCACGCGAAAGTTCATAACTCCGGGAAAGTGTTGAATTTTCGTGTGCGATCGCTATTTGCACGCGAAGATCCGAAACTCGGAGCAGGTCACTTGAAGCCGTAAATTCTTCCGCGTGCGCGGTAATCCAAAATTCGGCCCAAACCAGTTCAGGTTGGGAAAATTTCGTGTGCGCAAAGATTTTCCACTTCAGTACGCAAAAGTTCGAAACTCGTGGCAGTCGAGCTTTGATTGATATCTTTCGCGTATACGAAAATTACTCACATAGCGCGCGCGAAATTTGAAATTACCTCGACAGACAAGTTAGAGAATGGAAACTATCGCATGCGCGAAGAGAAAAATCACCCGCGCATACGGAAATTTCCCACCTTCTACAGATACTTTGTCAGCTTCTCAATTATACGATTACGAAAAAAAGGTCTCTTTCTTCCCATCTAGGGAATTCAGCGTACGCGAAAGAAGCTTCTCGCGGGCGCTACAGTGGACATCGTTACGCGTGGAGTAACAATCCTCGATACTTCACAGGGCGACGAATCTCTCAAGTTCCCAATACGAGACTTTATGTTGGAGAAAGAGCCCCGAAGTTTATCAAGAGATAAAGTGAAAGAGTCATTTCACGTTGTTTACATAGGTAAAATCATAGCGTGAACCATCATCTCCGTTGATAAGAATTACCCAAAAGATGATCTGGACTGCGCAAAGGGAAAACGAACACCCGATAAGTTGTCGAAATTAGCATACGCGAGTATGAACTAAAATGTTAAGGTTGACGCTGAGATTGCTGTCGTGCATGAGCGAGTTAGACCATAGCGTACGCGAGGCTCATATTAAAAAGGAAAGAAGAAAAAACTGGATCAGGACAATTTCTTGCAAACGCGATGATTCAGTAATTGAGCTCGCGCGAAAAATGATGTGACGTATCGTACGATTCATCGCGTACGCGAAACCCAACTCCATCGACTCATCTCAACAGCACCAATCTCTGGCACTTGAGTAGAGGATCACTGCCGAAACACCAAAGAAGGTCGATTAAATCGGCTAATCCCCCAGCCTAAGTAAAGAAATGAGGCATGACCTTTCGCGAGCAGAAGGGTCACCCGCCAAACTCAGAATAGCTCGATTCGATCCGCATTGAGTCCGCTACCTTGTCTGCACTGTGCCTCCGCAGACGACAGCTCAAGCCACGCATCACAGCAGAAAATAAACATTCCCAACGAGGCAATTTGACAGGAATGCTCCTCGACCGACGAAAAAAATTAAAGACAACACAAATACGTGGCATCATCTCGCATAAGCCGGTCGCGGGCCATGCAATTGGTGCACCGAAAACATGGCCCGCAGCAGGCACATCGCATCATCTGTACTGCGTTATCTGTGACGAGATGTCTGCTACGATACGGCATGCCGACCTTCTGCTGCAGCGGCCAAGGCCAAGGCCACGGTTGTCTGTTTGTCGGCTCTCAATACGCATGCCACATAACATTATTCCACACACCTTATCATTTAACAACACTCTCCGCGACTCCCACAACACAAAAATTCAAACTCAAACGCGAAAAGCACTGCGTCGTTGCCTCTGCAGAAGCGCTCATGAAATTATGCAATGCCGTTGCCACCGCAGCCGTCGAAGACACAGCTTTCACAAAAACGCGAGCGCCCCAACACGCACAACACACCGAATTAATTTTTAATTTCCCGACGCCAATAGCTCGCGCACAAAAATCACGGCTCACAATCAACACAAGAGCAGCCGACAAACACGACCCTCCGAGCCATAACCAAGCAGAATACACAATGTAACGCTTTCGTGTAATGCTAGCCGTTAAGCATTACACACCAAGCGTTACTGACATAACGCTAAGAAATACGTTTTTTCACACGACAGTTACAAACTCAGGAAACCGTAACAAAATCTCTCGATCTCACCAATCGAAATAACAAAATCACCGCTACATCATTTTTTCGGGGTGTACGCGAATTCTGAAACATGTTGTACATAGGAGTACGGGACCAGAAACAGATGCGCCACGCGTGTGCATGTGTGAGCACGTATGTGAGTCTAAAGACTTTTGGGAAGAAATTATCGAGCAGCGCGATATAGCACAACGGACAGAAACAAAAATATATAGATATATTGCAATGAAAACAGACACACGGCTCTTACCGACAGAGCTGCAGCAGACAAAATCCGATTAATGACAATTAAACAATAATAATATCAAATTTGAACGGGAAAACTGTGGTGCAGCACTCATGATATAAAATACCTTATACTGGCCACCGCACTTTCTCGATGTATCGATGGCTGAAAACACGCAGTTTCCAGCCATCGAGACGTACTATACTATTTTTTTTGTCAGTGGAATATAAGGGAGAATCTGATGACAGGATATCTCTAATGGATGTCCCACCGGAAGACCATAAACGCTTCCATCTCGCCCACCCGGTAAAGCAGATGAGCATGAATCCAGCGCCCGTTTGCCTTGGGGGCTGAAATCTTCTGCTCTCAGCCCCACGATATTGGCAAGCCATCATTGCAGAACTGAGGACAGCTGACCATTATCTAATCAGACCGTCCCGGAATCGCGTTAGCATTACTCCAAGGTGGAAGGCGTACCGCGCGCCATGGGGCGTTCCTTTTTGGTGTGCCCGCTCTTTTATCGTCTCTCTTCGTCGTCAATGATCACTCTTCAAGTCGTCGTTGTTTGCTATGCAGCACCCCTTGCTTAACGCTGCAATGCCCGTCTTCGCTCTTCTTTTCAGGTAATTGCCATCTTGATAAGGCGGGAATCTTATCCCACGTCTCTTTGCTGCGGAGCATGAACGGCACTAGGGTCTAAGGGGTGATCTGATTTTCAAGCCAATCCACGAGCTTCGCTCTCTCCAGAGCTCTGTTCACGCGCTGGCAGGGTGCATGCTCCGCATCGTCTCGGTCTGCCTCACACATCTGACAGACCGGGGTCTCCCTCTTCTGGAATCGCTCCAAGTACTCTCCGAAGCAGCTGTGCCTGCTGATCGCCTGCGTCAGCCAGTAATCCAGCTCTCCATGAGCTCGATCGATCCACCTGACTATGTTGGGGATCAATCTTTGCGTCCACTACCCTTTCGTTGTGCTCTCGGACTCTTTCTGTCACTCTTCGACAGTCTCTCCCTTCTCGACGTCCCGAATGAGGGCCTTGCGAGTAGGGTTGAGCACGACTCCATCGCTCTTGAGGACTCTTTGGCGTTCCCATACCCGCACTCCCTCGGCTACTAGCATGCGAATGGGTGGTATACCTGCTAGCATACAAGCTGCGTAGTCAGACACCGTGCAGTAAGCGCTGATCGGACGGAGCGCGAAACACTGCTGGACTGGGCCTAGCTTCGCGTCGATCACAGACCTGGACAATAAATATCTATCTATCTATATCTGTATCTAATACTTGCCTCTCGGTTTTGAAGTTCACCGTTTCTCACGCGCCGCGAGCCAACCAGAGCTAATTTTCGGTGCAATTCAAACTCGAGCACCGAGTATTTCTTCGCAATAGTTCCGGTTCTATGTGACCAATTTGCTCCATTCTTTTTTTGATCTGGGGTAGCTTGAGAAAAAAATGCAATTCGCTGGATTTATTTTCGAGTTCTTCCTCATCCAATATTTGGTCGATCACAGACCTGGACGATAAATATCTATCTATCTATCTATATCTATATCTAATACTCGGCTCTCGGTTTTAAAGTTCACCGTTTCTCACGCGCCGCGAACCAACCAGAGCTAATTTTTGAAGCAATTCAAACTCGAGAACCGAGTATTCCTCCGCAATATTTCCGGTTCTACGTGACCAATTTGCTCCATTCTTTTTTTGATCTAGGGTAGCTTCAGAAAAAAACGCAATTGGCTGGATTTATTTTCGAGTTCTTCCTCATCCAATATTTGGATTCTGAGATTTTAATACATTATGACATGCGTACGCAAAAACTATAAGCAATCATCTCTTAAAAGTTGCCTATACAAGATACGATGATGATTCTAACGGGATATTGGACAAAAGACTCTCGACCTTATAAGTCTCATCTCAACTCGCTTCATGCAGAACAGCTCCCGGGCTCCAGAAGGACATTTCAATGCTTGGAACATTGAGTACTAGTCTCAAAATGGTGAAAAACACAAAAATTAGAAAGTCGATAATTTTTCGATTTTTATTTTTTTCCCCGGAAATGAACCTCTCCCGAAGGGTAATTTGTGTGCTAATATCATTGTTAGACGCTCAGGAACTTTCCTGAATTTTTCCAGATTTTGTCACCGGACCCTTCAAAAGTTATCACAATATATTGAAAATCGCGTCTGTCCAGTATACTGGACATCCGCAGTAAGCGGGTTAATTCTCCCCAGAACACCATCTTTGTTTTAAGAAAAGTTACGCCACTTCTCCTGAAGAACAATTCTTCATGAACAAATAGGGTCGTTCAAAGACGGTGAAACGAATCGTCACCAAATTTGGTATGCTTATTGCTTCAATGACGAATATCAATTATTTGGGTTCTCAGCCTTATGGGTCATCTATTCGGAGATTAACAATCATTTGTTCATGACAGGTCTTGTTTTGTTAAAACCTATGTGACTCCAAAACAAAAAAATGTGCCAGAGCAATAATTATTCTCCCGAATCTGTAGATTTTTCACTAGCTACAAGATGAAACCGGAGCGAACCCGCTCAAAGTTAAACCCACAGAGCTATAGGGAACGCGTTGAAAGTGTCGACTCTTACAGTCTGTTAGGAGGGTGACAACAGTGCGTAAAGTGTTACTCGAGTGTGTGAAGTTTCCGACAGTGCGTAAAGTATCAAAGTCGTTCCGTACGGTATTTTTCGCAATTCGATGTGCGTAAAGTTTTTCCTTACAAACCGAAAAATGGTCTTTACGCACTAACTTCATGCACACGATTGCGGAAAGATGTTTCCGCGTCTGGCCGTATGAAAAAGCATATGCGTCTCGTGGGAAAAACTTCGTTCCTCACGGAAACCTCGTTGGACGTTGGCGAGTATTCAGTGACACAATTTCAGCAATTATGCTTTAAAAGTCCCGTATATTGAATTTGACTGGGAAGTGAGAACTGCTAAATCACTGGGCTCCTACATTTTTGCTTCTCTCTAACTTGTAGAGAACCAAAAATTGTTCGGGTGAACGGTATATAGGATAACGAAGCGTGTCCGATGCAAAACAGCACACACACACACGCGCGCGGTCGAAGGGCAGAGAAGATGAGTCTCAAACAGATCTGAGGGGCTATCAGGAATAAAACTGTCACCAACAATTGATAGATTTCGTCGAGAAGAGGAAAATGTTCGGGGTATTTTTTAGATAAACGAATTTTTCTTCATGAAAATATTGGATCCAGTGGGAAATTTTCTCAAAATTTTGCTGGGGTTTTCTTTCAGAGAAACACAGTATGTTCTTCAGAGGAAGCAAAAAGGATCTGTCGGCATTTTGCCGCTTCTAAATCCCATGCGAGAATACCGCAGGAATATTTCTGCGGTACATGACATACGGTTTACAGACTGGAACTAATCCTATGCAAGATTGCAAGGAAACCGCAAGTCACTTCCACATGTTACTATTACGGCAATAGACACGGGTAGACGTGTGTGCACAGATACGGATACCCACGAGCGAAAATTGTGCACAGGTCCGCACGGATACGATGATGGAGCCGACTGGAAACGGATAGACACGGGTAGACGGGTGTGCACGGATACAGATACCCACGGGCAGAGCTTGTACGCAGGTCCGCACGGATACGCTGATGGAGCCGACTGAAAACTGATAGACACGGGTAGACGAGTGTGCACGGATGCGACGAGGAGAACATTCAAAACGGATAAACATGGACGTACGGGTCCGCACGGATACGGTTGCGGAACCGACCTAGGACGGATAGACACGGGTAGACGGATCCGCACGGATGCGACGATAGACAAGGGTGCACAGGTCCGCACGAATACGGTGACAGAGCCGACAGAAAACGGATAGACACGGGTAGATGGTTGTGCACGGATACGGATACTCACGGGCAGAGCTTGTGCAGAGGTCCGCCCGGATAATACCCACGGGCAAAGCTTGTGCACAGGTCCGCACGAATACTTGATGGAGCTGACTGAAAGCGGATACACACAGGTAAACGGGTGTGCACGGATACGAATACCCACGGGCAGAATTTCTTGCACAGGTCCACACGGATACGAGGATGGATAGACACGGGTAGACGGGTGTGCACGGACGGGTGTGCTCAGATACGGATATCCACGGACAGAGCTTGTGCACAGGTCCACACGGATACGAGGATGGATAGACACAGGTAGACGGGTGTGCACGGATACGGATACTCACGGGCAGAGCTTGTGCATAGATCCGCATGGATACGGATACCCACGGGCTTGTGCACATGGCTGCACGGATATGCTTATGCAACCGACTGAAAACGAATAGACACGGGTAGACGGGTGATCATGGATACGGATACCCACGGGCAGAGCTTGCAAGCTCACGGAATTCAACGGATGTACTTCATCATCTTGGTTAAAAGTTCCTACGGACGCACACAAAGGTGATATTTCCCACACGGACATACATGGAATGCGACTGCGAATAACCACTCCCTATCAGGTCAACCGAGGTCACAAAGCCAAATGGGGTAACTTCATGTTTCGAATTTGATCAACTGTTCTCCCACAGGAAGATCGAATATCTGTGGAGGCAAAACTTTCATCGTCCCTCCCCTCTCGAATGATGCTCATTGTAGACTATGCGGACTTAGTTCGTTTCTGTTGAAGTCTCCAAACTTCCATTTGATGAACAAATGTTATCCAGAAGGGAGGTTAGTGGCATGGAGGAGCTTTCTTGACTGAAGCTGATACATTTCACGAGGACCATACTTCATATGATAGATAAGGATCAATTTGTTAGTCACCTGCACTCATTTTGATTGTAGTGATCACCAGTAGAACATTCCTGAAATCGGAGACATCGACAAGTGCAAGTTTCGAGATCCCAGTATTTCAGTTCTCTTTCTTGGTTACATTTCCTTTCCTCGTCCGAATTCTTGCAAATGCATTTGCACTCCTCTCTCCTGTAGATTTGTTTACTGGAACAGTCCTATGATGGTATTGATTCGTAGGTAGTAGAATCATGTTCTTGATGTCATGGCTTTTGTGGACTTTGGATCCATTTATGTTCCTGCATCGCCCTCGTATCTCAACACTCGCTGAAGGGTTGTTCGTATTTTTTGTGATAACAATCAGGAATAGAGGGTTCAGGGTCTCACTATTGTCTGGTCGTTTACGTGGTTTGATGCGAAAAATACACCTCCTTGCTCATTCTGGAGTAGGTTTTAGAATTATTAGGAATCAAAATATACGATTTCGATGTGGAGCTTGGATGCCAGGTCCAAGCCTCACGCGATCCACACCGAGTCACGTGGGGATCTTCTGGAGAAGTGACGGACGAAACCCTGGACCAAAAATTACAATCGCAAAATGCTGAGGAACAATGAAAGAAGAGAAATTGCTTCCCTCGGATGTAGCTTGAATCATCATCGCTAATGGGTCACTTACATAATTTTGCAGTTGGTCGGTCGTAATCAGACCTTGCTGTTTCCACACGCATCACTCGGATACGTCCATCTGGACCTGGTTATCGATTGATGATACTGTGACGTGATGAGCGTGACTTGATTGTATATAATTATATATCTTCTTTCAATACTAGATAACTCTTCCTGAATGATCCACCCGACTCCACCCAACACCACCCAACACCATGTCACGCTACCTACGACCATCCCACACTGCCATTTGGAGTCCGTACCACACTTCATTTTATTGTCAGCCCACACTGCCGTTAGGGATTCGCCCCACACCTCCTTCTATAATCCGCCTCACACTTCCGTTCGAAATCTGCCCCATATTTCCTTCCATTATCCGCCCCGATCCGCCCACTTCCAACCAACTCCGCCCGGCACTATCGAATGATGGGGAATCCGCCCAGACCGTACCACATAACTATTTCTTTCCCGCCCCCACTCAGCCTCGATCCAACCTACACGTTCCGTACAACCACATTCGAGCCCACACCACCTCACAGCACCCCAAACCGCCCACACTGCCGTTTGAAATTCACCCCACACTTCATTGGATTGTCCACTCCACAGTGCCTTTCTGAATCCGCCCAAAAGTGCCTTCCGGAATCCGCCCCACAACAGCTTTCATAACCCGCCCAACGCCGCCGTTCGAACTCCACCCCATATCTTCTCCTATGATCCGCCCCACACGGATGTTCAAAATCCGCCCTTTACTGCCATCTATAATCCGCCCCACATTGCCATTCAAAATTGACCCCACATTTGCTCCTATGATCTGCCACAGACTGTTCCCTGGAAACTCTCCAACATTTCTTTCTATCATCCGCTGCACACCAACGCCTAAAATCCGCCACACACTCTCGTTCATAATCTACACCACACTACTGTTCGGGATCCAGCTCACACTGCCTTCTATGATCCACCGCACCTTTCCGCATAAATCCACCCAACACAGCTGTTCAAGATCCACTCACACTGCCTCCTTTAATCCGCCACAAATTGCCGTTCAGAATCAGTCCTATATTCCCTCTTATAATCTGCCTCAGACTGCCTCCTCAAATCCGCCCACAACGTCTTCTAAATAGGCCAGTTAGTAGAGAATTATAAGGTACCGGTTTTTGAAAGGAATAGTTGTAGATGTTTCCTTCTTTTTCTGGTGTAGGATACCATATAGAATACTGAAACATAAAATGGAACAATTTTTGGCCATGGCAAAAAATTAAAGCAACAAAATAGTGAAAATTTAAGCACTTTTTTCCACTATTTTGCGTGCAGTGATTCTGGATTACATATTATATCATTTATGCCTCGACCATATTGTAGCTGGTTCAATTCTCTACAGATTGAAAAAAACATCTCTCTATCGTTTTTCCAACCCCCATTATTTAGCAACAAAGAAAGGGTTGAGTCGAATTCCACCCCTACCTGTAACTCCTAGGAAAATGCATGAATTATCCTGTAAGTCCTAGAATATATGTATTTTATGTTCCACAATACCTATACCTTCCATGGAGATCACTCCATTAACAACGGAGCACTTGCAATTCGTTTATAAAAATTAGTCAATTTTGCCATAACTATAAGAACGCTCCATGACCAGATAGAGAGAAAATTCAAAATGGAGGACCTTTCTGGAACCTTCAACAACAATAACCAACCGTGATATGAATTTTTCATTGATCGTACTCAGCCCCAGGTGCAATTGTTTATAACTTTCGGATTTTTGACATTTTCTTTTGCGCACAGGGCCTCGAAGAGTCAAGGAATCGAAAAAATTTTTTTTTTTGATTCGTGTAGTTCTAGTCTCTTTCTGAATTTTGGAAAACAAACGTTGTCCTAGGACGTTTTGGGCCCGAGTTACGTTTTTTTCAAAAGAATCATTGTTCTTAAACAATTGGGCCTGGAAGGCTGTCTCTTGGGGAAAATATGGAGCAGACCCGAAACTTCATTAAAAAAATATTGGAACTACGTACCTCGGCTTTCCTTGCCACTGTTGTTGTTAGCAGTTGTTGTGAATTTCGGCTGTAGCCGAAGCCGGCTAGTGGCGGCGGAGTGGAGATACTCTCTCTCGGTGCCACGCGGCCCTGCAGAAAACGAAGCGCGCTCTTCAAAGTCGAGCACGCTGGAATATTTTGCAATATCTCGGGTTCTACCCAACCTTTCTCGTTCATTCTCTTTTTAAATAGGGGTAGCTCGTCGAAAAAAAAAACATAATGGCGTCTGTTTTAGGGTGATTAGATAGATTTTTGTATGTATAAAAGTATCGAAATTTTGAGTCAAATTTTTATCTCTACGTTTTCAATCCATTTTGGTGTTAGGAAGTCTTCCAAAGCTTTCATACTTCGTGGATACTTCACAGAAAGTTGTTGTTGAATATCAAAACAGAAATGAATGTTGCTCACTGTCTTTGAAAAATTGAAACAATCCATTCAGTGACACTTTTCCATAACGATTTTCAATTGAAGGGTATATCTTCAATTAGAGTCCCAGTTTATTACTCAATAATTCTAATTTCTTTCTTTCCAAATTTATCCATGGCATCATCAGACAATAGTGTGACATCATGTGTCAAAATGAGACATATAAGCCGGCAAGTACATTTATCCCCAAGGAATAAGGAATAGTCTGCCTCATTCCAACGAATCAGGAAGCTCTGAATATGCCTGAGTACTCACGATGCCACCCATAACATCGAATTTATCACGATGATCCAGTGACGTTTCTCCGTGATCCCAGTTATAGAAGAGCCTTGATGATAGTTGTGGGAAAAACTGGGTCCGCTGGAGAGTCTGATTGAGCCGTTCATCTCTATCTGGTCATGAGGCGATTTTATAGTTATGGCAAAATCGACTCATTCTTATGAACAAATTGCAAGTGCTCCGTTGTTGATGGACCGATCTCCATGAAATTTGGTATAGGTATTATGAAACATAAAATACATATATTCTGGGACTTACAGGATAATTCATGCATTTCCCGTGGAGTTACAGGTAGGGGTGGAATTTGACTCAACCCTTTGTTTGTTGCTAAATAATGGGGGTTGGAAAAACGATAGAGAGATGTTTTTTTCTCAATCTGTAGAGAATTGAACCAGCTACAATATGGTCGAGGCATAAATGATATAATATGTAATCCAGAGTCACTGCACGCAAAATAGTGGAAAAAATGCTTAAATTTTCACCATTTTGTTGCTGTAATTTTTTGCCATGGCCAAAAATTGTTCCATTTTATGTTTTAGTATTCTATATGGTATGCTCCACCAGAAAAGAAAGAAACATCTACTACTTTTTTTCCAGAAACCAATGTTCCACTTACTGGCCTAAGATCCAGCTCACATCCCCTCCTCTGGTCCTCTCCACACTGCCTCTCAGAATTCACCTGCTGTTGCTCCTCAAAATCCGCCCACATTGCCTTCTCATTTCTGCCCTACACTACCTTCTATAATCCGCCCTACATTGCCTTTCAACATTCATCCATATTCACCCCACACGCCCCCTGTAATCCGCCCCACACCGGCTTTGATCATTTGGCCCGCCTCATTGATTTATCTTCATAATCCCATCACTATAATTTTAGGTGTCAGTCCAGACTTTGGCACCACCACTGGGTATTTCGCTAACTGCCCGACTGCCAACATTTGTCTATCAATCTTCGACGTGCTATTGGAACAGTCGGTGTACAGAGTCGGCAAAATGTCTCATTCTAAGTATCCGACAATAGAAATAGCTTTTGATGTCCATTTTTCTCAATGGGTACTTGAAACAATACATTTTGCCAACTTTGCTCACACAGTTTGATTACCGCGCCGAAATTCGAACGTCAGATGTTGGCAGTCGGGCAGTTCGCAAAATACCCGGTGGTGGCGCCAAAGTCAGGCCTGACACCTTGGAATAGACTCCTTCCTGCCCCTAAGAGACTTCCTCTTCGTTGTGTTCGTGACAAAAGGAATTCCTCCAATTCTTCCAGGAAAATCTATTCTTCATTCGAATATCGTCACTCACAGGGGAACAACTTCAACCACTTTCCTCTCCTCGCCGAGATCGTTTGATTGTAGGTCACCTTTCCTCCTCCAGTATCATCCCCTCGATGCTAGTAGGTAAGCTACAAGGAGGCGAGCCCGCCTCCTTGTAGTATCCTACGCATGTTGGGAGGCGAGCCCGCCTCCTTGTAGTATCCTACGCGTGTTGGGAGGCGAGCCCGCCTGTAGTATCCTACAATGTATAAGCGTGTGCTCGGATCCTTATAGTATCTTGGGTGTGTATAAGGAAGTGCCTCGCATAAGTGCCCGTTTCCCTAAGGAGTTAACGGGAATCGAGCACATCAAGTTTCAATTTCCATAGCTTCATATGTAGTAACCATATGTTTCTTCAGGAGTTTTTTCATAAGCTTAACATTGTGAGCCGCGCAAGCTGGTTTGCGTGACTTGGTATGATGTGGACATACTGTTACATGTTTTTGATTGTACAGTGCATCCACACCTAGGCAGCCATATTCTGTGATATCTCGCACATTAAAACCAAAACGACTCAATCATTGTTGAGTGATTGAACCCTTAACAATCACTTCGTCGGCGTCCTGTAGAACCCCTCGAAGGACATTTCCAATCTCAGTAAATGTAATATTGCCTGAATACCATGGGATCCCATGATGCTGATGTTCAAGCCATAGATTTTGTTGGACATATTTTTGAGATAGTCTTTTCAGTGGAAACGGTTCCTTGAAAAGGTAGACTAATGGTTTCGAATTGTCACTAAGAGCAGATATGGCCAACTCTTTCAACAGGTAGTCATTGACAGGCTGTTTAAAACCTTGCAGGTCCGCAACATACGCCATGTTGAGCGCAAATGAAATCGCATTGATCCAATTATGGTTTATATGTAGAGTGAACTGTACTGGTGAATGAAGACTCTACACGGCTTTGCGGACATCCCCACTCATGGGGTTATACTCCACAATTTGATCATGTATAATTAAGCAGTATGCTGTCGTATTTTCGGGGAAATCATCCTTTGCTTCGAATTCCAATCTCACATCTACTGGAGCATTTTTCAAAGACTCGTTCTGTTTTGAGCAATCTATGACAATAAGTGGCAATTTTATTTCTATGAACTCTCTCCTGTTCAACAATGGCTCAGAATCATCATATTCGTCGTAATATACGTTCTGGAAATTTTGATACATATCGTTCAGTGGAGCGTACTGGTTTGAGCTTATATCCAGATTAAGAATCCCGTAGGGATAATACTGGGAGTTGAGGAATAGTTTGATATTTTTGATATTACAGTGATCAAACTGACTTGCATCCTTGTGTTTAACACTTTTACGACCAGTCTGAAATCCTAGAATAACAAAACGTGGTTTTTCTACTTGATTGGATGTTTTAACCGTCCAAACTTGGTTCGAGGTTCGTGGGAGTGAAGGGTATTCGAGAAGTTCCCATGAGCGGAAAGGCATTGTGATAGATTCACCTTTCTGCAGCTGATTTAGGAGTCTAATTTTACACTCGTTGGATGGAGTCACATAAAGCATGTGCCATTCAAGTCGAGTCAAGTTAATCTTCCATTTCTCCCAGTTCCCAACTGGGGGTGTCCCAGTATGATAAATTGTTGAATTGATTGCATTATCATCAGTGTGAGCCCAAAGAAGTATCAACTCATGTTTGGTGTTGATGATAACTTTCCTATAATCTTTGGCAAAACCTAATATCGATTTGAGAGGAATGAGAACATCAAAAATGCCATTATTGTCAAGAATACTCTCAGTTTCATCAATACCAGTCCACCCTGCATTCTCTAGATTTTCCTTTGGCGTGAGTGAAACCCATCCTCTCATCAGAGAGGTTATCCCTACATTCTTGCACTCATCTATCTCAATGCCATTGATTTCTAATCTAACCTCTTCAAACATATGGGCAACTCCATTATTAACAAACGTGTGTTGCGTAGGAGCATTATCATCGGTAGTTGAGCGTCCAGAAACGCGTATTGAACTCTTGGATGGAAGGAAGCATAGATCCTGATGTTAAATGGATATACAAATCTCATCATTGTTGTTGAAGTGTGGTACAGTGATTGGCTGATGAGCATGCACTCCATAGTGAGAGATATCATCATCAAAAACGACGGAAGATTGAATATCGAGAACGTCTCCCATCTTTTTTAGAACAGCAGAATAGATTGAATGTTATTTTCCACCAGGACTCACTCGAAACCCGAGACTCTTGAGGAATCCGACCCGATGACGTGTTAACATCCTGGGAGCACGGGGACGACTGACTGAGTTTTGACATGGTCTATTGCCTTTATGGCCTTGATTATGACGATTAATTCCCATTGCGGAATTCGTTGGAGCAGAGATGGATTCTTACTATCTTGAGCTGAACGTATTTCACCTCGTCCTTCACAGCAACTGAATGATAGATTCGCTGTGAAGGGACTTCATTAATCTTATGAACTGGATCTACGGTTGGGAAAGAATTATGAAGCGTATGGGCTCTCCGATTGTTCATGTGAACACCAGTAATAATATTACACTCAATTCTCAGCGCATTAGTTTTCAGAATCCTCACAGGCGTATTAGAAGTATACCATGTGTTAGCCTTGAGAATTTGAGGCGAGAAACCAAGTAATGAACCAATCGAGTCTTTCTTTGTCAAATCAATTTCAGCGCTGCATCTAATTACGCTGCAGAGCGTATTATCGTTAGGCTTCAATCTAAACGTTATTTTGTGTTTTAGCAGTTCGTCAATCAAGTATTTTTCAATATCAGAAATCTCGTGTCTACCAGTTGGTATGACAATCTCTTTATCAGCAATGTATAGCTTGTTATTACTTTCATCAATTTTAGGAAAGGAATAGGAAGACAGAAAGTCAGCCGAGGCGCAGACGTTTGGGATATTTGGCTTCAACTCTATTGTAGGATCATATATAACTTCAAGTATGAAAGATGTTCCTGAAAAGAGTAAAGTTGTGGTGTCCATGACAGTTTGGAGCAGAATGAGGGAATCCCGAGATGGCTGCTCATCATATAGCCTACTACAACTCATCGCATAAAAATTTCAAGCACAATTGACCACAATTATAAGTATCGAATCGCTGATATCTATGAGTATTGTACTTGACCTTGTCAACCCCAAGATATAACATGACATCAATCGGAGGCTGGAGGTCACCATAACTGTCAAAGTATACAACGTCATCCCCTTTCTTCTTGAAGGCTACCCAATGAGTCCCAGGATTATCAGAATCATCGAGGTTAACAACCATTCTTTCCTCGTAGTGCGGCCTAGGCGGTAACTCATTGCGCATAAAAACACCACAGAAATGTGGTATTCTCAATTCCTTAGCGTACTTGAAAATATCGAAGTTGGATAATGCTCTCCTGGGTAAATTTACTTCAAACTTTTTTTTTCAATCCGTTGCCCACGTAAGGTTTGAGATAGAGTCCAAACCCCGTCTTTAAGGTTTGAGATATAGGCCTTTCCCTATCGCAATTGCCTCCATAGTCTTATTATGCCGATGAGCTTCCTCCAGTTGCCGTTGCGCAGATTTTGCCTGATTGATTGCTTCCACAACTCCCGCAGCTCCCCCAGCTAAAGCTCCGGTAGCGCTGAGTCTGGAAAAGAGGAGGATTAGGTAAGGCAAGAAACCTCCAGTTTTTCTAGGAATTGGTAGGATTCTAGGATCTTCGACTCTGGTGCGCCCTCCACTCGTTTTGACAGCTGCTCGCGCTCTCCTCAGAGCTGTCTTTATAGCTTCAGCAGCTGATTTATCCTGGATTGGTGATTTAGTAGCTTTGACAACCTTGGCTAGCTTCGAGACCCCCTTACTCCTCTTTTTTTTTCACACCTCCCTTCTTATTCTTCTTAAATTTTTTCTTAATTCCCGTCCCAAACCTCGTCTTCAGCTACATGGCGTTAGTGACAGCCCAAGCTGCTGTTTTTTCACGAATACCAGAATCTGTAGCAAGAACTCTTGCCCAAGCCTTTTCCTGAAGTATTTTATCCGCACGATTTCGGGCCTCAAGGTCTTCTCGGTTCTTCGAATACAGAATATCGTGTTCTCTGCACGTGGAATCCAATTTATCGATCCCTCGATCACCTCAAGCCAAACGCTTAGCTAATCTTGTTCCAGGACCGAGGAATTGATAGCCTGGTAAATGAAGTTCAATAGGAAGTCGATTGATGATTCCGTTCAATATACCATGACCAACTTTCGTTTTCTTCCTACGCTGAACGTGAATTATCATCACTCTACGAATGTCTCGAACCGACTGATTGGAGAGCTATATAATGGACCTCTTATATATCAGCAGGATCGGTGTGATACCGGAATCCGACTCAGAAAGATGGATTTTTCACCAAGTTCTACGAAATTGCCAGTGTTGAATTTCGATAACATAGTGCAAGAAGAGCGGAAGACTAGGCGTCACGGAGATTTACTTCCCGATACGATTAGGACAGTCTTCTGTGGTCCATCTAACTGCAGCAAAACGAATAGCCTCTTAGCACTTCTAATCCATGAAAATGGTCTGAGATTCGAAAACGTCTACGTTTATTCTAAATCACTAAATCAGGCAGAATATCAATTTCTGAGAGATGTACTTGAACCTTTCGAGGGCCTACAATATTTCCCTTTCAGTGAACACGAGGATGTCATATCGCCAGGAAACGCGCGCCCAAATTCAGTGATGATTTTCGATTATATAACTTGCGGAAAGCAAGATAATGTTAAAGCTTTCTTTTGCATGGGTAGACACAAGAACGTGGATGTTATCTGTCTTTGCCAATCGTACGCCCAGGCGTCGAAACACCTTGTACGAGATAACGTAAATCTATTGGTTTTGTTCAGACAAGACGAGAAGAATCTGAAGCACGTCTACGACAATCACGTCAATACTGATATGGCTTTTCAAACATTCAAAGATTTATGTTCCGCTTGCTGGAATGATAAGCATGGCTTCATTGTTATTGACAAAGATGGGAATATCAATAATGGTCGATATAGAAAAGGTTTTGATCCTTTCGCTATAAATATATCAAATTCATAATTTTCTCTATCAGTCTCTTTTTATGGTTCAACCAATCAACATGTCTGAACTGAAAAGGGAAGAAAGTATACTCAAACAGCTCGAAAGAGCTAGGAGAGCTGTGAAGCATGAATATGATTTATTGAGATCAGAGAAGTCGGACCATCAGAAAGTGTTGGATGACACATTTAAACCAATTGTAGAACCCTCGGAGAAAATGATTGCTCAAAATAGTAAACCACAACCCCCCTCACCCAATCGTAGGAATGCATCAAAGTCTCGACCAGATATCCGCAAAAGACCGACATCAATTCAATTCCTTGGAGCTGAGTCTTCAGGGGGATCTGACAACTTTCCATTAGCGACTGAGACAAGTTACGAGACGACTCCATTACTCGACTCATCAGAGAGCAAGATAGAGATGGACAGCGAACCTGAGCCTAAATCCGCTTCAAAATCTCCATACGTGAATAATCCCGATGAGATTGATAAAATAAATGGAGTATACGTAGAAGGGGCCGATAAATGCTTGGTAATTCAGAAATTCAAATAGATAAGAACATAATAGTGCATAATATATCTTATCCGGCTACAATTGGACTCCTCGAACTACTTTGGAAGAGACAGCCAAACATGAGTTTAATCACAGAAGAGGATAAGAAATGTTATGGTCAGATTCTGCAAGCAACGAGTGCGCATAGGAAGAAGCATCAGGCGAGTGAGACGCTCCGAGGTTCCACGAGCAGAAAATTCCACGATATCATCAAACCACTATTTTCGGAAGAAAGTGGGGGGTTCAAACTGACGAATAAGAAATCTGGAGCCGGATTATTACCTCAATATAAATTTGCACAGATTGGTAGGAGGAGAGATTATGTTTATTGGAATGACCCTAACGAACTAGTTGATCGTCTTCAATTACTTGTTGCTGAATGATCTGCTGGATTCGGGCTGAGGGAGCTCGAGGTCCACCTGGATTCGGATTCAAGCTGACTGCGGATGCGCAGTTTGACCTAGAGGATGAGAGGTTGTGTCATGTAGCGGCTCTCATCAGCGATCATGATGCGGTGAGTTTGAGAACTCTTCAAGACCTTATAGAATCAAGTACCCGGAAATTAAGAGAGACTACGGAAAAATTGAAAAACGACGTTCAGCATATCAGATCGACGATGGATTTATTACAAGCAGGACTCCAAAGAAGCACTGATGAGTTACTGAGTATCATTGAATCTAAAGAGGATACAAATACCAATATAAGTGGCTCGGCAGACATTTTCAAGGAAATTTTGGAGTCCAAGATCTTTCGATAAACTAGAGGGATGGTCAATAAGCGAGCTGTGGTGGAGGAGCTGCATAAGCCAGCTCGTCGGAACTACCCGCGAAGAAAATATGATATCCGTGGTCTGGATGAAACCTGGCAAGCCGACCTTGTGGAAATGCAGCCGTTTTCGAGAGAGAATGTAGGTTTTAGATATCTGCTAATTGTTATAGATAATTTCTTCAAGTATGCTTGGGCTGTTCCCATGATATTAAAGATCGGCAATGATGTTACAAAAGCAATGGCTTCTATATTCCAACAAGGACGAGTCCCCGAAAATTTACAGACTGATGAGGGCGAAGAATTTCACAACAAGACTTCTCGAGATCTTATGCATCATTACGTATTAAGCCTGTACTCAACTTATAGCAACGAAAAAGCTGGAATAGTAGAGCGTTTTAATCGCACACTTAAGCAAAATATGTATTCAGCCTTCAGTCTCGAGGGGGATCACGAGTGGATGAACATACTTTCAGAACTCCTTTCTTCATATAATGGAAGAAAACATCGCAAAACATATATGAGGCCCAAAGATGTTACTCCCGAGAACGAAGCACAAGTTTTGAGAAATTTTCCTGTAGATAATAGAATCTCAAAACCTCCAAGATTAAAAGTTGATGATGAAGTTAGAGTGAGCAAGCTCAAACACGTATTTGAGAAAGGTTACACGCCTAACTGGACTACGGAAATATTTACAGTCCGAGAAATTGGGAAAACAAAACCAATCACATATCATTTGCACGATTATCAGAATCAACCGGAGGTTTCTATGAGCAAGAGCTTCTGAAAATTAAGTATCCTGATATATACTTGATTGAAAACGTTTTGGTAGAACGTGGTAATCAATTCTATGTTGAATGGTTGGGGTTTGATCGTTCGCACAATTCATGGATAGACAAAGATCAGTTATAATTTGAGGAAGGGAAAAAAGCCCCCCACCCGCGCTCTTTCTCAGTAGAGATCAGCCAGTGAAATACTTATGATTAGTATGCTTGAAAAAATGAATTTCCTTGAGTATAATAATCATGAGTCATTCAGTATCTCTCCCTCCATTAGGCTTCCTCTATCTCTTTATTTCGAATACGTGTTATACGAATTTGAATTTGCTCTCACCTAAGTTCAAGATATTCAGCTCTAACTTATTGGCTTTTGCTGATAAGTATTCAAACATTAGATTATCATCGCATAAGGCATCTAAGGTTCGTTCGAGGAGCCAAATCTGAAATTTCCCATCCATTTCCTCAATGATAAAAAGCATACGCGGGCCGTATATTGTTTTGAGTTTTCTTATTTCAACCACTTTTCAGGTTGCACCCTTATCCAGCTCCTTCCAGTGTTTTTTCTCTCCTGTGGTACTGGCTATCTCATTCAATTCGTCAAGATCCACTTTCTGGAAATGAATAAAAGTTCTATCAATCTATGATTAAAAAGAAGCATACATACTCACGGATAAGATCTTAGGTAATACGTGGTTATACTTATGAGATTAAAATCTATGAACGAATTCCTTTGGCAGGGGGAACTCAGCTCTCTAGCTCAACTTGGACTTCAATGAGCTCCTGCTCAGAGGTACCGCCGTTTTGTAGACCTCTCCCCACTCCGCCTTGGAAAGGTTCTTCGAATTCTCTCTGCAGTTCCACATCCAGGAAAATATCTCCCAAATCATAGTTCGTTTCATCAGATCTCTGATGTTGCGTATTGACCTCAGATCCTCCAACTTGGAAAGGTTCTCCGAACTCTTTGAGCAAATCCTCGTCCAAGGAGAACTCCATGAGCTCCGCAGTATTTTGCTGTTTTTGCGTATCGACTTCGATATCACCAGCTGCTTGGATCGGTTCCCCTTGATCCATTCCTCGAGGAAGTAACCCTTCTTCAACGGGAGGATTTCTCGGAATTTCAGTGGGGATGTCTTTGTGCCCCCACGGGAGAGTATCAGTTTCTCCAGGAATCAGATAGCGCTTGTCATCGTATGGACTCAGAGCAATTTTCTCATGACGCTCCGTGTAAATTTGATGATTTCTGGAACGAATCTTGTTTTGGTAACGTCGCAAGACATTCCCTTGAAAAAAACAACCCCTGTAATCTTCGAAGGTCAATGACCTCTTCAAGACACCTGTTTTGACTCCTTTTGCCTTGAGTACGGGTGATTTATTTTGTATGAGAAGACTGTACATTTTACTGCGAAGACCAATGAATTCTGTCATAATTTCATCATTGCATTCATCTTTGAAAAGACCTACAATTTCCTTATTCTTTTGCTCCAATCCGAAAGGGTTATCATCCTTATAATCTGAGGTATCAAAGTATTCTGAGTGATTCTCTATCACGTCATAAAATTGATTTCCTCACAGTCAGCCACGATCCCGTCCGTATCAATGTAGAGTAGCTTGCATCTTGACCCAATCCATTGCTTCATTTTTGAGTAATAAGAATCATACATATGGACCTATGAAACGTCCAAAACGCTGAGCCCAATGTGCCGGGGTTTTTGGATAGTAATCTCAGTCTTAAGTTCCTGTATGGCAACGAGGTCATTTGGAATGATTGACACGCTATGGAAATCGGGGCTAGCAATCTGAGCTTTGGCGCCGTATCTACCGAACCATTCATTCACTAGCCTCACATTTATCCGCTTTCTCTCATCTGCCACCGTCTTGCCAAACGTTGAGTTTGTCAGGAGCTATAAAATCAAAAACTGTTGGAATCATGCCTGGTTGATGAACAAAGCATTCCTGACTTACCTTAAAGAACGCCTTATCAAAATCGTTCTGGGCTTCAGCTCGTTTCTGTGTGTCATAAGTCACATAAGACTTCAGCCATGGAATTTGCCTGAATTGGATAGCTCTATGTATCTTTTTGACTCTGAGACCATGTTCACGAGCCTGTTCCAGTGCTCTGTAATAAATGACATAGTTCTCCTTATCATATAAAGTCGTGAGCAATTTCTTTTGTTTAGAGCCTGAGGGCGCTCTGTGTTCTGGACAGGAATATTGGCTTTTGTATACCGGGTCCCTGCCTTTCGGCTCAACCCCGGTTGCCCCCATGGGTGCGGGGTAGGGACAGCCCTGCCAGCGCGTCGGGTTGGAGGATGACCAACACCGAGCCAGGCTCGGTGATGGCTCAGTCCTCCGCCCCGACTACCGACTTTCGGGCACGGCCCCCAGCACAAGGCCGATGCCCACCCCTCGGTGGGGGGTTTTGGGACTCTTTTAGGCTTCCTGAGAGCCCAAAGAGTCCCTCGGGATGATGGATGAGTCTTACGGGCTCGCATTGTTATCGCCCGAGGGCGATCCCAATTTGAGTCCCTACACTCACCCACTCCCGTGGTGCCGGATGGAGATGTAAGGTCTCCTCGCTCCGGCGGGCGGTAACTGGGGCCGGAGGGTCGTCACACCCCAGGGATGAGGTGCCATGCCCCAACCCCCCTTGCGGTTCTGTGTTCTGGACAGGAAGGTAGATCCCGATGCTCATCATGAATTGATCTGGGGTATTCCAAATCAAACTCCAATATGTAGCCGATTGGACTATCATCTGCTACAGCATAAAAATCTGGATCTCTTTCTTGAATATTTTCAACAAATTTAAGATCGCCTACGGGGAGGTGCTGAGTCATAGCCCACCCGTAGAGATTCACACAGTCCAGGTCTATCAAATAATGTTGTTGTTGAGTCGGATCATAGCCTTCCTTCATGAATGGGTTGTTGGCCTTGCCATATCTGTTGGCAGTCATGCTGATCCCAACGCGGATCACGGTGTGCCTGAATTGATTTTAAATGAAATTTTCAGCTTCGGTCCTGGAAGTTTTGGGTTTCGTTTCCGCGTTATTTAGACATCAAATTACATGAAGAAGGGAAATCTTTCGCCGAGCCGATCCTGAGGAATGTCAATTGGAACATTTCTGGAACTTTTTTTGGAACTTTTGGTTTTGAAATCTCTGAAAAATTCTTTTTGGATGTGGATTTAGTGATCCAAATATAACTCGTCATACCTGGAGCATATTTTCTCATCAGAGCAAGTCTCTAGCTCCACTTGGACCCCCAAAGGAGTAGCCAAGAACGCTATTGCAGTCTCCGACGAGCCCCTCGATCATGAATCTCACGTAAAATCTCGGAACTCGGATAACTCGGAGGGACGGTAGCTGACGATTTGAAATTGGCCAGTATCATCAGTGGCATAAAGCCACAAAGCTGTAGTTATCCATGTATTTGGTGTTATGCGAAGAAAGGCAAGCCCCACAAATGTTGTGAACTAAGGACTGTTCAGGGGAATTTGAGTCACTACATGAAATGGGTTGCAGCTGGATCTGTCAAGAGTGATGCAAAGAATTACATTAATTGCGTCAACAAACCGCTGTTCCCAAGTCAGCCTAACAGACATTCCTGGAACCATACCACCACCTCAATTGCATGTCATGCTGGGCGTTGTGAATACTATATTCACTCATATGCACCGTGAGTTTGAATACGAATCTACAATGTGGGTCAAAAAGTGCAATGTTGAGCGAGAGATGACACATGGCAGCCCAGCATTCAAGGGAGGTTCCTGTAAGATTCTTTTGGATAATGTTGACTTGTTGCGATCTTAATCAAACCTTGGATTGGTGAAATACGTTCGGACATTCTCGGATTTCAAGAATGTTGTGAGTTCCTGTTTTGGAAAGAATCTCATTCCGATCTACAAAGAATACATTGCGAAGTTTCGCCAAACTTACATGGACTTGAAGTTAAGCGTCACAGATTCATGCAGTATTTCTTCACATTGAGCAATTCTGTGACATGAAAAATAGGGGGCTAGGATTCTACAGTGAGCAAGCAGTTGAATCAGTGCACCATGATTTCGATATTTTCTGGGAAAATCATAAAGTTTCGAAGTCAAACGAAAACTACGAAAAGAAACTTCTCCGAGCGGTGTGCGCTTACAATAGCCTCCAAGTATGAAATTCGATGACCCGCATACTTAAGACTTACCGATGTAATTTCTCTGAAAGATTTGACGGTGACGTTGAGGACGAATGTATGATTCGAATAAACAAGCCATTCTTGAATTCTTAGGAGTTATTTTTCGATTTCAATGGGTGCCCCGGTCCACCATGGATATCCTCAGAAGAACGATGTTTATCAATTCACCATATTCTTAACATAATCTTTGATGAAACCCACCTCACAATACGAATCATGGTAGTTCTCCACGTGGAATTCACTGGGATTAGGATTTTGGTCACTGTTTGGGGATTTCCAGGAAAACTAAAAAGCTTTCTCTGATAAGAAAATATGCTCCAGGTATGACGGTTGATGTTTGGATCACTAAATCCGCAGCCAAGAAGAATTTTTCTAAGATTTCAAGACCAAAAAATTCAAAAGAGCTCCAAAAATGTTCCAATTGACATTCCTCAGAATCGGCTCGGCGAAAAATTTTCCTTCTTCAAGGAATGTGATGTCTACATTACGCAGAAACGAAACCCAAAACTTCCAGGACCGAAGCTGAAAATTTCATTTAAAATCAGTTCAGGCACACCGTGGGATACCTGAATCACGGAATTAGAATGTCGAGGGAATTTTGATCATATTTCCGTCTGTAGATAGTCATAAGTATATCTCACCTTTCTCCACCATATAAAGCATATCAATATCTGTTATCAAATCCAGTTGTAATCCCGTTATTTTGAGAGCACAGTCCCAACTAAAACCAGGTGTGGTATAATAGTGTGCTGGGTCGAGCCCATATGCTACCATACAATTCGATCGGAAATTTTTATAAACATTTGCTAGCAGTAGTACATCAGTTTTTGAGTAAATAACTGAATACTCCCCAAGTGTTTGTATGTTGAGTTTTTCCCATACTTCTTGAGCATGCGCATAACTTTCATCAGTTATCAAACATTCATTCAATTTACTATAGAAATCTTGCTTATCTGGTAGCTGTGTCTCGTTCAATTTCTCAAAAGAACTAGTATAGTGATAAGGATAGACTCCTTTCTTCGTGAGGAATTTGATTTGGTCACCAGTCAGTCCGTCAGCTTGGAAGGTTTTTCTTGTGATGGTATGATGAAGTAGATAGCTGGCCAACTCTTCTAGAGATGATGACAGGAATCCGAAAAATCTAAGAATCTGAAGTTTATGGCAGTTCCATCAACGTATCTGGTGAAACTGATGTAGCGACCATTGTTCTCTGCGAGAACTGACACACGCCCTTTCAGAATTTCATCTGAAGCGAGTTCTGAGATAATTAGGTGCGAATCATAATTAGATAGTCCGTGGAACAAGGTGGGAATATATCTTGAGGACTGATATGAAAGATTGCGTCTGGAATGGCTAGCCCCCCTGAAAAGGCCTGAAATTGAATCAAAACTTGATTATATTTCATCATTAATAGATAAATACAGAAAAATGGAGAAGAGTGTTACCTGTCGAATGACAATGAACGCGAACCCTTTTGTCTGCATGCGTAAAGGCTTTTTGACAAATGTGACATTTTTAGCCAATTCAAAGTCTCTTTCATCTTCGTCCGTAAGAATCATGGGCTTAGGATTCTTATAGAGTGCATCCAACTCAAAAGCTATCTTCTTGAGCTCTTTCACGAACCTAATGGTTCGTGTCAATATCCCTAAACGACCATCATGCTCTACTTCTTCCCGATAGCTCTTATGATATGCTTTTAAATCATCGAAGCTATTTTTCAAGTATTACCCAACACTGAGAGCCTGATGATTCTTGAAAGTGCCTCGAATGGTCGAAGGTTTCAGTATGGTTTCAAAGTCTACGTATGAGATATACGGAACTTTTTCACGATTTTTATAATTTTTGAAGAATAGTTTATTGTTTTCGATACTGGTTAATTGTATTTTACGTATACTCTATTGAATACAATCTATGCGATGATCAATCAGCTACCTCTCTGTCAGGAAATAATGTAAACATCGATCGCAGATATGTATTCGTTCTTTGAATCGTGTCACTTGACCTCTCAATAGTGTAATGTCGGTAAAAATTTAAAAATATATATTCACAAAATATAAATGATAGTTATAGATAGAAAGTTATACGGTAATATGTAACCTAAATTCCACGGAATACATTATCAAGAGGATATGAATCTCGGAGAAGATGACATGTGAAAATGCAAGTGAAAATGCCAACTTTCATTCATTATTCTTATCAGATGATGAACGGAAACATCGCGTTTCGTGGAAACTCCGTCAAATCAATGTAACTTCTTTTCGAAAGGTAAAAATCATCAAAACCCATCGTAAAATCATATTTTTGGTAATTTCATGTAAAATCATCGTGAACCCAGAAATGTGAGTAGAATCTATCGAGGTCAGGCTAAAATCATCGATGTTGTCCACAGAGCATTGCACAACGGAATTTGACCTGAAATGTCAACGTCTCGTCAAAATTCCCGTGTGCTCTACATTCCTCAATCCATCTCGATGCTGATAGGTGCACAGTTTAACATTGAGCAAAAGATGCAACTATACAAAACAAGAATGGAAGAGCTGAGTGGCACGCTGGCCCTTTCCTCACACAGGTGCGCATGCATAATTAATCAATGGCGTGGGCCCACAGACTCCGTTGTATTATAATGCATAAACATCGGATAGCCCGGCGCATAGGCAAACTCACCAAGTACGTAAAGATGACACTTGAGAACGAGAATGACAAATTGCCTAGTGCTCGAATCATACGAAAGTATGCCCAAAAATATGCATGGCTCGGTCTCTTCCTTCGGATGATGCATTTGCTCTCATGTGCGCAGATCGGTCGAGTTGACGTTTTGAGTAAAAAAACTTAAATAGAATACGAGTATCGAGGACAATAATCGAGCCCACCAGATATATAAAGAGGGCCTTCAGAGGGCCCAGGTGGACTTGTTTTTTTAGTATAGTTTTGGAGTGACTCCGACACAGTCGATTTTTCCGAGTTTTCGCGAGCTCTTGATACAAAAGCAAGTAATTAGTGCAAGTGAAATTACTATCAATATAATATTGGAAGTGAACTGTGCATCATCAGAAAGAGGCACTTTAAATTGTCAGAGTGCAGTGTAACCAAAAGGAAATAAACAGAAAACCCAAGAAAGGTGGATTATTTACCAGTGCCTGTCAGCAGTACAGGATTCCTCCACAGCCAACTATATAAGCACAAGTGAGTAATTTTGAGTATCAATCCTATATTTGCACTATACCCGATCCGTGCAACTCCACAGTTCTACCCCGTTTAAATAGTGAGGATAGTAGGAATTTTCCCGAGTGTAATTGTGGTCGGCGAGTGCATAATTCACCCCAAGTTTTCAGTGTTACTCAAACCTCGTGTCAATCCTTTCGTGGATTTCGTTTCACCAGGGTTTGTCAAGTCTCAAAAAAAGGGATTAAGCTGGAAGAGAATTATTTCAGGCCAGTACAGTAGGGAAATATCACTTTTATCGTCAAATTCTCGCGCTACCCGAGTATTTTCGAAGTACCCCAGATTTCACCCATGGTTTGCTCACATTGATCAAATTCATAGATCAGCGTGCATAATATCTTAGAATAGTGTTTCAGCTCAAAAACTAGCTATTGTGAGCTTCATTCTGATACCTAGATCTCGAGAAATTGACGTTTGCGTACCTCAACTGCAATTTTCGCGCGTGAACCACCCGTAAGTATTTTATTTTCGATTTTAACATCGCAATAGAGTTCGGGGTACTTAGACACGTAGTCTACCTACCTTTTGGAACTTCTCAAAAGTGGATTACCATAATATTCGACCCGCCAAGGTAAAATCATCCATTTTTCGCTAGCCGACCCGAACGACGGACAGTGCATGTTTCTCTCTTCGATTCGACTACATTGCAAAGTGAACTCATTTAGAGGGCTATTAAAGGTTTTTTAGAGTAGTTCACAGGTACCAGTAGGTAAATAGCCAAGTTTAAACTCATCCCAAGTGTTTGCAGTGAAGATATTCAAACTCAACACCTATTTTGCCCCATATCGCTACCGTATCGGAGTTAACACAGGTTTTGTTCAAAACTCAACAACTGTCGTGAAATTGACCAGCAACGGTTATTTGCCATTTAGATTACTCCTTTGTGCGTATTTCAGGCTAAACTAGAGTCGATTCTACCCAATGGCCATCGAATTATGAGCAATTCCGCTCGCGACCAAAATCACCTATCGCATAGGTACATCTTGTCGAAATAACGTTTGTCAACGTACCTACAGAATATTTAAGGGTTTTTGGACGCACTTGGCGAGTAGTAGAGGTCTTGAAGGATAGTTCCAAATCCCAAGAGTCACCCTTTAGGAAATAGACACCGAGTACCGAGCCGAAGATCCATTGAAACACGGTCAGCCCCATAAGAGAGCCAGCCCCACTACCCAATATATACATATATATACTATACATATATAGAGTTTTGGGCCCACAGCATTGCGAGAGCAGTGCAGTATAAGAGTAACGTGTTAGGCCACTCTCTCTCCTACTTGCCCCGCGCGCAAGCTAGTCTGCGCAGCTAGGGAAGACTTGAGCTAGACGAGCGCATTAGGGCGCATCCACCAGATACGCTCTTGACATACCGAATAGGAGTGAACCACCGATCGCCAACAAGGATCCACCCACTCATATTATTGAACAATTCCCTTTTCTTTCTCTCCATGCCCTAAATCCCGAGAGCATACTATTCAGTTAGTGGCTCAAAACTAGGGCTAGGACTGGAAAGGTATAGGCCATAAGATTACCATTGGCCACAATACACCGATGCAAATTATATCTTTCTAGAGCTCACAATAAATATAATTACACGTCAAAATAGCTTGGATAAGTCTTTGATCCACAAATTATGATATTTGGGAGGTTGATCAGCATGCTGCCCTTCATCTATATTTTCTTCTTCATCGATATAATTATCTTGAATGAGTAATAGATTCACGTGCTTGTTTTTGTGTGAATTAGTCAAATGAGCTGTACAGACTGAGTAAGAGTTGTTCCATTTCTTTAGTAAGAAAACATTGACCGACACATCATTCTGTTTCTCAAACTTCCGCACTTGCTTGAGTGTTACTGGGAAATCGATACCTCGGAAGTTGAGCTCGTTCGCATACGGCTCATAACTGCCGATTCGTTGGGGATTAATCTCTGCGGGGTGTGGGGCGGACAGGACTGCCCATTTGAAACATTCTTCATCCCGAATCATGACATTCACGCATGCCTGTTTCTTCTGTATAGGCGCTGGTAATGGCAGGTGTGAGCTCCCATGTATAGGTTGATAGTGGTTCATATTGACAATCAAACTTAAAATCTCCCTCAGACTCCATCCAGAACCTTTGCCTTCAAATTCTTCTATCTGACGGAGAATCGCTTCAATGGCGTAATCATCATATCACTCTTTCAGCTCAGTAGATTCGAAAATGGGTTAATTCGCAGTATTAAAATATTTTACATGGATTGTTCCAGCGTCATCTTTCAATACAACATACTTTGCTGAAAGTTCGACATTTACTCTCAATGAAGAGAACGATTCTAAGGCAGCATTGATTTTTTACTCGAATAAAACTCGAGCATCTTCCAGAAATTGTTTGATGTCTCTGTGGAGTAGGTTGCTTATGACACCAGAGCTGATACGATTTTCAAAAACTGAAGAGACATCATCCCATATACTGATGGTGGCTCAGGTTGTTGTTCTAACCCTCCCCCAAATTTTCTCGATTTTGTCTCATATATATGTTCGAGCCTATTCTTGATATTTGCAAGCTTTGAGAGGCATGTCTGATATTTTTGTTTCTCATGTCTTGTTAATTTTCCTGAAATGGCTAATTTCTGAATACTCTCAACCATGAGTGAGCTTGTATCTAGCCAGCGCTGGATCAAACTCGATGGAGCATCATGAGCATACGTCTGGAGAGAGTGCATCAGCGTCCATATATTCATTTCGTAAAGCTCTAGTGACTCCATCTTGCTTTCAAGACCGGTGGGGGAGGAGAGGGGGTGGGGGGGGGGGGGGGGTCAATCAAACCCCCTGATAGATCAGCCGAGTCTGCAAGCTGCTCACGACCGCTTATCAACTGTTTTACACCCTCATAAGCCTTCAAATCAGATCTATAGCCCCAACACATACGACCTGTGTGTTGGAGACTCCTACCTCCACGATGCTAAGCACTGGACTGTCGAGCTACGGACCACAGCGGTTCTTATACCTACACTGAGGATGCTGCGTCTACGAATTCTCGAAAGAAACTTTGGAAAAATATTCATCCACCTGGAAAAGTGGAGATATCAACATCACATGTAGTTCCGGGAAGAAGGGGGGGGGGGGGGGCTCATCGACCGTTCTTTCTCATCACAAATTCCTAAGAGATTTCCGGTCATATGATTTAACAGTTAGCTAGACGCATTTCGGATCAGTTGAGTTCGAGCAACTGGGGAGGTCAGTTCGGGTCTGAAATGGATTTTTTTGTTGACATTCAAGGCTTCCGGAGATCCACCAACCTATTCCAGCTCAAAGAAATGTCCATTGTCCCACTCGAAAAAACGTTCTTACCAACAATATGTCTGTTCAAAGCCGCGTGTAAGTGGGCTAAGTTGCTCCCTCAAGAACGGAAATACAATCAATGGTTGGAGAGATTCTTGGGTATTTCTTGGAATTCTGGCTCAATCGCTCCAGGTTGTTACGTACGAATTCTACATGATAATTTGAGATGTGCCCCGAAGATTTACGTTAAAGGGGTTGAAAAGAGGAAGTGGATCGAGGAAATACTTCCCGGAAAGTAAGTTTTTCATACCCCACTTCTGTACGTAGATTGATTGGGAACCACATCACATCTGATTCCAGATTGGTTATCAACATGGAGGATATACGTTGCCCTCCATTACGAGAACTGATTGCGGATCAACGAATATCATGCCACCACCACACACTCCGAGGGAATGTGATATGTGCAGTAAAAAACGCTTATAGCCTCCGGAATTGGTCCTTGGAAAGACGAAATTCCGTAGAAACCCATGAGGGGGAGAATGAGGTGGACTATAACCTCGGGATCAATAAAACGGTCCCGTTTGCAGCTGATCAATGACCTGCTCAAATGGATAACGCAATCTTGACTATGTATAGTTAATTTCCAACTTAACCCTTTTGATACCTCAAAATTTCCGGTTCTGAGTTTCATATGACCCAATTGTTCTGTATATGGTATTAACTGAGTATTCCGATACAAAAATTTGAACAATATCATGAATTATAACAAAAACCGTGGTGCGTGGAAGCACACTGGGTATTAGGAGAGTATAAGGTTGCCGGAGGTAACGTCTGCACCTAGCTACCGATCGGGATCAATGTGGATCCCGTTCAATATTTGAAAATGTTCGATCTCAATTTTTCGCGATCCATATATCGATACCTCCTAAGAAGAAAAACACTTTCATAGCCGCTGGCGAAAAATAACACGTATGCTTGTCATTCGCGAAGAGTAACACAAACGCATACCACCGGCGAAAAGTATCACTTGGCGCTTGTCGCCGACGGAAAGTATCACATAGCGCGTACCACCGGCGAAAAGTATCACTTAGCGTTTGACGCCGACGAAAAGTATCACATAGCGCGTACCATCGACGAAGAGTATCACTTAGCGTTTGACGCCGACGAAGAGTATCACATCAAGCTTGTCAGCAACGAAAAGTATCACCTCTGCTGACTCTTGAATGATTCTCGGAAAATTTTAGTACCGCTTGTGTAAGTCACTATAGACTAGGGGGCGTTCACAAAGGACGTCCGCACTTGAGGGGGAGGGAGGGGTATCGCAAATGTGACAGTTTCGGACGTGGAGGAGGGGGGTTGTCGATGCATTGTGACGTCCTATGAGAGTTATCCATATTTGATTGGATTGTGTTCACATTTTGCATCGGTTAATGACGAGATATTTTCTAAATGTTATCTCAACCTCTCTCTCGTAATCTATCTAAATGTTTTGTCCATCTGCCGAAAGCATCTCAATATTTGAGAATCTTACTCTAAACATGAATAAACAGTTTAGGTAAATGCATCTCTTTGGCCGGGTCTACATAGACGCGCTCACCCTGGGCGCGCGCGCTCTCTCCGCTTGCACTCTTTACCCAAACATCGAAATTTGTACCGAAAATGGGATTTGAAAATCTTCCGACGAGTGTTCCCTCTCCATCAGAGTATCAGCACGAGTTCGTGAGATACAAAACGGCCAGTCTATTTCGTAAATCAACCGAAGAATTGATTTGCATCGAATAGAGATCGAAAAATAAGAGACATAGATGTCGGCCGATGTGCCTAATATCGCCCCCCCCCCCAACTCCTCAGACTACTAACTCGCGGCTTCTCCAACAATATTCAACATTATCTCGGGTCTGCATCGAGACTTTCTCCAGAAACTGTGAAATAACCAATGATGTGCGGAACTCTAGTTAAGAAGAATCGAGCTATTCCATGCACACCAAAGATTTGTGTTACAAGAGTCACTCCTCTGTAAATTTGGGACATCTTGGGTGTTTTCAATCAGAATTGTATACCCTCTAATTCATTATTCAGCTTCTGGAATAAGTCCCAATGTATAACCAAGATGATGCTGAATACTGGTGAATGGTTTGCAAGTTGGAGACCTGATGAAAAGTTGGGGGATGCTTATAAGCACGCCTCTCGTTTTTCGATCTATATCCGATGCAAATCAATTCTTCGGTTGATTTACGCAATAGACTGGCCGTTCTTCTTCTCACAAACTCGCGCTGATACTCAAGTTGAGGGGGAACATCCGTCGAAAGGTTTTCAAATTCCATTTTTGGTACCTACTCCGGTGTTTGGATGGAGAGTGCGAGTGGAGAGAGCCCGCGCGCCCGAGTGAGCGCGTCTATGTAGACTCGGCCTTTGGGTTTTCCGAATTTGTTAACTTCTACGCCCAACCGGAAATCAGTAAGACTCATCTGTCCGACGTGGCCAGCACGAGGTGATACTCTTCGTCGGTGGTACGCGCTATGTGATACTTTTCGTCGGCGACAAGCGCCAAGTGATACTCTTCGTCGGTGGTACGCGCTGTGTGATACTTTTCGTCGGTGGTACGCACTTCGTGATACTTTTCATCGGTGGTGCGTGCTTTGTGATACTTTTGGTCGGTGACAAGCCCGGAGGGAAACGCGCAAGTGTTACTTTTCGCCGGCGTTTATCGGACGTGTCACTCTTCTTAGGAGGTATCGATATATATATATATATATACATATATATATAGAGAGAGAACATTCTATATATCCTATAGTATAAACTCAGTGTTCCGTCGCAAAATTCCGAATAACAATATAAATAGCAACGAAAACAAGATGCGTAGAGGCATACTGAGTATTAGGATAGCATGAGATCGTAGAAGGTAACGTCTGCGGTATGCCATAGGATGAGAGCTCTCTCTCCTCCTCTCGCTAAAACTCCTATTCGATCATGGGATCTTAAAACTCAGCGGCAGCCAACGAGTTCGTTATTCGAACTATACATTCGCAATGATTATAAAATGCATTTTATATGTTGACTCAAGTATTATATTCAACCATATTTACTGAATAAATGCATGGATGGGAAGTAACACGAATTTCTAATGTTTAAATGCATGTGTATATGGACTCATATCGGAAACTTGGAACATGAGATTTGTATTTCTTTACGTGATTGTTTTGAAATCCCGTCATTCTATAATTTAATCAATAGTTTGAGATGGTGGATTGGATGAGATTGTGAGGATAAAACTTGATTATCGTAAATCGAATTTTAATGGAATAGTTTCTCTAAAATGAACATATTATCAATACATACTCAAATTCGCTATAGTATTGATATTCGAAGATATTTTTGATTAAGATATAGCTTTCATGATTCCATGGATCATTTTTCAACATATATTCAATATATTAATATTCCATACATGCACCTATAATATGATATAACATCAAAACTAATATGTGTATGAGTATATAGTATCATAATTATATTAAATACAGCTAATGTAAATATAGGTGAATATAAGTTATGAATGGTACTTATATATTCGAATACATTTCCAATCATTTTGATGATAAAAAATAGAGATGATGGAAATGAGAATATTATTTCTAAGACTTACATATTACTCACTAGAAATTCAAAAATTCGCCAAGCTTCTTCCGAAGTGGCGAAATATTTTCCTTATTACTATCCTTCTTCAATATTTTCTTGAATCTGCTTCAATATTTTCTTCAATATTTTCTCAAAGCATCCTCCATGCTTTGCCTTTGATAGGCGCTGGCTCCAAACTTTGGAGGATGATCCTTTCAATTTCTCGTATCTCTTCTCAGATAAATGGTCGCCTACAGGAGGCCAAAGTTTTTCCATCACTGATTGAGGAACCAGAGGATCTATATCCTTATAAATGTGGAGCTCTGGCTCACACATAACTTTTTCAATTGCGATTTTGTCCATTTTTTCAGAAACCTCCGAGATGAGGTTATTCATCTCCCAGGACTGAAAAAGAAGAATATTATTTGAGTATAAATGTCATATATATTATGTATTTTGAGATAAGAAGAAAAAACTCACCATTAAAGATGTGATATTTGGATGGATCGTCATTGATCCACCCGATAGTAACCCATGATCCACATTTATGTGGAGGGTTACGTATCCGCTCATTTGTGATCCTATAACTCGTCGAAGTCCAGCCGACGGCAACACAGGGCTAGAGGCCGAATTATCTGGGGCGTGTCAGCGATACTTATGACCCCGTCCGGGCTGAACGGACTATCAATTCCGCTGATATAAGTCAGCGGTGGTGATCCTTCGGTGAGGCCGATGACCGCTGGCGATGACGTTCTTTGGCGCTTCGTTGGCGGCGGGGAGGAGAGATCTATGAGTTTGGGTCTCGGCGGAGGTATGTACCACTCGAGCCGACCTAACTCGGCCAACTCAGGCGATGACCACCTACTATTAATGAAATACTGGGGTATCATAAGTGATTTTGGTAGATTTTTTCGTCCTTGATGGTTGATATACAAGTTGAACATTTGGTCTCGTCGATCTTGAAGGACGGTGGGGAACTAAATAAATTCCCAAAATTTCATGATGGATATTTTATTGCAACGTTTCGTCCACTAGGTTTTGTGGACCTCAAGAGTCACTCTGTTTACTTGTATTGACAGGAGCCAGACGTTATGTCTGTGCTCTATTATAAGATCGTCCAAAATATCATGACGATCTAAAGAATAACAAACCTGAAGCCTGATGAGGTCCACAAAACCTAGTGGACGAAACGTTGCAATAAAATTTCCATCATGAAATTTTGGGAATTTATTTAGTTCCCCACTGTCCTTCAAGATCGACGAGACCAAATGTTCAACTTGTATATGAAATACTGGGGTGGTGTCCCCGGTATTCCGATCACCTCCGGTGAAGGTCTTGGTGGAGGTGGTGGCGGCTGGTATGCAGGCAAAGGCGACCCCGCCGGCTCTTGAATTATGAGCAGGAACGCTCGACAAAAAATAGAGACCCCTAGGGCCTCTTTTTCCTGGTTATTCAATCCCCGGGTTGTAGGTTCCATGAAATCTACGAATAAATTGGACAATAATTAGATTCTATTCCTTAACTATCGATACACAAAACACAGATCAACATAATACGGAATTGCTAGTGTGAAAATTTGTGCGATGTATTAGGAGCCTATGAGCGAATAGATGGTCTGCAAGCAACATAATCAACCTCTCTCTACCTCTGCTCCCCGCTGCACTATAGAAGGAGAACATAGGCCCCAACTGCTATACAGCAGGAACGAGAGGAGATATTATGGATACAAATCATGTTGAGACGAGCCTCCTATTTACTTATAGACTCCTGTTATAACGCACCCAGAAATTCTTACAAATAACCCGCGAGTTGAATGAAATAATTGACCGATTATGTTAGACGAGCCTTCTATTAGCTTGTTGACTCCTAGTCCCACGCGCCAAAATTTGATGAATAATAATCCGCAAGTCGAATCAAATAAATGTGGAAGAAAAACTTAACTATGAATAAGTTACTACTCACTGTGATTGAATAGAGAGAAGTGAGAGATTGCTCAATGTGGAGAGCCTTGGAAGAGAGAGACTGGGGCCCTCAGTGGCTTCTAGAAGATGATGATGATGGAGATGGAGACCCGCACAAGACTCCTCAATAGGAAAGCTGGAGTACTCGCCGGCGGCCAGGAGATGATACACGGACCACGAACAAACTTGTAAACTCCAGGTTGTGAGACTGACTCCAAGAGTGGCTCGTGCATCAACTTATAAAGGCGCTATTCCATGGCTGAATCCACGCCCTCGCTCAAAAACTTTTCTACCTCCAAATTTGGGGAGGGCCAATCAGAAGCGACTTTGGACAATGGTCATCCTGACCCATCTTCGAGGGGAATATTGGAAATTCTAACGATGGGGTGGGGGATTCGGAAAAACGGCCAAATTTGAATTCTTCGCCAGATACTTGATTTTTCTGAAAAGTCTATATGTTTCAAACGTGAGAAAGCAGTTTCCTCCTTGAGAGGATCCCACAGATCTGAATTGGTTCGCACGGTGGTATTAGCCACCCGATTCATCAATAAAGCTCCTTGAAAGAGGACCCTTGCGACCTCCGTCTGAGTTGCAACGGCGCTCACTGTGCCTAAGAAAATATGTGTCACTCTCTATCTTAAGTTCGGAATAGAACTCTTTGATCCCTGGAGCTGGATTTTCTCACAGCTGCCAGAATAATATTCACGGCACATATAATACAGGAGGGTCTGTGCATTTCCCCCGGAATAGTAAAGCTTCTCCTCAAGGTCAAAACCTGATGTTTATATGACATTCGCAAAGTTTTAGGCCTATGAAGGAATTTTCCCATTGACTCATCAAAGATTATTGAGCCGCATCCGCAGGCAGCATATGCGATACAATCACAATAGTCTGGGGCAATGGACGGCATGGTTCTAAAATAATATCCCTTGACTGCTTTTGAAGACCTCTGGATGCATCGGAAGGAATATTCAGAGGGTTATTTCCAAATGGCAATCCCTTTTTTAAGAAGGTACATCTTTTACAATACTGCCTCCAAAAGATGTGAGTGCATCTGATGCTGCATCATTCCACCTCCTCCAGATGTTTGGATAGCCGCTGGGATTATGCGAACCCTAAACGCTGTAGGAGGGTGTACGTGTCTCGCCACTGCGGCATAAGGATGAAACAGACCGATTATCCACGTCATAGGAAGGTGCGCCGTGAGAAGCGAGTTAAAGGGACAAGAAACCGATGCATGTTGTACTTTAACGTTCTACCGAGCGATGAGCTTGACTATTTTTGGGTAGAAATTCTGGGTATGCATTTGAGATTCCAAAAGGGATGCCGGTCACTGGTGGTCGATTCCGATTTCGCCTTTCGGTATGCGAGGCACTTTCTTATACACACCCAAGATACTATAAGGATCCGAGCACACGCTTATACATTGTAGGATACTACATTGAGGCGGGCTCGCCTCCTTGTAGCTTACCTACTCATGCTAAACATTCATCTTTGTCCATAATTGTCTCTGCCTATTTGTGTGTATGTTGTCCAGCCGTTCTCCTTAACCCTTTGATCGATCTCTCTGGAATTCTCATGAGCGATAGACGATCACCCTGAGATGTGCTAAACGGATTCACATCTGTTTATATCAGACAGTTTTCGGCCTATGCGTCTTCAACAATAAGAATGTCAACGCTTTTAGGAATTCTATTATTTCATTCAGAAATATCTTTGACCACAACTCTCATATCAAATTTTTCGTCACCCAATTACCCATTCCTTCGCCATTTTTGATCACTTGGTGCATGTGTATTTCCCATTGTCATTCATTGGAATCATAGATTCTGTACCATGTAATACAGAACGAGTCAATATTCCTTCTTCATACATTTTTACGGAATCCTGTATCAACCAATCGATCTATTAAGCCAATATCAAGATTCCATCACCTTACTCTCAAATTTTCTAGGGAGTCATTTCAGAACATAATTCTTGAAAATCGAATCTATTTTTTTAAAGTCTGGCATTTTTTTGAGTCGCTATGAATCTTTCCAGCTCGTTCAAAGGTAAATTCTCCCTATGCAATGAGAATCATATAATGTGGTCTATGTGGAATCAGGAGATATTCTAGAGCATATATCCAAATTAAACGGCGATGTTCAATCATCAAGGAGAAGCGCAGAGAGCGCGGTTGAGAGGAGGGGGAAAGTTTCCGGTTCTGCACTGGACGGTGTTGCATTTTCTTGCTCGCGATTTTTCGTCGCGGCGGGTGATCTTTGCTGTTGAAAGGTTTAATTGATTGATTGATGTCCTTTGTTTGTCCCAGGAGAGAAGAGTAATCACATATGGCAACATATTTCTGTTATAAATCGATGGATATATATGAGTCATTTTTTTTATTATCACCAGAATTATCGTCGATGTTCGGGGATTTTTTTGTATCTTTAGGTACGTGTTATATATGATAGAAGAAGATGAAAAGCATAGTTTATAAGTCCCAAAATTCATCCGTGTGGGCTTGACGCGATATTTTCGTTTTCAAAATTTGCGAGAAAATCGACTTTCCCGTTTCCCAATTGATTCTTCACGGATGTAAGACCCATTGAAAAATTTTTTCGAGCACATATTTCAACATGAATAAAGCTGAACGTAACAAAAAAAATACTTTGAAATCTAGAAAAGGTCAACATAACCTCAAAAGAGTAGTTTTTTGCGTAAAACCGTTTTCTTGGCCCTTCAGTCAACTTTCATCACAAAATCAATATTTTTATCGGATTCCTCGTCCAATTTTACGTCGATAATCATTCTCGGAAAGTTGGGACTTGGATGGGATTGACCGCTATGATTACAACCTTAGAAACAGGGTCATGAAAATAGTGCTGAATTACGTGGTTTTGGTGGGAGACTTATTCCACTGGACAATGAAACTGTGGGTTAGGGATAGAGCATTGACCGGACAATGATTTTTTTGTGTATTTTTTGACGTAGAAATTGAATCCGAAACCAGTTTTGCACCTTGCCATCAGGAATTCTTTCAAGTCGCGAAATACTGAATTGCCGTTTTCAGCGTTTCTTGCAGATTTTGTAGATACATGATTTCGATGGTGCAATGTTGCAGCGGGCTTCGAGCGTACTCGCATCATTTCTCACGTATTTTGACCTGCTGAACCCGATGGCAGTAGTTTGAGAGGGCTAGCATGCGTTCAAAACAATGGAAAAGCTGATGTTTTGAGTTGCTTTCAGCAAAATTTGCCTGATTTTGCGATAAATTTCGAATGCTCACGAAATTGACCAGGAAGATCCATTTATAACTCACGTGAGCGTATTTTCTTCGCTTTCATGTATACAATGAGGGAAAGTTATTTGCGATAGCCCAAGAACAGATGGGACCAATATACATGTACTATTCTGAAAGACGCGTTCTGAGCATCATCTGGAAAAGGCTCAAGCCTCCTCGTAATGAGCCAAATCCTGTGTATTTTCCCCTACTGCGCTCGGAAACTGTTGTCTACATAGGTCTGTTCTGTTACCATGACACGATATCTGAAACTTCGGAGACCTTTACTTTGGTAATATCAAGTAAACCTCGATATATAAATAAGATCCTGTCAATCATGTTCACATTGTATTCCATCCCAAGCTTATGTGGGCACTTCAATGGTTCCATTCCGAAAGCAACTGGATCTAAGCATCCAAAGTTAGATACACAATTTGGGTGTGATTGGAAGGGATCATTTGAATGATTTAAGAGGTACATACGTTAGACAAGGGAACTCGAGATTTGTTTCATCATAAGGAGGCTTGAGTTCATCTAGAAAAAATGCTTCAAACGCCTTTTTCGTTGTGAAATCTGTACGATGGCCTAGTCTATGTTTGGGCTATTGTCAATATTTCTCCCTCATTGTATACATGAAAACGAAGAGAATACGCCCTCGTGAGTTGTGAAAGTATGTCCCTGGTCGAATTATTGAGCGTTTGGAGATTTATTGCAAGATCAGGTAAATTTTGCTGATTGCAACTCAAAGAATCAGCTGTTCCATCGTTTTGAACACATGCTAGCCCTCTAAAACTACTGCCGTCGTGTTCAGCAGGTCAAAATATGTGCGAAATCATAGTTCGAGTACGCTGGAAGCCCGCTACGACGCACTACTGGCAGTCCGGTAAATTTTGTGCCATTAAGCCCATGTAATCATATGGGCTTAATGGCACAACATTTACCGGACTGCCGGTAGTGCGACGTTGGACCATCGAAATCATGTATCTATAAAATCTGCAAAAAACGCTGAAAACGGCAGTTCTGTAGAAGATCAGTATTTCGCGATTTGAAAGAATTCCTGATGGCTAGGTGCAAAACTGGTTTCGGATTCGATTTCTACGTCAAAAAATACACAAAAAAGTCATTGTCCGGTCAATGCACTATCCCTAACCCACAGTTTCGTTGTCCAGTGGAATAAGTCTCCCACCAAAACCACGTAATTCAGCACTATTTTCATGACCTTGTTTCTAAGGTTGTAATCATAGCGGTCAATCCCATCCAAGTCCCAACTTTCCGAGAGTGATTATCGACGTAAAATTGGACGAGGAATCCGATAAAAATATTGATTTTGTGATGAAAGTTGACTGAAGGGCCAAGAAAACGGTTTTACGCAAAAAACTACTCTTTTGAGGTTATGTTGACCTTTTCTAGATTTCAAAGTATTTTTTTTGTTACGTTCAGCTTTATTCATGTTGAAATATGTGCTCGAAAAAATTTTTCAATGGGTCTTACATCCGTGAAGAATCAATTGGGAAACGGGAAAGTCGATTTTCTCGCAAATTTTGAAAACGAAAATATCGCGTCAAGCCCGCTTGGATGAATTTTGGGACGTATAAACTATGATTTTCATCCTCTTTTATCATGTATAACATGTACCTGAAGTTACAAAACATCCCCGAACATCGACAAAAATCCTGGTGATAATAAAAATAATGACTCATATATATATATAATGCACGATATAAATTCTACTGACTACTGGTTTGGTCAAGGACGAAGGTTATCACAGCTTGTGATTAGTCGAGGTGTAACAGAATCAGGTACTAATGGAGTGAGAGACAAGGAGGAGGAGAGAAGGAGTGAGAGACAAAGAGAGAGGGGACTGAAGAGGGAAGGAAGAAGAGAGAAGATCGAAGATCGAAGATCGAAGAAAGAAGAAACAAGAATGAAGAATGAAGAGATGGAAGAAGATCGAAGGAAGGGAAACAACACCTGCGAGTCGTGAGAAGAGAGACGCTCGATCTAGAGCTTCACTCGAGATCGAGAAATTCTCGAATCTCGTCGAGTGAGATCGAGCGAGATCGAGTCCGGGCGTCCGAGAAAACTCGAGATCGCGAGAATGAAACGAGACGAGTACAGCCAAAATGATTCTCGAGTTGAGACGAAATGTAATGTTCGTTCTCGGACTTTCTCGCGAGACTACAGTGGAATGGAAGATTCATGACCTAACACGTTAGTCTAACTGAATTTCCTGAACTCTGAAGTAAAGTAGTACTGATAAAGGAGTAATACACTCAGGATAATTCAAGATGATGATCACATTTCTTTGGATTGTTATATCTCCATAACGACATGCGAATTCAAATGGGAATACACACTCCAAGACTCATGAGATCTATTCAAAATGAGACATGACCAAGCTGACGTCGAAATGATCAACTTCCATGCCATCATCTTGATCATCAGATGATGCAACCTCACTGCCAGTATCGGTGAAATACTTCGTGCTAAAGACATCTTTGAATTTTTCCAGAGAATTTCTCTCTTCAACTCGGAACCCCAGCTACTAGCATCAAACGAGTCTGCTTTGTGCCTTTGATCTAGAATCAAAGATACACAATGAATCTAGTTGAATTTTCTGTAGTGATCCAGGAGTTTGTCTCTTGTGGCTGGAAGTGCGAGGATAAAACGTTTATCGACAGCATTCCTGGCAACTTTCCTGTCCAATTTCAAAATACTCTTTTCGACTTTATCCAGGAGCATATTGAAAACATTCACAGCAATCGGCAGCACGACCTTTTCCTCACCTAAAATTATGTTCTTCACTTGATCGAACCATTCAAGACAGTCCAAAACCTGTTTGATAAGAGACCATTGTGCATCACTCATCTTAAACTGCTCAATATCAGAGTTTCCACACAACATGTTGAGCGGGATCTTCAATTTGTTCGATTTCTCGAGCATGTTGTAGGAAAACGACCAAGACTCGACAGCTTCCGTTCTCACCAGCGTCAATCGATTCAAATTTACCCATTGAATCAATGCAATTCTTTTTTCTCAAATTTCCCCCGAGAAATTCTCGAATCTCGTCGAGCGAGATCGATCATGATCGAGTTCAACTAATTCTGATCTCGGATTGAGATCGAGCTCGTACATGCAGTACTCGGAACGAGACGAGAGTGCCCATATTTCTCGGGATTCTTGCTCGAGTGAAGCCCTAGTCTTATCATCTTACTACAGTCGTAGAGGTACGTCCGTAGTACGATCGAACCTCTACGGCCGTAATACGATTGTAGAACTACGGTTGTGATACTGGCCGTATTACTGCCGTACTACGCTGTTATATGAGGGTTTCCACGGAACTTTTAACTTTTGTGTTACTGCAGTGTTCCAGGAGTATTTTGGACTATTCGGAGTGTGCAGGAGTGGCGTTCTATAGTATTTGGCATCATTTAATATGGACTACATTCTTTTTTGTTGGAACGCACCCTGATTTGTCAGTAGCAGACCGCAAAAGGTGATTTTTGGGTAGTTTACAAACGTACCAACGCGATTTTTTGAGTTGATAAGGCTATAACTGAAATACCTATGCCTCAACTACTTCGGTGGAATGATATATCCATCTACTAATCTCATATTTTGAGAAAATTTTTGATTCAGAGGCGTGCGCTGATTTGGATATGATATTAGCTCTCATTCATCGGTGTAACCGAGTTTTGTGGGAAAACTTTCTCTGGCTATTGTTTACGAAAATGATGAAATACCTTGTGCGAAACGGAGAATTTAGCAATAAGTTTTTGACGTTAAAAAGAAGACGAATCGAATCCCATTTGGTTTGTGAGTGTGCGTTGATCCGGACAAATTTTATAAAGCTTAAAAGTTCACAAAGTTATCGCGCCACTGGCTCTGAAAATGGTCATTTTTTGATGTCATACTCAGGAGACGTAAAGTACAGGATTGGAATGTTGTGCTCTGTTTTCTTCATCACAGAAAAGGATATAACCGCACTGTTTTGAGTTGCAATTGTCGATCGGTATTCCTGTGAGAAGCTGAGGAGAAATATTTGAATCCGGATGGTGAGCTAAATAAGCCTCTAAATGTGATGATGTGGCGCGATTTTCTTGGTTTTTACATAGTATACGGCTGAAATATGAGCAAAATAACACCACAGTGTATTCTAGAAATTTAAATGAGACTTATAGCTCTTGACTCGATTTTGGAAATTTACATCGAATTTCGGAAAAATCGATGATAAAATTCATCTTAAAGTCGAGTCAGGTAAAATATTATCCGTATCAATCATCTAGACAATATTTTGAATTGAATCTATTCGATTGAAGTTGATTCACGAATGTTTCAAGTGTGAAATTCCGTACATGTCGTTCTAAACCAGATACCTTGGCTTGGAAGAGAGTGGCACCACTTTTCTCACATGTTTTCAAGGTCTAGGAATCACATGAAACCCATTTCAAACGTGTGCGATGAGGGAATTTTTTCTTATTTCAGAAGGTCAATAGTTAAAAGTTCCATGGAAACCCTCATATACGCCGGTATCAGGGGCTGCAGTGCTATATATATTCATTCATGGCATGTTGACTGCATTTGTCTGTGTTTGACACTTCATGTGGTGTAAACAAACCCTTCTGCTGTAGCTGTGAAGAGTTGGGAATTCAACTTGGCAGCCTGCTATGACGGAAATTTCCACTACTCACTCTGATTAAAAATAAGACAGAGAGTGCTCAGTAAATAGTGACTCAATTACACTCCAGTGGAATTGGGCTAGAATCTCTGTCAGTGTCTGTGAGATTTGCTTCGTGTACCTGCAGGAGCGAGGTTAACGCACTCGGTGGCAATAATGAGCAAGTGATGAGATGCTTGTTACTTAATGTGACAAGTGCACAGGCAACTTGATGTTTGATTCTTCGAAGCCCCACACTCCCTTCACAGATCTTGTGACGGACAAGCCGTCACAGCCGAAATTTGTAAAATCTCTCGTCGCCGCCTCGAGCCAGCAACCAAAGAGTTCGAGCATTGACCCCAAATACTTCTCTTTTATTGAGGGCTGGCTCGAGGGGACGACGGAGGCAAGCGACGAGAGAGCTGGACCAGCGGAGGCAGTGCAGGTATGCCTACACCTAGGCAGCCCCTTCTACACCCCGGACAGCCGCGGTAGTCGCACAAGAGGCTGCCCGGGGTGAGCAGCCGACGGGACGCGGTTTCTACAGTTGGGTGGCCCGGAGGGCTTCCCCAGGGCCCCGAAGCCCTGTTTGGCCCTAACACCGGCCCTCCCACACCCCACGGACATGCTGCTCTTCGACACCATGCCCCGGGGCGAGTGTGTATACACCGGCGTGCGGACGACGGCAACGATGATGACGAACGTGATCTCTGTTTGGCTGATGTCGGATGTCGGCTGCTACATCGCGAGTGCGTTTCTGCGTCACACGCTGTTTGTCGGCATTGGTCGGCATGCCACACACAAATCCTTGCAACCGGCGTTTTGCGAGGAAATCGTGGCTTCCTGGTGGTGATGAGAATGTCCGGGTCGTGTGGTGGTGTGTTAGTTACGCGTGGTTTGTGCTGTGCTGAGTGTATGATGGTGACGATGGTGTACAATAGCGAGCATCGCGAACACTCACATGCCAGCATGGAGCCGTGGCCATCTCCTATGACACACGACTTTGTTATTCTTCGGAATAACAAAAATATGGCTCAAGGCCATAAAAAATGTCGTGTCGGAGCAGCACAGGCTCCGACACGACATTTTCTAGAATCGAGCGAGACCAAGAGAAAACCTGCATGTGGTGAATTCGTAGCGTGAGTGATGGTATATGGCAGCATGTTTTTCCTATCTAATTGCATGTAGTTGCTTTCGCCAGTTCTTAGATTTTCCCTCAAATATTCATTTAGGGACGATTTGAAGATGTTTTTCCATTCAAAATGATGAGATGACTATAACGTATTGTATGCAAGTGGAATGGAGTAGATTAGTTGTCTAGAAAGTATTTTGGTTGAGTTTCTGAATATCGTGGTTCAGGATCCGCAAGTAGCATCAACCTCGAATATTGTCTCTGACCTTGTTATTGGTCTCTTGTTATTTGCTGATCACCACTGAGCCATCTAGAACACCTAGAGAACTCCATTTGCCATTCTCGCAGCTCCCCAAATGTAGATGCATCATAATTACTAATGCACTCATGGCGAGGAAAATAAATTTTCAATTGTGAGCAGGAGCTCCTTAGACTTTCAGAAATAAGGTGAATTATCAATTAAATTGGAATGATGTCGTGGATAAAAAACTATTTATGAATGCTTTTCTACAATCAGACAATTGCAGCGACATGTTCTGCATTTCTCCAAAAGACCATGGGTCAATCAAATATCGGTCAACTCAATTTCCCAAATCTTGACGGCTCATGACTACACATAGTTTCAATTCCGAATTCTTGAATCAGGCAAGATAATTGCAGAGAAGTAAGAGCACTCTAGAAGCTGTTTCATAGAATAGTTGATTTCTTCTCAACAATGGTTGATGTAAGTACTTGGGGTGCGAACTTGGATATATTTTTATGAATGTGAGTTTGCATGCTTTGATACGTTATTCCAAAGTGTGAATTGAATTTACGCTGATGAATACCAATGGAGATGCCTATCTGTTTTGGAGAATCGACCTGCTTTCCAAGGAAGTTCCAGATCCATTATTCTTTTTGAGCATGAATTTTGGAATTGACGTAAAGTAAACCAAGGAAGATCTGTTTGGGAGAATCAACCTGCTTTCCAAGGGAGCACTGTATCCATTCTTGTTTCTGAACACGAATTCTGGGATTAATGGATGGTGAATCTCAAAAAGAATCTGTTTGGGAGAATCAACCTGCTTTCTAAGGGAGCTCTGGATACATTCTTGTTTCTGAACATGATTTTTGGAATTGATGGATGGTGAATCTCAAGGAGGATCTGTTTGGTAGGATCAACATACTTCCCAAGGAAGATCTGGGTCCACTTTTGTTTCTGCACATGGATTTTGGAACTCACGGATGGCAAATTTCAAGGAGATGGACCTTCTGGATGGACCTTCTCTCAATCAGGAATCCTGAATCACTGATTGGAAATCTCATTTAAACTTTAAAATTATCTCGTTTTAGAGGAAATGCTCTCTTATTTCCGAACCATTCACGTTTGTGAGCGTGAATATATTGGATGCAAGGATATAAATGGTAGATCCGTTGTGATTTGAAAAATCTGAATCTTTTTGAAGAATATTTTCAGATCATTCATTTTTGTCGAGTTGGGAAGATTGAACGCTGAGATTTGCTCTTTCTGAAGAGTAAGTCAAATTTTTCACACTTGAGACTAGTTGAGACTGATCTTGTCTCAGCTTCTGAGCGCAGATTCTTACTCGAGCTAGTCCACAAGTCATCCACCCGTGCGGTAACAAGTCAGTGTTGCCAACTACGAAAAATCACATATGAGAAGCCCATTCTAAGTGTCACCATCTACACTTAGGATATGCTACTAGTATGAGCCCGTCTGATAACCTAAGAGAGTACGACATCCTCTTAATTGGCTTTTCAATCTGATTCTCTGAGATTGTTGTGGGTTTGATATTGGTTTTTTCATTCATACTTTCGACTTTACGAGTCACCATTGGCGTTTTCACTGGTTTACAATCTTGCATATTGAATCTTTCTAATACTTTCTGTAATTTCTTCATTTAACGATTCAGAGTCCACATTTGGAGCGGGTGCAGATTCTGATGATGATGATGATGATGATGATGATGATCATAACCAACTTGGTGATGATAATGATGATGATGATGATGATGAAAAATATGAAGATGCTGAAATTGAGGATGCTGAGGATCAGGATCATTTATTGAATATACAAGAGATGCCCCGAAAGTCTAGTCGTAATTTAGAAAAGTTGAACATACCGGTGATTGAAAGGAATAAGAAGAGAATTCTGGAGTCACCCTACATTCTGCAAGAACCTAAAAAAAGTAAAAAAGAACACCAACAAGAGTTTGATGGGCTCCTTTCGCGAGCAAGCTCACACTTCTGCTATGGAAGTGGATGAACCTCTTAGTCTTGATCAATCAATAAGAGAAACCATTAGACGCCCAGAACATTGGGAAACATATCTCGACTTAACAGAGGGTAACCTCCCCGGTCTAACCACCCAGTATATGACAGAATTCTTTAAAAATCACAAAGAGAATGACCACGTGTACGGTCCGCGATTTGTTATTGAAACAGATGGCAAGAGTGATCTTAGAGGCGGGAGAAGTTCTATGAGTTTTGATAGACACATAGACAAGGTGTATTTGGACAAAATACACTCTTTCCCCGCTAGCAGAGGTCTATTTGAATTAATTTTCAAAAACAAACCACACCACTTCACCAACTCAGATCTCGTACACTACAAAAGATTTTCAGAAATCAGCCTACCACATAGAATAGGTAATGATCCTAAAGCCAGACTCATCGGTTCAATATCATGGAAATGTAAAAATATTGTGAGAAACTTGTGTGGTAAGAAACCTCCACCACTAAATGAATCATCATCATCGGAAAATTCCAATGATGAGATGCGAGGAAAAGGATTGGTGGAAGGAGAATTAAAGCGGGTCATGGACAGAGACGTTATGACATTTCGTAATAACTCTAACCTAGATCACGTGTACTGGAATAACCCAAACGAACTGTTAGAAAGGCTCGATTTGTTAATGAGGTCATCATACATAGGAAATTCAGGTCTTGAGAATGAAATAAATAGTATACTCGAAGAGTTGCGGGAAGGGGGGGGTACATTGTATAAAAGGTGTTGCACTCTAAGACCTCCATCATTCTGTGTTCAGAAATCACAGAGCATAAAACCATTGAGTAGAAAGCGATGGAGTCGCTTCAGAAGGAACTTGAATCTGTGGGTGTGAGAAATGGGGGAACAGCTTCAGCAAGCACTCCATCTTCTCGTCCTGTTGAAGATTCTCAAGCTGGAAATTCATCTCATAGAGAAAAAAGAGTATCGCATGAGAAAACAGTCAGCGGTGCAGGAGGAGGAGGAGATGGAGTTAAATCAGAAACCAACATCAAAAAAACTGAAGAAAAAGAACAAATGTCTGTTGCTGTGAAAAGCGGTGAGTAGAGATTGACATTTTTTCCTTCAATCATTTTGTTGTTGTTGTTGTTTGAATGAATAAGAAATTTTTTTCTATGATGTTACAGGTGGGCCTAGTGAGATAGCAGTTACTAGTGTCTTTCGCAATATGTTGAGAACCACTTCAATTGATGAGCAGCAACAGCAAGTGTTACTTCGAATTTTTAAGGAGAATTATGTGCGAGTTGCTGCGAATCCAGATCTAACTTTCAAAGAGAAGATCACATTTGTGCTTGATGCTGTTGCAAGCAAGATTACTGAAGAATTACCTGGGTAGGAAAAGGAATTGGTTAGCACTTTTACTAGACCCTTGAACATCTCATTCGGTGAAATGAATTCAAAATTCGAAGAAAATGCAAAACTCTATGAAAATCTCCAAAAGGAAGTGAAAGTTGTGAAATCTAATTTGGAATTACATACTAGTTATGTTGATTTGAGGATGAATAGATATGGAGATGTGCCGAAAGCTATTTCAACAGAGTTGGCTGAACTACGTCGAGAATTTGCTGGGTTAGTTAGAGAACATCATAAGTTGCTTGATGAAGTGATGAAACTCCGAGCTGATGTTGTGCTTTACAAGAGCGTGACGAATGAATGAGCTAAAATGTTAGCGAATCATGGAGAGATCTCTGAAAGAAAAATTACTGCTCTCGAGAAGTCGGTTGATCAGCGTCTTCGGGTAAATGATGAACTTACTAAGGAAAATCAGGATTTCAAAACTGAATCAACACGTTCGTGTAAATTCGTAATAGATGGATTGAAGAAACGCGATGAGATCTATGATCGGATGCAGAGAGACCAGGCTGTTGTATTACAGCGGATCTTAGATTTGGAAAAACGAGTTCTCGACAATGCTGCTTCTAATGATACTGCTTTGGTTGATACACGCTCCTATATTGATGAACTCCACCAACAAATCACCCGTCAGAATGATCGTTTGACAACATTTAGATCGGAATTGGATGATGACGATGATGATCAACAAAAAATTATTGAAAGAATGGAGTCAAGGATGGATCAATTTGACAGAGACGTTCAAACAATCGACTCCAAAGTTGCTCATGAGCCTGAGAATAATCAGAGAATCTTATCAATAGTTGAGGACAATAGCAGAACTCTAAATCATCTTGTTGAATAAATGCGCAGGATGCTTGACAGATCTTTGTAATGAACTTTAAGCTATTATTCATGTATTCTTCCAATCATGTAAACCTTCAAACTTCAATCATTCAATAAGATAATATTTCAATTTGTATCTAGAAATATTAATATTCTCTCCCCTTTCTATCATGTAATCCATTCGTTTTCTGTTTTAATGCATACAATTTCAATCAATTAAGAATATGAGAAAAAAAAATGATTTTTGGGTTGTAAGATCTATTTTGGAAATATCTTGAGAATAAAAATGATTGTATTTTTTCAAGAAACAATGGTTCCTTCTTAATCTCGCAACATGTTAATAATCATATACACATATTCATGTTTAATCCATATTCTTTTCTACCAGTCTATAATCACCATACGCAAGAGTTTCAATCCCATCCTCGAGACAAACTCTCTTATCATCAAAAGGACTGATGAATACTTTCTTCTCAGTAACTGAAAACACAATGTGATTGAGAGTTCTCATACTTCTCTGCTCCCCCGGTAGAATGTCTTTGTTAAACAAACAATTCTTACAATCCTGGAAGGTAATTCTATTTTTCATTTGTACTCTACTAAGACCTTTAGCACACTTTTTCTCATGAGTACCTGGCTCTGTTTGAAGCAAGAGACTGTATGATTTTGGTCTTAGAAAAACAGCTTCTCGAATGATACTAGTAGGACATTCATCTGACATGATTCCAGGTACTTATTTATTGAGATTGATTGGGATTCCGTATCTGTTGTTTGGTTGATACACCGAGGTATCAAAATGAGTATAGCAATCTCTTTTGATCATATCTGTATAAAAGTCAAATGAAAAGCTATACAGTAGTCCGTCTGTGTCTACGTATAACAAATTACTCTGTTTACCCGGAAATTTCTTCATGATATAGTTATAGTGGAAATCATACAACGTGATCTTTGATATATCAAGGATTGAGAACCCAACATATGTAGGTTTTCCGATTTCTATACGAGTTTTCGCCATCTCTACAGCTGCAAGGTTTTCGCTAAAGACAACCATTCGTTTAAAACGATCAGATGCAATGAGAGCATTAAGTCCAAATCGGCCGTCCCATTTGTTTACAAGGACAATATTTACACGCTTCTTCATAATCTCTATACATTTCCTAAAAATACTATTACTCATCAATTTGTATGGGTTTTTATCAAAGGAACTAGTTGACATCTGTCTAAAACTAGTGTTCAAATTAATGTACGACTTGAGCCAGGCTCTCTGTTCAAATTTTAAGATTCTAGAAATCTTGGTCAATATTAAACCATTGGACAAGCACTGTTCTAAATATCTATAATGTATGATGTAATTTTTCTTATCATATAGAGTTGTCATTAGTTTTTGATTTCCATGGGTTGCACCAAGTGAGATGCAAAAGGTAGATCAGAATGGTTTTTGTGAATCTTAGCGGGATACGTTAAATCTACCATGAGTATGTAATCGATGTTGGAATCATCAGGGATTTTTACAACATCAAAGTTCGGATCTTCAATCCATTAAAAATTTTTCACTGGTAACTTTATTGCAAAACCGAAGAGATTGTTAACGTCAAAATAACCGATAAACTTCTGCTCCTTGGAGCTGTCATAATCAAACATATATGGATTATTTGATTCCGCGTAATGTCTTATAGCATAACATATTCCACCTCTCACACCTTGTTCTAGGAACAATAACATGGTTAGACTTTTAATTATTTCAAGTTCAACTTTAGTATGTAATAACATACACTCCCGTGTGAAGGCCGGGAGTGTGAAGAAATGAGCTGGATCAAGTCTAAAGCTTTTCATACAGCTTGAACGGAAATTTTGAAATATATCTGCTAATAATAAGATATCACATTTCATATATAACAATGCGTATTCACACAAGTCTTTTATACTAAACATAGTCCAGATCTGTTTTACATGATTATAGTCTGTGTCGGAGATGGAGCTCTCTGTTAATATGTTATAGAATTCATCCTTAGATGGTATTTGAGTCTCGGAGAGTCTTTCTAGACTATCAACATAGTCATATGGAAAATTACTTCTCTTTGTTAACAAACCAAAAATCTCAGCCTGATCTAACCCCGTTTGCTGTGCAATCGTCTCAATTTGCTCTTGAGAGTGGGCTCGCAGAATCAATTTGTTATCATCAGGAAGTAGTCTAGCAAGACTATCTAGACTAGCGTTCAAAAATTTCAGTGAATCGATGAATCGGAGTTGAATTCTTGAGTTATTCACATACTTTCTGAAAGAAATATACTGTTCCATATTCTGTGGTATGATTGAAATTCTCCCATCTATTGCGTTTGCGATGTGTGTGATGATGAAATGAGCATCATACCTGTGAGAGAAAAATGAATGGAAAAATAGAAAAATTGAATTTACTTGATATAGTGAATTGATTGGTTGAGAGAAAAACAACTCACCGGGAAAGATTATGATAAATAACTGGAATGATGAATGACTTGCGATATGAGAGGTTACATGATCGATGCGCCAAAGACCTCGGTCGACCTGTGTGATGGTCGTGATCGATCACAGGACTGTCATCTGGTTGGAACTCCTTCTCACAGATGTGACATGTTCTAACTTGTTGTAAGGCCATTCGCTCCTCATCAGTCATATGAAGAGGGATTGGATTTGACAGCTCCTAACAATCACATGATGATGTAATTCCAGTAAAAACTATGAATATATAATACTCACTTGTTCCACTTCCTGGGCAATTCTTTCAAGCTCCAAAGCAAACCATTCGGAGTCATCAGCTCCAACGTGGTAAGCGTACACAAACTTTTCCGAATTATATTTAATATGTAAATAATAGCCTATAGAGAATGGAATATGTCTCTGGTAGGCATTTTGAACTAATTCAACGTTTGCACGCTTGCTTACATTCATATCATCTGAATGTTTGAAATATTCTGAATTTGTTTCAGTTAAATAACATTCATAGTCAGTATAAACAATATACGGAGCCTCCAACATTTTATGATATTTCGTAAATTTAACAACGTCTTCCTTTGGAAAAGTTACCGTGCATTGATCCTTATTTTTTAAACAAAGCTCTTTATGCATCACTAATTTTTCATTTGTGTAAAAATAATGCAAACATCTCCTACATACAGAAACACTGTGTGTGAGGTTAGGTACTAGCTATTTGGATAAATTTCTAATACAAAGATAATGGTTATCAAGTAGGAGCAGATCAATATGTTTCATCTGTTCAGTTTTTGTTAAATAGAGAGGGTAAAAATTCTTCTCTGAATGATCGGCTCACTATACATTTATGCTATAACCTTTATTCTGTTTTTTAAAATTTGAAATTGATTTCAATTGAACGGGAAAGCTCATCCTAGAGAATTTAAAATGCAAACTAGGATCTGGATAAGCAATTTGTGAATGTTTACTCACCTGAGTAACATTGAATAACGCAGGCATTGAAGACCCAAGGAAGCATCGGTCATCAGTTGTTTGAATGTTTATTACAGCATTTCTGCGTGCAATCCATTTGGGTACATCTTTTTTTGAAGATCCACAAACAGGATTATATTTAATTATGTTAATTTTCAAATTCAAAATTTCAGAGAGGGACCATCCACTACCCTCGCCCTCGTGTTCAGAAATCTGATCAATTATATCCTGAGTAGCACTATTCGATATTAGTGAAGTTTCATAATGTGTTTGGAAATATTTAACATTCAACGAAGAGTCGAGCAACTCAAGTCGAGCTGCTAATATTAAATTCACTTTGATATTTTTCAACTCGCGAATAATTGATCTGATAAATCTTAAGACTCCTGGTAATGCTCGTTGTAGAAATTCTTCGATGTTTTGACAACTAATAGTTCCAACAAATCCAGTGCGAATCCGATTCTGGAATGCACTTTCACCTTTAAAGAAAATCAATTTATCCGAGCTTTTTTTAGTTCGATTTGAATATTTATGTAGAAGTATTTTCTTATTCAATCGACATTGATCAATATAAGATTCGTATTTAGGTTTGAATTCAGTTCTTTTCTTTTTGAATTCAGAAGAATTTGGAATATCTAACATTCTAGTTTCTAATTGTGCGAATTTCCTCGCGAGTCTTGGAAGACGTGAAAAGTTTTCAAAATCACGATTTTTGGAGAAATTGAAACGCGTTAAGAGCGTCTCGTAATCTAATTCAATCATATCGAATATTTTGATAGGTTGATATTCAACCATGATTAGAGCTTACCCAAAAACCCGTCCGTGTACGCTATGAATTACGAGGAACTCTAACCAGAATGATTTCACATGCGTCTATTTATATGCTTCACCTCTACATCAAACTACCTGAGAATTACATGAGAACGTTAAGTAGAAGCCTAATGGGATGAAAAAATCCAAAAGGTTGCGCTAGCCTCCTGTATCGCCTTCTCATTCCCACATGAATGCTTTACAATTGATATAACAGAGTGAATACCCACATAACACGCAATAGCTTAGGGAAGCGTCAACTTTTTGAAGAAGAATCCAAGTAGAAGCTGGAGCGAGATATTTCCACATCAAATGTCTGAGGAATGAATAAGCTTCAAACTCTGTTGTTATAAACTGACACATGTGATGTATTATTGGAGCTTGAACTGTGTCACCCAACGAATTGAAAGAGTCGAACCTTTCAAGTTGTATATGGATTGTGTAAGTATTACTATGTACCGAGGTACGTGTGATTTACGATGAGTTCAACAAAAGCGTGAACTTTTTCGAGAAAAATTCTACTAGACGTTACAGTGGTGAGAGATTGGAAAAATGATTAGAGTAGTTAACATCAAAACTAGGGGGTATATGAGAGTTCCAAACTCCGTAGTTATAAACTATGATATGCTATATACGATTGGAATGTAAGCTCTTAACATAATCAAGAGTAACACCTTTCAAGTTGTGTAATGCATACATTGAGAGTGTGAACCATGACTAAGGTTTACATGATTTACGATAAGTTCTAGGAGAGCGTAGACTTTTGTTGAAAGAATTTGATCGAACGATGGAGTGAGAGTAGTTTCTACTTCAAATCTCTGAGTATATAAGAGCTTGAAACTCTGTAGTTTCCAGTCAGTCTACCAGTGGCCATGGCAGTATTCCACAAAATTAGTAAGTATAACCCAAACCAATACAATACCAAAAAAATTATTGATCTTGATATTCAACATCCATACCGAGTAACTTCGGTAAAAAATATCAAGACTAACAAGGAGAGGACAAGACATTTGGATCACCAATTTTGTCCAAAATTTTTTTACAGTTTTGTATTACCTAGAATATGAAGAATCCAAAGTAACTCCGTCAAATGGGCCTGCTGTTCAAAGTTACAGCCCATGACATTAACATTGCCCATATAGGCCCATGTTAAAGAGTGATATATATATATATATATATATATATATATTTAATTATCGACATTTATGACGACCGAGAGCAGATTGGTTTTTTGTGAGGAATTTGGATTTATCATGCGTACCTAGCCATAACATAACATTCTGCTTCGGTAAATTCCCACTGGATTGCCCATGGCAGGTAATTTACTGATTTCTAAATTTATAGGGACTTATGCCGACCATCGATGAAAATACGCATTCATGACGACCAAAATTCAGGAATATGAGCACTTATGATGACCGGAGCAGATAAGGATTTGATCGAGAATGTAAGCCTTATACCGCCAAAATATGATATATTCTCTCATATTTTCGCGACATTCTCCTTGTATCGCGCGGTATTGCTAAATACTTTTCCCTGAATATTTTAGATAATTATGACGACCGGTATATATGTGTCTCTACTGCACTTTAGACAATTATGACGACCGCGACAGATATTCGCTCGACCCCATAGCACGCGGTTAGGCTGAAAGGCAGAAAAGTCAAGAGCGAATGGGGAGGGGAAATTCTTGTGAGGTTCGATTTCGGGTGTTTCTAAGAACATTTTCCAGGAAAAAATCGGAAAAATTCGTCGGTGGATTTTGAGATAGTTAATCTCCCATCTTCTTCATGAAGGGTATGTAGGAGCTGATCTCTCTCGCGCATTCATGGTGTTTCGTATGAACCTTGGAGGACGGGTTTCATCGAAAAATAGCTAGGATCGTTTTCTAAAGATTTATTTGGAGATGAACAAGCTAATGTGCCTCATAAGTACCAGTATATATGTGTCTGCAGTGCACTCTAGATAATTATGACGACCGCAGTAGATCCTTGCTCAACCACATAGCACGTGGCTAGTTGGAAAGGCTGAAGAGACGAAAGTAGATGGAAATGGAAAATTAGTGTGGGATGTGATTCCGGGTGTCTCTACGATCATTTTCCAACACGAATCGAAAAAATTCGGACGGATTCCAGAATAATTCACTTTCCCGGTTATTCTCATGATAAACGATAAGTAAAAGCTTGTCTCTCTCGAACATTCGACGTTACTGATATGAACCTCGAGAGACGGATTCCATCGATAAATAACTAGAATACTTTCTTGTGGATCCTACTATATCATGCAACCACGATATTCCTAACAAAGCATACATGCACAAGCACAGGGCATGGAAATAACCGGCAGATTTCCCCATCAATATTTATTCATCGGCATTTCAATGACCGAGAGCCGATAGGTTTTTCGTGAGAAATTTGGATCTATCATGCGTACCTACTCATAACTCAACATTCTGCTTCGGTAAATTCTCACTGGAGTGGCCCGCGGCAGGCGATCTACTGATTTCTGAACTGATATGGGCTTATGTCGACCATCGACGGAAATATGCATGAATGACCCCGAGAATTCAGGAATATGAGCACTTATGACGACCGAAGCAGATAAGGATTTGATCGAGAATGTAAGCCTTATAACACCAAATATGATATATTCTCTCGCATTTTCGCGATATTCTCCTTGTATCGCGCGGTATTGCTAAATACTTTTCCCTGTTCATTTTAGATAATTATGACGACCGGTATATATGTGTCTCTACTGCACTTTACATAATTATGACGACCGCGACAGATATTCGCTCAACCCCATAGCACGCGGTTAGTCGGAAAGGCAGAGAAGTCGAGAGAGAATGGGAATGGAGAATTCTCTTGAAGTTAGATTTCGGTCGTCTCTAAGATTATTTTCAAAGCAGAATCGGGAAAATTCGTGGGTAGATTTTGAAATGGGCTTCTCCTTCATAAGTGGTATGTAGGAGCTGGTCTCTCACGCATTCGTGGTGTTTTGTACGAACTTGGGAGGACAGGTTTCGTCGAAAAATAGCTAGAATCGTTTTTCGTAGATTATTTTGGAGATGAAAAGCTAATGTGCCTCATAACTACCAATATATATGTGTCTGCAGTGCACTCTAGATCATTATGACGAACGCAGAAGATCTTCGCTCTACCTCATGGCACGAGGCTACTCGGGAAGGCTGAAAAGTCGAAAGTGGATGGAAATGAAAAAGTCATGTGGGATGTGATTCCGGGTGTCTCTTTGATCATTTTCCAACATGAATCAAAAGAATTCGGATGAATTCCAGAATGTTCGACTTTTCCGGTGTTTTTAATGATAAATGGTAAGTGAAAACTTGTCCCTCTCATGCATTCGAAGTGACTGGTATGAACCTAGAAGGACGGATTCCAGCGAAGCGGTTCAAGCCAGCGAAGCGGTTCATCCCATCCCGCAATGAGCGCAGCTCCGAAAGCGTTACTTCTCTATGGAATGTCGGAACTTTATAGAGGATCCAACTATCCGTAGGACGTCGGCGGTCCTACATGATGCTTATCTGTATTGTTTCCCTTCTGCAACGGTCCTGTGGATAGCCCCGAGAGATGACGACAGGCCAGGGAGAGACCAAAGCGCTGGATTGGACCTCGTATAGCAGGACAGAACGGTAGAAGATCAAAATGCCGTCAATAGCCGAATTGTCTCGCGATTTGATGACTCACAGAGGATGACATCCTCGAGAGCGACTCCAATGGTTGGCGAGGCGTCTGATCCGATCCCACAATGAGCAGAGCCCCTTGTGCACTACTCCTCTATGGAAAGTCGAAATGCTGTAGAGGACCCAACAATTCGAAGGACCTCGGCGGTCATACATGATGTTTTTTTGTATGGTTCCTTCGATGCAATTCTTTCGCTGAACTAGCCCCAAGGGAGAACAACAGGCCCCTGGATGACTATAATACTAGTTCAGACCTAGCGTAACGCAACAGAACAGTAAAAGATCAAGATGGCGTCAATAGTCGGGTTGCATCACTTGCTCTGATACCAGAGCCACCCTCATGCCTTGCGAGGCGGCTGATGCGTATCCATAGTGAGCAGAGCTCAGAGTGCACTCCACTCCATGAAATGTCAGGACGTTATAGAGGCAGCAATAACTCGGAAGATGTAGGCGGTGATTTATCATGCTCTCTAGTATCGGCCATTCTATGCGTTTCTCCTGCAAGAACAGCGCCAGTCGATGACGACCTAGCGTAACGCAACAGAACAGTGAGAGATCAAATTGCCGTCAAGAGTCGAGTTGTATCGACCGCTCACATTCGAGAGACACTCTCATTGCTAGCGAGGCGGCTGATGAGCTCACACAATGAGGAGAGCTCCGAGTGCACTCCTACTCTATGGTATGTCGGAACGTTGTAGAGGATCCATGAATTCGAAAGATGTAGGCGGTCATTCATCATGCTCTTTGGTATCGGCCATTATATGGAATTCTCCTGCAACCACAGCCCCAAGCGATGACGAACGGCCAGTAAAAGACAGAAATGCTAGTTCAGACCTGGAACAACATAACAGAACAGTAAAAGATCAAAAAGCCGTCAGAACCTGGGTTGTATTGCTCGTTGGTCACTCAAAGGAGATAACATCATCGAGAACCACTTTCGAAGCCAGCGAGGCGGTTCATCCCATCCCGCAATGAGCAGAGCTCCGAAAACGTTACTACTCTATGGAATGTCGGAACTTTATAGAGGATCCAACTATTCGTAGGACGTCGGCGGTCCTACATGATGCTTATCTGTATCGTTTCTCCTCTGCAACGGTTCTGTGGATAGCCCCGAGAGATGACGACAGGCCAGAGAGAGACGAAAGCGCTGAATTGGACCTGGTACAACAGGACAGAACGGTAGAAGATCAAAATGCCGTCAATAGCCGAATTGTCTCGCGAGTTGATGACTCACAGAGAATGACATCCTCGAGAGCGACTCCAATGGTTGGCGAGGCGTCTGATCCGATCCCACAATGAGCAGTGCCCCTTGTGCACTACTCCTCTATGGAAAGTCGAAATGCTGTAGAGGACCCAACAATTCGAAGGACCTCGGCGGTCATACATGATGTTTTTTTGTATGGTTCCTTCGATGCAATTCTTTCGCTAAGCTAGCCCCAAGGGAGAACAACAGGCCCCTGGATGACTATTATACTAGTTTAGACCTAGCGTAACGCAACAGAACAGTAAAAGATCAAGATGGCGTCAATAGTCGAGTTGCATCACTCTCTCTGATACCAGAGCCACCCTCATGCCTTGCGAGGCGGCTGATGCGTATCCATAGTGAGCAGAGCTCAGAGTGCACTCCACTCCATGAAATGTCAGGACGTTATAGAGGCAGCAATAACTCGGAAGATGTAGGCAGTGATTTATCATGCTCTCTAGTATCGGCCATTCTATGCGTTTCTCCTGCAAGAACAGCGCCAGTCGATGACGACCTAGCGTAACGCAACAGAACAGTGAGAGATCAAATTGCCGTCAAGAGTCGAGTTGTATCGACCGCTCACATTCGAGAGACACTCTCATTGCTAGCGAGGCGGCTGATACGATCACACAATGAGTAGAGCTCCGAGTGCACTCCTACTCTATGGTATGTCGGAACGTTGTAGAGGATCCATGAATTCGAAAGATGTAGACGGTCATTCATCATGCTCTCTGGTATCGGCCATTATATGGCATTCTCCTGCAACAACAGCCCCAAGCGATGACGAACGGCCAGTAAAAGACAAAAATGCTAGTTCAGACCTGGAACAACATAACAGAACAGTAAAAGATCAAAAACCCGTCAGAACCTGGGTTGTATTGCTCGTTGGTCACTCAAAGAAGCTAACATCATCGAGAACCACTTTCAAAGCCAGCGAGGCGGTTCATCCCATCCCGCAATGAGCAGAGCTCCGAAAGCGTTACTACTCTATGGAATGTCGGAACTTTATAGAGGATCCAACTATCCGTACGACGTCGGCGGTCCTACATGATGCTCATCTGTATCGTTTCTCCTCTGCAACGGTTCTGTGGATAGCCCCGAGAGATGACGACAGGCCAGAGAGAGAGAGACGAAAGCGCTGAATTGGACCTGGTACAACAGGACAGAACGGTAGAAGATCAAAATGCCGTCAATAGCCGAATTGTCTTGTAAGTTGATGACTCACAGAGGATGACATCCTCGAGAGCGACTCCAATGGTTGTCGAGGCGTCTGATCCGAACCCACAATGAGCAGAGCCCCTTGTGAACTACTCCCCTATGGATAATCGAAATGCTATAGAGGACCCAACAATTCAAAGGACCTCGGTGGTCATACATGATGTTTTTTTGTATCGTTCCTTCGATGCAATTCTTTTGCGAAACTAGCCTCAAGGGAGAACAACAGGCCCTGGATGACTAAAATACTAGTTCAGACCTAGCGTAACGCAACAGAACAGTAAAAGTTCAAGATGCCGTCAATAGGCGACTGACATCACTTGCTCTGATACGAGAGTCGACCTCATGCCTAGCGAGGTGGCTGATCCGAATCCATATTGAGCAGAGCTCCGAGTGCCTTCTACTCCATGAAATGTTAGGACGTTATAGAGGATCCAACAACACGAACGATGTAGGCGGTCATACATAATGCTCTCTGGTATCGGTCAATCTATGTGATTCTTCTGCAAGAACGGCTCCAAGCGATGACGACAACCCAGTGGAAGACAAAAATGCGAGTTAAGACCTTGCGTAATGCTTTAGAACAGTAGAAGATCAAAATGCCGTCGAGGGTCGAGTTGTATCGCCCGCTCACATTCGAGAGCCACTCCCATGGCAAGCGAGGCGGCTGATACGATCACAAAATGAGTTGAGCTCCGAGTGCACTCCTCCTTTACGGTATGCCGGAACGTTATGGAGGATCCATTGATTCGAAAGATGTAGGCGGTCATTCATCATGCTCACTGGTATCGGCCATCATTTGGAATTCTCCTGCAAGAACAGCCCCAAGCGATGACGAACGGCCAGTAAAAGACAGAAATGCTAGTTTAGACCTGGAACAATATAACAGAACAGTAAAAGATCAAAAAGCCGTCAGAATCTGAGTTGTATTGATCGTTAGTCACTCACGCAAGATAACATAATCGAGATTCAGATTCGTGTCCAGCGAGGCGGTCAGTCCTATTCCACAATGAGCAGAGTTCCGAAAGCACTACTACTCTATGGAATGTCGAAACGTTGTAGAGAATCCAACCATCCGAAGAACTCCTGCGGTCATACATGATGCTCATTCGTATCGTTACACGTCTTCAAATTCCTGCAGATCGCCTCGAGAGATGACGATAGGCCAGGAAAGGACGAAAGCGCTGAATAACACCTAGTACATAAGGATAGAACGGTAGAAGATCAAAGTGCCGTCAAAAGCCGAATTGTCTTGCAAGTTGATGACTCAAGGAGGATGACATCCTCGAGAGCGACTCCAATGGTTGACGAGGCGTCTGATCCGATCCCACAATGAGCAGAGCCCCTTGTGCACTACTATTCTATGGAAAGTCGAAATGCTATAGAGGACCCAACAATTCAAAGGACCTCGGCGGTCATACATGATGTTTTTTTGTATCGTTCCGTCGATGCAATTCTTTTGCGAAACTAGCCTCAAGGGAGAACAACAGGCCCTGGATGACTAAAATACTAGTTCAGACCTAGCGTAACGCAACAGAACAGTAAAACATCAAGATGCCGTCAATAGACGAGTTGCATCACTTGCTCTGATACGAGAGCCATCCTCATGCCTAGCGAGGTGGCTGATCCGAATCTATAGTGAGCAGAGCTCCGAGTGCACTCCACTCTATGAAATGTTAGGACGTTATAGAGGATGCAACAACTCGAACGATGTAGGCGGTCATACATAATGCTCTCTGGTATCGTTCAATCTATGGGATTCTCCTGCAAGAACGGCCCCAAGCGATGACGACAACCCAGTGAAAGACAAAAATGCGATTTAAGACCTTGCGTAAAGCTTTAGAACAGTAGAAGATCAAAATGCCGTCAGAAGTCGAGTTGTATCGACCGCTCACATTCAAGAGCCACTCCCTTGGCTAGCGAGGCGGCTGATACGATCACACAATGAGTAGAGCTCCGAGTGCACTCCTACTCTATGGTATGTCGGCACGTTATGGAGGATCCATTCATTCGGAAGATGTAGGCGGTCATCCATCAACCTCTCTGGTATCGGCCATTATATGGAATTCTCCTGCAACAACAGCCCCAAGCGATGACGAACGGCCAGTAAAAGACAGAAATGCTAGTTCAGACCTGGAACAACATAACAGAACAGTAAAAGATCAAAAAGCCGTCAGAACCTGGGTTTTATTGCTCGTTGGTCACTCAAAGAAGATAACATCATCGAGAACCACTTTCAAAGCCAGCGAGACGGTTCATCCCATCCCGCAATGAGGAGAGCTCCGAAAGCGTTACTACTCTATGGAATGTTGGAACTCCATAGAGGATCCAACTATCCGTAGGACGTAGACGGTCCTACATGATGCTCATCTGTATCGTTCCTCCTCTGCAACGGTCCTGCGGATAGTCCCGAGAGATGACGACAGGCCAGGGAGAGACAAAAGCGCTGAATTGGACCTGGTACAACAGGACAGAACGGTAGAAGATCAAAATGCCGTCAATCGCCGAATTGTCTTGCAAGTTGATGACTCACAGAGGATGACATCCTCGAAAGCGACTCCAATGGTTGGCGAGGCGTCTGATCCGATCCCACAATGAGCAGAGCCCCTTGTGCACTACTCCTCTATGGAAAGTCGAAACGCTATAGAGGACCCTACAATTCAGAGGACCTCGGCGGTCATACATGATGTTCTTTGGTATCGTTCCTTTGATGCAAATTTCTCGCGTAACCTAGCCCCAAGCGATAACAACAGGCCAGTGGAAGTTCCAAATCCCCGTTAAGACCTAGAGTATAGCAACAGAACAGTAAAAGATCAAAACGTCGTGAATATCGGAGATGTAACACTCGTTGACCATCCTTAAAGGACAACCTACTCGAGAACTATCCCATGGTTAGCGAGGTGGTTGATCCGAATCCACATGAACAGAAATTCAAGTACCATGCTACTGCATCAAATGTCGAAATGCTATGGAGGAACCAACGATACGAACAATCTCGGCGGTTATACATCATGCACCTCGGTTATCGTTTATTCTACGGAATTTTTCCGCGAAAATAGCTCCAAACGATGGCGACATTCCAGTTGAAGACATAAATGCTAATTCAGAAACTAGAAAAACACGACAAAGCAGTGAAAGATAAAAATGCCATCCGCGACGGAGTGGTATTACTCGTTGACCACTCTCCGAGAATAACATCCTCGAGAGCCGGTCGATTGTCTGGTGAGGCGGCTGATCCGGTTCCACAATGAGCACAGCTCCGTGTACATTACTACTCTATGAAATGTCGAAATGCTATGGTAGTCCCAATAATTCGAATAACCTGGGCGGTCATACATGATGCTCTTTGATGTCATTTTTTCACGCAATCCTCCTGCGGAACTAGCCCCAAGAGATGACAAGAGGCCAGTAAAAGACAAAAATGCTGATCAACACCTAGAGTAACGCAACCGAACAGTAGAAGATCAAAATGACACCAATAGCCGAGTTCTTTTGCTCGTTGATCACTCACAAAAGATAACATCCTGAGGGCCACTCTCGTGTCTAGCGAGATGGTTGACCTATTCCACAATGAAAAGAGCTCCGAGTGCCCTACCACCCTACAGAATGTCGAAATATTACATAGGATCCCGCAATTCGAAAAACCTCGGCAGTTATACATGATGCTCTTCGATATCATTCCTTTCATGCAATTCTTCTGCAGAACTAGCCCCAAGAGATAACAACAGGCCAGTGAAAGAGATGAATGCTAGTTTAGACCTAGAGTAACACAACAGAACAGTCGAAGATCGAAATGCCGTGAGTACAAGAGTTGTTATGGTTGTTGATCGCTTACACATGATATCCATCTGAAGAGTCGCTCTCAGGTGTAGCGAGACTGTTGATCCGATTCCACACGAAGCATCGATCCAAATGCACTATGACATGTAAAAATGCTATGAAAGCGAGAAAGTGCCTTCTCAGCCTCCGTCATGGATAATGATCCATGATCACGTAACTCGGAGTGCATGATTTGAAGAAATTCGGAACGCTACAGAGGAACCGACGATTTGAAGCAGCTCCGCGATCGGTTGGGTTACGTTCTTTCTAATCCGATTTCTTGAGAAGTATTCGAGCAGGTTGGTTTCTTTATTGATTCATGCCAACGTTTAGCTTGTCAAATTTCCACAAGCATCATCAGGGCATTACATACTATTACATATTATACTGTGCTAACTAAAAGTGATTGTGTGTCTGACTATTGTTCATTCCAAGATCACCCTGCCGTAAACAACAAATGCCCTGATGATGCTTGTGGAAATTTGACAAGCGGAATGTTGGAATGAATCAATAAAGAAACCAACCTGCTTGAATACTTCGCAAGGAAAAGTCACTCCATCCCTAAGTATGAAATGCTACATATTAACAGAAAGAACTATGAAAAACAGATAGGGCATGAATTTAAGCACCTTAATAACTAGGAAAAACTATTTAATTGACAACATCAAAGTGGAAATGTGGAGCAAGAGTTTTCCTAGTAAGAGCATGAACAACAATATTTGCAAAGACACTCATCAGATTTTAACTAGCTTCTACTCAAGTTTGAGGAGAGATTCTAAGAGAAATCGCATCTCAACACTAAAAAAGTGTAACATATGCAAACCAGTAGGTGATGCCACCAAGCTCAAGATCATGGAGTTGAAGTAAAGCTCGGTGTTGAAATACGCACCTTTTAAATCAGGCTTGATTACATCCCATTGGTGTCGAAGGAAAGTTGTCAAGGCTTGGAGATTGCTCAATTTTGATTGACCTTTGTAATACATGTCTGATATACTTTGAGATACTTCCATGACTTCATCTAACGATGGGCAACTGTTACGGGTGATCTCAGATTCAAATTGTTTGTGAATACATTTTATTGGGATGTGACATCAAGGTCAAACATGGCGGCCGCACGCCCCGACTTTAACACGGGCTTGTTACTAGACAGCGCCATCTGCGGCGAGTCGGGAACTATTGCATGCCCCCAGAATTTAACATGGATGTCACTTCCCAATAATCAGAGAATATCTGTCATCCTCATATTGCATTCCTATCTTATTACTTTCAATAGTGGGAACAGACTGACAACAGTCAGCCACATTGATTCGTTTTCTATTCAATATTGAAAGAAAGTGATCCATGCCTGAATAAACGGAAATTGGTCCACACTTTGCTTATATGGTCAAATAAAGTGTCAATCAACTCGATCGGGATGAAACTTGAAAATGTTGTGATATGGTCAAATAAAGTGTCACTCAACTCGATCGGGATGAAACTTGAAAATGTTATGGAGCATGATCACAGAAGAAAGTTCCGGGTAAGAAAGGTCAGTTCCACGATCTCATATACAGGTCTGGGCACTCCATACAGCAGAGCCTTCGCGTTCTTGAGTCGTGGCTCGGCAATATGGCCGCCGAGCCAGGAAGCCAGGAAGCGCTTTGATTGGTCGGCCGTGATGACACGGCTTTAGTTATAAACACAACACGCCAGCAGTCGACGGCAACAGTTATGCCATAAATATTGGTTGATAAGTCGCGTAGATCGATTTGTGATTATGAGAGTCCTATGATGCCGAGTATTGTATTTTGTTTTGATTTTTGATTTCATCATGCAGAGCACCTTATATTTTAATTACTCACGTGGCGAGAGTCAACCAAAGCCGTCGCGCGCGCGCAAGTTTGACATCCTGAGATACAAATTCTATCCTCCCGAGATCCATTGCACTACATCTCTGGATAGAGAATTGCATCCACGTGAGTACTATTTTCATTGCTGCTTATTTGTCTGCATCTTTTAATTTATCTACGCGACTTTTGCATTTATCGCATAACTGTCGGCGTCGACTGCTGTGTGTTTACTATCACGCAGTTCCTGGCCGGGTGGCCATATTGCCGAGCGGTGACTCAAAAACGCGACGGCTCTACTGTATGGAGTGCCCAGACCTGTATATAAGATCGTGGTCTGTTCTAGAGACCCCTCCAGGTCTGTTCACTCCAAGCTGCTCACGATTTCCCCTACACTTCCGCCTAGATTCAAATACGGCCGGCCCGGTATGAAAGCGCGCGCGCAGCCATCTACTTGGAGATGGTGACATAGAGGTATTGTAGAGCAAGGAAGAGCGGCCTTCAGGAGGATCGCTCCTAGAGTGAGACAGACGATAGCAGGTCCTGTTCTTCAGCACGGGGAGGCCGGGCGAGCGCCACACAGAAGATCACCGTGCAACACAGCGTTTACCTGCATGGAGAGAAAAAATAGGTAGGCCGTACTTCACCACCAAGGTGATTCCTAATATCCTAATTTGCTCGGTCAAGCAACTTGTACACTGAAACAAAATCTGTCGCCACTGGGACATGACTCAATTAATGGAATGATTTGAAATTCTGCACACACGTAGTTGAAAGACACTGCTTCCATACAGTAAAAGATCTGCATGCGGGGAGCGACAATCTTCTGCTCGCTATCATATATAATCAGTTCATGAATGTAAACATAAGCAACGAAGCGCTTACCATGTATAATAGTTACAGCGACCGGCTCGCTACACTTTTATTGTGCTTCGGGTATAGCTATAGCTACCCACACTTGAAGTATACTTTTTAACGCTCGCTACCTAACCTTCTTTGCTGGCCCCAAGGTAAGGTGTCGGACTTCGAATTGGAACCATACAAAGTTCGTGGGTTCCTACCCTACGCTTATCAATCGACTTTTTGTCTATACAACTGGCTTTTTCAGTTGCGATGTGGGCATAAATTTTGAGAAAATTATACCTGGAGCCGAATCGGCTATCTGAAACTAGCTGAGCCGACTCGGTTCCTTCAGGCAGGGAAAGCCTGTAGAAAATTCGTAAATTCATGGCAAGAGATCACGATAAGGTCCCATGACATGCCTCGAGGTATGTGAAAATTGTGTACCCACCAAACAGTGAATGTTGCCACAACGTTCCTGGGAAGTTGTCCTGTCAACCTGGAAACGTTCCGGCAAAGGTCGGGAAACACGTTGCCGACACGTTGGCGCAACGAAAAGATGTCTACCAGATGTGCGTTGCCTCGACGTTTCCAGAACGTTTCTGGGACGTTTCAGCGGTTTTTCAAAGGTTGCACGATGGTTTCCGAGATGTTTCCTGTGCAACCAATACTTCGAATATTTTTTGTTAAATAAATGAACAAATTGTTTATAAAATTCCCGTTCTCGCAAGCTACCAGCTCCATCCCCGTTCAATCCCATCGATTGCACTCAATCAGAAACATGTCCACTGGTACAAGAAAGACGGGGAGATTACGCTTGAAAGCAACAAGAGCCAATTAACAACAATTTTTCATCAATAATACATTTATTTATTCATATTCGAAACCGTCCCAGAAACGTTCCGGAAACGTTGAGGCAACGCGCATCTGGTAGACATTTTTTCGTTGCGCCAACGTGTCGGCAACGTGTTTCCCGAACTTGAGGGAACGTTTCAAGGTTGACAGGACAGCTTCCCAGAAACGTTGTTGCAACATTCACTGTTTGGTGGGTAAGCTCTTGACAACAGTTCATGACAAAGTCCCATGACAACTGCCCATGACATGACCCAGGCCGCGGAAAATCCGGAAAATCATGACGAAAATTCATGACAAAACTTCATGTCAAATAGTTATGACAAGGTTCCACGATGTCATGTTACTCGGAAGGACTCATGTCACGTTTATAACTCATGTTTTCTAGAAATCGTGACATCATGATTTTATGTTATATATATATATCATGATTTCATGCTATAATAGGGATTCATATAATAGGGACTTCATGTCAAATAGTTATGACAAGGGTCCACGATGTCATGTTACTCGGAAGGACTCATGTCACGAATTGACAAGTTTATAACTCATGTTTTCTAGAAATCGTGACATCATGATTTTATGTTATATATATATATATATATATATCATGATTTTATGCTATAATAGGGATTTGACCACCGAGGTTGTTCAAATTGTTGGTTTCTCTCAATTGCATCTAAGCACGGTTTTGATCAGATTCGGGCACGATCTCTGGTTCAAAGTGGTTATAGCTGGCTCAAGCGGTAGGCGCTGTCTGTTCCTTGGGTGATCGGATTACTCGCAATCGCGATGAGCTTAAAAAACGAAAACTAATGGAAATACGACTCCACTGCACGGTGAGTCATTTACGCTAAAAAGGTTGAATTGCGTGCACGTGGGTTTTGCCTGTGGGGTATGTTTCGGGGTCATTAGTAGAACATCTTCCAAAAAGTATCAAAAAAATGGGTAGAGGGTTTTTGAAAGTCGGTTTTTCGACTTTTTAGCCATTTTCTCAAAACAGTGGAATACCTCCATTGCTCACTCCCGCCTCTCGCTTTAAAATCGAATATCCAAAATGATCGAAGTACCCATATTCGACGTAAAAAGACCGAATCTTTCGAAATCCGAGGTCCAAATCAGGCCTAGATACGATCAGAGTAATTTAGAATGACTATAGTGCAGGAAACCCTTTTTTCATGAATAAAATCCACGGAAAATGTAGGAATCCGTCGAGTTGATGGCTTCGGTTTGATATGACTTACATGACTTTATTATTCCGCCCGAGCTTCATTTACTGTTGGGGTTTATAAGTCATATTCATGACCGTATGGTACAAGAGTTGCAAGAAATTGCTCTAGATCGGGTTGAGTCGTGCAGTGTGAATCGACAAATCCTCCACGGTGGTGGAGGATTCAATGGTAATGATTGCAGAAAGTTACTCAATAACATAAACCTCATAAATAGCAGAGATAAACCTCCTGTGAAGAAATATGTGGATATTCTGGAAAGTTTCGGAAAAGTCGTCAAGGCAAATCTTGACCTTCAATATGCTAGTAAAATAGCAAATTTTTGCACTTGCTATTTGAAATCGGGTATTTCTGTTACACCGAAAGTACATGCAATTATGTATCACACTGAAGAATTTTGTAATAGAAATAGAACTGGTCTTGGAAAGTTCAGCAAACACGCATTTGAGTTAGTTCATCACGATCTCAGTGAAGTTTGAAAGAAATAGACAGTACATACTGCACATTCTGCTAACTCAGATCGTCTCTTCCGTACCGTATGCAAATTCAACGGATTACATGTATGAGTTATTGTTCCCGCAATCGGTACAAGGATGTAAAATCCCTTTCCGCTCTGACAAAGATCACACGATACCCACCAAACAGTGAATGTTGCCACAACGTTCCTGGGAAGTTGTCCTGTCAACCTGGAAACGTTCCGCCAAAGGTCGGGAAACGCGTTGCCGACGTGTTGGCGCAACGAAAAAATGTCTACGAGATGTATGTTGTCTCGACGTTTCCAGAACGTTTCTGGGACGTTCCAGTGGTTTTTCAAAGGTTGCACAATGGTTTCCGAAATGTTTCCGGTGCAACCAATACTTCGAATATTTTTTGTTAAATAAATAAACAAATTGTTTATAAAATTCACTTCCTCGCGAGCTACCAGTTCCATCCCCGTTCAATCCCATCGATTGCGCTCAATCAGAAACATGTCCACTTGGTACAAGAAAGACGGGGAGATTACGCTTGAATGCAACAAGAGCCAATCAACAACAATTTTTTAGTAATAATTCATTTATTCATTCATATTCGAAACCGTCCTAGAAACGTTCTGAAAACGTTGAGGCGACACGCATCTGGTAGACATTTTTTCGTTGCGCCAACGCTCAGTGGGGCCAAAAAGTTCTTGGATAATTCGCCTTTACGTGAATTCGCACCCAATCGACATATGCGCAGACGCAGAAGGTTGTTCTCATTCATCCAAAACTCTTCTGTTTGCGCATATGTCGATTGGTTGCAAATTCACGTAATGGCGAATTATTCAAGAATTTCTTGGCCCCTTTGTGCAACGTGTCGGCAACGCGTTTCTCGAACCTAAGGGAACGTTTCAAGGTTGACAGGACAACTTCCCAGAAACGTTGTGGCAACATTCACTGTTTGGTGGGTAAACATTTAAGGATATGGAATGAGAAGAAGTAACTCTTCAGCAAGGGCGCTCTGTGATACTTGTTACAGCTTTGCACGAGCAAGATTTATGTTGTTGAAAACTGATGGTATGAGGGTGTTCTGTGCTTGGACAGTATCATCTTCAAAGGGAATTTTATTTGTATTAAAACAACAATTCGAACAAAATCGGATGCTCGTTTGTTATTAAACCTCTCAGAATAACTCCTCGCTTATTTCCAGGATTCCAATCAAATGATGAGACGATCTTGGGCACAACAAATATTATTGGAATAGAGTGCTATAATAGTATATTATGATACAATGGCGCAAACGATGGTTTTCGCACTTCGAGCGACTTTTTAAGGCCCGAGCCGCAGCCGAGGGTCTAAATAGTCACGAGAAAGTGAAAACCGTTGCGCCCGAGTATCATACTACGTTTTTTGATCATCTGTGAGCAAATGAAAAGCGAAACAGTGTGCAAATGACTTATTTGCGCACAGACGATAAAAAATATAAACAATCCGTCAGTATTCAATCTAACAACATCCACCGTTGACGAAGGAAACTCTCGGATCCACCATGAATTTGATTTGTTAAAAGAGGGTTTCCTGCACTATAGTCGTTCCAAATTACTTAGATCGCATTTGGGCTCAATTTGGACCTCGGATTTTGAAAGATTGGGTCTTTTTACGTCGGATATGAGGAAATTTACAGAACCTTTGACTTTTAGTGTACCATACAGTATTCCAATGAGATCGGGACTTTCACGCCCTGGGAAAATGTTTTCCAGATAGTTTCTATAGTTTCCAGGATGGTACCCTATCGATTTTTTATGACACATGCGTAGTGTTCTTGATACAAATTGAAGAATCGTCAAATTTCGTACTTTTTCAGTGTAATTGGCGCGTCTTTCGGAACTCTTCGGCTTCTGGAGAAAATAACACTGTCCAAAAAATCTGAAAAAATTCCGTCTGACTCTTCAAACCTGATATAATCATAAAAGATTCGTTCTAATAGCGACACAGGTCCGTGGTCAGCACAGGGCTTCCATAAAAAATGTAACTCACTTTTTGGAAAATACTCACCTCCTCCACTTTTTCGTAAGTAAAAAAAATAACATTCGAGCTAGGATAAATCGGGTGGTGGAGAATTCAAGAGTAAGAATGGACGATCAAAATGCTTCTTCATTTGGCAGCGACGCATTATTCTGGCCAAAGATCTGTGACGTTAATTTTGCGAGATTTGTCGCGCCTACCGCTTCAAAAAAGGGCATAAACCTTTGTTACTCGAATAATAAGCAGATGTCGCTCCCAAACCCTATCGCCCATTTTACTTTGACGTATGATGAATTACCATGCACTTCAATGAGGTGGCTATAACGATTGTTATTTGAGGGAGGAGCTCGTGAAACTTGTTCAGCCCCTGAAAGCTGATTTATTCGGTCGGAAATGATGCACGTAACAGGTCTGATTTAAGTTATTAACTTTGTATGAAGTTCTCACATTATTTTCACACTAACAGCTTATCATAATTTAAGTAGGAAAGCTTTGGAAAAGCAAAAATTGCATATACCTCCGACAACTCTGTGGACATAGGAAAAGTGAAACTTGATGGGTATAACGGAACAGGCTCAATTCTGGGAATGGAATTCTATTAAACGAGTAGGACAACATCGGTATCAACCATTATATTGCACTATTCACGATCCATCCATGTGAAAAGCCTCTAAAAGTGACGAAAACGTGATAGACCAATTCCACCTCATTGATCCCCGAGGATTAACATCTTTCAAAAATGGTGGGCACAACTTTTTTTCCACATTTTAGAGGCTCCAAAACAGTATGGAATTGGTTTCAAGAGCGACAAGCAGGAAAAAATTTTTTTTTCTCGGATGACCCAAAAGTTAAAGGTTTGGTAGATTTCCTCTCAGCGTACTTCGATCATTTTGGATAGTCGATTTTAAAGCGAGAGACGGGAGTGAGCAATGGAGGTAATCCACTGTTCTGAGAAAATGGCTGGAAAATCGACTTCAATTCGAAAACCTTCTACGGATTTTTCTGATTCTTGTTGGAAAATGTTCTACCCATGACGCCGGAGCATGTCCCATAGGCAAAACCCACGTGCACGCAACTCGACCTTTTTCGCCTGAATGACTCACCGTGACTGGCGCCTTTCAATTCTCTTTCAAAAAATTCAGGCGTTAACAATTGGACAAAATTGCACGGGCAGCGAACTTTAAAACGTACTACTCCGAGCTGTCACAAAAATACGGTAAGATAAATTGAAATGAAATCAAGGATCATTCAGCCAAAGTCTGAATTATCCAAAATCTTCAATAATCTCGAGAAGGCTGGAGAACTTCTTATCTTGACTCAAATTCTAAGTCCCCCTCGGGGTTCCGTGGCTTATACATGACTTGTGGTTGATGTATTCACCTTTGTATGATTGAGAGTATCACATCTCTTTTTTATCTCGGTTATGTCCTGATGCAACCTCATTTGAACAAAAAATTCCAAGGGAGAGTGCATCACTTGAATTTTGAAATATTTAAACATATCCTTGTTAAAATGTTGAATATCATCTTCTGATTTCCTTTCCCCTGGAGGATTTGTCATGAAATCTTTCACAGGCTCCGTTCCCGCACCAGAAAGAGCTGTGGCGGATCTTTACCATTAGAGAATTCATGAGGTACAAATCAGAATCGAATAAGTAGAGTTTCTTAATAATTATCAGAACTTGGTTGTATGCGGAACTTGCTTTGATCTGCAAGGCCGCCGTGGCACAGTGGATTAGTCACCGGACTCCCTTGCGGGAGTCCTACGTTCGAATCTCGGTCAGGGCACCACTGAGATTTTTTTCTCATGTGCCTTTTTTCGGCGGTCTCGGTGATTCGGATTCCACCTGAAACTGTTAGTCCTCCCCACCAAGGTAAAATTCGGTAGTTAGCAGTATATGCTGACGCGCTGGTTGAGCGTACCTTGACTCCACGCACAAGGGTGCCATCTGGGTGGGGCCTACCGGCGGAAATGGACGTATAACTCAAACCATAGTTTTTTTTTGATAGCGGTCGCCATAGTTACTCAAACTCCAGATGGTGGTCATCATAATTACTCCAACTTGAGATGGCGGTCATCATAAATTCGGATGTTTGTACCATTGGCCCCTCCAAGAATTTTCGGTTGGCATAAGTGCGTAAATTTCATACATCGGTGGTCACCAAACACTATAAATCTCCTGGTTGTCATGAGTGTCTATGATTCTAACGTGGGTCCTCTTTTTTATCTCGGTTATGTCCTGATGGAATCTCATTTGAAGGAAAAGTTTCAGGGGAGAGTGCATCACTTGGATTTCGAAATATTTAAACTTATCCCTGTTAAAAAGTTGAATATCATCTTCTGGTTTCCTTTACCTTGGAGGATTTCCCATGACATCTCTCACAGGCTCCGTTCCCGCACCAGAAAGAGTCTTTGCATACAATTGTGGCGGATCTTCACCATTAGAGAATTCGTTAGATACAAATCAGAATCGAATAAGTACAGTCGCCTCATAATCATCAGAACTTAGTTTTCTTTGACAGCGGTCGTCATAATTACTCAAACTCCACATGGTGGTCGTCATAACTACTTCAACTTTAGATGGTGGTCGTCATGAATCCGAATGTTGGTACCATTGGCCCCTTTAAGAATTTTCGGTCGACATAAATGCGTATACTTCATACATCGGTGGTCATCGAACACGATAAATCCCCTGGTTGTTATGAGTGTCTATGATTCTAACGTTGGTCCTCTTCTTCATCTCGGTCCCGATGCAAGCTCATTTGAAGAAAAAATTCCAAGGGAGAGTGCATCACTGGAATTTTGAAATATTCAGACATATCCCTGTTGAAAAATCGATCATCATCTCCTCATTTCCTTGTCACAAGGCATTGCCTTGTAACCGCGATTCTCATTGCCTTCCCCTGTCGATTGGCTACCGGAAATACGTGAGCGCGAGCGGGTTCCCATTCAAATCTGTAAGTGAGGACTAATTAGTGCACTGGACGATCAGCTCGGCTTCAGCTCAGTGGTTAGAGCGTCGGACTTCCACCCGAGAGGCTCGGGGTCGATTCCCACTCACGGCACGAGATACTTCAGTCGCTTCCTTTTTCGGAGTTAGAATACCGAAAATGCATTAACGAGCCCACGTTACATGGCATCCCTTGTGGGGACTCGCTCAATATCGCTTTCGTATAGTATGGATAATAGCCTTGACTTCAATTCGGCAATTCAATTAGATTAAATCGAGAATTCATTCGAAAAAAGGAGGCACTAAAATTTGTCACTCACCGTAGCGCAGTAGACAGCTCTATCGACCGCAGAAAAGAAGTCTGGACACTGTTTACCCAATAAACGGAATTACAGTCGTTACTCACTGATGACCGATAATCGCGTGAAGAAAAAGTCTCTTTTCCGAGCCCGCACTCTCGAGGTTGGGTGCCTGGCCGGTCGAGTGAGAGGTTAGACTTATGGTGAGTCGCCTCGGGTGATAAGAAGAAGAAAACAATGGTAGGACATGAAACAGGGTCACAGAATGTTTGACCTGTTCCAAGACAAGATACGATAATCAAGTCAGAATAAGAATGTAAATATAGAAGCGTAAGCATACGAAACACACACGTTCGGTAAGCTGCAATAGAATGAGTACTTCAACTCGAGATAAGGGCATCTCATAACCCCTACCCGGTCAGTGTCACAAGGCATTGCCTTGCGACGGCGATTCCCATCGCCTTCTCCTGTCGATTGGCTACCAGAAACACGTGAGCGCGGGCGGGTTCCCATTCAAATCTGTAAGTGAGGACTAATTAGTGTGCTGGACGATCAGCGCGGCTTCAGCTCAGTGGTTAGAGCGTCGGACTTCCACCCGAGAGGCTCGGGGTCGATTCCCACTCAAGGCACAAGATCCTTCGGACGCTTTCTTTTTCGGAGTTAGAATACCGAAAATCAGTGCACTAATTAGTCCTCACTTGCAGATTTGAATGGGAACCCGTCCGCGCTCACGTATTTCTTGTAGCCAATCGCCAGAGGAAGGTGATGAGAATCGGCGTCGCAAGGCAATGCCTTCTGACACCTATTTCCCTAAGAGATTTGCCATGGCATCTTTTACACGTTTTGTTCCCGCACCAGAAAGGGTCCTTGCATACAATTGTGGTGGATCTTCACCATTAGAGAATTCATTAAACACAAATCAAAACCGAATAAGTACAGTTCCCGAACAATTATCAGAATTTGGTTTTCTTTATGGCAGTCGTCATAATAACTCCAACCCCAGATGGTGGTCATCATAATTACTTCAACTCCAGATGGTGCTCGTCATTAATTGGGATGTTTGTACCATTGGCCCCTTCAAGAATTTTCGGTCGACATAAATGTGTATATTCTATACATCGGTGGTCATGGAACACTATAAATCTCTTGGTTGTCATGAGTGTCTATGATTCTAACGTCGGTCCTCTTTTTTATCTCGGTTATGCCCTGATGCAACCTCATTTGAAGGAAAAGTTTCAGGGGAGAGTGCATCACTTGGATTTTGAAATATTCAAACTTATCCCTGTAAAAATGTTGAATATCATCTTCTAATTTCTTTTTCCCTAAAAGATTTGCCATGGCATCTTTCACCGGCTCCGCTCCCGCACCAGAAAGGGTCTTTGCATCCAATTGTGGCGGATCTTCAACATTAGAGAATCCATCAAATATAAATCGGAATCGAATTGGTACAGTTCCCTAGTGATTATCAGAACTTGGTTGTCTTTGATAGCGGTCGTCATAATTATTCAAACTCCAGATGGTGGTCGTCATAAATCCGGATGTTTGTACCATTGGCCCCTTCAAAAATTTTCGGTCGACATAAATGCGCATATTCCATACACCGGTCGTCATAAAACACTATAAATCTCTTGGTCGTCATAAGTGTCTATGATTCTAACGTCGGTCGTCATAAATGTCTATATTTGGAATCACTATGACGCCCGGTCGTCATATCTCCTCTGGTCGTCATAAAACCGTATAATTGTAGAAAAGGTCGTCATAAATGTCTATAATGATATATATATATATATATATATATATATATATATAGATATACTGGCAACGCTAACATTTTTGCTTGTAGCTCTGGACAGAAGGCCCATTTGATGGAGCTACTCTGGATTCTTCATATTCTACGTGGCACAAAACTGTAAAAAAAATTTGGAAAGGATTGGTGATCCAAAGGTCAGGTCCTCCCCTTGTAAGTACGGTCCAGCGATCGTCATTAGTCTCAGAGATCCTAAGAATTCGGAGACATTTGACATATTCGCGCCTTAAGGATTGGCGCAATCAATCCAGGAAAATTTAGAGGGAAACTTGAACTTATTAAACCGAGACAATACTTGCCTCGTCATCCAACTGGAGAAGGGTGAATGAAGAATCAAATTCAAAGAAACAGTAAATGAGGCTCGAGAAAAAAAAGAAGAGAATCATAGAGAGTGATTCTGAATCGGAACAAGAGGATCCCGAGGAGAAAGGAGAAGAAGAGAAAAAAACACCACCTCAACCTCTTCCATCACCACAAAAAAAGAAGAATGTCTCGGGACGATCGAGACGTGGACGAAAATAAGGTGACTTCGACCACTGTAGAGCTCTCAGACTATGAGAGCGAAGGATAGGAGGAGGAGGAGCCAGAGAGATGGGTACCTCTGCAAGACGAACACGTAAGCAGTAGCACTTATGGATTCATTCCTCAGTGCCCACGAGGAGTGCCAATAAATCAAGTTTTGTTAAGTCTCGATGATTATATGAGGGAGCATGACATACCCATGGATGTTCAGCCAATACCGTTATACTATGAACCGCTGTATAATGATGGAGAAATTCAAGAGCTCTTGAATAAATTTTGGTGAGTATCATTCCTTTTTTTGATTTTAAGAGTAAAAGAGAGAATTTTCTAACCTTTTTTCCAATTCTGATTCACAGATACTGGAGGAAAACCACAGCATCAACAGCAACAACAATGAGAGCAGCAACAACAGCAACATCAATGGAGGCAGCAACAACGACAACAACAACAATGATAGCAGCAACAACAGCAGTAACATCAATGAGAGCAGCAACAATGGCAGCAGCAACATCAATGAGAGCAACAACAGCGGTAACAACAACAACACCGAGACCAACAACAACAACAGCAGTAACAGCAGTAACAGCAGCAACAACGGTAGCAACAACAATGTCCTCAAAGCTCAATAATGATGAAATTTAAAAAAATAAAAAATATAAGAAAAAGAATAAAAGGTGATGATCCAAATAATTGAGTTATTCTTTAAAATTTCTTAATCATTGAATTCTTAAGAAAGAAAAATCTTGAACTTGGAAAAAACCATCACTTCATTCACATCACAATTAAAGTTCTCAATCATAATAAAATCAATAAAAGGTGAACTTTCACTTCACTCACAACTTAACATCTTGAAAATATCTGTTCATTCCAGCCGCCCAGTGAAACGCCGTAATAACGAACTCATAATCTGGCCACCTAGTTGAATACCATATAACGAGCTAATCCAGCTGTTTTTCATATAGGCCAATACAACATCAATTCTATCGCTTATACAATCTTGAATGAATGTGAACATTGTTAAACTCTATACGTGTTCATTTAATTTAATCAAGTAGTTGAATACCGTTTCAACAAATATTGGTCGAGCGCGAATGCTGAGGAAGTATACTGATGTATTTGCAACAGCACCAACGTGAACAGCAGCGAACGAATCTCGGTCTGAATGAGAGAAAGAAAGAGCGGAAGAAAGAGGGAATTGGCTGTGGAGGTGAGGACGATGATATTGGCGGCGGCGGCAGCGGCAACAGAGTGAGTATAGAGTGAGAGTGGGAACCTGTTGTGGAGGTGAGGGATGCTGCGGTGGTGGCAACGGGACTCGAAGCAACAGAGGCAGAGATCCTTGAGCATCATGAAATATCGGGTATAGCGAGTATCTGGTTGGGGACGATACGTTAGCATATGGAGGAGCGCATATGTCTCGAGCATATATGTATGGCTCAACCAGCATATGGGCCTGTTTCAGCAATGATGTAAGAGCCCTTGGATGCTCTGATACGGTCTTGGTGTATGGTTTGAGATTCGTAGTAGCATGCTGGAACAGCATAGTAGAGAGACAGAGAGGAAAGTGACCAACGCGTTTCTTACCTAAGCCTGTAATGCTTTTCGCACTTTTTGTTCCCCTATGTATTTGAATGGGAAAAAGTGCTCTAACGGTGTATGGCTTGAGATCTGTAGAGCAATACCATGCTGGAATAGCATAGTAGAGAGATAGATAGATAGATAGATAGATGTCCTTCATCCGTCGGCAGACAAAAAATCTGATTACATATGATTACATATGCCCGTTGAAAAAATAATGTCGTGTATAGAAAAAAATGTATATATATATATATATATATATATATATATATATATATATATACTAATCATAATTTCAGTTGATCACTGTTTTGGTCAAGGACACTCAGTATCACAATTTGTGACTAGTCAGGGCAAAAATTACTCATTATTCTAAGTACAAAATTTTGTAATAAGAGGAGGATAAGGGCTCACAGTCATATCACAGATTATGTTTCATCAGTCGGTTGACAGGAGGTCACATATAGAAAAAGAAGAAATATTAAAACAAAGTAGAGCCCAACCCATCACAAATTAAAATAGTGCTTCTTCTCTACATCAATCCTCTGAGGAGACTGTGTCACTAAGAAATTTTTTCAAGCCTCTTTAAGTAACGATACTTTCCTCAGCTGCCGAAAGCCCGGAGGGAGAAAGTTCCACAGATGAGCACATTGAACTTGGAATGATCTTCTTCCATACTCAAGTCTCATGTTGGAGACTTTGAGTACTCGCTCTTCCAGATCACCACGTGCGGGGCGTTCGGATTGGTACCTGGTAAACATCGCAGTTAGGTAGCCAGGTTCTCCCAAGTGCATGATCTTATGCATCAAAAGAGCTGCGAAGTACATTCTCCGCGAATCAGTACGTCACCAACCCAGACGCTCCCTAAACGGGGTGATGTGCTCGTCTCTCCTAAGATCAAAAATGTATCTCACTCATGAATTGCTCAGTCGTCGTATCCGTTGCCGCTGTTCGTCCATGGCGTCGAGGTACACGACCGTGCAGTAATCTAAATGCGGTTGAACCAAAGACTCGACTAGGCGAACTCGGAGTGGTCTGGTGATACACGCCCTAAAAAACCGCAAACCGTAAAGGGCTCTGTTTACTTTCTTAGTTAATTGATCGATGTGCGGTTTCCACGTCAGTTCGCTGTCAAGTATTACACCTGGACTCACGACAGAGTCACTGGATGGGATAAACACTCCGTTCTGTATCTCAACCCCTGGCGAGTTCATGCGCTGCAAGTCTTTAACGTTCCTTTCGGAACTGAAGAAGATCGCCTTGGTCTTTCCAGCGTTGCGGCGCAGGTCGGAATTCCTAGCCCAGTCAGCAACGAGTCGCCCCACTTCCCCCAGTCGAGCAATCCCCTGGACGATGTTCTTCTTATCGACTTGTAAATAAATCTGGAGGTCATCCGCGTAGAATGAGTGGTTAATCGACTTTCCACTCAGTAGCCCGGGCAAGTCATCCACATACAGACTAAAGAGGAGAGGCCCGAGAACGGACCCCTATGGAACACCCAGATTGGTTTCTAGCCAATCAGATTTGCCTGTCTTCGAAGTGATTTGTTGGGTGCGGCCCTGTAAATACGATTTTATCCACAGGAGTGCCGATCTCGAGAAACCGAGATGTCGTAGCTTCCTCAGTAGCTTGGATGGTGAAATTGTGTCGAATGCTTTGCTAAAGTCGAACAGTAGGAGAAGAGTGATCTTCTTTCTGTCAATTCCTACTCTGATGTCATCTGTCAACTTCAGTAGTGCCGTCTGGGTACTGTGATGTTGCTTGAAACCAGCCTGGAACGGATCAAGTAGTTTCTCAATTTTCAGATACTCCGTGATTTGGTCATGTGCGATTTTTTCCAGAACCTTGGAGAGGAAACACAGCAGCGCTATGGGACGGAAATCCGAGACTGCTGATGGAGCTGCAGTCTTTTTCAATGCAATCAGCTGCGCTTGCTTCCAAGCCTCAGGAAAAACGCTATGAGGGAAAGAGGAATTGAAAATATGTACAATAAGATTACCAATACTCGGAAGAGCTTTGGCGATCACGCTTTGGGGTATTCCATCCGCCCCACGGGCCTGGGAGGAGAAATGTTTAATGGCAAAGACTACATCATTGAAATTCGTGGGCTTGAATTCAAACCCCTCCTCCGGTGCCGAACTAATATCGTCCATTGCTCCATTAATATTTTCGTGAGGCGAGACAGAAACCCCCGCAAAGTGAGCGTTCAACTCATCCGGTGTGAATCCGTGAAGTTCTTCCTCTTTGCTCTTGGGCAAGAGAACAAGCTCACGCATCTCCTTCCAGATGTTCTTGTTCTGATGAAGAGCGTCCGTGAGATGGGTTTGAAGGAAGGAGTTACGCTCTTGTTCAATGCGCAAGTCGACCTCTTCGCTAAGCCGAAAGTACTCACTTTGAAGCTCGGGACACTTGCGGTGGTTACGTTGCATCCGATCCCAGCGTCTGCGCCTCGCGTCTCGCTTATTCATGAGCACTTTCAACTCCGGACCAATCTAAGGAGCATCATTTTTCTTCGGATATATAGTTTTCTACGGTGCTAATTCGTACAAAACGGTCTTTAAATTTTCATTCAAACAGTAAATTGCATCTTCCAAACTGGTTTCAGCATTCTCAAGAGCCGTCCAGTTGCAGCGAAGCAAGCGGTCATTCAATATCTCTGGAGTGATCTTACGAAAATCCTTATAGAAGAAGGAATTTTTCGGCGGAGTGGGAGTGAAGACGCTGATGGTAACGTCAATGACCAGGTGCCTGCCAAAACTGGGCAGAAGTCTGTTTTGAAAGTCGGTAATGATGACGTTGTCATCCACGTAAATATGATCAATCCATGTATGAGATACATTGGGGTTGTGTTGGTGAGTCGGGCCATGCTGTACTATCTGCAAGGCAAGTTTTTGTGTCAGCGCAGTCAGTGTTTTGGTGTCTGGGTGAGGAGCGTCAAGAGAAAGAGAGGGGAAAGTGACCGTTACGTTTCTTGCCTATGCCCGCAATGCTTTTCGCACTTGTGGTTTCCCCATGTATTTAAACGGGGGAAAGTGCCCAAACATAGTTTAGGGTCGGGAAATTTATCCTTGGTGAACTGCTTATTTGCCGTTTCCCAGCAGTGCGTAGATACACCTACTTGACTCTGAGACCGGTTATAGCGAGTCTTGGGGTCATATTCCGTGCGGGGCTGTGTGAAACCGATCAGAATCATGAAATCTCAAGGTGTAATCGCGAATGTGCCACCTCGATCACAATGGAGTTACCTTTCTACATCATCGACCAACTATGAGCCGTGTTCCAGAAGTGCGTAGATACACCTGCTGGACTCTGAGGCCGGTTATAGCGTGTCATTGGGTCATATTCCGTGAAGAGCTGTGTAAATCCGTTCAGAATCATGAAGTCTCGAGGTGTAATCGCGAATGTGCCACCTCAGGCTCAATGGAGTTACATTCCTACATGATCAACCAACTATAAGCCAAGTTCCAGGAGTGCCTAGATACACCTGCTGGACTCTGAAACCGGTTATAGCGAGTGTTGAGGTCATATTCCGTGCAAAGCCCTATGAATCCGATCGAAATCATGAATTCTCCAGGTGCAATCGCGAATATGCCACCTCGTCCATAGTGGGGTACCTTTCTACATCATCAATCAGCTATTTGGCGTGATCCAGCAGTGCGTACATAATTGCGAATGTGCCACCTCGATCTCAATGTAGTTACTTTCCTACATCATCAGCCAACTATTAACCGTGTTCAAAGAGTGCCCAGATACACCTTCTTGTCTCTGAGACCGGTTATAGCGAGTGTTGGGGTCATAATCCGTTCGAAGCCCTGTGAATCCGATCGAAATCATGAACTCTCGAGGTGCAATCGCGAATATGCCACCTCGTCCATACTGGGATACCTTTCTACATCATCAATCAGCTATTTGGCGTGATCCAGCAGTGCGTACATAAGCTTGCTGAACTCTGGAGACCGGTTATAGCGAGTCTTGCGGTCATATTCCGTGGGAAGATGTGTAAATCCGATCAAAATCATGAAATATCGAGGTGTAATCGCGAATGTGCGACCTCATTCTCAATGAAGTTACTTCCCTACATCATCAGCTAAATATCAACCGTGTTCCAGGAGTGCCTAGATCCACCTGCTAGACTCTGAGACCGGTTATAGCGTGTCTTGGGGTCATATTCCTTGAAAAGCTGTGTGAATTCGATCACAATCATGAAATCTCGAGGTGTGATTATGAATGTGCCACCTCGATCTCAATGTAGTTACCTTCCTACATCATCAGCCAACTATTAACCGTGTTCAAGGAGTGCCCAGATACACCTTCTGGACTCTGAGACCGGTTATAGCGAGTGTTGGGGTCATAATCCGTTCAAAGCCCTGTGAATCCGATCGAAATCATGAATTCTCGAGGTGCAATCGCGAATATGCCACCTCGTCCATACTAGGATACCTTTCTACATCATCAATCAGCTATTTGGCAAGATCCAGCAGTGCGTACATAATTGCGAATGTGCCACCTCGATCTCAATGTAGTTACCTTCCTACATCATCAGCCAACTATTAACCGTGTTCAAAGAGTGCCCAGATACACCTCCTGGACTCTGAGACCGGTTATCGCGAGTGTTGGGGTCATAATCCGTCCGAAGCCCTGTGAATCCGATCGAAATTATGAAATCTCGAGAAGTAATCGCGATCGTGCCACCTCGATCACAACGGAGTTACCTTCCTACATCTTCAACCAACTATGAGCCTTGTTCCAGAATTGCCTAGATACACCCGCTGGACTCAGAGACCGGTTATGGCGATTCTTGGGGTCGTATCATGTGCAAAGCCCTATGAATCCGATCGAAATCATGAATTCTCGAGGTGTCATGGTGAAAATGCCACCTCGTCCACAAAGGGAATGACTGAGCTGCTGACCAGTTATGGCGAGGGTTGGGGTCATATTCCGTGCAAAGCGCTGTGAATCCGATCAAAATCATGAATTCTCGAGGAGTAATCGCGAATATGCCACCTCGTCCACAATGAGGATACCTTTTCACATCATCAATCAAATATTTGGCGTGTTGAAGCAGTGCGTAGATACACCTGCTGGACTCTAAGACCGGTTATATCGAGTCTTGGGGTCATATTCCGTGAAAAGCTGTGTGAATCCGATCAGAATCATGAAGTCTCGAAGGGTAATCGCGAATGTGCCACCTCATTCTGAATGAAATTACCTCCCTACATCATCAGCTAGATATCAACCGTGTTCCAGGAGTGCCTAAATCGACCTGCTAGACTCTGAGACCGGTTATAGCGTGTCTTGGGGTCATATTCCTTGAAAAGCTGTGTGAATTCGATCACAATCATGAAATCTTGAGGTGTGATTGCGAATGTGCCACCTCGATCTCAATGTATTTACCTTCCTGAATCATCGGCCAACTATTAACCGTGTTCAAGGAGTGCCTAGATACACCTTCTTGTCTCTGAGACCGGTTATAGCGAGTGTTGGGGTCATAATCCGTTCGAAGCCCTGTGAATCCGATCGAAATCATGAATTCTCGAGGTGCAATCGCGAATATGCCACCTCGTCCATACTGGGATACCTTTCTACATCATCAATCAGCTATTTGGCGTGATCCAGCAGTGCGTACATGAGCTTGCTGAACTCTGGAGACCGGTTATAGCGAGTCTTGCGGTCATATTCCGTGGGAAGATGTGTAAATCCGATCAAAATCATGAAATATCGAGGTGTAATCGCGAATGTACCACCTCCATCACATCGGAGTTATTTTTCTACATCATCAACCAACCATTTGCCGTGTTACAGGAGTGCCTAGATACTCCTGCTGGACTCCGAGACCGGTTATAGCGAGTCTTGGGGTCATACTCGTGCAAAGCCCTATGAATCCGATCAAAATCATGGATGCTCGAGGTGGAATGGCGGAAATGCCACCTCGTCCACAATGGGAATACCTTTCTACATCATCAATTAGCTATTTGGCGTGTTCCAGCAGTTTGTAGATACACCTGCTGGACTCTGAGACCGGTTATATCGAGTCTTGGGGTCATATTCCGTGAAAAACTGTGTGAATCCGATCAGAATCATGAAGTCTCGAGGGGTAATCGCGAATGTGCGACCTCATTCTCAATGAAGTTACCTCCCTACATCATCAGCTAAATATCAACCGTGTTCCAGGAGTGCCTAGGTCCACCTGCTAGACTCTGAGACCGGATATAGCGTGTCTTGTGGTCATATTCCTTGAAAAGCTGTGTGAATTCGATCATAATCATGAAATCTCGAGGTGTGATTGCGAATGTGCCACCTCGATCTCAATGTAGTTACCTTCCTACATCATCAGCCAACTACTAACTTCGTTCAAGGAGTGCCCAGATACACCTTCTGGACTCTGAGACCGGTTATAGCGAGTGTTGGGGTCATAATCCGTCCGAAGCCCTGTGAATCTGATCGAAATTATGAAATCTCGAGAAGTAATCGCGATCGTGCCACCTCGATCACAACGGAGTTACCTTCCTACATCTTCAACCAACTATGAGCCGTGTTCCAGAATTGCCTAGATACACCCGCTGGACTCAGAGACCGGTTATAGCGATTCTTGGGGTCGTATCATGTGCAAAGCCCTATGAATCCGATCAAAATCATGAATTCTCGAGGTGTCATGGTTAAAATGCCACCTCGTCCACAAAGGGAATGACTGAGCTGCTGACCAGTTATAGCGAGGGTTGGGGTCATATTCCGTCCAAAGCCCTGTGAATCCGATCAAAATCATGAATTCTCGAGGAGTAATCGCGAATATGCCACCTCGTCCACAATGGGGATACCTTTTCACATCATCAATCAAATATTTGGCGTGTTGAAGCAGTGCGTAGATACACCTGCTGGACTCTAAGACCGGTTATATCGAGTCTTGGGGTCATATTCCGTGAAAAGCTGTGTGAATCCGATCAGAATCATGAAGTCTCGAGGGGTAATCGCGAATGTGCCACCTCATTCTCAATGAAATTACCTCCCTACATCATCGGCTAGATATCAACCGTGTTCCAGGAGTGCCTAAATCGACCTGCTAGACTCTGAGACCGGTTATAGCGTGTCTTGGGGTCATATTCCTTGAAAAGCTGTGTGAATTCGATCACAATCATGAAATCTCGAGGTGTGATTGCGAATGTGCCACCTCGATCTCAATGTAGTTACCTTCCTGAATCATCGGCCACCTATTAACCGTGTTCAAGGAGTGCCTAGATACACCTTCTTGTCTCTGAGACCGGTTATAGCGAGTGTTGGGGTCATAATCCGTTCGAAGCCCTGTGAATCCGATCGAAATCATGAATTCTCGAGGTGCAATCGCGAATATGCCACCTCGTCCATACTGGGATACCTTTCTACATCATCAATCAGCTATTTGGCGTGATCCAGCAGTGCGTACATAAGCTTGCTGAACTCTGGAGACCGGTTATAGCGAGTCTTGCGGTCATATTCCGTGGGAAGATGTGTGAATCCGATCAAAATCATGAAATATCGAGGTGTAGTCGCGAATGTACCACCTCCATCACATTGGAGTTATTTTTCTACATCATCAACCAACCATTTGCCGTGTTACAGGAGTGCCTAGATACACCTGCTGGACTCCGAGACCGGTTATAGCGAGTCTTGGGGTCATACCCGTGCAAAGCCCTATGAATCCGATCAAAATCATGAATGCTCGAGGTGGAATGGCGGAAATGCCACCTCGTCCACAATGGGAATACCTTTCTACATCATCAATCAGCTGTTTGGCGTGTTCCAGCAGTGAGTAGATACACCTGCTGGACTCTGAGACCGGTTATATCGAATCTTGGGGTCATATTCCGTGAAAAACTGTGTGAATCCGATCAGAATCATGAAGTCTCGAGGAGTAATCGCGAATGTGCGACCTCATTCTCAATGAAGTTACCTCCCTACATCATCAGCTAAATATCAACCGTGTTCCAGGAGTGCCTAGATCCACCTGCTAGACTCTGAGACCGGTTATAGCGTGTCTTGGGGTCATATTCCTTGAAAAGCTGTGTGAATTCGATCACAATCATGAAATCTCGAGGTGTGATTATGAATGTGCCACCTCGATCTCAATGTAGTTACCTTCCTACATCATCAGCCAACTATTAACCGTGTTCAAGGAGTGCCCAGATACACCTTCTGGACTCTGAGACCGGTTATAGCGAGTGTTGGGGTCATAATTCGTTCAAAACCCTGTGAATCCGATCGAAATCATGAATTCTCGAGGTGCAATCGCGAATATGCCACCTCGTCCATACTGGGATACCTTTCTCCATCATCAATCAGCTATTTGGCGTGATCCAGCAGTGCGTACATAAGCTTGCTGAACTCTGGAGACCGGTTATAGCGAGTCTTGCGGTCATATTCCGTGGGAAGATGTGTGAATCCGATCAAAATCATGAAATATCGAGGTGTAGTCGCGAATGTACCACCTCCATCACATTGGAGTTATTTTTCTACATCATCAACCAACCATTTGCCGTGTTACAGGAGTGCCTAGATACACCTGCTGGACTCCGAGACCGGTTATAGCGAGTCTTGGGGTCATACCCGTGCAAAGCCCTATGAATCCGATCAAAATCATGAATGCTCGAGGTGGAATGGCGGAAATGCCACCTCGTCCACAATGGGAATACCTTTCTACATCATCAATCAGCTATTTGGCGTGTTCCAGCAGTGAGTAGATACACCTGCTGGACTCTGAGACCGGTTATATCGAATCTTGGGGTCATATTCCGTGAAAAACTGTGTGAATCCGATCAGAATCATGAAGTCTCGAGGGGTAATCGCGAATGTGCGACCTCATTCTCAATGAAGTTACCTCCCTACATCATCAGCTAAATATCAACCGTGTTCCAGGAGTGCCTAGATCCACCTGCTAGACTCTGAGACCGGTTATAGCGTGTCTTGGGGTCATATTCCTTGAAAAGCTGTGTGAATTCGATCACAATCATGAAATCTCGAGGTGTGATTATGAATGTGCCACCTCGATCTCAATGTAGTTACCTTCCTACATCATCAGCCAACTATTAACCGTGTTCAAGGAGTGCCCAGATACACCTTCTGGACTCTGAGACCGGTTATAGCGAGTGTTGGGGTCATAATCCGTTCAAAGCCCTGTGAATCCGATCGAAATCATGAATTCTCGAGGTGCAATCGCGAATATGCCACCTCGTCCATACTGGGATACCTTTCTACATCATCAATCAGCTATTTGGCGTGATCCAGCAGTGCGTACATAAGCTTGCTGAACTCTGGCGACCGGTTATAGCGAGTCTTGCGGTCATATTCCGTGGGAAGATGTGTAAATCCGATCAAAATCATGAAATATCGAGGTGTAATGGCGAATGTACCACCTCCATCACATCGGAGTTATTTTTCTACATCATCAACCAACCATTTGCCGTGTTACAGGAGTGCCTAGATACTCCTGCTGGACTCCGAGACCGGTTATAGCGAGTCTTGGGGTCATACCCGTGCAAAGCCCTATGAATCCGATCAAAATCATGAATGCTCGAGGTGGAATGGCGGAAATGCCACCTCGTCCACAATGGGAATACCTTTCTACTTCATCAATTAGCTATTTGGCGTGTTCCAGCAGTGTGTAGATACACCTGCTGGACTCTGAGACCGGTTATATCGAGTCTTGGGGTCATATTCCGTGAAAAACTGTGTGAATTCGATCAGAATCATGAAGTCTCGAGGGGTAATCGCGAATGTGCGACCTCATTCTCAATGAAGTTACCTCCCTACATCATCAGCTAAATATCAACCGTGTTCCAGGAGTGCCTAGATCCACCTGCTAGACTCTGAGACCGGATATAGCGTGTCTTGTGGTCATATTTCTTGAAAAGCTGTGTGAATTTGATCACAATCATGAAATCTCGAGGTGTGATTGCGAATGTGCCACCTCGATCTCTATGTAGACACCTTCCTACATCATCAGCTAACTATCAACCGTGTTCAAGGAGTGCCTGGATACACCTTCTGTTCTCTGAGACCGGTTACAGCGAGTGTTGGGGTCATAATCCGTTCGAAGCCCTGTGAATCCGATCGAAATCATGAAATCCCGAGGTGTAATCGCGAATGTGCCACCTCGAGCACAACGGAGTTACCTTCCTACATCTTCAACCAACTATGAGCCGTGTTCCAGAGGTGCCTAGATACACCTGCTGGACTCTGAGACCGGTTATAGCGAAATTTGGGGTCATGATCCGTGAAAAGCTGTGTGAATCCGATCAGAATCATGAAGTCTCGAGGTGTAATCGTGAATGTGCCTAGTCAGTCTCAATGGAGTTAGCTTCCTACATCATCCGCCAAATATGAGCCGTGTTCAAGGAGTCCCTAGATACACTTGCTGGACTCTGAGACGTGACCGGTTATAGCGAGTGTTGGGGTCATATTCCGTGGAAAGCCCTGTGAATCCGATCAAAATCATGACTTCTCGAGGAGTAATCGCGAATATGCCACCTCGTCCACAATGGTGATACCTTTTCACATCATCAGTCAAATATTTGGCGTGTTAAAGCAGTGCTTAGATACACCTGCTGGATTCTACGACCGGTTAAAGCGAGTCTCGGGGTCATATTCCGTGGAAAGCTTCGTGAATCCGATCAGAATCATGTAATCTCGATGTGTAATTGCGAATGTGCCACCCCAGTCTCAATAGAGTTACCTCTCCACATCATCGGTCAACTCTAAACCGTGTTCCAGAAGTGCCTAGATACACCTGCTGGACTCTGAGACCGGTTATAGCGAGTGTTGGGGTCATATTCCGTGCCAATCCCTATGAATCCGGTCGAAATCATGAATTCTCGAGGTGCAATTGCGAATATGCCACCTTGTTCATAATGGGGATACCTTCCTACATCATCAATCAGCTATTTGGCATGATCCAGCAGAGCGTACATACACCTGCTGAACTCTGGAGACCGGTTATAGCGAGTCTTGCGGTCATATTCCGTGCAAAACTGTGTGAATCCGATCAGTATCATGGAATCTCGATTAATTTCTCACGTTAAATTTCGAAGAATTCAAATATACGTGAGATTCCTCTTGATATTTGAAAATGATTGCAAAATGAGGCACCGTGGAGATATAGTAAATAATTTCCTGGTAAAATTCAGTTTCACAATTTTCCGTCATCTTATGGGAAAAGTCATATTATTATTACATTGGAGTAATGAGCAAAAGTACTGAAAATCTTGATTTATTCCCTCGGAAATCCGAGTGAAAATCTGAATGAGACTGTCGTCGACCTTTGCTTCCAGCCATATCTCGCCAATACCAAAGAGATGATATGATGGGTCATGAGTGATATGAGAACCCAATTGCTCAATATGACCTGGCAAGGAGGTAACGTTGAGGAATCCCGCCCTCAGATGATCTCCTTCGAGCTCCGAAGGCCCTTCGAACGTCCTTAGTCATGGTGCTGAAACTGCTGATGAAGGTTCATCGTTGACATGCCCTGGACTATGTTTATCCGTCTTAGGAATACGATCTGAACAGGGAGAACGGTGGCGAGTCTCTGACGGACATGCATTTTGAATGATATGTAAATCATCAGCATTAGTGAAGACAAGCGCTCGTCTGCCCTGGCCTCGCCTGCCGAAAAATCTGCCACCACTATGCCAAACATATTTGAAACTAAGCCCCCTTGCAATGGTCCTCAAGCTTTTAAAGGATTCGAATTTATCATGGGGCAGTAACTCATCGATAAATATCTTGCGTCCTGGCACAATGGGGGCGGACTCTGAATCCAGTAAGGCAGGGGAAATATCGTTAGTAGTGAAATAAGTGTGAGCAGATGAGCGCTTTGCTCGCAGCTCATCATGAGCGAGGCGTTCAGTGGTCAGGTTAATGACGAATGATGGTGATTTGCCCAAGCTCGATGCTCCACTCTCTCGTACTCCATCTCCCGACCCCGCCCTTCAGACCGTGAGTCCAAGACTCGAACACTGACGATGAGTTCTGCTGACAAGAAATCAGTTAAGTAAGTTGTGTCAATCGAATCAAAGAGTTTAGCAATGTAGCCAACATTGGAAAGAGGTCTATAGTTCCTCTCATCCTGTTCATCACCACTTTCAAAAGTGGGTATAATGGTAGATTCCTTCCATATTTATGAAAAAACACCCGTGGCAGAAGATATATTGAAAATTGAGATCAATCGATATTCGAGTGAAGTTATGCATCTCTTCAGAAGAAACAGTGGAAGAATATCATTATTTAAATTCATACTGTCATTGGGCTCATTAACTCCAGAGATAAAATTTGCCGAAGAAACTTCAATACTGGATGGAGTGTTTCTGGGATGAGCTAATTCAATATCAGGTAAATTCTCACTCGTATAGACAGATCCAAAATAGTCGGCGAACATTTCAGCAGAGTATAAATCAGAGTATGTAGAGTCACCACCGACATGAAATTCTGACGGAAGGGCTCTAGAGGTGGTTCTACTATGAAATTCCTGCCAAAATCTCCTAGAATCACCAGTACAATCTGATTCTAGTTTAGAAATATATAATTTGCATTCAATTCTCGGAAGTCGAATGCATTCAATCGAAAGCATTCATAGTGGTGAGGGTAGTATTTGGTGTACTTGTAACGTTGTCGTGGAGTGAGACAGTTACTTGTCTGACAGAGATGGGTATATTTTGGGATTTTCTTATTTTTAAAAAATGGCACCACCGGTATTGAACCTATAGAGGTTACAGCTCAAAATAGTATATTAAGGCACAAGGGTGCCAACAGACATTTGCGCACGAGTTCCCGCAACGAGTGTGCAAATAGTCCATCTGCGCACGAGTGCGGGGACGAAAGCGTAATTGTCTGTTGGCACCCTTGTTGCTTATTCGGATGTCAAATTTTCCGTTCTTTCAGCATCGGAGGTCAAAAATGGGGATTCTTATCTAAGAATTCAAAGTTAGCCACAATGGGGCAAATTGGGGAGGGGACACATCTGAACTTTCACCTGATATCCAACAACTTTTGTATATCACATTTCTTCGCACGGCGTAACCGTGGAAGATACGGGGGGGGGGTCCCGTACTTCGTAGGTTATTATGACCCCCATTCACTCCTCGAGGTCACCTTGACAAATGTCATGGGGACTTGTTGGGACGTCAAATTTCCCGCACTCAGAATCTGAGGTCGGAGATGGAGGTTTTCATTCAAAACTTCAAAGTCTGCCTCAATGGAGAAGACAGGGCGGGGATTTAGGGGAGAGGGATCTAAATCAATGTTCAATATCGAAAAACTTGTGTATTCAACATTTTTCTGCTAGACGTAACCCTGGAGAATACCGGGGGGTCTCGTACTTCGTAGGTTATTATGACCCCCATCCACTTCTGGAGGTCACCTTGACCAATGTCATGAAGATCTATCGAGACGAGTAGTGAGGGAGCCGCTATCGCGAGTCAAAACAAACCCCCACTCCTCCTCCGCCCCCTCCCCCTCCACCTGTCGTCACCCCCCGCGTCTGGCTGTAACCCATAACCCATTGTTTGCTCCCCTCTGATGGGTTTCGGAAGGGTTCTCCCCTTGCTGCAGGTGCACCTGCCACCCCTCAAGGAAGGGTGCTCCCCTTTGGTATGCCCACCCCCGCACCCATTGTGTGTGACCTTCGTACTTCGTGGGGGGTGCAATCTCCTATCCCTCCTGCAGCAGGTGCACCTGCTCGTGCAAGGTTGCCTACCCTCGAATGTCTGTGAAGTAGGTGGCACCTGGGTAACCCACCCCCGCGGACTATGCGCACCCTCATTCCCTCCAGCAGGTGGACGGTTGGGCCCCTCCTGAGGGTGGTGCTGATGCCGCGGATGAAGGGTTGGCCCCTGCTCTTTGCAACGAAGGGAGACGGCGCTTCGTATCCCCCCTTTACTATTTTTTATGTATATATTGACGGGGCTCGGAATTCCGCTTGCGGGAAACCTCGTCAATGAGAATGAAAATAAATTCACTCCCGCGTCTCGCTGGGCGGAGACGAGATAGTTGAGGGTTGAGCAGTCTTGTTTTGTTGAGTGGAGGCCTCGGCTTTCAACGCTCCGAGCAGCGCCAAGCGTTTGGCCTGTTGAAGTCCGTAGAGGTCTCGTCGGTGCTCCTCTTCGGAGCGGGGTACGTAGGTTTTGGAACGTCTCTGTCGTTGACTGGGACGGTCCATCCGTCCGGTCAAGGTGCGTGGGCGTCCTCACGACGTCGTTGGATTAGGGACGGGGTTAGGCACTCGAATAATTCTCACAGTTTCAAGATACAATTGCGACTCGGTACTCGAGGTGCGAAACACAAACACTATGCACACTTGGTCACTCATGCCACCGGGGCAACTTGGTACGGTCGCGGCGGGGCACGTTGAGTCGGGTTCGTCGAGGCCACGGCTGGGCCGAGTGTCGTGGAGACAGCGTCGCGACGGCGAGCTGGAGAAGACTGATGATCTTTGACGTTCGGGAGCGCGGTCTTATATACCCGCGTTCTACCTATGTTCGTACGCTCGGGAAGCGTACGATCCTATGCCTCGTATACTACGTACGCTGCTGAAGCGTACGTTTGTATAGAGAGATCGTTTCGTACGTCCCGGAGACGTACGAATTTCAATGTCTCGAAAATCGTACGGTTGAAAGGCGTACGTGTATTTGCATCTACCTGATTTATGAGTACCGTGGCGTACGCCTGAGAGGCGTACGAAAATGAGTCGATCCGATGTACGATTTGAAGTGTATCCGAACGTACGCCTAATCGGCGTACGAAAATGAGATGATCTGTTTTATGATTTGAAGTGTATCCGAACGTACGCCTAATCAGCGTACGAAAATGAGTTGATCTGATTTATGATTTGGAGTATATCCGAACGTACGCCTAAGCGGCGTACGAAAATGAGTTGATCTGATTTACGATTTGGAGTATATCCGAACGTACGCCTAAGTGGCGTACGAAAATGAGTTGATCTGATTTATGATTTGGAGTATATCCGAACGTACGCCTAAGTGGCGTACGAAAATGAGTTGATTGATTCGTGGCTTTAAACGCGCTGAATCGTACGCTTGAGTAACGTACGATTTGGGTGCGTCGGTTGCGTAGGCGAGTGATTGGCTCGTGTGCAAAAAATTGTATATTCGCGGTGATACAGAATATTAATGCGGGAGTATGCTCGCGTCAAATCGTCCGGGGGATCAACGTGAATATTGGTTTTTTGCGGAGAAGTGCCGTGTGTGCATCGCATTCGGTACCTTGTCGACTTTTTATTCGACAAAACTAATTCTAAGGTACATAATTCGGTTATACATAATTGATTATATATTCTGGCCAGATAGTCATACTTAATTATTGTTCCGGAGCTGGGGGATTCCTCCTACTCCTCAAGTTGTAGCGGTGGCTAGGCGGTGGGTAGGCGAGCTTGCGCTCGGCTTCTCTCCGTGCTGCTTCTGCTAAGGTAGGTCGCCCTCTACGTCGCTTCCATTGCTGGTTGCTCAGGACTCGGGGCGCATCCGCTACCCCTGGGTATGGTTCTGCCAAGATGTCCACCTCGGCAACGTTTGTCGGGGAGTCCTCCTCGACGTGGTTTGCGATGTCGTCCTGCGCACGATCAGGGGTCGTGGCAATGGGGACGGTTGCGGATCCATTCCGACCTTGGTCCTCGGACAAGTGGGCGTCCCCACCGGCAGGTGTGGTCGGCGGATGTGGCCGCTCGATTCGGGGTCCGTCTGCATCCTTGGCGCCGCTGGTTGCGTGGGATGGTGACCCAGGTTCAGCCGCAGGAGGGGCTGGAGCTGTGTGGTCTCGCTTGACCTGCGAGATGTGCACCTTCAGGGCGGTGTTTCCGGGACGGTCGACGGTGAACACCTGCGCTGAATGACAGTGGACGATCTCGTATGGGCCTTCCCATTTCGGGGCGAGGCCAGCGTTAAAGTTATCGGCAGCTTTGGAAAGGGGGTGCGTCTTGATGAACACCATGTCGCCCTCCGTGAAGACTTCATTCGAAGGTCTCCAGCTGCTGGTGAAGTGATCCTGTGCCTGGTTGGCTGCAGCGATGCGGGTCTCGAGATCGTCCGATCGTGGCGAGACTCGTTCCCCTGGGCGAGCGATGTTGTGTCCCAGGAGCAGCTCACTAGGTGAGAATCCAGTGGCGGCGTTGCATCGGCGGCGCATGGTGAACAGGATTCTTGGGACCTCCAGGTCCCAGTTGGTTTGGTGTCGGTACGGAAGTAAGGCCAGGCGTAGTCCCTTCTTGATCTCTTGGTTCCGACGTTCCGTAGGATTCGCCTGGGGATGGTATGCAGGCGTAGTCCATACTTCGACTTGCCACTTGTCGCAGAGGCGAAGCCATTTTGCACCTTTGAACTGTGGTGCGTTGTCGGAGAGTACGGCTCCCGGGTATCCCCATCGTTGGAACACTTCCGTCTCCAGGACGTTGGCGATGACCTCGGTCGTCGATGATGAGATGGGGAAGGCTTCCGTCCATCGGGAGAACAAGTCCGTGACGACCAGAATGAACCGCTTCCCCCGGGGCGTCCGGGGATAAGGGCCCATCAGATCCAAGGCCACTTGTTCCCAAGGTCGTTTCGGCTTCCTGGCGATGTTGGCTCCGGCATCCGCTGGTCGTGCAGCCTTGGTGAGGTTGCAGGGTCCGCATGCTCGCACATGTTGTCGGACGTCGTTGCGAAGTCCGGGCCAGTAGTACTCTCCGCGTATCTGGCGGAGTGTCTCCGCAGCACCAGGATGGCCGGCGAGCGGGTCGTTGTGGAAATGGTGCAGGACGACGTCGCGTGCGGACTCAGGAACGTAGATCCTCGGGTTGGCCGGATCTCGGCAGTATGACAGCAAACCGTCGTGCGTGCCCCATTCCGGTCCTTGAGGTAGTTCCCTGGTGTCGTCTTGAGCCTGGCGGAGGTAGTCATCCAACCAGTTGCATTCCACGCAGGCAGTAATGAGCTCGTCTGAGGGTGGTGAACTGACTGGAGGCGTCAGGGCGTCGTAGTCGTGCTCCTGGTCCTCGAAGTCCTCATCTCCTGGGGCACGAGACAGTGCGTCTGGCAGCTGGTTCTCTCGTCCAGGGACGTGTTCCACACTGAAACTAAAACGACTCAAAAACATTGCCCATCGTGTCAACTTACCCCGCTCGTCTTTCACACGGTCCAGCCATTTCAGGGCTTGGTTGTCCGTGCGAAGGGTGAATGGGGCATCTTCAAGCAAGTGTTTGTACTTGCGAAGTGCCCAAATGACGGCCAAGCACTCTCGTTCGTTAGAGTGATAGCCTCTCTCAGTCGTCGTGAATTTAGCCGATGCATAGGAGATGACGTGCCGCTCTCCTTCTGGTCCCAGTTGGAAAAGCACGGCTCCCATGCCGGCGTCGCTGGCATCGGTCTGCAAGTAGAAGCGCTGGTCCAATCGAGGTCGATGGAGCTTCAACGGCTTCTTGAAGGCTTCTTTAACGAGGTCCATCGAAGCCTGCGCAGCCTGGGTCCATTTCCAAGATTTGCCCTTGAGGAGTTCCGTCATAGGTGCTGCAATCTCGGAGAAGTTGGGAATATACTCCCGGAGCCAGTTGGCGATGCCCAGGAACCTCTGTAGGTCCTTCTTGTTGCGTGGTGGGGCGAACTCCAAGACAGCGCGAATGTGCTCCATCTTGGCCTCGTTGTGGTCCGTGGATACCACATGGCCCAGGAACTCCAGGCGGTCCTTTCCGAAGTGGCATTTGTCAATGGCACAGGCCAGTCCGTACATCGACAGTCGTTCCAAGACTTTGGCGACGTGGACGAGGTGGTCTGACCAGCTGTGTGAAAAAATGACAATATCGTCCTGGAAATTCAGACAGAACTCACCAAGTAGTCCGAGTAGCACTTCCATCCCGATGAGTTGGTTGCAAGTCCTCCCGGAGTTCTTTAATCCGAAAGCTGCAACGTTGAATACGTATTGTCCGCCGTCTGGTGTGCAGAAGGCAGTGAATTGCTTTGAGTCCTCGGTCAGCGGGATCTGCCAATAGCATTTTCGAAGGTCAATCGTCGTGAAGATGGTGGCTCCGCCGATTTCCTTGAGGACCTCATGGATGACCGGGTTCGGTTGACCTGCATCCTCCGTGACGCTGTTGATCCTCCGGAAGTCGACGCAGAAGCGGAAGGTACCATCGTGTTTGTCCACCAGTACGATGGGTGAGCTGTATGGGGATGAGGCTGCCTCGACGACTCCATCTGCCAGCATTTGTTTGACCATGTCGCTTATCGCTCGCTTCTTCTCAGCAGAGTAGCGATAAGGTGGAATCTTGAAGGGGCGACGGTCCGTGACTCTGATCTCGTGCATGATGAAGGGTGTCCTGGCCAGGGGCGCCGAATCATCGAAGATCCTCACGTGTCGCATCATGATTTCCTTGAATTGATCAACATATTCATTAGGGAATCCGTGGTTTACCTTGCTCCATACTTGCTCTTGCAAGTGGGTCGATGGCCCGTCAGGGGCGCGTCCCAGGAATACCCGGATCCTTTTGCTGGTTCCTAGGTAGAGACAGTCGAGGTCGTGGTCGTGGACGGCCTTCACCTCCTTAAGCCATCGTCGTCCGAGGATGGCGGCAGGTCGAAGCTCCTCGGCGACGAAGAACTTGACGTCACATTCGAAGTTTTGGATCCGCACGGCGAGTGTGCAGGTTGCTTGGACGCGCATCTCGGTTCCACTGCTTGCCAGCTTGGCTCCGCGTGGCTGGATTCTCTGCACGATGGCTCCGTCCGGGATGCACCGTGGCGAGATGAAGTTGTCGGATGCTGCCGAGTCGACGAGCGCTGCGACGAGCTTCCCTCCAATCCAGATGTCTAGGTTGGCGGCGTGGAGTCCGGTGGCGTCTGCGGCTGCAGCGCTTATTGCGGGGCTGCAGGTGTCGAAGCGGGTGTGCCCGCAGCATTCCCCGCTTCCCGCCAGTTTTCCGGAGTCGTGGCCTTCGGGTACTGGGGTCGTTTGGGGCAATCCCTGTGCCAATGATATTCAGGGCAATAATCACATTTAGGCAATCTCTCACCATTGACCTGCTTGAAGTCTCGCACAGCCTTCGATGGCTGTGCTGGAGTGGCAGCATTGCCCTTGCCCTGGTTGTTGTTGGCTGGGTTGAACTTGCGGGCGCCGGCCTGCTTGGCCTGCTCGTCGTGTTCGACCTCCGTGGCTCTGGTCAGCAGCTCGCCCACAATGGTCGGCGGGTTGCCTCGCAGGTGGCAGCGGATAGTCGCGTTCAGTGACTCCGTGATCAAGGTCACTAGCTCCTCCTCGGTGGCCTCAGGAAGCAGACGACGAGCTAGGAGGTTACGTTTTTCAATGAAAGTACTCACATCCTCCTTTTCGCCTTGGGCCTGTCCGTAGAGTTTGGCCTTGAGTCGGAGTCGAAGCTGCGATGAGTCAAAGCGGGACAGGAACAGCTCGGTGAAACGGGTCCAGTCGACAGCCAGGTTCTTGTAGCAGGACCACCACTTCTCGGCGTCACCCTTGAGTGCGCGTTCGGCCACTTGCACCTTGAAGGCCTCCTCGGTCCCGAGGCGCCGGAAGTGCTCCGTACACTTCGTGATGAACTTCGCTGGGTCCTCGTGCTCCGCACCAGTGAAGTCCGGAGGGTTGAGGGGCGTGCCAGCGAGTTGACGGAACATCAGCCGGAGGTCGTCCATGGTGATCGCAGGTGGCTCCGGATTGGCCGCCGAAACGTCCGCTGCAGCTTCTGGAGCAACAAGTGAATTCGGATGAGTAGGTACCTGGTTGACGGAGGCGGGATCCGCCGGCTGCTGCCGCTGAGCTCCGGCTTGGGGATCTGCAGGGTCGTCGTATGGCACAGCAGGCGATGGTCCGGTCGGAGCAAGGTCCTTGCGGGATGTCCTCCGGCGTATAGGCAGCTGTACTCCGTCCAGGAGGGACTCGAGCTCCTGCTCCGAGCCAAGGGACCGCTGACGTTGGTGGCGTGTCACGCGAGTGGTGCGCTCAAGCGAGACGGTGCGTTGTTGATCCAGTTGGGCGCCACTGGGTGTTTCCACACTCCCAGAAGTGCTTGCCGCTGTCTGCCGGGTCGTCCGGGTTGCAGGCGGCGTCCGGGGAAGACTGCTCATCAGGTCGCAGGTCCTAGCATCTCCTGATGCCGACGAAGTCCAAAAAGTCCCTCGTTGGCCCCACGTTGGGCGCCAAATTGACGGGGCTCGGAATTCCGCTTGCGGGAAACCTCGTCAATGAGAATGAAAATAAATTCACTCCCGCGTCTCGCTGGGCGGAGACGAGATAGTTGAGGGTTGAGCAGTCTTGTTTTGTTGAGTGGAGGCCTCGGCTTTCAACGCTCCGAGCAGCGCCAAGCGTTTGGCCTGTTGAAGTCCGTAGAGGTCTCGTCGGTGCTCCTCTTCGGAGCGGGGTACGTAGGTTTTGGAACGTCTCTGTCGTTGACTGGGACGGTCCATCCGTCCGGTCAAGGTGCGTGGGCGTCCTCACGACGTCGTTGGATTAGGGACGGGGTTAGGCACTCGAATAATTCTCACAGTTTCAAGATACAATTGCGACTCGGTACTCGAGGTGCGAAACACAAACACTATGCACACTTGGTCACTCATGCCACCGGGGCAACTTGGTACGGTCGCGGCGGGGCACGTTGAGTCGGGTTCGTCGAGGCCACGGCTGGGCCGAGTGTCGTGGAGACAGCGTCGCGACGGCGAGCTGGAGAAGACTGATGATCTTTGACGTTCGGGAGCGCGGTCTTATATACCCGCGTTCTACCTATGTTCGTACGCTCGGGAAGCGTACGATCCTATGCCTCGTATACTACGTACGCTGCTGAAGCGTACGTTTGTATAGAGAGATCGTTTCGTACGTCCCGGAGACGTACGAATTTCAATGTCTCGAAAATCGTACGGTTGAAAGGCGTACGTGTATTTGCATCTACCTGATTTATGAGTACCGTGGCGTACGCCTGAGAGGCGTACGAAAATGAGTCGATCCGATGTACGATTTGAAGTGTATCCGAACGTACGCCTAATCGGCGTACGAAAATGAGATGATCTGTTTTATGATTTGAAGTGTATCCGAACGTACGCCTAATCAGCGTACGAAAATGAGTTGATCTGATTTATGATTTGGAGTATATCCGAACGTACGCCTAAGCGGCGTACGAAAATGAGTTGATCTGATTTACGATTTGGAGTGTATCCGAACGTACGCCTAAGTGGCGTACGAAAATGAGTTGATCTGATTTATGATTTGGAGTATATCCGAACGTACGCCTAAGTGGCGTACGAAAATGAGTTGATTGATTCGTGGCTTTAAACGCGCTGAATCGTACGCTTGAGTAACGTACGATTTGGGTGCGTCGGTTGCGTAGGCGAGTGATTGGCTCGTGTGCAAAAAATTGTATATTCGCGGTGATACAGAATATTAATGCGGGAGTATGCTCGCGTCAATATATATCCTCATGCGCAGAAAAAAACGGTCGCGGGGTTGGCAGATGGTGAAGAATCCGGCCGTTATTTCCAATGATCGCTGCGAAAAGGAGCAACAGAAACGTTACCCGTACCTTTTCCTGACCGACTGGTGGTAAGTACGCAGGCCCGTTTTTTTTCTCGCCCTCCACACCTCGAGAGCAATTTCGCCGACGAGGAGTGAAGAGCGATGGCGGTATCCCCAGTAGGCCTAGTCCGCCATGGGGAATTGAAGTATCTGAAAAAAAAACATCATATATGTAATCATTCAATTTATTCATTATTTTGTTGTACACGATCACGAATTATTCTTTCGAAATTCTCTACGGGGATTATCTTGTAAAAGCCCGTGTTTCCGAATGGCACAGTCGTGTTCCCTGTGCGTTTTGCGTAAGTTTCTACGTTGGTTATTGAAGCCACCTCGGCCATGGCATTATGACACTGGTACATGCTGAAAAAAATGGTAAGGCCATAGACAAGTTATTTTATCTAACTGGAAGTATTGGTAGTACTCACTATCCTACAATAGTTGCTTGTAGTTGAATCAGAATCCGTTGTGTTGCCTCGATGGTCTTGATGTCTCTAAGTGTATCCACATCTACGTCCCCCGAAGTTTTTGGGAAAGGGATGAGTTTGACATTGGAAAAAAACTTCGCCATCGATAAGTGGAGCAACTTGCACTCCAGCAGTCTCCTGTTTGCCTTAATCATTTCCTGCGACTTTGCATAAAAAACTGCTCGTTCTGCGAGCATGTCATTATATTCGCTACTATGCGCCGTAGGTATCGCGGAAGCTGACTTCATTATGGCATCGCCTTGAGCAATCAGATCTGTTAGCTGCAACCCAAGTGTTGCGGTCAGCGTGTTTTCATAGAAATAATCGGTGAAAATGTCATTATTCGCATAATCCGATATTTGTATCGGTAGCGGGCATCTTCCATTGAGATTCATCGGGTCGTGCCGATGGACAGTCCCCTGCCTCTCAATCTCGATATCTGGCTGATTTTTGTGAGCGAAGATCCCGTTCAGAACCTGCGGCCCGGCATGTTCGGGGGCCTGTTGAAGTGACTTCTCAAGGTACTGAAACCTTTTTATTTCTACCGTTCGAATGACCTCCGTCGCCTTGGGCAATTTCGCGAGTGATCTCGCTAGTTCATCAGATTCTGTTTTTTTCCCGCTGTTTATTGTACTCACTCGGATTGATTTGCATGTTTCTTTTTAATGGGTGATCTTCTCTTGGTCCCACGCAGCCTAGAATGCTTTGTTCCACTGAGGCCAGGTTGCTGCTTAGATTGCTTTGTTTCACTGGGGCCTGGTTGCGAAGCGATTGGTACCAACGGCGGTGGTGATAGCAGGTTCGCTGTTGTTGCTTCGGGCACCTTGAGCGGTACCGCGCGATTTTCCGGTCTGTATCCACCACTGGTTCTGCTTCTACTTTAACCACCGGCCGCTCTTCACCCCCTTGAATCACTAGCGGATTTGATGGTCCTGCTTCCACTGTTGCTACACCTACCACAGGTGTTGATGAGCTATCACTTTTCACTTTCGGCGTACAGTCACTTATATCTAAGAGGAAACGTTCCTCGTCAATGCCCATTTCCGCGAGAAATCGGGTGTACTCCTCCTGGGAGTCGAATATTGGTTGAATATTCAAATCATCGAACCAATCTTCGTCCGACAAAGAACTTGAATATTCGCGATTGGCCATAGCGTACATGCGATGCAGTCGGTGGGTGCCTTAGAACTAATGCGAGAATTTTCTAACACCCAAAAGCGAACTAACCACGGAACCTCATCTTTTTTACCCTCACCATCTATCATACAATTTTACTTCGGAAAATCTTCCGAAGGGCAATAAGCGCGTCCTTTGATGCCCAGTATCGGAGAAATACCATATTCTATAGGCAGGAGTCTCAGCCTATTAGATAGCGTATCGTATGTTGAGACAAAAAACTGTCGTAAGATGCGTGGAAAGTGTAAATATTACTGCAACGGGATGAAGACGTGTATACTTGTGTTCCTGGGCAGAATTAGTGCTCAGCTGTCATAAGACAATATTCGGCCCTATATACTGTGCAATAATTTGTAGAGCGCCTAATGATCAAACGAGCGATTGGGTCCCGCGATAACCACGAGCGGCGGAACCGTACGAATGAATCCGTCACTACACCTCCTTTGATCAATATCCCCAGACAGAGAGCCAGCTCTACTCCCTATCTGAGCAAACAAGCAGACAGTTCGGGATTCTAAGTTCAAGCCGTCACAAGTTGACATTAACACCGGTGTGCAACATAGAGTCATCGAGTCAGCGGTCTCCAACAGCGTCATAGTCGTTGCTAGACAAAAGATGTGAAACGCACAATAGTCGCTCGAAGAAGAGATTGGGCCCTGTGATATCCGCAAGCGACAGATCTATCGCGCCCGTCATTCAAACTCCCCTAACCACCATCATGAGTATTGCCAGCTCTACCTTCATCCAAAGCGGATAAAAAAAGGTAGTGACGTCTCTACGTTCGTGACGCTGTACTTTGATATTTGTCTCACTCGGCGTAGAACAAAGATTACCGAACGCGCTATGAGTGGAAGTAGATAGTCGCGCTTCTGGGTGGTATTCCCGCCTCAATATTATAAGACAGTATTCTGTACAGCGAAATGTCATGGTATGTATGACACGCTATATACATACAGAGGTCGAGGCTTGCTACAACAATTAATAGTAGCGCAGCTGAGCAACTACGTTCGTCAATCACTGTTTTCTCATGGAAATGATACATAGAGCTCCATATGAACAAAAAACGAAAATAGCTGCAGCCCATGGAGTTTTGTCACGTACTTTGACAGCAGCTTCGGGGACCTATCAAAAAGGCCCGGGCTGAATAGTTGATACTATTGAAAGTTGTATCTAAATTTATCGTCCGTAGTATGTGAGATGCACGGCGCGGCGCCACTTGCCGGTGAGACGAAAGCGAGTTGTGCGGATGAGCGTGCGTGCGGCACTTTGCCTCGAGCATCACGTGTGAGCAACATGTAGTCCTTTTTTATACTTTTGTTATTTGAATATATTTATTGTTTGTCGTTCAGCCCAGTTATGTTTATTAGACACCTTGTCACATCCACGGCCCTCAATATTATAACATGGTAGCAATTTGTGGTTGTTTTGAGTGAATTATGAGAAAATCGCAAGTGACGAAGCTCAACCACGTAGGAAAGGTTAGAGCACGTGCCTTGATCAAGAAAAGTCTCGTATGATAGAAAACGGAGCAGATGCTGCTCAAGCGTTGAAATTGAACTGGAGTGACTTCGAAAGTGTTTTTGAAAAAGCTGTTCGAGATATCTGTGGACTAAAGTTGATAGTGTATAAAGAAGAGTGCTCCGAAAAAGTTGAAGATCGAAAAGTGTCAAGACAAATTAAAAAAATGGCCGACGATATAAAAATTCCTATTTTTAGCGGGAAAGACTATGGGTGTTGGAAAAAGAGAATGATGCTTTTTTTGAAAATGAAGAAATGTGACGAAGTGGCTAAAAGGGCAAGAACAGCAGCTGATAAGAAAGAGGACTGGGATGAAAATGATTTGAAGGCTATGAACTATATCTATAGTGCTATCTCTAACGAACAAATGGAATTCATAAAAGATAAAGAGCTCGCGTTTGATATCATGAAGAAGTTCGACGAAATGTATTTGAAAGAGTCAACAGCGCTGCAAATCTGTATCAGGAATAGACTGGAAAGATTAAAACTAAAAGATTTTGAAGAATCAAGTACTTTTTTCTCTGAATTTGAGAAGTTGATAAACGAATTAAAAGAAGCTGGTGCTCAAGTGGTTGAAGAAGAAAAATTGAGTTATATGATTAAAACTCTGCCCAGTTCGTTGGACTACATAGGTGTTTTAATAGATGCTGTCAAAGAATCTGATCGGACAGTCGAATTCGTCAAGAACAAAATAAGGATGGTTGAGATGAAAGAGAAAGAAGAAAATAACAAGAATTCTAGACAAAGTTCTAATGTTTTTAAAACTGAACGGAAAGATGTAAAAACGTGCTATGATTGTGGAAAACCCGGGCACTTCAAGTATCAATGCCCAAACAAGAAGTCTACAAATGGAAATTTTTCGAGAGATGGAATGCAGCAGCGAGGAGGCGCTAACCAGCAGCTCAACGGCCGTGGTGGTCAAAACGGCCGAGGCCGAGGTCGCGGTTCCTGGAACAACAACAATCGCGGAGGCCGCGGCGGGAACGGCGGCGGCGGCGGAGCTGGTCGCGGTTGGCATCAGCAGCAAGGTCATCAAAACAGTGGTGTTAGTGGTGAGCGTTCGGTAAATAGTGCCGGGACATTTTGTGCCGAAATTGAAAAATGTATGCCCGCGAAACAAAATGTTGAAGTGTTTGCATGTGGTACGAATGTTGATTGGATTCTAGACAGTGGATGTTCCGACCATATTATAAATGATGATTCATACTATTCTAGTGCTATTGAATTGCAAAATCCGCTTCGAGTCAAAATAGGAGACGGTAGATACTTGAATGCAACAAAAGTTGGAACCGTTATTAGTATTTTCTCTGTTCGTGGAAATCAAAAAAGGATTGATATGAAAGATGTTTATTTTGTTAAAGAAATGGACAGGAATTTGATTAGTTACGCGAAAGTTACAGATTCGAATAAGATAGTTTCGATTGGTCAGACTTCTAAAATTTTCAATATGGAAAATAACGAGTTAATTGCAATGGCTTTTAAAGATAATGGATTGTACAAAATGAATAGCCTCTTGGTTTCGACAGAATCAAATGTGGCAAGTAGAAGAGAAACAAATTTCATGACACAAAAGGAAAGACTGCATAGAATTTTGGGACATGTAAACTTTAACTATTTGAATATTTTGTCAAAAGACCAGCTACTAAATGGTATACCTAGTAAATTAGAACCTGAACATTTGAAATGTGGAACATGTTTGCAAAACAAGATGCATAATTTACCGTTTGAAAATAATAGGCATAAGGCAAAGAAAATTTTGGAAATAGTACACAGTGACGTAAATGGTCCCCATAATACTACAGGCCTGAATGGAGAAAAATATTTTTTGACGTTTATTGATGATTACAGCAAAGCTTCAAGAGTATATACTATCAAATCGAAAAGTGAAGTGTATGACTGTTTTGTAGATTACGTTAATTTTGTAGAAAACTTGACTAGAGAAAGAATCAAAACATTAATATGCGACAATGGCAAAGAATATATGAATAAGCAAATTTTTGAATTCTGTAGAGAACGAGGGATAAATATTGAGCCGTGTCCACCGTATGTTCATGAGTTGAACGGAACGGCAGAAAGGTACAATCGATCAGTGATGGATACTGCTAGATGTTTGATTTCTGAAGCTGAATTAGATCTCAAACTTTGGCCTGAAGTAGTTAAAACAGCAGCTTATTTAAAGAACCGAACTCTAGCCAATACAGTTGAAAAAAAGACTCCGTATAAAATTTTCTTGGGTGAAAAACCCAACATAAGTAATTTGCATTTTTATGGCAGTAAAGTTTTTGTTAGAGAACCAGAGTCCAAACGAAGTTCAAAATGGGACGTCAAAGCTAAATGTGGTATTTTAGTTGGTTATGAAAAGGTCGGATATAGGATTTTGATTGAAAATAAAATTGTTGTAGCGAGGCATGTGCAAATTATTGATGATGATGAAAAACTTGTAGGTTATCGTGGTGATCATGACTGTAAAATTTTGAATGAAAAGAGTTGTATCGAGATTGACAAAGGAGAAGAAAATTTGAGTGACTTATTGAATGATGAAAATGAGAGTAATGACGAAAGAAACTTTTCCGAAATTCAAACGGATGATCCACCACCAAGACGTTCTGAAAGACAGACAAAAAAACCTGCGAGATTTGATGGTAGTTACGTGTACAATAATCATATTATTCATGCAAATTTTGTTGATGCGAATTGTCCTTCTTCGTTCAATGAAGCTCTTAGTAAAAATGATTCTAGTGCTTGGATAGATGCTATGAAGAGAGAAATGAAAAGTTTAGCCCAAAATGAAACGTGGAAATTGGTAGATCTACCGCATGGTCAAAAAGCTTTAGATTTGTTGTGGATTTATAGTATGAAACCTGAAAATCGTTACAAAGCAAGACTTGTTGTGAGAGGCTTTCAGCAAAAAGAGATCGTAGAAGACATATATGCACCTGTTGCTAGTATGCAGACTTTGAAACTTCTTTTGTCGCACTGTTGCGAAAATGGCTTAATAATTATACAAATGGATGTTGAAACAGCATTCTTAAATGGTCATGTCAAATCAGAAATTTATGTAAAACAGCCAGATGGCTTTCATGATGGTACAGATAGAGTGTGCTTGTTGTATAAAGCTCTGTATGGACTCCACGAAAGTCCAAGGGCCTGGTATGAGTGTTTCGATGAGTTCATTCAGAGTATAGGGTTTGAAAGAAGTAGATTTGACTACTGTTTGTATACAATGATTTTTGAGGCAGAAATCGTATATCTTATACTGTTCGTTGATGATCTATTGATTTGCTGTAGAGTCATGAGAATTCTGGATCACATAAAGAGTTTATTGATGAAAAGATTTTTGATGAAAGATATGGGAAAAGTTACAACGTATTTGGGGATAAGAATTCAGTATGACTACACGAAAAATGTGATGACACTTGATCAAGAAAATTATATTGAGTCTTTGGCAAAAAAATATGATATTTTGGATGCAAAATTGTTTGAAACACCAATGGAACAAAATTTAAAATGTGAGCCTGCCAAGTCAGTTTGTGAAAATGTAAAATTCAGAAATTTAATTGGTGCTCTTTTATATTTGAGCTCAGGTACAAGATTGGATATTAGCTTTTGTGTTAATTATTTGAGCAGATTTCAAAACTGCTATGATCAAACTCACTATAGATATGCTCTGAGGATATTGAAGTATGTATATTTGACTAAGAATCTAAAACTGACGTTTAAAAGACATCCAAATGCAGAAGTGCTAGATTGTTACGTTGATGCAGATTGGGCAGGGGATGTAATTGGTAGAAGGTCGACAACAGGCTATTTGATTAGATTGTACGGTAATGTAATCTTTTGGAAGTCAAGGAAACAAGGCAGTGTGACTAAATCGTCAACTGCTGCAGAGTACGTCGCGTTGTCTGAATCAGTGAGTGAGATAAAATGTGTGAAAGATATCTTGAGTGATTTAAGAGTTAAGATTAATAAGCCTATTAAAATTTATGAGGATAATTCTGGAGCAGAAAGCATTGCAAAATTTGGAAACATGACCAAACACTCCAAATACATTGAAGTTCATTATCATTTTGTACATGAGAGCGTGACGAATGGAACCATAAAAGTAGTCAAAATTAGATCTGAAAACAATATAGCCGATATTTTGACAAAATCATTAGGGAAGATTAAGTTTGAATATTTTCGAAGTATGGTAAATTTGATATGAAGAAAAATAAAATTGTATTCAGGATGATAAATTTAAGGAGGCGTATTGAAAGTTGTATCTAAATTTATCGTCCGTAGTATGTGAGATGCACGGCGCGGCGCCACTTGCCGGTGAGACGAAAGCGAGTTGTGCGGATGAGCGTGCGTGCGGCACTTTGCCTCGAGCATCACGTGTGAGCAACATGTAGTCCTTTTTTATACTTTTGTTATTTGAATATATTTATTGTTTGTCGTTCAGCCCAGTTATGTTCATTAGACACCTTGTCACATCCACGGCCCTCAATATTATAACAGATACAATTCACACATACTCTTGCGACACGTGTTGTACCGGGGCTGTGATTTGCAATATTCGTTACAAATACATACGAGAGAAGGGATGGTTCAAAAAAAGGCTTCAAGCGGTGGTGATGGATACCGAGCATTCAGTTCCGATGAGACTTGCAACAGAGAACTTCCGTCGCTCGCACATTCTCATGATAGATAGGCAAGAGTTGTGCGATTTCCAACGAATAGTGATCCGTTTGATTGGTTATGTTGCGACTTGGTCAGAACGCCCTGGTGTCCGGCGGCAGTGTCGTGCTCCTCGTGAGAGATTGTGCAATCGGAGATCTAATTTTGAATATCTTTCACGTGTATTCCGCTGGGTCCTCTCAACTTCCCGATCCCGTGAAATTGCCCGTCTCCACAGAATGTTCTTCCGATCAAATCGGCATGCGGTCATCAGTGCAGCAGAAGTTGTCAACGGAAGAGTCTCCCTGTCTTGAGAATTTTGATGGAGGACTATGGAGAAATGAGAGGTAAGCAGAGAGAAACCGTATGGAATTCTACAATCATCGTTTAGATGCAGAACCCTTTTGAGATACAAAATTGACGACCTTTTTTTTTCTTTTTCTTCGTGGGGGGTTCGGCGCAGCCCCCCAAACCCCCCACGGCCAGGGGCTCCGCCCCTGGACCCCGACTACTTTTTCAACTCTTATTTCACGTGGTTGTAAGCCCATTCCGATATTAACCGTAACCCTTTCCTATTCTGATTCTTTGGCGAGGCAAGTTTGGAGATACAGGATGTTTTATGTCGTGTCTGCTAGGGTCACGAGAGTGGTGATTTTTTCGATTCGGAGGTCGAGATGAACTGACCCATGATTGCTATCTTCCAACTTATACTTGGTGTTTCACTGATCGGCCAAAATTATGAAAGTATTGCAGGGAAACGAGATGAAGCCCGGTACCTCTCAACATATGAAGAATAGAGCTCAATTTCGTTCGTAGATAGATTTGCGTAAAATGCCGAGAAACGCGCGTTCAAGTTAGACTATAACAAGTGCGCGTACAAATTGTGTTTTCTCTTGTTATACCTTTCAAGTGCAGAATTGCGAGACATCCGTGTCACGGAGTGCAGCATTTTACGCTAATTTTTATGCTTCGTTGGAATAGACATTGGAAATAAAAGATTAAATCTTATTGCAGCACTGAATGCATTACTGGAGCCTATTTCCCCACCAAGCGGAAATGATAACTACGATAGCGATGAAACCTACTTCGAAGAAGCTGAGAGAAACACTCTGCTAACCCAGCCACCGCGCTCACAAGATTACTACTCTACTGAGCAAAATCGCGAAGATAAATCGACGTTTGAAATTGATGATGGGAATGATGATGATGCAACGACACAAGGCCCATTGGTTGGCAATAGTGACGATCCCGGGTCATCGGTAGCCGACCAAGAGGTCCTTGGAGGTAACCCATCTGCTTCCGCGGAATCAGACGCTGAAAGTGAACTACTGGCTCATCACAGGTCGAACGACGATTATGAAAGCGACGTTTATTTTGAATCATCGTCATCATCGGATGAGAATTACGATGAGCATGACATTGGGATTTTGAGGAGCCGTCCCAGGGGAAAATTAGCAACTCTCCTGGTGCGCGACTATCCTGAGCCGGCAACCGACGCTTGGCGAGCCATCGGCCAGGAAGATGCTGATCGGACGAGTATGTCGCGGAATCTCATCGGGGAGGAGGGAAGAAGATTAGAACAAAACAGCGAGAGACAAGATAATAGCACCAATAGCGTTATCGAGGCTGCGTCAGAGGAGCATGCTCGTGTAGCCAGGACTCGCGAAACGGCTAATGCGAGCGAGGTATCAATGTTGGATGTTGACGAGTGTGATCGAGAGAGACGCGAGCGATCGCGCATCCTGCTCGATTTCTATACGGAAGATCCTCCTGCATCACAACGCGCTTACCATGTATTGGAGGATGGCCATCGTTTGTCCTATAGACAATACGACGACGTATCAATTATGGACAGGAGAGTCGATGAAGGTAAGCATCAATGATGTCTTTTGCGTATGAAAGAAACACCCTCCCTATAAGTAACATATATCGTTCATTAGTGATAAGGCGTCATGAGAACGGTGACAACGATATCAGAAATTTCAATTCGCCAAGTTTGGAAATCTATGCAAGGAGGATTTGGAACGTACGGGGTGCTCAGTGCCGGAGATTTTTCAACACTTAAGCGCAAAATCCTGATTCGCCTTTCTATACTGATCCTGAAACAGAAGATATACTAGATCGTGCACGCGAGAGTTTTAATGGACCGCCCGAGTGTTGACGGCCACCTCGAGCTGTGAGTGCTGAGGGAACGATTATAGTCTCGAATAATAGAATGAAAAAATGTAACTTTATACTAAATTTACACGAGTTCCTACTGCACCTTTCTCATATCGTTCAGCTGCGATATCGGCGGAGAGAGATATGGAGAGGGAATCTGTCGGAGAGTGGGCGAGCAGTAGTGACAATGTACCGGCTGCGGGAGATTCGAGCGTCAGCTTTACCAGCACGCAAGGAGGAGAGACGGTGTATTCAGAAAATGAGGACAATGCTACTCAACGCTCGTCAATTACCATCGATCCTGTGCGAATAGGTGCGGGTAATTTAGAAAACTCTCAAGACTCCCAATTCTCGCAAGTGAGGCCGCCAGGAGAGCGTTTCAGAATAATTTATGAAGGGGCGCGCTACGTCCGGAGATTTAGAGTCAACGGGAGGCGATTGAACATCCGTATTCTGCCGCCAACTCGCCCAAATATGAATCCTATTTTATGGATAGAGGCAGCTGTTCGTGATGTTTATGCACACATTGTTTAATTAGCTCGAAAGGACGAGCTGGTCGGTATTTCAATCCAATCGGATCACTTCAGCCACGGCCCTGCGGGGATTTCTCTTAGGCCTGTAATCCATTTCCGTTATGACGATTTTTGGAACTTGATATCAAGGTTGACTCAGAGTAACGAAAATTTTCAAATTGATGAGAGTTTTGTTCTCGAGATTTTATTCGTGGAAGTGCCCATGGGGTCAGGTCGCAAACGAAAATCATTCAACATCGATGCAATTAACCAGAGATCCGTCATTTCCATAGCCAGTTCAGATAATTATTGCCTACCGCGTGCGTTAGTAGTTGGAGAAGCCTTCCTACGGGAACAGGAGAACGATTCAGAGGAGATGAAAAATTTATGGGACGCAATCCGGGATTGGAGAAGGCCCGCGTAACGCAATGCCGCGACGAATCTTGTAGAGCGAGCAGGTGTCAACATATCCAAGCGCGAATGTGGTTATCGCGAGATACAGCAATTTCAGGCCTACTACGCCCAACGAGGTATAGCTTTAAGGGTTTTCGCACAAGGCACTCTTGGTAGCGGAGAGCCACCTTTCTCTGACGGTCTCGAAAGTATCGAGGAGGGCGTATCATTCCGCGGTTGTATCAATCTTTCGTATGATCGCTTCAATAGGCATTACGACACTATTTTGAATCTTATTGGTGCCGGGAGCGGTCGCTTCTACTGTAAGAAGTGTAATAAATGTTACAAATTCGTCGATCAACACCTATGCTCAGCTAGATGCCCATACTGTTTCGTGTCACCTCCATGCGAGAGCGACGGGGATACCGCCAAGAAATGCAGAGACTGTCACAGAATATCCATCAGCGAGTATTGTTTTGGAAATCATAAGAAAGACGGTTCTTACAGAAAATCGAATAAAAGAGTCTGCGATATCGTTCAGATCTGCGAGTCTTGCGGTGTTCGGATGCGCAAACATAGGGGGAGACATGTGTGCGGGATGAGCCGGTGTACATTCTGCAATGAAAAACATTCCGCCAACGATCTTTGTTTCATGCAACCTATAACAGATGAGAAAGCGGGTTTTGGGAAAGTAGCTAAAAATTTATACATTTTCTATGACCTGGATCCCCAGCGGAATTCGAGCCACAAAAATCACGCTACGAGCACAATTCACGTGCCCAATCTGTGCGTCACACAACAAGTATGCGATGACTGTTCAGCAATAGATGACATGAGCATTCCATGCGATACCTGCGGCTTACGTGAATATATATGGTGCACGAATCCCATCAAGGAGCTCATTTCACTCTGCATTCGCGGGAAATCTGTCTTTGAGCAGATAATTTGCATTGCTCATTGTGCTGGTAATTTTGATTCACAATTCATTCTTCGCGAGATCGTAGAGTCACGACCCGATCTGATCCCGGAGGTTATTTTGAATGGTAAAAAGATCATTTGTCTGTCAGTTGGTCGGACTAAATTCATTGACAGCTTCAATAACTCTCACATGAAATTAAGCCGATTGCCAGATGCATTTGGACTCCCCGAACATACCGAGAAGGGATTCTTCCCTCATCTATTTAATTTACTTGAAAACGAAAATTACATCGGAAAAATGCCCCCGGTCGAGTCATACGGTGCTGAAAATATGAGCAATAAGGAGAGAGAGAGCTTTTTGGCATAGTCCAATGCTATATCTCCTGACTACTTTTTCGATATGGAAGCGGAAATCATGAAATATTGTCGGATGGATGCAAAGATTCTGAGAAGAGCATGTTTGTGTTTCAAGAAAATATTTGAAGAAACGGGGCGGGTTTGTCCATTTTCAGAGGCAATGACCATAGCTAGCGGGTGCTCTCGCGTGTACAGAAAAATTTTTTTGAATGTTAGAACAATTGGTATAATACCCCATAATGGGTATCGGCGAGCGGACACTCACTCCCAAAAAGCTGTGGAGTGGTTGCTGTGGCGTGAGCATGAGCTCAGTCAGCAGATCGTGCATGCTGGGAGAGAGAGTGAGTTTAGGTTGCCGGAAAGATTCCTCGTGGACGGATATTTGAAAGCATCGAATCCCACGGACGAAGGTACTGTTTTCGAATTTGAGGGATGTTTTGTGCACAGCTGTCCGCGTTGTTTTGAACACGATCGAGACCAGCGGATGTCGCATAGTCGCACGTTTTCTGAATCGTTCGAGAATACAATAAGTAAACTCGACCAGATTCATAACCTCGGATACACCCTTGAATTCATTTGGGAATGCGATAGAATGAAGCGAGAGAAACCGGAGATTCAACAATTTTTGAGGAATCATCCCCTGACTAGCAAAATCAAACTCGACCCAAGAGACGCTCTCTTTGGGGGACGGACAGAAAACTTCCGGCCATACTGCAGAACTCAGCCGGGTCAGAAGATCAAGTACACAGACATTTGTTCTTTGTACCCTTTTATCTGCAAACGTGGAAAATATCCAATCGGTCATCCACGAATTTATGTTGGTAACGAGAGCCGAGAACTTACGGGTGCGGATTCAAACAATTTATCTCAGGTGGAGGGGCTGGTGAAGTGTAGCGTCCTACCGCCGCGCAACCTACTCATACCATTGCTCCCAATAAAAATGCATGGGCGACCACTGTTTGTGCCGTGTAGGTCGTGCTGCGAGGAGAAACGGATGGCTGATGGTGATCATAGGAATATTTCCGATCACGTTCTTAGAGGTACGTGGGTTGTCGATGAGTTACGCGTGGCAGTCGGCCTCGGTTATTGTATTCTCGATATCTCGATTATATGGCAATACGAGATAACTCAATTTGATGGTGAGAGAGGGGGTCTATTTCCGGGATACGTGGATACATTTTTGAAGATAAAGCAAGAGGCGAGTGGATGGCCTGCGTGGTGCATCGATGAAAGTTCAAAAGCTCGATATTTGCGTGATTATGAGCGAGATGAAGGGATAACCCTTGATCGCGAGAAGGTCGCAAATAACCCAGGGCTTCGTGCTGTCGCCAAATGCTGTCTCAACTCTTTACGGGGAGAATTCGGTCAGCGGAGCAATTTGGAACAGTATTGTGCGGTCTCGGGAGGCATTGCTCAAACTTGTCACGATTCCCGAACTTGAGGTATTCAACATCTTACCAGTGAATGATGATGTTTTGTACGTCAATTGGCGATTTCTAGAAGAAGCTGTGACTTCGGCACGTAATACAAATGTAGTTATCGCAGCCTACACCACAGCCCAAGCAAGATTAGTGCTTTACGATTACTCAGAGAAACTCGGCGAGAGATGTATTTACACAGACACCGACTCGACCGTGTTCTTGCAGAATTGTCAGGATAGAGCAGAACATCAGCCAACATTGGGGACTTTGCTCGGTGATATGGCTAGCGAATTGGCTACCAATGGACACGATGCCTATATAGATCGTTCCATCTCTATAGCACCAAGATCTTATGCGTATCGGGTCGTTACGTCAGACGGAAATACTTCCAAATGCTGTAAAGTGAAAGGTATAACGCTCAATCATACAAACTCGCTCAAAATCAATCTCGATGGTATAGAACAATTATTAGACATTTATTTCCGGGTCGGGGAGGATGAGCAGGTAGCAAGAGATTCGGAAAACTCGATTAGATTGAACTACCGTGCTATAAGACAAACACCTTTGCACGAAATTGTGACGCAAGATGAAACAAAAACATGTGGTGTTGTATTGACTAAAAGACGATATGTATCTAAAGAGACCTCTCTGTCGTTCGGGTATCGTTCGGAGAGTTGAAAATGTACTAGAATAATGTGTGACAATGATATATACCTACTCTTTGATCAATAAAAACCTCATTAACCTCTGAATGCGAATGAAAATAAATCCAAATACTCCCTCGAACCAGCATTCTCCCAGGACTGGCATAAACTACGGACCGCGATGGAAAGTGATGAGCTGACTCGCTGGTCCAGCTCATTCCCGACGGATTAGCTAATTCTACCGCGCGCGGTCGAGTTAGCTCATCAACGCGGACATTAGCTCGAGACCGGCACGTGCGTATCAGCTCATGATGGAGCACGTGCCGTCATCGCGGCCGCCGCCGCCGCCGAGGGTTCTGTATTGCGTTGGATTTTATTCTCAGATTAGAGTCACTGTTTGGCAAGATGCTTGGACCTCGATATAAATGGATGGTGTGCAAAACGTGGAAGCCAGTAAGTAAAATGGATGCGCGGTGGTCCCATCCATTCACAGCGGTTCTGGCAGGGCCTACTATGTGTGGAAAAAGTCACTTCATCTACCGCCTGTTGCGCCATCTATCGCAAATGATTGATAAGCCAATCGACAAAATACTATTTTATTATAGCGAGTGGCAAGATAACTACGAAACGTGTCTCAAGCTCGCAGACGGAAAACGAATTGAGTTCAAAGAAGGTTCACCTCAAAGTAGCGACTACTCAAATGATAATCACATAAGTGAACTGCTCATCATCGATGATCTCATGCACGAGTCCAACAATCCTGTATTCTTAGAACTATTCACCCGAGGTGCGCGTTTGCTACATCACGCAGAATATTTTCCGCCGAGGTGCGAACCAGAGAGATCTGTCACTTAATACTAATTATTTGGTCATGTTCAAGAACCCGCGAGATCGGGCTCAGATACAGTATCTGGCTCGTCAGATCCACCCGGAAGATCCAAAGTTCCTTGTCGACGCTGACGCTTGCAAGCCTGCACATGGGTACCTTCTGCTGGATCTACGTCAAAGAACACCAGAAGAATTTCGTTTTTGTACCAATATATTCCCAAATGATCCTGTGCACTACGTTTACGTCCCAAAATCCAAGGATCGTGAATAAAATCGTAGAATAAGGACAGATAAAGGCGGTCTCTGTGTGGCAATGGCTGCGTCAGCACCTGATTTTCATACCGGGTGCTCGGGGAAACTTTTTTTCAAGAAACATATTGCTCCTTTAAACGCACTTCGTCACGCGAGTTATCGACAACGCGTTGCACTCTTAAGAGCAGCCGACATAGATTTGATCAGATATATATGCGAGTGTGCTCTCAATGTCTTACGAGGTGTCGTTACCTTAGGAAGTTCCCAAGTTAAGCGACTCAAACGATACAGAAATACTCTGCGGGAATCGATCAAGAAACCAGCTGGTAAGGCAGCGCACTCGTGGACCGGTAAGAAGAGAAAGATCGTACAGAGTGGAGGTGCATTTCTCCCAATTCTTTCGTCAAGCGTGCTGAGCGCTGTGATTTCAAATATCATCGAAATGAAAAAGCATTGATCGGGATGAATCATGCAAGGAAGATGGTTATTGTGCCCAAGGAGAAATTTGCACGCATGCAGAATGATAGTCAGCCGACTGTCTTGCCACAAGATCGCGCTGCAGAACCCGATACTGATAATTCCATGCAAACAGTGGGTGATAACCTCCCTCGACTCGACACCGAGATGTATGAGATTTTGAACTCGAAAAAATTCACCGATGAACGTGAGAAGTGTAAAAAATTCTTACAGGTCTTGCGACGATATTTGTTCTTCTTGGAAATTGAAAGAGATGCCGATCCGAGTGTTGGAGCTGGTAACGGGAAATCGGAAATATTCGAGGACCCACAGCCATCGCCCACGACCGAGGAGGCAATCATCGAGAACTTGCCTTTGGCTCACGCGAGAAATGCTCGAAGTTTGCTCAGTCACTGGCAGAATTTCGAGCCCGATAGGTTCAAATGGAACGCCAAACATCATTATTGATGGGCGCGTCATCTCACATTCGGACATAACAAAATTACTTGCCAATGTGCTGAGCAAGGGGAACAAAAAGGGTGAAATACCGATTGGACAGCTGGAAATGGCGAGATTTATAGGAACATCTGCTACACCTGTTAATTTAGTTGCAAATTTGGAAATTCTGGAAAATGCCGAGAGGCTGACGGATCCCCTGAGGAGGCCTTCTAAATGACTCCCCCCGGACGGAGATCCCATGACTCCCTTGAGCTCGAAGTTAAGAGTAGTCGCAGCATCGAAAGCTTCAGTACCTTCTCCACCACTGACGAGGAACGCTCTCAAGAGAAAGTGGCTAAATATGAAAATGTAGACATGTCTTCGAAAGTTGGTGGATACGCCGATCACTATTACAACACCGAACACGAGGCAGGTTACGCGGGAGTTCGGAATTTGATCCGTGTGAATGAGGAACGCAAGTTTCGCCAGCAGAAAAGAGGGGAAAAAGCACGTATTTACGAATGGTTGAGTGGACGAGACGCTTACACTCTCCACAGACCGATTCGGAAGAAGTTTTTGAGATTGCACTACAACGTGACGAACATAGATGATGTCTGGGGAGCGGATTCATCTCAACTCACGTCATTGAAAGAGGAAAATGACGGGTACAGCTATCTTCTGTTTGTCATAGATGTACTCAGTAAATACGCTTGGGTGGAGCCGCTGAGGGATAAATCAGCTCGAGCTGTGGGTTTGGCATTCAAAAAAATACTTGGAAGAGCAGAGGGTCGCGTACCCATTCTCTTGCAAACGGACAAAGGCAAGGAGTTTGTCGGCAGTGCTTCTCAGGAAATCCTCGAAGCGAACGGCATAGAATTTCGTACAACCAGATCACCCGACGTAAAGGCATCAATCGTGGAGCGGCTACGAAGATCAATTGAGGAGCGTTGTCGTCGCTTTCTACCCATCAAAATACCCGCAGATACATCGATGATATCCAGAAGATCCTTCACGCGTATAACCATACCGTACACACCTCGATTAGAATGAGACCAAATGATGTGAATCTGTACAATGCGTTCCGAGCGCGAGAGAACTTGCAGAGGAGTTGGGCGCAGCGACGCGACGCAAAGGGTGGCGAATCGTTGCGACCCCTAAATACAAGGTGGGTGATCTTGTGAGACTCAGTAGAGCCAAAGGCTTGTTTGAGAAAGGACACATCAAGAACTTCACAGTCGAGGTGTTTGAGGTTGTGCGCGTTCTGCGTAAACAAGGAATTCTTATCTATGAATTAGTGGACTTGGATGATACCGTTATAGATGGTTTCTTTTACACCGAAGAGCTAGTTGGCGTGAGCAAAAGTCGATTTGATGATGAACAGCTATTCCAAGTCGAAAAAATAATACGAAGCAAGGGCCGTGGAGCTAACAAACAAGTCTTCGGGCATTGGTAGTTTCTTAGGGTCTCTATGACGACACATTGTTCCTCATTTCGCGAGCGGTGCTAAAACCGTTGGAAAAGAAGCTGTGCGTGCAGGACTGAACGTGTTTGATGACGTTGTAGACAGTGTGTGGGTTTGAAAGAGTCTCTCAATACACGCGCACGAGAGTCAGGTAAGAAGCTTGGGATAAAGGCTGTGAGAGAAGTGAGGGGCATGATGCAGGGCAATTGTTATAAAACGCGCTCTGGTGTCAAAAAACGACAGTCCCGGTGAAATCGCACAGCTGCTAGTACCTCATCGCGCAAGCGGAAGAAGACAGTTGCAAAGAGACGCACGCGTCGGACGACTGGGTCCGAAAGCAAACGAAGGAAGAGAACCAGCAATAGATGGAAGAGGGCAGTGAGAAGTGTGGTAGATATATTCGGCTCTCAATAAAACGGGAGATGGCATTCTTACATTCGTGTAGTGGTGAAGGGATGAAGAGTGAACTCGATTTATTTACTCTCCCCCTAACACAGACTTCGATCGAGAGCAGCGCTTTTCTCTACTACACGCCCGTCAGTTCGCTGAGCGAAGACTCCGACACACCGTTGAAATTCCTCATCCCATCTTCGACGGATCATTACATCGACTTAGCACACACTATGTTGCGTGTCTCAGCTTGTATAACACCGCTCGGCGTCGAAGCTGAAAATGCCAAAGTCGCCCCGGTGAATGCTTTTATTCATTCTCTTTTCGACCAGATTGACGTGTTCTTCAATCAGAAGATTGTTTCATCGCAGAACAATGCTTATCCGTACAGGGCGTACTTGAAAACAATTCTCAATTATTCCGTGCCAACTATGCAATCGCACCTGACCGCAGCTTTGCGGTACCACGATAAACCTGGATCTATGGACGCAAATCCTAATCTCGTAAGCACCGCGCCGGAGTATAACCCGGGCTTATCGACGAGAAAAGATCTGATGCTCAATGGAAAGAGCGTGGACATGATTGGATACATTCACTCTGATTTATTCTCTCAGCCACGGTTTTTGATCAACGGAATAGAAGTGAGGGTGAGACTCACGCGAAGTGAGGACACCTTTTGCTCGATGGACTTCTCAGAAGCCGCCAATTATTCGGTTCGCATCAAGGACGCTGCGCTTATCGTGCGCCGAGCCAAGATAAGCCCGGGCGTCTTGCTCGCCCATGCAAAGGCTCTAGCTAAGACCACGTCGAAATATACGATCACTCGAGTCGAGGTCAAATCGTTCACCATGCACAGAGGTATCTTAGGTAACACTCTGGTTAATGTTATTCTAGGTCAACTGCCCAAACGCGTCATTCTTGGTTTTGTGTCGAATAGAGCATTCAATGGAAACAGACGTCTCAACCCTTTCAACTTCCAACATTTCTCCATCAACTTCCTCTCCCTGTACGTGGACGGTGTGCAGATTCCTAGTAAACCATTGCAACCCCGAGTTACAGGGGATGAGAAACTATACGTGGATTCATTTCACACGCTTTACACGGGTACAGGTATACATTACATGAATGAGAGCCTGGGTATCGATCGAGTAAACTATCCGGAAGGGTATTGTCTGTTTGCATTCGACTTGACAGCCGATCTTTCAGCACACTTCTTTACGCACTGGAATCTTGTTAGAACAGGCTCTCTACGAATAGAAGTCCGTTTTGCTACGGCTCAAACGGAAACTATCAATTGTATTGTGTATGCGGAATTCGACAATGTCCTTGAAATAGACTCGAATAGACAAGTCACGACAGATTTCAACGCCTGAGTCATAGCCGTATCGCCGCGCCCCCTTGACGCCTATGAGAGGGGGGGGGGTAGGGTCTTATGTGGCGGGGAAGACAGTATCTAGCCAGACTCATGATGGTGCTCTTTCAGTACTCTGGCACACCTTGATTCATCGTTCACGTCGCGCATCAAGATCGATATAGTCATTGAAATACTGAGATTCCAGGACCGTTTCAATAAATTTGCTCCGGAAGAGGTACCGTACCGTCCATCAAAGGCCATGTGTCGGCCCATTGGATGATACTACCGCCACATCGATTTGAGGAATTATCGGAAGAAGTGGAAAGATGCAACAATTACGGTTTCCGAAGCTGCCACGGTCTTGAGTGGTTCGATGGGAGTATCTTCCAGACCAGACTCCAGTACTACCTGTGCAAAGTGTCGAGATATACCAATACCGTTTATGTGAGAGGATCAGAAGGAGCAAAATATTTGGAGATGGTAATGGCGCGTACCATCGTCAACATCGAGGATCACGCACGTATCAGCTTGTTGGATCTCCAGGAAAAGTTCAAGTGTGAAAACTTGTGTTGGTTCCATGCCGTGCTGGGGAAGCAATATAAAGCTGACTCCTGCACGACAAGACGTTTCAACCGTTTAGGTGTTCAGTTGTGCGTGAGGTGGCGAGTAGTTCGCCTCGACCCAAAACTTAATCGAATTAAGCCGCTTCTTTCATACGTCAAAATGTCTCGTTGCCAATCCCGCGAAAAACTCGCGAGTAACTGTGAACTGCCTAACTTGTTCCTGTCGACTACTTACGCGTTGAATAAATCGAACTCCAAAAGGGTGTGCATTGGCCTGGACCATGACGCGGGGAAGTTTCGACAAGTGGTGAAGCTGCTGAGTTCCCAAAAACCGATGACATTCGACGCTGATGGATGAGAGCGCTTCAAGCAAGAGTTTGAGACGGTGAACAACTATTCTCGAAACCCCCAACAATTCGCTGAGGATTTTGGGAAATGTAACAAGGTTTTCCTACCAAACCATGATCTGACGTTTACTACAACAGATGGCACCAAATCCTTATTGATCGACGAGAGACTACCTATCGGGGCACGCAACGACGACCAGGACGATGGCCCATCAACTAGTAAGAAATCGCACGTAGCCTTTCCCAGTGTCGCAATGCAGCCAACTACTTTCGACGGCTTACGCTTCCAAAGCCGTCTGATTGATCTTCGCTTAGAGCAATTAAAAACGCGCATTGAAAAGGTCAGTCAGCTATCTCAACTCATCGTGGAATATATTAAGAAGAAGATCGAGGTGCATGGTGAGAACGCGGAAGAACTACTCAAGGAATATCCCAAATTCAAGCAGTACTACTCCATTCACAGTGCCGAAATCGAGGGGTACGTTGCCGAAAAACTCTCCAACGATGGTGATGGACTCGAAGCTGAATATAAAAATATGGTGCTTGCAGAAATTCTAGCATTTGGTTTACCAGTGATTGTGAAAAATTTACAGGACATTCCTTCGCATCCATGAATTATTACTGTTGAACCAATGTGAATATTAATTATCTTCAAATAAACAATTATACTGAATTTTGATTCTATATTCCATGTCGTTCATGAACTATTCCTCAGACCATACAAAAGTGCAAGCATTCAACTGATTTGGCTCATTCCTTCTGCGGCTACCAAGCGACAAACATCGCTAATCTTCACTCCGTCATGGGTCCCTCAAACTCGGAGAATTCGAATTACGAAAAATTGAAAAATGAAAAAGAACCTCTGGTTGATACCAAAAGTAAGAGCCAATCCGAATGGAAAACGTATGGAAAAGATAACTCTTCTTCAAAACCAAATACTTCACAGAGACGAGGTCATGAAAACTTTAGATATCTAGAAGACTTACTACTCTTTGACATCTGACCCACTGAAGCCCAAGGCGGACTAGGCCTCCAGGGGATACCACCATCGCTCTCACCTGGGAAGGGTGCAACGTGGAACGTTGCACCCTTCCCACAGAAGCTCTCGTCGTCACCTCGGGCAAAGTAATCAAGGTCTGATTTTTCGTGTGTCACACTTTTCTGTTGAGGTGCCCGAGGTGACGAGAAGAGCACGACGACGACGATTCAAATGGGCTGATGGCTCCCGCCACCAGCGTGGTGGCAGCACCGTCCAGCCCACCAAGCCGGGCGGCGCAGCGCTCGCGCGGGCTTGAGGAAGCCGCGCCGCGCATCGCCGGCCGGCATTCTTGGGATGGCTGCCAGCCTGGTTAAACCTCCCCGTACTTCGCGCCTTTAAATTCGCCGTGCTCCAGGACAAGTGACCCAGGACTGGTCGAGTGATCGCGCCGCGGGTGTGTCAAACTTTTGTTGTGTGTGTGTGCGTGTGGGTGAACCCAGTGAGTGCCCAGACTTGTCAGCGCGTGCTGACGCGTGGCCACCCCACACGTCCACATCTCGCCCAGGGTGCCCAACTTGGAGGGTGACCCGGACTGGGCTCGAGTAGAGAGAGAGAGAGAGAGCTGCAGCAGTGCAGGCAAGTGGCCCCGGCAGCAGAGTAGCATCAGCGCAGCAGGAGCGCTATCATCAGGGTGCGTCCAGACGACGTCGACCGCGGTGAGTGGTATTGCGTTTTCCCCCGGGTGCATCCACCCACATCGTGACCCCCCCGGGCGGAGAGTCGTGTCCAGGGCTACCGGGTGGCCTATTTCCCAGCTCGCGACGCGGTGTGTCCCTCTTGTCCGCCGACCCATCGCGTCGCAACCGTGCTCCTCCAACTCCCCGTGCCAATTTCGCATGCACGTTTTGGCCATGCTGAGCCACGCGGGTCGTTATAGCGGCCATTTTGTGTCTTCACTCTGACTTCCGGAGACAAAGGCGCGGAGAGTTGGAGAGGGACGGGTCCGCCGGCTGGGGAAATAGCTCCCACCCCTCGCGTTAGCTCCGCCCACAATGTATATGGGTGATTCCGCCGAAACAGTGCAGTGAATCATTTCGAGTCGATGTACGTGGGTGTTTCCGCTGTAAAGTGACTTTGTGATATTGTGATTTTCCTTGAGTTATTGGACAAATGAACGATTTGATGACAGTTTTCGCCACAGATGGCGTTGTAATTAGTTTTATTGGCCTGCGTGCCTCGAAATGAGTTCCTAATAGTAATAAATTCCGTTGTAATTTCGTAATCCGGAGAGTGATTATTTTCGATCCGATATATATATACACAGTGTCCGCAGAATATTTTCGTGATTTTCAGGTGCTCCCAATTTGCCCCACTGTCCCGCCCCTCGTGGCGCGGGGTGCCTGGCCCTGACCTGATCCGGCCCAAATAAATGAGGTAGCGTTGGATGGGTTTAGCTTTTTAGGAATTTCCCCCTGCTGATGCCCTCCGCGTTACATGGCGATCCTGCCAGGATCACGGTTGACGCCCGGGTGCGTCCGGAACGAATCTGCGGACACTGCGCGTGCGCGTGAGAGCATTGACGCGGTACTACGCGAATTTAGGGTGAATATCGGGCCCTCGGTGTATGCCGATGATTTAATATTATTCGCGTGCGATCCTGCGCGCTTACTCCCGAACACTCTGTGTCGACGAGTGTCATCACCCCCCACCCCCATAGTGCCGCGCATTCGCCCCGGCTCGCGCACAGTGACCCGTTTGTAAAATACCCCGTCGTGTGGGTATTCGATTGAGAGCTCCTGACGAGTACTCTTCGGGACGATAGAGGGCGCTCCGCCATCGTCGCGCACACCAGCGCCACCTGGCGCGCGAGCTCCCTATTAACGCGGAACCCACCGTGTGGGTACTCGTTGAACCCATCTCGGCGAGTACTATTCGGGACGATAGAGGGCGCTCCGCCATCGCCGCGCACACCAGCGCCACCTGGCGCGCGAGCTCCCTATTGACGCGGAACCCACCGTGTGGGTATTCGTTGAACCCATCTCGGCGAGTACTATTCGGACCGCTAGAGGGCGCTCCGCCATCGCCGCGCACACCAGCGCCACCTGGCGCGCGAGCTCTCTATTGACGCGGAACCCACCGTGTGGGTACTCGTTGAACCCATCTCGGCGAGTACTATTCGGGACGATAGAGGGCGCTCCGCCATCGTCGCGCACACCGGCGCCACCTGGCGCGCGAGCTCCCTATTGACGCGGAACCCACCGTGTGGGTACTCGTTGATCACGTCTCGGCAAGTACTATTTGGACCGCTAGGGGGCGCTCCGCCATCGTCGCGCACACCAGCGCCACCTGGCGCGCGAGCTCCCTATTGACGCGGAACCCACCGTGTGGGTACTCGTTGATCACGTCCCGACGAGTACTATTCGGACCGCTAGGGGGCGCTCCGCCATCGTCGCGCACACCAGCGCCACCTGGCGCGCGAGCTTCCTATTGACGCGAAACCCACCGTGTGGGTACTCGTTGAACCCGTATCGGCGAGTACTATTCGGACCGCTAGGGGGCGCTCCGCCATCGTCGCGCACACCAGCGCCACCTGGCGCGCGAGCTCCCCATTGACGCGAAACCCACCGTGTGGGTACTCGTTGAACACGTCTCGGCGAGTACTATTCGGGACGATAGAGGGCGCTTCGCCACCGTGGCGCACACTAGCACCACCACGCGCGCGAGTTTCTTTTTGGGAACAACACCCGTCGTGTGGGTACTGGTTGGATAGCTCTTGAGGAGTATTTCACGGTCCGCCACAGGGGGCAGCACTGCCGCTCCACCCTTCGGCGCCATTGACCTCCGGGAGATCCGACTAATATTTACCCCACCATGCGGGTACTCAAACTGAAGCTCGTGAAGCACCTATATCGGTAGTCGCTTCCGTTTTGACGTCGAATGAAGTTATACGGATTTTTCGTTGATTACGTGATTGAACCACGCGACTCGATTCCTACAAATTTGCTCGCTGCGATAAGCGTTGCGAAAAATTTGTTCCATCAATCAAGCCGGTAGAGGGCGTCTCCGAAAATTCCGATTCCGTTTTGGGGGCAATATGCTTCGTAGCTTTCGGGTTTTCGGACTATTTCCTGTAGAATATACACAACTCTCATCGGATAGATCGACGGAACATGCTCTCACATCGCGAGGCTAGGTCGAGTAATGTATAAAATCGTAGGTCACTGTTCGACTCGCGCGGGATAACTCGAGGAGCTAGTGCGTTCCTACACCAATTGTGGACAACTGCGCAGGATACACGACTCTCCGTCCCCATCTGATTACATTGCATGCCATATTAATGATAGTAGTGTGAGTAGAGGTGGAGGGGACTCCCGTATCCTTATCCTTGCCCAATTTCCCAAATTTTCCGTCGAGGATTCAAAACCTCAACAAGGAGTCCGCCGAGACAATCGTCTCAGCAGGGTCCGCCAGTGGGTTTTGGGGATCCGCCTATCTCATCGAGGGAACCAATACCTGAATTATTCCGCGACAAGTTGAGCGTCATCGCGTGGGCAGAAAAATGGTCGGGAAGAAACCATCGATGTCGATCCCTTCGGAGGGTCAACGGGGGAAGATGACAATTACATCGGAGATTGCGGAAATACTCGGAAGAGACCAACGATATGTAGGTGCGGCCAAGTTAGTTGCGAATCTTAGTTATGACGAAGTTATGGCCCGCCTGAGCGAAGCGGGGCTCAATCTAAGGGGCACTCTTAACGCTACGAGACTCCGTTTGCTACGATACGACCTTATGACAATCAACCCGAGCGAGAGAGTTCCGTGGGACCCCGCGGTCGACGAGCTACCGAAGGAACCCAGCCCACTCTCGCCAGCGGCTAGACGGGCGATACAACAATTAGAGGGAGTTGAACTGGGCGACGACAGCGAACCTGAAGCAGATTTTGAATACGAACTGGAGGACCCCGTGGTTGTTACGTCGACAACTGGGGTCACACAGAGTGCGAATGTGACAACTATGGCCAGCACCTCCGCGACCGCGACGGTCACCAGTTCACACGGGTCAATCGCGACACCGGGTCACGTGATGCCAGCCGGTTACCAGAATTTGATCGCGGCTGCCGAATCTTTCCGCCAAATGTGCCAGAACACGCCCTTCGCCGGATGGGCTAATGCAACACTGCCACACCCAACCGCGATGGGAGGCTGGAACATTCCGCCGTTCATGCCTCCGTTACTGCCACCGCATGTGACGTCTACAGCTTCAATTCGAGAAGTAAGAGACTCGGAGTCGGAACGAGACCAGAGAGCGACAGCGGGAAGAAGTAACGACAGTTCAGGTGACGATGCTGAGTATATCCGCCAACAACGTAACCGGTTGCAGAACCTGCGTGACAGCCAGACCACCAACCAGGTGCCTTCTAACCCGCCAGCTCCACCTATCGCCCAGACGCCGGTAGGCCCCAGGACTCAGGAGACGTCGCAGGGAGCTTATGCTGGCGAGACTCGCCAGCGACCACGTGAAGATCGCCGGGAGCAGGTGAGAACTACACTGCCAATGCATGGTGATTCAGCGCAGCCAGGCCCTGCGCAACAAGCTCTGATGCAGGAGCAAGCTCCGCCCGGAATCCGCCACTCCAAAGACCAAAGTTCTCGCCGTGACTGGTTCTCGGGGTCATCTAGCAGCGACGAATGGGAAATGGAGACACCGGTGTCGAGGAGGTCCCGCTCCAAGGGCAAACGAGTAGTTTCAAAGGAGCAGAAAAAGTCGGAGCGAATCGTACAAGTAATAAAGACGTTCGCGAGCTGGAAAATTTCGTTCGACGGGGAACCGAAGGGTCGTAAAGATAAGGCTGAAGAGTTTCTAGCCTCCGTGAAAGAGTGCATGGAAGCGATCGACCTATCCGACGCGGAGGTCTTAGCAGCTATGCCGAGTATTTTGACCGATCGAGCGCGCACGTGGTATCGTACACATCGTAGGGGAATCGCGACCTGGAGAGACTTCAAACAAGCGTTTCGCGATCAGTATGTCGGACACGTAGACCATCAGGATTTGATGGAGGAGTTATATCGCCGTACGCAGGGGAAAAACGAACAAATCGCGCCGTATCTGACTTGTATCCGCCTTATCGTGGGGCATTTCAAGCATCCGCCGAGCGAAGAAGTAGTTTTTAACATCGTGATCCGCAATTTGAGACCGGAAGTCCGTCGATACTTAGAGACTAAGGACGTGAGAACGCTGACCGAGATTCAATATTATGGCAAAAAGTTTGAAAAACAGCTGGAGTGGGACGCGCGATACATAGCTCCGCCATCGCAGGACAAATCCCGCATTCCGGGAGCGGCCTACCAAGGTTCGGGTAGTACTTCAAGGAAAGTGGCCTCCACTGAATTGGAAGAAGCCACCGGACAGGTCGCTGGATTGACGGTTGGGAATAAACCCGAAGCGAAGGCCCCGGAGTCCAAGCCGCCACCGGCCACCACCCCTGCGAACCCTGCCAACGCTGATGGCGGCCAAAAAGGCAAGGGTAGGGGAAGAAGGGGAGGTAAGAAGGATGAAAATGGGACGAGTGCAGGTGCAGCAGCGGAGACCGCTGCAGTGACTACCAACGCCACCAAACCCGCCAGCACTTCAACGCCCACGCCTTCCGCACCTCCGCCACCGACCCCACCGGCACCACAAGCGGGACCATGGGGCTATCCGTGGGGATTTCCGCCCTACCCGTACTGGCAAATGCCAGGGGCGTCTGGGACGCAGAGGAATGCAAGGCCAGCGAGCGCCGAGAGTATGCAGAAACGTCAGGAACAGTTGACACGAGGAGCGTGCTTCAACTGCAGCGAAACTGGACATCTCTCGCGCGAGTGTCCAACCCGGCAATGTTATACTTGCCATGCAACGGGCCACGCTTCGCACGAATGTCCGAAGAGAGCTGAGAAATGCCAAGGTTGTGGCAAGGTTGGGTATTCAGTTAAGACATGCCCAGATTGCAAATGGGCGTTAAAGTACTCGGGAAACGGACCCGCGGGGGCGCAGGGGGGAACCCCTCCTGCTCCCCAAAATTCGAAGTGAAGAGCGAATGCGATGAAACACCAGAGATGCTTGGTGCAGACACCCTCGCGGCCGAGAGGGAAGTCAACAGCGAGATTGGTAACACGTATCCATCTCGGCTGGTAACAAGCAACTGGACGACTAGCGAGGACGACGAAGAAACGCCTGACCTGTATGCTGAGGGAAATTATGCAAATTCCGCCGAATCTGACTTGAATCCGCCTCCGCCAAGGGAATGGCACGAAGTAGAGATGACTCCAGCGATGGGTGCCATATGCAAACACCCACTGACAACGAGAAGAAGCGACGCTGATGAAATGAATGGAGGAGTGGACGGGGGAGTTAGGGGACAACGTGAGACTGATCACCTCACTGACGCATGACGTACCTACAATCGACCCGAAAACGCCCTGCCACGAAGAAGCAGCGGTCACCGACACACCAAGCCTAGAGGAAGCTCGAACGGGGGACGCCCCAGCCGACGCCATCAGGGCGAAAGTGGAAACTTGGAGTCAGGAAGAGATTGCAGATGGACCCGCCGCACAAGCCGCACCTCGTAACTTCGTCGAGGTCATCTTGGGAGGAAAGTCATTCATGGCGTTGTATGACCCTGGAGCGCAGGTATCTTTCGTCGGGCCGAAAATAGCGAAATTTTACGAGAAGCGTCTTTTTCACAAGCGAAGCGTGTTAAGAGGAGCTGTGGGCAAAAACGTCACCCAAGCATTGGGACTGTTGAAGATGACTATGGAAATTGATGGACATTCCCGAACCATTGTGATGGAGGCAGTGCACGACACGTCGTACGACATGGTTCTGGGAATGGGCTTTATGAACGCGTGGAAATCCGACTCTCGAAATGCCGATGGGCAATGGAGAGTACTTCAGGGGGATTACCGGAATTTTGTAGGACGTCGAAGAGAAGAACCGGAAAACCGTATATACGCCGAGTGCGCGGGACTGGTAGTAGTAGGAGAGGGGGGTAAAACCCACCTAGAAGAAGTGGTGCGTGAAACGACCGCCAAGGCAGCGGGCAAAGTTGGACTAACAGATCGCGGGGTTCATAAAATTGAACTGATAGATTTTACTCCTGTCCGCCACCGTCCGCGACGCCTCTCTCCCAAGATGCTCGAGATTGCTAGGGAGGAGGTCAAAGCCTTGTACGGTCTCAAGCGTATCCGCCCTTGCCAGAGTGCTTGGAGCAGTGCTCCAGTGTTGATCAGAAAATCAGACGGTACTTACCGTTTCTGCATCGACTATCGAGACTTGAATAAGAAGACGAAGAAGGACACGTACCCCCTTCCCAACATGGACTCCATCTTGGATAAGTTGCGGAAGGCGAAGTACCTGTCTAAGATAGATTTAAAAAGCGCGTACCATCATATCACGGTAGCGGAGGAGTGCCAGGAGTATACCTGTTTCAGCCTTCCAGGCGTCGGCTCCTGGTGCTGGTGCGTAATGCCCTTCGGGCTCTGTAATGCACCCGCGACCTGGCAGCGCATGATCGACGAAATACTAGGCCCAGAGCTAGAGCCATTTGTCTTCGTGTACTTAGACGACATTATTATCGCGACAGACACGTATGAAGCTCATGAAAAATACCTAAAGATAGTGTTGGAGCGACTTGTAGATGCCGGACTCCAGATAAATCCGGAAAAATGTCAAATTTGCTGCGGCGAGGTGAATTATCTCGGCTTTATCTTGGACTCCGAAGGCCTCCGCCCGGATCCCGAAAAGGTCACGCCCGTACGGGAATTCCCTCCGCCAAGAAACCTGCGACAATTGCGATCGTTCCTGGGGATGGTGACGTGGTACTCAAGATTTATCGACCATGACGCCGAAATAAAAGTACCGTTACTGAAGCTTCTCCGGAAAGATACGCCATGGTCATGGGGCGAAGGACAGCAAGAAGCATTCGATAAACTGAAACAGGCCTTGACGAGCGCGCCGGTGCTCGCTAGACCTGATTTCTCAAAAATGTTCGCTATACAGACCGACGCATCCGCCTATAGCTTGGGAGCCGTGCTGACCCAAGAAGGGGAAGACGGCGAGCACCCTATTGTCTACCTGAGCCGCAGTCTTTCGCCAGCAGAGCGGAATTATACGGTCAGCGAGAGGGAGCTGCTAGCGGTGGTCTGGGCGATCAAAAAACTACGACCTTACATTGAGGGGTACCAATTTCAGGTGATAACTGATCACAGTGCCCTAAAATGGCTCCAAAATCTGAAAGACCCGACTGGGCGTCTCGCTCGCTGGGCACTCGAACTCCAGAATTGGGACTTCGAGGTGATACACCGGAGTGGAAAGCTCCATAAAGTGCCAGATTGCCTGTCTCGAATGAACGAGCCAGAAGACGCCGAAATCGGAGCAGTAGAAGTAGCAGACGAGACGACAGATGCCGTGGATCCGACGGTAACCGAAATACAATGTTCCGCCGAAGACGCGAAGAAAGATTCCGAATACTTGAAGCTGGCCGAGAAGATTCGTGCGAATCCGGATCAGTTCAAGGATTGGAGGGAGGTGAATGGCTTGATTTATCATCATAGCCATAACACGCTTCTGGATCCAATCACATTTCCGGAAGAAAAATGGAGACTTGTCGTGCCAGTCCATAGGAGACGTGACGCTCTAGAGCGAGCTCATTGCCTCGCCTCGTCAGGTCACATGGGCATTGAAAAAACGTATGATCGACTAGCTCGAGATTACTACTGGCAAGGCATGTACACAGATGCGAGAACATTCGTGAAAGAGTGTCAATTGTGCCAACAATACAAAATGCCCCAAACAGGCCCGCTTGGCCACATGGGAAACAGAGTAGTAGAGCGACCATGGTCCGTCATCTCCGCCGATCTGATGGAATTTCCGCCGAGCAAAAAGGGGTTCAAGTACTTGCTGGTCATACAGGACTTGTTCACACGCTGGGTGGAAGTAAAACCATTAAGACGCGCTGAGGGGAAGGCGGTAGCCGCCGCGATTGAAGAATTGATCCTGTTTCGTTGGGAAACGCCACTGTACTTTCTATCCGACAATGGTAAGGAGTTCGACAACAAAATTGTGGACGCCATGTTGGAAGAACACGGAGTACGTCACGTCAAGACGCCACCATATTGGCCGTCAGCCAACCCAACGGAGCGTTCCAATAAGACGCTCAAAACAATGATCTCTCAATTCGTGAAGAATGATCACCGCAACTGGGATGACCACATCCATGAGTTCCGCCATGCGATGAACACCGCAGTGCAATCCAGCACGAAGGTCTCGCCAGCGTTTCTCAATTCCGGACGTCATCCCACTCCAGTAAAAAGCCTGCGTTGCGAACTGGAGGGTGAAAAATTGATCGAGAAGATGGGAGTCCAAGACTGGATGGATAGAATGAAACGCCTAGACGCGTTGCGGGAACTAGTCGTCCGCCATAACGCTGAGAGTCGGGCGAAGCAAGCTGAAACTTATAACAAGGGTAGGAAGAATTTCACGTTCAATGTGGGAGATGTAGTGGGAAGGAAAACGCATTTCCTGTCTAGCGCCGCGAATCGGTTCAACGCCAAGTTAGCTCCGAAATACGAGGGTCCGCTGACCATAGTAGAAGTCAAATCTCCGGTCGTTTACGTAATGGAGGGACCCACTGGCCAACGGACTGCTCCAACCCACATATCCCACCTCAAACGTTGGATCCCACCCCGAAAGACTGGCTAGACGCATGAGTAGAAATTCCGCCATCCGCCTCAACGAAGAGTAATAAGGAAGTTTTTTTCTGTTCTGCTTCCTTGCAGGTATGGCAGAAGATCCGCCTCGAGACCGTAGCTGCTCACCCTGCCCGGCGGATTTCCGGAGCATCGCGAGACCCGACGACCTTCTGGAGGCAACGACAGTCTGGAGGTCAAACTCCCAGGTACGTCGGGCTCGCAGGGCATCTCGCGAGAGGAGTGGAAGTCGTGGACCGTTAACGTCAGACAGTGGTCTGAGCGACGACCACTCCTCGCGAGATACTCCGGAACCCCGTCGAGCCGAACAACAGCAGCCACAGCCAGCGCATGAAGAAGGACAAGACAGCGGAAACAGCAGTCCGCTTACCCCACGTGAAGACAGAGCGCCTCCCAGCATCGGTGGACCGTCGCGCCACCTAGGAGCGATTCCGCGCACCCCGATGGTGGAGAGACGCTCGCGAGAGAGACGACGCCGCGTGAGACCCGAACCAGTGGGAGCGGAAGCCCCAGCTCGGCATTGTCCACCGGCGGCAGCACCTCTCGCAGTGCTCACGGAGGAAGCGGAACCGACCCTGGATTCCGGCTTGGATCCTGTGGCGGACTCCGCTAGAGCTCAACAATAGCTACAAGATTGGTTGGAGCCCAGGGGTGCTCCAACCCGGCAGGAAGTGGACCCCGGACAGTTTGAGTGGCCACCATCTCCGCCATCTCTCCGCCGCACCACGACTCCGCCGAGATCAATACCCCGACCGATCCCTTCCACCACCCGTGGAGAAGCAGCTGGAGCCGCGGCACCCGATGAGTTCCGCGAACCCGCGCTCATCATCGCCCCACCAAACCTCCCGGCCTCAGAACGACGTGAGCTGGAAACAGCCGTCGAACTCCAGCTGCGCCAAAACTGGGATCCCGAGCGAGGCTGGCAGGGATACCTGGACCGGAGGGACGAGGCAGCCCAAATTCTCCGCCCGGACCAGCCCATACAGTACCCCCAGCCTTACAGAGGCAAACGGATACATGCACGGACCAGATCGGAGTGGACTCCAGAAATCGCGCTGCAGATCCGCAGGGACTGGATCCAAGCCAGGGATAATCGACGCGCAATGGAGCGTGAATACGAACGTTTGTCCGCTCGGCACACAGAACCAGAGCGCCCGCGCCACCAGGAACAACAGCAACAACAACGGCAAGAGGAGCCGATGTTGCGTCACGACGACGCTTCCAAACGCCGTCGACGCAACCCCAATCGCCACATGACCCTGGAGGATCATGTGGACTACCAGGTACCCGCGGAACGGGACTACTCTCCACCTCCGGGACCCGCCAACTTGGCCCAAGCTCTACCAGGCCCCGCGGACCCATTGCAGGCAGAGATCCATCGCCTCGCCGAGGAAGCGGCCCGGATGGCACGATTGGAGGACCAATCTCCCCCGGCCACCGCGAGACCACCGACACCGAAGCAACAGAGCACCGAGCCCAGGAGGATTGTCACGCCGACGACAAGGCCCGGACCAATCAGAAGAGGCACGCGGTTCCAGTGGCTGGAAGCATTGCCTCTGGACGAGGACGACCCGCCGCCACACACCTGCTTCCGATGTTGGAAGAGTGGCCACATATCAGCACGCTGCCCGGCCCCAAAGCCGTGGTTTCACTGTTTTAACTGCGGTCGGCGCCGGGTAGCTGCCCACAATTGTCCGCGCTGTGCCACTGCATATACGCTGTGGGAGGGTCGCCCGGCTCACGAGGCTCGTTTTGGCCCGTCGGCGACTGTCACCCGCCCGCCACAAGAGCCCGAAAGGCAGCCCGCACCCATGGAGATCGAGGGGGTTAGGGAACAGCCCAATCAATCCGCCGCTGTCTCCCAACCCCCCTCAACTCCACCACCATCCGCCACGACGAGGCGTCAGGACAGCGGAGCCGAGAGAACCACCACTCTACCCCGACCGTTCCCGGTGCTACCGGAAGAGAGGCACATCGAAGCACCCGCCACAGTGGCACCGGTACCAGCCCCAAGGACCAGATTCACCACCGTCTCAGCCACGCCACCACCCAACATCGCTGCGGCAGCCGTCAACAGCTCGGCTCCGGCCAGCATAACCATGCCGATTCCGGGTCTGGCACGGCTGATGGCGGCCATGACACCCGCGGACCATGAAGAGTTCCGGGTGCTGGTCGCCGTCGCAGTCACCATGCCGCAGTCAGTACAGGAGCAAATGTATGCGGCCTTCTTCGACAGAATCCGCCAGGCTCAATAGAGCCGAAGAAATCCGCCAAGTAAGAGAAACTTTGTTATCCTTCTTTCCCAAGTACCCGAACCCAGATCCTAGTAGTTAGAGAACCCTGCCCCTCTGATTTGAGAATTCGAGTTGATTTAGCCCTTAAGATTAGTTGATAGATTTGATTCTGATTTTTGACCAATGTAGCAATGTATGATGATTCCGCCGAGGTAACAATGAGGGTGGATGTGGGCGAGACGAGACCACTCCGAATTCTTCTCACCCAGGAGGGTGAGGGGGAGAAGCCGGGGGTAATGCAACGTGGAACGTTGCAGCACGTTCCAGCTCGTCCCACAGAAGCTCTCGTCGTCACCTCGGGCAAAGTAATCAAGGTCTGATTTTTCGTGTGTCACACTTTTCTGTTGAGGTGCCCGAGGTGACGAGAAGAGGACGACGACGACGATTCGAATGGGCTGATGGCTCCCGCCACCAGCGTGGTGGCAGCACCGTCCAGCCCACCAAGCCGGGCGGCGCAGCGCTCGCGCGGGCTTGAGGAAGCCGCGCCGCGCATCGCCGGCCGGCATTCTTGGGATGGCTGCCAGCCTGGTTAAACCTCCCCGTACTTCGCGCCTTTAAATTCGCCGTGCTCCAGGACAAGTGACCCAGGACGGGTCGAGTGATCGCTCCGCGGGTGTGTCAAACTTTTGTTGTGTGTGTGTGCGTGTGGGTGAACCCAGTGAGTGCCCAGACTTGTCAGCGCGTGCTAACGCGTGGCCACCCCACACGACCACATCTCGCCCAGGGTGCCCAACTTGGAGGGTGACCCGGACTGGGCTCGAGTAGAGAGAGAGAGAGAGAGCTGCAGCAGTGCAGGCAAGTGGCCCCGGCAGCAGAGTAGCATCAGCGCAGCAGGAGCGCTATCATCAGGGTGCGTCCAGACGACGTCGACCGCGGTGAGTGGTATTGCGTTTTCCCCCGGGTGCATCCACCCACATCGTGACCCCCCCGGGCGGAGAGTCGTGTCCAGGGCTACCGGGTGGCCTATTTCCCAGCTCGCGACGCGGTGTGTCCCTCTTGTCCGCCGACCCATCGCGTCGCAACCGTGCTCCTCCAACTCCCCGTGCCAATTTCGCATGCACGTTTTGGCCATGCTGAGCCACGCGGGTCGTTATAGCGGCCATTTTGTGTCTTCACTCTGACTTCCGGAGACGAAGGCGCGGAGAGTTGGAGAGGGACGGGTCCGCCGGCTGGGGAAATAGCTCCCACCCCTCGCGTTAGCTCCGCCCACAATGTATATGGGTGATTCCGCCGAAACAGTGCAGTGAATCATTTCGAGCCAATGTACGTGGGTGTTTCCGCTGTAAAGTGACTTTGTGATATTGTGATTTTCCTTGAGTTATTGGACAAATGAACGATTTGATGACAGTTTTCGCCACAGATGGCGTTGTAATTAGTTTTATTGGCCTGCGTGCCTCGAAATGAGTTCCTAATAGTAATAAATTCCGTTGTAATTTCGTAATCCGGAGAGTGATTATTTTCGATCCGATATATATATATACACAGTGTCCGCAGAATATTTTCGTGATTTTCAGGTGCTCCCAACTTGCCCCACTGTCCCGCCCCTCGTGGCGCGGGGTGCCTGGCCCTGACCTGATCCGGCCCAAATAAATGAGGTAGCGTTGGGTGGGTTTAGCTTTTTAGGAATTTCCCCCTGCTGATGCCCTCCGCGTTACAAGGGCGAGAAAGAAAAACGGGCCTGCGTACCTACCGCCAGGTGGTCGGGAAAAGGTACGGGTAACGTTCCTGTTGCTCTTTTTTGCAGCGATCATTAAAAATAACGGCCGGATTCTTCACCATCTGCCCACCCCGCGACCGTTTTCTTCTGCGGATGAGAATATATATATACATAGAAAATAATAAAGGGGGGATACGAAGCGCCGTCTCCCTTCGTTGCAAAGAGCAGGGGGCCAACCCTTCATCCGCGGCATCAGCACCACCCTCGGGAGGGGCGCAACCGTCCACCTGCTGGAGGGAATGAGGGTGCGCATTGTCCGCGGGGGTGGGTTACCCACGTGCCACTTACTTCACAGACATTCGAGGGTGGGCAACCTTGCACGAGCAGGTGCACCTGCTGCAGGAGGAATAGGAGATTGCACCCCCCACGAAGTACGGGGGTCACACACAATGGGTGCGGGGTCGGACATACCAAAGGGGAGCACCCTTCCAAAACCCATCAGAGGGGAGCAAACAATGGGTTATGGGTTACCGGAGTACGAGGGTCACACACAATGGGTGCGGGGGTAGGCATACCAAAGGGGGCACCCTTCCTTGAGGGTTGGCAGGTGCACCTGCAGCAAGGGGAGCACCCTTCCGAAACCCATCAGAGGGGAGCAAACAATGGGTTATGGGTTACAGCCAGACGCGGGGGCGGACGACAGGTGGAGGGGGGAGGGGGCGGGGTAGGAGTGGGGGTTTGTTTTGACTCGCGGTAGCGGCCCCCTTACTAATGAGACGTGAAATTCTCCGTTTTTCCAGAATCTGAGGTCAAAAATGGGGGTTCCCATCTGGAAATTTAGAATAAGCCGCAATGAGGCAAATGGAGGGGGAAAGAGTTTGATGGGGCACATCTGAACCTTCATCTGATATCCAACAACTTTTGTATTCAACATTTTTCTGCATGACGCAACTCTCGGGAGATAGCGGGGGGGGGGGATCAGGTACTTTCTGGACATACTGAGGACCAAAATATTGTAGAAGCTCTCAATGATCGACCGTTCATAGCGTGGGATGAAATCTCCGATCTACCAGAGTTTTAGTCCATCAAGAGGGAAATTTTCCCATGAGAGAGATTGATTTCTGTAGTTTCTTCACCAGAAAATATATTCAGTGCCTTTTTGGGGTTTGGCGCAGCTGAATCCAATGAGAATATACTCGTTCTGTGACAAAGATATCCTGGGATAATTCCCAGCTCGTTTGGAGGAGATATTTTCGAGTAAATCAATTTTTTCTATTTTCTGTAGAGTACTGATTTCTTCTCGTCATCCGATCCATTTTGACTTCATGAACATTTTTCCCTATGTGTTATCGTGCATTTCACCATATGTACCAAGATTCACGTGAATCATTGAAGAGACTGCTTCTGTATTTTTGAGTCCTATCAATTTTATAATTGGAAATTCCGTCATCACCACTTCCAAGGCCCTAAACTAGGGAATACCGTAGTTTCGAATACCAGAGGTTTCAGGCTACACGAAAGAATACCGGTCCACTCATTCTGTATCCAGAGCCATATACTTCATGGAGAAGCGAATCTATTTTTCTGAGTGATTTGGCTGTGATTTCATCTGGAATCGGTCCTTTTTCAACACGTTCGCTGCGGCGGGACCTACTTCGCGTGTGGCGGGACCCACGGGTGGGTCCTGCGCTTCATCAGGTTCTGGTGTGCACCCGACCACGTAGACACATCCAAAGGCTTATGTAGTAATGTTCCCCCGTTGAGTATGACATTTTCTACATGTATGCAAGCCAGTTTCGGCGTAAAGCTTAATCTCGAAAAGCTAGAGCAAAACTCCCAATCTAAATTGTCCATAAAAACACGAGAACAAGGGTAAACAGATGCATTGCTCCACTTGCACTCCAAATTTCCCAACGCGCCTTAGCTCATTTTGAAGCTTGCATTGAAAGCTACAGAATGAGCCCAAGTACGCATGATTCGAGTGACTGAGTTGAATTATCACAGGTCTACGTGATGGAAGTTGACTCACCGTGATCGTAAGAATGCTCTTCATCGTTTCCTCATTACCACAAATGGACGAATGTTGAAAGAAGAGATAGTCACGACTCCACAGAGTACTTTTTCTAGTTGAATGAAGTCTCGAAAGTAATGGATGTATCTAATCAAATGTCTTCTTTCCACACCTCAAGTGAGAGCCTGAAATCATGTCGAAAGCTAGCGGTCGTTATCATGACCAAAGTTGCTCCCGTCAACGCATTGCATATGAGCAAATCCACGAAACGTGGTGATTTGGGAGGAAAGAAATTTTGAAATTTTTTCCCATCGCACATTACTCGGGTTCCACATACTCTCAGTTATACTATCTAGAACTCGATTCCACTTGCGTGACCGATTTTTACGAGACGGCGTGGGGTGGAACAGAGAAACCCGGAAATTGCCATAAGAGCAATGCTATTGCCACATCCAGAGATGCACTCTATCATCACCCAATGGACTGCTGACGGGGATGGAAAGTATCGAACTCACCACCAGAAAATTCAAGGAGATCATTGGAGTTATAATATACTCGCTGTTCAAGAGTTTTCCAGCATTGTAATTCCCGAAAATCCATTTGAAAAATGGGAAAAGTAGCTCGTACGATTAAACAACGAAATATTGGATAACGCAGTCACTTCCTTGGTACCAAATACAATAAAAGCGAGAGATCACAAGCAAAACCGAATCGGTTTCACCCGTCTTGTTCGTGTGCGCCTCAAAAAACATGATAGCGATCACGTTTTTCTTCTCAAAGCGTAATATTCTTGCCAATCAAACATAATTCCATGCACATGGACCCGACTCGTCTCAATTTCTTCGTTTTTTGATGAAGAATCAAATATCATTTGCAGAGGTATGATGTGTCAGACTGCGTCGTCGTAGAGAGGGGAATATCGTCGATTTTCTTTTCTTTTCATAAAGTAGACACGCGTCATCAACAGGAGATAGTTTCCCACCTATTGAAAGCACATTCTTGAGCTTCAAGGTGTTTGTAGCCTCTAATCCGGGGGTCATCCTCCCGCGAGAATCATACCGATATCCCAGACTGCATCCAAATGCCGACCTTAACACTGAGAGAAAAGAGCCATGTCACGTGCGAAATTTCGTGATTTTTCGAATTTGATGGCCCGCCATTCGGTTCTATTCCAGATTCGAGTCTCGAGCTCGTTACAACTTGGTTGTAGGATCTTAAAAGAGGTGTCTGCTCTGTCGCGGAATTGATATATAGCCATTGGTTCGAAAAATCGGTGCACAAAGGGCGTAACGCAGGAATCACCGCGTTTCGTGGATTTGCTCATGCATATGCATTCCACGTATGTCAGTACAAAATATCGATATTAGACCTCGAAGACTAGCTTGCCCTTGGGCTTACTGATTTGGATGACACGATGGGTCAAGTTCTCGATAGGCAAAGTCTCAAATTGGTGGAAGAAAAGGCACAATTTATGCTGCTTAGGATCGGATAGAAATCGCAAGACTCGATCAGGACAAACGTGGAGCGTCTTACTCGGTTATGATGGAGCTAAGATATGATTTTCAAAGAATTTACCTCATCATTGTTTGGATTAATCTCATAAAACCCATCAAAACGTGCAATAGAACATTAGGACGATACAGTGACACACTATCAATATATGATACATACAGCGCTCTACAGTGCTTTCACACGTATGCGATGTGTACGAATTTCGGACGTCAAGTTGAACTGTGCTATTAGAGAGTTCAATATGTCATTCGACGTCTGCAGAATTTGATGTATTAACCATCCACATCATTTCCCTGTACACTAGGGGAATTTTTCACACAGAAGAGTCAGACTCTTTCGTGTGTTACGGGACCCACCGGTGGGCTCCAAATAAATTCTTAGTGGTTACGTAAATAGATGTTGAATACATGACTTTCCATCAGGATTGACTATTGTGAGTGCAGAAACGCCTTTCTGAGTGCACTAGCAATATTGGACGGAATCACAATTTTCGCCTTCGCAGCGAATAAGTTGAATACTTTTTACGAGGATTTTGGTCCATACTGTGCCTAGGGCTCTGCATACCATGTCATTTTTTAGTTGGCGGAATTACCCATACGTTTAAACTGCATGGCACCCACTCAAATTTTACCCAGAAATCATCGCCAATGACCAGGGTCTTAGTGACGCGGGTAGTCACCGATTTGCTGAAGGATTCGTACATGAGTTGGTCATGTGTAGATATGCCACGACCTACAACATGGATTGTATGTTTGAATGTCAGAGTCTATTAAATACTTTCCAAGATTCCTGAGAATCGACCGTTCCTTAGCTACACATTGTAAAAGGTGTGCAAATCGATAACTGAAAATCCGCGTACCTGAATTACTCCTTATTTCGTTGACACTTACGAAGAATATATGTATGTTTTGCTTATATCCAAAATCTTTCAATTTTTCATCCACTGTTCCCCCTGACATCCTTAAACTTCCTCGTTCAAGCATACAACTCATGTTGTAGGTCGTGGTACTCACGTTGGATCAGGATGAAGGAAAAGCTGTGTATCCATAAGTCGAATAATTTTCTTCTCAATATCCTATACTATTTTATCGATTGGGCACTGAATATCGAAGAAGTTGCCAGAGGTATTTCGGTAGTCACCTAAGTAGTTTCATCGATGTTCCTTACGTTCGAAAAGTTATTGTCATCGTCAGTATTTTGCCCTAGACTCGGGGGATCTAAGGAAGGGCACAGTCTTCTAGATCCGTTTTTATTAGTTATTTCAAAGTTATTACACCCTCAAAAAGATTATCTTAGTTTCGTGTCTTGTATATTCTATGAAAGCTACAAAGAATCAGTATTCTCGGTCGTCTACATTCAATAACATTCATTGAGTTTCATCCATGTTGGCTGAATTCCATCCACGTGTTTGAATTCCAACTCAACCACGGTGATTGAATTCCAACCACGCTCTCTTGTATCCAACCATTGTACGTGTGGCCATGGATGTGAAGACTGACTGCAGATTTTGTGTAGATGTGTGCTATACGATGACTCACGTGGTTCGGGGAGAATGAGTGTGATACATCAGGGAGATGGTAGATGGAATGTGAGTGTAATAATCAATCAATGGAAGGCCTTTGAAACGATTAGGGAAGTTGATGAGAAAGCCTATTTAAGGAGAGGCGAAGTGGTCAGGGTGATGGAGGGAGAAGGAAGCGAGGTGGATGAGGACGACGGTGCTTAGGCACTGGAGTTCAACTCACTAAACCGCGAGGGGACAGTACGTCCTGGGTTGTGACGACTCTTCGGTCTCAGTTGACGAGACGCCGCACCCGAGCTTGAGCCCAAATCCGATAGGGACGAGCCTGGCCCCGAGACTAGTGCTCGGCGTGCTTTGGATTCTCCCGAAAACCCACAGGGAGGGTCGAGGCACATCGGTGTCGTAGCCCTAGAGTCTGATGAACACTCGGCCCCAGTCAGCACCCACTGGAGCACATCTCCATCCGGCGCCAGAGAATGGGTGAGTCTAAGGACCCGTATGGGGGCCATTCACAATGCCAGCCTGGACGACTCATCCGGCAAATTGAAGGGACCCCCTGAACTCCAACGAATCTTCGGAAAGTTGCAAACCCCCAACCGAGGGGTGGGTTTGGCCGTGTGATGAGGACTGAGCCCGAAATTAGGTAGTCGGGGAGGGAGTGCGTCACTGCAGAGCGATCCGTGGCCTTGTAATGGCCCTCTTCCAGGCCAACACCCTGGCCGGGCATATGCCTGCCCTACTTCTATGGGGAGAACCGGGGTGGGAACGAGAGCCAGGGACCCAATATATGAAAGCCAATATTCCATAGTCCTCCATGAAACATTTCTGAAAAGAAGATATTGGCAAGAGAGACTTTGATACCCTAGCAAGATTCTTCCTCTATGTAGACATCTTCCCTCAACAATCTGCAATCATGAGATCTGTAATTGAAGTTGTCAATGGTGTCAAGCATATTTTGGGTTTTCTGCTTATCTATGCGCTGATGGGGAATGAGAAAGAAGAGGCCCACTCGAAAATTTTCGTAGTTGTGCCTGCAAAAACCATGCAGCTTGCTGTACCTCTGATTTGACCCCAATACGTAATAGCAGGGTTTGAATTGGCCATCATGATAGCTATGAGAAAGAAAGAGGGCACCAATACTAAGGTTTTACAATACTATTTCTTCTACCTTTGCCAAAATGTTCCTCGATGAATACGAGACGAAAGCTCGTGAGTGTGGTCCAACGTTCCGAATCACCGGAGCATGAGAGAATTTGCCCCAATAATGCGCGCTGTCACCTTGGTCCCACTGCTGATGTTCTGAGAAGTACCAGATGAGTCATTCCCCGTGACAGATTATTTCGAGAGAGTCGCTGTAAGGAACATCATACAGAGCGAAGGAAACCTATATGATTCTGCCTATTCCATCACATTTTGCTCCACCTGCTCCGAATTCGAGTTCAGTTACGATCGCGGGAGAGCTGCGAGAGTGAGAGTCAAGTATTTGCAGTGTAATATGCTCTTGGATTGTGAAGCTGGTATGATACCACTCATAATCAATCATCCCGGACGGATAATCTCTCGAAAAGGTGGCATACCCTGCTAAGAACAGTCTCGATGTCACTCCAGTGTCTTCCAATCCCTCGAAGAACTACAAACCGAGCAGGAACATACTGATTCTATGTCCGAACAGCTATCTCTCGAACGAAAAGTGGTGAGAACTAGGTTGGGGCGCAATAACGATGGGATGAGATAATATTCAACATCGTATCTCTCTATGTCACATACTCAAATGATCCGGTACCTTGAAAATATTCGTCATAGTTCGCAATTCAAGGTAAAATTCCCCACTATGAACTGATGATATTTGAGGAAACTAACCATAAATTCATAAAGACCGGAAAGAGTATGGTACAAACTATATTCAAATGAAAGAAGTAGGAACTAAATTAAGAGGATTGGTCAATCGATCATCCTTTTCCATTTTGAGAATTTTCCCACGCAAATTGAACAAGTTCTCATGATGAGATTGGAAGAAGAATTCAAACCAACTTTTATCTAATCACCTGTACGTGAGTACCGAGTCCTCCTCATCCTCCTCGAATGATGTATCACCTTGTCAATTGAATGTTAAGAGTTGAACATTCCGTTGGATTTTGGATATGGAGCTTCAATTGCAAAGAGGGAACACTTGGTGCATAAACCAGGGGACATTATGAATTTCGAAGTTGCTTAATACTACATCTTAAGAAATCCCTTGAAAAAAAGTTCACGTACGTCACATCGTTCAGACTCGTCTGAACGTCACAGACTCATTGTGCGGTGCCGAGCAGCTAAGAGGCGCTATCGTCGCACTGGCCGGGAGGTAACCCGCAATGAGTTTCGTCAACTGAGCAAGGAGGTTCGGGAGCGCCTAAATCAAGAGCCTAATACTTTTCTCCATGATCATCTCTCAGAGGCTCTTGATCAGAATAAAAATATATGGAAGGAAATGCGCAACCTCGGCCTCCTGCCAACAGGAAGGATGAGGAGTTACATGGTTTCACACCGAATGAGCTGAACGATCACTCTGCTGGGGTCTCTATCTCGCCGCGAGAGAATGAAAGAGAGGCATCAGAGGTTGTCACTACAGCTGAGGATGAAGGTTTTCATTTCAAACCAACTACTGCAGTCGATGTCATTTTGGCTGTCAAACACTTCTCTTCGCAAGCTCGTGGCGTGGATGGTATTCCCCAGATTGTGATCGCCAAGGCTCTTCCGGCCATAAGTGATATTACTGTCAAAATTTTTAATTCCTCCTTCACTCAGGGTATTTTTCCGGAAGCTTGAAAGAAGGTGCAGCTCATCGCACTGAAGAAGACAGCAGCCCCATCATCATTCTCGAGCTTCCGTCCAATGGCTCTGATGTGCTTTCTTCCCAAGGTTTTGGAGAGAATAGCTCATGACCACCTCATGGAATACCTCAAACAAGAGAAGTTACTTGACTCCCTTCAGACCGGTTTCCGGCAACATAACAGTACACAGACGGCTTTACTGAAAGTGACTGATGATATTCGTATGTCACGTGATAAGAAGGAAATTACATTGCTACTGCTTTTCGATTTCAGTAAGGCATTTGATACGATCTCTCCATCAAAACTGTTACAAAAGCTACGGTTACTAAGGTTCTCTAGGACGGCTCTCATGTGGGTTGAATCATATTTGGAAGGACGCTCCCAACTAGTTACCTCAAAGAATAGTGGAGATTTTGATTGGCTAACCACCAATTTGGGAGTCCCACAGGGGTCCGTACTTGGTCCACTCTTGTTTAGCCTCTATGTGGATGACCTACCAGACTTGCTACGCGGACATCCCGTCAAGCACATATTTTATGCGGACGATCTGCAGATTTATATTTACATCGAAAAGGACCAGGTGCTGGAGGGAGTGGCTCGACTAGAAGAAGCGGCGCAACTTGTTGCTGGATGGGCTCAGGCCTCTGGCCTGCATCTCAATGCTGGTAAGACCAAGGCCATCTACTTTGGATCGAGAGACAACGTCAAAGATCTAAGGGATATGGGCCTCGCTGGCATAGGGATGCAGGGCGGAGTGGTCATCCCATTCAGCGAAACGGTTGTGAGTCTCGTTGTGTCACTAGACAGTAAACTCGTTTGCACACCGCAGATCGATCAAGTTACCAAAAAAGTTAATAGAGCCCTTTATGGTCTGCGGTTTATTAGGGCGTGCACCACCGAGACACTCCGCCGAAGGCTGGTCGAGACTCTCGCCCTGCCTAACCTAGATTACTGTACTGTGGTATGTCTTGACGCCCCAGACAAAGAACGGTCGCGACTGCAAAGACTACAAAATTCATGTGTGAGATATATTTTTGGATTGAAGAAGAGGGAGCACATCACCCCGTTCAGGGAAAATCTGAACTGGTCACGTTCGGACTCGCGTAGGTCATACTTTGCAGCTATCCTCGTGTATAAAATTTTAAAGATGGAAGAGCCCGATTACTTAGCAGCAATGTTCTTCGAAAACCAGCGCAGACCCACGAGTCGGGATGATGCTAGAGAATTGAAGATCCCGAGAGTTCTACTCAAGTCAACCGAGAACTCATTTCAAATCCAGTGCGACAGACTCTGGAACTCTCTCCCGCTTCTTACACGCCACCTGCCGTCACTATCATCGTTCAAGCTCTCACTAAAACTCCATCTGCTCAAGCTTGATTCCCAAGATCTCCCAATTAACCCACAAACGTCACAATGAGCCCCTTTTTATGAAATTCTATGAATTTTCTGATTCATATTCCATGTTTCCTTGGATCATTGTGATTACTGTGTTTCATACTGTGTAATACTGTGTTTTACTGAAAATGTGTACATGACGTATCATATCTGTGATAAAATGTAAGACTAAATATGGCCTTGACCAAATCCTCACCGAATGACACAAAGATATTCAATGTATATACGAATGGGGAGACAATGACTGTCCCCTCCAGCTTTATTCATTTGTAATTTTATTTGTACTCTTGTTATTTTGCCTCTGAGCAAATGAAGACTATCTATCTATCTATCTATCGTTTCTACGAGTCCCTATCATTAAATGACTCAGTATATGCACGTTCTCCAAATGAAACCGACGACATGTGTCGCTCTGAGCATTGTTCTTCACTTGATCTATTGACACGGGACGATATCATAGGCATCTTCTCTCGGCTAAAGGCACATTTTGAAGGGATTGATTCTCGATGCTCGATTTTCTTACACTCTTGGAGTATCAGTCGATTCTAAATATTCATATCCGTAATCATTCAGAGATCGAGATCAGAATCCACTTAGCATCTATTCTTTACTTCCCATGTATCAACCACTCCGTGGGACGGAGGAATAATGTTCGAAACTTGTATGCTGCACCTCTGCGGTGCCAAATTTTGCAAATTATAGAAATTATATTTATCCGAATATGAGCCGCACTGTTTTACCTAATTTAGGCTTCCGAAAAGTGGGGTGCGGCTTAGACGCGGGTGCGGCTCATATTCGGGGCCGTTGACCATTTTTCATCAGCGTAAACACCAAAACGCACCAAATTTTTCTACACGTGTCTCTTAATGAAGTTTTAATGACCCTGACTCGGTTTTAATATACTATATAATGACAAAAAATATGTACTATATTTCTGGTATCTGTTTGAAATTTATTTGACTATATATGTGCACTGATTTTCTTAATTCTGTTTGAAATTCATTCGACTATTCTAAAAATATTGTGCGGTTTATAGTCGGGTGGAAAAAAATCAAAACTATCGGTTTGAAAAGTGGGTTGCGGCTTATATTCGAATAAATACGGTATTTCACGAGGGCCAGGTCTCAAGAAGTCCCATGGGATCCCATGGGATCCCACGAAATTATTTTCAGCAGCGATTTTCATGATACCAGCCGTTGGGGGGGATTTACAAGGGAGGATATGATTGCGGTCAAGCTCACTTCCCAGAGAATTTCGGCATCGGTGAATTTTGAGCCGGGTATTTCTTCTTGGGTACGAATGGCCGGGAGATAATGCCCCGGGAAATTCTTGCTGAAAGATCATGATGCCTAATCCTGAGGATCACTTGAGAAGATTCCTGATACAGATTTGATTTACCTTTGCTTTCAAGCGGCATTCGCATCGACAAGCTCTGTGTTCTTCAAGTGCTACAATTTCTTCAAACACGTTCCATTGCTTAAGTTGTTGATCGATCTTTGTTACGTGTATCTGAAAGTATGAATGATTTTTACATGCCAATCCTCGTGATCTTGTGAATACAAGTCATCCTCAGAATGAGTCGGTATGCTTGACTGTGACAGCTTTCATCAACAATTAAGAGGAGCGCTGAGTCTCACAGTCCTGAATTCAGAGGTATCGATCCATCAGTATTTATGGAGTACTGGAAGGAGCTGGACGAGACCACCACTAGGAGGCAAGGGAGGATCCAAGAAAATGATTCCCTAACTGTTCCATCTCGAAATAAGGTCCGGTTCCATCCAAGATCAGACAACATAGATACTTCAAATCACAGATTGCTCTGGCGACGATATATATCCGCCCCCCCCCCCGATAGACATTTTCACAAGTATATAACTTGGCGAGTATGAAATTTTCAACCAATATCAAAATTTCCGTTCACGCACGACATGGTTTGATAAGTATGTCATCATCATTCCGAGATGACTAAACTTCCTCCTATTTTAATGGGATTAGTGACTGATTCACATAGTTTTGAAGTCTAAAATCACGAACTCCCTGTGGATTATTATTGGTGATTTTGACTTAACTACATCCCCTCTATTCAAATACTCTTTCTCCATCTCATTTATCCGAACTATTCATGAGATCATGGGGAATGAGTGAGATAAGTCATCGAGATGTTCCATAAATAGATCTGATCAGAATATAGGAGTTCCGGTTATGTACAATAGTATGAATAAGTATCAATAATTTGGACCAGACAATACCCACACAGCATGGAAACATTTCAGAAATGTTTCAGAAAACATCTCAAGAATATTTCATTGGAACATTCCTGAAATATAGTTATGTCCGCGGTTTTGAAATGTTTCTGAAAGCTTTCATGAGGATATTTCAGGAAACCTTTCAGAATCGTTCCAGAAATGTTACAAAAACATTTCAAAAACGTTCCAAAAACGTTTCAGAGGCATCACGACTTCCAGAGACTTTTTGAGGAGCTCTTAGGAACCTTTCGAAAAGACTTCGGGGATCCTCCAAGAATGTTTAAAGTTGGAATATCTCTAACATCTTTCTACGGGCACTCAAGAATCTTTCAGAATTCTTAAGCGCAAGTTTGCTGAAAGATTGTCAGGGAAATAATGATGGGATACTTAGAAGTCATGTATTTGGATTGTTGCTTTGAAATCTACTCTCTCCGCACGAATCAGCAAATATTGATCCCATTCAGTGCATTTTTACTAATTCACAGTGAAACTCCATGCAAAATGAGTGGAATTTCACTAAAAATCAGAGAATTCCTCTCATTAGAATCAATTTTCACTGATTAATGCGGAGAGAGTTCTCACAACCGTTCATACACCTCACGCAAATTTTTTCGAATCAAGATTCTCGACAGATTGTCGTTGGAATACTTGTGACTGAGGGATTTTCTGGGGATGTTAGAATCAGGATTTAGGTGTCGAAAGGACTCGAATCAGTTGTCAGTTAAGTCAACATATTGTGATAGAAAAATAGAGATTCACATATTTACATTGGAGTTGATCTGAAACATACGAAAGAGAAATGCTTAGTATATATCCTGGACGTTATGAGTTTACGTGTGCGTGCATTACATGGTTCGGTCTACCCTAAATATGAATTACGTGTGGATGACTGACTCTACTGGTAGCCGGAGTGTACTTGGGGGCCTTTCCTCCTCGCCACGGGTGTACCCATGGGGGGGCAGGAGTCGGTACCCGGGGGTGATCGATGACCTGGGTGTACCCGGGTGATCGATGCGATCAACGGTGTCTTCAGGCTAGCCACTGGGAGAGCCCGGCGGCTGGCTGTTCGACTTCTCGCCATCTTCGGGGGAACCCAAAGATGGAGAGGAGTACCGGCAGCTTCATCACTAACTTGTCTTGGCTCTGGGTGTGCCCGGAGACGAGAAAGATACGAGTCGACTGCTTGCGGTGAACTAACTGCAATGTGTTCTCATGGCTCTACTGTATCTTATACAGTGTAACAACGCTTGTGATTCGTTAGCCATCTGGTGTCCGAATCCTGAATTACCGTAGCGGCTAACATTTTGGCTCTGTACGAGCATGCTAAACCTAAGACGGTCTCGAGAGGTTTGGGTATGCTCGTTACATATTGCAGGGATTTCCGGGAATAATATTCCCGGTTTATTGAACTGGATCGAAATTTCCGAGGGAGCTGTCGAGAACCTTTTCAAAATCATTCGGAAAGCTTCCAGTTGGTCTACAAAAGTCTCTCAATATGAGTGTTTTTGATATGCGCTGAAGGCGTGGGATGGCGGAGATGTGCAAGGTCTTGAAATAATTATGACACAAGATTCATTGAATCAATATATTGTGCCATAACTAAAACTGTATGACTATGTACATATGGCGCGGTCATATGTGCCGCTCGAGTGTGCTGCTGCTACTGGTGGGCCGGACGAGAGCTCAAAAGCGAGCCAGCTGAGATATTGCTGTGACACGCAGGCCGCGCGTGCGCACAGTGTACTTTGTAGTGACGGCATATTCTGCGTCTCATGATAATTCCGAACATTCCGCCCACTTCGACCAGTAAAGCCAATAAAAATGATAAACTGAAACATAATCGAATCCAAAATTGAAAAAATAAAGGACCGACGAGCACTCGTCGGTTATGAGTAGAGGAATCAACTTTACGATTGGCCTCTGGAGTTCAGTTGTTGCCGTCCTGAATGTGACCACACGAACATGACCATCGTGTCCAGGATGACATGCAACTATGCGTCCTAGGGGCCACTTTCCAGGAAGCGTGTTCTCGTTGCGGATGAGTACCAAATCCCCCACAACGAGAGAATGAGTCGGAGCCTTCCATTTGTTGCGCCGTTGCAGTGATGTGAGATATTCAGTGGACCACCTTGACCAAAGTTGCTGCAACATTTGAGTCAGGATTTGCAACCGTTGATTTGCTGGCACATTTTTCTGGGTGATATCAGGTTCTGATACTAGAAAAGACGAACGTTGGATTAAGAAATGAGCAGGTGTCAATGGATTCAAGTCTGAGGAGTCATCTGAAATAGGCATAAGAGGTCTTGAGTTGAGACAGGCTTCAATCCTGCTCAAGAGAGTTGAGAGTTCAACAAATGTCAAAACTCGATCACCAATGACCCGCTTGATGTGATGTTTCATTGAGTTCACTGCTGCTTCCCAGATGCCCCCAAAGTGAGGAGCGGCTGGAGGGCTAAATTTCCACACAGTACCATCCTGCGATAGATCAAAAGCGATTCGTTGGATGTGGGTAGATGCTTCCTGAAACATATCTCTCAATTCTGCATCAGTGCCCACAAAATTCAACGCCTTATCGCTCACAAGCTCCTGACACTGCCCACGTCGTGCTGTGAACCTATGGAAAGCTGAGAGAAAAGCCTGGGTTGTGAAATCTTCCACAGCTTCCAGATGTATGGCCCGAATACTGAGACATATAAAAACTGCAATATAGCCCTTGAGAGTTCCCCGTCCTCTTGATTTCGATAAGCGTACAGCGTAAGGCCCAGCGTAGTCAACTCCTGAGCGTAGGAAAGGTTTACTTGGAGTCACCCGAGCTGATGGTAAATCCCCCATGAGTTGTTGGTTTCTCGATGCAGCGTACCTTATACAAACCGTACAAAATTTGATAACACTTTTGACTGCTTGTCGATCACAGATAATCCAATACTGACAACGAATCGTGCTGAGTGTGAGTTGAGTTCCACCATGAAGTGTACGCCAATGAGCCTGTCGAATCACAGTAAAAGGGGCATTTTTGGGTAAGATCACAGGATGTTTAGCATCTTCATTCAAATGCGAATGATATAGACGCCCACCCACTCGAAGCAGATCCTTGGAAATGAAAGGATTGAGACTATACAAGCAGTTGCGAGGAGTCAAGCGTTTGTTCGACTGTAGGAGGTTGATTTCACTTGGAAAATATACTACTTGTGTAATATGAGTCCAAAGGAGACGAGCATTTTCCATCTCATTGAAGGATAAATTTTCTTCATTTAGACAGGCAGCTTCATCAAAAAATTGCATGGATTTAAAACTAGTCTTATGATCTAGATAGCTATTTACAATATTTACAACATAATCAATATTTACAGTAGGATTGTCGGCAACTTCTAACAGTTTGACCTCGAATAGACGTAGCTTCATCCTATTCTTTTTCAGCAAGATGCGTTGTTGAATTTTAACAATGAAACGTAAACAGTGAGCCGTAGTTCTTATGAGAACGTTCATAGTTGAATACTTTTCTATCAGTTCCCAAATCCCACCACTTGGAAGAGTGGGGTCATCTGGGACATTTTGATGCAAAGCTAAATGAACGCAAAGACGCTGTTCTGCTGTTGAATCATCAGAAGGAATATTCGAGTTAGACCATGGTAGAATACTATCAGTTAACCACACAGGGCCATGCCACCACTGATCAAGTTTTAGAAGTTCATTGAGATCACAGCCTCGAGAAGCTTCATCCGCAGGGTTATCCTCTGACCGAACGTGGTGCCAAATGGCGTGAGGTACAGACGTGAGAATCTCAGACGTGCGATTAGCCACGAATGTCTCCCATCTAGCGGGATGATCTTCCAACCGAAACAATACGTCAGTGGAGTCCGACCAGAGATGAATCGAATGAATTGAAATGGGGATTGTTTCCAAATAGTGTTGAATGAGCTTGGCTAACAGATGCGCAGCACATAGCTCTAGCCGTGGTACACTAAGTGTTTTGATAGGAGCAACGCGGGTTTTCGACAAAAGAAGCGTGACTGTGGTTTGAGAATACTCAACAACTCGCAAATACAGTACAGCTGCATAAGCTTGTTTCGAAGCATCCGCAAATCCATGGAGTTCAATTACTTGCGCCGATGGTGTGTAGGCCGACCAACGAGGCACTTTGATTTCGGGTAATTGAGCTAACTGCTGACTCCACGAATTCCATCTGTTCACGATATCGATGGGAAGTTCACTATCCCAATTGATTTTGAGCAACCACAGCGATTGCATCAAAATTTTGGCCACGACGACCACAGGCGACAACCAGCCCATGGGGTCGAAAGTTTGAGCAATTTTAGACAGCATTGAGCGTTTGGTGATTGAACCTGATATAGGTGAGATGTCAACCTTGTAGCTCATCATGTCGGTTTTGGAGTCCCACAGAAGACCTAGAATCGACGTTTCAGGGTTGGAACCTAGGACAGAACATTTTTCAGTAGCTCTCAAATCAGCTGAGAAATGATTTATCAATTCAGGAGCATTTGACAACCATTTACGCAACCGAAACTGACCCTTATCCTTGATTTGAATCGTTTCCTGCTGTTTTTTCATGGCCCCTTCAAGTGTATGTTCCCCTGAAGCCACGTCATGCATATAACTTTCCTTGTCAATTACCTCAGCACCAAGAGGATATTCTTGACCATGATCGCGGGCTAACTGCTTGATCACTCTAATTGCCAAAAACGGCGATCATTTAAGCCCATAAACTAAAGTGACGAGTAAGAATATAACCAATGGAAGCGTGGGATCATCACGCCATAATATACATTGCAGATGTTGATCTTGAGGATCAATCAGAATTTGTCGATACATTTTCTCTACGTCAGCGGTGAATGCGTATTTGTAGTTCCGAAATCTGCATATTGAGTCAACTACAAGTGGCAATAAATTGGGACCACAATACAAATGATCATTGAGTGATTTCCCTGAACGTTGTTTAGCTGAACCATTGAAAACTGTACGGAGTTTTGTAGTAGTACTGGATTCTTTTCATACCCCGTGATGCGGCAAAAAGAACAAATCATCTGCCGATTTTTTATTTGACTCACTTAATGAGACCATATGCTTAAAGGCTTTGTATTTATCCAAAAAGTCATGATAAGCTTCTTTGAGCTTTAGATCTTTTGAAAATTTGACTTTCATACGTTTTAACATATTCAGTGCCAAAGTGTATGAATCGCCACAGTTGGCTTGAGTAATTTCTACTGATTTTTTGAGGGTTAGTCTAACAACATACCGACCAGAAGTGTCACGATAGTGTGTTGAGACAAAATGATCCTCACATGCTTGGTCATCTATGGATAGAATATTCTTCTTGGGAAATTCCTCGACTTTCCAAAATTCCTGAAGAGTTTCATTGAGTGTTTGTTCTGCCGTACAGAGAAATGCTCGCAGAGATATGGCATTTGAATGTGACGTGATACCTGAGGAACCGAGCACTAGCCAACCCAACAATGACTCTGCAGCAATCGGTTGATTCCTGTCGCCCTTGACTACTTGCGATTGAGCAATTCCCCCCCCCCCCCCCCCATACTACGACACCCAGAATTACATCGATTCGCGTTCTCCTTGAGAATTGAGGATCAGCGAGATTCAACCCGTTCAGATGTTTGAGCTTAGAAGCAGCTATACACTTGGGAGGTTGATACGACGTCACTTTTGGCAATTCAAGTGCCTCGACATTCACACTGAATTCAGAATCGAATCGCGGTTTAACAATGAAGTTTGCTAATGTGCGAGAAACTGTAACTAGCTCATCTCCGACACCAGAAATTGGTGCATGAATCAATTTAGATCTGAGATGTAATTTTTGGCATAACGAGGATGATACAAACGAAACCTGAGAAGCTGGATCAATGAGAGCTCGAACTCTGAGGCGTACTCCGTTCTCTGCCACAACGTAGACCTGTGCCGTGGGTAGAAGTCCCAAATCAACTGTTGGTCCAGCAACATTGGTAGCATGAGCGTTGATCGACGACGAACCCTCGCCGTTGCCTGATGACTTAGGTGGATCGTTGGATTTCGTCGACGAAGCAGCACTATTTGTCGGTGACGTCTCGCTCTTTGAATCAGCAGTTCTGGGGAAATGAAGAAGTGTGTGATGTTTGCCTTTGCACGTAAAACATCGTTTTTCAGATTTGGATACTTTAACCCCGTGTTTCCCCGAACAATTGTAACACAACTCATTATGAGTCACAAAGTTTTTACGTTCCGAAATTGATTTAGCCCTGAAAACCTTGCACGTTGAAATGTAATGATCTTTATCACAACAAGCACATTTTGTGACAGTCTTAGAACCCTACTTTCCGTTAGTTTGATGAGCGTGCACGTTTTGCGAATTACTCTTCTCTGATTTTTTAGGATGAGATTATTTGCCAAAAAGCTCGATTTACTACCAGCTTCAATGGATTCCAGAGTGGCAATGGTAGTTTTCATGAACGTAATAAGTTGCGCTTGAGTAGGAGGTTCAATCGCATCTGATAAAAACATTTCCCAGTCACGACGGATAATTGCATTCATGCGACTAACAGTAATAGCCACGATCAGGTCATCCCACGTATCGACTGGCCTTGCAAGATTTTTGAGACACTCGAGAGGATTAAAAGTTCCCATTTTCAAACGTTTCAACTCACTGCTAATTCTGGATTCATCGCCTTGACGGCTAAAAATTCAGCGATTCACAAAGAAACCCATCTACGCGAATTATCGTAATACTGCACGAGTTTATTCCATGCCCCATCGTAATTGGCATCTGTCATTGGAATGGATTTGATTTCATCCAAAGCTTCACCAGAAATGTGAGTGCGTAAAAAATGGAATTTGAGAAGAGGCGCGATGTGATCTTGGCGATGCACGAGAGCTCGAAGAATATCCCGAAAATTTTCCCAATCCTGATACGCCCTCGAAAAATGAGGAAGATCGATTTTTGGGATTGAGTGTTGCAATGGATTGAGTTGAGCAGGTCCATGATTGTTTGGTGCCCCATCTTGGCCGTCACGACGCGCCTCAGCTGCCAACTGCAGCTCCATTCCCTCAATAAAATCACGAAGTTTACCCTTGTTTTCGTAATAACCATCGTCGACTTTGTCTTCTAAGAATGTTGTGAAATAAAGATGGGATTTATCCAGTTTCTCCAAATCCATGATTTTTTCATGATTATTTCGGAATTTTCGGAAATTATCCTCCAACCCATCTAAACGCGAAGTTGCAGTACCCTTAGTCATTTTTTCCTGACCTCTAGCTTTGAAGTTAGCATAGGTGCCAGAAATTTTCTTCTGCAACGATTGTTGCGCTTCGTACAACTTGTCTATAATGACGAAAAGAGAAAGCCCACGAAGTATGAATTGAAAGTTGCAACTGCGTGCTCAACGTACGTGGTTTAAGTTCGTTGTGAGCAAAACAAATCGAGATTCTAAATACCTTGAAGTGACTGGAAGTCGTCACGAGATTATTTGATTGCGTAACAACAACGAATTTGATTTTCTAAATGTGCGATTACCCTCTTGCGATAGTTCTGGCAGAGAGGATATACTATATAATTAAAGCTATGATATATCAGGTATACCCATAACTCAAAGTATGACATCAATAAGACATCAGATATTCATCCACTGTACGACTATAATATTGTCGTCAGCAGAGACGTATTATTTTGATACGCACAGATACATGAGCTATACACGATGTATTCGCATGTACAACTTCATGCTCATGCCAAAAAGCAAGGTAACAGAACGACCTCACCAATGTTTACACTCTGCAGAGACGAGCCGTCGATGCTCGCAGATGTGTGCGTGTGCGTCGATGAAATGGGATGATGTGGCGCGAGCTGTGACGTAAGCATCACCTGATGATGCCGCTGTCTCTCTCGCTCGCACGGTGATGGGCGTCGTTCTGGCGATGATGCGACGAGCCGTGCACCGATGTACAGCTGCAGACCGGGACGCGAAGCCGTCCTTGATGATACTACGCTGCAGCCGATGCCTGTACGACGATGTGGCTGCGAGAGAGATTCATCCACGGCACCAAGATCGCGATCAGATCATGAGCTCGTCCACCTAAAAACACACGTGAATTAGTAAAATCACGTACACGCGCATAATACACACTTGAGTTTTTTGCTCTGATGAACACGAGGCGACCGAGACCGGAGATGCACAAAATGGCGGCCGAAATAATTCGCGGCACCGGCTTGCTCCAATATGGCTCAAGCACACCCCGTTTCACTGCGATGATTCAAATGCACTGAGGACATCGATGTAATTGTCCCTTGCACTGCGAAGACGTTGCAGGAAGGAGCACCACTCGGCGAGCACAACACCGTTTTCCACAAGACACTTGCACGCGCACATCACCACTGGAGGAGCTGGTCGCCTGCAGATACTGCAAAGTCGGCTGATGAGACGATGATCCGCTGCTCCGACTTCGACGCCACTGCACGCCGATGCTCAAGAACCAAATGTTTTTGATATACGCTGAAGGCGTGGGATGGCGGAGATATGCAAGGTCTTGAAATAATTATGACACAAGATTCATTGAATCAATATATTGTGCCATAACTAAAACTGAATGACTATGTACATATGGTGCGGTCATATGTGCCGCTCGAGTGTGCTGCTGCTACTCGTGGGCCAGACGAGAGCTCAGAAGTGAGCCAGCTGAGATATTGCTGTGACACGCAGGCAGCGCGTGCGTACAGTGTACTTTGTAGTGACGGCATATTCTGCGTCTCATGATAATTCCGAACAACGAGATTGCTTTAGAATTGTTGTGCAAGATTCCAGAAATATTTCGAAGTTGTATCCATGGAATATTGCACTCGAATATTTCAAAAACCTTTCAAAAACCTTCCAGATGAATGTCTGGAAGATTTTCAGAAATGTTCCATGAAATGTTCCGAGGAGCTCTCCGAAAGATGTTCACGATATATTGCAATGAAATATTACAAGAACATTCCTTGGAATGTTTCTGCGAGGTTTCTGGGAAATTTCATTGAAACATTGCAATGAAATATCACAAAGACATTTCCTGAAACGTTTCTGCGAGTTTTCTGAAAGATTTCATTGGAATATTTCACTGAAACGTTTTCTTGTGATATTCCCATGCTGTGTGGGCACAACATGAGAATCTTTCAGGAATCTTCCTGCAAGCTTTCAGCAAAACCCGGGGATCTTTCAGAAAGATTTCACTGAAAGCTTCCCTCAAAAAAGATATGTCCCACTTCAGACGATTTTCTGCAAGATTTCATGAAATATTGCCGGGAATATTTCGGGAAGCTTTCAGAAACACTTCATTGAAATATTTCAGTGAAATGTTCCTGCAAGATTTCATGAAATCTCACAAAAATATATGCGTTAATGTTCTGTTTGCGGAATCCATATTTCGCTTGATAAGTTTCTTAATCATTCTAATGCATGACTTCATCATTCTGACTCGTGTTTCAACTACATTGTGACGTTGAATCCAAAGCTTCACGTTAGATTCATCCAGATTTTATGAACTCTTCGATGTACGCGACACCTAACCGATAAGCCGTCCTCCTGTCTTATATACTAACCAGCGCCACTTGTGAACGCTTGCGAGAAAGCCTTAACGCATCTTCAAATATTCCTCACGTATCATTTACAGACCATTATGCATAGCTGGTCCTGGGTATGTTATCACACATGACAGATCATTTGATACTACCATCAAGTTTCCTGATAGATAGTTTCTCAAAAACCATATAATTTATGAGAACGAAATTTGAGAACTGAATTGTGTTTTGCGACATTTATCGGGAACAGAATCTTCCAATGAAGTATTCCTGGAAGATTCCTACAATCTTTCACTGCAATGTTTCTGGAAGATTCCTACAATCTTTCACTGATATGTTTCTGAAAGATTCCTACAATCTTTCACGGCAATGTTACTGAAAGATTCCCAGAATGTTCCACCGAAATATTAATGTGTTATATCCCACAGATTCAAGTCGTTAAGAATCACTCCTCGCATGCCTTTAACAGTATAATATGTTGTTACCTCGGTTGTAACGGTTTTCGGTATTAATATGCAGTACCCCGTCACAAAGTTTTGCTCTGAAAGATTTTAGGGAGCTTGCGAGAATCTATCAACAATATCTCAGTGCAAGATTCGTGGGAGATGACCTGTGGAATGTTCCCAAGAAATATGTACGGAATCAGTCAGAGAGCTTCCGCAAACCTATTATTATGATGGCTCTATTTATATGCGACGACTCGTGATTAGCCTGAACTCGAAAGAGATTAAAACAAGTTAGGAATTCAATGGGCCTATATCACAGCGGAGGCTTGTAAGCTTCTTCCAGAAATACTTCAGTGAATTGTTCCAAGAAATCTTCCAGAGAGCTTTCGTGAATCTCTCAGAAATATTTCAGTGCAAGGTTTCCGAGAGATTGCGTGTAAGATTCTTTGAAATATTTACGGAAGCTTCCGGGAAGCTTTCTCTGAAATAATGCCACGGAACATTTTGAAATATCACCTGCAATATCCCTGCAAGATTCCTGGGAGATCCCAATGAAATATTTCATTGATCTCGATATCGTACAAAAATTTCGCAGAAATTCTTCCTAAGAATATTGCATTGAAATCTTCCAGAAAGCTTTCGTGAAGATTTCAACGATATTTCAGTGCAACGTTTCTGGAAGATTACCGGTGGAATAATTCCTAGGAATATTTTTGGAATCTTGAAGGAGGTGATCAGGAATTTTTCAATTTCATTAGGTGCAATTGGGAGGCAGAGAGGTTACTCATAGGAGAATTCCTTGAAATGTTCCCGAAATCTATTGATTCAATGAAAAACAAAATCAAATTCATTTTCCAAGCTCAATCCAAAGTGGTACGTTCCATATCGTGAGTTAGAAGGATGACTCACAGCCACAAAGTGCTCCATATAGAGTATCAGAACGCGGTGAGTTCTGAAAATCTATCATACAATTTTGAAGATTTCCCAGCCTAAAACAACTGCAAGCACGATGTTATTCGAAAGTGGACTAAAAATGAAGCCCTCCGTAGAATCTAGCAAACTCTCCAGAAAATTTTGGGGCCTCGTCCTGATAAGATATTATACTCAATATCGGTGAAAAATTTCCAGGAGATTCCCCCCATAGCAGTGAAACCTCACAAAAGGCTGTCGTAACTCTTTCGAAACTTCTCCCCGAAATATTGCACTCACATCTTTGAGGAAGCTTTCGATGATCTTTCAGAAATACTTCAGTGAATTGTTCCAAAAAATCTTCCAGAGAGCTTTCGTGAATCTTTCGGAAATATTTCAGTGGAAGGTTTCCGAAAGATTGCGTGTAAGATTCTTTGAAATATTTACGGGAGCTTCCGGAGAGCTTCCTCTGGAATAATGCCACGGAACATTTTGAAATATCACCTGCAATATCCCTGCAAGATTCCTGGGAGATCCCAATGAAATATTTCATTGATCTCGATATCGTACAAAAATTTCGCAGAAATTCTTCCTAAGAATATTGCATTGAAATCTTCCAGAAAGCTTTCGTGAAGATTTCAACGATATTTCAGTGCAACGTTTCTGGAAGATTACCGGTGCAATAATTCCTAGAAATATTTTTGGAATCTTTTTTAAGGTAATCAGAAATTTTTCAATTTCATTAGGTGCAATTGAGTGGCAAGGTGGTTACTTATAGAAGAATTCCTTGAAATGTTCCCGAAATCTATTGATACAATGAAAACCAGAATCAAATTGATTTTCCGAGCTCAATCCAAAGTGGTACGTTTCATATCGTGAGTTAGAAGGATAACTCACAGCCACAAAGTGCTCCATATGGAGTATCAGAACGCGGTGAGTTTTGAATATCCATCATACAATTTTGTGATTCCCCAGCCTAGAAGATCTGCAAGCATGATGTTATTCGGAACTGGACTCAAAATGTACCCCCCCGTAGGAGCTAGCAAACTCTCCAGAAAATTTTGAGGCCTCGTCCTGATGAGATATTATACTCGATATCGGTGAGAAATTTCCAGGAGATTCCCCCCATAGCAGTGAAACCTCACAAAAGGCTTTCGTCACTCCTCCTAAACTTCTCCTCAAAATATTGCACTTACATCTTCGAGGAAGCTATCGATGATCTTTCAGGAATACTTCAGTGAATTTTCCCAAGAGATCTTCCAGAGAGCTTTCGTGGATCTTTTGGAAATATTTCAGTGCAAGGTTTTCGAAAGATTGCGTTTAAGATTCTTTGAAATATTTACGGGAGCTTCCGGAGAGCTTCCTCTGGAATAATGCCACGGAACATTTTGAAATATCACTTGCAATGTCTCTGCAAGATTCCTGGGAGATTGCAATGGAATTTTCCATTGATCTCAATATCAAAAATTTCGCGGAAAATCTTCCTAAGGATATTGCATTGAAATCTTTCAGAAAGCTTTCGTAAAGATTTCAACAATATTTCAGTGCAACCTTCCTGGAAGATTAACAGTGGAATAATTCCTAGGAATATCTTTGGAATCTTTCAGAAGTTAATCAGAAATTTTTCAATTTCATTAGGTGCAATGGAGTGGCAGAGAGGTTACTTATAGAAGAATTCCTTGAAATGTTCCCGAAATCTATTGATACAATGAAAACCAGAATCAAATTGATTTTCCGAGCTCAATCCAAAGTGGTACGTTTCATATCGTGAGTTAGAAGGATAACTCACAGCCACAAAGTGCTCCATATGGAGTATCAGAACGCGGTGAGTTTTGAAAATCCATCATACAATTTTGTGATTCCCCAGCCTAGAAGATCTGCAAGCATGATGTTATTCGGAACTGGACTCAAAATGTACCCCCCCCCGTAGGAGCTAGCAAACTCTCCAGAAAATTTTGAGGCCTCGTCCTGATGAAATATTATAATCAAAACCGGTGAAATTTCTCCAGGAGATTCCCCCCACAGCAGTGAAACCTCAGAAGAGGCTTTCGTAACTCTTCCAAAATTCCTCCCCAAGATATTGCACTTACATCTTTGAGAAAGCTTTCGATGATCTTTCAGAAATACTTGAGTGAATTGTTCCAAGGAATCTTCCAGAGGGCTTTCGTGAATCCTCCAAAAATATTCCAGTGCAAGGTTTCCGAAAGATTGCGTGTGAGATTCTTTGAAATGTTTACGGGAGCTCCCGGAGAGCTTTCTCTGGAGAAATGCCATGGAACATTTCGAAATACTACTGCAATATCTCTGCAAGATTCCTGGGAGATTGCAATGGAATTTTCCATTGATCTCAATATCAAAAATTTCGCGGAAAATCTTCCTAAGGATATTGCATTGAAATCTTTCAGAAAGCTTTCGTGAAGATTTCAACAATATTTCAGTGCAACCTTCCTGGAAGATCACCGGTGGACGAATTCCTAGAAATATTTTTGGAATCTTTTAGAAGGTAATCAGAAATTTTTGAATTGCTTTAGGTGCAATTGAGTGGCAGAGAGGTTACTTATAGGAGAATTCCTTGAAATGTTCCCGAAATCTATTGATTCAATGAAAACCAGAATCAAATTGATTTTCCAAGCTCAATCCAAAGCGGTACGTTTCATATCGTGAGTTAGAAGGATAACTCACAGCTACCAAGTGCTCCATATAGAGTATCAGAACGCGGTGAGTTTTGAAAATCCATCATACAATTTTGTGATTCCCCAGCCTAGGAGATCTGCAAGCATGATGTTATTCGAAATTGGACTCGAAATGTACCCCCCCCCCCCCGTAGGAGCTAGCAAACTCTCCGGAAAATTTTGGGCCTCGTCCTGATGAAATATTATAATCAATATCGGTGAAATATCTCCAGGAGATTCCCCCCCATAGCAGTTAAGACTCACAAGAGGCTCTCGTAACTCTTCCAAAACTTCTCCCCGAAATATTGCCTTCATGTCTTCGAGGAAGCTTTCGCTAATCTTCTAGAAATACTTCAGTGAATTGTTCCAAGGAATCTTCCAGAGGGCTTTCGTCGATCTTCCAAAAATATTGCATGGTAGAGTCACTCGCTTCAATTGACATTTTGCGTAATAATAGCAATATTTCAGTGCAAGGTTCCCGAAAGATTGCGTGTGAGATTCTTTGAAATATTTACGGGAGCTTCCGGAGCCACGGAACATTTTGAAATATCACCTGGAATATCTCTGCAAGATTCCTGGGAGATTGGAATGAAATTTCTCATTGATCTCAATATCAAAAATTTCGCGGAAATTCTTCCTGAGACTATTGCATTGAAATCTCCCAGAAAGCTGTCGTGAAGATGCCAACAATATTTCAGTGCAAGGTTTCTGGAAAATTACCGGTGGAATAATTCCTAGAAACATTTTTGGAATCTCTTAGAAGGTAATCAGGAATTTTTCAATTTCATTAGGTGCAATTGAGTGGCAGAGAGGTTACTTATAGAAGAATTCCTTGAAATGTTCCCGAAATCTATTGATTCAATGAAAACCAGAATCAAATTGATTTTCCAAGCTCAATCCCAAGAGGTACGTTTCATATCTTGAGTTAGAAGGATAACTCACAGCCACAAAGTGCTTCATATGGAGTATCAGAAGGCGGTGAGTTTTGAAAATCCATCATACAATTTTGAAGATTTCCCAGCCTAAAAGGAGTACAAGCACGATGTTATTCGAAACTGGACTCAAAATGTACCCCACCCCCCTCCCCCCCGTAGAAGCTAGCAAACTCTCCAGAAAATTTTGGGGCCTCGTCCTGATGAAATATTATTATCAATATCGGTGGAACATTCCCAAGAGATTCCCCCCATAGCAGTGAAACCTCACAAGAGGCTTTCGTAACTCTTCCAAAACTTCTCCCCGAAATATTGCACTCACATCTTTGAGAAAGCTTTCGATGATCTTTCAGAAATACTTCAGTGAATTGTTCCAAGGAATCTTCCAGAGATCTCTCGTGGATCTCTCGGTAATATTTCAGTGCGGAATTTCCGAAGGATTGCGTGTAAGATTCTCTGAAATATTAACGGGAGCTTCCGGAGGGCCTTCTCTGGGAAGATGCCACGGAACATCCCGAAATATCACCTGCAATATCTTTGCGAGATTCCTGGGAGATTGCAATGAAATTTCTCATTCATCTCAATATCAAAAATTTCGCAGAAATTCTTCCTGAGACTATTGCAATGAAATCTTCCAGAAAGCTGTCGTGAAGATGCCAACAATATTTCAGTGCAACGTTCCTGGAAGATTACCGGTGGAATAATTCCTAGGAATATTTTTGAAATCTTTCAGAAGGTAATCGGAAATTCCTCAATTTCATTAGGCGCAATTGACTGGCAGGGAGGTTACTTACAGAAGAATTCCCTGAAATGTTCTCGAAATCTATTGTTTCGATGAAAACCAGAATCGAATTGATTTTCCAAGCTCAATCCCAAGAGGGACGTTTCATATCTTGAGTTAGAAGGATAACTCACAGCCACAAAGTGCTCCATATAGAGTATCAGAAGGCGGTGAGTTTTGAAAATCCATCATACAATTTTGAAGATTTCCCAGCCTAAAAGGAGTACAAGCACGATGTTATTCGAAACTGGACTCAAAATGTACCCCACCTCCCCTCCCCCCCCCCGTAGAAGCTAGCAAACTCTCCAGAAAATTTTGGGGCCTCGTCCTGATGAAATATTATAATCAATATCGGTGGAACATTCCCAGGAGATTCCCCCCATAGCAGTGAAACCTCACAAGAGGCTTTCGTAACTCTTCCAAAACTTCTCCCCGAAATATTGCACTCACATCTTTGAGAAAGCTTTCGATGATCTTTCAGAAATACTTCAGTGAATTGTTCCAAGGAATCTTTCAGAGAGCTCTCGTGAATCTCTCGGTAATATTTCAGTGCAAGATTTCCGAAGGATTGCGTGTAAGATTCTCTGAAATATTAACGGGAGCTTCCGGAGAGCTTTCTCTGGGAAAATGCCACGGAACATTCCGAAATATCACCTGCAATATCTCTGCGAGATTCCTGGGAGATTGCAATGAAATTTCTCATTGATCTCAATATCAAAAATTTCGCGGAAATTCTTCCTGAGAATATTGCAATGAAATCTCCCAGAAAGCTGTCGTGAAGATGCCAGCAATATTTCAGTGCAACGTTCCTGGAAGATTACCGGTGGAATAATTCCTAGAAATATTTTTGGAATCTTTCAGAAGGTAATCGGAAATTTCTCAATCTCATTAGGCGCAATTGACTGGCAGGGAGGTTACTTATAGAAGAATTCCTTGAAATGTTCCCGAAATCTATTGATTCAATGTAAACCAGAATCAAATCGATTTCCCAAGCTCAATCCAAAGTGGTACGTCTCATATCGTGAGGTAAAAGGATAACTCACAGCCAGTGCTCCATATGGAGTATCGGAACGCGGTGAGTTTTGAAAATCCATCATACAATTTTGTGATTCCCCAGCCTAGAAGATCTGCAAGCACGATGTTATTCGAAACTGGACTCAAAATGTAGCCCTCCGTAGAAGCTAGCAAACTCTCCAGAAAATTCCGGGGCCTCGTTCTGATAAGATATCATACTCAATATCGGTGAAACATTTCCAGGAGATGCCCCCCATAGCAGTGAAACCTCACAAAAGGCTTTCGTAACTCCTCCAAAACTTCTCCCCCAAATTTTGCACTCACATCTTCGAGAAAGCTTTCGCTAATCTTCCAGAGATACTTCAGTGAATCGGTCCAAGGAATCTTCCAGAGGGCTTTCGTGAATTCTCCAAAAAATTTTCAGTGCAAGGTTTCCGGAAGATTGCGTGTGAGATTCTTTGAAATATTTACGGGAGCTCCCGGAGAGCTTTCTCTGGAGAAATGCCATGGAACATTTCGAAATACTACTGCAATATCTCTGCAAGATTCCTGGGAGATTGCAATGGAATTTTCCATTGATCTCAATATCAAAAATTTCGCGGAAATTCTTCCTGAGGATATTGCAATGGAATCTTCCAGAAAGCTGTCGTGAAGATGCCAACAATATTTCAGTGCAACGTTTCTGGAAGATTACCGGTGGAAGAATTCCTAGGAATATTTTTGGGATCTTTTAGAAGGTAATCAGAAATTTTTCAATTTCATTAGGTGCAATTGAGTGGCAGAGAGGTGACTCATAGAGATATTCCTTGAAATGTTCCCGAAATCTATTGATCCAATGAAAACCAGAATCAAATCGATTATCCAAGCTCAATCCAAAGTGGTACGTTTCATATCGTGAGTTGAAAGGATAACTCACAGCCACACAGTGCTCCATATGGAGTATCAGAACGCGGTGAGTTTTAAAAAACCATCATACAATTTTGTGATTCCCCAGCCTAGAAGATCTGCAAGGACGATGTTATTCGAAACTGGACTCAAAAGCTAGCCCTCCGTAGAAGCTAGCAAAATCTCCAGAAAATTCTGGAGCCTCGTCCTGATGAAATATCATACTCAATATCGGTGAAACATTTCCAGGAGATGCCCCTCATAGCAGTGAAACCTCACAAGAGGCTTTCGTAACTCTTCCAAAACTCCTCCCCGAGATATTGCACTTACATCTTTGAGGAAGCTTTCGATGATCTTTCAGAAATACTTCAGTGAATTGTTCCAAGGAATCTTCCAGAGAGCATTCGTGAATCTCTCGGTAATATTTCAGTGCGAGGTTTCCGAAAGATTGCGTGTAAGATTCTCTGAAATATTAACGGGAGCTTCCGGAGAGCTTTCTCTGGGAAAATGCCACAGAACATTCCGAGATATCACCTGCAATATCTCTGCGAGATTCCATGGAGATGGCAATGAAATTTCTCATTGATCTCAATATCAAAGATTTCGCGGAAATTCTTCCTGAGACTATTGCAATGAAATCTTCCAGAAAGCTGTCGTGAAGATGCCAACAATATTTCAGTGCAACGTTTCTGGAAGATTACCGGTGGAAGATATCCTAGGAATATTTTTGGAATCTTTTAGGAGGTAATCAGAAATTTTTCAATTTCATTAGGTGCAATTGAGTGGCAGAGATGTTACACATAGAAGAATTCCTTGAAATGTTCCCGGAATCTATTGATTCAATGAAAACCAGAATCAAATCGATTATCCAAGCTCAATCCAAAGTGGTACGTTTCATATCGTGAGTTGAAAGGATAACTCACAGCCACACAGTGCTCCATATGGAGTATCAGAACGCGGTGAGTTTTAAAAATCCATCATACAATTTTGTGATTCCCCAGCCTAGAAGATCTGCAAGGACGATGTTATTCGAAACTGGACTCAAAAGCTAGCCCTCCGTAGAAGCTAGCAAAATCTCCAGAAAATTCTGGAGCCTCGTCCTGATGAAATATCATACTCAATATCGGTGAAACATTTCCAGGAGATGCACCTCATAGCAGTGAAACCTCACAAGAGGCTTTCGTAACTCTTCCAAAACTCCTCCCCGAGATATTGTACTTACATCTTTGAGGAAGCTTTCGATGATCTTTCAGAAATACTTCAGTGAATTGTTCCAAGGAATCTTCCAGAGAGCATTCGTGAATCTCTCGGTAATATTTCAGTGCGAGGTTTCCGAAAGATTGCGTGTAAGATTCTCTGAAATATTAACGGGAGCTTCCGGAGAGCTTTCTCTGGGAAAATGCCACAGAACATTCCGAAATATCACCTGCAATATCTCTGCGAGATTCCATGGAGATGGCAATGAAATTTCTCATTGATCTCAATATCAAAGATTTCGCGGAAATTCTTCCTGAGACTATTGCAATGAAATCTTCCAGAAAGCTGTCGTGAAGATGCCAACAATATTTCAGTGCAACGTTCCTGGAAGATTACCGGTGGAAGAATTCCTAGGAATATTTTTGGAATCTTTCAGAAGGTAATGGGAAATTTTTCAATTTCATTAGGCGCAATTGACTGGCAGGGAGGTTACTTATAGAAGAATTCCTTGAAATGTCCTCGAAATCTATTGATTCAATGAGAACCAGAATCGAATTGATTTTCCAAGCTCAATCCAGAGTGGTACGTTTCATATCGTGAGTTAAAAGGATAACTCACAGTCACAAAGTGCTCCATATGGAGTATCAGAACGCGGTGAGTTTTGGAAATCCATCATACAATTTTGTGATTCCCCAGCCTAGAAGATCTGCAAGCACGATGTTATTCGAAACTAGACTCAAAAGGTAGCCCTCCGTAGAAGCTAGCAAAATCTCCAGAAAATTTTGGGGCCTCGTTCTGATAAGATATCATACTCAATATCGGTGAAACATTTCCAGGAGATGCCCCCCATAGCAGTGAAACCTCACAAAAGGCTTCCGTAACTCTTCCAAAACTCCTCCCCGAGATATTGCACTTACATCTTTGAGGAAGCTTTCGATGATCTTTCAGAAATACTTCAGTGAATTGTTCCAAGGAATCTTCCAGAGAGCATTCGTGAATCTCTCGGTAATATTTCAGTGCGAGGTTTCCGAAAGATTGCGTGTAAGATTCTCTGAAATATTAACGGGAGCTTCCGGAGAGCTTTCTCTGGGAAAATGCCACAGAACATTCCGAAATATCACCTGCAATATCTCTGCGAGATTCCATGGAGATGGCAATGAAATTTCTCATTGATCTCAATATCAAAGATTTCGCGGAAATTCTTCCTGAGACTATTGCAATGAAATCTTCCAGAAAGCTGTCGTGAAGATGCCAACAATATTTCAGTGCAACGTTTCTGGAAGATTACCGGTGGAAGAAATCCTAGGAATACTTTTGGAATCTTTTAGGAGGTAATCAGAAATTTTTCAATTTCATTAGGTGCAATTGAGTGGCAGAGATGTTACACATAGAAGAATTCCTTGAAATGTTCCCGGAATCTATTGATTCAATGAAAACCAGAATCAAATCGATTATCCAAGCTCAATCCAAAGTGGTACGTTTCATATCGTGAGTTGGAAGGATAACTCACAGCCACACAGTGCTCCATATGGAGTATCAGAACGCGGTGAGTTTTAAAAATCCATCATACAATTTTGTGATTCCCCAGCCTAGAAGATCTGCAAGGACGATGTTATTCGAAACTGGACTCAAAAGGTAGCCCTCCGTAGAAGCTAGCAAAATCTCCAGAAAATTTTGGGGCCTCGTTCTGATAAGATATCATACTCAATATCGGTGAAACATTTCCAGGAGATGCACCTCATAGCAGTGAAACCTCACAAGAGGCTTTCGTAACTCTTCCAAAACTCCTCCCCGAGATATTGTACTTACATCTTTGAGGAAGCTTTCGATGATCTTTCAGAAATACTTCAGTGAATTGTTCCAAGGAATCTTCCAGAGAGCATTCGTGAATCTCTCGGTAATATTTCAGTGCGAGGTTTCCGAAAGATTGCGTGTAAGATTCTCTGAAATATTAACGGGAGCTTCCGGAGAGCTTTCTCTGGGAAAATGCCACAGAACATTCCGAAATATCACCTGCAATATCTCTGCGAGATTCCATGGAGATGGCAATGAAATTTCTCATTGATCTCAATATCAAAGATTTCGCGGAAATTCTTCCTGAGACTATTGCAATGAAATCTTCCAGAAAGCTGTCGTGAAGATGCCAACAATATTTCAGTGCAACGTTCCTGGAAGATTACCGGTGGAAGAATTCCTAGGAATATTTTTGGAATCTTTCAGAAGGTAATGGGAAATTTTTCAATTTCATTAGGCGCAATTGACTGGCAGGGAGGTTACTTATAGAAAAATTCCTTGAAATGTCCTCGAAATCTATTGATTCAATGAGAACCAGAATCGAATTGATTTTCCAAGCTCAATCCAGAGTGGTACGTTTCATATCGTGAGTTAAAAGGATAACTCACAGTCACAAAGTGCTCCATATGGAGTATCAGAACGCGGTGAGTTTTGGAAATCCATCATACAATTTTGTGATTCCCCAGCCTAGAAGATCTGCAAGCACGATGTTATTCGAAACTGGACTCAAAAGGTAGCCCTCCGTAGAAGCTAGCAAAATCTCCAGAAAATTTTGGGGCCTCGTTCTGATAAGATATCATACTCAATATCGGTGAAACATTTCCAGGAGATGCCCCCCATAGCAGTGAAACCTCACAAAAGGCTTTCGTAACTCCTCCAAAACTTCTCCCCCAAATATTGCACTCACATCTTCGAGAAAGCTTTCGCTCATCTTCCAGAAATACTTCAGTGAATTGTTCCAAGGAATCTTCCAGAGGGCTTTCGTGAATCCTCCAAAAATTTTTCAGTGCAAGGTTTCCGAAAGATTGCGTGTGAGATTCTTTGAAATATTTACGTGAGCTCCCGGAGAGCTTTCTCTGGAAAAATGCCATGGAACATTTCGAAATACAACTGCAATATCTCTGCGAGGTTCCTGGGAGATTGGAATGGAATTTCCCATTGATCTCAATATCAAAAATTTCGCGGAAATTCTTCCTGAGGATATTGCATTGAAATCTTCCAGAAAGCTGTCGTGACGATGCCAACAATATTTCAGTGCAACGTTTCTGGAAGATTACCGGTGGAAGAAATCCTAGGAATATTTTTGGAATCTTTTAGGAGGTAATCAGAAATTTTTCAATTTCATTAGGTGCAATTGAGTGGCAGAGATGTTACACATAGAAGAATTCCTTGAAATGTTCCCGGAATCTATTGATTCAATGAAAACCAGAATCAAATCGATTTTCCAAGCTCAAACCAAAGTGGTACGTTTCATATTCCGAGTTAGAAGGATAACTCACAGACACAAAGTGCTCCATATAGAGTATCAGAACGCGGTGAGTTTTGAAAATCCATCATACAATTTTGAAGATTTCCCAGCCTAAAAGGAGTACAAGCACGATGTTATTCGGAACTGGACTCAAAATGTACCCCCCCCCCCCCCCGTAGAAGCTAGCAAACTCTCCAGAAAATTTTGGGGCCTCGTTCTGATAAGATATCATACTCAATATCGGTGAAACATTTCCAGGAGATGCCCCCCATAGCAGTGAAACCTCACAAAAGGCTTTCGTAACTCTTCCAAATTTTCTCCCCGAAATATTGCACTCACATCTTTGAGAAAGCTTTCAAAGATCTTTCAGAAATACTTCAGCGAATTGTTCCAAGGAATCTTCCAGAGAGCTCTCGTGAATCTCTCGGTAATATTTCAGTGCGAGGTTTCCGAAGGATTGCGTGTAAGATTCTCTGAAATATTAACGGGAGCTTCCGGAGAGCTTTCTCTGGGAAAATGCCACGGAACATTCCGAAATATCACCTGCAATATCTCTGCGAGATTCCTGGGAGATTGCAATGAAATTTCTCATTGATCTCAATACCAAACATTTCGCGGAAATTCTTCCTGAGACTATTGCAATGAAATCTTCCAGAAAGCTGTCGTGAAGATGCCAACAATATTTCAGTGCAACGTTCCTGGAAGATTACCGGTGGAAGAATTCCTAGGAATATTTTTGGAATCTTTCAGAAGGTAATGGGAAATTTTTCAATTTCATTAGGCGCAATTGACTGGCAGGGAGGTTACTTATAGAAGAATTCCTTGAAATGTCCTCGAAATCTATTGATTCAATGAGAACCAGAATCGAATTGATTTTCCAAGCTCAATCCAGAGTGGTACGTTTCATATCGTGAGTTAAAAGGATAACTCACAGTCACAAAGTGCTCCATATGGAGTATCAGAACGCGGTGAGTTTTGGAAATCCATCATACAATTTTGTGATTCCCCAGCCTAGAAGATCTGCAAGCACGATGTTATTCGAAACTAGACTCAAAAGGTAGCCCTCCGTAGAAGCTAGCAAAATCTCCAGAAAATTTTGGGGCCTCGTTCTGATAAGATATCATACTCAATATCGGTGAAACATTTCCAGGAGATGCCCCCCATAGCAGTGAAACCTCACAAAAGGCTTCCGTAACTCTTCCAAAACTCCTCCCCGAGGTATTGCACTTACATCTTTGAGGAAGCTTTCGATGATCTTTCAGAAATACTTCAGTGAATTGTTCCAAGGAATCTTCCAGAGAGCATTCGTGAATCTCTCGGTAATATTTCAGTGCGAGGTTTCCGAAAGATTGCGTGTAAGATTCTCTGAAATATTAACGGGAGCTTCCGGAGAGCTTTCTCTGGGAAAATGCCACAGAACATTCCGAAATATCACCTGCAATATCTCTGCGAGATTCCATGGAGATGGCAATGAAATTTCTCATTGATCTCAATATCAAAGATTTCGCGGAAATTCTTCCTGAGACTATTGCAATGAAATCTTCCAGAAAGCTGTCGTGAAGATGCCAACAATATTTCAGTGCAACGTTTCTGGAAGATTACCGGTGGAAGAAATCCTAGGAATACTTTTGGAATCTTTTAGGAGGTAATCAGAAATTTTTCAATTTCATTAGGTGCAATTGAGTGGCAGAGATGTTACACATAGAAGAATTCCTTGAAATGTTCCCGGAATCTATTGATTCAATGAAAACCAGAATCAAATCGATTATCCAAGCTCAATCCAAAGTGGTACGTTTCATATCGTGAGTTGGAAGGATAACTCACAGCCACACAGTGCTCCATATGGAGTATCAGAACGCGGTGAGTTTTAAAAATCCATCATACAATTTTGTGATTCCCCAGCCTAGAAGATCTGCAAGGACGATGTTATTCGAAACTGGACTCAAAAGCTAGCCCTCCGTAGAAGCTAGCAAAATCTCCAGAAAATTCTGGAGCCTCGTCCTGATGAAATATCATACTCAATATCGGTGAAACATTTCCAGGAGATGCCCCTCATAGCAGTGAAACCTCACAAGAGGCTTTCGTAACTCTTCCAAAACTCCTCCCCGAGATATTGCACTTACATCTTTGAGGAAGCTTTCGATGATCTTTCAGAAATACTTCAGTGAATTGTTCCAAGGAATCTTCCAGAGAGCATTCGTGAATCTCTCGGTAATATTTCAGTGCGAGGTTTCCGAAAGATTGCGTGTAAGATTCTCTGAAATATTAACGGGAGCTTCCGGAGAGCTTTCTCTGGGAAAATGCCACAGAACATTCCGAAATATCACCTGCAATATCTCTGCGAGATTCCATGGAGATGGCAATGAAATTTCTCATTGATCTCAATATCAAAGATTTCGCGGAAATTCTTCCTGAGACTATTGCAATGAAATCTTCCAGAAAGCTGTCGTGAAGATGCCAACAATATTTCAGTGCAACGTTCCTGGAAGATTACCGGTGGAAGAATTCCTAGGAATATTTTTGGAATCTTTCAGAAGGTAATGGGAAATTTTTCAATTTCATTAGGCGCAATTGACTGGCAGGGAGGTTACTTATAGAAAAATTCCTTGAAATGTCCTCGAAATCTATTGATTCAATGAGAACCAGAATCGAATTGATTTTCCAAGCTCAATCCAGAGTGGTACGTTTCATATCGTGAGTTAAAAGGATAACTCACAGTCACAAAGTGCTCCATATGGAGTATCAGAACGCGGTGAGTTTTGGAAATCCATCATACAATTTTGTGATTCCCCAGCCTAGAAGATCTGCAAGCACGATGTTATTCGAAACTGGACTCAAAAGGTAGCCCTCCGTAGAAGCTAGCAAAATCTCCAGAAAATTTTGGGGCCTCGTTCTGATAAGATATCATACTCAATATCGGTGAAACATTTCCAGGAGATGCCCCCCATAGCAGTGAAACCTCACAAAAGGCTTTCGTAACTCCTCCAAAACTTCTCCCCCAAATATTGCACTCACATCTTCGAGAAAGCTTTCGCTCATCTTCCAGAAATACTTCAGTGAATTGTTCCAAGGAATCTTCCAGAGGGCTTTCGTGAATCCTCCAAAAATTTTTCAGTGCAAGGTTTCCGAAAGATTGCGTGTGAGATTCTTTGAAATATTTACGTGAGCTCCCGGAGAGCTTTCTCTGGAAAAATGCCATGGAACATTTCGAAATACAACTGCAATATCTCTGCGAGGTTCCTGGGAGATTGGAATGGAATTTCCCATTGATCTCAATATCAAAAATTTCGCGGAAATTCTTCCTGAGGATATTGCATTGAAATCTTCCAGAAAGCTGTCGTGACGATGCCAACAATATTTCAGTGCAACGTTTCTGGAAGATTACCGGTGGAAGAAATCCTAGGAATATTTTTGGAATCTTTTAGGAGGTAATCAGAAATTTTTCAATTTCATTAGGTGCAATTGAGTGGCAGAGATGTTACACATAGAAGAATTCCTTGAAATGTTCCCGGAATCTATTGATTCAATGAAAACCAGAATCAAATCGATTTTCCAAGCTCAAACCAAAGTGGTACGTTTCATATTCCGAGTTAGAAGGATAACTCACAGACACAAAGTGCTCCATATAGAGTATCAGAACGCGGTGAGTTTTGAAAATCCATCATACAATTTTGAAGATTTCCCAGCCTAAAAGGAGTACAAGCACGATGTTATTCGGAACTGGACTCAAAATGTACCCCCCCCCCCCCCGTAGAAGCTAGCAAACTCTCCAGAAAATTTTGGGGCCTCGTTCTGATAAGATATCATACTCAATATCGGTGAAACATTTCCAGGAGATGCCCCCCATAGCAGTGAAACCTCACAAAAGGCTTTCGTAACTCTTCCAAATTTTCTCCCCGAAATATTGCACTCACATCTTTGAGAAAGCTTTCAAAGATCTTTCAGAAATACTTCAGCGAATTGTTCCAAGGAATCTTCCAGAGAGCTCTCGTGAATCTCTCGGTAATATTTCAGTGCGAGGTTTCCGAAGGATTGCGTGTAAGATTCTCTGAAATATTAACGGGAGCTTCCGGAGAGCTTTCTCTGGGAAAATGCCACGGAACATTCCGAAATATCACCTGCAATATCTCTGCGAGATTCCTGGGAGATTGCAATGAAATTTCTCATTGATCTCAATACCAAACATTTCGCGGAAATTCTTCCTGAGACTATTGCAATGAAATCTTCCAGAAAGCTGTCGTGAAGATGCCAACAATATTTCAGTGCAACGTTCCTGGAAGATTACCGGTGGAATAATTCCTAGGAATATTTTTGGAATCTTTTAGGAGGTAATCAGAAATTTTTCAATTTCATTAGGTGCAATTGAGTGGCAGAGATGTTACTTATAGAAGAATTCCTTGAAATGTTCCCGAAATCTATTGATTCAATGAAAACCAGAATCAAATCGATTTTCCAAGCTCAATCCAAAGTGGTACGGTTCATATCTCGAGTTAGAAGGATAACTCACAGCCACAAAGTGCTCCATATAGAGTATCAGAACGCGGTGAGTTTTGAAAATCCATCATACAATTTTGAAGATTTCACAGCCTAAAAGGAGAACAAGCACGATGTTATTCGAAACTGGACTCAAAATGTACCCCCCGCCCCCGTAGCAGCTAGCACTCTCTCCAGAAAATTTTGGGGCCTCGTCCTGATGAAATATTATAATCAATATCGGTGAAACTTCTCCAGGAGATTCACCCCACAGCAGTGAAACCTCACAAGAGGCTTTCGTAACTCTTCCAAAACTCCTCCCCGAGATATCGCACTTACATCTTTGAGGAAGCTTTCGCTAATCTTCCAGAAATACTTGCAGGGACACCTTTCGGAAACCTTCCAGGAACCTTTCAGCGGACATTTTGGCGGGCCGATTCCAGGGAGACCTTTCGGAAACCTTTCAGGGACCTTTTAGCAAGAATTTCGGTGAGTCGATCCCAGGGAGACCTTTCGGAAACCTTTCAAAGACCTTCTAGCGAAATTTTTGATGAGCCGATTCCAGGGACACCTTTCGGAAACCTTTCAGGAACCATTTAGCGAGGAATTTGGCGGGAAGATTCCAGGCACACCTCTCGGGAACCTTTCAGAAACCTTTCAGCGAATGTTTTGGCGGGCCAATTTCAGGGACACTTCTCAGAAACCTCCCAGCGAAAGTTTCGACGGGAAGATTCCAGGGACACCTTTCGGAAACCTTTCAGAAACCTCTCAGTGGGAGTTTTCGAGGGCCGATTCCAGGGAAACGTTCCAGGAACCTTTCAGCGACAGTTCTGGTGAGACGATCCCAGGGACACATTCCGGAAACCTTTCAGGAACCGTTGAACGAAAGTTTTGGCGGGCGAATTTCAGGGACACCTTTCGGGAACCTTCCAGAAACCTTTCAGCGGAAGTTTTGGCGGGCCAATTCCAGGGACACCTTTCGGAAACCTTACAGGAACCTTTCGACGGAAGTTTTGACGAGTCGATTTCAGGAACACCTTTCGGAAACCTCTCGGAAACCTTTCAGCAAAAGTTTTGGCGGGCCAATTTCAGGGACACCTTCCGGGAACCTCTCAGAATTCTTCCAGCAGAAGTTTTGTCGAGCCGATTTCAGAGACACCTTTCGGAAACCTTTCAGGAACCGTTTAGCGAGGAATTTGGTGGGCCAATTCCAGCGACATCTTTCAGGAACCTTTCAGGAACCATTCAGCGGAAGTTTTGGCGGGCCAATTCCAGGGACACCTCTCGGAAACCTTCCAGGAACCTTTCAGCGGGAAATTTGGCGGGCCAATTTCAGGGACACCTTTTGGGAACCTTGCAGAAACCTTTCAGAGAAAGCTTTGGCGGGCCAATTTCAGGGACATCTTTCAGAAACCTCCCAGCGAAAGTTTCGACGGGAAGATTCCAGGGACACCTTCCGGAAGACTTTCAAAAGCCTCTCAGTGGAAGTTTCCGAGGGCCGATTCCAGGGAAACGTTCTGGGAACCTTGCAGCGACAGTTTTGGTGAGACGATCCCAGGTACACCTTTCGGGAATATTTTGGGAACCTTTCAGCGGAAGTTTTGGCAAGCAAATTCCAGGGACACCTCTCGGAAACCTTTCAGAAACCTTTCAACCAAAGTTTTGGTAAGTCGATTTCAGGGACACCTTTCGGAAACCTTCCAGGACCTTCCAGCAAAAGTTTTGGCGGGCCAATTCCATTGACAGCTTCCGAAAACCTCTCAGAAACCTTCCAGCAGAAGTTTTGTCGAGGCGATTCCAGGGACACCCTTCGGGAACCTTTCAGAAACCTTCCAGCGAAAGTTTTGACGGGAAGATTCCAGGGACACCTTTCGGGAACCTTTCAGAAACCTCTCAGCGAAAGTTTTGGCGGGCCAATTTCGGTGACATCTTCCAGGAACCTTTCAGAAACCTTTCGGCAGAAGTTTTGGCGAGCCGATTCCAAGGACACCTTTCGGGAACCTTTCAGGAACCTCTCGACGGAAGTTTTGACGAGTCGATTTCAGGGACACCTTTCGGTAACCTTTCATAGACCTCCCAGCGAAAGTTCTGGTGATTCAATTCCAGGAACACCTCATAGGAACCTTTCAGAAACCTTTCAGAGGAAGATTCGGCGAGCCGATTCCAGGGACACCTTTCGGGAACCTTTCAATAACCTTTCGACGGAAGTTTCGACGAGTCGATTCCAGGGACACCTTTCGGAAACCTTTCAGAAACCTTCCAGCAAAAGTTTTGGTGGGCCAATTCCATTGACAACTTCCGGAAAACCTCTCAGTGAAGGTTTTGGTGGGCGAATTTCAGGGAAACCTTCCAGAAACCTCTCAGCGAAATTTTTGGTGAGCCGATTCCAGGGACATCTTTCAGGAATCTTTCAGGAACCTCTCGACGGAAGTTTTGACGAGTCGATTCCAGGGACACCGTTCGGGAACCTTTCATAGACCTCCCAGCGAAAGTTCTGGTGATTCAATTCCAGGGACACCTCATAGGAACCTTTCAGAAACCTTTCAGAGGAAGATTCGGCGAGCCGATTCCAGGGACACCTTTCGGGAACCTTTCAATAACCTTTCGACGGAAGTTTCGACGAGTCGATTCCAGGGACACCTTTCGGAAACCTTTCAGAAACCTTCCAGCAAAAGTTTTGGTGGGCCAATTCCATTGACAACTTCCGGAAAACCTCTCAGTGAAGGTTTTGGTGGGCGAATTTCAGGGAAACCTTCCAGAAACCTCTCAGCGAAATTTTTGGTGAGCCGATTCCAGGGACATCTTTCAGGAATCTTTCAGGAACCTTTCAGCGGAAATTCTGGCGATCCAATTTCAGGGACACCTTTCGAGAACCTCTCAGAAACCTTTCAGCAGAAGTTTTGTCGAGCCGATTCCAGGGACACATTCCGGAAACCTTCCAGGAACCGTTGAGCGAAAGATTTGGCGGGCCAATTCCAGGGAAACCTTTCGGAAACCTCCCAGGAACCTTTCAGCGGACATTTTGGCGGGCCGATTCCAGGGACACCTTTCGGAAACCTTTCAGGATTTTTTCGACGGGAGTTTTGACGAGTCGATTCCAGGGACATTTTTCGGGAACCTTTCAGAAACCTTTCAGCGAAAGTTTTGGCGGGCCAATTCCAGGGACACCTTTCGGGAACCTCTCAGAACCCTTTCAGCAGAAGTTTTGTCAATGCGATTCCAGGGACACCCTTCGGGAACCTTTCAGAGACCTTCCGGCGGAAGTTTCGACGGGAAGATTCCAGGGACACCTTTCGGGAACCTTTCAGAAACGTCTCATCGAAAGTTTTGGCGGGCCAATTTCAGAGACATCTTCCGGGAACCTTTCAGAAACCTCTCACCGAATGTTTTGACGGAAAGATTCCAGGGGCCCCTTCCGGAAACCTTTCAGAAACCTTTCAGCGGAAGTTTTGGCGGGCCAATTTCAGGGACAAATTTCAAAAAGCTCTCAGTGGAAGTTTTGGCGGGCCAATTCCAGGGACACCTTTCGGAAACCTTCCAGGAACCTTTCAGCGGACATCCTGGCGGGCCGATTCCAGGGACACCTTTCGGAAACCTTTCAGGAACCTTTCGACGGAAGTTTTGACGAGTCGATTCCAGGGACATTTTTCGGAAACCTTTCAGAAACCTTACAGCGAAAGTTTTGGCGGGCCAATTCCAGGGACACCTTTCGGGAACCTCTCAGGAACCTTTCAGCAGAAGTTTTGTCGAGGCGATTCCAGGGACACCCTTCGGGATTCTTTCAGAAACCTCCCAGCGAAAGTTTTGACGGAAATATTCCAGGGACACCTTTCGGGAACCTTTCAGAAACTTTTCAGCGGAAGTTTTGGCGGGCCCATTTCAGGGACATCTTTCAAGAACCTTCCAGAAACCTTTCGGCAGAAGTTTTGGCGAGCCGATTCCAGGGACACCTTTCAGGAACCTTTCAGGAACCTTTCGACGGGAGTTTTCACGAGTCGATTTCAGGGACACCTTTCGGTAACCTTCCAGAAACCTTCCAGCGAAAGTTTTGGCGGGCCAATTTCAGGGACACCTTTCGGGAACCTCTCAGGATTCTTTCAGCAGAAGTTTTGACGAGTCGATTCCAGGGACACCGTTCGGGAACCTTTCATAGACCTCCCAGCGAAAGTTCTGGTGATTCAATTCCAGGAACACCTCATAGGAACCTTTCAGAAACCTTTCAGAGGAAGATTCGGCGAGCCGATTCCAGGGACACCTTTCGGGAACCTTTCAATAACCTTTCGACGGAAGTTTCGACGAGTCGATTCCAGGGACACCTTTCGGAAACCTTTCAGAAACCTTCCAGCAAAAGTTTTGGTGGGCCAATTCCATTGACAACTTCCGGAAAACCTCTCAGTGAAGGTTTTGGTGGGCGAATTTCAGGGAAACCTTCCAGAAACCTCTCAGCGAAATTTTTGGTGAGCCGATTCCAGGGACATCTTTCAGGAATCTTTCAGGAACCTTTCAGCGGAAATTCTGGCGATCCAATTTCAGGGACACCTTTCGAGAACCTCTCAGAAACTTTTCAGCAGAAGTTTTGTCGAGCCGATTCCAGGGACACATTCCGGAAACCTTCCAGGAACCGTTGAGCGAAAGATTTGGCGGGCCAATTCCAGGGAAACCTTTCGGAAACCTCCCAGGAACCTTTCAGCGGACATTTTGGCGGGCCGATTCCAGGGACACCTTTCGGAAACCTTTCAGGATTTTTTCGACGGGAGTTTTGACGAGTCGATTCCAGGGACATTTTTCGGGAACCTTTCAGAAACCTTTCAGCGAAAGTTTTGGCGGGCCAATTCCAGGGACACCTTTCGGGAACCTCTCAGAACCCTTTCAGCAGAAGTTTTGTCAATGCGATTCCAGGGACACCCTTCGGGAACCTTTCAGAGACCTTCCGGCGGAAGTTTCGACGGGAAGATTCCAGGGACACCTTTCGGGAACCTTTCAGAAACGTCTCATCGAAAGTTTTGGCGGGCCAATTTCAGAGACATCTTCCGGGAACCTTTCAGAAACCTCTCAACGAATGTTTTGACGGAAAGATTCCAGGGGCCCCTTCCGGAAACCTTTCAGAAACCTTTCAGCGGAAGTTTTGGCGGGCCAATTTCAGGGACAAATTTCAAAAAGCTCTCAGTGGAAGTTTTGGCGGGCCAATTCCAGGGACACCTTTCGGAAACCTTCCAGGAACCTTTCAGCGGACATCCTGGCGGGCCGATTCCAGGGACACCTTTCGGAAACCTTTCAGGAACCTTTCGACGGAAGTTTTGACGAGTCGATTCCAGGGACATTTTTCGGAAACCTTTCAGAAACCTTACAGCGAAAGTTTTGGCGGGCCAATTCCAGGGACACCTTTCGGGAACCTCTCAGGAACCTTTCAGCAGAAGTTTTGTCGAGGCGATTCCAGGGACACCCTTCGGGATTCTTTCAGAAACCTCCCAGCGAAAGTTTTGACGGAAATATTCCAGGGACACCTTTCGGGAACCTTACAGAAACTTTTCAGCGGAAGTTTTGGCGGGCCCATTTCAGGGACATCTTTCAAGAACCTTCCAGAAACCTTTCGGCAGAAGTTTTGGCGAGCCGATTCCAGGGACACCTTTCAGGAACCTTTCAGGAACCTTTCGACGGGAGTTTTCACGAGTCGATTTCAGGGACACCTTTCGGTAACCTTCCAGAAACCTTCCAGCGAAAGTTTTGGCGGGCCAATTTCAGGGACACCTTTCGGGAACCTCTCAGGATTCTTTCAGCAGAAGTTTTGACGAGTCGATTCCAGGGACACCGTTCGGGAACCTTTCATAGACCTCCCAGCGAAAGTTCTGGTGATTCAATTCCAGGGACACCTCATAGGAACCTTTCAGAAACCTTTCAGAGGAAGATTCGGCGAGCCGATTCCAGGGACACCTTTCGGGAACCTTTCAATAACCTTTCGACGGAAGTTTCGACGAGTCGATTCCAGGGACACCTTTCGGAAACCTTTCAGAAACCTTCCAGCAAAAGGTTTGGTGGGCCAATTCCATTGACAACTTCCGGAAAACCTCTCAGTGAAGGTTTTGGTGGGCGAATTTCAGGGAAACCTTCCAGAAACCTCTCAGCGAAATTTTTGGTGAGCCGATTCCAGGGACATCTTTCAGGAATCTTTCAGGAACCTTTCAGCGGAAATTCTGGCGATCCAATTTCAGGGACACCTTTCGAGAACCTCTCAGAAACCTTTCAGCAGAAGTTTTGTCGAGCCGATTCCAGGGACACATTCCGGAAACCTTCCAGGAACCGTTGAGCGAAAGATTTGGCGGGCCAATTCCAGGGAAACCTTTCGGAAACCTCCCAGGAACCTTTCAGCGGACATTTTGGCGGGCCGATTCCAGGGACACCTTTCGGAAACCTTTCAGGATTTTTTCGACGGGAGTTTTGACGAGTCGATTCCAGGGACATTTTTCGGGAACCTTTCAGAAACCTTTCAGCGAAAGTTTTGGCGGGCCAATTCCAGGGACACCTTTCGGGAACCTCTCAGAACCCTTTCAGCAGAAGTTTTGTCAATGCGATTCCAGGGACACCCTTCGGGAACCTTTCAGAGACCTTCCGGCGGAAGTTTCGACGGGAAGATTCCAGGGACACCTTTCGGGAACCTTTCAGAAACGTCTCATCGAAAGTTTTGGCGGGCCAATTTCAGAGACATCTTCCGGGAACCTTTCAGAAACCTCTCACCGAATGTTTTGACGGAAAGATTCCAGGGGCCCCTTCCGGAAACCTTTCAGAAACCTTTCAGCGGAAGTTTTGGCGGGCCAATTTCAGGGACAAATTTCAAAAAGCTCTCAGTGGAAGTTTTGGCGGGCCAATTCCAGGGACACCTTTCGGAAACCTTCCAGGAACCTTTCAGCGGACATCCTGGCGGGCCGATTCCAGGGACACCTTTCGGAAACCTTTCAGGAACCTTTCGACGGAAGTTTTGACGAGTCGATTCCAGGGACATTTTTCGGAAACCTTTCAGAAACCTTACAGCGAAAGTTTTGGCGGGCCAATTCCAGGGACACCTTTCGGGAACCTCTCAGGAACCTTTCAGCAGGAGTTTTGTCGAGGCGATTCCAGGGACACCCTTCGGGATTCTTTCAGAAACCTCCCAGCGAAAGTTTTGACGGAAATATTCCAGGGACACCTTTCGGGAACCTTTCAGAAACTTTTCAGCGGAAGTTTTGGCGGGCCCATTTCAGGGACATCTTTCAAGAACCTTCCAGAAACCTTTCGGCAGAAGTTTTGGCGAGCCGATTCCAGGGACACCTTTCAGGAACCTTTCAGGAACCTTTCGACGGGAGTTTTCACGAGTCGATTTCAGGGACACCTTTCGGTAACCTTCCAGAAACCCTCCAGCGAAAGTTTTGGCGGGCCAATTTCAGGGACACCTTTCGGGAACCTCTCAGGATTCTTTCAGCAGAAGTTTTGACGAGTCGATTCCAGGGACACCGTTCGGGAACCTTTCAGAAACCTTCCAGCGGAAGTTTTGGCGGGCCAATTCCAGGGACACCTTTCGGAAACCTTTCAGAAACCTTTCAGCGGAAGTTCTCGCGGGCCAATTCCCCGGACATATTCCAGGAACCTTCCAGGAACCACTCAGTGAATGTTTTGGCGGGCCAATTCCAAGGAAACCTTACGAGAACCTTCCGGAACCTTCCGACGGAAGTTTTGACGAGTCCATTTCAGGGACACCTTTCGGTAACCTTCCAGAAACCTTCCAGCGAATTTTCTGTCGAGCCGATTCCAGGGCCACCTTCCGGAAACCTTTCAGGAACCGTTTCGCGAGAAATTTGGCGGGCCAATTCGAAGCACATCTTTCAGGAACCTTTCAGAAACATTTCAGCAGGAGTTTTGGCGAGCCGATCCCAGGGACACCTTTCGGGAAACTTTCAGGAACCTTTCGACGGGAGTTTTGACGTACCGATTTCAGGGACACCTTTCGGAAACCTTCCAGAAACCTTCCAGCAGAAGTTTTGGCGGGCCAATTCCATTGACACCTTTCGGAAACCTTTCAGGGACCTTTCGACGGAAGTTTTGACGAGTCGATTTCAGGGACACCTTTCGGGAACTTTTCAGAAACCTTTCAGCGAAAGTTTTGGCGGGCCAATTTCAGGGACTTCTTGCGGGAACCTCTCAGAAACCTTTCAGGAGAAGTTTTGTCGAGCCGATTCCAGGGACACCCTTGGGGAACCTTTCAGAGACCTTCCGGCGGAAGTTTTGACGGGAAGATTCCAGGCACACCTCTCGGGAACCTTTCAGAAACCTTTCAGCGGAAGTTTTTGCGGGCCAATTCCAGGGCCACCTTTCGGGAACCTCTCAGAAACCTTTCAGCAGAAGTTTTGTCGAGGCGATTCCAGAGACACCCTTCGGGAACCTTTCAGAAACCTCCCAGCGAAAGTTTTGACGGGAATATTCCAGGGACACCTTTCGGGAACCTTTCAGAAACCTTTCAGCAGAAGTTTTGGCGAGCCGACTCCGGGGACACCTTTCAGAAACCTCTCAGAATACTTTCACTGAAACTTTTGACGAGCCATTCCCAGGGGCACCTTTCGGAAACCTCCAGAAACCTCTCACCGAATGTTTTCACGAGCAGTTTCCAGGGACACCTCTCGGAAACCTTTCAAGAACCTTTTAGCGGAAGTTTTGGCGGGCCGACTCCAGGAACATGTTCCAGAAACTTCTCAGCGAAAGTTCTGGCGGGCCGATTCCAGGGACACCTTTCGGGAATATTTTGGAAACCTCTCAGCGAAAGTTTTGGCGAGCAAATTCCAGGGACACCCCTCGGAAACCTTTCAGAAACCTTTCAACGAAAGTTTTCGCGGGCCAATTCCAGGGACACCTTTCAGGAACCTCTCAGAAACCTGGCAGCAGGAATTTTGGCGAGCCGATTCCACGGACACCTTTCGGGAACCTTTCAGGAACCTTTCGACGGAAGTTTTGTCGAGTCGATTTCAGGGACACCTTTCGCGGAACCTTTCAGAAAACTTTCAGCGAAAGTTTTGGCGGGCCAATTCCAGGGACACCCTTCGGAAACCTTTCAGGAACCTTTCGACGGGAGTTTTGACGAGTCGATTTCAGGAACACCTTTCAGGAACCTTCCAGAAACCTTTCAGCAAAAGTTTTGGCGGGCCAATTTCAGGGACACCTTTCGGGAACCTCTCAGAATTCTTTCACCGAAAGTTTTGGTGAGTCGATTCCAGGGACACCTTCGAGGAACCTTTCAGAAACCTTCCAGCGAAAGTTTTGGTGGGCCAATTTCAGGGACATCTTTCAGGAACCTTTCAGAAACCTTCCAGCAGAAGTTTTGACGAGCCGATTCCAGGGACACCTTTCGGGAACCCTTCAGAAACCTCCCAGCGAGAGTTCTGGTGAGTCGATTCCATGGACACCTCCGAGGAATCTTTCAGAAACCATCCTGCGGAAGTTTTGGCGGGCCAATTCCAGGGACACGTTTCAGGAAACCTCTCAGTGGAGGTTTTGATGGCCCGATTCCAGCGAAACCTTCCAGGAACCTTTCAGCGAAATTTTTGGTGAGCCGATTCCAGGGAGATCTTTCGGAAACCTTTCTGGTACCGTTTAGCGAAGAATGTGGCGGACCAATTCCAGGGACACCTTCCGGAAACCTCTCAGAAACCTTTCAGCAGAAGTTTTGTCGAGGCGATTCCAGGGACACCCTTCGGGAACCTTTCAGAAACCTTCCGACGAAAGTTTTGACGGGAAGATTCTAGGGACACCTTTCGGGAACCTTCCAGAAACCTCTCAGCGAAAGTTTTGGCGGGCCAATTTCAGGGACATCTTTCAGGAACCTTTCAGAATCCTTTCGGCAGGAGTTTTGGTGAGCCGATTCCAGGGACACCTTTCGGGAACCTTCCAGGAACCTTTCGACGGAAGTTTTGACGAGTCGATTCCAGGGACACCTTCTAGGAACCTTTCAGAAACCTTTCAGTGGAAGTTTTGGCGGGCCAATTCCAAGGACACCTTTCAGGAAACCTCTCAGTGAAGGTGTTGGTGGGCCGATTTCAGGGAAACCTTTCAGAAACCTTTCAGCGAAATTTTTGGTGAGCCGATTCCAGGGACATCTTTCAGGAATCTTTCAGGAACCTTTCAGCGGAAGTGCTGGCGGGCCAATTCCAGGGACACCTTTCGAGAACCTCTCAGAGACCTTTCAGCAGAAATTTTGTCGAGCCGATTCCAGGGAAACCCTCCGGGAACCTTTAAAAAACCTCCCAGCAAGAGTTTTGACGAAAAGATTCCAGGGACATCTCTATGGAACCTTTCAGAAACCTTTCAGCAAAAGTTTTGGTGGGCCGATTTCAGGGACATCTTCCAGGAACCTTTCAGAAACCTTTCAGCAGAAGTTTTGGCGAGCCGATTCCAGGGACACCTTTTGGGGAACCTTTCAGGAACCCTTCAACGGAAGTTTTGACAAGTCGATTTCAGGGACACTTCTCGGAAACCTTTCAGAAACCTTTCAGCGAAAGTTTTGGCGGGCCAATTTCAGGGACACCTTTCGGGATCCTCTCAGAAACCTTCCAGCAGAAGTTTTGTCGAGCCGATTCCAGGGACACCCTTTGGGAACCTTTCAGGAACCTTCCAGCGAACGTTTTGACGGAAAGATTCCAGGGACCCCTTTCGGAAACCTTTCAAAAACCTTTCAGCGGAAGTTTTGGCGGGCCAATTCCAGGGACACGTTCCAGGAAACCTCTCAGTGGAGGTTTTGATGGCCCGATTCCAGCGAAACCTTCCAGGAACCTTTCAGCGAAATTTTTGGTGAGCCGATTCCAGGGAGATCTTTCGGAAACCTTTCTGGTACCGCTTAGCGAAGAATGTGGCGGACCAATTCCAGGGACACCTTTCGGAAACCTCTCAGAAACCTTTCAGCAGGAGTTTTGTCGAGGCGATTCCAGGGACACCCTTCGGGAACCTTTCAGAAACCTTCCGACGAAAGTTTTGACGGGAAGATTCCAGAGACACCTTTCGGGAACCTTTCAGAAACCTCTCAGCGAAAGTTTTGGCGGGCCAATTTCAGGAACATCTTTCAGGAACCTTTCAGAATCCTTTCGGCAGAAGTTTTGGTGAGCCGATTCCAGGGACACCTTTCGGGAACCTTCCAGGAACCTTTCGACGGAAGTTTTGACGAGTCGATTTCAGGGACACCTTTCGGTAACCTCTCAGAGACCTACTAGCGAAAGTTCTGGTGAGTCGATTCCAGGGACACCTTCTAGGAACCTTTCAGAAACCTTTCAGTGGAAGTTTTGGCGGGCCAATTCCACGGACACCTTTCAGAAAACCTCTCAGTGAAGGTTTTGGTGGGCCGATTTCAGGGAAACCTTTCAGAAACCTTTCAGCGAAATTTTTGGTGAGCCGATTCCAGGGACATCTTTCAGGAATCTTTCAGGAACCTTTCAGCGGAAGTTTTGGCGGGCCAATTCCAGGGACACCTTTCGAGAATCTCTCAGAGACCTTTCAGCAGGAATTTTGTCGAGCCGATTCCAGGGAAACCCTCCGGGAACCTTTCAGAAACCTCCCAGCAAGAGTTTTGACGAAAAGATTCCAGGGACATCTCTATGGAACCTTTCAGAAACCTTTCAGCAAAAGTTTTTGTGGGCCGATTTCAGGGACATCTTCCAGGAACCTTTCAGAAACCTTTCAGCAGAAGTTTTGGCGAGCCGATTCCAGGGACACCTTTTGGGGAACCTTTCAGGAACCCTTCAACGGAAGTTTTGACAAGTCGATTTCAGGGACACTTCTCGGAAACCTTTCAGAAACCTTTCAGCGGGAGTTTTGGCGGGCCAATTCCAGGGACACCTTTCGAGAACCTCTCAGAGACCTTTCAGCAGAAATTTTGTCGAGCCGATTCCAGGGAAACCCTCCGGGAACCTTTCAGAAACCTCCCAGCAAGAGTTTTGACGAAAAGATTCCAGGGACATCTCTATGGAACCTTTCAGAAACCTTTCAGCAAAAGTTTTTGTGGGCCGATTTCAGGGACATCTTCCAGGAACCTCTCAGAAACCTTCCAGCAGAAGTTTTGTCGAGCCGATTCCAGGGACACCCTTCGGGAACCTTTCAGGAACCTTCCAGCGAACGTTTTGACGGAAAGATTCCAGGGACCCCTTTCGGAAACCTTCCAGAAACCTTTCAGCGGAAGTTTTGGCGGGCCAATTTCATGGACAAATTTCAAAAAGCTCTCAGTGGAAGTTTTGGTGGGCCGATTCCAGGGAAACCTTTCAGAAACCTTCCGGCGACAGTTTTGGTGAGCCGATCCCAGGGACACATTCCGGAAACCTTCCAGGAACTGTTGAGCGAAAGATTTGGCGGGCCAATTCCAGGGACACCTTTCGGAAACCTTCCAGGAACCTTTCAGCGGACATTTTGGCGGGCCGATTCCAGGGACACCTTTCGGAAACCTTTCAGGAACCTTTCGACGGAAGTTTTGACGAGTCGATTCCAGGGACATTTTTCGGGAACCTTTCAGAAACCTTTCAGCGAAAGTTTTGGCGGACCAATTCCAGGGACACCTTTCGGGAACCTCTCAGAAACCTTTCAGCAGAAGTTTTGTCGAGGCGATTCCAGGGACACCCTTCGGGATTCTTTCAGAAACCTCCCAGCGAAAGTTTTGACGGAAATATCCCATTGACACCTTTCGGGAACCTCTCAGGAACTTTTCAACGAAAGTTTTGGCGGGCCCATTTCAGGGACATCTTTCAAGAATCTTCCAGAAACCTTTCGGCAGAAGTTTTGGCGAGCCGATTCCAGGGACACCTTTCAGGAACCTTTCAGGAACCTTTCGACGGGAGTTTTGACGAGGCGATTCCAGAGACACCCTTCGGGAACCTTTCAGAAACCTCCCAGCGAAAGTTTTGATGGGAATATTCCAGGGACACCTTTCGGGAACCTTTCAGAAACCTTTCAGCAGAAGTTTTGGCGAGCCGACTCCGGGGACACCTTTCAGAAACCTCTCAGAATACTTTCACTGAAACTTTTGACGAGCCATTCCCAGGGGCACCTTTCGGAAACCTCCAGGAACCTCTCACCGAATGTTTTCACGAGCAGATTCAAGGGACACCTCTCGGAAACCTTTCAGGAACCTTTGAGCGGGAGTTTTGGCGGGCCGACTCAAGGAACATGTTCCAGAAACCTCTCAGCGAAGGTTCTGGCGGGCCGATTCCAGGGACACCTTTCGGGAATATTTTGGAAACCTCTCAGCGAAAGTTTTGGCGAGCCAGTTCCAGGGACACCCCTCGGAAACCTCTCAGAAACCTTTCAACGAAAGTTTTGGTGAGTCGATTCCAGGGACACCTTCGAGGAACCTTTCAGAAACCTTTCAGCGGAAGTTTTCGCGGGCCAATTCCAGGGACACCTTTCAGGAACCTCTCAGAAACCTGTCAGCAGGAATTTTGGCGAGCCGATTCCAGGGACACCTTTCGGGAACCTTTCAGGAACCTTTCGACGGAAGTTTCGTCGAGTCGATTTCAGGGACACCTTTCGCGGAACCTTTCAGAAAACTTTCAGCGAAAGTTTTGGCGGGCCAATTCCAGGGACACCTTTCGGAAACTTTTCAGGAACCATTCGACGGAAGTTTTGACGAGTCGATTTCAGGGACACCTTCGAGGAACCTTCCAGAAACCTTCCAGCGGAAGTTGTGGTGGGCCAATTTCAGGGACATCTTTCAGGAACCTTTCAGAAACCTTTCAGCAGAAGTTTTGACGAGCCGATTCCAGGGACACCTTTCGGGAACCCTTCAGAAACCTTCCAGCGAGAGTTCTGGTGAGTCGAATTCATGGACACCTCCGAGGAATCTTTCGGAAACCATCCTGCGGAAGTTTTGGCGGGCCAATTCCAGGGACACGTTTCAGAAAACCCCTCAGTGGAAGTTTTGATGGCCTGATTCTAGCGAAACCTTCCAGAAACCTTTCAGCGAAATTTTCGGTGAGCCGATTCCAGGGAGATCTTTCAGGAACCTTTCAGGAACCTTTCGACGGGAGTTTCGACGATTCGATTTCAGGGACACCTTTCGGTAACCTTCCAGAAACCTTCCAGCGAAAGTTTTGGCGGGCCAATCCCAGGGCCACCTTTCGGGAACCTCTCAGAAACCTTTCAGCAGAAGTCCTGTCGAGGCGATTCTAGAGACACCCTTCGGGAACCTTTCAGAAACCTTCCAGCGAAAGTTTTGACGGGAAGATTCCAGGGACACTTTTCGGGAACCTTTCAGAAACCTCTCAGCGAAAGTTTTTGCGGGCCAATTTCAGGGACATCTTTCAGGATTCTTCCAGAAACCTTTCGGCAGAAGTTTTGGCGAGCCGATTCCAGGGACACCTTTCGGGAGCCTTCCAGGAACCTTTCGACGGAAGTTTTGACGAGTCGATTTCAGGGACACCTTTCGGTAACCTTTCAGAGACCTCCCAGCGAAAGTTCTGGTGAGCCGATTCCAGGGACACCTTCTAGGAACCTTTCAGAAATCTTTCAGTGGAAGTTTTGGCGGGCCAATTCCAAGGACACCTTTCAGAAAACCTCTCAGTGAAGGTTCTGGTGGGCCGATTTCAGGGAAACCTTTCAGAAACTTTTCAGCGAAATTTTTGGTGAGCCGATTCCAGGGACATCTTTCAGGAATCTTTCAGGAACCTTCCAGCGAGAGTTTTGGCGGGCCAATTCCAGGGACACCTTTCGAGAACCTCTCAGAGACCTTTCAGCAGAAATTTTGTCGAGCCGATTCCAGGGACACCCCCCGGGAACTTTCCAGAAACCTCCCAGCAAGAGTTTTGACGAAAAGATTTCAGGGACATCTCTATGGAACCTTTCAGCGAAAGTTTTGGTGGGCCGATTTGAGAGACATCTTCCAGGAACCTTTCAGGAACCTTTCAGCAGAAGTTTTGGCGAGCCGATTCCAGGGACACCTTTTGGGGAACCTTTCAGGAACCCTTCACCGGAAGTTTTGACAAGTCGATTTCAGGGACACTTCTCGGAAACCTTTCAGAAACCTTTCAGCGAAAGTTTTGGCGGGCCAATTTCAGGGACACCTTTCGGGATCCCCTCAGAAACCTTTCAGCAGAAGTTTTGTCGAGCCGATTCCAGGGACACCCTTTGGGAACCTTTCAGGAACCTTCCAGTGAACGTTTTGACGGAAAGATTCCAGGGACCCCTTTCGGAAACCTTTCAGAAACCTTTCAGCGGAAGTTTTGGCGGGCCAATCTCAGGGACAAATTTCAAAAAGCTCTCAGTGAAAATCTTGGTGGGCCGATTCCAGGGAAACCTTTCAGAAACCTTCCAGCGACAGTTTTGGTGAGCCGATTCCAGGGACACATTCCGGAAACCTTCCAGGAACCGTTGAGCGAAAGTTTTGGTGGGCCGATTTCAGGGACATCTTCCAGGAACCTTTCAGAAACCTTCCAGCAGAAGTTTTGGCGGGCCGATTCCAGGGACACCTTCCGGAAACCTTTCAGGAACCTTTCGACGGAAGTTTTGACGAGTCGATTCCAGGGACATTTTTCGGGAACCTTTCAGAAACCTTCCAGCGAAAGTTTTGGCGGGCCAATTCCAGGGACACCTTTCGGGAACCTCTCAGGAACCTTCCAGCAGAAGTTCTGTCGAGGCGATTCCAGGGACACCCTTCGGGATTCTTTCAGAAACCTCCCAGCGAAAGTTTTGACGGAAATATTACAGGGACACCTCCCGGGAACCTCTCAGGAACTTTTCAGCGAAAGTTTTGGCTGGCCCATTTCAGGGACGTCTTTCAAGAATCTTCCAGAAACCTTTCGGCAGAAGTTCTGGCGAGCCGATTCCAGGGACACCTTTCAGGAACCTTTCGACGGGAGTTTTGACGAGTCGGTTCCAGGGACACCTTTCGGTAACCTTCCAGAAACCTTCCAGCGGAAGTTTTGGCGGGCCAATTTCAGACCTTTCGGGATGTTCTCAGAAACCTTCCGGCAGAAGTTTTGTCGAGCCGATCCCAGGTGCACCCTTTGGGAACCTTTCAGAAACCTTCCAGCGAAAGTTTTGACGGGAAGATCCCAGGGATACCTTTCGGAAACTTCCCAGGAACCTTTCAGCGCAAGTTTCTGACGGCCAATTCCAGGGACACATTCCAAAAACCTCCCAGTGGGAGTTTTGGTGGGCCGATTCCAGGGAAACCTTTCGAAAACCTTTCAGGAACCTCTCGACGGAAGTTTTGTCGAGTCGATTCCAGGGCCACCTTCCGGAAACCTTTCAGGAACCGTTTCGCGAGAAATTTGGCGGGCCAATTCCAGGGACATCTTTCAGGAACCTTTCAGAAACCTCCCAGCGAATGTTTTGGCGGGCCAATTCCACGGAAACCTTACGAGAACCTTTCGGAACCTTCCGACGGAAGTTTTGACGAGTCCATTTCAGGGACACCTTCCGAGAACCTTTCAGAAACCTTTCAGCGAAAGTTTTGGCGGGCCAATTCCAGACACATCTTTCAGGAACCTTTCAGAAATCTTTCAGCAGAAGTTCTGGCGAGCCGATTACAGGGACACCTTTCAAAAACCTCTTTGTGGAAGTTTTGGTAGGCCGATTCCAGGGAAACCTTTCAGAAACCTTCCAGCGAAATCCCAGGTGAGCCGATTCCAGGGACACCTTTCGGGAACCTCTCAGAAACCTGTCAGCAGGAGTTTTGGCGAGCCGATTCCAGGGACACCTTTCGGGAACCTTTCAGAAACCTTTCAGTGGAAGTTTTGGCGGGCCAATTCCAAGGACACCTTTCAGAAAACCTCTCAGTGAAGGTTCTGGTGGGCCGATTTCAGGGAAACCTTTCAGAAACTTTTCAGCGAAATTTTTGGTGAGCCGATTCCAGGGACATCTTTCAGGAATCTTTCAGGAACCTTCCAGCGAGAGTTTTGGCGGGCCAATTCCAGGGACACCTTTCGAGAACCTCTCAGAGACCTTTCAGCAGAAATTTTGTCGAGCCGATTCCAGGGACACCCTCCGGGAACCTTCCAGAAACCTCCCAGCAAGAGTTTTGACGAAAAGATTCCAGGGACATCTCTATGGAACCTTTCAGCGAAAGTTTTGGTGGGCCGATTTCAGAGACATCTTCCAGGAACCTTTCAGGAACCTTTCAGCAGAAGTTTTGGCGAGCCGATTCCAGGGACACCTTTTGGGGAACCTTTCAGGAACCCTTCACCGGAAGTTTTGACAAGTCGATTCAGGGACACTTCTCGAAAACCTTTCAGAAACCTTTCAGCGAAAGTTTTGGCGGGCCAATTTCAGGGACACCTTTCGGGATCCCCTCAGAAACCTTCCAGCAGAAGTTTTGTCGAGCCGATTCCAGGGACACCCTTTGGGAACCTTTCAGGAACCTTCCAGTGAACGTTTTGACGGGAAGATTCCAGGGACCCCTTTCGGAAACCTTTCAGAAACCTTTCAGCGGAAGTTTTGGCGGGCCAATCTCAGGGACAAATTTCAAAAAGCTCTCAGTGAAAGTTTTGGTGGGCCGATTCCAGGGAAACCTTTCAGAAACCTTCCAGCGACAGTTTTGGTGAGCCGATTCCAGGAACACATTCCGGAAACCTTCCAGGAACCGTTGAGCGAAAGTTTTGGTGGGCCGATTTCAGGGACATCTTCCAGGAACCTTTCAGAAACCTTTCAGCAGAAGTTTTGGCGGGCCGATTCCAGGGACACCTTCCGGAAACCTTTCAGGAACCTTTCGACGGAAGTTTTGACGAGTCGATTCCAGGGACATTTTTCGGGAACCTTTCAGAAACCTTCCAGCGAAAGTTTTGGCGGGCCAATTCCAGGGACACCTTTCGGGAACCTCTCAGGAACCTTCCAGCAGAAGTTCTGTCAAGGCGATTCCAGGGACACCCTTCGGGATTCTTTCAGAAACCTCCCAGCGAAAGTTTTGACGGAAATATTACAGGGACACCTCCCGGGAACCTCTCAGGAACTTTTCAGCGAAAGTTTTGGCTGGCCCATTTCAGGGACGTCTTTCAAGAATCTTTCAGAAACCTTTCGGCAGAAGTTCTGGCGAGCCGATTCCAGGGACACCTTTCAGGAACCTTTCGACGGGAGTTTTGACGAGTCGGTTCCAGGGACACCTTTCGGTAACCTCCCAGAAACCTTCCAGCGAAAGTTTTGGCGGGCCAATTTCAGGGACACCTTTCGGGATGTTCTCAGAAACCTTTCGGCAGAAGTTTTGTCGAGCCGATCCCAGGGGCACCCTTTGGGAACCTTTCAGAAACCTTCCAGCGAAAGTTTTGACGGGAAGATCCCAGGGATACCTTTCGGAAACTTCCCAGGAACCTTTCAGCGCAAGTTTTTGACGGCCAATTCCAGGGACACATTCCAAAAACCTCCCAGTGGAAGTTTTGGTGGGCCGATTCCAGGGAAACCTTTCGGAAACCTTTCAGGAACCTTTCGACGGAAGTTTTGTCGAGTCGATTCCAGGGCCACCTTCCGGAAACCTTTCAGGAACCGTTTCGCGAGAAATTTGGCGGGCCAATTCCAGGGACATCTTCCAGGAACCTTTCAGAAACCTCCCAGCGAATGTTTTGGCGGGCCAATTCCACGGAAACCTTACGAGAACCTTCCGGAACCTTCCGACGGAAGTTTTGACGAGTCCATTTCAGGGACACCTTCCGAGAACCTTTCAGAAATCTTTCAGCGAAATTTTTCGCGGGCCAATTCCAGACACATCTTTCAGGAACCTTTCAGAAATCTTTCAGCAGAAGTTCTGGCGAGCCGATTACAGGGACACCTTTCAAAAACCTCTATGTGGAAGTTTTGGTAGGCCGATTCCAGGGAAACCTTTCAGAAACCTTCCAGCGAAATTCCAGGTGAGCCGATTCCAGGGACACCTTTCGGGAACCTCTCAGAAACCTGTCAGCAGGAGTTTTGGCGAGCCGATTCCAGGGACACCTTCCGGGAACCTTTCAGAAACCTTTCAGTGGAAGTTTTGGCGGGCCAATTCCAAGGACACCTTTCAGGAAACCTCTCAGTGAAGGTTCTGGTGGGCCGATTTCAGGGAAACCTTTCAGAAACTTTTCAGCGAAATTTTTGGTGAGCCGATTCCAGGGACATCTTTCAGGAATCTTTCAGGAACCTTCCAGCGAGAGTTTTGGCGGGCCAATTCCAGGGACACCTTTCGAGAACCTCTCAGAGACCTTTCAGCAGAAATTTTGTCGAGCCGATTCCAGGGAAACCCCCCGGGAACCTTTCAGAAACCTCCCAGCAAGAGTTTTGACGAAAAGATTCCAGGGACATCTCTATGGAACCTTTCAGAAACCTCTCAGCAAAAGTTTTGGTGGGCCGATTTCAGGGACATCTTCCAGGAACCTTTCAGAAACCTCTCAGCAGAAGTTTTGGCGAGCCGATTCCAGGGACACCTTTTGGGGAACCTTTCAGGAACCCTTCAACGGAAGTTTTGACAAGTCGATTTCAGGGACACTTCTCGGAAACCTTTCAGAAACCTTTCAGCGGAAGTTTTGGCGGGCCAATTTCAGGGACACCTTTCGGGATCCTCTCAGAAACCTTCCAGCAGAAGTTTTGTCGAGCCGATTCCAGGGACACCCTTTGGGAACCTTTCAGGAACCTTCCAGCGAACGTTTTGACGGAAAGATTCCAGGGACCCCTTTCGGAAACCTTTCAGAAACCTTTCAGCAAGAGTTTTGACGAAAAGATTCCAGGGACATCTCTATGGAACCTTTCAGAAACCTTTCAGCAAAAGTTTTGGTGGGCCGATTTCAGGGACATCTTCCAGGAACCTTTCAGAAACCTTTCAGCAGAAGTTTTGGCGGGCCAATTTCATGGACAAATTTCAAAAAGCTCTCAGTGGAAGTTTTGGTGGGCCGATTCCAGGGAAACCTTTCAGAAACCTTTCGGCAGAAGTTTTGGCGAGCCGATTCCAGGGACACCTTTCAAGAACCTTTCAGGAACCTTTCGACGGGAGTTTTGACGAGTCGATTCCAGGGACACCATTCGGTAACCTTCCAGAAACCTTCCAGCGAAAGTTTTGGCGGGCCAATTCCAGGGCCACCTTTCGGGAACCTCTCAGAAACCTTTCAGCAGGAGTTTTGTCGAGGCGATTCCAGAGACACCCTTCGGGAACCTTTCAGAAACCTCCCAGCGAAAGTTTTGATGGGAATATTCCAGGGACACCTTCCGGGAACCTTTCAGAAACCTTTCAGCAGAAGTTTTGGCGAGCCGACTCCGGGGACACCTTTCAGAAACCTCTCAGAATACTTTCACTGAAACTTTTGATGAGCCATTCCCAGGGGCACCTTTCGGAAACCTCCAGAAACCTCTCACCGAATGTTTTCACGAGCAGATTCAAGGGACACCTCTCGGAAACCTTTCAGGAACCTTTGAGCGGGAGTTTTGGCGGGCCGACTCCAGGAACATGTTCCAGAAACCTCTCAGCGAAGGTTCTGGCGGGCCGATTCCAGGGACACCTTTCGGGAATATTTTGGAAACCTCTCAGCGAAAGTTTTGGCGAGCCAGTTCCAGGGACACCCCTCGGAACCTTTCAGAAACCTTTCAACGAAAGTTTTGGTGAGTCGATTCCAGGGACACCTTCGAGGAACCTTTCAGAAACCTTTCAGGGAGAGTTTTCGCGGGCCAATTCCAGGGACACCTTTCACGAACCTCTCAGAAACCTGTCAGCAGGAATTTTGGCGAGCCGATTCCAGGGACACCTTTCGGGAACCTTTCAGGAACCTTTCGACGGAAGTTTCGTCGAGTCGATTTCAGGGACACCTTCGAGGAACCTTTCAGAAACCTTCCAGCGAAAGTTGTGGTGGGCCAATTTCAGGGACACCTTTCGGAAACTTTTCAGGAACCATTCGACGGAAGTTTTGACGAGTCGATTTCAGGGACTTCTTCGAGGAACCTTTCAGAAACCTTCCAGCGAAAGTTGTGGTGGGCCAATTTCAGGGACATCTTTCAGGAACCTTTCAGAAACCTTTCAGCAGAAGTTTTGACGAGCCGATTCCAGGGACACCTTACGGGAACCCTTCAGAAACCTTCCAGCGAGAGTTCTGGTGAGTCGATTCCATGGACACCTCCGAGGAATCTTTCGGAAACCATCCTGCGGAAGTTTTGGCGGGCCAATTCCAGGGACACGTTTCAGAAAACCCCTCAGTGGAAGTTTTGATGGCCTGATTCCAGCGAAACCTTCCAGAAACCTTTCAGCGAAATTTTCGGTGAGCCGATTCCAGGGAGATCTTTCAGGAACCTTTCAGGAACCTTTTGACGGGAGTTTTGACGATTCGATTTCAGGGACACCTTTCGGTAACCTTCCAGAAACCTTCCAGCGAAAGTTTTGGCGGGCCAATTTCATGGACAAATTTCAAAAAGCTCTCAGTGGAAGTTTTGGTGGGCCGATTCCAGGGAAACCTTTCAGAAACCTTTCGGCAGAAGTTTTGGCGAGCCGATTCCAGGGACACCTTTCAGGAACCTTTCAGGAACCTTTCGACGGGAGTTTTGACGAGTCGATTCCAGGGACACCATTCGGTAACCTTCCAGAAACCTTCCAGCGAAAGTTTTGGCGGGCCAATTCCAGGGCCACCTTTCGGGAACCTCTCAGAAACCTTTCAGCAGGAGTTTTGTCGAGGCGATTCCAGAGACACCCTTCGGGAACCTTTCAGAAACCTCCCAGCGAAAGTTTTGATGGGAATATTCCAGGGACACCTTCCGGGAACCTTTCAGAAACCTTTCAGCAGAAGTTTTGGCGAGCCGACTCCGGGGACACCTTTCAGAAACCTCTCAGAATACTTTCACTGAAACTTTTGATGAGCCATTCCCAGGGGCACCTTTCGGAAACCTCCAGAAACCTCTCACCGAATGTTTTCACGAGCAGATTCAAGGGACACCTCTCGGAAACCTTTCAGGAACCTTTGAGCGGGAGTTTTGGCGGGCCGACTCCAGGAACATGTTCCAGAAACCTCTCAGCAAAAGTTCTGGCGGGCCGATTCCAGGAACACCTTTCGGGAATATTTTGGAAACCTCTCAGCGAAAGTTTTGGCGAGCCAATTCCAGGGACACCCCTCGGAAACCTTTCAGAAACCTTTCAGCAGAAGTTTTGGCGAGCCGATGCCAGGGACACCTTTCAGGAGCCTTCCAGGAACCTTTCGACGGAAGTTTTGACGAGTCGATTTCAGGGACACCTTTCGGTAACCTTTCAGAGACCTCCCAGCGAAAGTTCTGTTGAGCCGATTCCAGGGACACCTTATAGGAACCTTTCAGAAACCTTTCAGTGGAAGTTTTGGCGGGCCAATTCCAAGGACACCTTTCAGAAAACCTCTCAGTGAAGGTTCTGGTGGGCCGATTTCAGGGAAACCTTTCAGAAACCTTTCAGCGAAATCTTTGGTGAGCCGATTCCAGGGACATCTTTCAGGAATCTTTCAGGAACCTTCCAGCGAGAGTTTTGGCGGGCAAATTCCAGGGACACCTTTCGAGAACCTCTCAGAGACCTTTCAGCAGAAATTTTGTCGAGCCGATTCCAGGGACACCCTCCGGGAACCTTCCAGAAACCTCCCAGCAAGAGTTTTGACGAAAAGATTCCAGGGACATCTCTATTGAACCTTTCAGGAACCTTTCAGCGAAAGTTTCGGTGGGCCGATTTCAGAGACATCTTCCAGGAACCTTTCAGAAACCTTTCAGCAGAAGTTTTGGCGAGCCGACTCCAGGGACACCTTTTGGGGAACCTTTCAGGAACCCTTCACCGGAAGTTTTGACACGTCGATTTCAGGGACACTTCTCGGAAACCTTTCAGAAACCTTTCAGCGAAAGTTTTGGCGGGCCAATTTCAGGGACACCTTTCGGGATCCCCTCAGAAACCTTTCAGCAGAAGTTTTGTCGAGCCGATTCCAGGGACACCCTTTGGGAAACTTTCAGGAACCTTCCAGCGAACGTTTTGACGGAAAGATTCCAGGGACCCCTTTCGGAAACCTTTCAGAAACCTTTCAGCGGAAGTTTTGGCGGGCCAATCTCAGGGACAAATTTCAAAAAGCTCTCAGTGAGAGTTTTGGTGGGCCGATTCCAGGGGAACCTTCCAGAAACCTTCCAGCGACAGTTTTGGTGAGCCGATTCCAGGGACACATTCCGGAAACCTTCCAGGAACCGTTGAGCGAAAGTTTTGGTGGGCCGATTTCAGGGACATCTTCCAGGAACCTTTCAGAAACCTTTCAGCAGAAGTTTTGGCGGGCCGATTCCAGGGACACCTTCCGGAAACCTTTCAGGAACCTTTCGACGGAAGTTTTGACGAGTCGATTCCAGGGACATTTTTCGGGAACCTTTCAGAAACCTTTCAGCGAAAGTTTTGGCGGGCCAATTCCAGGGACACCTTTCGGGAACCTCTCAGGAACCTTCCAGCAGAAGTTCTGTCGAGGCGATTCCAGGGACACCCTTCGGGATTCTTTCAGAAACCTCCCAGCGAAAGTTTTGACGGAAATATTCCAGGGACACCTCCCGGGAACCTCTCAGGAACTTTTCAGCGAAAGTTTTGGCTGGCCCATTTCAGGGACGTCTTTCAAGAATCTTTCAGAAACCTTTCGGCAGAAGTTTTGGCGAGCCGATTCCAGGGACACCTTTCAGGAACCTTTCGACGGGAGTTTTGACGAGTCGGTTCCAGGGACACCTTTCGGTAACCTTCCAGAAACCTTCCAGCGAAAGTTTTGGCGGGCCAATTTCAGGGACACCTTTCGGGATCTTCTCAGAAACCTTCCGGCAGAAGTTTTGTCGAGCCGATCCCAGGAGCACCCTTTGGGAACCTTTCAGAAACCTTCCAGCGAAAGTTTTGACGGGAAGATCCCAGGGATACCTTTCGGAAACTTCACAGGAACCTTTCAGCGCAAGTTTGTGACGGCCAATTCCAGGGACACATTCCAAAAACCTCCCAGTGGAAGTTTTGGTGGGCCGATTCCAGGGAAACCTTTCGGAACTCTTTCAGGAACCTTTCGACGGGAGTTTTGTCGAGTCGATTCCAGGGCCACCTTCCGGAAACCTTTCAGGAACCGTTTCGCGAGAAATTTGGCGGGCCAATTCCAGGGACATCTTTCAGGAACCTTTCAGAAACCATCCAGCGAATGTTTTGGCGGGCCAATTCCACGGAAACCTTACGAGAACCTTTCGGAACCTTCCGACGGAAGTTTTGACGAGTCCATTTCAGGGATACCTTCCGAGAACCTTTCAGAAACCTTTCAGCGAAAGTTTTGGCGGGCCAATTCCAGACACATCTTTCAGGAACCTTTCAGAAATCATCCAGCGAAGGTTTTGGCGGGCCAATTCCAGGGACTCCTTTCGGAAACCTTCAAGGAACCTTCCGACGGAAGTTTTGACGAGTCCATTTCAGGGACACCTTCCGAGAACCTTTCAGAAACCTTTCAGCAAAAGTTTTGGCGGGCCAATTCCAGACACATCTTTCAGGAACCTTTCAGAAATCATCCAGCGAAAGTTCTGGCGAGCCGATTACAGGGACACCTTTCAAAAACCTCTTTGTGGAAGTTTTGGTGGGCCGATTCCAGGGAAACCTTTCAGAAACCTTCCAGCGAAATTCCAGGTGAGCCGATTCCAGGGACACCTTTCGGGAACCTCTCAGAAACCTGTCAGCAGGAGTTTTGGCGAGCCGATTCCAGGGACATCTTCCAGGAATCTTTCAGAAACCTTTCAGCAGAAGTTTTGGCGAGCCGATTCCAGGGACACCTTTTGGGGAACCTTTCAGGAACCCTTCAACGGAAGTTTTGACGAGTCGATTTCAGGGACACTTCTCGGAAACCTTTCAGAAACCTTTCAGCGAAAAATTTGGCGGGCCAATTTCAGGGACACCTTTCGGGATCCTCTCAGAAACCTTCCAGCAGAAGTTTTGTCGAGCCGTTTCCAGGGACACCCTTTGGGAACCTTTCAGGAACCTTCCAGCGAACGTTTTGACGGAAAGATTCCAGGGACCCCTTTCGGAAAACTTTCAGAAACCTTTCAGCGGAAGTTTTGGCGGGCCAATTTCATGGACAAATTTTAAAAAGCTCTCAGTGGAAGTTTTGGTGGGCCGATTCCAGGGAAACCTTTCAGAAACCTTCCGGCGACAGTTTTGGCGAGCCGATTCCAGGGACACCTTTCGGGAACCTTTCAGAAACCTTTCAGCGAAAGTTTTGGCGGGCCAATTTCAGGGACTCCTTCCGGGAACCTCTCAGAAACCTTTCAGGAGAAGTTTTGTCGAGCCGATTCCATGGACACCCTTCGGGAACCTTTCAGAGACCTTCCGGCGGAAGTTTTGACGAGGAGATTCCAGGCACACCTCTCAGGAACCTTTCAGAAACCGTTCAGCGAATGTTTTGGCGGGCCAATTTCAGGGACATCTCTCAGAAACCTTCCAGCGAAATTTCGACGGAAAGATTCCAGGGACACCTTTCGGAAACCTTTCAAAAACCTCTCAGTGGAAGTTCTGTCGAGCCGATTCCAGGGCCACCTTCCGGAAACCTTTCAGGAACCGTTTAGCGGAAAATTTGGCAGCCCGATTCCAGGGACATCTTTCAGGAACCTTTCAGGAATCATCCAGCGAGAGTTTTGGCGGGCCAATTCCAGGGACTCCTTTCGGAAACCTTCAAGGAACCTTCCGACGGAAGTTTTGACGAGTCGATTCCAGGAACACCTTTCGGGAACCTTTCAGAAACCTTTCAGTGGAAGTTTTGGCGGGCCAATTCCAAGGACACCTTCCAGAAAACCTCTCAGTGAAGGTTTTGGTGGGCCGATTTCAGGGAAACCTTTCAGAAACCTTTCAGCGAAATTTTTGGTGAGCCGATTCCAGGGACATCTTTCAGGAACCTTTCAGCGGAAGTTTTGGCGGGCCAATTCCAGGGACACCTTTCGAGAACCTCTCAGAGACCTTTCAGCAGAAATTTTGTCGAGCCGATTCCAGGGAAACCTTTCGGGATCCTCTCAGAAACCTTCCAGCAGAAGTTTTGTCGAGCCGTTTCCAGGGACACCCTTTGGGAACCTTTCAGGAACCTCCCAGCAAGAGTTTTGACGAGAAGATTCCAGGGACATCTCTATGGAACCTTTCAGAAACCTTTCAGCAAAAGTTTTGGTGGGCCGATTTCAGGGACATCTTCCAGGAATCTTTCAGAAACCTTTCAGCAGAAGTTTTGGCGAGCCGATTCCAGGGACACCTTTTGGGGAACCTTTCAGGAACCCTTCAACGGAAGTTTTGACGAGTCGATTTCAGGGACACTTCTCGGAAACCTTTCAGAAACCTTTCAGCGAAAAATTTGGCGGGCCAATTTCAGGGACACCTTTCGGGATCCTCTCAGAAACCTTCCAGCAGAAGTTTTGTCGAGCCGTTTCCAGGGACACCCTTTGGGAACCTTTCAGGAACCTTCCAGCGAACGTTTTGACGGAAAGATTCCAGGGATCCCTTTCGGAAAACTTTCAGAAACCTTTCAGCGGAAGTTTTGGCGGGCCAATTCCAGGGACACGTTCCAGGAAACCTCTCAGTGGAGGTTTTGATGGCCCGATTCCAGCGAAACCTTCCAGGAACCTTTCAGCGAAATTTTTGGTGAGCCGATTCCAGGGACTCCTCTCACGAACCTTTCAGAAACCTTTCAGCGAAAGTTTCGGTAAGTCGGTTCGAGGGACACCTTTCGAAAACCTTTCAGAGACCTCTCAGCGAGGGTTCTGGTGGGCCGATTCCAGGGACACCTCTCAGGAACCTTTCAGAAACCTTTCAGGGAAATTTCAGGTGAGTCGATTCCAGGGACACCTCCCGAAAACCTTTCAGAAACCGTTCACCAGAAGTTTTGACGAGCCAAATCGAGGGTCATTTTCCGGAAACCTTTCAGGAATCTTTCACCGAAAGTTCTGATGAGAAGATTCAGGATCATTTCAGAAACCTCTCAGTGAAAGTTTTGGTGAGCCGATTCCAGGGACACCTTTCGGAAACCTTCCAGAAACCTTTCACCGAAAGTTCTGACGAGCCGATCCCAGGGACACCTCCCGGAAACCTTTCATAAACCTTTCAGCGAGAGTTTCGGCGAGCCAATTTCAGAAACACCTTCCGGGAACCTTTCAGAAGCCTTTCAGTCAAAGTTTTGGCGAGCCGACTCCAGGGACACCTTCCGGCAACCCTTCAGAAACCTTTCAGCGGAAGGTTTTTTGGGCAGATCCTAGCGACACCTTTCGAAAACCTTTCAGATACCTTTGAGCGAAAGTTTTAGCGGGCCGATTCGAGGGACACCTTCCGGAAAAGTCTCATAAAACTTTCAGCGAAAGTTCTGAGTAGCAGTTCGTTCGCTCTCCCTCAGAATTTTTTCGAGGACAACCGCTCAATCTCTCTCAGGAGAACTCCTACAATGGTTTCTTAGAGTGTTTGAAGCGATCCCTCCAGAAATCCTCCATGAAATCTTCCCTGAAATATGTCGAGCAACTTTCGCCAAAACTCTTCGGAAAGTTCAGCCAACAGTGGCATAGTTAACTTTCTGCAAACTTTCCGCAAAAGTTTTCAGACATGTTTTGAACCTTCCACGGGAAGCTTCCTGGAAGCATTCAGGAAGGTTCCGATGCTGTCTGGGTATCGACCAATGACTGGAAATGCTGAAGTAGAAAGATAATTTCCTCAAAGGGACTACAACTAGGATCTAGTGTGACTGACGCAATGCCTCGGATGATTAGGACGGAGACAGTGCGTAGTCCATAGACTCTGGATCTCGGGAGAGAGCCTATGTTTTAGGATTCATGACTTGATCGGAAATATGCAATGCATATAGGGGGTGATGAATGAAAAAATAGGATGCTTCCGTGAAGATTTAGTTATCTCTCATCGTCTCGTGAACCATACCAACGGATTAGGGCGTTGATGATGGGAGACGATAATGAGATCAATTACTTGCGAATAGTTTTTTATCGGGGTAATGTATGGATTAGGGCACACAGTTATCCCAATATGAAACTATTCAGATGGTATCACGATATACTGACGCAAGCGAGTGAATCAAGGGCACCCTCTCACGCTGCACATACGTGGCTTGTATTTTAGAATTCACCCACGGTAACAAGAGGGGAGTAGGGCCCTCCTATATATCGCAAGTGGCTTCTAATACTCATACAAATTTGAGGTATGGATATGAGCAGAGCTTATCATGCTCAATCACAAATAATGTACACCAGAGATGCAAAATATTGGAGATTCATTCAGGAAACTAATACAATCATATAGATTATTATTAGAATCCTGAGGACCTCGCAATTCACACTCTATGAGCCAATTTATCATACCTCGATTGAGAAACTGTGGCTCTATTTATACCCGGTCCTCAGGATTCTAGTACACTCGATAGATAATCTTGAGATTTCAGGATAAATATTCATAGAGGCTGCAACCTTCGGCATTATCTAATATGTACATATTAACGCTGATGCTGAAATGCATTGATTTTGATGAACATCATGAAATCAAAGTATTTCGATTTGTTGTTACACCCAAAAGATAATTTTTAGATAACTTCCTGAAACTTTCTTGAAACACATAGGAGACACGTGCTAATTGAATGCACTTGAGATTTCATTCTAGGATATCGTGAAATGATCATGTTCTATGTGATATCCGTCAAAAATGACATAAATTACTGGAATGCCATCTTAGATTGACAGAATACTATTTTTCCATTGTTATTCACAATAGAATAAATTTCCGTCAAAAAAGTATCAAGTTTTTGATGAATGGTTCGAATTTCATCGATATAAAACCAAAATAACTATACTCTGAATTGTCTTGGTATTAGAATCATTAGTTAGTCTGAAAGAATCTATTTTACATACAATTTCACAAAAGCTTCAACTTTGTAAAATTGAATATTGCAAATAATACCTTGAATTTTAGGATTTTTCCATAAGTACTATGGAGATAATCAATCATAGAATAAGATGGCAGAAAGAACTTTCAGAATTGATTAAATAAACTTCACAAAATTTTGAATAGAAAATCATAGAATCATACACACTATGGATAATCGTATACATATATACATGTCTTCCTATATATATCTTCTATATATAAGTCAAATGAGTTCGCTAGGCTCAGCTGGACTGGGGAAAACAGTGAGTGATATTATCGGCTTGTAGGCTCGCATATTCAATATTACTTCATAGAAACAGGCACGAAATTACTGTTTAAATTTCTAAAAATAAATATCGAAATTTGGGACTATGGTTGTCACACTAGCAGGAATATACCAAACACCGTAGGGTCATATGCTATCAGTAAATCAACCTACGACCTTTGAAAATACAGAGTTTGATGCACGGTTATGAAGAAATTGTTTAACATTCCCAGTACAGTAAGATGCGCATCAAGTCAACTCATAATTCATTAATCTTCCATATTTTGGAAGTTCACTAATCTGTTGTTTTCTTGCTATGTTTCCTCTCAGTTGAGTTCAAATGAGATCTGAGAGTGGTGGCAACCGGAAACTCAGATATTAGTAAGCTGTCATACTCAGATCATTCTGCACTTCACTGAATCATGGGTGGACTATTTGCGTTTGTGTCTATGTTGAAGGTATTATTCAGCCTCTCTTGAATCATGTATCAATCCTATCATTGTTGATATGATCAAGGTAATTCACATGTGCTCTAACTACCCTACAATGTCTGCTTCAGTTCTACGAGCTCCAGTTGTGATCGCTATGAGAAGCTCGCTTTACATCTGAGCACTCGTAGTCTTTGGTAGATAATAATATTGATTGGAGGAATAACACAGAATTTCTACTCATTATGACATGTTTTCTGCACCAGAAAACCATTAATAGTAGGATCAGCGTGTTGTTATTAATCTTTCGAACCTCTTATTTTGAACAATATTTTCAACATGGTAAAAGACGCTATAACTCAACTCACTGTTCAACGAGGGTAGTGAGTTACATTCCTATTAACCACCTCAGACATGACATGGTTCACAGGTGATAATTGTTCATCTGTGAAAGTTCAGAACACATGGATGCAATGGATCTCAAGTGGGATCCATGAACAGATGTTTCAAGAACAGCTTCCCCGATACAAAAATCCACACAAGTGCCACTTCATGCGAGACTTCATACCAAAAAGTATTGAAATCTCGTTGATAATAGTTCTTGTTTCACTAGCAGTGAATTAAAGCTCGTAGCCAAAATTGCATACTCCCGACCAAATAATGATATTTGGAATGCAGTTACAAGAAAGTGTCATCATGTTCATAATTTTTAATAATCCACCATTCCAAGTATATATTATATGTTGCGTTAGACAATATAATTCATGACGCAAGGGAGCCATGCAAGGCTGACTGTCGAGCAGCCGACGTAAACATCAGCTGCAATCTGCGCCTATTGCGCGCGCACGATTTCTGTCTCTCTCTCTCTCTCTCTCTCTCTCTCTCTCTCTCTCTCTCTCTCTCTCTCTCTCTCTCTCTCTCTCTCTCTCTCTCTCTCTCTCTCTCTCACTCTCTTTGTATATGAAAATGTATCTTATCATTCTCTTACTTGACTCTTAAGCATCCTTCGATGCCTTAAATTGACTAGTCACTCTCTGTGATAATTCTAATATTCCTTGACCAAAAAGACAAATATTTATACATTTTTATTCATCCATTATGTAGGTGTTATATATGTGAATTATGCTATTGTACTTTTTTAATTTTGCCCTCGGGCGAATCAATCAATCAATATCTCTCTCTTCCGTCTCTGCGTCCACTATAATGTGATGTTCAAGATGTCTCGCTCGAAATCACTGCTTTCGATCCTTAGGAAAAAGTCGAAGCTGCATTCGATCCTTAGGAGAAATTCGAACGGAAAGGAAAATGAACACCTCAGAATTACAATGATGGAAAAAGCCGAAAATACTTTGAATCCGTCGGGTGATGTAACGGGAGCCTTGTTAGTATCCGTAAGAACTCTCCTGAGAAGCATGAGGGTGTTTGCTGAGCTGAATCAAGGGAATAAGTGATGTGAGAAAAAAGGGAGAGGTTAAGAAACCATAGTTTGTTGTTTATAGAGGCACGGCGCCTCGCTCGATTTTTTCCAATATTTTCTTTCATACTCACCAGCCTTCCGGAAGTTACGTGTAGATAGAGCTCTGGAGGTGATTTGTGATTCTTCAGAGAGACAACATATGGAGATTAGTGGAATCGCAATAATTCCAAAGTATGTCAGAATTTTTTCTTGAACCACATGATATGTGTTCGAAACACCACATGATATGTGGAAGAATTATTTGCATCCAAAATCATAATTATTCGGCCAGATTCTAGGAGGGGTCCAGAATTGTAAGGATACCCACGAGGAAGCTCAGAAGATCGATTGCTTAGGAACTTCGTCGAGAATTTTTCTGAATATCCCCCCAAAAGTACCTTGATAGTAGTTGGGGAGCAGATTGTGCAGACAATCGAGGTGGGGGAAGGGGCCAGAGCGAAAGAGATGGGGCGATGGAAGAAGGTTGCGGCAAGTATCGATCGTGGCGCGCGCGGACCGATGTGGTGGGGATGCAAGGAGCAGATTGTCTATGTATTGTAGAGGAGATGAGTTTATTGTCACCCTCGTGCGCATCCTCTGTTGTTTGAGATTGTTGTCAATTGAAACAAATATGGGCAATCAGCATGGTGATGCCGATCGTGCTTCTCTTCTGAATGATCGCAAAGAAGCGGAATCTCAGGAGTGTAACTATCAAAGTAGGTCGAAGAAGGAATGAATGACGAAATGTTAATAGTACAAAAAGTTCAAAAATTATGCCGAGAAAAGTACGTGTTACATTGGAAGTACTTTGAAAATTAGATTATTTCGACGACGAATTGATTTTGCAAGCCTGGAAGTAACCCCAATAATTCAGGGAACTTTTGAAAATTAAAAAGTTGGACAATGAAATGCCGTTTGAATTTTTATCATGTAAAAATAAAAGAATCCTAACTTGCGGCGAATCGTCACACACTTTGAGGCTAAAATGCTATTCAATGACCATTTCTGCAGAAGAAACTACAACCAAACGGTTTAGTATTCCTGCTCCACAGTCGACAAAAGCCACGTGGTCTCAGAAAAATTTTTGGGACTTCAACGCTGATAATAACGACTTTAGCGCTATTACCAGCTAATAAAAAACGGAAATCACACAGGTACGGGACGCGGTGCTGAAATTACACTGATTAGAATAAAACGATCCTAGGGAATTGATTCCACCGCGGAAGGAAATTTAAGAAAGAATGCACAAAAACTTACTCGTCTGGTACGGTGTGAGTTGGTTATTTATTGGAGATGGTCCCTGGGCACCACTCGAGTACACTGGATCGTTGTTGGGTGAAAAGTTGAACCCCGGCTTCCTCCCCAAGAAGTTGTGTCAAAATCATAGACATAAAAGTATAGACTGCCGGTCCCGTATCTTTGCCGTTGACATCGAGGCTTCCCAATCAGAGTGAGAGAGACGCAACATAGCAATGGCGTGTTAGAAGCGTGAGCCTTGGAGCATGCCGCCTCTCTCACTCTCACGCGAAGGTCTATGTCTCGATGACTACGGCGAGTACAGTGAAACCTGTGTACATTGGACACCTTCGGTGCAAGAGAAAAGTGTCCAATGTAGGCAGGTGGCCAATGTACCCAACACCGGCTGGAAAGTCACGACAAATCATGTAAACACGATGAATATGGATTATTTTTAATATGTTGTCAGTCACAAAGGGTTTCAATTTTTCTCCGGTTGCGCTGCAACAAAACAATACACTCAGTCTCTCTTTGGCTAATTTCCCCCCCTTGCAAGGGTCATCTTTTGCAACATAACTTTTGCGCAAAAGTTGCCTATAGTTGATAGCTCCTTCGTCGCCATTGAATATATCACAGAGTTCGTACCTTTCCGTTTTTTCTGGGAGTTTTGACTTCCAATCCGTTGCAGCTTGCAAATCGGCATCGGCTGACTGTCCAGAAAGAGTGCAGTATTGGATGTTGTTTCTGGTCAAAAAACTTTGAAGCCACCCGTTACTCGCATGGAAGTTATCAATATTCAATGATTCTGCCACTCTCAAAGCTTTAGTTTGAAGCAGAGGCCCTGATACTGGAATATTAGCTGCACGACACTTCGCGAAGAATTCAAACATTGCAATGTTGATACGTTCATTTTCAGTTTGTCGCAACTTTCGTTTCCTTTCACCATCACAATTTTCATTCCACAACCGCAAAACTTTTTCACTGCCATCAGCTATATTCCCGACTGTTGATTTTGAAATTGAGAACTGTTCGGCAATTTTCCGATGACTCTGACCTTTGCTGAGTGCATCAAGCACTTCTTTTTTCTTCTCGATGGTCAACTCGTTGTATTTTCTCTTTTTGCCACGATTCATTATATTTGATCAAAACAAAAACACCAACGAAATAACGACGTTACTTGGAATGATGCTCGAAATTACACACGCTATAAATGTACGAGCGACAAGCAAATCACATGAGCGATGAGCAATAAACACGGCAATGTGAAATTGTAAACGCGTCAATGGACAGAGTTAGATACTGCGATGAGAGGGAAAGAGTGAGTAGACGAACGAGAAGGATAGTGTGAAGTCAGAAAACCGAATAGCTGTGTGAGTGAGATGTGACAAGGAAAATGTACACTGCTCACGAATATCAAATGTATATAATTCTAAGATTGGCCAATGTACACAGTGAAAATTACTTGTTCGGTGCACGTTCATGGTGTCCAGAGTAGGCAGGTGGCCAATGTACAGAGGTGGCCAATGTACACGGATAATTTTACATAAGAAACAATGGGCTGAAATCCGGTGCAGCGGAAAAGTGTCCAAAGTCGACAGGTGGCCAATGTACCAAGGTGGCCAATGTAACAGGTTTTACTGTATAGGGGACCAGCAGTCTATACTTCTAGTCTATGGTCAAAATAGTAGGAATCGAAATCCGAAAAAAACGATAAGCTGAGATAGTGCGCTGATTTTTGGTCCGAGATGCGTAAAGTGGAAACCTCAGTTGAATGATGGGGCTAGTAATTGTTGTCACGTCACACGAAGAAAAATTCTAAGTCCAGCAATGGAATGAAATAGAGACTGCGAGGAAAAACTATTCTAGAACTGGTCAGGTCGGAACCCAGGAGCAGAGTGAAAAGCGGAGTCCTGTGCGGAGACCCGATGATTTTTGGGCGAAAACTTCATTCCCTGGAGAGGGAAAGCTCAACAAAAGGGCCAAGTGGCGAGGTAGAATCTTGTCTCGTAATTGGTGTTCATAGTCTTTTGTTAGCCCGGGCCGCAACGCCAAAAATGAATTGAATCTGAATGGAAGTGGCGTGGGCCCTATTCATGCGTTGAGAGGGAGGGTTGGGTCTCAGAGTTTGGGGGGAGGGGGCGGCAACATCTTGGAGAGGGGCCTGGTGGGACGGACAATTTGGTCCCAGAAAGCTCAATTGAGAGATTTTTTCCACATGTTCGGGACACTTGGAAGAACATCTGTGTCAAGTTTTAAGTCGATTGGTGGAGGGCGATATATTTGGCGAGCTTGACAAATTGGTCATTCTTCCATAACTCACCATCTTCTAATGGACATAACTCGGGCCAAAATCATCCGATTCGGACGTGCAAGAACGCAATTTGTAGGGGTTTTTAAGACAAAAAGAACAATTGAGTGAGATGAGAAAAGATTCAGATGCGTCGGAATAGCATCCATTTGAAAATGGGCTAAAAATCGAAACAAGTGACTTCATGTATCATCGTGTAGACTGAACGCAATCGGTTTTAAGAGTCTTGCATTTTGTTTCTGAAAGTTGACGCCGAAACGAAGAAAATGCGACCTCGCATGCCTCGCTACGATGTTTCTGGTCAAAATGGCGATTTTTTTAGAAAATGCTAAAAAAGGCCATCTTTCAAACTTCAAAAAATTCTAGCGGGCGTAAAAAATTTTTTAGGGGGCTGAAACTCTGGGAAAGTACATTTTTGGTGCCTTTTTTCATATTAAAAATTCGCGAAAAGATCCGTGGGGGTCGTGCGCACGGACTTGCCGAGATATACTGATCTGACCCATATATATATACCTATAATTGAATCTTACCACACACCTATATTCTTATATATAACTATATTTGTACTTGTAGTTGAATGTTGAATTGAATATTCTGAGACTCAGGTGACAGAATATCTTTTATGCAAGCATGCATTTTTCAGGCTATATGCACGCTTACACTTTCACTCGACTTTTTGCACATATTTGGTCGGCAACCTATCAACTACTGTGGATGAATCTCATCAGCAATACTTGTTTCACACTGCTAGTTTTGTATGTAGTAATGAGGGGGAATTAGCGAGATATAGCATAACGTTGCTGAAAATAATTCCGTGGGATCCCATCGGATCCCATGGGACTTTGTAGGACCTGGCCCTGGTAAAATATCTAATTTCTATATTTTTCAAAATTTGGCACCGAAGACGTGCAGCATACAAGTTTCGAGCATTATTTCTCCGGCCCACGAAGTGGTTGATACATGGGAAGTGAAGAATAGATCCTATGTGGATTCTGATCTCAATCTCTGAATGATTACGGGTAGAATATATGAAATCGACTGATACTCCAAGAGTGTGAAAAAATCAAGCATCGAGAATCAACCCCTTCACTTCTCTCAAAATGTGCCTTTAGCCGAGAGAAAATGCCTATGATGTCGTTCCGGGTCAACAGATCAAGTGAAGAAGAATGCTCAGAGCGACACATGACGTGGGTTTCATTTCGAGACCGTGTAGATACTGAGTCATCTAATGATAAGGAATCGTAGCAATGATGTTTTATACATAATCTTAGGTTCTTGAGAATTTTTCCACGCGAATTGAACCAGTTCTCATGATGGGATTGGAAGAAGAATTCAAACCATCTTTCATAGTCTGGTTAATTCACAAACATATGTATATTCTCCTATATTCACTTTCGTCTGATTATCATCATCGATGTAGAGTATTGATCAAGTAGCTGTACTGATTGCTAACAACAAAGACAATATCAAATCCGAATCCCATGGACTTTGGTTTTTGAAGCGATTTCATTGTATGAGGGGTGAATAAACATGTTATATAGAACTCTGCGGGATAAATTATCCTACCCGATCATTTATGAAGATCATGGAAGCCTCATTCACGAATACTTTTGGGGATGGGTGGTCACTCATTACCAGTTTGTGAGTACCGAGTTTCCCTCATCCTCCAAGAATGATGTATCACCTTGTCACTTGAGTGTTGAGAGTTGAACATTTCGGTGGATTTTAGATATTAAGCTTCAATCGCAAATAGGGAACATTCGGTGTAGAAAGCAGGGGACATCATGAATTTCGAAGTTGCTCAATACTACATCTTAAGGCGATGCGGTCACCATGCAAGCTGAAAATCATTCCCAACTTTCTCCAATCCTGTTGCAATTTGGGCTAAACGACAAGCGCACAAGTATTTGTTATCATCTAACTTAGATTTGTCTGCTCTTCGTTGATCCCATATTGCAATAAAATTGGAGAAAATTGGGAATGGAAATGTGCGTATACCGTAGGTTAGGACGTTCCCACGACCGAGTTATTCCCACTTTTCTCCGATTCTCTTGTGATTCGGGCTAAGCGACGGATCGCGGAATAAAAGTTGGACAATAACAAGCAATCGACAACTCGTCTCACACTTTGAATCATCAAACTTTTTATGTAAGGTGTATTTTGAAGGTCCATGGTCGCGGTGCACGGTGACCGCATCACCTTAAGGGGATGTGGCTGTCATCCCGGCCGGCAAAGTAGGTTACGCGCCGAGTTCCGGACCTCGGGTAATTTCAACTGTTGGTGGCGCTATCCGGGACCAATGCGTAGGTTGGCAACACTGAAAGCGCTCAGGGCACGGAAATCAATTCGACTCAAAAGTCTCGGACTGAAATGAATTCTACCTGTCGCTCTTAGAGGGTACTTTCAGAAATTGTCTCGCCCACAAGCGAGTATAAATTTCACATTGCGAACTACATAATTGTTGCACATTGTGAACTCTTCAAAAAGAGCAGAATCTTCATTGCTGGAAGTGGAGATCGCATCCTCCAAGAAGAAAATTGATGTCCAGAAACATCAATAATTCTACGAAGAGTCCCAGAGTTCCGAACGTCAAAATGTCTGTGAATTTCGATCCATCTCCACTTACATGAAGCACTATGAATTTCATGAAATCATTTTGGCACACACTCGGTCACATCCAAAAACATGATGCAAGTTAGACAATATCTCCCAGAGTTTGCTTCGCCGGCTGAGAATGTAGTATCATGTTCACCAACAAGAAACAATATCGATTTCATAAAATCATTCTACGCTCAAGAAGTGATGCAGGTAAGGCGATTGCCCCGAAGTTTGCTTCATCCGCTGAATATCAGAATCCATGATGGACTGTTTCATTTCACCAAATTCATTTCCTTTTGCAGACCTGATCATGCTCAAAAACATGATATCTCCAAGTTTACTGTAGTTCATGGGTCCTGGATATTAACTTGATCCACGTTCTGTTCCTGTGATCCTGCATTCCTGTGAATGCATCTGAATAAAATCTCGAACAAATTCTAAAGGCTTTTTACACAGATTATACGAATGCAATGGTTCTAGCTTGAGGCACAATTTACTAACTTCGCCTGGAATAATGTTATTGAACAACAAACAAAATGGCTATTCCTGTTGACATGATTGCAAACACAAATCATTTTTTATTTCATTAGGAATTAATTATAAATGAACGGAGACAGATGTATTTTTAGCTTTGATACTTGGTACGACTACTTACCAACTAAAATCTAGGAATAATAGCCACTCTTGTCAGATTTTCCACTAGACATTAGGAAGATGCATATCATGATGGGACGGAGAGCGTATGGTGGGAATCCTGTGGAAAACCATCTTTCGAGACTCAAATTTGCCTCATGCTAGATTAGAGGGAATTATCCATTGTTCTGTTCTTGGAAAAAATCATGAACCTAGTGATATCCATCACCAACAACCAGAAAATCTTCATTTACATCCAAGGTTGATTACACTGCAGGGGATCGCTCGAGGCATAATTTCTAGATTTTACCTAGTAGAATAGTTTCAAATCAGAAACATATGTAATAGATAACAAAGTTTACATTACTTCTTGGCACATATCATAATACCATAATTTACTTTATGTAATTGAATAGGATCATCTGAGATAGATGCAATTTGAGATTGGATCTATTCTGTTACTTCCCAATCTAAACCTCATGTATATCTATCTCAATTCATCATTCATTCAATTTTACAAGTTAAATAGATGATCTGTACCCAGTTGATCATGAGAATTAAGATCAGTCATCAGATTCTGGCTTAGACCTACACTTTCATGTGGGATCTGAGAATAGTGCCTCGAGCGAGAACACTTAGCATTAGCCTTGGATGAAAATTTCGTGAAGGTTGAAGATAGAAATCACCAGATGAACTTCAAGAACAACACAAATTTCTGATAAGCATCTTTCATCAGATATCCAGTGGGTTTTCATCCCAAGTTGAAAATCCTCAAAGATCTCGCTCGAGGCACCATTTACCTATTTTACCTAGATGGATAGTTTTTCATCAGAGACGAAATGGAAATTCCAGTTCATATCATTTTTCAGTCAAACGTCATACTTTATTTCATGGATTCAAATGGAAATCAACTAAGATGGATGCATTTTGAGATTGAATTGTTCTCTCAATTCCTTGTATCATCTGATTCCTTGGGAAAACCTCATAATCTATCTATCTCACTCCATTATTCATCCAATGAACAAGTGGAATACATGATCTGTGCTTAGTTGATGGCAGAAATAGAATCAGTAATCAGATCCTGAAACCTCATAATGTCTCTATCTAAGTTCATCACTCATTCAATTCTACAAGTGGAAGAATTGATATGGGCCTAGTAAATTAAGAGAACTAGTATACAAGTTGAACATTGGGTCTCGTCGATCTTGAAGGACGGTCTGACCGTCCTTCAAGATCGACGAGACCAAATGTTCAACTTGTATATTAACCATCAAGGATGAAAAAAATCTACCAAAATCACTTAAGAGAACTAGAATCAGTTATCACATTTCGATTTGGAACTACATTTTCAGGTGTACTTTGAAAATAGTGCCTTGAGCGAGGCCACTGAGCATCATCAGCCTCGGATGAAGGTCTCCTGAAGGTTGAAGATAGACCACGGTGTGCCTGAATTGATTTTAAATGAAATTTTCAGCTTCGGTCCTGGAAGTTTTGGGTTTCGTTTCTGCGTAATTTAGACATCAAATTCCTTGAAAAAGGAAAATCTTTCGCCGGGCCGATTCTGAGGAATGTCAATTGGAACATTTTTGGAACTTTTTTGGAACTTTTGCTTTTTAAATCTCTGAAAAATCAGTCTTGGCTGTGGATTCAGTGATCCAAACATGAATCGTCATACCTAGAGCATATTTTCTCATGAAAGCAAGTCTCTAGCCCCACTTGGACCCTCAAAAGAGTAGCCAAAAATGCTATTGCAGTCCTCGACGAGGCCCTCGATCATAAATCTCACGTGAAATCATTTAAATTCTCTCAAAATTTGCAATCAAAATACTGATGATATGTGTCTAATTCTGTATTTGTGCTACCTCGTCAAATACCATTTCTTGGCGTGAGGATGAGTGAGATTAGTATACAGTTGTGCGGGTGAATATTATGATCGAGAATATCAGTTTCTAGAGGAGGGATTTCGTCATGATTAGTGTTCAATGTAATGTATAGTCGCTTTGCACAGATGATGTCGGTAAGTCGACACACTGTTGTGCGATCATTCACTATACTATATACATTTGGTATTATTGGCAAACCGTTCGCATACTCGAATACTTGCAAGTACCGGCCGTACAAATTCAAAACAAACATCACTTCAAGTCAAGCCTATCTTGCCTCTGTCAAACTAGTATAGTGCTTCGAAAGTTTGCAAGCAGTTGATGTCCGCATTTGAGCTCTATTTGTTCATAATCGCGAATCATATTTGTTATAATCATCCAGCTCATTCGATGTCACGGTTCACCGACTCTATCATCGTTTTTTGAAGAATAATGTCGCCAAAGGATCACGCATATAGTCATGATGAAAATAGGCTCAAAGTTTGTCTCTTGTGCTTTCGAAAGAAGAAAAACATGTATGCCATTCAGAAGCAACTAAAATTGCATCTTGAGTCTGTGTTTGATCGTTACGTGGATATCAAAACTCTACCAGGTGCTTTATGTGGTGGATGTAAAGTGAAAGTGTACCTTTGGAAATCTGGCAAAGGGAATCGAATCCAATTTCCTGACACTGCTGAGTTTCTAGATAGTTCTTCGCCTACGGAACGAGAAGAAAATGTTCAATGCTACTGCAAAATCTGTGATATAGCGAGGACAACTCCATTCAATTCATCATCGCATGCTAAGGCCAGATTATCAGGTAATTTCTGGACTCCTGTACTAATTCTAAAAATTGTACGAGGGCTATGCCATGGATATTTTTGTTTGTATGCTTGCGATTGATAAACCATGACCTCGTCGTAGTCTGCATCATCGTATCTTTGTTTCTGAATAAAGCAACAATAATGTCAGCCTTTCCTGGCAATTATGCTTACAAGTTTTATATCGCGGCATTCACTGTTTGTGATGGCATAGTAACAACGAGTAGAGTGGGGATCAGAAAGCTGTATTAGTGAGGAATGTGTGTATAGCGGTTTCCCACAGTGCTTTGCTCTGATAACGTGCCAGCTGCTCGACATTCTACAAGCTCTTCTTTCTGAATATTTCTACGCGAATGCGGGCCTATCCCGTAGAAATGTGAAGCGTTTCCCACACGAGTTCAGTGATCGTGAGATATGGTGGAGCGTTAAGTTCGGGGTTTTCGGATGGAATTCTAAAGTTAAGGTCTACACGTTCGGCACAAATTTTTTGAATCCCTACCAATATTTGATATGTTTTCTTTACAGATGATTCAAGTTCACAGACACTTGGAAATCGCTGCTTTGATTGTTTCTCTCCACTTTCTCGAGGAATATCCCATATCTGTACTATAGAGTCTCTCATCAAGAATGTATCATCTTACTTGGAGAGTATTTCACAAAGAGCAAAGGAACAAGTTGCATCCAATCTTATAAAACATAAAATGCAGTCTAAATCTCAACTGATCCTACCACAATGCCGTGGGAAACCGTTGAATTTCATCAAGGAATCGAAGGGAAAATCACACCCTGGTAAAATGAGCAATCGCTCGTTATCTGTGGATGATCTGGCAAATATGCAAACACGTTTGAATCTGACTACTCGCCAGACTCATGGAATGGCATCTTTCCTGAGGACCGCTACTCAGAATAGAAAATTGATCGAACCCGGTTTGAAGACTAAGCTCATAGAAAAATCGCACAAACTAGACGACTTCTTTGGCCATGGTCAGTTCGAATTCATTGATATCAATGGGAAAGCTATCTCGACTGTGTCCAGAGTGGTAGTTCACTGCACCGATACGAAAGAATTCGTAAACTTTGTAGAAGCTCATAGAGGTTCCAAAAATTGTCACATAAAAAAGGGATTAGATGGCGGAGGTGGATCCTTCAAGATTTGCCTCTCAATTCAGTCAAATTCATGCTCAACAGATGTGACCGAATCGAAACGGCTGAAATTTAGTGATGGTGTGGTAGCAAAGTCTTTCAAGGACTCCGCTGTCAAAAAGATACTGTTGTTGGCAATAGCACCCAATGTTCAAGAAAACTATCACAATGTTTCATTACTGTTAGATGCATTAGACCTTGACGAACTCGGAGGGACGGTTGCCACCGATTTGAAATTGGCCAGTATCATCAGTGGGATAATGCCACAAAGCTGTACTTATCCATGTATTTGGTGTTATGCGAAGAAAGGCGAGCTCCACAAATGTTGTGAACTAAGGACTGTCCAGGGGAATTTGAGTCACTACATGAAATGGGTTGCAGCTGGATCTGTCAAGAGTGATGCAAAAAATTATATGAATTGCGTCAACAAACCGCTGTTTCCAAGTCAGCCTAACAGAACATTCCTGGAACTCATACCACCACCTCAATTGCATATCATGCTGGGCGTTGTGAATACTATATTCACTCATATGCACCGTGAGTTTGAATACGAATCTACAGTGTGGATCAAAAAGTGCAATGTTGAGCGAGAGGTGACACATGGCAGCCCAGCATTCAAGGGAAATTCCTGTAAGATTCTTTTGGATAATGTTGACTTGTTGCGATCTCAATCAAACCTTGGATTGGTGAAATACGTTCGAGCATTCTCGGATTTCAAGAATGTTGTGAGTTCATGTTTTGGACAGAATCTCAATCCGATCTACAAAGAATACATTGCGAAGTTTCGCCAAAGTTACATGGATTTGAAGCTTAGCGTCACCCCAAAAATTCATGCAGTTTTCTTCCACATTGAGCAATTCTGTGACATGAAGGAGAGGGGACTAGGATTCTACAGTGAGCAAGCAGTTGAATCAGTACACCATGATTTCAATATTTTCTGGGAGAATCATAAAGTTGCGAAGTCAAACGAAAACTACGAAAAGAAACTTCTTCGAGCGGTGTGCGCTTACAATAGCCTTCATGTATGAGATTCGATGACCCGCATACTTAAGACTTACCGATATAATTTCTCTGAAAGATTTGACGATCACGTTGAGAACGAATGTATGATTTGAATAAACAAGCCATTCTTGAATTCTTAAGAGTTATTTTTCGATTTCAATGGGTCCCCCGGGCCACCATGTATATCCTCAAAATAACGATGTTTATCAATTTACCATATTCCTAATATAATCTTTGATGAAACCCATCTCACGATACAAATCATGGTGGTTCTTTACGTGGAATTCACTGGATGAGGATTTTAGTCACTGCTTGGAGATTTCCAGGAAAACTAAAAAGCTTATTCTGATGAGAAAATATGATCCAGGAATGACTATTGATGTTTGGATCACTAAATCCACAGCCAAGACTGATTTTTCAGAGATTTAAAAAGCAAAAGTTCCAAAAAAGTTCCAAAAATATTCCAATTGACATTCCTCAGAATCGGCCCGGCGAAAGATTTTCCTTTTTCAAGGAATGTAATGTCTAAATTACGTAGAAACGAAACCCAAAACTTCCAGGACCGAAGCTGAAAATTTCATTTAAAATCAGTTCAGGCACACCGTGAGACATCATCAGATCATGTTTAAGAACAAAACAAGTTTCCAATGAGCATCTTCCACCATATCTCGGAATGAGAAATATCATGATAAAAAGATCAGTAAAGGGGAAAAAAACCTTGAACAAGAATATATCTTCAAAGATCTCTGTTACTCTTTTGATTGGTGGAGATTTGGCTCATATCACGCTCTTGAAAGTAGATTATGAATTTAGTGATGTGCATCATCAAAACTTCAGGATGATTCAATCTGAGGTTGATGATACTTCAGGATCAAGCTCGAGACATACCCAGCCTTCACCTGGATGAATACTTTTCCATTGGCAACAAAGTGAATACCCCAATCTATATCATTTTCTGGGCACAGAATCTTATCCAATTGATAAAGTTGAAAGGAAATGAACTGAGATTGCTGGATTGATATTTTTCCCAGTTGCTCATCAGCAAGATTTCTGGATTTTTTCCAAAGTTTCTCACCTTTGATTCACATATTCACCTCAGTCATTTTTGGATTTATTAGGAACATGCTTCTGCAGAATTGATCATCATCAAGAAGTTAATGATGCAAAGGAGAAATCTTTCAGAATCTCCATCGACTAGTGATTTGGGTGAGACTGAAGTATGCTTCTCCTCAATCATGATTATGTTGCTAGTGATGGTGTTCAACTGATCTTATAAGTCCTTCATCCACATTTTATGAATCTGAAAAACCTCGCTCAAGGCAATTTTTCTTACATCTGGAAAAATAATTTGAAAAGTAGTTTGAGAATGCAATTCATGCCAGCTGCATAATTGTAATCATGAACATACAAGATATCTCACACTAGCATGAATTGAAATAAAGAATAGTTAGGTTTCAGTTAGAAGATTATCAGGCAATAGATGTTGTGTAATTCTTTGAACTGCACAACTGCACAGATTCTGTCCTCCTCTCACAATCATGGTTAGTCCGTCACATTTGAAGGTATTCTCTCACCCCATCGACCATGAAAACTCTATTCCCATGCAGCCTCAAATTAGAGTGCCGATGATATTATTCCATATCTAGTACAACCTGCAAATACAATAGGGTTTCAATGTGATTCTTCAGATCATCAATCAAGCTACGAAAGGTGAATCATTTATTCTTAGAGCTCTCAAAGGCCTTGATGAACTTGAAAATCTTTCACCGGCTTCTACATTCCAATTATGAATTCATGAGTATTTTTTCTTGGGGTAGCAGAAGAGGGCAGAACAAAACTGCTAATGATCATGAGTATCGAATAATCATCAGATAACCACTCAATCCTATCAACTATGTGGCCTCTGATCAAGTTCGATGCATAAACCTAGTTGCGGACACTAAGTTATCCCAACTTTTAGACTTGACAAAACTATTTACACATAATCAATCAAATCCATATTTGAATTTTCACTATCTTTTGAGCCCAAACAGTGAATCAAAAGTACTAAGGTTAGTTATTTGCTAAACATCAAAACAGTTATATTAGAGAGCCCATGTACTGTAGGGTATAAGCAAAAAACCCTCAAGTAAGACGGTACGACACGAAATAATGACACTATTTAAAGTCAATCGTCTCAGGATGAGCTGGCACATCCCTAACGAGGCTTATCTCACGAGTTCAGATTGATTGCTGCAAATACTCACGAATAAGTACGAGAGTGTGGGTGCCTGCAGTTCCTCGAGACGTCAAGTTTTAACGGTACTTGAAAGCATCCGCCCTCCACAGCTTTGTCTCAATATTTTTCACTCAGACACATCAAACACATACTCTGTGCACTTTTCACATCCATCAGGAAATCACAAAATCCTCTCCACGAGTAAATCAGAAAAAATCTTGATGATAGGCTGCAAAGTGACAAGAATCCAAAAGTGTCGGCTGCTTCGCGCCGCAGCCTTGCCAACTGTTCTAACATTTGTTTGCCGCTTGCGCAGATCAGCTGATTGCTGAGATGCATACCGAGTCGAGCCAATTTGTTTCAATTTTCTTCGTCGAAAATGCTTACCCAGATTTGTGAGTTTACATGGTGATTCCTTGGGCCATTCCGCATCGCGGAAAGGTACAATTATCTAGGTCAGTCCCGCAATAGTGTAATAATACGTTATACACGGAGTCTGTACAGGGGTGCCGTTGTGTTTTGGCTTGGAATTCGAAGAATCTAGAATTAACACAGCATATTTTCGACTTTTCCGAGGTGAGTAATAATGCGATTCATCATTTCCTGAAATTTCACGGGAGTCTGAGGGATATCCGCGGAGGAAATTGAAACAAATTCGGGGTTACCGACTATTACAGATCCCTACGTGTCGGACAGCCACATCCCCTTGAGGAATTCCACCAAACAGTGAATGTTACCTCAACGTTTCTGGCACGTTGCAATTGCAACCTTCAAACGTTCCGTGAATAGTCGGAAACCCCGTTGGTGGAACGTTTGAGCAACGTAAATTGTCTACGAAATGTATGTTGTCTCAACGTTCCCAGCACGTTTCTGGACGTTGCGAATATAAATAAATGAATGAATTTTTTAAAATAAATTGTTGTTGATTCGCGCTTGTTGCATTCAAGCACAATTTCACCGTCTTTCTTGTACTAAGTGGGTATGTTCCTGATTGAGCGCAATCGATGGGATTGAACGGGGAATGAGCTGATAGCTTGTGAGACACAGAATTTTAGAAACAATTTATTCATTTATTTAACAAAAAATTCTCCAAGTCTTGGTTGCACAAGAATCATCTTGGAAACGTTTGTGCAACGTTTGAAAAACCGTTGAAACGTCCCAGAAACGTGCTGGAATCGTTGAGGCAACAGACATCTCGTAGGCATTTTACGCTGCTCAAACGTTCCACCAACGGGGTTTCCGACTATTTACGGAACGTTCCAAGGTTGCAATTGCAACGTTCCAGAAACGTTGAGGTAACACTCACTGTTTGGTGGGATTCCTTAAGAAAAAAATTCATGTACGTCACATCGTTCCTATGAGTCCTGATCATTAGATGACTCAGTATATACACGTTCTCGAAATGGAATCCACGACATGTGTCGCTCTGAGCATTGTTCTTCACTTGGTCTGTTGACACTTGATGACATCATAGGCATCTCGGTTAAAGGCACATTTTGAGAGAATTGAAGGGATTGATTCTCGATGCTTGATTTTTTACACTCTTGGAGTATCAGTCGACTTCGAATATTCATACCCGTAATCATTCAGAGATCGAGATCAGAATCCATGAAACATCTATTCTTCATTCCCCATGTGTCAACTCCTTCCTGGGCCGGGGGAATAATGTTCGAAACTTGTATGCTGCACATCTGCGGTGCCAAATTAAGCAAAATATAGAAATTAGATATTCTACCAGGGTCAGGTCCCACGAAGTTTCATGGGATCCGGTGGGACCTGGTCCCAAGGGATCCCATGGGATCCCACGAAATCATGTTCAGCAGGGAAGCAAGGGTCACTTGAGGGTTCACGCCTATAAGACGCCATGCTGAACCTCAATTTTCCAAGAACTCTTCCCTCGAAAATGAGGTCGGCAACATACTTTTTGAAAAATAGCATCTGATCAACTGTGATTCCAGCTACAAAGTAGTATTTTTTCTTGTCTCAATGACGGGACTGACTGGGATGCTGAAGCCTCTTCAAGAATCCGGGGGAATCGTAGAGAATTCTCAGATCTCAACTTATTAAGATTCCTACGAAACGATCGTGTTTCAGAACTGACAACGTATACACAACAACAAAGATCAGGGATGATGTGTTGCAACTTATGAGAATTCGTTTCAAATTTCAATTCATAGAGGACTGTATCAGAAAGTTCCCGGGGAACTTTCAGTGCACCTCAACAACGAGAGAAAAAAATTGTCATTACAACTAATAATTGAAAAATAACTTCCTCTGCCCCATTAATTTGAGTATTCAAGATTCACAGGTGGTTTTCGGAAAATTCCAAAATACCTCAAAATCTTAAGAAAGTTGAATCATTTTCCACCAATTGTATGAACTCAACCTCTCAATGACATAATCCCCAAGAATGAAACACACAGAAATCACTCATAATACTAACGATACCAATGACTGCAACCGAATACATTCTCGAGTTGCAACAGCTATGTATGATGCCTTGGCTCACATAGAGATCGAGACTTTCATCTCTGAGTATGACAGACTACGAATGTATGTTGCAGAGCTACTGTAGATGTAAGTTGATATTAGCTCGATAAGATATCTCATGATACAACATTTTACACTAACACATCTTCACGAAATCAAATCGTTGGATTTCCTCTGATCTAAACATCGTCCCTTGGTCCGTGAAGGTAACCAATACGTGTCAGTTCCATCTTACCATTCCTCTCTCGATCCCTGTGACGTGAAGACACACCTCTTTGGAAAACAATTCTCAATAACCAAACTACTGACAAGATATACACAACGACATAGATCAGGGATGATGTGTCTCAACTCATGAAAATTCGTTTCAAATTCCAAACCATAGGAACCTAGATTTGGAGATCCTCGAAGAACTTTCAATGTACCTGAACAACGAAACGAAAAAATTTCCACATTAACGAAGAATTGAAAAAAACTCTCTTCATCTCAATAATTTCAGTTCTTAGAATTCACAGGCTATCTAAATCCTATTCCAAACACACTTACACGAATAATATAAATATCCATATCCTCGAGCCTATACCAGCACGTCCTAACGTGCTTATATGAGCAAATCCACGAATTGCGGTGATTCGGGAAGCGAGAGATTTGGAAATCTTTTTAGATCGCACATCACTCGGGTTTAACATACTCTCAGTTATCGGCACCTAGAACTCAAATCCACTCGCGTGAACAATTTTTATGAAACGGCGTCAGGTAGGACAGAGAAAACACGAAATGCCCATGCTATACCCACATACACAGATACACTCTTATATCATTCATTTGATCATTGACGGCGCTGGAAAGTATTTGATTTGTCACTAGAAAACTCGAGGAGATCATTGCAGTGGTGATATAAACATCATTCAAGAGTTCGCTAACAGTGTGATTCCCGAAAATCCCTTGAAAACCGAAAAAGTAGCTCGTACGAGTAAACAACGAAATATTGGCTCACGCAGTTACTTACTTGGTATCAAGTACATCAAAGTGAGAGATCACAAGCAAAACCGGATCGGTTTGCATCGTCTTGTTTGTGTGCGCCTCAAAACTATGATTTCGTAAAGCGATCGCGTTTTTTTTCTGAGAGCGTGATCTGCCTGTCAATCCGACATAATTTGACGCACATAGACCGGACTCATCTAGATTTCTTTGTTTTTTGATGGAGAATCAGATGCCATTTGCAGAATGAGATTGGTCAGACTGCGTCGGCGTAGGATGAGAAATATCGTCGATTTTTTTTTCTTTTCAAAAAGTAGTAACGCTTTATCAACAGGAGATAGCTTCACACTTATTGGAAGCACACCCTTGAGCCTCTAGGTGGTTGTAGCCTCAAGTTAGAGGGTTATTTTCCTGCAAGAATCATACCAATATCCCAGACTGCATCCAAATACCGACCCTAACACTGATGGGAAAAGGCCAAGTTTTGCACGCAATCCTTGATTTTCCAAATTTGAAGGCTCGCCATCCCGGTCTATTTTAGTTTTGAGTCTCGAACTCGTTTCAACTCGTTTGTAGGATCTCAAAAAAGGTGTCTGCTTTGGCGCGGTGGTGATACATAGCCATCGGTGCGAAAAATCGGTGCATAAAGGGCGTAACGCACGAGTCACCGCGTTTCGTGGATTTGCTCATATTTGAATTATATCCATCCAGTATGTGTGAGTGTAGTGGGCTGCCTCACGATGGAGAATTCTACACTCACTCTACTACACAAAACACACAAATAGATACAAAAACAAATCCATATCCTCGAGCCGGTGACAGCACGCCGTGAGAAGTGAATGAATTAATTATATTCGTCTAGTAACTGTGCGTGTATCGGAGTGCCTCACAAAAGAGAATTCTGAAAACACTCAAATACACAAAACACACACACACTTATAAACGCAAATACATATCCTCGAGCCGGTGACAGCACGCCGTGAAATGTGAATACATTAATTATGTTCGTCTAGTAAGTGCACGTGTATTGGACTGACTCACAAGAGAGGATTCCACAAACTCACACACACGCACATACACACCAACCCATCGACCCACCAACCATCCACCGACCCATCGATGAATATATATGTGCAATCGGAACAAATCTAAGGACTTTTACATTCGCCTAGAGATATTTATTTCGTCAAGTTGGCAACCCTGATTATGATTTCATGTGGGCGAGCCTGATAAAGTGATTCCGGATGGTCATGAAGCGCCTTGTCGCTTATTATTGTTGATTCCACCATAGCCCCATTTATTACTCATGTTCCAAAGCGTAGATCACAAGCATGTCATACAGGCATGTGCTCCGCGCCAAGTGGAGCACATGCCTGTATGGCATGCTTGTAACAACTCACTCTCCACACATCCGTGCACTACCACATTCATACATATGCGCGCGCTGGTAGATCTAGACGAGCATATGTCACACAGATAACTTGGCTGATAACAAATCATCGCATCACAGTGAACAATTTTCTGATTCAATCACTGTTTATGAGGGTAATAATCACGACTTGTAAGTGAGAGGAAATAACATATAAAAACATTCACCAACATTCAAAAACACTACCAACCTCAACGCCTCATTGGTCGCCCTGACTACGTTTTGACAATCACATTCATACAGCTTAATTGATATCCAGAAGAGAGATCATCCAGCGCGTATTATAGTCTCGACAATCAACGGCCCACTCCCTGAAGTAGACAAGGCTATTCCACTCGTTCTTAACTACCATCTTCTCCGTCCATAATTTTCCGTGTAGACTAGTAATGAACCATGATTCCAACTGGAAGCTCTTGTTACACAACTCGATATGGTCTCATATCCCTGGGAGGTTGTTTTACTTTCTACAAATCTTCTCAGAGAATCATCCATGTTACTATTAGTAGGAAATCACCATTATAAGAGTTCTCCGATGGGATCGATTTTCTTTCGAACTCAATTTATTCCTAATTCAATGATAGATTATCAAAACAGAGAATCGAATCTCTTATGGGCGCACACCCCGGCCCCTGGTTTGCCAAAAGAATCCTTGGACAGTCGGAATAAGCGTGCCGGGATAGACTTTGAAACCGAGTTCTTCACCATAGGAGATATGTAGATGATAGCCTCCTTAATTTTCGTGAATCAGAAATAGCCTCAGCTGTGGATGATTTCGATAATTCTAGTCTCTACCTGAAACTCACACTCGAGAAACAGAAGAACGACTTCTGCTATCACCGGGAATGATAATGATATCTTCACACGTAACAGGTACCGGTGAGATACATTAATGGATGGTTATATCAACTACCATTCACAACACCCAAAAACAATAGAGAGAGCAATCATCTCCAGTCTTGGGGACAAAACTGTAGAACTTCCCGGTCCGGAGTTTCATGATATTAATCTAAACCAAGTGAGAAGCTTTCCACTTCCGAGTAGTTTCTCTACTTATTCCATCGAGCCCTTGATAGGAAGCCGTATGCTCATACTTGCGGATGATTCAAACCACATGGTTAGGAGCAAGAACTTCAGGGATAGTGTTAGATCGATGATACCCCAAATAGTTCTGCCACACATCAATGGCGTCTCATCCCAAACGAGCGATGATCTTCGTAGACATCACATCGACCCGTTTCAAAAGCTTTCCGACGAGCTCGACAATATCGTACGTTTGGATGAAACCAAGTTGTCAATTGGCAAAAAAGGGTTGTCTATCAGATAAGTTGTCAAGAATGTGGAAATGTTCATGTGTGTTCGGCACTGAGATATTTGCGAGTTCGCATAGGTGAGCGTATGCGTGCAGTTAAGAACGAGTATGAGCGATCAGCATTCGCAACAGATTGCAGTTCAAGGAACACAAATTTGATTTTGATGGAATCTGGTTGCTAGTCACAGAGAACGCTCAACCCACGAGAGACTCCTCAAGGATGCTGCACATATACAGTCGCTACCATAAATAATGGGACATGTATACCTGTACTAATTCGACGATGACTCCAATTTCCTTGGGTGTACGAGGGCGTTAAAGACGGTATTTCCAAGGTCATGAAGAGATTTGCAAATCATGTAGGACGAATTCTTCCCCCAATCTTTTTATCGTGTCCGAATCGATGACGAAGATGTAAAAAAATTGACTTCACTCGATCACCTGTCATTTTGACGGAGATGAGTCCATCAGAAAAATTTAAGTAGGTATTTCCAAGACCTACAATTTGCTTTTTCAAAACATTTTCTACGATCTCTCTGATCCAAAATAGAGCAATTCTATGGCTAACATGTGATACATACAAATTCATATTGTCAATGAGTGGCGCAGACATTTGATGTTCTCAAATTTCGATTATCAATGCGAAAAATCATCATCGCAAGTGTTAGGAATACATGATTTCTACGTAAAGTTGTTTCAATCCTCCGAAAGTGGAGACGGGATTTCCCTACAAGGTGATGAAAATGATTTAAATATTCATAGAATCAAAAATTTCCGAGAAAACTTTGGTTTCCGGCAGAAAACTCCCATTGAATCATTTTCGTCACCTTGTAGAGAAATTCTGACTTCATTTCGAAAAATTGAGACGATATTACTCAGGAATCATGTATTCTGAACACTTCCTATGATGATTTTTTGCATTAGAATCGAAACTTGCGAATGTCAAACCTCCGTGACACTCACGGACTATATGGATTCGCAAATATCACATGTTACCTGTAGAATGGCTCTATTCTGGATCAGAAAGTTCGTAAAAAACATTGAGAAGAGCGAATTGTAGGTCTTGAAAATACCTACAAGATGCTACATCAATTTTCCTGATAGACTCGTTTCCGTCAAAACAACACCCTACTGAAAGAGGCCGAGTCGGTGACCGAGACGGTTGACCGAGTCGGTGTACGCAGTCGGTGACTGTTTCAGTTTACCGACTCGGTCACTTCGCATGGGATGGCCCCAAATGCCACGAAACGAACAATGAATGATAAATTATCGTCAGAGGTTAATAGGAGAATTAAAAAAAAATAGAAAAAAACATACCCGGCTATTTTCACAATTTTGACGCGAGTGGGGTTCGAACCTGCAATCTTTAGATTACGAGTCCAAGCACATGTGCCCGGGGCACGCGAGACATGTTGTGAGAGAGGGCTTAGTGAGCGTACTTGGAGTGTGACTCATAGGAAGTACCTAAGATCTGTTTATCATCAGTTTTATAAGTTGATCATAAACTCTGGCGCCAGAGCACTGAGTCAAGCCGTAGCTAGGATGGGACTTGGAATATTTCTAAATCTGGCTGCTTGACCGAGTCGGTTGACCGACTCGGTCAACCGAATTCAAATTTTCGCGGGAAAGCAACACGCACAAAACTAGGAAAATTTTCAAAATTTGACTGGTTAACCGACTCGGTGTTACTTTCCCGTGAAAATTTGGATTCGGTTGACCGAGTCGGTGTACCGTGTCGGTAGTTAACCAGCCAAATCTCGGAAATTCCCAAGTCCTATGCGTGTTGCTTTCCCGTAAAAATTTTAATTCGGTTGACCGAGTCGGTCAACCGACTCGGTCAAGCAGCCAGATCTAGAAATATTCCAAGTCCCATCCTAGCTACGGCTTGACTCAGTGCTCTGGCGCCAGAGTTTATGATCAACTCATGATAAAACTGACGATAAGCAGATCTTAGGTACTTCCTATGAGTCACACTCCAAGTACGCTCACTAAGCCCTCTCTCGCAACATGTCTCGCTGGCCCCGGGCACATGTGCTTGGACTCGTAATCATAAGATTGCAGGTTCGAACCCCACTCGCGTCAAAATTGTAAAAATAGCCGGGCATGTTTTTTTCTATTTTTTTTTAATTTTTCTATTAACCTCTGACGATAATTTATCATTTATTGTTCGTTTCGTGGCATTTGGGGGCATTCCATGCGAAGTGACCGAGCCGGTAAACTGAAACAGTCACCGACTCCGTACACCGACTCGGTCAACCGTCTCGGTCACCGACTCGGCCTCTTTGAGTAGGGCAGGTGATTGATTGAAGTTAATTGTTTTCGCATTCTCGTCCTCGGTTCGGACACACTAGAAAAATTGGAAAAAAACCATCTTACATGATTTGGAAGGTTTCTCTACGACCTCTAAAATGTTCTTCCAAACGCCCTTGTAGACCCGAGGAGATTGGAGTCATCGCTGAATCAGTACAAACGCATGTACCATCATTTATGGCAGAGACTATATTAGTATAGAAATACGGTGAATCGCAAGTTTGATTTGAACGACTCAAAATACATGTCAGAAAAGTCTTTACCTCTAGATAGCTACTGAGGGCGATATCTCCTACAGGCAGCTGTTCGTGGTGACAATATACGTCGACTACACGATGACCTTGGACATGTTCTACAAAGGTCACTAATAACTTTATCCAGATTGTTGGTTTCTTGCAAAGATTTCGCCTAAATCGGCGCGGCATCGGCATTATTTAACTTGAGACAAAAATAATCGAAATCAGATGAGGAGCGATAGAGGAATGACGTTACCTGATAATTATGTGTCACAGATGACGTAGCCTCACAAGATAATAACTCGTGGTTGCAACATCCACCGCAGCGTTTGAGTCGAATACAGTCAGGAAAATAAATGGAATCGTGATCAGGATTCTCTCTCACCTGCACTGTCTGTAACTCTGGTATGCAAGAGGCCGGTTTTGGTATTATAGCATTGGATCGCTGGACTCCATCAGTGAAATCTGCAATTCCAGAATCACCACCGAAGCCGCTGAGTGATATATGAGACAAGTGGATGGAACATCGTAAATCTGGAGAGCGCTGGGTGAGTTTGATCATTCGGGGAATTGAGGGATCCGAGTTTTCGACAAAAATAGTGCGGGGTGAAGTTGGGGGGTGAAGGTATCATCATTGATGGGATCTCCTGGTGATGATCGACCAGTTCTCTCCAGCTATTCGCAACACCATCTCACGGTCGGATCAGACTATTGTAGATGGCACAGTTGCACGGATGATGATTTTTAGTACATACACTAGCATCGAAAGGTTATGGTTACCGCTCGATACCAGGGTAAAAAATCCCATAGAGACGTCCAGGTGAAAAATGCCTGAGAATGCACATCAGACCTTGCGCTGTGCCCCGGTTCGCTACAATGCTGCTCCAACGTTTTCATACTCGCATTGCGGTACGAGATTCTGTCCCGAAATCATGTTGGAAGCCATGGAATTTCGGCGAAAGTGTACTGAGAAGAAGTATACGCTCCTTGGAGTGGGACTGATCCATTGTAACCCCGTGGTACGCCACCCCTGCCTGGTGGCTTGTGCTGCAGCTTACCCGGGCTGCAATAGGTCACTTTTGCCCCCATGCGGACACCCCCACTAATAATGCTCCCGCGTTCCTCCATAAGTCAATACAGCTACAATCACACATGATATCACTGCTGTGGGGACACGTGGTACAACGTATCCACAACGACAAGAAATGACAGCGGTGGAATCTAGTACAGCTATCGAGCATTCCTGGACTGTCAATAGCACGTTCCATTCACGTGCGATTCCACGTGTTGTGATTCGGGTCTCATGAATCGCTTGGAGTGGTTTCCACACTCGTGAATCTGGGCAACATCTCCACGGACATACAAGATTATTGATACACGGCAAAGAAGACTCGTATGAGAGACTACACTGAAAAAATTCCGGGCTTACATCTACCCATCGTATGTCAGCGCGTCGCGAAACCAAGAATTGGCAAGTAAATGCGACGTATTCGAAAGCGACTCCTATCCATTAAGCGTGTACATCGCGCTCACCCGATAACTGTTCATTCTCAGTTGGTCGCAAGCGCTACTCACGGTGGCAGAAAGCATTTCCGCCCAAACTGTGCGGCTGAGGCGCCCAGTCCGAGCGCATGAGTCGCTCGCGGGCGAAAACAATTACAAATCCCTTCTGGGGAGCAGCGATTTATGTACTAGTTTTGTTATTTACTGTGGTATACATCGGTGACCTAGTGGATAGCGGTGTGGCTTTCTAATCCAAAGTTCGGGGTTCCAGTCCCATGAGGGAAAATGTTGTATCTTTTTTTTCATTTATTCTCATTAATACATTCTTATGAAGATTTGAATCAGGGATTCTTTTCGGAACTCGGAGGATATGTTTTGAAGGTTGTAAGAAGTAAAGTTTTAGAGCCCAGAAAGTCATCCGCGTGGATTTGGCACGCTCTAAATTTGTTTTTTTGAATTCGCAAGAAAGCCGTTATTTCATTATTTCATGAATGCCTCACTCTCATGTAGCTCAGTGAATGAGGATATCACTAACACATATTTCGATAGGGAAAATGCCGCATCTGTTGAGTGAAGCACTTTTGAATGCGAAAATGATTAACGGAACTCGGAAGGAAGAATTCTATCTCAAAAGGTTAAACTGACCGAATTCTAGTCCAAATTAGATGGTAATCGATTGTATGGGTCCATCCTTGCAAGCGAAGGCGGTATTTTGCTTGGTCCAATTATTGCTTTAAGTTTAGCACGAAACTCACATTCGGACTTTAGTTTAACTGAGCCAAGGTATCAATCTTCCTAGAGAAAATTCCTCTCATCAAGCTATCTTGGTTTTGGCTCGGACCGTGGTAGAGTGAAGACGTGTTTACACCGCTCTGTCGTCTCATAGTCGAGTTTTCGCGATCGGGGCTTTAGCCCTCGGTATAGATATACATCACCGCCGAACCGCGTGTGCCAGTCCACGAAAGTGGCAAAATCATGGCCTTCCTCACCAAAGGTCATGGATCTTCACAAAATATTACAGTTTCTTCCCATAGTAGTGCCTAAAAAGTGTCTTACGCAGCAGTTGCTCGAAAAGATTTGTTCCCAAAACGTGGTCAAGGACCAGTTTTGCATTGTGTTGATGGCCTAACTCTGACAGACTATACTTGTGTTATTGGTCATATGGTAAATCCCAAGAATATTACTTTCGCCTCCAAAATATCCAACAACCGCGTGTGCTCGTATCTCAAGTGAAGAACTGGTCGATAACATCACTCAACATGATCATATTCTCATCCAAGAGAAAAAGGTGCAAATAGGACCCCTAATCACCAAGCAGCAGAGAATCACAATTTCGAACGTTGCGCTACCCATTTCGTACTTTATAATAATAGAACAATTGGGTTTGTTGGGAATAAAACGCACTTTACCTGTAACGTTTTTGAGAGCTACAATTCGAGCGGAAGGATATCATGACGTCATGAGCTCCAGACGCTGCACATATATCGACCCGTGGAAAAACTACCTGAGTTTATCAAAATCAATTATGAAAACATTGCCTATTACGTATACCCAGGTAGCGGCATTCTCAAGTGTTTTCTGTGTGGCAATGGAGGCCATATACGTCAACATTGTCCTGATTTGGCTCGTAACGAACAAGAGACTCAAGAGAAGCTCGATAATCTTGAAAGTTCCACAACAATTACATAGCAGAATGAAGAGGCGACGCACAATGGGGCTGAAGACCGATTTCGGGACGAGATTCAGCACCACGCGAATTTTAAACCAATCAAACCAATTCAAACGGGCTTTTCTTCGTTTTCCCTCACTCTACAAGATACCTGCCCGGAGAATTCAATCCGGGAAGCTCTGGAGGCCCGGGATCGTGTTGAAGGGCGATCAAGACAAAAAGCAAGAAGTATCAGTTTGTACTGATGAGTGATGAATAGTTCCTCCTTACTGCAGTCATTCCCAAATCCAGGTGGGAATGTTTGAAAAGCATCTGAGGTTGAGTTGACACCTTGGAGAAACATTTTGTGAGGCCACATCGAGGTATACTCTAAGAGGTCGTGGATATCGATGATATTCGAGTACTAAGTGAGTGGGGGAGATATTGCAGAGTTCTGAAGCCCTAAGATCAAGCTCACGTATTCCTGTGACATGGGCACACACATTGTGTATCTCTAACTTATGATTTGAGCCCGCCTAGATCCCCGTACATTACCGCCAGGATCGAGGAGACTCAATTTTCGACGATTTTTGGTTGATCGACCAACACGATTCTGTGACTTCGCAGCTTCCCGAATTGAATTCTACGGGAAGGAATCTTGTAGAGTGTCAAAAGATGGAAAAGATCCCGTTCGAATCATTTCGATTGGTTGATGATTCGCGTGGCGCCGAATCTTGACCCGAAATCGATTTTTAGCCCCACTGTGCGACGGAGCAATCGGTCGTTACTCATACTACACCTGCTTTTGAATCAGACAATCCAAATGTGAATATGAACGTTGAAGATGGACAGCGAAATGAGAGTGAAAATGCGATAAGTGATGTATCTGTTGCTCAGGCTTTCGCACTCCCGCGGATACACACGGGAATCAAGAGACTTCTAAGCAGTGCCAGTGCATCAATATCTTCTGAGAGTTCAATTAGAGGAAAATCGGGAAGAAAACATGAGCAAGAATTCAAGAAACCGAAGGCAAGTGATCCAGCAACTTCTCCGGCAACCGAAACATTTCCAATCGAAGTTGTGAAAACGCAGATTCTTCCTGCGATTTCATTCTTGAAGGAAAATGATGTCAGCTATCCAATGGATACGGATCAGCTGACAAAATTTCTGTATGAAGCAAAAGGCAACCAGATCATCCTGGACCTGGCTCATTGATACTCTTCTGATACGGAGGCTATTGTCAAGATGCTAAATGACACCCACGACAATATAGAGGACCGGAATTTGAAGACTAGATTGAATAGGATCATTGAAAAAATGAGCAGACTGACTAGTGGCACACCATCATCGGGTGGTGATGATGATGCAAGTTCGATTGATGAGCTTATCGACACCTCTTGCATCCACAATGGCAGATACAACAAGAAATAATTCTTCACCCCTCCGAATTCTGTTTTGGAATGCGAGGAGCTTTCAGCAAAGAATCACAGAAATTCCATCGATCTTGAAAAACATCGATATTTTTGCTTGTGTGGAATCATGGCTGACCCGATACATCACCGTCAACGTTACTGGTTTCGTCACCTTCAGAAGAGATCGCGAAGGCGAGAAAGGAGGAGGAACCTTGCTTGTTATACATGAGAATTTAGCTTACAGAGGAATAGAGACACTAATTTCGCCGGCTGACTCAGTCGAGCTATGAGGTATTCAAATCACTAATACAAACATACCGTTCGATATCATCATATGTTACCGCTCTCCAGGTCGCGCATTATCCCAAGAGAATTGGGATACTCTCAGGGGCAATGTTAACAATCGTCCGAACTGCATACTGATGGGTGATTTCAATGCACACCATCGTAGGTGGAACTGTGATCGATCTTCGTTTACAATGATGATACAAGCAATGGAAGAGAGCGGGGGAGACGGAGTAGGTCACACCTTTTTCTCACTTTTCCCCATAAGAAAAGCATTGCGCGCGGATCCTGACAAATGCATTGCGAAGATAGGCAACTGCACCCTCATGCGTCTTTCGCTCATCCACGCTCGTCAGTCCTGTCTTTTTTTCACTCCCGCCCATAAGAATAGCGTTGCGCGCGGGATCCTGACGGAATACATTGGAAGGATAGGCTCACTCACCCGTGCTCGGCAGTTCTCTCCCGGCATAACGGATTGGACCGCACACAAATATATATCCAACATCCAAATGATATTTGAAAAATATCGAGCTCATATTTTTGAGAGAAGCACAGCCTTTCACTCTTTCAGCTCCACTCCTCTCTCTCCTTCGCGCTGACTATACTTCAGTCCTCTCTCTCTCATACCTGGCCTTCGCTCGAAATATCATTCCCTGCGAGCAGCGGTCAAGCCCGTTGCTCTCTACCCGAGCCAGTTATTTATCGATTCTTCGCTCAAAATATATTTTCACTTCGCAGAGAACTTTTTTGAATAATTTCTACAAACACCGGTTGAGCAACTTCTCTCGATCCGTTGTTTCTGCACCACCACCCTCTTTTTTGCACCTGTACCTTCGCTCACCTTTTGAAAAAGAACTTTTTTTCCCACCCCGACCCAGACATTTCAAATTTGAGTCAATTATATTTAATAATGGGAGATATTTTCTACATCTTCGAGCAAAAATACCAATGTTTCGTATGCTCGACTTTAGTATACAACTTTGTCGTGAGTGAAGTTAACGTGTTTCCACAGCAGTACCAGATCTTCTCATATTTTTGAGAAAATGTATCAACAAAATCAGCACCAACTCTGTGAGTAAAAAAAATTAATCTTTTCTATCCTCTATTGTCACGTTATATCAACTATCTACATCTCTCTCTCTCTCTCTCTCTCTCTCTCATTCACAGTCCAGCAAATCTTCTTGATGAATCTATGGTGGGCGCGTCTCGGCATGAGACGACAAGCTTCCCTGCGGAACGTTGCGTATTACCTAGAATGTCTACAGGACGTTAATGGCGTCCTTGCAATGGGAAGTTTTATGACTTTTGTCATCATCTTTGAACTCCAAAACGTCGAAGATCGCGACGAGCTAAAATTATTTGGTGCTCGTCGATACTGTGAATCGACGATTGAAATCGACTACTCCAGACATCACCATTTTTCCGTTACAGAGTCCTTCGTTTATCGTGGTAATCTCCAAGAGATATACCACATTATAAGAAATTACAACATATTACATTTGGACTTTGTCCTCGAGATTTCACGCGACTAAAGTCGCCTATTTTTGCTTAACGGGTTTTTTCACCCAATTTTTCCTTTATTTCAATGTATGCTGAAAAAGCTGTATATTTAATATTTTCTTGATTAAAATAATTTCTCTTTACGTAAGCAAGAGAAAAGACATATGTAACATTTAAATATGAATTTATAATGAATATTCATCATATTCACAACATAGAATATTCTGTCCAACTTCCTCCTTACATACATTATCCCGAGTCATTCAAAGCATATGTTCAGTAGATCAGCTATAGTCATGCGAGCACTTTAACTGTCAGCTCTTCTCATTTTTTTTCCACACTCGTGTGCATCGGAGCACGAATCCTGCATCATAGAAACTTGTGCCCCCCTTAGAGGCTTGTATTTTCCATGCATTCCTAAAGGCTCACCAGTGAGTCTCTTGCAGCAGACTCGTACGAAGCATAGTTTCTATTCCACATTAAAGCCTTTTTTTCGAGTTATTTTGTGGGCTCTCTCAACTCGTATCATCTGGGGGACACCATGTCCTGGGGTGTGACGACCCTCCGGCCCCAGTTACTGGGACACCGTACCCGGGCTTAGGCCCGAAACCGGTAGGGAAAAGACTGGCTCCGAGACTGGTGCTCGGCGCTTTGACTTCTCCCGGAAATCGCAAGGGGGGTTGGGGCATGGCGCCTCATCCCTGGGGTGTGACGACCCTCCGGCCCCAGTTACCGCCCGCCGGAGCGAGGAGACCACACATCTCCATCCGGCGCCACGGGAGTGGGTGAGTCTAGGGACTCAAATTGGGATCGCCCTCGGGCGATAACAATGCGAGCCCGTAAGACTCATCCGTCATCCTGACGGACTCTTTGGGCTTTCAGGAAGCCTAAAAGAGTCCCAAAACCCCCCACCGAGGGGTGGGCATCGGCCTTGTGCTGGGGGCCGTGCCCGAAAGTCGGTAGTCGGGGCGGAGGACTGAGCCATCACCGAGCCTGGCTCGGTGTTGGTCATCCTCCAACCCGACGCGCTGGCAGGGCGTATCCCTGCCCCGCGCCCATGGGGCAACCGGGATTGAGCCGAAAGGCAGGGACCCGGTATACAAAAGCCAATATTCCATAGCACTCTCAATATCAGTACCAACCTTTACGACAAAGATGAGCCATTGTTGAAGGACAACCCAGACCGATTTGTCCTTTTCCCAATTAAATGGCCCGAGATCTGGAAAATGTATAAGAAGGCTGAGGCATTATTCTGGACAGCCGAAGAAGTGGATTTATCGAAAGACATGAGCGATTGGGAAAAGATCAAATCAACGATTCTGAACAGCATTTTATATCTCACGTTCTTGCATTTTTCGCAGCATCTGACGGGATCGTCAATGAGAACTTACTAATGAACTTCTCACAACAAGTACAAAGTCCCGAGTCCCGATCATTTTATGGATTTCAAATTGCTATGGAGAACGTACATTCTGAAATGTACGCTCTCCTTATTGATACTTACATACGAAACCCCGAGAGGAAGATGTTTCTATTCAACGCTATCAAGAATCTCCCATGTGTCAGCCTCAAAGCAGAATGGGCCTCAAAGTGGATTGATGACAAATCTGTGACTTCTGCTGAGCGGCTTGTCGCATTCGCCGCTGTAGAGGGAATTTTTCTCAGCGGCAGTTTTGCAAGCATCTATTGGCTGAAAAGCAGATCTCTACTACCTGGACTCTCAATCTCAAATGAATTAATTTCACGTGATGAAGGATTGCATTGTGATTTTGCATGCCTGCTCTTCTCCTATATTGTACGGAAACCATCGGAAGAGCGATTGAAAGAGATTATTCTGGATGCAGTGAAGATCGAACTGAATTTTCTCACTGATGCACTGCCAGTGTCATTGATTGGTATGTACGTCAAACTCATGAGCCAGTATATAGAATTTGTTGCTGACAGACTGCTCGGGGAGCTTGGCTTTTCCAAGACTTTTCACTCATCCAATCCTTTTACATTCATTGAGGATATTTCTCTCGAAGACAAGACCAATTTCTTCGAGAAGAGAGTGGGAGAATATCGAAAGTGGGGTGTGCTTGGGGATACCACCAAGTTCACTACCGAGTGTGAATTTTAACCAGATATCTCACACATTCGCAGGTGTAAACTTGTCTGAGGCAAAATGTTCTCTATAGGGAGAGACGGTGAGCTTGAATCTTTCTATTCTTCACTCGCACTATAATACACTCATCTAAATTCCCCCCCCCCTTTTTCTGTTGCAGGTCAGCTTGAGATCATCAACTGTCTGCTGAATCATGAGACGGAATATATTTACGGGGACGCATTCGTACACTATCGTATAGCATTTCCATTCCTCGATACGATTTACGACTTTATGATATTTTTTAACATAACCAATTACCATTCAATTTTCTCACTCTTCCACTACTCTGAATAGGAGGATAGGCTTTTTGGAATCCAAGGTTTTGATAGATCTAGAACTTACTCACACTATATGATTGGTGATATCGCGGAAATTGCCGGTTTTCTCTGGTATTGTAGGTATCGAATATCAGATGTACAAGTAATACATGTAGAGATTTAGATTGGTTTGTCGGGAATAAAAGTTCAAATTTGGAGAATATATGTTATATTTATTTCAACCCATCATAAAATCGATTTTCTATCGATCCAGCTGTTCATAGATGCGGGGAGGCCCCACCATTTAACCAAAACCTTATTAGCCTTGTTTTGCAATATACGCTCCACTAAATACACATCAGGATCGTGCACTTTACTAAATTCTTCAGTATAAAATTTCCCAAAATTGGCTGATTTTGCCCATCCATCAAATGATATGTTACCGGCCATTCACTCTTATTCACACGAGCAACCTTGAAAATTTCAGCAGACCAGTTGGCTGTATATCCTTTCGAAAAGACTGTCTTGTATCGAGATACTCGCACATGATCACCAACTTTGAATTTAGCATACTTTTCTCGGCGTTTACGATTATACACTGTTTTCAATAGACTTGCTTCAATTTCTCGCTATTTAGCAGATCTTTTCTATACTTGAGCCGCTTGCATACCTATTGTCCTATGTTTATCACAAAAGTTGTATTCTTTCAAGAGTGGGTCAATTATATCCAACCACTTGTAGTTCCCTCTCAGTGAGAAATAACGGTACATTTTACTCTTGATTGTTCTTATGGAGCGTTCTACTACGGACAATTTACAGACAAAGTATGTCAAGTAATGATTGATATTCCGTTCCTTCATGAGTTGACTGAATTTAGCGTCACAGAATTCCGTACACTGATCACTCTGCACGTTTTTAGGCTGACGACCTTCTGTGTCTAGAATTGATTTGAACGCCTCACACATGCAACGTCGTATTTTTAATAAATTTAGGATGGGTGGAATTTTATATTCCACACCTGCTTGGTGACGAGACCTACCTTTGCTCCAGCCAAAAACAGCGTTCCTTCTGCTTTGCAAAACGTCTCGTTCGAAGAAAATAATAATAAATGGTGCTTTCGTTACTCAATAAAAATAGTCGATTTATCAATTAATGATCAAAATCTTGCTTATTTACTGGTATAATCAAATATAAATGATAATCAAAATTCTTTGTTTTATAGTTATCAAAAAAAAATACGACTTGCTTTACTATTGCTACAGGAAATGATAAAAGAAATTATCGCGAGCACCGTTCTTTTATAATGGAAGCAATAATCAGAAATAATAAAGTTTCGAATAATAGGGTCACTCACTGGGTTATGGTTATATCAGGGTCTATAAATAATGAGTCTAGTAAAATGCTCTTTGCATTGGCTGGTTTTATTATCAACTAAATAAGATTCAGATAGGTAATAATTATCAGATTCACAAAATGATATAAATGATCACAATAAGGCCAGTATCTTGGAAATAAAACAGGTATATTACAATTTTTATACTCAAATTAGAGAATGTTAAATTGAAAAGAGAAAAACGGAATTGATTGAATATAGACTCAACTTCCAAATGATAATTCTGCCAGATGGGCTGAAAGATCCTAGAGAACTCAACACTGCTGATTTTCAAACCAAAAAAACTACTTCTAGATGCACCTAATAAATCAGGTTGCAACGCGTCTGTATCAGGGAGATACATAAAGGTAAGTACAAATTACTAATCCTCACTCGCCCACTAGCTTCCCCATACGTTGGGAAATATACGGGTTAAGCGCAAAATCCCGGTCGGGAGAACGCACGGGACTAGAAAGAAAACTTCGTAAATTGTTCACTAGCGCGTTAGTATTATTTCTGAAAACGGCGTGCTAAAAGGTGCACAATTATTTTCATGAACTACGGCAGCTCTGCTCGGCGCCACTGTGAGCTTATATGTGCACAGGTGCTATGAGCGAGCGTCTCTACCAAATGATAAATTTGGAGATATTTTCGCCGTTAGTTCATGAAAATGGAGTGTGAAAATTAGCTGGATCGCCTTTTGCAAGCTTCAATATAGAAAGCTTCAAAATGGCGGATCTGTCTCCTCTAGGCGTACTAGGGATGCAGCTTTTTTCCACAGGAGAGAGATAGGATGTGAAGGATTTTATCTCGTTGCTCTGACTCAAGTTACTTTGCTATCTAGCCCTTGGCATCGATAGATTTCGCTAAGAGTCGGTCTCCTCAGATTTTTAAAAAAAAAATCAGGGATACGAGCGTTGAAATAGGAAGGAAATTTAGAGTATAATTACCTTTATGCTCCACGTAAATTCAGGTCTAGCCTTAGCATCAACGAGAAATCACGAGTTGCGGTCTCCTCTAATCACGCGTGATTAGGGATTCGGTAATTAGAAAAGATGAGGAAAGGCGTGTGTTGGTTAAATAAATTAATACAATGGTGCGGACTTACAGGCACAAGGATTGCGTGAGCGCGGATACATCCGCGCGGCCTCGACGAGCTCGACGACGTGACCTCCGGGGCGTTGTAATAGCAGCGAGCTGGTACTGCAAAAAGCCCAGGAATGGTGTGCCGGAACGACGTAGGTAGCTCACGATGCCCTTGGAGAAGTTGCAAAACTGTAATGGTGTGCAGCGATACCCGCACCTGACCCGCGTCGCAGTACCTGGAGCTCTTCTTCAGGAGTAGATGTTTCCAGGTTGGTTGTTGAGACGTAAGTGCCGCTTTCGGAGCTCGTCTCCGACCTCGCAAGCTTTCGCGCCGCCGAACTTCAACCCCCGCTCAGCCATGCGCAGAGACGAAATCACATTTACACGCGACAGCCGCTTTGCGCGGCTTGGGTTGAATCGTAGGGAAAGGGCAGGGCCCTTCTAGTTTCCGTACTCACCCCCTTTCAACCGTAATAGGGGAGGAAAAAAGGGGAAAACTTTTCTGTCTCTATTCATATTTCCACATGACCCCTGTTTCCCCCTCTCTCGAGTAATCGAAACACGATTCTTACAAACAGATTGTGAAAAGCGTGCAATTGCTTTCCCAATCTGCTTGTAATGAGCTTTTCAATTACTATGTGCTTGCAAATGCGCGGCTACTTGGCACTTGCGCACAGAATGAGAGAGAGAGAGAGACAGCAACAAGTGGTGTCGTCTGCTTCGTTGTGATGCCCGGCGCCTCGGCGATGGCGTGACGTGGTGCAAGTTGTCCTGGTGTTATAGTAAATGGTGAAAACTCTGTGAGTGTTGTGACAGGTGTTTTGTGCAGCTAATTTACCTGGGGAGCCACCAAAACAGCAGCGGCAACGTGTCGTGCTGATGCTGAGTCGGCGTGCATGCCGCAAGCAAAGGCATTTCAGCTGCAAAAACACCTGTCGGAAATCGGGTAAGTACTCACCTATGAGGGTTTTTCACTGCGGTTTTTTGCATGTACTACTTAGATAAGGTCCCCCGGCAACCCTTTATCACATTACATTCCCTAAATAGGATGTACTTTTTGCATGCGCAAGGTTAGAATGGGAGCCGGTTTCCCTATGTATTAGCATGGGGCTGTCTTTGGCAGTCACCAAAATGTCTCAAGTTTGGGCTTCTTGGCACTAAATGCATGGGTGACTATGCTTAAAAGGCTATAAAAAATGCTAGCTTTTAGATGCACCAACTCCCATACACCTAGGATAATTCAGTCTCAAATTTCACAGGTAACCTCTTTTGCGGTTTTTAAGAACGGAGGTCTGGTTCGACTACGAACTTGGTCTGGGGCCTACTGGAGGTGTCAGAGTGGATTCTACAGGTTCTCAGCATCATCATCAACTATGTGAGACCACTCTTAACATGTTTTAATCAATTATTGATGGAAATGAGGTGAGTAATGTAAATCTCCGAACTTGGGTATCATACTTTTTCCAGTCATTTGGAACGTTATGTGTAAGATGATACTTATATGTGAATCAGCTGATTGAAAATAGGCCTTAGTCTTAGTCAAACATAATTCTAATGTAATTTTGTGGTTTTCAGGCATCTGAAGTGGAAACCTGTAGTTGCAGCTGCTTGAACAACCACACTTTAGGTACTCCTCGACCTCTGATCCCCACCTTATCTGGCACTTGAAAGGACGTTGGCTTTAAATCTTTTTTAAGGTAAGACTAATTTTACCAATTTTTCTGATGTGAAATTATAGGTTACCTTGACTTATGAATCTTTCTTTCCAGTTTCATAACAAACTTTATCTTACAGGTTGTGATCAGTACCTTGGTTTGGTACTGGTTGAAATGTTGAAATAAAGCTAATAATTTTTTGTGTGTTCTAGGTAACTGCTGGAGCTTGCGGAGGAATACCCAGGGACCACAAGGATCATCAGGACATCCACCGGTAACTCTCAGCAGCCAGACCTAAGGGATTTTGGATTTTGACTCAACGATTGCTGAATCTTGTGAGATATTGTTCCTCACAGCCAAGGTGTGTTGCCAATTGAGAATTTTTTATACACAAATGCATGGAATTAACTTTATTATTTTTGAATCTTGTACTAATTCAGAATATTTTTTTTTTTAGGAACTGGACATCATAAACTAAAGTAAAATATTGATTCATAATAAAGAAAATTAAAGCTTCTTCTATATTCAATTCGCGTTAAATCTTCTCCTAAAATTAACTATAAATATGCAACTATAAATTTACAAAATTATAAAAAACTGAACCGTTGCATATGTCCCCCTGAAATTAAATTGCAATTTTGCAATAGTCAAAATTCGAATTGATTTCACATCTCAAAACGCTTCTCCTTTTCACAACTATTTACCTCTAGAATAGGAACATTTGTCTTACTGTTGATGAATTTATACATTATACCTAGTATTTCGACATTTCAGAAAAATTTCAAAGAATGAGAGTATGATATAAACTATTTACAAAGGAAACTTGAAATATATACATAGATGTGCTTAAATAGATGTGGGCGAGTAGTCCATAGCGGTGATTGTAATTAACTCTGGTGAGCTACTCAAAAAACTTTCTGCCGCAAATGGATGTACACGGGGCGATAGATCCACACCACCGTCCGAAGAGGACTGGACGACAGACTGTCCATTCAGGAGGCTGGGCAACTGTCTGGCTGTCTTATCACTCAGCAACTCTTCCTCAGGCGGGGGATTTCGTCGAAATCGCCTCACATATCCTGCGCGGTATTTTCGCCGTAGTGGCCCCGTGGGTAGCGGCCCGTCGTCTTTAAAAAACTCGACGTCCATTTTCATGGCCAAGATGATCTCCTTCTTGATACGGAAGATTGTACGGGCTCGCAAGAGGGAGTTAACGTGGTTTATGGTCGTCTTGACCACCTCATCCACCAAGTCCTCCGCCTGCTTGATTCCCGCATCGATGTCGGACAGCTGGTCACATGGTGAGCTGATCAATCTGCTCCCAGTGTCAGGATGGGTTGATGGTGGAAACTGGCTAGGCGTTATTGCTCCCCCCTCCTCCAGTCCTCGTGTCCGCCCATCAGTCAACTCGATCTTGGGATGAACGTCGAATGAATTAGTTAATGAACTTGAGCGAGAGGCTTCCGAAGTACTCCTACCACGACCTTTTTTCTTTTGTTGAGTGAACAATTCGTCAACTACTCATGTGAGTTTTGCCGTCCTTTTCTCCTTGTTTTTACCAGCAACCAAAATTTCATGTATTGCCTACATACCTTCTCTTTTTGACTGTGTAGCCCATTGCAGCATAGGAGGCGGCTCGCTCCCTTGCTGCTGACTTGTTTTGCAAGCGCTGCTGCTTCCTGGCCAAGCGCTGCTCCCTCCGGGCGACCTTCTCTTCTTGTTTCTGAAGATGGTGCTTGAGGAGTCTCTCGTACACATCGAGCTTCTCTTCGATGAGGTGCATTATACCCCACACTTCCTTCAGGTACCTCCTGGTGTCGGCCTTGAGCTGTTTGACGCTCTTTTTTGCGCTCTTGTTCTTTCGTCGATGGTGATGTTTGGTGGTGTCTCCCACTGCTTTCGGGGACATCTAGATAAAATAAAATCAAGGAGAATGAACAGCCAATCAGTAGAAAAGCTATATGTGCTGGTTACTCCCCCTGCGTCTATCATGTTCGGTTCTCTGCGCGTAGCCCTAGTGGAGGTTCTCGAAGTCAGCCCATGATTCCTCGTTCGAAATCACCAAGCAATCGTCATCTGACTCCTGAATCTCTTCGCGGCTCTGCCTAAGCGGGGGTTCAGGAACCGCTGCTATTGGAGTTCTAACCGGAGGGTTGATTCTCGCCAGACGCTTCCTGGCTCTAACTCGGGCCCTATGAAGATTCCTCCTCGCTTTCCTTTTCAATCGCCTAGCTTCTGACACCGGCATTTAATCTGAAACTAAAGAATTCTTCTTCATTCATCCGCTGATGAACTCTCGACAGCTTTCACCTGTGGACGAAAATAGGGTCTCAAACTTGAGCCGTGGAACATACCGCGGTCGATGTTGTTTTCATTGTCGAATAATCGAAACGTCGACCTGCCTATGATTTTTCTAATGATGTAAGGTCCTTCATAAAGAGCAAGTAGTTTGGACGAGATCCCCTTGTCAGCTGATGAAACGTTACACGCGCGTACCAGGACTTCCTGACCTTCATGGAACTCGGTTATGGTGTTTTTCTCGTTCAGCGCGAGGGCTCTACGTTCTCCTTTCTTGGAAATTCTCTCATGCACCCACACTAATTTTTGTTCGTAGGGGATGTCCTTCCTTTCAGGTGGATTTATCCATTTTTTCCCAAAAACGTGTGGGCGTCTTGTTGAGGTGGATTTCTAAAGGAGTAGCCTCAATTGTGTCCTGGTAAACCTCATTAAGGCAATCTTGGACGAAAGGTACCCAGTTCGCCCATGATTTGTGTTTGTGGCCGGCCAACACTCTAAAAAATCTAGAGATCTCACGATTGGTTCTTTCCACTAAATTCGATTGGGGATGCCGGATCGCGGACATGACGACCATTATGCCCTCAGACTCTAATTTCGTGACCCACTTTGGTGATTGAAATTGCGAACCATGATCACATATAATTTTTCGGGGTTTGCCATACTTTGGTACATAATCGTCAAAAAGTCTGCTAATCGTTATGCTTGTTGTCGCCCTTCTTATCGCGTACAACGCTACGAACTTAAAAAATACATCGATCGCTGCCAAAATGTATTTCACGCCCCCTCTAGACGTCGGCAATGGCCCGTAAAAATCAATGGACAGAAGGTCCCCCGGTCCGGACGGTACCATTGGCCTAGTTTCAACGTGAATTTTTCTTGTGAAAATCTTATTTCTCTGACAGGTGTCGCATGATCTTAGGATGTTCACCACTTTTTTTCTGATGTTTGAATGAAAAAAAGATTCTTCGATCATTCGTGTCACTTTCAAGCTACCGATGTGTCCGTACATCTCATGAATTTCGGTCACAAATTCGCGTAACATGTCCGTTGGTAATACCATTCGCTCTTGTCCCACCTCTCCTTTGACTAGTACATTCTCGTGAATTGAAAAGTCGCGGACTACGTCACCCTTTTCCAAAGATTCCAGGATGACGCGAAGCTTGAGATCTTTTCTTTGTTCGTCAGCAAAGTTCTTGAAACGAGTACGCAGATGGGCTGATGGTTTTCGCGCCGCCATGATACTTATGAGCATATCGTTTGGTTTTTTGACCTCATCCCCATATGGAGTACGGCTTAATGTGTCAGCTGCCACATTGTCCTTGCCCTTGATATACTCGATTCGGACATCGTAATCCTGTATCGCGAGCATCCACCTTGTCAATCTACTATTAAGGAATTTGCACGTGAAGAGATACGACAGAGCTTGATGATCACACATCACGCGTACCTTAGCGCCGTACACATATGAACGGAATTTGCCTAGCGCCCATACAATCGCGAGAAGTTCTAGCTCTGTAGTAAAGTACCCTCGTTCGGAACCCTTAAGGGATCGACTAGCCATCGAAACCACCCTCGTCTCACCCTCATGCTCTTGAGCAAGGATAGCACCCAATGACTGCTGGCTACTATCTGTGAACAAAATGTAACCGCGGTCTTTTTTTGGATGTGCTAAAAACAATTCTTCAGAAAAAATGTCTTTGACCCTTCGGAAAGCCGTTTCTTCCTCGTCGCGCCATCTCCATTTTACCCCTGTTCTAAGCAGTTCGAAAAGCGGGGAGAACTCTTCAGCAAGTTTATCAGTGAACTTAGCACAAAAGTTGGTCAGGCCTAAAAACCCCTTCAATTGACGTGTGTTCTTTGGCCTGGGAAAACCCTTTATGCAATTAATTTTTTCTGGGTCAGGCATGATACCCTCCACCGTTAGAATGTGTCCTAAGAATTTAATCATCTCACGGCAAAACTCGACTTTCCTGAAATTGATCGTTATGCCTTCCTCCAAAAAAGCTTGGAAAAACCTTTCTAGGTGGCACAGATGTTCCTCGAAGTTTTGTGAAATGACTAGCCAATCGTCTACAAAGTCTCTCAGGAATTCGTGTAATCTACTCAGAATGTTATAAGCTGCCTTTTTTAACGCGGCCCCGCTAATTTTCATTCCGAATGGTATAACTGTGTGCTGCCACACTATTCCCCTATGGGCGAAGCTCGTCAGGTAACGCGACACTTTTACAAGGGTTACCTGATGGAAGCTAGCCACTAAGTCAAAACTTGACATAATGCCTATGTTTGCACACCGACGGATCAGTTCCTCCATTTCCTCGGACCCCTCGTAGTCGTCTTCGATGCACTGATTGACTTCGCGAGCGTCCAGGCATAAGCGTACTTGACCGTTCCGTTTAATGACCACGACGAGTGGGTTTAGGTATTGACTCGTGGATCGCTCGATCAGACCAAGCTCGAACATTTTTTGAATCTCGTTCGGCGCGGGGCTAATTCGATCATCGAATCTATTTTCTATTTGTTGGACTGATAGTTGGCGCATTTCTTGGAGGTCGCTAACTTTTACAGAAATACTGCTGTAATCAATGTGGCATTTTTTGAATTGACTTGGAAAGTAACGATACTTCTACCTACATCGATATTCGCCAGAAGTCTTTTCAAAGTGTCTATTCCTAAGATGCATTTCTGTAGCAATCTGGGAACCACCAGAAAATCGATTTTGGTTTTCAAGTCCCCCAGACTCACATCAGCTCGAAATTGTAATTTTATACGCGCCGATTTTTCTCCCGTGAACCCGCAGGCTTGCAAGCCAGTGATTGGGAGCGTTGCGCACATTTTCCAAAGGCCGTGGTATTTTGAGTACACGTCACTCGCAATGCAGGTGAGTTTACTACCGGTGTCTATCAACGCTTTGATTTTAATGCCCTCGATTGTTAACTCGATCTCGGGGCAGTCTACTTTCTCTTCAACCACCTTCTCATCAACGAAACTCGATTCGTCAAGGAGTTCATCCCGAGCGAAAACCGAATTGACTTCGTAATGGTTACCAACGTCTGACGTGATTTTACCAAAATTTTGCTCATGCTCAGTACTTGAATGACCTTCCCGCGTGGCTTTATCCGTTGCATGACCTATTTGAGACGCCTCCACAATGTCCATCTCAAATGTCCTTACCGCGGGTTTCAATGCAACGGTTTGTCGTTTCCCGACTGTTCTATTTCATCGGAATCATTGCTCTCTTCGATTTCAATTTCGTTAACCGACCGGCGCTGATCGCCACGGGGCGGGAAGTTGCGCGACGCACTCGGATCACGCGATTGATATGGGCGGTCTCTAGATAACACTTGATGCGTTTGATCGCTAGTGGACTGATTTTTACCGCCCGATTTATTCCCATCTGGGTGAAGCGCTGAGGAACGGTACGGTCCTCTATCGGAGCTCTGGCTCTGATTTGCGATTTTGGTGGCATCGTTCGAGCTATTTAGTCGACTGAGGTCCGCGACTGGTCGTTGATTTTGCGTCTGTCCCCCGCGCGAAAATCTCGATTCGTTTGACCGCTGTTGATTCTGGTTGCGCGAGAAATGGCCATCGCCACGGAAATCTACGTATTTTGTACCAGGTTGCAATGAATTCAACGTCTTCGCGGAGTCCAGTTTTTCTAGGAGATTCAGGAAGGTATCGAAATCACCGCAATTCTTTATCAACACCGCTTGCTGCACGGTGTCGTCAAAGTGGCTCGACATTTTTTCTACAATCAACTCCGGTGAATAGTTGTCGGGTAGCTGAATTACTTGATTGTACAATTTTGTCGCATACTCAGCGCGACTCAGATTTTTCTCGGCCGCGTAGCTTCCGAATTCAAGTTCGCGACGGACCTTATCCTGCTCGCGAGGATTCCAATACTTTGCCATGAATTTACTTTTAAAATCACTCATAGAGAAAACCTCGTTTTCCGCGTAGTACCACCATTCGCGCGCGTGGCCCTTAAGAGCTTGCCCGATTGCTAACTTCATGGTGTCTTCGTCACAATTCAACGCAGACATGTATGTCCATATATCGTCCATGAAACGAGCTGGTTTCTCAAACGGTTCCGCCCCGAACGTAGGTATGTCTAGCTTGACTTTCGGATAAATCGAAGGTTTATTGCTATTTCCGCCGATTCCTTTCCGCGCGACTTCCTTAATTTCCTTCTTTGCTTTTTCAAGGTCGCTTTCGAGGTTACGGTATCGTTCATTGGACTGACTGATAAACGTACTACACCCATCTACCAGGCCCGTCAGATTTTCAATACAAGTGGAATTATGCACTACCCGTTGGTCCAGCTGTTCGGCTTGGTTCCCCGCAGTCGCTGCGAGCTCTGAAACGTATCTAATGTCCCCCTCTGCGACCTCGAGTCTCTCTGAATGGTTTTTTAATACGTCGGTCATCTCCCTACACGCCCTATCTAATTTGACGCTCAACTTTTCGATGTTCGAGAGTCTCAAAGCTTGCGCATCTAAATTGGATTGGAGAGCTTGTTGACGATTTTTCATGCCTAGCAGGATACCCGACGTGTCCGTTTGGACCCCAGCTGACACGTTATCTAAATTATTTCCCAGATTTTGGTTGAACGCTGGGAACGGAAATTGTGGCCGTGGCGCAGGTTGATTAATCTGTAAACCGGGGGGTGCGCTACGCGGTCCATCTGTCGGATTCAGACTCGAAGAGTCCCCCGAGCTCTGCGTGCTATTCTCTAAAACATCCTCGGCCTGTATGCGGAGACGCGAGCCACCCGAATTACCTGCGGGTCCCGACGGCAAACGCTCCGGATTGTTTCGGTCATCATTTTCAGGTTCATCTATCAGGGACGGATTAGATCGCGTCGCGCGTCGATCATTCGTAGGCATGGTAAGTTTCCTCGGTCTACCGCGACCTCGTCCGCCTCTACCTCGGCCGGCTCCGGATGCCGTTGTCGCATTCCTTTCGACCGTTTCACTATTCTCTGCCGCGTTCGACGCGTTTTGATTGTCGGATTTCCCCGAATCAGACATTTTGTTACGTGTAAGTCCTCAAGTTCTAGTTACTAATGTTCAATTCCAAGGACAAAATCAAAGCAGGAGCTTGTATGATTTTTTTTTTTCTTTTATTATTCGGGACCCAAACCTAACACAGTGAGTGCCCCACGTTGGGCGCCAATATGCAATGTCGTATTTTTAATAAATTTAGGATGGGTGGAATTTTATATTCCACACCTGCTTGGTGACGAGACCTACCTTTGCTCCAGCCAAAAATAGCGTTCCTTCTGCTTTGCAAAACGTCTCGTTCAAAGAAAATAATAATAAATGGTGCTTTCGTTACTCAATAAAAATAGTCGATTTATCAATTAATGATCAAAATCTTGCTTATTTACTGGTATAACCAAATATAAATGATAATCAAAATTCTTTGTTTTATAGTTATCAAAAAAAATACGACTTGCTTTACTATTGCTACAGGAAATGATAAAAGAAATTATCGCGAGCACCGTTCTTTTATAATGGAAGCAATAATCAGAAATAATAAAGTTTCGAATAATAGGGTCACTCACTGGGTTATGGTTATATCAGGGTCTATAAATAATGAGTCTAGTAAAATGCTCTTTGCATTGGCTGGTTTTATTATCAACTAAATAAGATTCAGATAGGTAATAGTTATCAGATTCACAAAATGATATAAATGATCACAATAAGGCCAGTATCTTGGAAATAAAACAGGTATATTACAATTTTTATACTCAAATTAGAGAATGTTAAATTGAAAAGAGAAAAACGGAATTGATTGAATATTGACTCAACTTCCGAATGATAATTCTGCCAGATGGGCTGAAAGATCCTAGAGAACTCAACACTGCTGATTTTCAAACCAAAAAAACTACTTCTAGATGCACCTAATAAATCAGGTTGCAACGCGTCTGTATCAGGGAGATACATAAAGGTAAGTACAAATTACTAATCCTCACTCGCCCACTAGCTTCCCCATACGTTGGGAAATATACGGGTTAAGCGCAAAATCCCGGTCGGGAGAACGCACGGGACTAGAAAGAAAACTTCGTAAATTGTTCACTAGCGCGTTAGTATTATTTCTGAAAACGGCGTGCTAAAAGGTGCACAATTATTTTCATGAACTACGGCAGCTCTGCTCGGCGCCACTGTGAGCTTATATGTGCACAGGTGCTATGAGCGAGCGTCTCTACCAAATGATAAATTTGGAGATATTTTCGCCGTTAGTTCATGAAAATGGAGTGTGAAAATTAGCTGGATCGCCTTTTGCAAGCTTCAATATAGAAAGCTTCAAAATGGCGGATCTGTCTCCTCTAGGCGTACTAGGGATGCAGCTTTTTTCCACAGGAGAGAGATAGGATGTGAAGGATTTTATCTCGTTGCTCTGACTCAAGTTACTTTGCTATTTAGCCCTTGGCATCGATAGATTTCGCTAAGAGTCGGTCTCCTCAGATTTTTAAAAAAAAAATCAGGGATACGAGCGTTGAAATAGGAAGGAAATTTAGAGTCTAATTACCTTTATGCTCCACGTAAATTCAGGTCTAGCCTTAGCATCAACGAGAAATCACGAGTTGCGGTCTCCTCTAATCACGCGTGATTAGGGATTCGGTAATTAGAAAAGATGAGGAAAGGCGTGTGTTAGTTAAATAAATTAATACAATGGTGCGGACTTACAGGCACAAGGATTGCGTGAGCGCGGATACATCCGCGCGGCCTCGACGAGCTCGACGACGTGACCTCCGGGGCGTTGTAATAGCAGCGAGCTGGTGCTGCAAAAAGCCCAGGAATGGTGTGCCGGAACGACGTAGGTAGCTCACGATGCCCTTGGAGAAGTTGCAAAACTGTAATGGTGTGCAGCGATACCCGCACCTGACCCGCGTCGCAGTACCTGGAGCTCTTCTTCAGGCGTAGATGTTTCCAGGTTGGTTGTTGAGACGTAAGTGCCGCTTTCGGAGCTCGTCTCCGACCTCGCAAGCTTTCGCGCCGCCGAACTTCAACCCCCTCTCAGCCATGCGCAGAGACGAAATCACATTTACACGCGACAGCCGCTTTGCGCGGCTTGGGTTGAATCGTAGGGAAAGAGCAGGGCCCTTCTAATTTCCGTACTGACCCCCTTTCAACCGTAATAGGGGAGGAAAAAAGGGGAAAACTTTTCTGTCTCTATTCATATTTCCACATGACCCCTGTTTCCCCCTCTCTCAAGTAATCGAAACACGATTCTTACAAACAGATTGTGAAAAGCGTGCAATTGCTTTCCCAATCTGCTTGTAATGAGCTTTTCAATTACTATGTGCTTGCAAATGCGCGGCTACTTGGCACTTGCGCACAGAATGAGAGAGAGAGAGACAGCAACAAGTGGTGTCGTCTGCTTCGTTGTGATGCCCGGCGCCTCGGCGATGGCGTGACGTGGTGCAAGTTGTCCTGGTGTTATAGTAAATGGTGAAAACTCTGTGAGTGTTGTGACAGGTGTTTTGTGCAGCTAATTTACCTGGGGAGCCACCAAAACAGCAGCGGCAACGTGTCGTGCTGATGCTGAGTCGGCGTGCATGCCGCAAGCAAAGGCATTTCAGCTGCAAAAACACCTGTCGGAAATCGGGTAAGTACTCACCTATGAGGGTTTTTCACTGCGGTTTTTTGCATGTACTACTTAGATAAGGTCCCCCGGCAACCCTTTATCACATTACATTCCCTAAATAGGATGTACTTTTTGCATGCGCAAGGTTAGAATGGGAGCCGGTTTCCCTATGTATTAGCATGGGGCTGTCTTTGGCAGTCACCAAAATGTCTCAAGTTTGGGCTTCTTGGCACTAAATGCATGGGTGACTATGCTTAAAAGGCTATAAAAAATGCTAGCTTTTAGATGCACCAACTCCCATACACCTAGGATAATTCAGTCTCAAATTTCACAGGTAACCTCTTTTGCGGTTTTTAAGAACGGAGGTCTGGTTCGACTACGAACTTGGTCTGGGGCCTACTGGAGGTGTCAGAGTGGATTCTACAGGTTCTCAGCATCATCATCAACTATGTGAGACCACTCTTAACATGTTTTAATCAATTATTGATGGAAATGAGGTGAGTAATGTAAATCTCCGAACTTGGGTATCATACTTTTTCCAGTCATTTGGAACGTTATGTGTAAGATGATACTTATATGTGAATCAGCTGATTGAAAATAGGCCTTAGTCTTAGTCAAACATAATTCTAATGTAATTTTGTGGTTTTCAGGCATCTGAAGTGCAAACCTGTAGTTGCAGCTGCTTGAACAACCACAACTTAGGTACTCCTCGACCTCTGATCCCCACCTTATCTGGCACTTGAAAGGACGTTGGCTTTAAATCTTTTTTAAGGTAAGACTAATTTTACCAATTTTTCTGATGTGAAATTATAGGTTATCTTGACTTATGAATCTTTCTTTCCAGTTTCATAACAAACTTTATCTTACAGGTTGTGATCAGTACCTTGGTTTGGTACTGGTTGAAATGTTGAAATAAAGCTAATAATTTTTTGTGTGTTCTAGGTAACTGCTGAAGCTTGCGGAGGAATACCCAGGGACCACAAGGATCATCAGGACATCCACCGGTAACTCTCAGCAGCCAGACCTAAGGGATTTTGGATTTTGACTCAACGATTGCTGAATCTTGCGAGGTATTGTTCCTCACAGCCAAGGTGTGTTGCCAATTGAGAATTTTTTATACACAAATGCATGGAATTAACTTTATTATTTTTGAATCTTGTACTAATTCAGTATATTTTTTTTTTTAGGAACTGGACATCATAAACTAAAGTAAAATATTGATTCATAATAAAGAAAATTAAAGCTTCTTCTATATTCAATTCGCGTTAAATCTTCTCCTAAAATTAACTATAAATTTACAAAATTATAAAAAACTGAACCGTTGCACACACATCTGAGGCATTTTTTCTCTTAACCTTTACGCACCAAGCATATTTTGAGAGAACGTCTATTACAGCCAAGATATAATTGTACCCCTTATTGGATTTAGAATGCTGTAACATACTAATTAAATCAATCTGCCAACAATCATCCATCGAACGAACAATTACTTTCCGTCGTGAGAAAAATCGCCTTGCAGGCTTATGCAACTCGTTCACCAATCGCACTTTTTCAGCACTAAATTTATCCATTGTGTGTGTTGGACGTGATAATTCCAACTGATTTTCAGAGATTCTAAATTCATCAATTTATACCTCGTGAGAGATTTGAAAAAGGAGTGGGGAGGGAGTTGCGATGGAATAACAACACCATTTTTCCATGGATTTTTTTTATTTATGTGCACATAGATACATAGAGAGAGAGACGGAAATTATTCGTCCGTGTGCTTTTTATTCTTCAAGTGATACATATGTTGTGCGGTACGTAGTGCACATCTGAATGATGAATTATCGTGGAATTTGCAAGGGGCGTAGTTATAGTCTCTGTCAAAATAACCATCACTCTCACCACCACACTTTTCGTATATATTTTTCAGTCAAAATGATGTATTGTGCTTGAAATTTCCGGGTAGAAGTTAACGTAGCCAATACTTTTTCTCATCACAATTCACATAGACGAGATTCATTCTAAAGACCGAGCGTGCTGTTTCCAATTCCCGTGCTATTCCAGCAACTTTTTGATCCCAATGCGTGGAACCCGCACCCCATGGTATATTATGCCCATAGTTGAAATGATGGATCATATTCTTGAGCTCGCGAGTCTCTAGATTTTTTATGTCATAGGGTGGTTCAATTGTATAGTGCAGCGGCTCATAGGTCTTGATGCATTCTTTCAGCTCTTGATTGATCAGAGCAATTTCATTGGGAATGAACACCTGTTTAGCATATCCAATCGTATAGCCTTGCATATCGATGAAGATGTAATTTGCACGCATGGGGTAAGCCTTGTCAAGATCACTCATGTCGAATCGCCCACAAACGTCGTGAGACGTGTGGTGGGATTTTTTCTTCTTCTTTCCCCCCACCTCAGACCCCATGTCATCTGCTGTTGTTGTTGTTGTCGACTGCTGAAGAAAAGCTCTCAAATTATCTTTTGAACCATACTCGTCAGTGGATTATATTTAACAATCTTGTCGTGGATGATGATGCAATACGCTGTCGTATTTTTCGGGATATTTTCCTTGAATTCTAGTTCCAAACGAATGTCAACGACCGACGATTTCACCGATTCATCTTGTTCTGAAATGTCCAAGGCTATTATCGGATATTTATCGATAAAATCCGCCATACTCATAGACAGACTTGCATTTTCCGTGTCGTAATAGCTCTGTCTAAAAGATTTGAGCATCTGATAGAGAATTGAAGTATTCCTCGAATTATCAAAATCCAAATGCATGTGCTCAGAGGGATAGACCTCGGAATTGAGGAAAAGTTTAACGTTTGTCAGCTTGCAGTGATCAAATTTCACTGCACTCTTCTTGCGATTGTTACGTCTGCCAGTTTGAAAAGCGATTATGATGTAGCGTGGCTTTTCCATCTGACTAGTGCTTTTTATCGGCCATATCAACTGTGAAGTATTTTCCGGTAATGATGGATATTCAACTGAATCCCATGATCTGAATGATAGATATATAGGTGTTCCACATTCCAAGATTTTCGAAAGACGTAATTTTATTAAATTTGCTGGATAGACATGGGGTATGTTGAGCGTTACCGCTGACAAGTTTATCACTGGGTTGCACTCATCTTTGGTGGTCATCACACAATCATTATCGTTTTTCGATCTCAGCAGGACGATATCGAATTTTGCATGAGCAATCACACGCGTGTAATCCTCACAAAAACCAAACATTTTATTCAATGGCAGTGCAAAGTTGAAGCCAAAACCTGTGCTGATTGTGTAGTCTCCAGAATGGTATGCTCCCCCCGACAGGCTCTTTTCCTCATCAGCAGAAAGTGATGCGATATTTTACATAAGCGTGACAATCCCAACATTTTCAGTCTCATCAATGATAAATAGTTAATTTCAATACGAGCACTTTCAAACATGAAACACGGGAAATTATTGACAAGAATGATATTTGCCTCAGTGTCAAACGCTATATTACCAGCTATGTATAAATAAGCTCCACTTGGTAACAAATAGACGTCATTGCTCGATACGGTGATTCTAATTTCATCATTCCTCGACAGATTTTGGAAATAAAAGGGTTGATATTCACGAACCAGGCGTTTTGTTATACGCTCATCCTTCACAGGTGGCTTAGTTATATCCAGGATGTCGGAACGGGTAGCCATTTTTCTCCACTTTATAGCCCAGAGATTGTAGAAAAATGGTACTTTCACGAGTGAGTGGAGATCTTCTGGAACCCTTGAATGTGTGTCTCACTCGACTCACCTCAGACGACTGAGACGTGAGTGACTTTTCAGCTGTATTATATACGTACATTCCTCCTCTTTCTCTCCCTTAAATGAAATCTCATAGTAATTTCTTCCCCGCGATTGTTAATAAGGTCACTGTTCTGATCCAAAAGTCTTATGCAGATATTTTGTATATCATTCGCTCTCGTTTGCGAATACAAAATGTTTTTAGGTTCTTTTGTATACTGCTCAACCGCCTTCACCTGATGGGTTGAAAATTCATAGATTGTGTAGCACGGGGATCCATTGAAGTATCTGCCACGAATCAGATTGCACTCAACTCTCACAACATTCACTCGACTGATTTTCACTATGTGATTAGATGTGTGCCACTCGTGAGCTGGTAATGTGCATTTTTCGAACCCCAAAAGACGTGCTAGGCTATTTTCAGGGGTGAAATCAATGTCGTGATGGGAGAAGATCTCACAATGTAGAGAGTTCTTGTTGACACGAATGAAAATTGATCTCTTAGTCAAGCCTCGCGGGATATCAACATCTAGCACTTCTTCTGCGTAGATCTTGAGTGGCACCCTCGGTGGTATATGCTCCTGCAGAAGTTCTTCAATGTCAGCAATCTCATAGGTCCCAGTGGGTATCTCTAATTTCTGATCTTCCCAGTAGAAGTAGTTGTTCCTCCAATCGATGTTTGGAATTGCGTGGTATGTCGTTAGATCAACCAAACCCAATTCATAGATCTTATTGGGAGACAGGTGCTCCTTGAGTTTGATGTTTTGATCGATGTATGTGGAGGTATTCGACACCACAAAGACCTCACTCATGACTGACTACGTATGACCACTGCACCCCGTATTTATATACGATCTCTCAGAAATTTGACACATAGTGGACCACAAATGCTCTGGCGGAATGTCTGGCGCTGCGATCGGTTGTACGTAATCTCACAATCTGCCCGACTTTTAATTCCATTACTTTACCAGTTCTCGAGGTGGTTTCAGATTACCAAAACTATCGTAATATTCAAGTTGACGTCCCTTCTTTCAGTATGCAACCCAATGCGCGTTTTTCAGATTCACAATTGCAGCTTCAGTGTCCCAGGCGGGGGTGGGGGGAGATATTCTAGTGCAAACACTCCACGAAAATTTGGGATGTCCCGTGCAGCTAGTGCGAGTTGCCGACCAGTTGTACCTCTTATTTTCTTTTTGCACCCCCTCTTCTTTTTCTCAAGTTTTCTTTTCTTTAGCCCACCACCACGTCAAGAGTAAGAAGATGGGGATAGATATAGACCTTGACCTCTTGCCTCCAATGCCAGATTGTGTCTCTTCAGCTCGGCCAATTGCTTACGATTTGTACGAATCGCACTGATTGATTTTGCAACATTTGACGCTCCACCGGCGAACGAGGCAATTGCACCAGACGCAGCCAGAGTTGGCAAAATTGCCGGGAGAAATCCTCCTCTTTTTGCTAACGCCAAAGTTCGTGGATTCACCCTTCTACCCCTTCTCTGCTTCCTCCTCCTTCTTTGTCTCTTGAGACCCATACCAAATCTGCGTTTTGCTCGCATGGCTGCGGCAACTCCGCGAGCAGCTAATTGCTCAAAAAACCCACCTTTTTTCATCCGCTTTTCAGCCGCGGTCTGAAGTTCTAAATCAGCAGCGTGACGATGCTCAAGATCACGAAATTGTGAATATTTTATATCGTGTCGATTGCAAGCTTCGTCGACGTCGTTGACCCCACGGTCACCACGGGCTAACCTCTTGTGCAAATTTGTGCCAGGACCACAGAAATTGTATCCCGGCAAGTGCAGTTTGAATGGTAGGTCATTTATTGAGGAGTTCACCAGTCCCCCACCTCTTAACGTACTCATTGAACATACGAGCTCTCCATGGCGAGTAAAGAAAGTGACTGAAACTCATCGCTCGAGAGATTTGGTATTTATACTCGTTTCGAGTTTAATTTCAATCAGTAGAGAGTGAAACGCAGTGTGCAAACATGAGATTTACACGACAGCCCGAGTCCATTTCCATGGTCAATGTGGATCATGAGGCTTTGGAGAAAGGAGAAAAGCGTCATGGGAAGCTCCTACTCAATACAATTAGATGTTCAATTATTGGCCCGTCTAACTGTGGTAAGACTACGTGTTTGATTTCACTGATAATCAGCCCAAATGGTCTCGTTTTCGATCATTTGTATGTCTATTCAAAGTCTCTGCATCAGCCATAGTACAAGTTTCTCGCTAGAGTGATGAAACCACTCTCAGACATTGGCATAAAATACTTCACTTATGAAGAAAATACTGATATCGTAAGGCCGCATGAGGCTCTGAAGAATAGCATATTCATTTTCGATGATGTGAGCCTGGAAAAACAGAGAACCATAGAGGAATATTGTTGTATGGGCCGCCGTTCCGCCATCGACACGTTCTATCTCTCACAGTCGTCCGCAGCCATTCCGAAACATATGATAAGAGATAATACCAACTTGATTTGTCTATTCAATCAGGACGATGGAAATTTGAAGCATATATATAGCAATCATGTAGGCTCTGATATGTCGTTTCCCGAGTTTAAGAAGCTATGTTCAACATGCTGGAGTGGGGGTAAATTCAATTTTCTAACCATTAGCAAAGATGATCCTATGAATAATGGCAGATATAGACGTGGGTTCAACGACTTTGTCGTGTTTGAAACGCGTCAGTCGTGTTTGAATCATCAACATGGTAAGACCCACAGCAAACAAGAGAGGGAGAAAAGGGGAGGGGGGTGATCGAAAGAAAAGAAAGGGAAAACATCGTCAAGAGGAGCTGAAATTACAGATTCAACGCACATCACAGGCTATACGGGAGAAACACCAGGCTTACAGACAGGGTAGGGTCAGCGATCAGACCATGAATCTGGAGAATTTGCAGCCAATTGTTGAGCCTTTGGAAAAATTGATTTCCTTGACCAAGCATGTAGTGGTGGTGGGTGGGAAAAAGATTAAGAGAGAGAAATCTTTGAATAGTAGTAGTATTCAGAGTGATAATGAGTACTACGAAGACGATGACGACGACGACGACGATGACGAGGACGTCGACGACGACGACGAGGACGAGGACGTCGACGATGACGACGAAGATGAGAAATATGAGGATGCTGAAAAGAGTGATGTCATAGAGCAGGGGTAGCTCTATGCCGATGAATGTAAGCTATATCGAAATCCTCAATATGGCGCAACGAAATATCACTGAGTTATATTTGCTAAAGGCTGGTAAGCACGACGTAGACGTGAAGCTTGAGAACCGCCAGGAATGTTCAAACACGAGCGTATATGCGCAAGAATGTGGAAAAATGTAGACGCCGAGGCGCCAAACCTCAAGCGTGAGAACGAGTATAAATACGGTGCAAAAGCGCCCAGCCGCGCTTCTAGAATCACAGTCAGACACGTTCCTCGTAGCGTAGACATCGCGATTAGCAGCATTTCAGGTCGAGTGAATCCAGTCCTTGGTTCTCTCGTACCACCATAGAGTCAGTCAAATCACGAGTATATGTAACGGTCTCTCTCTCGGTTTTATAACTTACCTTTGAATAAACCTATACTACATCCATCATCCCAGATTTGTCATTCAGAGAATACCTTGCACCCCAACTTACTGGTCCGACGGCCTGGTAAGAACAGAATAGAACCCATAGCACATGAACCTCAAGAACCCTGGTTCATAACAAACTGGTGGCAGCGGTGGGATTCTGTTGCAAGGAGTTAGAAGTATTTTTCAAGCAGTATAGAATCAGTTAAAATTTTTTTTTTCCGACTAGGGATTTCAGAAAAATCGCGGCGCGTTTTTAACTACCAGCATTCCAACAGCATTGACGGATTTCTAACTACGAAAGACAGGAAGGATGTTCATCTGGATTTGCGCCATCGCAGTCGTCGCTACTGTCAAGTAAGACAATTTATTTATCCCAATTTTTTGTCCCTCGTGGGGAGAGTCGCGAGGCAAAGACTCATTTTCTTTCAAACCATCTAGAAGCCCAAATAACAGCCATCACAGGTTTGAACTACGTTACCTATTTTAATTTTTAATCCTACAACGCAAACACAAAAACAAAAAAAAACAAGGAATCTTCAAGCTCTAGTTATATATAACGTCTAATTCCTGAATAGAAGAGGTGGTCCTCAGATCGGAACATTTTTCAAAAAAACTCTCAAGTCATTCACGGAACACACCCTACCGAAATTAACCCATTAGAATTGTGCAATAATTTTTCACGTTTCACGCAACTCTGTATACTTGGCATCGTGAAACTAAAATTGTCAGCCTTGCGCTTGAATAGAATTTCACCGTACACCAGGATCATGGCAAGAGGCCGTAAAGCCTCAAAGCAAATTTCCAATACCATGGACATTAGCTCAGAACCTAGGAGGGACGATCAAATCCCCGAAGAACCGCAAGGAGCTATAGGGGGAGAGATAGCCCAAAATAATATCGAGATTAAGAATGTCGATCAACTGAAAGTAGAATACCTAGGGAGAATGCAGGAAGGCGATTTGAGAGCTCGCGATACTTATTTTGCGCTTATGGCAGCCGACATCGGATTAGAGCAACCAGGAGGAATACACGCGGAAGTCGCGATCCGTGACCTAAGCCGGGTTCTCGCAACCGAACCAGAATATTTTTCGGAGGACGAAATGACTCTAATGGAAAGTCTGAGAGATCATCTAGAAAATTCGCAGATAGCAACTGGGGCGCGACCGAAATTTCCCAGAAAAGAGGAAGAATTTTTTAATGAAAATGACGCAAATTTCGGAGAATTGCGTGTCATTGCGGAATCCTCGCGTTTAGACCACCCATCTGAGTCTCCGACGCAAAATACTCGAATGAATGAACAATTCACTGACAACTGGACTAATCACTCGACCCCGGAAAACGAATATGTAATGGCTGAAACAGATCCGTGGCCTCTCATAAATGTTAAAAGTGGAAGCTTGCACCCTCGTGGCGCAAGTGGAAGCGTTCGAGTGGGTCGTTTTTCACCTAACCAGAATTCTAGCCGCCGACTGAATAGTAAGGACGCAGAATTCACTAGCCACTCCGCTAGGACTTGCAAAAGCCCTGATGCCGAGTTGAGCGAGAAATGGTTTAAGAATCAAAAGAGCAATCCGAATCATAACAGCCCCCGACTCTTTAGTATGGACGCTGGATTCGCTAGCCACTCAGATCGTCAGATACCTAACAATCTCGACACTGAGTTGAGCGTATACAAAACAAGCTCTCGTACTAACAAGGTGAAGAATTGTGACCAGTCTTTTCGAAGTGACAATGAGAAGCCACGCGATAGTCGTGATTACTCGCCGAACGGATGTCGATCCGATCGTCGATCTCGCGGGCATACGCGTCGCAGTGATCGCAAACGGTTTGAAGACTCATGCGATGATGAGCAAGAATTCAAAGCACCACGTCAATCTAGGCGTGATCGCTATTTGAGTAAAGTACGATACGCGGACGTCTCATCCTCTACAGACTCAGATGCATCGGATTGTAAGGATTTTGAATATTTCAGTGATCATGACGAGAACGCGAGCCGCGGAAGAAACTATGAGAATCGTAACGAACAATTGAATCGTGATGGAAGGAATGAAAGAAGCCTTCGCTCAGGGCAACGACCTCCGAACCGCGATAAGAGCGATTGCGACTCGAACGCGAGCGCAAAAATCCGTCGCACATCTGCGAGGAATGCAGACAACGGAGCCCTCGTTAACCGACGTCACGCATCCAAATTCAAACTCACGTTGAATCAAGCTCTCAACAATATCATGCCTTATGATGGAAATCCCGATATGCTAGCATTTTTCTGCCAATCCGTGAGATATATAGTGGACGAATACGGACCAGACGCGGAACCGTGGATACTCGCAACTTTAGCGCGTAAATTACAAGGTAGAGCCGCCGAAGGTTACACCGCGCGGTTAACGCAATATACATCAATCGAAAAACTGTTATCGGATATGACTACCCAATATAGTGGGGTAGGTGGAGCGGACAGAGTTTTGGCGGAATTGAAACTAGTACAGCAAAGAGAACATGAAAGTGCAGGAGACTATGGACTGCGCGTCCAAACGCTCCATAACCGTTTGCTCAACGTGTACGACTCAGATCGAAACCTCAAAGATTGGGAGCGAGAAACTTATAAAAACAATGCGGATAATGAGGCATTGCAGCAATTCATTTTCGGGCTCGCGGGAGCATTAGAACACCAGGTTAGATCGACGAGTCCTAAGACCTTACGTGAAGCCATTTCAGAAGCAGTAAATTTCGAAAATAAAACAAGCGCTCGCTTGGTATTTGCAAACATCAATAACCATGATATGAACGGGGATAAAATAATGGCACTCGTGAATACACTGGTTGAACAAAAGATGAAGGAAATGACTAAACATACGCCCTTACCCATCGAGTCGATCACGGTCAATAGAGCCATAGCGTCAGACGAATGTAGATATTGCCATGCCAAAGGACATTTTGAACGGGAATGCCCAAAAAAGAAGGAGGCTGAAGTTTGTCGGTATTGCAGAAGACAAGGACACGACTTAAACGCATGCAAATTTTTGAACGAAGCGATCGATACTGGAAGAGCCCCCGAAAACCAATCGCAGCAACGCGACAGAGGTGTAGATAGGTACGATAATCGCCCGAGAACGCCAGCCGACAAGATGGCGCAAGCGATGCCTAGATATAACAACACGAGGCGCAACGACGCAAACTATAGCGGCCCGCGCCGGAATGACCGCCGAGACGATCGGTTCAACCAAAATTATAACGCGAATTATTCAAGTCCCATGGGAAACTACCGGAATCGTGATAGAAACAGTTACGACGACCGTAATCGAAATTACAATACATACAACGTGAGAGATGCCGACCGGAATTCTTACAACCGATATCGTAACAACTACGGAAATGCGAATCAGAATAGGTACACCTATAATAACAATATGAATCGTAACCAGGATTACGGTCGAGATGACAACCGAAATTATGACAGGAATCCTCGAGGTTATAACGATAATTATAGAGTTAATCGGAATTACTATCCCAGAGGTTATAATCGCCGATATCCGGACGGAAGACCGAATTTCAATGGAGATCGCCGAAACGATAGGGTTCAGAGGCCCATGAATAACTGGCAGAACTCTAACCAGAATAATTATCGAAACAAGAATTCCCGAGAGCCAAACAATCGAAATAATCCAGATACGGAGTTAGGCAGTTTCAATCGGGGAATGGCTATGCCAAATAGCGAACAGGAGAATCAACTTATGGGCAATCCGAATAATTCTTTAAACTTCGAAGATGCTCGACACCAAGCCGCGGGGTCGAGCACAATCAATTAAGCGACGAGAATACATTACAGCGGCGGGTCTCGATTAGGCTACTGGACGCAAATCATCGGAGGCACCCAGTGGTCGAACTCGAGAATGAAATATTCAAAAATGGTTCCTTGCAATTCTATGCCGATACAGGTGCAGACGTGACACTGTTGAAGGCAAAATGTATCAGCGAAGGGGTTTCAATTGATAAAAATTATATTATAGCGATCACGGGAGTTACGGCTGGGGAATGCTATACTCTAGGTCGAATTAAGATGAATCTTAGCGGGTTAGATTGTGATGTGCACGTGGTGCCAAACGATTTTGCAATTAATACGGATGGCCTCCTGGGGTGGAGAGAATTCGAAAAACATGGGGGGATTATTGATGCGAAGTTAAAATGTCTCAGGTTTGGGGATTTGGAAATACCATTTGTAGAAGAAGAAAAATTTAAATTACCCCCGAGGACTATACAAGTGATTTATGCTCGAGTTAAAAACGACGAAGAAGTGGGATTTGTTGGGCTGCAGGATTTGGGCCCAGGTATTTGGTTTGGGAATTTTGTTGCGGTAAATAATGGGGGGAAAGCTTATGCAATGTGTACTAATACTAATGATGAGGAAGTCGAAATTGAGCCGCCAGAAGTTACATTAGAACCTTGCGAGACTACAGAACCAAAAGGGGATATTTTTGATACAGAAGAAGAAAAGGAAAGAGAACTTGGAAAAAGAGTCAGTATAATGAATTTCGGTACCAAAGAAGTAAAAGATCGCGTGACTCGCATTTTTGAACTGCTCGATCCAAAAACATTAGAGGGGTTGAATGAGGAAGAGATTCAACACATCAAGAAACTTATTGGGTTGCGACCACATGTTTTCGGGCTACCAGGGGAGAAGTTGAAAACTACCCACCTTCTGACACACAAAATAATTACTACTACTGACATACCCGTGAAAGCGAAGCGATATCGAGGTCCTCCGGAAATAAGGAAGGAGATGAGAAAGCAAATCGACAAATTATTAGAGGATGGGGTTCTCCAACCCTCGAAATCTCCGTACTCAAGCCCTTTATGGATAGTTCCGAAGAAACCAGGGCCAAATGGAGAGAAAAAGTGGCGCTTAGTGGCCGATTTTCGAAAACTGAATGAAATCACTGTAAAAGACAACTACCCCTTACCGAATCCAACCGACTTGATCGACCGCATAGCAGATGCAAAATATATTACAGCAATAGATTTAAAAAGCGGGTACTACCAGTGTCGTCTTCACCCCGAATCATCCCCTCTTACAGCTGTCCTTTCGGACTGCGGGCTTTACGAATATAGTAAATTACCTATGGGTCTAGCCAATTCTGCCCCTGTCTTTCAACGATTAATTGATCTTGCTCTAGCCGGTTTATTACACGATGTAGTGGAGTGTTATTTAGACGATCTGATAATCGCAAGTAGCTCGTTAGAGGAGCATTTTACGAAATTTAGCAGAATGCTCAAACGCCTAGACGAGGCAAATCTAACCATAGAACCAAGTAAATGTCAATTCCTACAGAAGCATGCAAGCGTATTAGGACACTTGGTAGGCAACGGCGAAATTCGCCCAGATCCCAAAAAGATCGAAGCAGTAAGCAAATACCCCGTCCCCACGACAACTAGGAAAGTTAGACAGTTCCTAGGGCTGGCGTCATACTATCGCAGATTCATCAAGAACTTTGCTGAGATCGCTCACCCACTTCATCTGTTACTGAGAGGCAATACAAAATTTTATTGGAAAGAAGAGCAGCAAGAGGCATTTGAGAAATTAAGGGATGCGCTGTGCTCCTACCCTATTCTCAGGTGTGCTGACCCAAACCTCGAGTATCGGATTTTTACGGATGCTAGTCGATTTGCTATTGGAGGCCTGATTAGTCAGAAAAAGGACAAAGAAGAATACGTTTGCGCCTACGCTAGTCGAGCACTTAAGCTAAACGAGGTAGCCTACTCAACATTTGATCGGGAGCTCTTAGCTATAGTATTTTGCGTGGAAAGCTTCAGAAACTTCATCTACGGAAAGCACTTCACGGTTGTCTGCGATCACCAACCATTGGTCTATCTAAACAAGACAAAAAAGCTTGATCTTAGGTTCAACAGGCTTAAAGCCGCGCTTCGTGACCAGTCGTTCACTATAATCTATAATCCTGGAAGTAAGAACCATGTCGATTCACTGTCTAGAAATCCTGTGTTAAAAGAAGGAGATCGAAACCTAGAACGCCCTTTAGCAGAGCTGTATAGGCTAGCGGAAGAAGAAGAAGAGGCAGAAGAATCAGAACAGAAGAGCGCTCAAGTATTGGTCGTAACAAGAGGTGAAAAACGAAAAGCGAACGAATTGGAAGAGCAACAGCTCAACAATATCATCGATTGGGACAATTTGAAGAAAAGAAAGAGGAATATGGATTTTCCAGACGACCCACCGGATGTTTCGTTCGAGGAGATATCCGACGAGGAATGGAGTGGCACTCAAGAAGCGGAGAGACAGATGGAAGCAGGGAAAACAGTAAGTAAAAGAGGAGGACATTTTCAGGGCTGGAACATGCTGAAAGAAATCGATGGCCATCCAGCAGCCGAACCGATTCTTAGTCAAGCAATGAACGATGTTGATCAATTACCGATGGTGACCGACAAGGCTATAAGGGAAATGGGAGCGGGAATACGCATCACGAGTACACCAAAAGAAGACAAGATAATAAACAGACGAGAAATGGATAGAAGTATACCTCTTTCCGCAAGAAGAAAATTGTTGCACGGAGACACCATATATGAGGAAACAAGTTCGAAAATTCACCAAGATCTATCGAACGCCGAAGTTCCCGAAAACTTACCGAGCTTCGACAAGGCCACGAAGAGTCTCGACAAAGCAATGGTCAATCTGGACTCTACAAAATACGCAAATTTGCCCAATCGAACGAATCAGCACAATGCATCGGGCTCTAGAGTAGACGCAGAAGTTACCGAAAAATCAAGCTCCATTCAGTCAATTACTGCCACAAAGAAAAGATCTCGGACTCCGCTCTCATGGAATATCGAAGAATTCGAAGCTCAAGGGCAAGCAGGTTTACAAATTTTAGTTTGGGAAAAAAGACATGAATCAGATACATCGGATAGGCACGAAGACTCCAATCTAGCCGGAAATAGTCAACCAACAGCAGAAAAAGAAAGGCACTCACAAAACAAAAGTGTGCAGAACTTTGAGGACGCAAGATACCAACCCGTCGTGAATCTCACCCGATTAGAGTTGCCCAAAGCTAGCGAAAATGAGCAGCAACAAATTTCTCAAGGAGGACAAGAATTACAAGCAGAGATCGGAAAAGCCAACTATCGACCAGATTTTAATCGGACGTGGGCACAACCGATGGAGGATGACATCGAAACGAGGGATGAACAACCTCACGCGTCACTAATAAACGCAACACATCAGACACCTCCTCCACCTGATTCACCAGAATTCTCAGGATATCAAGAGATGGAAATAGACGAACAATCAGCATCCGAAACGAATCAACAAAATGCTACGAGAAAGTTCTCAAACGCCGAAAGTGAAATGGTGGAACTATCTGTTAGATTCCAAAATTACGAAGAACACGAAAACTGTGCACAACCAGACCATATTTTGGAGCGTTGCATGGGAGTACCCGGTGACGGGAACTGTTTGTTCTATGCGCTAATTATATTGCGGGACTTAGGAGCAGAACCCATCCAATTGCGACGGTATCTGCTGAAAAGCCAATATGTTCAGAGCTGTAGCGACCCGCTCAATGCAGTGAAAATCCTAAGCTCACGAGACCAGTACGGAGACGTAGACACACTCTACATATTTTCCCGTCAATTTCACGAAAATATCTGTGTACACCTGCAGTGTAGAGACAAGATGAGATATGCTTATATCAAAGCAGGAAGTTCCAAGGAATTCATACACCTCCACCTAAGGGGTCAACATTACACGCCTCTCATAGATAAAGGGCTGCGAGAACAAAACGACATGATAATCGAAGAATTGCCACAAGAATATCCAGGAATTAATATCACTGAGGTGGAACCTCCGTCAAACAGAGAACAGAGTCGAGCCAGAGACCCAGAACAAAGAGTTAACCGCGAAAATCACGAAGAGAGAATTACGACGGAAATTCTTCGAGACGAGCAACAAGAAAATATTCAAAAACCAATGGCCGAAGAATCAATCAGAGAAATAGCCTCGTTACGAGAGCAACGCACGAGCTTTGAAGATGTTAACGGGGAAGACTCGCTGGAGGAGAGAATCGCACCACATAAGAAAGGCGCAATGACAAAGTACTTGGTGGCAGAATCACGAGGCCCCCACGAAATACCATCGTGGATAATCGATGAAGACGGGATAGACATCTTCTCAGGCGTAAGAACAATAAACGATCATCCATTCGCACACATAGATCATTTGGCGTATGCGATACCTGCAGATATGAATTTGGACTCAGACGTCCTGAATGCATTAATAGCAAGAGGATATATCAGTCAAGACGAATTACTCAGTCAAACGCGATCAATTGGAGAAATTGTAGTCACAGACCACAAAGATAAAAAAATGTTGGGAATGGTAGTAAAGAACACAATTTACGCAAGAACATTAAGAGCAGACATAGTTTCAACGCTAAAAATCCTGAAAGAAGTAGTTTTGAATGAAGAAATAAAATCACTCGGAATAATAAGAGATTTGGTAATACTAAACAAAAATGAATGGGGATATTTCGTAGAGCAGTGCAATAGAATTTTCCGAAAATTCCGAATCTCTATTACACTTTTTGAGAATAACTTACCTGTACCTCCGGCCGAAGATCGTATGCGTATAATTCGGGAATATCATGAATCATCTGTGGGAGGCCATAGAGGCATAGCGAAAACTTACGCAAGGATAAGTAGTGATTGGTATTGGCCTCACATGTTGAACGATGTGAGAATCGTGGTGCGAGCGTGTCAAACGTGTCAAACCGATAAATTAATCCGTGTAAAAACAAGATTACCGATGGTAATCACCGACACACCTGTGCGAATATTTGAGAAAATTTCACTCGATTTTTGCGGACCAAAACCAAAATCGAAAAGTGGCAATGTTTACATTTTGACTATGCAAGACTGCTTCAGCAAATTTGTCATTCTAACACCAACGACTGAAGCCACATCCAAAGTGGTCGCGCAGGTTTTGATGAATAGTTTTGTTGCAAATTTTGGATTACCAACCACAATTATGACAGACCAAGGTAGTCATTTCACGGGAAAAATAATGGAAGAATTTGCTCGAATTTTCAGGATTAATAAGCTAAATTCCACCGCATTCCGCCCATCAACTAATGGCGGAATAGAAAGAATGCATCATACACTGAATGAATTTTTGGCAATATACTCTAAAAACGTCGAGGATTGGGATACGTACCTGCCTCTTGCTCAATACGCAATGAATTCTTCAACTCATACCAGTTTAGGATTCTCACCTCACGAAATCGTGTTCGGACGAAAGCCACGGACTCCGTCTAGCTTTCCACCACGAGATCAATTGATGACGTATGATGATTACTTAGCAGACGTGACAGAAGCTTACACACAGATTCGCACTTTAGCTGCTCTGGCATTGGAAAGATCTAAACTACGTTCCAAATTTCAATACGACCGAAAAATCTTTTCAGTATTCTTCCGGGTAGGCGAGATGGTCTATCTATTGAAAGAACCTCGTGCAAATAAATTTGAGAAGTATTACGAGGGCCCATACGAAATTCTCGAAATAGACTACGATTCTCATAACGCAAAAATTCAAAAAGGTGACCAAACACGCGTAGTTCACATAGATGAGTTGAAAAATCATCATTCTAATGATAACGAAGAATAGCAGAAATTTCGAGCGAGATTAGCTAAGTTAAAGTACTGACAAAAATTTGACTCAAAAGATGCATGATTTGCCTGGACGAGGGGAACGGGATATTATCACTGTTATGAATAAACAATAGTAAAAGAGTTATAAATTTATTAGCTACATCATCATTTCAAGAGTCATATTTGTAAACTCAAGCCACATTCGTACATATGAGGGCGAGTACAAGAATATGGAGCTATAATACTTGAAGGGAGCGGCTAAACTACGAAATGAGCAAGGACAAATTACGTTGTCTAGCTGAAAATGAAAGCTGCCAATATTTCAGTGAGCGGATCACCGCGAGAATCAATTCTCATGCGTTCACGGCGAGTCATAGCCGCAGGACGGAAAGAACAATCCATGACATGTTCATGCCATTGAGGAGCTGGTAAGCGTTGTGTGCAGCCCAAATAGTCATGGCGACACGGGAAAAAGACTTTAGATCCAACGCGGGCCAACAAACCGTTGGTGTAAATCTCACGAGACCTACAGAAAGGGCATCGACCTCGCTGCCTATGATGGCACCGTTGACAGAGTTGATGGCCGTTAGTACACACATAACAAGTGGGATAAATCAAATCGTAGCAGATTGGACACAAGAAAATTTCGTTAATGGCATCACGGGCGGTTATCTCACGTGAAGAATTGACGTGACTTTCAACAGCAAGCTCTTGATGCGCAATCATGCGCTGTACAACAGGCATAAGGCCCCGATGATCACGGGTGGGCCTCTCATCACGTTCTCCAAAAGTTTGAACAGGCAATTGAGGCGTCTCCGAAGCAACGATAGAAGGTGGCGAGGAGGAAGCCGAACTGACTTCTTCCGCAGCAGGCATAGGAGTAGTATCATCGCTAGGAGCCGACGGCGTTATTACGATGTCATCAAGATAAACAGATGAGGAGATGATCTCATCGTCAGTACAACTCTGGACGGTTGCATGGGTGTCTTCGGTAGCCACTCGAGAATCGGAAGATACATTAACAGTATCATCTTGCCGGGTAGCAGCAGCAGCTTGCTCCGCGAGATAAGCGCGGTCCGCATAGAATTGCGCGGAATTCGCGCGCCGGCGATCACGCAATCCTGGAAGTTCACCTTCAATATACTCAAGTAAATCTTCAACAGATATGCCGGGAATCATTATCAAGCTCTCGATGCAGCCCAAGAATGCAGTCAAGCCAGAAGAGGCAGGACACAAGATGGTCAGATCAGGGTCATCAGCAACTGGGCTAGTATGTACAACGTGATGACGATCGGAGATTCCACCCAAAACTTGATTTCTTGTCAAAACAAGTATAGTTGCCACAACGTCACGTAAACGATGGGGATCAGAGAGCGCAAGGATGGTACGGCGCATATCAGCTTCGGACCGCAGAGAAGGGTCACGAAATTCGGGAGTAGCAGGCAAATGAGAAGGCACATCAAGGTCAGTAGCATCAGCGAGCTCGTCGTCATGGATGCAGGACACCTAAAAGAATGAGAGAAACACATTTTTAGTCAAGGAAAATATTTAAAAGTCAAGATCTACAGCAACGCACCACTAATCGTCAAAAATGGGAGCCGAATTAGATATATAGTCCACAACTGACGAATGAATAGACAACGACGGCGACACGGAGATTGAAAAATAGTCGGGGGGTCCCATCGAAATTGACGTCGTTTCAATACTAGGATTCCACATCGAGGAGACCCCAGGATTTGGAGCCAGGGCACCAGACGCACGATGCGAGTTCAAGTGGTATACAGGCAAAGAAACAGCAGTACGCGTCATCATAGTGGTATCACTCGCCGTATGGTCAGACGCGTCGTCTCGGAGCCGATACGAGTCACCGGAAAAAGAAGGCGCACCAGGAGACTCAGAAGAAGTGGTATCGGTTGTAGGCTGATTACCGCACGAATCTCGAACGCGATCAGAGAAATAATCCCGTCGAATCTCTCGGGAGCGGCGCCACCGCTAGAAAATTCACAATTGAGACAACCAATGGAGAGTTTTTGCAAAAATGATATGCTCACCTGATTCGAACGCATTTCCGCGCTAGCAGAACGCATTGGTTGATGGAAGGTCCAGCAAGGGCAGTTCAGAGCATCTCGAATCTGATAGCCCTCAAGTGCTTCAGCAATTCTTCCTTCAGACGTACGATTAATACGAGGAGGTCGAGAAGCAGCCCTACCTCTCGAACGCGGTGCAGGATGAGGTACAACAAGCCCATCGCCGGTGACAATCGGAAGAGGTCGTGGTACCGAATTGCGAGGGGGTGCAGCAGCTCCCCGTCCTCGACGAGGTGGACGACGTGGGTACATTTTACCTGAACAACACGATTATACATGCTTCATGGGAACAAATACACCTAAGCAATGAATCTCACGAAGGTTCAGTGTACTCACGTAATGAAATTCGTTGCTGTCACAAGAAAATGCGAAGCCAGAATGACGAGGCGGGCCACGATGCTCGTTGATATAGGGCAGTAATTTCCCCTCATAAGATGTCTAAAGTGGGAGAAGGAATACAATACCACCAGAAGAAACTGAAAAATTCGTCGAATCCATTTTCGTCGAAGCTTGTTATAAAATATACGCTAATGGTTGCTAAGAAATGCTGTAATGCAAGCGATAACGGAATACGGGCTCGGAAAAAGCTCACCGAGAATGCAATAAGACTGATGCGAATCACACGTGTGAGCGCGGGGAAATGTGATACTGCAGCAACGAAGTCTAAAGAACCATCACCGCGTGTTAAAACCGCAAAACGACGAGAATGATATTTCATCACAATTTTTCATTCTTTTTTCTCTTGCCTCACCAAACACGGTTTACGTAACGTGTATTATGAAAATCAACACTGCAAGGAGTCGTAAACGAATTCTCGAAATCCAAAGTACCACAGTAAAGGCAAGCAGACAACTGAACAAGTTCGAATTTTCTTTTTGCGCCGCCAATGAACGCGGGCTACCATGAAAAAAACGAACATCAGCACTGTGACAAACAATGTTATGAAGTTGAAGTTCAGCACAATAAGCTCATGTATCACCCGGCAGAGAAGCTTTGCAAGCAAAGCCTTATCAAATTTCCACTTCAAGAATGACGAGCATTAAACTTTTTTTTTGGATGTACGAGCTCTGGAATGGAATTAATTGACCAAATATTTATAAAAAGACACAAGTTTTAGGAAGAGAAGGACTAGGTATGGTTGAATTTCAAAGTAATAAGTCCAGGGTAATGATTTATTGAATAAATAAGTCGGATTTATACATTGACAAAATTACATATGAGGATTAGATACGTAATCAGTAATTTCATCAAATGAGCAAACCCAACACTACATCTACGGAACCGAAGAGTACAAAGATCAGTCGTTCCGGCGGAACGAGCAGCCATCACAGTGTTCATGCCAATCGCGTGCACGAGGATAAGCTCGGCAGCCTTTCATGAAATTACGGCAAGGATAATATAAATTTTTCGCCTCGCGCTCCAAAACATAATCTCTCCAAAACGGGGTAGGATCATGGCACATGGGACAGCTAGAATACTGAGTTACGCAGGAGCCACATACACGATGGCCGTTAGCACAACGTCGAAAGCCAGGGTACAAAAAATCGTCACAGAGAGGACAAGCATAAAGATTTCTTATAGCTTCGATACAGCTCATAGCAAATTCTCTTGGAATAGCAATAAACGACCCGCCAAGAGGAATGTCCCAACGTTCACGATCTAGCGGCAGATGGAGTGATTGTCCAGCATACGTGAAATTATCATCCGCGGAACGGTAACTGTCGCTACCCGCAGCAGCTTCAGGATTCAAACGCACTACAGATCCATGAGAATCTCTACGCAAAGCTGCATCATTGCCCGCAATATCAGATCCCGCACTATTGTTTCCCGCCACATCACGCCCTGAAAAAGGAAAATTCAAAGCAGGAGGAGTCAAAAATTGCGGTACATCTTGTCCTGGAAGAATAAACGATTCGACTTTGGCGCGAGCGGATGACCGAGAGCTCTCTGTATATTTGAAGCCAAGTAGATCGTTTATCGCTTGAGATATCAACGGAGCAGGTATGTTCCGTGGGGCAGATGGCGTGAAATCAAGAACTACCTTCAATGAAGGTTCGGACGAAGAGTGGGTCGATGGACCGGCCGAAATCGATGGCTCGGGTTCAGGTGAAGTTGCAGAAGGTACGCTCGGCGGCAATTTTGCAGACTGAGCAATATCAGGTACTTGCGCCGGATCCGCAGCAGCATCATCCGCAAAAAGCGGCCCCACCGGATCTAAGTCGCCAAATGAGATAGGCAACGAGCAATCGGCCGCAGGAGTCACAGCAATATCCGCAAGAGGCTCGGCGCACTGCTCAAGCTTAGAATCGTCATCTCGGTGCCCAGCGGGCAGTGACGTGGAGGACATCTCAGCTGCGGGCAAATCAGCAGTCCGCATATCACGTTGATGAGACTAAGTTTTGAGAAAAATCAAGAATAATTAGATAAGATGCATGTTGAGCGTGATTGCACGAAATCGAGAGAATGTCGGGGTAAATTATAAAAGCATAAAGTCGAAAATGCTAATACGAGTTGCCGAGAAGGTGGACGTGCGATGAACACGGGAAGCGAGAATGATGTCAAAATAAACGCCAAAGGTCTCAGAGTGCAAAAGTTCACTTGTCAGGGCTGTGTCAGCGTAGCCAATTCGAATTTTTTTTTGGTAAATATATAAAATTATGGTTGCGACCAAAATTCTAGGAGATTTCACGCGCGATCGAGTCAAGACCACACGGATAACTACAATACAAACAATTACACTGACACTAAAACAAAATGTCATGAGTATATTCTCAGCAGCTATAGAGGCAGAAGATCTCACTTTTCACTCAACACGATCAAAAGAGTGGGAAATATGATAGCGCAGAAGAATTTGGCCGGCAGTAATAAATCACATTTAATTTAGACAACGAGTACTTACACGACGAACACGCCGGACATCACGTAGAGAAGACCGAGGTCTCTCTTCATCGGCATTTGTCGACAGTACTGACGTCGCACTAGAATATTCTGCATCAGGAGGTTGCCCGTAGATACCAGCCTGACCAGGACACGATCCCAAGTTGAAGGTTGGAGGCATCATGGGCAGACTCAGCGGAACAAAGTACATCGGCATCGGAGGCGTGAAAACTAGCCACACCGGAGGGATTGGGACAGCCCCAATCGGTTCCGTAGAATTCGCTGCAGGTGTCGAGGGTTCCATATTTTGCAAGTAAATTCCTGTACAAATGCAAGACTGCAAGAACAAGGAATCGGCCGGATTATATCAGGTCACAAAACATAGTTGGCCACGATGGACAGTCATACCAAAGACACTCACCAAAAATGATACAATAACTCGTTTTTTTCTACACACCCAAGAGACTCGGCTGCGAATGACTTCTCTCGGTATATGAGGCGCGTATTTAACCATCGTCATCGCATGACTCACGAATTGAGGGGAATCTTTTTACACTCAGAGAGGGTAACAGGGCATTGCGTTGACACGACCACTCTGAGGAGAGACGAGTGGGTTGAAAAACTCAAAAAACCGGCAGCGTTCTAGAAATCGCGTATCGTTTTTCTTTTGCAACTAATCCTCCAAAACAGGATAGAGAATAGATTTTACATCCCAACTCCACGTCTTCTGCAGCTTATTCAATTAAAAAGAAAAAAACTCGGTTCATCATGTAGAACAATTTTTGCAATGACGAGCTAGTAATATGATTATGGATTCTCTCAAGATCGGTTGAAATTATGCCACATTCATTCTTTTTGCGCTGCCAATGAACGCAGCACAACAAAAATCGACCTAAGGCACAACATTTTACGATAAGACGAATGCTGATGCACCTTGGCGTACATGACAAAAATCAGTATCTCTTGCGCAAGCTCGGAGATCGGTCGTATACTAGCGAGCGCAACCAGCCTCGCACAACTAAGACAGAAATGGAAGACAAAAAAGGCCCAGAACCTAAGAAAGTGCGTTTCAACTTGAAACCAAAGATACACGTGATGGTCTATTGGAGCTATGCTTATCGAGAGGCCCGTAAGGGACCATGGCAAGAAATAGCAAGAGACAACGAGCGTTTCAGACGTCGCATCGCGCTAGCTGATCGCGTGCTAAGACCCATTTTCGAAGCCACGCATAGAAATAGAATCGAGCGTCGGAATAAAGAACTAACATGCCCGGATGAAGGGGAAGTGAAACATGTTAAGCCACTGAAAATCGCACTCTCTTCCAGAAGACATTCCATTCTTCAATAACAAAACGGAGTTCACGGTAATTATGGCCAACAAAAGAAGAAAGAAGAATGATACCAAGAAGAGTCCCCGCTTCACAGACAAGAAAAAAGGAGCACGAAAAGTTTTTCGTTCGCCTGGCAGAGGGATGTTGTTTTGCATGTCTCAGTAGCGGTTTGTCAAACGCGAAGTACAATCATTTTCCTCCTCTCGTTCCAAATAATGCGTGGGATAAAAGGAGAACTCTGGGCGAACTTTGCTGAATGGGGAAATTGGAGAAAAATTCGGAAAGTAGTTCGCCTCAACAACGAAAAATTTATCGACAATCGGCATGCTGATGGTGAAGATAGCAGCTTTAACTTAGATGAACTTTTCAATGGCAATTATCGAGATGTGCACCGCAATCGAAAATTACTGAGAGAATGGAATGAGAGGATCATCGAGGGCACTCACACGGAAAAATTTGAAAACAGCTGGGAGTTGTGGAGCCTTTTTGATGTTCCAAACGATGGCCGAGATATGCCCTGGCCAAACGACTTAAGAGACCCAAGTGGAAAAACTTGTAAAGTAAGATTCATCGAATGGGAAATTAAGAGACTGCATAGAAGTCTGCGGCCAGGAGAAAGAAGAGACAGAGAAAAAATGGAGAGCATAGCTCATTTGGAATACACCTGGGGACCGCGTACTGAAAAATTTCTCATAAGATACGAAAGAGAGCATGTAGAACTCAATCTACATATTAACCCAGACGGAATGATCCTCGAAATAGGCGGTTATATAGTATTCCAGGCGCCCGAAGAAAATCCATGTCCACAGATCGAGATAGGAGAAGAAGAATTACCGAATTTCAACGTAGAGCGATGGGATTAGTACAAATATCGTTAAAACAAGCGACAATCAGGCTCTGTCTGTTGCCGTAATAGACACCCGAAGCTTAAAGTATGGATATAAACAAGAAAAAAAAAACAAGAAAAGCAAATCAGATGATTGAAATGCCCGATCAATTACTTTGTATCATCAAGGCATCGAACACTAAGAATAAAATGACTAAACCATGCAGCTGATAAGACTGCCGTGCGATCGCATATGGAGCCTCCCATTGACGAAGCCTAATCGCGAAAGAGTCGAAGTGAATCAGTTCGACCCTTGACTGCGAGTAAGAATGGCATACGTTATTATAAATCAGACAGGAAACAGGACTATAACCCTGTTTTACGACTACGAGATAGTCATTATTTACTACAACGAAGTCGAAATTTGGAGAAAAATTCGAATATGGCCAGACCCAGGCTGGATCGAAATAGAGCCCTTTCCACAGGATGCAGTCGGAGAGTGGGATCCATAAGAATGCAAAAAGACGAGAACAACAAAAGAAACAAGTGTGGAAAGCAGAAGTGTGAAATTAGTGGTTCCTACAAGTGCCATGAGAATAGAGAAAGTGTCAGACAAACAAATAGAAGACAAATATATACGCTCATATTGTATAGAAAAATTGTTGGCTCAAGTTAGTGAAATAAAAGGTAAAAAAGTGAAACAGAAATATGGATGTGTCATGAGATCTTTCCTCGTCCAGATAAATTGTCAAATACAATGGTGACGTTATCACTCTTTAAAGTTTAACTAAATTTTCTTTTCAAAATCACCTTCTTTCCTCGCTCCGCATGACGAATCTTCGATATCAAGGTCAACCTGTGTGAAATCTTCAAGACACGCAGGTGAAATTTCAGGAAAAATGTAGTCTAATCTTAGAAATACGGTTTGTCCGCTATTTCAGTTTTACCCCTATGTTTTTTCAAAATCCTCCGCTATTTTTCGGGATAGCAGAGAGCCTGAGAACTTTGACTAAAACATCCATCTTGCGGAAGCTGATACTCTGAACTGCTTTCAAATATGCAAAATCCATCAGAGCTACGTACAGTTAAAGTATAACTGAATACGATTACAGCACGCATAAATCGTAATATCACATGAGTATCAAGTATCGGTAGATTCTCATTCTGGCAGGTAGTACGTCATATAACGACATGAGGCAATGACATGATGGAATGAACTTGGTATCAAGTCTATCCAAGAGATAGCAAAGAGTTTAGGGAATTTGGGAGTTATGGAAAGATTTGTAAGAATAAAACTAGATTAATTAACTCGCAAAATAGAAAAACGAAGTTCCAGAAGACGTAACTCTGCGATGAAAAAAATCGTGATCGCGTATGCTGGAAAAATCATTCATCGACCATCACCGGTTGTCGCATGAGATTCGCAAGCCAAAGCGACGTATGTAAACTCCTCAAAATGTAAAAGAAAGTCATGATCTAAGGTAGCATGAATTATTTTGACGCGTCAAATTATATCTTGACCGTTTCTAAGCACAAGTTCGGTAATAAAAATTCATCAGAATGACACCCCCACGAAAAATATCAGAAGTAGGCACTCAATAACTCAGAAAATGTCTGTAAAATTCGCTAATTTTTTTTTTTCTCTCTCGTTTTTTGGTTTTTGATTTGCAACATGGTACGGCGTTACCATTTAGATAAGCAGCGCCATGATCTATACCGAACTTCGATTTCTATTATTCACGAATTCTCCTGATCATTCTGATTAAAACAAAATACTTGTACACTCTGCACTCTCACCTTTTGCTGACAGACAAACCAAAATATTTTTTTTTGTACTTATTGACGTTACCAGAATCACTTAGTATCGTACATCATAGATTTATCTAGTTACTACTAGTTTTAAAGAAAAATAGGTCTTAACTCACCATACTCACCAACAGCAGCGTTATGCGTGCGCTCAGGATTGCTTATACATATATAGAGATTATGGGAAGTAATTGAACAATTTTTGAACAAGTTACCCGTACGTCTAACAAGCAACAAAAAAAAAGTCACTTGGAAATTTCGAAAGTTTCAGCAAATTTTTCGACTTTTACAAAGTTAAATTCTCAGAATAACCGAACTTCTGACTCTAGCAGCCGCAAAGTAAATTACACTAGAAACGCTTCACGCGCGCAAGCGCGCTGACTTCCAAAATTCGATAAGGGAATTCTTCAAAATTCATCACTTAATAATTGATCTTGATCGCTGGTTACCGTTCAAAGATGTGCGAATAATGGTGAGCAACTTGGAGGTCCAGACTACATATTTACTTTGGTCTACAATTTGAAACTCCAAGACTCAGGAGGGTATTCGATTTAGCAGTTTGCAGTGTTTACCACTGTCAAAATTCTCGTTCTTACACAAACAAAAGGAAAGGGGCCCTAACATTCCGAACAACTTGAATAAATCTCACCACTCGCGAATTTTATTCATCATTCGCACGGATTACGCGCAGTTATCATCAGCCGCTTCGGATCGGATTTTCATATCGTCACCCCGCTCTTCGAGTCTACTAAAATTACAGCCAGCACAGGAACTGAAATCCGACATCTTTTAGTAAACATGAGAGGGATGGAAAAAAAATGCATGAGCGTCGTACGTCGACGTCACCATAGATTTTTATCGGGTCTTCTCTAATAATGTTGAGGATTGAGGACGACGTATCGACGCATGATGCTTTAATATATGAAATACTATTTTGCAATGAATTCGTGGCATCGCACGGCGTCGCGTTGGCATTTGAGAAGCAAATGGAAATGCAAAATTGCAAGCTCGCATATTTTTGAGAGTAAGCTTCAAATCATCATGATAATACCTGATTAGACGTTTTAATTTTTGGAACATCCATTATTGCAATAATTCTTCAAGAGTTTCGTTACCTTTCACCATTCCACTCCAGAAATAGCAAGACGAAATACACGTACGACATGAAATATCCATTGCACCCAGCTGTTGACCACACTATATCTCACCATATCTAATTCTTACATGATTTCATTCTCTATAGTACTTGTGAAACCACATCAGACAAATCATCCTTTGGTGTTGGAAATACTCACTTCGTTTATCTTCTGATCCACATATTTTATAATTTTTCTTGAAGGATTAGTCTTTAATTAATGGATGGTTTCATTAATTACGAAGAAGCATAATAAAACTTTTCCAGGTAAAAATCGCAAATAAAACTCCTGACATAAAAGGCTCAAAATCTCTTTCTAAGGAAGGTAGAGTGAATCAAAACACGAATTAGACGGAAAGTTCGGATTTTAATAAAGATTCGTCTAACAATCTAGCATTGGTCCCGACTTTACAATTTCTTAGCTTTCTACAACAAACAAAATCAAGTAAATTCAACATGATATATCGCATCACCTAGCACAAGCTCAAAGTCTGATATATTCTCGGGAACCCAACCCAAAAACTCATCTCCAAGCAAATCAGAAGTGATGTATAAGGTGCGATCGTCAGGAACACCCTCTACAGGCGGTTCACTGGACGATACAATATTCTGAGAAACAAAAAAAAAGAGCGTTTTCACTTCATTAAATTCAGAGAAGAAAAATAAACTGGTCAGAAACAATACTCACGGCGGAGATAGTCGACGAATCACTAACCCCGCAAGAGGCTGGGCCCGAAGCTTCGCGGGCCAGAGTCGGAACATCATAAGTATGTCGTGACAACGGGGTGTTGCGGAACTGAAAACAAAAAAACAGAAGAAAAGACGGATGAAACCACGTAAAAGATACAGTTCATGAAAAGCCAGTTAGCAAAAGATTCAGTTATTGACACACACTAGAACCATCAAAATAAAACGAAAAACACAAAAAAAAAAAAAAAAAAAAAGTCAAAATACCCGTACATCTCAGTTAAAATCACCTTTTTTTTTCTCTTTCTGTCGTGTGCAGTGGGCTTAAAGACAAAGAAATAAGAAAGCGAGAACCAAAGTAACACAGCGAATTTTAGCAAAAATCATGACTACACGAAATAAAGATAGAGATAAATATACTCACGACAAAAGCACAATGTACTCGACATGTCAAATGCCGGATATCCCGGGAAATTTCGTCAAGGGCGCACTCCGAACAGTCGTTAATTTGAATTCTTGCAGCCGACATGTTGATATACAATCAACGAAGGTCCACAGCATACTAAAGTACGCACGAAAGCCTAGAAGTATAAAGTATCAATGAAACAAACCAATACGGGGGTTAAAATCAATCGCAATCATGACTCACGCCAATAAGATGCAGAGTGCTTCCATATGCCACTTTTAAATCAACTTTGAAACTTCAAATACTATAGTTAATACTTGAGAACCACTGACGAAAACGAGCAATAAACTCGAATCTTAGGGACTCAACAGCGGAGAAGGTACTGGTCAACATTCTAGGATCTGCCTCATCTTCGGTTGAAGTTTTCAAAATACTGTTCAGAAGCGAAAAAAATTGCTAAATGTCAGGTCACAGAAAAAAAGAAGAGGAATATTAAGTAAAATCAGTTAATTACACAGTGTATATTTTTTTTGGAAGCAAAATAAGCACGGAGGCAGTTGTGTAAGTTGATTAGTACAATCACCACTCCAAATAGCTGCAAAATAACAATAATATACCCGGGCATTTAGCCAGAGTCGTAAGTTCAGCACACAAGCGTGAAAGACTCACATTTGTCGCATTAATGAAGGAAATTAATTTATCTCGGCCCTTTCAAGGAAATTCGTAACCCCGACGCAAACTGAGGGTCCTATAAACAAAATCGGCCAGAAAAAAAAACTCGTTCTTTTCAAAAGAATAACACAGCGCACCAATTCTTTTTCCTCGAAGTCGGCATTAAATTAAGATCCACATATAATAGTTGATTTGGTCAGGGTAACAGTTCTCATCACACATGGCGCGAATGGCACAGGCAATTACACATATATAAATATGTTCAGTCAAATAAAGTCACTACTCGCACAAAAATGAGTGGAAAGAATAGTGCCGCTCACAACAATATACATCGAATATTAGGAGCCTGGTCAAGGTCTCAATCGTACTGATATGAAACGATAAGACAATCATATGAGGTACGACAATCCGCAATGCAACAGGGTTTTTTTTATAGGAAACTCGAAAAATAAACTAAAGAAATATTCGAACGTAGCCTGGAAACTATTACCAACCTCTGAAACAGTGTGAAACATTACAGCAAGACAAATAAGTGCGGGGTATTTAACTAAGATCTAAGCGATACAAGCATAAAAAGCCACGCGATTCCAAAACCACGGTTACTACGGCACGCTTTTCTTAATCTAACATTTTTGGTTTATCTTGAAAAGGAAGTCATGTAAGGAATCGAAAAGCACCACAACTTCAATGAACGAAATACTGAAACTTAGGCGTGAGGCACAGAGGCGTGTCAACGGTAACCTCAATACAGATCATATACTCAACAATAGATTAATAGAAATCATATATTCAACAATGGACTACTAATAATTCACCTATATTAAGCATGCGTTAGGGTAATCAATTTTCAATCCATGATATATCAAATAGTTTCGCATCATCTGAATATACTAGAGATATCAGGTCCTTCTATACTTTCCCAATTAACGGAGTAGAAAAAAAAAAACCAGAAAGTGAATCAAACGCGACGAAAGAACGAGTCAATGAACACGCGCCTATGCACCTACCGAAAATTCAACGTGCTCATGTTAACTAAAACAGGAAAGCTACCAATAGCTACAAGATCCATGTCCTCTAGACAAAGTCAAATTTTGGGGCGGATCGCCATCGATAGGAACATATACCGTGTGACAATATTTACGCGGACGGAATTCACATACGATAATTCTCTAATCTTAGCCTCCACAAGTCATGAATTAGCATTGCTCGCTTCGCAACTGCTCTTTCAAGTCTCGAACGAATTCGAGTTACAACCTCAAAAGTCAATTATCAATAACCAATAAGCGGATTAATCGAAGGAATGATCCGCAAAATTAAGACTAGCAACAGGACTCACAACTATAGGCTCAGCACCATCGATCATGTTAACGGGGAAAGCATTAGCGCCAGTCCAAAGCCATAGAATTACTGTCTCAGCAACATAAGCAAAAAATGCGAAAAATGACATCTACAACAACCATAGCGTATCTTTGCACTGCCTATCGACTATTACATTAGGAACACGGGACCGCGAGTTAAGTAATCTATTTTCGGAAAAGTGCAAAACTGGAATAAACTAGAAGAGTCTCGGGCAAGATGTAGGAACTGAGATTGTTAATTAAGCACGTGCCGACTCATGTAGTGCCAATGCGCAAATATGCAAAAGCCAGGATTCTCGGGACAGGCGGAAAAACTCCAAGTGGCTACTCAATCAACAAAGAGTATTAAGATACTCCTTAGCGTATAAACACACAAAGCGATGGGACCTAAATTCCTCGAAGGTGTAGAAATCAGCTGCCCCACAAACACAAATAAGACATGCGGCGCAGGTGGGATCATGGTCGCTGATGGTCAAGTCAGCAAAACATCTAGGGCACAGATCGCATGTTGGATTGTCAATCGGATGTTCAGGGCAGTCAATATGCACATCTAACCCGGAAAAAGTAGCCTGTAAATGAGGCATCACGGGATCGAGAGCAAAATCTTGAGAGTCAGCAGAATCAGGCAGCTGCTCCACACGCGTTGCTGGGGTTTCATGCGCCTCAAGAGCTAAAAATGACAAAGGACCAAGGTCATCCGCGAACGAAGGGTTTCTCGAAGAACTCGTGGAAGTCTGAGCGCCTTTGTGATAACGAACGGCACGGACATTTGCAGGGGAAGCGCCCGCAACATCGGGCAGAGCCAAAACATCGGTCGAATCGGTGGAGACACGAAGCGCTTGAGGAAAACTAATTCGCTCAGCGGTGGATGCGGAGGGTCGCTGCGAAACGGATGGCCGAGAGAGTCTCGATTCACCAGTCCCAAATACCGCAAGTTTGCTCGCAGTCAACATAGGTCGTGTCCTCGCGAACTCTTTGCAAGACATCTGGTGTCGCTCCAGAGCGCCAGAATTACCGCAGGTTTTTTTGCAGACACAGATCAGAGGCGACGAGCAAACCAGCTTATGAGCCTCGAAGCAGGATCGAATAAAACGTCCCGAACACTTGGGGCAGGGATCACTCAGATTACCCACATAACATTCTTTGGAGTGCTTGACCATCGCTTGATCATTAGCGAAACGCCTCTGACAATGAACACAACGAGGTGGAAGAATGAGGGCAAAATGGTCAGCCTCGTGTTGCTTCATAGCTTCCTCCGTGAGGCACATCACGCGGCAATGCTTCACAGGGCAATACAGCAATTTTGCACGAAGATCGGCGCAGTTGTTGTTGCCGGCAACAGGCCTATTACCATTATGGTCACATTTGCACCCAACAAAGAAATAGTAAATACGGTTCCAGAAAGGGGTCCCAATGTTGGTAGCCACGCACCAATTACGTCCAAAATTCATGGCAAAATGAATCACAAGCTCACCAAGATAAATGAACATACCCGGAAGTAAAAGTATTATTTCAAAAGAAATGCCCCAAAGTTTTATCTGGAAAGTAGGTACGATCCAATCTTTGTGCTGCAGAGGGTCCGAGCAATTGAGTATCTCGCCTGAAGTAGTTGGACACTTGGTCAAAAATTCTACTAATTTAGCATTGAATAGAGGATAATGCTGAGGACGCAACCCATAAAGAGCTTTCGCAGCACCACCCTTCAGAAGATTACCGCTTGAACAAAACCCATCCTCTGTATGAGTAGATGAAAAAGAACCCTCGGTCCCGATATTAAAGGTTGGAATGTTTATACCCGGCCGTTTCGCGTTGTTTGGGTTGCGCTTAATGTCTAAATGTAGCGCGAATTCATCCAATTCGGTTTTAGTAAAAAGCGGCTTACCATTTGGGCCAAGACCAAACGCCGCGGCGGTAATATTGACTAGATATGGGACCCACTTGCCAGCAGCGAGTTCAGCAAGATGTCTATCAATCTGTTGAGAAACGGCTTCGGTGGTCGTGGGGCCATCGTAGTGTGAAGGACTGTTCCAGAATATGTCCTTGGCATCAAGGCCGGGAGGGGCTTTTTTCTCAATAACTTGCTCATAAACAACCGCTGGAGGAATGTTCTTGTCAGCGGATACCAATTCATGTTTTTTCAGACTGAACCACCTCACATGTGGAGAAGTCCATAATTTGTCCAAAAACGAGCGATAATTCTCGAGAGCAAGATTTGGCAGAGGAGTAACGTACTGCAACAAATTGAAAGAATAAAAATGTCAGGCACCCAAAGAAAAGATCGCGACCAACCAACGAACACTATTTAACATCTCATGAAATCAAGACTAATGATCAAACTATTCGTGGAATCTTACCTTGTGAATGGGGTGTTTTTGAAATGTTTCACTGTAACATTTTATATCGGCTAATGCTGCGGATAGGGTTGAATTATCATGGAACTCGACAATTTCAAAATAATCACCCTTCAGTGGAACAGTCTCTTCAGCTTCGATAGGCATATTATCTTCGAGATGGAAATAATCTTCAAGTTGAAATAAATCTTCAAGTTGATCTTCAGGGAAGTCTGCCCAGATATGCTTACTCCTAGACTAAGAAAAGAAATTTTATCTTCAGTGGTGAAATCAATGCATGAATTCCAGTTCACAACACGTAGCCTGAAATAAGAAAGAAAAAAATTTTTTCTTTTTCGAATCTGCGTGTTGTGAAAATTCAAATGTAAAGGATAGAAGCGGAAGATTTCATCTTGAATCATTTAAGTAATAAAACACAAAGTTAGTACACCAATAAAAATACACTGCTAAAAGAGGTTAGCAGAAGGCTTTCTCTACGCGTTATCTAATAATAACCGGCACCTTGATGGAGTAGAACGCAAGTTATCGCTATTTTCGAATCTGGGAAATTCAAGGTACCAAATCCGTGAAACAGGGTTTCCCTCAAAGAGTCATAAAAATACGAATTTTGAGTCGATCTATTTTTGATGTATTTTTGAACATAGAAACAAAATCCGTGCTCAGTTTTACCCCTAATCATCAGGATTTTCTACTAGACTTAAAGATCCGACATGAACAAAAAACGGGCATTTTCAGAATGTTTCATGTTCTTCAGGTAGATAATATGCGGACAAGTAAGCTATTCTCGGTTCTACTGTGTCGAATTGAATATGTCAGGTGGTCATTTTAAAGAAGTTTGCACCAGCTATCGATTGGAAACATAATCAAGGACGTGAAAACGGAATGCATGCGCGGGACGAACGAATCATTAACTTGAATTTTCATTTAGGAGGGAACATTTTAAATAAAAACACTCCAGGTAGAACAGCACTTAAACTTCACTTAAATCCCCGAAAATTTTATTTTCTCCCGCAATATCTCACTAAGTGTTTAGGTCGTGGGGGTTGGCATGGGAGATTAGAGAAACTTGGGGAATAACGGACAACCTAATGTATATGCGTGTATGTTTCCCCCCCTCTTCTTCGTCTCCTTGAGGTTACCTCATCGACTTTTGCCTTCCCAGATTTTGTAAAAAAAAAAAAAAAAAAAAATTATCCAAATCTCATAACCTTCAATTCCACAATTCTCCTTTCGCACCCATTAATTTATTGATTCCATTTTCTATAAGAATTCTACGGGTTTTTTTATGAAAATATTCCTCCTATAGTTCATCATACATTCAACGATCGATAATTTTCAAGCCTCCAAATTTTCTTCACTCATCAATTAGTTTGCCATTATATGTCAGTCATCTAAACTATTGTTTTCTCAACAATATGAATCGTTAGATTAAGAGAGAATTTTGATACAGTCAGTTCAGGGTGATCAGGATGAAATTGTTCGCGAACATTTCGACTTTTCAAAGGAAATCTTAGTTTTGATAATGGTTTGCAAGTTCAGCTAAAATCCGGCATCAACCAATCGATGCAGAGCGATGAAATAATACCGGTTCGGGTCATTGAGAGTTTGGTAATTTACTCGCAGGGAAAATAACGAAGAGACATGGATGTTTAAGAAAACGTTTCACTATATTTCAAGTTATTTTTTTTGGGGGGGCTTATAGGCAAAATTTGAACAGCTAAACTGGGGTTTCTTTTTCTCCAGCGAAATCTAGCATTTGGTTGAGACAAGAATTTGATACAGTTGGGTTGGGGACGATTAAAATAAAACTTTGGTGAAAATTTCGATTAATCTGAAATTGTTGAAGGTTGCAGGAATAAAATGGAAGATTGGTAACAATCAGTTCATAGATTTAGGCAAAATAAGTATATGCCAGGTGACCAAAATCCCCGTGAGACCTTGGTGGGAAAAGATGTTTGACTATTAAAATACGAGATTCAAGCGATTTTCCCTTAAAAATCCTCTAAATCGAATGAGAGCGGAAAGATCGAGATGCCAAATCACTGGGTTCTTTTCAGAATGATTCTCTACAACTGATAGAAGATCAAAAGTTGATCAGATTAAATGTAAAAGAGGAAGCGTAAACGGAATAGTTCACCTGACTCGACTTTAGGATGAATGCTACCATTGATTCTTCCAGAATTTAAGGCGAATTTCCACGACTTATGAGTCTCATTTCAATTTTTGGGGTATACGGCGGTGTTATGTGGGTCGTATTTCAGCCATATACAATGTAGAAATCAAGAAATTCGCGACTTCATCGCGTCAGGGGGCTTCGCTAGCTCACCATCGGAGTGCGAATATTTCTCATTAGCTTCTCACAGAAACACGGATCGTCTAAACGAGATTCGTTTCATTCCTTTTTAACGTTGAGAGCTCATGCTAAACTCCCCGGTTCACACAAGGTAATTCACCATTCCTGCAAACAATAGCCAGAAAAAGTTGTCCACGGAACTCGATTCCACGATTAATAAATAGCTAATATCACAGCTATCTCAGCGCGCACCTCCGAGTCTAACATTTCCTCAAAATATGAGATAAGTAGACGGATATGTCATACCCGCAGAGTAATCGAGGCATGAATGTTTTAGTACAGCCTGCTCACTTTTGAAAAATCGCGTTGGTCCCTTGGTAAACTACCTGAAAGTCATCTTTTGCGGTCACCTGTCGACAAAACAAGACGCGTATCAGCAAAAAGACTGTAGGCCAGATCGAATGATGACAGTAACTACACAAAGCCACTCCAGCGCACTCCTCGTAATCCAGAATACCCCAAGAACATCGCTGTAACATAGGAGTCGGAAGCCTTATTTGGGAATAAGCTTCTAGACCGATTCGTTCTTTTCTCTTTTGTTTCATTCATAAAGATTAAGGGTCGAAATGCCGGGTTCACGCACTGTTATTTTCGCATTCACGCGTATACTATTAGCGCCGGCACCAAAATTTCCATCAAAGTACAGTATTATCCCAAACATTCTTCAACCTCGTTGCGGGATGTTCACCGAGAATGAGAATTTTCTTTTTCGAATAAAAACTAAAATAAACATGTCAAACAATCGAATCACATCGCGAGAAGAGGCCCAAAATTGGAATCCTGGGTGCTGCATTATTATTAATAACGAAAAATTGGCCACGTAATTAGCAAATGGCAAATCAAAGTATGCTACGTTACCCTACTTAAAACCAATCTATCTGCGCAGGAGCAATTTTTCTACCAAAATATGTTAGGATTAAATAAAATCTACGCGGAGATGTCTCTATGGAAATCCCTCGTTTTTCTCTCCGAACGATTTTGAAAACGAAATGTCAGATCTATGTACCTGAAAAACTATCCACTGGGATACTCAATAGAACGAAAATCTGAGAAATTCAAATTATTTGCTCCAGAGCTTACATTTCTGGCCTCAAGTACTACCTAAACACGAATTTCAAAGTCATGTGGTCCCATCACGTCAAGATCTCTCACTAGACTGTAAAACATAAAAACCACAAATGTCAGGTCCACGCACTATTTCTCTCCATGTCTTATACATGTGAATATCACATGAAACGGTCCGTACCAAAAAGACTTGTGCATATTTTAGAACATGTCATCACTCGGTAAACGAAAAAGAATAAAAAAATTGACTAGTCAGGACATACGGGGCACCAATTTTCAACTTCTGAATTTTCTTTGATCAAAAATGTTTAAGTTTTCGCAATAACGCCCATATACCTAACCAACTACACAACAGCAAAAATATCAAACATGTGCAAACATACAAACAACCTCACACACCTAAGAAACAGGGAGAAAGAGATCATCACTAAGCTAATAGAAAAGCATTTAAACATCATTGGTAAATATACATACGAGTGATCTATGTGAAAAGGGGTCCCATTTGACCAGATCATCATAGCTCATACATCTGTGAAGGCATACAAAGCTGTAAAGTCCTAGCGCAAGCAGACTGGACCCTTTAATTATGATAACCTGAGAATACATAGATTAGTCGAGGGATGTTAATCAAATACTCACACATTTTTATCCACATACCTCAGTCATACACAAGACCCATGAGAGGGTGATAGGCCAACCAGTGGTCATTACTAACATATATTCAGTCTCGCTTGAAACTGGATGACACACTCCAGAGGTACTTCAAATCAACCAAACTCAAGAATTCTGGATTGATTTTCTCATAACAATTAAATTCTGAAACAAGTAAAGAAGCACACAGTCAGATTCTGAATCAGTACTAGGAGACTGGTGCCATGTATGAACCAAGACTAAGATCATAACACCAAAAATAATGAATGGGATCCTTCAACTAACAAAAACAGAACCAACGTTAACCTGTATTCAGGGTATTGGAATGCCCCCTGCTTATGAAATACTAGCCAATGACAACAACAACCAATAGTCTGAGTATTGAGGATTCTTATGTAAAGATGCGACAAGCCCAATGAAACAAATATTCAGAAATTCAGGGTTGAACTTTGATAAACAAGGTACCCAAATAAACAATGTATTATGGCTCACCATATACCATCCAGGTTGAATCTTCCCATTATCAAACAAACTTGAACACTAGTCACTCCAGCAGGACTGAGTGAGTAACAGCCACTTAACTCAAGCATCAATCTGTTGATGAAAATACAGCTTCCTAGAGGTTTCCACAGAAAATAATGGTTGAAGCAACAAGTAATTGCAATGAGTCTAGCACAAGCTGTCAAACAAATATGCTACAGCCAAGCATCAGAGATGTGCTATATATGCGGATGGCCGCATATACTATATGCAGCTGGACAGATGTGCTATATAGGTGGATGGATTCAAGACACTGTACTAATCACCCCGCATCAGAATCAGAAGCAGGGTGATAGAATGCGCGCGCAGCCGCACCAGGGGCACTAGAATTCGTTCAAGTTACAAGGCGCGCACGGACAAAAAGGACGGTAGTCTTATAGAACATAAATACTAAATCCAAATCATCCAAAACATGGATCCAAAGCATGTCCACAAATGACTTTTTCTTCACCGATGACTCTGAGAATTCAATTTTGGAAGCTCAACTTTCTCATTCAAAACATAACCTCAGACATAGCTTCACCATAAAATGATATACTAGGCTTTCAGAAGAAACAAATGCTTGAAATACAAAAAGGGGATAGAAATTGTGATTTGCCTCAACAAAAAGTCAAAATAACCCCATACCACCTTCCTCGGATAGCCCTGTTAACTCACCAATTGACCTGAAAACCTTTATTGGACATCCTCATTCCAAGAACTTTATTAAATACAAGCCAACATATTGCATGTAACAAAATCCGATAACAGATATCACTCAGATTTAAAAATAAAATCAACGCAGGGTGACTAACAAACATAAGATCATACAAGCCATCACTAACTTTTGAACTAAGTATACATAGTGATGGGAACCAACGAGAACACAACATCACTCACAAATATCCACTACACTTAGGAGACATAGAATTGTAGGCGTAACCTCTTGTTAGCTACATTCTGGAAATTCATCATTCATCAACTTCAAATTGCACATAAAAAACACACAAAGTACACCTTTGAGACCTGAAAAATAAAAAGCCGGGTCAAGTCAACTCATATTTTCAAGCAGTAACTTTTTATTAAGAGTATCATACCTGTCAAGCGTTTGACCTATAACAGAGTAACACATAGTAGGCCATAATGGTTCAGATATCATGTAAATCATATACGGCTTCAATCCACAAAATCCAACCACAGATACAAAGTGAAACTTTTGTTTGGTGAGACGTCAAAAACCTGAAAAAGTAAAATCAAACATTGATCTATTTTATCTCATCTCATTCAATATAGCAAGCAATAAGGTCAGCATACCTTTGTAACTTCTCAATCTTTGATTTTATGGAACTTGGATAAAGGCAGAAACATCCGCCATTGGCCAAATAAGTCAGAACACCATTCAAATAGGTCTGACTCTTTTTGATTTATAAACTGAAACACTATTATGAAGCAATACACCACTAAGTCAGAAAAAGTAGTCCACAAAGATGAACTCCAAAGTTGACTATTACCTAAACACATGCTTGGGTACTTTGTCGCTCGCTGTTAATTTTAATGGAACCCAGTGAGTTTTAGTTCACCAAAATAATCAGAGGGTGAATCTCTGACACTCATAGTTCAACCAACAGCAAAATACTTCCCAATCAGTTTGGAAAAGTCACCACAAAAACATCACTTTGGTGTAGATGGATACCTGTAACAAAACACAAAGTATCTGAGGCCTAAGGTAAAAAACAAGGCATTCAGAAGCAAAACCAACATAAGAATACATATCTGACAGATATTAGACAGGAAACCAGTTGAAAAAGTATTTTTTTTTATCAAGCTGAATAAACACTTAAGCACTGACATTTGTCTGCAGCATTTGACATATTCAGCCTGATGAGTCTATAGTAACGCCTAGTTCGCAAAGGTGCGTTTGGTCGCTTTCACACATGATCACATAACAAGCAGAAACCGATAATCGAAGAGCAAACGTCAAAAAAACGAATAATTCGTGAGGAAATCACCGCGAGAAACGACAGTGAGCAAATCATAACAACTTTCAACGCGTCAGACGCGTGGTGACAACAGGTGGGCTTTAATGTGGTAACGCGCATGCGTGAGTAACGGGACTGAGTGTATCTCGCGAATACAACAGATAACGTACAATCAGCTGAGCTAAAGGATCACGGGCTCTCTATATCTAACTTACTCACCTTACTCACCATGACCACGTCTTTTGAGAGGCACCAAGATAAAGTTCTGAGATTCTAGAAGCTGCAAGCAAAGTGCTGGGACCCTTTTATTGCCATACATTATAAACAATATTAAAACGGCCAAAAATGATAGAAAAAAACTATTAATACAGGGTAGAATACGGAGCCATAAAAGATTTCCCAGTGATCTGATCTCAAATTGGAAAAGTTTCATTATGGGACCTATTTTCGGCAAAATTAGCGGCTTTTTTCTGAAAGACTTGACGATAACTCGAGTTACGTGCCTCTAATCAAAAAATTGAAGATAGGTCCGCAATAAGAACTTTGGAAGATGCGTCTTTTTGCTCTCTTGTAAATTTTCATAAAAACTAACCTAACCTGACTTAGGTGGAGAAAACTTTTTCGGGCTATGAAAATCAGCCCTCAAGAGCGAAGTAAACCAAATTTTATGACATCAATGAATGAAACGAAGCCATAGAAACATGATATTCGGAATTTCCATTAAAATTTAGAGCTATTAGGCCGCAGAGCGGTCTGACCTATCAAGATGAACCGATCAGAATTCACCTATAATTCCTGAAAATTTCTGTGAAATCAAGCAATGTGCTACTGAAAGATGTTTGAAAATGTGGATACTCGAGTACCTCTCAGGGTGTCAAACTCACGCAGGGAAAAATAAATAGCACGGAGATGATGCATCTACCAAAGATACTCAAACTAGAACCGAACCGTTAGATGCATATTTAATCAAACGTGGATTAAGTAGGAAAAGAAAAATAAAGATCATCTTTCTCATGCAAATTCAAACTAACTTTTGATTGTAATAGTATGAAACTCCACAAAATATTAGACATCCAGGATTTTACTGAACAAAAGCAAAAATTATACTCACTCAAATTAGATCAACAGCGTACTTGAGCACATACAAAACCTGACATGGAAAAGTCATCGCTCAGTTTTCGACCTTACCTCGCAAAGCTTAACCAACGTACACGAAGAATTGTCTCTCTCACTCACAAAGTCCATGTGTACGATGAGCACCAACGGCCTCTCCTTGCGCCTTGTACGCTGATAAGGCGTGTTCAGGATTCCATGTAACAGCATCAATCGACGAATAGTTTTCTCTCTACACTTTCTTCTTTCCCAAAGTAAAAGCATTGTTGGTCAAAAATTTTCTTTTGAAACACGCAGTAACCGAAAAATTAGAATAAAAGGGTCGTTCGCGAAACAAAATTTGTCATATCCTTATTCAACCAAAAGTGAGATGTTAAAGGTTGAAAATGTAATCTAAAAAGTCAAAAAAAAACAGGAGCGTTCCACAACTAGTCTCACAGACTATTAGAATAAAAAGTGGGTCAGAAACTTGGAACTGCGGCAAGGCTATTCTCTTATTTTTCTTTTTTTTCTACTCGTCGGGTACACTTACCTGCATGATATACAATGCATAAAATAATTTTTATCATGACTCTTGAAATTCAATAGAAAATTGATCCATAAAAAAATACAATCTCGGAAAAGTATAATTTGAACGAAACAAAAATAACTTAACGCTCAACCACGAAGTGATTCAACAAAATATATATTCAAAGTCATACAAATCAAGAATGGCACACCATAGGTTTCTCACACCAAATCTCAAAACATCATCAACTATAACATGTTTCGCAAATGGTCGGACGCGTCACAAGATCGCGCACGAAGCCAACTGACGCTTAGTCTAGTTACAAATGTCACGACGAAAATAACGAAAGTCATAAGTTTTCGTAATTTCACCAGTAGCCAACATAGGGCACTTATGAACTTGAATACTGTAAAAGCGAAATGAGCCGTGACATGGGCAGTGGATGCTGGCAGTCACGCTTACGCGCGTGGGGTAGTCTTTGAAAAATATAAACTGGTAACCAAGCACGGGGATGTTATCATAATATGTTGATAGACTACGATCACGAGCTATTTCCTCCTCAGACGGCACTTGGTTCACGTCATCGCTCAACGCTAGCACAAAAAGTTTTCCTCCGGGACAAACCGAGTATATGATTTCGGTGTCCCCAGTAAAAATAATACCGATCAAATCACACGAGTCATAAGCTATGTCACTGTCACTCAACACTTCTGCAACGAAATTGTATCCATAACGCCGGAATCCAATAAAGCCACATTGTTCACAGTGAATCGGAAAAATTCGTGGCTCATGTAGATCAAGAATAAAATTTCCTCCGCCAGGGGAAAGTGGACCCCATGATGAGGCTTCTTCAGTAGGTCGCTCATAAATAGAAACGATAATGGGCGAAGCACATTTTTTGCAAAATACTTCGTCTACAAATGGGAAGTCGTCGATTAGGCAAACCCCATTCATTGTTAAATAGTTTTGATATAACGAAACAACAGTCTCGATCAAGAGCAAAAGCGGCACTGATCACGATATCAGAACCACAAGGGCTCCTCTTCACCAGGATGTGACGCAATATATATGCAAACGTCTGAATCACCAGCACCCGAGAAAAATCAAACTGCGAGACTCTGTGAGATTTTTCAAGATTTTTTTTTTTTCTTTTCGCGGCATATCCAAAAATATTTTTGTCTAGCTATCTCATTCAATAATTAATAGCTAAAGAAATTTTTGTTTTTCTCTCAATGATGCAAAGATTCTAGGGGTGGAAAATTCAGACGATAGAATATGAACTTATAAGCTACTTGGACAATTTGAAATAAAACTACTTGAAAACGCGGTATTGGCGTGCAGGCAAGACCGTGAAATGATCACAGAAATGAACGCGAGAATTACATCAATTCGCTTTGAAAAACTTTAGTGTTTGTCGAGCCAATAATCACACCAAAATAGTGAAGCACTGAAAAAAAAAAAAATAAGGCACATAGTTAAAATCATGCCAAGCCTTAGAAATGAGCCGATGGGGAAAATACTCACAGACATTTGCGGCAAACATTAAGACGTGAAGTTTCAGAAAATCGACGGTCTTTTCTCGAACCAACGTTCGTAGTCTTTTTGTTAGTGGTAATAGAGTTGCAGTGCAAGCAACGGCAATTAATATCACGAACTCCAATGTCCAGACGTCTCTCTCGATCGCTGATCATCATCTCGAGCCGTCGAATTTGTTCACGAATTCTCAGGATCACAGGATATAGAGCTTCCAAGTCACGTGAAATTTCGGAAATAGCACATTGATCTTCTTCCAAACTCTCGATTTGGCATTTCAAGTAATAAATTAGCAGGTCACCCTTCTTCCTCTCTAGACTGACAACAGGTATACGGCCACAAATTTCAGAATATCGTGCGCTTGTCGCAGCAAAGCGATGATCCCGATGTAATAAGGCTGAGAATTTTTTTTTCAATTTTCTCTTCATAAAATTATCAATGGAAGAGTAAATCTCGACCCCGGTTCGCAAAGACATAATTTCTCAGAAAAATAGAATAGAAAAAAAAGAAAAACTTTGGACGGATACAATGATGTGTATCCTGTTGAGGTGAAAGACAAACTAATGATTTTCATATGGATCGCACTTACACTTACGGCGAGAGCTGAAGGTGATAAGGTTCTCGAAAGATCATGATACACCAAACAATGTACCGCACACCATAAAAAGTACAAATTGAGAGAGTATGATTCGTGCATCAGCCACGGACAGAGTTAAAACAACAATGTATCAATGTCACACATCAGAAAGAATGAGAATATATTCTACTAAGTAATGACTCATTCACAAATATTCAGACGATGAAACTGGATATACAATCGAATAATAAAAAGAGGGAAATAAGCCGTCGATATGCAATTAATTAGCTCAAACTATACAGGTGATGGGTATCTCTTGGTTTTCTCTCTTGGGTGTCACGAAGATCTAAAACAATACGTAACACTTGAAAATCCGTATTTTTCACAAAAACATTAGGAAAAATAATACTCACGAGCATTTATCACAAAGAGCAACAGAAGCGAGCTCTCGTTTTGCTAACACAGCAAGTCGGCAAAGCATGCAGCTTTCAGCAGCGCGTTTAGCAAGGGTTTTATCAAGCATCTCCAACTGATGTTGCCGCTGCATTATTTGCAAGCACAATTGGGCTATTCGATCAAAGGTTGCGGGTGTCCTCGTCGCGGAACTCCGATTTTTGGATTTTAACTTCTTAAGAATCTTCTTTAAGCGGATCACAACAGGATCGCAGCAAAAGCTCGGTTGAATTTCTTGGTGAGGAAGAGAATTTTGCGGAGAGGGCTGAGAGATGTCGGGCTTGATAGCAGGATTTCCTTCTGCACAGGTTTCTGATTCACCAGTTGCGACTTCGGGCTCAGAAGAGCATACGGTTGATGAGGACAAATCGGTGATGTCCAAAGCAGGCGAATCGGTGATTTCCAAAGCAGGCATTTCAGTGATTTCCAAAGCAGGCAATTCAGTGACATTCGAAGCAGGCGTTTCGGGGACTTTCGATGCAAGCAATTCAACGGTCTCCGACGCAGGCAAATCGGTGACTTTCGGGGCAGATAGATCGGTGATTATGGATGCGGTTTTTGGAAGTAGAACGTCATCGGTGATCCTCGGCTTCAGTCTAGGAGCTACGAATGCGGACGAGATTCCGACATGGCTCGTCGATACAATTACAGAAGCGCGTTCAAAATTGCTCACATTAGGAAGCTCACAAGGTACATCTACTCCGGATAGGTTACTCGTCGCAAGCCGCAATAGATCTCCACTCACCATGGTCGAAGGAATGGGGTGTCTTGACTGGCGAAGCCTTTCGGAACGCCGAGCCAAAGGGTAGTACGGGAAGATCTTCGGTAATATACGCCTCGGGGAGGGCGAAACACGAGGTTGCTTCGGCTCATCTGCAGATCGAGGAGAGCGAGCACTGAGCCTTGATCTGATGGCTAATTCTTGAGTTCTTTTTCTAGCAAAACGAGACCGGGAATTCTTTTTATGGGGGGCAACGGTCGCAGGCAAGACCTCACCACTGACGGGCACTTCACCTCCAAGAGTTAGGCGAGGCGACGAGAGCAAGTCCGCCGATGGTATATTCTCTAGCTCGTCGAGAGATACAGCCTCAAAAGCCAGGGGCCCATCAAAGGGCTGTGATGGTGAAGCTTGGGCCATCTCACCATGGTCGACAGACTCAAAAACGGCAGATAGTTCTTTAGCCGTAGCCAACGGGCTTTGTTTTAAAGATAACGCAGGTGTCACTACAGAATCACTCGGTAGCTCAGGCGGCGACTGGGCACCAAGGTCTATAAACGGGATCTCACTTAAAGGATCACAATTTTGAATAGGTCCAGCACACATAGTATTCGTGTTGAAATTCGAGGCCGGAGTCGTAGGCTCAATTCCACTGACGTCGGGTAAAATGCACGCGTCTTCAGACAACGCGTTAGTGCCCACATAAATGGTGAAGCTTTCTTGGGCAAGCATAGAATGTAAAATTGGGAAAGGCACGTCACGGCGATTACCGGAAGAACTCATGATGATTCGGATAATCGATGAAGTGTCAACGGAGGCGCACGACAAACTAAGAGCTCATCTGCATATCGAACTGCAGGTTGACTATGCAACCAACGTTGTGCCCAGTTCATCCCACGAAAATGATAAGATGAGCCGGGTTTTCGATTACCATTAAGCGAAAGGGATAGCTCGCAAACACAACAAGCTCAAACGTGAGGAGCCCGCGAAAGATACACCGCAGAGACAAAGTAACTGATAACGCAGTGAAGACATAATAACGCCCAAGACGACTAACGTACCAAGCATCAAAATAAAATCACGCCAAAAGGCTCTCCTCACGAATTGAAATTCTTTCAGTATCAAAACCTCAAGTTCATGTTTTTACAGCACTGTGGATCACAAAATCGAGAGAATGGAAATAAGACCAATCCATCGTAATCCAGGATTGATCATGGAAAAATTGGACAAACTATATACATCTCGGGTCTCGTGGAAAATAGTTCACAGCATAAACTTGGAACCGTATTTTCAGCGAGAGTCCAAACTCATACAAGCGTGGAATGCAATGAAAACCGGATGCAACAGACAGAAGTCAGGTTGCATCGTAGCCATGCAAATAGAAGAGTTGGGCGAGCGAATTAATGACACCCAAAAGAACGCATATAAGGCTATACAATTGTTACAGGGATCTAAAACGACTTTAAATACATCTATAGCCCGAGTAAAAAGAGCATGGTTCTCAGGAATTGGAAAATTGCACAGAATATTATTTGGAACATTAGACGAAGACTCAGACTACGAACTAAAGGAGCTTATTCAAGGGAATGCGAACGATAGTAGCATACTCGCAGGACTTTTGGCGAATCAAACGGAAATTATTAGAGACCAATTCGGAAATCAGCATGATAGACTAAATAAGATCGACACGGTCATAGCCGCAATGGAACGCGAACAAGAAAAATTGAACAAATTGGTAGACTTTACCACAGCTATGGAAATATTCATAGAGAACGTTTTACAGTACGAGCTCGATACCGAGACTTTGACACATGCCATACTTTTTGCAGCCCAGGGTGTAACACACCCGCGTTTTGTCTCACCCTCACTTCTGTCAAATACAAAAAAGACGATTATGCAAACGGTAGCGGAAGCAAAATTCCCAGAGATCGACAAAGCCGACACGCTATTAGATCTTTTTAGCATTATGGACGTGTCAATATTATTCATGTACCCAAGACTAGTATATTACATCAAATTGCCACTTCTCGACTTTCAAGATTATTACCTATACAAAGCATTACCAGTTCCGGTTCACCAGCGAAAATTTTCTTTAGACGGCTATATATGGCCGGATTCTGTTTTCCAAGCAATCGATTCAGAGAAAAAAACCTATATACCGTTCACATCAGAAGAATTGAATTCATGCAAAAAACTCAAATCGGCATTTGTATGCGAAAATGTTAATCCCATTCGCAACATCAACAATTTTTCACCATGTGAAGTGAAACTTGCTACGCAGAGATTTATAAAGAATTTATCGGATTGCGAGGTAAAATTCGCTAGACTCCATAACACATTTTGGGCGGCATTAGAAAAGGAAAACACATGGGTGTACTCTACCAAAAGAGGGGAATTCATATTTGAAGATTGTCTAAAATATAGGAACGTGAGACACGAAATAAATGGAATGGGAATATTACACTTACCTCAAGGATGCTCAGCATACACCAGAAATGTTAGGCTATCCGCTTCACGGGAAATCACGGTACACTCAGAAGTTATGATATTCCGGGAAAAGAATTTAGATTTGACCCCGATATTGAACAGGGAATTCAAAAAAATCTCGTACGACCCCATTATGGGATCAGAAGTTGCACCAGGTATACAGATGCGCGGAGACACACCCTTTAAATCTCTAGAGAAAGGAAAAAATCTGAAAGAAATCATAGACAAGGCTCGGACAATGAGTCAACTAAAAATAATATCAGCAAAATACGACAACTTATTTTCCCACCTCATTTATTCAGGACTCTATTACCTATTAATTCCCATCATTGTTCTGTGCGTTGCAAGAGTCTTTTGCCTGGGGGGGTTCCCTTGTCTAATCGTAAGAAGACTTGTTTCAGGATGCTTACTATGTCGACGTAAAAATCAACCAACGAGGAATCATCCACTGGAATCCATTATTATAAACATACCACAAATAAGTCAACCAGGGGCTCAGAATGCAAACGAGACTCTCGAGGGGAAAATGTCGATGACGAAAGACATGGAGATCAAAAAAGACAACTCAATCCCTCGTTCCGGAATTTTGGCAAAACTCGAGGAGAATGACCAAAGCCCAGGCAATAGGGCCAAAAATGTGAAGGAATCACCCATAAGAAAGGAAGCTGACATACCAAATGAGGACGCAAAGTTGGAAGCACAGGAAACAGTATTTATGACAAACAAGACCAGCTCATCAAATGATGACGAAATTTTGACACCAGGGGATGAAAAAGATGATTTTTGATGGAAAATTTTTTTTTAAACACCAAATAACGACAAAATTATTACGCAGAGAAGAAAGAACCTTTACCCAATGAAACTCATCTGTAGAATATAGCAGCAAAGACGTCAGAAAGCAACATTTAGAAGAAAACTTGAATGTACAATATTTTCCCTCCAACATTCATGAGTTGATGATAAAATACCGAAACATATTTTGCGAAATAAGAGAGAGACCGAGATAGACTATAAGTTTTTCCAGGTTTAATCGTATCAATAACTACATTTATTTACGAAATAGTAAGCTCAAAAAAAAAAAAAAAAAAAAAAAAAAAAAACGCCGGACGGAATAATAGTACTAAGTACAACAAAATATTTCCAGAGAGAGAGAAATCACCAAAAATTTCAAGTAACATCCTTCCCTGTCAAGATTAGTATTGTAACGACCGCTCGGTGATAATAGTAAACAAATCAATTTTTGTTGAATATACACGCTACCATTTCATAACTCACGATATAACGATACTCGATTGTTGTCAAAATACAGATTCAGGCACGCTACCATATGTAACAGTATGCTTCTACTATATACGGTACGCCCAAATGGCTATTTTATTTTTTTTTACTTTCAAGATAATTCCCGTAAGGAAACACCATAATACGATTAAAAACTATTTAATCATTCTTTTTCAGAATACATCTCTAGATCACCAAGCGAATGTGTAATATTTGTGATCTCATATATTAGCAGTTAAGCAGCAATGTAATCAATCAATACTCGTAATACCAGACGTATACGTATTAAGTTTCCTCGGCCTATACTAGTCGGCAGTTTATCACATTTCAAATCTTACTTAAAATTAAGTTTAAGTCATTATCAACCTCCGAAAATATACTCAATTAGTACTACGTCAATAATTTTCCAGATTATTCAGAAATTCGATAAAACTTTTTTTTTAGTCATGATTTGCTGATCCGGGGATCAGTTGCGCGCCAATGAACGTGTCATAGAGCAGGGGTAGCTCTATGCCGATGAATGTAAGCTATATCGAAATCCTCAATATGGCGCAACGAAATATCACTGAGTTATATTTGATAAAGGCTGGTAAGCACGACGTAGACGTGAAGCTTGAGAACCGCCAGGAATGTTCAAACACGAGCGTATATGCGCAAGAATGTGGAAAAATGTAGACGCCGAGGCGCCAAACCTCAAGCGTGAGAACGAGTATAAATACGGTGCAAAAGCGCCCAGCCGCGCTTCTAGAATCACAGTCAGACACGTTCCTCGTAGCGTAGACATCGCGATTAGCAGCATTTCAGGTCGAGTGAATCCAGTCCTTGGTTCTCTCGTACCACCATAGAGTCAGTCAAATCACGAGTATATGTAACGGTCTCTCTCTCGGTTTTATAACTTACCTTTGAATAAACCTATACTACATCCATCATCCCAGATTTGTCATTCAGAGAATACCTTGCACCCCAACTTACTGGTCCGACGGCCTGGTAAGAACAGAATAGAACCCATAGCACATGAACCTCAAGAACCCTGGTTCATAACAGTGACGAGTACGAAATACCACCAGATTCATTAAAAATTCAGAAAATTCCTCGAAAATCTAGCTACGGAGCGGAGCAATCGGGTGTACCGCTAACCAAGAATAGTAGAAAGAGGCTCTTGGATTCACCCTCTATACTTCAGAAGCCTAAAAAGAATAAAAAAAAACAAGAGTCTCTTGCAAACGTCGTCGTCGTCATCTCGAGGACAGAATGCATCTGGCTCTGCAATGGAAGTGGATGAACCGCCTCAAATAAATTTGGACGAGACGGTGAGAAGTGCAATTAGACACCCGGAACAATGGAAAAATTACGTTGATTCCACAGGGCGAAATTTGGGTGGGCTAACCACCCAATACATGACAGATTTTTTCACGAAATCAAAGGAAATAGACTCCGTTTTCGGTTTACACTTCAATTCAAGAAATGAACTTTGTATCGGAAAATCGAAAATTTTATTCGATAAAGCGACAGATAAGATCGTTGTCGATGGACAGCATGTTTTCCAAGGTACACGTGGACTCTTTGAACTAATTTTCATGAATAAACCACGCGATTTCACGAATGCTGACATGAGCGAGTACAAGAGGCTCTTGCTAATTAGCATACCACATAGAATTGGTAATGTGCCCGGGGGAAAAATGATCAGCTCCAAACGGTGGAAATACAATCACGTCATTAAGGTTTTGTGCGGGAGTAAGCCTTCTTCACTCCTCTCAAACACATCGTCTGAGGGAAATTTGGATGATGAAGCGATGCGAATGAAAGGAGGTGGGCTATATAACGTAATCAAACAGGTCAAGGACAAAGACGCTATGACTTTCCATGGGAACAATTCTGACCTCGAAATTGTCTACTGGAATGACCCCAATGAGCTTGTCAATCGTTTGTATTTACTTTTACGTGAATTTGATTTGGGAAACATCAGTCATCAGAATGAAATCCATAGCATTCTCGAGGAGCTACGAGAGGACGGGTACATAGTATAAAAAGGAGTGGCAGTCATGGGCGATCATCATTCTGTGTTCAGAAGTCGCAGAGCTCACATCTGAGACGTAAAATGGACTCAGTTCAGAATAAACCTCCACTAGTGGGTGACCAAGAGAGAATAGATGGAAGAACTGGAACAAGTACTCCATCTGTTGATCCTCTTAAAAATCCTAAAGTTGGAGATTCATCTCATAGTAAGGAAAGAATGTCGCAAGAGAAAATACCAGCTGGAGGGGGAGGGAGAAGAGCTGGAGGAAGTCAAGTTGGGGAAGAAAAACAAGTGTCTTATGCTGTGAAAGGTATGTGAATCTCTCTCTCTCACTCTCTACATCATCCTTGTGGAAAACTAATTCATTGACATATCTTACAGCAGGAACAGATAGGCAGTATTATTCAAAGGTGAATCATGCTTTTGGATTGATTCTGCAATCTACTCTGAAAGATGAGTCAGTTTCTGGCGAAAATTGTCATTCGTTGCTCCGAGCCTTTGCAGACCACTATGAGTCAATTGAGTCGGATTCGAGCATAGACATTGAGGAGAAGATTTCATCTTGCTTTGAACACGTGTTTTCGAGAATCAGCAATAGACTATCAGCAGATGAGAAGAAACAATTGATAACCACTATCATTGACTTACTCAATGTTTCGCGAAAGTCGGTCACCGAAGAGTTGAATTTGAAATATGAAGAACATCAAATGGCTCTCTAAAGAGTTGAGAATTTTTGAGTCAATTGAAATCGATGATGATAAATTATCAGGCTTACTATGACATTACGAGCAATGAACAAAACACACAGCAGAATGCTTTAGATGCAAAACTGCTGGAAATGAAACGTACTCTCGCAGAGTATGAACAGAATTGTATTCAAACTCGTAAAGATATGAGGAAGTGTCGTTCTGATGTGGTTTTCAACAAAAGTCTCTGTAATGAGCTAGCGAAGCTGCTCGCGGATCACGCAGAGACGTCAGAAAATAAAATTTCATCGCTCGAGAAGAAATTTGATTAGTGCAATTTGAAAATTGAGACGCTGGTTGCTGAAAATAGAGATTTGAGGGGAGAAATTGATCGTATGCGACAATTCAACGAGGGTGAGCTACAAAAATACAGGGTGGAAATCGAGGAACGTGTATTGCGTGAGCAATATCAATTGAAGCAGAGATTGACAAATTTGGAAAAGCTAGTTACTGAAAATGCACACAGCTGTGAACATGGGATAATGGATACCCGTGCATATCTTAATGAAATTATGGATCAAGTTCAGCGTACAAACGACCGCGTGACTCAAAATCGTGGAGAGTTGAATGATGAAGATGATGAGCATAATGATGTTATTGAGGAGCTCACATCGAGGATCGATCAGATTGAAAAGAATGTTCAGGCGATCGATGGTAAAGTTGCTTGTGAACCCGACAACAATCAGAGGATTTCGGCTAGAGTTGAGGACAATGGTAGAGGACTACATCAAATTACTAAACAGCTGAGGAAGGTGTAGTGTATGTTATATATATGAATGATGTTGCGAGAGGCTCGTACAGGCCTCGAGCCGAATGATCGCAATGGGAAAATTTGGAGCGCCCCTCCATCCATTGCGCGGTGCGATATCAGGGTCGCACCGATCGTATTTAAGTAATTGCAAGAGTTCAGTTGGGGAGTTCATTTTTAGGATAAGTAGTTGTTAGTATTAACTCGAGCTTACGGTCCGAGTCAGTCACGCGAGACAGGTAAACGCAGCCACGGATTGGCCCTGTCAGTAGAAGTCAAATCATTTGATAGGTCTCTTTACATTGAGATACTAGCCGTGGAATAAAGTAACAGTCAATTTTATTCTCGTGTCAAGATCATTCTATACATCCAACCCCTTCACAAACACCCAGCACGACAGCTTCGCGCTTGGGAGACGGAAAACCCAATACCCGAACACCAATAACGTAACATAAAAACTGGCGCCCAACGTGGGTTCCGTCTGAAGGGATTAGGAATCTTCTTCTTATCAGAGTCTATTTGACGAGCACGAGCAACAACATTTGGCCAACACCAAGGATTCTCACGAATTACACCCACAATAAACTCAGGAGATCATGTCACAAGAAGGACCCAACATCAAAACTGGCGCTGAGTGTGCAATGAAGCCTCTTTCTAATCCAACTTCAAGACGACTGTAAGACGATATTCCATATTGGCGGAAAACTTACAACCCTATAATTTTAATGGCCAATAGTTTTACCCTGGGAAGAAGGATGTGTGAACAACAGCTTGCTCATATCGTCACAGCAACATCAGGGTAAGTCAAACATGTTATTCCACGTTTTTTGTCCTTCAAAGGGAGAAACGCAGGGTGAGGACTTTCGTCGGTATTCATGAACACACATACGATTTTAAGATTGATATAGAAAGCAATAACTCAAAAATGGAATCTCGATACGACCACTTTCTTGATGGAGCTTGGGAACTCCTCCCGGGTTCAAATGAGCAGGCAATAGAATTCAGACCATTTGTTTACAAAGTCATAGAATTGATAAAATTGTCTAAAAATTCAGCAGTTCAGTGGGTACTCCATCGTCGTGCCAGTGAGACGATAATTCGACAGATTGGAATATCCTTACTAGCTAATAGAGATCACTTGAACTTTTATGATTATGTAGTACTCTAAAATAAACTGGATGGAGAATTTTATGGAAAACAAAGTTACGACAATATTTTGCAACCGTTTGACCGCTGGCATCAAGAACATGATGAATCAGTGTTAGAATATGGTATCAGAACATGGATTTGGTACGATAAACTAAACAAGCTGTATAGGGACGGGGAAAAAGCCAGGAAATGTCAGATATTGACTTACGAAAAGTTAGCACTCAAACAATTCATAATTGGGCTTAACTGGCGTTTTGATGGAATACGTCATAAAGACTACGCTACTCTAGGACAGGCAGTTGAATTAATATCGAATTTAGACGGGCACCCTCTCGAACATCGGGACCTCACTCCCATTGCCGAGTTTTTTTATTTTTTTTATCGGGATTCTACGCGAGCGGATTTGGAAAGGCTGTCTAACTACTATAGCAAAGTCAGGGATGAATATGCAAATCAAAATTTCTCTCACAATGAGGAACAAATGACACGAAAGATAGATCTAACATCTTTCGAAATTATCAGTAATTGCGTGAGTGAGGGGTGCAAAACCTTTCCCTTGCAAGGAGACGATTTAATCTCATTCGATCTTCTCGAAGAAAACTCAAATGACATTGAAGTCACTGAGCCATCCCCATCGAACAAGATCTCGGGAATTATTAAGAATATTGCCATCGCCGATAATTCTGACGAATCTGAAAAACCGAATTCATTTAACAAACATGCTCCTTCTTCTTTCTTTGATTGGCTATATTTGCCTTCTTCTGGACAGGTGGACGAACAACCTTCAAAATTATCAGTCCATGAAGTCGGAAATGACCATATGGATTCTGGAATTCATTCTGCAACATATCGTGATAATGATCACGATCAAACTTGTGAGGAAATTAGTATTGATGAATCCGTTCCGAAAACTTGTGAAATCTTGATCTGAAACGAGACTGACCGACCGAATTGCGGTGAGTTCGTATTCCAAGATTTTGATCAGCAGGTAATAGTCGGAGAGCCTATTGCAAATAGTGATTCGAGTAATTTGGACTCAAGGGAGACTATTCTAAGTTCAAAAGCAAGATGCGTCGCGAAAATTGATCGTTCACATTCCAATCATGTAGGTTTCGTCACAGAAATGGAAAATATGGAGGATAATCATAATGATACTTCAAGTCGTTCGGATGAACCAGACCAAGTTTCTCCACCAAAAATGAGCAATACTTTGGGAGAAAATTTTCATCCACCTAATTACAAGAATTTCGTTGCGTCAGTTGAGGAAAGCGACAAAGAATGCAATTCCATCGGCTTGGACGAATCTTGTGAAATCGGGTCATGTCTTGAAGTCATTCCGAGTGTTGAGCAAGTAGTTATCACTTCGAATAAGATTTCGGAATATTGGGAATCAACAGGGAATATGGTGTCGAGGAACGAGGACATTCGTTTTGCTGAGCTATGGAAATCATACGAATATCACGGTAGTCCACTTCAATCAGACATCGATCAAAATGTGATCTCGAGATCAGAATCAATTTCACACTTCTTAGACAGGATTATGGCTCTTGAAAAGAATAAGTCTAGTTGCATGATCGCTGGAAGTAGGCCGCCTCGGAAGAAACCACCTTGGTTGCTAAGTAATTCCCACCAATCGCAGTCAATATACGCAGCATAAAGTAACCTTTTTTCAATCACGATTCATCATTGGAAATAAAGCACGAGTTTGCAACTCTTGGATGAGTGAAGGTATTGTTTAAGGTAGTTTAATTTTCACGCATAGAGTAGCCTAATCAATAATTCAAGTGCAGGTTGATTTTTCGGAGTAGAGATTTTTTTCTCAGCCTCTAAAACAAACATGGGTCGTTCAGAAATTTTAGATTGTGAATTCATCAGGTTATGCAAAAAGCCATGGAGTAATTATCATTATAATTTTAAATTTTGGTTTCATGAAGTGATCCGGAATATTTTTTTCAAGCATAGACGTCAATGAGAGTTTCTGGAAGATCATCAAGATGATTTTGGAGGTCAATTTGGTACAGAGTCAGGAAATCCCGAGTCCATTACCATAAATAGGAGGAAATAAGTATGATGCTAAATTCAGTTGAAATTATCCCAATACTCGCAAGAATAGTTAGTTACAAACTGCATGGAATTTTGAGTAAAGGAATAGCAATTTGATTGATCATTTTAATAAAATTTTGGAATGTAAGAGCTGTAGAAATTCGAGGTTGTCGTTGCTTTTAGAGGATTTTCCAATTTAAATCAATCAGCTTTGATGAATAGAAATTTCATGATAATAACAGCCACGGAGTCAACAAAGTCTTTGAGAAGAGTTGTTATGTTTGTGGAAAGTTATTTTCTCAGCTCGAGCTAACAGAGCCTACCTAGCGAATAAATAGAGTGCAATGGATATTTTCCTCGGAGTTAAAAAGGTCTTTGAGATGAAATTTTACTTCTTCAGCTCGAGTTGACAGGGTCTCCAGCAAAGAAATGAACGCAATAAATATTTATACTCAAAGCAACTAGGACTTTGAGGCGGTTTTATTATTTTCGCGAATTAGGACCATTAGCTCGAGATAACACGGTCTCTAGTGGAGATGAAAGTCACAGCCGGTATAAATCTGACGTTAAAAAAGTTCTCAGAGACACATTGACAATTGTGTGAAATATGAAAATCCGTTCGAAGGAGCGACATCTGATTGAAGAGATAGAATGATTGCATTTTCACGGAAAATTTGTAGCCAGTAGACGGAATAGGGATTCCATACAAAACTCATCATTTCCGAAGTGCATACGTTTTAATTCAAAACAATCAAGTTTGATTCGGTAAGAATGACAGCCCTCAGTCAAGTAAAATATAAGTCGTAGGAACTCTCATCGTTGTAAAACCTATATCCGTAATTTCAATCAATCGTGAGCCAATTGCGCAAAACTGCACGAAAGTCACTTAAAGATTGTTTAGAATAGAATGACCCATAATTTTCAGAACTGCAAGGTTGCAAGTAGTCAATGTTGCAATTTAGCCACATCAGGAGGCTGAAATGATTGTCGACTTTGAGGCGTTGAATTTCATCACGAACTAATAAATGAATGGCTCAGCAGACTGCCTCAACTTCGGGAGTAGATGCACCTCTCAATGAGACACTGATTTCGAGATATTTTTCATATATCGCGTAGCTAACGGACGCGATGATTACGATATCTTCTAATGTAGTAGATGTTGATCTTTTCAGTATATATACGTCTAGGAAGAAATGGAAATTTGAATAAGAATAATAATTTGAGTAGTTTATAAGGAATGAAAAAGCCATATTTTGATTTTTTTCCCTTTTTTTCGCGTAGCTCACGGACGCGGAACTTGACATGGAATTGAATGATCAATGATAACACAAGGTTGACTCAAACTCAGAGATAACAATAGGGCCATGCGTTCTCACTGATCAAATCTTGAATTCTATTGTAGTAAAAGTACCATTCTAAGAACGTTGTGATGTGAGAAAAATTGGGGCTAACTTTCATACTAACAGATAGAATATCCAGTATAAATCTTTTTCCTCTTCTTTTTTTTTCTTTATCGCGTGGCTAACAGACGCGATGACCCGAAATCAGACTGATGATGGAAAACCTGTATGAGGTACAATTTTGATGGTATGAAGAAGAGAACGTCGTGCTATATTTTAATAATGAGAAATTCATGCAAACAGTAAATATTCAATCATTTGTAAGATTTATATGGATCTATAAGATGTTTTTCTTTGGACATTTTCTTCCTCATTCTGAGTTTCATAACATTCCGACGGTTGAAAAGATAGTGAAATGAGTATCATGCTCAGCCAGAATTTTTGGAGTTAAAAGTCACTTAGAATCAACGTCCAGTGTAGTTGGGAGATTATTCGAGTGAACGACGAGACCGCGGGTGCGAACGAAGAGAGAATACTGATAGTTGATATGGTCATAAACAAATAATCCATTTTTTTGGGAATCCTCAAGACGAAGGTTGGGGAACGCGTTCTAGTTATAGTAAAACACGATGTCTGGAGTGTAATAAGTGAGTTGGTGTAATGAAAGACGAAATGCAAGAATTTTAATCGAATGAATGCAAGTAATAACTGCCAACCCATTCGAATCGACCTGGAATGAAAATTTCGATGCGAGAACTGTCTCGGAATAGGATCGCGAAGTAACTCGGATGCGCTTGCTCGAAGGTCCAATGATGAACATGAGTTACCGTTCTTGGGATCAACTCCAGAACCCTACTCTAAACCAAATATCTTATATATTATACACGAACATGAAAACTGACGCACATCTACACGGAGCAGCAACACTGAACGAGGAATCGAGAACCTTGCACGAGGTAAAAATGAATAAGATAAGGAGAGACAATAAGGACAAGAATAATCTACCCACAGAACGACAGCGACATGAGCAACAGTCTTGAGATGTCTGTTCGGTAGCACCAGCGGACATCAACGAAGGATAAGGACACCAAGTACTCGGAAGAATCCTTGATTATAGGCACCCTTAGGATAAGAGGCAACTGAGTTGTTGATATCAACACCAGAAATCACGACAAGTTCCGGTCTAAACTCTGTACATTACACAAATCCATGACTGAATCATAGTAAGTTCTGGACAAAACTCTGTACTTTACAAAAATCGATGACTGAATCATAGTGAGTTCTGGACAAAACTTTGTACACTACAAAAAAAATCCATGACTGAATCATAGTAAGTTTTGGACTCAACTCTGTACACTACAAAAATCCATGACTGAATCATAGCGAATCCGGGACAAAACTCCGGACATTACAAAAATCCATGACTGAATCATAGTAAGTTCTGTACAAAACTCTGTACACTACAAAAATCCATGACCAAATCATTGTTAGTTCTAGACGAAACTCATATACTCGAAAACCTATGACTGAATCACGAGCGTTTTCACTCAATGCAAAAGAGGCCTGACACGGAGAAGGCTTTACGTGTCTGGCTACTTTAGCATGCGTTTTTCGCTCAATGTAAAAGAGGCCTGACACGGAGTGGCGTTTACGTGTCTGGCTACTTCAGCATGCGTTTTCGCGCAGTGCGAAAGGGACCTAACATGAAGTAGTCCTTACGTGTCTGAACATTTCAACATGCGCTCTTCAATGTAACAGTAAATTCGGACCAAAATTCTGTTCACACAAGGGTGAAGAAGGAAATTCATCGAAGATAAAATCAAGTAAAGAATATAAAAGCATAAATTTGATTACTGATTGGAGAAGAAGAAACGAAGAAAATTGGCAGCAGTTCACGAAGAAAATTGTACCAATACACTGACACAATATACATTCTCACACTGTTGAATCATATTCAAATCATCCAGTCGTCCCATGATTTTAGAACGTGGAATCACTCAATCACAATGAGGGTTTTTGAGCTAGTGATATGAAGCTCAAAAGAGAGCAGTAAATAGACTTTTATCATTTGAGAGGAATAATAGTGCCCGATGAGCACAGTAAATATAAATATTCCAACGCAGTTCACTCGAAATGTGGGTGCATTGCACCAACTCGAGCATGCAGATCAAATTCATATTTCCCTGTTGATATCGAATGGATTGCAAACGCGTGAAACTTTTTTTTCTCTCTCAGAACTATGCGCAGAGAGGTCGAGGATTGCGTCACCTCCTTCTGATCAATAGCTCAATTAGTACTACAATAAATCGAAATTTGAGTAATGATAATAGTAGAATTTTTACGCCTTCCTTTGGGGAAATCCCGATGAAGCAGATTCTTTGTTGGTTCGGCAGGTGCGTCTTTCATATCGGAGGTCACGATGGACCTCAGTCTCCCATTTTATCATTTATCAATCAGGATAATTTGTAAAATACATTAAAGAAAAAAAAGCCAAATATTTTACGTCAATTCGCATAGGATCCAATGACGTATTTCCCAAACGTCATTTTCAATGTTTTTCTCAAGCATTCTTCCGGGAATACTCATTTTGACGATAAAACTATTTGAAAATGCTCAATTCGTATTAATCGAGCTGATTGATGCCTCAATATCGTCAGAAATTCGAAATATACATTCAAATCCTACGTGATACAAATCCAGATCCGATTTTACAAAAAACAATATTCTATGATTTGAAATCCATTCCAAGGTAATGGCGTTCGGCTATTTCACCATTAATGCAAGTAATAGTATCAGATACCTCCATCTTGAGCCAAGATACATGTCCCTATCTTGCACGATGCCCGAGAACAAGGAGTTTGATCCATTTATTCCCATGCGATGGAAAATCGTCAAAAATGCCCAATAAAATCGCGTATTTTTCTTTGAGCCAAATTTTCATAGGTTTCAACTATTTTCACGCGTAACATGTAGCCACAGTATGCTTTCGTGCTATTTGAAAATAGGGAACAGTGATTTTCGCAATCAGAATGGCGTATTGATCCATGAAAAGTTCAGAGAAATCCCCGTGATATAATGAATCGAACCCACGTTACCACCGACAGGCTGATATAAGTACGGAGAACAACCGGATTCCCGACAATATATGCGCTGCGTCAGCATTCACGAGTCTATTGACCGTACTACGAGAGAGCAAAGTTGCTCATCCACAAAAATCCACTGTGCGTAGTAATACAAGCACGTGTATAATGTGTTGATAGCCGAGGCTACAAGTGCCACCAGACCTGCGAGATATATGAATGACGTAGTGATGATATACAGAATGGATTTTTTGAAAATCAATGTCGGTCAAATTGAACTCGAGTTATAGGATCGAGTTGAGATAGAGTCCTCAAATATTTATATTTATTCATCGAAAAATGACTTCAGCACAAGAAAAACATCCAGTCGTATGGAACCTCACGAGAAACTCAAAATTTCTTCCATCGCGAAGCCGATGAGCCGAATTTTTCCAAAAATCAACGTCGGTCGAATTAAATTCGAGTGAGAGAATCAATTTGAGATAGAATCCTCGAATATTCATATTTATTTATCGAAAAATGACTTAGCACAAGAAGAACATCCATTCATATGGAACCTCACGAGAAACTCAAAATTTCGTCCATCGCGAAGCCGATGAGCCAAATTTTTCCAAAAATCAACGTCGGTCAAATTAAATTCGAGTAATAGAATCAATTTGAGATAGAATCCTCAAATATTTAGATCCAGTTATGAGAAAACAACTTCAGCATTTGAAAATCATCCGTTCATATAGAACTTTGCAAAAAATTAAAAAATTTCACCATTTCGAAGCAAATGAGCCATATTTTTCAAAAAATGAGCGTCGGTCAGTTCAAATCCAAAGAACGCACGCCCCAAAAGAAATTTCGAAGGAGTTTCATTACTGAATCAGGAAAACTGAGACTACTGGGGACTAATCATCGATTGATCTAGAGTTTTACAAAAAATCACCATTTTACTCAAATATTATGCTTTGGAAAGGTTTTTATGAAAATTTCAGCGTCGGTCGATCAGGACGCGAGCAGTTTACGAGTCAAAAGACATGAAGATAAATTTTCATTATAAAAATTGAACGAATTGATAACAACAGCGACAAATGATCGATGAAATTTAGTGATTGCATTTTTTTACGAAAGTCCTTCGCCTGGGGGGTCCCTCTCCACTAATCATTCAAAGACTGTTTCAGGAAAACCCACGTCATAACAAAGGATATTCGAATCGTTCTGAAGATGAAAAATGATTATCCTGATGCAAACTATATTATTCGGAGGAAGAATAAACAATATCATCAAAAGAATTGGAGCAAAAGTTGAATATATCCCAATGAGATAAGCAGTGAATGATGCGATTACTGGAAACATTGCTATTGAAATATTGAAAATATATCTGAGGAGATGACGGAGAAATCAAACACACAAGCCATATAAAATAGCCAAGCTGATTGAAAACTGACCTGAAGAATTAAGAGAACAACATCAAGAAGACTCACTTTTGTTTATCTACGCACGGAGTATAATTGAAGAAAGAGACCTATGGTTATTGTTATCGTAAAATCATTCAGATCGGGTTATTTTGTAAATCGTTAGATTAAGTCACGGGTACTTTTAATGAATGTATACAATCACGCTAGAAGTAAGTCTTCGTTGTAAACAATCTAATTCACGAAGAATGTCATTTTGTCGTTAGGGTTTAGAAGAGATGGAATGTTATTCTCACGCATGCTGAGGGCATCTAGGAATACGTAAATAGTTCTGAAATTTCACCAATTTTGCGCAAGTGGAGAAATTTTTGGTAACTTCTCGGCATATTTTTGATTTTGTAATCACCTCTCGGAGTTTCATCTAACCTAGCGTAAATTTATGTTCTATATCTAATTTCTTATTCACCTAGCCAGCAAACCGTGATTCCAGATGATTCAGCTGTAAAACATAACGAGAATTATTGTTGGATGAAAATTGTTTTGGCAAATTCAGTGTAAGCTGGACCAAGTCCTTGAGTTGAATCATGAAAAATCGAGATTTATAGTTATGAAAAATTTACCCCGGAGGGTAAATGCGTAGCTTCGGACGTGTAGTGTAGGTTATATATATGAATGATGTTGCGAGAGGCTCGTACAGGCCTCGAGCCGAATGATCGCAATGGGAAAATTTGGAGCGCCCCTCCATCCATTGCGCGGTGCGATATCAGGGTCGTACCGATTGTATTTAAGGAAACGGAAAGAGTTCAGTTGGGGAGTTCATTTTTAGGATAAGTAGTTGTTAGTATTAACCCGAGCTTACGGTCCGAGTCAGTCACACGAGACAGGTAAACGCAGCCACGGATTGGCCTTGTCAGTAGAAGTCAAATCATTCAATAGGTCTCTTTACATTGAGATACTAGCCATGGAATGAAGTAACAGTCAATCTTATTCTCGTGTCAAGATCATTCTATACATCCAACCCCTTCACAAACACCCAGCACGACAGCTTCGCGCTTGGGAGACGGAAAACCCAATACCCGAACACCAATAACGTAACACAGCTTCACCACCAGTAGAGCATGATGAGCCGAATTCATTCCCCGAAATTCAGCATCAAAACCGAGTGCAACAACCAAACAGTCTTGTACCAGTTGGGCAAGTTGATCAGCTCCAGGATCAGATTGCCCTTCGTGGCCCTACACGAGCTTCTGAAGCTTCACCACCAGTGGAGCATGATGTACGAGATCCAGTCCAAGAAATTCCACACGAAAACCAAGATAACGTGGAACTGATGGAAGACAACGGACCTGACGACTACCTGCCGCCATATGATATTCCAACCGTGGTGGCACGAGTAATGACCGCTGCGGAAGCCGAAGGTCTGAGTAAATATGATGTGGTGAATGACAATGAGGTACGCTGAGGGCATCAATTGCTTTTGCATATTTTCTGCAACACCATCTGAATTATGCAATGCACATTCGTTGAGCCGAACATTTTTTTTGATATCATGTGTTGAAGCAAGAGAAGATTGGTGATTTGGACTGACTCCAAATTCTTATTCGCGTTCCTTAGTGCGTCATAAAATCTTTTTGACCTCATTCGGGTTGGGACGGCTACAAAATCGCAACTAGTAACAATGGCTGCAAATATTTATTGTCTAACCGATTTGAAGTGCAGTCCCTTCAATTTCCATCCCAGAAGCCTGGAAACACTTTTCCAAGCGTTGCAAGACTTCGGTCTGGAGAAGTTATAGATATGAGAACGATACGTACACACCTGTGGACTTCAATATTAGTGAACTCTTTTTATTCATTTTATCGGAAACAGATGGGTCTATCTGCCCCCGGCCATCTTATCTGAGTAAATTTCCATGTATTCCGTGGTTTGAATCTAGGAAATTTCAGACATTTTAACAAATAAGGAAATGTAGGACATACCCAGCGCGTCATTGAGATTTTTTATGAATATGTAATCTCCCGTTTCCATGACATTTTTCAGATTTACATTGGGCTTCGCAGATGCATCCCACAAGAATTTTGGCAGTTCTTGAAAACCCGTCGAACTTGGATATTCTTGAAAGAGCTGTTAGTGATGTTTTGGGGAAACGAAACATTGGCCAATAGATGTGTTGATGGGAGAAGGCTCAAAGTGAAGAGACTGCCAGGACGCCAAAGCCCTCGAAAACGCTTAACCCCGGAGAGGTACCAGTTGACTATAAGTGAGTTTGTTTCAAAATCTTATCATGTCCTGGAAAGTTTGTGTTGAAAACTTACCACATTGTGGTTCAAATCCATCTCGGTATACATAGAACGGTGATAGACATCCACAGATTTTATTACAAGTTGAAACTCGCGTAACGGAGAATAATTTTACTTAGTTGACATTTTTAATTTTTCTCTTGGTTCTGATTTGAAACAGAACTCAAGTTTATTGCTATAGGTGTAATATTACTACCTCGCGTCTCAATTTTTGAATGGCTGAATCACAAATAGTTTCAAACTTTGAGGTTTTGGTAGTGATGAAGGATATCTTCATAAGTCTGGATCTGACGTTCGTGCAAAATTTCGGTCATCCCCTTCGTCTACTTTACATCAATGTGCATACATCAATGTGGAATTGGTGATTCTCCTCATACTTTGAGAGATTCTCTGTTCACGAGGGAAGTATGTGTAAAAATTTTCTCTTGTTTTTTTGCCGGCCTGTTTGAGGATTATATAAAGGAAAAGCCATCCCTTGCTGGGTGTAAACTGCGCCTCCTTAAAGATGTCAACAAACGTGCTGGCGAAAAGATCAAGGACGTCCGCAAAAGGCTGTACCCCGTCCTAAACTTACTTGAATGATAGAACTTGTGATATACTTGTTCGACAAGTCTGGATTATTAGCCATAAAAATTTTTGTATGAGACGAATACTACGCAGGCAATTTTTCCGATCTTAGTTGGGGCAAAAGAAATTTTACATTTAAAATCGAAAATCCTCACGAGACAATACCTCAGAAGGTCAGGAGAGAGTGTAGTTGTGACTTTGTTCAATACTTTATGTCGATATTTTTGAAGTACTCAGTGTATCAAAAAAATTGGTAGGAATTTTTGTTCCGAATGAACGATTGAGGAGCAAGAATTCTCATTTCATTTCATGCAGGAATAAAAAGCCTAACACAGAACTGGTAATCCAGAGAACTGGAGATATCTATGCGAACAATCTTGAGAGTAAAAATCCGATGTCAAAATTTTTGTATAGGGAAGATTTTACCTTGAAGTGTTGTCATTGAGTCCGTTACTTGAGATTTTCTCATCAATGTGAACTTCAATAGCCTAGTTATATCAAGTGTTTTCTTTGTGGAAAAATATATTTGTACTACAATGGCAAGCTTGTTTCGAGCACTGGAAGGTTTATCTCTCTTAGTATCCAAAATCAGCTAACAGCGCGTAAAGTGCAGAGATTTATGATGTTGTATGGAAGGAATTTCATGGATGAAAAAGGTAAAAGATATATGTTTTACCTTTAGGCCTCCCACGCTAAGTTTTCGAGATAGGACTCACTTATTCAATGATCTCTGAATAAAGCTCTCTCAATCAAGATATTTGATACTGGACTTTTTATATTCTCAATGGATGAGGCAACTCTATTCATCCAAACGAAATATGACACAAAGTTTCTCCATTTTAATGCGCCGAGTTATTGCTCGTAGAATGAACAATAAGAGGTGCCTAGTCTTCTTTCCCTATAACGCATCCGTTTGATAATTACAGTCCCATTATCATGATCATTCTGCGTTTTTCTATTTTTACAAGCACTCAAAAGGTTGAGCCCCATTTCTCTTAGGAGATTAACCCTCCTGCGCACGACATATATACACGTCCCAATAACACGGGATCCCCTCATAAACTGTGCGCAGAGGGGTTGATCTTGGTAAATTCTTGTAGGTTCATGAGAAAAAACACCATATGTTTGACCAGTGGGACCGCTTACCTAATGTCGAATGTAAAATTGAAAATGAATACGAGTGTATCCGAATGTCTGTGAGAACTTAGAAAATCAGATATAATGAAAAGTATCGAATATTTTGATAAGATCGCTCAACAAAATTTCGGGTCGATATAATACATTGATCAAAACATGATTCTTCCCTGCATTCTTGGTGTAGAACTCGACCCCATAGCCCCTTTCACACCCAGACGTCGGAATTGTTCTTTACATTGACCAAAATTGATATTTTCCAATCATGCATTTCTTGTATTCATTGTGATCGTCTCAAATTGATTGACTTGATAAAGCTCTCAGGATGAGACGAGAAATCGTCTAAACCATGTTCAATCACGTAATCAAACCAGATAGAATAGATGGTATTCCTAGCGCTGAATTTTCTCATTCTATAAGTGACTTTGGAGTAAAAACCATCGTAAAGCTCACATAGGTACGATTTGGGAAAAATGTAGACACGAATGATCGCATTTTCATGATATATCGGAGGTTACTCGACATGACGGAAGTACAGGTCTTCGGTACTTCAGATATCGTGTTCTGGTAACAAAAAGATACTAGGTTAACAGTTTCAGAGGCCCGTGACATAGATACTCGACATTTCACTTATTACAAGAGGGCTTGAACTGACCTCAGAAAATTCCAAGAATGACTTTTTTGTAATAATAGATGTACATTTGATGCGCCAATTTTCGGGACATTGCAAATGATAATTCATCGATGTGTAAATGAAGAATAAGGAGATGCGCCTTTGTGAGCTGAAGAAGGATATTTCTGGTGCATTATATGAGCATTCTGTGATATATTGTGAGATTGGTCAAATTTCCCTCATAGCGACTCGATTCAGTAGCTTGTCAATTATTCCGAATGCATCCGAGGCCTCTAAGACCACTGCCACCGTGTTCAACTGGTCAAAATATGTAAGAAAACATGGTTTGTCGGCTTCGTCACATTAATTAACTGAAATTAAGCTCAGGAATGCGAAAAACGATGTTTTGGGAAAAATCATGTTCTGGTGATCAGAAAAAATTTCGACATCCGGAGGGGGATCGGGCAATGGGATTGGTTTCCACGTCAGAAAGAGCCGAGGTAAATCATGCTGTACATGTACTGTATGAATCCGACCACAAAATTTTGCTATAAAGTGTAATTCGAGAATAAATGTCCCGTGAAGTCAGAGAAGAGATATTCGAAAACAAGATCACACGAATGGTTTTCGGGTATTTTCGAGCGAATAACTGCAACACGATGTACGGATTTCCCAATACAATGATCGAGTACTCCTCCAACTGTCTGGATGTGATATACAAGGAGCAAAAACAAATGGATTACCTTGCATGAGATTTAAACACGAAAGCATTTTCCATGTAATCCTCAAACAGCTACAGAAAATTCCAACATTTTCCAATTAAATCAGTACATTTCGAATTATGTCTGGGTTACAGAAAAAATTTGAAAAACAACCTGCCTTTCCTAATATTTTCCGTCGTTTACAGCGAATTTATCTCGTAATGATTTGGGTTTTGTGAATAATCTAGATGAGACAAATTGGAAGATGTACCCTACTTTCAGTCAAGTGATGTATTATTTTTTCAAAACATTCGTGAGGCATAAAGGTGTGATTTTGCATGCTCTGCGAGTTTTTGTCATTGTCTTCGATTTCCTGCTGGAATATTGAACCTACTCATGTACACTTTTCGAGACTTTCCAACTCACAACCTTGATCAATCTGTCTATGTACTTGACATCATCCCGGAAAACAGTAAAATAAATAAATTCAATTCAGCCAAGGACAAAGCTTGTCATCATTTAGATCTCCACACCACATCAATTGAGTCTGCTCATATTCAATAGTAGAGTTACGTGGAGGCATCCCTAAATTATTCTGTCACTTGAAAATACCTCCACCTTGAACTTTATTGTGAATTGTGAATAGATTTTCTTGGGAATATACTATGCTACGCAATATTCCATCAATATTCGTCGGAAATTCTCTGGGCCTCCAAACATTCTCGATATTTGAATAGTAATAATTCAATTCCCAATATGATATTGATAACATATATGTACAATTCATTTGGTTATCAAATATGTCCTCCTGATAATCCAGATGGAAAATGATATGGGATCCCAGATGTGCTACCGGTCCATAAGCCCCTGTGGGATTATTTGCGGAATGTCGGGAGAGAAATCTTCTCTAAAATAATATGGGTAATCAAGTTGATGCACGGATGATTTCCCAATAGGTTCCCCATCAGTGAATCCGCTCGGTGTTTTTCAGTAGGGATCTCAACGAAATCTGTTATTGCACATGATTCAGCGAAGGCAAGCTTTCGTTGGCACTCACTCCTCGTCGGGGGGAGGGTGGTGAGAAATGGACGGTGACGCAAATGGGCGGTTGATAAGAGAATCTCGCTCAGAATCCACCCAGGTCACCTTCTGGTCCAGTTATGGTCCCTGAATAGATCCAAAATAGTGAACTATTGGTCCCAGTGATGAATTTGACCGTAATCCATATTTGTACAACGCTGAACCAGTAAAGCTCTCATTTCCCTTGTCTCCTCGTTTGTGGCAATTTACAAGAGGTTTCGCCACATTGAATTCAGGATGTGAATGGTGAAAGACAGTTGGGGGTCTGAAATGGGTCATCGACGAGATAATCTCACACAGAATCCAGAATAGTCACGTTTCAGTACTGCGACGGTCCTGCAAGAGTGTCGAAATGGTACGACATTAGGGCTAATAGAGAAGCTTAACGAGATCTCTCATTACGAGTGACTTGACAAAGGCAAGCTCTTGTTTGCCCTTTCCCATTCTTGGTACCGTGGAGCTGGCCATTGTGACGCTTTGAAATCATGATACTGATGGTGAGAGACAGTTGCGAATCCGGAATCAAGCGGTTGGAGTTAGAGCTGATGCAGCATCCAGCCTAGTTCTCTTTTACCCCCATGATGGTCCCCTAAGGGTGCGTCCACAAATGATGCATATGCAGTGCGTACTGCGCATATGCTCATCGGACTTGGGCAAATATTGGAGGGCTCAAATGTGAGAGTTTCTGCTTGACTCGGGTTGTGTCTTTGCTCCGTCACCGGCTGATTCAAACTAGAACTTGACGAGTTTCGTGTGGTTTTGGCTGGAACCGAATGAGCTCCACATGTGCAAGTGTGCAGTGCATATGCCCAGTGTGCACTGCATATGGGCTATTTCGGATCATTTTGACGAATGCCTGGACCAGGGGAGTCTGGAAAGGATCCATAAAAACTTTTCCCGTTAGTACTATATTAATTTAGTAAAGGATTTTTTCTAAGGCCCCCGTGGGCCCTGCGGCCTATGGAAGGCCCTTCTCAGGCCCCTTTATTAGCCCATATCCAGGAAATCATAACTCCGACTAGGATCAACATTTTTGGACGTACCTCGGCGCATTTTCTTCCTCAAGACTAGTACTTGTGAGAATAGAATTGTCCATGGTCGATACTTGAGCCTAGCAACTTCTAGGAGCTATTTGCTGAGGGCACATTTTAGCGATTTTTGGTCTTGCTAAAAAGTGATATAGCTCTCACTAGACATGTGTTAATCGACTTCTACAAGTAGTCATTTCGAAGGTCTTCAAAAAACCTACAATTTGACCACTGGTACAAGTCGATTACTGTACTTTCTATAGGAGTTACTGTCGTTACAAACTAAGCAGATTCGTAAAAATGCCAAACTTTGAGCTCAATTTGAAAAAATCATTTTTTTTCCTTCGATCCCAAACCTGTGCGACTATGTTTTTCAATACAAATACTACCAATGGGAACAATAACCTGGGTGGGATATTGAATTGCCGATTTCATTTAGCCAATTCAAAACACGATTTTTTGACTCTTGCTCAAAATGACCTGAAAGGAATGGCTCGCATATGCTTCCATCTGAACTAATGTGCACCAATCTGTGTGGGATTACTTCCCAATGTACCCCCAAATATGTGTGGAATCTTACGGAGGCGAGCCTCGAGCTGAATGCGAGCAGGCTGTTCTATTTCACGAGTTGAAAATGGGCATTATTTTGTTTATTTGGACGCAGGCGAGTGCGAGTGGGGTTTCACTCATTCTAGTTCACAAATGAGATAAGCGGCCAAAATAGGGATAGGAACATGGCTCTCTGACTGATTCTTTGCCAAGTACTTTGGTGGTGGCAACTTCAGGATTACGCTCCTAGAACCCAGTATCATAGAGGATTTCGTGGTGTTTTGCGTGATTCTGGGCTATGGAACACTTGAAAGACGCGTAGAAAACGTCTCGGTGTATCCACTATACTCTAGTTTGCGGCAAATGATAGGTAATTACTGTATCACCAAATGCCAAGTACTTTGGTGGTGGCAACTTCAGGAATGAGTGTCCAAAATAGGGATAATAATATGGTTTTCTGACTAAAGATAATCATCTAAACACGTTCTCATGGTCACTTCGGCTTTTATTCAGCTTCTGAAGCCACTCCACCGAAAACATGTAACTAAAGTGTTTCATAGTCTGGGAGCATGTATCAATATTTGAGAGCCGAATTGACCCCGAAATCGTGTTGAGATGATCATTTTGAGTCAGAAAACCATGTTCGTATGCCTATTTTTGCCGCTTATCTCATTTTTGAGATAGAATGAGTGAAATCCCACTCGCACTCGCTTGCGTTCCAATAGATGAAATAATACCCATTTTCAACTCGTGAAATAGAGCAGCCTGCTCACTTTTAGCTCGAGGCTCGCCTCCGGAAGATTTCACTCATATTTGGGGGTACATTGTGGAGTCATTCCACACAGATGGGTGCACATAAGTTCAGATGGAAGCATATGCGAGCCATTCCTTCGAGGTCATTTTGAGCAAAAAGTCAAAGAAGGGTGTTTTAAATTGGCTCAATAAAATCGGCAATTCAATATCCCACCCAGATTATTGTTCTAATTGGTAGTATCTGTATCGAAAAACAATGTCGCCCAGATTTGGGATCGAAGGGAAGAAAATGATTTTTTTAAATTGATCTCATTGTTTGGCATTTTTACGAATTTGCTCAGCTCGTAACGGCAGTAACTCCTTCAGAAAGTACAGTAATCGACTTTTACCAGTGCTATAATTGTAGGTTTTTTCAAGACCTTTAAAATGATCACTTGTAGAAGTCGATTATCTCATGTCTAGTGGGAGCTACATCACTTTGAAGCGAGCCCAAAAATCGCTAAAATGTGCCCTCAGCAAATAGCTCCTAGAAGTTGCTAGGCTCAAGTATCGACCATGGACAATTTTTTTCTTGAAAGTACTAGTCTTAAGGACGGAAATGTGCCGAGGTACGTCCAAATGTTGATCCTAGTCGGAGTTATGATTTTCTAGGAATAGCCTCAAATGGCGCCTAAGAAGGACCTTTCATAGGCCGCAGGGCCCACGGGGGCCTTAGAAAAAATCCAAAAATTTTTTTTGTACTATATTAGTATAGTACTAACGGAAGAAAAATTTTATGGATTCTTTCCAGACCCCCCTGTTGCAGGCATTCGTCGAAATGCTCCGAAACGGCCCATATGCATGTTTGTGGACGCACCCTAAGAGTGTGTCAAGCGGTGCCACATCAGTACTTTTCTCGTTGGTCAAACTTTCGTTGATTCTCACTGTTCATTTATCGCCCTTCGCAGCGCACTTTGGGATGTCAGAAATGATGGACGGTTTGGTAAGGGATGGCCATCGATCCGGGACGGATTATTGACTAGAGACTCTCGCGCAGTATCCATCATAGTTCCCTTCTGGTCTCATAATGGTCCTCTAAGAGTGTATAAACGGTACCTGATTGGTTCTGTTATCATTGCATGTGGTTTGACGCAGGTAAGCTCCCACGTTCCCTCACTTCTCGGTACCGTCTCTGAGCAGGGTATCATGACATAATGAAATCACTATACAAATGGTTGGAGGCGATTGGAAATCCGGATTGAGCGTCTGATGTGAGAGCTGGCGCAGCATCCTGCCTAGCTCCCTTCTAGTCCCGAGATAGTGCCGTGAGAGTGTCAAAACGGTACCACATCAGTTTCATACTCCTTGAGTGTAATTCAAGTGAGACACACTCTCGCTTGTCTTTGCCATTTATTCGTGGCTTTCCGTAGGGTATCTTGAACAATAAAAATTATGATCCTTACGGTGGGAGAGAGGTGATAATCGATCCAAAACGAGCCAACATCGAGGCTCTCCTCTATTTCATCCTTGTCCCCTCTAGGTCACATTATGGTCCGCTCAGAGTGTCAAAACGGTACACTTGATGTAAACGAATAATTTCCGCATGTGTCGAAACATACGCTTCCCTAACCACGCTCCGGTAAATTTAATCAGTCATTAGACGTAGAAGATGTTGTTGTTAACCAGCGTAGGTGAATCAGTCGAGTTGCACTCCGAATTCAAGAAGTGTCAGAACTCGGATTACATCGGTTCAATCTTTTTTGTTTTTCCCCCATGAAAAATGGGAATATTTCTCATATGAAAATTTTCCTAATATCAATCTAAGCAAGTAAGTATCCAACAATTTGATTCATTAATTAATTTTCGTGTTGTGAATCGACTCAAGTCTCGATTTCTCAGACTCTCACTTTATTTTCGCTCGAAAGGATTGAATCGAGACACTCATCGTCAAAATTCATAATACAATATTTCAATTAACTTTCTTGTTTCTATCAATGCTTCGATTGACTTCAATTTGAAAATTCTTCATTCTCTCTGAAATGTTTGAGAGTGATGAGCCGATCTAAGTTGACTCCTTCTTATTGCATCGAGAGTATACTTTTTATGAAAAGTTACAATGTTGTATTTTAAATCTTGTCGATGAGTGTCTTTATTTAGTCGATCTGAAGCTTAAATAATGTGAATGGCTGAGAGCTTGAGACTTGAGTCAATTTATAACACCAACCTAATTGATGAATTTCATTGTCGAATTTTTTCCATCATTTATCAATTATAGGACAATCTACAAATTGGAAATCTTCCAATTTTCTTCGTTTTTAGGAAAAAACGGTTGATGACTCGTAAATATGATCAGTCAAGGTAAGAGATGGTCTTCGAAGCAAAATGAGTCATCTAAGAAGGACTCTCGCGTAATCACCGTCCTAGTCCCTTCCTGGTCACATCATGGTCCCCTAAGAAGACTAAAACGGGACCTCATCTGTTCTGTTCTCATCGCATGTGACTTGACGCAGGTGAGCCCTCGTGTTTCCTCACTCTCGCTGCCGTCAACAAGTAGGGCATCACGACACAATGGAATCATGACACGAGTGGTTTGAAGACGGTCGGGAATTCGAACCGAGCTTCTGATGGCAGAGCTTGAATAGCATCTAGCTAAGCTTCCTCCTAGTTCCGAGATGGTGCCGTATGAGTGTCAAAATGGTACCACATCAGTTTCATACTCCTAACATGTCAGGTCATCTCTCGCTTGTCTTTACTACTTATTCATGCTTTTTCAAGGGCATCTTGAAGTAACAAAATTACGATCCATCCGGTGATGGAGAGATGGTCATCGATCCAAAACGAGTTATCAACGAGAGACTCTCGCGCGGTATTCATCCTGGTTCTATTTAGGTCCCATCTATCCCCTCAGAGTGTCATAGCGATACCAAACTAGTACATAGATAATATCTCAACGAAATCTGCTATTTCATGGGATTCGGCGATGGCAAGTTTTCGTTCGCACCCACATCTGGTCGGGATCGTGTGAAATGGACGGTGATGCAGAATGGGCTATCGATGAGAGAATCCTGCCTGAGATGCAGCCTCGATTCTTCGTGGTCCAGCAATGATCTCAGAATGGATCCAAACTGGGAACCTATTGGGCCCAGGGCTTCTTTTGTTAGAAGAGAAAAAAATCGAACGTAAATTAGGAGATCAAAATAATGTCAAAGGGCCATCAATTTCTGACTCTTATTGTAAAAATATTTCAATTCACGTATCTAGGCTCGAGGTATCTTTCAAAACAAGAACGCCTTCTCGCCGTCATTAGGATATCTCACTTTTTTCAATTCGCATTCTGAGCATCAAATGCACCGTAAGAAATTGATTCATCAACTATCTGCATATCTACGGACGATAAAATTCCGTTTCAAATTTGCCGAGATAGCTCATGAATCTCAGTTGACCAAATAATTTCAAACCTGTTCTTAGCTCAAAAGTTCACAGCTTGGTCGATGGATAACCTGGTGGAAGTACCATGTCGCACGGACAAAAATGTTCGGCCATTTTCGGATTAATAATTGACAACTCTCTATACAATTTAGATCAACGCAAAAAATCTTGACTTACAAAGCAACTCGTTGAGATTGTTTGAAAATTATCAACAAAATGTTGAATACAACAACGGTCTCGTCATAATCGCTCACAGTGAGGTAAAATTTCCCTCAAAAATCTGCCGCACGGATGCAAATTCTTCCTTTTTTTAACCATGACTCGATCATAAATAATTTTTCATAAGGTGTCTCAATGGTATCATGTAATTCATCGTTTTTGCTATCAGTGAGATTTTTCCAGAATTTTTGAAGCGTCATAAAAGCATTAAACAGTTATTTTTGTCTTTTTCTCTCATGTCCGTGTTTTCGTGAATTTGCCCATTGGCAATCAAAGAGTCGGCGAATTTTTTTGGGCGCGCTAAGCGTGGTAGCTCCAGCCGAGCGGTCACTCATCCGGATACGCAACGTTGCTTAAACTGGATTCTTGATCAACGTGAATAATTGATCAAGTTCTGAGTTGAAGATTGGATTTTGTTGAAATTTGCATTTTACGTTTCACGCCGTGCACAAATCAGGAATCGTCATAAGAATCATTAATCATAGGAAGATGTATCTCAAGGTCTGCAAACGCTCAGAGATGTGCTTCAGTTTGGAGAAAAAATCACAGAAATCAAAAATTTGAAGAGTTCCTGAGAATTGCCCATATAAGCAAATGAGTCGCTGAAATAATTAAGGGGCCGCATGGAAAGAGGGCCTAATGGCGGTAAGGCCCTCCCCCCTTATCGCTTTCCCGAACCTTCGAACCCCCTTACTAGAAACACATGTCCAACTCGTTTTGGACCCATTCTATAATCCTCATGTACACTCCTGGACAATCATTTTTTGGCCAATACTGCAAGAAATTGTATGGTATCCATCGTTGAAATCGCTCCTTTCAACGATGGATAGCTATGAATTTCTGTATGCGTCTCGTACCGAGAAGACGTGTATTATCAAAAATCGATACATAATATTACCCGGAAAGCGATGCCGATTTGAAGCTACCTAGGTGGCTAGGCCGCGCGTCTAGTACGCGGCTCTTTATACTGCGCTCTCATGACTCTTATATGGCGGCCTTTCATATAGGAGCAGGGGTTGTACCGTAGCGGCTTATGTGTATCGTCGACCGCGAGCGCGCAACTCACCATTCCCTGTCTAGGGTCTTTAGATCCAAAATATAACTGCCAGTGCATCATGCATTAATGGAATGAACGAAATTTGATGTCGAGTCGAGGGCACGTTTAGTGTATGTTCACTAGTAGCTCTGAGCAGTTTTATTTTGCAGATCAAAATCTCCCAGACGGCGAGTTGCGGCGAGTCGTTCCGTGTGGTCGATGACATACGCTGCTTCACACGCGAGAAATCCTATAACATCACGGAGATATACCATCACTAGACTTCTCGGACAGTCTCAACGCTAAATTTACATAGATGATTCTTTTTTCCAGTAAGGACGGGCAAATATTCTCACATAGATAGCCTGATATGGGCACACAAATCTTACAATAACAAGTATATATCCCGAACATTCATAAAATATACATAGTTACATTAAATTCACAAAAAAGGCCTAATTACATGTTGATAACGAAAGCGAATATGTAAGAAGGGCACAACTGACATCACCCATTTCGAAGAAGACATAACTGCAGAAGAAAATTTCAAGAAGGGCGTGACCGCAGAAGAAAATTTCAAAAAGGACGTAATTGCAGAAAATAATTCCAAAAAGGCGTAATTGCAGCATAGAATTATAGAAAGGGCGTAATTGTCTCAACTAATCCCAGAAAATTTCGAGAAAGGGCGTAATTGCCATGATCATATTCCGACAGGACCTGAGTCCCTGGTAAAAAAAGACATAAAGAGCATTATTACTATTTATGAAGGGCGTAATCAGGTACAATATGGAAAAAGGGCCTAATTACCGAGGAAAAATTTTATAAAAATTCTCCAGAGCCTGGAAACGCTTTTTTACCTAATATAACGATGAACCTTCAAATTGAGTGTTTCCACCCTTCCCTAGTGAAGATAATTTCTCGTCATTTTCACACGACTAATGGGAGCTTTTTGTGTCCATAGAATTGTGGAGCATGAATCGAATCACCCCCTAGCAATCAAATATCTTTCAAAACATGCCCAGAAACACTCTCAAGAAATTTGGAGACGATTGGACTTGATCTCGAGATTTTATTCCACTTTTTGTGAGGAAGAAAGGCCGAAATTTGACCCTGGATTCGGAAAAATGGCTTAATTGCATTTTTTGAAATTGCTGAAGAAAGCTCAAAATTAAATTTTCATCCCCCGGCTCGAGTTGGGCTATTTCGAGAATGCTATCTTCTTCGAATCAAGTCAGGTTCACTCGTCCAACTATGCCTCTGGCGGTTTTTATCAAGTTTTTATTGATTTTCTCAAAATGACTTTTTTGCAATTAGGCCCTTCTTCCACGCGGCCCCTCAATTTCCAGTGCAATCTTATCCAATCAGAATGAATTTTTTCTGGTCTAGGCTGATTTCTAGGAAGGTAATCATTGTTCAGGGACGTGTCTATCATAGTTTGATCAAATACCCACAATTTTTGATCGAGCAGGATTCAATATAGAAGAGGTCAAGACAGAATACCACCTCTTCTGACGATGAAACAAGCTAAGCACGTCAGACCTAGTCAAGAAGTCACTCATTTGCATATGACCCCCGTCGAAACGTTGCTTGGCGGGTTGTTGCGATCATGAAAGCTCTCAACCATGCCACTAATATCAATTCATATTTGTTTACGAAAAAACACGGAGAATGTGTTATCCTTTGACCCAATACCACTTTCTATAAACCCCATGGACCCAGTATCGTACCCATATCAAAAAAGGGTGAATTTCTTACACAGGATTATCGTTTGTACGCGAAACAGCCACGCAACGCGTCGCTTGTCGTCCTTCCAGACCACTAAGCACAAGGCCAAGTTTCAATAACTACATGGTTGAAATTCAACTACGTGGTCGAATAAAAATTTCAACCACGTGGTTGAAAATCCATTGCATTCTTTCACAGTGTAGACTGCGGATCGCCTATACCGCGCGTTGACATCGGGGCATAGGACTTTACGTGAGAGTGAGAGAGAAAGCATTCTCCAAGAGGGAGGTAATTCAAAAGCGATCCCTATGTGTGTCTCTCTCGCTCTCATTGCCGGGCCTCGATGTCATTGCGTGGTATGGGGGACTATATAGCAGGCTACACTTCTATGTCTATGGTGATTAGTAAGGAGTAATATTTCATAACAAGAGCCGGGCCTCGATGTCATTGCGTGGTATGGGGGACTATATAGCAGGCTACACTTCTATGTCTATGGTGATTAGTAAGGAGTAATATTTCATAACAAGAGCCGTGGAAAATAACACAGACATATCCTTGCAACAGAGAACACGGAAAAACAATGCTGTTGCATCCCGGCTATTGGCTATGGGAAGTGTTATATCTTATATATGAATAGCGCAGTAACGAATACCGCTGTCCCTGACAGGGGATCATCACATAATCTTCAATGTGTGAAAGACCGAGTATGCCGTGTGACGATTCATTTCAGGCACACCCTTGGAAGATTAGAACTAGCCGGATGAAGAGTTCTTGAATTGAAAGGAAGCAAAGCGCGTGATAAAACTAGACTTGAACATGGTTTTTTCCTTCTGAGTTTTTCCTATTCACGGAAATCCTCCCGGCAAATGCAAAGTCCTGCAAACGAAATCCTATTCGAGATCTTTGAATCGAATAATCTAAAAACTCGGATAAAACCTCGACTACAATGTTCCTAATGATTATTCGTCCCAGAAAATCCGTGAAAACAAAGCTGCTGACTCTCTCGTAAGAGATATTGAGATAACATAACGAAAGAGCACTTATTACGGCATTTCGTAGAACACAACAGAAGAGCACTCAGAGCATACCACATATCGCCTATCGGATGTGATTTGAGAGTATTTTTCGGAATAAAGAGCGTTTAAAGAAATTTCACACATTGCATACTAGATTCAATTGAACGGCCTTTTCTCATGACACAACAAGAGAGCACGCAAAGAATTTCACATATCACCTATTGGATGCGAGTTGAAAGTATTTCTCGGAACGCAACAAAAGAGCACTTGAAGAAATTTTACATATCGAACAGATGCGAGTTAGAAGCCTTTTCTCAGAGCTAACAAGAGAGCACTTCAAATTCCGCGCTTCGCATCTAATCCAACTGGGAGCCATTCCTCAGAACTATTAAAAGAGCACTCCAAATCCCGTGCTTCGCATCTATTCTAACTGAAGGCCTTTCCTCAGAACTAACCAAAGAACACTCCGAATTCCGCGCTCCAGCCTTGCTCTCCAACACAAAAACTTAAAAGGGAGAACTCGCACCCACCAGCCGACCCAGCATATATGAGGACGCCAAAATTTGACGACTGTCTAGGTTCGAATTAACCGCAATTTATGCTATATTAGGATAGCTGAACAGATCAGTAAATCAGACTGAATTAACCTACATCTACTGGTCTCGATCTGTATCACTCCCTGCACTTCTTGGCTTTTACGCCTTGCACTCAATTACTCAGAATCAAGTCGTTCAATTTGAACACCACCCACCAATACGGATCTGTGATTGCGCACCATCAACCACTCTTGATCTCGGCTTGACAGAGGTATGAGTTTTAGCGCCTCCGAGTGGCGGAAAATGGCATGCCCCAAGAGGGAGTACTCGAACGTGCTTAGTGCGGGCTCCGGTCTTCTTGTGCATTCAGTTCAGGAATCATAGCTCGGATGTGGCAACAGTATGGTAAGCTGTTGTAGGATTTTCAAAAACGAAGAACTTGGGCGCTTGTGAGTCTGAATCCGAGCAAAATTAAGTAAATTAGAGCGATTTGCAATTTTCGACTATGCTTTTTGCATGGAGTTGCGACCACCGGTCAAACCACCGTTTCAGCCTCGACTCGCTCCGATATTTTTCTTGCTTCAGGCTCTGTCAATCTTGAAATAATGGTCTAATTGACATGTATGATAGCTGAGAATTTCTGGCCATGGAAAATCTAACAACTGTTCTGCTCACTCTGACGTGGTTTGAGCGACAGCGATCCCAAAATCCAAGGTTAAAAATAGAATGTGAAGAATAGGCGCATGGCAGTGTTTTTCCTTTCATTTTTGAGTAAACCGTTACCCAAATCCCGTCATAGTGAGCAAGAAAATTGTTAGTTCCTGATTGTAAAAAATTTGAGCTATCATACATGTGCATCCAACCATTATTGAGGGATTCATAAAGCCCGAAGCGAGAAAATCATCGGAGCAAGTCGAGGCTGAAACGGCGATTTGACCGGTGGCCGTAACGCCCATGCAAAAAGCATAGGCAAAAATTTCAACTTGCTCTAATCCACTCGATTTTGCTTGGATTCAGACCCACAAGCGCTCAATGTTTACGTTTTTGAGAAGTCTACAATCGCTTTGCATATTCTTGCCACATCCGAGCTATGGTTCTTGAAATAGATGCACAAGAAGACTAGAGCCCGCACCAATATAAACACGTCCAACTGCTTCGTCCCGTGGCATGCTGCTTTCCGTCGCTCGGACTCATCACCAGGTGAAGGGATATCTTCCCCAGGACTCCTGAGATCAAGACCTTTGGAACAGATTTTGGCTCATATGCTTGAGGCCCTTCGATCTCATGTCATCTCTATTATAACGATTTTAGCGAGCAGATATGCCACATCAGAATCCATTCACAGTTCATCGCTCTCCCATGTGGCTAGGAACTAACTCCAATATGCCCACTCATTCGACCTCTAATAAGAAGAAGGATGGAATGTGATACTCACTCGTAGGATGAGTTGACAGCTGAGATGTAGAAACTCCGAAATAATCCAAAAATTCCTGGCCATTGTGTATCTTGTTGATTTCCATAGCTATCTTCAATCTCTAGAATTTTGAAAAAATCTATTGTCCATATATTTCATACAATATGTTTCAGGACAATTCTGAATGGGAGATCAAGACTATGCCTCATGGGGGGGGGGGGGAGATATCCTCTCTCCTCATGGTGCGAAAAGACATCATTTCAAGACTCGTTTCGATCATGGACAATCATCTTTTGCTACCGGCAGTCGACAAAGGAGATCTTCAATACACTCGAAAATATCGATACTCCTCAATCGATCTGGATCGGGTCATCCAATACGATACGTGCAGAATATCGGGCCATTGATATCAACTAGCATGATGCCTTGCGTTTTCCGGCTTGTAAATGCTCCAGAAGGGCGGGTTAGACTATGAAAATGTTTCTAATTATGGAAAAAAAGACTCACTTCCCATCCAAATTCAATGGTTGATGTATGCTTCGAAATTTCTCCTGGTTGGCACAGTGTGATCTCTCAAATCTAGCAATGAGTCTTTCCAGTTCTCTTGAAATAGAATTCCCCCACTGTGATGAGATTTGAAATCAATCATTATTTTCATTACATTCTTGAGCGTATATCGTTATCCCGACTGTCCACAATGCCGAGATCCAAGAAACGAAAGACAAAATGCCGAATGAACGAGGAGTCGAAATCAGATAAGAGGAGAGTTGAGACAGCCGAATGTCAAAAAACCGAAAACGGAGAAACCGAACATGAAAATACCGAAAATCAAGAAACCGAAAGTCAGAAAACCGAAAATTGGAAGAACGAATACTCAAAAGCCCATTATCCAAGACCCGAAAATAGGAATAATGTTTTTTCCATACAGCGGTATTTTTCTCGCGAGAAAATGCGTTTCTCCTCTTGATCCTCCTGTCACAGTCCTAAAATAGCCCGGGGGTCCCACTAATCCGAGTCTATGCTACTTCAAACTTGAAGAGTTTCACAAACAGGATACACGTAGATACAAACAACGATTTCTCATGTATCGAAAATGCAGAGGTCTTCGAGGGTAAGTGCACTGACTGTCCCAATACATGTAAGGATATCATCCCGGCCCGAAACGACATCCTCCTTGAATCCATAATTGTGATGAATATCGCGCAATATTTTGATCCAGAGAGTGAAACTGGGTGCGTCAAAATTATTTGATCCCTCGAAAATATAACTCTATCATTCCGTCAGCAATCTGACGAAATGACACCATTTTTGCAGATGTTGACGGAATCTTTGCTCAGCCCGAAAGGTACCTGTTGGACGCGTTTGATGCGGTGAAAGATTTCGAGCAAGACAGAGCCGAAACCATGCACTTCCCTTCACGGCTGGGTTGAGAAAAGAGTTGATACAATCAAATCTCGGATGAAGCGGGAAATAGCTAGTGCAAACAACGCCATCAAAAGTTTCGAGTTACGCAAGGCATGCCTTGCATAACTCGATTAGGTTCTAAGCTAAGTGCACTTTGCTTAGCACCCCGTGATGATTCAAACCACTCGGTGAATGAATCGAAGAAACGCTGATGTCAAATTGCCAGCATACGTGCATGAAGCATAGCAGCGCAAATTATAATAACGCGAGGCCTCTTGCCCCTGCAAAGCTCGGCCAGGCGGCTGCTACTCCTCTTCCTCCTTCTTCTTCTCCTTCTTCGCGGAACTCGGCCGGCTTCAACGCTATCACGTCTCGTGCTCGTCAACTGTTTTTGCATTGTTGCTGGCGGCAGCCGCCAACAAGATACGATCGATTCTTCGTTGGCCTCGTATAATCAAGAATGCAATCTTCGATTCTGGTGAATGTTGTAACTGTAGCGATGCCGATGATGACGCCTATCATTATTTTATTCGGATGAGCAAAGAAATAATAGCTTGGCCGAGCGCGTCATCGCGTATAGCCGGTGCGAACGCGGACTCCAGACACGTATTTCAACCGCATTGCTCTTATTTTTTCTTGTCAGGTCCCGACGTCGCGATTATTCTTTAATTAACACTGTGGTAGTGTTTCAGCACCATCAAAATTTGTTTTACTTCTGAGACGCTGAAACTTCACTATAAAAAATTTTTCCGAAAAACTTCAACCAGCTGGTTGAATGAAAAATTCAACTAGTCTATCCAACCAGCTGGTTGAATTTTTCATTCGACCAGTTGGTTGAAGTTTTTCGGAAAAATTTTCTACGGTGTTCTGCTCAGCACCTCGCCATTTGTATATCGTCGCCCCCGAAGAAGAAAAACACTTTCTGGATTACCGGTGAAGAGTAACACCTCCTGGATGCATTCATGGAAAGAAACACCATCTGTATCCCAGGACGAAGATTAACACGTATTTCTAACCAGCGACGAAAAATAACGCCCGGCAGTAGCTTCCGACGAATAGTAACACCCGCTCGTAACTACCGGCGAATATGAACACGTTGCCCGTAGTAGCGATGAAAAGTAACATTTGCCGTGAGCCCGGACGGAAAAGAACACCTGCCGTATGCCCCGACGAAAAAAAACACCTACTGTATGCCCGGACGAAAAAAAACACCTGCCGTAAGCCCCGACGAAAAAAAACATGTTCTGTATGCCCGGACGAATAAAAACACCTGGTGGTAATAACCGGAGTTATCTCTGAAAATACGCTGCTAAAAGTGATTAGCAGAATGCTTTCTCACGGCGTTATATGATGATAATTTTAACAAAAAAGAAAGTACCCTATATTTCGAGTTTTTCTTTCGAGGAAGCATTTCAGAGAGATTTCGGTCATCTGAAAGGAGATTTTTCCAACAATATCTATTGTTTGATTGAGAGAAAATTTTGATATAGTCGGTTTAAAGATGATTAAACTGGAGTCCTTTGTGAAAATTCCCTTCCCCCGAAAGAATCTTCATTTGAATAATGTTTTACGGACTTTATGAAAATTTCGTATCAGCCAATCGATTCAGAATGGCCCATAAGTAAGTCTTTAGGTCATTAGAATTGAGATAAATGAGTCGTAAAGGATGATACGGGGGAAAAATGAATATTAATTCTAATATTCTACTATTTTTTGAGTTATTCTTTCGAGGAAGCTTCTTATAGAGATTCAGGCCATCTAGACTGAGGTTTTTTTAACAATATCCATCGTTTGGTTGAGACGGAATTACGATGCAGTGGGTTTGAAAAGGGTCAAAATGAAATTTTTGGTGAAAATTTTGATTTTTTCGGAAATTTGAGATTTGTGAAGACTCAATTGAATTTCGGTATTAACCAATCGATAGATAATGCAGAAAAAACCATAGTTTAGGTCATTGAAATTGAGATAAATGAGTCATAAAAAAAGGTACGAGGAAAAAATGAATATTAAGAAAAATTTCCCATTATTTTTTCAGTTATTCTTTAGAGGAAGCTTTTTAGAGAGATTTGGGCCTTCTAGTCTGAGGTTTTTTTAACAATATCCATCGTTTGGTTGAGACGGAATTTCGATGCAGTGGGTTTAAAAAGGGTCAACATGGAATTTTTGGTGAAAATTTTGATTTTTTCGAAAATTTGAGATCTGTGAAGATTTTATAAAATTTCGGTATTAACCAATCGATAGATAATGCAGAAAAACCATAGTTTAGGTCATTGAAATTGAGATAAATGAGTCATAAAAGAAGGTACGAGGAAAAAATGAGTATTAAGAAAAATTTCCCATTATTTTTTCAGTTATTCTTCAGAGGAAGCTTTTTAGAGAGATTTGAGCCTTCTAGTCTGAGGTTTTTTTAACAATATCCATCGTTTGGTTGAGACGGAATTACGATGCAGTGGGTTTGAAAAGGGTTAAAATGAAATTTTTGGTGAAAATTTTGATTTTTTCGGAAATTTGAGATTTGTGAAGACTCAATTAAATTTCGGTATTAACCAATCGATAGATAATGCAGAAAAAACCATAGTTTAGGTCATTGGAATTGAGATAAATGAGTAATAAAAGAAGGTACGAGGAAAAAATGAATATTGAGAAAAATTTCCCATTATTTTTTCAGTTATTCTTTAGAGGAAGCTTTTTAGAGAGATTTGGGCCTTCTAGTCTGAGGTTTTTTTAACAATATCCATCGTTTGGTTGAGACGGAATTTCGATGCAGTGGGTTTAAAAAGGGTCAACATGGAATTTTTGGTGAAAATTTTGATTTTTTCGAAAATTTGAGATCTGTGAAGATTTTATAAAATTTCGGTATTAACCAATCGATAGATAATGCAGAAAAACCATAGTTTAGGTCATTGAAATTGAGATAAATGAGTCATAAAAGAAGGTACGAGGAAAAAATGAGTATTAAGAAAAATTTCCCATTATTTTTTCAGTTATTCTTCAGAGGAAGCTTTTTAGAGAGATTTGAGCCTTCTAGTCTGAGGTTTTTTTAACAATATCCATCGTTTGGTTGAGACGGAATTACGATGCAGTGGGTTTGAAAAGGGTTAAAATGAAATTTTTGGTGAAAATTTTGATTTTTTCGGAAATTTGAGATTTGTGAAGACTCAATTAAATTTTGGTATTAACCAATCGATAGATAATGCAGAAAAAACCATAGTTTAGGTCATTGGAATTGAGATAAATGAGTAATAAAAGAAGGTACGAGGAAAAAATGAATATTGAGAAAAATTTCCCATTATTTTTTCAGTTATTCTTTAGAGGAAGCTTTTTAGAGAGATTTGAGCCTTCTAGTCTGAGGTTTTTTTAACAATATCCATCGTTTGGTTGAGACGGAATTTCGATGCAGTGGGTTCAAAAAGGGTCAAAATGAAATTTTTGGTGGAAATTTTGATTTTTTCGAAAATTTGAGATTTGTGAAGATTTGATGAAATTTCGGTATTAACCAATCGATAGATCTTGCAGAAAAAACCATAGTCTAGGTGACTCAATTCGTGGTGAGACCGTGTGAGAAAGAGATATTTATGTATTAAGAGTCGAAATTTAAGCTGTTTTGCTCTAAAAACCCCATGGATCAAATTTGACTGAGAGCTGAAAGCTGCCAAATCACTGGGCTCTCAGAAATTGGATTCTGTACAACTTGTAGAAAGCCAAAAGTTGATAAGGTGACCAGTAAAAGAGAAAGCGTGTCCGGTATAAAACAAGAAACACACACACACACACACGAACACGGACAAAGGGGTGCAAAGATGGGTTTCTGGTTGATGTGGAAGACCATTAGGGGGAAAAGTGTTACCTACAATTGATAGATTTTGGCGAGAGGAAGAGAATGGTCTAAGCCTTTTTTAGATAAACGGAATTTTGTTGAAGAAAATATTGGATTTAGTAGAAAATTTGATCAAAATTTTGCTGGTACGAAAACAAAGCTTTCTCTTTAGAGAAAGCAAAATGATAATTTCAATGTTTCCTGTCAGAAAATATCAATGTATCTAACAACGAATAATAACGAATAAGTAGTCTAACAATGAATTTGCGAAAAATGAGCAAAGCAAAACTTTGAAGGCAAGAAAACGTTGACAACTGAAGTTTTTTCCTGCGAACGTAATATGTTACAACGAAACATACTTTCGAAGAAAATGTTGAGAATAGGACTCCTAGAAATTCAGTTCTTCATGTATTCCATATTTCCCCCCATAGAAAGCAGCTATGAATTGAAAACTTTATTCAAAAGCAATATTGTCATAGACATTTTAAATCACGCAATAATCCTGTCAGTACTTGTAACTAAGATCGAAGCATGCGCACTGTACCGAAAAACCCCTTTCCTTGTTAGAAATACTTATTGTAAGTCCAAAACGATACACGAATGCACGTTCGAAGGAAATCACATAACCTTACAGGTAAGGGAAGCAATCTTATTGTCTACCTTTGAACTGATTTGGAACCAAGAGAAGAATCTGAGATATGATGTTTTTGAGCGACACGTGAAGCTCTCTCATATACAGACTAGACCGTGACACGGCCTTTTCGACGATTAATAATTTTGGAGTGTCATAATAAATCTAGACAAGAACGAAACCAAATAACTTCTGAGACCTCCTAAATTTGATCTCGAGTTCAGGAATTCGATTGACAAAGTATACCGTGAACTGAGCGTCCTTCGATAGGAAAAAATTCGGAGAGGAAATGAGGAAGAAGATACAGCTGCCTCACACTATGCAATAATTGCGGGGGTGTTTCAAGTGAAAAAAAAAAAATTACGATGGACTAGAATTATCGTATGAATTTCCAGGAGTGATAGATAGATAGATAGATGTCCTTTATCCGTCCGAAGACGAAAAATACTATTACATACACCTACATATGCCCGTTAAAATGTAATAACACGTATAAGAATGAATATAATATATGTACAACAAAATAATAATGATAATTTCAGTCAATTACTGGTTTGGTCAAGGACAATAATTATCACAATTCGTGACTAGTCAGGGTGCATACTTAGAAGTATAAAAAGAGGGGTAAGGGCTCGCACTAATATCACAGCTATAGATCACCAATTGGGTGACTGAGGTCACACGTAAAAATACTAAATTAAAGAAGAGCCCTTCCCATTACAGATTAAAATAATGCCTCTTCTCCACATCAATCCTCTGGGAGGTTAGTGTTAACAGGAAGTCTTTTAAGGACTCTTTGAATAATGATATCTTCCCAAGCTGCCGAAAGCCCGGAGGGAGAAAGTTCCACAAATGAGCACACTGAACCTGGAAAGATCTTCTTCCATATTCAAGTCTCATGTTGGGAACTTTGAGTACCCGCTCTTCTAGATCACCCCGTGCGGGGCGTTCGGATTGGTACCTGGTAAACATCGCAGCTAGGTAGCCAGGTTCTCCTAAGTGCATGATCTTATGCATCAAGAGAGCTGCGAAGTACATTCTCCGCGAATCAGTACGTAACCAACCCAAGCGCTCCCTAAACGGGGCGATGTGCTCGTCTCTCCTAAGATCAAGAATATATCTCACACATGAATTGCTTAGTCTCTGTACCCGTTGCCGCTGTTCGTCCGTGGCGTCGAGGTACACGACCGCGCAATAATCTAGGTGCGGTTGAACCAATGACTCAACTAGGCGAATTCGGAGAGGTCTGGTGATACATGCCCTAAAAAACCGCAGACCGTATAGGGCTCTGTTGACTTTCTTGGTTACTTGGTCGATGTGCGGTTTCCATGTCAATTCACTGTCAAGTGTAACACCGAGACTCACGACCGTATCACTGAACGGGATGAACTTTCCTTCCTGTATCTCAACCCCTGGCAAGTCCATTCTCTTCAGATCTTTGATATTTCTCTCCGAGCTGAAGTAGATTGCCTTGGTCTTGCCAGCGTTGAGACACAGGCCGGAACTTCTGGCCCACTCGGCAACTAGTCGTCCTATTTCGCCCAGCCGAGCAATACCTTCCCTGATCTTATTTTTCTCGATTTGGAGATAAATTTGGAGATCATCCGCATAAAATAGATGATGTACCGACTTTCCGTCTAGCAAGCCAGCCAGGTCATTCACATACAAGCTGAAGAGGAGAGGCCCAAGGACGGACCCCTGTGGAACACCCAGATTGGTTTCGAGCCAATCAGATTTGCCTACTTTAGAAGTGATTTGTTGGGTGCGACCCTGTAAATATGATTTTATCCTTAGGAGCGCCGATCTTGAGAAGCCAAGATGTCGTAGCTTCCTCAACAGCTTGGATGGTGAGATGGTGTCAAAAGCTTTGCTAGAATCGAATAGTAGGAGCAGAGTGATCTTCTTTCTGTCTATACGTACTCTGATGTCATCAGTCAATTCCAACAAAGCTGTCTGGGTGCTATGGTGTTGCCTGAAACCAGTCTGGAAGCGATCAAGTATCTTCTCGATTTCTAAATACTCCGTGTTCTGGTCATGTGCGATTTTTTCCAGAAGCTTGGAGAGAAAGCACAGCAGTGCTATAGGACGGAAGTCCGAGACCGTTGATGGAGCAGCAGTCTTCTTTAGTGCAATCAGCTGCGCTTGCTTCCAAGCCTCAGGAAAAATGCCATGAGCGAAAGAGGAGTTGAAAATATGTACAATAAGATCACCAATGGCCGGAAGAGCTTTTGCGATCACGCTTTGGGGTATTCCATCCGCTCCACGGGCCTATAAGGAGAAATGTTTAATAGCAAGGACACTATCACTGAAATTTGTGGGCTTAAATTTAAACCCCTCCTCCGGTGCCGAGTCAATATCGTCCATTGCTTCATTAATATTTTCGTGGGGCGAAACGGAAACTCCCGCAAAGTGTGCGTTCAACTCATCCGGTGTGAAGCCATGAAGTTCCTCCTCTTTGCTCTTAGGCATGAGGCCGAGATTGCGCATCTCCATCCAAATGTTCTTCTTCTGATCAAGAGCATCTGACAAATGGGTTTGAATGAAGGAGTTATGCTCTTGTTCAATGCGCAAGTCGACCTCTTCGCTAAGCCGAAAGTATTCATTTTGAAGCTCAGGACACTTGCGCTGGTTACGTTGAATCCGTTACCAGCGCCTGCGCGTCGCGTCTCGCTTATTCATGAGTACCCTCAGCTCAGGACCAATCCAAGGAGCGTCATTTTTACGCGGATTAATAGTTTTTTCGGGTGCTAATTCATCAATAACGGACTGTAAATGTTCATTCAAGCAGTGAATTGCATCTTCCAAACTCGTTTCAGCATTTTCGAGAGCTGTCCAGTCACAGCGAAGCAATCGGTCATTCAATATCTCCGGAGTGATGTTTCAAAAATCCCTGTAGGTAAAGGAATTTCTTGGCGGAGTAGGAGTAAAGACGTTGATGGTGACGTCAATGACCGAGTGCCTGCCGAAACTGGGCAGGAGTCTGTTTTGAAAGTCAGTAATGATGTCATTGTCATCTACATAAATGTGATCAATCCATGTATGAGATGTATTGGGGGTGTGTTGGTGAGTCGGGCCATGCTGCACTATCTGCAAGGCAAGTTCTTCTGTCAGTGCAGTCAGTGTCTTGGAGAGAGAGAGAGAGAGAGAGAGAGAGAGAGAGAGAGAGAGAGAGAGAGAGAGAGAGAGAGAGAGAGAGAGAGAGAGAGAGAGAGAGAGAGAGAGAGAGAGAGTCAGGAGATGCGGCTTACGTATTGGCGAGTACTCCGCCCACCCACTTGCTCGTCGCGGAGCGAGTGAGGATCTGGGACCGCCAGAAAGTGATCGGAGCCGAACGAGTACTCACTCCGACGATGAAGGAGATCATCCGCGACAACGAGAAGGAAACCACCCTTGAGCATTGGCAAACTGAGTGGGATTCGCCATTTGCGAACGGCAGATGGACGCACTGGCTGATCCGTGACGTAGCCAAGTGGGCGGAACGCACCCACGGAGAGATGGACTACTGGACGACGCAGGCACTGAGCGATCATGGTTGCTTCGGTTCCTATCTAACCAGGTTCAAGAAGAGGACGACCCCAGCCTGTCAGTCATGCGGGGACGAATGGGATGACGCCGAACATGCCCTGTTCAAGTGCAGCGACACCCGGAGAGAGCGCGCCGAGCTGGATGAATGGCTGGGTGCTCAACTAACACCTGAGAATCTCGTCCCGTACTTACTCCGCAACCAGGAGACATGGGATAGACTCACCGGATACATCAAGCTGGTGATGACCCACAAAGAGGAGAAAGAGAGGGAAGTAAGGCGCCTCGATGCCGGCGAATTACAGTGAGTCTGCCAATAAAAACAGAAGAGGCCCAAATGATTCCAGGAGGAATATGATGCCCTGAAGAGAGGAGAAAGAAGAAAGAAGAGGGAAGAAAGAAGAAAGAGAGGGAACAATGAAGAATGAAGATAGAAGATGCCGACAAGTGGCCGAAGAGAGAAGATGGAGAAGAGGAACGCTCGCAATCGAGCGCGAGACATGCCGCTCATCCTGAAGTAATGCTCACGCGGTTCCGGGATGAGATGGTAGATGCAGGTGGATCTCCTTCTTGATTGCCCGATGCCCTAGGTATCGGACATCGAGGGGAGAGGGATATTACACGGCCGGGCCCACCTCTCGGTGGGCCCCACCCAAACCCGTGTCCCGCCTGGTATGGCCTGCGTGGGCTATGCGTAGTCCGCGTAAGCTGAACCAGTCCGGTGTCTGGGGACGGATCCGGGGGATCCTGAGGCAGATTTTGCCCTCTAACCACCTTAAAAAAAAAAAAAAAAAAAAAAAAAGAGAGAGAGAGAGAGAGAGAGAGAGAGAGAGAGAGAATAGTTTTGATGAATGTGAGCAGTAAGAATTATGCAATGGGTGATATTTACGAGACGTTCTTCGCTTGGGGCAAAGGTGATGATGCTCTCTGCTGCTGCAACGCCCAGACATAGTTCTTTCTTCAAATATGAGTTGGAGCGCCTCCTAACAGTATAAAAACCCCCCAGATGTTCTCTTTGCCGAACGATAATGAGAGGTGTTTTTTTCGTCGGGACTCACGGTAGGTGTTTTTCTTCGCCCGGGCATACGGCAGGTGTTTTTCTTCGTCCGGGCATACGGCAGGTGTTTTCCTTCGTCCGGGCATACGGCGGGTGTTCTTTTTCGTCCGGGCTTACGGGAGGTGTTTTTTTTCGTCCGGGCATCCGGCAAACGTTACTTTTCGGCGGTGATCACGACCAAGTGTTATTTTTCGAGGCGGGTACGGGAGAAGTGCTACTCTTTGACGCTTGATACACATCGTGTTACTTTTTGTCGGTGACTAACACGCAAGTGTTAGTCTTCGTCGCATGATAGTATGCAAGTGTTTTTCTTCTTCGGAGGTGACGATATGAACTCGTCTGAGGGTTTTTTCCCCAAATGTGACTCTTTAAAAATTTCCGAATCGGTTTCCTTCCAGAATATCGATTTATTGAGAACCCAAAATCCTCTAATCGCATGAGTCGAATAGTAATTTGTCATGTTATTCATCTTTCTTGGGTCCCACTATCCAATGTAATCTGCTTGTACTGAGTGAATGATTTCGGAAGTGAAGTCTGAAACTCTTCTCGTGGTTTTCATCAGAAATTACAAACTTTGTCATAAGCCTAACCCACAAGACTGATTGTTTTAAAGAATTCCTCATCGAAACCAAGACATTTTTCCTTGGTTGAATCATGCTTGTCCTGATTCTCAAGAGCGTGAAATTTGTCGCAATGATCATTTTATAACATGTTCTCTGAAGATTTTCGAAAGAGAGGCGATTCTGGGGCCATGTGCCAAGAATTTAAGACGGAGTGTCACAAAATTCGACAGTGTCAATGAAGGGTTCAGTATACCACACCAGTAAGTTCACGCAAATTTTCCAAGAACCAAACTATAGTCCTGGCCTGTCGACGTGATGATTTTCCTTTTTGATAGCAGAGGAACATCACAAACGGGGCGAAGGAATTCGGGATTTCACTGTTCCTGCGTGCTCGGTCCGATTCACATTCGCGCGATCAAGAAATGATGAAAAAGTACGTCTAAAACCGATGCGATTGTATGGTGCGTGTCCCTGCGTGGCCCAAATCAAGTATTGCACCGTGAATAGACTAGAAAATCGCAGTGATACGAGTTCGCGTTTGCACTGGCTATACGCGATGACGCGCTCGGCCAAGCTATTATTTTTTTGCTCATCCGAATAAAATAATGATAGGCGTCATCATCGGCATCGCTACAGTTACAACATTCAGCAGAATCGAAGATTGCATTCTTGATTATACGAGACCAACGAAGGATCGATCGTATCTTGTTGGCGGCAGCCACCAGTAACAATGCAAAAACACTTTACGAGCACGAGACGTAATAGCGTTGAAGCCGGCCGAGTTCCGCGAAGAAGGAGAAGAAAAAGGAGGAAGAGGAGTAGCAGCCGCTTGGCCGAACTTTGCAGGGGCAAGCGGCCTCGTGTTATTATAAGCTGTGCTGCTATATATTTCATGCATGTATATGCTGTCAACGTGATGTCAGCTTCAGATGGCTTATTCATCGATATTTACTCACCGATCGCATTGAATCTACCGAGGCGCTGTGTACTCGAATCAGCTTTTGCGTGAATCAGAAATTTCGCTCATACCCGGATCATTCTTCCCGATTCTCCTTCGATCGAAAACAGCAAAATACAACGTACAAGTCAATTTTCATGCTACTATGCAGTCGAGAAGAATGAGTTCGTTACTCATACACGGCGGTGGTTTGATTTGTACAATTTTCATTGCTCTCCGTTGGTACAGAGCAGCGTCAAAAAAACAACAAGATATGCACGAATTGGCTTGTGTTGTATATGTTTGATGCGACCGATAATGAGGTGAAGCATGGCGGTCATAGCCGCGAGCAAATGTCGTCAAAAACTTTGAATTACGCAGGCCTGGATCGGGTACTTAGTTTATCGCCTCGGTGAAATCAGAGATTTTGGGGAGTGGAAATCAACGAGAAAGCCGGGCGAAGCCAATATAACGGTGCCAGCGTACATGGAATAGCAGCGCAGCATATATATAGCACGGCGCACTATAGTCGTCACATTCCAACTCTGGCCAAAAATCGCTTCAAAATTTGTTTCAAGCTATCGGGATGAGCCAAACGGCATTCTCTTCGTAATCGACAGGGCTAGGAGATGTGCTAATCTGATTTTGTCTCAGACAAAGGGGGCAGGGGTGGGGAGGGGGGGGGGGGTTTGAACGCGAAATGGGGTTGAAGATCGATATTTCGCCGGAATGAAACTCACGCGTGGCGAGTCAGTAGTTCTACTGCCGATCCGCAACCACTTAGAGTACCTTCTAGAGGTAGATGGCAGTATTTTAAACTCAACCCCAAGTCTGAGAATCACCGCAATCAGCTCTGAGGTCGATTCTGAGCTGAGAAGAGGTGATAAATGCTGCGAATTAGTCGATTATACTGGATTCTGAGTCGAAAATGATTCTACTGCCAACTCTCAACTCTTTTCAAAACATTCCTCCATCGATTGTCAGGATTTTGAGTCTGGGCACAGCTCTAAGAATTGCTGCGGGGAATTTTGAGATCGGTTCAGATTTATTTTGTGGCGGGATTGTCTCTTCAGATCTGAAGGGACATTCGAGATGGTCGATTTTAGCTCAGAATGCGATATGCTGCCAGATGAAAAAGACTTTGGGTGTATTTCTAGAGTATTGAACATAATTTTTAGCCTGGTCTCAGGTCTAGGGATTGCCGCAGAGGGATTTGAGATCAATATTCGTCCAGGAAAGGCTGTCTGGCCGCGCAGAATATTAGATAAATCGTTATTTCTAGGTGGAGAAAGAGTGTACTGACGATCTGTAATAACTTGGGGTACTTTTTGAGAGTGGGAAGCAGTATTTTAAGTTCATCCTCATGTACGGGATCCAACGCAATCAGCTCTGAGGTCGATTCTGAGCCGAGAAAAGTTGACGAGCCTTGATAATTAGTCGGGAATAGTGAATTCTGGGTCGAATCTAATCCTACTGCCGACTCAGAACCCGTTTCAACACATTCTCCCATAAATTTACAGAATTTTGAGCCGAAACACAGTTCTGAAAATTGCTGAGGGAGGATTTGAGATCGATTCTGATCTATTTTGCGGCTAAAATGTCTGTTGAGATATGGCAGTCATCCGAGAATGGTCGATTTTACCACAGAATTCGATATGCTGCCAGGTGAGGAACATCTCGAGTGGGATCATAGAACATTCAATAGAATTTTGAGCCCAATCTCAAATCTAGAAATTGCCGTAGAAGAATTCCAGATCGATATTCGTCAAGAAAAAGCTGCAGAACAGTGCAGATTATTCAAGAAACGGTGAGTTCTAGGTGACGAATAAATATACTGCCGATCTACAATGACTCGGGGTGAATTCTAGAGATGCGAAACAATATTTTGAGCCAAAGCTCAGGTCAGAGAGTCACCGCAATCGGTTCTGAGGCCGATTCCAGAGCGAGGAATAGTGATGAGCGCTGCGTATTCGTCAAAAATAGTGGTTTCTAGATCGGAAACCTCTCTGCTGCTACCAGAAGAAGCTTTCTCGTGCACTTTACCATCACTCACCAGGATTTAGAGCCCAAGCACGGCTCTGGAAATTTCCGTGGACGAGTTTGAAATCGAATTCGATCTCTTGCGAGTCGGGAAAGTCTCATTAGCACAGGTTTCGATCAAGAGTGACCGATTTTAGCTCGGATTTTGATATCCTGCCGAGTCGAACAAACTTTGATTGAATTCCTCAAGTGCTGATCAGAATTTAGAGCCTAATCCGATGTCGAGAAATTACTGCCGAGAGATTTGAGAACGATATTCGTCCAGAAAAAGCTGTTCAGTAATGCAGATTATTCAAGGAATGGTGATTTTTCGGTGAAAAAAATTATACTGCCGATCGAAAAAAACTTGCAGTACATGCGGGAGATGTTAGGCAATATTTCAAGCCTAACCCCGTGTCTGAGAATCACTGCAATCAGCTCTGGGTTGAGTCTGAGCAACGAAAAAGCAATGAAAGGCGCGTATCAGTCGCGAATAATGTTTCATAAGTCGGAGACAGTCCTGCTGCCACCCCAAGAACCTGTTTCATGCATTATACTTCAAATACCCCGGATTTTGAGCCCAAACACGACTCTGAGAACAGCCGTGGTTGAGTTTGACATCGATTCTGATCCGATTTCCCTGTCAGGAGCGTATCTCATACACTGGCATAAATCAGAGATAACCGATCCTAGCTTGATTTTCGATATGCTGCCGCTTCGAAAACACTTGGAGTGAATCTGTCTAGTATTTAGCTGAAATTTGACCTTAATCCGTAGGCCAGGAATTGCCGCAAAAAAATTTGGGAACAACATTCGTCCAGGAAAAGCTGTCGAGTAATGCAGATTATTCAAGGAATGGTGATTTCTGGGTGGAGAAAAAATATACTGCCGATCTACAAATACTTGCACTACATGCGGAAAAAGTTAGGCAATATTTCAAGCCTAACCACGTGTCTGAGAATCACTGCGATCAGCTCTGGATTGAGTCTTAGCAAAGGAAAAACGGTGGATGGTGCGTATCAATCTCGAATAATTATGACATCAGTGATCTGACTCTTTTATGACTCTATTATGAATCTTTCATGACATCAGTGATCGATAATATTGTTTCTTGGGTCAACGGTCATGTTGAAAAAAATGTCTCATTTTTAAATAGTGGTGAAAAAACTCACCATCAATATTTTCATCAGGAAGATGAAAGTTTATCAAACATTCGAGATTGTTGATAAACGTTGAACTGCGCACACCGTAGATCTTACTAATCGTAAGTTCAGCACACTTCTGTATTGGCTCCAATACTCTCATTATTTCAGCTGTTCCTATCAGCGTAAAAGCTTTTTTTCAGTGCTCATGATGCTTGTATCGAAAGTACTAGTCCCAATATAATGCTACATCTTCACAGTTAGTGCCAAGCTCTCAAATTCACCATCGCGTAGTGTTGGAATCGTATCTGCGCGCTATAGCAGATGTGCAAATCCGATTTTTGGCAAATTTTTGATCGTTATAATCGATGTCTCGCTATGACCGAGCTCGTTATAACCGAGGATGATTCCATTCACTTAATATCGAAACCAAACAAATCTTGAAAATTTGCTCGTTATAGCCGAGTTCTCGTTATAACCAATTCTACTGTATTTTTGAATCATCCCTAGGGTCTCAACTAATGCGGATGTGTTTCATCGCTTACCCTTGAATTCGGATCCTAGTATGAGCCTAAAGAGAAATATCAAGGAACACAAAAAGTGTCCTCTAACCGACGAAATGAAGTCACTCATCCAATCACGATCAGACGTAGATATAGATGACATCGAATATGCTGACGAGAATCCAACTCATGAATTTCCATTCGTTGGTGGAGGCTCTTGCAAAGAAACTCAAAACGATGTGTTTGTGATACGCTCCTGACAGGGAAACCGGATCAGAATCGATGTCAAACTCAACCACGGCTGTTCTCAGAGTCGCGTTTGGGCTCAAAATCCGGGGTATTTGAAGTATAATGCATGAAACAGGTTCTTGGGGTGGCAGCAGGACTGTCTCCGACTCATGAAACATTATTCGCGGTTGATACGCGCCTTTCACTGCTTTTTCTTTGCTCAGACTCAATCCAGAGCTGATTGCAGTGATTCTCAGACACGGGGTTGGGCTTGAAATATTGCCTATTATCTACCGCATGTAGTGCAAGTATTTGTAGATCGGCAGTATATTTTTTCTCCACCTCGAAATCACCATTCCTTGAATAATCTGCATTACTCGACAGCTTTTCCTGGACGAATGTTGTTCCCAAATTTTTTTGCGGCAATTCCTGGCCTACGGATTTAGGTCGAATTTCAGGTAGATACTGGACAGATTCACACCAAGTGTTTTCGAAGCGGCAGCATATCGATTTCCGAGCTGGAATCGGTTATATTTGATTCATGTTGGTACTGGAGATACGCTTCTGACAGGGAAATCGGATCAGAATCGATGTCAAACTCAACCACGGCTGTTCTCAGAGTCGTGTTTGTGCTCAAAATCCGGAGGATTTGAAGTATAATGCATGAAACAGGTTCTTGGGGTGGCAGCAGGACTGTCTCCGACTTATGAAACATTATTCGCGACTGATACGCGCCTTTCATTGCTTTTTCGTTGCTCAGACTCAACCCAGAGCTGATTGCAGTGATTCTCAGACACGGGGTTAGGCTTGAAATATTGCCTAACATCTCCCGCATGTACTGCAAGTTTTTTTCGATCGGCAGTATAATTTTTTTTCACCGAAAAATCACCATTCCTTAAATAATCTGCATTACTGAACAGCTTTTTCTGGACGAATATCGTTCTCAAATCTCTCGGCAGTAATTTCTCGACATCGGATTAGGCTCTAAATTCTGATCAGCACTTGAGGAATTCAATCAAAGTTTGTTCGACTCGGCAGGATATCAAAATCCGAGCTGAAATCGGTCACTCTTGATCGAAACCTGTGCTAATGAGACTTTCCCGACTCGGAAGAGATCGAATTCGATTTCAAACTCGTCCACGGAAATTTTCAGAGCCGTGCTTGGGCTCAAAATCCTGGTGAGTGATGGTAAAGTGCACGAGAAAGCTTCTTCTGGTAGCAGCAGAGAGGTTTCCGATCTAGAAACCACTATTTTCGACGAATACGCAGCGCTCATCACTTTTCCTCGCTATGGAATCGGCCTCAGAACCGATCGCGGTGACTCTCTGATCTGAGCTTTGGCTTGAAATATTGTTTCGCATCCCTAGAATGTACCCCGAGTCATTGTAGATCGGCAGTATATTTATTCGTCACCTAGAACCCACCGTTTCTTGAATAATCTGCACTGTTCTGCAGCTTTTTCTTGACGAATATCGATCTGGAATTCTTCTACGGCAATTTCTAGACTTGAGATTGGGCTCAAAATCCTATTAAATGTTCTATGATCCCACTCGAGATGTTTCTGACCTGGCATCATATCGAATTCTGTGGTAAAATCGACCATTCTCGGATGACTGCCATATCTCAACAGACATTTTAGCCGCAAAATAGATCAGAATCGATCTCAAATCCTCCCTCAGCAATTTTCAGAACTGTGTTTCGGCTCAAAATTCTGTAAATTTATGGGAGAATGTGTTGAAACGGATTCGACCCAGAATTCACTATTCCCGACTAATCATCAAGGCTCGTCAACTTTTCTCGGCTCAGAATCGACCTCAGAGCTGATTGCGTTGGATCCCGTACATGAGGATGAACTTAAAATACTGCTTCCCACTCTCAAAAAGTACCCCAAGTTATTACAGATCGTCAGTACACTCTTTCTCCACCTAGAAATAACGATTTATCTAATATTCTGCGCGGCCAGACAGCCTCTCCTGGACGAATATTGATCTCAAATCCCTCTGCGGCAATTCCCAGACCTGAGACCAGGCTAAAAATTATGTTTAATGCTCTAGAAATACACCCAAAGTCTTTTTCATCTGGCAGCATATCGCATTCTGAGCTAAAATCGACCATCTCGAATGTCCCTTCAGATCTGAAGAGACAATCCCGCCACAAAATAAATGTGAACCGATCTCAAAATTCCCCGCAGCAATTCTTAGAGCTGTGCCCGACTCAAAATTCTGACAATCGATGGAGGAATGTTTTGAAAAGAGTTGAGAGTTGGAGTAGAACCATTTTCGACTCCGAATCCAGTATAATCGACTAATTCGCAGCATTTATCACCTCTTCTCAGCTCAGAATCGACCACAGAGCTGATTGCGGTGATTCTCAGACTTGGGGTTGAGTTTGAAATACTGCCATCTACCTCTAGAAGGTACTCTAAGTGGTTGCGGATCGGCAGTAGAACTACTGACTCGCCACGCGTGAGTTTCATTCCGGCGAAATATCGATCTTCAACCCCATTTCGCGTTCAACACCCCCCCCCCCCCCCCCCACCCCTGCCCCCTTTGTCTGAGACAACATCAGATTAGCACATCTCCTAGCCCTGTCGATTATGAAGAGAATGCCGTTTGGCTCATCCCGATAGCTTGAAACAAATTTTGAAGCGATTTTTGGCCAGAGTTGGAATGTGACGACTATAGTGCGGCGGGTCGGAACGGTGAAAAAGTGTTAGGTGCGTGATCATGGAAAATACCAATTGGATATGTTTCGGGCTAGTCTCTAGATCATTTTCCAGAAAGAATTAAAATCATCGGTCGGGGATTTTTAGAATAATCGTCATTCTTGTGTTATTCAAATTCACGCGTCCTGATACTTCAACGATTCTTTTCCAATCACTCGAGTTATGATCTTTCAACTCAGAATAACTCTCAGAGCTGAACAGACAACAACATTCCCACGTATATTCATCCATATCATTCGTTGGTCTGGCCTAAGCCCGCCAGAGATGAAGTTGCGGTGATACACCTCAAGATTAGTGTGAGTGAGGAGGAATACCCACTTTTTTTTGTTCAAAAGTCGTTCAAAACAAGCCTTCAGTCAGGATTCAGTGTCATTCATACACCAATATGATCCATATTAGTTACATCACATTCAACATTACACGTGTATGTGATGTCCATGCATGTTAGAGACTCACTGGTCTGCAAAATATGTAAAATGCTCATGGAGATTCACAGTAGATATGAAAAAGACTAGACCTCTCTATTTCATCTTTCTTGAATGACTAGGTTTTATCATATCCACAAATTATCAGAGTTGGTCTCGAATCACCAAGGTTGAGAGTGATCTCGAGAGTTTATTATCAGCGCCCAATCCTTGTTGAGTTCGGATTCCAATTTCGAAAAGAGCCAAAATTTGTCATAGCGAGCAGACTTCTGAGTCCATACATCACAGTTTTTGGAATGTCGACAGAGCAGAAGGTCCATCACGATCCTCTGGAATGCCCAAATCGCAGACTACGACTTGTTTGTGAGTCCAATGGATTACACTTGGAATTGATTATCCATTGATTGAACAGGAAGAGTGATATAATTTTGTTTCAATAGGGTTGTAATCTCAGCCCTATCCGCTCTCTTAACCTTTCTTAGTGAGCCGCCTCCCCTCTCGTTGTGGCAAATTGGAAATAGTGAGACTTACGCGAGCATGAGTGGAGTTTTCACCCCGAAAGAGTTTCGGAGTTGTCACGAAGAAGGGGGGAGGGGGTAACTGGGGAAGTTCGAGAGAGCGCTCACAACAAAAGAAGGTGACGCATGAGAAGTTTTAATATCCCAATTGGCGATCGGAGGATGTCATTGATGTTCAAACATGACTGTGGCATACGATTAATACCTCAGTGAATTCAAAAATAATGTATGATTTGTTAAAAAAGTATAGATCAGTTGTGGATTCACCTTTTGGGGTTTCTTTCCGATCAAACAAATGTTCACATATATCTGTTATATGCATTGCTCTACAGAGATTCTGACATCACACACGCGTTTAAATGTACACGACTATTACATGTAGTGTTACAATCTTGGAATGGCTCTGAATCCTAACTAAATGTTCGTATTGAACGGCTTCTCATCAAGACAACGTAGGTATTCTACTCCACTAAATCTTAATGTATATCACCATACCTTCATCCCTGGCGGGTTTAGGCCAGACCAACGGATCCAGGAATCGATTTATTCCGTAAAATCGTGTCACGAGACGTTCAAAATGCACACGTATAGCTAGGTTATACACGCGAGCTCGTGGACTGTTTGTTTACATTACATCACTTTACACCAAACACAAACCTCGCCACAGTCAAGAATAATAATTTCCCAGTGCTTCATACTCGAGTCATGCCGTTTTATGCATGATTTCGGTACATTCTGTTCAATAAGAATCTAATATCAATCGAGACGATTGTCAAGACAACGACGTCGTCGTCTGGTCTGCTACACGCATATGGGCGCTGCTGTGCTGATGCATCACAATTCACATGTGCACAGCAGCCGACGTCGCTGTCCTGACAATCGTCTCGATTGATATGAGATTCTTATTGAACAGAATGTACCGAAATCATGCATAGAACGGCATGGCTCGAGTATGAAGCCCTGGGAAATTATTATTCTTGACTGTGGCGAGGTTTGTGTTTGGTGTAAAGTGATGTGATGTAATCAAACAGTCCGCGAGCTCGCGTGTATAACTTAGCTATACGTGTGTATTTTGAACGTCTCGTGACACGATTTTACGGAATAAATCGATTCCTGGATCATCAACCGAGGACCAAACAAGCATTCTAAACTCGGTTTTGACAATAGTTCATCCCCAATAACCGCGTGCGATCCAAATTCAGTGCATTTCCAACTCACGATAGCGTGCCCCGAGCACGCGATCCTTGCTGCTCACTTTTTGCAAGAATATCGCGAATTCTTACATTCTAGACGTATTTTGAATATACAGTCAGTTATGTCCTGTGATGTGCTTGTCGAATATACGCGGGTACCCGAGGAAAACGGCTGAGTACCCGTTCGAACCCGTATTTTTTCCACCGCAGTAATTGGGACGCAGTAATAGGCGAAACGCAGTAATACCCGCGCAGTAATAGGAAATCAAACGCAGTAATAGGAGCACCATTTCTGACTCGGGATTTAATCAATAAGTATTCATCATTAACTCGGATCGGTCTAAAAATTCAGTGACATCTTCTCAAGACGTAGACAAACAACCTCGAGAAATCCCGGGCTCGATATCTACCGATAAACACAAAATCTGTGGTGCGCAATTTCGAGGTACCCGAAAAACTCGCAGTAATTGGGACATTTACCCTATTCCTAAAAGTCTGGAGAGGTTGTATTTTGTTCTGAGAACCTCATACTCTCAAGAGGCATTGGATTCAGAGGCGTGCTGTGCTTCGCATGTAGCACAGAAGGTTGAGCATCGAAGCCGCGTACACGAGTTTAACAAAATTTCTGAGTCGTTCACCCTGAGACCCGCTGAAAAATACCATTTCCGAGAGAATTGCGATCAAAATGGATTATAAAAGTTGAAAGCCAAGCGAATATTGACCTGTTTGGTATGGGTGAGTCCGAACTACTAGGTCAGAATTATGTCTCAGTAGAGTTTAGAAAATCAGCGCGCGAACTTCTTCAGGAACCGTCAGAAATTCCCCGCATGCGGAGTGCAAGGGGAGCACGCTCCTAGGGGTTCTCGCTATCCCTTTGTCTTCCTATGGAGAAAAGTTCCTCCAAGTTCTGCAGACTTTCGGGGAATGTCATTCCGGATTCACAGGACTCTAGATATTTTCTTTGATAACGATCATGAGTTCCCGTGATCAACTAACTAAAAAACTCGGAAGATATGGAATTTTTTGGGAAATCACAGAGGGAATTCCTTGTTAGGACCAAGATAAGACGTCAAGAAAGTTGAGAACGAATAGCAAAAGTCGAAAATTAAACGATGGAGAAATCATATAGATGTACATAACACACTTCGGCCCGATGACTACGAATAGCGATTTTCATGCATGAAAAATAACATTTCTATGATTCAATCAATTGGCACATTGTTCTCCGTTAATCTTCGAGGTACTAGAACGCAGAAAAATTCATACGAAATGCGTGCAATGCGGAAGAAGTTTTGATTTGTTCAGGACCCAAATCTCAACAGTTCTGTGGAATCTCTCTCATGACTGCAAGTTGGAGAGAATTCATTCAGAACTCAGGGAAAAATCTTGATCCGCGATTTTACAGGAATCTGTAGGTTGGTATCCAACATGGCCTCAACCACAGTCACTCGCGACTTCGTGCTGATTAAGATGCCGCATCGTGTGGTGGGCAGACTAAGAGACTGCCACCCTCGAATCTTCTTATTCTATTGAGCATCGTTCGCTGAACTCAACTCGCCTCAATTTCTGCTATTGCAATCATGATCACGCGCATATAATAATAATACGAGAATGAGACCAGAGTTACTCAATCTATAGCGGTTCACTTAGATACTGGATCCATTCCCCTTGCAGTTGGATTGAAATTGATCAAATCTACAGTACCCGTCGAAATTAATGGAACACGCATACCTTCACTAAAACAGCGACTGCTCCGACGTCCTTGGGTCTAGGGCAATTTTTCAAAAAGCATTTGAAAGATGAGAAAAAAATCTATCAATCCATGTCCTTTAAAATATTTCTTGCCGCAAAATTCTTGGTTTTAATTGGCTCCGAAAAACGAAGAATTTTCTATCTCAGTCAATCATTGACCATTCATTGGGAAATCATGATAGCGCGAAAATCCTCGTGAAATCTTGTAGCTCTTTCCAAGACCTTCAAAATCGTTTTTTATACATTATTCTACGCTTGTTTCCACCCGAGTTACGAGCGATCTGGCAAAGAGAAGTTGGCGCGGGTCGAGGGTACTGGTGATCTAGAGGTATGAGCTTTTTCTTCTTCAAACTGTCTGAGGTCGTTTAGAGTGCGTTCTAAAACATATAACTGATTCATGTTATATAATTTTTAGAAGATTTTACGTCGAAATCGTGGATTACGTATTTTTTTTGTATCTCCGCTACCCTCAACACGTGTGAATTTGCTCTCTTTTGATCGCTCGTAACTCGGGTGGAAAAATTCGTAGAATAATGTTTGAAAAACGATTTTGAAGGCCTTGGAAAGAGCTACAAGATCCCACAAAGATTTTTGCGCTATCGTAATTTCCCGATAAATTATCGGTGATTGACTGAGATGGGAAATTTTTCGTTTTTCGGAGCCAATTAAAACCATGAATTTCGCGGCAAAAAATATTTTAAAGAACATGAATTGAAGGTTTTTTTCTCATCTTTCGAACGCTTTTCGTAAAATTGCCGTAGACCCAAGGACGTCCGAGTAATCGCTGCTTTAGTGAAGGTATGCGTGTTCCATTAATTTCGACGGGTACTGTATTTTCATGATAATCAGAAGTAATAACGTAAGTATACGTGAAACAAGTAGGTTATACGACGTGATCTGATCGGGTTCCGAGTACTCTCCCTCGATTGTCGGGAGATTCAGGGAGTTTACCGCGGCTCGACACTCCATTCCGCTAAAGCTAAGAGAATCTCCGCGTAACATTGGCGGAACATAGGACGTCAGTGGAATCACCGTGGCGTCCGGTAGAGGGACGGTGGCAGAATCGACCATTTTCGCAAAATATCATGAAATAGGTTCAATATCGGGCGTGTATGGATGGCAAAAAAGTGACAGAATAGAGACCCTCTATATGGAAACAGTGGAATTCAGTGGAAGATAAGGTGTATTCAGTGGCAGTCATTGGAGGTAAGTGGCAGATGATAGTCGTTTGAGGTGGTCAGTGATACTCACAAGGGGGGACCACGGGGTCCGGGTCGCCAATCATCCCCAAATTTTTTTTACAGCTTGGTACCATCTAGAATGTGGAGAATCTAGACTAACTCCGTCAAATGAGCCTCCTGTCCAGAGCTACAAGCAAAAACGTTACATTGCGAGTATATCTATATATGTCACTTTTTACATGGGCCTATATGAGCAATGCTAATATCAGTGGCTGTATCTTCGGATAGGGGGTCCATTTGACGGAGTTACTCTGGATTCTTCATATTCTAGATGGTATCAAAGTGTGAAAAAATTTTGGGGATGATTGGCGACCCGGACCCCGTGGTCCCCCCTTGTCAGTCGATCTCGCAGTTGTAAACAGACAAATTTAGTGGTAGTCGACGAAGCTCAAAGAATATCCATTTACGTCTACGTGATAAAATGAGACGAATGTGGATGTTTAAAGATGATATACAAGAAAGGATACGATCCGAACTTGGCGAGTGCTTCCTGAGCTATGAGCATGTGCGCATGCGCAGCAGAAGAGTGGGGTCTGCTTCGGAGATTGCACAGAAAACTTCAACAATTCAAGATGTTATATAATCAAAGTCTCCGGAGAAAATCCAGAGCACAGGCTGGGACCCCCTGCTCTTGAATCTCTTATACCTGGAGCATATTCGAGCCAAATTCCAGTCCGATCGAGATAGTTAGACTACTGTGCAGCATTGTGAAATCGTTGCATTTTGGAAGATGCGTAGCTCAGAACGGTGACAGCTGGGACCTTGGCTGACTGATTCTGACATTGAGGGTTTCTCAGGGCCAGGGCACATAGTTGCATCAGTTCGACACTTGCCAAGCTCCGTCGAAGTTGCAGCTATTCTCATTTGGCTTAAAATCACAGTAAAACAAATTCTCATTCTTATGTGTAGAGTACATTTCCTTGGCTGATGAGCTCTGGAGAGAACCTCCCACTTCCAGTGGAAGCGTTAATGGTAAGAATACACTTCCAGAGGTCACGCTGAGATGTTCTCAACAGATTTGTCAAATTTTCGGAGAAACACTTGAACAAGCTGCTCTTCAATTCCAAAGAGTCCTAGGAGGGATTGAGAATTCTTCTCCGAGCTGAAAATTTGAGGGAGTACTCTCCCCGGGTTTTTTCTCCATATGAAAGATTACCGGAGAAATTTGTAGGGATCGTGCCCGAAATTTGGCCAAAGCGGGGCAATTATACCTACGCGTATATTCTCACAATGTGACAGAGGAATCCTGAGAATAACAGATTACTATGTCCGAAACCTCTGTATCTGAGTCACATTGCTCTGATCATTTGGTATCGAGACAACCCTCTAGGGATGAGACACCAATCACTCTAAGAGGAGTTGCTCAATCATTCCCCTGATATTCATAATCGAGACGTTAGATCAAATCTGGATCCCCGCGAGATTTATGGCTGCATTCGAGAGATAGAAAGTTCGACGTTGAGGCTATTGATGTTGCAATCATCACTTGTGCCTAACTCGAGGATCAAATATGGAACCATCCACTCAAATATCGAAAATATGCAAGAAATAACGGTACCGTTAGCTCGTTCGGAGGAGAGTGGATTTGACGTAGAAGGACGGATTCTGGAGGGAAGAATCCATCCGAATTCTCACGATATCCTGATTCGCGACTGTCATCAGATTCAGACGGTGCCGTTAGCCAAAAAATGGCTAACGATCGAAAGAAATGCTCTAAGAGAGCTTTTTTTGAGCTTTGCATGATCAATCAACGCCAGTGAACCACACCCATTCAAGAACTCGTGAGCTCAGAGACTCTGCTACTCAGACGAATCATCGATAGGAAGGTTGAACCCCCTCCATTCACTTTTTCTCTTTCTCCCACTCACTTCTCCAGGAATGTAGTATATTCGTATCACACACGGTAGAGTCATCGATCTTCCATTTTAATGACCACCGATGTCACGATGAGATACCACCTGAGAATCGTGTCTCACAGAACACGTCGTTTAAAGGAGATCAAATGTCACCTAATTTATCCCCAGAATACCTACTCTACATTCACACTGGGACCAACGAAATCCCACAAATTCCAAATAGATGAACATTACAACATATGATTTGGTGAAACAGGAGATGAGTTAAGCAAGGAACCCATATTTGAGCCAGTATATTTATCGATTGTGTATCAATGAAAGGTGATCCATGGACGATAAATCTGAAGATTCTGACTCTTGGTCATTGCGATGCATCCGTGTTTTTCGCGTGAGCTGATGAGATTTCCTCTGATTTGTGAAGTTCATAGGAAATCTAAGTAGTACACGGGATTACTCGAATTACTGTTCAAAAACTATACCAAAATACCTTTCCCGAACTGAGTCTCGGTGAACCAGGAGAGCAAGTACGCAATTAGCTCAAGTGTTCATACGCGTAAACTATGTATGCAAGAAGATTACTGACCTGAAAGAGGAAGCTCTGTGAAGTTGTCCTGCCTGTTTCGAATGGATATATCAAACAATAGAGCCAAAGATGCCTCATGCAACGGTATGACTCTCTTGAGAATGTTTTCTAACTTTGTAGAAGCAATGGTAGCGCCTTCAGCTGTCAAATTGGTATAGTGCCGATGACAATTTCCAGAAACAAGGATGAAGGAAACCGATGGTACCACCTTCTGGGGATTTTCCTCCTGTAGGTTGTAAGAAGGGTTACATCAAGATTGGTGCATAATCGAGCCCATAGAGTTACGGGAAAACTTCAACAACGCTAGAAAAGGTCTCCGCAACTTTTTGAATTCAACTTTGCACCAATTTAGATGGCCTTTCTCTGATAATTCTCAGCTGACGGTATCATTGGTTTCCTTTCCCTTTTTGCTCTTGAAAATTATCATAAGCATACCAATTCGACCGCTAGAGGAACCACCATCGCTTTTTAAGAGGTAGAGAGCACTCTTGATTCGAGTGTTTCAAGGTGTTGAAGAAAGAGGTAATTTTCCGTGGATCGTTGTGGACTTCAATTTCTATAACACTTGTTTCACTAAATAATATTCATTCAATACTTGCTCCAAGTTCCACGCTCCCTTATACATCTTTCTCTTACAACGTTCTTATCCGATCTGCCGCACTTGGCGCAGCGCTTCTCCTTCGCACACAATCATATTCATCATCTCGTGGCGCCGTCGCCAAAGTCGGTATAGCAGTTTCCTTACACTACTACCTAATAGCTTCTGCTAATGTCAGTGTCACAGCTAAATGTACACATATTTCAACACAAGGATTTGGAGGATTAATTTTCAAGGCTTAGAGGAACCCCCCCCCCCCCACACCAAAACATGAGTATGGATATATAAGCTCAAATTCAAGCTCTTGAGATAGTACTAGTCGTACTAGAATTGACGTTCAGAAAATTACGAAAGTAGGCATCATAGTTGTAGATTAGGACCTCAAAGTGCTTCAGTTGGAAATCCAAACGCCTTGAATATCGGGTTAGGAAGTTCTGAGCCTTTTAGTCACGGCGCACAGTGGGGCCCGCGCATCTTTCTAGGGCTCAGCGCCACGCAAATTCTCAACTTATTGCCATGTCCGGGAACGAGGAATGTTGTTCTCTGTTATCAGAATACCGTCCGATCCCGGACACGGCGATAAGTTGAGAATTTGCGTGGCGCTGAGCCCTAGAAAGATGCCCTGACCCCACTGTGCGGCGGGTCGGAAACCGGAATAGGTGAAAGTTGCGTGAACCTGGGAAATGCTTGTGGGATATGTTTTGGGATATTTTGAACATCATTTTTCAATAAGAATCAAAAAAATCCGCCGAGGGATCTCAAAATGAAGTTGAATTTTGCATTTTTTCGCCCAATTTTCCTGGGAAATCAACTTTTTCCATTTTTTCTCTTGTCTCACAGCTCTGCATCGGCTCTGAAAGACCATCCCAACTGGCTGACTTGGTGTGAAAAAGTTTGGTCCTTCGAAATCTTGAATGAAAATCCAGAGCAGATACAGTTTTCGGGATTTTGTCGATCAGACCCGAGTATATTGTCTTGATTGGCGATAGAAACATACAAAAATGGAAGATTCAGTCCCATCATCGACAAGTCAGGCTTAGAAAACCTTTATGGCTCACAAGATCATCAGTTTTGCCATGCTATAGACTATTCGTCACGCACGAAAAAAAGGAGATTAGTTATATTCGCAATGACGAGGATTCAACCCCCTTGCGCAGAGATGAGTTGGGGATCCCATGTTATTGGGACGATTTACCTTGACTTCGTACGTAGGAGGAGCTTGAGAAGTGCGAGGAGGGTCTTCTGTACCGGTCGGCCGTGGTAACTTTCCCAATGCATCAGTGAAAGTTAGTAACTTCCTTGCCCGAAGAAGATTATGCAAATAACAACAGATCGAACGAAGAGGAATTGAATGATCCAACCAACTCGATAGGCGTTAAATATCCCAACAAATTTTGATTGGTTGGGACAACCAATCTTTTTTTCCGTGCGATTCATGCGATACTGGCTATCATCTGTCCAGCGCATGAATCGTACCCAATAGTCTATGGCATGGCAAAACTGATAGATGAAGATGTGAGCCTATCTTGTCGATGATGGGACGGGATTTTCCATTTTTGTATGTTTCTATCGCCAATCAAGACAATATACTCGGGTCGGATGAAAAAAATACCGAAGACTGTATCTGGTCTGGATTTTTATTCAAGATTTCGAAGGACCAAACTTTCTCATATCAAATCAGCGTGTTGCGATGATCTTTCAGAGCCGATGCAGATCTGTGAGACAAGGGAAAAAATGGAAAAATTGATTTCCCCAGAAAAATTGGATGGAAAAATGCAAAAATTAACTTATTTTGAAATCCCCCGGTGGATTTTTTTGGTTTTTGTTGGAAAATGATGTTAAAATATCCCGAAACATATCCCACAAGCATTCCCAGGTTCACGCAACTTTCACCTATCCGGGTTTCCGCCTCGCCGTGTAGTAAAAATCGTTTAACACGAAGTCTTATGGAAGATCATGAGGACAGCGACATCTGACGTTCAGAATCTCATGATAATGGATACACAGAAGGGAGAATGCATGAAAATCACTCAGTAATAGTGAGATTGGTGATTCAGTGCCTATGGAGAGAGCTGTCAAGACAAGTGTAGCCTCTTTTTTCTCGTTCCGAAGTTATGTTGTCGTCTGCTGCGTACACTCACTATACCGTGACTTTGTGAGTCTCGAGCCCACGTCCCGCGCCTCCCCTCGTGACCTGACGATGCACCAGGTGCACCGGCAGCGTTTCTGACGGAGCTTCGCCCGTTTCCCCACCTAAAGCGCGAATTCGCGTCGCGGACCCATCATAGCGGATGACGGGCCACGCCGCGGCTGACCGCTCTGACCAACGTTGAGAATCACACACTCTTTCTCACCTCAATTATCTCTCACCTAGTAGAAGTCACTTATTGATCTAATACTCGTGTTCCTCCTGGAAACTGTACCTTCCCACGTTACATCCCTTTTTTCGTGCAAGGTGGGCACGGTGTACCTGAACGCATTTTTCTCCAAAGTGAAAACTCCATCTGAGATTATTTTGGTTTCTGATTCTACATTATTTGGGTACCATTTTCCCACAAAAATTAAAATCGCGGGCTGAGCCCTTTTGAAGAAATGTCGTTTGGAAGATTTCTCGGCCACAGTCTTCGAACGCCCTATGTGATATGGCTCATCCCTCGTTGGATATGAGCCCAAAGCGAAGTTTCTTCACTTCCCAACACTAGATTTCAAGAGATGTGACCTCTTTGGGTCCTTCTGAGGCTTGTTGAGGTAGGGCATGTACCCTGAAAATACTTCAAAAAGGCGAAAAAACCAATGTTTTGAGGCCTCAAGAGCTCATTTGAGAGCTTTTGGGTAGATTGAGCCAAAAATATCTATGTGTACCCTTGCAAAGGTTGCACTCTATTTTGACAGGAAGATGATTTTGGAACAAACCATTCTCATGTAGAGACCTCTCCCAGTTAGGACGATGCGTTTCCGCAACCTACCCCAGAATGTTTGCATGGGAACCAGGGAACCGTTCGCAAAGAGACCGTACACCGTAGGGGCGCCGTTGCGGCTGAGTACGAATGTCCGCAGACGAAACCGTTTCCTACAGGTTGTCTCATGATCGCCGGAACGTTTCTGAGGTTTCATAATAGTTTTTTCAATGGTTTCTTATCCGTTGCTCGTGCAACCAAAAACTTGAAAATATTTTTTCGTTAAATGAATGAATGAATCGGTTTTTTGAATTTGTTCACTCGCAGGTTATCGATGCGATTCCGTCGGCTGGACTGGAACATAAATAAGGCTGACCAGATGAAGGAGAAAGATGAAACTGTAAATCTATCGGACAAGAATCAACAAGGAAAAAATAACTGGAAATTATTTGTTTAACAAATGTTATGCGGAAACGTATGAAACGTTCCGGTGATCATGAGACAACGTGTGAGGAACGGTTTCACTTGCGGACATTCGTACGTAGCCACAACGGCTGCCCAACGGTCCACAGCATGGCGTAAAAATAACAAGGTGTGTGACCGCGCACGTTTTCGATGTGTCTCCACTCGACGCCATTTTGATATTCTTGACCGCGAACTTCCAAATCATGCTCCCTGTATAGTACTGTACAAACGAATTGCAAGTAGGTCTTATTTTGAGGAAGGTAAGAAGTCCTAGCGTGAACAAGCAAGTTTCAGCGTAATTATAGGCAAATACGTAAATCTAGAACGATGCCGCAATGATATTGCAGTTGGAATGAAGAATATAATCATGAATTCATTTCAATCAAAATGGGTATTTATTTTCAATTTAACTGTCCACGAGACTAAAATCTTGAGGGAATCGGTGAAACTGCACATTCTTAACATCGATAACTGATCCTGTGCTTTTTTTGCACTTCGACAGAATGATCTGGATAGCGAGACAACAATTGTCGGTAAGCCAAGCCATACACGCTTGTCGGTCACCAACACTTACACGCGGCTCGAACTAAAATACGTAAGAAAGGCGAGTGGAGACAACTGGAGACTTAGAGAATCTCCACTCAGAGATTAGAGACCCTGAGTGGAGGGTCTCTAGTGGAGACAGGGCCATGTCTGCGCGAGTGTAGACGAGTTTTGAGGCTCCGGTGTCACACACCTTGTTATTATTCCGCCATGGTCCACAGTCTCTTGGTTGAAACGTTCCCTGGTTCCCATCGGGACCTTCTCAGGTACGTTCCAGGAACGCATCGTCCTAGATGGATTCCATTGAGGCACTCGGAAAACTGTTGAAACTGTGAAACAGGTTTTCCTTGTGAGAATGGAATCGGAGTGGATTTGAAACGGAGGAATACGTGTTCTTGAATCGTTTTGCACGAAGATTGGCCGTCCTTTGATTCGAGCGAGTTGAAGATGGTGCTCATAAAAGCAGGAAATAGCTTGGAGCCCCGTTCTTTGGATGGGTTAATAGTTTTTTTGTGCGCACTCGTGTTCGTATTCTTCGTCTCTCTAGTCAATTACACATGCAGTTTATATCTGAACTACTTCATATTGGGTTTGAATCGATGGAGGAGAAAGAGTACCATAGATTCTTAGAACAACCAAAGAATCTGCGCAACCATATCCGTGACATCTTTTTCATGTAGCCCGACTGACAAAGAGAGCATCGGGTCTGCGGAAATAGATCTTGATGAAACTCTGGGAATCATTTAGTTTAGGTGGAAAATGGAAGTATCTCTGAGGGTTGAGTTCAATAGGCCTACTATCCCAAGATACAGCTATGGAGATAAACATTGTACAGATAGGCCCATGTTAAAAAGACACATGTATAGATATACATACTAACAATACATAACATGACCTCCATAGCTGTATCTCAGAATGGGAGGCCCATTGGACTCAACTCTTGGAGATACCTCCATTTTTCATCGGAACAAGATGATTCCCACAGTTTTATCAAGATCCGTGTTCCGCAGACCTGATGTTCTCTTCGATTGTCCTTTCCTCGAAATGCTGTTCTCACATTCGACCTCAATGTCACGGAAAGAAACTAATTTTGATTGATCTACATGATAGTGGAAAACTTATATGGCCATGAGTCATTGAAATATCACTCGATTACGCATCCTGCCGAGAAAGGATAATTTGTTCCCAGGAAATATAATGAAACTACACGATAACATTTGAACTCTTCCGTATATTTTATACAAGTAGAAATTTCCAAATAACTTGTTCGAAAATCATGAGAGATATTGTAGATTATCCGTCCTTGATGATAAATATTGAAGTTCGTGTCTTATCGATCTTGAAGGACAGTGGGGAATAGAATCAATTCTCAAAATTTTGTATTGGAAATTTTATTACGACGTTTCGTCCACAAAGATTCGTGGACCTCATCAGGCTTAGGTTTTGTTATTCTTCAGATCGTCATGGTATATATTGAGCGATCTTGTGCTGGAGACTAGACATAACGTCTGGCTCTTGTCAATACATGTAAACAGAGTGAGCCCTTGTGGACGGTACGTCATCATAAAATTTCCATCACGAAATTTTGGGAATTGATTTGATTCCCCACCGTCCTTCAAGATCGATAAGACACCAACTTCAATATTGTTCAACAATCGTTATACAAAAATGTTTTACGGAACACTTACATTAACTACGTAGTTGATTATTCCATGACTCATCGCTACATGAGTTTTCCACGATAATGTAGATCGATCAAAATAGTTTTTTTGGTGACTTTGAGGTAGAGTGTGAGAACAGCATTCCTAGAGAAGAACTCGTTTGGAGAACATCAGGTCTGCGGAACACGTTACTTGATGGAACTCTGGGAATCATCTTGTTCCGATGAAAAATGGAGGTATCTCCAAGGGTTAAGTCCAATGGGCCTCCCATCCTGAGATACAGCTATGGAGGTTAGCATTGTTAGTATATCTATATATGTGTCTTTCTAACATGGGTCTATATGGACAGTGTTTATCTCCATAGCTGTATCTTGGGATAGTGGGCCTATTGGACTCAACTCTCAGAGATACTTCCATTTTTCACCAAAACAAGATGATTCCCAGAGTTTCATCAAGATCCATATTCCGCAGACCTGATGCTCTCCTTGTCAGTCGGGCTTCATAGAGAAGATATCACGGATATGGTTGCGCAAATTCTTCCATTGTTCGAATCACCTATGATACTCTTTCTCCTTCATCCATTTAGACCCAATATGGAGTAGTTCAGATATAAACTGCATCTGTAATTGATTGGGGAGACGAGGAATACGAACACGAGTGCGCACAGAGAAGCTATTGACCTATCCAAAGAGAGGACTCCAAGCTATTTCCTGCTTTCATGAGCACCATCTTCAACTCGCTCGAATCAAAAGACGGCCAATCCTCGCGCAAAACGATTCAAAAACACGTATTACTCCGTTTCAAATCCACTCCGATCCTATTCTCACAAGGAAACCCTGTTTTACAGTTTCAACAGTTTCTTGAGTGCCTCAATGGAAAGGTTTCCACATGAGAATGGTTTGTTCAACAACCATCTCCCTCTGGAAATAGTACGCAACCTTCGCTAGAGTACACATAGACATTTTTGGCTCAATCTACCCAAGGTCTCTTAAATGAGCTCTTGAGGCTTCAAAACATTGGTTTTTTCGCCTTCTTGAAATGTTTCAGGGTACATGCCCTACCTCAACAAGCCTCAGAAGGACCCAAAGAGGTCACATTTTCTGGAATCTAGTGTTGGGGAGCGAGCAAACTTCGTTTTGGGCTCATATCCAACGAGGGATGAGCCATATCACATAGGGCTTTCGAAGACTGTGGCCGAAAAATGTTCCCAACGACATTCCTTTAAAAGGGATCAGCCCGCGATTTTAATCTTTGTGGATAATGGTGCCCCAATAATGTAGAATCAGAAACCAAAATAATCTCAGAGGGAGTTTTCACTTTGGAAAAAATGCGTTCAGGTACACCGTGTGGGGTATTAACTGGCGAGTTGAAATTTTGTCTCGAAAAAGTTAGAAAAATTTTCTTTCAGAATTTTTTTCGGATTTCGCAAAACTTTGCGAGAGTGTCTGAAGAATGAAAAATGACCAAGGGAAGATGATGGGTGAGCCAAACAGAATCCAGACAAGCCGCAAGAAGCCAAGCCGCAACCTCAACCAAACCCACAAGAAAAATGGAACAACAACGACTGACCATCCCGACGTGCCCAGAACTGCGAGCAGGGCCAACATCCACGCCCCACCGAGACAATCTCATACAGTGGAGCTGCACAATCACCATCAACTTGCAGAGAGGATGGCTATCCGACCATCTTTTCATTGCAATTATCAGAAACTGAAACCATCGATGGGCACGCAGCTGCATCAGTATGACGCGCGGGACGGAAGAACGTCTCAGCAATGAGTAATGTAAAACTCCTCTTGAAATTTATCATGTAACTTTCGCAAGTCTGAGCTGACCACTGAATATAATGTCATCCACCTTTTTCGAATCTGCATTCGGATTGAGACTCGAACCGCCGTTTCTGTGCGCTTCGAATACATGAATGTTCATCAAATATCAAAATTGATTGGGATATTTCATATCATATAGAGACAAATAAAGTCTCCAATTACGCTTGATGAAATACCACGCGAGATGATCAAAATGAACCGTGTTGTAATCTAGTCGAATATTGAATCCAATACAGTAGAACTGAGCAATGACTCTCAGCTGCAGCCGCGAAGTCGGTATTAATTTATGAAAATGAATCAACACTGGGTATGTATTATTGTAGAATCTATTACAAGCTGGTCTGAATTTTTAAAAGTCGATCATGAATGTTAATGTGTGATCCCAATCAATTGAAAACTTCGAAATTTTGTTGAGTCTCAACATTCCACAAAAATGGATGATATTGAGGATATCGAATTTGATTGGCAGCAAATATGGTCATATATATTTGTTGGATCATGTAGAACTCAAAATCGGCGTTGGGTTCAAACCCCCAAGAGACGGCAAAACGAATCGAGACTTTGCTGGAAGACTTAAATATTTGCATGAGCGTTCAATAATTTATGCCAGACGTGTGTGTGATGAATGGGAGAAATTCCATGGAAATGAGAAATGCGAATGAACATAAAGGGCAAAATTTCAGTTACTCCAGGTTTTTGAACGAATTTGAAAATGTAGTACAGAATGATGCTTCCTTATGATGAACCTGATTCTTCTGAGAAAGCCATACAAATGGCTGAGTCTATCGAGAGAAATTTGAATCAAATCAATCTTCGAGCTGCTATTAATTCACAATGGTATTCAAACGTTTGCGAGGAGCAATTTATCTCTGAAATTCCCAAGAAGAGTGAGGGAATGTCTTAGAATGTTGTTTGCGAGGGGGATTTCAGGATCAGAACAGGAAAATTATCAATATTTTGAATGAATGAATGTGCCAAACCAAATTTTTGTGAGATCGAGAGGGAAAACGCAAATAGGAAAGCAACCCCGATTGAAGAACTCGCTGAACCACAGCGACAAGTGAAAATGGAATTTTGGAGGAATATCGAACCTCAGTTTTACCATGTGCAATTAATGGACTGCGAGAGAGGAGTGACGTGCAATACAGTGAATTTTGAAAGAAGTATCGCGAGAATGAGATTCAGTGATTTTGCTTTCTCTAAAGAGAAAGCTTTGTTTTCGACACAGCGAATTTTTGATCAATTTTTCCATTCACCCAATATTTTATTCAACATAATTCATCTTATCAAAAAAGTGCTTCAACCATCTTATTCCTCTCGCCAAAATCTAACGATTGTAAGTAACACTTTTCCCCTTAGAATCCTCAAAAACCCCCCAGTGACTCATCTCTCCGGCCCTTTGTCTGTGTCTGTGTGTGTGTGTATGTGTGTTGTTTTTTTTGCGCCACGCTTTCTCTTCTACACTCCACTCTATCGATTTTTGCTTTTCTACAAGTTGTAGAGAATGTCTCAGAGATGAGACCAGTGATTTGCCTGGTCTCCTCTCCAAATCGAATTTAATTTAAACGATTTTTTAGGCAAAATCGCTGAAATTGTGTACTTTCATACTAAAATATCTCTTTCTAACTTTACCTTACCCCAATTTTGATTACCTAGACTACGGTTTTTTTGACTCAATCTATCTTTTGGTTAATACCGAAATTCCATTCAAACTCCATCAACGTAAATTTTTATAAAAAAACCAAAATTTCCAACAAAAACAGCAATTTGAGCATGTTTAGACCCATTCTATCAAAATTCTGTTTTAACCAAATCACTCGTTTTGCTAAAAAAACCTCACTTTAGGTAGCCCAAATCCCCATAACTATTTTCCTCAAAAAAATAACTCAAAATATACAAAAATATTTTTTTCAATATTCATACTTTCCTCATATCTCTCCTCTAAACTACTTTATTCAAATTTTACTCGACTAAGTTGATACTTTTTCATCGTTCTAAATCGATTGGTTGATACCGAATTTTCTCAAAATCCGTTTTAATACATTCAAAATCCCATTTATTCCCGAAAAATCCAAATTTTTTCAAAATACTCCCATTCAACCCAATATTTTCTTCAACATAATTCATCTTATCAAAAAAGTGCTTTAGCCATCTTATTCCTCTCGCCAAAATCTAACGATTGTAAGTAACACTTTTCCCCTTAGAATCCTCAAAAACCCCCCAGTGACTCATCTCTCCGGCCCTTTGTCTGTGTCTGTCTGTGTGTGTGTATGTGTTGTTTTTTTGCGCCACGCTTTCTCTTCTACACTCCACTCTATCGATTTTTGCTTTTCTACAAGTTGTAGAGAATGTCTCAGAGATGAGACCAGTGATTTGCCTGGTCTCCTCTCCAAATCGAACTTAATTTAAACGTTTTTTGAGGTAAAATCGCTGAAATTGTGTACTTTCATACTAAAATATCTTTTTCTAACATCACCTTACCCCAATTTTGATTACCTAGACTATGGTTTTTTTGGCTCAATCTGTCTTTTGGTTAATACCGAAATTCCATTCAAACTCCATCAACGTAAATTTTTATAAAAAAACCAAAATTTCCAACAAAAACAGCAATTTGAGCATGTTTAGACCTATTCTATCGAAATTCTGTTTTAACCAAATTACACGTTTTGCTAGAAAAACCTCACTTTAGGTAGCCCAAATCCCGATAACTATTTTCCTCAAAAAAATAACTCAAAATATACAAAAATATTTTTTTCAATATTCATACTTTCCTCATATCTCTCCTCTAAATTACTTTATTCAAATTTTATTCAACTAAGTTGATACTATTCCATCGTTCTAAATCGATTGGTTGATACCGAATTTTCTCAAAATCCGTTTTAATACATTCAAAATCCGATTTATTCCCGAAAAATCCAAATTTTTTCAAAATACTCCATTTTTATAATCCTTACACCAACTATATTAAAATTTGCCCTCAACCATACTACATATATTCCATGGAAAACCCTAGTTTAGGTCATCTGAATTCCCCTAAAAGGCAATCTCCTTATAATAACTCAAAATATTAGAAGAAAATCGCATCTAAAATTCATTTTCCGCTATTACCCAGCCCCTAAACTAATATATACAAATTTTACTCAACTAAGTTTATACTTTTTCATCGTTCTAAATCGATGAGTTGATACCGAATTGTTCAAAATCCTTTTAAATACATTAAAAATCCAATTTATTCCCGAAAAATCCAAATTTTTTTTTAAAAACTCCATTTTTATGACCTTCTCACCGACTGTATCAAAATTTTCCCTCAACCAGACTACACATCTTCCATGAAAAACCCCAGTTTAGGTCATCTTAATTCCCCTAAAAGTGAATCTCGTAATAATAACCCAAAATATTAGAAGAAAATTGCAGCTAAAATTCATTTTATCCTAATATCTCCCTCTACAACTAATCTATGCACCTTTTAATGAACTAGAGAGATACTTTTCCCTCATTCTACATCGATTGGTTGGATCCAATCATTGGATTGTGAGTGTGATATGAAATGCAATTAAATTAGATTAAAAAATATAACTATTTTGTAGGAATACCAATCATCATTTTGGAATTTGATCAGTTTCGCAAATTTCTCATTAGTTTCAGTGAACCTCTTAAACTATTTCGCTAAGAGAAAGCATTCTGCTAATCTCATTTAGCAGCGTATTTTCAATTTAATAGTAGAAAAAGGCACAATTTCTTCCAATCATCCAATCATGGAACATCCCATCCTGGCTGAATATCTTGGCGACGTTCTGTACGTTGATGAATCTCAGGATAGTAGGTTCGAAGCGTTTGATACCCAAATTCTACCATTGGACAATCAGCCCAGCGAAGAATTATCGGAAACCAAGATTCCAGATATAGAGGCTAGCGGTGCCATAAATTTGTGTGAAAGACTGAGCCAACGATTCAGAGAAACTGTTGATACAACATGCAATCATCGAAACAAAAACGCGAGGGTGAGTTTTGGAATTGAATCGACCGAAATAGGTCGGGAGCCCACTCGAATGAGGCATACTGATTCGCCACGATCAAATTCTTTTGATCGACAATTCCCAAACATAGGCGAGAGATTAATTTCTGATGAGTCGATTAAAAATAACGAGACCACGAACTTTATTGTAGAGCCAAATAGAGACGAAGGTCTAGAAGAGGAAATTTCATGTATCTTGATCACAAGGAGCGAGCACGTTGAATTGGTACAGAAAACTTGCCATGTTCAAATTCTTGAGATAATTTCTGGGAGAATCCCAGGCTCGAAAGTAAACTTGAGAACTCAAGTCCTGTCTGTATGAATTCTGATGAGACCTCCAAGTCGAGCATCAGCGAAATCCTTTAGTCTGAGTCGCAAATTCACGAGGATCGTGAGATACGAAACCGCGAAGGTCTTCAAATAGAAGAACGGCGAACAGCAGAAATTAGAGAACCATACCCTATTAGCAGTGAACATTGCTGCAACGTTGCAGGAACGTTGGTTTGCAACGTTTGCAGCCAGGTCTGCAACTTGCTAAGACGTTGCCACAACGTTGCTGCAACAGGTTGATGTCCGCCCAGGATGGTTGCTGCAATTAAAATTGCAACCAACGGAAGGTCGCAAGTTTGTTGTCGGTTGGTCGCACAGAAGTTGCGAAATGGTTGTAGAAACGTTGCTGCAACCTTCGGTCTAGCTTTTCTTCGGTTTGGAGGCCGAGTTTGGTTGCAACTTTCATCCCGGCAACATTGTTGGAACGTTTCCACAACCTCTCGTGCATTGTTGCAGAAAACGTTGCAAGATAGGTCACAAAGTCGTTGCGGAGACGTTGCCGCAACGATCTTTGCGACCAATTTTCATGATTCATGGAAGAACGTTGTACCGGAACGTTGCCAAAACGTTTCTATAACCTAGTATGCAACGTTGCAGATAGGACCCCCAGCAACATTTCCGAAAAATTTGCACAGACGTTGCTGAGACGTTACTGAAACTGTTTTCGCCACCAAAAGTTAATAAACACAGGGAAAGGTTGCACTGAAACGTTGCCGCAACGTTTCTACAACCTACTGTGCAACGTCACCGAGAGGATTCAGGGCGAACGTTACATGAAATGTTGGAAAGACGTTGCTAACACGTTGCTCGAAATCACAGGCAAGAGGTTGGACTGAAACGTTGCTGCAACGTGGCTGCGAGGAGCGAGGGTCGAACGTTCCATGGAAGGTTGCAGAGACGTTGCTGGGACTTTCGTTGCAACCACCTGCCGGGAATCGCAAATCACAGGAGAATTTTCACTTCACTCCCTGGAACGCACCTGAAAGCGCCTGAAAGCGGAGGGAAAAGATAAAAATGATCCAAAAAATGAAAAAAAGGCTTCCTACTCACCTCTCGAGGAGTCATCGCTAATGACATTCTTGCCAGCAGTGGGATTCGAACCCACGACCTCTCGATCCAAAGACTAACACCTCACCTCGTGGCCAGCGAGTCAGTTTACCTGGGGAGCGATAGAAGGCTCACTTGAAGCGGCTATCCCGATCCGACGCGAATTTTGAAGGGGAAGTGTTTTTGATTTTCTTTCCAAATTTCAGGGAACAAAGGGGAATCTTCAAAGATATATACACAAGGATCTGAGAGTAACTGAATTTAATTCTTATATAACTTATTGATATACGAGTTATTTAGACAAATAAATCACGGAACAGATGGTTTTATGCTGACAAGAAATTTAATCAGGGGTCTTCAAGGTTGCTGAATTTGTTCCTGATTTCATCACTCCTCCACAATTGGTCCACCAGATTTGTTCAACCATGTTGTAGAAACAATTAGAGTACGAAAATGTCTGATGTCTCTGGGAGATATGTACTTAGGGTTTTGAGGGTCGCTGAACTCAATTCCGATAGAGTTATTGCTCGACAATTCGTCTAAACATACTATATGATGAATTCCACGCCAAATCGACCTACGGAAAGGGGCCATCTCTCAGATTCTTTTTCAACCTTTTTCATTCGATTCTATGGCCCAAAATAGGAACTCCGGACCACCTATGGGGCCCAAAAAGAATTTCTCCTCTCCATTGCACGCACATCCGTCAACAGACCAAAAATTTATCGTGTAAAAATCGATGCTCTTTTATTCACGAAAATGGGAATATTTCGAGTTTTTGAATAGCTATCGATTTGTGGGTTGCGGCATCTGAAAGGGCATCAAGAGACCTATCGAAAACGTTGTCGGAAATTCCTTCTCTGTGATTGGGGGGCCTCCTGGGAGCAAAAGAGTGTTTTCCACTAAAATGTTGATTTCTCAAAAAGCCATTTTTTTTTATTTTTTTTAAATCATATAGTTGACGTAAAATTTTATGTTCTTTCGAAAAAAATGGGTTTCAGAGGAGTTTGGGGCGATCCAAGTGACTTATGAGCCATTTTTTTGAAAATTCGATTTTTTCGGTTTCAGAGAAAGGCAATTTTCTGCGCATGCGCACAAACGTAGACTTTCGGCGCCACTTTAAATGGAAAGCTGACAAAATTTACTATAAAATCAATACCCGCAAAGTTGAAATTCATGCACTGAAACGCGATCTGCAAGGATTAATTATGTCGAATCAAAATCACATGGAAATTCAGCCCATTAACGCCTTCGTGGCACCTGCTGAGATGACACATTCACGAGATCTCCTCGGGACTCGATTCTCAGTACGAAATTGACCTGAAAAAAATTCGGACCACATGGTTTCAACGTAAAATTGTATGAACTTTCAAAATATGCGATGCAAAACCCCGTTTGAGGCGAACCCGAGGTGCTACATTCAATTTTTCGCAATTTTGAATGTGAAATATCGTATTTTCTGGCAAAAATTTCTTATGTAGTACCTCGGGTTCGCCTCAAACGGAGTTCTTCATTGCATACTTCGAAAGTTCATACGATTTTACGTTGAAACCATGTGGTCCGAATTTTTTTCAGGTCAATTTCGTACTCAAAATTGAGTCCCGAGAAGATCTCGCGAATGTGTTATCTCAGCAGGCGCCACAAAGGCGTTAATGGGCTGAATTTTCATGTGATTTTGATTCGACATAACTAATCCTTGCAGATCGCGTTTCAGTGCATGAATTTCAACTTTGCGGGTAGTGATTCTATAGGAAATTTCGTCAGCTTTCCATTGAAAGTGGCGCCGGAAGTCTACGTTTGTGCGCATGCGCAGAAAATCGCCTTTTCCTGGAACTGAAAAAATCAAATTTTCAAAAAATGGCTCATAAAGCACTTGGATCATCCCAAACTTCTCTGAAACCCATTTTTCTCGAAAGAACGCAAAATTTTACGTCAAATATATGATTCTAAGAGAATAAAAAAAATGGCTTTTTGAGAAATCAACATTTTAGTGAAAAACACTCTTTTGCCTCTAGGAGGCCCCCAAATCACAGTGAAGGAATTTCCGACAACGTTTTCGATAGGTTTTTTGATGCCCTTTCAGATGCCGCAACCCGCAAATCGACAGCTATTCAAAAACTCGAAATATTCCCATTTTCATGAATAAAAGAGCATCGATTTTTACACGATAAATTTTCGGTCTGTTGACGGATGTGCGTGCAATGGAGAGGAGAAATTTTTTTTGGGCCCCATAGGTGGTCCGAAGTTCCTATTTTGGGCCATAGAATCGAATGAAAAAGGTCAAAAAAGAATCTGAGAGATGACCCCTTTTCGTAGGTCGCTTTGGCGTGGAATTCATCATATATGACATATCCGTACTCTGTTGCTCTGTTCCATCGAAAGAGCGTGAAATCAACGATATCTAATTTTTCAATTCTAGCAAACAATTTTTTGACCAAATTCACGAGTCAGCGTGCTTTGCAATGAAATTTTCAATTATTTGAAACTCGTTGCTTCTCAAAATTCACGATGATCAATGGATGGTTTGCAAATCTGCAACTTGAGTTATCGCTGCAGCATTATAGGAACCAGGTGGTCATGCACATATGCAGTTTCCCAAATTATTCGAGGAAACGTAAATTCTGAAACGCGATAAAGATCAAATGATTCGAAATCTTAATGCGTAACGCGCTGACTCAAGGATTTGATCCGGGTGGTGTTTGCGATTATCCAAAAATCACAGATATTGTCACAATCACGGCCGTGAAAATGCCGATTACCGTGAACTTTAAGCAATTTTGGTACTATATCAGTTTCTCTCCTTCCTCTGCGGAGGGAGCTTTGTCCTTGATCAAGGAAAATTTTGATCAATTCTTCCATTCAATCCAATATCTCCTTTAACTGAATTCCTCCTATAATAATCTCCTGTGAAAAAAATTAGTCTTTCAGTTTGAATTGCCGAAGTGCTCAAGAGCAATTGGAACAAATATGTGTATATATTATTGGTTAGGATGTACCAGACACCCAGTGGTCCCCACTTTCTTGCAATAGTCTAATGACTAGCGGAATTGCTTCGCTCGCTTACGAGTTTTTGGAGGAGATTTCAAAAGAACTCAATGTAACATTAATGGATATGGACCTTCTGAAATCAGATTCCGGATTTCTCGCACATCAGGATGAATACTTTAGCGAATTGGCAGATACGAACTATTGTGGGTCATCTTATAATCAAATACGAATACCTATATATCAATATCAATATCAATTTTCAATGAATCAAACTACGCAACATTGTTCTATAAGGTTTGGTGCATTCATTCATTGCATCCTTCAACTAATTTTCTACATCAACTCCAACTCATCGACTCTCTTTCCATTCCCTTCATCTTCCTGATATCATCTCGTTCCCGATCTCCGTCATCTACATTAACACCATACATCTCCTTTTCTACATTCATCTCTCATTCAATATTTCCATCATTCACACAATTTCGTCACATCATTCATACACGTCAATGATCGCCTGCTTGGAGATGAAGTATTGCACACAGATAAGCCACCTTTGGGTGCAGAAGTTGCGTACGAATTCATCACCAAGCAGGAGGTTGAAGCGGTCATTCTCATTCATCTCATTACTCTTTCCTTGCATTCCATTCTCATTCGAATCATTTATTCATTGCGTCTTCCAACTACCTTTCCACATCAATACCAACTCATGTGACGATGAAACCGTCACAGACTTTTGTTTGAGAAAAGTGAATCGCTCCCGTCGTGTCTCAAGCCGGCAGCACCAAGATCAGAGTAATTGCGCAAAATACTCTTCTTTCTTGCCGAGGTGCTGCCACTCGAGACAACGGCGACGACGACGGCCGAAGAGAGTTGCGCCCGCGATTATGCCTGCGGGCAGGCAACCCCACCTACACCTACGTTAGCCACTGCGGCCGGGAGGCTAGGAGGCCACCGGTTGCTCCCGAAGATGTTTTCCTACAGGACTTGGCCAGGGCGGGTAACCCAGGCCTGCCACTGCAGCTGCACGCTCGTGGGACCTACCGGGGGCCACGCACCGCCCGCAATGTCGCGCACAAGCCTCGGGGCTCTGGACTCACGTGGATGAGGCACGCTAACCCGGGAAAGGTCGGGTAAATTGCATGTTGCTCTCGCTTACCCGTAGGAGTGACAGCAGCTGATTTTTGTATGATAACTTCCAAAGGCCGACCTGGAGGTGCGCGGTGGCAACAGCCGTTATCCGCAGACCCCGTACTGCATCTCCCGCACATCCTACGGATATCACACGATCTGCGTCCCACCGTGTATGTGAAATTGTCGTGGTGTATACGACAAAGCCGGAGCGTCCTTCTCAGGACGACGAAGAGGACGATGACGACGGAGGCCATGATTAGGTGGCACACACGGCCAGTGGATGTGGTGGTGCACTTGGTGCTGCTCTCCCGGGCTGCCTGCCATCCAGACCCAGGGTCCCATCCGCAGCAGCCCGTTGTTGTGCAGATCAGCTGAGTGAGGTTATTGATGTATGCAGTATTTACTGCATGCATCCACGATGCACAAGGCCGAATATGCGCACGCGCGTACCATCGCACCACCATGTATGCGTTCACCCACGACACCGGTGACCCGCAGGCCGACGCGGTGAGTCCAGGTGGCTCACCAAAGAACGAGACGACGGAGCCGATGTTGACACGCGGTCGTGCAGATGACATACTGGCAACTTGTTGCTGCCGGTGTGGTGGCGTTATCGGACGGTGTAGCCACGTCAGGTTGGGCTATACCTGATCAGGCCGACCTGGAAATTCATATAGACCCGGACATCGGCCTCTGGGCGGAAAATCATCCTGCAGACGACACACGCATGTGCATATGTGTGTGTAAGGCCAAATAATGTGATGTAACCGCCTGATAGGCATATATATATAGCTATACCATATGCATATAGAGCCCGAGATATAGATATACACGGCCGAGTAATGGATACCGCATGCACTAAAAGGACCAAAGTGGAGGCAAAGCGAGCTGGCAGCGCCTCCACGCCAACCGATACTTGCTGTAAGTGCAAGTGAGATAGAAAATGCTCCGAGTGGAGGCGTATAAACAGGGCCGTATATACGATTCAATAGAATACCAGCCGTGAGTTCTTGATATTCTACTGCAGTTTTTGATCGTGTGCTCTTAAGCACTACGAATGTTGCCACGCAGCCACCACTAGTTGGCGCTGCTAGTTTTCCGGCCGGACTTCACTAACCAATGAGAACTCGTCTTCTTGATGAAGGAGACGGAACTTCTCTGCGAAAAAGAAGCCGGCCATTAGATCACTTGTTGTATAGTCTTCGTGATAGACGCACGTGCTTGTGCGAGCGGCCGAAAGCCGTGACAGCGGCCACTAGGCCGGGGCCATCCCACCCTTGGGGCAGAGCCCCAGGTCTTATAAAGTCCCCGAGGATACTCGGAAATCTCGGAACATTTTGGAAAATCTGAGAAGGACGTCAAATATCTTATTGGATTTATATGTTGCCAAGCAAAATGTCTGGATATAACTGTGAGTTATTTTTTGCTCTTTTATAATAGTGGATTCTCTGGTCGTTTGCCGTTGAGCCTCGTGCGTGCGTGAATCCCAGCCATGTTCCCGCCAAACCGTGAGATAGTGAACAGGCCGAAAAGTCGAGGTAACGACCTCGTGAAGAGACAGTGCGCGTGTTTTAACTCAGCGTCTCATTCGAAGACATTTTGGAGCATCAAAAGGCCGAGACGTCGTAGATGACGACGCAAGTGTGGTGTGCAAGGTGTCGTGTGCCCTGGGGAAAATCCGCAAAACGTACAACGAAATAGTTAGGGTCCGAGTGATCGTACTCCAAAATTTGTGTAACGTTGAGCGGCCATCTTTGAGCAACTTTTGGAGCCGCGTGCTCCGGCCGCCATCGAGTGAATTTCTTGTTAAGTATCTTTCCCAAGTTAAAAGGCCGATAGTACAGTGGATTCTCTTTGTATTTTCAGGACATTGTGAATTGAGTTTTCTTGTCTCATTGGGAATTTTGAAAGACATTCTATAAACTGGGAGACATTTACTGATGATTGAATTATTCTGAATCTTGGCCGTTAATTGTCGCGAATATAATGATGATATGTCAAATTCCGTGTATCGTCCGCGTGGAAGCAGCGTTTTAGAATAGAGGCCGGTATATATGTAAATCTGAATTATTGTTTAGAGTGCGTGTGCGAGTTTTCCCTTCCCCTCTCCAATTTTTAGGTTGAATATACGGTAAGTGAACGAGAAGATGCAGAGTAGCTGAGATCGTTAGAATTGCGTTCGCCGTCCATTGCGCGAAACCCGCGTCCTAAGCTAAGAGTCCTTAATAATAAATGAGTTGTGATCGGTAAATTAAAATACCACGTCGCACTCATTTACTTGAATTCCATTCCCATCCTCTGTTTCATCTTATCTTATTTCCAATCTCCATCATCTACATTAACACCATTCATCTACTTTTCTAAGTTCACGTTCATTGAGTTTCTCAATTCTTCACACCATCTCGTAACATCATTCATACAGGGTAATGATCGCCTACTTGGAGGTAAATTCATTAACACCAACTCATTTTCTCTCATTTTATTCCCTTCCCCTTCCTCATTTTATCTCATTTCCCATCTCCATCATCTACATTAACATCATCCATCTCCTTTCCTACATTCATCTTCCATTCACTATTCCCATCGTTCACACAATTTCGTCACATCATTCGTACACGCCAACGATCACCTGCTTGGCGGTGAACTCTTGCACGCAAGTAAGCCACCTTCGGGTGCAGAGGTTGTGTCCGAATTCATCACCAAGTGGGAGGGTGAGGTGGTGACTTTCATTCATCTCATCAATCTTCCTGTATCTCATTCTCATTGAAATCATCCATTCAATAAATCAAACTACGCGGGATTGTTCTATAAGGTTTGGTGCATTCATTCATTGCATCCTTCAACTAATTTTCTACATCAACTCCAACTCATTGACTCTCTTTTCATTCCCTTCCGCTTCCTGATTTCATCTTATTCCGATCTCCGTCATCTACATTAACACCATACATCTCCTTTTCTACATCCATCTTTCATTCAATATTTCCATCATTTAAACAGTTCGTCACATCATCCATACACACCAATGATCGCCTGCTTGGAGGTGAATTCTCGCACGCAAGTAAGCCGCCTTCGGGTGCAGAGGTTGCGTCCGGATTTATCACCAAGTGGGAGGACGAGATGGTCATTCTTATCCATCTCATCACTCTTTCTGTATCTCATTCTCATTCAAATCATCCATTCATTGCATCCTTCAACTATATTCTACATCAACACCGATTCATTCACTCTCATTTTATTCTCATCCCCTCCCTCACCTCTTCTCATTTCCGATCTCCATCATGCACATTAACACCATTAATCTCATTTCTCTACATTCACGTTCATTGAGTTTCTCAATTCTCCACACCATCTCGTCACATCATTCATACAGGCCAATAATTGCCTACTTGAAGCCCGCGTGAAAAGGAACGAGTCGTGTATTTGGCTCGTGGAACGACTCATTTCATGAGTCGTTCACGAGTCATCAAATGTTTCATTCTTACGAGTCAATGACTCGTGGAAATGACTCATTTGGCAAAATTTAATAGAATTTCAAAACGCACCTGGGCCAGTGGTTCTGGAAAATGCTGCTGAACCTGTGGCATTTGAATGATTCCAGCTCCGTTTTACGTAGATCAGAGTCCAGAGACATGCTGGTCTACCTGGTGCAGGTCAGTTCATGATAATCATGATTTGAAATACATGCGGATCGAAGAGCGTGTCGCCGATCCTTAAGCCCGACCCCGAATTTGTACGGCCTTGAGCTCACGACTTGGATAATTTGAGTTCCTATATTTCCTCAAACCATCAACGACTATTGTTGTGAACTTTGGAAAGAAAGAATAAGAAAACCAAGAGTACCGCCACTTGCGGAAATTTTTTTGCACATTCCTAACAAAGTTTTATCTTGTTTGATGCAAAATTTCAGAGCGAAGTCTTTCCATGGAATGTGCAGAAAAATATTCCGCACGAGGCAGCACTCTTGTTTTCCTGTTTTCTTGTTCTCAAAATTCTTCATACACACTACAAGCACCACCGTCGCTATTGGAAAATTAGAGAACACTCCTCTCTTTCACATGTAGTGAATCAAAATATCATCAGAAAGATTCAACCAAGCGCATGAGTATGACGAGTCTACAACCGCAAAAAGCTTTTGTCAAAATAATTACACAAAATGCACGATCAGTATAAGAGACTTCTTTTTTTCTAACGGCTTGTTTGCGCGGCTCGTTTGAACGACTCGTTTGAGCGACGCCCTACACCGAGTCATTACAACGAGTCGTTTCGATATCCATTGGTAAAGTTGTGACGAGCACCCCTTCACTGATCGCAACCGGTAAGGTTTCGGTGCGCTCGCACAGACGTGTGCGGGCCAGCAGGCGCCGATTCCCCCCCCCCCCCCCCCCCCCCCCCCGTCAGAGCGACACTCTCGAGCCGCCGCACCGCAGATCCGCGCCATGATAAGTCGCTGGATTGTGACGAGCTCACCAGTCCGCCTCGCGCACCGGACTCGCTCGTCTTTCCGGGCCAGGAGCTCTGGTCTGGAGATGACTTGCGTGTCTACCAGCAGGCAACCCCTCTTCAGCCACAGGAGCGCTGTGGACGAAGAATAGTACGACGGCTGGCTGCTGGAGCACAGTAGTCAGTCGTCATATCCCGTCCGCGCCGTACTATCGCCCGGACAAATCCATCTCGGCTTCCTGGGAGCGCCAGGAGTCGTGATGGTCTTTTGGGTACCAACGTGCTCCCCACCGCTAGGAGCGCTAGTGGCGAGGAGACGAGGCCCGTCCAACACACACACCAGCTAGCCCCGCGTTTGCCCCGCCCGAGAGGAACTCTCTCGTGGCCTTAGAGTCCCCGTAAAAATACCTGCTTATAACCTCCGTATACTTGGCTAGACCGTATTATGTTACCCACAATTACACCGAAACACTAACTCATCAGTCTCTCTCTCTTTTGTACATTGATTTTTCCTCTTTTACTTACAGGTTCCACAACTGTACATGACTTGAATGAATAGTTTATTATTCATTGTAAATCCGGCATTTGTGATCATTTGAGGACCTGAACCCTACCTTTTTCCTACCCCCGTAAATCCCTCGGTCACATGGCGCCCAGACAGCTCCTTTTTCATGCAAATTATAGTTACATGGCACGCAGATCATGCCTGATTTTTGCCGGATCCGTTCATTGCCGTAGAATGGGCTTATGTAATCTTCCGGTTACATGGCGTCTAGACAATGCCTGACTTTTCCCGGCATAGTTTACCGTAGTATATACCTCGCTGTAAAATTTTGCTGATAGGCTGATGGGTTAGTGATTTCCACCACACACATCGAGCTGCTATTAGGTACACACACATCTACACTTGCACTAAGAGAAGAAGATAGAAGACCAGGAGACCGGAGGAGAAACAACAGGACATTGCAAGAAGGAGGGATGGAGAAGCTGAGGGGAAGTATCGCGGTATTCTGTATAACTCTTGCTGTGCAAGGATACCCCACCATGCGTCCTGAGCTGTCAGCGTGGGAGGCTTCGGCCTAGTTTACTCTACGATGCCCCACCCGAAATCGATCTGTCAACCATTCAAGCATGACCAAGACCAGCATTCTACCTCGCTTTAAGGGGAATGACCCCACTCGCTAAATATGCGAGACACTTGACCTAATTAGCGATGCCAAGGCCAAAAATCGCCAGTATGACTGACAATGTCTCTTGAACGTGAACTGTCTGAAACCGAACGGGCTATCGCGAGTTTGGAGCATGAAGTGTTCGAGACGTCGTGGAAAATTGTCGACGCAGTAGGTGAAAGTGAGATAGTGCCCATGGAGGAATATGACCCAGGTTCCGGTTCGGAAAATGGGCCACAATACGTGCCGTACCGGGAGAGTGATGCCACCACGGCCTCCGTCGACGACGTTTCTCCACAACAAGACGAGCCAATGCCCCAGGTACCTGATGTGCTGGCCTCTCCTCCTGAGGAGCTCTCAGGGGAGGCAGCGCTCGACATCAGCGCCTCACCATCAGGCCAGCCAATGGAACCGAAAATTTGCGACACCCAGGATCAAATAGCTCCACCACGCCTGCGTTCCGAAATTCATGTTATGCATCATTCATCACAACCACGCATTCGATCTGAAATCCACGTGGTGCCACCCGGAACAACAACAACACCAGCCGTCCAAACCGAGATGCCTCTGCCCACACAAGCAGAGATCGTCGCGCGTAAGTCTTCACTGACGCGTATAGCTCCCCCTCCAGCCCGCTTACCATCAACACAGCTGTCGAACAAGCCGAAGCGTCCTTCATTGTCTCTCACCCGACTCCCAAAGCAGCGTGCCGAGGCGACCCGCAAGCCGAAGCGCACTGTGGAGATCACTGAGACGCAACAGTGGGAGGCCAAGCTCGTGAAACTGCGTGAACAGAAAAACCGGAGGGAGGCAGCCATAGCAAAAGTGAGAGATACCTTACTCATACCGGCAGTTCCACCAGCCGACAGACGGCGCCCGAAACACTTTCGGTCGACCACAGCCGTACACTCCAGTGTGTGCCGCAATATCACCGCTAACGCATCGAGGCCACAGCATTCTCCTGTTCAGTGCACAGATCAGGGGGAGGCACTGTCCATATGCGTAACCCCAACGCTAATCGCAGGACCACCGACAACACCAGCGACACCTGTAGTCGCCATTGAGACACCGCCGCTATCACCCGCTCCAGGACCGTGTCAAGCCGCTCCAGTACCCGGCGCACCAACTTTCGTCGTTACAGTACCAGATGGCAATACCATCATTGTACCAGTCGGAACAAGACGGTTCAGATGGCGAAATGACACCGTGAAATGGCACCTTAAGTTCGACCAAGAAGGACGCATCACCAATCGCCGTAAGGAAATTATATCTCGCATACACCAGACAATACAACACACATTAGTCACGCGAAAATTTCCGACGCCTGATACCGCGATGATTTTCATATTATCGACACCGTATTTTTTCCGTTAACCCGGGTACCAGGGAGAGTGAACCACCCGTGGTTTCACTCTCCAAAAGAAGAGGGGGATGTGACGAGCACCCCTTCACTGATCGCAACCGGTAAGGTTTCGGTGCGCTCGCACAGACGTGTGCGGGCCAGCAGGCGCCGATTCCCCCCGTCAGAGCGACACTCTCGAGCCGCCGCACCGCAGATCCGCGCCATGATAAGTCGTTGGATCGTGACGAGCTCACCAGTCCGCCTCGCTCACCGGACTCGCTCGTCTCTCCGGGCCAGGAGCTCTGGTCTGGAGATGACTTGCGTGTCTACCAGCAGGCAACTCCTCTTCAGCCACAGGAGCGCTGTGGACGAAGAGTAGTACGACGGCTGGCTGCTGGAGCACAGTAGTCAGTCGTAATATCCCGTCCGCGCCGTACTATCGCCCGGACAAATCCATCTCGGCTTCCTGGGAGCACCAGGAGTCGTGATGGTCTTTTGGGTACCGACGTGCTCCTCACCGCTAGGAGCGCTAGTGGCGAGGAGACGAGGCCCGTCCAACACACACACACCGGCTAGCCCCGCGTTTGCCCCGCCCGAGAGGAACTCTCTCGTGGCCTTAGAGTCCCCGTAGAAATACCTGCTTATAACCTCCGTATACTTGGCTAGACCGTATTATGTTACCCACAATTACACCGAAACACTAACACATCAGTCTCTCTCTCTTTTGTACATTGATTTTTCCTCTTTTACTTACAGGTTCCTCAACTGTACATGACTTGAATAAATAGTTTATTATTCATTGTAAATCCGGCATTTGTGATCATTTAAGGACCTGAACCCTACCTTTTTCCTACCCCCGTAAATCCCTCGGTTACAAAGTCTCGATAAATATGGATAACTATGATCCATCCTTCCACATGATCATACACGCTTGCTGTTGGCGGTGAGTAATACAATATTACTTAGTGTCGTCTCGTCTCCTCCACGTGTATCCCACAACAATAAATTGTAATGATTGCAATGATTGTGTTACCGTAACAACGCAACCTCATGCTGTATACATTATTCTGGCTGTGTCAGCTGGAATTAAGATTATGTAATAGTGAATGAAACCAATCACTCTGTCATCGGCATAATGAGTATATTACTGAATTTTACTGTCGACACAGGCGTCAGCTAAGACTTTGTACTTCAGGACATATAACTAGCGTTATAAAAACAACTCGAAGACATGGAAATTATGTTTTCGTACCTTGACTTCAATATTTTTACAACAGTAAAAGTACCACAACCGAGTTTTGGCGATAGATTATGAATCAGCATTGACTTTGGATATGAATATCAGTACATTGAAGAAAATAATATGGGCGTCGCAGCAGATTTCGCAATTTAACAATTACTTAACAGGTGATAATACCTCGCCCCTCTCGATCGCTATTGTTCTAGATGAAACTGAATGACACGTGTAATGTGTTATTGTTGCGCTGACCCTGTATCTTCCAATTAGGATGTGGAGCAATTGAATAAATTACATGAGACGTTCAGACAACGCAAAAATTTATTCATACAGAAATTGTGTAAACAATCATTCCTAATACATTTAAAATTGTCAAAAAATATCTGTAAAGGTATCAAAAATCATAAACACAGTACATATAAAGGTTAGGAAAATTATAAAACTGTCAATCCTTCTTCTGACATATATTTGAGCATGGACTCTACAATTCACCATATACACTACCGTTCAAAAGATTGTACAAACCTAAAAAAAAAAAAATTTCGATTTCGCTCACTTGACTGCTCGGATCTCCTTGATCCAAAATAACTCTACTGGGGCTCATTTCGTACCTCTTTCCAAGCACTTTCCGATCTGATTAGTATTCTTCCTGCGCAGCTGAATAGATTTTCTCAAAATCAATCTGAAGCCTTGCAGAATTTCGTAAAAATCGGATCTTCATGCATACCTCTGCAAGTCTGGCGGCAATTGACGGACTTAGAGGATTCAAAGAGCATGAGAAAGTGGAAGTCAAGAGCTTTTAGATCCGTTTTCGAAAGTTATCCAAGCTTGTTTCTGGTTTGAGCTGTAACTCTTTCTCTAGAGGAAGATTTTCCTCGAGAAAAGGACCAGCCATTGAGAAATTATGAATGGACACATTTTTACTGATATTAGCACTGACCTTGGTTATCATCATTAACGATACGAAAAACTTGGAAAAACTCAGAGGAATACTACCGTGAGCCCGATCTCTTCCCCTTTCGTGGTTTTTGGGACTCTCCTCCGAGAAAAATCTCCCCTTACAGAAACAGTCACAGCTCGGACCAGAAATAACCTATAATAACTTTCAAAAACGGATTTCGAATTTTCTGACTTCTACTTTGAGATGCTTTTTGATCATCTGAATCCATCGATTCTCGCCAGAATTGCGGAGGTTTGCGCAATGATCCGATTTTTATGAAATTCCACAAGGTTTCAGATCGATTTGGCGAGAATATATTCAGCTGCGCGGGAAAAATACCAAATAGCTCTTAAGGTGAGGCCGTAGTCCGCTGAACAGACGTAAATCCGTTCGGAGGATAAGTCGAATTTTACTTGATCAAATGACTTGGGATTTCACATGTCTGTATAGAATGCATGTCTGAATCGCGCTACGAACCCAAATATGTCAATTTCACTGAAAGAAAGTGTCCAGATGAGGTTTACTAGAGAAGTCGTAGGTCGCCGCTCTCTAGCAGACGACGTTTGTATACATCTCATTTGGATACTTTTTTGAGTGGAATTGACAAATTTGGCTTCGTCACGCAATTGAGACACGCATTCCATAGATGTATGTAAAATTCCAAGTCATTTGGTCGAGCAAAATTCGACTCACCCTCCGAACGGATTCAGGGCTACATTCAATATGGCGGCGGACTACGGCCCGGCGTCAAAAAGCTCGGAAAAAGATACAAAATGAGCCCAACTAGGCCTACTTTGGACCAGGGACATATGAGCAGTCGAGTGAGCAAAATCGAATTTTTTTTAGGTGTGCATAATCTTTTGACCGGTAGTGTAAGCTGGCCATACATGAGGGTTCACATGAAATATGGAATCTTTCGTAGGCGTTCAAACAGCAACTTCGATAAAGGGAACGGCAAGTTAACGTTGTCTACTAGTACTTTTTTTCATTTATTGAACGGTGTGAACGATCCACTTCCTTTCCCCATTCGCCCGAAAACCACATCCGCGGAGCGAAGGAAATCTCCTGAACGGAGAAAACCTGCTCCGGAGAGATCCATACTAACTTGCATGTTTGATTTCACGCAGACAAGAAACAAAAGAATGTTCATCTTCACATTAATCTCTCATTACTATACGCGCTAAGTGGAAAAATACATACTGTATCGCCGTGGCAATGCTACAAGGTTTTATCATAAGAAATACAGAAGGGTTTGTCGCGTGAAATAATGATATCACGTCTTGGCATACTCCAGCCGATCTCGAAATTTTTTCGGTCTTTTGTTGGCATCGCGGCAATTTCTAGCTCGTTGCGGAGACAGTAGCGCCGGCGACTGGGACGTTTCTTCCTGGAGCGACGATTAGCGATTGATTGCCGGAGAGGATGCCTCGAGCGAGCTGGATATTCGTCGACCCACATGGCGTTTGAAAAAAACTGGCGACGGTGTATTTGATTGCAAATGCTCTCTATCAAAAGATGGCGGAGTCGTATTGAATGATGGCTGTGAGTCAGGTACGCTCCAGTCTTCATGAGTTGTAGACGTTGTGAAGACTAATTCCAACTTTACATTTGCAATGTTTGTTGGCGCACACAACACTTGTTTTTGACGTACATCTACACTCGTCAATTTATTATGCCCACTAGAATAGTCTCGGAGACGTAGTGGCTGTGACACCACTGTTTTCGGATCAGCATCCGCCCGACTGGATGGGTTTGATCGAGGCTCGGGAATAACCGCATAACCCTGCTCGTCGCTATTACAGGTTACTGTGGAGCTTGGCCTATATCCGTTACGCAAAGGGATTGGACTGTACGGTCGATAAGAATAACTTGAGCTTGTCGACGCGCGCTGCTCAGTTTTTTTTGCCGCGAAAAAGTCAAGTAACTCCGCTGTTTTGGGAGTAGCATCTACTCGGCTAGATTGATTTGACCGAGGCGCAGAAATAACCGCATCACTCTGCTCGTTGCTGTTAGAGGTTACTGTAGAGCTCGGCCTAGATACATTACATGAAGGGATTGGAGTTTCCGGGCGATAAGTATAACTTGAGCTAGCGAACGCGCGCTACCCACTTGTTTCGCCGCAAAAAAATTCGATTACCGAAATATCTGATTTTTTATTCTGCACACGCACCCGGTCACGAGAAGAATATCGAGAGCTACTAGACAAATATTGCTGAGTTCGGATTTTTCTGCTACTTAACTCATGTACTGTTCCTGATGTCGAGAAACAAGGGCGCGCATAATCTTTGTCGTGGAGCGAGTAACTGTTTAACAAGTGTTTCTGAGAGCTCAATTGGTCCATCTGTCCACGCATCTCGTTACTCCGTTTGCGCGGATGGTCTTACCGCTCGCGTATCGAACTCATTATATACCGCGTGCTACCCATCTGTTCGCACGTCTCATCCCTCTTTTCGCAAGTCTGGCCCTCCTGCTCGCGTGTGTGATCCTTATACTCCTTCGTCTGGCTCCTTTTCTCGCACGGTTGCCTCATCTGATCGCTGGATTGATACCTCTGGTGGCGCGTCTGGCTCCTCTGAACGCGCGTCCGGTCTTCTTGCTCGCGGAAAAATTCTCCATCATGGGCCGATCGATCATTGAGCTCAAGAGTCTGCTCTTTTCGTTTGCGCGTTTTGCGTTCATTATCGCGCGTCTGACTTTGTCGCTCGCGAGTACGGCTCCTCTGCTCGCGTGTCTGATCTTTTATATCGCGCGTCTGACTTCTATGCTCACGGCTCTCCATGTTCTCGCGTGTCTGGTCCTCTTGCTCACGAAAACGGTTTCCCTGATAGTGGAATTCATTAATCTGCTCGCGCGTCCGGTGCCTGTGATCGCGCGATTTGTCTCACTGTCCCCGCGTGTGGTTCTTTGTGGGAAAATGATTACGCGAATGCTCTATTTGCAAGCATGATTAATTGCGCTCTTTCGTTGAGCGCGACCGACTTCTCGGCGACCGCGATCTGTGCCCTCTATCGCGATCACCACATTGAGACGCGTTCTGCTTATGAGTACCACTAACTTTCCTACTTGTGCCAATGTTGTTGATCGTACCGCCACTGGGCGATGGTCTTGTTGAGGGTTGTCCGGGCGATGCCCATGGAGATATAACAGATAGAGGAGGGAAGAGGCGCGCCTCTTTGTAAGTGGGATTTCCTCTGCGAGAGAGGAGGGAGAGAGAGAGAGAAAGGCAAGGAATCTTCTTTCTCTCTCTCTCGCACCTGCGCAGCGCATCGCGCAGTCGACACCAAGACACATAGGCGCGTCGGAGGAGAGATAATGTACTGCGCGATGCACCGCGAGGGTGCGAGAGAGAAAGAAAGAGGACACCTCGTCTTTTCTCTCTCTCTTCCACAAAGAAGTGTGTAGGCTGCGCTTTCCTCCTCTATTTGTTTTATCTTTATGGCGATGCCTCAACAGCCATCACATCCCACTGCGACCTCAAGTGGCCATGTGCCGCTGATATGGGTGTATCAGAGGCAGTTTGGTCGATTGTGGGTGGCCATTGCACATCCATCTGGCCAGAATAGTTAACCTCAATAGCTGGTCGATCTTCATCAAGCGACAGAGGCTCGGCTAATGTCGACGCTGTGCTGATTGGCGAGGCATCACGGTCTGTAACATTTCACCAACACAGGAGATGAGTATCAAAATCAGGGTATCTATATAAGTTTTGGAATCACATTCGACGACTTTTCAAGGATTTCCAGCAGGCGGATCTGAGAAATTCCAGAATTCCTGAAGGGCAACTGGAGGCTTGTATAAATTTCCCTGACAAAATTCTATCCGTCAAAATATACGACTACTCAATAATGTTACACAAATGATCATACATTATGCCGCTACACTTCTCTAATCATTAACACATGTTTTTTACGAGGAAAACGAAAAACAATCAAAATGAAGTACGTGGGATACATTTCTTCGAATAAAATTCAAACATTCTGGAAGCTCTCTCAGAGCGTTTTTGATGTTCAATATCAATATCGCTCACCTTCCAGCTCCTGTTTCATAGTTTGGAAGGATGAATTTATAGCTGAACCAACATGATCATTCAGCTTACGATACATCCTGGGCCTGTTTTCCACATCGACCTTCAAATCAAGTTGCCGGTAATACATTTCTGAAAATAACATCGAGTTGTTTATCAATCTCTTGATAGACCCTCCTTCCGATATGGGTTCGAAGTCATTGAAATTTTGCAGTTCCCTTTACAAATCCCACTGATTTCGTACTTGAGCATCGCTCTCTTCAGGGTCCCCTCCAAGATTCTGGAAACGAGTTCAAATATTCGCAAGAAGCTAATGAGAAGATTTGGAGTCTTATGACATGATTTAGAATAGGAAAACCGGTTGGACTTTCAAAGCGCTGAATCATATCCTATACTTTCACGATTCAGTATTCAACATGCACGGAAGATATTTGTTTACTTGAAGAAATGAAGACATTCACAGACACAGGATTTACATTCACGGAACTCTAAAAATCCTCAACTGGTACAACAGAAGAATACCAACTGATTATTGCAATACTTCTGTCGATTTGAGTGTTAACGGTTTCATCATGTCAGTTAGCCTAGATTTTTATCTTAAAATTCACTTGAATAGCTTTGATTGAGCCATGATAACCTATTGGGCACTCTTACTAGGAAATGATGATCTCTCAAAGAAAGAGTTAACTCACTTTGCAAACAGGCAAATTTCTTGCCCGTCAGGGGCTTTCTTGGGGTATCATAATCCAGTTGACCAGTGACCCGGCTTATGTTGACAGCTCTGTTAGACAGCTTTCGGAGTGTCCTCCACAAGCCTCGAGCGCCCATTCTTGCAAAAGTCGGTGAATCTTTGGACTTCATTGCCCTCCATGTCTCCTCTGTGATAGACTCTCCATAACACAGATGTCGCATTGCAGTCAGTAACATGAAATTCATTACATCTTTCGCCCACATACAACTTACATTTACAATTGCTTGATAAGAATATTCAAACCAGTTCAAGAATTGTACACTTCACACCTCATGAGCCCCAGTACATTGCCAAATTCAGAGCACAAGAGAAATTTCTCATTTTATTCGGTGATGAAGGAGACTACAAACTAAAAACTACAGTGAGCGTATAATTGATTTTCATGGATAGCAGAACTCATAGTCAAGGAAGAGCAACTCTGAACCATGCCATCCTTCGACAGTTGTAATGGAAGTACAGTTTTCTATGTGGTTGGCATCTTTGTAATGTTTGAAAATGAAAATTCATCAAATCATCCGTGTACAACGAGATGCAGGCAACACTCCGTATTCGCGAGGGGTACGTTCCGGATACATCTACCGCGAATACGGAAATCCGCGAATACTGAAGCATTATTCTAATGGAAATATCGAGATAGAGGATCTTCTGCTTATTCGCGAATAAGCGAGAATAGCGAATTATGGAATCCGTGGATACGGAGTTTCACCTGTACGATTATCGAGAAACTCGTTTCGAAATTCTTTCTCCAACTTCTCGCCAACAGAAATTTTATACATAATATTCTTACCTTTACACCACTAACGGGGTTCGTGTACGTTCATTTCTGAAGAGGCGCAAATCTTCCATAAGATTTGTATGATCTGTGATCACTGTAGGTAAAGTTGCCCAGGTCCTTCCTTTTTTCTCTACGAGGAGTTGCTTTTCTTGCAGGCCTGGATCTGCGAGGTGTCGCTGAATCGAAGTTCAATCTCGAATCTTGGGTTGTAGAGCGGACTTGGTAATCCGTTTCGCACATTTTGTTGGGACTATGTGTTGAGTACCCCAAACCTCCTCGCGCTCTTTGCTCCCGGCGTGAAGTCGTTCTTGTCATCTGCCTGGATCTGCTTGGTGTTGTTGATTGGGAGTTCAACCCCGAATCTTTCCTGGTAGACGGAGCCTGAGAATCATAATCTGAAAGGAACAAAATAATGGAGTTAGTGAAGATTTCCTTCAAGTTTTCCCCTGATACCACTACAACCAACACCAAACTTACCCATGCTCAAACTTCTGCGAGCTCCTTGACGATTATTCTGCTCAGATTTTTGTTCCAGTTGCTCTCTCCTCTGTGCAAGACGTTCGATCATCTCATCTTGGAATTTCTTTTCACTGTGTAGCTGCATGACCTTGGACTCTTATTCGACGCGAGCACTCTCACTTTTCACCAGCCTTATTTTCAATTCTCGGGTTTCATCATCTGATTCCAAATCAAGATTTATACCAGGCATCTCTCTGGCCAGATACTTAAGAATAACCATGTCCTCAGCACTGATCTCCTTAGGTCGAGGAACCTGGAGGAAGTTTTTACAGTCAGACACATAGTACCAAAATAGTACATTAAGTAACAAGGGCGCAAAGTACTTTTACGCACGAGTTCCCGAAATGAGTGCGCAAAAGTGAACTTTGCGCACAGTTGTAACTTCTGCGACGTGTGCAAAAGTACCTTTGCACACGATTCGCCGTGCGCGAAGTTACAACTGTGCGCAAAGTTTCACTTTGCGCACGAGAATTTCGGGAACGAGAGCGGAAAAGTTGCGCCCGTGTTGCCTACCATACTTTTTGTCATTGGTGCGGAAAGTTGTCCCCCGTGGCCTATACTCTGAAAGGCGGGGGACGGGGAGGGATGCCGGTGAGGTCCAGGGGCGGATCCCCGGTGGATGTGCAGGGGGCGAAGCCCCCGCCGGAAGGTTCCTGAAAAAAAGTTCTGAAAATGTATCATAAAAAAATTTCCCAATTGATATATTTTTTGTTACCATATCGTTGAAAGATGTTTTTTCCAATTCTTGAAAGTGCCAATATCAGACGAAAGTGGAATATGTGAGTGGAAAAAAGTTATTGTAAATTCTTAAAAACTATTGTAAAAAAATTATTGTAAATCCATTCGGTTTACGAAAATTTCCAAGATGAAAGAACAGACTCCATGGAAAGTATCATCGTCAAAATCTATGGCTAAAGATTGAAGCTCAAGTCATTTGAATATTCGTGCTTCAGTATATTAGTGTCGAAAATTTGGATGAAATTCCTTTTCAAGAGTCTTAATAAGGGGAATCTCAAATCATTACACAGGCATCAATCTCAAGATTTGAATAATCATACAAATACATTGTGATTAGGATACAATTTCGAAGTGAAATCCACAGAATCCGTCTAACAATTCATTATAAACATTTGTGATATTTTGAATATTGAATTTTTTTTCAAATTGAGAAATATCCTACTTTTGAGACAGTGGTCAACATGAATCCTATATCATATTACTCTAGAAACTCTCGCATATTTTTCCGAGTCAGTACATAGTTATTTAAATTAATTATTCGATACGAATGTCCAAATCAACAATTAAGTACATTTACTCTCATTCAATATGGCACTTTGTCTCAATGTTTGAGCTTTATCAAAAATAAAACTCCACATTGTGGGTACACGAACATAAGATTAGTAAATTTCGATACAAGGGCGTAAAACGTTTTATTCGCGTCCGAGTGATGGGTTTCCGGCCCGAGCCGCAGGCGAGGGTCGGAATCATCACGAGGATGCGAATAATAGGTTTTACGGCCGTGTATCTAACTATACTATTCGATAAACTGTGAGTAAAAGTCGACAAATTGTGCGCAAAGTGCACTTTTACGCACAGTGTATCGAAATACTATATTACGCAACAAGTGCGAGAAGGTCAATTTCCGCACAAGTTGCCAAACGAGTGCGAGAAGTTAATATTCACGCACACTTTGGAACTTCTGGGTGTGCGAGAAGTTTCGAAGTGTGCGTGAATGTTACTTCTCGCGCGAGTTGGCAACGTGTGCGGAAACTTCTCGCACGTGTTGCGTATACTATTTTTTGCAACTGTGCGCGAAGTTGTAATTAAATGCACCACTGTCCGAGCAAGATCATCTTGAGAACGAAGTTTTCAAGAAAGGTCAAATTCAGAGGGATGACGTGACATCATATTTTGGAACTGTGCGTGAATGAAGATGCATTAGAGCGAGAAGTTACATTTACGCACACTTCACCAGTGCGTAAATGTAAAACTGTGCGAGAAGTCATTCACGCATTACTTCTCGCACTGTAAATAATGAAGAGAAGTCTCATTTTTTTACAACTTCGCGCACACAGTTGCAAAAAATTCTTTATACGGAACAAAAATGGAAATTCTCAATATCTATTTGGGTTGAACCAAACCAATAAAAGTAATAAGTCCGCGAAAATTCGAAATTCAATTTTAACTTTGCGCACGAATTGGCTAACTTTGCGCACGATCAAGCCAACTTTGCGCACGATTTTGAACTTTGCGCACTGAAAACCGTGCGTAAAAAAAATTTCACTCGAATTTGCGCACCGCACGCTTAAATGCAAAGTAACTTTTTCACAAAACTTTACGCACACAATGGCAAAATAGTACATTTCGATACAAGGGCGTAAAACATTTTATTCGCGTCCGAGTGATGGGTTTCCGGCCCGAGCCGCAGGCGAGGGTCGGAATCATCACGAGGATGCGAATAATAGGTTTTACGCCCGTGTATCTAACTATACTTTTCGATCAACTGTGAGTGAAAGTCGACGAACTGTGCGCAAAGTGCACTTTTACGCACAGTGTATCGAAAATCCTTTTTAGTAGATAGTTAGATACACGGGCGTAAAACCTATTATTCGCATCCTCGTGATGATTCCCACCCTCGCCTGCGGCTCGGGACAGAATCCCATCACTCGGACGCGGATAACACGTTTTACGCCCTTGTATCGGAATGTACTATTTGGTGTACTCAGATGAGCAATTCAGATTGCTCTGAGGTTCTCAAAAACATGAGAAAGCCAACCTCGAACAACTTTCTCTGATATAGAATCTTCAAAAAATTGATTGCTGCCATCCTCTCATATTTTGCGAAGGTAATGGAGGATTTGTTCTCACAATTTCTACTAAAGAGGCAGGCAGTGATGAAAATTATGTCTGAAAAGCCCAAAGACATTTCAAAACTCAACGAACCGGAGAACGAACTTTAAATACAGAGACACATATTTCCAACACTAAATTGATGTTGACTCATATGAGCACCATCCGGTTGATCTTAGATCATCAGGGATACACGAAAGCCAACCACGTACAGCTTTAACTATTAATGAATCAACAAGTCGTCACTGCTGTCACCCTCTAACACTCTGCGAAGCGAGTGGTACATTGGTTTCCAGAATTTGTATTTGAATGCGTCCAGTGATACAAATGGTATCTCAGATCTCCAGACGTTTTAGGGATCATCGACTAAAAAAATTTATCAATTACAAAATGTTGGGATGAATAAGAAAGGGACAGTATTGAACAGCTCGAGTTATACAATGAAATTGTTTGACTTCATATATCATACAAATTAAAGACCCGAGTGAGGTCATATTATCCTCGAAGCATCATCTCAGACATGGATGTACAGCGTGGAACAACCCAAGAGACATTTTTGAATGGAACATGTCGACGGCTCCTACAGAGAGAAACAGTTATCTTATCAACGACAAAGACTAACACATTTTCTCATCAACGACGAAGACTGACACAACTTATCAACGACGGAGAGTAACACATTTTATCATCAAAGACCAACACATTTTCTTATGAACGACGAAGAGTAACATAACACTTTTGTATGAATGGCGAAGCGGGTTGCCTGTCTTGCAGGGGTTGGATACAAGTATTGAAGCTGAATGAATTGATGGATGGATGGATGGATGGATGGATGGATGGATGGATGGATGGATGGATGGATGGATGGATGGATGGATGGATGGATGGATGGATGGATGGATGGATGGATGGATGGATGGATGGATGGATGGATGGATGGATGGATGGATGGATGGATGGATGGATGGATGGATGGATGGATGGATGGATGGATGGATGGATGGATGGATGGATGGATGGATGGATGGATGGATGGATGGATGGATGGATGGATGGATGGATGGATGGATGGATGGATGGATGGATGGATGGATGGATGGATGGATGGATGGATGGATGGATGGATGGATGGATGGATGGATGGATGGATGGATGGATGGATGGATGGATGGATGGATGGATGGATGGATGGATGGATGGATGGATGGATGGATGGATGGATGGATGGATGGATGGATGGATGGATGGATGGATGGATGGATGGATGGATGGATGGATGGATGGATGGATGGATGGATGGATGGATGGATGGATGGATGGATGGATGGATGGATGGATGGATGGATGGATGGATGGATGGATGGATGGATGGATGGATGGATGGATGGATGGATGGATGGATGGATGGATGGATGGATGGATGGATGGATGGATGGATGGATGGATGGATGGATGGATGGATGGATGGATGGATGGATGGATGGATGGATGGATGGATGGATGGATGGATGGATGGATGGATGGATGGATGGATGGATGGATGGATGGATGGATGGATGGATGGATGGATGGATGGATGGATGGATGGATGGATGGATGGATGGATGGATGGATGGATGGATGGATGGATGGATGGATGGATGGATGGATGGATGGATGGATGGATGGATGGATGGATGGATGGATGGATGGATGGATGGATGGATGGATGGATGGATGGATGGATGGATGGATGGATGGATGGATGGATGGATGGATGGATGGATGGATGGATGGATGGATGGATGGATGGATGGATGGATGGATGGATGGATGGATGGATGGATGGATGGATGGATGGATGGATGGATGGATGGATGGATGGATGGATGGATGGATGGATGGATGGATGGATGGATGGATGGATGGATGGATGGATGGATGGATGGATGGATGGATGGATGGATGGATGGATGGATGGATGGATGGATGGATGGATGGATGGATGGATGGATGGATGGATGGATGGATGGATGGATGGATGGATGGATGGATGGATGGATGGATGGATGGATGGATGGATGGATGGATGGATGGATGGATGGATGGATGGATGGATGGATGGATGGATGGATGGATGGATGGATGGATGGATGGATGGATGGATGGATGGATGGATGGATGGATGGATGGATGGATGGATGGATGGATGGATGGATGGATGGATGGATGGATGGATGGATGGATGGATGGATGGATGGATGGATGGATGGATGGATGGATGGATGGATGGATGGATGGATGGATGGATGGATGGATGGATGGATGGATGGATGGATGGATGGATGGATGGATGGATGGATGGATGGATGGATGGATGGATGGATGGATGGATGGATGGATGGATGGATGGATGGATGGATGGATGGATGGATGGATGGATGGATGGATGGATGGATGGATGGATGGATGGATGGATGGATGGATGGATGGATGGATGGATGGATGGATGGATGGATGGATGGATGGATGGATGGATGGATGGATGGATGGATGGATGGATGGATGGATGGATGGATGGATGGATGGATGGATGGATGGATGGATGGATGGATGGATGGATGGATGGATGGATGGATGGATGGATGGATGGATGGATGGATGGATGGATGGATGGATGGATGGATGGATGGATGGATGGATGGATGGATGGATGGATGGATGGATGGATGGATGGATGGATGGATGGATGGATGGATGGATGGATGGATGGATGGATGGATGGATGGATGGATGGATGGATGGATGGCTGCGTGGGTCGTACGGATGGGATGGATGGGATGGTGTGATAGGTCGGATGAGTGGAATGGATTAGCTAGATTGATGGGATGGTTGGGTGAGTCGGATGGATAGGATGGATGGATGGATGGGTCAGATGGATGGGAAGGATAAATAGGTTGGTTGGATGGAATGGATGGAAGGGATGAATGGCTGGATGGGATGGATGGATGAGATGAATGGGATGGATGGCCGGATGAGTTGGATGGATGGATGGATGGATGGATGGATGGATGGATGGATGGATGGATGGATGGATGGATGGATGGATGGATGGATGGATGGATGGATGGATGGATGGATGGATGGATGGATGGATGGATGGATGGATGGATGGATGGATGGATGGATGGATGGATGGATGGCTGCGTGGGTCGTACGGATGGGATGGATGGGATGGTGTGATAGGTCGGATGAGTGGAATGGATTAGCTAGATTGATGGGATGGTTGGGTGAGTCGGATGGATAGGATGGATGGATGGATGGGTCAGATGGATGGGAAGGATAAATAGGTTGGTTGGATGGAATGGATGGAAGGGATGAATGGCTGGATGGGATGGATGGATGAGATGAATGGGATGGATGGCCGGATGAGTTGGATGGATGGATGGATGGATGGATGGATGGATGGATGGATGGATGGATGGATGGATGGATGGATGGATGGATGGATGGATGGATGGATGGATGGATGGATGGATGGATGGATGGATGGATGGATGGATGGATGGATGGATGGATGGATGGATGGATGGATGGATGGATGGATGGATGGATGGATGGATGGATGGATGGATGGATGGATGGATGGATGGATGGATGGATGGATGGATGGATGGATGGATGGATGGATGGATGGATGGATGGATGGATGGATGGATGGATGGATGGATGGATGGATGGATGGATGGATGGATGGATGGATGGATGGATGGATGGATGGATGGATGGATGGATGGATGGATGGATGGATGGATGGATGGATGGATGGATGGATGGATGGATGGATGGATGGATGGATGGATGGATGGATGGATGGATGGATGGATGGATGGATGGATGGATGGATGGATGGATGGATGGATGGATGGATGGATGGATGGATGGATGGATGGATGGATGGATGGATGGATGGATGGATGGATGGATGGATGGATGGATGGATGGATGGATGGATGGATGGATGGATGGATGGATGGATGGATGGATGGATGGATGGATGGATGGCTGCGTGGGTCGTACGGATGGGATGGATGGGATGGTGTGATAGGTCGGATGAGTGGAATGGATTAGCTAGATTGATGGGATGGTTGGGTGAGTCGGATGGATAGGATGGATGGATGGATGGGTCAGATGGATGGGAAGGATAAATAGGTTGGTTGGATGGAATGGATGGAAGGGATGAATGGCTGGATGGGATGGATGGATGAGATGAATGGGATGGATGGCCGGATGAGTTGGATGGATGGGATGGATGGGGTGGGTGGATAGGATGGATGGATGGGGTGCATGGATGGATGGGATGGATTGATGGGTCGGATGGATGCGATGGATGGATGGGATGGATGGCTGGTTGGGTCGGGTGGATGGGATGGATGGATGGGCTGGGTGGGGGATGGATGGATGGGATGATTGGATAGATGGTATGCATCGATAAAATAAATGGATGGGAAGGGCGGATGGATGGAGCGGATGGAAGGTCGAAATAGAGGGGATAGAAGGACGGGGAGGTTGGATTAGGTAAATAAGCCCTTCCCTCCAGCCTATCTATCCTTCCCATTCATCCATCTCATCCATCCCATCCATCCTATCCATCCAACCATCTCATCCATCCATACCATCCATCCGAACCATTCAACCATCCCACCCATACATACGTTCCCATCCATCCACCCCATCCTTCCACACCATCCGTCCGACCCATCCAGCCATCTATTCCATCCATCCCATCCATCCAACCATCCCTCCGACCCATCCATCCCATCCATCCAACCATCCCCCGACCCATCCATCCCATCCATCCAAGCATCCCATTCATCCGTACCATCCATCCATCCATACCTCCCATCCCATCCATCCCATCCGTCCATCTGACCCCATCCAGCCATCCATCCCATCCATCCAACTATCCCATCCATCCATACCATTCAATCATCCCCTCCAACCATCCCATCCATCCGACCCATCAATTCATCCCATCCAGCCACCCCATCCATCCAGCCCATCCATCCATCGCATCCATCCCATTTATCTATCCCATCCGTCCATCCTATCCATCCGACCCATCCATCCGACCCATCCACCCGATCCACCCAGCCATCCATCCCATCCATCCATCCCATCCATCCGACCCATCCATCCATCCCATCCAACCATCAAACCCATCCACCCTATCCACCCCATCCATCCATCCCACTTTCCATCCCATCCATCCAACCTTCCCATCCATCCATCTCATTCATTCCATCCATCCAACTCGTCTAACCATCCCACCTATACCATCCATCCATCCATCCCATCTATGCATCCGTCCATTCATCAATCCACTCAGCTCCAATACTCGTATTCAACTCCCGCAGGACAGGCAACCCGCTTCGTCATTCATACAAAATTGTTACTTTTCGTCGTTCATAAGAAAATGTGTTAGTCTTCGTCGGTCATAAGAAAATCTGTTACTCTTCGTCGTTGATAAGGAAATGTGTTAGTCTTCGTCGTTGATAAGAGGCTCGGTGTTACTCTTTGTAGGAGCCGTCGATATAACACGGCTACCACATCTTAATCACAATTATGAGTGTTCAGTCACTTCCAAAAAAGTTCAAGCCGTACCACAAAAAAAACATGATTAAGTGTGTACGTAATTGCCACTCACCTTCTTTGAAGTTACAGTGCGATTTTTCAGGAGCCTGGCGTTCATTCTCACTCTCATGCTCAATCTGATCATCAAGTTCACTCTGCTCATCAATTTCATTTCCGCTCTGCTCAGCACGGCTATATTGATCCTGTTCTCCATCTTCGGATTGAACTTCTGGATTATCACTGTTCTTGGCATTGTTGTTATTCAGTTCATCATCCTCGTCACCAATAGGTCCATGTCGTCAGATCAAAGCTTTATAAATGTCAGAATGTCTGCCTGTCCTTATGTTTGCTCTTTTGGAGTTAATGGGCTCCATACAACTGATTCGCAGTTCTCTGCGAGTGTCCACCACAATGTAAAGAAGTACAAACCAATGAGGATTTTGAGAACAGACACAAGTTGTCATAATCAATACATTGACATAGAATGATAATACTCACTTGAAACTTTCAGAATCTGAGTTGCCTCATGTGTTATGAGACCTTCCCCATCCTGACGTGGTAACAAATAATCCAAATCAGGACGTTCAGGATTGAACTTGTGTATCAAACTTGCAGCCACGACAGCTGTCGGTGGTATTGCAGCTTCATACCTGTAGAATTTGGCCAGCACTAACAATTCTTGTGATTGTGGTTCAGGGGCACCGGCACCTCTATCTAACAGTAAGATGATTGATGATATAAAAAATGTGGTCCCCGCTCGAAACATCATCCAAACAAAGTTGTTGGGATGCATATGTATACGAATATCATAGAACCATAGGAGTAGTGAATCGATTGGGTAAAAGTGTGATGAAAATCAAAAGCAAAATTCTATCACGGAGCTCTTACCTGGGATTACGTTTGACGGATCCTGTCCGGCTGTTCCTTCCTCAGCATTGGACGAGTCCGACCTTGTAAATGACAGACACCGACGAACAGCAATTACGATGAAACACATATCATCTGGTTTTAAAAAAGACAAAACCATCAGCATAAAATTCGGTTTTAAGTTGCCATGCTTAGGTGAGCGGAACTCGCAGGCCTCAGTACAGGTTAGAATACACTTCTTGCAGTCGAAATACCTTCTTTTTTTGGCAAAGAACTGTATTGATATATGTATTTTTCAAAAAGTTAAACTTGGGGAATTCGTCCCAATATACACTACTAAAATTTGCTCAGGTGCGAAAGCATTTCGTAGTGACACGTGACTATGCGGGCGAGGGCACGTGACCGAGATATGGAAATTAGTCTGTAGAAGACAATCACACCTATAAAATATGTTAATAGTATCAAAACTCACTTACTCACATTCCCAGATTAAAGAGATACCACCCTTGTCTTTCGCTGATGCTCTTGATGAATTCAGATGTAATCTTCTCAAAAAATGTCGCCGAACATCTTCCTTATCGCGAGGCTCGTTCCGGCCTGATCTGATACGCCTCTTGACCCGTTCCAACTCGTTTGGTCAGTGTGTATACAGTAACTCATCAGTCCGGCTTGATCACCATCGATCGATTACTTTACGCGCGATCTCCGCAGATTTGCATCCCTGCACCGAATATTTGTGCGTACATATATTACAGGCGCCACTCGTGCTATTATTGGCTGAATGTATTTCGAATCAGCAGTGCGCATTGGTCTTTCCGCTAGATCCCTTTTGCTGCACGACCAATGAGTGCGCCACGTCTTGTCGGCACAGGAAAACGCGGGTGAATTGAGACTACCTATTTTCAATGCACTCTCCGAATGACATCATTTTTCCACTTTTGGATATTGTCATTCATCAACTGAAAAATCGAATATCAATGGATGGCAATACCCAGAAGTAAACAGCTAGGATTTTTTGATATTTTTTCAATTTTGGCTGCATGAGAACAAGCCAATCAGAGCTGGCACAATGCATCAATCTTGTAAATCAGGCAACGGTGTTCGCATTGCCGTTGAAGAAAATGGGACTGGAGGCTCCGTGATCGGTGTTCTGTGCTGAGGACTGTTACAAAAGTTGTCGGCAACTCGGCACTCAGCAACGCTGCCAACAAACTCAGAAGCGGTGCTGGCGGGTGCAGGATTCCCCAGGATCACCATGGCAGGATGGTTCATGATATGGCTGCCCGTCACTACAAGAAATAAAATCGCTAATTCTCGGTGACATCTCAAAAACCACGTGTTATTTGATTAGCGCCACGCAAAAAAGTGAGTTTTCTCAATAATATTCAATCAGTAGTTTCGTTATAAACTATGTGTAAAGCGACTGATGTCTAATTTAGGAAATGTCTAAGATGCTGATACCCGCTAGAAAAATTGCCGTAAATGCTTCCATTATTTTAACTTGTTGAAAACTCAATCGCGATGTTAATTTCGGCTAAATTATATTCTCTGTCATCGCAATATACCGGAAGGTGTACTTGATTATTTTCAGTTATTTCCAAATTCCTAACCTCTAAAATTTTCTTCATTCTGGTTCAGATAATTTCCATAGACATAGAAGTATAGACTGCCGGTCCCGTATCTTCGCCGTTGACATCGAGGCTCCCCAATGAGAGTGAGAGAGACGCAACATAGGAATCGCATGTTGAAAGCGTGCGCCTTGGAGCATGCCGTTTCTCTCATTCTCACGCAAAGGCCTATGTTTCAATGACAACGGCGAGTATACGCGACCAGCAGTCTATACTTCTATGTCTATGATAATTTCACTCTTACATTTTGTCACTTCAATAGTGAAAAACAATGTCAACACATAATGAAACTCAGGCAGAAAAAGAGACGCTACAAAAAATACATTAGTAATCCACATGAATTGAGATCAAGAGCTACAAAGTACAGGAATGTTCCGATTCCCTCATCCATTTCTGCTTCAGGAATACAGGATGAGCAGGTCAGTTTCACTGAGTATATTGCAGTTTTGACTTTTGCTATGGTGGACAATTAATACATGAGGTTATAACCATTAGGACCATAGCAATACCACAGACACTGGCTCCTGGGATAATGGGAATATGGTACACAGTTGCTCTCATGGACTCGTAAATCAAGAGCCTTACTCGTCAAGCAAGGTGAACAGACATCTTTGGCCTTCATGGATTTACATTACATTTACCATTCACCATTAAATTGTATGTTGCAGGAAGAAAGTTCAGTGCCCGTTCCAAGCCATACGCCATCTCCTGATTATGATGAATACAACAAGCCTCCAATTTTGGCCAGCTTCAGCGGCAGCCCACTTTCTAAAGACTGCACAAAGACTACTCATGTTGACAGCTCTGTTTCGGTGAGCCCTATCGAAGAAATTTCATTAATTTTGAAACGTCATCTGCAATTGTTGCTCTATTATATCTTCAAGTTTTGTCAGCCTCGGGTAATGATTTTTTGTACACTGCACATTCAACTATGTATTAATCATTCAATTGGGACATGTCTTCAAATTCATTCATTCCTATAACGCCACTTATTACTTTGTCTTTGAATGATTCATCATGATTGTAACACTGCACTCAATCACTGCGCCCTTGAGCAGAATCAGAATATGATCAACGTGATAAATGAACTTCTATAACTGGCAACCATCTCAAGAAAGTAGATGAGAATTTTGGATAGCTGAGTTATATTAATATACTCATTCCAGCATCGCAGTTTCTCACCAAATTCAAGTTCAGCTAGAGAACTACGCTTCGGAGGAGCACAGGATGAATTGTTCAATGTAAGTCTGCTTTCATTTATAAATTGGTCGCTTTCTTCCATACTTGGAGCGCCTGAATGCAAGGCTGATAGTCTGTGTTGGGATTTGTGATCATCAAACCCAACCACACACTGCTTTGACTAGCTATTGTACGGTATTGGATATTTCTGTGAGAAATGAGATTCACCTCATTCATAATCGATTATCTTGATCATGTGCGTCCGTACACGCTATGGAGAATAACCCGAACAAAGCTCAGCCATGTGAGACTACTGTCTAATTCATGGGTGATGTCTCTCCATACATCTCGTGGAAATGTCCAGGTACCATAGCTTTTCATCGAATACTACATTTACAAGCTTAGGTTTTAAAAACATAGAGCCTTACTTGGAAATTACAGCAAACTTGGAAACTTGATCCTTTGGATGGTCTGTATAGGAATTACAGTGAACTCTCTCAGCAAAGTAGGAAAATGAAGCTGTATCACTTATACGACTACCAATAACTTCCCCACAGGTGTGCAGCCTACCTGCTCATCAATGCACCAGGGAATGTTAAGATTATTATGATGTGATGTGACTCTTTCTTGTAATATTTGTCAGGAAGCATGTGTTTTAGTCATATTACGTGAACATTAGCTCTTTTGCTCCAAATTGTTTCATGTAGTACATTCATTGAGCGATAAAGCTGCTAGAAATCACAAGGAGTGTGATTGGAGCTGTACTGAATATACATCGTCATATTCTTAGTAATTCTACATTTTTGTACCTTCCCAGCCAATTTTTTATACACAAATTGTTGCACAAAGAAGCTTAGAAGACGATGTGCTAGCAAGTTCAGTCCGTTTCCCTTGATGTTATTATCAGATTATTATGAAAGGGATTATAATGAAGGTGTATGTACTGTTACCGATATCAAGGGGTTGATTGTGAATCAACATGTCACTACGTCTTCTACTATCACTGATTCCTTCCCTTTCGAGTGGGTTACTTAATGTACTAGTGTTCAGGTTCAAAGAGACTTCATAAAAGCGTTTTCTCCAAATTTCATTCTTTTTTTTCATCTATTTATTGCAGTCTGGATGGACTTAGTTGGATGAAACTCGCGTAGGGTAGTTGAATTGACGATACTACACCTTTGATTATTCTGGTATGGCATTGCACACGACGCCCTATCTCTTCAAAAACTCAACTTTGCTAGTAAATCCGCTTCAATCGAAACTTTCTCAGCTACACGATACGCGATGCCTTTTCTGTCCTAGCGGGAGGGGTGGGGGCGGTAAACGCCGCCCCCCCTCTCCAAGAAAAATACAACGATATTCTCCCGAAACAAAACATACACGCGACGAGCCCCTCGTTCTACTGCCAACTTGAATACACTTGGAGTACATTCTAGGACCCTATAGTTGAACTTTGGACCTATCCTCGAACCTGGAAATTACTGCTATGAACTTTAAGATCGATTTTTAGCCAGAAACATGTTATAGACACTGTATATTTGACCAAAATCGTTGATTCTAGGTCAGTGACCGTTCTGCTGCCTCCTAAAGAACCATAGCGATGGATTTTGGAATTATTTTACGAGATTTTCAGCTCATTCTCAAACTCAGGAATTGCTGTTGAGATTGTTGCGATGCCTTTTGAGTTAAAAACGGTTGAAAATGCCCTTTCCGCCTGATCAAAGCCATGTATTGTAGCCTGTGCCTCACAAAACTTCAAGCTCAAGCCCGAATCTGGGAATTGCTGCTGAGAGCTCTGAGATCGATTCTGAGAGAAAAGCGTGAGATAAATCGAGTAAATTCATGCGTAATTATGGATCATAGGTTGGAAACCGCTCTACTACCCCATGCAAAATGGTAACATCACAATCCAGGGTTATTCAACAAAATTTGAAGCTCAATCTGAGATCTGGGGATAGCTTCTGAGAGTACTGGGATCGATTCTAATACGGCATGTGTCAGTAGTGTGTCACTAGCGTTCCAAATCATCCCGATTGGCCGGTTTTAGCTCGGGATTCCTATTGCTGCCAGCTAAGGAATACTTTGAGTATACTCTGTGATCACTCGGCAAGATTCTGACACTGATACCGAGTTCAAGGACTGCTGGAGTAAGATTCAGTACCGGTATTGGGTCGAAAAAGGCTGACAGATACGGCACTTTTGGCGCGAAATGATGATATTTAGGTGAATAAAAGAAGTACTGTCAACTAATCAACAATTGGAACCAATTCTGTATCTTTCTCACAGAATTTTGAGCCCAATCTTACACCCGAGAATCGCTGCTAAGAGCACTGAGATCAATGCTTATCCAGCAGCATTTCAGAAAGGTCGAGAATTCCCGCATAACCGTGGATTATAGGGCGGAAATCGTCCTACTGCCACCTGAACAGCAATCGAGATACATTTTGGGATCATTTGACGTGATTTTGAACAGAACCCCGATCCTTTATATATCTGCTGAGAGCTTTGAGATCGATTCTGAGGCAGAAATTGCGAAGTGGCACTATAGGAATGAACCAGATCTAATGATTCTAACTCCCACTAAGTACTACTGCTACCCCAAGAATACATACAGTGAAATCTAGGATCACAGACGGGGATTTCTAGCCAAATCCTGCATCTGAGAATTGCTGCAGTGAAATTTCAGATGCACATTGGGCTCAGTATCGTCGTGAATCACAATCGATCTGATGCGGAGTTGTTGAAGTTTTTCCTTCTATTGTACTACTGCCAAAGTAAGTACCATTCCACCTCGTTACAGGTCCAAAAGTGAATATTTTGAGCCCGGTGTCATGCTCCCGAATCACTGCATTGTGATCTGCAGTCAAGATTGGGCCGGAATAATCGGAAAACCGTGCGGATCCCACGGAGAATGACGAGTCCTAGGAGGGAAATCATACTGCTGCCAGCTCGAGAATGATCTTATCGAGTTCCGAGTTTGCCAGTGAATTTTATGGGCATATTCCCGTGTCTCAAAACTACTGCAGTGCGATATGAGACCAATATTTGGGCCAGAGTACTCGCAAATCAGCGCGGATTATATAAAAGAAGATGAATCCTAGGGCGTAAATCCTACTCTTGCCAACTCGAGAATATATTCCGGACATTTTGAGTTCCACTAGAAGTATTTTTGGCCCGGTCCGATGTCTCAGATTCACTGCAGTGCGATCTGAGATCGGTATTGGGCCCAGAATCATCGGAAATAATTGAAAATCGTATCCAGAATCATGAATTCTAGGGGGTAAATCCTTTCCCTGCCAACTCGATGAGGAATCCAGTTGATTTCGGAATTGACTAGAAATATTTCGAGCCTAGTCCCGTGGCTCAGAGTCACTGCAGTGCGATGTAACGCCAGTATTCGGCCCCGGATCGTCCGAAATCCGTGCGGATCCCATGGAAAATGATACATCTTAGGATGGAAATCGTACCCTTGAAAGCGACCCAGCACATTTTGAGTTAAAAGAAAAATATTTTGGGCCCAGCCCCGTCACTCAGATCCACTGCAGTGCGATCTGCGATCGGTATTGTGCCCAGAATCGTCGGAAACTTCCGCGTATCCTACAGAAAATGACGATTTCTACGGGGTAAATCGTACTACTGCCAACTCGATGAGGACTTCAGTACCTTCCGGGATTGACAAGGGATATTTCGGGCCCAAACTCGTAGTTCAGAATCACTGCAGTGTGATCTGAGATCGGTATTGGGCCCAGAATCATCGGAAATAATTGAAAATCGTATCCAGAATCATGATTTCTAGGGGGTAAATCCTATCCCTGCCAACTCGATGAGGAATCCAGTTGATTTCGGAATTGACTAGAAATATTTCGAGCCCAGTCCCGTCACTCAGATCCACTGCAGTGCGATGTGAGTGACGGGAAACCGAGACGTAAGATCATTATTGTTATGAGCTACCTCGTGGACACAGTTCTGATATCCGCGTGATTCCCCGTACGTCTCAGGCTCGAATCTATAGTCGTAATCTGGAGTCCGGATATGCGAATCCAAGGCGCCACAATCGGTGCAGCGAGTTTGCTCATCTATCAGCACTGGCATTGTGGCGCCTTGGATAAGCTTATCCGAACTCCGGATTACGACTCTCAATTCGATCCTAAGACTCCCCATAGAATCGGGATGTGAAAATTCCATGGATGAACTTTCTCGTGATTTTTGATATGCTCTTTGGGCTGATTATATTGCTACTCGTCAATAATGGTGGTTCAGTCACAGGCCTACTGAGATTCAATTTACATTAAAAGTCATGAATTTGCCCAGGGAAAGTATTTGGTCTATTAAAAAACGAGGGGAATGATCTCAACATTGTTACATACAATGAAAGACGTTGTCAATAGTTGATCATAGTTAGGTCCAAATGAGGTGTTATTCCACCACTTCAATTCTTACGAGGACGAGGTCCCGGGATTCGGGTTTCAAGTACAGGTCACAACAGGATTAATCTTTTTGTGCGATCTCTTAGCAATGAATCTCAGATTAGAGTCCCGGAATGGGGCTGGGATGGAACATAACTCACGATTCATTCAGAATTGACAGGAGGGAGTCATCCATTCAGATTTACTTTAATCTGAGATGGACTTGCGGGGGCTATCGAATTTGCCGAGTTCGAGACAGATGACGATTGACTCTCCGCCAATATTCAGAATCGGTATTGAACAAGACATATTCCCTCGTGTGCCTGGAACAACATCGAATTATTACCATGTTGACAAGCTTACGATCCCTCCCCAAACTTTTCATCATGCTCCAGTGGAATCCGCACGGATTTCTGATGATTGCGGCCCTATATTGATTTCAGATCACACTGCAGTGACTCTGAGCCACGGCACTGTGCCCAAAATAGTTCTAGTCAATCTCAAAATGTACTGGATTCATCATCCAGTTGGCAGTAATATGTTTCACCCCCCCCCCCCCCTAGGAATCGTCATTTTCTGTAGAATCCGCAAGAGTTTCCGAAGATTCTGGGCCCAATACCGATCACTCATCACACTGGAGTGAGTTTGAGACCCGGGACTGGGCACAAAATATTTCTCTTCCGATTCAGAATGTGCTGGGTCGGTTTCAAGGGTCGCAGTAGTACAATTTCCATCCTGAGATGTATCATTTTCCATGGGATCCGCACGGATTTCGGACGATCCGGGGCCGAATACTGGCGTTACATCGCACTGCAGTGACTCTGAGCCACGGGACTAGGCTCAAAATATTTCTGGTCAATTCCGGAATCAACTGGATTCTTCATCGAGTTGGCAGGAATAGGATTTACCCCATGGATTTCATGATTCTAAATACGATTTTCAATTATTTCCGATAATTCTGGACCCAATACTGATCTCAGATCGCACTGCAGTGACTCTGAAACATGGGACCGGGCCCAGAATACTTCGAGCGGAACTCACAATGTCCTGGATCTATACCCAAGTTGACAGGAGTAGGATTTACGCCCTAGGATTCATCTTCTCTTATAAAACCCGCAGTGATTTGCGAGTACTCTGGCCCAAATATTGGGCCCAGATCGCACTGCAGTAGTTTTGAGACACGGGAATATGCCCATAAAATTCACTGGCAATCTTGGAACTCGATAAAATTATTCTCGAGTTGGCAGTAGTATGATTTCCTTCCTAAAACTCGTCATTCTCCGTGGGATCCGCACGGTTTTCCGATGTTTTCAGCCCAATCTTGAATGCAGATCACACTGCAGTGATTCGGGACATGACAACGGGCTCAAAATTCTCATTTTTGGACTTGTGACGGTATGGAATGGTACATACCTTGGCAGTTGTACAATTGAAGAAAAAAATTCAACTATTCCTCATCAGGTCGACTATAATTTACGACAATATTGAGCACAATATGCATCTGAAATTCCTCTGCAACAATTCTCAGATGTAGAATTTGGCTAGAAATTCCCGTCTGTGATCCTAGATTTCACAGTATGTATTCTTGGAGCAGCAGTAGTCTTTCACCAGTAGTACTTATTGGGAGTTAGAATCATTAGATCTGGTTCATTTCTAGTGCCACTTCGCAATTTCTGCCTCAGAATCGATCTCAAAGCTCTCAGCAGATATATAAAGGATCAGGGTTCCGTTCAAAATCACGTCGAATGATCCCCAAATGTATCTCGATTGCTGTTGAGGTGGCAGTAGGACGATTTCCGCCCTATAATCCACAATTATGCGAGAATTCTCGACCTTTCTGAAATGCTGCTGGATAAGCATTGATCTCAGTGCTCTTAGCAGCGATTCTCGGGTGTAAGATTGGGCTCAAAATTCTGTGAGAAAGATCCAGAATTGGTTCCAATTGTTGAATAGTTGACAGTACTTCTTTTATTCACCTAAATATCATCATTTTGCGCCAAAAGTGCCGTATCTGTCAGCCTTGTTCGACCCAATACCGGTACTGAATCTTACTCCAGCAGTTCTCGGACTCGGTATCAGTGTCAGAATCTTGCCGAGTGATCACAGAGTATATTCCAAGTATTCCTAAGCTGGCAGCAATAGGAATCCCGAGCTAAAACCGGCCAATCGGGATGATTTGGAACGCTAGTGATACACTCCTGACACATGCCGTATTAGAATCGATCCCAGTACTCTCAGAAGCTATCCCTAGATCTCAGATTAAGCTTAAAATTTTGTTGAATAACCCTGGATTGTGATGTGACCATTCTGCATGGGGTAGTAGAGCGGTTTCCAACCTATGATTCATAATTACGCATGAATTTACTCGATTCATCTCACGCTTTTGGCTCAGAATCGATCTCAGAGCTCTCAGCAGCAATTACCAGATTCGGGCTTGAGCTTGAAATTTTGTGAGGGAGGCCTGGAATGTACGTCAAGCCTCAACTTGTTGGCAGTAGAGTTTTTCTCCATCTAAAATTCATCTACAATTCATTTTCAACCGTTTTCAACTTAAAAGGCATCGCAACAATCTCAACAGCAATTCCTGAGTTTGAGAATGAGCTGAAAATCTCGTAAAATAATTCCAAAATCCATCGCTATGGTTCTTTAGGAGGCAGCAGAACGGTCACTGACCTAGAATCAACGATTTTGGTCAAATATACAGTGTCTATAACATGTTTCTGGCTAAAAATCGATCTTAAAATTCATAGCAGTAATTTCCAGGTTCGAGGATAGGCCCAAAATTCAACTGTAGGGTCCTAGAATGTACTCCAAGTGTATTCAAGTTGGCAGTAGAACATGGGGCTCGTCGCGTGTATGTTTTGTTTCGGGAAAATATCGCCGTTTTTTTTGGGGGGGGGGGGGGGGGGGGCGTTTATCGCCCCTCACCCCTCGCCCTCGAGTTTAAGACAAGAAAGGCATCGCGTATCGTGTAGCTGAGAAAATTTCGAAGAGAATGCCGTTTGAATCATCCCGATAGCTGATGAAGCCGATTGAAGCGGATTTACTAGCAAAGTTGAGTTTTTGAAAATATAGTGCGACGAACGGAAATGAGAGTAACCGGTTTGGAAGAAACTCGCTGCAAGTGATCTCTCAAACATATACTGTTTGTTTTGTATCGCATATATGTGAAAAGAAACCCGTGCTCAATTCAACGTCCAAGAACGTTTTTTCGAAGATTGAGCGAGTGTTATTTGGATCCCTTTTCAGGTTATAATTCAATTTTTCGTTTTCAACATTTCACATGGTGTTCACCGAACCTCGAAATCAGGGGAATCAGGGAAAACTCCGGGAATTCTCGCGTAGAACCTGGATATTTTCACAAATGTGTCAGTTGACTTGCGATTCATTCGCTTTGCAACGCCCGTCAATTTTTGGATTTGAGTGAAAACAATCCTCCAGATGAGTAATTCCACATCGATTATGCGAGGTTTCCCGACCATTTCAATATCTTTCCATGTTCTTCTTCCGTTCTATAGTGTCGAAAAAGATGGATCCTAAAGTGTTCAGGTCCAACGAAATTTGTTTGCATTACCGAGGTCTATCTGAGTATATTCGATGTAAAATAACTTGACAAACACGATGAAGTCAAATCCAAAGCTCTGCAAGAAACTCCAGCTTTACAAAGAATAATCTTCTACTCTTCTGACATTATCCCTAAGTTATGGCTTCTCTACAATTTTTTTGTACATTAAAAAAATGCAAAAAAAAATTGTAGAGAAGCCATAACTTAGAAATGATGCTTCAACATTTTTCACGTGTAGATTACAACAATAGCAGCCGAAAATATAATTGAAAGAGAATTTTTCTGAACATGTTAGAAAAGCTACTCCGACGCCGTTATCTAAGATTATCTCGAGTCTAGCAAGGACCGAAGCAGTTTCGAAAATGTTGGGCAGATAGTAAATTGGTAGGTCTTTGAACCCTCTTGTCAATTCCGTGAGCAGAATCGCGATGGGTGGAAGCAATACAAAACTATTGTTGCGAATTGCCGAGTCAATCTCTCAAATTTTGAATGTATAGCAGGATCACTCAGATAGATCTGGGCAATGCAAAAATAATCTTTACTCACTCAAAACCGTAAAAACCATCGTTTTTCAACATCATAAAACGGGAAAGAACATATCGATGGATAAAACAATTATCAGAGAAAACTCTGCGGAATTGATGTGGAATTACTCTCGAACGAGTGTGCATCATGATCCATTTCTGCACCCCTTGATCACTGGTATTAGCTGTTTCGATCCTTCTATTGCTTGTGACCGAAAATTACTCTGCAACGTTCATCCCTAGCTCTAAGTATTTTCATTGACACGGCGTTGATATCATTTTCTGAGGCAGAGAATTCCAAAAGAGAGGTTGTACACTTCATCAGCTTGACGAGTACAAAAAAGACGTTGAAAATGACTGATTTGTGTCTGATTCATTTCAATTTTGAACCTGGGAATCCTACCTCGAGAGCACTGAAAAACCTGGAGTACTCAGGGAAATTTTCGAAGGAGATTTGGTGGAGACCATGTTTCATTCAAAAATCCGGAACGTAGTCGTGAGGCTGTTTTGTGAGTAATTGTCCATTAGCGAATCAATGATGAATAATCCAATCATTGTTCCAAAAATATTGTAACTTCCAAATTTGCAAGCTGCTTAGAACTTAAACTCTAATATGATGCGGCTTAGGCCACGTCAAATTTTCATACTCATCACCAAACCGTGGATTTCAGGCACCCTGTGCAGTCTGAGACTTTACTTTATTCAAAACTCGAGGGAAACTGGATGGAAGTGCACGAGAGTCTGATCCCATACATTTGATTATGACTTTGCGAAATCTGCGTTCAACTTGCACTTATTGATGGAGTTATAAAATTTATTCGATTTGGGCTGCTCGAAACGCTCGAGTCTCTCTTTCTTCCTGCCAATCTAAGTGAAATAGATCTCGGGGTTTCAAACGTTGAGAATGGTCTCATTAAACAAGCGTACGATTACTTGAAACGTTGAACTCTCTACAAAAAAAGTTTGTGTCCATGGTTTCTAGTACCGTAAACCGGGGTGAATGTGGTACATTTTTGACCTCCCACTGTGATTTTCTTGGTCTTATTCATGCCAAAAGATAATGTTACATCGAAAGCACTCTGATTTGTAAATGTTTTGACGCCGATAAAAGAAAAAGTTATTTCGAGTCTGGGAGTGACCCCAAGGACTCAGGAAACTTTTGTATAACCAAAAAAATTGGACGTTGAAATGCTTCAAAAAAAAAATGTCGCGAAAAGAAAAAGAAGATCCCTAGCTTGCGGCGAGTTATCCACACTTGAGCCTGAAAAGCTCCTCAATGATTGGTTCTGGAAGAATAACTTAGACAAAACTGTCGAGTATTTTTCCTCCCGCAATCACTAGGAGCTACGTGACCTCAGGTATGATTACGCGAATCACGCTTCACTCGCGACGCGGTACTAGAGTTTTTGAGATTCCGATATTCGAAACACTTGAGGAAATGATTTTAATCCGCACGGGAATATATCAGGATGAAATAATTACTCACTTTTAGTTTGCAGTGAAGATTAGCGAAGATTGTTTATTTTGAAAATCTGTCCCTGGGCGCACTCGTGACCTAACTGCGAAGTTGAGATTGGAAGGTAGCGATCCCAGGCTCCTCCCCAGGATGTCGTGCCAAAAAAAACAGTGAAATTTGGAATCCAAAAACTGAGCTGCGATAGTAGGTTGATTTCGGTCCAGGATGTGTGGTGTTAAGACCTCAGTTGATTAAAGGGGGCTACGAGGAAATTCGCGGTCGAGACACCGGAAGGAAATTCAGTAATGAAGTAAAAATTGAAACTGTGAGAGAACTGCTCTTGAACTGGTCGGGTCGGCACCCAGGAGCAGAGTGAAAAGCGGGTTTCTATGCGGAGACCCGATGGTTTTTGGGCGGAAACTGCATTTTCCGGAGAGGGAAAGCTCAACAAAAGGGCTAAGTGGTAGGGTAGAATCTTGTCTTGTAATTGGTGTTCATATTCTTTTGTTAGCCCGGGCCTCAACGCCCAAATGCATTTGACATCAATAGAAAGGGCGTGGGCCCTATTCATGAGTTTAGAAGAGGGGTTGAATCTCATAGTTTGAGGGCGGCAACATCTTGGAGAGGGGCTTGGTGGGACGGACAATTTGGTCCCGGCAAGTGGCGGCTGTTGCGCTAAAAGTTGGTACTATGGATATTTTGGGTCCTGGTAAGTGGCGCTCACTACGCTGAATATCGGTACTAGAAATATCATATGTCCCGACGAGTGGCGCCCTACAGTGCTAAAAATGTTTTCTAAACCAGACAATTCTCTAGTTTATTCATTTTGTTGAAATTTGAACAATTTAATAATAATGGCATGTGTTCTTGGTCCTCTTCAGTTGTAAAATAATAAAATCCTCACCATTTTACATATATTATTTCTTTCTTAACACACACAACACATCATAATATCGACTACATTTGTCGAGTGAATTTAAATATTTTTGCGCTAACAGCTTGAGTCACAGAGGTTATAAGCGCTGCTAGGTGCGAGAAAAGAAAACTTAAACTAAGTGATATAATTGCTCGCTCTAATATAATGAGCTTCGTATCAAAAGTTTAATAATATTTAGTCTACCATGGGAAGATGCTTCGCCGTCAGGAGAGATACTTCAGTATATCTCCTTTAAACAATTTTCTCCTTGTTCGCTGGAAACGCGTTGGAACAAAGACGGTTTCGAAACTCCACAAAGGATCATAAAAAGTGCGCTTTCGAATTTAAGGAAGGTTTTCGTCTTTGTTCCAACACGCTTCTTGAATCCAAAAACTCATAAACCTTTCCGACCCGCAAGACTCCCGAGGGTTTTTCTGGCAGTTAACCTAAAAAAAACTCTTTCATACTATTGTTACTTTATTGATTTGAAAAAGCCGAGGGACGGTGCTGTCAATAATAAACATGATTTAGTCCTATGTCTAAGGTTGGATTTTTCGTTTAAACGCAGCTGCAACTTTCCGGTTGATTGTTCGAAAGGTCCAAAGTGCATCGCCGCCTGAGGTTTTATTACCGACATGGCAAGTTTATTATCAATTTTGAATCTATTGTTGAAAGTAAAATTTGGTATCCGGCAATATCTGGCGACCTCGATCGATTGTTATTAGGGATTTTCGAGATCTTTGTCTCGCGCAGAGGAGCACGTAGACAATAAATAACTTTGATGAATAAATTGTTGGGTGAAGACGAGGGAGTTTTTCTTTATTATCTTGGGAACGACAAACTGGAATTTTTATCATTTTTCGGTATTTCTTTGTAGAAGTTAGGCCTCCAGAATCAGGGGGTGACGGTGCGCGACCGGCTGCGGGGGGAGGTGGGATGAGGTTAATACGCATCAGTATGTGCGGCCTGCGAGTTTTGGGTCCCAAAGATGGTATCATGAGCCTTTTTGCATAGGGTTAGGTGCTAAAAGGGTCAAAATTGGCATATTGGGACTATATATCAGTCTATGGTACTGATATCGGTCCGTTGTGTCAACTGATACATGGTCACATATGGGGGGTGGTAAGCCCCCCCCCCCCCCCCATAGGAGGTGTTTTGACTTACCGTACCGCGGGACCAAGTATCAGGAGCGCAGGAGCATCGAGTAGGTATGCGGGCTGAGTTGCCCGAGAGCATAGAGTCAGAGAGAGAGAGAGAGAGAGAGCTATATATTCTTTCTCTCTTTCACACTTCGAGTCACGTGGAGCAGCTATATAGCGCACGATGAGAGGCCTGGTAAGCGTGTCGGCAGAGACTCACGCCGTCGCCACTTTAGAGAAAGCCTAGGAAAAGACTATGGGGAGATTGTCTAGGCCAGTGTGTAGGCGCGGAGACGAGAAGGGCGATGTTGTGCTATACGCATGCACCTTCCTTCCTCCCTTCCGCTCCTCTCATCACCAGCCTCGCGGGGACCCACGTGAGCCCGACCGCTGTACTTTTCATCACCGCGGAGGATTTCTCCGCGGTGTTGCCAAGTTTCGACCGTTTTGCTTCACCTGCTTTATATATTTTTTTTTCAGGTAAAGAGAAATCGGGAGGGAAAAGCGGCAAATCTCGATTCCCGAGGCTGATCTTATGTCAGCTCCAGGGTCGAGAGAGGTGCTTTGCGTCCGTTCTCTATTTTTGCGTACTTGAGCTCAAATTTCTCTCCGTCGCCCTTTCTTTCTCTTTCTAAAAGATGTCGAGTAGCGCTCGACATCACAATAATGTATGGGTAATAGAAATTTGAGTCTTGAGCTCAGCTACAAGATCCCGTCGTCAAATTTTGACTTTGACCCCACGGTTTTTCAAAAACTGCAAAAAACAGGGTGGACACATTCACCCCGTCGACAGGGGTGAATGTGTCCACCTATGCCTTGCCTGCGTCTGAAGCGCATGGCTCGTGAATTCAAGATTTTGAATGCATATCAAGATACGTTATCCTACGTGTTTTGACCCGCTGAATATGATCCCAGTGGTTTCAAAACGATACAAGGCAACCTTGTGGTCATATGAGCTGATTAGTCCACCTGGTATTTAGAAAAAAAAATCAAAATTTGCAATAAATCTTCAAAAAATCACAATACTGGCTAGAAAAGAACAATTTGAACGTTCAAGGTCGCATTTTCTTCTTTCTATCACATACTTTCCAGAAAAAAATTGTCCGTTAGCCGTTGAGGCACTGGATTGGTTTCAGAACTGTTTCTTCATGAAAACCTGTTTTTGCAATAATACTCGCTGTGTTGAGATCACGAGGAAAAAAAATTTTCCCTTGCGCGGGGTACCTCACCATAAGTTCCCAATGCGAAATTATCGTCTAAACACGATCACGTGTTTATTTCGAGCTAACGCGTAAAAATTCTCTGCTAGCCACAAAAAACTTGTTTTTTGGGGACATTAGTTTTCAAACTCCATTAAACAGCAAAGAAAGTACTTTAGAGTCCACTTTCATGGAATTGAGGTTATTTATTCGGAAAATAGAGATTTCAAGCTTCAAAATGACCCCCGGCAGGTTTCTGTAGGTGCTATAAAAGCGAAGATATGATGCTGACAATCTTTTTGGCGAAAGCGGACACATTTATATCGGTGGACACATTCACCCCGGTTTACGGTACCCTGCGAAAAAATGTAACATGGAAAGTTCCACTAAAACAGCGATCACTTCGACGCCCTTGGATCTACGGCAATCTTTCAAGAAGCATTTGAAAAATGAAGAAACCTATCAAATTATGAGAATCGAAAATTATTTTGATCTAAATTTCTTGCTTACAATCGACGCTTAAAACTGTAAAAGTCGACATATCAATCAACCAAACTTCAATTCTATGAAAATCATACTGTTGGAAATATATTTAAGAAGTCGTGTAGCTCTTCTTAATATCTTCAAAATCTTTTTTTTTTAATTGCTCTACGATCTTTTAGAGCCGAGTTACAAGCGATCGCGACAAAAGAGTTTTGCACGGGTGATTAGGTATCAAAAATATAAAATCGGTCATAACCCACGATTTTGACGATAGATCATCCGAATTTTATTGAATCATTATTATATTCAGACTCATCCCAAAGACTGCTCGAAAGGACTTTCGCCCGTTTTAACTCAGGAAAAACGCATGACTCCATACTTTCAATACCCTCAATCCGAACAAAACTCCTTTCGCAAGATCGCTTGAAACTCGTGTTTGAAAAATCGTGGAGCAATGTGTAGGAAATATTTTGAAGATATTGAAAAGAGCTACAAGATTTTCTAAGCATCTTCACAACAGCATGGTTTGTACGGAAATGAAGGTTGATCGATTGAAACGGAGATTCTTAGAGTTATTCTTAGAGTTTTGGGTGTCGATTGAAAGCGAGAAATTTCAATTGAAATAATTTTCAAAACACATGATTTGATAGGTGTTCCTCTCATCTTTCGAGTGCGTTTTGAAAAATTGTCGTAGGCCCCAGAGCGTCAAAGTAAACGATGTTTTAGTGAAGGTTTTTGTGTTCCATTTTTTATACAGGCTACTGCATAAACTCGTGGTACTGATGTACGTACCACCATTCACGAATCTTGAATCAAAAGGAATATTCTGAATTTACAATACATGGAACAACAATTGTATTATGTATGTGTTGTTGAGTTTTCCATAGAATTATGAATTAAATGCCGAGTGAAAATCAGTGCTCCTATTACTGCGTTCGATTCCCTATTACTATGCGGGTATCACTGTGTTTCACCTATTACTGCGTCCCAATTACTGCGAAGACAGAAGTACGGGTTTCAATCGATTTTGAACAGTTTTCCTTGGATTTTCGCGTAAAAGGGTCTAGTACAACGTGATACGACGTCGATTGTAGCCCTCAATCATGTCCAAGTGTTGTGAATTTGAGTAATTTTCGATAAAAAGAGCAACGTGGGCGGGCTTGCTCGTGTCTTGCTATCCCGGCTTGGTGATGCGCGGTATTTTCATCGATTTCGAGTACTGGTCATAATCCATGATATTAAATGAGTTCTAAACAGTTATCCAATGCCCTGGATGATGATTGCAGGATCGAATTATTTTATTATATCGTCTTATTGGACATCCAAAGTGCATAGGTTATACACCCGGCCCCGTGCCCCGTTTGTTTACATTCGAGCACATCCCGGCGGCGATTCAGTAATAAAGATGAGAGATGAATATTCTAAACATGCATTTTTTGTATCATCTCCATATGAAATCCAACACAAACTAGATTTGTACATAGGGCCTGATACAGCTCTCGAGACAGCGACATGGAGGTATGAATATATATATACAATACATATATATGTAATATAAGATATTACATATAGATACATACACATACCGGCGCAGGACATGGGAGACTCGTGATTATGCCCGATTTACAAATTTAATTTAGCTGGATTCACTATAATAGTGAGACGATACAAAGAGTGCATGTTTTAAATATTTAGCTGTTTTATCTTTGTTGTTAATTCGCAGCCTAGAGTGCTCGGATGTAAACAAACAGGGCACGGGGCCGAGTGTATAACCTATGCACTTTGGATGTCTAATAAGACGATATAATAAAATAATTCGATCCTGCAATCATCATCCAGAGCATGGGATAACTGTTTAGAACTCATTTACTATCAGAGATCATGAGCAGTACTCGAATGCGATGCAAATACCGTGCTTTATTAGGGCGGGATAGTGAGCCACGCAACACGGGCTCACCTGCCCACGTTGCTCTTTTTATCAAGAATTACTCAAATTCACACCATTTGGACATGACTGAGGGCTACAATCGATGTCGTATCACGTTGTACTAGACCTCTTTACGCGAAAATCCAAGGAAAACTGTTGAAAATTTATTAAAACCTCTACTTTTGTCTTCGCAGTAATTGGGACGCAGTAATAGGTGAAACGCAGTAATACCCGCGCAGTAATAGGGAATCGAACGCAGTAATAGGTGCACTGATTTCCACTCGGCATTTAATTTATTATAATTTTCCATTAACACGGATCGGTCTGAAAATTGGGTGAATCTTTTCGAGACGTAGACCAACAACCTCGAGAAAGCCCGGGCCCGATATCTTATGGTAAACACAAAATCTGCGGTGTTTGAGCCGGAGGTACCCGAAAAACTCGCAGTAATTGGGACGTTTACCCTAGTAGAACCATCCTATGGAAACTATGCACAGTCAAAGTGCTACAATTACTTGCCTAGTCCTCAACCCGGCATTTCCAATTTTTAAATTTACTTGATATAATTGCAATATGTCAATAGATCCAATCACCTGGCTGCGACAATCATATTTATGTAAAGTGTAACATTACTCATTTATTTACAGAGACACTGGGATCGTGATGCCCATAAGCTGTTCTTGCCAGATGGAGAACGTGACAGTGAAGCCGACGCCAATCATGTGGAACAAGGTACAGTAACCGTTGACGATGAAGATCGACTCGGTGGTTTTCCGAGACTCCGATCTTTTATTAATAATAACGAAAATAATGAAGTGAAGCAAGCGAGTGTAAATGTGACAAATTGCGAAATTCTGCTCGCGGTTTTAAAGTATGCATTGACGTATTCCCTAAGTCACACGGCAGTTGCCGATTTATCTAAACTAATATGTGTGCTTATGGATTGCGATGACTTGCCCAGTAGTCATTATTTGATTGACAAACTCTTCAATAACACTGGTGGCGTATTGTATCATGCGTGTTGTCCGGAGTGCAAGAAGTATGTATCAAAGTTTGATCAAAGTACAAAAAAATTGAAATGTCCTAACTGTAGATGTGAAATAGATGTGAAGAGTCCAACATACAACGAGTTTTTTGCCATCATAGACCCTCGGCTTGAGATCGCGAATTTACTGGAGAGTCACTTGGGAATACCAGAAAATCCTGACGAAGGACAGAGTAGATGGGACGTATTCAGATCATACTGATGGAGAATTGTATAAAGCATTAGTAAACTCGTTACCACTCGATGTGAGGCTTAGATCTATCACTCTTCCATGCAATGCTGACGGTGCAGCTCTGTATAAATCATTTAACTATTCAATATGGCCCATCCAAGCCATAATAAATGAACTGCCTTACCGCGTGAGGACTGCATCGCCTGTGACATGTGGGATATGTTTCCGAAAAGATAAACCGGACATGCAAATTTTTCTTAGAAAATTTGTTCTGAGCATGAACAATTTGAGTGTAGAAGGCATTCCTTGTAAAGCTGCAGATGAAATTGTAAATGTTAAAGTATATTGTCCACGTGGTTGCGTCGACTCAATGGCGAGTGGGTCTATGCAGGGTATGAAGTTATGTACGGGTTATTTTGGATGCAATTGGTGCTTGCACCCTGGTTTGTATGTTGGGCCCGGCCCTGGTAGAAAAGGAGCATTCAAGTATGTTGTTTCGGATGATATCCCGGAGAGGACAGGAACTGAAACAAAAAAGCATATGAGGGAAGCTGCTGGTTCCACGCAGGACATTAGTGGTGTAAAAAATGCCTCGTGGCTCATACACCTATTCTATTTCAATATCATTTTGGGATTCGTGCCCGATCCTATGCACTACGTTGACCTTGGGCTCGGAAAGCAATTTTTGGAGAGGTGGCTAACGATGCTGACACCTAATGAGAAAAGCAAGATAGACTCATACATGAAAAAAATCAAAGTACCTAATAATGTTCAAAGACTTCCACGCCCAATAAAAGATGGGAGATTTTGGAAGGCTCAAGAGTGGGAAAACTTCATTCTATATTATTCCTTGCCGTTACTGAGAGCGTTCCCTTGTATGTCTCAGATAGCCGATCACTGGTCTTTATTAGTTGAAAGATACTATAAGCTCATGAAGGCAACTGTGACTTTGAACAATATTCAATCTGCTCACGAGTTGTTTAAACAGTTCGTCGTGATGACTGAAGCTATATACTCGAAATAATTCATGACCTACAATCTCCATCAGTTATTGTTACATCTGTCACAAAGTGTTCTCAACTGGGGCCCTCTTTGGTCTCACTCGGAGTACGCTCTTGAGGGCAACAATGCCAGCTGTCTTAAAGAATTCCCCTCGCCTAAGGGTGTGACTCAGCAGGTCTGTAGATCGGTTTCGATGCGCTAGAGTGAAGTATTACTCAGGAGGCATGTATCTGCGATGGATAACTCAACAGTCCTAGATTATGTTAACTGTCTCGAATACTCTGGTGCCAAAAATGCATCCAAACTAACAAATGAAAGATACTCTGGAAGTTTCAAAGTTCCCTCGCGGAGCAAACGCAGTAGGATGGGTGTAACGCAAAACGCGAGAATCTATCGGAAAATGGTAGAAGGCGGCTGCTCGTACCGCAGTTTGCATAACAAGTCTGTGAGGTCTGATAATTCCTACGCACAATCAACCGATGGAACCTTCATTCATATCAGTGAATTCGTTGTTGATGAGGATGCAGACCATTCCACAACAATCTGTAATACTTTACAAGTGCAACCATTGATGAATCGAGATCTCCCAACAGTGACGATGGTAAATGGAAATCGTGATAATGCTCACATTGATACCAACAGAATTAAGACTGTTTGCGTCGTTGTCAAAGTAGATGACACAGTTTACCTGACTCCGCCCCCCCCCCAATCTGTATCGTAACTAGAATTGCAAATGTGGTATATTGTTGATCATGTAGTATTGATATTTACAGTTGGTTGTTTCAGTCGCAATGGGATCAAAATGCCGAGTCATTGTTGACCGATTCCATGTAGGATCAGACAGTCGAAAATTGCTCAAGTCTCAAATCTCTTCCAGGATAAAATATATGTTTCTAGGGACAAATTAACGAGACACGTATTTTTGTGTTTTGCCCTATCATGCTCTGACTCGAATTTATCGAATTTTTTTCATTCAATGGGCATTTCGTAAATTAGCAATTTTTGATCGATATAGATGCAATTCTCCGTGTGTAATGGCCTTCGCAGAGATGAGACTTATTCAGGGGGGTCAAGTAAGTTATATTGCACCAGAAAATCTTGGTACAGAAACACAATTAGTGAGCAGGATCAACAAAAATCGATTTTGGCCGGAATCGAGGAAATTTGAATAGCACAAAATAACCATCCTCAATTTTGATGGCAAATTTTCTGTGAACTCGTTGAAACATGAGAAACGAAATGTGCTTGGTCCGGTTTGCGCGACGTGACGCAGAGTGGCGCTGAACACCATTTTCTGGATTTGATCGTTAAAACTTTTTTTCATGATCGTTCGGACAGATTGAGTTCGCGATGAGTCTGTGGAGTGCTCCGTCGATACTTGGACGCTTCTATCCACGCTAATGGCTGTTGGAAACTTGTTTCTCATTGCATTCATTTCATCTCAAAGACAGGATATACTGCAAGCCATATTCGTTTCGAATAATAACACAAGTTTGATATTATAAACGAGTCAAACTTAAATTTGGTAGCATCAAAGCATCAGAGTATTACATTCACAAACTTAGAGAACGAGTTGTAACGATGAGATCCAGAAAATGGTCTTTAGCGCCACTCTGCGCCACGTCGCGCCAATCGGACCAAGTACATTCTATTTCTCATGTTTCAACAAGTTCACAGAAAATTTCCCATCAAAATTAAGGATGATTATTTTGAGCTATTCAACTTTCCTCGATTCCGGCCAAAATCAATTTTTGTGGATCCTGCTCACTAATTGTCTTTCTGTACCAAGATTTTCTGGTGCAATATAACTTACTTGACCCCCCTGAACAAGTCTCATCTCCACAAAGGCCAATTAAATCTATATCAATCAAAAATCGCTAATTTACGAAATGCCCATTGAATGAAAAGAATTCGATCACTTCGAGTCAGAGCATGATAGGGCAAAACACAAAAATACGTGTCTCGTTAATTTGTCCTGAGAAACATATATTTCATCCTGGAAGAGACTAGCAAAAAGCCTCGCTCGCTACGGCTCGCTTGGCGCCAAAAAATGTATTCATATTCGTTTAATACTTTTGATACCGTTATCGTAATCAAGATTATTGGAACTCATGAAAAGGTCACCTGATGAATTTGCCTTCATCATTCGTTTGAGGACCAACGAGAAACATCCACAGAATATAATCTTGATATGATGAAAAACATACGGAAAATAGTTACATTTGATTTTTTGCTTCAATAGCTTTCGATCCAAGATGTTCAAAAGTATTGGAAGTCTGAAAAATTTGCGAGATAATAAACTTGAAATAGTAATACGTATATACGTGGAAAAATCTGTTAGGTTCGAATTTGGGATGTGGGATCGTCAGAATTTGGGATAATTAATTGCAAACTCTCACGCCTCTAAAACTTTAGTACAAAGTAGGAGTCTCAATTCACCAATGTGTAATTTCAAAAATATCTTGACAATGCTTATATACATATATATAACAGCCTGGAACATACCCCAACAATCATTCATATCATTATTGAACAAGTATATTGTCAAGTAATTGAATACCTATATATACCTATATATAAATTAACAAGTTGCTTGAAAAGTAGATTCCAATATTTGATACAAAATTAAGGATACATAGTTATAAATAATAATATGACGATTCATTTGATGAAATTCATTGAATAATACGTAATGACAGCTGTACTAGTGACAATTCTATGTATGATACCAATTCACTAGAGTCCAAGAGAGATCCTGATTTGAACGTTATCAAGGGAACATAATATCAAAATCAAGATTGAGATTAGATGATTCTGTTGTGCTCGAAATATGTGGTGTTCTGCAATCGGACTTCATAGTGCTATGGGCCCATAGCACGAAGAGGAATCCATCTCTTGTGTAATATTATTTCTTACTTGACTTCTTATGTTTCTTCTTTGATACTTGTTTCTGGAATATGTAAAATTATCAAATTATAATCATGAAATATTCTTATATATGAAAATTTGTAGTAGTGTATCGATGTGATGAAAAATGATGTACAAAACGTCAAGCAACCATTAAGTTTTTCATGACCCAAAAATGGAGGCACAATTGTCAGAGAGACCAAAGTATTTGATGTCTGCTGTAAATTTAGGCAAGTTCATCGATTTTACAGTGTAGATACTGAGGTACATGAACACATCCCGATGAATTTTTTGTTGGGAAGAAAGTAAATTCTAGTGAAACATCTGAATACCAATAAAACACATTTGGAAGGTTATGAAAACAATTGTAAGAAACTCACTTAACAAATTCTTTGTTGGGCGAATCAGTAATTAGAGTCGAAGCGGTAACAAAATGGAGTTTTCTTCCATCGTCGTATTCGTGGATTTTCACATTATTCAGAATAACCTGCCCAATTTTTACTCTTTTGATTACGGGTATGGTTTTTTCCCACAAATTAAATTGTTATCTGCGATGAAATGAAAGTTGTAAGCATCGAATTAATGAAATAGTAAAAAAAATTTCATGATCGCTTTACCTTGTGGAACTCTTCGTCTTCGCACTCGATCTCACGATACTTCAGTTTCTTCTGACCAATTTCTAGAATATCCTCATCCCAAATTTGCCGAACCACACCGATAAAATCTGTAAGAAAAAATTATTGGATGGAAGCATACAAATAAGTCCAAATCCACGTTAAACAAGTTTCAGATGAATGGATGAATTTTACCTATGCAGACTTTCAGTTTGGCTGATTGCATTTCCTTAACAGTTAAGAACTTGTAGTGGTCATCGATGCCATTCAGTGATGCACTACAAAGGAGCTGTTGCAAATAAGGCCAAATCTGCTCCAGAGGATTGGGACTCCAGGTTGCACTGAAATGCGTGTTTTGGGTGTCTGAATATGCATATGAATTTTTTCCGCGTCAAACCAAAGCGTCTCCCAGTAGTGGGCAAAAAGGTGTCCCATTTAAAATACACGTGGAACGCACTTTCTAGCGTCCCTCTCAAAATTGGCCCAATGGACTATAACGGCTCCAATGAGGATTTGTTCTTGAACAGAAAATACAACTTTGAGGGGTTTTTTCATGGACGGGAAATGATGTGCTGGTACCGAAAAACCACTTGAGAGATGGAAAATTTCTTTCACGCTAAAACCGGGGAATACTCGAACGGAGTGGGATTAATCGAAAAGTTGCAGAGGACCAAAGTTGTAGATTATGTTCTAAGCTTCCATTTGGCATCGGTTTTTTATGCATGTATTGGTTGGGGGTTCCCAAAAAACGACCAAAAGTCGTAAAAAACCATATTTATTGGATTTCTTGGCGATCTCGGGGTGAAAATGGACTGACAAACTATCATATCTTGTAGATCTCATCAAAATACACATTTTTGGTTCCCATAATTTTTTCGGAAAAACGCACCAGATTCGAGTTTATAGCGAAAAAGTGCCGAAAATAGGCACTCTCCAACATTCTCACGCAAAATATTCGAAAAACGCAAATGGAAACCCTATATAATAATTGCGTGAAAAGTTGCTTTCTCTCGTGTACTTCAAAATGAAAAAAAAATTCATAGCGTTCCGATGTTCCTGCTTCGAGGAATATGCATTTTTATGCCAGATAACAAGTTTGAGTGGATAAATTCATGGTTCCAGCATGCTATATGCAATTCTACGTCAATGAGTCATACAACTACATCAATCGGACATGCAAAATCACCAATTTTCATCCACGATCACCGTTCAGAGCCCTAGAATATCCCGGAAACTAGGCACATCCATCAAAATTCTCCGGTGCTATTGGAATTCCTCATTTGTCAAGGCCCAACACTGGCAAGCAAGACAACCCAAGACTGACATCAACTTGTGATATCAATCCAAGCCATAGAGTATGAGTTCTCATGAATGGGTATTTTCGTAGTCTCGTACACTACAATATTCTCATAGTTGGAAAAAGTTTTGAGAAAGACAACAATCCTGGTGTTCAAAGATTCAATCCTTATCATAACCTTATATAGCTCCGAATGATGATCGTGGATGAAAATTGGTGATTTTGCATGTCCGATTGATGTAGTTGTATGACTCATTGACGTAGAATCGCATATAGCATGCTGGAACCATGAATTTATCCACTCAAACTTGTTATCTGGCATAAAAATGCATATTCCTCGAAGCAGGAACATCGGAACGCTATGAATTTTTTTTTTCATTTTGAAGTACACGAGAGAAAGCAACTTTTCACGCAATTATTATATAGGGTTTCCATTTGCGTTTTTCGAGTATTTTGCGTGAGAACGTTGGAGAGTGCCTATTTCCGGCACTTTTTCGCTATAAACTCGAATCTGGTGCGTTTTTTCGAAAAAATTATGGGAACCAAAAATGTGTATTTTGATGAGATCTACAAGATATGATAGTTTGTCAGTCCATTTTCACCCCGAGATCGCCAAGAAATCCAATAAATATGGTTTTTTACGACTTTTGGTCGTTTTTTGGGAACCCCCAACCAATACATGCATAAAAAACCGATGCCAAATGGAAGCTTAGAACATAATCTACAACTTTGGTCCTCTGCAACTTTTCGATTAATCCCACTCCGTTCGAGTATTCCCCGGTTTTAGCGTGAAAGAAATTTTCCATCTCTCAAGTGGTTTTTCGGTACCAGCACATCATTTCCCGTCCATGAAAAAACCCCTCAAAGTTGTATTTTCTGTTCAAGAACAAATCCTCATTGGAGCCGTTATAGTCCATTGGGCCAATTTTGAGAGGGACGCTAGAAAGTGCGTTCCACGTGTATTTTAAATGGGACACCTTTTTGCCCACTACTGGGAGACGCTTTGGTTTGACGCGGAAAAAATTCATATGCATATTCAGACACCCAAAACACGCATTTCAGTGCAACCTGGAGTCCCAATTCTCTGGAGCAGATTTGGCCTTATTTGCAACAGCTCCTTTCATTTATAACTGTATCCGAGTCCATGTAAAAATCATAGTTCGCGTTTTCGTTATTCGGATGTATTGCGGATAACCTAATTTTTTGGATATGGTATCACTTTCTGACCTGAAACAGATAGAAAAACATTTGAAGAAGATGATTGAAAGTCTATTAATGACTATTAATGTTCCTGAAGTGACCTCACCTCTAGTTTTTGATATAATTCTCCGCAATCGTTGTTAAAAATTTTTGCTGCTACCGTAGTCGATTCGTCTATTAATTGCACATCGAACGTTTTGACCTTCCCGTAATCCTGTTTTCTCACAGGTGTTTTTGAAAGTACTTTCACTTCAAAACTCATTCTGGAACAAAATTACAATACATTCAGTCTCATTCAAAGGAGCAGAAGTTCATCATACCTTACCTTTGTACGTGAGGTATTATATCCTTCAATCCAAGTCTTATAGCTTGAGGACTCGACTGATTTTGTGTATTATTAGAGCCACTTTTTCATCACCAGGTGAATTTTGTATGGCATCCTTCTTCTTCTTTATGGATTCATCACTTCCATTCGCATCATCTGATCGGCGTTTACTGAAACATAAAATTGATAGATAGACAATGATATTTTTACGATCAAGATCACTTGAATATTAGAAAGTTCGGAAAGTTGTCAAGAAAAGTGCTTATCTCATCACTTGCAATGCTATGCTATTTGATGACGGATGATTAGAATTTATCGAAAGTCTGATCAATTCAAGATACTTTATCAACTTGCATGAATCGAAATATTGATCCGTAGGATGAACATGAATAAGAAATACTATCATGATCTAATTCACTTCTGTATCTAGACCGTAGCAGCTGGTAAATTTACAAATTACTTGTAAGCAAGAACGTTTTTCAGTTGTATCAACATTGCAGTTTGATTCTTCACAATGTAATCATATACGTTTGTTAAATAATTTCGTTTAATTGTTGATCAACGACGAGGGGATCTCATCATTCAAATGAAACATTCTCATTGAAGTTGCAAATCGAGACTATGTAGATTATGAAGTGAACGATAAAATTGCATTCGCTAAAATTCAGATGTAACATGCATATATATATATATATATATATATATATATATATATATATATATATATGTGGACATACATGACTCACAAATGAATACACAATCGTGAGAAAATTTTAAATTCCCTCAAAATTCTGATCGAAAATATTGTAATATTTTCTTCATCGCACTATTATGAAGATAAGCATGCCCTTTGAAACCCAAGCGTTTCGAAATGATATATTGCGTCATTGTTCTATATGCAAGCTGAACCATTCATGAATCAATGAATTTATTGGAATGAGAATAGACTGTATCTTGAAAATGTAAACGAAACAACTCGGAACGGGTACACTTGCTTGTGAGGATCAACGTGTTTGGAAAATTTTTTTACTCGACGAATTTATAATGCAGTGTTATTAGGAATGTAGTACTGATACTTGTTAATTTAATCGAACTTTCGTTCATGCATCGATCAGAAACAATCATATGATGGAAAGAAACGTGATTGCATTGTGAGACGATATCGCGTCATTTTGCTATGTGCAGGTTGAAGTATCCATAAAACGATAAATTCATCTTATTTAAAATAGATTGAATTCTTTGAATATAAACGAAGCAGCGTGAAGCGGATACACTTTCTCGTTGAGTTCAACATGTTCGAAAAAATTTTTGAATCGACAAATGCGGTATTACTAATAACGAAATACTTCTCGAATTTCTGTTGGGATATTAATCAGAAACAATCGCATTGGAATCAAATGTCATCGCTCAAATCCCCATCAAATAAGAGCAGATGTTGGAGAAATCACAAAAATTGGGCTGGAATTTTTAAAATAACGTTCTAAGCACATATACAATCTTGAACATACACGACATTCTCGTCGAAACACGGTCGCATGAAAAATTCAGATTTCCCTCGCCAAAACTTGACCCTCGATATAGAGACTTTTCATTATTCTCCATATTGTTGTAAGTAACTGATAATTCAAACAACTGATTGTGGGCGTAAATATACTTTTGAAATTAAGAACTTTGGAGGTAATCTCGAACTACGTACGGCCTAGTCTAAACCATCTCGGAGTTGCAGTTACATCTCGGAGCAGTGAGTTACTCACCCTAAAGACAGTTTTGACGATGAAGTACTCGGCGAATTGTCATCCTCTCTTTCAATTTTTACTTTTGGACTTGTTTGATTTGAATTCTCCGGCGTCATAGTTGATTTGCTGGACGTTACGCTGGAAATCTCCATGTCGGAATCGCTCTCGCTGCTCATTATTTTAGAGTGAAGACAATTCGTCACCAATATAGAGATTGAAAGACAACTGATGCGACTAGCTGAACAGGACGAACGATCTCGACGCAATTGCTGATTCTGCTGTAGAAGGGAAACTCCGAAACCAGGTTTGGCAAAACCCAGCTAATCTAATTACAAAGAGACATATCAATGACAAATGTATACACAGTATTGCGATGTTTAGTCATGCTTGGATAAGTACATATTATTAAATGCGACGCTACAGAGGGAACAGTAGAACGGAGGAACACAAACAGATACCTTTAGTATTGAACTGTAATCGTAACTCATCCACAATCACTAATATTGAATGAAGAGAGAACGAACGAGAGATAGATAGACGATTATGATATTAAAACGTAAACACAACTAACCCACGATGACAAAGAGGAAGTTCAAACTCGTGTGTACCGAAACTTATATTACTAACCAGAATCTTCTTTATGAAACCTCATTCAATTTGAATATTACATTTTTATTCGATAGTAAAAATTTCGATCATACGAGAAAATTCATCGATCCAGATGTCAACCGAGTCAAATTGATCAATGACCTAACACGGGGCCATAAGTACATTCTTCAATCGAAATTTTCCCCCTGATAACTGTACTGCATCTATGTTTTCAAAACTCACATTCAATTCCAAATGAGTAGTAAAGAGAAATTTGATATCAGACCAACCAGTGCACGTCATTGCACGAAATATTCATTCAAAACATTCAGCTCGCACAAAGGAGATGATAGAACAAGTTCAAGAATCATTGCCATTTTATTTGTTGCTTCGATCTAAGGGAACAATTTTCTGCCAGAAGAGTGAGAAATTGATATAGTAATCTTCCTATTGATACGAAAATATACGATTTCCTATTGGGATCTAATTTTACCTTTTCAGAGTTATTCATTCACGTTTGATTTGTGTTTCAATGAAAATCTGTGTCTCCATATAATATATTTATGGGCTGTTACTGTAATATTGCAGCTTCTGCAATATGCTCTGTATGGATTCCCTTCAACTTCCGACAACCACCCTAATTGAACAAGTGCAATATCATGTAGTATAGTCTACTATACCTTTGGTATCGTTCTTTCAAAGAAGTACAGGATTACCGTGAAAATCTTCGATACTTCCCCACTCAATTCTATAGCATTGCCGATTTTTCTTTTTAGACAAAGTTATTATATTGCGCGCTTTGGACATATCTACAGTCATGAATCTAGAAATTTTTGTTATTTTCTGTTCTTGAATAGAATGAAATAGTAGAATTTCTAACACTTACAAAATGCTTATATTTATATAAGTCGATTCTTTTGAAAAAATGTAAACTGCGAACATGCAAAGGTATCACAGACACTAACGAACCCAATACTGGCGTAATTCGCTTGTTGTGCTTCTTGATATATAATATTCTGACACAGAACCGTCGTCTCTTTCTTCACTTTTGGATCCACACACTTGCTTCGATATACTGACCGGGATCATCACTTTGACAACATACTCCAATCTAGTTGAGCATGAAAACCTTCGACCATGTCATACGCCATCTATCATTGATCTGATTTCCAAACTCTCAAGGAGTTGAACGTGTTATAGAGCTTAATGATCGAATTATTCCATTATATATTGGCTTTCATAATTACTTGCTTGAATTGTGATAGAAGAGTTGTAAGCAATTAAAATAGTTACCTTGTGTCAGTACGCGTGAGAGTAAGCAGTTTCAAGTGTGAATAAAAATGCATGCCGCCAAAACTGCTGATGAACTCGCATTTTACGGTGTTGCAGTGAGAGATAATACAATTATGGCTTCATCATCTTCAAAGTGGACAACATGCGTTGATTGAAAGGTAAGTGCTCATTTTTATATAGGTTTTGTTTTATTTGAAAATATATTCATTTGAGTGTTTTGTAACAGAGATGACGTAGAAAATCTCACCACGCTATTATAGACGGAAGAAACTATTATCATGTGAATACATTGCGGAGATGAACTATATTCCAAGATATTTGTTATATGAAACGAGAATCTGTACTCACTGTGCAAAGTACCTCTTTACGTACACGCTCGAGCGACTTGCGTGGATGTTTGACGCTGAAAAAACGGTATTTTTATCGTCAAATTTCAATTTTTGACTTTTTATTTGTATTTTTTGTTGTAAGAAGAATGAGGGAAAGCAATGAACGATGTAAACAATTCTTTCGACAATATCGCCGCGCTTACTATTCGTTCATAGAAATCATTCTCATCAATTGCTCATACAGTGAAACAATCTTGTTGATTACTTTCATTTGAATTCAAAATTTTGGCATACATATTGTCATGAGGTAACTAGTTGGTTCGTGCAAAGATATATGGTGATATTGAGTTAAACGTGATATTCTGTTATGAAATAAGCGGAGAGACCTTAATTTCATCCATTCTGCCAATAATCTTGTGAGAGGTATTTCAAAAATTATGACTTTCATCGTCGTCTCTCCTTGACTTTCAGGAACGTAAACAATGGTGGATGGAAAAAGAGATGATATTTGGGAGCTCTTGTATACGCAGTAAGTTCTTTCTCCCTCTTCTTCCTCATGACTGCCAGTCTTGAATACTATTATGTCGAATGGATTCTTTAATAATGTGCGATGAAAAGGTAATTTGTATGTACCGTTTTAGGAAACAATCGTGATGCAAAACTATAACTCCAAATTCTACTCGATATTATTATTAGATGGATGCACGGTAGAGAGTCAACATATAGATGAACATGTCAATGAATTCTCGAATCTGATACCACAACTCCGAATGCAAAGTGTTTCATTTAGAGATCTTCCTCAATTCATAGAACCGGTTAATATCGATTTCATCCAAATTTTATTCACTGGTTCGAGAGAATCTGGTCATTGGACATGCGTAGAATTTAAAAATGATGTGTTTAATGTATATGATAGTTCTCACCGTGAATTGCAAAAAGATCAAATTAATTACTTGCGTCAACTGAAACCAGGTCTAAAAAATGTGGAAATTCTCTATAAAAATGTTCAAACTCAAAAACGACCTTATAACTGTGGTCTATTTGCAATTGCTTTTGCAATGGCATGTTTTCATGGAATCGATCCTTGTAATCTTTTTTTGATGAAGATATGATGCGTTTGAATTTAATCAGAATTTTTGGAACAAAGATTGTTTCTCAGTTCCCCACATTCAATAACCCACTAAATCATGTACGTGGAAATGGCATCTTGCATACTGAGATTTTGAAGTTATCTCACAATGCGAATTCGAAATTTTGTTCACTTGATCCCACAGAACAAGAAACTTCCAACTCAAAAGTTTCACTCGTAGAGAGTGTGGTGCATGATAATTATATTCTGATGTCAGATAATTTTTACCGCATATTGGAAGATGATTCAATAACCCATCAGGTCAATTGAATGATTATCACATGTTCGAATTCTCTCGTTTGATGCCGCAATTGAACATGCAAGATACTTTATTCCTGCAAAGATTGGATCATATCAAACCTTCAGAAGATGGATTCATACAAATTTTGTTCAGGGGGCCTAGAGATGCTGGTCATTGGATTTGCGTTGAATTCATAGATGGAGAAATGGTTGTATATGATGAATTCCACGCCAAAGCGACCTACGGAAAGGGGTCATCTCTCAGATTCTTTTTCAACCTTTTTCATCCGATTCTATGGCCCAAAATAGGAACTTTGGACCACCTATGGGGCCCAAAAAAAATTTCTCCTCTCCATGCACGCACATCCGTCAACAGACCGAAAATTTATCGTGTAAAAATCGATGCTCTTTTATTCACGAAAATAGGAATATTCCGAGTTTTTGAATAGCTATCGATTTGCGGATTGCGGCATCTGAAAGGGCATCAAAAAACCTATCGAAAACGTTGTCGGAAATTCCTTTTCTGTGATTTGGGGGCCTCCTGGAGGCAAAAGAGTGTTTTTCACTAAAATGTTGATTTCTCGAAAAGCCATTTTTTTTATTTTCTTTAAATCATATATTTGACGTAAAAGTTTGCGTTCTTTCGAAAAAAATGGGTTTCAGAGAAGTTTGGAGCGATCCAAGTGACTTATGAGCCATTTTTTGAAAATTCGATTTTTTCGGTTTCAGAAAAAGGCGATTTTCTGCGCAAACGCACAAACGTAGACTTTCAACGTCACTTTCAATGGAAAGCTGACAAAATTTGCTATAAAATGACTACCCGCAAAGTTGAAATTCATGCACTGGAACGTGATCTGCAAAGATTAATTATGTCGAATCAAAATCACATGAAAATTCAGCCCATCAACGCCTTCGTGGCGCCTGCTGAGATGACACATTCACGAGATCTTCTCGGGACTCATTTTAGAGTACGAAATCGCCCTAAAAAATTTCGGATCACATGGTTTCAACGTAAAATTGTCTGAACTTTCGAAATATGCGATGGAAAATTCCGTTTGAGGCAAACCCGAGGTGCTACATATAATTTTTCGCAATTTTGAATGTGAAATATCGTATTTTCTGGCAAAAAATTGAATGTAGCATCTCCGATTTGCCTCAAACGGGGTTTTTCATCGTATATTTTGAAAGTTCATACAATTTTACGTTGAAACCATGTAGTCTGAATTTTTTTCAGGTCAATTTGGTACTCAAAATTGAGTCGAGAGAAGATCTCGTAAATGTGTCATCTCAGCGGGCGCCACGAAGGCGTTAATTGGCTGAATTTTCATGTAATTTTGATTCCATATAATTAATCGTTGCAGATCCCGTTTCAGTGCATGAATTTCAATTTTGCGGGTAGTCATTTTATAGCAAATTTTGTCAGCTTTCCATTGAAAGTGACGCCGAAAGTCTACGTTTGTGCGCATGCGCAGAAAATCGTCTTTTTCTGAAACCGAAAAAATCGAATTTTCAAAAAATGGCTTATAAGTCACTTCGATCGCCCCAAACTTCTCTGAAACCCATTTTTTTCAAAAGAACGCAAAATTTTACGTCAAATATATGATTTTAAGAAAATAAAAAAGATGGCTTTTCGAGAAATCAACATTTTAGTGAAAAACACTCTTTTGCCTCCAGGAGGCCCCCAAATCACAGAAAAGGAATTTCCAACAACGTTTTCGATAGGTTTTTTGATGCCCTCTCAGATGCCGCAATCCGCAAATCGATAGCTATTCAAAAACTCGAAATATTCCTATTTTTGTGAATAAAAGAGCATCGATTTTTCCACGATAAAAGTTCGGTCTGTTGACGGATGTGCGTGCAATGGAGAGGAGAAATTTTTTTTGGGCCCCATAGGTGGTCCGAAGTTCCTATTTTGGGCCATAGAATCAAATGAAAAAGTTTAAAAAAGAATCTGAGAGATGACCCCTTTCCGTAGGTCGCTTTGGCGTGGAATTCATCATATAACAGTGCTCAATTAGGACTTCACGATGATCACTTGGAATTCATCAGCCGTCTGTTACCGAATTATGAGAATGTCAAAGTTGTTTATAAAAATGTCCAAATTCAGTCTGAGGCGTTTGACTGTGAATCTTTGCGATTGGCTTCGCAATTTTGCGTTCACTCGGAATCTGTCCATGCACAGTAATGTTCGATGAAAATCTGTTGAGACCCCACATCGTACAGATTTTTAGAAATAAATCAGTTTCTCCTTTCGCTGTACAGACAAATAGCATAGAATTACAAGATGACCATAAAATTCCTCGGCAGAGTGTTATTGTGAACCTGAAAGATTACTCACACTCGTCTGTACCAATCTCAAATATTCCATGTCCCGTTATAGACACTGTCGATCTGACTTCCGACCGATTAAAATCAGGGAAAAATGATATTTCATCAGATGATAACTTGAACAACACCAATCAATCGTCCTTACCAAGATGCGAAGAGATTGTTCAAACACAGCCCTCAAATAGAAAACGAAAAAATCGCAAGTTGTTATCGGGATCGGGCAAAAAGAAAAAATGCGACAATGACTCACTTCTAAAACACAGAGATGATGTACAGAAACAAATAAATGGATGGAGATTGGCTGATAAAGAACGTAAATCGACGAGAAGGAAGCATGAAAATGAAGTTTTGAATGGCAATGTGGAAATTCCTGGTGATGGTTTAGAAATGCTCCAGATAAAAAAATCAAGACAGAAGGAGGCCGATAGAGAAAGGAAACAGAGGCAACGTACTGCTCATATGAAATCACAGAAGTCTAACAATGAAAATATTTTATTACAAAGAAGCACTTCATTAAACCAACGAAGGAATGCTGATAGAATTGTGAAAAATTCCTTGGATATGAAAAAAATTGAACAGTATGTAGACAAAAAATTGATCGAAAGTATTGAACAATGTAATAAATACATACAGTCGTGCCATGATTCTGGGAAAGCCATTAACAAGAACAAAATTGTTAATTTCAAAGTTGGATGTCTTGGCGATGTTTATTTTGATGAAAGTAAGATCCCTTATCACTACTTGGGATCAATGAATTTCAAATGCACGTATTGCGAAGCACTTCATTTTGCAGCAGAAAGACCGGCAGATAAGGAATTCACGAAATGTTGCAGGAAAGGGACACTTTTGCTTCCTCCAGATCCTGAATACCCACAGTTCATTAAAGATGCTCTGGTAGGGAACACAAAATTATCTAAATTCCTTCTATCTAATATCAGAGAGATAAACAGCTCTTTCGCTATGGCAAGTTTTGGTGCAAAATTCGTCCCAGTCAGGAACGTTGGACCACCTGTATTCAGAATTTGTGGTCAAACATATCACAATAGCCATACATTACATCCAAATCCTGGTGAAAACCCAAAATTCGCTCAACTGTATATTATGGATACTAAGGTTGCAACTGATTTGCGGATAGATTTTTTACGATGTCCGAATGAATTTCGTTCATTCCTGAATGAAATTGATCAATATTTGAGAAAATTCAACCCTTACGTTAAACACTATAATATGATGTACGAAGAGGAGCTGGAAGAGAATGAAAAAGCACCGTCTGAAAATAGAACACCTCGCGAAGTACGCATGGATCTTGTGAAAGATAGAAAAACCAATCGACCCGATAGAATTAAAGATGAAGTATTTCTCATTCACATCGGCGACAATGGGGTATGTAGCGATGAAAGAGATTTTTGTGTGTATCTGAGAAATGCGAAGCCACAAAGAATATCGATACTAAGTGAACATCTTGATCCCATGGTTTACCCTTTGGTTTTTCCGCAAGGTCAATTTGGTTGGAAACCAATAACTACTACAGAGAAAGAACAGAATAAGAAAAATAAAATAAAAACTGATACTGCACTGCAACTTTATGCAAGTCACATGGCAATTAGAGGTATTTTTAATCCACGATTGGATTTAGGTAAATTATCACAACAGGTATGGACTGATATTTGGTGTAGAGTAGAAAATATGAGATTGGATTATATTAGATTCAATCAATTTTCTTTGAGATGCGATCATTACCAAGGTGTACTTGATTCTCTCATCCCACAATCAAATGATTCGAACTTGGAGTTAGGCCGACTTGTGATTTTACCTTCATCTTTCGTTGGAGGGCCAAGCTACATTCAGCAAAATTATCTTGACGCAATGAAAGAGATGCAAGAATTTGGCACACCTGACCTTTTCTCTACAATGACTTTCAATCCAAAATGTCCCGAAGTTTTGGAAAATTTAAAATGTTATGAGACATCGTTTGATAGGCCTGATATAATAACACATATATTCGCGTGTAATCTTGCCAGGTTCGAATTGGAATTGTGGGAACGCCAAATTTTCGGGAAAATGCTTGCCAATGTGTTAGCAGTGGAATTTCAAAAACGAGGTTTACCTCATGTCCACAATCTACTTTATCACTCTCGATGAACCTGACAAAATACGCGATGCTACTGACATCGATAGGATCATTTGTGCCGAGATTCCTGATAAGACTCTCTATCCAATACTGTACAGTTTGATGAAAAACCACATGATCCACGGACCTTGAGGTGACCTCAACCCAAACTCGCCGTGCATGGATGAAGACAAAAAGTCTTGCAAAAATGATTTCCCCAAAAAGTTCAACGAAGAAATCCGATTTTTGAATAACAAATACCCTGCTTACAGACGAAGACGTGACTATCGAGAGTGTAATGTTCCTTCTAAAACTCAACTCAGATTTTATGTAAAATAATTAGAACTCTTTATTTGAAGTAAACTTTGTACAAGAGATCCAGCCCGCAGGCAACTCCAAATCAGACTGTTAGAAAAATAATTGAACACCAGCTGTTCATCAGCAACGGCGCGCACACACATATATACTCAATACATTACATTCCTTCACCCTTAAATGACGAACATCATTATCTTGATAATAGAATTATAGATCTAGTATTTTCCTAGGCTTAATTAATCTAGTAGATATTCTCAGTACCGGAATTTCTTTTTTAGTTGAAATACATTTGTTATTTACAGAATTTTGACTCATATCAGAATCGCACGTTTTTTGAACACTTGTTGGAGTAGGGGCATCAATTTCACTAGACTCTACTGAATTTGAAGCAACAGAAATTCCATAGTCATTATGTACAGTAGTTTCATTCTCTTTCTCTTTCAACTCAGTCGGCCAATAAGCAGGTAAATTCAAATATTTTTCATGAGTGTTTTTAGTCTCAAATTCTAAATTCTGTGAGCATTTCCTCAATTGATCTAAATGTCTCTTCCAAATTCGCTTATCCTCTAATTCTACCGAATATGTGACAGGACCACGAATTTCAGAAATTTTTGCTTTTTTCCAAAATCCATCACTATAATCTTTTGCCATAACTACCTACCCTTTTTCAAAATTTGTTGATCTATTTCCTCTAAAGTTCAATTGTTGTCTGAATTGATTTTTCTGAACATTCTGTTTAATTTTAGGATTTATCATGTCAAGTCTTGTTCTTAATTTTCTACCAATATGTAACTCGGCTGGGCTGATATTAGTAGTACAATGAGGTGTTGAACGATAATGCAATAGAAATCTTTGAACAGAATCAGTTTTCAAACTCCCATCTTCAACGATTTTCTTAAAATGATTTTTAAAAGTTTTAACACCATTTTCAGCTGTACCATTTGAAGCTGGATGATATGGTGCACTTTTGATATGATTGATATTATTTCTCTCTATAAAATTTTCAAATTCTATAGATGCATAAGCAGGTCCATTATCTGATACTATAGTGAATGGAATTCCCCAATTAGTGAAATATTCCTTCAATACTTGAATAGTAGTTGACGATCTCAGATCCTCGACTTCTTTAACATCTATCCATTTTGAATATGCATCAACTATAATTAAATAATACTTTTTCTCAATTTCTAAATGATCAACATGAATTCTTTGATTTGGGCCAGAGGGCCAGTTCCAAACATGTAAATTTGCACGAGGGGGGTCATCAGAATTTTTCATACAAATTTCACAAGATTTGACAGTTTCCTCAATATCAGCATCAATTTTCGGCCACCAAATATAAGATCTGGCTAACATTTTCATACGTACAATACCTGTATGTACACAATGAAGTTCTTTCAAAAGATCTTTACGCATAGACTCAGGTATGACTACTCTATAGCCCCATAAAATACATTCATTTTCTAAAGTCAATTCGTTTTCTCTATTTTTGTAAGGTTTAAAATCGTCATGTACATTTTTCGGCCAACCATATTTCAAATACTGTAAAACTTGGGATAAAATTTGGTCTTTGCTAGTTTCTGTTTGCACTCGTTCACATGAAATAGACTTGACATCATTTTCCACAAAATTGAGATAGTTAGATTCTTCAATATCCCTTTCAGAATTGCTAGTAGTTTTCAAAGGAATCCTAGATAAGCTATCAGCTAATCCATTGTCTGATCCTTTTATATACTTGATTTTATAGTTATAAGCACTTAAAAATACAGCCCATCTTTGTACTGTATTTGCTGCCATCACAGGTAAACCTTCTTTTTCACCAAATATGTATGTTAAAGGCTTATGATCTGTTTCTAGAGTAAATTCATTGCCATACACAAATTGATGGAAACTTCTAATTCCAAAGACAATAGCTAATGCTTCTTCATCAAGTTGAGAGTAAGCTCTTTCAAATTTTGTTAATACTCTAGAGGCAAAATACAGTGATTTTTCTTCACCATTTTCAAAAACATGAGAAATCACAGCTCCTAAGCCGTATGGAGATGCATCACATGAAATTTTTAGAGGCAAATTAGAATCATAGTGAGTTGAAACATCTGAAGAAATAAGCATTTTCTTTGCTTCTTTAAAAGCATTTTCTTGAGATATTGTCCATTTCCAATCAAACTTACTTCTCAACAATTCACAGAGTGGGCTAAGAACAGTAGCAAAATTTTTAATAAATTTTGAGTAATAATTGATCATTCCCAAGAAACTCTGTAACTCATTTACATTTGTAGGATTGGGAACATCTGAAATAGCTTTGACCTTATCTTGATCAACATGTAATCCATTTTTATCTACTACATAACCAAGAAATTTTACACTACTTTGAAAAAATTGACATTTTGGTAATTTCAAGGTTAGTCCATATTTTTGCAGTCTGCTCAAAACTACTTTCAATCGACTTTTATGCTCTGCATGTGTTTTACCAGTTATATAAATATTATCCTGGAAACAAACTACTCCCTCAAGATCACCTAAAATTTCATCATTTCATTTTGAAAAAATCCTGGAGAAGAATTTGCCCCGTAACCCATTCGAGTTGGTTTCAATAGTCCTATATGAGTTGAAAGTGTTAATAACTCTTGAGATTCATCATCTAATTCAACTTGCTGATAAGCCTGAGACAGATCTAAACTAGTATAAGTTTCACCTTTACCAAGTCTATTATACAGATCATGAATTCTAGGTATTGGATGCCTATGAATTTTTAAGAACTTATTCACAGTAACTTTATAATCTCCACACACACGCAATCGACCATCAGATTTCCCTACTGGAACTATGGGTGATGCCCATTCACTTGTCGTTACAGGATCTAGTAGACCAATACCTATCAGTCGACGTAGTTCACTTTCAACTTTACTTCTCATACCATAAGGCAATGGTCTTGGTTTCATGTAAATAGGTTTAGCATTATCTTTCAAGTACAATCTACACTTCTTTCGATTATACCTGCCTATTTTACCACTAAATACATCTTTGAATTCATTTTTCAATTCTTCAACTTCTTTGTTCTCTACTGAGTCAAAATTATGAATTTGGGCTTTTTTTTTAATCACATCATCAATAGGTACATTCAACAATCTGATCCATTCTTTACCAACAATAGGAGGACCTTCACCAGGCATGACTAACAGATTCAAACTGTGAGATTCATTCGACAAAGGCAATTTAACTTTCACTTTCAATATTCCAATAGGTTCCATCTTATTTCCAATGTAATCTTTGAAAGAGCGAGTAGTTTCAATCAACTCTAATTTTTGCAAATTCTTATTTTGCTCATAACACTTTTGGGAAATAGCAGAAATATAAGCTCCAGTATCTAATTCAAAATTGACAGGAATGCCCTCAATTTCAATAACTACATGATACGGGTCATCAATTTTGTACAAATTGTCATCAAATTGAGAGTCATTAATGGTGAAAATTTTGTCAAAGTCATTTGAAAGATTATCAATCTCATCCATGTAATGGTTTGTTTGTCTATTTTGCCTTTTACTTTCATCATTTACAACTTTACTATCTTTTTTATCAAATTTTTCATCTTTCTTGTTTTGGTACCTTAAATTATTGTTGGACTTATTTTTTTGGAAACAAACTGTCGCTAAATGCCCTTTCTTGTTACAAATATTACAGCATTCAGATCGAATATTCCAGCATTCAAATCGATTCAGATGAATAGGATATGAGGTGTCCAATGATTCTATTCAGTATTGAGTTCGATTGAGGTTCCAATACAGAATAACAGTATTGAAATCGATTGAGGCGGATTGGATTTCGGATATCCAATACTGTTTTCCAGCATTCAAATCGATTGAGATGAATAGGATATAAGGTGTCCAATGATTCTAGTCAGTATTGAGTTCGATTGAGGTTCCAATGCAGAATAACAGTATTGGAATCGATTGAGGCGGATAGGATTTCGGATATCCAATACCGATTTCCAGCATTCAAATCGATTCAGATGAATAGGATATAAGGTCTCCAATGATTCTAGTCAGTATTGAGGTCGATTGGCAATCTCTCTCTCAATGCGTATAGTCGGCATTGGTAAAGATTTTTCAACACTGTTTGAATCCCGATCAACATCATTGATCGCGATTGAACTCCAATCTTCTCCAATCCTGAAAATCATGTTTCAAATTCATCATAAGTTTCTAGATTCAGATCGATTGAGTGTTTTTCTATCGAATCCAATCGAACTTTTGCAGCAGGGTACGTAACACCCTTAAGATATTCCACGGATGACATTTTTGAAGCGTGGAAATCGTTCCCCAAGGGATTTTTAGCCAGTTGAAGTAGCGGCGTGGAAATCTATCTCCCGGAAAGTCTCAAAATGAATTCAATCTGGTAGCATCAATACATTCAACGTATCATCAAACTAATGATTGACTAAAATGTTAGCGTGTTCTTGAAATGCTGAAGTAAAGATATTTCGTGACCGAGCGATTATCTCTATGGTATTATCGACAAGAAAGAATGTTGATTGATTCATCGTAATGCTCTCTCTCTTCCTCTAAATATTTGCTGTGTTGGTTATACGAAATACTTTTAGCATTCACTGCTGAAGGAATGAACATCTTCATCTTATTCTCAAAGTTATGATTTACTTAATTTAATCAGTCTCTCTCCCTCGCATGAACAATGGTCTCAAAATTGGATTATAAAATTTTGATAGTGAGTTTCACATTTTGGCTCTTCCATGAGAATCTCCGTTCACATGTATTGGCATGCCATCCTCACACAGTATTCCGTCAACGTATTCTGTATTTGACTCGCCTATTACGAATCTTGATTTTTCCAGTACAAAATTTCCATCGACTTTGGTATTCCCAATCAATTCATCATAGGTGGAATTCTCTTCCGTGTAAATATTCGTGCCCTCCTGTTCCAAATATTCATTTACATGTGACACATTAGCTTATTATGCTCCTGGTTGCATTTCTTCTCTCATACTTGATATGGTTTCTGATGTACAGTTCATCTCTGGATAGACATGACATATCCTGAAACAAGTCTTCTCATGATTAGACAAGGGAACCCCCCCAGGCAAAAGAATCTTGCGATGCATAGAACAGTGATGCAAATCAACAAATAATAAAGTCCCGAATAAATGAGGTGGGAAAATAAGTTGTCCTATTTGTATTCATTCTTTTGACTGAGCTGCATGGCTACGATGCAACCTGATTTCTTTCGTTACATCCGGTTCTTATTGCATTCCATGCTTGATTTAGTTATATTTCTTGGTGAATATACGGTCCCAAATTTATGCCGTGAGCTATAAATTTTTGAGCATACTTGGACCACGCGTATAGTCCTTCTTGGATGTCGTTTTGTCAGGGTCAAGTGAACTTCAGAGGTGCCGGGTTCATTAGACGATCATTTCAAGCCACCACAAGAGATCAATATAATTTTACCGTCTGATTTCCGTGTCACTCGAGTATTTCCAAACTGCTCCAAAACCTATGCACACGCTGTTCCCATTAATTAAACTGAAGATCATACCTATATCGTCTCTTTGTTTCAAGTCTTAGCTTCAACATAAGCTACTGTGAGCTTCAATTGGACCTTCAGACTTTGAGTAATCGCCATCCGCGCACCCTCTGATTTTTCGTGCAAGTAACTGCAGTTTTCCACCATTAAACACCCTTCATTGTTCCATTTTTCATTTTCCGTCTCGTGGAAGTGTTTGAAAAGTTAGATACGTGGGTCATCTACTCTTTGAATAAGTCACAAGGCCGTTTCCTGTAATATTCAATTTGACAGGATAAAATTATCCATTTTTCACTAGTCGGCTCGACTTACAAAAATCTCAACTTTGCTCTTTTGGTCCTCGCTTTATTGTGAATGACCTCATTCTAAACGGGTATTGCGAACTTCTTGCAGTATTAGAAGGGTGTAGGTAGGTGATTCATTGGGAAAAACCCCCTAGGGAGTCATTGAAACATGTTTAGGAGCGTCCGATACCTATTTTTGCTCGTGATTCCATTGTATCGGAGACGGTCCAAAATTTTTCCGTCATTCGATGGTCATTCGTAAAATCGTCTTCCACGAACGTTCATCATTGATTTTGGTTCCTTAGATATGATTCAAGCTCAATGAAGTCAATTCGACCCAGTAGTTCCCGAGTTACGCGTACTTTTGCTTACCGCAAAAATTATCATTCGGATACTCAAATTTCATCGAATTATCTGTGATTAATGTACCTAAGCCATGTCTATAACATATAAGCTTGATTGTCCGAGTATCATAGGACTCAAAGCGCCAAACCGGATCTTAAGGGTTGTTTCCTGAATTACGGGGAGCGAGTACCGAGCTCACAATCCCTTGAAATGCGGTCGATCCAATCGCGAGTCAGCTTCTCTGCACAGTGCATATACTCATGTGCATGATACATATATTCATACATTGATCTGGCCTGTAGTTGCTTATTGCTATAGCGTCCAGCCACCTGATTCAATCGGTCATTCCCACTGTTTCTCGTCCGTTCCTGCATATACAATGGGTATAGTCTACATAGCCATATATAGACTTAGTCATGCAGTTTGGAGAGAGAAAAATTTTTATCGCCTGCAGCTGTGGATCATTTTTCATCAGCCACAACAAATACTTTTTCTCTCTCGAGTTGACTCTAATTCTTAATTGTAATTCATTCACATTATTTTAGATCAGATGCTATGTGGGATTCTGATCAGAAAAGCGTGAAAAAGGGTTCTCCCGATTAGTAAAATTGTGAACTTTCAACTCTAAAATCTTCCAAAACTTCCATTTTCTGAAGCTCCTCCTATCGGATGATTGTATAGGTCTCGAAAAAACCTTCATTTCAAGCCTTTACACGTCCGAATCAGATGAAAATTCACCGAGCTATGGTACTTTTCTGTGTACCTTCATTTACGTACGAGAAACTGTGATTCATATGGGTTTCCACCTTACTGTGGCCATTTAAAAATTTTTGGGTAGTCGATCGGTTTTATTTCTAATAGTATGCATTTGAAGGAATCTTCATACCAATTTTGAATGTAATATTACCAAAATTGCTCGATTCACAGTCGGATACGCGCTTGTTTTTAGTGCTGATGGTGACTTTTTGGGTCAAATTTGGACCACCTAATATTTCGGTCTCAGACTTATTTTTTATTCAGTTTCTGGCTTTGATTGTTAATTTGTCTCCATGATATGATGCTACTCGACTCACTTCTCACGATTACATCGGCAAATTTGAAAAATGAGATGAGAATTCTGAGATCACGCAATGGCTGTTTTAAATATCGGAAACCTGTATTTTTCTCTTTCTGATGCTTACATAATGTTTCTGGTGTTCCTGATGATGTTTGTAGTTGTTTAGATATTTAACAAATTAGATTCGCAATAACAATGACTGTGTTTGAAGGTCATTTGACTAATATCAGTGGTGGACTGGTCATTTGATGGGTCAAATTACGCGTTTTTTCGTGTAATTTGAAGAAAAATTATCAACATCTCAAACTGAGATTCTCTCTTCTCTGACATTCTTCCATAAAGCAACTTGATAGAAACGGGTACTCGGTAGTGTTATCTGAGATATCTTATAGTTAAAAAGAGAGAGAAAAATATATGATTTTTTTGTTGCGTTTTTTCAACTTGCTTCATAAAATTCTGGAGTTGATTTTTTTAGCATGATTTAACTAGAATTTTGGCCGTTTCCTCGACTTTGAACTAGGTATGTAGTCAATGAAGTTCAAGGAACGTGCCGGATTAAATAATGATTTTAAGCCATTATAATTTTACCGTTCGACTTTCGCGTCGGTTGGGGACTTTCGGAGTCCTCCAAAATTTATTTGCTACCGCCCTCATTAATTAAATTGAAGATTCTACCTGTACCGTCTTGTTGCTTAGTGTCCCAGCTTCAATATAAGCTATTGCGAGCTTCCCTCCGACCTTTAGACTTTGATCAATCGACGTTCGCGCACCTTTTGATTTTTCGTCCGAGTAACTGCAATTTTCGGATATTAACCACCCGTAATTACTTCATTTTTCAGTTTTCGATTTATGGAAGTGTTTGGAAGGTTGGATACGCAGATCATCTACATTTTGGAACATTTACAAGGTGATTTCTGACAATATTCGATCTGCCATGATGAAATCATCCATTTTTCGCTAACCGACCCGAACGACGGAAACTGCATTTTTCTCTCTTCGATCCGACTTTATTGCAAGGTAACCCCATCCAGGAGGCTATTAAGGCTTTTTCAGAGGAGTTCAGAGGTACCCGTGGGTGAATAACGAGATTGAAACTCATCCCAAGTGCTTACAATGAAGATATTCACCCGCGATACCCATTTTTGCCCATACCACTACCGTATTGGACGCAACTCAGGTTTTGTCAACAACTCAACCATTATCGTAAAACTCACTATGCACAGTCATTTGTCACGTACAGTACCCGTCAAAATTAATGGATCATGCATAGTCTCAGTCAATCAGCAATAACTCTGGCCCATTTGGTCGTAGAAAAATTCTGAAAAAAGGGAATTGAAGATCAGGGAAAAACCTATCAATTCATGGGTTCAGAAATTTTTTTTCCCTTTTTTTATGGGGTCGTAAGTGGCGACGGAAAAACGGTTTTTTTTCCTTCAATCAAACACCTGTAATTTTGACGCGCATCATCCGATCGTAAAAAGCTCAACGTGATTTTGTAGCTCGTTTCAAGACCTTCAAATTCCTTTTGCTTTCTCAAAGAGAAAGGGTTGTATTCGTGACGAGACATTTTTGCTCAATTTTTTCACTCAAATTAATTTTTCATTCTAAAAATCTTCACTCATAGCGAATCGGCTTCGTACATTTTGTTCCTCTCACCGATATCTATCTATTGTAAGTCACGGTTTTTCCTCCAGGCTTCTCCCTGGTCCTCCACGAATTTAACTTTCTCTGTCGTTGTCTGTGTCCGTCTGTGTGTGAGTCTGTGCAACTCCATTTTTCGTCATCGGTTTCTCCTCAGCGTTTCGACCGATCTTTCTCAAATTTATGTGAGTGGTAGAGCACCATGTAGAGATGTGCTGAAAGGATTTATAGCCCAATCTATTAAACAGTTCTCGATTAATGAGTATCCGAAAATAAAAATGTCAAAATTTTCCAAAAATCGATTATTTTATATTCAAATATCTTTTCTCAAAATCAACAAATCAAATTTTGGGTCACTTAAACAACCATTTTTTCATCATTTTTCGTCAATTGGTTAATGTGGAATTTTCATTCATATCTATCTCTACCAATTGAATCATGAATCTTCTATCAATGAAAAAAAAATCATGTACATTTCTTCTCCCATACAGTTTAACGTAATTCCGTATTAACCAATCGATCAAGGATGGCCAGATTAACATTTTATTAGGTCACCTCAACTTCCCTTATGAAGTTTTTCTAGACATAAATTCTAAAAACTCCTAATCATTTCTTGAAAATTCTAACATTTTTATTTTCCGATACTCATTAATCGAGAACTCTTCAATAGACTGGGCTATAAATCCTTTCAGCACATCTTTACATGGTGCTCTACCACTCACATAAATTTGAGAAAGAACAGTCGAAAGGCTGAGGAGAAACCATGGACGAAAAATGAAGTTGCACAAACACACACACACACAGACGGATACAGACAACGACAGAGAAAGTTAAATTCGTGGAGGACCAGGGATAAGACTGGAGGAAAAACCGTGACCTTTAAAATAATAGCAGCTCCTTATGAATCGTATTAATCTGATCATAAACCGATGTACCTATGTTTAGGGAATGACTTTGACATGAAAGTTGATGAAATGAACTGTGAGTATCAGATAGAGAGAAGGAAGGAAGAATCAAAGGAGATTGGAATAGCAATAAAATGTAAGAATATTGATTTTTTCGAAAGAAATATTTTATCAAAAGATTCGTGGATAGCTGATGAGACGATAAATGAATTCATGTTTATACTGAAGATGAGATTCCAAGAAATTGATCCAATTCCCACAGCAGTTATGAAAATATATGATGAGGTAGTTCCAACTATGAATGAAGATATACAAATAATACATAGTGATGTTTATAGTCATTGGAGATGTCTACATCATAAACCACCACATCTCTATATATATATATATATATATATATATATATATATATATATATATATATGATAGCCTTTATTGTGATGAAGATTGTTTCGATGATTTAGACGAAATGGAAAGGAATTTCATAGAAAAAAGGTATAATAACATTTCGAAGGGATTTGTGATCTTCAGGAATGTACAAAAGCAATTAGATTCAAGTTCTTGTGGTTTATGTGCGACTGCAAATGCTATAATTTTGTGTTTGAAAAAAGATCCAGGATGTGCTAGGTACAATAGGAATCCTGAATTGATGAGAAATCATTTATGGAAGATGATAAAAAATGGTATAATAGAAGAATATTCATGAAGAGTAAGAGTTTGTGTATGAGTACTATGATTGATCGATTATGAAAGTAAGATGAGAGAATTTGTAATTTTTGACGAAATGTGATGGAAGAAATTAGAACGGAAATAAAGGAATACGTTGATGATAATTGTGATTAATTATTTTTTACGTTCGTAAAACAAAGATGAATGGGAATACATATTATTTTTTTGAAATAGAGTATTATTGCGATGAAAATTAATATGATAGATATGTGAGTAATGATTGTGGAATATGAATAAGTTACAAATGAAAAATTGGAAATAAATCGGTAAAAGAATTGAATTGATTGGAGTATTGATAAGAAGATTTAGATTGGTATTGGAAATGTAAAAGGTATATATAAAATTTGTGGATACGATTGGTGATTTTGATGAGTAATTTCGGAATTATAATTTTTTGGTCTAAAAAGCTAAGCACATTTCGACGTGAGAAAGCATTCTGCTAATATCATTTAGCAGCGTATTTTTAAAGTTTTCTCTGCAATTTTTCCCGTCCGAATGGCGAGCTTTAGAAGCATACTTTTTTAAGCATATGTTCTTATGGAGGCATGGAAGCTCGCGCGGGCTTGATTTCTCAATGCTCGTGGTCAATGCAGAAAGTCATCTAAAAAAGTTTTTTCAGGCATGATTTCGACGTAAAATTTTCTGATCTTTCAGAATATGCTATCAGATTGCCAGTTTAATGAACCCCAAATGTTTTTTTGTCTAGTATGATTTTTGCCTTGTTCAAGATGGAAAGTCTCCGGAGAAATATTTCAAAAACACACCTCGCCGCGGAGTAGTCCTGAAAAGGAATCGTCCCAGGGGAACGTATCCGAAACGGTCCTCCGCATCATTCTCTCGTGGTTCAATACGTATTCAAAATTATCTCAAAAGTAAGCCGTGGATCAAGTGAAGGTTGAGCAAAGTACTACTTCTCACATTTCATGGTCGAGAGAAAAACAAATACGAGGTCCGTGAGGCAAACGCAACCGGTACAGACAGATGAGCATGGATGATTCGCTTCTCCGAGTCAACTCGCGCTGCTCTTTGGAGCAACCACATCAATGCGTATGCTCGTCATTCTTTTCCGAGTCAAAGTATGTATATTTCCACGCCCCATTATTTCATTTCTGACGTATAATTTCTCAAGCCCAAAAACTCCGTGAACGATCGGATCTGATATTGGATAGGGTTTGGATGGGAAAGATTTGGTTGTATTCAGCGTATCTTCTCCCGTCATTCCTTTTTCGTGAATTCGAGACGATGAAATCAGCTGAGATATGCTTCACTTTGCTCGGAACAGCAAAATTATGCTGGGCATCTAATTGTCACCTGAATTACTGTTGTCTGCGTGATAGAGCCGGTGTTTTGGAGAATCTGAAAAAGCCACCATCAGGATAGATTGAGTTTAGTGTGTTCTTGGATCCAATGAACTCATACTTCCTAAGTCACTGTGGTTTCTTATTTTATTTCAATTATATTTGCATTCTGCTCACGCTTTCCAGTTTGCAGTGAACTTTAATCATCGACTGTTGTCTGAAAATCGCTAGTGGACTTGGATTTCCATTCTCTATGCTTTCTCTGCATCAGCGAACTGGAATTCTTGATCATATGCGAGGAGTGTGAATGATACATGTTTCTCGAACTTCCGCTACACTCTACTCCTTGTTTGATGAAGCTCTTGACCTTTGCCCAAGTTTTATACCTCGAACTTTTCTTCTGGTGCTCCAGTCCCACTTTCTCGCAGATAACAGCTGTCCTCTTGCTTTGGACGTTTTTTTCTTCTTTGGGGACGAACCCGTGAAGCCTTCTTCGTAGAGTCGCAATGGTTGACGAAAAGAATTTTCTAAACTGATTCGAGCTGAATCTTTCAGAGCCCATGATTCACTTCAGTGCTGGGCAACGAACGCCTTTTTCGTAGTAAAAGAATGCTTGTTGTTGAACATTGCGTTTTTTCCCTGGTAAAACCCCTTCTTTCTTCTTTTTTTCCTTGTTTGTGTCGGATTGTTGGAGCAAATTTTGCGTATATTGGACTGTTGGGAGACTGGGAGAGGATAGAACCTTTCGTATGAAACCCCTGGGCTTCTGAGGGCATCATTCAAAGCTTCATTTCGACACCTTCATGTGGTTATAGCAAATGAATTTCTACCCTCTGCGAGACCAATAGGGTCCACTTACTATGAATCATTCGACGACGCGCGGATTGCCCCACGTTCACCATCTTACTGGCTTAGATTGGCACTCCTGACTTCGTGCTTTATGATTTTAATTCAACGCTCTTGTATCACTTGCGAATGGATACGCGCATTTTCCAGTGACTCGCTGATTTGAAGAAATACGATTCTTTTCTAGATTTCACTTTTAGTAACGCAATTCTAGATTAAAGATTCAAAGCAAGTTACATCAATTTTCTTCATATCCAATCGTTTGATTCGATAATCATGATTCTTAGTAAATATTTAAATAAGACTCTGCTCGTCATTATTCGTTGTGAAATGCAGGGTTCGTCAATACTATTGCTCTGGAGACTGTTTCTATTTTTGAGCGGCGAAGTACGTTCATTGGCCGCGCAAAAAGAATCGAATGTGCATCTATTGTTCTGAAGCACTGCTCTCACTGCGGCTCGTATGACACGTTTACATGAACAATGGATTCCTAGCTGAAGTTTATCACGTCTGCAATGCTTGGATTCTTGAACGTATCTGATGATATTATCAAAAATTCTCACCTTTGGGTGAATTTTGACAACTGAGATATATTTAATTCGTGGATACGCTTATTTAGATAATGAAATAATTCAAACCAAATGAAGGTTTCAAATTTGAGGGCTTCAACCTCGTATGTGACATCTCCTCCAATGTGTACTTAATTATTTATATAATCTTGAAATGTTAATTCCAAGCATGGAATTCTGAGTTTCAGGAGATTTGAATCCGCTTAATGAATTTGATCATTCGTGGGTTTCATAGTGGATTTCAACTACTATAATAATATTGGGAGTGCATGGATTCAACCATTCAAACAATCTGAAAAATAAGCGTGGGTTTTAACCACATTGCTCGCTGGTACGGTGGGTTCCAACCACTTTACACGGTGCTCTTGAACCAACTTTCATTGAAAGGTCTTTGCTCCTCCGAGATTCTTGCGGGATCTTTTTCAGCATGATTTCTGGATCATTTTCCAACCAAATTCAAAATATTTTGTCGAGCTGTTTTTCTTTAAACTCAAATTTTGAAATTTTCGATCGATTGACTCATCTCAATCACATTCATTCGACAAATTTCTCATGTGTAGAAGTTTCTGTCAATGATTCACTGTCAGGGCAAGAAAATCACGATGTTATTCATATCAATTCATTGAATTTATTTCGTCCTTCTATTCATCTATGATTCTTACATAGTTATGATCACAATCGAGATTCATTATCTCTTTCAAACAGAGAGATGAAGTCAAGGAATCCTAAGGAGAACTGGGAGGAACAGATTATAGTTCCTCACACAATTCGTAGTTTCGTAGATACGAATATGTCTCACACGTGTCGAGAATTGCACGCACAAACAGTATTCAATAGCTGTTCACCATAGTTGGGATGGTCGCCCAATACTTTGTACTGCTCCCAAGTGGCACTGAAATCGTGATGAACAGATTCCATTGCTTGTTTGCTGAAAAAACCGAGCCCTTTCTTGGTCAATTTGCAGAATTCTGCGACGTGAAACATCACACCATGCACTTTCGGGGTGATTCTCACTCCCAAGTTAAGATAGCTTTCACGGAAAGTAGAAATGTTATCCTCGAACGATGGATCTAGTTCATTACCAAAACAAGATCTCACCACACCCCCAAAACTTTCAAAAACTGTGATGTACTTCAAGCATTTATCTCCAGATTGAGCACGCAGAATACCAACTCTATCCAATAGTATTTCGCATGAGTTCCCTTTGAACTCTGGTCCTTTATTTGTTACCTCTCTTTGAACATGACAGTCTTCAGCCCACTTCCAAGCCTCTGATTCGGATTCCCGCAATAAGTGCCCATACACTGTATTGACGACGCCAAGCATGAAATGTAGTCGCGGAGGGGGTAACTTATGTGAAATCAAACTATCTTCGTCAGATTTCCCAATTATTGGTGGATGGATACAGTTCTTATAAACCTTTCTCTGGTCTTTCGCAAATCCCGATTCACACCACTTTACATAGTTCTCGTGTATATTCTTGATCGTTCGAGGTTCTCCCACGTGCGCGAGGTCGTCTCTATTGGCATAGCACCACGTGCAAGGGTAGCGGCTTGAATGACTCATTAGGCCTGCTAATATATTTGCGAGTTTCAAATCTGTTGCGATCGTTCCATCACTCATCAAATCATTCAAGTTCAATTCTGACCATAATTTTTGCACATTTACGTAGTTTTCTTGTGTACAAGGTGCTAGAGCAAGGATGAAAAGTTTTTTTACACCGGAATATTTGAAATTCTTTGCAGAGATTCCATCTGAGTACTTTTGGCGTTTCTTTGAACTCCCTGGGGTATTGGCATCGTCTGTGTCCGCCGGAAGCTGGATGGTCAAGTAGACTTTAAGGAAGCCACCGCCACCATCTGATCCGATTTCTTCATGACATCTAGGGAGCTGGCGTGCATTTTGGATATATTGTATGAATTCTCCCACATTTTTGCAATACACCACTGTTTTACAGTCTGGGACTCGACGTCCGCTTTCACATTCACGAAATCAAATTGTTTCACTTCAAAAAACTCATTTGTTACGTGATCTTGTGCACTAATCTTTGATTGCAAACGTGGCTCTATCACTTTTCTGTTGCTGGTCGCAACACGAATTGATCGAGCTATTTTCAGTGTTCTTATTTGGCTGAGATTATTTTCTGTTTGAATCTTCATCATATCTCGAGCACTTAAAACTGGTTCACTGCCTGATTTTCCCGCATTGACTTTTCCAGTTTTTATCTCCAATGGTCTGCCCTTCGTTTAAGAAAAAGAAATGGAGTTGCTCACATCACCTGACTCGTCAATTTTTCTTTCTCGCAAATTTCCGATGAGTCGAGCACACAGTTGTTCTTTCTCTTTCTCATTACACGATCCTTCAATGATCTCTTCTAGGTTCAAAATTCGAGTAGACCTGGAACACACGTGAGACTTCCCCGGGCCGATGGAACAATGACACTTGGGGCATCGTTTTTCTGGAATAATCTGTTCAAGTGGGTTCGATTTCCGCTTTTTCACAAATACTGATATTCTTGGTGGAAAAATTTTTCCTGTACCGAAGTCTCGCCGTTTTGGCAATCTGGCAAGCTCGCACAATGTACAACGACACTCATTCCGCGTGGACCTCGTGGCAATTTTCGGTTTGAATTGAGAGAAGTTTGGTTGAGAATGCACCTGCAGATAAAAACATTCAAGTTTCATGATCGCTCTCCACGAGCCATGTCTATCAGCAGATTTGCTGATATTAGAGACAGATTGAAGTGAGAAATGCACTCACCTGGATATTTTTCCTATACAAATCACGCTTGAAAGCATTGCAGAGCACACAAGGCAGATCTTTATCGTTAGAATCATGATTTTTGAATGAATCTTCGATTTTTTTTTGCTATCGCAGGTGTAATTTTCGCCATTGTCTTGCTTTTGTCCTGGCACAGTAAACAAATCATATAAGTATTCTCGCGGTGCGCTCGAGCATGGTCACTTGATATTTGAAAAACCATGATGCTACTTGGATAGCTAAATTACAAGTGATACCTTCACGCATACTCGCGCTGCTTACGATATTTCGCCAGATACCAAAATTCACGGACTCGTGTCTCTGTAACGTGACTTTGTTTACATCCGAAGCGCTCTCACACTCAACAGGCGAGGTATTCCATTCACATAAACGACAAGCAGTTTCTTATGATCACGATTGCCGATATGGGAATTTTCGCCTCGAAAGAAAAGCTTCAAACGTCGAGTTTCAGATCATCAAAAAGTCAAACACGAAGATACCGTCTCTGTTAGCCACCTAATCATTAATGCTACATTTGGAAGTAATTTCGACCACAACTGTTGAGCATTTGGTTGAATTTATACATTTTAGATGTGATCTAGTGTTATCTTATAATTGTAACGTTGAACCCTGAGAAACTTGTCAAATGAATGTGATTTAGATGAGTCAATCGATCGAAAATTCCGAAAACTGAGTTTAAAAAAAAAACAGTTCGACAAAATATTTTGATTCTTGTTGGAAAATGATCCAGAAATCATGCTGAGAAAGATCCCGCAAGAATCTCGGAGGAGCAAAAACCTCTCAATAAAAGTTGGTTCAAGAGCACTGTGTTTAAGGTTTACAAAGAAGAGTGCGTGGGTTCTAACCACGTGACGCTCTGGTAAAGTAAATATATAACCGCCTTAAAAATTACCAAGATATGCGTGGGTCCTAACCACCTCAGGAATTACAAAAAGATGCGTGGGTTCTAACCACATATGAAACGTTAAGATGAAGCTAACTCATTTAATTGATTGAATACCGTATGTGGGTTCCAACCACGATGCAATTCCAAATTCTCGTGTTTTGAATACTCTATGATTGGAAAAAAAATGATTCGTTTTTTATATTCTCAATATTTTTATGATTGTTATGACGTACTTCTACTTGGGCCATTTCTTGAGATGCGTGGGCCTCAGCCATATACAAATTCTACTACTCAACTAGGTCTTCAACTATTGGAATGAGCATTTTCCGTATTTGGAAAATCAATTAGTTTTCCCTGATGCTGTTCATGAGGTACTAGTGAACCACCTCTCACGAGATTCTCCGTACAATGATCATAATCGTCATTGGGATTCGAAAAAGTTGTCCTATTGCTATTTAGCGGGTTTCGGCCATCTCCCTCTGTATTATCGTGATTTGGGCCGTAATTGTTACTCTGATGTCTGTAGTTTTCTGGATAACTTTGGGTGGCCCAATCGTTATGTAAGTTATTATTGGCATTCTGTGGTGGTCCTAGCACATGATTCTCACTATTACCCCAGTAATAATTTTGATTGGGACCGTCATAGTTGTAGACAAAATTTTCATGTCGATTAGTGCCATTATTCCGATCAAAGTTTGTGTTATTACCATGAGGGTTGGAATTTCTATTGCTATGATTGCTCATATGGCCTTCAAAATGACGGTCGTTATAGTTACGTGGTGTGTCGTATCTAGAGTTGTCTCGCTTGGCATTGTATCTTTCTCCTGACCTATCAGGTCGGAGGTCATATTGCATTGGAATGTTCTGCCTTTTTCGTGCCATCTCTATTTGACGTTTAGAAATGGAGCCCAGTTGTAATGCATCTTCTAAAGAACGGCATTCATTCAAATCGTGCCCACGTATAAAACAGTAGTTACAAAATTTTGAATCCCGGATCCTCTTAGAGCAGTCTTCTTCGAAATGTCCTTCCCCGAGACAGTAGTTACATTCAACTCGTATCCGAGATAATCTCCTGGCCGAGATTGACGCCATTTTGTTGCGGACGCACCCGTGTGATTATCATGTCGACTCGTGTTTCGGTCTGGACGTCGCGCTTGGTCTTGGAATAAATTATTCATTATGATTAAAATGATTAAAATCAGGCAAATTGCCTGAGTCGATTGCTTCAATCAATGATCGGCAGTTATTCAAATCGTGGCCGTTCTTCCTACAAAATCTGCAAGATTCGGATTCCCAGTTTTCTGGGCATTCCAGTTCCAAACGTCCTTCAACATGATAATGTCCACCTTGGTCTGATACTATGGCCCGATTAACCGTCACTGATTCGATTGGTGAAGATGTATTTTTGGTGATTTCTTTCATTTTTTGTTCAACCAGTGTGTTACAAGTGCCATTATTTTATCTCCATTTATTTCAGAGCCACTGATGTTTGAAAATACAGAGCGGGCGCTCGTTTTGCTCTCGAAATTTACCGATTCTGAAATGGCTTCGCGTAGAGTCATGGGGTTTGTCGATCTAACCTGGTGTTCCAATGCTCCCGAAAGACCAAGAAGGAATTGTTGTAATGCCTCGTTTTCCGCGTTGTTTTTGTAAGTCTCTCGCTCCCAGTCTTCAAGGTTTCGATCCGTGTCGTACACATTGAGCAAACGGTTGTGGAGCGTTTGGACACGCAGCCCGTAGTCTCCTGCGCCTTCATGCTCTCTTTGTTGTACTACTTTTAATTCTGCCAAAACTCTATCTGCTCCGCCAACTCCACTATATTGAGTAGTCATATCCGTCAACAATTTTTCAATCGATGTATATTGCGTTAATCGTGCAGTGTAACCTTCGGAAGAGCTGCCTTGGAGTTTACGAGCCAAGATTGCCAATATCCACGGCTCCGCGTCTGGGCCGTATTCGTCTACAATGTACCTCACCGATTGACAGAAAAAAGCTAACATGTCGGGGTTTCCATCGTATGGCATGATATTATTAAGAGCATGATTCAGGGTGAGTTTGAATTTGGATGTACGACGTCTATTAACGAGAGCTTGACTTTCCAGATCTTTTGCTATTAAGCTTTTGACCTTCGTGTTTGTATTTGACTCACGGTCACTTTCCCTTGACGATCCTTTACTATCGTTCCTTCGAGACTGATTTAATGAACGAATTCACCGGTTCGCTTTTTCATTCCGGTTTGAATTAATTGTCCGATTCTTACCATTCTTTGCGTAATTCTCGTCACCGCTACGCCTACTGTAACGTCGGGGCTGTCGTCATCCGAAGCATCTGGGTCAGTCGAGGACGAGAAGTCATCGTCGTATTTTATTTTATTCAGATAACGGTCACGTCTTGATCGTCTCAGACGACTTGGTTTTTCTGATTCTTGCTCATCATTGCATGTTCAGAATTCTTCCGATTGGCGCGACGCATATGTCCGCGAGATCGACGATCGGATCGATATCCGTTCGGCGAGTATTCGCGCGTATCGCGTGGCTTCTCATTGTCAACTCGATAATTTGGCTGGTCACAATTCTTCATTGTATTAGTATGAGAGTTCATTCTATTGTCGTACAACTCAGTGTCAAGATTGTTAGGTATCTGACAATCAGAGTGACTAGCGAATCCAGCGTCCATACTAATGAGTCGGGGGCTTTTCGGATTCTGTTCTCTCTCTTGGTTATTGAACCAATTTTCGCTCAGCTCGGTGTCAGGTCCTTTGTAGGTCCGACGAGCCGAGTGGCTAGTGAGTACTGCGTCCTTACTATTCAGTCGGCGGCAGAAACTCTGGTTCTGTGGAGAACGACCTACTCGAGCGTTTCCACTTGTAACCCGAGGGTGCGAGTTTCCACTATTGACATTTATGAGAGGCCACGGATCTGTCTCAGCCATTACATATTCGTTCTCCGGAGTTGAGTGATCGATCCAGTTCTCAGTGAATCGTTCGCTTGTTCGAGTATCTCGAAACGGTGGCCCAGATGGTTGGTCTAAACGTGACGATTCCGCTCTGACGCGCGAGTCTCCGAAATTCGCGTAATTCTCATTGAAAAATTCTTCCTCGTTCCTGGGAATTTTTGGTCACGCCCCGGTCACTATTTGCGAATTTTCCAAATGATCTCTCAAGCTTTCCAATAGAGTCATTTCGTCTTCCGAAAAATATTCTGGTTCGGTGGGGAGGACGCGGCTCAGGTCGCGGATCGTGACTTCGGCGTGTATTCCTCCTGGCTGCTCTAATCCGATATCGGCTGCCATAAGCGCAAAATAAGTATCGCGAGCTTTCAAATCACCTTCCTGCATTTTCTCTAGGTATTCCAGCTTTAGTTGGTTGACATTCTTAATCTCGATATCATTTTGAGCTGATTCCCCCCTACAGCTCCTTGCTGTTCTTCAGGGATTTGATTATCCCCGTTAGATTCTCAATTAATGTCCATAGTGTTGGAAGTTTGGTGTGAGGCTTTACGACCTCTTGCCATGATCCCGTTATACGGTAAAAGCCTATTGAACTGCACAGTTGACAGTTTTAATTTCACAATGCCAAGTATACAGAGTTGCGTGACGCGTGAAAAATTATCGCACAATCTCAATGGGTCAATTTCAGCAGTTTGTGACCCGTGAATGAGATGAAAGTTACTTGAGAAGAGTTTTGATTCGGGGACCACCACTTCTATTCGGCGATTAGTAATTATAGCTCTCTAGAGCTTGAATTTTTGGGCTTAGGGTTTAGAATTAGAATAGATGAAATAGTTCAAACCTGTAAATATTTTGGCTTCTAAATGGTTTGGAAAAGAATGAGTCTTTGCCTCGCGACTCTCCCCACGAGGGACAAAAATTGGGGTAAGTGAATTTGCTTACCCGATAGTAGGGAAGACTGCGATGGCGCAAATCCAGATGAACATCTTTCCTGTCTCTTCCTAGTTAGAAATTCGTCAATGTTGCTTGAATGTTTATGTTTTCAAAAATGCGCCGCGATTCGACCTGAAATCCCTATTCGGAGAGAAAAAAAATTTTTTTGACTGATTCTATACTGCTTGAAAAATAGATCCTAATGCTTGCAGACAGAATCCCAGCGCTGCCACCAGTTTGTTATGAACCAGGGTTCTTGAGGTTCCTGTGCTATGGGTTCTATTCTGTCCTTACCAGACCGTCGGGTCAGTAAGTTGGGTTGCAAGGTATTCTCTGAATGATAAGTCCAAGATATTGAGTGCAGTATAGATTTTATTCAAAGGTAAATTATAAATACGAGAGAGAGACTGTTACAACTGTTCGTTACTCTACTGATTCTACAATGGTACGAGAGTATCAAGGGCTGAGACTACTCGTCCTGGAATGCTGCTAATCGCGGAGTCTACGCTACGAGTTTACGTGATCGACTGAGATTCTAGAAGCCTAATGTACGCGGTGAGAGTCCGCGGTCAACTGTTAGGACAGAAGCCTGGATCAGCGTTTTTACGCCGCTTTTACACTCGTTCTCACATCGAGGTCAAATGCGCGTTAGCGCCTTTGTTCTCGCGCATTCTTGCGCCAGTGCGCCTGCGTTCGAACGTTCTCGAAGGCTCTAGGCTGGCGCCTCTGAGTCATGAGTATCAATTCTCGCACGCGCGGTTGGTGACGCTTAGTTGCACCGCATTACAATAGATACTGCAATAGCTGGATCTCATGTTTCTAGACTCGATCCATGACGCACGGCCATAGATTCTTGCTTGTGTGGCTATAGTTGCACCATATTCCATTGAATCTTGCGATAGCTACAACTTGTAGGCATGGAGCTTAGACGAGCTCCATGACACGGTTGAATGAGGAGATTCTGGAAAAAATAAAGAGCAATGTTAAAGAGTATGATAGCATCGACTCTTTAGACACCCAAAATGAACCAAGATTAGCTAACTCCGTTCCGATCGAATATCTGAATTTGATCACGCCTAACGGATTGCCTCCACATAATTTGAAACTCAAAGTTGGATGTATAATCATTTTGATTAAGAACTTCAATCCTGCAAATGGACTTTGCAATGATACAAGATTGATAGTATTGAATTGCGGTAAATATGTTATTCGCGCACAAGTAATAAATGGAAAAAGTAGTGGATCGATTGTGTTCATACCCAGAATCGATATCAAACCTACTGATGAACAATTTCCGTTCACATCTATACGTCGACAATTCCAAGTGAGACTCGGTTTCGCGATGACTCTTAATAAGTCACAGGGCCAATCTTTCAATAGAGAAGGAATTTACCTCCCTATACCAGTGTTTGCGCATGGTCAACTTTACGTTGCAGCTTCTAGAGTGGGATCTGATGATCACTTGGAAATATTATCAGAAAATAACGCACGTCAAACTAAAATACACGCAAAAGGTAAAAATAAAATTCTTGAAGAAGAATCAGTCTACACCCAAAATATTGTTTACCCTGAAGTATTTCATGACTGAAGTTCAAAAACTGATTGCTATATCATACTAGTACTTAGAGACCTATCACTAAAAGTGATTTATTTCACTATGTCATAATCAAATAGAGTGTATATGAAACATTCATATTCAAATTATTGTGGATAACTGTGGAAGGTATTCAATTGGAGTTGTTGGACGGATAATGATTTCTTTGACATGACATCTGTTAGATTCTGCACGAGTTTGCTTCAAGAATGTCTACCAGGTATCTATGAAGTGACACATACATTGAAGTTTTGTTGTACGCAAAAAAACTGCAACCATATGATTCTAATCTGACATACAGTTATCAAGAGTCTTGAGCTAGTACTATATTTTTGACGATTCAACTTTAACTTAGGACGAAATTCGATGGGACAATATTTTATATTCCACCAAATAAAGAAGAAACACCAATCTCGTATCTATAATTTCCAATCAAGTGGGGCTGCAATCGAATTACTACAGGTAAAGAACGAATCATGTTCCCTCAGCAGATATTAGCACACCACAAACAAAAATCATAATTTCTTGCAGAATCTTATATTTTTCCCACAACAATTGAGAACCATTTTCCATTACCGGCTTCGAAAAAAAATTTTCGCTACTCAACAACAAACTGTTTTTTCTGTTACAATATTGAGAGAATTTCAAATTTCCTCACGATTATGTATTGAGATCGAGTGCATAGACGAAGAGTTCCGCAAGGTAATGCGATCATAAATGTTTTTTCACTATTTCATTGATTCGATGCTAACAACTTTCATTTTATTGCAGATAACAGTAAAATTTTGGAAAAAAACCATACCCGTAATCAAAAGAGTGAAAATTGGTCAGGTCATCCTTGGGCAGGTTATGAGAGAAAACTCCATTTTGTTGCCGCTTCGACTCTAATTTGCGATTTGCCCAGCAAAAAATTTGTCAAGTGAGTTACTTACAATTGTTTTCATACGTGTTTTGTTGATATTCAGATGTTTCACTAGAATTTACTTTCTCTCCAAGGAAAAATTCATCGGGATGTGTTCATGTACCTCAGTATCTACACTGTAAAATCGGTGAACTTGCCTAAATTTACAGCAGACATCAAATACTTTGGTCTCTCTGACAATTGTGCCTCCATTTTTGGGTCATAAAAAACTTAATAGATGCTTGACGTTTTGTACATTATTTTTCATCACACCGATACACTACTACAAATTTTCATTTATAAAAGTATATTTCAGAACTATAATTTGATAATTTTACAGATTCCAGAAACTAGTATCAAAGAAGAAACATAAGAAGTCAAGTGAGAAATAATATTATACAAGAGATGGATTCCTCTTCGTACTATGGGCTCATAGTGTGATTGCAGAACACCACATACTTCGAACACAACAGAATGATCTAATCCTAATCGTGATTTTGATATTATATTTCCTTGATAATGATATGAATGATTGTTGAGGTATGTTTCAGGCTGTTATATATATGTATATTAGCATTGTCAAGATATTTTTGAAATTGCACCTTGATGAATTAAGACTCCTACTTTGTACTGAAATTTTAGCGGCATAAGAGTTTGCGATTATTTTCCCCAAATCCTGACGATTCCACATTATATATTTCACATACAAACCACATTACAAACATACCACATTACAAATATTAGATTCCCTCATTTTTTGATGACTTATTTGTACTTCACATCACGTTATCACTTCTCATTCACTCGTAGATTCAGACGACTGACAAATCCTTGTGAGCTGAAACTATGGAGCTTACTCACTCAATCTGCACCTTCGTATACTCCGGTATCGGTGTTGGCGACTCTAAGGATTGAGTGCCATTCTTCTATTCCAAATGAAGCGATCGAGGATGACGAACAGATGAACGGATAGACGAATTCGGAAATGCAATGATATGACAGAAATGACGGACATGACAAAAATGGCAAAAAAATACACGCACATCGTTTTGCATATATAGGAGTAGTATATTCGCAAAAGACATAGTATTCCGAAATTCTGGGACTTTTCCAAAAACGCGTAAAAATGAAAATTTTGGGTTGAAAGTATTTTTTTATTCAAACACTAAACCATCCCTCGTGGGAGATAACCGCCGAGGAGATAACAGACGTGTGCTTAGACTTCGTTTTGCGTTCAAAACACTAACCATCCCTCGTGGGAGATAACCGCCGAGGAGATAACAGAATTTTGCTCAGGAAGTGGTTTTTTTCAAAATATCACGAAATTTTCACGCGTCCCAGAAAATGGCAAAATATATTATTCGCCGCGTCCCAGAATTTAGAACGCGTCCCAGAATTCGACAAAATATCGCTGAAATGACGTCATCGCGTCCCAGAATCTGCAGTTAAAAAAATATATAGGTATATATAGGTATATAGGTTGTCACAAAAAATTAGTGCCACCGGACGCACGATGTGGAATTATATTATTAATTCCTACCTAAGACATACCTATATACCTGCATATATTGTTATATATATAGGTATATATAGGTATATAGGTAGTCACAAAAATTTAGTGCCGCCGGACGCACGATGTGGAATTATATTATTAATTTGAGACTTGAGCAATTTTCGATTGTCTGGTCTTACATGGAATCGGTCTGGTGTATACAAATGTATTCCTCATGCCATTTCCATTTAGCGTTCCAGCGATGCCCTACCCTCAATGTTGTAGCATTTTATGGTTTGTTTATAAATTTTTCCTAGTGCAGTTGTGAAAATGGAGACCCCATTATGGGTCTCCGTGGCCATGTGATGACTTATGTCCCATCGCTAGTAGAACCTTGTAGTTCCTCAGTCTCTTCGCATGATGTGTCCCTTATGCTCTAAAAAGGCTTTATACCACCGAGAATCTCTCTTCGTCGTTTGTTACTGTGATTGTTTGAATATATGGGCAAAGAGATCCCGGGAAGATAATGAATCATTAACTCATACTCTCCCTGTTCTATCGCACCGTTTGTCTCCAAGCGAGTGAAAACAACATGTTTCATTAATTCCTCCTCGTGAATGAGTCCCACGATTTTTATCACTTCCCCTTTTGCAGATGCGATAACAGATGTATACCCACTACAAATGTCCTTGGGACTCTCCCTTGACAACATCGGATGTCTTGTGTGTTGTTAGAGAACCTCACTTCTCACGTATTCTCCTCCCCTCAAACTCTGTTCCCCTGAAAATACATTCTCCAACAATCTCTGTGGATTATCTTCAATTTGCTCTACTTGACGGAATGTTCGTTCGGCATGATAGCTTCCACATCCGAAATCATCAAATCGTACTGCCTCTCTATCTCTTTATGGACTATAACGACATATTTCGTCAAAAATAGGTAAAAACCAATAATCCCAGAAAAGTGTAAAACTCCGTTCGATCATTTTTCTCATTGCCTGCATCAAAAGTCTTATGGAAAGTCCACATCTATCTTGTTTTGGTTCTTGATATATTGTTTGAACTTGGTACGAACTGCACAACTAATCTGACTACTTGCAGGACTTTGGCATTTCTCATGATTTTGTTCTGAAATCCACGATGGGTCCTTGTGTTGTGATTTCAAGTCCGTGAAAATGTATTCTTCTTGGAATTTCACGGCTATTTGTGATGAGCGAACGTAGTCGCGGAGGTTCATTTAATCCACAATTTTTCATGAATAACACCATGATATCCCTTGTACACTGTCAATCAATTTTGTCTCGTTGGGTTCTGTTATCAAACTTCTTTTAAAGGAGAGGTCGATGAAATATTGCTCTAGCATAACACCGTCTCTATCGTCAATGTTCTCTTTCTTCCTGTCGTATTACAGATTATTTCGATACAAAAGTGAACAATCAACTCTTGGATATAAAATCAAACTCTCGTTTATAAGTATTTCTTCCGGATTCTCTCGCTCATAATGTCAGGGTTCCCACTCTGCCCCATATTCCCCATATTTTCGCGAATGTCCCATATTTGACCATAAAATTCGACTTTGTCCCATATTTCCCATATTTTTGGGCGAAGACAGGTAAATTTCCGAAAAAAGCAAGCGCTGTCTTCCGCGATGTCCAATTCAGAGCGCGACGTTCGCGATTTATACTGTGAGAGTGTGCCTGTATGTGTGAGCCCGTATCCATTATATCGTGATGGCGGAGACGAGCAGGAGTAAGGAGAGAGCAGACTTCGAGAACAGTGCGAGAGAGACAGCTCTGCACTCGCTACTGCGTCGGCGCGCCGGCGCCCGTTTTCTTGTATAATCGTGCCATGTGCTTGGCGGCTGGCCTCGTGGTATCTGGCTGCAGCATTATTGGCGCAAGGGCGAAGTGCCGGTCTCCATTAGTTTGTTCTTCTAGTTCGTCTCTAGAAGTTTTGAATAATTGTGTTTCCCATCTACAATTGCTGACAGATTACGTCGAGTTGACAGTGTGTTATCAGCTCGAAAAAACAGTGTCAACAGCGGAATTCATGGAGAGTTGTCTTTTCGGCATCGATGGGATTGTTGTTGATGAGTATAGACACGGGGCTAACAGTTCGTGTTTGATAAGTGATACTCGTTGTTGCTAAATAGACAAGTGTGAGCAGTCTGTGCCCGATACGTATTGCTGCAATCTCGAGTGTCATATAGTTACTCCATCAATCACTCTAACACGGTTTTTTTACGTCTTTTGACAGGTAAGGAAAATGAAATTACTTATGATCTCAATTAGTCGTCATCGCAACCACTGAGATTTGCATTCCGGTTTGTTCTTGTCTCGCCTGTCAACGCTTCACTTCGCTTTCCGCGAATTGGTCGAGCCTGTTTTCCCGGGAATGACAGATTCCGTAGTGTTTGTTGAAATGAGAGCGGGCGCGTTTCTGCTTGTCATTATGAGCACAAGTCATCTTTCGGTTCATACGAGTATTGATGATCGTTGCAGTCGCGAGCTAAACGGCCGATCATACTTTCAGTGAATCGTTGTTGTGCTTTCTTTATGTATCTCGATTCCCCTTTGTCTCACCTCGCATATATACCTTTAGTGTTCTACGAATCGGCGCAGCCTTATCGTATCTCACACTTCCGAGCATCGTGGATTCAATCGCGATAGTCGAGCCGGCTTGATGGTTGATTGTCGTTTCTTGGAAGCCTAGATTGTCGTTGCTCTCATCGACACGCGTATTATTTCAATTCGTACTGTCATCAATGATTTTTTGATGAATATTTCTTTTGAGCAATTCCAGTCCGTCACTGAATGACTGATTTATGTTCCAGTTGTACGAAAAACGTGCCTCAACTTGCATGAAAATTGATAATTTGCGCTGCTCGTGGGTCTCAATTTCCCGTGCACGCCAAGAGACTAAAAAAAGGAATCACTACAGGTGAGAGAATCAGGGCCTTACTTGGTGACCACTTAATGTCACCGAATGAATATTTTCCCCATGTATGAATATCAATGCTGCTCTTTTTGCTTTCTCAAAGAGAAAGGGTTGTATTCGTGACAAGACATTTTTGCTCAATTTTTTCACTCAAATTAATTTTTTATTCTAAAAATCTTCACTCATAGCAAATCGGCTTCGTACATTTTGTTCCTCTCGCCACTATCTATCTATTGTAAGTCACGGTTTTTCCTCCAGGCTTCTCCCTGGTCCTCCACGAATTTAACTTTCTCTGTCGTTGTCTGTGTCCGTCCGTGTGTGTGTCTGTGCAACTTCATTTTTCGTCAACGGTTTCTCCTCAGCGTTTCGACCGATCTTTCTCAAAATTATGTGAGTGGTAGAGCACCATGTAAAGATGTGCTGAAAGGATTTATAGCCCAATCTATTAAACAGTTCTCGATTAATGAGTATCCGAAAATAAAAATGTCAAAGTTTTCCAAAAATCGATTATTTCATATTCAAATATCTTTTCTCAAAATCAACAAATCAAATTTTGGCTCACTTAAACAACCATTTTTTCATCATTTTCCGTCAATTGGTTAATGTGGAATTTTCATTCATATCTATCTCTACCAATTAAATCATGAATCTTCTATCAATGAAAAAAAAATCATGTATATTTCTTTTCCCATACAGTTTAACGTAATTCCGTATTAACCAATCGATCAAGGATGGCCAGATTAACATCTTATTAGGTCACCTCAACTTCCCTTATAAAGTTCTTCTAGACATAAATTCTAAAAACTCCTAATAATTTCTTGAAAATTTTAACATTTTTATTTTCCGATACTCATTAATCGAGAACTGTTGAATAGATTGGGCTATAAATCCTTTCAGCACATCTTCATATGGTGCTCTACCACTCACATAATTGAGAAAGATCGGTCAAAACGCTGAGGAGAAACCGTTGACGAAAAATGAAGTTGCACAGACACACACACGGACGGACACAGACAACGACAGAGAAAGTTAAATTCGTGGAGCACCAGGGATAAAACTGGAGAAAAAACCGTGACTTACAATAGATAGATATCAGCGAGAGGAACAGAATGTACGAAGCCGATTCTCTATTCTTCAAGATTTTTAGAATAAACAAATCATCTCAATTGTAAAATATGTACGAAATCTGTTGTCATGGAATAAATTCTATTATTTTTCGTCCCCGGTTTCTCCTCAGCCTTTCCACCGATCTTCCCCAAATTTATATGAGTGGTAGAGCTCCATGTAAAGATTTGCTGAAGGGATTTATAGCCCAATCTATTAAACAGTTCTCGATTAATGAGTATCCGAAAATAAAAATGTCAAAATTTTCCAAAAATCGATTATTTCATATTCAAATATCTTTTCTCAAAATCAACAAATCAAATTTTCGCTCACTTAAACAACCATTTTTTCATCATTTGCCGTCAATTGGTTAATGTGGAATTTTCATTCATATCTATCTCTACCAATTAAATCATGAATCTTCTATCAATGAAAAAAAAAAAAATCATGTACATTTCTTTTCCCATACAGTTTAACGTAATTCCGTATTAACCAATCGATCAAGGATTTCCAGATTAACATTTTATTAGATCACCTCAACTTCCCTTATAAAGTTTTTCTAGACATAAATTCTAAAAACTCCTAATAATTTCTTGAAAATTTTAACATTTTTATTTTCCGACACTCATTAATCGAGAACTGTTCAATAGATTGGGCTATAAATCCTTTCAACACATCTTCACATGGTGCTCTACCACTCACATAAATTTGAGGAAGATCGGTCGAAACGCTGAGGAGAAACCGTTGACGAAAAATGAAGTTGCACAGACACACGCACAGACGGACACAGACAACGACAGAGAAAGTTAAATTCGTGGAGGACCAGGGATAAGACGGGGGGAAAAACCGTATTTCACAATAGATAGATATCGGCGAGAGGAACAAAATGTACGAAGCCGATTCTCTATCCTTCAAGATTTTTAGAATAAACAAATCATCTCAATTGTAAAATATGTTTGAAATCTGTTGTCTAAGCACATTTCGACGTGAGAAAGCATTCTGCTAATATCATTTAGCAGCGTATTTTTAAAACGAATTAATCTGTTTTTCTTCTTGGCAACCAAACGTCTTAGAAATTCTTCAAATAATTCAGTGAATTGAATGAATAATCCCGAACCTCGTCTTCGTAGGAAGAATATATCGATGTACTACGATGAGCTACCGCAAAACAACATTTCAAGATGAGTGGCTGAATACAACAGACCCGAATGGTCATAAGATTTCTCCATATGCACAAAAAGTTGGTAATAAACCCAACTCATGCTATTGCAAGGTATGCCAGGCTACTTTCACCATTTCAAAAGGCTTGTGTTGCATCCATCAACATACCAAGACTACCAAGCACAAGTATAATGTTCAGATTAAAACGGACAAGAATCAGACGGTTTTGCTCCAACCGATGCCAAATAATCATCCCATGGCTGGCTCACTGGGAACTCAATCGAAGAAGAGCGATAATAAAACGATGGCATTGTTCACTCAACAAGAGACTCCAACCAGAGCGGAACTTATTTATACCATGAACCTTGTGGCAAAGGGTTACTCTGCAAATTCTTGTCAAGACGTAAAGGAACTTTTCCAAGCTATGTTTCCTGGATCTATACCTGAATCATTTTCTATGTCTCCCACAAAAGCCTCTTATCTCACGACAGATGCATTGGGACCATATTTTCAGCAAGAACTCCTATTGGATCTGCAAACGCCCAATACCAAGTTGGTGGTACAGTTTGATGAATTTTCCAACGCCAAACGGAAAAAAGAATTGCAAATAAGGATTAGCTATTGGTCTAACAGTCAAAATCGAGTGGTAAACCGACATCTAGTGACTTACTTTATACCAAAAGGTGACAGTTCTACGTTATTTGTATACTTGAAAAAATCTATAGTTGACCACAATCTATCTATAACATCTGTCTTGACTCTTGGTTGTGATGGTCCTAATGTCAACAAAGCAGTGATTGCTAAGTTTAATAAGCTCTTGCTAGAATTAGGCTCGAAAGAAATGATTGATATCGGTACATGTTTATTGCACGTTGTCAATAATGTATTTCAGAAAGGAGTGGAGAGTTTGTCTATTGATATCAATGATTACCTTACAAAACTATATTATTTTGTAAATCATAGTGATCTTCGTGTAGAAATCTTACAGAAGATTCAGCTTAACTTGGGTTTACCCATTCATGATTTGATAAAGCATGTTCCTTCAAGATGGCTCACTATTGGACAAGCCGCAGATAGAGCGCTTGAACACTCACCAGCCATAGGAAATTTGATCCTTGAATACATCCCTAAGAATGATGAGATCACATCGAAAAAGAGTAACTATTTACAGTTGCGTGAGCTTGTTGCAAACCCTCTAACTAAAGTGTATCTTAACTTTGTATCATTTCTGGCTAAAATATTCACTAGACAGTTTACATTGCTTATGCAAAAAGAGCAACCTCTGATACACATTTTGCACCGTCAAATGACTAAATTAGTGTACATTTTGTCGACTCAAGTCATAAAAGAATCTTTTATCCCTACGGACGTCTTGGATATTGAACTCAAGAAGACTTTGCAAAATAGCGATGCTCTGTATCCTTTGGAGGAAGTGAAGTGTGGTGATGTATGCTTGAAATCAGTGAAACCGCTAAGCAAAGCCGACAGGCTTACTTTTTACAATTCTGCAAAAAAATGTTATCCTCTAATGATTAACCATTTACTTGACAAAATGTGCAATTTGTCACATTTGAAATATTTCGAGTGTCTATCTCCCGATAAGACGAAAAGTTCAAAAAATGCCAAATACATTAGTGAAATTGCAAAATTATTACCCATGAGTGAGATCGATATTCAATTATAAGTGATTTTGGTAGATTTTTTCGTCCTTGATGGTTAATATACAAGTTGAACCTTTGGTCTCATCGATCTTGAAGGACGGTGGGGAACTAAATAAATTCCCAAAATTTCATGATGGAAATTTTATTGCGACGTTTCGTCCACTAGGTTTTGTGGACCTCATCAGGCTTCAGGTTTCTGTTTCAACATATGTATAATGATAGAAAATATGAAAATTTTCTACAAATGATGGATGTATAAATATTAAGATGCGCAACTTACGTTATTCTTTAGATCGTCATGATATTTTGGACGATCTTGTAATAGAGCACAGACATAACGTCTGGCTCCTGTCAATACAAGTAAACAGAGTGAGTCATCGGTCTCATTTTTCACTCATATTTATATTAGCGCGATCGCAGTGTACAGTAGGTGACATATATGTAAAAAGTAGTGCATGTGGGAGAGAGAAAGAGAGCGGGGGGGGGAAAATCTCAGTCAAGTATATAACCCGTTGTGGGCAACGGCTGACAAAGCTCGTTGACCCCCCGCTCTCTTTCTCTCTCCCACATGCACTACTTTTTACATATATGTCACCTACTGTACACTGCGATCGCGCTAATATAAATATGAGTGAAAAATGAGACCGATGACTCACTCAGTTTACTTGTATTGACAGGAGCCAGACGTTATGTCTGTGCTCTATTACAAGATCGTCCAAAATATCATGACGATCTAAAGAATAACGTAAGTTGCGCATCTTAATATTTATACATCCATCATTTGTAAAAATTTTCATATTTTCTATCATTATACATATGTCGAAACAGAAACCTGAAGCCTGATGAGGTCCACAAAACCTAGTGGACGAAACGTCGCAATAAAATTTCCATCATGAAATTTTGGGAATTTATTTAGTTCCCCACCGTCCTTCAAGATCGATGAGACCAAAGGTTCAACTTGGATATTCAATTATTATCGATTGAGTGGAATCTATTACAAGTCGATGACGATGTGTCGTTTTCTCTTCGACCTAACGAAAGGATTGATGATTATTGGTACAAAATTTTCAGTTTGAAGAATGAAAGCCTCCCCAGGTATCCGACTATTACTCCTATTGTGAAAGCTTCTCTATCTCTAGTCCATGGGAGTGCTGATGTAGAGCGCGGATTCTCACAATCTGGCAGACTTTTGACCACTGATAAAACGAGAACGTCAGAGAGGACTTCAAATGCAAAATTGACTATAATTGAGGGCCTTAAAAAATACAAGTCGAAAGCATGGCAAGTTCCATTCACCAATGATTTGATGATACTGGCTCGCAGAGCTCGGTCTGCGTATAATCTCCGCCTCAAAAAAGAGAGGAAAAAAGCTGAAGAGAAAAAAAAGGAAAAAGATTCTCATTCTGAACTGAAAAAGAAAAATGAATTGGGCCTTGAACAAATGAAATCTGAAATGCTCAGTATCAAATCGTTAGAGAATGAAATCAACATTGCGAGAGAGGCTTCCAAGAACGCGTCGGAAGATGTTGATAAGATTCAGAAGGTTCTGCTTGATGCCATTAGTTCTAATATGAGTAATGATATTATTAAAGAATTATCTAGAAGCTTGAAAAACTTGAGGTTGAAAGAAAATGCGAAACGTAGAAAGCTCGATGAATTAGTTAGGGAGGCGGACAAACGTAAGTCCAAAGTTTGTGACTCTATCATCACTGACAGAGCTCGATGTTAGTTTGCGGAAATATTTGTCACCTGTCTGCTGCCAAAAAAAAGTGAAAATTATTTAATGTTCGCATCTTTGAAGTCTTTACATGTATTCTTTCTAATATCAGAATATTCTGTTCATGTGGTTTTTGAATGACATTCATGATGAAATTCTCAACCGAAGCCGTATGACTATTTATTTTTGTCCCATATTTGTCCCATATTTTCGATGAAAATGTCCCATATTTGCCATAAAATTTTTGAAATATGAAGTGGGAACCCTGTAATGTTAGTTATGAAAAGAACTCATTCACATCCAATCCAAAATCGCAATCTCGGCACCATGTACGTGTATCATTAATTTCCTCACAAATCGTTCATATGTTTTTTTCTCACTTGCTCTTTTTCCGACGCAATACCCCAACTTTTGTCTCGTAAAAATGTCTTTGCCACTCTCCCTCGACAACTGTAGCTGCCTTTTTGTATTGCGTGAGTCTGTTACTCCAGTCAAATCCTGTGTTTCTCAATCTCTGTTTATAAAAGTTTTTCGCTCTGAGGGAGGTATCATTCAAAGACAATATCAAATTCGTGAAATCAAACAATCGTAATGAATTAAAGTTTCATATACAAACGGTAGGGTTCCACCAGGTGTACTTAATGTCAGTGGAATGAACATAAGTCGAATCTCTATAACTCGAAAAATACGTTTGCTCTTGAAAACACATTTCTCAAATCTATCTTGCTTCAATATTTGGAAATCGTCTCTAAGCACAAATATGACAGGCCTCTCATCCTTCAATTCAAAAAAATGAATGTCCATACTTTTCACTGTATTCCTACTCTAATACACCACGGAAGACATTCATTGGGAAGTTTTCATGAAGAAGTTTCACCTTTCATGGTATATAGTTCTTTCCTAGGACAGACTGCTACATTGCGCTCGGTGATCAAGTCCTCGGCACGAATTGGCTCACTTTCCATAATAGAATTACTAACGATGCCAGGTCCACTCAATTTTACAGGATGATACGGCGAAGTGCGCAGAAATTTGGCAATGGTGTCAGTAATCACGCTGCATTGCGACCTCAACCACAAATGGGGAGTTGGATGATTTCATCTCTTCAGAGTAATTGGTACTACCACGCATTAAAATGATTCTCTCATCTCCCCATTTTACTTAAATATCTTCAAATAATCTCCAAACACACATGTAGCAGGCTTCTTCTGCTTAAGGCGAGGCCGTAGTCCGCGGCCATCTTGAAAAAGCTAGGGAGATTGACCGGAATCCGTTCTGTGAATATCTCGAGTTTTACTTAACCAAATTCCTTCATATTTTGTATGCGTCAACAAAATGCATGTAAGAATTGCGCTATGGAGCGAAATCCCACAAAAGTAGACGAAGAAACTTTCATGATAAGCGCTGTATAGACATGTACAGATGTCGTCTGCTCCTGTGGTAAGGCATGCTGTTATACTTCATTCTATAATTTTGTGATCAGCTCGTTTTTTCCCGCTTTCACTCCATGGCGCAATTCCCTCAAGTTCGTAGATAAGAGTAAGACCCTTATTCGTCGATAATTCTCTATAAAACTTGAGATAAATCCAGAACGGCGATGAGTTATATGATGACAGCCATAATTCTCCGTTTCTTCAAAGTGGTCAGACTGATCAGGGAGCGCGAGGCGGGACAGCAGCAAAGCCGGCTGCTTCGATTATGCACGTTCTCGTGCGTTGTCATCGCGGATAAGATATGTTGTAAGACTTGTAAGCCGCGACTTCCCGGTGGAAAGCGAGGGCCCAGGTGATATTATATCGACCGGACCGGGGTCCTTTGTCGCGCGAGATGTCTGCGATCTGTGATCAGGCATGGTGGTGAATCTGATAGCCGTCCGCTGCGATATGCATCTATTGGCAGAGAGCTCAGTGTCAACTTTGCCAATTTGCATGCACGAGCCCTTGAACAGATACAGAATGTAAGTGTTTTGTTTGGGCGTCTCAACCAGATCTGATCGTCCTGATGATTGTAATCAAACAGGTTCCAGTTTCAATATCCTAGAATACTTGGTAAAAATAACGTCTCCAGTTCATTGTCAGAGATAAAGTCAGTCTTGGAATATTGAATTGGAGTTCAAATCATGTCTGTCAGGATCCCTGCATTTTAGAAGGATGAATTCAAGTTCAGTCATCTGAATCCGTTGGGAATTACTCGAGTTGTAAAGGTTTTGTAAACAAAAGTTAGAAAGTTAGTTTATGAATCTTGTTGTACTCAAGATGTATTGAATGAATATAGAATGTAGCTGTTCTGTTTGGGCCTGAAAACCATTTCTGATCATTCAGGTTTTTCTATTCAAAGTTCCAGTCCCAATATCTTAGAATACTTGGTCAAAATGGCGTTTACGGATCATTTTTAGAGACAAAGCCAATCATGGAATATTGAATTGGATTTGAAATCATGTCTGACAAGATCCCTGTGTTTTAGAGGGATGATTTCATGTCCAATTATCTGAATCCGTTGAAACTTGGTTGAGTTCTAAAGATTTTGTGATCAACATTTAGAAAGTTATATTGCAAATTTTATTGTCCTCAAGATGTATTGATGGAATACAGAGTAAAATTGTTCTGTATGGGCCTCGAAACCATTTCTGATCATTCAGGTTTTTCTATTCAAAGTTGCAGTTCCAATATCTTAGAATACTTGGTCAAAATGGCGTATCCGGGTCATTTTCAGAGATAAAGTTAATCTTGAAATATTGAATTGGAGTTTAAATCATGTGTGCTAGGATCCCTGCATTTTAGAAGGATGAATTCAAGTTCAGTCATCTGAATCCGTTGGGAATTACTTGAGTTCCAAAGGTTTTGTAAACAAAAGTTAGAAAGTTAGTTCATGAATCGTGTTGTACTCAAGATGTATTGAATGAATATAGAATGTGAGTATTTTGTTTGGCCCTGTAAACCAGTTCTGATCATTCTAATGATGCTAATCATGGTTCCAATTTCAATACCCTACAATACTTGGTAGAAATTATGTATCCGGGTCACTTTGAGTGATAGAGTCAGGCTTGGAATATTAAATTGGGGTTCAAATCATGTCCGCTAAGATCCCTGCATTTCAGAGGGATAATTTCATGTTCAGTTACCTGAATCCGTTGGAAATCACTTGAGTTCTAAAGGTTTCGTGAACAAAATTTAGAAAGTAAGTTTATGAATTTCGTTGTACTCAAGATGTATTGAACAAATACTGAATGAAACTGTTCTATTTGGGCCTCTGAATCAGTTCTGGTTATTCTAATGATTCTAGTCAAGGTTCCAGTTTCAATATCTTAGAATATTTGGTCAAAATGACGCATACGGGTCATTTTCAGAGATAAAGTCAGTCTTAGAATATTGAATTGGAGTTCGGAGCATGCCCGCTAAGATTCCTGTATTCCAGAGGGATAATCCCATGTCCAAATTTTGGGATCAGTTGAGAATTGATAAATTTGTATTTTCTAAAGTATTCCTAAAATTGAAATGTGGGGTCTCTGATGATACTAATTTTCCAAAAGTTCATGTGTTCATTCAATTTTAATCATCAAGTCAACTGAATCGCATCTGTGGTTTCCAAGTATAGAAACACATTATTTCCAAAGGCCCCTAATGTATGTGAGAGGGGCCCTATGTCAAGACCTCTGATAATATCAATATGCGAGAGGGGTACAATATATCCATATACATAAGGTATATATATACCCACCTTTGTAAACAGTGTTGATGTGTGTGTGTTCACACATATACATCAACAATCAGTGTATGTTTACAAAGGTTAGAGTGTGCGGCTGGTGACACGTTTGCTGATCATCACTTTGGTGATCGCAGGGGTGCCACCATAAGTTACTAGGGCTGATCTGATATAGCGGCAGACTACGGCCTCGCCTTAATAGAGCAATAGTTTTTCTTGCATCAAACGTCAAATACGCCATTTTCGAGCCATTCTCGTGGAAAGGCATTTCCTCCGTTTCCATCAGGGAATAGTATATGCACCTCGTTCGGAAACGCGTCTTTTCCGCAACTCGATACAGGATATACTATTCTAAATTTTTTCCCATTATTCCACTTCAACCCTGCAATGAAGCCGTAGATCGGTTAGTTTTGATGAAGAAGATCCACCTCTCGAGGTCTCCAATTTCTTCTAGGACCAACTGCTAGAGTACAGTTTGTGTTGAATACTTCGATACGAATTGACTCGACAGTTTCCGTTTTTCAATACTTTTCCAGTCTCGTTGAAGTTGTATGTTTTCCCGGAAATCTTTGTGAATTTGGGAAAGCCCAGTACGGTGGAAGCCGCCATTCCTGTAAAGATTGTCTCATTGTCTTGTCGCACGGGGAGGGTAGCAGCTCTCAGTATTGTTATGAAATATATTTCTTTGTCTATCCATTGATGCGTTGAATAGTGATTTTTGCATTATTTTATACGAATATCGATATTCATTAGTTCGGTGATTCCAATCCCAGCCAAGACTGAACAGCGTGATACAGTTGTGTTCACAAGAATTTGGTTTTTGTATCCGTCATCACTCTGCATTGCTGCCAGAAACGCGAAAGGGCAGTGTGATCATTCTTCCTCTCCAGAGTGGTTCTTACTACCACGCATCAGATTCATCTCTTCATTTCCCCAGTTACTACAGATCTGGATTCCATCTGGTCTAGGTGCTGACGGTAATATGGAAGTAACTATTGGCCGATCACTTATCCGATATTCTTGTGCTGAACATGATATTTCTTATATCCATTATACATGATTATTTGGAAATTTCATTCACACACACACACACACACACACACACACACACACACACACACACACACACACACACACACACACACACACACACACACACACACACACATGGCAGGCCTGTTTTATTCAAGATTGCAATAGCTTTTCTGCATCCATTACCATGTTTCAGGTGTTATTTGACTATGAAGCCACATATAGGTAATTCTTCAAACAAAAATGTAACCCGATCTCCAGCTTTTTCCTAGCCCGGGCCATTTAAATGACTTTCGTAAGTGTCGCTCATTCGAGTGAGCGAAGAGGTTTTCTCGTTATCAGTCTATTCGATACTTTCCTATCCTTCTCTGGATGACTGGGCTTTCCGCCCTGCCGAAAAATATCAACTGATATATCACTTGATAAATCAGTTGATATATCACTCGATTCATCAGGCCAATTTCACATGTGAAATTTCTGAGGTAATTTTTTGAGAAATTATTTTCATTCTTCCATATTCGACACTCAAGTCAATGTCTTTGGATTTAGATGGACCAAGGCGTCGTAGCTACATCGAGAAGAAACGTAATTCGAGTTATAAAATTTTTGGACTTACGGGGATTCGAACCTGGACCTTCGAGTTTGTAGACACAACACTTAGCCAACTGCGCCATCTGAGATGTGTTTCGGGGACGCACAGAATACGTATATGTGTCACTCTTTCTTAGAGTAAACTTCGTCTTCTATCGACAAAGCTCAGGCTGTCGTTGAATTCTTCGTCAAATGTGATGCGCTATTATTTCTTATATGCTAAATTGAGTTTTATCCGTGTTTTAGAGGAAATGACGATGCAAAGCTGGTGAGAAGTGAGAATCTTACTCATCACTCGACATCACTTTATTTTTCTTCGTGTGAAGCGGGAGAGTCAACTACTGTCTAGATGAGCTTCCAACCTCTTCTCCTCATACAAAATTTTACGACCGTATATGCAAAGATTTGCTATTGAGATTGTATACCTTCGCCGTTTTTGAAATCTCATAGCGCTGCTCGAGGGTCACTCAATTCAACGCCGGAATTACAAGGCATAATTTTTTTCGCATGGACTCCTGAATATGAATGAAGCCTGGGCAATGCAGTTGGTTTCGGCTCGGTGTATAAAATAAGCGTACCCACCCACCCCCTCTGTACCCAACATGCCCCCCCCCCACCCACATGCCGACCTTAGACATGGTCACTCGTTGGCGTCCCCGCATATTCTTCTTAGTATTAGTATTTAGTATTTATTTGGGAAAATCCACGGACCCAATGGTCCAATATAACAATGATTTACAAAATGTTGAAATAGGAAAATCATATAAAATTTTTCTCATATCACACATGTGAAGTATCACAGTTAAGCGGGGTAGAATATAAAATACAATTTGAAATAAATTAGGAGTTACATAGAGTCTTGATCATGGATTTGAATAAGATATCACTCATCCCAGGTATATTCCCAGGTAAAGTGTTCCATGATTTCAAACACCTGCACAGTACCGAATTAGAACCAGATTTAGACTTATAAGATAGATTCCTGAAAAATGGAGAGTGCCTCGTGCTGTAGTGCGGATCAATTCTTTCCAATTTGGAACCAACATATTCAATGCAAGGGATCAAGTTAATGAATGATTTGAAAAAGAGTAAATCATTATAGTTGTGAAGACTTTCTACAGTATGAATATTAAAGTGCTCATACAGAGGCTCATAATTGTGATCAAAGCGATCAAAGTTGATTTTGCTCTTGTATGCAAGGTACCTTATTAATCGATGATTTAGTCTTTCTAAATCATTTTTCAGATAATCAACATGAGGGCGCCAAATACTCGACGCAAAACCTAACTTGGGTTTCACTAGTGCGGAAAAAAGATATTTTATACAGTTGATGTTGTAAAAATCTGAGGTCATTCTTTTGATGAAACCCAGAATTCTACTACTCAAATTGATTATGCTTTCTATATGATCTCTAAAAGATAGTTTTGAATCAAAAATAACACCAAGGTCTTTTACTCTATTGACTCTCACAAGTTGTTCATAACTAATGTTATAATCAAATAAAATGGGGTTATGGTTACGCACGAAACTCATAACATGGCACTTTGCAATATTTAAGTTGAGTCTGTTCACGCGAGCCCATTCAAATAAGGCATCCAAATCTTTCTGCAATTTTGAGCAATCCAATACACTACGTACACGAAGATATAGCTTGACGTCATCAGCATAGATTAAAATAGAGCAATACTTCATTTGACTAGCAAGGTCATTAATGAAAATAATGAAGAGGATAGGACCAAGGTGAGAACCTTGTGGAACACCAGAGGTGGATTCATAAAAATTAGAAACTGAATTATTTAATCTCACAGATTGTTTACGTTCTGTAAGATATGATGCTATCCAATGAATAAGATCGACACTGAAATTATAACTGTATAGTTTCTGAATTAAAATACTATGGTCAACCGAATCAAAGGCCTTCGAAAAATCAGTATAAACAGAGTCAACTTGTTCGAAGTTTTCAAGGCAACTTGTTATAAAATCAGTGTATATGGCAAGATTTGAAACAACTGACCTTCCTCTGACAAAACCATGTTGCTCTTGAGCCAAATGACGGAGAAAATAATCATATACTTTGTGAGACATAATTGCATCAAAAATTTTTGAGAAAACACTGGTAATGGAAATTGGCCTATAGTTTGTAACATCAGAACGATCATCAGATTTAAACACAGGAGTAACATATGATAGCTTCCATTTACTAGGGAAAATCCTTTGACGAACTGATGAGTTGAACAATAAACATAACGGTTTGATGAGCACATCACACAGATTTTTCACAAATACCGATGGAATACCATCTGGACCAGCAGAGTTTGATTCTTTAAGAGAATTTATAACATCAGAGATCTCACTTTCAGTAATGCTTAAATCAATATCATTGTGGATATAGTCTTGACAAAAGGTACTATTTATTGAATTAGATCCTGAGTAAAAACTACTGAAATAAGTGGCAAATAAATTTGAAGTTTCAGAATCACTTGAAGACGTCTTCTGTAAAAATCTAACTTTGTCAGGTATACTATTAATATTATTTCTAGATCTGTTGACATGCGACCAAAAAGCTTTGATATTCTTAAATATATTATTTTGTACATTATCTAAGTATTGCTTATGCAGAGACCTAGACAAACGAATACACTGAGCCCTTATTTTTTTAAATATAATATAGTCATTTGGATCATTGCTATTTTTCCAAGCAGTGTGAGCAGACACTTTATCTTCAATGAGATCGATAAGAGCTTTGTTAAACCAGACAGGGTGTTCATTGGCAGCTGGCTTCTTGCCGAGAGGGACATGTTTATTGATACAATTGTTCAAAAGGTCATAGAAGGAGTCAACAGATCTATCAATATTAGTATCATCAAGACAATTTACCCAATCTATTTCACTTAACGTTGTATTAATGGCCACATAGTCAGCTTTGAAGAATTTTCTATCCACCAACCTACTAGAATTCTTAGAGTCATTAGCACAATTAATATCACAGGAGAAAACAGCAGGTACGTGATGTTGGTCAGCAACGAGGAGGTGTTCAAAATCAGCAACTTGTTGAACTAGCCCTTTAGTTGAAAACAGCAGATCTAAGCTATACGCCTTAGAGTGGTGATTAGGGTAACATTGACACAGGTCCAGAGCAGAGAGTTCAGAAGACATGTAATTAGCAGCATCTCTCATTCCAGGAGCAACATAGTCAGTAAACTGAGCACTGATGTTGTCACCATCCATCCAATTTACATTTCTAAGATTATAGTCACCAAATAAGAGTAATTTATGGGAAGGATGTGCACTAGCTATATCTGTAACTGATCTCACATGTTCCTTGTATTTATCACTAGTTGATCCAGGAGGAATGTAAGTGCAACCAATTATACATTGAAATTTACTCAAAGTTACCTGAACAAAGACATGCTCAACATTGTTAGAGATAGGCGTGATCTGTTTTGATGATAAGTCAGATTTTACTGCAATCAAGACACCTCCACCTATCGTGGAGGAACTTGTGCTGGGATTTCTGTCCATGCGATACACACAAAAACCATTTAGGCCAAGCTCTTCATTGTTGATGCCAGAGAGCCATGTCTCAGTAAGAATAAAGATATCTGGTTTAGGTGAGAGACTATGCCATGAATGTCTGAGAGATGCCAATTTGCTGTTTATACCCCCAGCATTTTGATAGTATATTATGATTTTTCTGGAGCTGAGCCACCTTGAGAGTTTTTTGGGGCAGCTTTGGAGGCATCAACTAATTGAGGAACTTTGTTCACAAATTTTATGGTCATAGGGTTGTTTGGAAAACGCTTGTTATGATCTTCCAGCTTAAGACGCAACTCAGCCATATGTTTCCTTTGATTAGCAGTCAAGTCAGCAGCAGCTTTAACAGGTTCAGGAATTTTGAACTTATTTTTCAGCACACACAAAGCATGGTTAAAGTCAGTAAAGGTGACTATAATTGGTCGAGTCTTGTCTTGTACAAATTTTCCCAGTCGCCTACTTACAAAAGAGCAAGATTCCAGTGACTTATTAATTTCAGCTAGGTACTCACTAATTGTCACATGGTCTTGGATAGATTCACCATCAGGTACATTGAATAAAATTATATTATTTTGTCTCTTGCTCCTCTCAATTACTTCAGAATATATTTCTTCAGTATGTAAAGATTGATTAGAATTTGAGAGAGATCCTGAGAATTGAGCTGTCATACTTGAAAACTGAGATTTTAACTGCAACAGATCTTCCTTGACATTGGTAATATCAGATGAACATTCATCAAGCTTCATGTCATTAATCTTAAGAGCATCAACTACATCTTCCACTTTCTTTATTCTATCCTCAAATTTTGCAACACTCTCTTGAATACTATTAATAGAAGACTTCACATCAGCAAGCTCATTCTTTAATGTCTGCTCCACAACATTTTTAGAATCACTGATATTTTGATTCAGCTCAGACTTCATCTCTGAGAGTTTACCAAAAAGCTGATTTACTAAGGAAGTTTGCATATTGAGTAGTTTAAAATCCAGTGAGCTCATCTGAGCATTCGAGAGGCTAGTAGCATCACTCCCCACACAAGCACCACTATTGTTTACTGAATGAGCTTCAAGATTCATGTTTGTACCATTCGAAGTCTTCGGAGGGATGATAATTTGACTATGACTTCCTTCGGGTGGCTTAGATTGCACCATACAGCACTTGAAAACTCCCACCTTACTTGTAACACACCTTATTGCACATGCTTGATCATACACATTTGAGCATTGTTTACATGCATATCCTGAAACACATGGATCTTTACAATGTGCACAAGATTTGTTATTAAATTTTGCCACCGATAGGGAATTAAGCCATTGCACAGTGGATTGACGAGTGATCTTCTTGTTTTCATCATTCATGTTCATTAGGAGTTTCTTGAGACAATAATATAGGTTATACACGAGACAGCAAGCACACTGAGGCCTATTTTGGGATACTAATACTTTTTCTGGATACCAAAAACTCAAAATTCAAGTCACGTCGATACAGTTCAAAACAGCACAGACAGTTCAAAACAAAAACCAATTTTGGAATAATTCTCATAGGACATTGATGCTGTACGTCGTCAGCTCCCAACCGTTTTTTTCAAAATGCCCACCCCCCCCCTCTGTACCCAACATGCCCCCCCCCCCCACCCACATGCCGACCTTAGACATGGTCACTCGTTGGCGTCCCCGCATATTCTTCTTACGTTTTTCATATTAGAATATGAGAAAATAAGCGAGATGTTCCTCCCTTGGATGATTCCTGCGTGTCCTAGGGAATTTCAAAGAAGTTTTCACACTTTTTGCTTTTGCACAGCTGAGGAGTCAGAGAATAAAACCAGTTCGGAACTTTTTGGGTCCAACCAATCTCAAGGCAGCTTGGCCAGGGTGTCTACAGGAGGAAAAACCGCGAAAAGTTGGGAATCCATCGGGAATCTGTCATGCGGTCGAGAAAAAGTCGGGAAAACATCGAGAATGTCGGATAATTGTTCCGACTAGTCGGGGATCTCTCACCTTTGAATTAGATCAGGATGGGAGAACTGACAATCAAAACAAAATTTTGGCTCTAGAATAATGGAGATGAAGATTTTCTCACGTAGGGGAGAGTGTCGCGAATTAGGACGGGGGCGAAATTGGATAAGTGAGATAGCTAGGCCACGATAGATTCTTGGCTTTCCCGCGTAGATTCTTCTTTATTACCACCACAGACAACGGTTCTCATGTCGGTTAGACCTTCTGAAACGATACTGGGAGTCCACGCTGACATATAGGTGCTTTTCGAGGGTGTCGCGTGGTTCACTTTTGAAATGCAAGAGTTTACGCTGCTCCTGCATAAAGGGACAGACTTCATCGCCATTTGGGGGTCAAAAACTACAATACAAAACGGAGATTTTGAGCTATTGTGCACTGAGAAAAAAATTTTTGAAATTCAATAAATATATTTATTCATAGAAGACTTAACTGATCCGGTAACTAATTTTTCAGGAATGAATGAGGTTTCATACTTTTAAATAATCATTTACTCATATTTACAATAGAAATGTACTCAATCATCAAATCACCGATGTCACGTGGGAATTTGTGGGAAGTCGATTAACTCGTGAAAAAGTAAGCGATCGATTTCACTGATTCGAGGCTCGGCACGTAGTGACATACGTCACACCCGAAGGGGGGTGAGGATGTAACGAGGTGATATGTTGATAAAGTAGATGACTGACAAATATGGTATAAGACCCGCGCCCGATTCAAATCACCGTATATAAATGGTCACTATAGCTGGCAAGCGTAATTAGTTAAGAATAATTGAATACAAGTCACCCCTTTTTGAAACCTATGAAGATTCGCCTCTCAAACATCGCTCGACGCTCTCGCTAGCCAAGCAGCCACGAGTGCGAGAGAGACAGCAACAAGGCCCATTGGAAGGGCCCGGCGCCCACGCCACCGCCGCATCGACGAGCAAAGCGGCCCACCATCAGAGCTACACTGGCCTTCGGCTAGATCACATCATTTTGTCAAAGCGCTTCACGCTTCATCTATTTCTCGAGTCTGCATCATTCTGAACAATATAGCTCAAATAATTTATTCATAACTCTGTGTATACGTCATTCGACCTTCTCCCTACTCGCGTCGGCGAACCCAAAAGGTAAATTCAAACATAAAATCATTGTTTAAAACTGGACCATTCGAGCTAAACTCATTCTTATTCATTCTTCAATTCAAATATCGAAAACGTACTATTTCCCTAGATTTAGTACGTAACAAAGTGGCGATCCTGCCAGCGCGAGTACAGGGAAGTGTGAGTGAAAATGATTAGAAAATAAGTTTCAATAACGAAGAAGAAGGAAGGACGCGCCAAGCCAAGCCGCCCCCGCAACTCGGAGCGACGCCAAGCCGGACAAAAAGAGACGCGCCGCTACTGCAACTGGCCCAAAAAACTGCATCGTCGCAAAGCGTAAGCCCAGCTATTTTCATAACGTGACCTCGCGATTTTTCCGTGTTCGTGATTAAGATTTTCAAAAGTGATTCGAAAATTTTCTAGAATAATGAGTGAGTGTAAGAATGATGGAAGAATGATCTTGAGTATAGCCATGGTAAGAGAAAGAGAGAGGGACGGCCATTTTGAAAATGTCAAAGTGCGTCCCTTTCACTTTTTGGCATCACCCCCACAATACACACAGTCTAGGCATTGTACACACGGTCTAGGAATTTAGGCGAAGTGAAGAGATAAACAGATGAGTCACTGCATTCAAGCATTTGAGATACTTGCTTTCCTTATGTATAGCTGTTCGAAAGAGAAATTTTCATAGTTTGGCTTTCGGTGGACAATTTCTCCACTTGATACAGTTAAATAGTTAATAATATTTACATTCCACTCATATGTTGTTACTTGATTATTACAATTATTCACTGAAATCTAATCAATTCTGAAGATTGCAAAAGTAATTTGAAAGTTTAGCGTACACTTGGAATATTTTTAATGATTGAGAGTATTATACTGGAATGCACTATTATGGATAAAAATTAGAATTTGAGACAGATTTTTGATTCAAACATTTTGAAAGATATAAGATGAATAGGAAAAAATAGTATACGGCTTTGTGAATATAGCATGGTTATTACAATGTAGAACTCTATACTGATATCTACTATCTATCTGAAAAATCTATCTTTAAGTATTGCTATTACTCTATGAGCATCACTCGTCAAGGAACTTTTGACTCTTCGGATCAGTATGTGGAGAAGATGGGCATGCTAGCTAGCTCCTCATCAACCCCAAATATTGATTCAACCACTTCAAAACTATCTTACCAATACTCTAAGAACTTGGTAACTGATCAGATATCTAAATTTTCACCTTACGTACTACTATGAATTCTTAATTTTCCACTCGAATAGTAACTGAACTCATAACTATGTGGTCTTTGCATTTGGAATATTGGAAAGTATGCATGGAAAGAAACTCATTGGGAAAAGGATCACTCGAATAGTTTGTAATGAAAAGTATTGACATGGAATGTAATATTTTGACACTAGTAGAGAGTTTGATGATGTTTGAGAGAATGATAGAATGAATGAAAGCCCGTTCTTTAGCATCCCACAGGGCATAATGCGGGACACCTTCATGAGCCAAGGTGAGGGCTTTGACCACCTTGACAGAACAAAAATGATAATAACTGAATGGAAGTTCGCTCTTTTGACAGCTGGCCTGTCAGGGACACCTCCGACGGATACGTCCAAGATTGGGGTGAGGACAGAAATTCAGGGAAGATGATGAAATGATAAAATGATACTGATTTGAGTTCGCCCTTCCCTGCTAGAAATATTCTATTGAAAACAATTGCTCTATAGTCAATACTCCTGAATGAGATTTCAATTAGATATCTGAAACGCAACTCTGACCTTGGTGTTCATTGATGAATTTCTAACGTGAAGGGGGCTCAATAGTAATGAAAGGTGGAGGGCCTACTTCAACGAAGTACTTCCAATTGCTTCATTGCAATTGAGATGAATGCTTCTTCGTGATGTTTCATGCTCCTTGCTATATTGATTAATGCGCTTGAATAGACTTCTGGGGATTGATGAATACTCATTCAATGCGCTTCAATCACGGAACTGCTATTGGATATTTATCACATTCGAGAGATTAAGGGATCGAGTGATTCTCAATCGGTTCCGAAGCATTGAGAGAGGAGTTTCAATGTATCTGAAAAGCATGTTTGAAGTTCAATCAATTGGATCTAATTTCGCTCAATCGGTTCCGAATGAAGCTATATGATTTAATCGGATCCAAGAGAAATCTAGGAGTTGATGGATGTCATTTAATACCTTCCAATAGGGCCAATCGGCACTCACACTATTGACTAAGGATTCCCCAATAGTTTCCAATTGGCTTCAATCTCTCGGGAGAGACAGACGCCAATCTACTCGGACCAGGTTCAAGTGCGGTCAATGGAATCTAATGTCACTCAATCGAATTCGATAGGAGGTGAGTTAACCAATGAGTTGAGAGAGAGAGATTTCAATAGACCTGAAAAGCGCGTATGAAATTCAGTCAATTGGATCTAATTACGCCAATTGACTCTACATATAGCTATAGGAATCAATCGGCCTCAAGCGGGAATTAGTAGTTGTTGAATACTCCTCCAATTGCCTTGAGTGGCCACAAGTACAATTGCGCTACGGTTCTCAATTGGTTTCAATCGACCGTTAGATTGGGGAATCAGTGTATTTCAATGGCACAAGAGAAGTTCAATTAATTGTATTCAATCCTCCTCAATCGGTTTCAATTGCAAAATATAAACCAATCGTTCTCAAAAGGAATTCAAGGATTAGTGAATGGTAATCCAATCGTCTTCAATTGCGAATAAATACGGCCGGGGCCCTCGCAGATGCATCAATGTCAGTCAATTGGAGCAAACCAACCGTTGCTCTATTAGTGAATAACTGTTGAATGTTTCCCAATGGGTTTCAATCTACGGTGAGATCCAATTGGATCGAATCGGATGTAAAAACGTACGTTCTATTGAATCGAGAAAAAAAATTTCTGTACTTTGTTTTTGATTTTTATTTCGGTTAGTATGCTTATGGGTGATCATATTCAAGTTATATATCTTATTGATCATTATTTGTTTATATACTTTATCAATTTTTCAAGATAGTTTTTAATCATCGGATATTCATGGATATATTTATTCTGAAAGAAATGTTATTATTCAATTTTTATTAATTAATGAAAAAATCGATGAATAATTTTTACCTTTGACGGGGTTTGAACCTGCGACCTCTGGATTACGGGACAGCGACGTTGACCACTCGACCATTCTGCTCATGTCAGAGTTGGGCAATAACACGCATAAGATCAACGTGGGCTAGTTGAATGAGATTCAATGGGCTTTGATACAGTTAACTGAATCGGGACGAATCGGCGTTGATCGCCCATGAGACTATTCATCTCTTGCGTCACGGAATGTCACGAACGGAATCATCTCACTGTTGGTCAATCGCTTCCAATGGTGCAAACAACCCAAAAATATATTCAACTGACATAAACCATGTTCGATTTAATCGACTTCAATCGGTTTCAATCGCCAACCCGCTCACTCCGCAATATGATTCGATTGCCTACACTGCTATTCATCTCTTGCAATACGAAGTGTCGCGGAAGGAATGAATTTTTGGCCAATCGCTTCCAATGGTCAAACGCGACATTGGAGTTTATGTGATGCCAGTCTATCCAAATATGTTGAAACGACCAATCATATTCAATCGACATAAAACAAATACGTTTCACTCGACCTTAGTAGGTTTCAATCGCAAACTCGCTCACTCCTCAATATTATTCAATCGCCTAGTTCACTATTCATTTCATGCATTACCGAATGTTGCTAACAGAATGATGTTGATTTATTGGCCAATTGCTTCCAACGGTCGAACGTGACATTGAACCTAATACAGTAGTAATTAATCTGAATGAGTTCATCCAATCAATCGTAATCATTTGCTAGAACCAATCTCGTTTGAATCGACTTCAATCGGTTTCAATCGGTTTCAATCGCCAACCCGCTCACCCCTCAATATTATTCAATCACCTAAACGGCTATTCATCTCTTGCACTACTCGATGATGCAAACGGAATGATTGGGGTATTGGCCAATCGCTTCCAATGGTCAAACGCGACATTGAATTTTATGTGATGCAGATCCATCCAAATATGTTGAAACGACCAATCATATTCAATTGACATAAAAGAAGTACGTTTCAATCGACTCTAGTCAGTTTCAATCGCAAAGTCACTCACTTCTCAATATTATTCAATCGCCTGCTTGACTATTCATTTCATGCATTGCCGAATGTTGCTAACAGAATGATGTTGGTTTATTGGCCAATTGCTTCCAATGGTCGAACGTGAGATTGAACTTAATACAGTAGGAATTAATCTGAATGAGTTCATCCGATCAATCGTAATCAATTTCGAGAACCAATTCCGTTTGAATCGAATTCAATCGGTTTCAATCGGTTTCAATCGCCAACCCGCTCACCCCTCAATATTATTCAATCACCTAAACGGCTATTCATCTCTTGCACTACTCGATGATGCAAACGGAATGATTGGGGTATTGGCCAATCGGTTCCAATGGTCAAACGCGACATTGAATTTTATGTGATGCAGATCCATCCAAATATGTTGAAACGACCAATCATATTCAATTGACATAAAAGAAGTACGTTTCAATCGACTCTAGTCAGTTTCAATCGCAAAGTCACTCACTTCTCAATATTATTCAATCGCCTGCTTGACTATTCATTTCATGCATTGCCGAATGCTGCTAACAGAATGATGTTGGTTTATTGGCCAATTGCTTCCAATGGTCGAACGTGAGATTGAACTTAATACAGTAGGAATTAATCTGAATGAGTTCATCCGATCAATCGTAATCAATTTCGAGAACCAATTCCGTTTGAATCGAATTCAATCGGTTTCAATCGGTTTCAATCGCCAACCCGCTCACCCCTCAATATTATTCAATCACCTAAACGGCTATTCATCTCTTGCACTACTCGATGATGCGAACGGAATGATGGGGGTATTGGCCAATCGCTTCCAATGGTCAAACGCAACATTGAATTTTTTTGATGCCGCTCCATCCAAATATGTTGAAACGACCAATCATATTCGATTGACATAAAACAAGTACGTTTCAATCGACTATAGTCAGTTTCAATCGCAAACTCGCTCACTTCTCAATATTATTCAATCGCCTGCTTGACTATTCATTTCATGCATTACCGAATGTTGCTAACAGAATGATGTTGGTTTATTGGCCTAATTGCTTCCAATGTTCGAACGTGACATTGAATTGAATACAGTAAGAATCAATCTGAATGAGTTCATCCGATCAATCGTAATCAATTGCATGAACCAAGCCCGTTTGAATCGACTTCAATCGGTTTCAATCGCCAACCCGCTCACCCCTCAATATAATCCAATCACCTAAACGGCTATTCATCTCTTGCATTACTCGATGATGCAAACGAAATAATGGGGGCATTGGCCAATCGCTTCGAATGGTGGTAAATGACATTGTAATTCATGCAACTGAAATTGACCCATATAAGTGCATATGATGGCCAATCATATCCAATCGACATAGTACATGTTCGTTTCAATCGACTTCAATCGGTTCCAATCGCTAATAAGACTCTCACAATATTATCCAATCATTTATGAGGTTGTCCACTTCCTGAAATGCGAAATGTCACGAACAGAATCAAACCGCTATTGGCAAATCGATCCCAATAGTCAAAAGTGACATTGAAATTCATGCAATGGGAATCAATCTAAATGAGTTTATACGACCAATCATAACCATCTGACATGAACCATGTTCGGTTCAGTTGACTTCAATCGGTTCCAATCCCCAAGTCGCTTACTCCGCAATATCATTCAATCGCTTATATGGCTATTCGTTTCTTCATTACTTGTTGATGCGAACGGAATGCTGGTGGTAATGGCCAATCGCATCCAATGGTGAAAAAAGACATTGAACCTCGTGCAACTGAAATCGACCAAAAAAGTGTATATGATAATCAATCATATCCAATCGACATAGAGCACGTTCATTTCAATCGACTTTAGTCGGTTTCAATCGCAAACTCGCTCACTCCTTAATATTATTCAATCGCCTGCTTGACTATTCCATTCATGCATTACTGAAAGTTGCCAATAAGATGATGTTGGTTTATTGGCCAATTGCTTCGAATGGTCGAACGTGACATTGAACTTTATACAGTAGGAATCAATCTAAATGAGTTTACAAGATCAATCGTAATCAATTGCATGGACCAAGCCCGTTTGAATCGACTTCAGATCGGTTTCCATTGCCAACATGCTCACCCCTCAATATTATTCAATCACCTCAACGGCTATTCATCCCTTACATTGCTCGATGATGCGGACGGAATGAAGGGGATATTGGCCAATCGCTTCCAATGGTGAAAAGTGACATTGAAATTCATGCAACTGAAATTGAGGCAAATGAGTGCATATGATGACCAATCATATCCGATCGACATAGTACATGTTCGATTCAATCGAGTTCAATTGCTGATAAGACTCTCACAATATTATCCAATCACCTATGAGGCTGTCCACTCCCTGGAATTCGAAATGTCACGAACAGAATCAAACCGCTATTGGCAAATCGATCCCAATAGTCAAAAGTGACATTGAAGTTCATGCAATGGGAATCAATCTAAATGAGTTTATACGACCAATCATAACCATCTGATATGAACCATGTTCGGTTTAATTGACTTTAATCGGTTCCAATCCCTAAGTCGCTTACTCCGCAATATCGTTCGATCGCCTATACGGCTATTTGTTTCTTGCATTACTCAATGACGGGAACAGAAGATGGTTGTAATGGCCAATCGCTTCCAATGGTGAGAAGTGACTTTGGACTCTATGCAATAATTTGAATCAAGGACTTCATACGACCAATCATATCAAATTGATATAGACCAACTCCGGTTTAATCGACTCCAATTGGTTTCAATCCCCAAGTCACTCGCTCTTTAATATTATTCAATCGCCTGCGCGACTATTCACTTCGTGCATAACCAAATGTCGCAAACTGAATGGTGGCGCTATATTGGCCAACCGCTTCCAAAGGAAAGAAATGACACTGTACTGTGTGCGCCCTGAAGTGATGTGATTGCATTCAACTATATTCGGAACAAGTGGAAGAAGTACCAATCGACTTTCCTTAATATTATCCAACCATCCATACCGCTTCTTCAACACTTGATTCACAAATTACCACGAACAGAATGATGCCACTACCGGCCCATCATTCTCAGCTGTCAAAAGTAACACTAACCTTCGTGCAATAGAAATCAATCCAAATGATTTAATGTGACCGATAATATCCAATTGACATAAACCAAGTTCGGCCCAATCGCCCTCAATCGCCTTCAATCAGTTCCAGTCGCCAATTTGTTCACACCTTAGTATTATCAAATCTCCTACACGACCATTTATCTCTTGCATTACTGAATGTGGAGAATGCAATAATGGCACCATTGGCAAATTGCTCCCAATGGTAAGAAGTGATATCAGACTGTGTGTAACGGGTATGAGCTTAATTGCACTCAACCAATCACATTTCTATCCAATTGTCATGAGTCAAATTCGGTTTAATTGATTCGAATGGCTTCAATCGACAACTTGCTCACTTTCAAGTATCATTTACCGCCTATACGGGTAATCATGCAACTCTATAGTCTTTCTGCAACAGAAGTCAACCTAATGGAGTTGATCCGATGAATCATCATCAAAAAACATGAATCAAATCTGAACACTTCAATATCTTCCAATTCCCAACTCGACCACTCCTTAATATCATTCAATCGGCTATGTGGGTGTTCCCCGAAGAAAGTGAACTAGTCAGCGATTGACGCCGATTGGAGTCGATTGGAACGATTTTGATTCATGTCGATTAAATATTATTGGGAAAATGAACGCGATAGGTCAGTACCCGTCAAATACTGTCTAATATCATGAGCACTTTTAGAAACAATCGACCAATAGCGACATCGTATCATCGATAACCATTCGTAATCAGAGACATAGAAAGCCGTGCGTACCATTCAATGGCATTGAAGAGTGAACTAGTCAGCAATCGACGCCGATTGAAGGCAATTGGATCGATTTTGTTTCATGTCGATTGAATATTATTGGGAAAATGAACGCAATCAGGTCGACAAGCGTCGAATACTGTTCAATATCATGAACACCCTTGGGAACGATTGACCAATAGCGGCTCATAGCCATGTCTGATCAGCGCCATGAATGGCCGTACATGCCATTGAACGACATTGGAGAGTCACCTAGTCAGTCATTGGAACCGATTGAAGTCGATTGGTACGAATTTGATCCATGTCGATGAAATATCATTGAAAAAATGAACGTGATCGGGTCAGTACACGTCTGCACAGTCTATATATCATGAATACCTTTGGGGACGATTGACCGATAGCGGCGTCGTTGAGTTCATAGCCTAAAGATGGTGCCATGAATGGCCGTACGTACCACTGATCGACATTGGAGAGTCACCTAGTCAGTCACTGGAACCGATTGAAGTCGATTGGTGCGAACTTGACTCATGTCGATTGAAAACTATTGCAGAAACAAATGCAATAAGTCAGTATCCGGTCAACACCTAAATTACCTCCCCGTCCTTTTAAACGATTCCCCAATAGCGGCATTGTTTTGTCTATACTTATTCGTATCCCGAGCGATGAATAGTCGTAGGTATCATTGAATGACATTGAGAAGTAAATTAGTCAGCGATTGAATTCAATTGAAGTATATTGGGACGAATTCGACTCAAGACGATTGAATACTATTGCAGAAGTGAACGCAATAGGCCAGTTTCCGGTCTACACCTCCTCAATTACCTTCCCGCCCTTGGGAACGATTCCCCAATAGCGGCATTGTTGTGTCTATACTCATCGTATCCTGAGCGATGAATAGCGGTAGGGTTCATTGAATGACATTGAGAAGTAAATTAGTCGACGATTGAAATCAATTGAAGTATATTGGGACGAATTTGACTCATGTCGATTGGATACTATTGCAGAAATGAATGCATGAGGTCAATATCCGGTCAACACCTCCTCAATTACCTTCCCGCCCTTGGGAACGATTCCCCAATAGCGGCATTGTTTTGTCTATACTAATTGGTATCCCGAGCGATGGATAGCCGTAGGTATCATTGAATGACATTGAGAAGTAAACTAGTCGACGATTGAAACCGATTGAAGTATATTAGGACGAATTTGACTCATGTCGATGAAACACTATTGCAGAAGTGAACGCAATAGGCCAGTATACGGTCGACACCTCCAAAATAACCTTTCCACCCTTGGAAACGATTCTTCAATAGCGGCATTGTTTTGTCTTTACTTGTTCGGATCCCGAGCGATGAATAGTCGAAGGTATCATTAAATGACATTGAGAAGCAAATTAGTCGACGAGTGAAACCCATTGAAGTATATTAGGACGAATTTGACTCGTGTCGATTGAATACTTTTGCAGAAACAAATGCAATAAATCAGAGTCCGGTCGTCACCATCATTACCTCCCCGCCCTTGGGAACGATTCCCCAAGAGCGGCATTGTTTTGTCTATACTTATTCGTATCCCAAGCGATGAATAGCCGTAGGTATCATCAAATGACATTGAGACGTAAATTAGTCGACGATTGAAACCGATTAAGGTATATTAAGACGAATTTGACTCATGTCGATTGAATACTATTGCAAAAACGAATGCAGTAAGTCAGTATCCGGTCAACACCTTCTAAATAACCTTTCCACCCTTGGGAACGTTTCTTCAATAGCGGCATTGTTTTGTCTTTACTTATCCGGATCCCGAGCGATGAATAGTTGTAGGTATCATTAAATGACATTGAAAAGTAAATTAGTCGACGATTGAAACCCATTGAAGTATATTAGGACGAATTTGACTCATGTCGATTGAATACTATTGCAGAAAAGAATGCAATAGGTCAGTATCCGGTCATAACACCTTAATTACCTCCCCGCCCTTGGGAACGATTCCCCAATAGCGGCACCGTTTTGTCTCTACTTATTCGTATCCCAAGCGACGAATAGCCGTAGGTATCATTAAATGACATTGAGACGTAAATTAGTCGACGATTGAAACCGATTGAGGTATATTAAGACGAATTTGACTCGTGTCGATTGAATACTATTGCAAAAATGAATGCAATAGGTCAGTATCCGGTCAACACCTTCTAAATAACCTTTCCACCCTTGGGAACGATTCTTCAATAGCGGCATTGTTTTGTCTTTACTTATCCGGATCCCGAGCGATGAATAGTCGTAGGTATCATTAAATGACATTGAAAAGTCAATTATTCGACGATTGAAAACGATTGAAGTATATAAAGACGAATCTGACTCATGTCCATTGAATACTATTGCAGAAAAGAATGCAATAGGTCAGTATCCGGTCATAACACCTCAATTACCTCTCCGCCCTTGGGAACGATTCCCCAATAGCGGCATCGTTTTGTCTATACTTATCCGGATCCCGAGCGATGAATAGTCGTAGGTATCATTAAATGACATTGAGACGTAACCTAGTCGACGATTGAAACCGATTCAGGTATATTAGGACGAATTTGACTCATGTCGATTGAATACTATTGCAGAAGTGAATGCAATAGGTCAGTATCCGGTCAACACCTCCTCAATTACCTTCCCGCCCTTGGGAACGATTCCCCAATAGCGGCATCGTTTTGTCTTTACTTATTCGTATCCCGAGTGATGAATAGCCATAGGTATCATTAAATGACATTGAGAAGTAAATTAGTCGTCGATTGAAACCGATTGAGGTATATTAGGACGGATTTGACTCATGTCGATTGAATACTATTGCAGAAGTGAATGCAATAGGTCAGTATCCGGTCAACACCTCCTCAATTACCTTCCCGCCCTTGGGAACGATTCCCCAATAGCGGCATCGTTTTGTCTTTACTTATTCGTATCCCGAGCGATGAATAGCCGTAGGTATCATTAAATGACATTGAGAAGTAAATTAGTCGACGATTGAAACCCATTGAAGTATATTAGGACGAATTTGACTCATGTCGATTGAATACTATTGCAGAAAAGCATGCAATAGGTCAGTATCCGGTCATAACACCTTAATTACCTCCCCGCCCTTGGGAACGATTCCCCAATAGCGGCATCGTTTTGTCTATACTTATTCGTATCCCAAGCGATGAATAGCCGTAGGTATCATTCAATGACATTGAGACGTAAATTAGTCGACGATTGAAACCGATTGAGGTATATTAGGACGGATTTGACTCATGTCGATTGAATACTATTGCAGAAGTGAATGCAATAGGTCAGTATCCGGTCAACACCTCCTCAATTACCTTCCCGCCCTTGGGAACGATTCCCCAATAGCGGCATCGTTTTGTCTTTACTTATTCGTATCCCGAGCGATGAATAGCCGTAGGTATCATTAAATGACATTGAGAAGTAAATTAGTCGACGATTGAAACCCATTGAAGTATATTAGGACGAATTTGACTCATGTCGATTGAATACTATTGCAGAAAAGAATGCAATAGGTCAGTATCCGGTCATAACACCTTAATTACCTCCCCGCCCTTGGGAACGATTCCCCAATAGCGGCATCGTTTTGTCTATACTTATTCGTATCCCAAGCGATGAATAGCCGTAGGTATCATTCAATGACATTGAGACGTAAATTAGTCGACGATTGAAACCGATTGAGGTATATTAGGACGAATGTGACTCATTTCGATTGAATACTATTCCAGAAGTGAATGCAATAGGTCAATATCCGGTCAACACCTCCTCAATTACCTTCCCGCCCTTGGGAACGATTCCCCAATAGCGGCATCGTTTTGTCTTTACTTATTCGTATCCCGAGCGATGAAGAGCCATAGGTATCATTAGATGACATTGAGAAGTAAATTAGTCAGCGATTAGAGCCGACTAAACGATATTGGATTGAATTTGATCCATGTCCGTTGATCATGTTTGGATGGTCGAATGTCATTCTTCATCCTTAGAAACGATTAGGCAATCCTGGCATCAATGCTGTTCGCGAGGGTCCCTCGATTGAATCAATAGACGATTCCGCATTGAAAAACATTACCGTCGATGCCTTTCTTGAGTAGCATTGGATCGTCTCTAAATCTAATTAAATCATCTCGAATTGAGTAGGATTGGTGAATCTCTATTATTGTCATACATTACTTGAAAGATTCCAACAGCCACACGTCGCATTGAAACCTTTAGAACACTATTCATCCAATATCTCTGCGTCATATTGGGAACAGTTCGAGATACTTTGAAATAGAGTCCGATTCATTCTGATTAGATGTACCATTAGCCCAATCGCATCGATCTATTGGAGCGATAGGATTCCGTTCGATCCAATTCAATCCAATAGGATTTCAATTGTTTCCAATGAACTGTTTCTAGCAGGGTTAGCACAGCCATGGTGCGTGCGGGCACCTCCACGGATACGTCCAAGATTGGGGTGAGAACAACATAATCAATGAAGATAAAATGATGATGATAATACAGGCCTGGGACAGATTAGACTGGAATGAAAGAAATTATGAGACGAACAAACATGAGATGATGAATGAAAATATGATGTATAGACTGACTTGATAATATGATGAATTTGGTGGATGATATACTGTAGTGATGGAATTGGTGGATTTAGACATGACTTGTGAATATGAACAAGCTCCTAGATAGATAGTAGTAATATGGACTGGTAATGGTAGTAGCACAGTATGAATGTCCTCCTTAACTATTATGACCTGTAAGCGCTATATAGTAGTGACACGCCAATGACTTAAAGAAAGTAATATCCATGAATAGGAAAAAGCCGAGAAAGTAGTATACCCCTGAAACTTATCTGAAATGCAATGACTCACATGCCAGCACATCACTTTTAGCAAAACTACACCAAAAACACTATCTACTCCTTGAACTGATTAGAGATTTGAGCTTCCAGCCGATATAAACATTCATTCACTTATTTAGGTATTGAATACTAGACACTTTTATATTGGATTAGCTTTTCACCATCATGATCACTACATTAGTACTTGAGCACAGCTAATATGTTGATATACAATCAGAAATAAGAATCACTGGATTATCCGAGAACCTGTTTTCATAGAACACAAAATAGTTAGTCTAAAATTTTGATAAATGGATAAATAGCTTGATGGCTACATGGCATCCTTGAAATGCATATACAATAGCAAAGCAAACCACTCACAACACACTCTATGGGGTTTGAGTTCATTAAAAATTCCACAATGAAATTTCACAACACTATGAGAAAAATAGAATTTGAATGCACGAATGTTGGGAATAAGTTCTTCTCCAATGCTGTAATGAACCAATTGTGATACATTTAGCTGAAAAAACAGATTCATAATCTCATCTGACATGTGTTCTGCTACTGTCTGCTTCAGCCTGTACTATACAGGGGCGTTTCATGAAGTACGTGATAGTATGTTATACATAAGGCCACGTTCACAGTGTAGCTCTCACCCGCGAATTCCTCATGCGTTCTGATTAGGCTATTGAGTGATTGTATGAGCATTTGATGAATGTGATAATGAAAACTTCCTGGATCTTCTTTCAAATCACGCGATAGATTCCAACAAAAACAATTGATGATTGGATCAGATATATTTGTGTCTCCCTTGAGATTTGCATTCCGAGTATTCGGCGGATAGTTTCAGATTGAAAAATAATACCATCCCAACTTGTTCGACAGGATAAATTCAAGAAGTTACATCATAACATTGCCATAATATACGATGAAATTTTGAAACATTTCCATGGTTTATTCTTATTGCACAAATTGTCGGGTCTGCTCTAGAAATTTAGCTTTTTAAAGCACGAATGAATTACAGAATGGTTGATCTTACAGCATATTTTAGACGGATTCATGTATTTTGAAACACATCTAGAAATTCCTAATGCATTCTCGAATGTCAATATTCCAGAAAATCGTCTTCTATAGAATTTTTCTCTTTGCAACATTCGTAATTTTTATTCAAACATGTTTAATCAGGTCTCGTTTATTCAGATGAGTTTTTGGTCGAAAGTTCAAATCAAGAATGAGATGGCCGTTCAGATTGTGAGGATCTATGAGTGGGAGATATTTTGCATCAATAATACGCATAAGGTTTTGAAGAAATGAATTGGTATGAATGATTTGCTGCTGATTTTTGGTGTATGAGTGGAGTTGCCGCTATTCATTGCCGAATTTAGGATATTATTCAAGTTTTAGAAATTGGATTGAATCGAATTTAGCATTTGAAATTGGAATTTCTTATCTCAGTTAAAATTATCGTTTTCAATTTTATGATACCTTAAGCGAATGGCTTCATTTTCTCCAAGGATTTTACGACTTGAATATTAATTTGAACACAACCAACTGAAATCGTGGATAGAAAATCACATCTAATTTTGGAGTATAGACAATCCAATGGAGAGAATTCTTGAAGTTGTTGTTCTATATCTGTATGATTGAAATTGTCGTTTTCATCGTCGAAATTAGAATGTCGGTAAAATTCTGAAGTATTTAGGGAATCATGAGTCAATTAGAGTATACCAGTTGAAATTGAAGATTTACATCTAATAGGCAGCAGTTCTTTCATCTTTTAAATCAAAGTAAATAGTTGAATCGTCCCTAAACTCAGAGATTTTGAGCATCGAATAGTACCCTGAACATGATTTTTGAATCACAAGTAGAAAAATCACGTCCGCATTTATTACGGTAAAAGAGAAATAGATAACCTGCATTCTCAGCATTTGATGAAACTGACGTTGCCACGTAGATTTATCGGAACAGTTTTTAGTTCGAGTAAAATTACAGGAGGTTAAATGACAAGATTTCATTTTCAGTAACGATACAGATCGACAAAATTATAATTCTTCAAACTAGAATGAATGCTGATCAGGATCTCGTACTTATTGAATATAGTAATTTTGCTCTTCCATTATCTTTTTCTGAAAATCGTCGTTTCGAATTGGTTTTCCGTTTGCTGTAATATCTCGATCTAGTAGATTTCTTGGTTACTTGCCAGATTTATTGAACATATTTTCTAAATCCAGTCGGTACACTTTAGAAGATCTATGTTAAGAAAGAATGAGTGAGATACAAAACTGCTTTCGTCAAAATTAGAGATATATAGAATTATTGTGCGAGATAAAACAAATCGATTGTATTTATGCATTAGAACTGAACGAAAATTCTGTATGATTTGGAGAATGAGATTTAGAGCTGTAATATAATCGAAAATGAGTTAATATATTCATCGAACTTCAACTTGAACAAATGAAAATTCAGATACTTGCAACTACCCATATCTTATTAATTCTTTCAATTTCATTATTCTACGTAATCATTGGAATATTCATAAAATAAACTGGAAATGCAGTTTCAAACTTGCGAAATTCTGAATACAATTTTTGTAAAATATTAACAGCAAAATTTGAGGCCCTTTTGTGAAAATTCGTAAAATGCTCCTGATAATATCATTTTGAAGTCCTGTTTGCCATTCAAAGTTTCCACGAAAATCAGACGAATTTCCGCGCGTTTCAGAATTATTCAAGTATTTTGAACATTCGCATTTTGTCGAGATTGGAAAATTTTTCACATTATTCAGCAAAAACGATCATGTTTTGTGAATTCAATTTGAAGAGAAAATAAAAAGAACGTATATGATAGTTGTAATTGATGATATTGTTGCGACGAGAGAACAATAGTATTATATGATATGATTTGGGATCGAAGAAAAAATTATGAGACGAGAGAATAATTAGCTCAGCTAGTTCACATAAGATATGTTATAGAATGTTTGCTGAAAAAATTGTAAACAATTTTTTTCCATAAGGGTGGAAGTGTAACGAGGTGATATGTTGATAAAGTAGATGACTGACAAATATGGTATAAGACCCGCGCCCGATTCAAATCACCGTATATAAATGGTCACTATAGCTGGCAAGCGTAATTAGTTAAGAATAATTGAATACAAGTCACCCCTTTTTGAAACCTATGAAGATTCGCCTCTCAAACATCGCTCGACGCTCTCGCTAGCCAAGCAGCCACGAGTGCGAGAGAGACAGCAACAAGGCCCAGTGGAAGGGCCCGACGCCCACGCCACCGCCGCATCGACGAGCAAAGCGGCCCACCATCAGAGCTACACTGGCCTTCGGCTAGATCACATCATTTTGTCAAAGCGCTTCACGCTTCATCTATTTCTCGAGTCTGCATCATTCTGAACAATATAGCTCAAATAGTTTATTCATAACTCTGTGTATACGTCATTCGACCTTCTCCCTACTCGCGTCGGCGAACCCAAAAGGTAAATTCAAACATAAAATCATTGTTTAAAACTGGACCATTCGAGCTAAACTCATTCTTATTCATTCTTCAATTCAAATATCGAAAACGTACTATTTCCCTAGATTTAGTACGTAACAAGGATATGCGAGTGTCCCCATACATGTCGGTGTCTTCCTTATCATTATGAAGGAGTGCTCAGTATGCGCGGATAAGTCCCACAAACAGGGCGCGTCATTACCATACATCACTTCGCATGGTCACTCAGTCTCTCACGGAGCTGGTCTGCCATCTATTGCGACACTCGACAACTACTCACTTTTCTCATTAATCAATTCTCAATTCATTTCATTTATTCACAAATACGCCGAGCCTCGAATAAGTGCAACGCGGGCATCTTCGGATTCTATCTCTGGAGGTGTAAGTCGATGAGACGACGGAAGAATAGGCGGTCGTGGTCCAGTGGTTCGGACGCTTGGTTTCCGGGACACATGGATATCGTGAAGTCGAAGGTCCTGGGTTCGAATCTCCGTGGTTTCCATGTAAAATCGATCGCTTACTTTTTCACGAGTTTATCGACTTCCCACGAATTCCCACGTGACAACTGGTGCTAGGTGTGGGGTACCGCGTGACTATTCGCGACTCGGTGCATTTGTGAATGAATGGCATAAATTGAGAATTAATTAATGAGAAAAATGAGTAGTCATCGGGTGTCGCAATAGATGGCAGACCAGCTCCGTGAGAGACTGAGTGACCATGCGGAGTGATGTATGGTAATGAAGCGCCCTGTTTGTGGAACTTATCCGCGCATACTGACCACTCCTTCATATAATGATAAGGAAGACACCGACACGAGTGGAGACACTCGTATACCCCCCCCCCCCTTCGGGTGTGACGCATGTCACTACGCGCCGAGCCTCGAAATGAATAAGTACAATGCGGGCATCTTCGGATTCTATCTCTGGAGGTGTAAGTTGATGAGACGACGGAGGAATAGGCGGTCGTGGTCCAGGGATTCGGATGCTTGCTTTCCGGGACACATGGATATCCTGAAGTTGAAGGTCCTGGTTTCGAATCTCCGCGGTTTCCATGTGATATCGATCACTTACTTTTTCACGAGCTTATCGTCTTTCCACAAATTCCCACGTGACACCGGAATCAGAAAAGTTGTATCTAATGGGAATGAATATTTATTCAAACTGAACATACATCCTCCGAATTGAAGAGATTGAACCATCGATTCTGATAATCCAATTTCTCCAAATCAAATAAATCAACTCAAATAAATTTGCATTGATATTTGTTGAGTTATTCCATTAGAATCAACCGTTACGTATTCAATCAGAGGAAACATGAATACTTACATCTATTGCACTAGATTTGGATAAATATTTATCCAATCCTATGATTAATCCAATGAACTCCAAGAACCAAAGTCTCATTTTGATATTATGGAATCTGCAAAATTCAACACGTGACCAGATCGCGGTTATATCAATCCTTCGTTCAAAATAAATCATTATTACAGGATTCAAGAGTCAGTTTCATTCACAGTGCAGAAATTATTTTTCTAAAACGCTCTGATTGCTCAGATCATCAATAAACTAGACGAATGACTTCTAAGCCTACATCAATAACTTTCTTTCGAAATGAAAGATTGAGTTTCCACTACATTGTAATGGGATCTTGCATTCTTTGCACCTGAGGTCAACAGACTCATTTTAGACACGTGTATTGGAATATGACGAATATCACCTAAGTTTTTTGAATAAATCAGTTTCGTATTTTTGGATGAATATGTATTCATAGTAATGATATGAATCTATTCAGTACTCGAGTTGATTGGATTGGAGGAATTTATTCCATTGGGATAGATTTTGATTTGAAATCTCATTCAATACTTTACACAGCTTGATCACAGAAAATACCGTGCTCCGTGTAGTTTTCTACGATCAAGTTTTGTTGGAGGGATAATGATTGTACTAAAATACCATTCCTTTAGGATGAATGAAGTTCCATACTTATTCCGAATAGATATTTATTCAAAAGTAATCTGATGATTCTTATGTTTATCGAGTTGGTGAAAATAAATTCAAGGGTCCTCTCCAATTATCCAACTTGGTCAAACTTTCGTTTGATAAAGGTCATTGCTATCCACCCATTGGGAATAAGTTATGGAATAGTTAATGATTTTGATGAGATATCTATAAAAACTCTTAAGATTTGTATTCGACCGATTCTTGCCACTAGGTGGCGCATGAAATGTTACATCTCCTGAAATGAATTTGTTCGAGCTTTATTAATGTCCCAACAAAAAATTTCTCACGATGATCGACAGATCTTCTCGCCATTTTAATGGCGGAACTCGATTAGTCAATTCGTAATAGAAATTCATGCTCTAATTTCAATTTTTTATCAAGTAAGGAGGCATGAATCCCTTTCTCGCGAGCGACTAAATAGGTCCTCGATTGATATATAAGGCTCGGAAAGTCGCATGACATATACATGTAATATCAGTGCGAGCGATACAATTAGGTAATGATAGTAAAGTGCGTTGTTATCTTAGATATAAGTAGCGAGTATCACAACTACATAAGGATGGAATTAGTGACAATTGTTAGTAATAGTGATAATTATTGACCCTCTAACTTAAGAGAGTAATTTGAATAAATATTTATCTGATGTGAATAATCTTTCCATGGTTGGCTAACAAACCATGCGAACTATATTTTGCTTTTGGTTATCTATAATATTTCATATGAATGAATATTTCTTTGAAATCAATTTCATTTCATCCTTCTGAAGGAATATCTATTCATTTCGAATATCATTTACTCATTTGAGCATCGCAAATCGTTCAAATGCGTTACTTACGATAAAATCATCATCAGATTTCATCAAATATTATTCCGGATTTGACGAATATTTATTCATTCCGAAGGAATGTGTTCATCCATTCTGAATGAATGTTTGCCTAGGAGGATATGAAAGTATATTTATTCAAATCAGAAAAATTTTCTCCAGAATCGTTCAATTTTTTTCCTCAGTGTGGGTTGAAATTGGTTCAATAGGACACGAGTAATCGTAATTTTGCGAGAAAAAAAAGGGTCGGGTGCATTTTTGGACAGATTGGACGGGGCGAATTTAAACAATGCTAAATCCCATCATGAGATTAGTTGACCGATCGCGTGTCCGTGTTTTTCGAAGATAATTGCCCTATCGAGGCGCGTATGCATTTTGCGGATTTTCCGAAGCGCGGGTTGCGGGTGAGGGTGAGTAAGATGATTGAAATTGGGTAAAAAAGTAAAGATACGGCCGTCTAATGGCCGTCTCAAGAGTGAGATTAGAAGTCAGAAGTCGCTTTCAACGTGTTCAAAGATAGTGCTCGATTTTCTCATTTTCACTCTCGCATTCGCTGATACTGGGTTGATTGTCGCACTCTATCATTTGGATTGTTCACTAAGCGCGAGTAAGGGTACATCCAATTTGAAGAAGAACGAATGAAAGTCGACTCTTAGACGCTGCGAGTTGATTGCTGATTGTTGAAGACGATAGTGCATCAATAAAGCGCGTAGTTCAATAATGTCAAAAAATGATATAAATATGGCCCGCTAGTTGAGGCTGTGGGAGGATGTAAAGGTCACGGGAGGGGTTCCCTCTTGATTTTGGGTTATTCCCACGTGTTTCGGCGAGTAAAAGCGACTCGAATGGGCGAAGAATATTGCCGTATACCTCAATTTCGAGAGGCTGTCCAAATTTGCCCCCAAAACTCGTCAGAAGTGCTCCCAAGCCCGGGGCGAATTTGACAACTCTCTTCTTTCAAACTTCAAGAATATTAAGTATGAACGCTGAGATCTAGGGGTCTGGAAATTTTTTTGAAATCTATTCGATAGTTGAACTTCAAAGTCCCACAGCGTGCCTAGCCGCAAGTATCGTCAGATAAACCCACTGCATTTCCCGTCCAATTTTGCCCCACTCTCCCCTAGATGTTTAAGTATCAGAACCGAATCCGCAACCAGATAAACGGCAAATTTTTTTTTAGTTCTAAAAAGCAATCTGCTGATTTTGCTTTGATACCGTCTCGTTATAGTCTGCCAAAAACTATGATTTCTTACGTACTTCGAGCTGCTGAACACGAAAGCAGTTCCTGACGAGTGGCAAGCTTATTCGTCCAGTTGCTGATAGCAACTGGCTATCAGTAGAATTTGACTGATTCCGCAAACATCTTAGCTCACTCAGGGAATCGATCAGCCATGCATCAAGCTGGCAAAACGCATTCTTTCAGTTTTGAAAAAAATCAGATTTTTACGATTCTAAAGAAAATCTGACTCCTCTGGGCAAAACAGCCTGTGGACTCGGTTTCTTATGCGTCGCAAAATCCGAGGAACTTATATTTTGATGAATGTACATTTGACTTCGAGGAATATTTTCGAACATGTCGAAACAGATGCATCCAGAATGCTTGGATACCATTAGGTAATCTCCTTTAATCATTATTCAAGAATTTTTTTGCGTCCATCTCGACTTATTTGGGAAATATTCTTTGTAGTCTTGAGTTATCATACCATTCCGACCCCAAATTTTATTGATCAGGGTTATTTATCGGACTGTGTTTATGAAACGCATCTCAAAATTATTAACTCCTTAGTTTTTGCCGGTACGTGTTAGTTTTGGCAAGTATTAGTAAGATGAACCTACAATGAATAACTTCCATATACTCTTCTTTCCAATGAAAAACGTTCGAGTTCGTCTAGAAATGTTGTTCCCTTTTCCATACACATAACAAAATAGTCGGGAACTTTCGAAGAAAAAATATGGGAAAAAGTCGTGAATTCATCAGGAATTTTTCGAAGTCCCTTTTGTGGACACTCTGTTAGCACATTCGATTCCTTGACTCGGTGCTTTTGAAATACGTTATCCATAGTGACAAAACTCGAACTTTGGACCATTTTATGACCAAAATGCAAAGATTGTTTGCATGACATGGAGACGAAATATGCTGCGAGAAGCCATCTGCGGAATGCTTTCTCGTTTCCTGCTGATTATCCAGAAACTTGGAAATCATCGAAACCTTCCTCTGTTATTCTCATTAACTCAACAACCCTTCGGCTTTTCTATATCAATATTCATTATCAGGATACACCGCTCATCTACGAATTAAAAATTCTCAATCACGAAATCAAAGGTTCAGCATCTATCGAAAATATTTTTAAAATCATTTCTATACAGTTATTCTCCATCTACCACTTGCAAATTCTGTATCTTACACTTGATGTTATAACTCATATTTGAAGTTTCATATTTCCCGGGGTCAGAATGAATCGAGGAATGCCGCTTGAAATTAAGTGACCTCGTCGCAAAAGGGGTCTGAAAATTATATAAAAATTTCAAAGAGATGAGCGGAAGAGTGCGCAAATTTTTGAATGCCATGGGAATATAGATGGAAATGAGATTTTCGCGAAATAGGTTTGTTAATCAAAATTCCGTAACAGCCAGTATCTTCAGAATGATGAAAAACTACGTGTAAACAGATCTTGGTAGATTCATGTTGCGGAGAATGGACGCTAGAGCTTTTCGGTTGATTGTTGATATTTGGGCTCATGATTCATAGAAAAGTTCCAATATGTGGAGTTGAAAATCGACTGAGTGCATCGCTATATGATTAGGAGGCATCCTTGAGAAATTCATACAGAATATTGGAAACGTTTTCGAGATCTGGAGAAAGAATGGCGAATTACATATGAGGAAAAATCAAAATTCAAGTGAAAAAAACCCTAGAGTCATAGTAAATCGGTGGTCTTGGTTCCAGAAAGACTGGGCTCATTGCACGAGGTCATTGAACAATGCCTCATGAGTTCAGAGAGATTGATGAAAGTGTCCACGAGTTTTTCAGTGACATAGAAAGGAAAATGAGAAAATTTTTTTGGCAAGAATGGAAGTGACAGTCAAAATTCCGTATTAACCAATCTGTTTGGAATGATCGAGAAATTCTTGGGAAAAAATAGTTCAGAATTCATATTGAGAGCCTCGGATACCAGAACGTTTGGACCAACGTGGTCTGGAAATTGGGTTGAATTTTGGGTAATCAATATGACGTGGGAGAGTCATTATAAGTTGGTTCAGACTGCTACGTTGAATAAAATCGGCTATTTTTTTGATATTTCACGATCCAAGACCGTGAGAGGTGAGTCGATCCTTCACCTCCCCCGGTCCAGAACGGTAAGGTTTCACTTCGGGAAAAAATGATGGACAGATACCGTTCTGATCTGAAAAGAAATTCGAAAAAATTTGGGTACCAGAACGGTATAAGTCCATTTTCTATTGCAAAACAACTGATAAAAGAATGTGAACAATTGAAAATCATTACGCCTCGTGCAAAAACTGTCGCAAAAACACACTTTTCACATGATGAATTGAGCATAATCACTAAAAATAACAATCCGAATTCTCTATTGCAAAAAAATTTTGAAGCTCATTTGCCAGAGATACTAAAAATGGACTTACACCATTGTGGTCGGAAGCTATATACGCCAATCATTCCTATACCCGCGCAACTACAGATTAAGCTCTTTCGCCAGTCCAAACTACTATTGACGGCTCAAATTCACGCGATGAACGCATTTTGAGTGATTGAGAAAAATCTTCTCGCACAGCCTTTCAAGGTAATCATATGGGGGAATGTTGGGTATAACCCGTTTTGTTGCTTTCTCTAAAGTGAAAGCTTTTGTTTTCACCCCAACAAAAATTTGATCAAATTTTTCATTAAAACCAACATATCATTCAACATCTCTGCCTCTCGCCAAAATCTATCAATTGTAAGTAACACTTTTCCTCCTAATGGCCTTCCGAATCTCCCAGAGACTCATCTTTGCGCCCCTTTGTCCGCGTTTGTGTGTGTGTGTGGGTGTCTTGTTTTATACCGGACAAGCTTTCTCTTTCACTGTTCACCCTATCAAATTTCGGTTTTCTACAAGTTGTACAGAATCCAATTTCTGAGAGCCCAGTGATTTGGCAGCTTTCAGCTCCCAATCAAATTCGATCCATGGGGGTTTTGAAGGAAAATCGCTCAAATTTCGACTCTTAATACACATGTGACAGTCGTAGCTGGGCGCTCGTACTTACTTGAAAATTTGGTTTGGGTCTAGATTACTCTAATAACCCGGGTTTCATATATCTGGATTTTCGTTCATATAGATGAGGAATAGGGAAATGGTGGGGGAGAAATTACGGGTATGGCTCGACCCAGAATATAATAGATTGAAATGTTTATTGATGACTTACATCTGGAGAGGTTATTGCTGCTTCGACGACTGGGGAGAGAGAGAGTTTGCGTATTCCATTTTGGCATTTATATACTGTTTTTGCAAGAAATTCTGCCCGTGTTTGAGGGGTGTCGGAGGGGGTAGGAGATTACATCCTTGTTATAATGACCGGTGAATTATTGTTGAAAAGCCTATAAAAATTTGCAAAACTCTGTCTTTCCTCGTGCCGGGTAAATAGTTATCAAATTAATTGGGTATTCTTAGCCTAATGATTAAATAATTTTCGGTCCAGCAGGGCCAAATTTAATGACTACAGGGGTCATTCGAGTTCATACACGTGGGTTTAACCTCGTGACAAAAAAAAGGAAAACTTATCAAATTAATTGGATATTCTTAGCCTAAAGATTACATATTTTTCGGTCGAGCAGAGTTGGAAAAATAGGCCAAAATTAAATGACTACAGGGGTCATTCGAGTCTATGCGCGTGGTTTCAACCTCGTGCCGTTTTAGACCTTGCTGATGTCCGGTCGGACCTCATTAGTTGATGGGCCTTTGCTCGACTTATTCTTATCGACAAGTAATATAATTATAATGTGGCGCATTGCCTATCAATATTTGGTCCGCATCATTAACATATGAAAAGATCAAATATCGATGTCCGTTGCATACCTGCGGACGTCACACCCTGCGACTTAAACGGTTACTTGTAATTATACGGGACCTATAATTAAAAGTAAGCGTACGCCTCTATTGCCTCTCCATTCTCGATAGTTTTTAGGTCCTGTCTATGGTTGGCCGTGGAGGAACCGAAGGAGAAGGGCTGGATAGAGTGCATAAATCGGGACGAGTGATACTCATTTCTTGAGCTGACACTAAAGAGTGGATTCCGTAGAAATTGGTGGGTGCGGTGTTCATAGCCGGGGTTGTCCTGGGCATGTCTGGTGGGAATGATGTTTCCAATGGATTTCCGAAACGGGGGGTACTCAATTCAGGATATATCTTGGTAACGTCTACTGTAGAAGGAGTGTGGCGGAGTGGAACTTGCTCGGCGCTAGTGGGATTGTCCTCCTCGTCAATTTTTGGTGGTGCCTGACAGGCGATTAGCAAACAATGTGCTAAAGAGCTCCAAACGGCTCCTAGTAGGTGGAGAGACCATCCAAAGGCTGAATGCAGCGCGTATCCACGTAGCAGGATATCTGCTATAGTCTTAATGATGTGGATAATCATAAAGATGGCGATGATTCCCGCGCTGGCTGACCCAAAGGTCATAAAACGGTCCCATATTTTATTCCAGGTTGAGTGGGCTATCTTGGATACTGCATCTTCGCTCAACAACTTCATTATTCCTCCATCCGGGTTGGTCAATGTTTGACCGTGCATTTCACGGGCCAGGTCGTTCAACAGGTTGGGAACTTCTAACGGGAACAGGATTCTTTCGCGGAGATTGTTGAGGTCTTGGCCGGTGTATATCCCGGTGGTGGCAAGTCCTTCTGGGCTTACGTATCTCCATGTGTTTTTTGTGGCAGGTTTGATCATAAAAGGAGTTTTTGCTTCAGTTGGTCTGGGAAGGATTTCATACCATTGATCGCCTACAAAGTAGTAAGCGGGTAGCAGAGTGTTGCAGGAAATTTCAGTTCCCTTCGTTTTTAGGATGTGGGTTTTAGGTTGGAGGAATAGGGTGGTGTTCTTGAAATTCACCTGGAGTTCTGAATAACAAGTCGTTCCGTGCTCCACCTTCACTTCGACTGGAATGCACTTAATTACGTGGATAACTCCCCCGGCGACCAGAGCCATGTACCCAGGACCTTTCATAAGGTTATATGCAAATTCATCGGGTGACTGGACGGCAATAGAGAGTGAGTTTTTTATGATCTGACGTTCCAGGTTACAACGATTGGCGAGTACGTCACGATACAAGGTTCGAAATTGACTTCTCATCCATTTCTCTACGTATATAAATTTTGAATTAACATATGAAAACATGTCCATATTCTGTGTTCGGGTAACTCGGTCTCTTACAAATCCTTTCCCGCTTTCGGTTTCGAAAATTAATAATCTTGGGTGTTCGGTTCGAATCATAGTCAATCCGCATAAATTTTCGCTACCTTTGGCAGTTAAGGCAAAAGTTACATCGGAAGAATTTACAGTATAAATCGTTTCTGCCTCTCTCATTTCTTTATCTACCATTTTTTGGGAGATACCCTCGAACAGAATCCCATATTTTCCAAACCCGCAGGACTCGATGGGTAAAGGTGCCCAATAGCTTTGTCCTCCTGCCATATCTATACAACTGCCGTCAAGGAGAGGACAAACTGTTCCGGATTTCAGAATGATTTGGTTCCTGTCTAATTCTACGTCCGCGGTTTGGGCAGTTAGGGTGATCGTGACAGAGGCTTGAACGAAAATATTGGTCCATGATCCATAGGGATCTGAGAAACCAGTACCCTTACAATTTCCCTCGATGTCCACCCAACCGGCTAATAGTGCAGAGTGCACATCGGGGATTCCATTAGCCTTTAACCCGCTTACAACATGTCCGCCGGGTAAAATCAGCGTTCTGAGACGGTGAGCGTCTGTACAAGTTTGCGCACTTAGTTCATATACATAACCATTCGTGTTCCCGTGAAGTACTTCAGAGTTATAGCTCAACATACCACACCTCTTTACAGTACGCGAGATTTCGACTTTACATTGCGTGACCTTTGTTTCCTTGTATTCGTTAATCTGCAGCAGTTGTACGTAAGTTTCGGTAGTTTGTACGTCATCTACGGTGATGTCACATTCGTCGACATCCAGGAGGGATAATGTAGTAACATTGAGTGATCGGGACCCTCAATCATAGCCAATTAGGGACTCCGTGAAAGGGCAACATATCCAAAACATAGCGAGGATTCTTAATGGTGACATCTCTCGGGGATCTTATTAAATTATTTTCTGAAAAAGGGAGTATGTCCTTAAGATATGGTAAATCATATATAATATGTATACAAATGGATTTTTTTTTTTTTTTTAGAAATTCTCTTTCTCAGTTTTCTTCTTTTCTCCCCTTTAAATGATATATAGATATATATATATAATTTTTTTTCTTTTTTTTCTTTTCATGCCTCTAAGTTATGTTCTACGGCCACTGGAGGTTCTCTAGGGCTAGAGTAAGTCATGGAAATAGATCTTAGTTGTAAAACTTCCCGTGGTGAGCCTTGCAATTGGTCGTAATTGGGGATAGGAGGAGGGGGAATTTCCTGATATAGGTGCTCTTTGATAGCGGTACGTTGGAGATTCTGTTTATACTGGGTTTGGATTTTATGAACGAGGTCCGGTCCCAATAATATGATTTCGGGTCTGGGTATTGTTTTTTTGTTTCTATTCCAAATTATTATAATTACTGTAACAACTACCAGGGTTAGACTACTAATAACGATCACGCGTGAAATGGTAGGGTTAGTGTTATTTAAACCCAGGCTCGAAAGGGTGGGGGTTTGACAAGGGAGAGTTAAGGTGTTAACGTTTCTCCGTGAGGTTCTAGCCGTGACTCTGGAGTGCGTAAAAAATATCCGAGGCCTAGACGGAGGATGCCGATGCCGTGGAGTGTCAGGTTTTCCTCCGAGGTGTTTAGGCAATATAGGGTCACCCGAGAATATCTAAGTACGGAATAGATCCAATCACGTGTCCCGTATAACTGAGTATAGGATGGTTTATCAGAATCAAGTATGGTAGTAGAACAGTTATGAGGAGTTTGGGGCAACTCAGTTTTAAAAATTTCGTATTCACAAGAACGGTGGAGTGGGTTGACTTTTCCGGTACAATAGATCTCAAGGCTTGTATGATGACAATCGTCCAAGTTTTCTAAAAGGATGTGGTGTTCGGATTGGCAGTCTGTGGCTATATAATTACTTTTGGTTTGAATTTTTATAAATTGGTCATGGGAGTATGGCATCGGTATAGAGTACATTTGGAATAAAGAATATTCGTGACGGCTATAGGCTGGGAAATTGTAGAATACCTTCAAACGTTAGTCTTCAGTAAAAACACGAATTTCAGCAGGGTGCGCTAGGGAGGACAACGGTATTATTGTAGTCGGGTATCGCTTTTGAATATTAGTTTCTATGATTCCGGAGAAAGGTTCGTTTAATAGGTATTGATTCGTTTCTCCGCGGCTTGCTGAATCTATAATTCCTAGCACCTGATAATATATTCGATTGTGTAGCTTCAGTTTATCGAGTTCTAGTCCAATCCAAGATTGGATTAAGTCGTCAGCAATAGAGCTGTCCGAGGTATGTGAAAGTGCTTTTCTTTGGTTGGAGATATTTGCGCGAAATAGGGCTACTCTCCGTAAGGGTGATATTTCTGAGGATTCGTGGGTAATTTCTAGAAGGGACACCTCGATCCGACCTATCCAATGTTCTGAAGCGAATCAAACTCGATTGCGATACTGGAAATATAGGCCTGGATTTGGAGGTAAAGGGGTGATGGATGTTTGGCTTAGAGTCACGGCTAGATTGGTTATAAGTATCCAACCCTTCAGCATTCTCTCTTTTTTTTCTCCTTCTTTTTCACCTGTAAATGAAAGTAAAATTTGAGTGAGGGTAATTATTTCCCTTTCTTTTCCTTGTTTTTTGTCATCGCGTCTGGTACGATATGAGAGATTCTTAAACGGTTGGAGTGAACGATTTTACTAGCTTTAGACGTTTGTATTCTAACATTGTGGTTCCCTAAAACTTCTAATACCTTATGAGGTCCAGTGTAATGGTCCCCAAACTTCCCGGGTTTTGGGCCGACTAATAAGTAGACGAAATTCCCTACTTTAAAGTTGATAGGGTTTATTTTGCGATCATAATATCCCTTCGATTTATATTTTGAATCTATCAAATTCTCGTAAGCTAGAGTTCGTATTCCCGTTAGTCTAGTAATAAGGTCTACTATATAAACTTTATAAGTGGGTAACATATCACCCTCACGTAGGGGTTCCTGGGATGGAAGCCGGGCAAGTCGCCCGAAAACTACTTCGTAGGGGGTGTGTTTCGTGCTTTCCTGTACTCCGGAGTTATAATTCAACATAGCTATATCCGTACGAAAGGCAAAGGTGGAATAAAGGTAACAGAAAAGCTCAAAATTTCATCTTTCAACTCATCGACTTACAAGAGACCGCAGTTCCTGAGTGTTTTGTGTGACTGTTATGGCGACGAAAGAGCGTAGAAAAGGACAAGAATTTTGATTTGCCTTCATCCAAGTAATTAAAATCAAACTTATCCGTGAACGGTTAAATATCGTAATCAGAAAATCAAACAAGAAAGTTTCTCAAAACAATTATTTACAATATATACTAGATAATTTCTTTCAGCACTTGAGCGGAGTGATCTATCATTTTGCGTCTAAACAATAATGATCAGATGAAAATAGGTTCACCATTTTCGGGAATTGAGTGATGATAGCTTTATTGGGTGAACTCTGGAAAAATGTTATTTTCGGGAAAAAAAAAAATAGAATTGACGTGTGATGAATTCAATCCAGTTTTCACGGTCTAAAAATTTTCCATTAAACTGTTGCACTTTTGACCTGAATAACTCCTTCATGGCTTGTGCGATCATGTTTAGTTTTTTTTTGTTTAGTAATTTTCCTTTTAGAGCGTACTCTGTTTCATCTCCGTCAGTCTAATTCAAGAGCTTTGAGCCATTTAGACAACCTTTCGCTTACCAGAAACTTCCTGTAATTTTACTCCATCATTATGCAATATGAACAACTAATGATAATAAGAAGAAGCAGATGTCTCTCTTTAACTTCTCTACTTCTGGGAAGTTGATTAGTCATTATTTTCCATCAAGTGTCACGAACTTTTCAATCCATCCATTTTTCTTTGTGAAAGTAGGATAATGGATTTCAACCGTTCTTTCACCATATAGTACGATAAGAACAAAAAAATTTTTACGTCTCTCCAAAATCTAACTCTACTATACACTTTATACACGATGAAAACTCACTTCAAAACAAGAAGTTTCAAATGCCAACAGCTGACCATCGCTTAATTATACCTTGTTCTCTATTGTGGCATTTTGCCAGCGTTGCAAGGTTCTCAAAAACTTTCCAGATTTTGGCTCAACTTTGACTGATAGGGTATCCAAATGTCGAAACATGAGTGTTGTTGAAAAATGAAACAGTCAGACATTGCTTTTTGGATTGTCCTTGATTACAAGTTAAAGTGCATGGGAGAAGTTCAAAATGTTTAGGCGATAGTTTCCGATCTTCATCAACCGGAGTTAAGATCAGGAACCACCATGAAAATATTACTTTCAGAAGAACCCGATTCTTTATGCTACCTGTGTACCCTACTACCTTGAAACTCCTTGATTCTGAGGGATTCTTGGAGAGATAAAGATAAATTCAGAATATATGCGAGTGTCCAATCAAGTCAATATATTCATTCTAATGACACCGTACCATTCTGATAATAAAACCATCGATTAATGAATAAATTGAAACCTTAAAGATCAATCAATAACAGTCATAGTGATAAGGATAATAGACTCATAGCTACGTCATATGGGGGTTTCCATGGAACTTTTAACTATTGACCCTCTAAAAAAAAAATTTCTCAACGCACACATTTGAAATGTGTTTCATGTGATCCTTAGACCTCAAAAACATGTGAAAAGAAAAGAGGAAAGAGAAAAAAAAAATTTAAAGTCGTGCCACTCTCTTCCAAGCCGGGGTATCTGGTTCAGAACGACATGTACGGAATTTCACACTTGAAACATTCGTGAATCAACTTCAATCGAATAGATTCGATTCGAAACATTGTCTAGACGATCGATACGGATTATTTTCTTTGACTGATTTGACTTTAAGATGAATTTCATCATCGATTTCTCCGAAATTCGATATAAATTTCCAAAATCAAGTCAAGAGCTATGAGTCTCATTTCAATTCCTCGAATACACTGTGGTGTTATTTTGTTCATATTTCAGCCGTATACCTATGTAAAAATCAAGAAAATCACGATACCATCACATTTAGAGGCTTATTTAGCTTACCATCCGGATTCAAATATTTCTCCTCAGCTTCTCACAGAAATACCGATCGACAATTGCAACTCAAAACAGTGCGGTTATATCCCTTTTGTGATAAAAAAAAAAAGAGAGAGCACAAGGTCCCAACCCTGTGCTTTGCGTCTCCTGAGTATGACATCAAAAAATGACCATTTTGAGAGCCAGTGGCGCGATAACTTTATGAGCTTTGGAGCTTAATAAAATTTGTCCGAATCATCGCACACTCACAAACCAAACAGGATTCGATTCGTCTTCTTTTCAACTTCGGAAACTTCTTGCTAATTTCCGTGACACAGGGTATTTCATCAATTTTGTAAACAATAGCCAGAAAAGTTTTCCCACAAAACTCGGTTATATCGATGAATGAGAGCTAATATCATAGCCAAATCAGCGCACACCTCTGAATCAAAGATTTTCTCAAAATGTGAGATTAGTAGATGGATATATCATTCCACGGAAGTAGTTGAGGCCTAGGTATTTTGGTTACAGCCTTATCAATTCAAAAAAAAAAATCGCGATGGTACGTTTGTAAACTACCCAAAAATCGACTTTTGCGGTCTGCTGTTATATGTATATAACCCATAATCCTTGGAAGGGTCAAGTCAAATCACTTGAATGATCACTCTTGATACGGTGGCTTGTACAGTAAATATGTTTTGTGACTTGAGAGAATGAAAACGACAGATTCGAACCTGCGATATGATAAAATCATTTCTGCTCATATTGGTTGATGTTAACTAAATTCAGAGAGACAGTTGCGAAGGCCGAAGGCATAGTTTCACTTCCAAAGTTTTGACTATTTCATGATATCTCTATTCAATTCATTCACAATCATATTTTTTCCATTCGATAAGACATCGCATGCATCGAAACATTTGTTCCTCGCATATAATCCACAAAAATTAATTCTCCTTGGAACAGTGTATTGAGTACAATCCTATGGAAAAAGGCGGGTGTGTAATGATAAAGCTATGCCGATGTCGAGCATCAAAGTGAAGTCAATATCTGTAAGATTAAACTATTTCGGTGTTTTTGAGAAAATATTCATTTGTCCTCGAATCTCTCAATCGTTAAAGAGATTGGTGGATAATGGTAGGAAATTCTTCTGGATCAACGAAGACGAGTTTATAAATGAACCAATAGTTACCGTCTGGCGACTTCACAGGGAATCGACTAATTTGCGAGTCTGTAATGCGTGAACATCATATCGTCGCCATCGCAAACAAACGGAATAGACATGCGAAAAAGTATAAAATTGCGACACAACTAATCACTAAATGGCCTTAGAAGACTTTTCAGAATAATCTCGTGCGTTATTGAATAAATAGCAAGAATATTCTATCCTAATGGAACTGTGAGTGCGAATACGTCTATGTTAGCAGCATCGTGAGAGAACTGCGTTGCCTTTTCAGCATTAAAATGTCTCAATCCTGTTGAAGGGATTCGAGCGTTTTCATTTGATTTCGCATAACGCACTCATACAAGAAGACGTCATGGGCATTTGAAAAGTTAGAGCGTATTAAAGTACATTCCTATGCAAACTGCCAGCCATACTCTACTCCCGCACTCTATCTGAGATCGCTTAGCAGAGATTTGCGAACACGTTTCGTCGTTTCGACATTCTGCGAAGGTCGAGAAATGTATTCGCAAATCCCCGACTACTGTTATAAACTTAAATAATAGATTTAGCCGACGAATTCTCCGCGGGCTGCGTGTAATAAGAGTTGCGACGAGGCATGGCTGAGCAGAACGAAATCTTAATTAAATCAATCATGTAATAAAGAGAAATAATGGGACGATGATGTTATCAACGTATTATAGAGAGACACGAGGAAACGTTCGAAGCTTGATGAGCAGAAACACAAATCTAGCTAAGAATCCATCAAGATTTGTCAACAATTTCTCCTCTTCTGAATGGTGATATAATAACTATTGATTGTACGGAATCGATGGTAAGCTAAGATAAGTTGTACATACTTGAGCAACAACGCTTTGAAAAAATATTTGTTTTAAAAGAAATTTCTACTCGAGTTTTATGTGATTTTGGTTCAACACAGCATGTTTTCCTTTACTCTGTCAAGGTTCAAGTTCTATTATAATTCCATCTATTCGAACTGCGATTTTTCTTGCTACTCTAAGATGGAGAATACCTCATTTACGCTCCCAGAAGAGCGTTATCACGTCTTTCGAGATAAACTCGAGCAAGCTAAGCATTATGAGTTATTTGAACTCTTGGGCAACTTTGAAAGAGAATATTCATGGTCTGACTCTAACTCGCTGAAAAATTCAAATGAGAACCAGATTAAAATTAACGAGAATAAGCACTAGTCAAGTCGGGGTTTGATATGTCAAAGCTAGTCATGAGAGTCATATGAATTGGTCAAAAATATTTCCCTTAGTTATTTTCCATCTCTGAGCAAGAGTTTACCAAAAACTTTCTACTCGACCTCAATGTAAAACCTCGAAGGCTGCGATTTCGAATCTTTTTGAAGTTATTTTTTTGTTGTATTATCTTACATCTGGCATCAACTGCGCCAAAACTTTTAATGGACGCAAGACACTGAAATACGTGAGCCTCAAATCATACATTCAATCGTTAAATCTTACTCTGCACATGCAAGTTGATACAAAGAGACACTGTAGTCACTCACTGATGAAACTCGCACTGATATCGTTATTCTGATTAGTATAAAAGCTATACGATTCAATATCAATCCGATATCTTCTTAATACTTCCCATTAGAAAGAAAATGAGCGCAAGAAGTTATCACCTATAACTCGGATTTACTCTAACCCTACTGTAGAATCCCTGTATCAAACTTAAACTTCTCAATTGCGAATAAATAATAGATTGTTCAAAAAAAATTTTTTTTTTGCGCACATTACTACTAATGGATGCTGGCTCAACCAAGCAAAAAAAAAGAAGATATGAAATAATTCACACGGTCATATTTGGAAAAGCTATGCGGTGGCCATTTATACAAGCTATTCGGGAGTTTCAATAAAGTTCCCTGAAAACATTGCCAGAACTATCCGGGAGTGTTTGAAAGCTTTCCGGAAAGCTTATGCGGAAACTAATGAAGCTGGAGATTTGAAGATCTCCGGGGAACTCCCCAATAATAACCTTGCCCGCTGGGTTACAAAGTATTATTTGTCAATCATGTCTGTTTTTCATGCTGAATTTTCTAGAACTTTTCGAATGCTGAAAATCTGAAACTTATTATCGGAAATCATTGAAAACTCCATCAAAAATGAAATACATATGTTGCACAGTGGAGGAATTTCAAACCCGAATTTAGCAGGGAGCTTTTTTTTCACTATAGCACAAATTCAGAAAGAACCATCAGAAAATCGAGAAGAGATTATATTCCATCATTTACTCACTTGCAAAGTACTTCTATTAAGGGCTAAAATTCTTGCGGCAAGGTACTTCTGTCGTATATTGTTGAATGGGCTAGCAATTTTTGAAGTGATCCCGTCAAATAGTGTGGCGAGACTGATACGGCAGAGAGTATCTCGATGTAGGCTTATGCTATCATAGTTTCGAGTTATCGGAATTTTAATGAATATTTTACGAGTGAGATAAGCTGTCTATTTTACTGACTCGTGACAAATTGGGCCGGATCTTGTTAAAAAGAATTTTATTTTCTATTGATATATCTTTCGAATTTAGCGGCAACTTTGGGTTAAAGATCTGAGCAAATTTTTGTGCGAATTTTGTATTGATATTCTATTAAATTTGTACGAAGTTTGGTTAAGCGTTTCACGGTATTTGATCGAATCTAGGTGCTGAATTTGAACGGATCTTCTGCGAATTTAATAAGATATTTTCCCCAATTTTGTGCGAATTTTGTAATTGATACTTTTGCTAAATTTGGTACGGAGTTTTTGCGAAAGTTGAGCTGAATCTGGTTATAATATCTCGCTAAACTTGGACGAACTTGACGAAATCTTTTGCGAAATTTGAGCTGAATCTGGTTACTGAGTCTGAACGAATTTTGTGTTGATACTGAATTTGAACGAATTTTGATGGAACTATTCTGCGAAATTTGAGCGAATTTTAGTCGAATTTATTGAATCGGTTTACGGATTTTTGACGAAGTCATTTTATGCTTTTTGTTAGTTGATGGACGGGCGAAATTAGAAGATATACGGAATCTTTGCTGCTCTTTCCCCGTTTTTTATTCGCTTTTATTGAACTCGGGCGCGTGGAGACAAGATTTCTTGTCGGGGAACTTCGTGTGAGCGTGTCATTGACACACTTGGGTATTGTTGTGTTGGTGTCGAGGCTCTGAATGCTCTGATGCGCAATTTTACATTGTGTGAACGCAAACGCGGCTTTGTGCGCAGATCGAGGGGAGAAGAGAACAGCAGAGAAAGAATCTATAAGGTGTCACAACTCACAGCTGTGAGCAGATCAGCCGATCAGCCGGAGATGCTGAGAGATCCTCGCTATCTTTCTAATTTGCACTAATAAATGATCATCAGTGATTACGGTAAAAAGCAATGCTCTCGCCCGCCGGCCTGGCCGAGCTGCCCTCTTATTGTTGCTGCACGCCGCGAAAATTACATACCCATAACCTCTACGATTGTTCACCGCGTGATATGATGCTGTTGCAGGTTGCAGCTCAGTGCAGATATTTTGTGTGATGAAGTGATTTCATTAATGTGTTCCAGTTCTGGATCTATCCTGCGATGACTCTCATCTTCATCAATTTGTAGATGAATTTGTGAACAGTGTCAAAGCAGGTGATTGAGAAGAGTATTAGAAACAAATGTTCAGACCAGTAGAATTACTGACAGGTGATTGATGGTTCTATATTTTTTCATAGCTGTGAGGAGCTAAATTTTCTAGTACGCAATCAAGTTTTGCATACGGTGGAGGAATCAAGTCACAGTTTTGATCAAGCAGTAACAGAGTGATGAATTATATTTCATGGGACACTGTGTGTCAATTGATTAGTAACTGCCATCAATCTCTCTCCTAAATGTTGATTAGGTATGCCATTGCTCAGAATTTCAGATTAGTGACTAAATAGACCACTTTTGTTGTGAACATTAGTTGCAATAGTTCCATGCGTATCAAGTGCTTGTTCGTTTACACTCCTAAGGATGCTTTCTAGCACTGCCACATCCATTACAAAAATTTAGCAGTCATTTTCAACTAAATTCCACCACTCCAATGGTTTCTGTGTAGATGTTTACAATTCTGCAACACTAATAACAAAGTATTAGTGTGGTATCAGCATAGAGGGCTCAAGGATCATTCAGTTTCTTACAAGCACAAAGCATCGCTCGACTAATTTGAATAAGCAGATATCCCTATCTACGATTGATCTCCGACTTGTGAACTGTTGTGGAATACTCATTGATAGAGATGTACTCATGTTGTCAATAAGCTATACAGCCTCCTGAATTTGATTTGCCAATAACTTGGCATTCATCACAAAGTTACCGGTTTGCTATACATGACAGGAGGCATAATTTGGGATCAACCGTGGCTGATCGCTCTACTCCTGACTAATCCATTTGTACTCGACAGCCCTTCTTATCCCAATACTTATGCAGAAATGGATACATCTCTTCATTATAATCAGCCAGAGAAATTTCAAAGATTATCCAAAGCTTTAGCCTGATATTAAATTTTTTGAATTATGGTCCATTTTAAATTATTAGATATGAACTAAAAATATGAAAATAAAATAATTTAAAAAAATAATTTTAAAAATTCGCTTTTATGAACATAATAGCAACGCAAAATGTGAAAATAATCTTGAATCTCCTTTCTGCATCTAGCATAGATGTTGGCTAAGTTTACTGACTTACATGCTCCAAGATGTTCATGATTTTATGAATAAATATGATAAAAGCGTGGGTTACATCATGAAGACTAATGTTGATGAATCAAGTTTATAACCCACGCTTTTGTCATATTTATTCATAAAATCATGAACATCTTGGAGCATGTAAGTCAGTAAACTTAGCCAACATCTATGCTAGATGCAGAAAGGAGATTCAAGATTATTTTCACATTTTGCGTTGCTATTATGTTCATAAAAGCGAATTTTTAAAATTATTTTTTTTAATTATTTTATTAGTTAGGTGAAAGGGGAACAATGGATCATGGTGATCAGGGAGAAACTGTATGATCGAAAATCAAGATTGCTTATCCCCTCCTCGGGCCTCCATCGTGACAGTCGTAGCTGGGCGCTCGTACTTAGTTGAAAATTTGGTTTGGGTCTTGATTACTCTAATAACCCGGGTTTCATATATCTGGATTTTCGTTCATATAGATGAGGAATAGGGAAATGGTGGGGGAGAAATTACGGGTATGGCTCGACCCAGAATATAATAGATTGAAATGTTTATTGATTACTTACATCTGAAGAGGTTATTGCTGCTTCGACGACTGGGGAGAGAGAGAGTTTGCGTATTCCATTTTGGCATTTACATACTGTTTTTGCAAGAAATTCTGCCCGTTTTTTGAGGGGTGTCGGAGGGGGTAGGAGATTACATCCTTGTTATAATGAACGGTGAATCATTGTTAAAAAGCCTATAAAAATTTGCAAAACTCTGTCTTTCCTCGTGCCGGGTAAATAGTTATCAAATTAATTGGGTATTCTTAGCCTAATGATTAAATGATTTTCGGTCCAGCAGGGCCAAATTTAATGACTACGGGGGTCATTCGAGTTTATACACGTGGGTTTAACCTCGTGACAAAAAAAAGGAAAACTTATCAAATTAATTGGATATTCTTAGCCTAAAGATTACATATTTTTCGGTCGAGCAGAGTTGGAAAAATAGGCCAAAATGAAATGACTACAGGGGTCATTCGAGTCCATGCGCGTGGTTTCAACCTCGTGCCGTTTTAGACCTTGGTGATGTCCGGTCGGACCTCATTAGTTGATGGGCCTTTGCTCGACTTATTCTTATCGGCAAGCAATATAATTATAATGTGGCGCATTGCCTATCAATATTTGGTCCGCATCATTAACATAAGAAAAGATCAAATATCGATGTCCGTTGCATACCTGCGGACGTCACACACAAACTAGCGGTATTGCCTCGCGCTGCTCGGCCTGTAAATGTTTCGGATGGGCGTATTGACTCCTGCAAATGCTCGCAAATCAAATGAAATAAGTTTTTAGAAGGAACACCCTGATGTAAGAATCAAACGTATATCGTATTAAGTAAATTCTCACAGAATCAACTTGAATTTGTTCAATTGAGGCATTTTTGAAAACTTATACCCTGGTCCAACTGAAACATATTCGGGCAGTACACCACGAACTTATTCTTTGGTCTACGGTTACTTCAAGAAGGAATCTTGGATATAAGGAATGTTGCGGGATAAATGATCATTATAATTAAAGTTAGTTAAATTTGTAGTGATCCGTGATTTTAGCAGGTATGATCCGATCGTGGAAATTCTACAAAGCTTTTTTCAAGACCTCTATGTTCCTCTCCTCAAAGTCTTTTATACGCTCTTTCCAGCCTGAGAAACGAGCTTAAGAAGAGAACTTCTGATGACATGAGTTGCTCATGAAGATACCGATTTATACAAGTGTTCCATTCGCTCTTACTCTCTTCTAGCGTAAAAACATTTCAAAAAACATTTCGGCATATCATCATCGACGTGAAATATTCTTATCTTTCAGAAAATGTCATCACATTTGGGATCGCATGTGACCTGGAGGAGCTATCTTCCATTAAGTCTTTTTTTCCGAGTGGAGGCTGAAGAAGTGCTACTAACAAAGGGGACCCACGAAGTGCGGGTCACCAAATCTCACCAAACTTTTTTCACAGTCTCGTATCACCTAATATATGAAGAATCCAGAGTAACAGAGCTACAACGAGAAATGTTAACATTGCCAGTATATATATATATACTCTCAGCATCAATCAGCTAATATATAGCTGGAATATCAGCTATTTCTCCCATGGGTCGTCAAACTGCTGATCAAATCAGCGAACACTAAAATCACGCTTAGATCAATAATTCTAGTGAGAAAACTCCACGAACCCTGGTTCTGATATCGACATAAACACATTAGCGACCTTTCCAGACCAAGTCACGACGGACTAAGGCGTATTCGTTCGATATTTACTCATTTCGAGCCTTGAGAGGTCTTATGAAGCTGATTATAATCAGCTATAAATCAGTGACTGTAGCTGAAAATCAGCTAATGTAGCTGAAATTCAGCTACAGTAGCTATTCTTGTCAGTAAAAAACCGTCGACTGAAATATCAGCTTATAATAGCCGATTCAGTCAGCTAACATAGCTGGAATCTCAGCTAACTGTTCCAGGACTAGTTTTGCCTTATATTTTTGTTACGCAATAAAAATCGATTTGGAATATCAAGAATTCGCAAATGAACCTCATTTTATTCATACTTCTTTTTAAATTGATCTTTCTTTCGATCCAGGTGGCCCACTTTCGATCTAGGTGGCTTACTTTCGATCCAGGTGGCCCACTTTTGATCAACGTAGCCCACTTTCGATCTAGGTGGCCCACTCTCGATACAGATGGCTCACTTAGGATAGAGGTGGCCCACTTTCGATCCAGGTGGCCCGCTTTTGATCTAGGTGGCCCATTTTTGATCCAGGTGGCCCACTTTTGATCTAGGTGACCCACTCTCGGTACAGGTCGCTTACTTACGTACAGGTGGCCCACTTTTGATCCAGGTGGCCCACTTTCGATCTAGGTGGCCCACTTTCGATACAGGTGGCCCACTCTCGATACAGGTGGCTCACTTACGATACAGGTGGCCCACTTTTGATCCAGGTGGCCCACTTTCGATCTGGGTGGCGCACTTTCGATGCAGGTGCCCCTCTTTAGACGCATTACTTGGGACTTAGAAATCGGGTAATCAAATGGATCCCACTGCACTGTACGAACGATTCTAGAATACCAGAGCCAAATATTCATCACGTGACACCCAGTGCGCAGGACAAAACATTCCTGAACGGTGTATATCATCGTTCATCATCCTCTGTATTAGCTGTTTCAATCAGTGGAAATCCGTTCACGTTAGCTGACGAAATCAGCTATCACTAGCTGATTTTCAGCTACCCTAGCTGATCTGCGCTGAGAGAGTATATCACTTTTCAACATCGGCCATTATGGGCAATGCTAATGTCATAGGCTGTAACTTCGGACGAAGGACCCATTTGACGGAGTTACCCTGGATTCTTCATATTCTAGGTGGTACAAGACTGTGAAAAAAGTCTGGTGAGTTTTGGTGACTCGCAATTCGCAGGTCCCCCTTGTAAGTCCCTTTTGAGCAAAAATCTGATAGCATTCTCCAAAAGATGACATCATTTTACGTGAAAATTACGTGTTATGAAATTTTTCCATGCGTTTTCGCACTAGAAGAAAGCAAGAGCAAATATAACAGTTATGTGATACGGTATCTCCGTAAGCGGCTCATGCGATAGGAATTTCCCTTCTCAAGATCGTTATTCGGGCTGGCAAGGTCGTACAGGGGACTTTTGAAAAAGGAACATGAAAATCTTGATAAAAGCTACAGAATTTCGTTAGAAGTTTTTACGATCAGATCATATCCGTCAAAACTACAGGTATTCAACTGAGAAAATAAGAGTTGTTATTTCGTCATCCCGTAAGCCCCAATTAAAAGCACAAAAAGAATATTCTGAACACAGGAATCAATAGATTATTTTTGATCTTCAATTTTCTTTTTCCTAAATATTTATACGACAGAGTGGATCAGAGTAATCGTTCATTCACTGAAGTTATCTATGATCCATTCTTTTTCGACCGTAATGCGGAAAGAAGTCGTAACTACATTTTTGAAAATGGCCTTCATAAGTGTTTTTCATTCATAGTATCGACTCAAAATCATACCTGGAATCATCTCCAAAGGACATTTCCGAGGCCTGAAGTGAGAACTAAAGAAAATACAGTGATTACACGAAAGTTAGAAGTTTCTGAGATTTGCCCATATCCCTATTACACACTCTCTCACATTACCGAATTCTCAAAGTCATTGTTTCGTCAATGCGCTACTTCTAGCCGAATATTTAAGTTTCTGGTGTTATAAGTATCCCTGCCTAAACGAACAATTTGGCACTATTTTTACGATCCTGTTACTAAAGTTATTACTACGATGGCTAACCCCATCCTCAGCCCAATTTTTGAAAAAGCGGTTTTCGATGTAAAATTCGACGGGAAATCAAACTATCAAATTTGGGATAAAATAAGGCACGAGGCTAGAAAACTAGGTTTTTCTGAAAGAAACCACTTTTTTGAGGTTATGTTCACCTTTAACGGATCTAAGAGTATTTTCTTCGTAATATTCAGCTCATTTCACGTCAAATTATGTGTCTTGGATACTCTATTCATCTGTTTTTATATAAGTGAAAATTCAATCGAAAAATCGAATTTTTTACAAATTTCAAAAACGACAATAAAGCGCCAAACTCACACGGATGACTGCCAGGACCTAAGAATCGTGCTCATGTACCTAAAGTTACAGAAAAATCCCCGCCCTCCCCCCCCCCGACACAAAACCTGGCGATATTGATAAGAATGACTCCTATCTTTGTAATTTACCATGAAATTTCAAAGAATCAACGAACTCATGTCAAGAAAAAACAGGTGAGTCAGACTTTTTGCAACTACGGCGAACTAAGAACATTAAGATTAGTTATTCTGGAATTCTACACGAATTTGAGAAAACGGAATGATAAAAAAAATTTTTGGAAAACTTTGTGCAATTACAAGAATACGAGAATAGGAAGGATCTCCTTCGTCGTCATGATTTTTTAGAAGAATGTTTCATAAATTCTCATATTGCAGCATATTTTATTGTGGTTCTTATGATCAAATAGTGACGCGATTTCTGACATCATTACACTATCATATTGATGCTTCCTCTTGACCGAAATAAAACGAGAGAAGGAACATCAAACGTGACAATCAGTTAAAAACTCAAACCACTCATTGGGATGCACTCTCACATCACCACGCGATCTCCTTCATTCTCCTGCCACAACAACAACTGAACGCCGGACACGGTGGTCCTGAACCAAGTCTATCCCCCGCTGACGACAGCAAGTGAGATTCTTGTTAGATATGGTTTGGGACATCTGTGGGATCACAACCTACTAAGAGTCAAAATCGCCTCTCGGGCCGTTCGTTAAAAAAGGCGAAAAAACGTGTTTTTTCGATGATTTCCCCTTTTTCTCCCTCAAAAACTCGAAAGGAACGCATTTTATCGAAAAATATGTGGAGCAACTTTTCGTAGAACTTGAAACGATGAACAAAAAAGGTCTACACACATTTTTCCGTACAAGACCTCCTGTTCCTGTAATGAACGTATTTCGTCTGAGACTCGTATTTTATCTGTCATTTTTCACAGTTTCAACCCCATAACTCGAATTGAACACATTTTATCGAATAATATGTACATTTAATATTTGTAGACCTTCAAACGATGAACAAGAAACATATGTACATATTCTTTCATGTAAGGCCTCCTGTTTCTAATACGAGTCTCAGACGAAAATACGTTTATTACGGGAACGAGCGACCTTGTATCGAAAAATGTGTTCACGCCTTTTTGATTCATTTTTCAAAGATCTACAAGAAATGACTGTACACTCCTTCCGATAAAATGCGGTCCCTTTGAGTTATGGAGTCAAAACCGAGGAAAATGACAGATGAAATACGAGTTTTAGACGAAAATACGTTTATTACAGGATCAGGAGGTCTTATATGGGAAAATGTGTAAGGACCTTTTTTGTTCATCATTTTAAGTTCTACAAATAGTTGCTCCACAAATTTTTGGATAAAATGCGTCCCTTTCGAGTTTTTGAGGGTGAAAAAGGGAAAAACATCGAAAAAACACGTTTTTCCGATCTTTTTAAAAAACGTCCCAAGTGGCGATTTTGATTCTTAATAGGTTGTGACCCCACAGATGTCCCGAACCATATCCAACGAGAATCCTACTTGCTGTTGTCAGCGGAGGCTATACTTGGTTCAGGACCACCGTGCGGAGAATATTATACGACGCAATAAATTGAACCAAATGAATGGAAGAAAACGCTTACAAAGGAAAGTCCAACGTTGCGAAACACGCATCCTGATGAAACTCTGGGAATCATATAATTTGGTGCAAAATAAAGGTATTTCCAAAAATTTGATCCCATGGGCCTTCTACTCTGAAATACAGCTATGAGAATCAACATTGCCAATATAGGCCCATAATCAAAGTTGTTTGTATAGATATACTAACAGTGCTACCCCTCTTAGGCGTATCTCGGGATAAGAGGCCCATGGGACTGAATCTTTTCAGATACCTTTATTCCTCACCAAATCAAGATGGAGTCCAGAGTTGGAAACGAATCCAGAACCCGCAAGGTTGGACCTCCCCTTATTAGTAGTAAAACTTTCGTGCCACTCCTCAGTAATCAGTAAAACCCCATGAATAAACAAGCATGTCAAAAAAATTATACGGCGCAATAATTAATGGAGAAAAGGAGCTAATAGAAGATGCACGTTCTCGCGCAAGCCTACGATTGGAATTTAAGTCTTGCCGCAACTCTACGTTCGCGCCGCGGAAGATGAAGCCTCTCAACAATTGAAGAAACGTGGGGAACCGATAGTGATACAAGGTCCCCATGCAGCTTGCAGTAAGTCTGTCGTTCCCGTCGCAACAACACACGCCTGCTCGAACCAGTCATCAAGAGTAGTGGCGATGGACTACGATGATTCATCCACCGAGTTATTTGAAAAGGAGTCAACACGAGAGCACGTGAGTAACAAATTCAATATCTATATATAATTAGCCAATTTTAGCCTAAGAATTCTTAGTTTTAATACCCCGTATCGCACGTGTTCCATTATCTCGAGACTTTTCTATCAAAACTGAACGTATCATAAAATTGTGTAAGAAAACGAAAATATCGAACTCTATTCGGTTCCAACTGTCTAAAAACATGATTGATACATGTTTTGCCAATTTTACGCGATTTTGAGTGGTTAAGTGCATGGAGAATGGGAATTTTCAAATTTTTGCGCGATTTCGCTAAAAAAATACCACACCACACTTTTACGAGTTGCAACAGCACATAATGCCTTGGCTCATGTGGGAGTTGGGTTTCATATTCCCGGGTGCAACAGAGTGTGACTCCCTGTTGCCCAGCTATTGTAAAACAACAACACAACACTGACACTAATCTTCTGAAACATGTTGCTGGATTTCCTCTGATCTGAGCATCGCTCTGGCCCCGACTTTGGGAGCCCAGATCGACGTGTCAGTCTCATCTGATCGTGTCTCCTTCAACCTCTGTGATGAAGAATTGAATTTTTACTCTGAAAATGAAACACTCCCCAGTTTCAACTGGATCTCACATCATTAACAAAAAACGAGGATGATGAATATTAAAATCATTCCATAAAATCAAAGATTTCTCAAAAACTCAAATCTTTCAACGTAAATACTTAAAAAATAGTATGGAAACGAAGAGATTCCCTCAAGTAATTTTGTAACAATTGCTCTTGATGATCGCGTATCAGAGACGATCACAATACATCAATTCAATTCTCCCCTCACGGATGCATTGGTCGAATGATATCGGATCCATTCACAAACGTCATCTGGTATGCTCCAGACGTTACCATTGCTCAATCTAAATGATCGATTCCTGAATCTAATGCAGATCAGTTAAATCATGAACTGGTGAGAAGAACTCTCTCAACCACTACCCCAAGTGAAATGACGCCCTCTAAAGTGAGCATACAATCTTCAATTGAGCATTCTTTCAATCTCATGTTGAAACATATTCTATTCATCATGAGATTCATACAAATTTTCAAAAAGAGCATAAATCAAATTTTTTCATATATTGAGAGATTTCAAGTACTGATTCCTGCTCAACTTCATCCCATTCGGAGTCGTTTAGAAAAATAGATATGAATCCACTATCACTTGACGAAGTAAAATCATTGTCCCAATTTCATCAAATAGTAAAAGCATTCACACGATCTTCATCAACAGTATCTAATTTGAAGCTTCTCTGATGACATATAAATTCATCGCATCCTCGTCATACTTACTCAAAACTACCAAACCACACTTTTACAAGTTGCAACAGCGTCACGTAATGCCTTGGCTCATATGGGAGTTGGGTTTCTCATTCCCGAGTGCGACAGAGTGTGACTCTCTGTTGCTCAGCTTTGTAAAAAAACAACACATCACTGAGACCACTCTTCTGAAACATGTTGCTGGATTTCCTCTGATCTGAGCATCGCTCTGGCCCCGACACCGGGAGCCCAGATCGACGTGTCAGTCTCATCTGATCATGTCTCCTTCAACCTCTGTGATGAAGAGTTACATCTTCACTCTGAACATGAAACACTTCCCAGTTTCAACTCAATCTCACATCATAAACAAAAAGCGAGGATGATGAATATTAAAATCATTCCATCGAATCAAAGTCTTCTCAAAAATTCAAATCTCCCGACGTAAATGCTAAAAAATAGTATGAAAACAAAGAGCTTCCCTGATTAGTGAATTTTCAACAATTGCTCTTGATGATCGCGTATCAGAGGCCATCACAATAGATCAACTCAATCCCCCCCCCCCCACAACAACATTGATCAAATGATATTGGATTCATTCAGAAAAGTCATTTTGAATGCTCTATACGATACCAACATCGTTCCTGAACGTGAATAATCGATTCCTAAATCTTATGAAAATTACTCAAACCATAAACTGGTAAAGAGAGTTCTCCCAACCACTCCCCCATATAAAATAGCGTCCTCTAATATCAGCATGCGAGATAGACGTAAACCGCCTCTGACTTCATATTTTCATGAGTTCGAATTCCAAAAAAAACGTTTAATTTCTCCTACAAATAGGAATAAATTCGAAAACTTCAAAGTATTACGTAGTTTTACACTCAATATGAGTAGAAATACGAAAATTATCATCTTCAAAGTCAGATCAAAAATTCCTCGAATTCATTCAGAAAAGTTTCAGAAATTTGAAACCCATTCGTATCTATAATATATTCAAAATCAACGAAATAGCAACCTTTCAATCTCTCACATTCCCTCATTTCGTCAGTACCATTCGACTTCATCGTCACTGTATTATCGATTTCATTCAAAATCAAGCAGTATTCATGCGGATCGATCTATCTCTAACACAAGAATAAGAATAAAAACCATTAAATAAAGCAAACTCGAACACCAAAAATACTTCACATCTGAAAGTGACGCGGCCTTGTCAACCGTAAGAAGTTACTCGGCTACCTTCGATGTTGGAAATGGCGGTGTCTCAAATTTTCTGGAACGTTTCACTAAAATACGCCATAAAATGACTCTCAGCATGCACTTAATACGAAAATATTGAGCTTCGTCGATAGGAGACGGAGTTTGCTCTAAGAAAGAGTGCCACATATACGTATTCTGTGCATCCCCGAAACACATCTCAGATGGCGCAGTTGGCTAAGTGTTGTGTCTAGAAAACTCAAAGGTCCAGGTTGGAATCCCCGTATTTCCAAAAATTTTATATCTCAAATCACGTGTTTTCTCAATGTAGCTACGACGCGACGCTTTGCCCATCTAAATCCAAAGACATTGACTTGAGTGTCGAATATGGAGTATGAAAAAAATTTTTTGAAAAATTACTTGAGAAAATTTCAAATTACCTCAGGAATTTCACATGTGAAATTGGCCTGATAAATCGAGTAATATATCAACTGATTTATCAAGTGATTCATCAACTGATTTATCAAGTGATATATCACTTGATATTTTTCGGCAGGGTAATTTACCCATGTCGGCCTGCTCAGGTATACCCGCCCTGAGCCTTGCTACACCACCAGGTAGCGCCATCACACCGGCAGCAACAAGTTAGCAGTGCGTCGTCAGCGCGGCCGTGCATCAACATCCGCTCCGCGATCCTCGTCCTCTGGTGGGCTACCCGGGCTCACCCGCGTCGGCCAGCGGGTCACCGGTGTCATGGGTAACCGCCCACGTGGTGGTGTGATAGTGCGCGGGTGCATTTTCGGCCAGGTTATGCGTGGGTGCAGTCAGCAAGTGCTGCATGCACGCATAACCTCCCACAGTCTAGATGCAGCTGACTCTGGGTTGCTGCGTATGGGCTATGGCAGGCAACGCAGGGTGTGCCGGACCAAGAGCAGCCTCACCACCAGGCCATCAACAGCTGTGCTCGTCTTCGTCATCGTAGTTAACCTGACAAGGGCGCCCCGGTCAGACCGCATCGTCGTCAGCTGGTGCACGCTGGGCGCATCGGTTCGAGTTGAGTGAATGCGGATTTACTCACCAAACCCGGTGCATCAATTGCTGTATTCTGTGATTCACGTGTGTTCACTAGGAGATGAGCGGTGGATGCAACACGGGGTCTGTGGGCACCGGTTGTTGCCACCAAACATCCTCTAGCCGGCCAGGTTCTCTGTGTGCTAGTACACACATATATATCTACGTAGGTAGGTACGTGTGCGAGGGTGTCACCCGGACCCGGGTGACACGCGGGGTGCTCGGGTACACGGTACCTTCGCGTCCGGATGCATCATATGTGCACTGGCGCTCGCTTACCCGGGTAAGCGAGGCCTCGGCCTATCCCCACGGCGATCATCCGACCGTCGGCTGGATAATACGGCTGGGAGTGAGCTCAAGCCTCGTATGCGGGGTCGCGACGGGTTACGGGCCTCGGGTGCACATTTCACGGATTAATTCGTTGTGTATGCCCAGGGTAACCCGCCCTGGGCATCATCTGTCATCTGCAGCAATTGTTGTGGTCCATCTGTCTCCTATGAAGCTGATGACTGCGGTGAAGCTTGGTGCAAGCGTGGTTGCCCGTCTGCAGGCATAACTGCCCCCGCGGCGCCCGGTTGCCTCGGTGTCGTTGTCGTCGCCTCGGGCAGCAGCACCTTGACAAAAAAGAAAAGTATTCTCCTTGAATACTCAGTCTTGAGGCTGCTGCTCGAGGCACGACGAGAGAATTGCCTCCACTTGGCCCCAAAAACCGCTGTGAGGATTTAATCGTCATATACGCCTATCAAAAACATTTACAGGCCGAGCAGCGCGAGGCAAAACCGCTAGTTTATGTATTAAGAGTCGAAATTTGAGCGATTTTCCTCCAAAACCCCCATGGATCAAATTCGATTGGGAGATGAAAGCTGCCAAATTACTGGGCTCTCAGGAATTGGATTCTGTACAACTTGTAGAAAACCGAAATTTGATAAGGTGAATAGTAAAAGAGAAAGCCTGTCCGGTATGAAACAAGACACCCACACACACGCACTAACACGGATAAATGGGCACAAAGATGGGTCTCTGGGAGATTCGGAAGGTCATTGGGAGGAAAAGTGTTACTTACAATTGATAGATTTTGGCGAGAGGAAAAGATGTTGAACGATATATTGGTTTTAATGATAAATTTGATCAAATCTTCGTTGGGGTGAAAACGAAAGCTTTCACATTAGAGAAAGCAACAAAACGGGTTATACCCAACATTCCCCCGTATGATTACCTCGAAAGGCTGTGCGAAAAGATTTTTTTCAACCACTCAAAACGCGTTCATCACGTAAATTTGAGCCGGCAATAGTAGTTTGGACTGGCGAAAGAGCTTCATTTGTAGTTGCGTGGGTATAGGAATGATTGGCTTCCATAGCTTCCGACCACAATGGTGTAAGTCCATTTTTAGTGTCTCTGGCAAATGAGCTTCAAAATGTTCTTGCAATAGTAAATTCGGATTGTTATTTTTAGTGATTATGCTTCATTTATCATGTAAAAAGTGTGTTGTTCGTGACAGTTTTTGCATGAGGCGTAATGGTTTCAATTGTTTACATTCATCTATCAGTTGTTTTGCGATAGAAAATGGACTTATACCGTTCTGGTACCCAAATTTTTTCGAATTTCTTTTCGGATCAGAACGGTATCAGTCCATCATTTTTTCTCGAAGTGAACTCATACCGTTCTGGACCGGGGGAGGTAAAGGGTCGACTCACCTCTCACGATCTTGGACCGTGAAATATCAAAAAAAAAATAGCCGATTTTATTCAACGTAGCAGTCTGAACCAACTTATATTGACTCTTCCACGTCACATTGATTACCCAAAATTCAACCCAATTTCCAGACCACGTTGGTCAAAACGTTCTGGTATCCGAGGTTCGCAATATGAATTCTGAATTATTTTCTCCCAAGTATTCCTCGATCATTCTGAACAGATTGGCTAATACGGAATTTCGACTGTCACTTTCATTCTTGCCGAAAGAATTTTCTCATTTTCCTTTCTATGTCACTGAAAAACTCGTAGAAACTTTCATCAATCTCTCTGAACTCTTGAGGCATTGTTCAACGACCTTGTACAATGAGCCAAGTCTTCCTGGAACCATAACCACCGATTTACTATGACTCTAGGGTTTTTTTTTCACTTGAATTTTGATTTTCCCTCATATGTAATTCGCCATTCTTTCTCCAGATCTCGGAAACGTTTCCAATTATCTGTATGAATTTCTCAAGGATGGCTCCTAATCATATAACGATACACTCAGTCGATATTCAGCTCCACATATTGGAACTTGGGGTCGGAATGGTACGATAACTCAAGACTACAAAGAATATTTCCCAAATAAGTCGAGACGGACGCAAAAAAATTCTTGAATAATGATCAAAGGAGATTACCTAATGGTATCCAAGCATTCTGGATGCATCTGTTTTGACATGTTCGAAAATATTCCTCGAAGTCAAATGTACATTCATCGAAATATAAGTTCCTCGGATTTTGCGACGCATTAGAAACCGAGTCCACAGGCTGTTTTGACCAGAGGAGTCAGATTTCCTTTAGAATCGTAAAAATCTGATTTTTTTCAAAAGTAAAAGAATGCGTTTTGCCAGCTTGATGCATGGCTGATCGATTCCCTGAATGGAGCTAAGATGTTTGCGGAATCAGTCAAATTCTACTGATAGCCAGTTGCTATCAGCAACTGGACGAATAAGCTTGCCACTCGTCAGGAACTGCTTTCGTGTTCAGCAGCTCGAAGTACGTAAGAAATCATAGTTTTTGGCAGACTATAACGAGACGGTATCAGAGCGAAATCAGCAAACTGCTCTTGAGAACTAATAAAAAATCTGCCGTTTATCTGGTTGCGGATTCGGTTCTGATACTCAAACATCTAGAGGAGAGTGGGGCAAAATTGGACGGGAATTGCAGTGGGTTTATCTGACGATACTTGCAGCTAGGCACGCTGTGGGACTTTGGAGTTCAACTATTGAATAGATTTCAAGAAAATTTCCAGACCCCTGGATCTCAGCGTTCATACTTGATATTCTTGAAGTTTGAAAGAAGAGAGCTGTCCCAATTCGCCCCGCGCTTGGGAGCACTTCTGACGAGTTTTGGGGGCAAATTTGGACAGACTCTCGAAATTGAGGTATACGGCAATATTCTCCCTCCTTGCTTCGCGGACTGGGCCTCGGGGGAAGACACACACACACCCAGACGCGAGCGACAGCAGGCGACAGCGGGATAGACTCCCGCTCACCCGCGAGCGAGAGTACGCGATTTTTGCATGTTTCGCTCGCGGTTCCCGAGGCCGCGGTGCATTTAATGCACTTAATGGATGCATCGGACGCTGCAGGGGTGGCACGGTGGCAACAGCCCGGGCCCGCGGACCCGGTGCTGCATCCACATGCCACCCCCAGCTGTCACATCGAGGACTACCCTGCCTCGAGGACGACGCACCAGGAGACACCACACACACACACACGACCCGCACCATGACGCTGCGCCCAAGGAGATGCCGTGAACGGGACAACGATCGCCCTGGATCGCGGAGCACGGAGGTTGTGATGCTGGAACCTTCTCCCCGGGCTGCTGGCCATACGGGCGGTTGCCCCATCTGCTGCAGCCCGGGTGAGCAAGCACGCCGACAGCTTTGTGGTTATGATACTCGCCCAGCACCTGTTGCACACGAGGGCTGTGCACTTGGTGCACTATGCACCCGCGCAATCCCTACACAGCACTAAGGTGGTCCCCCACGGCACTGGGGGTCCATGCACGAACGCGGGTGACCCCCCAGAGGACGGAGACGACGGTGAGCTCGCTTCCGAGGCGGCGAGCAGACAGCTGACTGGTGGACTGGCGGTAGAGGAGATACGGCGGCGCTGTAGACAGGTAAATCCGGGCCACACCCGGGCAGCCGTGGCCACGAAAGAGCAACGGACGAGTACCTGGACAGCGGCCGCTGGGAAAGTTTGGACTTGCGGACGACATTTGCATTAACTTATGTGCATTTACACATGATCTTATGGTAATGGGACGGTGCGCAGTACACATATATAGATATACTGCGGCCATGTGGACTCGGTAACATTACACTGTGGACGACATCGAGTATATATAGATATACTGATGCCATACTGACTCAATATAGGTATATACGGACGTGCGTAAGAGCTATATGAGGTGAAAGCATAGAGTTGCGGCAAGCGCGAGTGCGCGATGCCTCCACGCGTATTTGGGCGGTGCATGCGCGTGAGCAGGACAGAATATTCTCTGGGTGGAGGCATCAGGGACGTAGATACTGCAACTGCTGGACATGAAGCGAACTTCGTAAAATCTGAGCCACAGTATGGCCTGAGTACAGTGTACTGGATTCAAATATTTGGCGCGCTCGGCCGCCAGTTGGTGCTGCTAGTGTTTCGGTTAAACCAGACGGACCAATCAGAGGTTTTCACTTCAAGTGAAGACAAAGGCGCGAACTTGGTGAAGAAGAAGCGGCCATTGTGACAATTGTGGATCAGACATCGTCTCGTGCACACGTATCCTTCTGGTCGTCGCCTTGCCCGCTCTAGTCTGAGCACGTGCCGCGGATCGGGTCACCAGGAGTTCCAGAGTGACTTGAACAATCGGAGTTAGCCAGGATCAGGATAGGAAGCTGCAACTGCTGCCAATAGGGCCTATCTACGAGGATGGCAGAAAATTGCGGTGAGTGACTTTGCTAACTTTGAAGATTCTCTCGTCGCGGATTTTTCGAAGAGCCTCGTGCGTCGCGAGGGAGCAACGTCGTGCTCCCGACCTGGACAGACTCCCTGAGGGCCTGGTGCGCTGGTGCGGAGCTCAGACAGTGTGGACAAGGCACCAGCAGCCCGGAGTAATTACCGCGTCGCGCATAAATTCGGAGCAGTGAATTCAGAAGTGCGGAACTTGGTAAAACTTGTGCGCGCTCGTGGACAAGGCGTCTCGGGGTAGACGCTCGCGTGCTCGGGGATCGCATCGTTGACAGATCTCCCGGAGGAGACGCGCGTGCACCCGGAGTCCTAAGGGATCGAGGATAATTATAAAGTGGACAAGGAGCACGGAGTAGTCGCGCACCTGTTGCTCAGGCGCGAAGGTCAAGCAAGCGTCGGTTGCTCCGAGTCGTCGGAGCATTAGCCACTTGCACGCTTGTCGTTGAGCGAGCGTTGGGACAGAATTTTTGGAGCAAATTGGCGCGTGGAGAATTATCGGAGCAGGGACTGGACAAGCTGCACTGTACGGAGCGCAGGTAAATCTTTCGTGAGTAGAGCGGACAAGAAGTTGGCCTTTCAGTGAAGTGCATTTATTTGTTGTATTTGCAGGAATATTCAGAGACATTTTCACGAGCAGTTATTGATAAGTTTAGAGCCACGCGGACTATTGTCGGGTTGATATTCGCTTGTAGATGAATGTAAATACCGCGTAGAAGCAACGTGAAGAATATAGAGGCCAATTTATTTTCATAATAAATCCGAATTATTATTGCGACTTCGTCCCTCCCCTTTTTGCGATTTTTCAGGTGATTTCACACGGTAAGTGACGCCGTGTTCCAGAGTTGCTGAGTTTGCAGAAGCCATATCGCCATCCGCGCGCGTAGTTCCTGCGTCCTAGGTTAAGAGTCCTGCGTAATAATAAATGAGTTGTGCTGGTAAAAATACCACGCCACAAACTGACGACCATAACAGGTTTCTGCGACTTCTAAAAATTCAATTTGGATTTCTTGTGGACGGAACGCGAAGTGTTGCGACAGTTGAGGCCAGATCGAATTTTCTTCGATACGTTTAGCTTCGAATTTCGCCATTTTGGATGAGATTTGCATGCGCGCGAGGCTCTTCGCGTAGTAGTTAGAGTAGAATAGTGCCCTCTCTCATACCCTGATTGTATTCAAGGTGGATTTTCTTCCCCGATTGTGATTATTAGTAGCCACTCTGCAGCCCTACTGCGTAGGATACCTTGTTAGAGACTAAAAAACAGTCTCGCAAGCTATTTAGCTTGCGTAAAATTACTTTTGATAGCATCTTGCTAAGGTCTAGGACAATTAGTCAATTTTTCATTCTTGAAAAAATTCCAGTGGCCCCTATTGTATGCAGATTGATCCTCCTAGTGCATGCGTGTGGTAGTTTGAAATTACAGTATCCCCAATATCTATTATTTCCCGGTCCTAGTGGATCGAATTTCCAAGTAAGTACCTTATTCCCTGGACAAGGAAATTCTTCGGAATTTCTCCTTCCGTAAATCCTTTTTGGGACTCTGGCAGGGCGATAGATATTTTTCTTGGAACGTGGAATATTAGGAGAGGGTAAATTTTGTGGACAAGACTCAGGGTACTGAGTGTTAGATTTCGTGAAAATTTATTCTTGCTTTTGGGCGATAGTGGGACCAAGGTGATTCGGTTTCCTGATAATAAGGGGGTGTGTAAGCCGTCGCGGGGGTAGCGGGGGACTGGCAAGCCGTTCCTACGCTTACTAGGTGGCCTTGACATTCCAATTTGGGGATTTTCATAGAATGAGAAGCGGTAGACCGCCTGGAAAAGGTAACAAGAAAGCAGAGAAACCCAAACTACCGCTCCCTGGCCTACTCAAGTGTGGGGACCTGGATCCCATTCGACTTTTAGAGCGAGACGATCGTTACCTACGCTTGGCTGAATTAATTTGGCCATTGGAGGGTGCCCAGATCACCGCGCGACTTCAAGCGAAGGGGTTGGACGACAGCGGGACTCGATCGAAAAAACGCGATCGCGGTTAATTAGTTCGGAAATTCGCGACTGTTTTCCGGACGAGGACGTGCCGTGGGACCCGCGGGTGGACGAGGTAGGTGGAGTTGACCCATTCGCTTATCCGGAGAGTTGGCGTCGCCCATCAGTAACCCAACGCGACGAGGCTCGCGTGACTCCTACCGTAACCACGAGTGCCACGGCCATGAACACAGTTCGGGAAACGGAACCTTCGAGTGCCACCGCGACTCTAGCCACGAGCATGCCGGTGTCGAGTGGACAAGTACGGGACCCGGTTATTTCATCCATGGTCGCCACGATACCGTTGACCACGTCAGAGACGACGGTGGTAACGACTAGGACGACGGGCAGTGCCGCGTTCCGATTGACAGGTAGTATTCAAGGCCCCATCTCCTCTCCAGCTGTGACCCACGTCTCGTCCCCGGTCCCAGTTACTACGGCCTATGCAATTTCCCCAACAGGCTTTCGGTTGATGAACCGGATGGCGGCGATGTCAAGCGCGATACTAGGGGGGTGGGCATTCCAGACACACCTACTGCAGGTTCTAGACAGCCACAGCGGCCAAGGGTTTACGCGGATGATTTGCTTTCGACTCCGGGGTTGGGGGGTTCCCTGCCACCCACGGCCAGGATCGTTGAGCCGATACTAACGCGTGGCCGCGCCAGCCCAGCTAAGGCTAGTGGGGTTGGGGCTGGACTTGGGGATCAGAGTCCGGGCTCGGAGAGCAACGACTATGGCGAAGGCGCCAGGAGTCACCTGAGCGAGAGTGACCCGGAGTCACTTCCGGAATCGTATGTACCCAGGAAGCAGCCAGCGGGCACAGGCTCCCGCCGCCTGGGTACTGACTACGGGGATGTCCTATGGACTCATACTACATCTTATAGCTCTATGCATTAGCTTACTTGTATATCTATAACCTACTTGTATATCTAGAGGTATACTCCCCGAAACTGCGCGTACCCGCGCCAGTAGAGTTTTCCGTATTCGAGTGCGGAGCTAAAGAAACGAGGAGAGAGGAAATAGAAAAGAGGGGCGCCGAAAAGCGTCTTAGAGAAAAGGGTCCCTTGGCTTTTCAGGAGGACGCTCGGGACTATGCCTGTGTAATACAGTGCCTGTTGTGCCCTCAAGCTGGCCGGAGGCTCTGTCGGCCAGCATGTAGTTGTAATAAAGTATATCCACCGTTAATTTTGGCTTACTCTTCCTGTCAATATCTTAGCTCCAGAGTCCAACCCCACCGAATAGGTGACAAATTGGCGACCGTGACAGGACCTGGGGTCGCGAAAGTGTATCGCGAGTGTATGTAAAACACCTAAGTTATACAGTGAAGGGAAGCCAAAGAGTGACGCGACTGCTACAGTGGGACGCCTCGCCAAGCCGAGACCCGCAGTTTGCCGATCTTTTTATTGCAACTACAACATACTCCGGAAGTGACACGTGAGAAGAGGCTTCTAATAAGCAACTCATGGATATCTTTTGGTGGAGGTCGCAACAAAGCAGATCAGAAGTGAGTAAAAATCGCGAAAAGGGCGAGACGCTCAAGGCAGGAATGCAGTGAGTCGTCGCATGGAGGTGTGAGAGAGATAGAGCACTAGAGAAAGTCAGCGCTAGGAGGAAGGGCATGACTGCCGCTGCAGGGACCGCTCAGCTTACGGAGCCCTCTGCACGCCACCTCTTACGCGTACCAATGCGGTATTGTGCGTTCACTATGAGTAACAGATATTGGCTTATTTATTACATTTTTCATCAACGCAATGCACTAGATGAGTGATAATCACAACATACCTTATAATAGTCAAAGCCATACTATGAATTCGAAGATGAATCTTTCCAGTATGAAACCGCAAATAAAAATTAATATTGATGATCAAATGATTGACTACGACTCTGCTTTCAAGATTTGGGAAATATTATCAGAAATAGAATATCGCTGCGAAACTTTGCGAATGAATTCGCCTAGATTGCCGAATGAATATCAAAACTTGCAACAAATGTTGAATGAAGTCATCAATATCAGGAGAAGAATGTGGCATTCGGGAGAAGATATTCAATCTATGATACTCAATTTTGAACTATTTCAATGCAAATCAATGAAAAATCAGGATTCCCATGCTTTAAGTGAATTTGGAACTTTATCAATCATACGAGGAAAGGCTTCGTCCTTGACGAATCAAATGAAATCTGTAGAAATAACCTTCAAAAACCAATGTGGAATGGATGATAACTTGATGCCGTGGCGTTTTGATATGGGAGATGCGTCTAATACGCAACCATTGATCACACGCCGTCAAGAATTTGTCCATTGGAAGAAATCGCTAGAGTCTGGCCTATCATCAGCAGCTATTAGATTGAGAGATTTGGGAAATCTACTACAGATGATTCAACCACTGATGACCGAGAGTGAAATAGAACATTCTGCTATAGGTGGCCTTTTCTGTAGAGTATATGCGAATGATTCGGCTTCAACAGATCTCAAAGAAAAATTGGGACATCTACGGAACCAGTGCAGAAGGGGAACAGGAGCATTATACGAAGTCATCAATATACTCTCGGATTCACAGGCGATTGTAGCATCACATATTCGACTTTTGAACGAGACTTCATCAAGAATTAACCAATTGCCAATAGAGATCGATTAAAGTAAAGACACTCCAAAGAATGAAATCATACGCTCAGACCTCAATCGAGGAATATCCGGGAATTCTCTTGTTGAAACCTACGTCCATATGGAAGATGCGTCTAAAACACAGCCGACGGAGCAGGTCTCAAGTGATAACGACAGCAAAACAAGTATTGGATATATTAGTGAACCCTGTATGAGAAATGATACTTTCACGAATGAACAACTTTCTGAGCCGAAGGACCGTCAAGTATGCATCGATTCAGATAGCGAGATAATCAAAACTTCGACCAAAGTTCATATTCAGCTGGAAGAAGCGTCTAATACGCAGCCAGTACTGGAAAGCTCTACGAAGAAACATTCGAGTGAAGAATCCATTGTTGAAGGAGAGTATGTTGCCAACAGAGTTACTGACTCTACAAGAAGAAAGAGTTTTGCTGAGTCGAAGGAGCGCCAAGAACGCTTCGAGTCAGGAAAACCTAGTACGCGCCTGAAATGCGTTGATTATTTCGAATTCATCACTGAAAAAGGTCGTACTCCGATCCAATTTGAAGGTACATCCACAAAATCTTGTTCTGATGGAACGCAAGAGCAACCTGCTTGCGCAGTTTCGTTCAAGAACTATATCAGAAGTGTTGCACGTTGTCACGAGGAAGAAGCGTCTAATACGCAGCCAGTGGCGAAAGAGGAAACACGAGAGAAACAAGCTCGCAGATGGAGACTTGAATTGGCACAGAAAAGCAGGGAGGGTAGAAATCCCCCAATCATTCCAAATTTTCATGTGGAAGAAGCGTCTAACACGCAGTCACTGAGAAGAGAGGAATCAAAACGCCAGTCAGATGTTGATTTGGTAGAAATGAAAAATGAAACTAAGCAACCGCTTAATGGCGTGGAATCAAAAAGGAGGATAAATAAGAAATCGAAGAATGAGTTCATACAAAAAGGGGTTGAAATTGACGATCAGCCCACGATGCGATCTGATGAATGGGAGGAGCGCCAAGAACGTACCTGCTCATCAGAGGACAAACTTGTGGAACAAAAAGTTCACTCAGTTGCAAAAAATGAATCGGTTGAACAAACCAATAGAGAGGGCAAAATTATCCTTCACCAAATGAATAACCAGAGAATGGAGAGAAGCAAAATCCCATTAATCTCCAAGCAGCTTAAGTTGATATTAGAATGGATCAAGTCAAAAGTGAAGTCTCGGAAAGGATACAAGGAAGGAAGAAAATCAGAGAATAGCCGAGAATCCCCAGAATATCATTCAAAATTGATCATATATTCGGTTGAGAGTGAATATTCAAAATGGAGTGTTCCACCAAAACATTTGGTGAAGAAGAAAATGAAGAAGGAGATCAGACATGTGAATGGAGATGAAACCAGAGATTCAAGAGGATTCATTGCACATTTGGAGCACGGTGTGGATTTCCCAAATGAAGAAGTTCCAAGATCGAAATGGATCACCCCAGGGAAAATCAAGATTGCTGTAAAGGATGTCCTCAACACAATAATCGGAAGAACTTGCAGTATTCTTTCCCATAGATATAGCACCTGCACTCTGACAGTGCTTTCAGGTAATCATAATTCTAAGAAACTTAGATCTATCGAGACATTTGTCATAAAAATAGGAGATTGAAAGTATAATTTACAATCTCAAATCGAATTTTCCGAAACATAGTAATACGTATATCCAGAAAAATTCAAATCATGATTATTGAAAGCTCTTGTGGCATCGAAAGAATATCAGTGTCTATACATATTTATCTATTCATTTGATTTCTTGAAGAAGTCAAGCACGAAGCTCAGTTACACATATATATATATATTGAGAAATGTTTCATTCACTTTGATATTTGAGAAATACACTAATTGATCATTGTATAAAGGTAGATTGTCAAACAATAACTTGACGTTATACGAACTAATTGAGTTGTAAAATATTCCTTCACCGCTTGACGCGAATAGAGATCGCATTCTTTTTCTGAGTCAATCAAAACAAAAGAAAGAAAAGGAAAATAATAGAAATTCTAGGTCTATTTCATCAGAAGTGATCGGAACGAGAGGAACAGAGTACAAAACGAGTATTTAGAATAATCGAGAATGATACCATGATAAATGAATAGAGAATGAGTCAGTTCACAACAAGATACATATAATTTTGGCAAATTGATTAATGACCGAATGACCATATTCGTATTTTATTTAGAAACATATCAATAGAAATGACTGATGAATGAGAACATATTTTTGGTTAAAACTAACAAACAAACATTAACATTCTCCATAATGAAACGAACCAGGCCAAAGTACTTGATATTGAGAGAGGGTATTCGAACGAAATCACCAAAACTCATTTTATACCATAGAATCAGATATTTGGAAAGAAAAATTGCAATAAGAAGGTTGTGTAGTTCATCCACTCGATAGCAGATTTCAGGTCAATTTTTGAATCTTGATTCACGCAAAACCTGAATTCATAACATAAAATGATTGGTCCACGGAAAAGGATCCCAATTTATTACATAAGATAATTTATTAGTAGAGAAGAATTCAATTGAGGCTATCAAGCGAATTAAACCGTGAGAGAATGGAAAGGGCAATCAGAATTTGTTGATCACAACTTTTTGCAGCCAATCGAAAGTTGGTTAAGTACACATAATATCTCAGTTTGAGGTACGATAACTGAATACATCCCTTACGAAGAGAATCATCGATCAAAGTTTAGAATTTAGGGAAAATGTCAAAGTCTATCCTCGTATCATTAGAGTCAGCTATCCAAACTCATTATCTTTCCAAATAAGATAACCAGAGAGCAACGATCAGGCAACGATGCACAGTGGCGCAAATTTACATTCGCAATCAAAGCAAAGATTTGAGTCGAGAATCAAAAAGGCTTCAGATTCTTATTAATAATTTTCTCCTCATTTGTTCACTTTTTGAAGGAAGTATTCATCCAGTTGATTTGAAAACTCAGAAAGATCTCAAGAAACTCATAATCAATCATTGATAGCAAAACACTTGCCTAGTTTTTGATATTCTGGCGAGAAAGCTCCCATTTTGAAAGAAGAGAGAACTCGAACAATCCACGAAGTTTCATATGCCCACCACTTTTTACAGTTTCTAGGCGGAAAGATCGCAACGAAAATTGATGAAAGATTCATCTCCCAAATCGGAGTGAGTCTGTAATGAATATCTAGCAAAATCTAAATTTCCAATGATGAGACTCTCATTAAACATAATTGGGTGAGATTTATACTGCTCGCCAATCACCTATTCATAGAAACATTCGGTCTTGAAATACGATATGCACCCCCTATCTATTGATTCTCCATGGTCGATGAATGACCTTGGTAGAGAATATTTATATATATACAATTTGAATTAAACTGAAACTCCCCGGAAAATCTGAATTCAAATGCCGCAAAACGTGAACGAAACTAAGTGAATGAGAGGATATGGAAAATCAATAAGTATCATATCAGAGAAAAATCTCAAAGATGATCGAGGATGACTAGCATTATACTAGGGGTGAAATACAAGAGAGCTCAAAGACGAAACATTGAGAATTGATCCAGTGAGACGCCTTTTGAGAAGAGCATCAAGGAATTTCTAATGGAAGCTCCAATTCGAGTAAACATTTTCCATAGACCGCATGAATTTGTTGCCTGTAACGTTATTCAGTATAAATGAAGCGAAAGAAGATGGCGATTATCACGTGAAGAAAGTGAGTAATATTATCAATAGAGGGAAAGATAAGGTATAATGAATCTTAGTAAGAATTTACTACCTAGAAATAAGATTAGATCATAAATATTGACTTTTTGGGAATAACTTCAATCTAGACTCTTGAGAGAAATCACACAATCATGAATATAATGATATAATTCCAGATAGGTTGGAACGACGACTACATCTTAATTTTAGAAATTATGGTAGGACGAGAATGAAAAATGAGCTATAAAATAGACTGTCCACATTACGAATACATTTATATCAATCGTGTAGAAAAATAACGCAATATATATTATAGCTCCGTAGAATTGATCAGCAGAGCATTCCAAGCTCACAACAGCTTTTGTTTCCCCACGACCAAATGAAAATTCTCAAATTCATAGGTCACCGATGCTTTGAATGACCACTAAGATGTAAGATCCATTAGGAATAGGTCATGAGCCTTTCTCCGAAATTATTTCATCGTATACTTTATTTCACTCACAGAACTTCGAAAAAAACTCAATACAAATCTAAGATTCTCTTGAATGAATTGAAGGCTTTCCATCTTTATAAGTAGAAAATGAAACGATTCTAAATTACCGAGATATCCATATGACTTTCATTGGCATAGTGAAACAGTAAGTACAGCCTACATTTTGGTCTACAAGAACGGATCCCGCCAGTATCAGGTGTTTTTCAATACCGATAGAAATAATCTCTCTGAATTAAAACTGACAAAGTGAGAGTTTTTATATACATAACAAACTATGGATGAATTCCACTTCACTTTCGAAGGTACTTTGATTCCTCCAAAATTCCGTCGGACGGAAAACCAAATCAGAACTACGAGAATCGCATTCATGTTCCATTCGAAAGCATCAGAATCTAGAGTAAGGATTTTATTGATGATCTTGAAAGATAATTTAACAATAATTACTACCTGAAATCATAACCAAGTATGTAAACTTTGAATATGGATAGATGATAATGACGAAACAATTGACCTTATGTGTTATGCATATTGAGAATTGAGAATATTTCCCCACAGAAATTCAAACAATCATATATGTTATCCATATTCAATCGCTTGCAGAATGAAACGATCAATACTTTAATTCCTCAAGATTTGACAGCTCACCATTGAACATTTACTCAAAGTACATCTTTCGATGAAAATGTCCAAGGATTCTTGCAATCAACTCAAATTTGAAAAATGGCTTAACTTTTGTGCTTTCGTCGATTGTAGAAAAACCAATAACGATTCAAAATTTAATGGAGTGAGAATTCAGCACAATCAATTCAAGTGATACTGAAAACTTTGACGAAGTGATGATGTATCTAAAATAAAAATATTCGGATAGATATGTGAAGCAGGTTTCGGTGGACATAACATCTAATCAACATACAGAGTTCAATTCAAGTGCAGCTCTGGTACACTCATAACTTATTCTGGTTTAAACCTTCATTATCAACTGATTAAAACAAATTGATCGATAGTCCCAAAATAGTTATTTGAAGAAATCACTCATACATTTGACAATTCAGTCATATCAGTAATTTTTCGGGTTGCTACTATGATGAAATTTCATGACATCAAGTAAACCCACTGTGACTTTATAGCACGAGGCTCAAAATACCATGTCAAATGGAAATTCACAAAAAACAAGTAGAATTGAATTCGGATACAAATCTAATGGAAAGAACGATACGCAAATTATCAACTATGGAGTCGCACCACTTTCAGAATCAAACTCCATTCATCACATGAAGACGAAAAATTCACGTATCCGAAAATTTTTCTGACCTTAAGGGGGAAAATTTCCTATGGAGTCATACTACATCTTATAGCTCTATGCATTAGCTTACTTGTATATCTATAACCTACTTGTATATCTAGAGGTATACTCCCCGAAACTGCGCGTACCCGCGCCAGTAGAGTTTTCCGTATTCGAGTGCGGAGCTAAAGAAACGAGGAGAGAGGAAATAGAAAAGAGGGGCGCCGAAAAGCGTCTTAGAGAAAAGGGTCCCTTGGCTTTTCAGGAGGACGCTCGGGACTATGCCTGTGTAATACAGTGCCTGTTGTGCCCTCAAGCTGGCCGGAGGCTCTGTCGGCCAGCATGTAGTTGTAATAAAGTATATCCACCGTTAATTTTGGCTTACTCTTCCTGTCAATATCTTAGCTCCAGAGTCCAACCCCACCGAATAGGTGACAGGGACATTAATGAGTTGACGCGGGACACTTCGGATGTGTTTCGCAGGGAGTCCATGTGGTGGGACAAGGCCGCGATAGAACAAAACGATGATAGTGCGAGGGCACTAGCCGCGGTCGATGTCGTGGCCCGAGTCATGAGCGACACCGACGTGATGGCTCGGATGATGATAACCGACTGGTACTGCGCTCGGATCCGAGAGGTCGAGGAAGGCCACACAGCCGGGATCGAGCGAGATTCCGACGAGATTCAAGCGATGGCCAACTCAGTTATGCGGGACTACCACAGATCGATGGTAGTGCAGGCCATCCTCGCGCACCAGTTTGTCAGGGCCACCTCGCTGGCGCGGACTCATCTCGACAGGGACGTATGTTAGAGAGCAGGCCCCTGTTACTCGAGCATTACCAGAGCCAGAAAATAGAGGACGCCCTCAGTAGTCTCAACCCCCGTGCGCGGACTTAGGTGTTGATCAAAGGCCACGAGCACAGCCTGGGGCCGGCCAGCAACCTTGTGCTGAGCCGGTGCAGGCTTGGGTGGAACAGGTACGCCCCGTGAAGTGTCAGCAACCACTTAGCGGGCCCGTTGATCATAATCGCGGACGAGATCGCTCGGGCGAGAGCCGGCACAGTCGTGCTGGGGCGTCACACCCCAGGAAGGACCCAGATCGTACTCACGAGGGTCATAAACAGAAAGACTCCTCCCGCGGTAATCACCGGGGTCGAGATCGCTCTGACGGCAAGAGCCATGGCCATGAGGACGCATCGCGCTCCCGAAAGGGGCAAGATCACTCTCGAGAAGTACGCGGCAATGAAAATTCAGCACGCGAGAGTCGACACGGACATAAGCGGACTTCAGGAAACGGCGAGAATCGGCATCACTCGACAGATGGCCGAGGTCGCAGGGATGCTGACCCATGGCGTGACGCTCGCCGGGATAGCTCATCAGACAGTTCACCCCCGCGAGGCTCACGCCATGGAGATAGGTCGGACTCGGACTCAGATAGATCGAGGCGCCGAGGCAGACGTCGCGGGTCAAGAAATTCACGTAGATCGGGACGTGGTGGCCACCGAGGTCGCGCTCGGAATAGTAGCAGTGAAACAGATCGTGGTACATCAGACGACGAATCGAACTGGAGTCGCAGTGATCAGATAACCAACCGGACGTTCCGGATCATCAAGATGCTGCAAAGTATGAAGATTAGTTTCAGTGGGGGTGAGAAAGATGGCCCAGAAGATTCCTTGGCCAACTTGAAGGACTGCAGGCGAATGTTACCGGTGTCCGATGCGGAAATGCTCTCTGCAGTGCCAGCAGCTCTGACAAAAGATGCTCGCAACTGGTTCCGAACTCACCAGGATGAGTTCGAGAGCTGGCCTGATTTTAAGAACGCGTTCAGAGATCAGTACGTGGGCCACTTAGATCGCCAAGATTTGATGGACGAGCTACAGCGTCGGACTCAGGCCAGGAGCGAGAAGATGGTGAGATATTTGACGTGTATCAAAATCATCCTAGGCCACTTCAAGAGGCCACCACGGGACAGAGATGTCTTCGAGATAGTGCGTAGAAACTTACTGCCTGAGTTGCGTAAGTATTTGGAAAATAAGAGGGTCCGTACGCTGGAAGATATACAGTATTATGGGGGGAAATTTCAGAAAGGTAAAGATTTGCACACTCGATATGCCGCACCTCCTCCTAAGGAAAAGGCGCGCATACCTGGCGCTGCGTACCAGGGTTCGAGTCAGGCTGCTCAGAAAGGTAGGTTGGGGAAGACTGAGAGTGGGGGGGTGGAGTCAAAGGATGCGGAACCAGAGAAACCAGCCCCGAACCCCCAAATCACGACTCAGAATCGTAATCGGGGACGAGGTGGCAAAAATAGTAACAAGGCTGGTCAGAACAACCCGTTCTCGCAGGCCAAGGCACCGGCACCAGGTGCATTCCCCGCGAATGTGGTGCAGTCGAATGCCCCGGCCCCGCTTACGCAGCCAACCCCCTCACCGCTAGTACCGTGGGCTGCGAACCCAGGACAGTGGCCACCATTCCCAACGATGTATCCATTCCCACCATACCCGGGGTATGGACAACGTAGGCCACCAAGCGGAGGGCGACCGCGCCCACCAGTGGATCGAGCGGTCAGGCAAGAACAGATAATCAAGGGCCTCTGCTACAATTGTAGCCAGCCGGATCATTTCGCTAGTAGGTGCCCTACCAGGCAGTGTTACAAATGCTCCGCTCTAGGTCATATTGCTGTCGAGTGCCCGAACACAGCGGGTGCAGCAACTGCGGCAGCAGCTGCTGCTGCTCCGCCCAAGCCGAAGTGCCAGCTGTGCAACAAAGCGGGGGTGACTGCGCAAACTTGCCCGGATTGCAGATACCGCTTGGAATACGTGGGGAACGGCCCGGCGAGGGCCCAGAAAGACCAAAGTATTGTGTCCCCGCCAAAATAGAGGAGTTTCTGGTAGCGGATGAGAAGCCTGTGGGCTTCGCGGAAGAATCGTTAGTTGACGAGTGCATAGTATTCCAAGAGAGTGAGGAGTCGTGGCTAGTCGACCGACGGATCGAGGGATCCAGGAGCCTTGTGGGAGGTGGAGCAGAAGAAATGCCATTGTCTACGCCATGGGTCGAGGGACCTGAGCGCCTTAGCGAAGGTATGGCGAGTGGACAGTCGGGGATGTCATGGGTCGTGGGACCTGAGCGCCTTGGAGAAGGTATGACAGACCAGATTTCTGCAACGCCGTGGGCCACAAGAGCAAAAGACCGTGTGGCGATGCCCCACAGAGCGGTGGGTGATCGTAGATGAATGGATCCCAGGAAAGGGGACAGTACGGAAACGATATACCGGGGAATAAGCAGACCGGGTCATGCATGGGCAGATAGAGGCCAAGAAGCTCTCCACGCTTGGTGCGTTGCGCGCTATAGCTGAGACGGATATTCCCTTGTCTGATAAATTTCCCCCCATAGCACGTCAGACTGATAGAACGAACCACCCATCATGGAGCGGAGGACCCGAGATTAATTCCAAGCTGGGGACTGGTGAGGCCAGCCAGGCTGTTAAGAATTATCACGCGTGGCTCAAATTCATGGAGGATGAGGAGGTTGAGTCGACAATCAAGATCGCCGAAGCTGCTGGAATCACTGAAGCTCGAAGTTTCGATGACGCGCGGATCGAGCACGTGGCCCCGGAATACCGCATATTAGCGTACGTGGTGCGATGGACTACTGGAGAACTGGACAGTGGACCAGAGGTGAGGCCCGTGCCGAGGAACTACGTGGAAGTAGTACTTGGGGGGGGGGGGGGCGATCTTCTGCGGCATTATACGATCCGGGGGCCAAGGTGTCCATGGTTGGGCCTAAAGTTTGGAAGTTTCATGAGGATAGGATTTTCAAACAGAAGGGTTACCTCAAGAGCGCAGTAGGCAGAAGTGTGAATCCCGCCTTGGGCCTGTTGAGAGTCAACATGGAGATTGATGGAGAGTCCCGTACGATTGTGATGCAAGTAGTGAAGGAGTTGAACCATGATATGGTCCTGGGGATGGACTTCATGGAGACCTGGGAATCGGACTCAGAAAATGCGGACGGGAGGTGAAGAGTGCTAAGAAGCGAGTACAAATACTTCATCGGAGTAAGCGGAGTCCCGGGAAATCGTGTATACGCTGAATGCGCGGGGCTGGCGGCAATCAGACTGGAAGAGGAGAAAGCTCTGGAGGCGATGGTGCAAAAGATGATCGCTGAGGCTGGGGATAGCCTGGGCCAGACGAAGTCAGGCAGTTGTATCGGTTTCGGACGGACGCTATGCTGGACCCAATTACATCACCTCACGAAAAGTGGCGTCTGGTCGTGCCAGTGTCACTGCGAGAAAGAGTGTTGGAAGATGCACACTGCATTGCTTCAGCAGGACATCTTGGTGTAGAGAAAACATATGATAGAGTGGCCAGAGAGTACTCTTGGCCTGGCCTGTACCATGACGTAGTGACTTTTGTCAATCAATGCCAGATTCGCCAGAAATATGAGGTCTCTCAATCCGCACCAACTGGGCTATTGGGGTCGCGAATCGTTGAAGCCCCGTGGATAGCAGTTTCAGCGGATTTAATGGAGAACCCACCGAGCAAGAGGGGGTTCAAGTACCTGCTGGTGATTCAGGACCTCTTCACGAAAATGATTGAGACCAAACCCTTACGCAAAGCAGACGGGAAATCTGTACTGGCTGGACTGGAGGACTTGCGTTTGTTCAGATGGGAGGTACCGGACTACCTAGTAGTGGACAATGGCAGAGACTTCGATGATAAGCTCCTGGCGGAGAGATTGGACGAGTACGGGGTCAAACAAGTGTTTACCCCCCCCCCCCCCCCCCTTACCACGCCCAAGCGAACGCCACGGAACGCGTAAACAGGATTTTGAAGACCATGATAGCTCAGTACGTGGAGGATGATCATAGGGACTGGGACTTGCACATACACGAGTTTAGGCATGCCCTGAACACCGCTGTACAATCGACGCTAAAAGTTTCACCAGCTTTTTTGAATTATGGACGCAATCCAAGGCCCGCAAAAAGTCTTGGGCGTGAACTGATGGCCGGAAAGCCAGTAGAGCCAATCGACGAGTCCGCGTGGACTGACAGGATGAAACGTTTGGACGCGCTTAGGAACTTTGTTTTGAAAAACATCGACAAAGCTCGGGAAAAGCAAGCCGCGCATTACAGTCGAGGACGAAAACGTGTGCAGTTTCAAGTTGGGGATATGGTCTCTAGGAAAAGGCATTTTCTTTCAAACGCCGCGAATAAATTCTCAAAGAAACTGGCGCCGAAATTCGAGGGTCCGTTCAAAATAGTAGAGGTAAAATCGCCATTATTCTATGTTCTCGAGGGTGATTCAGGTAGGAGACTGCCAGAGGCCCATGTGTCCCATTTGAAACGTTGGATCCCCCCCCCCCCGCAAGTAGCTGTGGTCAGTACATGGTGCAGGTGTAGAGGGCAAATTTTTAGCCACAGTGGACAGGCCTGACTGTTATTTTGTTTCAGGTGTCAGCGTAACAGATGGCTTGAGGATGGTGGCCGAGGATTTAGCGCAAGCAGCGCAAGTAATGGCCGAGGGGTTGCCCGCACCCGAAGCGGAGCACATGATCACCGACGTCGATGAAGAGGAGCTATTTGCACCTGAACCAGCAGGGGAGGAGCCGGCACCGATGGACGTCGGGGTCCCCACGCCTCCACCTACACCGGAGACTCAAGAACCTGGACAGGGGCCCGTTAACATCGCCCCAGGGGACACGACGGGTGGAAAACCTGACTTCTTACGGCTCTCTCCCCACCCCGCGGATTTCAAAGAGGCCGAGAGCTTGTGGGAGTGAGCAAACTTAAAGGGGGGTGTGTCACCCTACCTAGAGTACCGGATTTGTCGGACCTAAGTTCCGAAGAAGAGCGAATGGAAGCCATGCAGGAGTGGGCCAAGCGGGCCCATTTGGCCAACGCTCGCGTGGAGTTTTTCGAACGTGGGGGCCGGCAAGTCAACACCGAGGTAATGGGAGCGTTGCCACCACGCGCGCAACCAGCAGAGACCCATCTTGTGTAGAGATCAATGAGCAAGCCCCACCCTCTCCGGCTCGCAGCGACGGGGCTACCGGAGCTGTGACTGCCGGCGTGGCAGCGATGGATATCAATAGCTCGACCAAACGCTCCTTGGACCAGGCGGAGGGAGAGGTGGTTGATGCAACTCCGACCAGTAATTCTCCCGCACCAAAACTGAGACGCGTTCAGAGTTACGAACCTGAGCTGCGGGTTGTGCTACAACCCCTCTCCGAGGAGGAACTGGCGAAGCACCGGGCGCGGGGAGCGATACCTCGTGTCCCGCCAAGGCCAGGCCAGGCCGAGTCAGCTCGCTCCTCGGAAGAGCTTTCTCGTGAAACACCGAGCCACCTCCCAGAAGCATCGAAGCCTCAGGTCAGCGCGGGCCTATCGACCGTACCCGAAGAGTGTGTTGAGGGGAGCACCCGCCCTCACACTTGCAGGGTAAAGGGAGTGCCACGACACGTCAGATTTGAGGAATCATCAGTGGTATCCACGCGGGAGCAACCGCCGGAGGATCGCTTGCCTACTCACTAGCCGGCCACAGCAATTCCTCACGTGACAGCCAATGCACCTTGTGCTTTACCGAGCTCTTGTCAACCCAACGGCAACTCGGAAGCCACCGAGCTGTCGAGTGAAGCTGCAGTATTCCTCTCAGCCGAAAAAGAACTGGACGAGATTTTGGACTGGAGTGAGGAGCTAGGCCCGAACGACGGAATTCCGGAACAAAAGAGGCCAACATCAGCTGATTTATTGCGAGTACCAGACACCACCCCGTCAAGATACAGTGACCTCGACGTGCCAACCACAATCGGGTGAGTGCCCTCCTCAACAATCGACTCCACCAGAAGTGGAGATTATTGAACCCTATGGCGACCACAGTTCTAGCTCCGCGCCGAAGAACCCACCCTCCATACCCGTGGGAGAGACCAGGCCGATCTCCCCACGAATGTGGCCCCCGGGGCCAATGCATCAACGATCGACTCCACGAGCCAACCTGGAGGACTTGCCTCGTCGACGTCACGACACCGGGAGCAAGCTCCGGCCTTACAACCCTCGGCGCCAGCTCACAATAGATGATTACGAGGGGAGCCCGCTACCCTATCGCCCTGAGGAGGAGGTGATAGAACTAGGCCCTCGCGATCTGGTTCGACGGGTGCCACTGATCAGACTAGGGATCAACGCAGGACGGTGAACCAGCAAACAACCGGTGGAGGTGCCCTAGCTACGACTGGCAAAAACGAAAGGCGGAAGGCTGAATAGCGCCAGCGGCAGGCCGCGGAGGAGGCACGGGCCAGGCGGGCAGCTGAGGCAGCGGCAGAACAGGCAAGATTGGTGGCAGCAGCACCTGTCCAGGCTGCAGAGGAGTCGCATCGACGACGAGTTGCGGAGCAGCGCGCCGAGGACGAGCGATTGTCACGCATGGCGGAGGGACCCCGTCGGGCTCATGCCGACTACGCGCGGCGATACGAGGGCGAGGGGCACTCTCTACGACAAGAGGATGAGCGGCAATATCAGGAGCAACCTCGGGTGGCCCCCACCGGACTCGGGGTATCAAGAGCGGTTTCGACTGACCCTTGAGGTCACCCAACATCTCCCGGCATCGGAGCGAGACCTCGTCTTGAAGGCTTTCTTCGCTTCCGCCTCTAACTCCCAGGCACCAGGACCTCGGTAAGCCCCCGAGGATGTGGCTCTGTCACCTCGGCCCTCCTGCTAGTGGGGGGGGGGGGCAGAGCCAAACAGGGGCAACATTGCCCACCTAGGCCGGCAGACTAGCCGCCGTGCCTCGACGTGAAGGAGGAAATTGGAGAACGAGGCCAGAACATGGTTCAACCGCCAGGACTAGACGTCGTAAGACGTATGCGGGGCGAAGACTGGACCAGAAGTAAGACGCTATAATTTTCCATTTTCTTTCACCTTTTTCAGCGAATGAATGCATAACCAATCCATGATAGTAGGGCCCAGAAGGACCACACCCGTCACCTAGAGATTTGACCCCCTTCTAGCAGAATGTAGGACCCAGAGTAGGATATTTTCCCTTCAATATAGTTGTGCGGTGGAGTGGATGGGTGGATGTCCCTTATATTCGGAAGAAATAAAGACGATTTAATCTTGATTGTATATTGGCTTGCTCGAGGCAGTGGCGAGAGAATCTTTCAAGGCGAGAATGCGCCACCTAATTGAGAGCAAAGTCACTCCCTTCAGGATGGGCCCTCTTGAAGGGGGGGGGGGGTAATTTGACGGGTATCCCGTCACAGCCACTTTTTTGCGTAAATATCTCTCGCCGCCGTCTCGAGCCGGCACCAAAAGGACTAAGTATTGACAAGCAATACTTATTTTTTTGTTGAGGTGCGGGCTCGGGGAGAAGAAGACGACGACGAAGAGATCAAGCAGCCAAGCCGGATAAACAACGTAGGTATATATGCCTTCGCCTAGGCAACCCCGTCCACACCCGAGGTCGCCGTAACTACGGCAGTCTAGGAGGCCACGAGAACCAGCAGCCGACGGATGCGGAATTCGACAGCAGGGCTACTTCAGGGCCACGATGCCCTTACGGGCCCCCACCCTGGCCCTTCCCAGCCCCTTTTCACATAGCTTCGCGGACTGGGCCTCGGGGGAAGACACACACACACACCCCGACGCGGGCGATTGCAGGCAACAGCGGACTAGACTCCCGCTCACCCGCGAGCGAGAGTACGCGATTTTTGCATGTTTTGCTCGCGGTTTTCGAGGCAACGGTGCATTTAATGCACTAAATGGATGCATCGGAAGCTGCAGGGAAGGCACGGTGGCAACAGCCCGGGCCCGCGGACCCGGTGCTGCATCCACATGCCACCACTAGCTGTCACATCGAGGACTACCCTGCTTCGCGGACGACGCACCACGAGACACCACACACACACACACACACACACACACACACACACACGACACGCACACTGATGCTGCGCTCAAGGAGATGGCGTGAACGGGACAACGATCGCCCTGGACCGCGGGGCACGGAGGTGTTGATGCTGGAACCTTCTCACCGGGCTGCTGGCCATACGGGCGGTTGCCCCATCTGCTGCAGCCCGGGTGAGCAAGCACGCCGACAGCTTTGTGGTTATGATAACCGCACAGCACCTGTTGCACACGAGGGCTGTGCACTTGGTGCACTATGCACCCGCGCACTCCCTACACAGCACTAGGGTGGTCCCCCACGGTACTGGGGGCCCATGCACGAACGCGAGCGAGCCCGGGTGATCCCCCAGAGGACGGAGACGACGGCAAGCTCGCTGACGAAGCGGCGAGCAGACAGCTGACTGGTGGACTGGCGGTGGTCGAGATGCGGCGGCGCTGCGGATAGGGAAATCCGGGCCACACCCGGGCAGCCGTGGCCACGAAAGAGCAACGGACGAGTACCTGGACAGCGGCCGCTGGGAAAGTTTGGACTTGCGGGCGACATTTGCATTAACTTATGTGCATTTACACATGATCTTATGGTAATAGGACGGCGCGCAGTACACATATATAGATATACTCCGGCCATGTGGACTCGGTAACATTACACTGTGGACGACGGCGAGTATATATAGATATACTGATGCCATATTGACTCAATATAGGTATATACGGACGTGCGTAAGAGCTATATGAGGTGAAAGCATGGAAATGTGGCAAGCGCGAGTGCGCGATGCCTCCACGCGTACTTGAGCGGTGCATGCTTGTGAGCAGGACAGAATATTCTCTGGGTGGAGGCATCAGGGACGTAGATACTGCAACTGATGGACATGAAGCGAATTTCGTAAAATCTGAGCCACAGTATGTCGTAAGTATAGTAGACTGGATTCGAATATTTGGCGCGCTCGGCGGCCAGTTGGCGCTGCTAGTGTTCCGGTAAAATCAGACGGACCAATCAGAGGTCTTCACTTCAAGTGAAGACGAAGGCGCAGACTTGGTGAAGAAGAAGCGGCCATTGTGACACTTGTGGATCAGACATCGTCTCGTGCACATGTATTCTTTTGCTCGTCGCCTTGCCCGCTCTAGTCTGAGCACGTGCTGCGGATCGTGTCACCAGGAGTTCCAGAGTGACTTGAACAATCGGAGTTGGCCAGGATCAGGATAGGAAGCTGCAAGTGCTGCCAATAGGGCCTATCTACGAGGATGGCAGAAAATAGCGGTGAGTGACTTTGCTAACTTTGTAGATTCTCTCGTCGCGGATTTTTCGAAGAGCCCCGTGCGTCGCGAGGGAGCAACGTCGTGCTCCTGACCTGGACAGACTCCCTGAGGGCCTGGTGCGCTGGTGCGGAGCTCAGACAGTGCGGCCAAGGCACCAGCAGCCCGGAGTAACTACCGCGTCGCGCATAAATTCGGAGCAGTGGATTCAGAAGTGCGGAACTTGGTAAAAATTGTGCACGCTCGTGGACAAAGCGTCTCGGGGTAGACGCTCGCGTGCTCGGGGATCGCGTCGTGGACAGATCTCCCGGAGGAGACGCGCGTGCACCCGGAGTCCTTAGGGATCGAGGTTAATTATAAAGTGGACAAGGAGCACGGAGTAGTCGCGCACCTGTTTCTCAGGCGCGAAGGCCGAGCAAGCGTCGCACAGTGGGGCCAAAAAGTTCTTGAATAATTCACCATTACGTGGATTTGGAACCAATCGGCATATGCGCAAACAGAAGACTTTTGGATGAATGAGAACAACCTCCTGCGTCTGCGCACATGTCGATTGGTTGCGAATTCGCGTAAAGACGAATTATTCAAGAATTTTTGGCCCCACTGTGCGTCGGTTACTCCGAATCGTCGGAGCATTAGCCATTTGCACGCTTGTCGTTGAGCGAGCGTTGCGGGAGCCGTTGAGCGGCCATTTTGGACAGAATTTTCGGAGCAAATTGGCGCGTGGAAAATTATCGGAGCAGGGACTGGACAAGCTGCACTGTACGGAGCGCAGGTAAATTTTGTGTGAGTGAAGTGGACAAGAAGTTGGCCTTTCGGTGAAGTGCATTGATTTGTTGTATTTGCAGGAATATTCAGAGACATTTTTACGAGCAACTATTGATAATTTTAGAGCCATGCGGACTATTGTTGGGTTGATATTCGCTTGTAGATAAATGTAAATACTGTGTAGAAGCAACGTGAAGAATATAGAGGCCAATTTATTTTCATAATAAATCCGAATTACCATTGCGACTTCGTCCCTCCCCTTTTTGCGATTTTTCAGGTAATTTCACACGGTAAGTGACGCCGTGTTCCAGAGTTGCTGAGTTTGCAGAAGCCGTATCGCCGTTCGCGCACGTAGTTCCTGCGTCCTAGGTTAAGAGTCCTGCGTAATAAAAAATAAGTTGTCCTGGTAAAAATACCACATCACAAGTCAAATGTACATTCATCGAAATATAAGTTCCTCGAATTTTGCGACGCATTAGAAACCGAGTTCACAGGCTGTCTTACCCAGAGGAGTCAGATTTTCTTTAGAATCGTAAACATCTGATCTTTTTCAAAACTAAAAGAATGCGTTTTGCCAGCTTGATGCATGGCTGATCGATTCCCTGAGTGAGCTAAGATGTTTGCGGAATCAGTCAAATTCTACTGATAGCCAGTTGCTATCAGCAACTGGACGAATAAGCTTGCCACTCGTCAGGAACTGCTTTCGTGTTCAGCAGTTCGAAGTACGTAAGGAATCATAGTTTTTGGCAGACTATAACGAGACGGTATCAAAGCAAACTCAGCAAATTGCTCTTTAGAACTAAAACAAATTCGCCGTTTATCTGGTTGCGGATTCGGTTCTGATACTTGAACATCTAGGGGAGACTGGGGCAAAACTGGACGGAAATTGCAGTGGGTTTATCTGACGATACTTGCGGCTAGGCACGCTGTGGGACTTTGAAGTTCAACTATTGAATAGATTTCAAAGAAATTTCGAGAGCCCTAGATCTCAGCGTTCATACTTAATATTCTTGAAGTTTGAAAGGAGAGAGCTGTCCAAATTCGCCCCGCGCTTGGGAGCACTTCTGACGAGTTTTGGGAGCAAATTTGGACAGCCTCTCGAAATTGAGGTATACGGCAATATTTTCCGCACATTCGAGTCGCTTTCACTCGCCGAAACACGTGGTAATAACCCAAAATCAAGAGGGAACACCTCCCGTGACCTTATATGCTCCCACAGCCTCAACTAGCGGGCCATATTTATATCATTTTTTGACATTATTGAAATAGGCGCTTCATTGATGCACTATCGTCTCCAACAATCAGCAATCAACTCGCAGCGTTCAAGAGTCGACTTTCATTCGTTCTTTTTCAAATTGAATGTACCCTTACTCGCGCTGAGTGGACAATCCAAATGATAGAGTGCGACAATCAAGCCAGTATCAGCGAATGCGAGAGTGAAAATGAGAAATCGAGCACTATCTTCGAACACGTTGAAAGCGACTTCTGACTTCTAATCTCACTCTTGAGACGGCTATTAGACGGCCGTATCTTTACTTTTTTACCCAATTTCAATCATCTTACTCACCCTCACCCGCAACCCGCGCTTCGGAAAATCCGCAAAATGCATACGCGCCTCGATAGGGCAATTATCTTCGAAAAACACGGACACGCGATCGGTCAACTAATCTCATGATGGGATTTAGCATTGTTCAAATTCGCCCCGTCCAATCTGTCCAAAAATGCACCCGACCCTTTTTTTTCGCAAAATTACGATTACTCGTGTCCTATTGAACCAATTTCAACCCACACTGAGGAAAAAAATTGAACGATTCTGGAGAAAATTTTTCTGATTTGAATAAATATACTTTCATATCCTTCTAGGCAAACATTTATTCAAAATGGATGGACGCATTCCTTCGGAATGAATAAATATTCGTCAAATCCGGGATGATATTTGATGAAATCTGATGATGGTTTTATCGTAAGTAACGCATTTGAATGATTTGCGATACTCAAGTGGATGAATAATATTCAAAATGAATAAATTTCCCTTCAGGAGGATGAAATAAAATTGATTTCAAAGAAATATTCATTCATATGGAATATCATAGATAACCAAAAGCAAAATATATTTCGCATGGTTTGTTAGCCAACCATGGAAAGATTATTCACATCAGATAAATATTTCTTCAAATTACTCCCTTGAGTTGGGGGATCAATAATTATCACTATTACTAACGATTGTCACTAATTCCATCCTTATGTAGTTGTGATACTTGCTACTTATATCTAAGATAACAACACACTTTATTATCATTACCTAATTGTATCGCTCACACTGATATTACATGTATATGTCATGCGACTTTCCGAGCCTTATATATCAGTCGAGGACCTATTTAGTCGCTTGCGAGAAAGGGATTCATGCCTCCTTACTTGATGAAAAATTGAATTCAGAGCATGAATTTCTATTACGAATTGACTAATCGAGTTCCGCCATTAAAATGGCGAGAAGATCTGTCGATTATCGTGAGAAATTTTTTGTTGGGACAATAATGAAGCTCGAACAAATTCATTTCAGGAGATATAACATTTGATGCGCCACCTAGTGGCAAGAATCGGTCGAATACAGATCCTAAGAGTTTTAATAAATATCTCATCAAAATCATTAGCTATTCCATAACTTATTCCCAATGGGTGAATAGCAATGACCTTTATCAAACGAAAGTTTGACCAAGTTGGATAATTGGAGAAGATCCTTGAATTTATTCTCACCAACTCGATAAACATAAGAATCATCAGATTACTTTTGACTAAATATTCATTCGGAATAAGTATGGAACTTCATCCATCCTAAAGGAATGGTATTTTAGTACAATCATCATCCCTCCAACAAAATTGATCGTAGAGAACTACACTGAGCACGTGATTTTCTGTGATCAAGCTGTGTAAAGTATTGAATGAGATTTCAAATCAAAATCTATCCCAATGGAGTAAATTCCTCCAATCCGATCAACTCGAGTACTGAATAGATTCATATCATCACTATGAATACATATTCATCCCAAAATACGAAACTGATTTATTCAAAAAATTCAGGTGATATTCGTCATATTCCAATACACGTGTCTAAAATGAGTCTGTTGACCCCAGGTGCGAAGAATGCAAGATCCCATTACAATGTAGTGGAAACTCAATCTTTCATTTTGAAAAGAAAGTTATTGATGTAGGCTTAGAAGTCATTCGTCTAATTTATTGATGATCTGAGCAATCAGAGCGTTTTAGAAAAATAATTTCTGCACCGTGAATAAAACTGACTCTTGAATCCTGTAATAATGATTTATTTTGAACGAAGGATTGATATAACCGCGTTCTGGTCACGTGTTGAATTTTGCAGATTCCATAATATCAAAATGGGACTTTGGTTCTTGGAGTTCATTGGATTAATCATAGAATTGGATAGATATTTATCCAAATCTAGTGCAATAGATGTAAGTGTTAATAGTTCCTCTGATTGAATACGTAACAATTGATTCTAATGAAATAACTCATCAAACATCAATGCAAATTCATTTAAGTTGATTTATTTGATTTGGAGGAATTGGATTATCAGAATCCATGGTTCAATCTCTTCAATTCGGAGGATGTATGTTCAGTTTGAGTAAATATTCATTCCCATTAGATACAATTTTTCTGATTCCAGTAATTTGATCATTGAGTACATCTCTATTGTCAATATGAATGAATGATTATTTAAAAGTATGAAACCTCATTCATTTCTGAAAAATTAGTTTCCGAATCAGTTGAATATTCTATGAATAAACATATTCATTGAATTTCAATAATTTTCTCTCAGTGCACAATAGCTATAAATCTTCGTCTTGTGATGTAGTTTTTAACATCTAAATGGCGATGAAGTCTGTCCACTTATGCAGGAGCAGCGTACACTCTTGTATTTTCAAAATGAACCGCGCGACACCCTCGAACAGCACCTATATGTCAGCGTGGACTCCCAGTATCGTTTCAGAAGGTCTAACCGACATGACAACCGTTGTCTGTGGTGGTAATAAAGAAGAATTCACGTGGGGAAAGCCAAGAATCTATCGTGGCCTAGCTATCTCACTTATCCAATTTTGCCCCCGTCCGAATTCGCGACACTCTCCCCTACGTGAGAAAATCTCCATCTCCATTATTCCAGAGCCGAAATTTTGTTTTGATTATCAAATCTCCAATCCTGATCTAATTCAAGGGTGAGAGATCCCCGACTAGTCGGAACAATTATCCGACATTCCCGATGTTTTCCCGATGTTTTCCCGACTTTTTCTCGACTGCATGACAGATTCCCGATGAATTCCCAACTTTTCACGGTTTTTCCTCCTGTAGACACCCTGGCCAAGCTGCCTTGAGATTGGTTGGACCCAAGAAGTTTCGAACTGGTTCTATTCTCTGACTCGTCGGCTGTGCAAAAGCAAAAAGTGAGAAAACTTCTTTGAAATTTCCTAGGACACGCCGGAATCATCCAAGGGAGGTACATCTCGCTTATTTTCTCATATCCTAATATGAAAAACGTAAGAAGAATATGCGGGGACGCCAACGAGTGACCATGTCTAAGGTCGGCATGTGGGTGGGAGGGGGGCATGTTGGGTACAGGGGGGGGTGGGTGGGTACACTTATTTCATGCACCAAGCCGAAACCAGCGGCATTGCCCAGGCTTCATTCATATTCAGGAGTCCATGCGAAAAAAAGTATGCCTTGTAATTCCGGCGTTGAATTGAGTGACCATCGAGCAGCGCTATGAGATTTTGAAAATGGCGGAGGTATACAATCTCAATAGCAGATCTTTGCATATACGGTCATAAAAGTTTGTATGAGGAGACGAGGTTGGAAGCTCATCTAGACAGTAGTTGACTCTCCCGCTTCACACGAAGGAAAATAAAGTGATGTCGAGTGATGAATAAGATTCTCACTTCTCATCAGTTTCGCATCGTCATTTGCTCTAAAATATTGATAAAACTCAATTTGGCATGTAAGAAATAATAGCGCATCACATTTGACGAATAATTTAACGACAGCCTGAGCTTTGTCGATAGAAGACGAAGTTTGCTCTGAGGAAGAGTGCCACATGAACGTATTCTGTGCAACCCCGAAACATATCTCAGATGGCGCAGTTGGCTAAGTGTTGTGTCTACAAACTCGAAGGTCCAGGTTCGAATCCACGTAAGTCCAAAAATTTCATAACTCGAATTACGTTTTTTTCCCATGTAGCTACAACGCTTGGTCCATCTAAATCCAAAGACATTGACTTCAGTGTCGAATATGGGAGAATGGAAATGATTTCTCAAAAAATTACCTCAGGGATTTCACATGTGAAATTGGGCTGATAGATCAAGTGATATATCAACTGATTTATTCAGTGATATATCAGTTGATATTTTGCGGCAGGGAATTAGAATGAATTTTTGTCTCGATCGATATGAACGATCGAGACTTTATCGCTCGCGGGAATTTCAAATCATATTATTACATGACTCGGCTAATGCAAGCTAATTTTAACCAACGGATTTGTTGATTAAGTCACATAGATCGAAATTGGATTATTCCACTTCGATCTATGTACCTTCAAGGCACCTCGCGATTCGAGTGTCGCAACTTGAAGGATTTTGATGGGATTTCATATACATGAAAAATGAGACGAGGAACAAAAATTTAGATTCTACGCTAGATGTTGGTGCGTTTCGTCTTTCCTCACCGGATCAGACTCTTCAGGGGGGCTGAAGAGATCCGAGTAGAGGTTGGCCACCGACGTCACCTAGCTAAAGTGGCTCGATGGTCATGATTTTGATCGGGCTTATATGTTACACGAGGGCTTTTGCAGCCACTCGCGAGAAAGGTTTCCATTTCGGTTATGTATTCGCCGACAACCGGTGACAATTAGGATGAATTTTTGTCTCGATCGATATGAACGATCGAGACTTTATCGCTCGCGGGAATTTCAAATCATATTATTACATGACTCGACTGATGCAAGCTAATTTTAACCAACGGATTTGTTGATTAAGTCACATGGATCGATATTGGATTATTCCACTTCGATCTATGTACCTTCAAGGCACCTCGCGATTCGAGTGTCGCAACTTGAAGGATTTTGATGGGATTTCATATACATGAAAAATGAGACGAGGAACGAAAAATTTAGATTCTACGCTAGATGTTGGTGCGTTTCGTCTTTCCTCACCGGATTAGACTCTTCAGGAGGGCTGAAGAGATCCGAGTAGAGGTTGGCCACCGACGTCACCTAGCTAAAGTGGCTCGATGGTCATGATTTTGATCGGGCTTGTATGTTACACGAGGGCTTTTGCAGCCACTCGCTAGAAAAGTTTTCATTTCGGTTATGTATTCGCCGACAACCGGTGACAATTAGGATGAATTTTTGTCTAGATCGATATGAACGATCGAGACTTTATCGCTCGCGGGAATTTCAAATCATATCATTACATGAATCGGCTAATCCAAGCTAATTTTAACCAACGGATTTGTTGATTGAGTGACATAGATCGATATTGAATTACACCAATTCGATCTATGTACCTTCATGGCGACTCACGATTCGAGTGTCGCGACTTGAAGGATTCTGATGGAATTTCAAATATATGAAGAATCAGACGAGGATTGGGAAATTTTGATTCTACGCTAGATGTTGGTTCGTTGCGTCTTTCCTCTCCGGGTCAGACTCTTCAGGGGGCCTGAAAAGATCCGAGTAGAGGTTGGCCACCGACGTCACCTAGCCAAAGTGGCATGATGGTCATGATTTTGATCGGGCTTATATGTTACACGAGGGCTTCTGCAGCCACTCCCGAGGAAGGTTGTCATCTCGGTAGTGTATTCGCCGACAACCGGTGACAATTAGAATGAAATTTTGTCTCGATCGATATGAACGATCGATACTTTGTCGCTCGCGGGAATTTCAAATCATATTGTTACATGACTCGGCTAATGCTAGCTAATTTCAATCAACGGATTTAATGATGAAGTGACATAGATCGATATTGGATTACTCTAATTCGATCAATGTACCTTCAAGGCACCTCACGAATCGAGTGTCGCAACTTGAAGGATTCTGATGGAAATTCAAATATATGAAAAATGAGACATGGAACGAGGAATTCTGATTCTACGCTAGATGTTGGTGCGTTCCGTCTTTCCTCTCCGGATCAGACTCTTCAGGGAGGCTGAAGAGATCCGAGGAGAGGTTGGCCCCCGACGTCACCTAGCCAAAGTGGCTCGATGCACATGATTTTGATCAGGCGTATATGTTACACGAGGGCTTCTGCAGCCACTACCGAGAAAGGTTTTCATCTCGGTTGTGTATCCGCCGCCAACCGGTGAAAATTAGAACGAAATTTCGTCTCGATCGATATGAACGATCGATACTTTGTCGCTCGCGGGAATTTCAAAGCATATCATTACATGACTCGGCTAATGCTAGCTAATTTCAATCAACGGATTCAATGATTAAGTGACATAGATGGATATTGGATTACTCCAATTCGATCTATGTACCTTCAAGGCACCTCACGATTCAAGTGTCGCAACTTGAAGGATTTTGATGGAAATTTAAATACATGAAAATGAGACAAGGAACGAGGAATTCTGTGTCTACGCTAGATGTTGGTGCGTTCCGTCTTTCCTCGCCGGATCAGACGTCTCCAGGGGGGCTGAAGAGATCCGAGTAGACGTTCGCCCCCGACGTCACCTTGCCAAAGTGGCTTGATGGTCATGATTTTGATCGGGCTTATATGTTACACGGGCGCTTTCGCACCCACTCGCGAGAAAAGTTTACATCTCGGTTTTGTATTCGCCAACAACCGGTGACAATGAGAATGAATTTTGGTCTCGATCGATATGAACGATCGAGACCTCATCGCTCACGGGAATTTCAAATCATATTATTACAGGACTTGGCTAATGCAAGCTAATTCAAACCAACTGATTTGTTGATTAAGTGACATAGATCGATATCGGAATACTCCAATTCGATCTATGTACCTTCAGGCACGTCGCAATTCGATCGTCGCAGCTTGAAGGATTCTGATGGAAATTCAAATACATGGTAAATCAGACAACGAACGAGGAATTCTGATTCTACGCTAGATGTTGGTGCGTTTCGTCTTTACTCTCCGGATCAGACTCTTCAGGGGGGCCGAAGAGATCAGAGTAGAGGTTGTCCCCCGACGTCACATAGCCAAAGTGACTTGATGGTCATGATTTTGAGCGGGCTCATATGTTACACAAGGGCTCCTGAAGCCACTCGCGAGGAACCTTTTCATCTCGGTTGTTTATTCGCCGACAACCGGTGACAATTAGAATCAATTTTTGTCTCGATCGATATGAACGATCGAGACTTTATCGCTCGCGGGAATTTCAAATCATATTATTACATGACTCGGCTAATGCAAGCTAATTTTATTCAACGGATTTGTTGATTAAGTGACATGGATCGATATTGGATTACTCCAATTCGATCTAATCACCTTCAAGGCACCTCGCGATTCGATCGTCGCAACTTGAAGGATTTCGATGGAATCTCAAATACATGAAACATGAGATGAGGAACGAAAATTTTGATTCCACGCTAGATGTTGGTGCGTTTCGTCTTTCCTCTCCGGATCAGACTCTTCAGGGGAACTGAAGAGTTCCGAGTAGAGGTTGGCCCCCGACGTCACCTAGCCAAAGTGGGTGATGGTCATGATTTTGATCGGGCTTATATATTACACGAGGGCATTTGCAGCGACTCGCGAGGAAGGTTTTCATGTCGGTTGTGTACTCGCCGACAACCTGTGACAATTAGAATGAAATTTTGTCTCGATCGATATGAATGATCGAGACTTCATCGCTCACGGGAATTTCAAATCATATTATTACAGGACTTGGCTAATGCAAGCTAATTCAAACCAACGGATTTGTTGATTAAGTGACATAGATCGATATCGGAATACTCCGATTCGATCTATGTACCTTCAGGCACGTCGCGATTCGATCGTCGCAACTTGAAGGATTCTGATGGAAATTCAAATACATGGTAAATCAGACAACGAACGAGGAATTCTGATTCTACGCTAGATGTTGGTGCGTTCCGTCTTTACTCTCCGGATCAGACTCTTCAGGGGGGCCGAAGAGATCCGAGTAGAGGTTGGCCCCCGACGTCACATAGCCAAAGTGACTTGATGGTCATGATTTTGAGCGGGCTCATATGTTACACGAGGGCTCCTGAAGCCACTCGCGAGGAACGTTTTCATCTCGGTTGTGTTTTTGCCGACAACCGGTGACAATGAGAATGAATTTTTTTCTCGATCGATATGAACGATCGAGACTTCATCGCTCGCGGGAATTTCAAATCATATTATTACATGACTCGGCTAATGCTAGCTAATTCCAACCAACGTATTCAATGATGAAGTGTTATAGATCGATATTGGATTACTCCAATTCGATCTAATCACCTTCAAGGCACCTCGCGATTCGATCGTCGCAACTTGAAGGATTTCGATGGAATCTCAAATACATGGAACATGAGATGAGGAACGAAAATTTTGATTCCACGCTAGATGTCGGTGCGTTTCGTCTTTCCTCTCCGGATCAGACTCTTCAGGGGAGCTGAAGAGTTCCGAGTAGAGGTTGGCCCCCGACGTCACCTAGCCAAAGTGGGTGATGGTCATGATTTTGATCGGGCTTATATATTACACGAGGGCATTTGCAGCGACTCGCGAGGAAGGTTCTCATGTCGGTTGTGTACTCGCCGACAAGCTGTGACAATTAGAATGAAATTTCGTCTCGATCGACTAGAACGATCGAGACTTCGTCGCTCACGGGAATTTCAAATCATATAATTACAGGACTTGGCTGATGCAAGCTAATTCAAACCAACGGATTTGTTGATTAAGTGACATAGATCGATATTGGATTACTCCAATTCGATCTATGTACCGTCAAGGCAACTCACGATTTGAGTGTCGCAACTTGAAGGATTCTGATGGAATTTCAAATACATGAAGAATGAGACGAGGAACGGGAAATTCTGATTCTACGCTAGATGTTCGTTCGTTGCGTCTTTTCCCTCCGGATCAGACTCTTCAGGGGGCCTGAAAAGATCCGAGTAGAGGCTGGCCCCTGACGTCACCTAGCCGAAGTGGCTTGATGGTCATGATTTTGATCGGGCTTATATGTTACACGGGTGCTTTTGCACCCACTCGCGAGAAAGGTTTTCATCTCGGTTGTGTATTCGCCGACAACCGGTGACAAGGAGAATGAATTTTTTTTCTCGATCGATATGAACGATCGAGACTTCATCGCTCGCGGGAATTTCAAATCATATTATTACATGACCCGGCTAATGCAAGCTAATTTTAACCAACGGATTTCTTGATTAAGTGACATGGATCGATATTGGATTACTCCAATTCGATCTATGTACCCTCAAGGCACCTCGCAATTCGAGTGTCGCAGCTTGAAGGATTTTGATGGAATTTCAAATTCATGAAAAATGGGATGAGGAACGAAAAATTTTGATTCTACGCTAGATGTTGGTGCGTTTCGTCTTTCCTCTCCGGATCAGACTCCTCAGGGGGCTGAAGAGATCCGAGTAGAGGTTGGCCCCCGACGTCACCTAGCCAAAGTGGCTTGATGGTCATGATTTTGATCGGGCTTATTATCGGGCTTGCATTAGCCGAGTCATGTAATAATATGATTTGAAATTCCCGCGAGCGATAAAGTCTCGATTGTTCATATCGATCGAGACAAAAATTCATTCTAATTGTCACCGGTTGTCGGCGAATACACAACCGAGATGAAAACCTTTCTCTCGAGTGGCTGCAAAAGCCCTCGTGTAACATATAAGCCCGATCAAAATCATGACCATCCAGCCACTTTAGCTAGGTGACGTCGGGGGCCAACCTCTACTCGGATCTCTTCAGCCCCCCTGAAGCGTCTGATCCGGAGAGGAAAGACGAAACGCACCAACATCTAGCGTAGAATCAAAATTTTTCGTTCCTCATCTCATTTTTCATGTATTCGAAATTCCATGAAAATCCTTCAAGTTGCGACACTCGAATCGCGAGTTGCCTTGAAGGTACATAGATCGAATTGGAGTAATCCGATATCGATCCGTGTCACTTAATCAACAAATCCATTGGTTACAATTAGCTTGCATTAGCCGAGTCATGTAATAATATGATTTGAAATTCCCGCGAGCGATAAAGTCTCGATCGTTCATATCGATCGAGACAAAAATTCATTCTAATTGAGAAAATATTCTACTCGTTATGATGAACGATGGAGATTTTGACGTGAGATGTCAGCTCTGGCGAAGATACTTCACGCGAAAAAGGATGACGAGGGTAAGATCCGCCAGTTCAAAATCCCATAAATCAATTTTGAAGCTAGGAAATACACTGATGAGATTGAATGGTCATCCTGTGAAACTCCTCCGCACATTATCCGAGCACTGAAGATCGATGAGATTGAGGCCGTGCTAAAAACTAATCAGATATCTGTGACTCGGAATTTCAACGATCTTCCTTGCCACACACAAGCTGTCGAGCGGACAGTAAAAATAGTGAGAGAAGCATCGTCTAAAGTATGTGGCAAAGAGAATCGAGAGAATTTTATATCAACAACTCTGTATCCCAGACATTCTATACCAAGATATGAATTGAAGCGAGATTTCAAAGTTCTTGAGGATATCACTGCGAGTTGACGTACTATTGTAATATCAATTTGGAAAAGAAAAAAGAAGCAAGAAATCATTGAAACCCCATGAAGTCGAAAAAGATAGGAAAATATTGAAAAACAAAAAAAAATTAATCCTGCCAATGACGGCCCAAAGCCCGTATGAAAAAAAGCAAGGGATTTTCACGTTTTGAGACGTTTGCAGCAACTTGAATGATGAATATCCTGAAAGATGGTTCACTACTGTCAGGTTGTTTTCTACTTGAATGACATATTTCGATGCACTCTAAAGTGGATAAATCCGGCGAATTCCGATTGAACATATTCTCGGCTTAAAATACGTCAAAATAGCGAATAAGATGATTTTTTAATGAAATCGTCAAATCTTCACAGCTCTTGCTCAACTCAAAAGTTCAATTTTGAGCGAGCAGCGAAAGTTTCCCCACTATTTTACACTCAAAGACAGAAAATCCCACCTAATGCTAAGCAATTCTCAAAAAAATGTTTTTTCGGCCCACCCTAACATATATGCCAAACTGAGCATAACTCCATAATTATCCGTCTGGAATAGTATATTAAGCAGCAAGGATGCCAACAAACATTTGCAGACGAGTCCCCGCAACGAGTGTGCAAGTGGTCCATTTGCACACGAGTGTGGGGACGAGAGCACGAATGTCGGCACCCGAGTTGCTTACGATATCTTTTGTTACTGCTGTGAGCAAAAATGTAACTCGCCCAAAACCCTTAGAAAATGTCGCGGATGTTGCCAAGGTTGGCTGTCAGCTGGAGAATTATTCGATTTTTTTCGCTCTGGGGTGAAGGAATTTCCTGGATTTTTGTTCTCGTTAATTACATTGTGTATTTTGAGGAATTGATCGGTAGATCAATCAAAACACCTATATTTCGAATATATTTATGGTTGCACAATGTCTAGTGATATCCAGAGTAAGTCGACTTATTCACATTCTGTTGGGTAAATGACTCCACTGATCGGAGATAATGGTAGGGCGTTACGAAGGGCGCAGTGCGGGGTCCAGGGGCTAGCCCTTGGTGGGGGCACAGGGAGCAAAGCCCCCGATTGGAAAAATTTTCTGAAGAATGTATGAGAGAAAAGACTTTTGCCCATATGATATGCTGCCGTAGAACTTGAAATGACTTGAATCATCTAATGTATACTATTTCCGACGTTCGGTACATGCACCGTAAGATGATCGATTTCGAAATTTATAGTCCGTAGAACGATAATTTGGGTACCTAATTTCATCTGAGAGGATTTTCCAGAGATGCTGATGTAATGGTGATCGAATAGTTCGTCACAAATAAAACTGTGAGGAATGAAAAAATTTCGGGGAATAACACCGGCACACAAAAAAAAGAATCTGTACTTCTGACCAGAGCTACTTTTCTTTTTGTATTTTGGCACGCTGAATCCGAATCCGAGGTCGGTTAGGCCCGTTTCTATCTTGTTTTTGAGGAAATCGTTGAAAATATGAAAATAGCGCAGAATAGCACGATTTTATCGAACTCAAGAGGTACCCGGGCAGAACCGACCTCGGATTCGGATTCAGCGTGCCGTATTACATGAAGAGAAGTGGGTCTGGTCAGAAGTACAGATACCTTTTTTTGTATGCCGGTGTAATACGACACCGGCACACACAAAAACAAGTATCTGTACTTTTGACCAGACCTACGCTTCTTCATGTATTTTGGCACGCTGAATCCGAATCCGAGGTCGGTTTGGCCGGGCTACCTCTTGTCATCGAGGGAAACGTGCTATTCTGCGCTATTTCCACGACTTCCATCGGATTTTTCACGATTCTCTCGAAATCAAGATAGGAACGGGCCTAACCGACCTCGGAATCGGATTTAGCGTGCCAAAATACACGAAGAAAAGTAGGTCTGGTCAAAAGTACAGATAGTTTTTTTTGTGTGCCGGTGAGTAGTTAATGGGCCACTATGGGCCGTCAAAACATGACCTCTGGTGAACTCGCATGACTCATATTCTCGACAGAGCTAATTTCGCGAGATCGGGAAAGTATGAGTCATGATTCACAGAGATCGTGTCGGACGGCACATAGTGACCGCTTGTAATCTATAGGTACACAGTTTTGGAGCGGGTTCTCTCTCTCTCTATCTCTCTCTCTCTCTCTCTGGCGGTGAGTATATCAACACGCATCTAACATCGCTCTGTGTTTGAATGTATTTTAAACCATCGAAACGTCGTCCCGAGTGGCACTTTCTTGCAGATTGGGTTTCCTCCTGCAGGCTCAAACCTCTGGAGCATCACTGCATGGCTCCTGCACGAGCCTGGGAGAATTAATTCCAATTTTGCATCCGCAATTCCAACATCGGATCAGGAGTGCTTGGCGCTCAAAGTGAGTCTTGTGCGCACGCTCGGAGGTCGTCTGCTTTGCTTACTTGCTGTCTGCTACGTCGCCCCGCACGATGAGCGATAACACCTGCTGCGTCTGCAATGGCGTTTTAAGATCAGGTAGCAGAGAATGCGGCACCTGTAGAAAATCAGCTCATGTCAAATGCTCAAAGACATCACGAGGTGCAGTGACATGCCAGCGGTGCCTGCAGGTAAGCGGAACTCCGGGTGTAAAATCATCCTCGAGTGCGTCCAAGCAGACGACTCTGACCACCCGCTCGAGCATTCAGCCATCCAGAGAGAGAAAAGGAAAATGCAAGCTCACGAAGTCGTGTGAGTAGTCAGCTTGCCGCACACACACAGTTAAGCTCACGCAAGTCGTCAGTGAATTCTCCCCCCGCATCGCTGACCACCACCACCGGCCGCAGCGCAAAGCTCCCCACCAACAGTGGCTCCCTTCCACCTGAGAGCCCACAGCTCACGCTTGCGGGGCATAGACTGCCAACTGCTGCTTCGAATGTGTCTCGCAGCGTCCCCACTCGCCAGTCAAGCACACTAGAGCCCGCGAACACTCAAAATGGGCAGGATGATATGCGGACCAACTCTGCCTCTCAGTCATCGCTCTCGCCACCACCACAGCAAAGAGCTGAGACGTTGCAGAGCAACATCACCAACTCAGCAGCAGGAACAACGTCATCAACATCGACGCAGTCAACTTCTTCTGACACCAAGTGGGTGCTGATAGCGCAGACTACTCTGGACCTTTTTTACCGACTGTACGAAATGCTCCAGAATCAGCTTGACGAGATAAGAACTCTCGTGAGCCGACATGGTAATGCCTTTATGTCTCCACCTCCCACCCCAGCAGTGAACGAGGTGGGTGGCCGACTGTTGGCACGCATGTCATCTCTCGAGCACCTTATTGAGAGGCAGAACTCCAGGCTGGAGGAGCTATGCTCAGATCGTCAGCTTTTTCTGGAGCAAAATTCCATTATGAAAGGCCAGATTTCCAGCCTGACCGAATTATTAACAGGTAGCCAGAGTAGTCTGCGAAACAATAGAATTATTATTGATGAGAATAGTAATGCCGAATCGACACATCAATCCTCTCGTTCCATAATTCCACCCACAATAGATATAACCCCCCAACCACAGGGTGGGAGGCAGGGGCAGGGACCTATCAGTGATGGTCTTGAGCCCTGTAAACTAATAACTAATGGTGTTTTAACAAAAGACTCAGTGGCTTCGCCGACAGTGATACGTAATATTTCTTTCGCAGTGCTCAAGACCATCTTTCCACGTCTGGAGAGAGAAGACATTGCTGATGTTTCTGTTCTGCCACCAGCGCGCGTGTCTGGGGGGACACCGAATAGTAAATCCGATTCATCTTCAAATCCCTCTGCTGCCGATTCACGCACACCTCCATCATGCGTGGTCCAACTCTCCAGCAGTCGTTTAGTTAAGGAGGTGGTTCAGGCCAAACGCTCAATCACCCATAATTATTTCACAGCGAATAACATCCAGCCGGATTTGCCTGACCCCGATACCAAAGCTCATGTGCCAGATCGTAAGATCTACGTAAACGAAATGCTCCCCCGTGGAAAATACAAAGAATATATACGCTTGAGGTCCGTTGCACGCGGGTTGGGCTTGAAATACGTCTGGCACAGCGGCGGACGTTTCTGGGTTAGGCGAAAAAATGGTGAGCGAGCACATACGTTTGAATCTCTCGCGGATCTGCAGGTCATTCAAACGGCCTGTCGAAGTGTTCGAAAACCCACTAGTGCATCCTCAAACAACACTCAGGGATGCACCTCCTCTCCGGAGCAGAGTGGTATTTTGGCAGCAGATCCAGTGAAAACTCCTTGACTGAATACAGCTGCTGAGGAGCGACGAGGGAGTGGTGGTTTCTTGAAAGCGGGGTTTATCAACCTTAACTCCTTAACAGATGAGATTGAGCATCTGCGCTTGCTCGTCGCTAACGATCCCTCCTACCATCTTTTTGGGGTAGCTGAGTCAAAGCTAGATGAGCATGTGGATGACAGTCTCGTTCAGATCCCGGGCTTTTCATTGTTGAGACAAGATCGAAACAGAGAGGGCGGTGGGATTGCCTTGCATGTACGCAATGATTCCAAAGTAGAGAAACTTGTTTCATCAAACACTTTTGGTCCGGGAAAACCTGGTGTGCCTGAATTTCTTTTCTGTAGCGTGCAGCAGGGCAATTCCCCTCCAATATTAGTCGGAGTGATCTACAGGCCTCCGAAAATCGCCATGCAGAAGGACGATGGGTTATTTGGCTCATTACGCCGACTGTGTGGTGATTACACCCATGAAATTATAATGGGAGATCTGAATGCAGACATGTTGGATGCTGCTCACCCTGACACCAAAACACTGACTGCACTGACAGAAGAACTTGCCTTGCAGATAGTGCAGCATGGCCCGACTCACCAACACACCCCAAATGTATCGCACACATGGATTGATCATATTTACGTAGATGACAATGACATCATTACTGACTTTCAAAATAGACTCCCGCCCAGTTTCGGCAGGCACTCGGTCATAGACGTCACCATCAACGTCTTGACTCCCACTCCGCCAAAAAATACCTTCAAATATAGGAATTTTCGTAACATCACTCCAGAGATGCTGAATGGCCGTCTGCCTCGCTGCGACTGGACAGCTCTTGAAAATGCTGAAATCAGTTTGGAAGACGCAATTCACTGCTTAAATGAGAACTTGAAGACTGTTATAGATGAATTAGCGCCGGAAAAAACTATCAACCCGCGAAAAAATGATGCTCCTTGGATTGGTCCTGAGTTGAAGGTACTTATGAATGAGCGAGATGCGACGCGCAGGCGCTGGGAGCGGAATCAACGTAACCAGCGAAAGTGTCCTGAGCTTCAAAGTGAGTACTTCCGGCTAAGCGAAGAGGTCGACCTGCGCATGGAACAAGAGCGTAACTCCTTCCTTCAAAACGAACTCTCAGACGCTCTTGATCAACATTAGAACATTTGGAAGGAAATGCGCAACCTCGGCCTCCTGCCTAAAAGCAAAGAGGAGGAACTTCATGGTTTCACACCGGATGAGTTGAACGCTCACTTTGCGGGAGTTTCCGTTTTGCCCCACGAAAATATAGACGAAGCAATGGACGATATAAATTCGGCCTCAGAGGAGGGTAATTAAGTTCAAGCCCACAAATTACAGTGATGTAGTCCTTGCTATTAAACATTTCTCTTCACAGGCCCGTGGGGCGGACGGGATACCCCAAAACGTGATCGCGGAGGCTCTCCCGGCTATTGGTGATCTCACTGTACATATTTTTAACGCTTCTTTTGCTCATAGTGCATGTCCTGAGGCTTGGAAGCAGGCACAGCTAATTGCATTAAAAAAGACCACCGCTCCATCAACGGTCTCGGACTTCCGTCCTATAGCGCTGCTCTGCTTCCTTGCCAAAGTTTTTAAAAAAATCGCACACGACAAAATCACGGAGTTTTTGAGGTCTGAGAAATTATTAGATCGCTTCCAGACTGATTTCAGACAACATCATAGCACCCAGACAGCTTTACTAAAGTTGACCGATGACATCCGAGTAGGTATTGACAAGAAAAAGATCACCTTGCTTCTTCCTTTTGACTTCAGTAAAGCCTTTGACATAATATTACCATCAAAACTGTTGAGCAAACTTCGAAATCTAGGCTTCTCGAGATCGGCACTCCTGTGGATGAAATCATACTTACAAGGCCGCTCCCAAATAGTCACTTGATAATCCTGGTAGTTCTGATTGGCTCGAAACCAATCTGGGTGTTCCACAGGGATCCGTTCTCGGGCCTTTACTCTTCAGCTTATATGTTAATGACTTACCTGGTTTGCTAGACGGAAAGTCGGTATATCATCTATTCTATGCGGATGATCTTCAAATTCATCTCCAAGTCGAGAAAACTAAGATCAAGGAAGGCATCACTCGGCTGGGAAAAGTAGGACGACTAATTGCTGAATGGGCCAGAAGTTCCGGCCTGCGTCTCAACGCTGGCAAGACCAAGGCAATCTTCTTCAGCTCTGAGAGGAACATCAAAGATCTGAAAAGGATGGACTTGCCAGGGGTTGAGATACAGGAAGGAAAGTTCATTCTGTTCAGCGATACGGTCGTGAGTCTTGGTGTTACACTTGATAGTGAACTGACGTGGTAGCCGCACATCGACCGAGTAACTAAGAAAACGAACAGAGCCCTTCACGGATTGCGGTTCTTCAGGGCATGTATCACCAGGCCTCTCCGAATTCGCCTAGTCGAGTCATTAGTTCAATCGCATTTAGATTATTGCACAGTCGTGTACCTCGACGCCACGGATGAACAGCGGCAACGGATACAACGACTAAGCAATTCATGTGTGAGGTATATTTTTGATCTTAGGAGAGACGAGCACATCACCCCGTTTAGGAAGCGTTTGGGTTGGTTACGTACTGATTCGCGGAGAATGTACTTCGCAGCTCTATTAATGCACAAGATCATGCATTTAGGAGAGCCTGGCTACCTAGCTGCGATGTTCACCAGGTACCAATCTGAACGCCCCGCACGCGGTGATGCAGAAGAGCGGGTACTCAAAGTTCCCAATATGAGACTTGAATATGGGAGAAGATCTTTCCAGGTTCAATGTGCTCATTTGTGGAACTTTCTCCCTCCGGGCTTCCGGCAGCTGGGGGAAATGTCATTATCTAACGAGGCTATGGAGGATTTTTTGCTCACACAGTCTCCCCAGAGGATTGATGTGGAGAAGAAGCATTACTTCAATCTCTGAACTTTGAAAGGCTTGGGCTGACCTTTTTGCTTGATTCGTTCATCTAGAATATAATTATAAGTATACGTGTGACCTTTCGTCAATCGACTGAACTTTTCTGTAATATGACTGTGAGCCCTGCCATTTTATTTGTATTCTTATATCATTCTATGGAGTTTGTGAATCTTCGGAGTGCTACCCGACTAGTCACAAATTGTCATATACTTAAGATTTGTCCTTGACCGAATGACTTCATTAATTTTATTGATGTGCACTATTGATCTGTGATATATGTTACCGTATGTAACTGATTATTTTTCTTTTTTGTCTTCGGACGGATAAACGGGCATCAATCAATCAATCCCTCTCTCTCTCTCTCTCTCTCTCTCTCCCCCCCCCCCCTCTCTCTCTCTCTCTCTCTTCCTCTCTGGCGGTAAGAGTTCCCACACGCATCTAACATCGCTCCATGTTCGAACATCAATTTAACCATCTAAACGTCGTCCCGAGTGGCATTCTTTCGCAGATTGGACTTCCTCCTGCAGGCTCATACCACTGGAGCATCACTGCATGGCTCCTGCTAGAGCCTGGGAGGAATAATTCCAATTTTGCACCTCCAACAACAACATCGAGCTGGCAGTGCTTGGCGCCGAATGTGAGCTTCCTGCGCATGCTCGGAGGTCGTCTGCTACGCTAGCCTGCCTCGCTATCTTGCTGCCTGCTGCACGATGAGCGACAACATCTGCTGTGTCTGCAACAACACCTTACTTGCAGGCAGCAGAGTATGCGACATCTGTAAAAAATCAGCACATGTCAAGTGCTCGAGAACATCCAGACGAGCAGTGACATGCGAAAAATGTCTGCAGGTGAGCGAGATTCCAGCCGCAAAATTAACATCAAGTGCGACCAAGCAGACGACTTCGACTTCCCGCCTCAGTACGCAAACAGCCAGAGAGAGAGAGAAGGAGAAAACAAGCCCACAAAGACGTGTGAGTAATCAGCCGTTCTCACACATGCGGCTCAGCTCGCGTGGCGCGTCAGGAAAGTCTCCCCTCGCCCCGCAACATACCACCACGGGCAGCAGCGCTGAGCTCCCCACCACGAGTGCCTCTCAAGCCATCGAGAGTCGACATCTCGCGCTAGCGGGGGGTATTCCGCCAGCTACTGCTTCGCCTCCGTTGAGTAGCGCCACCATCCACGAGTCCAGCAGAACAGAGCCCGCGAACATTCAAAAGTAGCAAGCTGATGCGCGGCTCACTACTGCTTCTCCGTCGCTGCTCAGTACACCACACGTGGATCACCCCGTCGAATCGGTGGAAAGCAATAGCCTCAACATCTCGGATCAACCTGCAGCAACAACTACGTCGACGTCGTCAAACTCTCCGGGACCAAAGTGGGTATATACGGGAGAGTACTCTGGACCTATTCTGCAACCAAAATGCCTTGCTTCAGAACCAGCTTGGCGAAATAGAATCCCTCGTGATCCGACAAAACGTTGCCACTACCTCTCCATCTTGCACACCAGCAGTAAGTGAGGTGGATGATCGATTGTTGGCACGTGTATCTTCTCTCCAGGGACTTATAGAGAAGCAAAGCTCCCAGCTGGAAGAGCTTTGCTCGGATCGACAGCTTCTTCTGGAGCAAAATTCCATCATGGCAGGCCAAATTTCTACCTCAACGGAGCTATTGCCAGGCTTCCAGAGTACTCTGCAAAATAGAAATAGTAAATTTCGTAATGATGAGAATAGTAATGCTGAATCGACCGATCAATCCTCGATTATTAACACTGCTCCTAGGATGGACGAGTCCCCCCACCCATACGTTCGGAAGCAAGGGCAGGAACTAGGCAATGACGGACTTGAGCGCTGTAAAGTGATCATTAATGGTGTATGAAAAGAAGATTCTAAGGTCTCACCAGCACAGATATCTGATATTTCTCATGCAGTGCTCAAGTCTATTCTCCCCTCATTGGAGAGGGCAGACATTGCTGATGTCCGTGTCCTGCAACCGGGGCGTGCGTCTGGGGAGAGGACTCCAACACGTAACCGTGACTCGGTTCTATCTTCCCGAGCCTCAGCTGCCATCACGCGCAATTTACCATCATGTGTAGTCCAACTCTCCAGTAGTCGACTAGTCGGGGAAGTGATTCGGGCTAAACGTTCAATCACCAATAATTATTTCACGGCCAACAATATCCAGCCTGACTTACTCGACCCAGATACGAAAGCTCATGTGCCAGACCGTAAAATCTTCACGAATGAGATGCTCCACCGTGAAAAATACGAAGAATTTATACGTTTAAGGTCGGTTGCACGCGGTTTGGGTCTTAAATACGTCTGGCACAGTGGCGGACGTTTCTGGGTTAGACGGAAAAATGGTGAGCGAGCGCATACGTTCGAATCTCTCGCTGATCTGCAGGTCATCCAAACGGCCTGTCGAAGTGCTCCAGAACGTGCTCGTGCGTCCTCTAATAACACCCAGAGCTGCACTATCGTTCCGGAGCAAAATAAAGTTCTGGCAGCAGAACCACCGAGGACTCCCTGACTGGATACGGCTGCTGAGGAGCGATGAGGGAGGGGTAATTCTTCAGAAGCGGGATTTATCAACCTTAACTCCCTGACAGATAAGATTGAGCATGTGCGCTCGCTCGTCGCTGGCGATCCCTCCAATCATCTATTTGGGGTGGCCGAGTCGAAGCTAAATGAGTATGTAGATGACAGTCTCGTTCAAATTTCAGGTTTTTCGTTGTTGCGACAAGATCGCAAGAGAGAGGGTGGAGAAGTTGCCTTGTATGTGCGCAATGACTTCAAAATTGAGAAGTTGGTTTCGTCGAATACTTTTGGGCCGGGGAAACCTGGCGTGCCTCCAATTCCCTTCTTGTAGCGCGCAGCAAAGCAGCTCACCCCCAATATTAGTCGCGGTAATCTATAGACCCCCTAAAATTGCCATGCAGAAGGATGATGGGCTGTTTGGCTCGTTACGCCAGCTGTGTGGTGATTACAGTCACAAAATCATTATGGGTGATCTGAACGTTGACTTGTTGGATACTGCTCATCCCGACACCAAGACACTGACTGCACTGACAGGAGAACTAGCCTTGCAGATAGTGCAGCATGGCCCGACTCATCAACACAACCCTAATGTATCTCATACATGGATTGATCACATCTACGTAGATGACAACGACACCATTACTGACTTTCACAACAGACACCTGGCCAGTTACGATGGGCACTAGGTCATTGACGCTTATCAAGGTTAACAATTTTTGCGTGAATATTGTGAGGTGTGCATACAGCTGGAGCTCTCTCTTTCTCTCTCTCTCTCTCCTCACTCTTTCTCTCGCTCGCTCGCACGCACGGCTAATAGAGACCCCTTAAAAACTATACATACCGTTAGATTGGGTAACTGTGGTACAGTGGATGCAACTTTGGTACAACCCTGAAAAATGACTTTCAAAGCTGCATTCGGCAAGGTGGCTGATTCTATCGCTCTGAAACCTATCCTCCCCCCCCCTGACACACACGTAAACAATGTGTGAAGTCAACGTAGATCCCGTGTGAATAACTGTAGTTGTTTATCGAAGTTCCATCCAATAGGTTAATTCAGCAGCGATACGCGAGTGGTCCAGTTGGTGTACCTGGCAAGCAGTGTTCCAGAACGAACTAATGGTGTATAATGACACATTTCCATCACATTTATCACCATATTGAAGAAACCATCGTTTCATTAAAAAAACCACGAAAAAACGTACCAAAGTTATACCACTCTCGCGTGTAAGAAGCATGAGGATAGGGTAAGTTCAGAACACCTTCCTCTGACAGCTTCTTTTCATCTCACTTTGGATTGAGTGATGGTCTACGAGGTTCTAAAATGTTTAAAACAGCTTAAAACAAAGTTCTGAATGATCAAAATCCATTCATTCGGATGGTGGTAGGTAGAATTGAGATATTTTGTAAGTGTACCAAAATTTCCCCCTCGGGGTCTACATTTGGTACACTTCTTCAACTGCTAATAGCTCCGGCTTAGATCCATCAAATTGAACTTTGTAACACGTCAATCGAAAGCTGAAACTGTAAGCTTGAGATTGACTTCTAATAGAAGTGGGTTCTGGCAATGTATGTTGGAATGCGAAGCCGTACAAGATAAAATGCACGGAAAATGTACCGAAATTATCCAATTTGACGGTAGCTGAACAGTTTTTGGATATTTATTGGCATCGACGCGAGTACAGTGGGAGCGCGCTCTCTCTCTCTCTCTCTCTCGCTCGCACACATCATATCGCATATATGCACGGGTCACAGAATTTTTCCACCCTGACACAGGCAATGGAGAGACCGAAAGAATACAAGGAGGAAAATGAAACCGTTTTCTTAAAGTGACGTCACATTAGGGATCACCCATTCCGGATACTTGCACACCGGATGACTTCATTATTTGTGTGAACACCGTGGAGATATTTACAGTTTGAAGTTGAAACGTGGAGGTAGAGGGACTAAATATAGCCATACGCATCCACTACTCACCTCCTGGACATCGTCTGTGGGGATATCGAAACTCTCTTGAGTCGCACCACTTCTCCTCGACGACTCCGACACCGTGTCAGATGATTGACTGTTCACGGGTGTTGTACCGTGTAACAATATAGTGCATTCTCGGAGAGGATGGAAAGAATGACTATCCCGGGAGATTCCCCGCTTTTGTGGAACAATGAGTTATGCGTATCTTCTTCCTGTGCATTAAATCCCCTCTTCTGCCCAGAACGAGAGAGATGGAGTAAAAGCGGGAAGACCCAGAATGGATTTTTTTTGTGCTCGACTCGCGATTTCGACCGATGATTCCTGTCTTCACATGAATATAAATTTCTCCATCAATCGAAAGTGATGAAGTTGTGTCCCCAATGACCATGGGAAACAGCAAATGTTGTAATTCTCAATTGAATTATGACATTTTGTGAATGAAATTGGAAGGATACGAAATGCACATTTTTTGCAAGCTCAACTCGTTTCTCGGTCCAAGTTTTAATCCTGAATCGTGTAAGAATTTTTCCATCAAGTAAAAGCGATGGAAACTGCCTTCAGTGAACAAACGAAGCCATGCATGCGAAAAATTCTGATTCGTGGATCAAAGTGAGAAGAGACAGAATGAAATTCTTCTGCGGGCTCGACTCCGCTTTTCGACCGATGATTTTCAACCTGATACTTGTATAAGTGTTTTCATCAACTGAATGTAGGATAACTGTGATCTCTATTGCCATGAAAAACCGCCCACTCAATAATTTCCAATCGAATCATCAACTCCGATCGGTGGTTCGAAGAGGAAGGAGGCAAGATCGATTTTTTGCGTGCTAGACTCGCAATTCATCCAAAGATTTTTTATCCTTAAACTCGTATGAATTTTTCCATCGACGAAAAGTGACAGAGCCGTGATTTCTATAACCATAAGAAGTTGTCTATGCAATTTTTTCTTATTGATTCATGAATTTTGATTTAAGAATCGGGTGGAAGGAGAAGAAATGACATTTTCTCTCATGCTCTGCTCGTCTCTCGATCCGCGTTTTTATCCTCACTTGGGTTTAAATTTCCCTTCAACTCCAAGTAATGAAGATGTGATTTCCATCATCATGAGGAGCTATTTTCACAATAATTCTCGATTGAATCACGAATCTCGAATCGTGGATCGGAGTGAAAGGGGACAAACAGAATTTTCACATTCTCGACTCGTTCCTCGGCCCAAGTTTTCATTCTGACTCATGTATGAATCTTTCTCATCAAATGGAAGCATCAAAAACGTGATTTTATTGAATATAAGAAGCCATGAATGCGATCAATTCGAATAGAACCATGAATTTCGATTTGTGGATCATAGTGGAAGAAGACATGATTGAATTTTTCGCGTGCTCAACCCACAATACAACCGAAGATTTTCATCCTGACACTAGTATGAATCTTCTCATCAACTTCAAATGCTGAAACTGTAATCTTTATGACCGCAAGAAACCGTGCATGCAATAATCTCCAATCGAATTATGAATTTTCATCGGTAAATCAGAGTGGAAGGGGTCAATATTGGATTTTTCTTACGCCTGGCTCGTTCCCCAACCAATGATTTCATCTTGACTTGGGTCCATGAACTAAGAGCAATGAATATGTGATTTCTATGAACATGAAAAGCCATCCATGCACAAATCCCAATGATGAATTTGGATCCATGGGTTAAAATGCGAGGAGACGAAACCACATTCCTTCGCGTTCTGAACTCGTTTCTCGGTCAAGTTTTTATCCTGTCTCGGGTGTATATTTTCTGATCAACTCAATGCGATAGGAATGTGATCCCCATGTACATACCAAGCCACCCGTGCAATGATTCCCAATCGAATCCTGTATCTCGATTTGTGGAACAGAGTGGAAGGAGACAAAATGACATTTTTTCGCGCGCCCGACTCGTTTCTCGGACAATTCCTACTGACTTGGGTATAAGTTGTTTTCATGAACTGAGACCGATGAATATGTGATTTCTATGACATATGAAATCATCCATGCAAAAATTCCAATCTATATGAATTCGGACCGTAGATTGAATTGCGCGGGGACGGAATGACATTTTTTCGCATTTTGAACTCGGCTCTCGGTCCAACTTTTCCATCCTGTCCCGGGGGTATATTTTATAATCAGCTAAAAGCAGAAGAGATCTGATCCCTGATCATACCAACCCATACCTGCATTAATTTTCAATGGAATTCTGACTATCGATATGTGGAACAAAGTGAGACGGGACAAGATGGAATTTTGTTTCGCATGCTCAACTCATTTATCGGACCAAGTACTCTATCCTAGCTCAAGAATGTACACTCATCAAGTGAACGAGATAAAAATTGGTTTTCTCCAACTTCCAAAAGCCGTCCTGCGATAATTCCTGATTCGTGGATCGAAGTGGAAGGAGACCAAATAGGACTACTTCCAGGCCCAAGTTTTTATCCTGACTCAAGTATGAAATTTTTCGTCAACTAAGAGCGGTGGAGATGTGGTCCCTATGAGCATACGGAGCCATTTATGCCAGAGTCTTGAATTCAATTATGAATCTCGATTCGTGGATCGAGATCCAAATAGACAGCTTGAAATTTCTTCGCATGATCGACTTTCTTTCTCATCCTGTCTTGGGTATTAATCTTTACGAATTTACGAGCTTGACTCCTTTATGGAAGCTCAGTCTTCTGAGATGTTGCGATTCCATGGAATACTACGCTTCTGATGATAAACGAGTTGAGCATGCGGAACAAAATTTCATCTTGTCCCGTCTCACTTTGTTCCACATATTGATATTCAGAATTCCATTAAAAATTAATCCAGGTATAGCTTGGTATGACCAGGGATCAGATCTTTTCTGCTTTTAGCTGATTATAAAATATACCCCCGGGACAGGATGGAAAAGTTGGACCGAGAGCCGAGTTCAAAATGCGAAAAAATGTCATTCCGTCCCCGCGCACTTCAATCTACGGTCCGAATTCATATAGATTTGAATTTTTGCATGGATGATTTCTTATCTCATAGAAATCACATATTCATCGGTCTCAGAACATGAAAACAACTTATACCCAAGTCAGTAGGAATGGTCCGAGAAACGAGTCGGGCGCGCGAAAAAATGTCATTCTGTCTCCTTCCACTCTGTTCCACAAATTGAGATACAGGATTCGATTGGAAATTATTGCACGGGTGGCTTGATATGTACATGGGGAACCTCCATAAGGAAACTCCACATAAACCACGATAAAAAATGGGGTGAGGAACAAGTTGAGCGTGCGAAAAAATTTCATTCTATCTCCTTTTACATTGATTTACAAATCATATTCCATGATTCGATTGGGAATGTGCACGAAATGCTTCTTACAGTCATAGAGTTCACAGTTTCATCGCTTGTAGTTAATGAAAATATTCATACTAGTGTCAGGACAAAAATCTTCGGTTGGATTGTGGGTCGAACATGCGGAAAAAATTCGTTCTGTCTCCTTCCACTCTGTTCCTCAAATCAGAATTCATTATTCGATTGGACGTAATCAAGTGAGTGGCTTCTCACGTTCAGCGAAATCACATTTTGATCGTCCGTGGTTGGTGAAAAAAAACTTACACCCAAGTCAAGATGAAAACATTGGGTGGGGAACGAGCCAGGCGTAAGAAGAATTCCATTCTGTCTTCTTCCACTCTGATTTACAGATAAAAATTCATAATTCGATTGGAGATTATTGCATGGACGGTTTCTCGCGGTCATAAAGATCACAGTTTCAGCATTTGAAGTTGATGAGGAAATTCATACTAGTGTCAGGATGAAAATCTCCGGTTGAATTGTGGGTCAAGCACGCGGAAAATTCCATTCTGTCTCCTTCCACTATGATCCACAAATCAAAATTCATGGTTCTATTCGAATTGATCGCATCCATGGCTTCTTATATTCAATAGGATCACGTTTTCGATGCTTTCATTTGATGAGGAAAAATTCATACACGAGTCAGAATGGAAACTTGGGCCGAGAATCGAGTCGAGAATGTGAAAATTCTGTTTGTCCCCTTCCACTTCGATCCACGATCCGAGATTCGTGATTCAGTCGAGAATTATTATGTGAATAGCTCCTCATGATGATGGAAATCACATCTTCATTACTTGGAGTTGAAGGAAAATTTAAACCCAAGTGAGGATAAAAACGCGGACCGAGAGACGAGCCGAGCATAAGAAAAAATGTCATTCCTTCTCCTTTCACCCGATCCTTAAATCAAAATTCATGAATCAATGAGAAAAAATTGCATAGACAACTTCTCATGGTTATAGGAATCACGGCTCTGTCACTTTTAGTCGATGAAAAAATTCATACGAGTTTAAGGATAAGAAATCTTTGGATGAATTGCGAGTCTAGCACGCAAAAAATCGATCTTGCCTCCTTCCTCTTTGATCCACCAATCGGAGTTGATGATTCGATTGGAAATTATTGAGTGGGCGGTTTTCCATGGCAATAGAGATCACAAATATCCTACATTCAGTTGATGAAAACACTTATACTAGTGTCAGGTTGAAAATCATCGGTCGAAGTGCGGAATCGAGCACGCAGAAAAATTTCATTCTGTCTCTTCTCACTTTGATCCACGAATCAGAATTTTTCGCACGCATGGCTTCGTTTGTTCACTAAAAGCAGTTTTAATCGCTTTTACTTGATGAAAAAATTCTTACACGATTCAGGATTAAAACTTGGACCGAGGAACGAGTTGAGCTTGCAAAAAATGTGCATTTCGTCTCCTTCTAATTTTATTCACAAAATGTCATGATTCAATTGAAAATTATTACATATGCTGTTTTCCATGGTCATAGGGGACACAACTTCATCACTTTCAATTGATGGAGAAATTTATATTTGTGTGAAGACAAGAATCATCGGTCGAAATCGCGAGTCGAGCACAAAAAAAATCCATTCTGGCTCTTCCCGCTTTTACCACTAATGGCATTTACCGCATGCATGGCTCGTCACGTTTCTATCACTTTTACTTAATGAAGAAGTTCATACTCAAGACAAGATCAAAATTCGGGCCGAGAGGAAGATAGCCGTTCATGCGATAAATTCCCATTTTGACTTCCTCTACTCTGATCCACGAATCGACATTCATGATTCAATCTAAAATTGTTCCATCAGTGACTTCTTATGTTCTTAGGAAACACATCTTTATCACTTTCACTCCATGAAACTTGAGATTGGAGCCGGGATGGAAAAACTTGAGCCGGGAATTAAGTCGAGTATGCAAGAAAGCCGTATCCTGGACACCGTCTTCCGGGATATCGAGAGGGTACTTCTACAAACCAAACCGATCGAGCACAATATTCTCAGCATTGTGCGAGACGATCATCTGCCTCCTGCTATGCGCGAGTCCACGGCTGCCGAGTGTTGGTATGACTTATTACAACGTGAGTATAGACATTGTTTAAGAGAGGAGTGGAAATAGTCATAGAGGTTGCTTTTGAAAAATGCTGAGCTCTGCGCATAGCTTACTGTTGCTTTCTTTCCTCCTCTCATGCGCGGAAGAAAGACAAATCATGACCGTTCATGAACACATGTAGATGACTAACGGCCGTTTTCACGGCTGATACTCCCTGGGATAGTTTGATTTCTATCGAGTGAAGCGAAAGAATGCGATGCAAGCTCAGCTTTCTCGTGGTCTTGTGGAGCTCATCTTCATATCATGAGCTCATCATTTTGCAGTTATGCAAGCTTATACGGAATCACTCCATCTCTTTCGTTCTGGGCAGAAGAGGGGATTTGATACACATGAAGAAGATACGCATAACTCATCGATCCACAAAAGCGGGGAATCTCCCGGGATAGTCATTCTTTCCATCCTCTCCGAGAATGCACTACATTGTTACACGGTACAACACCCGTGAACAGTCAATCATCTGACACGGGGTCGGAGTCGTCGAGGAGAAGTGGTGCGACTCAAAAGAGTTTCGATATCCCCACAGACGATGTCCAGGAGGCGAGTAGTGGATGCGAATGGCTATATTTAAGCCCTCTGCCGTCACGTTTCAACTCCGAATTGTAAATATCTTCACGGTGTTCACACAAAGAATGAAGTCATCCGGTGTGCAAGTATTCGGTATGGGTGATCCCTAATGTGTCGTCACTTTGAGAAAACGGTTTCATTTTCCTCCTTGTGTTCTTTCGGTTTCTTCATTGCCTGTGTCAGGGTGGAAAAAATTCTGTGACCCGTGCATATGTGCGATATAATGGGTGCGAGCGAGAGAGATAGATAGATAGATAGATGTCCTTTATTCGTCCGAAGACAAAAAATACAATTACATACACCTACATATGCCCGTTAAAATGTAATAACACGTATAAGAATGAATATAATATATGTACAACAAAATAATAATGATAATTTCAGTCAATTACTGGTTTGGTCAAGGACAATAATTATCACAATTCCTGACTAGTCAGGGTGCATACTTAGAAGTATAAAAAGAGGGGTAAGGGCTCGCACTAATATCACAGCTATAGATCACCAATTGGGTGACTGAGGTCACATGTAAAAATACTAAATTAAAGAAGAGCCCTTCCCATTACAGATTAAAATAATGCCTCTTCTCCACATCAATCCTCTGAGAGGATAGTGTTAACAGGAAGTCTTTCAAGGACTCTTTAAATGACGATATCTTCCCAAGCTGCCGAAAGCCCGGAGGGAGAAAGTTCCACAAATGAGCACACTGAACCTGGAAAGATCTTCTTCCATATTCAAGTCTCATGTTGGGAACTTTGAGTACCCGCTCTTCTAGATCACCCCGTGCGGGGCGTTCGGATTGGTACCTGGTAAACATCGCAGCTAGGTAGCCAGGTTCTCCTAAGTGCATGATCTTATGCATCAAGAGAGCTGCGAAGTACATTCTCCGCGAATCAGTACGTAACCAACCCAAGCGCTCCCTAAACGGGGCAATGTGCTCGTCTCTCCTAAGATCAAAAATATATCTCACACATGAATTGCTTAGTCTCTGGAGCCGTTGCCGCTGTTCGTCCGTGGCGTCGAGGTACACGACCGCGCAATAATCTAGGTGCGGTTGAACCAATGACTCGACTAGGCGAATTCGGAGAGGTCTGGTGATACATGCCCTAAAAACCGCAGACCGTATAGGGCTCTGTTGACTTTCTTAGTTACTTGGTCGATGTGCGGTTTCCATGTCAATTCACTGTCAAGTGTAACACCGAGACTCACGACCGTATCACTGAACGGGATGAACGTTCCTTCCTGTATCTCAACCCCTGGCGAGTCCATTCTCTTCAGATCTTTGATATTTCTCTCCGAGCTGAAGTAGATTGCCTTGGTCTTGCCAGCGTTGAGACACAGGCCGGAACTTCTGGCCCACTCGGCAACTAGTCATCCTATTTCGCCCAGCCGAGCAATACCTTCCCTGATCTTATTTTTCTCGATTTGGAGATAAATTTGGAGATCATCCGCATAAAATAGATGATGTACCGACTTTCCGTCTAGCAAGCCAGCCAGGTCATTCACATACAAGCTGAAGAGAAGAGGCCCAAGGACGGACCCCTGTGGAACACCCAGATTGGTTCCGAGCCAATCAGATTTGCCTCCTTTAGAAGTGATTTGTTGGGTGCGATCCTGTAAATATGATTTTATTCACAGGAGCGCCGATCTTGAGAAGCCAAGATGTCGTAGCTTCCTCAACAGCTTGGATGGTGAGATGGTGTCAAAAGCTTTGCTAAATTCGAATAGTAGGAGCAGAGTGATCTTCTTTCTGTCTATACCTATTCTGATGTCATCAGTCAATTTCAACAAAGCTGTCTGGGTGCTATGGTGTTGCCTAAAACCAGTCTGGAAGCGATCAAGTATCTTCTCGATTTTTAAATATTCCGTGATTTGGTCATGTGCGATTTTTTCCAGAACCTTGGAGAGAAAGCACAGCAGTGCTATAGGACGGAAGTCCGAGACCGTTGATGGAGCAGCAGTCTTCTTTAGTGCAATCAGCTGCGCTTGCTTCCAAGCCTCAGGAAAAATGCCATGAGCGAAAGAGGAGTTGAAAATATGTACAATAAGATCACCAATGGCCGGAAGAGCTTTTGCGATCACGCTTTGGGGTATTCCATCCGCTCCACGGGCCTGTGAGGAGAAATGTTTAATAGCAAGGACTACATCAATAAAATTTGTGGGCTTAAATTTAAACCCCTCCTCCGGTGCCGAGTCAATATCGTCCATTGCTTCATTAATATTTTCGTGGGGCGAAACGGAAACTCCCGCAAAGTGTGCGTTCAACTCATCCGGTGTGAAGCCATGAAGTTCCTCCTCTTTGCTCTTAGGCAAGAGGCCGAGATTGCGCATCTCCTTCCAAATGTTCTTCTTCTGATCAAGAGCATCTGACAAATGGGTTTGAATGAAGGAGTTATGCTCTTGTTCAATGCGCAAGTCGACCTCTTCGCTAAGCCGAAAGTATTCATTTTGAAGCTCGGGACACTTGCGCTGGTTACGTTGAATCCGTTCCCAGCGCCTGCGCGTCGCGTCTCGCTTATTCAGGAGTACCCTCAGCTCAGGACCAATCCAAGGAGCGTCATTTTTACGCGGAATTATAGTTTTTTCGGGTGCTAATTCATCAATAACGGACTGTAAATTTTCATTCAAGCAGTGAATTGCATCTTCCAAACTCGTTTCAGCATTTTCGAGAGCTGCCCAGTCACAGCGAAGCAACCGGTCATTTAATATCTCCGGAGTGATGTTTCGAAAATCCCTGTAGGTAAAGGAATTTCTTGGCGGAGTAGGAGTAAAGACGTTGATGGTGACGTCAATGACCGAGTGCCTGCCGAAACTGGGCAGGAGTCTGTTTTGAAAGTCAGTAATGATGTCATTGTCATCTACATGAATGTGATCAAGCCATGTATGAGGTGTATTGGGGGTGTGTTGGTGAGTCGGGCCATGCTGCACTATCTGCAAGGCAAGTTCTTCTGTCAGTGCAGTCAGTGTCTTGGTGTCGGGATGAGCAGTGTCTAACAAATCCGCCTTCAGATGACCCATTATAATTTCATGACTGTAGTCGCCACACAGCCGGCGTAATGAGCCAAACAGCCCGTCATCCTTCTGCATGGCGATTTTAGGGGGTCTGTAGATTACTACGACCAATATTGGCGGGGAGTTACCCTGTTGTATGCTACAAAAGAGAAATTCAGGCACGCCAGGTTTTCCTGGCCCGAAAGTATTTGACGAAATCAACTTCTTAACTTTGAAGTCATTGCGCACATACAAGGCAACCCCACCACCCTCTCTGTTGCGATCCTGCCGCAACAATGAAAAACCTGGAATCTGAACGAGATTGTCATCCACAAACTCATCTAGCTTCGACTCAGCCACCCCAAATAGATGGTAGGAGGGATCGTTAGCAACGAGCAAGCGTAGATGCTCATTCTTATCTGTCAGAGAGTTAAGGTTGATGAATCCCGCTTTCAAGGAACTGTCTATTACTCGTCGCTCTTCAGCAGCCGTATCTAGTCAAGGAGTCTTCGCTGATTCTGCTGCCGAAACTCTACTCTGCTCCGGAACGGTATTACAGCTCTGGGTGTTATTAGAGGACGCACGAGCACGTTCTGGAGCACTTCGACAGGCCGTTTGGATGACCTGCAGATCAGCGAGAGATTCGAACGTATGCGCTCGCTCACCATTTTTCCGTCTAACCCAGAAACGTCCGCCACTGTGCCAGATGTATTTTAAACCCGAACCGCGTGCAATCGACCTCAAGCGTATGTATTCTTTGTATTTCTCACGGGGGAGCATCTCATTTATGAAGATTTTACGGTCTGGCACATGAGCTTTCGTATCTGGGTCGAGTGAGTCAGGCTGGATATTGTTAGCCGTGAAATAATTATTGGTGATTGAACGTTTAGCCCGAATCACTTTCCCGACTAGTCGACTACTGGAGAGTTGGACTATGCACGATGGTAGAGTGCGCGGGGTGGCAGCTGGGGCTCGAGGAGATGGAACCGAGTCGCAAATACCTGTTGGAGGCTTCTCCCCAGACGCACGCCCAGTTTACAGGACCTGGACATCAGCAATGTCTACCCTCTCCAGTGAGGGGAGTACGGACTTGAGCACTGCGTAGGCAATATCAGATACCTGTACCGGCGAGGCCTTAGAATTTTCTTTTAAAATACCATTAATAATTAATTTACAGCACTCAAGACCGTCACTGCCGTGTCCCCGTCCTTGCTCCCCAGCGTGTGAATGAGGGAACTTGTCCATCCTAGGTGTAATAATAGGAATCGAAGATTGATGTGTCGGTTCGACATTACTATTCTCAATTCTATTACATTCGCTATCTTGCTGACTACTCTCACGACCTATTAATAGCTCAGTCAGAGTGGAAAACTGGCTTTTCATGGTAGAGTTCTGCTCCAGAAGAAGCTGGCGATCCAAGCGGAGCTCCTCCAGCTGGGAGCTTTGCTTCTCTATGAGTCTCTCGAGAGAGAATACACGTGCCAATAAGTGATCATCCACCTCATTCACTGCTGGCGTGAGAGGTGGAGAGGGAACGGCAACGTTTTGTCGCCTCACGAGAGATTTTCTTTCGTCAAGCTCATCCTGGAGTAGCGCATATTGATCATAAAAAAGGTCGAGAGTAGTCTGCGCTATAAGTACCCATTTGGTGTCAGGCGAATCCGTCGCCGTCGAAGTTGGTGATGTTGCAGGTCGTTCCGAGACGTTGAGGCTGTTGCTCTCCGTCGACCCTACAACGTGGCCAAGAGGTGGTGTAGTTTTCGAGATGGGGCTGTTGCTCTCCATCCGCCCGACAGCGTGGCCAAGAGGAGGTGTAGTGAGCAGCGACTGGGTGGTAGTGGTGGGCCGCGCATCTGTTTGCTGCTTTTGAATATTCGCGGGCTCTAAACCGGTGGACTGGCGGGAGGTGGCACCACATGACGGAGACGAAGCAGCAGGCGATAGAGTACCCCCCGCTAGCGCAAGCTGTAGACTCCCGGAGTTGGATAGAGAGGCATTGGTGGTAGGGGGCTTTGCGCCAGGGCAGTCAAGCGTGGTAGAGTCCTTCCCCTCAAGCCCCTCCAGTCATGTGTAGAGCGCGCCGCGGCGTCGCAGGGGAGGGGCTCCTTCGCCGCGAGCCGCGACGCTCTCTGCACTTGACTGGAGGGGCTTGAGGGGAGGGACTCTACTACGCTTGACACCCCTGCTTTGCGCTGCGGCCCGCGGCGGTGGTATGCGGAGCGGGGGAAGAAAGTGCTGATGCAGCATGCGAGCTGAGCCGTGTGTGTGAGATGGGCTGATTACTCACACGTCTATGCGAGGTAGTATTCTCCTTCTTTCTCTCTCTGGCTGTTTGCGTGCTGAGGCGAGAAGTCGAAGTCGTCTGCTTCGATGCACTTGATGATAATTGCGCGGCTGGAATTTTGCTCACCTGCAGACATTTTTCGCATGTCACTGCTCCTTGAGATGATTTCGAGCACTTGACATGTGCTGATCTTTTGCAAGTGCCGCATTCTCTGCTGCCCGCGCGTAAGGTGTTGTTGCAGACGCAGAGGGAGAGAGAGAGAGCGCTCCCACTGTACGTGCGTCGATGCCAATAAATATCCAGAAACTGTTCAGTTACCGTCGAATTGGATCATTTTGGTTTATTTTCGGCGCTTTTCATCTCGTTCAGCTTGGCATTCCAACATACATTGCCAGAACCCACTTCTATTAGTGGTCAATCCCAAGCTCACAGTTTCAGCTTTTGATTGACGTGATACAAAGTTCAATTTGATGGATCTAGGCCGGAGCTATTAGCAGTTGAAGAAGTGTACCAAAGGTAGACCCCGATGGGGCAATTTTGGTACACTTACAAAATATCTCAATTCTACCCACCACCAAGCGAGTGAATTAATTTTGATCATTCAGAGCTTTCATTTTAAGCTGTTTAGAACATTTCAAAACCTCGTTGACCATCATTCAATCCAAGGTAAGATGTGAAGAAGCTGTCAGAGGAAGGTGTTCTGAACTTACCCTATCCTCATGCTTCTTACCGAGAGTGGGATAACTTTGGTACGTTTTTTCGTGGTTTTTCTAATGTAACGATGGTTTCTTCAATATTGTAATAAATGTGATGGAAATGTGTCATTATACACCATTAGTTTGTTCTGGAACACTGCTTGCCAGGTACACCAACTAGACCACTCGCGTATCGCTGCTAAATCAACCTATTGGATGAAACTTCGATAAACAACTACAGTTATTCACACGGGATCTACGTTGACTTAACACATTGTTTACGTGTGTGTCAGGAAGGGAGGATAGGTTTCAGAGCGATAGAATCAGCCACCTTGCCGAATGCAGCTTTGGAAGTCATTTTTCAGAGGTGTACCAAAATTGCATCCACTGTACCAAAGTTACCCAATTTAACGTTATGTATAGTATTTCAGGGGTCTCTATTAACCGTGCGTGCGAGCGAGCGAGAGGAAGAGTGAGGAGAGAGAGAGAGAGAGAGCTCCAGCTGTATGCACATTTCACAATATTCACGCAAAAACTGTTAACCTTGGTAAGCGCGAAATCCGATCTCCACGCAAGAACAGTGTGAAATTGTGGCGCGCATTCAGATAGAGCAAAATTATTGGTCACGCTCTAATGCGTGAAAGAGGGAGAGAAAGAGAGCCGATAACTACAAACACCCGAGAACTCGCTATGTACAGTTCGCAAGGGGTCTCTATAAGCAAAAGAGAGAAAGAGAGAGAGAGATTAGATTAGATTAGTTTATTTAATGGTACCTTGGGGTATTACCCTATGTGGTACAGGTAGCAAGATTCATTTTACATAAAAATATAAAATGCTTTAGTAGAAAATGAATAGTTCAAGATGATAAAAACACTTATGAATCGTATCGATGCTTATGAATTACAACAATATCCTAGAATTACAATATTTGATTGAAATTGATAGAAAATTATCAAATTACAGGAATTCGAGATGAATGAATGAACGACAGTGTAGTTGGTATGCGATGAACATATTCATGCGATACTTTGACGTTCTTGAAATGTAATTTTCAAATAATTTGGCCGGGAAGAGAATTGCAAAGCTAGCTTTCCAGAGAATCCATCTTCTAATCGTGAGAGCAGTAGAAAATCAATGTCAGAAACTTGTCGAGTAGAGTAACGTAGCTTATGGAGGTACTGAACTGTTCAACAGTACATATTATGCTGGAATTCAAAATTCTCAAGTTCAGGCTCTGAAAAAATTGGCACCAGCGGGTCAGTTTTTGAAACTTTCATGCAAACAGTGAGATTTTTCACCACTGGTTTCGGTATTTTCAGTCTAACACTCACAAGATGAGCCTTTTTGATCAAATTGTGAACATCTTTTGGCCATAGCGGGCTGCAATAAATTTCAGAGTCGTCGTCATGCCCAAAGATATCTCTAATAGATTCCTTCTTCGATTTAGATGAATTTACAATGAATTTATCTCGAACTATGTTTGATGAAAATTGTATTACAATTGATTGAGAATCTAAACCTCTCGTTTTCGAGGAACTTGATTTTGTTGGAACTGATGAATACATATTGCGAAAACGAGGACCTTTCCACTCTCTAACATTCACTACAAAGTTCTGCAAATCGGGTACTTCTATGGCCTAAAAAACTTTACTTACAATCTCATTTTTCGAGAGACTTAGGTCACGAGGAATGTTCGTCAGAATTACTTCAGCAGGGTCAACTAATGTTGACTGATTAGAGACCTGAGAAAGCTGATCACGGATTTGAGAAACATCTTTTTCAATTGCAGTAATACGCTTTTCTATTCTATTCTCAAGTTCGTTCAATTTGGAAAAGAGTCTTTCTTGAGTAGCGTCAAAATGAGCAAGGAAAATTTTGAAATAAGGTGGCATTTCAATTAGTTGACCAGCAATCTCTGAGTTAGACTCAGATTTGCATGTTATATACGAAGTCACTTGATCTTGTTCAGAGGAACTCACTGTGAATAAATTTGGAGCCATGGTTTGATACAAGAATGGAACAGCTGTCAGTTCTCTCAGGCGTTTGCTAGCGACGATCAGGCAGCTCACTGAGGCAAAATACTTGAGGTCGGAACACGTTTGAATTAGGCTTCAACAGAGTTGATAATGTAGGAATCTGTTAGAAATTGCTGCCATCTAGCGTCTGACAATAGAAGTTGTTCAAAGATTGAGTGAAGCTTTGAGCAGCGTGCCATCCAATCTCCTAACCTCAAATCCAGAAACGTGTTGATGGAAAAAGTAGATGAATTTTGCAAGATACGTAGGTCCACAACGAATTATGAATCCAACGAATCCTTGCAAAATTTGGCGTGCAAGAGTCGAGAGAGAGAGAGAGAGAGAGAGAGAGAGAGAGAGAGAGAGGGCCACGCTCTCGGAGGCCTACTTGCGGCAGACAAAGGGAAGAGAGCGGCTTCCGAGACCACACTTCTCGAAGCGGAGAAGACCCTAAAAATGAAGAGGAGTGCGCAGCCCTCTGGGCCAGCCGCGTCGGGAAGCGGCACACAGGGAAGGGGGGCGAATAAACCGGAATCGCGACAAGGGAAACAGCACGATACGAAGAGGACGCGACGCGGACATCCATCGGGAGCCCTCGAAACACCGCGCTCGACATCGACTCCTAATAGGCCCAAGCAGGACGGGCCTTGGCAGGAAGTGGTCTCTAAGAGAAATACAAAGAGGGCAAAGAAAAGCGGTCGATCAAGTGACACCGCTGGAAAGAAGGCAAAGATGAAGCCAAGGGGAGCGAAATCCGACGCCGTTCTCGTCACGGCAAACCAAGGTGGGTTAAGCTACGCAGATATGCTGCGCAAGATAAAGACGGATGGACTCAATGAAGAAGTGGGCTCTAAAGTCACGGGCATCCGCAAGACACAGGAAGGACAAATCCTCATTGAACTGAGGAAGAGCACCGACGCTGCAGCCATCAGAGCGGCTCTGACACCAGTCGTCGGGCAAGAAGGGGCCGTCCACTGCCTCGCAAATAGCATGATCCTCGAGGTTCTCGAAGTCGACTACGATTTCGACAAAACTAAAGTGCAGAAGGACCTCGCGAAGGCCCTACCAGAAAACGAGGATGGAGCCATAATAGTCAAGAGCCTGCGAAACGGCTCCCGAGGCACCCAAACAGCGGTTGTGTCCATCCCAGCGAGGCTCGCTCACCGCCTCCTGGACTGGAAAGAACCCAAGGTGGGATGGAGCAGAGTGAGAATCCGCGAGAAGGGAGGCATCCCACGCTGCTATAACTGCCTAGAGTATGGCCACAAGGCCTCAGGCTGCAAAAAAGAGAAGGCAGAGGAACGTCAACCGAAACTCTGCTTCCAGTGCGGTGAACCAGGACACCTAGCCGCTACCTGTAAAGAGAAACCAAAACGCTCAGCTGCGTGGCTATCGGAACCAGATCTGACCACAGGTCGGGCTCCAGCAACTGCACAGCCTACCAAAACGCGAGGGCGACATATAGACGCAGGGGGGGAAGAAATGGCTAACTTCATCCAAGCCAACCTCAGGAGAAGCGGGGACGCTCGTGACCTCCTACACACTGCCGCCAAAGAAGGGGGTATCGATGTTCTGATAATCTCCGAACCGCCTCGGAAGCGCGAACTTTCCCGTTCCACATTCGATCACTGGGGGACCGCTGTAATTCAGATCACGAATCCCGCGATCCGCGAGACTGAACCAGCTGTTAGTGGCCGCGGTTATGCTCGAAAGACCATAGGGGGCACAGCTGTATACAGCTGCTACTACTCGCCGTCGCTCGAGACGCACAAATTTGAAGACGAGCTCCACGACCTAGAAGAGGATGTGAGGCAATGGGAGGGCCCAGTTATAATCGCGGGAGATTTCAACTCCAAGGAACCGACTTGGAGCGGGGGGCCGCGTGATAGACGGGGGGTAATACTCGCTGATGCCATGGAGGCATTGGGATTAGTGCTGGCGAACGAGATGGGGGTTATCACCTATTACCGGCACGACACTCGGTCCCGGGAGGGAGGTTCATCATCGGTCCTCGACCTGACGTTCATGAGCCCGTCGCTCATGGGACGTATGACATCGTGGGAAGTTCTGGACACGGAAACACTGAGTGACCATCGACATATTCGGTTTCGACTTAGGACTGACGGACAGAGACAGACGACACGCAGACCGCGACCAACGGGGTGGCAGGTACGGAAGCTGGACGAGAGAAAATTCCGGGAATCGATAGAAACAGTCGAAGATCTCCCGATGAACTCCGCCTCGGACGAGGCTATGGCGATGGTAACATCCGCCATCACGAGAGCTTGCGACGCGTCGATGCCTCGCAGGACAACACCATGTTTCTGGAGGAAACCAGAGTACTGGATCACCGATGAGATCAAGGCTCTACGAAGAACGAGCAACAAGAAAAGGAGGACCGCATGGCGATCAAGGAAGCTGCAACAACCATCGCTGGCGGAAGATGACAGAGCGTACAACGAAGCAAAGAAGGCTCTCGTTCTAGCCATCCGGAGGAGCAAAGAGAAGTGCTGGGGTGAACTGTGCGACATGGTTAACGAAGACCCCTGGGGCACGCCATATCGCGTGGTCATGTCAAAGGTCCGACCCCAGAGGGGCAACCCAGCACCGACCGATGCAGCAACATTGCGCACCATCGTGGAAGACCTCTTCCCAGCAGGAGAACCCAGAGTTACATTCCCTACGGAGAGCAAAGACCCCATCCCGCTCTTCACTATGCAAGAACTACTCATAGCGGCGAAGAGAATGCCGAACGGCAAGGCCCCTGGCCTGGATGGCATCCCAAACGAGGCTCTGAAACTGGTCTTCAAATACAAGCCAGATCTACTCCTCGACCTCTTCAACATCTGTCTGAGCGCGGGAACTTTCCCGGACAAGTGGAAACGCCAGAAGCTGGTCCTGATACCTAAGGGTCAAGGAGGTCAACGCCCTCTCAGCATGCTCGACAATATCGGGAAAATGTACGAGAGGATGGTGCTCAACAGGGTGGAAAAAGCCTACGAAGAAGGCGGTGGGCTATCACCAATGCAGTTCGGGTTCCGGAAGGGACGGAGCACTGTGCACGCGATCGAGGCGGTCCAAGAACGGGTCCAAGCGTCGGTAGGGAACCCATACCAAGGAAGAGGAGGATTCTGTGCCATCATTGCGTTGGACATAAAGAACGCATTCAACTGCGCGAGCTGGGAGCGAGTCTATCAATCCCAAGCAGGTAAAGTGTCGCCCTATCTACTAGCCGTCACGAGTGACCACCTGCGGACTAGGACCCTCGTGTACGACACCGACGAGGGACAAGAGATTCGGGTACTGTCCGCCGGAATCGGACAGGGATCGGTCTCCGGGCCGTTCAACTGGAACACCCAGTATGACAGCTTACTGTCTATCGAACTGCCAGAAGGAGTGATAATAGTGGCTTTCGCGGACGACGCGGGACTCATAGTATGGGCTGACTACGAGGAACTCTTGGGTAGACGCGCGAACGAAGCGCTGGCCCGAGTCTACGAGTGGATGATTAGCAGGCTTCTGGAGCTCGCTGTCAAGAAGTCCGAAGCCATCGTAGTCACAAGGCGTAGGAAGTTTGACTTACCCCGGTTTTATATCAACGGGCAAGAGATTCCACGGAAGACAGAGCTGAAATACCTCGGTGTATGGCTAGACGACAAGTGGTCGTTCAAGAAGCACATCCAGGAAGCCGCCCAGAAGGCGAGCAGGGTCGGTGTTGCGCTCCAGCGGCTTATGCCGAATATCGGAGGACCCAAGGAAAAGAGGCGCGCACTTCTCAACACCATCACTACCTCCATCATGCTGTACGGTGCACCCGTGTGGGGGAAGAGAGTAGAGAAGACCATCATCGAGAAGAGAATGGGGCCTGTCCACCGAAGAGCGGCCCTGAGGAGTATCCGTGCCTACCGCACTGTGTCAGGAGATGCGGCTTACGTATTGGCGAGTACTCCGCCCATCCACTTGCTCGTCGCGGAGCGAGTGAGGATCTGGGACCGCCAGAAAGTGATCGGAGCCGAACGAGTACTCACTCCGACGATGAAGGAGATCATCCGCGACAACGAGAAGGAAACCACCCTTGAGCATTGGCAAACTGAGTGGGATTCGCCATTTGCGAACGGCAGATGGACGCACCGGCTGATCCGTGACGTAGCCAAGTGGGCGGAACGCACCCACGGAGAGATGGACTACTGGACGACGCAGGCACTGAGCGATCATGGTTGATTCGGTTCCTATCTAACCAGGTTCAAGAAGAGGACGACCCCAGCATGTCAGTCATGCGGGGACGAATGGGATGACGCCGAACATGCCCTGTTTAAGTGCAGCGACACCCGGAGAGAGCGCGCCGAGCTGGATGAATGGCTGGGTGCTCAACTAACACCTGAGAATCTTGTCCCGTACTTGCTCCGCAACCAGGAGACATGGGATCAACTCACCGGATACATCAAGCTGGTGATGACCCGCAAAGAGGAGAAAGAGAGGGAAGTAAGGCGCCTCGAAGCAGGCGAATTACAGTGACTCTGCCGATTGAAACAGAAGAGGCCCAAATGATTCCAAGAGGAATCTGATGCACTGAAGAGGAAAGAAAGATGAAAGAAGAGAGAAGAAAGAAGAAAGAGAGGGAACAATGAAGAATGAAGATAGAAGATGCCGACAAGTGGCCGAAGAGAGAAGATGGAGAAGAGGAACGCTCGCAATCAAGCGCGAGACATGCCGCTCATCCTGAAGTAATGCTCACGCGGTTCCGGGATGAGATGGTAGATGCAGGTGGATCTCCTTCTTGATTGCCCGATGCCCTAGGTATCGGACATCGAGGGGAGAGGGATATTACACGGCCGGGCCCACCTCTCGGTGGGCCCCACCCAAACCCGTGTCCCGCTTGGTATGGCCTGCGTGGGCTATGCGTAGTCCGCGTAAGCTGAACCAGTCCGGTGTCTGGGGACGGATCCGAGGGATCCTGAGGCAGATTTTGCCCTCTAACCACCTTAAAAATATAGAAAAAAAGAGAGAGAGAGGGAGATTGATTGATTGATTGATTCCCTTTATTCGCCTGGTGGCAAAAGTAAAGAGAGAGAGAGAGAGAGAGATCCTGAAGTAATGCTCACGCGGTCCCGGGGCCAGATTAGTAAGTTTGGTGGATCTCTCCCTTGTCCAATGGCCGATGCCAACGGAGAAGGAAGAGAGGGTTTTAATCGGAAGGGGTGGCCGTATCGATGCGGATCCCAGCCCGGTACTGTTGGGGGGGGGGGGGCACGGACAAGCCGTATTGACCGAGACCTCACCAACCCGGAGAAGCAGGATGGTCGCTTTCCGGAAGAACGTCGCAGCAAAGTTCGCCCTACAACCACCTGAAAAAAAAAAGAGAGAGAGATTGATTGATTGATTGATGCCCGTTTATTCGTCCGAAGACAAAAAAGAAAAATAATCAGTTATATATGGTAATATATATCACAGATCAATAGTGCACATTAATAAAGATAATGAAGTCATTTGGTCAAGGACAAATCTTAAGAATATCACAATTTGTGACTAGTCGGGTAGCACTCAGAAGATTCACAAACTCCATAGAATAATATGAGGATACAGAAGAAATGGCAGGGCTCACAGTCATATTACAGAAAAGTTCAGTCGATTGACGAAAGGTCACACGTATACTTATAATTATATTCTAGATGAACGAATCAAGCAAAAAGTCAGCCCAAGCCTTTCAAAGTTTAGAGATTGAAGTAATGCTCCTTCTCCACATCAATCCTCTGGGGAGACTGTGTGAGCAAAAAATCCTTCATAGCCTCTTCAAGTAATGACAATTTCCCCAGCTGCCGAAAGCCCGGAGGGAGAAAGTTCCACAAATGAGCACATTGAACCTGGAAAGATCTTCTTCCATATTCAAGTCTCATATTGGGAACTTTGAGTACCCGCTCTCCTGCATCACCGCGTGCGGGGCATTCAGATTGGTACCTGGTGAACATCGCAGCTAGGTAGCCAGGCTCTCCTCGATGCATGATCTTGTGCATTAACAGAGCTGCGAAGTACATTCTCCGCGAATCAGTACGTAACCAACCCAAACGCTCCCTAAACGGGGTGATGTGCTCGTCTCCCCTAAGATCAAGAATATACCTCACACATGAATTGCTTAGTCGTTGTATCCGTTGCCGCTGTTTGTCCGTGGCGTCGAGGTACACGACTGTGCAATAATCTAAATGCGGTTGAACTAATGACTCGACTAGGCGAATTCGGAGAGGCCTGGTGATACATGCCCTGAAGAACCGCAATCCGTGAAGGGCTCTGTTCGTTTTCTTAGTTACTTGGTCGATGTGCGGCTACCACGTCAGTTCACTATCAAGTGTAACACCAAGACTCACGACCGTATCGCTGAACAGGATGAACTTTCCTTCCTGTATCTCAACCCCTGGCAAGTCCATCCTTTTCAGATCTTTGATGTTCCTCTCAGAGCTGAAGAAGATTGCCTTGGTCTTGCCAGCGTTGAGACGCAGGCCGGAACTTCTGGCCCATTCAGCAATTAGTCGTCCTACTTTTCCCAGCCGAGTGATGCCTTCCTTGATCTTAGTTTTCTCGACTTGGAGATAAATTTGAAGATCATCCGCATAGAATAGATGATATACCGACTTTCCGTCTAGCAAACCAGGTAAGTCATTAACCACGGTGTGCCTGAACTGATTTTAAATGAAATTTTCAGCTTCGGTCCTGGAAGTTTTGGGTTTCGTTTCTGCGTAATGTAGACATCACATTCCTTGAAGAAGGAAAATTTTTCGCCGAGCCGATTCTGAGGAATGTCAATTGGAACATTTTTGGAGCTCTTTTGAATTTTTTGGTCTTGAAATCTTAGAAAAATTCTTCTTGGCTGCGGATTTAGTGATCCAAACATCAACCGTCATACCTGGAGCATATTTTCTTATCAGAGAAAGCTTTTTAGTTTTCCTGGAAATCCCCAAACAGTGACCAAAATCCTAATCCCAGTGAATTCCACGTGGAGAACTACCATGATTCGTATTGTGAGGTGGGTTTCATCAAAGATTATGTTAAGAATATGGTGAATTGATAAACATCGTTCTTCTGAGGATATCCATGGTGGACCGGGGCACCCATTGAAATCGAAAAATAACTCCTAAGAATTCAAGAATGGCTTGTTTATTCGAATCATACATTCGTCCTCAACGTCACCGTCAAATCTTTCAGAGAAATTACATCGGTAAGTCTTAAGTATGCGGGTCATCGAATTTCATACTTGGAGGCTATTGTAAGCGCACACCGCTCGGAGAAGTTTCTTTTCGTAGTTTTCGTTTGACTTCGAAACTTTATGACTTTCCCAGAAAATATCGAAATCATGGTGCACTGATTCAACTGCTTGCTCACTGTAGAATCCTAGCCCCCTATTTTTCATGTCACAGAATTGCTCAATGTGAAGAAATACTGCATGAATCTGTGACGCTTAACTTCAAGTCCATGTAAGTTTGGCGAAACTTCGCAATGTATTCTTTGTAGATCGGAATGAGATTCTTTCCAAAACAGGAACTCACAACATTCTTGAAATCCGAGAATGTCCGAACGTATTTCACCAATCCAAGGTTTGATTAAGATCGCAACAAGTCAACATTATCCAAAAGAATCTTACAGGAACCTCCCTTGAATGCTGGGCTGCCATGTGTCATCTCTCGCTCAACATTGCACTTTTTGACCCACATTGTAGATTCGTATTCAAACTCACGGTGCATATGAGTGAATATAGTATTCACAACGCCCAGCATGACATGCAATTGAGGTGGTGGTATGGTTCCAGGAATGTCTGTTAGGCTGACTTGGGAACAGCGGTTTGTTGACGCAATTAATGTAATTCTTTGCATCACTCTTGACAGATCCAGCTGCAACCCATTTCATGTAGTGACTCAAATTCCCCTGAACAGTCCTTAGTTCACAACATTTGTGGGGCTTGCCTTTCTTCGCATAACACCAAATACATGGATAACTACAGCTTTGTGGCTTTATGCCACTGATGATACTGGCCAATTTCAAATCGTCAGCTACCGTCCCTCCGAGTTATCCGAGTTCCGAGATTTTACGTGAGATTCATGATCGAGGGGCTCGTCGGAGACTGCAATAGCGTTCTTGGCTACTCCTTTGGGGGTCCAAGTGGAGCTAGAGACTTGCTCTGATGAGAAAATATGCTCCAGGTATGACGAGTTATATTTGGATCACTAAATCCACATCCAAAAAGAATTTTTCAGAGATTTCAAAACCAAAAGTTCCAAAAAAAGTTCCAGAAATGTTCCAATTGACATTCCTCAGGATCGGCTCGGCGAAAGATTTCCCTTCTTCATGTAATTTGATGTCTAAATAACGCGGAAACGAAACCCAAAACTTCCAGGACCGAAGCTGAAAATTTCATTTAAAATCAATTCAGGCACACCGTGTAACATATAAGCTGAAGAGTAAAGGCCCGAGAACGGATCCCTGTGGAACACCCAGATTGGTTTCGAGCCAATCAGAACTACCAGGATTATCAAGTGACTATTTGGGTGCGGCCTTGTAAGTATGATTTTATCCACAGAAGTGCCGATCTTGAGAAGCCTAGATTTCGAAGTTTGCTCAACAGTTTTGATGGTAATATTATGTCAAAGGCTTTACTGAAGTCAAGAGGAAGGAGCAAGGTGATCTTTTTCTTGTCAATACCTACTCTGATGTCATCCGTCAACTTTAGTGAAGCTGTCTGGGTGCTATGGTATTGCCTGAAACCAGTCTGGAAGCGATCAAGAAGTTTCTCTACTCTTGAATACTCCGTGATTCGGTCATGTGCAATTTTTTTCAGAACCTACGAAAGGAAGCACAGAAGCGCTATGGGACGAAAGTCCCAAACCGTTGATGGAGCTGCAGTCTCCTTCAATGCAATCAGCTGCGCTTGCTTCCAAGCTTTGGGAAAAACGCTATGAGCGAAAGAGGAATTGGAAATATGTACAGTGAGATCACCAATTGCTGGGAGAGCCTTCGCGATCACGCTCTGGGGGATCCCACCCACCCCGCGAGCCTGCGAGGAGAAATGTTTAATAGCAAGGACTACATCATTGAAATTTGTGGGCTTAAATTCAAACGCCTCCTCCGGTGCAGAGTTAATATCGTCCATTGCTTCATTGATATTCTCGTGAGGCGAAACGGAAACCCCCGCAAAGTGAGCGTTCAACTCATCCGGTGTGAAACCGTGAAGTTCTTCCTCTTTGCTCTTGGGTAAGAGGCCGAGATTGCGCATCTCCTTCAAAATATCCTTGCTCTGATCAAGAGCGTCTGAAAGATGGTTTTGAAGGAAGGAATTACGCTCTAGCTCAATGCGTAGATCGACCTCCTCGCTAAGCCGAAAGTACTCATTTTGAAGCTCAGGACACTTGCACTGGTTGCGTTGCATACGCTCCCAACGCCTGTGCGTCGCGTCTCGCTTATTCATGAGCACCCCCAACTCAGGACCAATCCAAAGAGCAGCATTTTTACGCGGGTTTATAGTTTTTTCCGGTGCTAATTCATCTAAAACGATCATTAAATTTTCATTCAAGCAGTGAATTGCGTCTTCCAAACGGGTTTCGGCATATTCAAGAGCTGTCCAGTCATAGCGGAGCAGACGGTCATTCAATATCTCCGGAGTGATGTTACGGAAATCCCTATACTTGAAGGAATTTTTCGGCGGAGTAGGGGTGAAGACGTTGATGGTGACGTCAATGACCGAGTGCCCACCGAAACTGGCCAGGTGTCTGTTGTGGAAGTCAGTAATGGTGTCGTTGTCATCTACGTAGATGTGATCAATCCATGTATGAGATACATCGGGGTTGTGTTGATGAGTCGGGCCATGCTGCACTATCTGCAAGGCTAGTTCTCCTGTCAGTGCAGTCAGTGTCTTGGTGTCGGGATGAGCAGTATCCAACAAGTCAGCGCTCAGATCACCCATAATGATTTTGTGACTGTAATAACAACACAGCTGGCGTAACGAGCCAAACAGCCCATCATCCTTCTGCATGGCAATTTTAGGGGGTCTATAGATTACCGCGACTAATATTGGGGGTGAGCTGCCTTGCTGCACGCTACAAAAAAGGAATTGGGGGCACGCCAGGTTTCCCCGGCCCAAAAGTATTCGACGAAACCAACTGCTCAATTTTGAAGTCATTGCGCTCATACAAGGCAACTCCTCCACCCTCTCTGTTGCGATCTTGTCGCAACTACGAAAAACCTGGAATTTGAACGAGACTGTCATCCACATACTCATTTAGCTTCGACTCGGCCACCCCAAATAGATGATAGGAGGGATCGTCAGCGGCGAGCTAGCGTAGATGCTCAATCTTATCTGTCAGGGAGTTAAGGTTGATAAATCCCGCTTTTGAAGAATTACCCCTCCCTCATCGCTCCTCAGCAGCCGTATCCGGTCAGGGAGTCCTCGGTGGTTCTGCTGCCAGAACTTTATTTTGCTCCGGAACGATAGTGCAGCTCTGGGTGTTATAAGAGGACGCACAGGTGCGTTCCGGACCACTTCGACAGGTCGTTTGAATGACCTGCAGATCAGCAAGGGATTCGAACGTATGCGCTCGCTCACCATTTTTCCGTCTAACCCACAAACGCCCATCACTGTGCCAGACGTATTCAAGACCGAAACCGCGTGCAACCGACCTTAAACGTATAAATGCTTCGTTTTTTTCACGGCGGAGCATCTCATTTATAAAGATTTTACGGTCTGGCACATGAGCTTTCGTAACTGGATCGAGTAAATCAGGCTGGATATCGTTGGCCGTGAAATAGTCATTGGTGATTGAACGTTTAGCCCGAATCACTTTCCCGACTAGTCGACTACTGGAGAGTTGGACTACACATGATGGTAAATTGCGCGTGATGGCAGCTGAGGCTCGGGAAGATAGAACCGAGTCACGATTACGTGTTGGAGTCCTCTCCCCAGACGCACGCCCCGGTTGCAGGACACGGACATCAGCAACGTCTGCCCTCTCCAATGAGGGGAGAATGGACTTGAGCACTGCATAAGAAATATCAGATATCTGTGCTGGTGAGGCCTTAGAATCTTCTTTTAATACACCATTAATAATCAGTTTACAGCGCTCAAGTCCGTCATTGCCTAGTCCCTGCCCTTGCTTCCGATCGTATGGGTGGGGGGACTCGTCCATCCTAGGGGCAGTGTTAGGAATCGAGGATTGATGTGTCGATTCAGCATTAATATTCTCATCATTACGGAATTCACTATTTCGCAGAGTACTCTGGAAGCCTGACAATAGCTCCGTTAAGGTAGAAATTTGGCCTGCCATGATGGAATTTTGCTCCAGAAGAAGCTGTCGATCCAAGCGAAGCTCCTCCAGCTGGGAGCTTTGCTTCACTATAAGTCCCCCGAGAGAAGATACACGTGCCAACAAACAATCGTCACCTCACGTACTGCTGGTGTGCAGGATGAGGAGGTAGTGGCAACGTTTTGTAGGATCACGAGGGATTTTATTTCGTCAAGCTGATTCTCAAGCAAGGCATTTTGGTTGTAGAATAGGTCCAGAGTATTCTCCCGTATATATACCCACTTTGGTTCCGGAGAGTTGGACGACGTCGACGTAGTTAATGCTGCAGGTTGATCCGAGATGTTGAGGCTATTGCTTTCCACCGATCCGACGGGGTGATCCACGTGTGGTGTACTGAGCAGCAATGGAGAGGCAGTAGTGAGCCGCGCATCAGCTTGCTGCTTTTGAATGTTCGCGGGCTCTGTTCTGCTGGACTCCTGGATGGTGGCGCCACTCAACGGAGGCGAAGCGGTAGCTGGCGGAATACCCCCCGCTAGCGCGAGCTGTCGACTCTCGATGGCTTGAGAGGCACTGGTGGTGGGGAGCTCAGCGCTGCTGCCCGTGGTGGTATGTTGCGGGGCGAGGGGAGACTTTCCTGACGCGCCACGCGAGCTGAGCCGCATGTGTGAGAACGGCTGATTACTCACACGTCTTCGTGGGCTTGTTTTCTCCTTCAATCTCTCTCTCTGGCTGTTTGCGTATTAAGGCGGGAAGTCGAAGTCGTCTGCTTCACCGCACTTGATGTTAATTTTGCGGCTGGAATCTCGCTCACCTGCGGACATCTTTCGCATGTCACTGCTCGTCTGGATGTTCTCGAGCACGCTGATTTCTTACAGATGTCGCATACTCTGCTGCCTGCACGTAAGGTGTTGTTGCAGACACAGCAGATATTGTCGCTCATCGTGCAGCAGGCAGCAAGATAGCGAGGCAGGCTAGCGTAGCAGACGACCTCCGAGCATGCGCAGGAAGCTCACATTCAGCGCCTAGCGCTGCCAGCTGGATGCTGTTGTTGGAGGTGCAGAATTGGAATTATTCCTCCCAGGCTCTAGCAGGAGCCATGCAGTGATGCTCCGGTGGTATCAGCCTGCAGGAGGAAGTCCAATCTGCAAAAAAGTGCCACTCGGGATGACGTTTTGATGGTTAAATTGATTTTCGAACACGGAGCGAAGTTAGATGCGTGTGGGAACACTTACCGCCAGAGAGAGAGAGAGAGAGAGAGAGAGAGAGAGAGAGAGAGAGAGAGAGAGATTTTGATTGATAAAAGATTTATTTATGCCTAGGTCTTGACAGACCGATAGACAATAGGAATATACATATGGTGGTACAATAAAGAACTTAAAATCAAAAGCGAACATGAAACAAAATTTCTTTTCCAAAATTTGTGCTAAGTAACGCAAAATATAAAACACTAAACGCTAGACCATTGGAGTACTTATCACAGAGCATTCAACGCATCAACGAGAAAGAGAGAGAGAGAGAGAGAGAACACTAAACGCTAGATCATTGGAGTACTTATCACAGAGCATTCAACGCATTAACGAGAGAGAGACAGAGAGGGTGCGAAGCAATCGCCCCCTCAGCATGCTTGACAATATCGGGGAAATGTACGAGAGGATGGTGCTCAACAGGGTAGAAAAAGCCTACGAAGAGAGCGGCGCACTATAGTTGTCACATTCCAACTTCCAACTCTGGCCAAAAATCGCTTCAAAATTGGTTTCAAGCTATCGGGATGAGCCAAACGGCATTCTCTTCGTAATCGACAGGGCTAGAAGATGTGCTAATCTGATTTAGTCTCAGAAAGAGGGAGTAGGGGTGGGGAGGTGTTGAACGCGAAATGGGGTTGAAGATCGATATTCCGCCGGGATGAAACTCACGCGTGGCGAGTCAGTAGTTCTACTGCCGATCCGCAACCACTTGGAGTACCTTCTAGAGCTAGATGGCAGTATTTTAAACTCAACCCAAAGTCTGAGAATCACCACAATCAGCTCTGAGATCGATTCTGAGCTAAGAAGAGGTCATAAAAGCTGTGAATTAGTCGATTATACAGAATTCTGAGTCGAAAATGATTCTACTGCCAACTCTCAACTCTTTTCAAAACATTCCCTCATCGATTCTCAATATTTTGAGTCTGGGCACAGCTCTGAGAATTGCTGCGGGGAATTTTCAGATCGGTTCAGATTTAATTTGTGGTGGGATTATCTCTTCAGATCTGAAGAGACATTCGAGATGCTCGATTTTAGCTCAGAATGCGATATGCTGCCGGATGAAAAAGACTTTGGGTGTATTTCTAGAGCATTGAAAATGATTTTCAGCCTGGTCTCAAGTCTGGGAATTGCCGCAGAGGGATTCAAGATCAATATTCGTCAAGAAAAGGCTGGTTGGCCGCGCAGAATATTAGATCAATCGTAATTTCTAGGTGGAGAAAGAGTGTACTGCCGATCTGTAATAACTTGGAGTACGTTTTGAGAGTGGAAAGCAGTATTTTGAGTTCATCCTCGTGTATGGGAATCAACGCAATCAGCTCTGAGGTCGATTCTGAGCCGAGAAAAAGTGACGAGCCTTGATAATTAGTCGGGGATAGTGAATTCTGGGTCGAATCTAATCCTACTGCCGATTCAGAACCCGTTTCAACACATTTTCCCATAGATTTCCAGGATTTCGAGCCGAAACACAGCTCTGAAAATTGCTGGGGGAGGATTTGAGATCGATTCTAATCTATTTTGTGGCAAAAATGTCTGTTGAGATATGACAGTCATCCGAGAATGATCGATTTTACAACAGAATTCGATATGCTGCCAGCTCAGGAACATTTTCAGTGGGATCGTAGAGCATTAAATAGAATTTTGAGCCTAATCTCAAGCCTAGAAATTGCCGTGGAAGAATTCCGGATTAATATTCGTCAAGAAAAAGCTGCAGAACAGTGCAGATTATTCAAGGAACGGTGAGTTCTAGGTGACGAATAAATATACTGCCGATCTACAATGACTCGGGGTACATTCCAGGGATGCGGGACAATATTCTGAGCTGAAGCTCGGGACGGAGAGTCACCGCAATCGGCTCTGAGACCGATTCCAGACCGGAGAAAAGTGATGAACGCTGCGTATTCGTCGAAAATAGTGGTTCCTAGATCGGAATTTTCAATGCTGCTACCACATGAAGCTTCGTCGTGCATTTTACCATCACTCACCAGGATTTTGAGCCCGAGAACGGCTCTGAAAATTTCCGTGGACGAGTTTGAAATCGAATTCGATCTTTTCCGAGTCGGGAAAGTCTAATTAGCACAGGTTTCGATCAAGAATGACCGATTTTAGCTCGAACTTTGATATACTGCCGAGTCGAACAAACTTTGAGTGAACTCCTCAAGTGCTGATCAGAATTTAGAGACTTATCCGATGTCGAGAAATTACTGCCGAGAGATTTGAGAACGATATTCGCCCAGGAAAAGTTGTTCAGTAATCCAGATTATTTAAGGAATGATGATTTTTCGGTGGAAAAAATTATACTGCCGATCAAAAAAATCTTGCAGTACATGCGGAAGATGTTAGGCAATATTTCAAGCCCAACCCCGTGTCTGAGAATCACTGCAATCAGCTCTGGATTGAGTCTGAGCAAAGAAAAAGCAACGAAAGGCGCGTATTGGTCGCGAATCATGTTTTATAAGTCGGAGACAGTCCTGCTGCCACCCCGAGAACCTGTTCCATAGATTATACTACAAATCCTCCGGATTTTGAGCCCAAACACGACTTTGAGAACAGCCGTGGTTGAGTTTGACATCAGTTCTGATCCGATTTCCCTGTCAGGAGCGTCTCTCTATCACCATTATGAATCAGCGATAACCGATCCTAGCTCGGAAATCGATATGCTGCCGCTTCGAAAACACTTGAGGTAAATTTGTCGAGTATTTAGCTGAATTTTGACGTTAATCCATAGGCCAGGAATTGCCGCAAGAAAATTTGGGAGCAAAACTCGTCCAGGAAAGACTGTCGAGTGATGCAGATCGTTTAAGGAATGGTGATTTCTAGGTGGAAAAAGATATACCGCCGATCCACAAATACTTGCACTACATTTGGGAGATAATAGGCAATATTCCAAGCCCAACCCGGTGTCTGAGAATCATTGCAATCAGCTCCGGATCGAGTCTGAGCGAAGAAAAAGCAATGAAAGGCGCGTATGAGTCGCGAATAATGTTTTATAAGTCGGAGACAGTCCTGCTGCCACCCCAAGAACCTGTTCCATAGATTATACTACGAATCCTCCTGATTTTGAGCCCAAGCACAACTCTCAGAACAGCCGTGGTTGAGTTTGACATCAATTCTGATCCGATTTTCCTGTCAGGAGCGTCTCTCCATCACCAACATGAATCAGAGATAAGCGATTCTAGCTCGAAAATCGATATACTGCCGCTTCGAAAACACTTGAGGTGATTTGTCGAGTATTTACCTGAATTTTGACCTTAATCCATAGGCCAGGAATTTTCGCAAGAAAATTTGGGAACAATATTCGTCCAGGAGAAGCTGTCGAGTAATGCAGATTATTCAAGGAATGATGATTCCTAGGTGGAGAAAAAATAAACTGCCAATCCACGAATACTTGCACTACATGCGGGAGATAATAGGCAATACTTCAAGCCTCACCGCGTGTCTGAGAATCACTGCAATCAGCTCTGGATTGAGTCTGAGCGAAGGGAAAACGGTGGATGGTGCGTATCAGTCTCGAATAATGGATTATAAGTGGGAGACAGTCCTACTGCCACCCCGAGAATCATTTGAATGAGCCAGGGCAAAGTGGTTCTTCTGCCACTCCAAAACAATTCGAAATACTTTCTCGGAGCACTCAACAAAATTCCAAGTCCAATTTGAAGTCTAGCCACTGTTCCACTCAGATCCAGAGGAGATCTTGTGGCCTCAATACTCGGATAGTCTTTGTGGTGAATTAAATCATCAAGTCATAATATAATCTTCAGAACCCTTTGATCTCTGCATACGTCTAGACAGTTTACTGTGTATCCATCGAAAAAGTTTCTGGTTTCATACGTATGAAGGCTTGACGTTTACCCTCATTCATCCGTATTCTGGTTCAATAATACTCACGGGTCATAGTTCGACCCCAACATCGGCAAGATACAGCAGCAGATATGGGAATTCGCAACTGATCCACACGGTTTCGAGTACAGTTTGGATATGATTAATATAGGTACACAATAAATACAAATTGAGGCATAGCTTCATGATCATCTCAGTCTTTGTCGATATTTTTTACGCTTGTACTACACGTATTGAGATCGAGAAAATCATTGGAACATATCTTATCATTTGACCAATACGCCCCTTCATGAGTTGAATTTTTTCGAAACCAAAAGGATCAGTTGCGAATGCCCATATCTGCCGCTGTATCTTGGCGATGTTGGGGTCGAACTATGACCCGTGAGTGTTATTGAACCAGAATACGGATGAATAAGGGTAAACGTCAAGCCTACATTTGTATAAAACCAAAAATCTCTTCGATGGATACACAGTAAAATGTCTAGACGTATGCAGAAATCAGAGGGTTCTGAGGATTACATTGATGATTTAATTCACCACAAAGACAACCCGAGTATTGAGGCCACAAGATCTCTTCTGGATCTGAGTGGAACAGTGGCTAGACTTCAAATTGGACTTGGAATTTTGTTGAGTGCTCCGAGAAAGTATTTCGAATTGTTTTGGAGTGGCAGAAGAACCACTTTGCCCTGGCTCATTCAAATGATTCTCGGGGTGGCAGTAGGACTGTCTCCCACTTATAATCCATTATTCGAGACTGATACGCACCATCCACCGTTTTTCCTTCGCTCAGACTCAACCCAGAGCTGATTGCAGTGATTCTCGGACACTGGGTTGGGCTCGAAATATTGCCTAACATCTTTCGCATGTAGTGCAAGTATTTGTGGATTGGCAGTACATTTTTTTCCACTTAGTTATCACCATTCCTTGAATAATCTGCATTACTCGACAGCTTTTCCTGGACAGATATTGTTCCCAAAGTTTTTTGCGGAAATTCCTGGCCTACGGATTAAGGTCAAAATTCAGCTAAATACTCGACAAATTTACCTCAAGTGTTCTCGAAGTGGCAGCATATCGATTTCCGAGCTAGGATCGGTCATCGCTGATTCATAATGGTGATGGAGAGACGCTCCTGACAGGGAAATCGGATCAGAATTGATGTCAAACTCAACCACGGCTGTTCTCAAAGTCGTGTTTGGGCTCAAAATCCGGAGGATTTGTAGTATAATCTATGAAACAGGTTCTCGGGGTGGCAGCAGGACTGTCTCTGACTTATGAAACATGATTCGCGACTAATACGCGCCTTTCGTTGCTTTTTCTTCGCTCAGACTCAATCCAGAGCTGATTGCAGTGATTCTCAGACACGGGGTTGGGCTTGATTTATTGCCTAACATCTTCCGCATGTACTGCAAGATTTTTTTGATCGGCAGTATAATTTTTTTCACCGGAAAATCATCATTCCTTGAATAATCTGCATTACTGAACAACTTTTCCTGGGCGAATATCGTTCTCAAATCTCTCGGCAGTAATTTCTCGACATCGGATAAGTCTCTAAATTCTGATCAGCACTTGAGGAGTTCACTCAAAGTTTGTTCGACTCGGCAGTATATCAAAGTCCGAGCTAAAATCGGTCATTCTTGATCGAAACCTGTGCCAATAAGACTTTCCCGACTCGGAAGAGATCGAATTCGATTTCAAACTCGTCCACGGAAATTTTCAGAGCCGTTCTCGGGCTCAAAATCCTGGTGAGTGATGGTAAAATGCACGACGAAGCTTCATGTGGTAGCAGCATTGAAAATTCCGATCTAGGAACCACTATTTCCGACGAATACGCAGCGTTCATCACTTTTCTCCGGTCTGGAATCGGTCTCAGAGCCGATTGGGGTGACTCTCCGTCCCGAGCTTTTGCTCAGAATATTGTTTCGCATCCCTAGAATGTACCCCGAGTCATTGTAGATCGGCAGTATATTTATTCGTCACCTAGAACTCACCGTTCCTTGAATAATCTGCACTGTTCTGCAGCTTTTTCTTGACGAATATTGATCTGGAATTCTTCCACGGCAATTTCTAGGCTTGAGATTAGGCTCAAAATCCTATTCAATGTTCTACGATCCCACTGAAAATGTTCCTGACCTGGCAGCATATCGAATTCTGTTGTAAAATTGATCATTCTCGGATGACTATTATATCTCAACAGACATTTTTGCCTCAAAATAGATCAGAATAGATCTCAAATCCTCCCCCAGCAATTTTCAGAGCTGTGTTTCGGCTCGAAATCCTGGAATTATCGGAAAATGTGTTGAAACGGGTTCTGAATCGGCAGTAGGATTAGATTCGACCCAGAATTCACTATCCCCGACTAATTATCAAGGCTCGTCACCTTTTCTCGGCTCAGAATCGACCTCAGAGCTGATTGCGTTGATTCCCATACACGAGGATGAACTCAAAATACTGCTTCCCACTCTCGAAAAGTACTCCAAGATATTACAGATCGGCAGTACACTCTTTATCCACCTAGAAATTACCATTTGTCTAATATTCTGCGTGGCCAGACAGCCTTTTCTTGACGAATATTGATCTCAAATCCCTCTGCGGCAATTCCCAGACTTGAGACCAGGCTAAAAATTATGTTCAATGCTCTAGGAATACACCCAAAGTCTTTTTCATCTGGCAGCATATCGCATTCTGAGCTAAAATCGATCATCTCGAATGTCCCTTCAGATCTGAAGAGACAATCCCGCCACAAATTAAATCTGAACCGATCTGAAAATTCCCCGCAGCAGTTCTCAGAGCTGTGCCCAGACTCAAAATTCTGAGAATCGATGATCGAATGTTTTGAGAAGAGTTGAGAGTTGGCGGTAGAATCATTTTCGACTCGGAATCCAGTATAATCGACTAATTCACAGCATTTATCACCTCTTCTCAGCTCAGAATCGATCTCAGAGCTGATTGCGGTGATTTTCAGACTTGGGGTTGAGTTCAGAATACTGCCATCTAGCTCTAGAAGGTACTCCAAGTGGTTGCGGATCGGCAGTAGAACTACTGACTCGCCACGCGTGAGTTTCATCCCGGCGGAATATCGATCTTTTACCCCATTTCGCGTTCAACACCTCCCCACCTCTACCCCCTCTGTCTGAGACAAAATCAGATTAGCACATCTCCTAGCCCTGTCGATTACGAAAAGAATGCCGTTTGGCTCATCCCGATAGCTTGAAACCAATTTTGAAGCGATTTTTGGCCAGAGTTGGAATGTGACGACTATAGTGCGGCAGGCTGTCACCGATGCAGTGTGGGTTTTGGAAAGGTCGCAGTACTGTTCACGCGATCGAGACAGTCCAGGAGCGGGTCCAAACCGCGGTAGGGAGACTATACCAAGGGAGAGGGGGTTTCTGCGCGATCATCGCGTTAGACATGAAGAACGCATTCAATTGTGCGAGCTGGGAGCGAGTGTACGCATCCCAGGCAGGTAAAGTGCCACCCTACCTGTTAGCAGTCACGAGCGACTACCTACGGAATAGAACCCTCGTATACGACACCGACGAGGGACAAGAGGTTAGAGAGCTGACCGCCGGGATCGGGCAGGGATTAGTCACCAGCCCGTTCAACTAGAATACCCAGTACGACAGCCTGCTGACTATTGAACTGCCAGAAACAGTGATAATCGTGGCTTTCGCGGACGACGCGGGACTCGTAGTATGGGCCAACAACGAGGAACTTTTGGGTAGACGCGCGAACGAAGCGCTGGCCCGAGTCTACGGGTGGATGATTAGCAGGCTTCTGGAGCTCGCTGTCAAGGAGTGCGAAGCAATTGTGGTCACAAGGCGTAGGAAGTTTGACTTACCCCGGTTTTATATTAACGGGCAAGAGATTCCACGGAAGACAGAGCTGAAATACCTCAGTGTATGGCTCGACGACAAGTGGTCGTTCAAGAAGCACATCCAGGAAGCCGCCCAGGCGGCGAGCAGGGTCGGTGCGGCGCTCCAGCGGCTCATGCCGAATATCGGAGGACCCAAGGAAAAGAGGCGCGCACTTCTCAACACCGTCACCACCTCCATCATGCTGTACGGTGCACCCGTGTGGGGAAAGAGAGTAGAGAAGACCATCATCGAGAAGAGAATGGGGCCTGTCCACCGAAGAGCGGCCCTGAGGAGTATCCGTGCCTACCGCACTGTGTCAGGAGATGCGGCTTACGTATTGGCGAGTTCTCCGCCCATCCACTTGCTCGTCGCGGAGCGAGTGAGGATCTGGGACCGCCAGAAAGTGATCGGAGCCGAACGAGTACTCACTCCGACGATGAAGGAGATCATCCGCGACAACGAGAAGGAAACCACCCTTGAGCATTGGCAAACTGAGTGGGATTCGCCATTCGCGAATGGCAGATGGACGCACCGGTTGATCCGTGACATAGCCGAGTGGGCGGAACGTTCCCACGGAGAGATGGACTACTGGACGACTCAGGCACTGAGCGATCATGGTTGCTTCGGCTCCTATCTAACCAGGTTCAAGAAGAGGACGACTCCAGCATGTCAGTCATGCGGGGACGACTGGGATGACGCCAAACATGCCCTGTTCAAGTGCAGCGACACCCGGAGAGAGCGCGCCGAGCTGGATAGATGGCTGGGTGCTCAACTAACACCCAGAATCTCGTCCCGTACTTGCTCCGCAACCAGGAGACATGGGATAGACTCACCGGATACATCAAGCTGGTGATGACCCGCAAGGAGGAGAAAGAGAGGGGAGTGAGGCACCTCGAAGCAGGCGAATTACAGTAAGCCTGCCGATTCAAACAGAAGAGGTCCAAATGGTTCCAGGAGGAATATGATGGACTGAAGAGGGAAGGAAGAAGAGAGAAGAGAGAAGATCGAAGATCGAAGGAAGAAGAGAGATCGAAGAAAGAAGAAAGAAGAATGAAGAGATGGAAGAAGATCGAAGGAAGAGAAACAACACCTGCGAGTCGTGAGAAGAGAGACGCTCGATCCTGAGCGCGAGACACCGCCGGTCCTGAAGTAATGCTCACGCGGTGCCGGGTCCGGATTGGTAAGTTGGTGTATCTCTCCCTTGTCCGATGGCCAGCGCCAAAGGGGAAGGGAGGGAGGGTTTATCTGGTACGGATGGCCACATCGATGCAGAATCCAGCCTGGAATCCTTGAGAAGTATCGGCCAGCTCGCTGTCAAGAAGTGCGAAGCAATCGTGGTCACAAGGCGCAGCAAGTTTGACTTGCCCCACTTTTACATCAACGGGCAAGAGATCCCACGCAAGACAGAGCTGAAATACCTCACCGTATGGCTTGACGACAAGTGGTCGTTCAAGAAGCACATCCAGGAGGCCGCCCAAGAAGCGAGCAGGGTTGGTGCGGCGCTTCAGCGGCTGATGCCGAATATCGGGGGACCCAAGGAAGAGAGACGCGCACTTCTCAACACCATCAGCATCTCTATCATGCTCTACGGTGCACCCGTGTGGGGAAAGAGAGTAGAGAAGATCATCATCGAGGAGAGGATGGGGCCTGTCCACCGGAGAGCGGCCCTGAGAAGTATCCGTGCCTACCGCACCGTGTCAGGAGATGCGGCAATCGTATTGGCGAGTACACCGCCCATCCACTTACTCGTCGCGGAGCGAGTAAGGATCTGGGACCGCCAGAAAGTGATCAGAGCCGAACGAGTACTCACTCCAACGATGAAGGAGATCATCCGCGACAACGAGAAGGAAACCACCCTTGAGCATTGGCAAACTGAGTGGGATTTGCCATTTGCAAATGGCAGATGGACGCACTGGCTGATCCGTGACGTAGCCAAATGGACGGAACGCACCCACAGAGAGATAGGTTACTGGACGACGCAAGCACTGAGTGACCACGATTGCTTCGATCCCTATCTGACCCGGTTCAAGAAGAAGACATCCCCAGCCTATCAGTCATGCGGGGACAACTGGGATGACGTTGAACACGCCCTGCTCACGTGCAACGACACAGAAAGAGAGCGCGCCGAGTTGGATGGATGGCTGGGTGCTCAACTGATACCTGAGAACCTCGTTCCGTACTTACTTCGCAACCAGGAGACATGGGATAGAGTCACCGGATACATCAAGCTGGTGATGACCCGTAAGGAGGAGAAAGAGAGGGAGTCGAGGCGCCTCGATGCCGGCGAATTACAGTAAACCTGCCGATTCAAACAGGAGAGGTCCAAATGGTTCCAGGAGGAATATGATGGACTGAAGAGGGAAGGAAGAAGAGAGAAGATCGAAGATCGAAGATCGGAGAAAGAAGAGAGATCGAAGAAAGAAGAAAGAAGAATGAGGAATGAAGAGATGGAAGAAGATCGAAGAAGGGGAAACAACACCTGCGAGTCGTGAGAAGAGAGACGCTCGATCCTGAGCGCGAGACGCCGCCGGCCCTGAAGTAATGCTCACGTGGTGCCGGGGCCGGATTGGTAAGTCGGTGGATCTCTCGCTTGTCCAATGGCCGGCGCCAACGGAGAAGGAAGAGAGGGTTTACCCGAGTCGGATGTCCGTATCGATGCGGATTCCAGCCCGGGACTGTTGGGGAGGTACTGGCCAGCCGTGTTTGGCTGACCGGAGCCTCTCCTTCGTACGTCGCAGCGTATTCGCCCTTCAACCACCTTAAAAAAAAATAAATGAAGAGAGAGAGAGAGAGAAAGGGGAAGAGAGAGAGAGAGGGTCCGCTCCAAAACTGTGTACCTATAGATTACAAGGGGTCACTATGTGCCGCCTACCACGATCTCTGTGAATCATGACTCATATTTTTCCGATCTCGCGAAATGAGCTCGGTCGAGAATATGAGTCATGCGAGTTCACCAGAGGTCATGTTTTGACGGCCCTTAGGGGCCCATTAACTACTCCGGTGTAATAACTGTATTTTGTGAATAAATAGGAGATTTCGCACCGAGATCATGAGGTTGTAGCTCGCCTCTGAGCGATTGGTTTTCAGCCCGAGTCGCAGGCAAGGGTCGAAATAATCGCTAGAAAGCGGGAAACCTCGTGATCGGGGCGCAAATGCTATGTCATGCAATTTTGTGAGCACCCAAACACCGGAAAATTGCATTAAAAACTTTATGCAATTATCCGATGTTTGGGTGCTCGTAAAATTGCATGAAATATAATTTGCACCTCGTTCTTGAGGTTCCCCGCTCCCGAGCGATTATTTCGACCGTTGGGGTGCTCGTAGAATGTTTGGGTGCTCCGATGTTTAAGGTGCTCGTGAAATTGCATGAAATAGTATTTGCACCTCATTCTTGAGATTCCCCGCTTCCAAGCGATTATCTTGACCCTCGCCTGCAGCTTGGGCCGAAAACCGATCGCTCTGAAGCGAGCTACAACCTCATGAACTTGATGCAAAACATACTATTACCAACGGATGAAAAGGGATCGGTGCGAGAGAGAATATTCTCTCTTGTCGTTGATTTCAAACGCTTCAATGGTGAGAGTAGTCGCGATTCATCACGCAAAGTGTTATAACTCCATTGCACACAGTCCATCGTTTGATGTGAGAGAACGTTCATCGTGCGATGTCCCACAAATCAGCTTTTTTTACTTCTTGTTCGTACTACATGCATTTAGACATCATTCTCAACATATCCAGATCTTGGTTATTTTTCAAGACATCTACAATCATGAATCCACAATTCTCACAATAGTAAGATATGTCTTAGTGAATATAGGATGATCCACCATCAACCCAAATTTGGTGAGCAAACTGTGCGTAAACGTCCCGTTCGCACACTTTTTCATCGTTCATGCCATGCGCAAATGGATATTTGCTCATTGTGCGAACGAGAACCCGTGCGCAAATGGGGCATTCTCACACGAACACTTGCGTGTAAATGGCCATTTTTGCGCACAGAATAACAAAACATTATGTTTTGCACCAAGTTCATGAGGTTGTAGCTCGCTTTGGAGCGGTTGGTTTTTGGCCCGAGCCGCAGGCGAAGGTCGAAATGATCGCTCGGAAGCGGGGAACCTCAAGAATGAGGTGCAAATACTATTTTATGCAATTTTACGAGCACCTAACTATCGGAAGATTGCATAAAAAACTGTAGAGTCAAAGTGAATATACTTCGGAACTGATTGATTCTACCCTACGCTCTGTTTAGCAAGAACTCGAGACAAGCCCTGCGAGCATACGTACCATCAAAAGGAAGTGCCCTCACCATTCACAATCCGCCGTCGGGCTAGCGAACCATCAAGCGCACCCACTCATCAGCTGTCAGGACGCTTGCCGTCAGATCGCAGAGGATGACGAGCACGCAGCCAACAGCGTGCTAAAGCTGTCACAACGCTTGCCATCGGATCAGGAAAGACGTCGAGAACGCACACGCTAGCAACGGTGACAAAACTCATCTCTATGGAATTCCACCAGGCTACACTGAAGATCACCGCTACACCACCGGTAATGAATCTAGTTGAAATTCACATGGAAATTCGAAATAACTTAGAGATGTAGAGTAAGAGACCACGAGATTAGAAGCCAGGAGGGCCAGATCTGATGGGAAAACACGAAATTTACAGTTGAGAATAGTTGAAATATGGATGAACCAAAATGGCAAATCGAATTGTTGAAAAGATAGGTTGGGAAAAGGACCCACACATGATATTACACACACAAGTCACACAATTCACATAAAATGACCAAAATTTGACCAGACAAGACCTGAACGCTGTCTGGCGAACACACAATAATTCAACAAAGCGACTTACAATACACGAGGAAGAGCACCAAAAACACCTGGTGGAAAGAAAATTTGCGTCAAGTAGAGATCGTATCCTTCTCGAGGATAACTGTCGACGGTGTGGCCCAGGGTCGCATTCCGTGGCCACAATCTAGCCGGAGTCTTATAAACACGATCCAGAGAGTGGACCCGGATCGCGTACCAAAGCTCCACGCGTCGGGCGAGTCAATGCCCAGCATCGCAGTATAGACAGCAACCACACACATCGAACACAAGACACAGAACACAGTAAACGGTAACCTCAATCACAACCGCCCGCGGACACACTCATAAACCGAGCAAAACGAAAAAAACCCATGAGCAAGGCGACGCGGCATTAAAAACAAGTGCGTGTTCGACTATATATCGAACAGATTTGACGATATTACTCTGAAAATTGGTATGAACGTTTCATGAAATGCCTCCTGGTAGAATCACACAAAATTTTCGAATTACCACAGTAGAGTGAAAATCCATATGAATTAGTTTCTCGTACGTGAATGAGGATACCCAAAAGACTGTGATAACTCAGTCAATTTTCGTCCGATTTCAATGTTCAAAGACTTGAATTGGGGGACTCTCCAAGAATCATCTGAATATTTGATCCAAAAATTTCAGGAAAACGAATTTTGAGGATCATCATGAAGCAAAATTTACAATCTTACCACTCGAAAGAACCTTTTGCCATACTTTTCCAACCGAAACTCCATGTAAAAATCGGTACGAAAATATTATTATAGAATCAAAATGAGGCCTGAAATCAACTCAAGGAAGAAAAGTATTCCTTGCGGCTAATATTGCGGCTAATAGAAAATGATCGACTGCTGGAAGCGATAAGAATTCCTCACTGATATGCCCGGCTATAGCGATATATTAGGGTGTTCCTCATTTCTCAACTTTTTCTGTTCTTACGGGCTCCCCTCGCATCGTTCCTTCATGGCCAAAGAATGAAAAACCCACTTCTGTATATCGCGGAGAAAAACTTGTAACCGTGCCGACACGAGGTGACATTTTTGAAAGAAGGATGTCGAAAATACTGAAGATTCTCCTCGCTCGGAATGTTTAAGCCTCACGCTGGAACGCCCTTCGAGATCTCAGAAGACTCAAATATATCATTTCCGTCGTAAAAATCTCTGCTGAATTCGAATCCGAAGTAATATCGAAGATTTACTGTGACCTACATCCGAAAATGGGAATTTTCGCCAACAAATTCTCGTTTTTGATTCTTGTTCCCTCATCCTTTCTCTTACCAGCAATTCAATGAGCCACGACAGCTTTCCAGAATACCTTACTCTGGCTGAAATTCCACGGGGAACCTAATTCCGACCCCAGGTTTGCAGTAAAAGACCGTCCGAGTGGTTTTTCATCTCTAGTTTGTATTGAAGCTTTATTGCGTCCAATGTGGAGTCTCCAGATACTTGAAGATATCATTTTTGATGCAAAATTCAATGCTGAATATGAATCTTGATTCATATTGACGATTCATCACGATGTAGGTGTCGAAATATCAGATTTATTGCACTAAATGCAGGTTTTCAACTGTTCTTCCTTCATTGTACATTTGGGAGCAGTCTGAACTGTCCACACTGCAGCCAACTTAATGGCCCCTCTCCAATGTTAATAGCATGGGGAAGTGATTTTTGAGTTGGCTGCAGTGTGGACAGTTCAGACTGCTCCCAAGTGTACGTCCACCTCGAATTCAAGTGGTTCGTGCAACTTTTCCTCTAAAATCCCCATGCTATTTCTCTCAATTTGTGGGACTTCAATAAGATATTTCCCATAGTTTGTAGATGGAAAATTTTTTTTTGTCTCGAGTACACCTACAATAGGGATTTACCGAGGAATCAATAGAAAAATTTGGAGAAGAATTTCAAAAATCCGCTTCTATGTGAACCGTCAAGCATAATAGCATGTCGAAATTCAAAGAGAATGGAAACCGTTATCTACGTTTCTGTCATGAACAAAGAGTAAGTAAGTTGACGTCCAGCTCCACGAGTTCCATGATCTCCAGATATCAGAATGGTAAAATCAAGGGTCGTAAACTTGATACATCAAGAGTAGTTTTCACCAATCCACCGGCGCTTTTACCATTTTGATATCTTGAAATCATAGAATTCGTGAAGCTGGACGTCAACTCACTTACTCTTCATTTATGACAAGAACGTAGATAAAGATTTTGATTTTCTCCAAATTTTGACATGCTATTATGCTTAATGATTCACGTAAAAGCGAATTTAGAGAATTCTTTTTATCATCTCATTCTCTCGATTTAGTTCCCTCCTAATCCCTTGGAATATAGAACATAGATGAAGGCTTTTAATATCAGCCAGAATCTTGAGATATTATTCTTGAGATTCCTTGGGTATTCATTTTTGCTCAAGCGCTTCAGAATGCAAATTGATGGAAAGGGGAATGAATCAGTCAGCTATGGTTGGCCAGATATGATTTTCCATCTCATGTTGAGCATACCGATAATTCTGAATTGATTCACAAGCTTCGGTCAAATCACATTCAAAAAGCTGTGCTACCCCTGCTGCAAAAGTTCGATTGGATTCGATTGGAATACATCCAATCGTTCTGAATCTAGAATCTTATGATGAATTTGAAATATGACTTTCAGGATTGAGGGAGATTGGAGATCAATAACGATCAATGATGTTGATCATGATTCCAACAGTATAGACCAATCTTCACCAATCCAGATTTTTCGCATTGAGAGTGAGATTGCGAATCAATCTCAGTACTTACTGCCAGTATTCGGAAGTCGATGTTCTATCTGTATGAATGCTGATTTCCTTGATAGAATATCGCGATTCCAATCTGTGTCAATGCCATAAACAAGCATCGACATGCTATAATATGGTCCTATCTACTTCAATCTATTCCAACACTGTTTTTCAGTACTGGAGATCTCAATCCGCCTCAATCGACCTCGATACTCATTGGAAGAAGTGAAGACCTTATACACTATTTATCTGGATCGATTTGAATGCTAGATATCGGTATTGGAATTTCGAAATTCTATCTGCCTCAATCGATTCAAATACTGTTTCCCAGTACTGGAAACATCGAGATCTCTATCCGCCTCAATTGACCTCAATACTGAGTGGAAGCATTGGAGTCCTTATATCCTATTTATCTGAATCGATTTGAATGCTGGATATCAATATTGGAGATTCAAGATCCTATCTGCCTCAATCGATTCCAATACTGATTCTCAGTATTGGAAACATCGAGAACTCAATCCGCCTCAATCGACCTCAATACTAACTTTCAGTCATTATTACAAATCAACGTCTCACATATACATCACTCACATCACAGCTGATGTAAAAGATGTATATGTCTGACAGAGGTTCTACTCTACTCTACTACTCAACAACACTCTACTGACAGAGGTTTCAAAACAATCCAATACTTATTCTAATCATGATTGCATTAACATATCATCGCATTACATATCTAAACGGTATTTGGAGATTCTGCCACTCATCAGTCTTAAATAGGAACAGGGTAGAAGGTTCATCACTTGCGAGAGAGCAATCAGATGATATTTGGATGTAAACTGAGATGATCATCGGAACGCCGCATAGCGTCAGCCACTCGATTCCAGTACTGTCTCTCAGTATTGGGTAGATCGCTACCTCATTCCACTCCAATCGATCTCAATACTGAAAGTAAGCATTGGGAACCTTAAATCCTATCTACTTGGATCGATTCGAATGCTGGAGATGGATAATGGAGAATTGAATCCTATTTGCCCCAGTCGATTTCAATACTGTTTTCCAATATTGGGAACATCGACATCTTGATCAGCTTCAATCGATCTCAATACTGATTGGAGCATCGGAAACCTTATGTCCTATTCACCTGAATCCAATTGAATGCTGAATTCCAGTATTGAGGACTCGGAATCCTATCTGCACCAATCAATTCCAGAACTATTTTTAAGTATTGGGAACATCGGGTTCTCAACCCGCCTCAATCAATCTCGTTACTGATTTTCAGCATGACAAACCTTATATCCTATTTACCTGGATCGGAATGAATGCTGAATATCAGTATTGAGGACTTGCAATCCTATCTGCCTCGATCGATTTTAGTACTGTGTGTCAGTACTGGGAATATCGGGATCAATATGCTCCAATCGGTCTCGATACTGATATTCAGCATTGCAGACATAATATGATATGTACCTGAATCGAATTGAATGCTGGAAATCACTATTGAGAATTTGGAATCCTATCTGCCCCAATCGATCCCAGCACTGCTCTTTAGTATTGGAAACATCGACATCTCAATCAACCTGAATCGAGCCCAATACAGATTTTCAGCATCGGAAAACTTATATCCTATTTACTTGGATCAATTCGAATGCTGGAAATCAGTGTTGGAGAATTGGAGTCCTATCCGCCCCAATCCATTTCAGTACTGTGCCTCAGTATTGGAAACATCGAGATCTCAATCAGCTCCAATCGATCTCAATACTGATTGCCAGTATCGGAAACCTTATATCCTATTCACATGAATCGACTCTGATGGTGAATATCACTATTAAGCACTTGAAATCCTATCTGCCTCAATCGATCCCAGTTTTGTTCTTCAGTTTTGGAAACATCGGGATCTCAATTAGCTCGGATCGATCTCAATACTGATTTAAGCATCGGAAACCTTATATCCTATTTACCTGGATCGAATTGAGTGCTGCTTTTCGGTATTGAGGACTCGCAATCCTATCTGCCCCAATCGATTTCAGACCTGTATGTCAGTATTAGGAAGATCGCTACCTCAATCCACTCCAATCGATCTCGAAACTAAAAGTATGCATTGGGAACATTGAATCCTATCTACTTGGATCGATTTGAATGCTGGGAATCAGTAATGGAGAATTGGAATCCTATTTGGAGGGCTCGGGATAACAAGTATATTTGACTTCGTTGGAAACAGCTGACGGGCGAACTGCCCAGTTGCACCTAACTATTCTTTATCATCCAGTTGGGTCGTCTTTTGGTGCAGATATGTGATGATATATATATTATTGGTTTATTGAACCCATAGGGTTATAAATTTTACAAACGTCTCCCTCTTCACATCTTTGTACATGATCACGATACACTTTATTGATTTCGACTACTGATAGGTATCAAATTTCTTGAACCTTACACTCCCTCCATTTCCCCCGTTCCCTGCCTTCTCGGTGGTTCTCTGGCTCAATATTGTTTCACTCCAAGTCTGCTCCCACTTGCCTGCTTTTCTTTCCTCTTAGAGCCTCTTTCCTTTTCGTCCCATTTCCATACTTCTCCATCGATGATTAACTTGTCATAGCCCACTTTGACTTCCTTTCCTTGCTTCAGTCCTTCTCTTCGTATTTCTCTCGCTTCGTACCTGATACTTCTTTCCTGTTTCGTCAAGTCATGTTCTATGTATACTTCGGATGCTTTAAGCAAATGTTTTCTGCTCATTATGTTTTCTTTCGTGTCTCTGCTTTTACATGCTAGTCTCACTTTGTTGGCTGTGCCTCTCATCCTCTACGCATGTATTTTTTTCACTTCATTCTTCAATTCTTTTTCATCCATTCACAAAGATTCTCTTCGTTTACCTCATTCAAGTCTAATCCGGATATCACTATATTGTTTCTCTTCCTATCCCTCTCGGCTCTTTCCACTCTTTTGCTGAGGGTTTCTAATTCTTGTTCTTTCTTCTTATGGTACTCCTCTTCTCTTCTTCTCTCTTGCACCATTTTTCCATTGTCTACCGTATTTGTACCTATTCTATTCTTTTCCGGCTTACATTTTGAAGTCGTTTTAGAATTACCTATTTTTTCTCTCAGATAACCACCTCTCCATTTTGTTGCTTCTTCTTTTTCCCATCTACTAGTGTCCTTGTCCATTCCTACTTTTTCTTTATGTTCCTCTAGCTCTTCTTGCACTCTTTTCAGTTCGTTCCCCAGGTTGTCCATATTTCTTCCCATTTCTCTCATCCTATGTGTGTACTCTATATCTAGCCTCTCGTATTCTCCCACTTTCCTCACCAATCCTTGTATCAATTTCTCGTTTCCTCTATCTTTCTTGTGATTTCCTCCACATTTTCCCGCCGGTTCTTTGGCTTTGCTTGTTTGTCCTATCCTCAGTGCCTTCATTGGCGAGCACGTTATCCTTGTAGGTTTCTCAGCTCTTTTTACTGTCTTCTTGGTTTCATCGGCTTTTTTCTTTCCGTTTGCTTCTATATCTTCCACTCCGCGGTATTGCTCTATCAACTTCTCTTCTTCTTCCCTCTCTTTGGGCTTCAACTCGCTTCCCCTTCTCGTCATTTCTATGTTTTTTACCAAACTCTGCAAAGAGTCTGACATTGAAGCAAACTCCTCATGCATGCACTCCTTTAGCTCCATCCATTTCTTTGTTGATCCCTCCATCTCTCTCTTTCCAGGTTCAAATATTCGCGCTACTTCCCCACTTTTTGTCCTTTCCTAGTTCCGTCGTTCCCTCTCTTGTGCGCATGCGCAATTCTTCGCTCGTCTTTGCGGGTCCTCTTGCTTCCAATGCTGCTTTCTCACCTTCAAACTACTCCTTATTTTCTTTCGAGAATTCTTCTCTTCGCTTTCTCTAATTCCTGCACTTCATATCCCGCACTATTTTTCACCGTCTCTTATACTTTATCCCACCTTTTTTAGTCCGTACAACTCTGTTTTCTCTTTGCCATGAAGCACTTGTTTCACACCTCTATTCGTTACGTCTTGCCATACCGGCGCCCATTTTTTCATATATATATATATATATATATATATATATATATATATATAATCACATTATAATATATATATAATCACATTATAATTGTAAGCTTCGCGAAATATATTTGGGCATGGGTGAGGTCCAGAGTTTTCAGAGAAATAATGATGATGAATGAGAGTGAAGTGTCATAGCATGTGGGATTTTGGGATTTCATTCATTTTTATTCCATTACATTAATTCAAATGGGGGTTGGCGAGCGGAGCGAGCAGGGGGGCTTGCCTCCCCCCAGTATATATATATATATATATATAATCACATGTCTGCACCAGAGGACGACTCAACTGGATAATAAAGAATAGGTAGGTGCAACTGGGCAGTCCGCCCGTCAGCTGTTTCCAACAAACTCAAATATATTTGTTATCCCAAGCCCTCTGCTCGGGTCGTAACATGCCACTGAATGATGAGCGCTCTGGCGGCTTCAAATTCAATATTTGCGATGCCATTTCAGCTTCTTCATGCTCCATCGTTTCGTGAAATACCTCGTCTTCCCCGTCGGTCGATGAGTTAGCACTCCCGTTCCCGTCTGTGCTGCTGGATGTGCCCCACCTGGCACGTGCTCTCATAACCTCTCACACGCACCCACAGCCGCACCTTTTCTTATTCTCACTATATATTGTATTTCGCCTTGAAACATTCTAATTTCCACTTGTCGACTGCGCCATGTAATGTTTGGGCGATACACGAATAATTCGAGTCACTCATTACTCCTAAATGAGTTCATTATAATACGAGAAACAGTTACTTGTTTACATAATTACTTGGGAGCTCGCGCCCACCGCTGTGGTTCGCGAAGGTCTGCCCACTCACCGGTCAATTCCATACATTCAAACATGATGGCAGTACCTACTGGTGCGCATCCATTACACAGGACACCCTTTTTGGACACTCAACCACCCACAATTCAGGAAATTAGCCAACAGAAAAAGTTCTACTATACAGAATGTCAATCAAACTATCCTGTGATCAATCGGGATATAAAAACAGAGTTGTACTACTCAGTTCTTGCAAATCACAGCCTACATTGTGTACATACTATGAGGGACCGGAGTGGGGACCTAATATACACTAGGGAGCAAGGTGAACTGCAATGGCTGTGACGGTTAGTGACCTTTCGCGATTTGTCGTCTCTCTCGCACTCATGGGATAACCTGTTAGGTGCGAAAAAGACGGGAGATCTCGAATGGTGGCTGACTTTCATCCCATTACAGTTCACCTTGTTTCCGAGTGTACTGTTTAGAAAATAGCCGATCTTCCAAATCTCGAACTCGGACCGTTTATTTCTTGCAATTCACAACAACAACAAAACATAGGTTAAGAAGAAAACATAGGGTGTAGTCCTCTTGAGAGAAGTCGGCTGCTAGACGTCAGACTTCAAACATTCCGCCCGCCTCGTTCCTCGACAAGATCTCATTGGTAATCTGGCTAGCTCAGTGACAGGTCTGGTGACTTCTCTATACTCAGTCTTGACTGTGGCCACCCTGATGAGCCCATCGGAACCGGGTATTGCTCGAAGTACTCGTCCTAACGGCCACTTGCCATCTGGTCATAACATGCTTGGGTCAAGAACCATGACGAGATCTCCTACTGCAACGTTTTCTCTAGGTCGCGTCCACTTGACTCGCTGTTGGAGCGTGTTCAAATATTCTCGGCTCCAACGCGTCCAAAAGTGATCTCGCATTCCCTTAACCAGCTCCCAGTGAGTCAGATGATCAAGGTTCCGGTGATCAAGGGACGGTCGAGGTAAACCTTGAGATGGTTCACTTCCCAAAGAATGAGCGGGTGTCAACGCTGTTATGTCATCGAGATCGTTGGTTGAAGGGACTAGAGGTCTATTGTTCAGAACCATCTCTACTCCAGCTTAGACCGTGGAGAATTCCTCGAATGTGAGTTTTTTGGGGCCGATTAGTCGTCTCAAGTGTGTTTTTGCCGACTTGATCCCTGCTCCCCACACGCCGCCAAAGTGTGGTGCGGCTGGTGGAATGAATTTCCAGGTGATGCCAGACTCTGCAAGACTACCGTGCACAAGTCCCCATTCCATTTCGGCTGCTCGAAGTGATCGTGCAAGCTCTACATTTGCACCTCTCAAACTGTTGAAGTTGTCACTCCATATTTCTAACGGATTGCATCGTCGACTAATGAAGCGATCCAAAGCTGCTAAAAGGCTTGGAACTGTCATGTCGCCCACCAGCTCCAAGTGTATCGCCTTCGTCGGAAGACACACAAACAGAGTCATATATCCTTTGGTGGACGTGATTCCACGTCCTTTACCTCTGAGGATCTGGAACGGACCGGCATAGTCCAGGCCACATTCCTGAAAAGCTCGCACAGGAGTCACACGAGCTTCAGGTAGTTGACCCATCATTCGTCCCATAGGACGAGCACAATCTGTAGCACACTTCATGCAATTTCGAACAAGTTTCTTAACTATCCGTGATCCTCCGGTGATCCAGGCAAATTTCAAAGAATAGGCGTACGTTAATCGGCGCCCTCCATGGAGACTTTGATGATGAGCACGCCAAATGACCAGATGAGCAAGATGACTCTGCCCACTGAGCACTACTGGATGCTTTTCGTTGAATGGTAGATGAGAATGCTCGAGTCGCCCTCCAACCCGCAACAGACCATCGCCGTCTACAAATGGAGACAGTGACCGTAGCTCGCTGACATCCTCCACACATTCTCCTTTTCTAATTCGAGCGATCTCTTCACCATAGCTCTGGTTCTGACTAAGACGTACGCATGTGAAGAAGGCTCGTTGTAGTTCATGAGTGGTCAAAAATCCACTTAGATCTCCTGCTTGAGGTTTGCACCGTTGATCACTGATCTACTGGAGAAACCTTTGACATCGTGCAATGACTCGTATCAGTGCATCAAGGTCTGAATAACGATCTATCAGTTCAACTCTGTGCTGCGATGACTGGGTAACTAAGCATTGAATGTTCTGGTCAACCGCCGTTGTATTAATCTGAGGTGCATTGGGCCACTGGCTATGCGGCTTTGCAAGCCACGAGGGACCTCTCCACCAAGCTGGGTGATGTTTCAAGTTATCAGTGGTGCACCCTCGTGATGCTACGTCAGCTGGATTGTCCGTGGTCGAAACATGTCGCCAGGACACGCGGGGTGCCAATTCATGTATGTGAGTTACACAGTTATCCACATAATCGTTCCCGGTAACGACATCCCTGTTGAGCCAGTGTAAAACAATCTTTGAGTCGCTCCAGATGACGCAGTCTTCCATTCTAGTATGGAGACAATCCGCGATCGTTTTCGTGAGCTTGGCCGCCAGCAGAGCTGCTCGAAGTTCCAGACGAGGAATGGTGATTCTTTCCCTTTTTGTTTTTGAAGGTTGCAGATGACTAATAGGTGCCAGTTTTGTCTTGCCTGACAGGACATTAACCTCAATTTTCCCATCCAAGGTTTCCACTCGAGAGTAAACAACTGCCGCCAAAGCTCTCCTGCTCGCATCTGCGAAGGTGTGCAGTTGAATGGCTTGGGAACTCTTGCTCTTGATCCACCTTGGCATCGTCAATTGAGGAACAGATAGTAATGAATTGCGGAACGATTTCCACTGCTCCGACCAGGGTTTTGGTACATCTTCATCCCATTAGAGTTGAGCACGCCATAGATCTTGAATGATGATTTTCCCCGTAACCGTGAAGGTGCTAGCCAGCCGGCTACATCAAAGATCTTTGCTAGTTCTGAAGATGCAATACGCTTAGTTAGCTTGCAGTCCTCGTCTAAAATCGGAGCAGTGAATCAGAACTCATCTTGTACTGGATCCCAGGCGACGCCGAGCTGACTGATGGGTCCGTGCGACGACAGCTGAAACCAATCGGGCCGAAGCTTGTCTTCGTCTGGGATCTCGTCAAGTGTTCCTGGATCGTTGGCGACCCATTTCTTCAGGTGCAAGCAAGCTTGTCCCATGAGTCCTACGAGTTGGTCTCTTCTTCCCTTTATGTTTACAATGGTATCTGCTCCGCATGAAAAGTCGTCCATGTACAATTCTTCATTCACTGCATCCACGGCTTCAGGAAAATCCGCCCCATCATCCACACAAACTTGTAACAAGGAACGAAGAGCTTGCCACGGAGCACTGTTGATTCCGTAAGTGACAGTCTCTAACACGTAGTGCTTGATCGGATGAGATGGCGAGGGACTCCATAGAATGCGTTGAAGATGTATATGTTGCTCGAGAACTCTGAATTGACGATACATTTTAGCAATATCTGCGCAGAACACGTATTTATGCCTTCTCCAGCGAATAATGACTTCAACCCAATTATTTTGTAGAGCTAGACCGACGTGCAATATGTCGTTGAAACTCTTGTCGCTTGAAGTAGGATGTGATGCGTTGAATACAACCCTCAACTTCAATCCATTGTTTCCTCTTTGCCAAATTGCATGATGAGGAATATAGTTAATCAAATCTATTTTGGACAAAATCTCCTCTGCAGACAACCCACGCATGTGGCCACTATTCTCAAAATCTTCCATGAATTCGCAGTATGCCTTAATCAATTCGGGATCTTTGTGCATTCGACGGTGCATCGAGGCCAATCTTGCAAGCGCTTGTTTCAAACTCTCCCCCAATCGAGCATCAGAGTCTCGTTTAATAGGTAAGGGGACAGTGAACCTGCCTTGCAAATCCCCGGTATGTAGCAGAGTGTAAATTTGTTCACATTCTGCATGAACAGCCGGGAGACGCGATGAAACGGGAGTTTCCTCTTGTTCCCAGAACCTTTTATGAGTTCATGGATTCGTTCTAGGCACAAATCGTCTTCAACGGATCGAGCGGTGGTGCAATTTGTGTTGAGTTGGCGTCGGTTTGACTCCATTTGAACAGTTCCGACAAATGTCGAGCCGAACACGGTTCTTTGAGCCAATAAAGAGTCGCAATGTTTGATACCTTGAACTACCAGTTGAGAATACCAATCAGCCCCAATGATCATATCCACTCTGCCCGGAGTCTTGAAGGTTGGATCAGCCAGTTTGAGTCCTTTGCAGCTATCTACGGTGGTTGATGGTAATAGGCTTGTGGGTGTCTTCACATCGATTTGTTTCAGGACTACGGCATGGACCTTCCAAACTCGGTTACTGTGAATGTCATACAAGCTTATCATTGCTTGAAACCTAGCTGAATCCAACGGCCCGCCCAGTACTCCCAGTACTTGCACTTGAATTTTCTCCAGTTTCACGTCCAACTTGCGGGCGAGACGCAAAAAGATCATCGTAGCTTCAGAACAAGAGTCAAAAGGAGCCCGAATCTTCTCGAAGTGAAGTCGACTATCGCCAACTATCACTTGGGCTGTAGGCAACACTGCTAGTCATGATGATGAGAGTTCTATCTCTCCCTCAGTCTCTTGTCTTAGGCTTGACTCGACACCATCAAGTTGAGTAGTAAGCATTTGAAGACGCGGTATCTTACTTGGCCTAGGACCTTGATTATTCGGAGAATGAGGACGACTCAAATTATTGAATGATTCTTGATGCAGCATTGTATGGTGACAATTGAAGCAAGTTCTGCACGATAGAGTGGATGGACAGAATTGAGCCGAATGGCCTCTGCGTAGGCAGTTGAAGCATAGCTTCAGCTCTCTCACCAACCGTTGACGTTCGTTTACGCTTGATTCCTTGAAAATCTTGCAGTTGTGAGCCGTGTGATTCCCCTGACAGCATGGGCAAGAGAATGTATCGCTCCCAGATGACGAAGTCTGATTCGATTGCTTAAGAATTTGGCTCCGACTGAAGGTCTTGGGGTTGTTCAAAGACGACGACTGTTTTTCTTCCCCTTTTGTTGCTCTGAGAGTGCGGCATCGACGTTGCAAAAACAGGTTCAACAGCGCAAATGTCGGATGGCGAATTGTTGAGTTATCTTCATCGCTATCAGAGCCTCGGTCGCCAGCTTTGTCGAATGCTCGATCAACAGTCTCTTCCCACTTGCCTTTCGTGACAGGATCCATGAAGCGAGTGGCAATCCTGATGAACCATTCATCTTGACTTTCCACTGGACGCTTGAGGATCTTGAGCTGGTTTCGGTGGCGGTTTAGCTCATCTACAAGTTTTTGTAACTGACTCGCAGACTCTGTTTTCAACGGCTTGCTAGATAAGTCCAGAAGCTCCTGCAGGTGATCTTGTACGAGAAGTCGCGGTTGGTCATACCAGCTATTCAAGACCTGCCAGGCAATGGCGTAGTTCTTCTCAGTCGGTGGATAGCCAGCGAGAACGACCTTGGCCGCTTCTTGTACGCAGTTAGATACGTCATCTTTTCAGCGGGTCTAAGATCGTCCTTGTCGCACCTTGAAAGTGTCTCTGAAGACTTCCCAATCTTCAGATCTTCCGCTGATTATTGGTAGATTTATCCTAGGCAACCTGGATTGAGAATGCATCGTCGCAGTGGATGGGTTCGGAGTCGACACAGAACGACTTGCCTCAAGTCGGTTTTGAACGTCAATCAAGAGCGCCATTGTCTGTAGGTACCATCTCTCCGCCTTTGCATGCTCTTCACTGAAATTGTAGTCACGTACGTCTTCTTCTGGGAGAGATATCATTTCGACGTGGTTCATCTCGAAGTTGCTCCAGTAGTTGTCCAATAAACCCATGCGGACGGTGACCAGACCCGGCGTCCAACTGCTTTCTGGTGCTTGCCCAACATCCTGCGACGTTCTTTCGAGTATCTGTCGTAGAGCTTCTTGTCTTCTCATCACCTCCATGATTCCTGTTAAAATAGCAACCCTGAGTTTTCGCAATATCATTGTTCTTGGTCCTCGCCTGGTCCGTAATCCCATTGATTTTGATGTAGGCGAGGATGCCTGGTCACATTTCATTCGAAAACTGGGCTAGCCTTTTATGGTCAACATTACATATGCAAAGAAGGGAATAGTCTGAAACGATCGAGCTGATTCATTGTCAGTCGACGAAGTTCGAGCAACTTTCATGAAAATGGGCAATCGGTCTGACTCACTGTCAGCCGACGCCACCATAGAGTATACAGCATCAAACTACCAAGTTGACACACTGTCAACAGGCGAGGTTCTGGAAGGGCACATGAATAATCGAACACATCGCTCGATACGAGCGGCAGAATCCTAACAAAGGCAGTGACATAGGTGCATATGATTCATCAGCGCAACTTGCGATTGATTCAGAAAGAAGTGGAAAGAAATAGGAGGATGAGGAAAGAAAGAAAGAGAGAGAATGAGGCGGAAATTGTCATGTTCTTCAACATAAATTCAAAATTGAACCACAGATGATCGATTATCGAATTGAAGCACTGCATGTTGATCCGACTATGAAACCTTTTTGGACACACGATACGTTGATTTTATTAACCTTTCAAATTTCAAGTGGCGCCGCCCGCTTTCAGGGCCTCCACCATCGACTCGTCCCGATTTTGTCTCAATACGAATGAACTCGAATAAATTGAAATGCAAACAATGCAATGGAAAATAATCAGGTCAAGTCGCGTGACCTAACCTGCGTGGTGTGGTGTATTAGTTTCTCCATTAAATAATTCGTTCGCCAATTTATTCGCGCAATACATCGACTCTATGCGTTTACGAGCATGATACGTTAAGCATTAATGATTCAATCGCTCACGATAGGCTCTGAATCGGACGAGGGGTAGCACCGTCCGCCGTACTAAGTCTGTTAACACGTTCTGGCTACATCAAAAATTCCTCACCTGATTCGTTTATTTTCGTTATTTGCCCAGTATCACGCTTTTTCACTGCGGCTGATCTTATCCGGCTCGAAGGACCAAAGTGTTTAGAAAACAGCCAATCACTCAAGTCTCGAACTCGGACCGTTTATTTCTTGCAATTCACAACAATAACAAAACATAGGTTAAAAAGAAAACATAGGGTGTAGTCCTCTTGAAAGAAGTCGGCTGCTAGACGTCAGACTTCGAGCATGTACAATCACGATGATCCATCAAACACTTCTAATCAATGCGCGAAACCGCGACAAGGCGTGAGCAACACATGAAAACTCTACACAGGAACCAACATTAAGCAACACTCGACAAATAACTAGAATAATGATTTGCTCCGTTGCATCGTCTACAGTCCACATGCAGCGTGGTACACACTACCTGCAGACTAAAGCCATCAGCTACGGGTGGGCAGGGATCCGCAGCAAGATTACAAGAACCAGGAAGATAACGAGAATCATTTTGAGTTAAAACCATTGAGACTGCACACACAACATCACGGCACTACGCGCAAACGCAACACATAACCACAATCGCGGAACAATGATCATTACATGATGAACGCGTGTCCCTTATGTAATGGTTTGAAGGCAAATCATTACGCGTGTAAAGTTGGCACCCGCCTCTAAACATTTCAAATGTGATGATTACGAATCCTTTTTCTATCAAAAGTCACAAATTCTGAAAATCGTTACGAATTTTGACAAATGAATTCCTTGAAAGAACAAATTTTCTTCTACATCCCGGTTATGGTATGTACACACTTAATGAATCAGACTGTATACATACTCACAAGGGGGGACCACGCGGTCCGGGTCGCGAATCTCCCCCAAGATTTTTTTACAGTTTTGTACTACCGAAAAGAAAAAGAATCCATAGTAACTCCGTCAAATGAGTCTCCTGTTCGAATATACAGCCACTAAGTTTAACATTGCTCATATAGGCTCATGTGAAAAAGTGATATTTATATAGATATACTGGTAATGCTAAGGTTTTTGCTTGTAGCTCTCGACAGGAGGCCCATTTGACGGAGTTATTCTAGATTCTCCATATTCTAGGTGATAGCAAACTGTGAAAAAATTTTGGGGATTATTGGCGACCCGGCCCCCATGGTCCCCCCTTGTCAGTAAACCTATTGTCACCTTATGTTGGACTCAGTCGATAAAGTTTTTCGCTTGAATCAAAACAAAATTGACCATTTTACTGAAATTTCGATTGTTTCTTGAACAAATGAAAATGTAAGATTTAGCTTTCCGCTCAATCGATTGGCAAGTAGATTGTGTGTTCTTTCAAGACAGCAACAGCCTCCTTTGTATCTTATCGGCCCGTTGACCCTTATTGGATACTGTTACAATTTTCAGCCTCCTCAGTCAGAATTATACTTGTACCACGGTCTTATCTACAGGTCCGTCAACTTCCGTGGTCAAGGAAGGTCCACTACTGAAACCGTAAATAAGCTTCGTTCCGTCACCACCACGCGTCTCCGCTTGTCCTTCGAGAGGCGGCCGAGCGCGTGCGCGCAGGAGAGGAGATCGCCTGCTTCTCTGTCTGATGCATGCTTGATGCTTAGCTCGGTGGCTCATGCTTGCACGAGTTTCATAAAACCGTGCTCTCGTCGAATTTCCTGACGACCCTCGATTGCATTGATAGCAGTATTATCTGCTTATCAATGCAGGGTCTCATATGTCAATCTTCGCTATCGCTAAACTCAAACTTATCATAAGTCCCAACTGGGGCCAACAAGCTAAGAGGTAGGTTTTCGTTGCATTAGGAACGTCGTGTCTGCGGTCGAGCGGATAGTTTTATCGATCAATTTTTGCATTCGATGGTTGCAGGTTCAATTCTCGGACGGGGAAATTTTTTTTCTCTTCATTAAAGACAGCTTATTACTTTTGAAGACCTAAGTATTCATTATCGGTGTATTTCTTCCATTTTTTTTTAAATTACGGACTTATTCATAAAATGCCAACGTTTTTTGAGATTTTCTTAACGTCAATAATTGGGGCTGCCACAATACAAGACAATACAATAATTTGCCATATGTCGATATTGGTTCCATGAGAATGTGTCTATATCGATGTCGTTATTGGTAGCGAGAACTATTGAGGCTCACTTACTGTTATTGTATCGACCTCGACCAATAATTATTGCGATATTTATCGATATCGTGTCTAAATTATAGTCTCAGGTGAGGATGGTGCTAACTCACCCCAAGCCGTTGTCTTCTTCAAAATCCTTGTGAACAAAATCGATGATGTTATTAGAAACCTCGATCACAAATTTGATCGAGATTCAATCGATGAAAAGCTTTTACTGGCATTTCAACAAGGAAGACATGAGGTATTGAAGCACTACCGTAAATGCAATTGGATATACTCAGTGTCGCTCATCTTGGACCCTCGTTATAAGTTTGCTGATTTTGACACCACTGGATGGGGTATAAGGTGCTGAAATCTGAAGCAGTAAATAAGTTCGAGGAGATCTGAAAAGAAAAGTAGTTTGATGTTTTCTCTGATCGGTCTTGTGCGATGAACGAAACGTCAACAAATTGCCATAATGATAATACCTCCGATTTGCCTTTGATCTATGATGCTCCTGAAACAAGTGGTACAGACATTTGGAAAACAGAAATAAGAAATTATTTGGGATATTCTCGTGCTTCAATGAGCATTTCTATTTTGGAATGGTGGAAACAACATGCTTTTTCGTATCCAATACTGTTACGGATGGCCCGAGACATCCTTGCTATAATGCCAAGCGCAGTCCCGGTCGAAAGATTATTTTCACAAGCTAGAGATGTCGTCACGCCGAATAGATCTTTTCCAGAGAATGAGTCTATTAGAGCAATGTTATGTATCAATTCTTGGGCCAATAGCTCATTGAGGAAAGAAATCTGTGAATTGGAAATCCCATGATTGCTGTGATATTAGGAATTCATTTCTGTCAAAGTTCAAATGTGCGTATAATTATTTTCGTCTACATTTACTATCTGTTTTAAGAAAGATTACTCAATATTATCATTGTAATATCCAACAGAACTCATTTGTGTACCGTAGCTTCGCCGAAAAATAGCAGAATTGGCATCAATATCCATATTATCGCGATATATCGCGATAAATTATCGATCAATAATTTATATTGATGGAGTGATATCGTTATTGTCTCGTCCGGAAATCTGACATATTGATGTTGATATCGATATTGAAGTTATTGATATCGCGATACAATAACGATAAATTATCGACTATTGCGGCAGCCCTATGAATAATATACTAAGGAACAAAATTCATGGTCTGGAATAACCAATTCGGGGAAATGGGGAAACATTTTCCCTGCGAAATAATGGCCTTATCTTTACTGTTTTTTTTTTTTTGCTAATCTTGCAAACTGATGGCTTGACAAGATTAGCAAAAAAACCGTAAAGATAGAGCCGTTGTTTCGCAAATCAGTGATTTGCAATTGGAGAAAGTAGTGCCGAATCTGGCTACGGATTCGTTTTTAAAGTGGGAAAATACAGATAAGAATTATGTTTCCCCAAATGGGTTATCCCAGACCGTGAATTTTGTTCCCCAGTGTATTATGTATCGACGTGAAAGAAATCTCAAAAAACGATAAAATTTTATGAATAAGTCCGTAATTTAGGGAAAACGAAAGGAATACACCGATCACTCAATTAAAATACTTATGTCTGTTCGTTATGAAGTGATTCTTCAAAAAGTGAATTTCTTAGAATTCATAATTTAAAGATTTATTCCAGTTGATATTAAGTTTCAATCGAAGAATTATGAGTGACTTTATTTTTAAATCAATATGAATTAAATGAATTTAATTTAATTTTATGGAAAAGGATTTGGAAGCGAAATTAATTAGCTAATTAGTTCAAATATGATATTAAAGTAAGTGCAAATAGCCCGTGGTCTTCAAGAGTAAGAGCTGTCTTGAATAAAGGAAAAAAAGTTTCCCAGTCCGAGACTTGGACCTGCAACCATCGAATGCAAAAATCGACCGATGACGCTATTCGCTCGACCGCGGACACGTCGTTCCTAATACAACAAAAACCTACCTCTTAGCTTGTTGGCCCCAGTTGAGGCTTATGATAAGCTTGAGTTTAGCGATAGTCGAAGATTGACATATGAGATCCTGATTTGATAAGCAGATAATACTGCTATCAATGCAATCGGGGGTCGTCAGGAAATTCGACGAGAGCACGGTTTGATGAAACTCGCGCAAGCGTGAGCCGCTGAGCAGCAGACAATCCCCTCTCCTGCGCGTACGCACTCGGCCGCCTCTCGAAGGATCAGTGAAGACGCGTGGTAGCTAAAAGAAGCAGCTTACGCCGCCTCAATAGTGTACCTTCCCCCTCCATGGGAGTTGTAGGACCTGTGCATAAGACCGTGACTTGTACACTTGGCGGTAGTTGATTCTTTCTGACATCCGACTGAGTATGCCGATCACAACAATAAGTTATTGTTGTGAGTGAGGTTCTCGGCGCGCGAGCGCAGCAATCCAACTCTGATGATTTTCGACGACGAAGCACGCCAAAAATCATCAGAGTTGAATTACGCCTCACTCACAACTTATTGTTGTGATCGGCATACTCGGTCGGACGTCGGAAAGAATCAACTACCGCCAAGTGTATACTCGAGAACAAGGTGAACTGCAATGGGATGACGGTCAGCGGCCATTCGAGATCTCCCATCTCACTCGCACCTATTGAGTTAACCCACGAGCACGAAGGAGACGACAGATCTCGAACGGTCACTGACCGTCTTCCCGTAGCAGTTTACCTTGTTCCCGAGTGTATCAGATGCATGAATGCACTGATACACTGCTCAACACATAGATCTGCTGCCTTCTATGTTTGATTGTTTCCAAGCCAATGTACACAGGACTGAGCATTTCTCATTAAGGCAATGCGGTCACCGTGCAAGCTGAAAGTTATTCGCACTTTTGTCCGATACTCTTGCGATTTGAGCTAAACGACGAGAAGACGAGTGTTTGTTATCATCTAACTTGAGTTCGTCTTCGTCGTTTAGCTCAAATCGCAGAAGAATCGGATAAAAGTGAGAATTACAATGTGCCTGTATTATAGGTTAGGAGGTTCCCGCGGCCGAGTTATTCCCACTCTTATCCAATTCTCTTGCGATTTGAGCTAAACGACGAGAAGACGATCTCAAGTTAGATGATAATAAACACTCGTCTTCTCATCGTTTGGTCGAAATCGCAAGAATGTTAGAGAAAAGTGGGAATAATTCTCAGCGTGCACGGTGCACGGTGACCGCATCGCCTTAATCACAGACCGACGATTTTCACACTAGCCCGGGTTTCAAATCAATCGTTCAAATGAATTACTTGTAAGTTGGGCTGGAATTTACAGTCGTAACTCGTAATCCGGTGACTGGATACCGAGGCGCCACAATCGGTGCGGCGAGTCGTTAACCTATGTCTGAGGCACTATGATATTGTTCATGGACGTAGCAGACAAAGCTAACGTGCGTGTCATTTGTGATGAGATCAGCTGTTTAGTTCTTCACAGGTTCACCTAGCCAAGTTATTTTACAGTCAGTAACTATTTTTCTCATTTTTATTCTGACTTGAGACAACTGAAAATTTTATTCAGAAGGAGATGTTTAATTTGTTTTTGACAAAGGGCATTTCTCAGTCAACCTCGCGTCATCACCATCAAAGATTTGCGAGTAGAGATGTGTGCCATGGTTGTATTTAGCAGCTGAAAAATGTACGAGAAAACATTATTATCCACACTTGTTTAATGGCTACTTGACTCGGCGATATTGCGGAAATAGACAAAATACTGTACTATAGTCATCATGGGCGATGATGTTGATATGGTGAGTAGACGTAACACCGTATCCCCTTATGAATAAACGCAGATTATTGTAGGTACGGACACAGTCAAAATGCAAATGGTGTACACATAAATTTATAAATCATTTTCTCTCAACAACACCTTTACGCTTGCTAGTAGAACCTCGTAAACTCATGAAACGTCTATTGAACAGTAAATGTTCACTTTAATCTTTTTCTTCACATTGTTTTCAAAACATTCTTCAATTGGAAAATATAGAATTCTTGTATGAATTGGAAGTTGACGGAGGTACTAAGGAATTTGATGGAGACGATTATGATTTATATAGAGGAAGATTTCCTAAACGCTACCTCAGAGATTTCCAAAATACCTTTGAACACTGGGATGCGCATCAATTTACAAGCAGATACAGAATCTCAAAAGCTGTTGTCATGTATTATATTCTCTCTCTAATCAGAAATGAACTTGACCTTGCCAATAGTAGAAGAGGCTTGCCGGTATCTCCTGAGATTCAGTTGACACTAGGACTTCAATATTATGCAACGAACATGTTCCAAGTAAGTTACATTTTTACAAATCTTTCTCATACTTGGTCATAGCTCTCCATGTGCATCTGATCAACAGATTATATCAAGTATCTTTTGTGCTCAAATTCTGATTCAAACCATCTCTTAATCCTGGAACGGTTTTGTTATCAAAATAATTTTATAATAAACACAACGAAACATAACTAAAGTCTAGAAAGCCAATGGTGATATCCATGGCCTCTCATAGTCAACAGTATGTCTATGTGTTAGAAGAGTCTCACTAGCTTTGGCTGGACTATTCACTCAGTTTATACAACTTCCAACTGATGACGAGCGAATTTTGAATGCTCAATTGTTCTACACCATTGCTGGTATGCGGAGCATATATGCTTTGATAGATGGTGTTCTGATAAAAATAGCATCTCCTGAGAGTGCAATTGCTGAGCTCTTCAGGTGCCGCAAGGGCTATTTTGCTCTCAATGTCTTGGTGAGCAGCTCAGATTTCCATGGCGTAGCATAAGATATATGTGCTATCTCTGAAATGAATCAACTAAAATAAATGAACCTTGTACTGATGAACTACAGGCTATTCTAGATGCAAAGGGATCATTCCGCTACATGGATGTAAGGCACCCTGAGAGCGTTCACGACATGACAGCTTTAGATAGAAGTGCGCTGAAAATGTTGTTCGAATGAGGTATTTTAAAAGGTGATTTGATGCATGCATCTTGGGAACCATCCCATCATTTCTGCTGCTTTTCAAAGTCGACATAACTTTTCTGTATCAATTACAGGAATTTTATGGGGTGACCCAGGATATGGATGCAAGAGGTATTTATTCACACCGTTTGTACAACCGTCTAATGCAGCCGAGCAAGCTTTCAATGACAGTCTTATATCTACAAAGAGCTCCATTGAGAGGATCTTCGGACGGTGGGAGAAAAAATTCCCATGTTTGCGCCTAGGTTTGTCCACCAAACTGGACACATCAATTGCCACAGTCTGTGCGACAGCTGTGCTCTGGAATATTCATGTCAACTTGAATTATTCTAACCGATGGGACCCAGAAAACTTCGAGATCCAGGCAGAGGCTTTTGCTGAACCACCAAGAGCGGATTTGAGTGGTCTAGAGTATAGACGTGAATATGTCATGAGATACTTTGCGTGAACCTCCCATTGTAAAATTATTCCCTTCGTAAGCAGAAGCATTGTGAAGCTCTTGCGTTCTCACCAGAACATTTCTCACGTTGATTATTAATATTAGTTCTTGTAAAATTGGGATATTGTGCTCTAGAATGTTAGAATTCACAGTATCGTGTGAAGGGTCAATGTATGCATTTTTTTATATTGCCAAAGTAATCTTGTTCTACCTGCTTCTATCGTGTTATTGTTGGATTAAAATCACAAATATCTTCACTGGATGATACTAAAAGTCTATTTTGAATATTTTTCATAATTGAACGATTTTTGCCATAGGAGTAAATGAATCTATGCTGCAGCTGAGAGTATAATTGGAACATACCTGATTTGTTGATATTTGAAAAAAGACTCAAATAACAACTAGTCAAAAAATTTGAATTGACCATACGAAACTCGTATGAATATTTGCGCGGAAATTGCTTCCAATAGCATACTTTTTAATTTTTGATTGATTATGATAGTATGTAGAATTCATCCTTGTTGCCACAAAAGGATTTACAATAAACCTTTGAACTGTAAAGTGCAACAAATGGAATAAGCCTGTCCATATGTGGTTGTTACTACTTTTCAAGAACACACTTTGGGGAGGATCGAATTTTCATGTACGTTTTTGATATATAAGCACTACAACACATGATGAAATGTGAGTATTTCAACAATATAATGCTAGTACTAGGATGTATTCACGCGCGCAAGCGCCCATGTTGGGATTACTTCTTTCCAAATAAATTTATTAGCAATCTTTTGCAATGAATTCATCAACGATTTAATAGAATTCTGCATACACATTTAAATTATTCTCGATTTTGTGACGGCCGAGTCATTCCGTCTTCCTCTCTCCCTGGACCGAATATTGTAATGATGACATTTTGTGTTACAGCTTAAGCGCGAGAAGAGTTGCTGCATAGTTAAGCCAGGAGAGAGACAGAGAAATGGCACCGTACTAGAGCCCGCGCGCCCCATATTATGAGCCGTCCCTGGCGCAAGCCAATGCTGCTCCGGCCAGCAACCTTTTTCTGTACATTCCGTCGTGACGTTTTGGAGCGCTCGCACGCGCCTATCGAGCTTATCGTGCGCGTTGTCCGCGCCACCCGGAGCCCGTCCTTGGCATGATTTAGCCGGGGCTCCGGTGCGTGCATTTTATATACTCTGTGCCGTGGTCGACGATGACCAAAATCACCATCGTCTGGGACAATTGCGAGCTGCCTGATCGCCGTGAGCTGCGAGGGCCGGTGCCCGATCTGAGGTCGAGTGATCATCCTGCGTCAAGGCCATTTATCCTGTAAGTGCCTCTCGCAAATCTCTCTCTCCTCTTTCTGGGCTTATAGTGGTATTTTTTCCTAAATGCGCCCTCGATAGTCGTGCTCGGGCTTGATTCATCCGAACGGTCAGCGGACCGATTTGTAAATAGTATTTTCTTGAATATATGCCCTTTTTTCATGATTTTAATCGAGTATGTGCTCATTTAGTGCTCCCCTCTCCTGATTTCTTGAACAATTACAGACATTGCTCACTCCCTGAGCTTCTCAAATGAAAGCAGGCTTTGCCTGCAAGTGACGAGTCACCAAAACCGTCACATGGCGCCCAACTAATGGTGCTGTCAGTTCAAGTGAAATCAGTTCAAAAATTTGTGCATCAAGTTGGCGCACCGTCACATGGCGCCCGACTGATGGTGCTGTGAGTTCAAGTAGAATCAGTGTAAAAAATTGTGCATCAAGTTGGCAAAACGTCATATTACCCAAGTTCAAACTCTGATTTTTGGAGAGAGTAGCACTCGAATGTTGCTTTGTGTGTATATTGAATTGTAAGTGTATTAGTGAGTGCAGTCTGAATGAGTTAGCCATGTTATGCGTGCTGGACAATACTTTTCCATCGCGCTCCGACTTAGGCGTGTGGACGAGTCTATTGCTCGCGCGTCGGTTGACTCGCTGTACAAAATTTTTCACGTCCTGATATTAAACACTTGTCCGTTCGTATTTCTTCCTCATCATTTGATGCACTTGGCTCACTTTTTATGTGCAATATCTCAGTGCTCAATTAATATTTAAATGCACATAATTTGATCATTTCCTGAAGTTCTTGGTCTGATTTGTAAAACCTTAAAATCATTCAGTTAGCTTCTCGCGACATTTTGGCGTCCCGTGCTATAGGGCCGCAACACAACAGCTCGCACGACATATATAGTCATTGTTTACATCGCGCGTTTGCTGCCGCTCGCGATCGGCCAAGCTTATCTTTGGGTTCGATTTTTGAATGCGTGAGTGCAAGAGAGACAGACGCGCTGGCCTAATATTTCGAAAATTTTCTATGTCGCCTTCTTTGATCGGCCATCGATGACCAAAGGTCATATGTGCAACACGTATGTGTATGTGTGTAGAGTGCGTGGATAGGTACAAATAATTTGCGAGCGAAACTCAATGATGTATATGAGTGATTCTGGAGCAAGCTGGACAAAACCGTCACCAGGGGGGTCTGGGAAAAATCCGCAAAAATTTTTTTCCATTAGTACTATGTTGAAATAGTACGAAAAAATTTTTTTCAGATTTTTTCGGCCCCCCCTGTGGGCCCCAGGGCCCATGAAAGGGCCATTTTAGGCCCTTTTTTAGCCTATTCTAGGAAAATCATAGCTCCGACGCAATTCAATATTTTTCAACGTACTTGGGCGCATTTTTCTCGTCAAGACTAGTACTTTTGAAAAAAAAATTGTCCAAGGCCACTTAGTGAGCCTGACGACTTCTGCCACCTATTTATTGAGAGCAAATTTTAGCGATTTTTGGGCTTGCTTCAAAGTGATGTAGCTCCCACTAGACATGTGATAATCGACTTTTACAAGTAGTCATTTTGAAGGTCTTGAAAATACCTACAATTTGCCCACTTGTAAAAGTCAATTATCGCACTTTTTGTTGGAGCTACAGTCGATACAAGTTGAGCTATTTACGAAAAAGTCGAAAATTCAGGACTCGATTCCAAAAATATATCTTAATTTTTTTTCACCAAACTTGTGCGAAAATGTTCTTTCAGACATCTACTTTTAGTAAAAAAAAATTTGGCGGAGGTTATTTTTTTTTATTTTTTTTGCCGAGCGTTACAAAATGCCGCATTTCGTGGTTTTAGCAAAAACAGCATCTTTGACCACGGTCACATATGCTCCCATCTGGACTGATGTGCACCAATCTGTGCGAAAGTACTCCCCAAAGTACCCCCAAGTACGTGTAAGAAGTTGCGGGGACGAGCCTCCACCCAGGAGCGAGCTGTAGGTTCTATTTACCGTGTCAAAAATAGGCATTATTTTGGCTATTCGAGCGTAAGCGACTGAGAGCATGATTTTACTCGTTCTGGCTCACAAATGAGATAATGGGGTAGAATGAGGATCCAAATATACTTTTCCGACTCAAAATGACCATCTAAACACAATTCCGAGGTCAGTTTAGCTCTAAAATGTCTTCTAGTGACTCAACGGTGTCAGAACCCGTCGACAGAATCTAAGTTCTTAAGGGACAAAGGGACGACTATTTAGAGCAAAACTGACCTCGGAATTGTGTTTAGATGGTCATTTTGAGTCGGAAAAGTATGTTTGGATCCTCATTCTACCCCATTATCTCATTTGTAAGCCAGAACGAGTAAAATCATGCTCTCAGTCGCTTACGCTCACATAGCCAAAATAATGCCTATTTTTGACACGGTAAATAGAACCTACAGCTCGCTCCTGGGTGGAGGCTCGTCCCCGCAACTTCTTACACGTACTTGGGGGTACTTTAGGGAGTACTTTCGCACAGATTGGTGCACATCAGTCCAGATGGGAGCATATGTGACCGTGGTCAAAGATGCTGTTTTTGCTAAAACCACGAAATGCGGCATTTTGTAACGCTCGGCAAAAAAAATCAAAAAAAATAACCTCCGCCAAATTTTTTTTACTAAAAGTAGATGTCTGAAAGAACATTTTCGCACAAGTTTGGTGAAAAAAAATTAAGATATATTTTTGGAATCGAGTCCTGAATTCTCGACTTTTTCGTAAATAGCTCAACTTGTATCGACTGTAGCTCCAACAAAAAGTGCGATAATTGACTTTTACAAGTGGGCAAATTGTAGGTATTTTCAAGACCTTCAAAATGACTACTTGTAAAAGTCGATTATCACATGTCTAGTGGGAGCTACATCACTTTGAAGCAAGCCCAAAAATCGCTAAAATTTGCTCTCAATAGATAGGTGGCAGAAGTCGTCAGGCTCACTGAGTGGCCTTGGACAATTTTTTTCTCAAAAGTACTAGTCTTGACGAGCAAAATGCGCCCAAGTACGTTGAAAAATATTGAATTGCGTCGGAGCTATGATTTTCCTAGAATAGGCTGAAAAAGGGCCTAAAATGGCCCTTTCATGGGCCCTGGGGCCCACAGGGGGGGCCGAAAAAATCTGAAAAGAATTTTTTTCGTACTATTTCAACATAGTACTAATGGAAAAAAATTTTTGCGGATTTTTCCCAGACCCCCCTGGTGACGGTTTTGTCCAGCTTGCTCCAGAATCACTCATATAGATATACAAAGATGTTGCGATGTGTGTTCAGATACTGATTTCGATTCTTGTGCTTTTTAAAAATCTGGAAAAATCGGCCGATGGCTAGAAACTTCTGGACGTGGTCCTCGTTTGTTTGTGCACAATTATAATAATTTATTTTGTCTATTTGACTATACTTTATGCAATTTGAGCCACTTGGTCATATCTTGACCTTTTTTTTCTGAGAAATGTATATGATTTTGAAATTTCTTTCATAAATACATTGAAATATCGATGACTCTAGCACACTCGTGCATCGCAGAATCCAATTGTTAATGACGATTTCGGTAACAAATTTTTTATTCATCATGGAAAATTGGTCGTTTTGACCTAAAAATTCTCAAAAATTCTAAATCATTGTATAATTGACCTGCAATAATTTTTTATGGATCAAAATGGTCTTTCTTGGAATATACTCGATGTATATAGATATGATAATTATCATGAAGTCTAGCATCGCGCTATTGTGTGTTTGCCTGAATTAGCGTCGTTTATGATAAAATAAGCTGCGCGAAATGCTTTTACGCAATATTTCTCAAGTGATTGTTTGAAGAATTCGAACAAATTGCGTAGCTCTATAGGAATCCACCCGGCGTAAATTTTTCAGAGAAAAGATTATTGAAAAAATCACAAATATTCAGACATTTTCAAAGTTTAGCAAATTTTTGTCCAAACTGACTCTTACGAGGCTCTTACTCATTACGGGCCTAACTTCTTGTATTTTACTGCCTATAAGAGTTCTCTGATAATGAACTAACGATTTTTCCCGCAGGATAAATCTAAATTTCGGACTTATCCTGTCCATGAGATGAACCAATACTCAGTCCAGTTTGTTCATTCCTTCCTCGATTATGAACATCTTAGTTGAATCAATTGACTGCTAGCTCCAAATTTGTACCGTGTCATTATACAGCTCATTTGGACTTCATCCGTGGGCACAGTTTTTTCCTTAGTCATTAACTATAGACTTCGTCTTTTGTTTGATGATAGGAGCACGGTCAAATCTAAAGCGAACATTTCAACTGATGAAGCATTTACAGAAGTAACTTTGAAAATTTCGAAACCTCATTTCTCTTTTTCGTGATTGAAGGAGTATCTTGAAAATATTTCCATGATGTCTTCTAATAATTTTTCGAGTAATCGAGTTCTCACGTGGTCCAATTGGATTTGTAACCTCTCTGAGGATGAAATTCGAGTTGCACTCGCAAAGCTTGAGCTGAAATTCGATAGTTTTTTCAACAATCATCAGTGATTGATGCGGCGTTTGATTGGCCAGTATGTGATGGATGATTTTGTAGAGAATGAGAGTTCCATGTGCGATATTGCGCTGAAAGTACACCGTGACGCTATACGTAGTGACTTTATTGTTAATGTCGAAAGTGCGTTACTTCTTAAAGAAATAGGTGAGACATACGCGCGCGCACCCAACACCACCGTTCCCGTGCAGCAGAAGAGTTCCAGTGGAACATATCCAGCTGACAATGGATGTCAGAATTTACCCACTTCTGCCGATATCGAAAGGTGGAAAAATGACACTTTAGCACTAGCGACTTGCGAGCGAGATTTCAAAGCGAGCAATCAGTCCAATATACGTTGTGCTACTGTCAATGATGAAAAGTCTTGCAATATGCTCAATTACGGAAATTCAGCGTCATCATCGCCTGTTTCCCCGAGCACGCAGCTTGTCAATTTAAATTCAATTTTATCTTCCGATCACACGATCGATAGCAATATTCAGACTAATCATCCCCTGTCATCGAATAATTCTGATGATTCGGATGAATTTCCTGAGAGCGCTGATCTTTGCAATTTCTCTGATGAGATATCTGTGTCACCAAGACCATTTCAGATCGCAAAGTCGGTGCAGGTCTTCTCACCCCAAATTCCTGAGTCTGATGAACAATCAAGCTCATCGTTGGATCGATTTCAAAATATATCACCAGATCATGACCTTTTGTCAAATATTGATTTTTACAGGCAAGATTATTACTCGTCTGTATTGACGGATGTTCACGTGGCTCAATCTTGTGCCTATCCTCCATTGCCAGGCATGACGTCTGTTCAATTTAGCCAATTCGGGCATGAAATTTCGCACGAGCAAGAGTGGCTCTGCCCAGATAATCATTTTGATTTGGTATCTTTGCAATTGAACCGAGAAATGAAATCTTCCCATCTCATTAGGGCAGAAAAACGTGGCAGCGCTCCAGGAGAAAGTACATCTTCTGAGTCCTTCACAAATCCTCTGGATGTCATTGATTTGTATCGCCCTTGTGAGTCATTGAATCTTTCCAACATCAATTCATACTGATCATTTATACCACCATCCGGTTTCCATTTGATGAGTGCAGTCGGCAATGTAAAATATGTCAAGCACGCGCGCGTTGTAGTGCAAACTTGTCTGCCTAATGAGATTGTCAAGTTTGTTGAATCTGGAAATGCATCAAGATTGGGAATGGGCCTGATCAACCCTAATCTTTTCAACTTCGCCCCTCAGTTTCAGAACAAAGTGACATTTCCCAGGCAATTGTATTCGTCTCGTACCGACTTGCAATATCTCATGTTTAAAGTTTGTTGGAACCCATATGAAACACTTGATGGTCGCAGGATCGATCACAAATACTGGTCTGAGTATGAGGTCGTGTTTGAGCAATCTCGACCGACCAATGAAGCATTTTACCTCGTTTTGACTGAAATCGAGGCCGAGCCCCATGCTCATGATCAAAGAATACTAGAGAATGATTGTTCCAATTCGTTCCACGCACGAGCATTGTGCAAGTACCGCAGTACCATTTTCAGGTACCATTCCCAATTTCGATATTAATGGAGTCTCGGCACGCACTTTTATCTGATATGGCACATCTCTTGCCTGAATGCGATACTTTGCAGAATTCAGTGTGTGATAGCCTAGCAAAGACTCTTAAATTTTTTGATCTGAAAGAACTGACCTATTATTTGGGATTTTTTAGCTCACCGCACAGGACGCAACTGTCCACGCGGCTTGAGCAATTCGACCTCAATTTCGACGAACTGTTTCCGACATTCTATAGTCGTGATAGTATGCTTATATTTGATGCAACCCATTGTCATCGATCAGCTGATCGATTTCTCTCAATTGACTCGAGGCCAATGTGGTCAATACGACCGTGTCAAGTCAATACAACAAATTTAGACCGAGAGACTGGCCCAGGAGGGGGCATAGCAACGCCATCCATAGGCGCAGGAGCAGCCTAGTGCCCGTAGCAGACAACCACGTGCTACTGACTGCAGCTGAGGATCGTCATCGTTCCGGAGGAAGATTCGTCGATGGACAGCGAGGGATGTGCGCGCGCCAGTCTCACTCAGTGGTTAGGTTGTGTCCGAACTATTTCGCGCGAACTAAGTGTGTTTAAAAAATTAGACATACTTACGTATATGAACGCAAATTATTACATGTATATCTAGCTCATAAGTAGATACATTTATATTTTTAATAAATCATTGGCCAATCAAAGTTATGCGGACTCACCCCCTAGAGAACGATGAATGAGGTCAATTGACCATGATATTATTGTATGATTTTATTTTCGTATGAATTCATAAGTATGCATTAGGCCTAGTATGTATGGAGTGTAGTATGGTTCAACGTTAAAGTATAGGCTATGGGACTAATGTCCGAGAGTATGATTTGTATATCGTATGCATGAAGTGCTCGATGAGTGCCCAATGGTCAATTCAAGAGACCAAGTGAATTAGTGAAAACCATGAGATGGAATCACCTGAAATGTGCCTCAAGTGCAAAAACAGTACAGTGAAATGAACGCTCCCGTGAAGAATTTTTGAGTTCAAAAGAACTTTGATTTCTATATGAACTGATTTTGACTAAATTGTATGTCCGTATGAGTGACCGCGTTTCAAATTTTTTTCGGGGAATACAATCTACTTCCTTTTGAAAATCATATTTTCTGGGTCATGTTCGACTTCATTATTGATTTATCTCTTTGATCAGAATAATTCACTTTTCATTCACATATACTGAGCGAATGGCTCTATCCCTTTAGTTTTCGGCCCAGATTGAGAGAGGTAGGTTTCCGAGCTGGTACGCCAGCCGGCTAACCAGCGTCTGGGGGACGGGTGTGACGGCCGAGTCATTCCGTCTTCCTCTCTCCCTGGACCGAATATTGTAATGATAACATTTTGTGTTACAGCTTAAGCGCGAAAAGAGTTGCTGCATAGTTTTGCCAGGTAAGACGGAGAGAGACAGAGAAATGGCACCGTAGTAGGGCCCGCGCGCCCCATATTTTGAACCGTCCCTGGCGCAAGCCAATGCTGCTCCGGCCAGCAAACTTTTACTGCACATTCCGTCGTGACGGAGCGCTCGCACGCGCCTATCGAGCTTATTGTGCGCGTTGTCCACGCCGCCCGGAGCCCGTCCTTGGCATGATTTAGCCGGGGCTCCGGTGCGTGCATCTTATATACTCTGTGCCGTGGTCGACGATGACCAAAATCACCATCGTCTGGGACAATTGCGAGCTGCCTGATCGCCGTGAGCTGCCAGGGCCGGTGCCCGATCTGAGGTCGAGTGATCATCCTGCGTCAAGGCCATTTATCCTGTAAGTGCCTCTCGCAAATCTCTCTCTCCTCTTTCTGGGCTTATAGATTGTATTTTTCCCTAAATGAGCCCTCGATAATCGTGCTCGGGCTTGATTCATCCGAACGGTCAGCGGACCGATTTGTAAATAGTATTTTCTTGAATATATGCCCTTTTTTCATGATTTCAATCGAGTATGTGCTCATTTAGTGCTCCGCTCTCCTGATTTCTTGAACAATTACAGCAATTCCTCACTCCCTGAGCTTCTCAAATGAAAGCAGGCTTTGCCTGCTAGTGACGAGTCACCAAAACCGTCACAATTTCAATAAAAAAGATATGATTTTTGACTGATCAAGTAGTACCTCTGAATAAATGTTAATATGAAAATGTCTTGTCTAAATTTTCAATTATTTCCAAGTAAACATAGTCAAATAATCTATCAAGATACTCGATTAATCAGATAAATCATTGTGATAATATGTTAAGAACGAAATTTTAACATATAAATATTTCCTTTTCTGTTGTTCGAACAGTTGGTCTTCATATCAATTGGCTCATTCGTTGGTTTTGTTTAGTATCATACGTGATTGAACGTTGAACGCTTGTAAATGGAGCTGTAATGAGTTCCCGAATTTGTATAAATAATTTTTGATGTACTATCATGTATGAATAATATATCACCTTAATTTTTATGGTGAATTCAAAGTTCATTAATCATTTCAGCCGTCGTTATATAATGTTATATTTGAATACATTTGCTCGACATTATATTTTTATATCGAGTAACTCATTTATCGAACAATTCCAGTAAGCGTGCCACAGCGATGAAACCTATTTCCATTCAAATTGCAAAGAATAAATGAAATTGATAATTATACTATCCAATAGGATAGTCCGATTCACAAAATGTCAAATACTCACTTCGATTCTTGCTTTGATTATGGAACAATAATTTGATCATCTCATACAAAGACACCGTTTGAATGAGATTGTCAGAGGTTGATTTTCTCGACAAACATTCATATATATCATAATCATCAATATGAAATGAATATTCATTTTTAATATTAATGATAATCACGGATTGAAATTCTCAAGAAACTGTCTAGATCCTTGTAATTCAAATCCATTCTATACCTCATGTCAATATTGGTGTTTGTTTGCATAAAAATTGAAAATCTTTGGTCATCATCGTTCCCTGAAAAGAAAGGAAGTCTTATATTTTTTAATGTTTCTCAAGAAATACATTCAGTCTAATAAATCATGAATCAGAAATAATTGAGTTCGTTACCTCGTAATATACTTGTTTGTACATTGAATTCCTCTGTTATATTTTCATATTATTTTCTTGCTAACCATTGATGTGAACACCTTGTCTTTTCCTATATATACCATCAATAAATCTGTATTTGATGGAAACCTTGAATTTTGAAAAAACAAAAATTTCAATTGTCGAACCATCACGATATATTTTCTCAAATAATTTCTTTGAATACGATATTTTTCATTTTTGTAGCAATTTCACTGACATATAATTCAAAAGAATCCCATGATCTAACCCGCGATAGAGCCACGTATAATTGCCCATGGGTAAAAACTTGTTTCACTAAATTTATGCTAACTTTTTGAAATGTTTGTCCTTGAGATTTATCCATGGTCATCGCAAGAGCAGGTTTTGTAGGAAACTGTAAACGCTTAAATGATAATGGATAATCTCTTTCTGAACGCAACGAAGTTCGACATAAAAAAACTTTTTCACCCGATTTATCTCCAGATAAAATTTCGCACAATAATGCGTGATTTCTCATGGCAATCACTCGTAATCTTGTTCCGTTACAAAGTCCTTCATGAACTGAAAAATTCCTCATCAACATGATTATGCAATTATTTCGTAATCTCAATACGGATAGTGGTAAAGAAGTAGGATTGAGAGAATTTAACATTTCGTGGGATAATGATTTGTTTATGATTCCATTTTCCGCAATATCTGCAGAATCGATTCCATTATAAATACGTTCAGCTGATTCATCGAATAAATCAATCGCTTGTCCATTGATTTCATCAACTTCTTGGTGGCGCGTTGATAGGATAGCTACATCTTCCAATACGTGATATTTCTTATTCCTTACAATGTCTAGATACGTTTCGTTAACTATATTTCCATTTCTAATAATGCAATCACCCGGGAAAAAATTGAAATCTATCATATCGTCAATATCGTTAATTTCCCCCGTTCCTACGTTCAATAAAAATTTACTGAAGTTAATTTCGTTCGGTAAAACACGCATCTTTTTGTTCAAGTGTTTTGTGGAAAAATGTTTCCATAACTCGCTACCTTTGATTGATAAATTTATCAATTCTGATTTCGTTCCCCAGGTAATACAGGCAGAATTTGTTTGAAATCTCCGCCTAGAATTACCATTTTTCCTCCGAGAACCAAATCTTCTTGCATTAATTCTCTCAACAAACGATCTAAAATTTCGAATGCATAACGCGGAGCCATGGGTGCCTCATCAACTTTAATCAAATCTACTGATCGTAGGTAATCCGCCTCTTTCGACTGAAATTTTATGTTAGAAGAAGAATCAGCGAACATTGGGACAGGTAATCCAATTACTTTATGGAGTGTTTTTCCTCCCGGAAGTAAAGTAGCAGCAATACCTGTGAAAGCCATCATGCACACATTTTTGTTTTTCTGCTCTAGAATTTCACGCAATGTTTTATAGACAAAAGTTTTCCCTGAGCCACCGGGACCATTTATGGATAAACAATCATCATTAGGATTTGTATTTGATGTTCCATTACGTGACAATTGCTCCACAACATGATCGGTGATGTGTTTTTGATCCGAATTCAATGAGTTGTACAAATCTGAAATATTATACGTTTCATTTGCATGGCTGTCGCTATTGACATTGTCCGACGATAGAATTTGCGGATTATGAATATTAGGAAAGAAATCAATAGGATCTTTCTCTTCTAACACCAACATACGACAAATCGATCGGAAACATTTGTCGATCGCTTCATTCTCATTCATATGTTTTGAAAAATCTTCACTCATGTTGATTTTGAATTTATCCCATAAAATTTCGGGTCGAGCCGGATGACAAAATATCAAAATTCTAACAAATAAACGTCGTAAGAGTTTTGGCATCGTATAAAAAGCTGCATCACCCAGAGATATCGTCCACTCCTCATCGTCTTCGATCAAACCAAGTGCTACGCAAGCTACTGCGTACGTATTATATAATACGCCATCAACCTCTCTCAAATTTTCGAAACTTGTACTTCCTTTTCTATGTCATAATGAAATGCGTAAATGAAACAATTCAATATTACTCGGAAAAACAGAATAAATTCGGCCGATACTTCCAAACTGCAGGATTTGTTTCCGTGCTATCCACATATATTTAGAAACTCCATTCAAATTAACTTTGGCAAATCTATAATGTTCTGGTATTTGTGAATAAGTATACTGATGAGTTTCCGGATCTCTCTGATTTAATTTGAGAAATTCAGTCAACATCGTCGATTTATTTTCTAACTCATCGAGGTTCATTCCATCTAGTTCATCTTTTATAACAATCGAATGTTCATTTTGGAGATGTATTGGTAATCTCACTATGGTATGACTCAGAACGTGTAACCGGAAATGTTGTCTCCAATAAGCTTCACAAGGTCCCATATATCGATTTTCTGAATACCACAAAATTTCATTGTGATCTTCGACAGTAACACTTCCATCTTCATTGTCCGTATTGCGATCATTGGAAATTGTAATAGCGACAGCATCATGTCTTTTTAAAATGTATTTGAAAATGTATTTGATTGCTTTCAAACTCGAAACAATCTCAACATTGATGTGGCAATCAAACCATAATAAAAGAATCAAATTGTAAGGTACAACGTGCTGATTAGAAACTTCATATCCGTTCGGTCCACGGTCGTATACACAGGTCTAACAACTCCCGTGGTGGGGGTAGGTCCGCTACTGTGACCAGTTGGGGTTCCTAAGTTGGCCACCCGGCGGCGCGTTGATCTGAGCAAACAGCTCGTGGCTGCGCGGCTCGTCGGTCCGGTCGTCTGCTTTCGCCATGCTAGGTCCCGCGCGCACTCCAACGAGTTGCATCATGCATGCATTACGGACTTCTACTTGCTTTATCTATCCTCAATCAGCTCGGGAAGGATAATTAACAATTTCTGTCGCTCAATTGGAGTATTATATGTTACGATGCATTTGATATTGGGTGACAGATTCTCAACCCAACTAGAGTGAGCCCATGTGGGAGCAAGTGACTTATATATAAGTATTTGTATCGGTCTAGACAGATGCCACGATAGCCGTGTGGTCAAGGTGCCTGTCTCTTGTTTAGCTAGCCCCAGTTCAAATCCCCGATATTCCAATTTTTTTTTTTTTTTTTTTTTTTCAATAGCAATCTTCAAATGTTTTTATTCTAATCGGTCAATTATGGAGTGATTTATTCATATGGGAATTTTGTTATATGGATATCCGAGAGAGCAGGAATATCCAAAAGTGGTGCAATTACTTTCAAAACATTTGGAAAATTTCGGATTTACTGTGTACATCGTGTTAAGTGATGATGAAAAAGAGAGTTGACGAATGCTCATTGAAATGTCAGAAATAATGACGAAAAGATTGATGCTCGGCATGTAAGGTATGAGCAAAATTCGAAATACTCTCTCTCGGATATCCATATCACAAAATTCCCATATGAATAAATCGCTCTCTAATTGCCCGATTAGAATAAAAACATACGAAGATTGCTGTTGAAAAAAAAAAAAATTGGAATATCGGGGATTTGAACTGGGGCCAGCAAAACAAGAGACAGGCGTCTTGACCACACGGCTATCGCGGCATCTGTCCAGACCGATACAAATACTTATATATAAGTCGCTTGCCCCCACATGGGCTTACTCTAGAAATGCATCGTAACATATAATACTCCAGTTGAGCGACAGGAATTGTTGATTATCCTTCCCGAGATCATTAAGAATAGATAAAGCAAGTAGAAGTCTGTAATTAGGCCTATCCGTAATGCATGCATGCAACTCGTTGGTGTGCGCGCGGGACCTCATGGCGAGAGCAGACGACCGGACCGACGAGCCGCGCAGCCGCGAGCTATGTTTGCTCAGATCGACGCGCCGTAGGTGGCCAACTCGCGAATCAGCTGGCAACATTAGCGGACCCACCCCCACCACGGGAGTCGTTAGACCTGTGTATACGACCGTGGTTCGGTCGCATATAAACTTTCCCATCATTTCTTCTCGGATAAGTAGGATAATTGTTCTCATCTATCGTCGTCTCGTCATGAAAATCGAATGGAAATTTATAAGAACATTTGCCATCAACTAAACACCAATCTCCACATGGTCCATGTATCATGTGTTTCATAACTTTCGAATCAGCAACCGGATGTGTCTCTGGATTCGGAATTTCAGCACAAATATACCTGTCAATTTTTTCTTTTGTATCAATTTTGTCTTTTAAAGATATCAAATGATGTACATGTGGAAGACCTCGTTTTTGAAACTCTACAGAGTATATAAAATCAGTCACCAATCCGAAAAATTTCTCATTAATAATCCTTTTTCTGAATTCTGAAATTTTTAAATCGAACACTCTACAAATCAAATCAGGCCGATCGCTGGGTTGTTGCCAAGGATGTAAATTTTCTCTGATTTCTGGCCAGTTCGGATTGCACGTCATGGTAGCAAAAATATCAGGTAATCCTCTTACCCCAGTTTGTCTCATCGCATCTTGATACTTTTATACCATGTATCTTGGTGATCCAATGAATGTCGAAGGTAAAATGATGATTTTACCAATTTTGCGCGTAGCGTTGCTCCTATTCCTCAATTCTCTCAAATTTCTCAATTTCTGATAATTTTCCACACGTAATTTGATTTGATTCCTATTGTTCCAATCTAGTCTATCTTGTTCAATACTCACTGCTTCTCCAACCAGATATTGTTGGAATAGCCGACCTCCTAGTAAAATAGGGTTGAAATCGTCTCTAATGGCAGTTGAATATTTGAAATGCTGTAATCTAGTCATTTGTTTCCCGTTTTTCCGCGTCATATCTTTATTCCATCCGAAACGACCATTAGGAAGAAAGAGGGGATATATCATTGGTCCTATTTGAGGATTCAATTTGTGCAACTCGATCAATCTTTTGTCTTTCACGCACTATGATGCAATGAGGAGGAATACTACCGTCAGCATTAGTTTCGAGAATCGCTGCCACTCCGTTACATTTTTGAATATTATATCGATGACGATCTAGTTCTGTCCGTTCAGTGAATGCTAAATTTAATATTGGGATAGGTCTATTAGTCGATTCCGCAAATAATCTTTCAGCTTCTATCTGTTCATGCACCATCATGTATGACGCCGCATATGGATTACATAACCGCATAGTTGAATCGATTTGTAGGAGCAAATCCCTGTCTAATGTGGGACACCTTTTATGTCGAAAATGTGCGGATTCATGACTATCATAGAAAAATAGTTGTCCAAAAGCAGGATCTTCACCAACAGATGGATTCAATGAAGTGTTCATTTGATAATGAATATTCCCGTGAATTTTAAAACAATAAGGACCTGGTCTATTATTGTTAAAGTTCACCAATTTCGCATTAAATGATGCAAACGAAAAAGATGCGTTGATTCTCCTGATATTCTCGAAGAAATGTTTGGATTTTTCATGTTCATTATTGAACAAATCTTTCAAAATATCAGGAAAGTCTCCGAATCCAGATAACTCTATTTCACCATGTTTACAACAACTATGAAATGTCGTTTTACCTCGTACTTTTTCAGCAGCAAAATGTTTTGCTTTACAAGCTGTACAAATCACATTAAGGTGGCCTATGTAATGTTGGGGGTAATCATTTTCATTGAACACTGGAAAATTATCGACAACGTGATGATTTTGTAACGAGTAACTGTGTTCATTGCGAATTATAGCATTGATAGAATTGTCTGAATTATAGCGATTTTCACTACTACACCCTGCAACGTTTGAATCCAATAAGATTGACTCATTTCTCGCACATAAACTTTTGTTCTCAATTGTTGACGTGGGTCTTGTGACTAATTGTGTATCTACATAGTTTCCAGAGAACCATTCAACAGGATCTCGAATATTTTTTATCTCGTTTCTGATTCTCATTTTACAGGACAATTTTTGCTCTCATCTATAATTCGAATTTTCTCGGGCAATTTCCTCTTTTGATTTTCACCCAAGCGCCTCAAACCGCCAATAGATGAAACATTTTGAATGGGGCTAAAATCATTCCCACGTTGATCCAATTGTGAACATTTATCATGATTCAATCAAAGAAACATGTGTTCATTTAACTCATGTACGGCTTTGGCTTTTAAGTTAAAATTTTTTGAACTGTTCAATTGAGTTGTAGATAAATCTTGGCTTATAACTGAATTAGCTGAACCCTTTTTGTCCGTGCAATTGTCATTCAACTTATTTTCAGATTTTTCTAAAGCAATGTTCCAATCCGTATGACCAAGATTATTGTCATTATTGTAACAGTCCTGATTTTCCACTTGATAACTATCAGAATTTGAATTTAACAACAAAGGTTCTGCTAAAACATGTACGTACTTCATTTTCTTTTTGTCGGTGAAATCAGGGTTCTCAATCAAACTACATTTCTGGAAACAATCCCCATGTACAGTGTTACTTGCTAAATCATTCTCTATGGCCATTCAGGGAACTATTTCTGAGGTAAAAGTTGACGTACAGCCAGGTTTAGACAACTGACTACTATAATCAGAGTTACTGCAAGGGAAAAGGCTTTTACTATCAGATGAAAGTACATGTTCACTGATTACGTTTGCTGAACATTACAATGAGATATGACTTGAACCAGATAGAACCAAACATCCCTCGAACCCATTTTCAATTATAACACCATCTCCATTTTCAAGATCCCTATTCACCTCATCTATGAATGATCTACTTTCTTTGAAATAATTAGCAGATTCATCCTCACTATTATGACTGTCATATTCTCTTACTATGCGTATGGGTCTATTGCTTATTTTCACACTTTTAATTGGGATTACACACTTTTAATGGGGAGGAAGAAAAAAGTTCCGGATTAAGCACATTGCCATTCAAACCTGCGTTAATTTTGATAAAAGCTTGATGGCTCTTGCTGGAACCTAAAATCTTATTTCTCAGCGTCCAGCAAAATTTTTTTCACGTCTATATGTTCAAACACAACATTTCCACGCTAGGGCGTATCGATTTTCGAAAAAAGTCTTTTTCGGTCCACCCTAATACATACGCTAAAATTGCAGAGGACATTGCATTATTGATGAGCAATCATAGAACTCGCCAAAGAGAGATGAGATCTTATCTTAATCTAAAGATACCACAATTGAATTTTGAGAGTTCTCCTAATAGGCTGATAGTTCCTGAATTTAAGTATGCTAGACAACTACAGCTAATGACTGAAAGACGAAGCCTTCAAAAAGGCGCCTTCTTAGTACAACTAAAATATGGCATCCAGTCGCATGTCTTATTCATTAACCAGCCGTTACATGAAATCGCATGCATCTGAGATGTTACAATTTCGCTCAATATGAAAAACTTTTCAAGATATTACAACAGTGGATATAGAACAGTGGTAGAGAAATTATCCTATAAGCAAGAAATGACATCCGAGAGCCCGAATTCGAAATCAGTACAAAAAATACTAGAAGAAAATGTGACGAGTCATCTTTCACTCTCAAATTACAGGCAACATGGGTTTAAGTTGTACACAATTGTATATAAACTAAAGACATTGACAACATCTTGTCGTGGTCTCACAGATACATGCACATCAGTCAATGAACCATGATTTGATAATCAAATTATCTGCATCACGGCAGATTTTTGAAGTAATACAAATGAATGAAATCAAACGAGATGAAAGACCTGTTACAACTATCTCACGTAACACAGAACGAAAAACATTTTTAAAAAGAAACGATCATGAATTTTTGATTGAAAGGTGATCATGAGCCATCCGCATGTTTGATAGAATCCCTGTTCGGTCAATTAAAATTTCTGATGAATTCAAAACGTATTCAATCGTGACGTTTCTCAAAAACCTCTGACCACATTTATGAAGTTTCAAGTTGAAATTCTTTGACCAAAACAAGACGTATCCCTTTTTTACTGGAGAACGATAAAACATGAGTTGCTAATTGAACATTAAGCCGTAAGAGAACATTTTTGTGATTCTTACGATTGTAAAGTTTCCAAATGAAGGAAGTGCCAATAAATCAAATTCTGGCCTCCGATGAAACTCGTGTCAAATTTTCAAAGATGAATGTGACATAAAAGAGACTTTAGAACGTAATACGCAGTGTGATAATCTAGGAAAAATCTACATGAAAAAATGCTCACGTATCAAACTAAAAAAAGACGATAAGATCTTCAGAAGGTATGTTGCTGTTCAATCTCTAATTTCCTACTTCTGCTTTTGGTGAATTTGCTGCTTTATCACTTGCATCAACTTCAGCTTCGACAGAATTTGGGAATTCTTCGACCACATCAACTCCATCGCTTGCTGGAATGCCACATTTGGTTTTGTAGTACTTCAACTCCAGTTCAGCTGCCTTCTTGCTGAGCAGTTGAACATCTTTCTCGGCATATGCACTCTCGCACTTCAATGCCCAATATTGTTTTCGTAAATGCACTGCCGAAATCGTCTCTTTCAAAGTCTCTTTCTTGTATTCGACTTGTTCTTCTTCATCATGGTTTGGCTTGAATTTAGTCTGCGAAGGAGCCTGAATCCTGCTACGCTTGTAGACTGGATTTAGCACGGGCTCAATATTTTCTAAAAATAGAATGAGTACAGGGTCATGCACACCAGATCCCCAATGTGATAATGACAGCAATGATAATGTGATGCACAATAATGTAATTGCACAAAACTCACCTTGACACTTGGCAAGTCTGTGTTTAAGATGTCCCAATTCTCTAAGTGTACCAGCAGATTGTGTTTCATCCGTTCTTCTTATTGCAGTAAAATTCTTCGGCACCCGTGGTTTACTATCAGCTATGAAAAGATAGATCAGATCAATTAAAATTTGAAAATATCTCTCAAGATTCTGAAAATAATTCAACTCACTTGATGAATTGTATAACTCTGAGTATGAGCGAACTTTGATCTGAGGTGAATTTTTCAGAAGGGAACGTTCAGTTGTAATCGTACCATCAATAGAATTATCTACACAAGAGTGAGAAAGAAAAGTCATATTATTATGTTATGGAAACTTCTTCAAGTGGATGTTTCTCCCATACTTAAAAGGATGACAAAATATTTGGATACGTACCTTGGCTAGTTACTGTTTCAGGGGCTTTCTTTGGTCGCGCAATGGTTGACCCACTTATTCCAAATGAACATGCCTGCTCTATCGTTTGATCTATCAAAATTGCAAGACAGTTGCAATGAATATATTGGAAGCACATACAATTTCAAATCCAAGTCCAAATTATAAATAGCCAAAAATCCAAACTTAATAAATGTGATGGCTGTACCTACACCTTTCAAACATTCTCAGTCCTCTTGCCAGCTTTTGATCCGTTAATCCAGGTTTCTTACTTTTACTTTTAATAGTTTCACTAGTCGATGGAATGCTGGGTACAGCTTGAGCCTGAGAAACATACTTTGGCTTTCCGTAAGCTCGGTTGACAGTTCTTGGTGGTGTTGGGTAGACAGGCATCTGTACTGAAGAGCTGTACACCGTGGGATCGTCATTGGTCAAATTGATGAATGCTTCTGGTGAAGGTACAGGAATTATTCGCCTACGCCGAGGTTCGGACTCAAGGATCTGGGAATTACCAACCAGATCAATAACTACATCTGTAACACGAGAACAATCATTTCAAAGAATGAGGATTCAGAGCATACAAGATAAGTCTCGATCGAGGAGAAGTGGAATAATGAACACATACCTTTTGAAGCTTGATCATGACATTCCAAATTGAGGTCACCATTCTCAATGTGACAGTTGTCAACAACATCATCATCTGGGATATACTGGTCTTCGCTTTCACCAAGCTCGACATCATCTTCCATTATCTGATCACCAGTCGGATCCATTTCCTCCATCATTTGATCACCAGTGGGATCCATTTCCTCCATTATCTGATCACCAGTAGGGTCCATGCTCTCTTGCACGTCATCATTCCTGTCATCCAATCGTTCACCTAGAAATAGGAATAATCAGTAAAAAAGTTTGAAGACCATTTGATTGGGCATAAAATGAAGAGCAATCCCATTTAATTTTACTCACATTCAAAAGCCGAGGTACTGTCCCACTCATTTTCAAGGGTGAAGTTAATAGTGGGATTGATACTTTTTACTCTGTCTGCCAAATAAGCTTTCTGCGGATCTAATGGTATGCCACGACCACCTCCTGTCGCAAGCTGATCTTGCTTATGATCAGAGTCAACTTTGCGGACTCTACAAAAAATTAGAAATAAGAAGTAAAAGTTATAAAATAGACAAAAAGGAGATCACAAGAATGAACTAATCAACAGTGGGCTACTTACTTTGCTTTCAAGTTTTTGTAGAATTCTAGGCGCCGGGTTCACACGAATGAACAAACTCTTTTGTGAGAAGAGAGACGCGTGCACTCGCGAAGTTTATTGTCTACAATTAGCAAATAATCTAGTCTTCTAGATCTAAAAACAAGTAGAATAGTGCGTTAATTAAGTAAGTCGAAAAGTACACACACAAGTAGAAGTATCAAAAAAACACTGGTTGATATACAACGTAGAGCAAGGTGTTCTCTGTGTCGATAGCCACAAGTAACTAACTGCGGCATTAGAGAGCGTCGAACATATGGAGCGCTGGTACTTCCAGCCGCCGCAAGGGAGCGCGTTAGGACAGCGCGACGGCGAGCAAGGCACAAGCTAGACAGCCTCCGCAGCAGAGATCTCAACACTCCCTCCCTCTGCAAGGTTGTGATTGCTCGTCAGAATCGGTGTAACTTTCGCTGCTACTCGTTTCTCTAGTTTCTGTGTCCTCTAGTGTTTGATGTCTTGGGGTAAATCCTGCAACAAAGGAAAATCTCTTCTAATCCGGGCATCTATTGATATCTTCTAGTGTTTGTGTGCGGCTGTGTTGGTTTGTGTGTTTCTTTTCCACATCGACGCTGACGTTTTACTTCACGCTTCTAGATTCAGTATTTTGTTTCTATGTTTCACGTAGGGTCCAATCGGTAGAGGTTTAGTCATCAGATCAGCCTCGTTATCAGTAGTGTCTACTTTGTTTACTATGACTCTTCCTTCTAACACGCATTGTTTGACGTAATCTCCATGTGTTTCGGACATGTGTTTCTTATTTCCACTTCGCTCTCGGTACTTTAATTTTTCTTTAATTTCTTCTAGACTATCATCGAAATTTTTCAATTTGTGATTTCCTTCCATTTCAGTACACTGTTTCGCTGCCTCGTTGTCGCATAAAATTTGTACCGGATACATAGTCTGACCAATCATGTCTCTAATAGTTTTGTCCAGGTAAACGATTTCTTGGCATGCAGCACTCATCTCTAAGTATTCAGCCTGACAGGTTGAGTTTGTGACTAATTTCTGTTTGGAGCTTTTCCAAGCAATGGGGTCATCAAAAAGTCTAATAACGTATCCCCCTGTTGTTTGTGATTTCTCGCAGTCACGGTAACTGGAATCGGTCATGGCTGTCATGACATCCGACTTTCCACGAAAGGTTATACCTAAGTCTGAGGTTCTTCTAATAAAGCGAAAAACTCGTTCAACCTGCTGCCAATGATAGTCATTCGATTCGACCTGATATCTAGCAAGATACCCCACTGCGAACGCCAGATGTGGTCGCGTGCATGTGGTGAGGTAGAGAAGACTCCCGATTGCTTCCCTGTATGGTGCATTCGTCCTTGCTTCTAGGAGTTCTGGGCGATTTTTCTCTAATTCTTCTAGCGTTTGTTTTTCAGCCTTCCGTATAACCATCGGTGTACTTACCGGTTTACACTCATTCATCTTAAATCGTGTCAGGCAACTTTCCACGTACTTAGTTTGTTTGAGAGTAATCATTCCTTCACTTCTAAATCGTTCGATTTCCATTCCTAGAAAAACTTTAGGTTCGCCTAAATCTTTCATCTCGAAGGCTGTGCTCAAAGCAGATTTTACTTCTAGAATCTTCTTTTTATTGTTTCCAGCAATGAGTATATCATCTACATAAATGATTACAATTACCACTTGACCTTCCAACCTCCAGGTGAACAAGCAGGGCTCGTTGATGTCCTTTTCCAAACCGAGTTCAGTTATGACTTCGGAAAACCGCTGGTTCCAACGTTTTGGACTAGGTCTCAGTCCATAGATGGTTCTTTTCAACTTCAGCAAGCAGTTTCTTCTAGTCTCTTCATCTACTTCTAGTCCGTCAGGTACATCCATCTATATATCTTCTTCTAGAATACCGTTAAGGAACGCTGTTTTGACGTCCATTTGACTTAGTTCCAAGTCGTACTTGTTTGTGATGGCAAGTACCGCTCGTATAAGAGACAAACGAGATACTGGTGCATACGTTTCTCTGAGCTGGTATTCTTTTGTATCCTTGAAGCCTCGCGCCACCAAACGAACTTTGAAGACCGTCTTTCCTTCTGTATTTCTTTTCTTCTTGAACACAAGTTTGGAATCAACAATTCGTGGTTTTTCTTGGTCCGAGTTGAGTTTTGATTTTTCCACAAAATCCCAGACATCATTGTCGGCCATCGATTTCATTTCTTCGTTTATTTCGATGCGCCAGTTTTTCGCGTCTATGGAATTCATGGCTTGCTCTAGTGACGAAGGATCGTTGTTTATTTTGGCAATCAGTGCATAGGAGAATTCATCTTTCTCCTTTTGTGCGTCTGCTAACGAGCGTTTCGGTCTCAAGCAGCTAGGTGAGTCACACGGAGCAGTCAGTCCTGGTTCTTCCACCGACTCGTCTGCTTGAGTTCTTCTTAGATGTCCCCAAGTTGGTCGATTTGTCTTTGCCTTTCTTTCGGGGTTCAGCCTGGGTTGTTTGTTGAGGGTCGTTTGAGGTTTTTCTGCCAGTTTGCGTTTTCTCGAGTTTTGTGTGTTGGCTCCTGTGAGTTCTTCCTGAGCACCTTTCGGCAAGTTAATTTCGTCGCGGTCTTCGTGATGGATTTCCATTGGGAATGAAGCTTCTAGTTCGGTTGATTTTTCTACGTCTGCTGTACGTTCCTCCTTCGATTTTGATACCTCTTTGTAGGTCAGTTTTTCATTGAATTTGACGTGTCGAGAGTTTAAGAATTTTCCGGTTGCAGGGTGCCATAAGACATAACCAGACTTCGAGTATCCAACGAAAAATGTTTTGAGTGCTCTCTCTGAGAACTTAGTCGCAGCTTTGGGAATTTTCACGTATGCAAGGCATCCAAACCTTCGGAGTTTATCTACGTGTGACCGATGATCCGGGGCAAACTTCTTCAGTGGTGTTTCAAAACCATTGCTGGCATGTGGAGACCTGTTGTACACATGTACAGCAACTTCTAGCGCTAGCATCCACATACTCTGTGGTAGGCCAGAATCAATTAATAAGGCTCTCATCTTGCAGCCGAGCGTTTTGTTGATCCTTTCAGCCGTGCCGTTGTGTTCTGGGGTGTATGGTGGAGCATAGTCTGCTTCAATTTTTTCTTTCTGCATTACTTCTAGAAATTTCCCTGCTGTGAATTCAAGTGCATTGTCTCCTCCGATGTAGTTTACCTTTTCTTCTTTGCCCAGTGTGTTTCTCATCGATGTAAGGCATTTCTCTAGACACAACCCAGATTCACTTTTGTGCTTCATCGCATAAGACTTTGCGTATCTTGAGTAGTCGTCGGTGAACGTGACGATGAATCTGTTTCCACCAGGAAACGATTGGGGTGTTATTGGTCCCATTCCATCAACGTGTATTCGTTTCATGGGTTTGGTTGCCCTGCTTCTAGTTTCTTTGAATGGTAGCTTTTCCATCTTGGCCAAGGCACACACTTCACAGTCTTTAATTGAATCCGAAAAGTTTATATCTTTGAGACAGGGTTCAATCTTCTTCAGCTTCTTGAGATAGTCTAATGAGGCATGTCCTAGACGTATGTGCCAGAGCATGACCTGATCTAGTTGAGTGGGCATGGGCTCTGCTCCGGTTTGGAGTTGCTTGTTGAATAAAGTATTGATGAAATCATGGTTATGATCTGCTTCTAGATCTACGATACTTTCATCCAAACTATTTTTGTCTCCGTTTATATCGTCTAAGGAGTGCAGCAAGTCTCCGAACTCATGATTCTTCTCCCTCCCAATCCCTGAGGAATGTCCTATCTCTGTGTCCTTGGTTGGCGAAGAATTCGGTTCACCAAGGTCAAGGATATTCTGCTGGGATTGCTGAAGGAGTTCGTCTAGAGTGCCTATCCGCGCGTTGCATGTATAAACTTCTAGGTCGTCTCTGTGTGACTTTGTCGAATTCTTGTTTCTTGAAACTTCTAGACTGATTATCCAGTTCGGTTTAACGTATTTACCCGTCAGAAATTCTATACCGGAGATTTTATCGAAAATCGAGAGGACTTTATCATCTAGATAGATTCCCAAGCCTATGTCTGCGAAACGTCTAAGCGAAATGAGATTTTCTGACAAGTTCGAGGCGGCTACTACGTTTGAAAGTATAATGGTGTCATCGCTACAGTTTGATTTCAAGACTAGGTTACCTTTACCATCTACCTCAATATCTGCTGTTTGATTTTTGTTCGCGCTTCTAATGAATTTTCCGGAGCTTCTAGTGAAATTTTGTAGGTGTAGTGACTTGTTCATAAAGTGTTCTGTGGCTCCTGAGTCTGCTATGAAATTGATGTGTGTATTACTCTGTGAAGAGCACGTGTGTTCATTACCTGCAGCTCGAGCAGCTAGCTTCTTAGTACGGCCGGGTGTTTCGACGTTACTTCGATTTTTGGTCACCTGTCCGGTCCCTCTTTCGCGCCCTCTAGTGTTGCCGCTGCCCCTGCCCTTTCCCTTAGACCAACTAGCCCTTCTAGATTTATGTGGTTTGCCGCGTGAATGAGGTGTGGATGTAGAAGTTTTTGGATATACTGACTTGTTGTCCACTCGATGCTTCAAGGGGCATTCCGCGCCTATGTGTGTGGCATTTCTGCGACACACGTAGCAGAACCACTGGCCAAGAGCGATGAGGGGGCATTGGCGAGCATGGTGTCCATCTAGATTGCACCTGTTGCAACGGTCCTCGTTGCCTCTTCTAGGCCTATAAGGTGTGGATGCATAAACAGTGGGATCATACGGAGTTGATTCCGCTTCTCTAGTGTCCGGTCGTCTAGTGTCATCTCTTCTAGGATCCGTTTTTCGTTCCGCTTCTAGCTGTAATAAAAGAATCCGCATTCCATCCATTGTCATAGGTTCATTGCCTTTTGACCCAAGAGTCAAAGCGGCCTGACGCAGCTCTGGAGAGCTCCCGGCCACGGCGTTGTAAAACGCTGATCTTATTTCTTCCGTTGTCAGTCGAATAACCCCTTCGAAGCTGTGGTACTCTCGTACGATGTTATCGAAACGATCTATGAAGTTGCTTATTCTCTCACGTGGATCAATTTTGATGCGGTACAGATGAGCTCTGACGGAGCTTTCTGTTACATTTCTTTCAGCTCTTCTAGTGTCTCTAATGTTTCTAATAATCTTGATAGGGTCGTCAATTTCAAGGATTTTCCTATGATAGTGTTCATCTAGATGGTTTATTATTATATCTCTAACCCAGAGCTTTCTTCTGCTCATCTCTCTATAGGTGTACCACTTGGACGGTTCTATGTTTGCATCTATGACGTCTAACAGATCCCGTGATTTTAACTCGGAGGTTAGATGATCAAACCAAATATTGAATTGAGTAGACTTAGTTAGTTTGTACTCTCGCTTGATGTTAAACTTTCCGCTAGAATTCTTCGAGAGATTTTCGTTGAATTCTTTTAGCGTGTTATTCAAATTTGAAAAGAGTTGTAACTGTAAATCTCCACTCACATCGGCCGAGATCTCTTCTATTTCACCTTCTTCTAGTTCTTGTGATGGTCTTCTAGTTGAGCTCATTAAGCTCGAGCGGGCAGGTGAAGTTCTACGCTCAGGTAGCTCTCCTGGTCTTCTAACGAGTCGAGCCTCTGCATAGCGTTGACCTTGTTTATTTAGGTCACGTGGGTCATCCGCCTCGTCGACGAAGTTGTCAACGTTCACCGTCAGCATGTGCATTAGGAGGCCTTGTTGCCACTCTCTCCCTGGAATCGCCGGTCCAAAGAAGTTCGCAAGGGGAATGTCCTGCAGGTAGTAACCTCTCTTGCCTCCGACTGAACATAAGAAAGAAAGAGTTGCGAACGTGTCAGCGAGATGGGAGATTTTGTACTTCTAGTTAGTTACAAAAAAAATTTTGTAATTCCACTCTATTTCTAGAGTAACTTCTAGATAATATCAATTTCTTGATGAACATTGACTTCTACTTCTAATCTCTAATCCATCCTCCAAGTTCAGCTTCTATTTATCGACTTCAAAAATTTCGGTACTTGGAGGGTGCCAGATCTGGTTTTACTTCTAAATTCAATGATCAATTGATATCCAAGATCTCAATAATGAGTTACCTTGGAACGCGCGTCCAGCCATGTAGCCTGTGGCTTGATTTTGTTCGATGCCGAGATCGACCACACTTTCAGGCAAATAGTCCCTCAGATGAACTGGTACATTTATCGGAGGAGTATGGCCTCTCACAAGTCGTCCACCTCCTTGACTGTAGCCAATAGACTGCAAATACCAATGACGGCGTTCCAATTATATATATGTATAAGGTTAAGATATCCCCCTGCATGTACAACATAAGAGAGGTTATCAAAACTAAGTGTGAAATTTCCGAGAAAAATACTCCCCGTATACGTGCTCCCTCCCACTCTGTCTAGCCGTACGACGGACAAGCCATTTTGCGTGGTAGGGGCGATCGCACACGCATACGGTTCGTACAGATCCGAAGATATAACACACGCGGGGACATAGCCTAATTGCACGAACATCAATGCAATTTCGGCGAAGCACCCGGGTAACTCATTTTTGTGCATACGGCACTGCTTTCATCGTCCCGATTCTGCGCTGCACTCATCTAGTACGTCTAGACATAAAGAGAGGGAAAAGAGGTGAAACGAAAAAAATAACCTCAATATATTTATTACTGCCATCAAATTTCGCAACCTCAGCGCACACTTGTCGTTGGATTTTCCAGCTTCTAAAAATAATAATCGATTTATTTACTCTAGAGGCGTCTAATTTCCGAACACATCAACCCAACCTTTATCGAGAATTCAATAGCATGTCTAAACTCGAATTCCGCGAAGAAGAGTGAGAGAGAGAGAGAGGATAGTTTGCCGCCGAGTATGTACGCGCGCGCGCCCTCTCTCCCTCCGAATTCTTGGAATCACGTGTTCGAGCTTCTGCCGGTTGTATTCCTCGAACACTGACTTTTCACCTTCTAGAGTAAGAAAATTTGTTGCGAGTCATTCGAGTGACCTCGCTGCTCGACGACTCCCGGTGATCGTCATCATCTAGGTACGCGAGTCCTGGTGAGTGCGATGCCGGTATGTCGGCCGCGTACGAGCTTCTAAGCTTCTAGATATGCTGGCTTCGGTGCCGATAACTGCACACGTGCGTTTTCGCATCAAAGATTCTCAATCCGACGCGGCTCCGCGACACTTCCCGCACTTTTATTTTCAGCACCTACCTCTAACTCTGCCGTCCTGGAGAGGCTCCTGACCCTGGGGCGATCATGCCGACCCGCTCTTCGGGCTGAGGACCTGGAGCGATGTGCAGTTTCCCCGCTACGGTTTTCTGCACGGCGTGAGGACTCCATAACCTGTAGAATTCTAGGCACCGGGTTCACACGAATAAACAAACTCTTTTGTGAGAAAAGAGACGCGTGCACTCGCGAAGTTTATTGTCTACAATTAGCAAATAATCTAGTCTTCTAGATATAAAAACAAGTAGAATAGTACGTTAATTAAGTAAGTCGAAAAGTACACACACAAGTACAAGTATCAAAAAAACACTGGTTGATATACAACGTAGAGCAAGGTGTTCTCTGTGTCGATAGCCACAAGCAACTAACTGCGGCATTAGAGAGCGTCGAACATATGGAGCGCTGGTACTTCCAGCCGCCGCAAGGGAGCGCGTTAGGACAGCGCGACGGCGAGCAAGGCACAAGCTAGACAGCCTCCGCAGCAGAGATCTCAACAGTTTTTCCAATACGTCCTAAGTTGTTGAGCAGTCCGAGGCACCTGCTCCATTCGCTTTGCAGCGACAGCATATCTTGCGGCGATTTGTTGCCAGGCATTATCTTTCATCACTTTTGTCGCCGCATCGGTTGCAGTAGACTCAATGGTATCTTTATGACCTTTGATAAGATTCATGAGAATATCTTTCTCAAGCTCGCTCGTAGCAGGTGCCTTTGGGGGAGCACATGGCACTTTCTCGGTTAGAAAAATTTTCAATTGAGCGTATTTCGGATAAATTGAATCGCCCCAACACGCCGATGATCAAAACCACTTACCTTCTTACTCTCCTGTCGAGGCCGTGCCATTGTCAACTTGTTATTCACAAATGGTTAAAATAATTGTCGAGAGTAATTTCGAATTGGGAGTGACCACTCCGTTTCTCCTCGTGTCGCATCAGGAAGAGGAAGGAAATTTGCAAAACGAGGGATTCGTCGGCGTCGGCCACCGATCATGCGCACTGCGACAAACCTAGATGAGAAAATCACCCCCCCCCTCCAGATTGGAGCGCCCCGGATAAGCTTATCCGGCCACTGGATTACAACTATTAATTCCAGCCTTGGTTTGAGACTTTGAAGGTCCTTAATTGCCCATTTGATTTTACCGCGCGGGCCGTACCACTGTTCCGCGTTCCGCAGGGCACATGCGCATTGCGCGCTGTTGAGTGATAAGAAGGCAATTGTAGTTTTTTTATATCCTCAAAATGATAGAAATCAATTCTGATCAATTTGAAGGGCTGAGCAATCAAGATCTGATCGTGAGGAATTATGAGCCATCCCTCTTGTCCCGTATTTTCATCTCCATACGGTATTATCGTTACTAATAGGTGGTACGATTTCATTATTCATTCAAGAGAACCTGAGCAATTGCTGAGAACATTTGCAATAGATTGGAAAAATACCTCTTGTCTGGGGCGAATTTTCTCAGATTCTTCCTTCGACTATTCCTCCCCCAACTTCCAGGGTGTGGGAAACAATGTGGATCGACCTTCAATCTTCTAGACTAGATTGGAAGGAAGCAGCAGACTGCAGCAGACTGTTCGAGTACTCACTGTTCATCTCACCACCTAACCTTTCAAACCCTTTGTAAATACAGTACTTGACAGACTAAATTTTCAGGATAATTGGAACACAAGGGTCGGTCGGTTACATGGCTGACGTTGATGATCTGTTTGATGCATTTGATGGAACTGCGATTTATAACACTGACGACAGGTAGCCCGCCACATTGGTGATGAATGAATCATGTTTTTGTAGATATTACAGGCCCCATTGATTTCGTTTCCACTGTGTTCATCCACACTGTTGATTCGTCATGTCCCCTATGTAATCCTGGGGACGGGGCACAGTCGGGTGGAACGTTGATTTTGGGCCACCAATAGTATCCGCGCGAATTCTTGACTAATTGACTTGATTCAAAAGAAATTGTCTTCGTTTTTTTACCCTCCACCACGTGGCACTGCGACAATTTTGATCAAAACCATCCAGGAGTCTCAGGAGGGCATCGAATGTTGCCCTGTATTCGAGACGGGATGTCGTTACTTTTCTGTGCACCAGACCTGTGTTTGGCAGAGATTGTGCTTGGAGTGTTCTCCAGATCCCGCAAGTAGTTTTGCACTCCCGAGGTTATCAATTCTCTTTCAAAGTGGTCTAGAAAGCATATATATCAACATAGTTCCAAGTCTGACTATTCCTGGGCACATGCAACCCATCACAAATGAGTAAATGGTTCAACATTTGATGCCCACCCGAGACTCCAGGACAGTTTTGATCAGAATTGTTGCCATGCCACGTGGTGGAGGGTAGAGAAACGAAGACAATTTCTTCTGAATCAAGTCAATTGGTCAAAAATTTGCGCGGATACGATTTATTGCCCAAAATCCATATCTCACCCCACTGTGCGGAGACGGGATCACTTCATCCCAATCCACCTTGTTTGCTTGATATCAACGCGCAAGTTGTTTTGAGGAAAAAAATCCCAATTCATTGATGATCGTCTTCATTTTGAAATGCTCAGTTCTCCTAACCCCATGGAAATGATATTTAAACCTCCAGTTCATCAGTCCCTGCCTTCACAACTCCAACAAATTCTAAAGCTTTCAATCCCTCCGGTTCTCGGATCACTTGATATGATCTCCATCCTAATAACCATTCTCTGTGCTGTGCTGCTTTGCCATAGTATTTGAACGAATTCTCCCCAGTAGAACACTCAGCTTCAACTGCTTTCTCCCACGCTACACGAGAACAAGCACAATATTTTCCATGGGATAGTAGGCGAATCATATGTTGCTTGTTTTGATGTTTGATGTGAACAATTGTGTGATGCCAAGGGTACTTCTTTTTCAAATTGCATTCTTCAAAAGAGAAATCTTGGTTGGTGTTCATGGTATTATTTCCATCCATGAATAATTTTGATCGCAAAGCTTTTTATTTGTCATCTTAGAAGAGAATCAGCATGGAGCACACCATATAAGTTGAACCCATGGGTGCTTGCCTTTTAGAATTTCTCTTTCTCAATAATGGAACTCATGATCCAACACATGAGATAGACATCATAGACATAGAAGTATAGACTGCCGGTCCCGTATCTTCGCCGTTGACGTCGAGGCCTCCAATGAGAGTGAGAGAGACGCAACATAGAAATCGCGTAATAAAAGCGTGCGCCTTGGAGCATGCCGTCTCTTTCACTCTCACGCAAAGGTCTATGTCTCAATGACAACGGCGAGTATACGGGACCAGCAGTCTATACTTCTATGTCTATGATAGACATATGGTCGGGCCCTTACGAAGACTAGCACATTTTGACTTTCCCACAAAGACTAGCACATCTTGCCATTGTTAAAGCGTGGGGAAAATGTGTTGGTCTTTGTGATTAAGTCAAAATGTGCTAGTCTCTGTAGGCAGGTTGAAATATGCTAGTCTTTGCAGGGGCTGACGATATAATCATTCAGCAAGATCAAGTGATAACCAAGTGCACATGATTGGCTCAGAAACTATCACTGAGCTTGAGGTTTTTTGGATGTCCTCTTAAACTCTTGCTCAAGATTTGATTCTTCTGGGCTGTTTCTACTGTAACTAGAAATTTCAATCATTCTTAGTTTGAATTGATGGTTGGTTTTGAAAATGTGTAATTTTTTGTGCTCAGTTTCTCCTTGATGAGGCGTGTTCATCATACGCTCGATACATGGGAGTTTCAATCAAAATATTGATCTGACTGGCAATGCAGTGTCCAATTATATTGAGCAACTGATGTCAGTCCATTTGCTAATGGACAAGGACAAGAATGGTGATTTTTAATATCTCTACGAAATATAGTCTGAGACTGTGTGCACGTGAATACTTTCTTCGCACAAAGCACTCAGTTGATCCGTTCTTCTTGTGCCATAAAAAACAGTCCTTTGTTCTTAACTACTCATTAAGGTGAATCAGTATACAGTATGTGTTGAAATTGGTGTACATACCGTTACCGGCGTATTTTATTTTATTTCATTTTAAACATTTTACGGGCTAAGAGGCCCTTACATAATATATATTTATGACGTGGTAACGCTTAGATAGTAGTTTAACAAGAGAAATAAATCATGCGACCAATTAAATAATAATATGTTTGGAATTAAATCAATATACCTGCATTTATGATCAACAAAAAAAAATCGGCCATTTGGCTTCATGTACTGGCTGAACAGTCAGTGAATTTTCTATATAATTCTTGAATTGGCCCAGTCTAAGGGATCGTATTTCTTGAGGAAGCATATTCCACATTCTCTTGAGTCTGATGGCAGAAGAGTGAAAATGTTTATCCCATGTGGAAGTAATTTCAATAAGAGGTCTTATCTGACGTAGTGAATAGTTAAGGGCATGTGAAAGCCAACTTTTACCGACGACCCTAACCATTGACAAATCGATTTTTCTCCCGAGTTCTACGGTGAATCTCAAAGAAGTGATTCCAAGTATGGAAGCTTTAGAATCAGATCCATCATTCAAAAAAAGAATCGAGTTGATCGGTTGAATATTGCCTTCAAACTTTGGTTTCGAAGTTGACCATTGCATGAAAAAATACTCACACGCTTGACTTCGAAACCAAAGTTTGAAGGCAATATCCAATCAATTAAATCGATTCTTTTTTTAAATGATAGATCGCATCCGAAAGCTTCCATACTTGGGAGTACTTTTTCCGAGATCGTCCTCAAATAGTTCAGAAAATGATCAGAAGTATGACATTTCCGAAGGCCCATGCGAGCTGTGATTTTGGCTGAGTCGAGGTAAGGTTGGGTTAGGTCCTCTACAGCCCACACCAGCTGTTGTTATTGTTTGAATGAACGATGATGGACTGTCGTGAGTTGTCGCGCAGTACTTATTCTGACTTATTCGACGTGCACATAATAAAAAGCAGGAACGGAAAATTCATTCGTTGGCAAAACTATATGAAAAATAGTAATAACTATGTTTATATGAGAAGAACAAATTCAAGTATTGACAATCTGAGTGACGTTTCTTGAGGCTATTATTCGCTCCTCGGTTTGAAAAGCAGTGAATATATAACGGTGACAGAGATGATAATTCTGAGCCTTGAAGTGAGTCAATAATTAACAAGAACAGTAATCAGCGAGATTGATATCGACATCCAAATCTGAGCCTTTCGGGGTATGGAACTGTCTTTCGTGGACATCAAATATTTATATACAGAATGTGGAGTGAGCATTATCCAAGATATTGATGAAGTTATGTACTTGAAAACAGATTAGAGAAGGAACCAGATGATTGATAAATTGAGAGGAAAGGCATGCATCCACCAAACTTGCAAAAAATGCTATACATGAGATAGCTCATCAGAAAGGTTTACAACTTTCGGTCTCACCAAACTCTAGCTATTTGTGCTAAAAATGTATTGATGCAGCTCAGAATGTTCCTGTAATGTGGAGGCCTTCAGATGATTTCAGAGCGGACTAATGATTCTGTTTTGATGTTTCAACTACAATATGTCAAAATACTTGGTGAAAATAGCAAGCACGGGTAAGTCTTGGAGCAGAAGTAAATATTTGGAAATTGCACTAAGCTTCAATTTGTGTTTACTAAAATCCCTATACTATAGAGGGGTGAATCCACATTCATTCATTTAGATCTATTGAGAATTAGAGCTTAGTTGTGGAAATTTTGTGACTCACAGTTGAAAAGTCACAAGGTGGATTTCACTCTACAAAGAATGAAAGTGATGAAATTGAGAATCTTATCGTCATGAGTTGACCTCTGGAACATATTTGATTGATCTCACCATGTTACTAAAGGTTTCAACTAGAATATCTTGAAATTACCTAGATCAAATGGCGCACCCGGGTGACTCTTAGAGCAAAAGTAAATGAATGGCCATTGCTATGAGCTTCAACTTTTGTCTGCTGAGATCCCTGTATTTCAGAGGGGTGATTTCATATCCACTTTTTTTAATCTATTGAGAATTGGCTTAGTTGTGGAGTTTTTGTGACTTGAAATTGAAAAGTTACATGGTCATTCGTCAAAGAGTGTACTGATGAAAAGAATCTTATTGTCATGAGTTGATCTCTAAATCATGTTTGATTGATTTTACCATACTACTTCAGGTTCCAACCAGAATATCTTGGAATCACCAGGTGCAAATGGAGCGCCTGGGTGAATTCTAAAGCGAAAGTGAATTGGTGGACATTGCAGTGAGCTCCAATTTGTGTCTGCTGAGATCCCTAGATTCTACAGGGGTGAATTCATACTCATTTGTTTCAATCTGTTGAAAATTGGCCCAGTTATGGGGCTTTTGTGACTTGAAATTGGGAACTTACATGGTGAATTCCATGATACCATGAATTTATTGGTGGAATTCAGAATCTCATTGTCATTTGTGTGCCCTCTGATCAATCTCATCATTCTTTTCAAGATTTCAACAAGAATACCTCGAAATATTTGTTTAGAATAGCTCGCTTGAGTGACTTCGAGAGCGAAAGCTGATCTTGGGTATGCCACGAACTCCTAATTATGTTTGTTGAGATATTTGTATTCCAGCGGTGTGATTTCATCTTCATTTCAAGGAATGTCATGAATGTATGTACTCCAATAATATCTTCATAGCTTCTACCTATATTTACTGATTTCTGGTTGTGTATTATTAATCTTGAACTTTGTATACCAAAATTTTTGGAACAAATTGTCTTTGTCGAGTTGCTCCGCATGAAATTCTGGAATTGTTTTGAGTCTCAAATAGATTCAAATTTGAGTCTACAATCTGAATGTATTCTAAAACATGAGTAGTAATACTAACATCATGAATTCTTTTAGGTACAGCGGTAATATGAATACATGACTTTAGCCAACGAGAGGCAGCTAGGTGTCAGAATCAAAACAGATTTGAACAGGTTTTCTCTTCTTCGAACTGACAAAATAGCTCAAGAATGAGTAGAATAGTGCATACGAGGGATTGCTTGGAGAAAAAGTTACCGAGGAAAATATTCCTGCAAAAATCACTTCACTCAAAATGAATACACATAGTACAAAAATGTGTTTTCAAGAGTGAAAGTGATGGTTCAACAAAAATGCCACATAGAAATATACTTGAATGCAAGTATATACAAAATGTGAGCCCCAGCAGAATTATCACTAGATGTCACATAAAAAATATACTTGAATGCAAGTATATACAAAATGTGAGCCCCAGCAGAATTATCACTAGATGTCACATAGAAAATATACTTGAAAGTATATACAAAATGTGAATGAATGAAACCTTTATTTTTCGCATCAGTAATCTCCATCATCAGTATACCTTGCAGATAGCTAGCTATTCAGTCATGAGTCTATGTATGCATCGAGAAGCATGGATTCGAGCGTAGAGATACAGCTATTATATATATCAGGCCGTATTGCGACTGATGAGTTGATTGAATGTCGAATGTCCCCTTCACCCCCTTCCTTATGATATATATAGGATATCTAACCCAACCTCCCTTACTCCTCTTGGCATGGTCCGCTCGGTCGATAAAAGTCGGCTTTCACATGCCCTTAATGTCTCTCAATTCAAAATTAATTTCATGTTTAAGATCACTTAGATAATTATGCATAATTTTAAAGGAAAGCAAATAATCATGGTAAGAGAAATACGAATCAAGAATCATAATTCCAGACAAATTAAGGATAGAGGAGTAATCATGATCAGTATAATGCATAGGATTTCCCTTTTTGAAAGACAAGTACCTCAGCATTTTATGCTGATCAGATTCCAACATTGCTAATTTGTAGGCTACATGGAGTCTCCAAATCTGGCAACCATGAAGAAACGATGGTAGAACCAGAGATTTATAGAGATTCACAATGCAGTTAAAATTATTGATATTCTTTGTATGATACTTAAACAAACCAATGACCTTACTACATTTACCAACTGAAAAATCAATGTGGTGTCGAAATTCCATTTTAGAATCAAAGTAGGTACCTAAATCTCTTACAACTGAAACTCTAACAAGCATAGTATTTCCTAGTTTGTAGTCAAATATATATGGTCGATTTCCTCTACTAAATGAAATTGAACTACATTTTTTAGCATTAAGATTGAGTCCATTGCAAATGACGAAGTTTGATCAAATAATTGTCGAAGCTCTCTTTCTGCACCTACGGAGTTTTTGGCGTTATCGCAATAAACATCTGTACATCTACCTCGTTTCGCGACGAATCTATGAACTGCGGCTAAAAATGCTGGAGTGGTGAGATCCGAAACGGTTCCAATGTGCGTCGCTCGCGTGAACATACAAACGAACATACAAAAGTATCCTTTGGTGGTTGTAGCACCTCTTCCGCGAGAAAATAGGACAGATATTGGGCCTGCATAATCAATCCCACAAGCTTGAAAGGCATACTGTGGTGTGACTCTATCTGCTGGCAATGGAGACATTTGCTGAATGAGTGGTCTACCCCCGTGCCTAATGCATTTTCCACAATTGCGATACACCTTTTGAACCACGTGTTGTACTCGAGGTATCCAAGCCCATCTATACAAATCGCTCAACATGAGCTGAATTCCACCATGTAACAAGTCTCGATGTAATTCTTTGATCAAGCGTTGTACAAAAATGCTTCTACTTGACAATATAATAGAATGTATTTCTCCATACGAAAGATTTGCATTCTGAAGTCGTCCGCCCACTCTTAATACATCACGAGAATCTAAAAATGGCAGCAATCGTCTTATGTCACTCTTATTCGACAAATTTAGACCTTTTTCTAAAGCTTTGATTTCTTCAGCAAAATGCTGCCTTCGAATGGCTTTGAACAGTGCGATTTTTGCGGAGTTCAATTCTATCGGACTCGAGAACGATTTTCGACGATCCTCAGATTTGCGAGACGCATTGAATTTCCACTGAAAGATGTAAGCCACTATTCGGACTATTTTTGAAAAAGAACTGACATGTGATTGAAGGTGTTCTAAAATCTGCGATGATTCCACAACTAAATGAGCCAACGCTTCCGCGCATAGCAGTTCTGAAGTTACTTCAGGCCATTCCTTCTTCGGCTGAGTCACCCAGTTCGGTCCATTCCACCAGATATCCAAATTTAAAAGTTCTTTCGCGGTCATCCCCCGGGTTGCGCAGTCCGCGCAATTATCTTCCGAGCAAACATGCCTCCATACAGCTTCTGGTAAAGTAGTGCTTTTTGTACTCTCTCGATTGGCCACAAAAGTCGCCTATCTAGACAGATGACAATTGAGCCAATCCAGGACCACCTTTGAATCAGACCAGCAATAAACAGCTGATGATCGAATTTCCAAATTACTCATGACATGTTTGGCTAATTTAACTAACGAAACTGCACCGCACATCTCGAGTTTGGGGATGGAAAGTGTTTTAACTAGAGCCACTTTGGTCTTAGCCATTATCAATTGTGAAGTCTTTCCTGGAATCACCAAGTAAACCGCGGCAGCATATGCTCTCTTCGACGCGTCTGCGAACCCATGCAGTTCCCAACTTGAACTCGGCAGTGTCCCTAACCAACGAGATAATCGAACTTGGGACAATAGTTGGACTTGAGACCGTATTTTTTGCCATTCAACGAGTACTTCACCGACTACCGGAGTGTCCCAATCGATCTTCAAATGCCACATATTTTGCAATAAGATTTTAGCTTGTATTAAAAACGGAGCTAACCAACCGAGTGGATCGAACAACCGAGCTACTTCTGATAGAATTGATCTTTTTGTAACAATGTCAGGAGCTGAAGGCATCGATATCCGAAAGAAAAATTGATCATCATGCGGAGACCATTTTAATCCAAGGATGGAAACGACATCGTCGAGTTCTATCGCAATGTCACCTGAGTATTCTGAAGAGAGTCCTCTCAACAAATCCGAGTGATTTGCCGACCACTTTCCAAGTTCTATACAGGCCCATGACATGATCGAAATCAGCTGGTCCCGAGCTTCCAAAGCGGCTGGTAGAGTATCCCCTCCCCCAAACAAATCATCCATGTATCGACAGAATAGGATAATTAAAACTGCGATAGGAAACTCATCTTTGTAAATCTCTGCCAAATGAAGGAGAATTCTAATCGCCAGATACGGCGCACAAACTGTACCATAAGTGACCGTTAGCAAAACGAAGTCAAGGATTTCTTCTTGTCCCAATGACCGCCAGACAATCCTTTGCCAATTTACATCCTCAGGATGTACCAAAATTTGTCTGAAAATTTTTACTATGTCTGTACAAAATCCATAGTTGAAAAATCTCCAGCGAATCAATACCAATGTTAGATCATTTTGAAGTTTGGGGCGAACCAATAAAAAATCATTTCAACTTTTACCATTACCTGTTTGATGCAAAGCATTCAGAACGACTCGAATTTTGTCGCTGTTCTTACGAAAAACTGGATGACGTGGCAGATAAGATGGCGCTGGAGTCGTCCCATCTGGTCGCTGCGTGCGTTTCATATGTCCCAATGACTCGTACTGTTCCATGAATTCGGTGTACGCTCCATCCAATTTCGAATCTCGTTGTCGTTTTTTCTCAGATCTTAGTAGGCATGCCACCGCAAGGTCCCTAGATTCAGAAAACGAAGCTTCATGAGTATTTTGAGTGAAAGGGAGGCGCACGACGAAGACGTGAATAATTTTTCACAATACTCCTCCTCAGCTGTGAGATGACGAGTAGCTGGGAGTTCTTCAATTTCTCGAAATCTAGTTAGCTGATCTGACAGAGAACTATCAACGCCAGCATGCAAAGACAAAACGACACGAGGATTTACAGTTTCCACACTCGACTTCGTGCCTCCAGTAAGAATCTAACCCAATGCTGTGTTCTGCGCAGTTGGAGTCTTTGGTGGGCCTCTTACCAAACCCTCCCGAAGAATTTCGCTATGAACTTCGGTACCCAATAAGCAATCGACTTTTGCAGGAATGAAATATTCTGGATCAGCAAGCGTCAATCCATGCGAATGCGACCAATCGTCACATTTCACGGTTGACCTAGGCAAAAATGAGGTAAGTTCCGTAAGAACCAGTGCCTTGATCTCGAGAGAGAATTTCGAATCGATTTTCGACAGCAGTGTGAGCGAGACTTCACTCGTCGAAACGACTGTGCGTCTATCCCCAATAGTATTGATCCCCAGCTTAAGTTTGCGAGACGGCAGATTCAACGTTTGAACTACTCTATCCGCGACAAACGAACAATCTGAACCTGGATCGATTAGAGCACGAGCTTCTACCTTTTGTCCATAAGGGCCTTGCAACCAAATACGCGCCGTCGCTACTAAACGCGCTTGCTTCGACACAGCAGAAAAACTATGAATCAGATGACAATCAGTCTGCTGCGATCTGCTTTGAGCGTCCTCTGGTTTGGGAGCACTCGTTGATTCCATATATAATTTCGTGTGATGTGGCCTTTGACATTTAGAACACTTGTAAATTGATTCACATTTTTCTGCGAAGTGACCAGACTTTAAACAATTCAAAAATAAACAATTCGATTCGCAAAATTCAAATCTTTGATGGACAGACAATGCTAAAAATTTATCACAGTTATGCAATGCATGATCACCTTTACAATTACAACATGAAAGTTGACTGCCAGATTGACCCTTATTACCCTGGGAATTTCCAAAATTTGAATTCACATTTCTTCGACTTGGATTATCTTGAGATCTACCAAATGACGACGAATTAGGTTTTGAATCATTGAAAGGGACAGAACCCGCATGAGCTGCATTCAGCGATTGAATTCGAGTCTCCAAAAAGGAAGATAATGATGCATATGTCGAAAAACCCTCAACGTGTTCTTGAGCAATTGTCCAGCTTTCTCTGGTACCAGGGTCTAATTTTCTAACTATCGAGTGTATACGCCAACAATCCCATTCATTCACCGGGCATTCCAAATCCCGCAACCCCTGAATTGCTTCCTCCGCTTGGTTCATTATTGTTACGTAAGCTTGCGCTGATTTTATCGCAATTGGAGCTAAATCGATTAGTGCATTCAAATGTGTGTTCAATCTCAACCGAAAATTATCGTAACGCCGACATAATTTATTCCATGCAACCACAACACTCGTAGAACTCGATTTTACACTTTTCATCATTTTCTCTGCATCGCCTTCGACTGAGTTAAGCAGATGGTTCAATTTAGCAGACGGCGACAAATCAGGATTATCACCAATTACGGACATGAAGCGTTCTTTGAAAAATTCCCAATCAGCTTGTTTACCCGAGAACTTAGGCGGTTGCAGCCTAGGCATTGACTGCGATTCGGATGATGCACGTATCAGCTGTTGCGCATCGAACGGTTGAAACGGATGATAATTCTGATTTGGTGGGAAATTAGCAGCAGCATCTTGTTCTTGTACCGAATTGTGGACGGAATCATGCACTGAACCATTTTCTGACGTTGTTTCCGGTGGAACTGATAGTATGGCAATGTTGTCTAATAAATCAGACTTTAACTCTGAATATGTACCTCCTATATCAAGATACCCTAATTTTGTAAAATATTCTCCATCTTCTAGTTCATTGGCATACTGCTGTAAATTCAAATCATTTTGACAAAATTCAGTCCAATATTTTTCTAACAACTCTAAGCGAGTTTTGAGGAAGTTCACCGTGATGTTTTCTTTGCCCTTTTTGGCAGTATTTGTATTGTAATTATGAATGTGAGCTACTAATCTTAGTTGTCTATCGAGAAGTAATCTAGCTGCCATAATTGCAATTAAATATCACAGGTAGAACGAAAATTAAAAACCATTAAAATTCCAAACTAAGTTCGAGATATAAAACCACACGAAATACACAAAACCACTAAAATTACACGCACACTAACGCGCGAGACTAAAATCGATCAAGTAATAAAATTCTCTCAACTGAAGAAAGGTTGAGATGGATCAGCTGCTTGACCAACACAGAGACGCTAGAGCGTTGGGTCGACCGATCTGCCCCGTCCAATATCTATGAATAAATTGATCGATTGCGTCTAGCTTTTGCTGCAGCGTGACCCTAATGCGCCACACAAAAATCAACAACCACAACCATTCTTAGCTGACCACGGACAACATTTATATGTGGGGTAGACATATAATTCATGCAATGCTGCGAGCCTCGCGAACGCCCAATATGTGCGTCGCGTGTGATTCAATCAGCTGTCGTGGCTCGCAGCTGAGCGTATAAGAATACTAAGTGCGAGAGAGTCCACACGACACATATTGTAGACTAGTAAAGGAACGATACGCTCACCAAATTACTCCGCGATGACTGTGTCACTGAACAGCCACCTCATCCCCACTCTTTTACTGTGCGCCGCTCTCCAAGTAGTGTGCGCGGCCCGCGCAGCAGCGAAGATGACGGGTTGAGGCGAGCGGGCAGGAGAGAGCAGCGGTGGTGGGAAGCAACGTCGATGTGACGTAGCTCCGGCTGGCAGCAGGTGATGGCGCGATGCGCGGGATAGTACCCGGAAGCGCGCGTGAAAAATCCCTCGCGGCTTGCCCTGCTGCAGCTCATGACGATGTGCTCACCAGCTGATGCTCCTTTATTAGCCGTGCTGCTGCTTGCTGCGGGGCCGGGGATGTCTGCAACTCGTAGACTCCGGTGTCGTTGCCAAGTAGATGAGGCTTCTATTGCCACGTGATGTGCTCGCGTGACAATAGTCCGTTGGACATTTGGATGAAATCCAAATGTCCAACGGCGGCGAGCTCCTTTCTCTTCGCGCACTCACGTCACTTGCACTCGCGCGACGAGATTCACTCGAAAACCAACGATGCCACTATTAAAACGCAGAACCGAACTTAGAGCCCCAACCACGCTCTGCTACCAAAATGAACGCGAGATGCCCAAAAATATTTAGAAAAACCTATCAGAGGCGGGATGGGGCGCTCGAAAATAAACGGGGGCGTGGAAGCGTGCAAAATCACAAGTCACTCGGTTCTGCTGAATGAAAAGGTGAAACATTTATTCCTTGTTTCGTTTCGCTACATGTGTTTGAAGACAAGGCGCGTGAGAAGTGAGGGGTGAAAATTAGGCGCGAAGAGAAAAGTCGCGATGAAAATGCGATGGAACTCGCGGCGCAAAATTGAGCGAGAGTCAGGCTCACAATTTTGCCTGCTCGGCGGTCCGTGGTCAACTGACTATTCGCCGTAGCGAGATCACAGTCGAGCCCGAGAGAATCCTGAGAAGAGCAATGTTGCCAAATTTCTAGGAAATTTGAATACACCAATCATGAGGCGTCAGCAAATCATACGATTTCAAGGAGAGGTAATTCCATCGCACGTACCCCGATTCTCTCGCTCTCGAATATTTGGAAATCAACCTATTCTTCCAAACAAATGCAGCTTATGTTGATACTAGTATACTTGCACAAGTAGAACTGAGCGACGTAGTTTTCTGATTGATAACAATTTGAAATGGATCCCATTGCCATGTCACATGGAGTAGATTGAAGTCACCCACTACTATATATTGATGTTCACTGTTACAGGCTGACACACCATCAATATCCTCAAAGAATTTCTGGAAATGTTCAACTGGTGATAGAGGCTTAAAGTATGCTAAAATCAATATAAATTTAGTGGGTCCAGTAATTTCAACAGCCATACACTCTCCAGCTTCATTTTCAGGAAGAACTAATCTCGATTTCAAGTAATTTTTCATTGCTAAGAAGACTCCACCTGCTCTAGTTTGCCTGTCTAATTTATATATCTGTGGCGGTCAGACTAAAGAGCGTAAGTCCAATTTTCATGAAAGGGACTAAGCGGTTAAGCATGGTGAAGTGGACCTTGTCAGGTATGGCCCCGAAAGTATTTTTCCCCACTGTCTAACCCCAAATTATGACGAAAGCAAAGGTTTGTAGGTCCCAAAGTGACCCCTGTTTTCAACGGCACCCTACACTGAGAGCGGAATTCGGTAGAAAGAACTTTGGCGAGCACGGCACTATCTACTCAAGTGCTGCTCGGTAGGTCGAACCGAAACTTCGGTAGAATCTACCAAACGCCCGGCTCTAGCTACTCGAAACGCGGTAAACAAATACCCGAAAGCCACCCGTTGATATGAAATGTAGGGCAGTATATCTATATAACTCTGCGAGTCGGCGCGGCGTTGATCAGCTTGGCGTCTTGCAATCAAACGTGTTCTAACTCGTGTACGATTATAGCAACCGGGCTCTTATTACATTCAAAGAATCTTGTAAGCTTCGGGCTTCCTTTATGAGATTTGTGGACGTTTTCAGTGCACTATTGCACTGTATGGAGGCTTTGAAAGAGCAGAGCAGAAGACAACGCGGCATATTGCCTTGCTCACTCGGCAGAGCACGGTAGATTCTACCTGGTTCCCCGGTTCTGCCTACCGAATCCCGCTCTCAGTGTAGGAATCCTCTAAAAAACCCTCGAAATCGATGTTCCTTCTATCAAATCGGATTCTGATGCATTTCAACGAATCGATCTGAAATTTTTTTGACATATTCTTGAAACTCCACCAAATAGAGGAAAGATATTTGCATACTGACAACTTTGGATTTAGGCCCCCAAAAAAATTCTTGAATATTGAAAAACGATTTTTCTCATAGAAGTTGGGGATAAGCACGGAATTTGAACATTCCACCGTGTTTGTCAGGTGATTTTACATCGAAAACTGCTTTGAAACATATAACTTTAGGTGGTGGAAAGTAGTAAAAAAAGTCAATAAACGTTTTTAAAGCAAATTTTGATTCAGTAATTTGCATCTTCTGCGCATGCGCGTCCTTCTACGTCTCGGAAAGTATTTTCAATCGATACCTGATGCAATTTCCTTCAAAATGACCTCTTGAGGAGGTTGATTTGATGCAGTAAAACCTGAGATCTGGCTGGTCCAAAAAATGAAGAAATCCAAGGTATCAAATCCGTGAAGCCATGGCTCCTTCCATGGGCTCAAAAAGTGCGAATTTTGAGTCGGACTGTTCCAAAGATGTGAACATGTGTTTTTGATGTAATTTTTGACGTAGAAACCGAATCCGTGGTCAGTTTTGTTCTAAACCTTCAAGATCTTTGATGATTCTCAAAAAACCGACCGGAGGGTGTACGGCCTTTTCCAGCCTTTTTCTGCACATTTGACATGTATGTTGGGAGTAGGCAAAGGTTTGGACTTGTCGCGTAGAAGATGCAAGTATATTTTCCTTTGTATTTTAGACCATCTGAAGACGATGGCGATGGTTTTGAGGCACAGGAAAGATTCGAGAGAGAGATATAAGGTGCATGATGCAACTCTCTGATAAGATCATAAAACAGAATATAGCTCCATCAGTCCACATCCGAATCCTAACTCGTTCCCAAGCCTCGAAATCATCGGCATCATCTTCAGCTGCTCAGAATAAAGAGAATAACATTTTTGCATCTTCTACGCGCTAAGTCCAAACCTTTGCCTATTCCAAACATACATGTCAAATGTGTAGAAAAAGGCTGGAGAAGGCCGTACACCCTCCGGTCGGTTTTTTGAGAATCATCAAAAATCTTGAAGGTTTTGAACAAAACTGACCACGGATTCGGTTTCTACGTCAAAAATTACATCATAAACACATGTTCACATCTTTGGAACAGTCCGACTCAAAATTCGCACTTTTCGGGCCCATGGAAGGAGCCATGGCTTCACGGATTTGATACCTTGGATTTCTTCATTTCTTGGGCCAGCTAGATCTCAGGTTTTTCTGCATTAAATCAAGCTCTTCAAGAGGTTATTCTAAAGGAAATTGCATCAGCTATCGATTGAAAATACTTTCAGAGACGTAGAAGGACGCGCATGCGCAGAAGATGCAAATTGCTGAATCAGAATTTGCTTTAAAAACGTTTATTGGCTTTTTTGACCACTTTTCACCACCTAAAGTTATATGTTTCACAGCAGTTTTCGATGTAAAATTACCTGACAAACACGGTGAAATATTCAAATTCTGTGCTAATCCCCAACCTCTATGAGAAAAATCGTTTTTCAATATTCGAGAATTTTTTTCGAGGCCTAAATTCAAAGTTGTCAGTATGCAAATATCTTTCTCTCATTTGGTGAAGTTTCAAGAATATGTCAAAAAAACTTCGGATCGATTCGTTGAAATGCATCAGAATCCGATTTGATAGAAGGAACATCGATTTCGAGGGTTTTTTAGAGGATTCCTAGGGTGCCTTAGAAAACAAGGGTCACTTTGGGACCTACAAACCTTTGTTTTCGTCATAATTTGGGGTTAGAAAGTGGGGAAAAATACTTTCGGGGCCATACCTGACAAGGTCCACTTCACCATGCTTAACCGGTTAGTCCCTTTGAGTGAAGGCATCAACGATGTTCTACTGGATCATCTTCAATACTTGAAACTCCTTCCAGACCAAAATGTTGCATTGCTGGCAAAAAATTCCATTTGTAACAGGGCGTAAGTCCACACTCCTGTATTATAATGATAGCATTCAAACTCATTTTTCTCGATTTCTATTCAAATAGACTCACGCCCTTTAGTCCGACCGCCACACATATGTTATATCCATCAAGTGAAGTGGTAGTTTCATTATCAAGCCATGACTCACGAGGGGGGGACCTGACCTTTGGATCACCAATCCTTTCCAAAATTTTTCTACCGTCTTGTGTCACCTAGAATATGAAGAATCCAGAGTAACTCCGTCAAATGGGCCTTCTGTCCAGAGCTACAAGCAAGAATGTTAGCGTTGCTAGTATATCTATATATATATCACTTTTTAACATGGGCCTATATGGGCAATGTTAATGTCATGGGATGTAACTTCGAACAGGAGGCCCATTTGACGGAGTTACTCTGGATTCTTCATATTCTAGGTAATACAAAACTGTGAAAAAATTTTGGACAAGATTGATGATTCAAAGGTCTGGTCCTCCCCTTGTCAGTAATGCAGACTATATCTGGAATGATAGAAAGCTGATGGAGGTTGCTTTCCAGCTCAGTGAATTTATTTTTAATGGAGTGGGCATTTTGATAGTATAAAGTGAAGCTGGATTGTTTAGGTATATGCAAGTGATGAACTGGCTTCTCAATCAATTTACAAAAGATAGAGTGTTGATAGGGTTTCTGCGTCTCCTGGATTTACCCACAAGATGTGGCACATCATGGATATGTTTGAAACTTAATTCATCCATTGGATATGCACTATTATGAGCATCCCTTGCAGTGCGTAGCTGTTTGTAGAGAGATTGTTGAAGCTTAGTTTTGTCGGTGCTGAAATCGATACCATTTGGCATATCAGAAGAATGAGACATCCCTTTAAATACATCATCTCTTGATCCTAGAGTTGAACCTATTGGTCTTATCTTATTAGGGTTTGAGTTGCCTAATCTTTTCACTTTTGCACAGGATTAGTTCAAACCATCAAGATTAGAAAGGAGTTGTGCACATGCTTGAGCTTCATAAGCATAATTTTCATTAGATCCTGTAGTCTCCTCAACACCATGGATTAGTACATTGCATTTCCTTGATTCCATATTCCTTAGTTCAAACATCATATTCGAGGACATTTCAAGATGTTGGTGTTAGACGAGCAATTTATCTGCTCTATACGAGAGTAGATATCCTTAATCTGGTTTTCACAATTTCCAACTCGATTTCCCATAGCTATGATATCTGATGATAGAGCATTGATGCCTTGGTCTGTATTTGCATTTATAAGTGCTGCTTGGACAGCTAACTCTCTCTTTATAAAGGTTTTAACATCTTCTTCGCCAGATGGTGAAGGAGGATGACCTAGGTCGATTCCTTGATGCTGTTCAGTGTTGATTAGAGTGGATGATAACATAGATGAGTTGCTCCGCATTGAATGATTAAGCTCCATCATCCTTTTACCACAGTCATTACAAGTTATATATATGATGGTATTACTGTTATCTTCACTATGCACAACAGCACATTTTGATGGTTTGGTACACTTGGGATGATACATATTCGCACAAAGAATACATGCTAATTTGAATTCAATTTTCTCTTTACATCCAGTCCAAGCACAGCGATGATTCAAATTTGCCATGATTGCAATATATATATATATATATATATATATATATATATATATATATGGGCACGTGCGAAAAGTGAGGTTAAGCAGACAAATCAGAATCATAGTAACTGATTGCACTTTCCAATAAGCCAAGATTCTTATTTGTCGAGTGGATACAGATCTAAATGTATCGAAGACAATTGTTGATAATATAGAGCAGTCACTAATTCACAGCTACAGAAGATGAATTACAGAGCAATAAAACAACGCGACTATCTAAAGCGCCACCACGCGCTACGATGGCGTATGGGTTACATTTTGTAATTTGGCTGGGTGTTTCCAGAGTTTTTCTAATCTTTTAATTGAAAATGCCTTCTGAATCATGACAATCATACTGCTTTCAGGGGGGGGGGTGCAAACTTCGCACTCGTATATTGATTGGACACTGAACATTGCAGAACAAATGCTTATTTGTTATGTAATGTTTAGTGAAGGCCATCCAGGTTAAGCTATGATGTTCATTGTATTGGATTTAGGTGTAATTGACTATGGCAATGATACGTAGATAAACTATGATGATACTTTATTAGTCGCGAGACTCGTCATACATAGGAAAGTAATACATGAGTGGATTAGCGAATGGGAAGCGGCGATTCTATCTAGACTACGTCAGCGAGAGCTTATAGCGTGACGACTGCTCGCCGGGAACTGAAGGTCCCGCGACGGCGAATTCGGCAATGAGACGCGGGCACACAAATATACACACATATACACACTTGGGCATACTTACACACACTCTACATGTATGTATAATATAATGGAACAACTTCAACATTCCCCCTGTTTCATTATTTTTACTACGCCAATTTTTCTTTCATGCCAATACTAGATCTTAAAAATTTAAGTCTGTCTTTTGGGAAGCATTTTGTGAACAGATCAGCTAATTGGTCAGAACTTTGTATAGGAACAGCAATTAATCTCTTCAAATCTACTCGCTCTCGAATATAGTGAAAATGCACTTCAATGTGCTTAGTTCTTCTACTAAAAACTGGATTCTTTGTCAAAGATATTGCGCCTAAATTGTCTATATATAAAGGAGTTGCATCAACACATTCAAAACCAAGTTCACTCAATATTCGGCGAGCAACACATGACTGTCGCTGTGCCATCCAAAGTATAGGCCCAGAGGCAAGAAGCTCAACACATCCACTCGTCGATTTTCTAGTAGAAGTATCCGCGGCGTAATCTGAGTCAGAATATGCAACAAGATTGAGTTTTTCGGATCGTTTGAATTCAATACCAAATTTACAAGTCTTTTTTAAGTATCTTAGAACGCCTTTCACCGCCTCCCAATGTTTATGATCATAAGAATTGTTGAAACGACTAAGATAGTTTACAATGAATGCTAAATCTGGCCTAGTCACAACAGTCAAATACAATAAAGCTCCGACAGCTTGCCGGTAAGGAATGGTATCATTCGTTCTTTCACTCGAGGGGAGGAGATTCAATCCTGGATCAGCAGGTATATCAGATGGATTTGCATCGGTCATTCTGAAACGATCGATAATGCGTTTACAATACGCTTCCTGATGAATGAAAATTGTTCCTTCTTCGCGATTTCTTTCGATTTGCATACCGATAAAAGTACCTGCTGGTCCATGCGTTATCTCAAACTCACCCTTCATCGCTTTCAATACATAATGAATCTCACTCTTAGAATCTCCTATAACTGCACCATCATCGACAAATAATGCAAGAAATAATCGATACGCACTTTTCTTGCACACAAACACTGAAACTTCACTAGGGCACTTTTCAAAACCAAAAGCCACTAAAAACTCAGTAAACTTGTAGTTCCAGCATCTCGCAGCTTGTTTTAACCCGTAGATGGATTTCAGCAACTTCAGGATCTTGTTGGCTGCATCACCAATGTCGAGACCTTCGGGAACCTCGATGTAAATATCTTCCTCCAGATCTCCGTATAAGAAGGCTGTCTTGACGTCAAATTGAACAATCTCAAGGTCTTCTTGAGCGGCAAGGGCAAGAAGTATACGGATTGATTCATACTTTACGACGGGAGCGAATGTTTCACCATAATCAATGCCAATACGCTGCTTACATCCTCGGGCACATAATCTTGCCTTGAACCTCTTAATTCCACCAGAAGAGTCATATTGAATTGTAAATACCCATATCGTGTCCAGAAGCTTGATACCAGGCTGGCGATCTTGAATTTCCCAAGTCCCGTTGATTTCATGAGAGGCTAACTCATCTTGCACTGCCAGTTTCCATTGTTCCTTTTGTGGTCCATTCATGGCTTCAGTATAATTTGTAGGTTCTTTGTAATCAACAAAATTTGCTTCATACCGTTTTGGTTTCTTTAGAGAATTCCTATCTCGAAGCTCAAGAGTGCTATTTGGGGTAAAATCCAAATTTCTCTTCTTGCCCTTCTTCTGAGGATCGATTTCAGCAGGTGTGAGTTCTTCGTCGATATCCATACGGTCATCCAGTTCTTCTTGTTTTTCTGCCTCATCAACTTGTATGCTCAGATCACCTTGCATCTCGAATGGTATATGATTGTCTGGATCAGCTGATTTTTCAGTTTGGGTCGATTGCGTAGCTCTTGAGACTTTGATCCTTACATCTGCTGATAAATCATTTTCAAGAAGATTAAATTCAACATCTCTTGCCACAAAGATTTTTCGATGATTTGAATCATATAGGCGGTAATTTTCTGCGTGATCTTGATATCCAACTAAATAAGCTTTGGAGGCCTTAGCGTCGAACTTTGTACGTTTATTGTCAGAGACCAAAACATAAGCTTCGGTGCCGAATGGATGCATGCCGTTTACATTCGGCTTTCTACCATACCATTGTTCGTAAGGTGTGATACTTGTATTTCTCCTAGGCAAGGTCATATTCAATGTATACACTGCAGTGTTCACTGCCTCGGCCCATAGAAATTTCGGCATGTTCCGCGCGTGCAACATACTTCGGGCTGACTCTACAACAGTTCGGTTTTCGCGCTCAATTCGGCCGTTTTGCTGAGGGCAGTATGGAGCAGAAGTACAAAACATGATGCCTTCACTGTACAAAAATTCTCTGAAATTTGCATTATCGAATTCAAGCCCATTGTCACATCTCAATGTCTTGATTTTTCTACCGAATAATGTAAGAACTAGCTGGTGAAACTGTTTGAATTTCGATAGAGCTTCACTTTTGTGCTTCAAAAAATAAACATTCCTAAAACCTGATTTTCTATTCTTCAACAACATGAAGTAATAATTACCACCAATTGACTCAGACATTTTACCGCACAAATCAGCATAGATGCATTCACCAACCTCAAAGTTTAAATCAGCTGGAGTCTTGTTGTATGGTAGCCTGTGCATTTTACCAAACTTGCAGCCTTCACAGAAGAATTTTTCATCGATGACATGGTCCAATCCATCGGCAGCTTCGACCTTAATCATTTTCTTGAGGGTTGCATTATTGAGGTGACCAAGAGTTTCATGAAGTGTTTGGAGAGTACAACTATACACTTCATCTTGAGGCATGGGCATCGCTTTGAAAAAAAGAGCGCAAATTTCTCCTCTGTATTTCACTCCTTGCGCAACAACTCCATGAGTCGATTTTACTTCCAAATCTACGCGATCATCCTCGAATACTACTCTGAGATTGCTCCTGGTTGCCACCCCAATAGAAAACAAATTTTTCCGTAATCTTGGAACATATAAAACATTTTCAAGTTTTCCGTCCAGCCATTCGCCGTTGATCAGTCTCTTGATGTGAATTGTGCTAATTGCCTCGGCTTCTAAAATTGAGTCATCCCCCATGGTCACAGTATGATTTATAAGAGGTATAAATGTCGAGAACCATTTTCTTTGAAAAGTCATGTGCTTACTCGCGCCACTATCTGTTAGCCAAATTTCGGTCACATTATCAGTTCTAATAGCTTTGTGAAAATCACTTGCAGTGTTGGCTTCAAAATTCAAATTTTCCGTTGTAATGAACGCGCCAGAAAAATGTGCCGAGTCAGAGCTGGTACTTATTTGGCCTTGTCGGGGCTGCTCGATTTGTTGATTTGAGCTAGCTCCCCCTCGACCGCCACGTGATCTACCGCGCGATCTTTGTCGACAATTTCGCGCGAAATGGCCAGGTTTTCCGCATTCATAACATGTTCGAGGCTCGACATTTTGTTGACCATAGGGGTTACCTCTAAAATTGCTTGATGCGACGAATGCGCTAGACGACGACTCTGCTTGATCTGCATTCAGTCTTCGCTCCTCCTTGAGAAGTCTTTCTTGTAGATAGTTGATATTTTGTTGCTTGGTGTCCACGCTGTCCCACGCTGGCAGAAAAGAGCTGAATCGAATGGGTAGTCCTCCTAAAATTTTTGCCATCAATGCCACATCAGAGACATCTTCTCCAATGTCCTTCAATTGTCGTGCGATGTTCTGCAGACGAGTGATGTACTTGATTACGGTATCATTTTCTTCCATCTGAGATTGATGAAACTTTTGCAATAACTATAGCTTATTCACTGCCGATCGCTCTTCGTGAATCAAACACAACTTATCCCACATTTGTTTTGCTGTTTCACAAGTCAGCAACGATTCAAGTTGATCATTCGACATTGCCGAGGACAATACCACCATCGCGCGAGCATTGTTTTTGTCCCATTCCTTTGCCGCGTCCGCGTTCGTTGTCGGATCGGGCCGCGCCTCACTTCCCATCGCAATTTCTTTGATACCAAGTGATACGAGCACTTGTGTGATTTGAAATTTCCATAACTGGAAATTATTGCCATCAAACTTTGTTATACCACGAATAACAATCTCGTCCGCCATTTAGAAAAAAAACGAGAGGAACCGTTTCAAATCACACTCGCGAACACTTTTCACTGCCACAGGGCTGGGCCCATAACCTATTGGATTCAGGTGTAATTGACTATGGCAATGATACGTAGATAAACTATGATGATACTTTATTAGTCGCGAGACTCGTCATACATAGGAAAGTAATACATGAGTGGATTAGCGAATGGGAAGCGGCGATTCTATCTAGACTACGTCAGCGAGAGCTTATAGCGTGACGACTGCTCGCCGGGAACTGAAGGTCCCGCGACGGCGAATTCGGCAATGAGACGCGGGCACACAAATATACACACATATACACACTTGGGCATACTTACACACACTCTACATGTATGTATAATATAATGGAACAACTTCAACACATTGTTTTTCTTCGGAGTGTAATGACTCCACTCCTCCTTTCGCGGCGATAGTGGTGACAAGGGGATTTATTAGTGCCCAAGTGGTTATTTCTTTGTGTGCGTGAGTGGGCATTTGGCATTGGCTCAACTGCGGGCTGGGCCGCGGGTCACAAGATGGTGATCATCTACATTGACATCGTCTGCTGTCGTGGTCCACGTGTTTGAGACGTACGACCTCCCCCAAAAGAAAGCTTCTGCCTTCTGCTGTGTTATCGAAGAAGACGGACAAGGCGCGAACGTTGCGAGACAATTCTCGAAATTACGTTAGCACGCGAGTGATCATTTTCATGAGGGCATCTACTCAGTTACGAGCAAGTACTTGTGCTGCTTCCAAAATTGCAATTTTCGCGTCCGCTAAGAACGAGCTAAGAATGTTCATGGCGTGCGCCACTTTTCAGGATTTAATTATCACGTACGCTCATGTCTTTCGCGTGCGGTTAATTTCACAACCCAATCTTAGCTTACGTTTAAGTTGTCTTTCGCGTGCGCTACAATCCAAAGTTCAGTTTTCGCTCACGCAATTTTGGTTTTGAGGTAATTGTAGACTAATTTTCGAAGCTTGGTGCACGTAAATGACATCTCTAGCATACTCTAAGATCGGTTTTTGAAGTTGAGCGCACGCGTTAGGCATCAAATCATTAGCGTAGACGAAAATCGCACTTTTGAATACAAAGTACTTGCTTTTATCTGAACGGGCGCCCTCGAGAAAATGATCGATCGCGCACTAAAGTAAGTTGAAAACATAAGTGTTAAAGATAAGTGTTATCAGAATTTTTTAGAACCCTGTTTTGGATAATGAAAATGAGTACCGATTTTGACGGAGTTTTCAAATGCACTGAACTTCTCGTCGATGTCTCGTTCCGTTTTACAGCTATAGCTCTTTCAATGCGAAGACGTCAGCGCCTCGTGCCAGCGCTTTTTCATCGAAAGAATCAAGAGTCAAACCAATCTGTTTACCAGCTGGGCAAAAAAATTTTCTGAGGTCCCGACGGTCGGTTTTTGATCACGTTTTATGATATAAAATCGGTGAAAGATCATGCGCAGGAGATCTGGACATCATGTTCTACGGATCATTTATTTCACGTGAAATCACTCATCTGTCATTACTCAGATTGTTGCCATTATCTCATTTTTACGAGCTCATGTTCACGAACCTACCGCCAATTATTGAAAAGTGCAGGTCTTGATATGAAAAAGCTGCGCTCGATTCGCCATTTCAGCAAATGGCCAGGGCATGGTAAATAGGAACTCTGAGATAACAACGATTAGAAGCAAGAAATCACCGTTCTGGAAGGAACTTACAATCAGTAAAAGATTTCTCGGCGTTGGAGAACGAACCATTGCCGGGCTAGAAGAGCCTCGATATCTTATAAGCCCCGGAACTCGGTGGGCCTGAAAGGCCGGGATGTCTACAGTCAATGAAATAAAATAATTATTGCGGGGTTTGGATCCTTGGCGTCCCCGCGATAATTTTGCAACAAGATTAAAAAAAATACGGCGGTGGATTTGAAAAATCCTCAATCTTTCCATTATGAATGATAGGTAAATAATTGTCTTTGTTACGAGTTCCCGGCTTTTTCGTGGTAGTCCCGTATAAGTCGGAAAAAAAACATAAGGAATAGTTTTCTGAAGATTTTTCATAAATCAACGAGATAATGTGTTCCCATTTGTGAAAAATGTGGAATCGCAGTCCAAAATCCTCAGAAGAAGAAACTAGAGAAGGAAGAAAAGCATCTCAGAAGCTTGACGAATTCAAGTTTTTTTATTATCCGTGGCGGGTCCCATTTTTCTTCATGTGTTAACAAACACATGCTCCCGTAGATCTTCAAAGAATTTACAAAAAGGTATGCCACGAATTTGAGGATGAAACTCATTTTTCTCTGCCTGTAACGATAAAACCACGGGGAAAAACAATAAACTGTGACAGAGATCATTTTTACCTATCTTTCATAATCGAAGAATCGAAAAATCAACCGACGGAGGTTTTTGATTCTGCTTGTTAGGGAATGATCGCAGAGGCACCTCAAATTAGACCCCATAAAAATGTCTCCATTTCATTGACGTTCAACTTTCAGGCATTTCGGGCTGCGTGGAAAATCATATGGCAGATCACATATTATTTCAGTGTCAGAGAATTGAAATTGGTTAACGAATTCTTAAAAAATACACATGAGAATTTCGCCACTAGACCTCTCTTCTTACATAATAATGATTCGTTCGATTCCGAGAAATTATAAATTATGACTCTGGAGAAGTATTCAAAACCCTCTGGAAATGTCTGGAAACTCAGGGAATTCGGAATCGGGGATCGAGTGGACACCCTGCAGCAAAAGGCTGGTTTTACCCGCCCGATTGTAGAATCAATCATTGTCAAATGAAGAGGCGGCTCTTGGCCAAAAGGCTAGCCTTTTGGTCAAACGGCTGGTTCTACCAAAAGGCTGTGACATATATGGAGGGCTTCGGACCAGAACGGTATAAGTCCATTTTGGTGAAAATTGAGTTTTTGACGGGAAATGGTAGAAAATGCGTGTGAAAACATATACCTACAATCCCGGAAGTGAAAATGTGTTTTCGTGCGTCACAAGCACTTCGACCATTTTTTGCCTGAAAAAAGTTTCGACTCTTTTCCGGACCAGAATGGTATAAGTTCACGCTCGAACACTAAATCACTGCTCTGACGCCTTCCATCTTCGACCATTGCACTCTTTGAGCTCTCGCAAAGTGGCAGATGACCCCTGAATATAGGATTTAGACACTCCATGTTCCTTGGTTGGCTGCATTCAGTCGTTGAGATGTTTGCAAGCCGAAGTTCGTCGCTACCCTCTTCACGATCTTGCTCACAGAAGAGCCCTATCGAGAAGGAACTCGCGGAACAGCATTCCGTGAGGGTTCGCAAGAATATTGTGACTTTCCTAGAAGCTTTGAATTGAACTTTTGCCATCTCACATAGTCAGTAGTGAGATCAGAATGACAGGGGCCCGAGCAGTGACCACTCGAAAAAAACCTAAAATGAGTCGATAGACACATCGATGAACTCGCTATAGGTCTCGTTCTTTATCGTGTCCTCAGAGATCTTTTCAGAAGACCGAATCATTAAACCTAAGATACAGGCAAGTTCAAATCATTCATATTGCTTTTTTGAAGGAAAATCTCAATGCCCGTGACTACCTATAGCTTCATCGTCAAATAGACACATCTCATTCACAATTAATCCAGAATACAGTTTTGAAAATTACTAACTCACTTTTTCAATATTAGTACTCACCTGACTGTTGGCTCAATTCCTCTATTAGTTACAAGTGAATTTCACTGTAAAGGACATTGTGTTAAGAAATACTAGATTTCTCCACTTGATCCCCCTGCAACTAATTCAATTTACATCAAATTGTTTATCAATATCAGTGTTGCCAGACTCATAAATTTAAGAAATTCTGATCATCCATTCACACTCCATATTCAAATAGAAGTATTTAAATGCTGAACTTTCCAGTACGACCTGTCTGAATTTGATACTTCAAGTGGAAGTTCTGTACTTTGCGACCTACCAAACATTATAAATTATAGACCAAGCTGATTGAATGAATACTTGTCGATGAAACCCTCTGTGCACCCGTGGACCCGCAATATCATGAATAAAATCGATTACAGTCATGGTACTCTAAATAGAACCTGTTCAGTAAAATCTGTCAATGTAATTCGACGATGATTCTTGAACATTAGCAAATGTCTTCATCGACACTTAATAGGGATACTCCTAGTCGACAATTCGGAGAAAAACGTGGACTTTTACCGCTCTGGCCGGGAAAATTTCCCAACTTTTTTTTCTACCCAAGAACGGACATTTTTTGATTCTAAACGGTGTAAATTCACAACATCTCCACACTTTCCGATCTAAAATAGTGGAAGTCAACTCGTTTCTCCATCTGTTCCGGTTCGAAACGGTAAAAAGCAGAAATAGTGTTTTTATACCGTTCTGGTCCGGAAAAAAGGTCGAAAAATTTTCCGGGCCAGAACGGTATAAGTCCATTTTTGTTGTGAAGTAGTGAGTAATTAGAGTAAACAATTGAAAATCATTACCCCCTATACAACAATTATCGTGAAAACTCACCTACTTTATGATAAAAAAGGAATTGAGACTCGAAATGATGATTCGAATTTTCTGTTGCAAGAAAACTTCGAGTTGAATTTCCCAGAAATGGAGAAAGTGGACTTATACCGTTCTGGTCCGGAGCCCTTCATATATATATATATATATATATATATATATATATATATACTAGGGGGGCAAGCCCCCCTGCTCGCTCCGCTCGCCAACCCCCGCTACTCCTGATTATTGATTTAAAGGAGTGGAGAACCAATAGTCCATCCATAGTAACTTAAGAAGTAATGAAAGTCTAGTCAGTTTCATTGATGGTCCTGGAGATTGTGGAAAAACTTCCTTGTAAAGGTCTCTCATTTAATATTTTTTATCCCAAAAGAAGAAGATTCTGCCAATGGCGTGGACGAGTATTGAGTCGATTTTTTTCACCACAAGGTATGACAAGTCATAGATACTTCAGAGTACCCTTGGATCTAGAAAGTATTGAGAGTATTTTTTTGAAATCTGATGCCGATGGGAAGAAATTGAGGGAAGCAGGTGTTATCATCTCGGGTGAAGCATCAGTGATTCCCAAAGAAGCGTTGGAGGTGGTGGATAGAACACTCCGTGACGCTTTTTACAATGACTCACCCTTTGGTCGGATATTGGTGATTTCAGGCGGGGATTTCAGACAAATCCTGCCAGTTTTGACCAATGGGAATAGACATTCTGTAATCCAGGAAACTATCACATCGTCAGCCTTATGGCAATTGTTTAATGAAATGAAGCTGACTAAAAATTTGAGATCTAAGGACCTGATTTTTCCAACATCCTTCTGGTAGAGGTGAGGGTAGAATTGATGAAGTGAAAGTGAGACCTGAGCGGAAGAGTAATGATGTACGTAGAACCCATATCCAAAGACATCAATGAAGATATTGCTACGAATAGAGTTGTTCTGTCATCTCACGAAGAAAATATCATAAAATTGAATAAGAAAATCTTGGAAATGTTCGATGGTCCGACTTCATCTTACTAAGCGTTGATCATGCGACTCACAAAGGTGTAGATCAAACCGAGGAGCACACTCATCTGAAATATTCAACCGAGTTTCTGAATAGAATTAGAGACGGTTTAACTCCACATGGACTTGATTTGAACGTAAATGCTATTGTGATGTTGATTTGGAATCTGATGATTCGGAATCTGAGAGTGGCGAAGGGTTCATGTAATAGGGTTCGATTAAAGATTAGGTCATTGTACAAGCATGATATTGAAGCGGAAGTGATAAGTGGGGAGAATATGGGGACAATAGTTTTCGTACCCAAGCTAACACTAACCAAGGGTGAGTCTTTCCTGCCGTTTGTAGTTCACAGGGAACAGCTCCCTGTGGTCTCGGTATTGGCAATGACAATTAATAAGTCTCCACGTGGAAGTTTAGATAAGGTTGATATTTATATAAAACGACAAATTCTCTCCAATGGACAGCTTTACGTTGCTCTTCCTCGGTGAAGAGATCAGAAGAATTCGTTTATTGAAAATAGATTCGATGGTTCAGATGAGATCGGAAAAGGTTGTTTGGGACGGGGTATCTGATGTTTGATATTTTTGTCATATATGATTGGAAATTCAAGTATATTGTTCTCAAATTCCGTTGAGATGGAGTGAAATCTGGAGTTGGGGAAAACGATACAAGTATATGAACTGAGGGAGCAGGTAATCTTGTGGTGTTTGAACGAACAGTTCGAGAGAAAAGGTTGGAGAAGAATACGGCAAGTGCTCAAAATAATCAGATCGATCTACAGGAATTGAGTGTTTGGATGAAATAATAGCATTGCATGAAACAGAGAATATTCATTTTGAGAATTCACAGCGAATGTGAAAAATTCCTGGACTCAATTATTCGAAGAATAGAGTCCAAATTGGAGATGAAACAACGTTAGTAATTCAGTTAATTGATATGTATATCTATGATTAGAGATGTTAATGACATTGATATTACAGAACTATAGTTGCGTATGTTGACAAAGTATTTCGCGAATCTGAGTTCCAGAAAAAGGGCGATGGGAGTGAATTAGTGAGGTACGTACAGAATGGTTAACTTTGAACGAAATTGAGAATAGTATTAGCAAATTAATCATCATATCAAATTGAGTATACGTGTATAAGTGATGATGTATGGAGAACCATATTCAAAGACATGACTGGAGATATTTCTACGAATAGAGTTGTTCTGTCATCTCATAACGAGAATATCATCGAATTGAACAAGAGAATCGCGAATATGACGTTGGAATATACAACAAAATGAAATTTAAAGATATACCTTCGAAAAAAGGAACAATAAGTGAGTTGAATTGGTGATGTTTCGACTATATGACACGATTTTCACACGAATCTTGTCGATTCTCCAGAGATAGAGGTTTATCTGAAAGATCAATGCGTTCAAAGGAATGAAAAGAATAAAAGTGGAATTCTGGGTGTACATAAATATACGTCACGAACTTGATGTCATTGTTGTGAAAGCTGGAAACGGTCAAATTGAATCGTACGATCGTGGAGTGGAGTTAGAAGTTTGCGGTGACTTACAAGAGAAGAGTTAATTTTCTGATCAATCAGATAAGAGTGGAAAGAATCGTTTCGGAATTGATTTCATTGAGTGGTCTTCACAGGTTCAACGCACATGTGACAGTGGAGGCTGTAGATGAATTGAAATTGTTAGGTGGTGAAAAGATGGAAATTGAGAACTCGATTCTGGAGAATGAAGTTCATGTTGTGGAAGAGTGTTCCGTCACACAAAGATTTTGGTTATTGATTTTTGATTCTCGGATATACTGTAAAATTTTTCTAATTCACATTTTTTTGGGAGAAATATACATCTTCTTCGTAACCCAAGCTCACTTTAGATGTTGTAATAATTGAATAATGAGACGGAAAATAATGATGATGAGAACGAGATCATTTCTAGACGGCTGAAGAGGGAAATTGACAAGACTAAGGGACCTGCAGGGGCTCAGAAAAATTGACGGGCCCTCAGGGGCCCTCGGAGGCCCTCGGAGGCCCTCAGGGGCCCTCACAGGCCCTCAGGGGATCTCAGGGGAATCTCTCAGCCCCTAAGGTAAATATGGAACGTAATTTAGGTTATTTGGTCAGAGGCACTCGGGGCCCTCAGGGGCCCTCAAGGGACCTCGAAGGACCTCAAAGGCCCTCAAGGGACCTCGAAGGACCTCAGAGGCCCTCAGGGGCCCTCCTGGGCATTCAAGGCAGTCAAGGGAATTCAGGGGAGTTCAAGGGAATTCAGGGGAATTAAGAGGAATCTCATTCTTACTACTATATATTAGGGGGAGATATATATATATATATATATATATCATTCTGGAGCAAGCTGGACAAAACCGTCACCAGAGGGGTCTGGGAAAATCCGGGAAATTTTTTTTTTTTTAGTACTATGTTATTAGTACTATGTTTAAATAATAAAAAAATCATAGTTAGAATCCAACATTTTTCAACGTACTTTGGTGCATTTTCCTCGTAAAGACTGATACTTTTCAGAAAGAATTGTCCCAAACGAATGAGCCAGCCTGACGGCTTCTGCAAGCTATTTATTGAGAGCAAATTTCAGCAATTTCTGCGTCATCTTGTGATTAACGTAGATCCAACTAGAGAGCAGATGATTGACTTCCACCAGTGGTCATTTTAAAGGTCTTGGAAAGACCTACAATTTGCTCACTTGTGAAATTCAATTATCACACTTTTTGTTGGAGCTACAGTCAGTACAACTTGAGCTATTTTCGGAAAAGTCGAAAATTTAGGACTCAATTCCAAATTTTCCCCCACCAAACTTGTGTGAAAATATTCTTTCAGACATCTACTTTCAGTGAGAGAAATTTGGCGGAGGTTATACTTTTTGATTTTTTTTGCCGAGCGTTACAAAATGCCGCATTTTGTTGTTTAAACAAGAACGACATCTCCGACCACGGTCACATATGCTCCCATCTGGACTGATGTGCACCAATCTGTGTGGAAGTACTCCCCAAAGTACCCCCAAGTACGTGTAAGAAGCTGCGGGGACAAGCCTCCAGCCAGGAGCGAGCTGTAGGTTCTATTTACCGTGTCAAAAATAGGCATTAATTTGGCTATTCGAGCGTAAGCGACCGAGAGCATGATTCTACTTGTTCTGGCTCACAAATGAGATGATGGGCTAGAATGAGGATCCAAACATAATTCCCCGACTCAAAACGGCCATCTGAACACAAATCTGAGGTCAATCCAGCTCTAGAACGTCGTTTTATGCCTCTACGGTGTCCGAACCTGTAAACAGAGTCTAACTTGTTTTGGGACAGAGAGATGATTCTATAGGGCAAAAATGACTGCGGAATAGTGTTGAGAAGGTAATTTTGATGAAGAAAAGTATGTTTGGATCCTCGTTCTAGCCCATTATCTCATTTGTAAGCCAGAACAAGTAGAATCATGCTCTCGGTCGCGCACGCCCAAATAGCTGAACTAATGCGTATTTTTGACACAGTAAATAGAACCTACAGCTCGCTCCTGGCTTGCGGCTCGTCCCCGCACCTCCTCACACGTATTTTGGGGTACTTTCGGGAGTACCTCCACACAGATCAGTGCACATCAGTCCAGATGGGAGCATATGTGACCGTGGTCAAAGATGCCGTTTTTGCTAAAACAACGAAATGCGGTATTTTGTAACGCTCGGCAAAGAAAATTAAAATAAATAACTTCCGCCAAATTTTTTACCCTGGAAGTAGACGTCTCAAGGAACATTTTTGCACAAGTTTGGTGGAAAAAAATTCAGATATATTCTTGGAATTGAGTCCTAAATTTTCGACTTTTCCGAAAATAGCTCAAGTTGTACCGACTGTAGCTCCAACAAAAAGAGTGATGATTGGCTTTTACAAGTAGGCGAATGGTAGGTTTCTTCAAGACCTTTAAAATGACCACTGGTGGAAGTCAATTATCTCCTCTCTAGTTGGATCTACGTTAATCACAAGATGACGCAGAAGTTGCTAAAATTTGCTGTCAATAAATAACTTGCAGAAGTCGTCAGGCTGACTTGTTCGTCTGGGACAATTCTGTCCTGAAAAGTATTAGTCTTTACAAAGAAAATGCGCCCAAGTACGTTGAAAAATGTTGAATTCTGTTGGAACCATGATTTTACTCAAATAGACTTGAAAAGGGCCTAGAATGGCCCTTTGATGGGCCCCAGGGCCACAGGAGGGGCCGAATAAATCTGGAAAAAATTTTTTCGTAGTGTTTGAACATAGTACTAACAGAAAAAAAATCTTGCGGATTTTTCCCAGACCCCCCTGGTGCCGGTTTTGTCCAGCTTGCTCCAGAATGACTCATATATGTATTTTTAACATTGGGCCTATATGGACCATATTAATCTTCATAGCTGTATCTCGGGATAGGAGACCCTTATGGACTTGACCCTTGGAGATACCTTCGTTTTCCACCAAAACAAAATGATTCCCAGAGTTTTATCACGATCCGTGTTCCGCAGACCTGATGCTCTCCTCGTGAGTCTGTTTCCAATGTACCATAATGTTATCACATCTAGATCTGCTTATATATTTGAAGCATGTTCGTACGAGCTAATCACAGAGGATAGTTCCGAATCATCTTGATATGAAAGAGCATCGCAGTACTCGATTTTTTCTAGTAAATCATTGATGTAAACACAGAATAATAGTGGCCCCAGGTAGGACCCTTGCGGGACTCCCGAGGTATCATATATTGGGTGTGATAAGCATTTATGTATCAGTACACATTGAGATCTGTTAGTGAGATATAACTCTATCCATTCAGAAATCGAACCTCGGATCCCTGGATTCCAGATCTTATCGAAGAGGCGTTCATGATTAACTGTGTCAAATGATTTTGAGAAATCTGTGAATTCCGACCACCTGTAAATTCTCATCCAATGTTCTCGATAGGAAATTTTTGAAAATAATCAAGATAGAGAGTGTTGACCTATTGCTTCTCGAAGCGTGTTGCTGATTGATCAAAAACGGAGAAATATGGTCAGTTAGATATAAAGTAGTGATTGCATCTAGTAACTTAGGTACCAGTAAGCAAGATATGCTTACTGGTCTGTAACATTCTACATCGGATATATTCCCATTTCTGAAAGTAGGTTTAATAGTAGTTCTCTCTCATAAGTCTGGGACTAGACCGGATAATAGTGAAAGATTGAATATATCTAGTAGAAGAATTTCTAGTTCATTGGCACAGTTTTTTAAGAATTAATTCGGAAAGAGATCAAGCCTTGGATTTGAACTGTCATTGATTCTGAGGATCTCAGAATGGTAAATGTCGTATGTAATCTGTATACTGTTCAAGCAGTTATCACAATTTACTTGATCGATACTTGGAAGAGTGTCCTGAGTGTGGACAGACCCAAAGTTGAATACTTTGCTGAATGCAAATAGATTAGCAGATTCTTCCTGAAAATTGGACTCACTGACTTTATAATCAACTTGATCAGGTTTCTCATCTGTTCGGTTCATATTATTGAATTGGCGTCAAAAGTCTCACGGACTTCTGTAAAGATCAGATAGTAAATAATCTATATATATTCTATACCCAATTTGGAAAGTCTTATGTATTCTGCACGTAAGCGTTTGGAATAGATATAATCAGATTCAGTTCTAGTGAATTTTGATTGAACGTGAGCTCCTTTCTCACGATTCAAATATCTTTTCTTTGAGTTCTTTATCATACCTTATTGGAAAACTGGAACGAACAACTTTTGAAACCGGCATGAACTCTGCAATAATCTTGTTCACTTCTTCATTGGATACTAATACTCGGGCATTCACATCTAAATCCGCGAGTTCCGTGGACCAGTTTATTTTAGATGGAGCTGTTCGTCAAAGTATAGTCTGCTCCCTTGAAATTCCGTTGGCTGACGACTTCTTCGTCTCTGGTGTATAGCGATCAACCAAAGCGATGCTAAGTGATGGATGTCTGGTTTGAGTAACCCATTCATCAGATTCAATTTTATGCATCAAATTTTGTTTCGTGAATGATGAGTTCAAAGTGTATCCTGCACTTGGATGTGGATCCATAATTTGGCAGAGGTCAAGTTGGGCCATGAAAGATAATAGAATGCTAGAACGAGTCTCAATTAGTTCATAAGTATTGTGAATGGATACTACTCGAAGAGTGTTCTTCTGGACTGAGTGGCTTGAAGTGAGCTAAGACTACAATAACCTAGAGGCTTTCTTGTGATTGATTTTTTTTAACATAATAAGCCACGTGCAAATTCCTGTCCGTCCGGATCCCCCGAGCAGGCCTGCCAACCTAAAGTCTCGTTCGAGAATCAGTGTTGCCACTTGACGTAAAATATGTGTATATATATGTGTGTATATGTATCTATAAAATATATATGTGATATGAAATTGTGTGTACGTCAAGTTCGCAGTTCTGATTTTCGATTGCGATTTCATTTATGAATTTAAATATATATATGAGGGTTTCCACGGAACTCTTAACTTTTGTGTTACTGCAGTGTTCCAGGGGTATTTTGAACTATTCGGAGTGCGCAGGAGTGGCATTGTATAGTATTTAGCATCATCCAATATGGACTACATTCTTCTTTGTTGAAACGCATCCTGATTTGTCAACAGAAGACCGCAAAAGACGATTTTTGGATAGTTTACAAACGTACCAACGCGATTTTTTGAATTGATAAGGCTGTAACTAAAATACCTATGCCTCAACTACTTCGGTGGAATGATATATCCATCTACTAATCTCATATTTTGAGGAAATCTTTGATTCAGAGTTGTGCGCTGATTTGGCTACGATATCAGCTCTCATTCATCGATGTAACCGAATTTTGAGGGAAAACTGTCTTTGGCTATTGTTTACTAAAATGATGAAATACCTTGTGCGAAACGGGGAATTCAGCAATGAGTTCTCGAAGTTAAAAAGAAGACGAATCGAATCCCGTTTGTTTTGTGAGTGTGCGTTGATCCGGACAAATTTTAGAAAGCTTCAAAGCTCATAAAGTTATCGCGCCATTGGCTTAGAAAATGATCATTTTTCGATGGCATACTCAGGAGACGCGAAGCACAGGGCTGGGACGTTGTGCCCTTTTTTCTTCATCACAAGAAGGATATAACCGCACTGTTTTCAGTTGCAAATGTCGATCGGTATTTCTGTGAGAAGCTGAGGAGAAATATTTGGATCCGGATGGTAAGCTAAATAAGCCTGTAAATGTGATGGTATTGCAAATTTCTCGATTTCTACATACAGTACCTTTCATAAATAATGGATCATACATACCTGCACTATTTTGATGATATCTCCGGCCCCCTTGGGTTTACAGAAATTTTGAACAAAGCATCTTAAAGGTCTTGAAAAAACCTTTCAATCCATGTGATGCAGGAAAATTTTTTGGATTTTTTCATGCCTCAAAATCTATGATGGAAATTGAAAAATTTTTCACTTCAATCAATCACCTGTCATCTTTAAGGAAGTGGCTCGATCGAAAAAATTCTCTCGGCATCTTGTAGCTCTTTTCAAGACCTTGAAAATCCTTTTTTCGAAATTTTTCTACGACCTTTCTGGTCCAAATTAGAACCATATTGCGACTGACATGTTACGCGTGCGAATGCATATAATTGATGAGAGACGAGTAGGCCTGAAATTTTCATTTTTTCATTCACCAGTCAGAAAATCATCATTCGAAACTGTGATAAAACATATTTTCTATGTAAAATTGTCTGAATTTTCAGAAAATGAAGTCAGAATTTCTCTAGGGGGCGACCGAAGCAAGTTATAAGTAATTTTTCATCGAGAATTTAGATTTTCTCGGGTAATTCTGTTTTTACGAGCTTTTAAAATTCGCCATTCACCACAAAACTCTGATCTCGGCATGATGGATGGGTTTTGTGGATCGAGATCGATCATATGGTATGTGGATAAAAACGAACTTTGTATGGAATGGATTCACCTCGTTGGTTGGTAGCGATCAAATAGCCTCAATACTCCACATTTTCAACTAAAGTACGGCCAGTAACCAGTATTGATGTTGCAATCGTTTTTGTCCACATACCATATGATCTATAACAATCCACAAAACCTATCCATCATGCCGAGATCAGAGTTTTGTAGTGAATGGCGAATTTTAAAAGCTCGTAAAGACAGAATTACCCGAGAAAATCTAAATTCTCGATGAAAAATTACTTATAACTTGCTTCGTTCGCCCCCTAGAGGAATTCTGACTTCATCTTCTGAAAATTCAGACAATTTTACATAGAAAATATGTTTTATCACAGTTCCAAATGATGATTTTCTGACTGGTGGATGGAAAAATGAAAATATCAGGCCTACTCGTCTCTCATCAATTATATGCATTCGCACGCGTAACATGTCAGTCGCAATATGGTTCTAATTTGGACCAGAAAGGTCGTAGAGAAATTTTGAAAAAAGGATTTTCAAGGTTTTGAAAAGAGCTACAAGATGCCGAGAGAATTTTTTCGATCGAGCCACTTCCTTAAAGATGACAGGTGATTGATTGAAGTGAAAAATTTTTCAATTTCCATCATAGATTTTGAGGCATGAAAAGATCCAAAAAATTTTTCTGCATCACATGGATTGGAGGGTTTTTTCAAGACCTTTAAGATGCTTTTTTCAAAATTTCTGTAAACCCAAGGGGGCCGGAGATATCATCAAAATAAGGCAGGTATGTATGATCCATTATTTATGAAAGGTACTGGAGTATACGGCTGAAATATGAACAAAATAACACCACAGCGTATTCTAGGAATTGAAATGAGACTCATAGCTCTTGACTCGATTTTGTAAATTTACATCGAATTTCGGAGAAATCGATGATGAAATTTATCTTAAAGTCAAGTCAGGCAAAATATAATCCGTATCGTTCGTCTAGACAATGTTTTGAATCGAATCTATTCGATTGAAGTTGATTCACGAATGTTTCAAGTGTGAAATTCCATACATGTCGTTCTGAACCAGATACCTCCGCTTGAAAGAGAGTGACACCATTTTTTTCACATGATTTCAAGGTCTAAGAATCACATGAAACCTATTTCAAACGTGTGCGATGAGAAAAGTTTTTTTTTATTCCAGATGGTCAATAGTTAAAAGTTCCATGGAAACCCTCATATATTTGCCCGTGACTCAATTATGTTAATTTATATGTTGTGTAACTGTGAATCCTCTATATGAGGCAGCCCATACACGAAAACTTACCGCATCAATACATATACATATTGACCTGCATGCTGGGACCGGCTCGAGGATATGAGTGTTTGTGTGTGTGTATTTTATGATTTTGTGTATGTTCACGATTCCGATTTTGGTTCTTTCCGTGTTCGCTCGTACACAGTGGAGTTAATCACTCGTGTGCTCAGGGCCTAAACGGAAATTACCTAACGTATCGTTTTTTACGCTTTCGAACGTGTATGTCAATGTATGTAAAGTGTAGTATAAGTGAGAATTCAGATATTTAGTGTGTTCTGTATGCGTTTAAGTATTTTTTCATACATATTGGGGTGATATATACCGCTAGTTCATGTAGTATCACCATGTTATATGATTTGAAGAGAGTTCTTTGAGGATATTTGAAAATTGAATTGAGATAACTATTCCAGCTACTTCTGATTAATTGTAAGAAATATAGGTGGAATGATAAATGAGAGGAAATTCGAATCATTCCTGATAGAATATTGAATTCATTTTATAGAACAGTCTGTGTATGTCTGTTCGTAGCCCATAATTTCAAGCTTACAATAGAGTATATAATCAAACGAATGAGTCATTTCTAACAGGGAACCTTCAAAGGATGTGCGTAGGATGACTCAGGATTACAGAAATTCTACCGGGCTGAAATTCTATATTGGGATCCGTCTGTCAGCTAATAAGAACACCTAATACTTGTCAATATCTCAGCACTTTCGTGAGGCCCCCCTCCGCAGGCGATTGTCAAGTATTGGATTCTTCGTTTGTAGGTGTCATGTCATTTACACATTAAAATTTCCAATGAATCGTGATTTTCTGATCTAAGAAGACTTATTGAATGATTTATGATGAATATCTATCTGTCCTATCGCCGTGGTCTTGAAAGAAGGTAGAAGAGTGAAATAACGTTTCTCTTAATGTATTTAAAGTTTATGGAAATGTTCTGAAAAAAAATTGGATCTCCCGTAAAAGTTACATCAATTTCGAATGATTCCAACTTTTTTACTGAAATATAAATTGAAATTGAAATTTGTCGCTAATTCTTTTTTATATCTCAAATGAAATAACATAAGAGAACGGGGATAGCTAATTTTATTTTGGATTCCTACACATTGTACATATTTACTATATTATTATTATTATTCATTGATATATATATATATATATATATATATACATAGACTATTACAAGTTATGTTTATAAAACTAATGACTACTGCTTAAATTGATGATAATATTCAATTTTATGGTGTTTCTTCTTTCGGCATCCATCGACCATCCATTCAATAACCCGGGAACTTCAAGAACAAAAACATCTTGACCGGATAATAGCGTTGTAGTCTGTGCGTAGAAAATTTTTCTATTTTATTTATTTATTTTCAGATTTTTATGAATATCTTATACATGTTTTGATGGATAAGTTTGAGTGTTTGTGTGAAATGGGCTTCCTGATTATTTGGGGACTGTGGCTGAAGGCCGTCTCTGACAACTGGAAGCTTCTAACTTGCAGGTTTTGGCTGGAGGACTTCATTTGACTGAGGTTTGACAGAAGGTCAATTGCCTCACACCCGCTTTTGATGCTACCTATATTTTTCTATATATTTTCCAAGATTGGCAGAAAGCCATGTCTATGTAGGGTGACCAAGAAACCCCAAATTGATTTTACTGATTTAATTAATTCTAAAATGAGAATACTTAGCCTTGTCTTGGTCCTTTAAAATGATATTTGCGCCCTGAAGAGGTGGCTTACTTGCACCCGGATGTATGATGGGGTGACTAACTCTAGAGAGGACGTTCACTGGATGCTTGATGGGTGAACGTTTTCCATAAGTGAGTATTTTATTAGAAATGTTATTTTATTTACTCACCAGTGCTGCAATCTAATGACCCTTGACCCTGCTTTTGATTACTGGAATCATACTAAGAAAATTTTGTTCCGTTCTGGAGCGCGTCGATTTCCTCTCATGGTAGGTTGGAACCGACTGACGCTTTATATGTTCTTGCTCTATGATATGATCTCACCAGGCGACGTCGGCGAGTTTTGGGAAACTAGATGACTATATATGGTACAGTAAATGTCCGCAATCCGTCAATCCTAGGATTGACTAGTTATTGCTGACATTGACTAGTGGGGCCAGTCAATCCTAAGATTTACTAGTGAATCTTAGAATTGACTGAAATAGCCAGTCAATATTGATTCGTAAAGACGAATTTCGGACATTTACTAGGCAATCGTAGGATTGACTGACTGACCTCCGTGAATGTCCTAAACATAAAATGGGCAGAGAAATAGAAATATATGATGAGCAAAATTCATTAATGCAAAATAATATTTAGCGTGAATGTGTCACAGCTGCACATAGTCTTAGATCTTACGTTCATACCGGACAGAGGTCACATCTTCATCACATTGATAATGTGATTCTCTAGTCTTACGAATTTTTTACCGATAAATTTTATAGCATGTTGCATGATCGAAGTGAAGATAAATTTTTCCAAAAATTCAACCTCTAGAGGCCGGGGATGGCCACTATAGTGGCCCAACTACTCAAGTGCTTCAGGGAGCCTAGAAATCGCTACCCAAGGGTTTTTGGGGTCTCTGAGTCCAAATATGGAGTCAATTGAGGGGATGGGTGGAAAAAGGGCCTAAGTGCATTTAGGCCCTTCTTCCGGCCTACCGCTTTTTTGAACCCTTGAACCATGATCTATCACCCCATGAAAGTTGTTTTTCCATAAACTTCGAAAACCACATAGATCAGAAAAAGGGCCTAAGTGCACTTAGGCCCTTTTACATATTCGATAAAACGGCCTAAGTGCACTTAGGCCCTTTTGTCGATCATATGATGGGAGTTACGCCCTTCTATCGATTGTATGATGAGAGTTAGATCCTCTGTCTATTATCTGAAGGCAGTTAGACCCGGCTAGACTCCTTGGACAGCTAGTTGTATAGTTTTGACGGGTAAGAACGAATCGCCTAACTACGATGCTGCACCATTGGACACGAATGGTTCGCCAATCATTTTGAAGAGAAAAGCATGACCTCATTGTTTCATAAGCTTTGAGTGGGGAAAGAGCTTTCTAACGTCCCAAGGTCATCTCTGTGTCGTACGGTATTTTGAGTAATTCTCCAAAAAAGTTGAGAATCGGCGTTCCATTAGTAAAATCGTGTTCCGGTGGATTTCAATGAAACAACCTGATTTTTTTCAACATATCTTCGGAACTTCGACAAATAGGAGAGCAGTATTCTTACATCGACAACCTGTGATTGAGGCCTCTAAGAAAATTGATAAAACATGAGAATTGATTTCTAACCATGTTATATGTAATCAAGACGTTAGTTAACCAATTCATCGTGTTTGCTGGGTCATGTTACAGCGAAAACGGTTTCGAAAACTATCAGTCTTGGCGGTGGAAAGTGGTCAAAAATGCAAAAAATTATCTTTGAAACAAATTTCAATCCAGTATTTGCATCTCTTGTGCATGCGCGTCCTCTGATGTCTCTAAAAGTAATTTCAATTGATAGCCGCCCGGTGTAACTCACTTCAGAATGGTCACTCGAGGAAGTCGGTTTGACGCGTTAGATCACGAGATCTAGCTGGTCCAAAAAATGAAAAACTCCAAGGTATCGAGTCCGTGAACCCGCGGCTCCTCCAATGGACGCCAAGAATGCGAATTTCGAGTCGGATCGTTCCCAAGACGTGAACATGTGTTTTTCGTGAATTTTTTGATGTAGAAACCGAATCCGTGGTCAGTTCCGTCCCCAACTTTCAGGATTATCTGGTAGGCTCAGAAGGAGTAAGATAGGCTAAAGTAGGCTCAAGAAACGAGATCAAGTAAGAAATTGATTGGGCCCCACTCACTGTGGCGCCCGAAAATCGGACTCGCAACGGGAGTCCGGAATCCGGGTCATCATACCTCACTAAACTTTCTTCACAGTCTCGTACCACCTAGAAAATGGAAAATCCAGAGTGACTCCACCAAATGGGCCTTCTGTCCAGAGCCACAAGCAAAAACGTAAGAATTGCCCATATAAACCCATGTCAAAAAGTGATATATATGAGAGTTTCCACGGAACTTTTAACTTTTGTGTTACTGCAGTGTTCCAAGAGTATTTTGAACTATTCGGAGTGCGCAGGAGTGGCATTTTATAGTATTTGGCATCATTCAATATGGACTACATTCTTTTTTGTTGAAACGCATCCTGATTTGTCAATAGCAGACCGCAAAGGATGATTTTTGGGTAGTTTACAAACGTACCAACGCGATTTTTTGAATTGATAAGGCTGTAGCTAAAATACCTATGCCTCAACTACTTCGGTGGAATGATATATCCATCTACTAATCTCATATTTTGAGAAAATCTTTGATTCAGAGGTGTGCGCTGATTTGGCTATGATATTAACTCTCATTCATCGATGTAACTGAGTTTTGTGGGAAAACTTTTTCTGGCTATTGTTTACGAAATTGATGAAATACCTTGTGCAAAACGGAAAATTTAGCAATGACTTTTCGAAGTTAAGAAGAAGATGAATCGAATCCCGTTTGGTTTGTGAGTGTGCGTTGATCCGGACAAATTTTATAAAGCTTCAAAGCTCATAAAGTTATCGCGCCACTGGCTCTCAAAACGGTCATTTTTTGATGGCATACTCAGGAAACGTAAAGCACAGGATTGGAATGTTGTGCTTTTTTTTCTTCATCGCAAAAGGGATATAACCGCACTGTTCTGAGTTGCAATTGTCGATCGGTATTTCTGTGAGAAGCTGAGGAGAAATATTTGAATCCGGATGGTAAGCTAAATAAGCCGCTAAATGTGATGGTATCGCGATTTTCTTGATTTTTACATAGTATACGGCTGAAAAATGAACAAAATAACACCACAGTGTATTCTAGAAATTGAAATGAGACTCATAGCTCTTGACTCGATTTTGGAAATTTACATCGAATTTCGGAGAAATCAATGATGAAATTCATCTTAAAGTCAAGTCAGGCGAAATATCATCCGTATCGATCGTCTAGACAATGTTTTGAATCGAATCTGTTCGATTGAAGTTGATTCACGAATGTTTCAAGTGTGAAATTCCGTACAGTTCGTTCTGAACCAGATACCTCGGCTTGGAAGAGAGTGGCACCACTTTTTTCACATGTTTTCGAGGTATAAGAATCACATGAAACCCATCTTAAACGTGTGCGATGAGAAAATTTTTTTTTTATTTTAGAGGGTCAATAGTCAAATGTTCCATGGAAACCCTCATATATATGGGTATACTGGCAATGCTAGCGTTTTTGCTTGCAGCTCTAAAGTGAAAGCCCATTTGATGGAATTACTCTGGATTCTCCATGTCCTAGGTGGTACGAGCCTGTGGAAAAAGTTTGGTGAGATTTGGTGACCCGGACTCTCCGGACTCCCCTTGTCAGCGGAATAAGTGTATTTCACGGGTACGATTTCTTCATACATAAGTATTCTTTGGAAAATCATAACTCCGACAGATTGGATTTCTCATCTTATCGTTGTTCGACTGGGGAAACTAGACACCTCCGAATTCCCCTCGAAAGATTATAACAATGAGACTCCGGAAGAGAGCTTTATTTAGGAATCGAATCTCAGCACGAATGTGACTACGTAAAAGGGTCTTATCACTGCAGAGAGGGGTACCCACAAAGTCACCAAGACCTCGAAGATTTTCTAAAAGAGCCCAAACAACAGGAAAATTTCGTTCGAAAAAAGGGCCCAAGTGCAAGGGTATTGTTAAAAGAGCCTCAACGCAGAAGTACTGGTGAAAAAGGCCTAAGTGCAACTGTGTTGGTAAAAAGGGCCTAAGTGCAACAGTATTGGTGAAAAGGGCCTAAGTGCAACATTATTGGTAAAAAGGGCCTAAGTGCAACAATATTGGTAAAAAGGGCCTAAGTCACCGGAAAAACTCGTTCAAAAGGGCCTAACTCCACTATCGATATCGGGATAAAGGGCCTAAGTAGTGGGGTATTGGTAGAAAGGGCCTAATTTTTTACGAAAAAATTCTTATGACCTTCATATCTCTTTTCTACCAATTCTGGCTATCAAATCATGTTCTTTGGCCTTCAAAAAATGTATCTTCATGCTTGCTAAGTGAATATTGAGTGACCTCAGTTTCACACACTCAATGGAACCATCTTTCACGTGCAGAATCGATGAAAATGCATTAAGACGTTGAATCGCAATTGGATATCTTGTGTGACATACCCATAGATATGCTGATCAAATTTGGAGTCCATTAAACTCGATTTCGCAACGTTATCCAACTTTTAGTGAACCAACTATCCCAAAAATTGATCCAGTATTGGGAAAAAGGGCCTAATTACATTTTTTCGAATGGCTGTATACCTCTCAAAATCGACAGCTACCTTCCAATTCCTGTGCGGTTGTTTTGGGGATGCCAAAACCTTTGAAATAAGCCACGTATGCGCATCGAATCATGCCACGGGCATGATACAGTTAGTTTTTATCGTTTTTCTCGAAATGGCCGTTTTGTAATTAGGCCCTTTTTCCACCCACCCCCTCAATTAGACTCCATCTCATCACATAAGGCTTCCACTGACCTAACATGACATAAGGCTGGAAAGCGAAAAATGATCATTTTGACCTCGAAAATTGCAATTTTGACGGTCAAGGACAAAGATTTCTTTTACTATTTTTCTTGTATTTAGAGCATCGATAAACATCGGAATACGAACTTGGAGGCTAAAAAAGGAAAAAAAATCATAACGCTCTCTGCCCTCGCAGGACGGGGATGGCCAATAGTGGCCCACCGGAACTCCGGATTGATAGATATCATCATATAGACATTTCACGTGAAAATTTCCATGAAAATTCTTGGTCATTTTATAGGAGAAAATCCCCGTCCTCTAAAGGTTAACAGTATAAAAGCCACTTGTAACAGAAGCTCTGGCTATCATGGCATCTTGAATTGCACAGTATGTTTTTCACTTTACAAGAACATCTATCTGAAGAACATTTAGCTTTACAATCTCATTTGTCATCTCCTGGCCACTTGTAATCGAAATTTTTGAAGTCGCTGCTCGTAAGCTTACAGTTTGCGCCTGGTCAATTTCGTTGAGACCGAGGAATTTCTCTTTGCAAACTCAAACTGGCTCCTCGTGAACAGCTGCTTAGTTGAACCAGCTTTCGTTCCAATTTCGTAGAAGTCCTCATTCACGATGTTGATAATCATTCCTCAAGAGATGTACCCCAGGAGCTTGTTTTTTGTCGCCAAGTTTTCAAAAGATCAAGTGTACGTGCGAACTATATCTTTCGTGAGCAATCACGTTTCGAACATTTACGGAGGCTTGTTAGTCAATCCTAAGATTGACTAGTGAATGTCCGAAATGCTGCCATTTCAACAACATTGACTAGACCTCTCAGTCAATGCTGGACATTTACTAGTCAATCTTAGGATTGACTGGGCCCACCAGTCAATGCTAGGATTTACTAGTAAATCTCCGGCATTGACTGATTTCGGACATTTACTGTAACATATATACATATTGACCTGTATGCTGGGGCCGGCTCGAAGATATGAAGGTCTGTTTGTGTGTGTGTGTGTATTTTATGATTTTGTGTATGGTCACGATTCCAGAATTTGGTTCTTCCCGTGTTCGGTCGTACACATTGGAGTTAGTCACTTTTTTGCTCAGGGCCTCAACGGAAATTACCTAACGGTATCGTTTTTTATGCTTTCGAACGTGTATTTATGTAAATCTGTGTGAAATTTAGTATACGTGAGTATTCAGTTATGTAGTGCGTTCTGAAAGCATTTATGTGTTCTTGTAATATACTTGGGTGATATATAGCTATGGTTCATATAGTATTGATTATCGTACAATTATTGTGAAGAGAATTTCTCAAGAATGTTTGAGAATTGAACCAAGAGAATGTTCCAAGTATTCCCCAATTAATTGTAAGGAATATATTGAAATGATACATAATGGAAAATTCGAATCATTTTCGGAAGCATATTTAATTTATGAAACAGTCTGAGTATGTCTGTTCGTAGCCCATAACTTCAAGCTTACAATAGAACATCCAATCCTATGGATGAGACATTGCTCACAGGGAACCTTCAAAGGATGTGTGTAGAATGACTCAGGATTGCAGGGATTCTATTGGGCTGGGATTCTATATTGGGCTCCGTTTGTCATCTAATAAGAACACCTAATACTTGGCATTACCTCAGCTTTTTTGTGAGGCACCCTTCCGCAGGCGATAGTCGAGTATTGGATTCTTTGTTTGTTTTTGTCACGTCATTTTGAAATTGAAATTCCTCACTATAATGTGATTTTTGAAATTTTGCAGAATTATCTAATATTTTGAAGTGAGCCTGTCCAACCGTCATGGTCTTGATTTGAATGCCAAAAAGAGAGGAATGTTTCTCACAGTCATTTTGAAATTGTCGGAAATATTCTTGAAGAAAATTAAAGTTTTTGAAAATCCAACATTATCTCTCCTTATTCTAATTATTCCACTACATTTTTGTAATAGTACTCGAATTTTGTTGTTAGTTCTATTCCTTATTCGAAATGAAATGACACAAAAGGGGAGGGACGGCTAATTTTCCCGTCCCTTATGACATTATTTGTAATTTGAAGGATCAATTTAACATTATTCTCACATATTCACTAAAATTAAATATTACAAGATCATACTTTATTATACTATCAATTATACTGGAATATACAAATATATATATATATATATATATATATATATATAGATATATGATATAAGGTAAGTGTACCCAACTTGCCTCTGTGCCCAACTTGCCCCCATATGCCGATCTCGGGGATGGGCACTCCTTGGCCTCCCGGCAATTTTTTTTCACGTTTGTTATATTGAAATATGAGAAAGTAAGTAGTTTGCATCGACCCCGAATCATTCTTGCGTTCTCCAGAAAATCTAAAGTGATTTTCCTATTTTTCGTGATTGCTTAGCTAAGAAAGCGCCGAGGGAATTGCGTTCAGTAAAATCGGCGCCAAATTCTTTGAGTTCAACCAATTTTGACGTACCTTAGCGCATTCGATTCCTTGTTTCAAGACCTTCAAAATCCATTTTTCAAAATTGCAAGATTTGGATATGGAGCTGTTTTATGTGCAGAACACGGAGACGATTTGTGAACAAGGGTGCCAACATCGGAGTGTACCTAACATGCCCCCATATGTTTATCTCGAAAGATGGTGCAGAACGACTTTTTTTACCTCTCAAAACGTGTTTATCAGTTCAAAATGGGTCAGATATAGTGTTTTGAAACAACGTAAAGCTCCAAATGTGCGTGCACGGCGATAAAAACACTTTATCGCCGATTTCCATCATTTATTTCGGAAGAATTGCGACAGTTCGGCTCCAATTGATCCAAATTGGACGTAGTTTAATGGATTTTAAAGGTCTTTGAACAAGCTTCAAAATGAGCTAAAGCACGTTGAAAATCGTTGAAGTAAACCAAGGTTATTAAGAAAAAGGCTTAATGGAGGCAAGTTGGGTACATACTTTTGTAAACTCTCAAAAATCACCTTTTGGAGAAATTAAAACAGTTTGGCTCCAGTTGATTCAAATTGAATGTACTCAAACTGATTTTGAAGGTCTTAAGACAAGCTTCAAAATGAGCTAAGGTACGTTGGAAAATATGGAGATGGGCCAAAGTTATTAAGAAAATGGCGTAATGCCGGCAAGTTCGGTACACTGACCTTACAAGGCTCTCGAAGACTCGGTGGTCTTATGGCCGCAACCACGTCCCCTGGCCACTGGGGAGTTGGATGGAAGCAGCCAAGGGGGTGTTCGTATCTAGGCAAAATTGAGGATTGGTACGCAGCAGCATTCAGATGTTCTTGATGGGGAGGCCCGCTCACCACGCGTACGCTCTCGCTACTACCTCCGTGACCATAGGAGGGGAAAAGGGTTTTCAGATTGTCCTTCTTGACGCATTCACGTGTTGTCGCCATATAGACCTGTTTCGTGCTTGTGCTGTCGACTCCCTTCTGTTGCACCCTATTCCCGCCAGGTCTTCCCATCATCTTCCCATACCTCATCATTCCATCGTATCCGAGGTCGACCCGGTGATCTTGGAAGTTTGACATGACTTTCCATGACTTCGCGAGCCATTCTACCCTCTCCGATCCTGGCTACGTGTACCGCCCACCTGGCTCGTTGGATTTTGATCATTTGTACTATTCGCGGAGTCCCGTACAGTCTGTCGAGTTCATTGTTGTGTAGTCTCCTCCAGCGACCTGTTCTCGTGTCTAGTTTCATTCCTAAAATGCTTCTCAGGATCTTATTCTCGAAGGACGCGAGTTTGCACATCTGTCCCTTCGTTAGCGTCCATGTTTCGCACCCGTATAAAACCACCGGCCGGACTATGTTCTTGTACAAGGTGAGCTTTGACTCACGTGTCAGTCGCTTATTTCGCAGTAGTTTTCGATAGAGTTGTAGCTCTTGAAACCCGTGTTGATTCTATGGACGATTTCTTCGCTGATATTGTTATTCTTATTGATTATCGCACCGAGATATTTGAAGTTTGGTACTGCTTCAAACGCGAAGTTTCCGGCCTGTAAAAATTCAGTGTCGTGTATGTCTGGGTTCCTGTCTGATCCCATGTATTTGGTTTTGTCCTCACTAACTTCCAATCCGACCTCTTTCGCTCCCTCGATGATAATCTCAGCGTTATGTGTCACGGCTTCTTCACTATCCCCGATAATGTCCAGGTCGTCTGCGTATCCTAGGACCTGGATGAGCTCGCGAACCCCGATCATTGGGGTACCTTTCGTGCTATGTACTAGTTGTCTGATAACATATTCTAGGATGAAGTTGAATAACGGAGGTGAGATCGCGTCTCCCTTTTTCAGACTGTTCTCAATGATGAATGGCTCCGATAGTCTTTGCCCGATCCTTACTCTCCCTTTCGTCCCCTCCAGTGTAGCTTCTATCATTCTCACTAGCTTACTCGGTATACCTAAAAATTTGAGAATGAAGTACATTTTGGATCTGTCGACAGAATCGTACGTCTTCTTAAAATCGATGAATAAGTGGTGCACTGGTTCTCTCCCCTCCCACTTTTTCTCTTGGATTTGTCGTATCGTGAAGATTTGGTCTGTTGTCAATCTGTTTTGTCGAAAGCCTGCCTGGTAGTCCCCTACTATTGAGTTGACGTACTGAGTGAGCCTTGTTATGAGAATATTTGACAGAATTTTATAGCACGTGATGAGAAGTGAGATGCCGCGGTAGTTGTTACAGTTTCTTCTATCGCCTTTTCTGAAGAGTGGGATTATGACCAGGATTTCCACTCTTCTGGGATTTTTTCTCCCTCCCAGATCAGTTGAATGAGTACGTGTACTTGGGTTGCAAGCCGGATGCCCCCGTGTTTGAAACGTCCTGCAGGTATTGAGTCGATTCCCGACACCTTGTTATTTTTCAGTCGACGGATCGCATTTCTTACTTCTGCTAGGGATGGGGCTGGGACGCGCGGTTCTACCGTGTGAACTTCGGCATGGTCCTCGATTCGTTTACGGTTAACGTTGAGGAGTCGGTCAAAGTATCTTCTCCATCGCTCAAGTATTTCCGATTCATTTGTGAGTAGTTCTCCCGCGTCGTTTTTTATGACTTTTGTGTCCGATTTCCAAGGGTTTCTCAAAGTATCTAGTTCCCGAAAACCTAGCCGCGTGTTTCTCTTCTTGAGGTGTTCTTGGAATCTCGCGATTCTTCTCTTGAGATGGGCTCGCTCTTTCTGTTCGAATGATTTATTTTATTCTCTCTGTGTTTTTGAAGGTTGGGCGTGTTCTGCTCCGTTTCGATTCTCTACCCGTTTTCGCCACGCTTCACTAAGTTCGTTCCGTTTGGCTCTACACTCATCATCGCACCAGGGCTGCTCTCTTGACTTTTTTGACTGGCCTATCGTGGATAGTGTCGCATCTAAGATGACCTTTTTTAGAGAGTTCCATTGATTCTCGATTTTTTGTACCGCGTTGTGAGAGTTCTGTTGTTTTGATGTTTGCGATTTGATGTTTTGTGCGATCTTATCTCTATATTCTGCCCTGACTTCCGCTTTCTCTAAGTTCTCGAGGTCAAACTTGATGGGTTTCACGCCATTATCACTCGGTCTTTGGTGTTTAACTTTGTCTTTAATGTCAACAGCGACTAAATAGTGGTCCGAGTTACCGAAAGCTTTGCGGTATGATCTTACGTTAGCGATGGCTGATTGTCGCGTTCTATCAATCATCTCATGGTCCATTCAGTTCGCGTCTCTGTCATTTGGGTGTGCCCATGTGCTTATGGATATCCTTCCTTTCAAATGCTGTGCTTTTAATCACTAAATTTCTAGTGGTTGCGAATTCGATAGCCTTAATCCCATTTCCATAGCTTATGTCATGTAAACTTTGGGTGCCTGTGACCGTTTGATATAGAGGTTCCCTGCCGATTTTAGCATTGAAATCTCCCACGACGATTTCAGTATCTAGGCTGCTACGAGTGCGATCGAAGTGTGCCGCTAGGTCTATGTAGAAGTTGTCTTTATCCTCCTCTTCGGCACTCTCGGTAGGCGCGTGAACATTGAAGATAGCAAGATTAAACGGCCTGGTACGGAACAGGAGGACGGACATGCGATTGCTGATGAAAGAGTAGTCTTCAATATAGAGAAGTAGTACTCTCTGCATTCCCTCATCAGGTCGTCTCGTCTCTTGGATAGCCAGGATATCGATATTATACTGTTCTACCTCGATAGCCAAATTGATGAGCGCTCCTTCGCTTCCCAACGTCCGAACGTTCCGAGTACCGATTCTGAATGGTCGAAGGCGGAAACGGTCTCGATTAGGAGGATCAGTCATTTTTCGACCTTTGGTGTTCTTTTTTCTTTCTTCTTCAGACCGGAAGGGGGGGGGAAGGGGTCGCTCTGTTTGCGCGTGCTCGCGTTTTGGAGGAATGAGCGACTCTATCAATGGGTCTGAAATGATGGGCGGTTTGGCTTTTATTGCTTTTCCTCAGCGCAATTCAGCTTGGCTTGTCTCAAAGTGTGGAAAGAAGTGTATCGATAGTGTTGTCATGGGACAAGGGAGCTATGTATGATGACGAAATAATATTTCAATGAGATGTATGAAATCTGAGCCTATGGGATTTCGTGCGAATCGTGAGGCCGGAAATCTTTACTATACTTGGTCTTTGTTCACTTTAATATCAATTGCAAAACTACCTGCAAGCTCACTTTTTCGATTTTGAAAGATCGATACGACAAAACTTGGGATTTTCGATTGAACTAAACTATTTCATCCGAGAAAATACGCCTCAAGTTCATCCCAAAATTTGCACGATTCAAGTCCAAAGAATTGCGAAGCTTTTTGCAAGCTCACTTTTTTGACTTTAGAAGATTAGTCCGATAATACTTGGGATTTTCGATTGAATTGAGGTCATTTCATCCGAGAGAATCAGCCTAAAGTTCACCCAAAATTGGCACGATTGATGACAATGATGCAGAACTGTTTTCCCTGGGTTGAATTCGGTATCTCTTTCAATTGGAATAGATAAATACTATATGAGTCATTCTGGCGCAAGCTGGACAAAACCGTCACCAGGGGAGTCTGGGAGAAATTCGCAGGAATTGTTTTCCATTAGTACTATGTTGAAATAGTGCGGAAAATTTTTTTTCAGGTTTTTTTGGGCCCCCTTGTGGGCTCCAGGGCCCATGGAAGAGCCATTTTAGGCCATTTCTTAGCCTATTCTAGGAAAATCATAGTTCCAATGCATTTCAATATTTTTCAACGTACTTGGGCGCATTTTTCTTGTCAAGACTAGTACTCTTGAAAGAAAAATTGTCCAAGGCCACTCAGTGAGCCTGACAACTTCTGCAAGCTAATTATTGAGAGCAAATTTTAGCGATTTTTGGGCCTGCTCCAAACCAATCTAGCTCCTACTAGACATGTGATAATCGACTTCTGCAGGAAATCATTTTGAAGGTCTTGAAAAAAACCTACAATTTGACCACCGGCAGAAGTCCATTATCGTACTTTTTATAGGAGCTATAGCCGATACAAGTTGAGCTATTTACGGATAAGTCGAAAATACAGGACTCGATTCCAAAAATATATCTCAACTCTTCTCCACCAAACTTGTGCAAAAATATTCTTTCAGACGTCTACTTTCAGTAAAAAAAATTTGGCGGAGGTTATTTTTTTTTATTTTTTTTGCCGAGCGTCACAAAATGCCGCATTTCGTGGTTTTAGCAAAAACGGCATCTTTGACCACGGTCACATATGCTTCCATCTGGACTGATGTGCACCAATCTGTGTGAAGGTACTCCCCAAAGTACCCCCAAAAACGTGTAAGCAGTTGCAGGGACGAGCCTCCAGCCAGGAGCGAGCTGTAGGTTCTATTTACCATGTGAAAAATAGGCATTATTTTGGCTATTCGAGCGTAAGCGACCGAGAGCATGATTCTACCTGTTCTGGCTTACAAATGAGATAATGGGCTAGACGTAGGATCCAAACATACTTTTCTGGCTCAAAATGACCATCTGAACACAATCCCGAGGTCAGTTCTGCTCTAAATAGTCGTCCCTCTGCCCCTCAAGGACTTAGATTCTCTCGACGGGTTTTGACACCGTCGAGGCACTAGACGACATTCTAGAGCTGATCTGACTTCGGAATTGTATTCACATGGTTATTTCGAGTCGGAAAAATATGTTTGGATCCTCATTCTAGCCCATTATCTCATTTATGAGCCAGAACGAGTAAAATCATGCTCTCGGTCGCTTACGCTCGAATAGCCAAATTAATGCCTATTTTTGACACGGTAAATAGAACCTAAAGCTCGCTCCTGGCTGGAGGCTCGTCCCTGCAGCTTCTTACACCTACTTGGGGGTACTTTGGGGAGTACCTTCATACAGATTGGTGCACATCAGTCTAGATGGAAGCATATGTGACCGTGGTTAAAGATGCCGTTTTTGCTAAAACCACGAAATGCGGCATTTTGTAACGCTCGGCAAAAAAAAAATCAAAAAGAATAACCTCCGCCAAATTTCTTTCACTGAAAGTAGATGTCTGAAAGAATATTTTCGCACAAGTTTGGTGGGAAAGAATTAAGATATATTTTTGGAATCGAGTCCTATATTTTCGACTTATTCGTGAATAGCTCAACTTGTATCGGCCATAGCTCCTATAAAAAGTACGATAATCGACTTCTGCAGGTCGTCAAATTGTAGGTTTTTTCAAGACCTTCAAAATGATCACCTGCAGAAGTCGATTATCTCATGTCCAGTAAGAGCTAGATTGGTTTAAAGCAGGCCCAAGAATCGCTAGAATTCGCTTTCAATAATTAGCTTGCAGAAGTCGTCAGGCTCACTGAGTGGCCTTGGACAATTTTTTTCTCAAAAGTACTAGTCTTGACGAGAAAAATGCGCTTAAATACGTTGAAAAATATTGAATTGCATTGGAACCATGATTTTCTTAGAGTACGCTAAAAAAGGGCCTAAAATGTCCCTTTCATGCCTCCACAGGGGGGGGGGGCCGAAAAAGTCTGAAAAAATTTTTCCGTTCTATTTTAACGTAGTGTTAATGAAAAAAATTCCTGCGGATTTTTCCCAGACCCCCCTGGTGACGGTTTTGCCCAGCTTGCTCCAGAATGACTCATATAATTTTCCGCAGGAATAAAAATCGGCTCGTTTATTTGTGTATGTGGGTGTGTGTGTAAGTGTGTGTATTCATGTTTATTTGATCGGTTATTTCATCCATCAATAAATACTTTTTTCGTATGATGAATGATAAAATAATGACTTACCTGTGATCAATTGTCAATGCCATGGATTCCTTGTTGTCTTGATCTCTTGTTGTCTCTGGTGTACTATCTTCTTGATACAAAGGTGGGAGGACCGCATCCACTCTGCTTGCGGTGACATGTGGTATAGAAGTTCGCACCGGTATCCTCAGCAAATTGTTGGTGCGCCGTCAGTGGATCCGCAGCAAACTGTTTGTGCGCCGTCAGCAGAACAACGCGGTGTGTTGTTCTGCTGAGCCATCTCAGTACTTGCACGCGTGAACGAGTGTAAGTGCTACTATTGCATGGACGCTCGAACGCCACAACTGACAAATTCCGCACTACTGCAGCTGCTTATATAGAGTAACAGTGGTGTGGAACTGTGCAGATGTGGATAAGTTTTGACACAGCTTTCATGTAGCTGAACAACTGTGTCTCGCTTGTGTATTGAACAGCACCTACCGTTTACGTTTGCGCAGCACAATCTGGGAACCTTCCCCGTGTTTAGAGTCAAGACGAAACTCTGGGACTCGACTGAATACCTATTATGTCGGTATTGAGTAAGTGTGTGTGTGTGAGTGGGGTGGATGGATGGGGGTGTGTGGTGGGTCTGTGTGTCTGTACGTTTGTGTAGACGCGTATGAACACCAATTTAAACTATTGTGGGTGGGTGTATGGTTGCGCAAGGGTGTGCGTGTGTGTGTGTGTGTGTGTATGTATGCGTGGTTGAGTGTGATCGAAAATGAAATCAGGTCATAACTGTTACGGATCTCTAACTCACCCTGGTTGGCACAATGGAAATATAATTATAGGAGAGTTTCTATTCTAGAACGAAAATCGCTAAAATCTTACCAGGCAATTCCCCGTGGGCGCTCTTGAGTCGGGCGATCGAGAAAAAATTTCGTATTGCAGGGATGCAAAATTCCTTACTGTCTATCATTTTTCTAAAATTGTTATACTTTATTCAAAATTCAACTGTACGTCAGCTTGACGTGACTTACCTTGCCATTGGCCTCAGAATTTTTTCAAATTCTATCAATATTGTGTCAAGAATTTCGTATTCATATCAAACAATCAAAAGATTTTGGTTTGATTCATTAATTTATTACAATTTTGATTATAAGAATATTTCACGGTGAATAAACGCTAACATAGGGTTTGCAAAAGAGAGAAGAATATAAAATGAGAGGATTTACGAAATTCACAAATAAGGTCAGCAAAGTACTCTCACTTTCTAAGAGAAAATTCTTCATCATATAATGATATCATATTATATGTGTTTTTTGGCTCTCATTGGGGATAGGCATTTGGGTGGATCAAAAAAAAAATCAAAACAAGCATAGATGCGAATTGCATCTGATCACTTTTTATTAAGAAATTCATCACTCAAAACGGTGCATTTTTAAACATGTGGCCGAGCATTTATTATGATCATGAATGAATTCTTTTGATGATATATAAAAAGAAAGTCACTGATTTGAAAATACTCAAGCTGTTATATTACGAAAAATCATTACTAGAATTTCTACTGATTCATCGACACTTGTGAATGTACGGAGAAAAATAACGACCATTAACTTAAAGAGATTAACCCTCATCTGAAAAACGAATGTCACTTCAAAAGAATTTGAGACGACTGAAATCGTCAAATAATTATTAGCGATCGCCGCTTGAAAATAGCAAGAAGAAGTCGCACGGTCGACCTTCGAACCAAAAGGGTTAACGCGACGCAGTAGAGAATTCATCCGTCTGCAAAAAACTTGTATATACGTATATGTCACAAAACTCTCCCACTGGCGCAGCAATTCCGATTCTAAGAAAACTATTAATGGGGCATGTATTAGAGTGAGAGGCCCGCGCGCCGCACACAGGGAATTTTACTCGCGCGCGCGGGGTGCATTCGCACTCGACCTTCTATAAAATAAAACTTGGGATAATCCTTAAGTGATGCGGCAGCAAGGCTCTACGTGAGTGACATTACGATTAGATCGCCATCAGCACACGAGTCAAGCGTCTCCTCCGAAAATCTAGTCGGGGGTATTTTCACCGCTAACATGAGAAGATGAGAAGATCAATCACAGGCATTTCTAATTACATTAGCACAAGGGCCATGACTCGAAAACGCTTGCTTTCCTCGTCGATCAAAGATCTCGGAGAAACGTGGTAGTTTGATCAAGGCAGGAAAAGAGGGATGAGATATTGGGCACCCGAATGCTACGATTTACCGGCGCGCCTAGCTCCAGGCATCAGTGTGCTTCCTTTCGTTGCAGCCTCCTCTGATCGATAAAGGTGACAGGGATATGGTAACCCGGGAACGGAAAGGCAATTTATTTTATCATAATGCTAAATGGATCACGACTTACGTCGGCTGCTGGTGGCAAAAATTGTTGCGTAGGGCGCCAGGGTTGCAGCTCAGGGAAGACGTGAATCTTGCAAGATGCTGGGTGAGTAGCCGACGGCGATGCGCAGCTCCAAAACCGGCAAAGTGGTTGAAGCCAACTTCTTCGACTTGAGAGTCGGACCCTGGAGAGCTTCCAGGAGTTGATCCTTGGATGGGTATCGACACGAATGCCGCTCCGCTGCAACTTTCCCGAGCACATAACCTCGGTTTCCGCGAATTAACCTTCTCTCCCCCCACTCTGGGTCGCTCGACCAATCAGCGTCGAGGTCAAAGAAAAGCTTCGAATTTTCAAATTTCCACCTGTCTAGTGGTGGGCTAAAACTACTAAGAATAGTGATTTCCCCTCATATTGTAGTTGAAAACGAGATATTGAATTAACTTACTTGGAATAATATACATATTCACAGGTTATTTATAGTTGATTACACTAATGATTGAAACATAATATAATACGAGTACTGGGGCAGTAGCCCGGGAGGCGAGCAGGGTTCCGTAGCACCTTGGAGGTCGCCGGGTAAGACTTGGTGATTCCGATGTATTTTGACCCACTGAATCCGATTTTCGATGGTGCAAAGTCGCCCGAGTGGTCAAAAATTGTTATTAACAAATTTCTATAAACAAATGAAAAAGTTGATGAATTGGCAGGACAAATTTTTTTTCGAGTTTTTCTGGTAATTTTGCGTCGAAAAGGTTTCCTGACATTTTTCATGAAAATGCGTCGTTTCCCCGCAAAAAATTCCGAGAGTTAGAAAAAAGTCGATTTTTGCAATTTTCAAATTAGTGCTGCTCGGTCGCAAAATGGAATTTTTCAACGCATCATGGCTGGAATGACTCTTGGAAGCTTCTTAAATCAGTAGGGATGATGAATCTGGTGGAGAATGACTTACCATGTGTGCAACGTGAGCGAGAACGACCGCATGTTTCCTAAACATTTTTCCATAACTCACTCAACATTGATCCATAGGGGCATGTCTTTGCTCTGGTATTTGAAGGTTGCCCGGGTAAAACTTAGTGATGCCGATGTATTTTGACCCGGAATGAGATGCAGTGCGTCATACTTAGAAATCGTTCAACAACTTCTCGAGCATTTCTCGTTGTTACATATGTCGGACGTTATCAGTGTAGAGTAGATGATGGGAAAGTGTATCGGAAACATGGGGTCGTTCGCGCTCAAGTTGCACCCAAGGTAAGCAATTCTCCGCCAGATCTATCGCCCCTACGGATCAGAGAGGCTATAAAGAGTAATTTAAGCCATGGTGCGTTGGGAAATTTTAATTTGCAACCGAGCAGTAACAATCTGAAAACTTTAAAAATCGACTTTTTTCAAACTTCGGTAATTTTTTGCGGGAAAACTACGCATTTTCATGAAAAATGTCAGGAGACCTTTTCGACTCAGAATCACCGAAAAAATATTACAAAGATTTTTTCCCGCCAATTTATCAACTTTTTTATTTGTTTATAAGAATTGAATAACAATTTATACACCTCTCGGGCGATTTTGCAGCATCAAAAACCAGTTTTAGCGGGTTAAAATACTTGGGAATCACCAAGTTTCACCCGGGCAACCTTCAAATACCAGAGCAAAGATATGCCCCTGTGGATCAGTGTTCAGTAAATTATGGAAAAATGTATAGGAAACAAGGGGTCGTTCTCGCTCACGTTGCACACATGATGAGCCATTCTTCGCCAGATTCATCATCCCTACTGATTTGAGAAGCTTCTAAGAGTCATTCAAGCCATGGTGCGTTGAAAAATTTCAATTTGCGACCGAGCAACAACAATCCGAAAATTGCAGAGATCGACTTTTTCCTAACTTTGGGATTTTTTGCGGGAAAACTACGCATTTTTATGGAAAATGTCAAGAGACCTTTTCGACGCAAAATTACCGAAAAAACTTGAAGAAAAATTTTCCTGCCAATTTATCAACTTTTTCATTTGTTCACAAAAATTTGTTAATACAAATTTTTTGACCACTCGGGCGACTTTGCACCATCGAGAATCGGATTCAGCGGGTCAAAATACATCGGAAACACCAAGTTTTTTCCGGCGACCTCCAAAATGCTACGGAACCCTGCTCGGCTCCCGGACCACATGTATTTTTCAAAGCGGCGCAACGCTGCGCACGCTAATGTAGCAGCCAAGCATGCTATACCGGCACTCAAAATGGCCCCCGCCGGGCCCTTGGAACAGGTTGTTTACACGGCTTCCTGGTGCTCGCGCTCCGTCGTGGAGTATTGTTTGAGTGTCCCGGGTGTGTCAGTGTGTGCTGTGTCCCCTTACGAACCTGCAGCATCGTTGCCGAGGCGTGACACTCTGCGGGACGCATACCATCAGCCTGCCAAGAGTGTCTGCTCGGGCGAGCAAAATCCATCTGTTTATACCGTGAGTAATTTTTTAATTGATAATTTCAATCATCAATTATAGATCGTAGCACCTGCGCTAGGTCTTTTTCTTTAACATGAGTACCCCAGGAAAACTGGAAAAGCCGTACTCACCATGTACTCTGTGTTACAACAGGGCACTGTCTTACCATGCATTAGCATAGGCTGCATGTAAACAAAGGTTAATTTTTTCATCAGTTCCATTAATTTGGGACTGAGTGCTTAACTTTTTCTGCTTAAATGATATAAGAGATGTACTCTTTCTAATGACCTAACTCTCATGTCGCTAGTTTAATTATATCTAAAGATTTTCCTGGTTGCAGGTATTGTGGAAACTAAAAAACGAAGCTTGGACTACAGGACGAACTTGGTCTGGTGGTGTTTAGAGGTGGGGTGATGAACTTCACTATTTCTACCTGTCTCCAGCAATGATGTAAGGCCTCTTCTATACCTATTTAGTGATATTTTATTTTAAACTAGCCATATTCACTACCTGGGACCTCCACTTGGAGTAATCTTGGCCTCGGTTTTAAGAGAGGGTCTCTCTCGGATTTGATCATTATGAATGAAATAGTTAACCAAAATGATTCTAATTGAATTTGTGCTTCTTCTAGGTCTACTTGGATACTCGAGGAACACCAGTGGGGTAATTCTACATGTGGAGACCACCTCCAGGGGTGTACCGTGAGAATCCGTCGTGGGGCAACCAACTTCAAAGTTCAAGGTAAGACTTTTTCTTGAACTAATATCACTTGAGTTCAATAATCAATGATAATAATGAGGATGATTTCCCTTTCTAGGAAAATATAATCTAATCCACCCTTTTTTTACAGATTATTGTCTGTGCCAATTTTGTGGCAAAGACTGAAATGAAAATGAGAATCCTAATTCTTTTGATTTTTACAGGACTCGGAAAACAAAACTTGGAAATCTTGGCCATTGGACTTGTTAAGTGAATCAATAATGAATTGGAATGAGAAAGGGAATATTCCCAGAATAACAACGGCTGGCCTTCGTCGAGAGGAAACACTGATTCAACGGAGTGTGTGAGTTTTTATCTCACACAGCCAAGGTATTTTGCCAATTTACTAATTCTGTCATATTTTGCATGAATGGATAAATTGAATATTATCTTTCTCAAAGAAACTAATTCTATATTCTCCTTTCAGGAAGTGGACATCACAATAATATAATCATGTAAAATAGTTAAATTGACATAAATAAGAGTATTAAATCTTACGTCCCTTTCTCGTTTAAAATTGAAAATTAACTTCCAAAAATTATTAACAAAACTGAACCGTTGCAGTATGTGCTAATCTCTATTTCACAATAATTCCACAAGATGGTGCCTTGATCGCTCTCATGTGAATTCAAAACTTGAAAACTGCAAGATACACGTATAACAGAAATCTATGAAAGAATCTCTAATAAATTTCGGAAAATCGAATGCCACGAATGAAGTGAAGCCGAGCAAGCGTTAGCGGGCAAGGCGTTACCGCTAGTAGTACATTATGCAGCGTGTGCTGGAAACTGCGTGTTTTCCGCGGCGAGTGCTCCCGACGTCCAGCACGAGTTCCGTCGAAAAAAATAAGGGGCTGCTTACAAGGAAGTAGCCGTGGCCAATGCCGGCTAATACGGCTAGTTTCGCGGCAAATGAACGCTGCTGCGAGTGACCCACCACAGGTGCAAGTGGACTGAAGTAGTCAAAAGTGGCTTAGCTGAGATTTGAAAGAGTAGCATTTGTGGAGCCATGTTCTACCCCGGACTCCTTTACCGCCGCTGGAAATTACGTCTGGCTACAGTAGAGCTTGTGTTCCGGACCCAACAAGCGACCAACAGTAGTCAAATAGTTGCTCGAAGTAGCTGCGAGTGGTCCGTACAGGGTGAGAGAGTAGCGCTGTCCTGCGCTCGGTTCCAATACCAGCTAATATCGGCTACTTCCAACTACTCTCAACCTGTAGGAACAACTCATGGCTCCTTCGAACCACTATTTCACTACTGTTGGTCGCATTATTTTGTTTTGTTTTCCCCTCAAACAATATTAAACGCAACTAAACAAAATGTTTTTCTCCCATCTTCCATCATTTTTCGAGTGCACCTCATTTGCACACATCTATCATTGTTTGAAGGTGGAAACTATGTCGGTCGCCTGAACGTCACACCCCATTGGATACGTATCATTATTTTAGTACTCAATTAGTACTCAAACAATGGTATGATACTCGCGTGATCCATTTTGCAGCTTCGCCGCGCCTGAGCGGTCGAATAACGGATATTCCCATGTATTCAAATGAGGACCTCGTATTACAATTATTATAATGAGTACTCTTCTTCGTAAGGATGAGTTGTCTTCGGCGTCAAAAAAGTGCACAGGGGGGAGGGGGATTCTAACAGTTTATAAGGCTTCCCAATGGTCTCTGTTACAAGGTGAAGGGACTCCCCACCTACTGAAGTGTACGTTCTTGTAAACTTTTAATTTTTGTAAGCCTCGCATTACTCATGAGACGGATGTATGACAGGCGATTTTAACATGTTGGAGTAAAAATCAGATTACACATGGTTCCAGCTACAATGAGGGACACATTTTGTTGTCTCATCCAAAGATAGTACATTTCGATACAAGGGTGGAAAAACTTTTTTTCACGTCCGAGTGATGTGTTTGCGGCTTGAGACGTGGTCGAAGGTCGGAATGATCACGATGATAGAAAAAATTAGGTTTCACATCCGTGTATCGAGCTGTGTTTTTCGAAAAACTGTCCGAGGGAGTGGAAAATCAGTGGGGGGAAGAGAAAGACACTTTTCCGCACACCGTGTCGAAAAATTTTTTTTGGGTCCGAGTGATGAATTTCCGGTCTGAGCCGTACGCAAAGGTCGGAATCAACACGAGGATGCGGTAAATAGGCTTTATCCGTGTATCGAACCAAACTCCTTGATACACTGTGAGTCAAAGTCGGCAAAATATGCGCAACGAACACAACTACGCACATTATAACAAACAAATATTATTAGCTTGTTCAAAGTTTCTGTAAAAACTCGCTCTTAGAGATATTTTTGACAACTTTTTCTTCTGAAGACATTCATTTTCCAACTTCATTGAACAGCGAAAAAAGTACTTTAGAGTCCATCCTTATGGAATTGGAGTCATTCATTTGGGAAGTAGAGATTGCGGGCTTCAAAATGACCCCCGGCAGGTTTCTGTAGGTGCTATCGAAGCAAAGATGTTAGGATGCTGACAACCTTTCTGGGGGGAAGCGGACACACCCACCCCGTTTTACGGTACTATAACGAGAGATTCGAAGTTACTCATACTGCAACCCTGCTGAATGAATCTGCAGTTTTGCACTGCGAAAACTCCGTAGAGTTTAGGACCAAATAGTTATATGGGTTGGCATGCATCTAGAATTAATCGTAGTGAATATTAATTTTAGAAGCGTATGCATGCAGAATACTAATCTAGATAATAATGTATTTTGGTAAACCTGGTGTTGGGCTTATAATACAGTTCAATTTTGGCGCGCTATTTTCTTGACCGAAATAATGCGTGATGAGTAGTGTGATAGTCAAGTTGGTGAAATGGCTAATAACGATGCGCGAATGATGAATGAAAGAGCATGGAAAGAGTGTAGTGCGCAAACGGCGAAGGATGGAGCCGCCGAACTCGCTTGTGGGGGAGAATCTGGGTTCCATGATGACGAACGCCAGAGAGCGACGACACTGAGTTCGGAGAGTTCAACGAGAGGTCCACGGGAAAAACAATCGGCAGCAGCAGCAGCTGGGTAGAGGCCACACCAGTGTTCAATCGAGGGAGACCGGAAGCCCAAATTCTGCGCCACGCGGCTTGCACCTTCGGGATTACGTCAAATTATCCGATTCCCTGGATACAAAGGAGATAGGAACACGGCAAGTACCTACAAATGCGTTGATGCGCCGTTTCACATAGGATCCGGACCCGCATTTGTGAGGATGAACTTGAAATCTAGTTGATGCACTAGGGGACACAGCCCCTAGACCCTAGATTTCTACTCGCGAACTCGCGAAACTAACCCTCATCATTTCAAACCATAACCCGGTGGGCTAGAGAGAGAAACGGGCACCTACCCCATGGCCAACAAGGTGCCCGAACTGCCCAAGTAAAATCAGACCACTGGGGAAATGACGAGTTCTTTCTTTCGTCCCGTTTTGGATATTTTCGAGTTATGCTCATAAAATCAATTGCGAAACGTACTAACTTACAAAATAAATTCATTTAGTCACTTTCTTTGGAATGTTCCAGTTATCCACATGATTTTCTTTTCTTTTGGTCGAAATAAAAGTAGAACAGTTCGAAAAATCCCATTTAATATGGTTAGAGCTAGAAATGGTTGAAGAGATGGCAGAAAATAATCCTCTTATTTGAAAATGCCAGGTCAGCTTAGAATGGTAACATATTACACAACCAAATATCGTCATAAGTGGGACATTTCATTTTTCAGAAACTTATTCATGGAGATCTTGAATGAGGAGAATGAATATCTGGAAAGAAATATGTATATATATATATATCTAGATGTGCCGATGAAATTTTAAGTTTACTTTGGTTGGTGATTAATTCGAATAAATTGCCATAAAAGGCGAATTTTTGAGTTGATAGATAATTTTGTTCAATCCCAAATCCTCGATCCTCACTGAACAATACAATAAATCAAGTAGATCTAATCATCTTCAGTAGCAGACTAAGTAGCCTTAAGTTTTATAAAATGGTGCTCGCGGTATACAAATCTGATTCGTCAATATTTGAATGCGTTTAGAGCGAGTCGTTCAGTTTCATGTTTCGTAAAAGTTCCAAGTCGAGGTTGGCAAGTTCGTTTGAAAACTGGCATCAAAATCAGCACGCGTGCTTTTGAATGAGGGTAAATTCAATATAAACTTTTATTTGACTCGACCTTGTAGTTCAGCATGAGTTTTTTTTGACTCGATGTACGCACCCAACCTAAATGATCCGGCTCTGAACGAGAGAGAAGCAGCAAGCCATTCACCTGGTCCGTCGTTGGATGAAATCCCTCGAGAGCTGCAGACCTCGAGGCGATTTTCTTATAGTACGTAATAGAGTAGGTGATACTAACACGCACGAAGACCGGCATTGCACTTTTTGCCGGTCATATTATGCACGAATAAGCACGTTGCAATACCTCATTGCTGCAATAACCAAATCATTTTGCTGGTTTGACAATCTAGTCTTGGCCATACAGCAATACTGCGTAACAATACGGTCGTATTGTTCAGACGGCAATACTTTATTCTCAGTGAGTTACAAGATCCACATAATAGCCATACGTTTGTATTGTATGGTGATATAAGAAACGGGTTTTATTGAAGGCCAAATTCAACATCCTGACGAGAACTCACCCGGATGGCATCGCAATACATCTAAGAAGGGCTATACACTAGAGTGTCCTTTATTCCCCAAGTTCCCCCGATCACCCATGCCCCACAACCTAATCATTTGGTGAGAAATTGCGAGAAAAAATCTTCGAGGACCTAGTTGAAGTTTGAGTGCTGCTCCACCGAAAGCGTTTTTTATTTGGAATGTACCCTTCTAAATGAAAATTTGAGTCAATGATTCGCTTTACCGCGCATGCATTCCCTCTACGTCCTCAATAGTGTTTTCAACCGCTAGCAGGTGCAATTACCCTCGAAATGACTACCTGGAACATTCAATTTGGTACAGTAGAACCGGAAATTGGCCACTCATTCGCATATCATCCATCTGAAGAACATAAAGTGACTGAAAACGACCGTTCTTTGTTTTGTCGGTTTTTTGAGTTCAGTCAAAAGTCCTTAAGATTAGAGGTAAAACTGAACACGGATTCATTTTCTACGTTCAAAAATACATCAAAAACTCATATTCACATCTTCGAAATAGACCAACTCAAAATTCGCATCTTGTGGATTCTTGGAGGAAAACCCTGTTCTACGGATTTGGTACCTTGAATTTTCTAAGTTTCTAAAACAGCCATAACTCTAGTTCTTCTCCCTCGAATTGGCTTCAGCAGGGGGTCACTTTGAAGGAAATTGTGCTGGCTATCAATTGGAAATGCTTTCAGGGTTATAGAAGCACGCACCTGTGCAAGAAATGTTGATTACTGAATCAAAAATTTGTTTTAAGGCCATAATTCAGACTTAAGCGCTTCAGGTGGAATAGCACTTGAACATCACCTAGGTCGACGAACATTTTTTTATCGCAATATCTCCACAAATGATTAGGTTGTGGTGGGTGGCACGGGGGATCGGAGTAACTTGTAGAAAATAACGGACACCCTACTGTACATTCGTCAGGGCAAACACCTCGATGAACTTAACTAAACAAAAATATTTTTGTTTCGTTTCGTGGAATGACATTTTGTTTAACGTTCAGTTTCGTTTACCCTCAACATAATCATACAGCGTTCTGTTTGGTTTCGTTTATCGCAACATGATCATGAATGATTTTGTTTATGTCTTGTTTTTGAGAAACAATACAAAATATATTCATCAGGGAATAGTTTTGTTGAATTCCGTTCATTCACGAAATAAAACAAGATCATTGAGTTTTGTTTATCCCGTGAATAAACAAAACTAAACGGAACATAAATTCTCAGAAACAATATCCAACGAAACTGAATTACAATGATTTTGTTTAGTTTCGTTTATCAAAAGGAAGACGAATTCGGGTTTTGTTTAGTTTTGTTTTTCTTCAACTTAATCAAAGACAATTTCGTTTTGTTTTGTTTTTGCTAAATTGAACGAAACAAAATCGAAAATCGCGTTTTGTTTCGTTTCGATAAAAATCCTGCTTCCAAGATTTTCAGAATGAAAAGTGGATTAGAGAGAAGAATTCGGAAAAAATCTTCTCGAATGTTTCACTCCACTCCATTCTTCATCCTGAGAATCTGCACTGTAACGGATTCGGCTTCGACCATCTTCTCCCCCTTGCCGCCAGCTTTCTATTGTGGGTCACGCTTCTTCTTCCTTGATCATCCTTCCCACGCAAAGGATTCTCTCACGAGGGGGACTCACGAAGTGTGGGTCACCAAAGCTCACCAGACTTTTTCTACAGTCTTGTACCACCTAGAATATGAGGAATCCAGAGTAACTCCGTCAAATGAGCCCTCTGTCCGAAGTTACAGCCTATGCCATAAGCATGGCCCATATAGGCCCATGTAAAAATGTGATCTATATAGATATACTCATGAAGCTAACATTATAACTTGTAGCTCTGAACAGGGAGCCCATTTGACGGAGTTACTTTGGGTTCTTCATATTCTAGATAGTACGAGACTGTGAAAAAAGTTTGGTGAGATTTGGTGACCCGCACTTCGTGGGTCCCCCTTGTTAGTCGCTCATTGTCCGTGCGTGTGTCTGTGCGTTATTTCTATCCGTGCACCCTATCTCCTGAACCCTTCCATCGATCTTTCTGAAATTCATATGAGTATTACATGACCACCCAAAGATGTGCTGAAAGGATTTACAGATCGATCCATGAGCCAGTTCTCGATTTGTGCCACTAATTAAGAAAAACGTATCGAAATTTTTCAAAGAATCTACTACTTTATACATGATTATTTTCGTTCACAATCTTCATATCGAATTTTCGTTCACCTAAACAAACATTTTTCCTCTGTCTTCTGGCACTTGATTGATGTCGATTCTTCATTTCGATATTTTATCATAGTTTGAATCATAAATTTTGCATCAGTTACTAAAGAATCACTGTATATTCCTTTCTCATTCATCATATCGAAATTCCATATCAATCAATCGATTTATCATAGCAAATGAAATACTTCACTGGGTCCCTCCAAATCATTTCAGGGAGTCTTTTTATAAGATATTTCCAGGGGACGGGAATAGACTTTTGAAAGATTGGACATTTTCTCGTTTTACTACGCATGAATCGGAAACTGTTCCGTGGATCGATCTGCAGATCCTCAGCACATCGTGAGTGGTCATGTAGAACTCGTATAAAGGGAGTAGGCAGTTAAGGAAGGTGAAGTGGACCTTGTTCGGTATCTCCCCGCAAGTATTTCCTCCCACTTTCTAACACCAAACTATGAGGGAAGCGAAGAATCATAGGTCCCAAAGTCGCCTTTATTTTGTGTGGCACTTTGAAAACTCTCTTAAAAACGCTAACAACCGGCGAATCTCCTATGCGCTAGCATTCTGACTTATCTCAACGAAACGCTCTGAATATTCTTTCGTATATCCTTCGAACTATAGCGATCGATGAAGAAGTATTCTTGTAGGGACAACTTTTGATGTAGGCCCCTGAAAAAAATTCCTGAAAATTACAAATCGATTTTTGTAGTCAACGTTCGGGCGAACGTTGGGAATTTATCTCAACGTGTTAACCAGGTCATTTCGCATCGGATACAGGTGTTTTCGTCTATTCCCGAATCGCGGAAGCCGGTCAAACACGTCAAAAACCACTTTTGAAGCAAATTCTGAATCAGTAATTCGCATCTCCGGGGCATACGCGTTGATCTACTCCCTCGAGACTATTTTTAATCGAGAGCTTGTGTGATTTCCTCACAAAATGACCACTCGAGGAAGTCAATTTGATGTACAATGGATTAAATTTAAAAACGACACATGAAAAATAGTGATGTCTCGGATCGGTTTCTCGTGGTTCTAATTCGATTCTGTGGTCCAAAATATTAAGTTTCCATCCACCAGGATCACCCAAAAAATTTCGGAGCCGCCTGCGAAGCTATTTCTGTTTCGCTTTTTGATTCCACCGGAGCATCGAAATCATGATCTTCTTTCACTAATTTAGATATATCTCAAGTTTGGCTCAAGATAATGCTGCGTAGTTCGCACCATTCGGAGGATCTTGGAAGAACCTATCGAAAATGATCTTGAAGATTTTCGTTTGGCTATTCCAGGCTCTAATCAGGCAAAATCCGGAAAAATCAGGCCAACTTGATAATCTCAAGAAGCAATAAAGATATTTTTCCTCATGCAAAATTGCCCGATCTTTGCGATAAAACTAGTCCGAAGTTGTTTTTTTACTGTTTTATGCGTTTTTAGGTCAATTTTCTGATTTTTAATTCTGTGGAAAATCAAAAACAGAGATGTCTGCGCATGCAGGCGGTTGGCCAAATTTCGAAGTAGTTCCAATCGAAAGCTGAGGAAATTTCCTTCAAGATAATCTCTTGCGGAACCTCATTCGGTCGACTGGAACTGAAGATACACGATTCTTTAGACATGAAGATTATCAACGCCACTAACAGCATGGATGCAAGAGAAGGTCTCAAGGCTTTGGTTCCGGATAGATAGATCATCTCGCTCTGGTCATCGTTCTTTTTCGATCAATCTGCAGGAGCTATTGACTGGGAAAATCAAATTGACTTTTGCGACAAGTTATTTTCAAGGAAATTTCCTCAGCTTCCGATTGCAACTACTTCAAAATTCGTTCATTCACGCGCATACGCAGAAATCTCTGTTTTCTGATTTGCCAGAGGATGAAAATCAGAAAATTGACCAAAAAACGCATGAAACAGTGAAAAAACAACTTGTGACTAGTTTTATCGCAAAGATCGGACAATTCTTCATGAGAAATCAAGTAGGGAAAGAGAGCGGGGGGAAATAACTAGGTCAAACCTTTTTCTCACTTTTCCCCATAAGAAAAGCATTGCGTGCGGATCCTGACAAAATGCATTGCGAGGATAGGCAAACTGCACTCTCATGCGTCTTTCACTCATCCGCGCTCGGCAGTCCTCTCAATTCTTTTTTTTTCACTCCCGCCCATAAGAATAGCATTGCGCGCGGGATCCTGACGAATACATTGCGAGGATAGGCAACTGCTCTTCTTTATTTTTTTACTCATCCGTGCTCGGCAGCCCTATCCCGGCATAACGGATCGCAGGCTCAGTTGAACCGTACACATATATCAACATTCGATCATCCAAATAATATTTGAGAAATATCGGGCTTATATTTTTGAGAGATGAGAAGCACAGCCTTTCACTCTTCCAGCTACACTCCTGTCTCTCCTTCGCGCTGACTATACTTCAGTCCTCTCTCTCTCTCTCTCTCTCTCTCTCTCTCTTATACCTGGCCTTCGCTCAAAATATCATTTCCTGCGAGCAGCGGTCAAGCCCGTTGCTCTCTACCCGAGCCAGCTATTCATCGATTCTTCGCTCAAAATGTATTCTCACTTCGCAGAGAACTTTTTGAATAATTTCTACAAACACCGGTCGAGCAACTTCTCTCGATCCGTTGTTTCTGCATCACCACCTTTTTTTGCACGTGTACCTTTGCTTACCTCTTGAAAAAGAACTCTTCCCCCACCCCGACCCAGACATTCCAAATTTTGAGTCAATTATATTTAACGATGGGAGGAATATTCTGTATCTTCGAGCAAAAATACGAATGTTTCGTATGCTCGACTTTAGTATACAACTTTTTCGTGAGTGAAGTTAACGTGTTTCCGCAGCAGTACCAGATCTTCCCATATTTTTGAAAAAATGTACCAACAAAATCAGCACCAACTCTGTGAGTAACAAAAAATCGATCTTTCCTATCTTCTATTGTCACATTATATCAACTATCTACATCTCTCTTCATCTCTCTCTCTCTCTTTCTCTCTCTCTTTCTCTTTCTCTTTTTTTTTAAGGTGGTTGTAGGGCGAATACGCTGCGACGTACAAAGGAGAGGCACCGGTCAGCCAAACACGGCTGGCCAGCTCCTCCCCAACAGTCCCGGGCTGGAATCCGCATCGATACGGCCATCCGAACCGGGTAAACCCTCTCTTCCTTCTCCGTTGGCGCCGGCCATTGGACAAGGGAGAGATCCACCAACTTACCAATCCGGCCCCGGCACCGCGTGAGCATTACTTGAGGGCCTGTATTTGTTGTTTGCTTGAGAAAAATGTCTAACAACGGTACAGAAGCCACCCCTGACCCCAGCCTCGATGAAGTGGATCATATCAATATCGCGGATCAGTTCCAATTTGACCCCAGTATGTAACAATATAGCCTCGAAGCTATAGCCGGGTAGCGTGTAAAAGAAGGCAGGGTTGAGTTTGTAACTTTTCATACAGCTGTGTCGAAAATTTTGGAATACATCTGCTAGTAGCAAAATGTCTGTTTTCATGTAAAGTTTTGCGTACTCGAAAAGATTCTTAATCTCAAACAAGGACAAGATTTGCTGGACATGTGAATAGTTTTTCTCAGATATCGAACTATCCGTCAAAATGTTATGAAATTTGTCCTTACTCGGTATATTTTGCTCTTCCAATCTTCCTAGGCCATCCACAAAGTCGTAGGGGAAGAATCCTTTGATTGTGAGTAGGCTGAATATATCAGCTTGTGACAGCCCCGTTTTACTGGATATCCTCTCAATTTGATCTCTGAATTCAGAAAAAAGGATGGTTTTCTCGTCCGCTGGCAAGAGAGCTGATGATTTGTCCAGACTCCCACTCAAAAATTTGATCGAATCTATGAATCTCAGACTGATTCTGGATTGGGCTATATTTTTTGTAAATGATATGTAGGTATCCATATTCTGCGGAATCACACTCACTCCGACCTTGAAAGAGATTGCGATGTGTGTAATCAAAAAATGTCCGTCATATCTGTAAGATGAGAGTTTATATCATTAATTATCCCCACATAAATTTCAACATTTGAATTTGATTATTACTATGACACTACTATTACCTGGAAATATTGTAGTAAACGACCGGAATGAAATACTGCTTACGGTATCCCAAATCGCAATGACTGTGCGCAGCAGCTCGGAGAAGCCCAGAAAAATGGTCATGATCACGTGTCTCAATGTCACTTTCGGTGAAAATGTCACCACAAATATGACAATTTGTGGCTCATTGGAATGCGTCCTCATCTTCAGCGCTCACATATAGAGGTAGCGGATTCTGGAGTTCCTGTTTGGGGGGATGAAGAGCATAAATTATTGAAATGAATGCACGTGAAACAGAGAGCTGTACCCATACTCACACTTTCAACTTGACGAGCAATCTTCTCCAGTTCTAGTGCAAATTGATGCACGCAGTCAGTCCCTCGGAATGAGCCATATCTACACTTGTCCGGATCGTATTTGTGGTGGAGATAAAATCCTACCATAAACGGTACGTGGCGCTGATAAGCGTTGGAACCAAGCTTCGAATATTTCAATTTGTTCATATGAGCGGCTTGAAAGTTTTCGAAATATCCAGCGTCGACGTGTTCCAAGTAACACTCAAAATCAGAAAACAAAATGTATGGAAGCTCTTGTTTTCCATAATGAAATACAAATTGAAGTGAGTGTTCTTTGGGAAAAGCTGTTATGCATTTATCAGAGTTTTTTAGACAGATTCAGCGATGTCGATTGAGTTTCTCAATGGAGTGAAAAAATGTAGGCTCTTTCTGCATACATGAACTTTCGATTTCTTACTAGAGACACTGCGAACTATCAAACGGGATAGATCTTCTATGTAACAGTGATGATCTTCATAGAGTAATAATTCGATGTGGTTTGGCTCCTCATTATTGCTTATATAAAGCGGGTAAAACGAATCATCAGATGGATCAACTCCATAGACATTGATCGATATTTTATCTCTATTCAATTTTTCAAATTTTGATATCGATTTGAGCGGCTTGGGAAATTCGATATTGGAAATCTTAAAGTGATAACGATAGTGTGGGTATGCCTCTTGATTGTGACGTAAATGCTTTGGCAAAGGATACGTCCCCGCCATAATGGGCCAAATAAAGCATGCGTTGTCATTGCTTAAAACGCTGACCGTCGCATTTTTCTTTTCAATCCATCTAGGGAATGGGGAAACTCTCGACGAAGCTTGAATAGGATTGGATTTTATCACGGTGATATTCAGATTTAAGATCTCGTCAAGAGCTAAGCCACTACCCTTCCCTTCAAACTCAGAGATTTGTGTAATTAGTGTGAGAACGGAGTCGCGATACCAATCTTTCAATTTGCTCGAATGAAGGATCAATTTGTACTGTGTTTGAAAGTGCTTTATCAGTGACAAATCGTCGGATAATTTGAAATGAGCACTAAGTATAAGGTTCACTTTCACTGTATTTTACTGCTTAAGAATGGGACTGATGAATGTTAACACTTTTGCTCTAGCATCCTCAAGGAATGAGTCGAGATCTTCGTAGCTAATTTTTGCAATCAAACCTGTTCTGGTGCAATTCAAAAAAGCACTCTGACCTCCGAAGAATATCAATTTTTCTATATTTGAACCTGGTTGCCTCGTTAATAGATAATTTATGATATTTTTCTTGGAGCGACAACCATCGAGTATAGTTTCATATCGCGCTTTAATACCGGTTCTCAATTTTTTTTCTACGATGAAATCGGATGAAGATAGAATGCTCGAGACTCTATCATTTTTACACAACGCAGGGAAAATCAGAGATGTATTCGTATGCAATTCAAAAATGGATGTTCAATCGACATTCGTTGAGTAACTCAACGTATCTCCGTAGCTCGTGTTGGCTATGTCTCCGCGATGTAAATTCTGGCGCAAAAAGTATGTTGGTAATGCGCTGAGCAAGTTTGGAAAATTCTTGAAAGAGTCTAGGAATGTGTCTCACGTGCCTCCCTTACCGATATCTTTTGAAAGCCTGACATTTCTCCAATAGAATAGAATACTCGATGCTCAAGGAGATAAATACATCTGCTATGACACAAGACTCACCAGGACGTGTATACTTGCTCAAAGGGGTACACTGACTGCTGGTAATCCTCATTGGAAGCTGTTTCTTATACAACAGCAACAATAATAAGTTTGCGAAACATTGCAAACATACGATTGTTGGGAAGAGGTCATGAGAGAGAGAGAGAGGGAGACCATCTCAAATAGGAGCAAAACGCTTTTTACTCGGTTCAGTGAAAATTGTGAGAGCATTCGCATTAGATGCGGCTCTCCAATCGTATATGCACAATGTGAGTTGCTCTGGATAATCTTGTCCATCACGCAAAGAGGAAGTTCAATACGTTTTCTTCAGAAATGGAGAAAATAAAACTTGACAGCGATGTGATGATGAACATACAGGTTTCGCGCTCGAATGAATTAAATAATTGAATAATTGAACCAACAATTCTTCTCACTGCGGGTGCGCAGAATGAGGGACTGTTATATCCTAAGACTTTGGGAGGGAGAAATTATAAATAATGCGAGCCCCTCTTTTTTAAAAGGTCTGAAACGATCTGAAAGGATGAGCCTTCCAGTCAGTCAATCAGTTGTTGTTGTGCCACAGGTGTGATGGCTCTATTCCATCAACTGAATAACTATAGAGTAAATCTTTTCAATACTAAAGAATTTTGCGAGTTACCGCTCAATAAAAGTTTTAGAGTTCTCGGTGTTAGGAGTATAGCAACGAGATACGGGCCAGCAGTTGTGTTCGAACTAGAGGACGTTCAGTCAGAGGATAAATTTGACGTTTATGCTCCGAAAGCATTTACAAGTGCTTTCCACAAAAATTCAAGACATAATCTTGACCAAATCAATCCAACGGGAAGAGAATACAGATATCTAGCATCTGTAGAGCAAGGTGGTAGACGAAAAGTGCAATTGTACGAGTCGTGGGAAGAAGCAAATTAGAGAGAATAAAGGCTACACGCCGCCGCTGCAGAGACCGGGCGAGCCGGTGGCAGGAGGAGCACCACCACCACCACCACCTTCGCAACAACCACGACCCCCTACACCAGTTCCGCAAGGACCGCGTGGTGAAGGTTCCGACCGAAATCGGAGATCAACAACCCCTTCACCACCCCCACCATATGAGGTAGCGACCCATGAAAGAAGAGCGGATCCGGATGAAGGAGCAGAGCCCTCGACCCCTAGACGCTGGTGACGAGAATGAAGCTACATCATCGACGAGCGATAACGATAACGACGGGAATGATTATGAGTATGAATTAATCATCGTTGTGGATGACGATGAGACGCCAGCGCCGGTGCAAGTTGCATTAATTACTCCCACAACGTGCGATGAAGATCACATCCCCCCGTGTCCGGGGTCTATCCCAATTTGGCGAGTACTTAGGGACATGCCAAACGTTGTACTTGATGATTCGTACAATGTTGAATGGAGTGATAGTGAATTAGATGAACTTTAGAAGATGCAAGATCTGCTAAAAGCTATATCAGAGACAGTGCTACAGGATCCGAATGATGAACGATTAGCTATCTTCAATATCATGGAACAAACAGGGGCAACAGCAGAGGTAGATCCACCTCCACCACCACAAGCGAACATAGGTGTGAATGAGGACCGACAGCTGTCAGCATCGTCCTCATCGACAATCAATTAGCTTGAAGCTTATGAATGGATGATCGAGGGGGACAATGATCTGCCGCACAATGGAGAAGAAACGAGTAGTAAGTGGATCAAGAATAGCAGCAGAATAGTTCCAATGTGAGTAGCCCACCTTTCTAATTATACAAGCGTATTCAAAAGGAAAAAAAATTTAAGACATTGACTAAAATTCTCTCTACCATGTTTCAGAGGACGAGAGTTTTCCCTGTACATGGAAGCAGATAGTATACGAGGGAAAGAGATAATTCCCAGTGATATGACGGAGAGGATAACATTAAACAAGATGGAATGGGGTGAAATGTGCGCGATTCATGAACAACGAATCAGTCGGCAAATAGCAAGGTCGAGGATAGATAAAGTGCGAGGTGCGACAGAGACAACAGAGTATCGCGGAATCACACTGAATTGTAGAAAAATAGACTTCAAGATGATTATAATGATGAGCAATATGGAGGGTAAAGTTTGAGCATTAAGTCAAAGTAGCTTCGAGAAACCGTTAATCAATGAGTATTTGGTTGATTCAGAATTTGATAGATATTTAGTGAAAAAATGGCGGGAAAAGGAATCGATTGGTTCGTGGAGATCTTAACAGAGGCTTGACTGAAGAAACTGATCAAATTAAATCGACCAATGTGTATACAAGATTGGTTGATAAAAAATAATCATCTAGATATGAAAAATAGTGCTGAGTGTGATATGTTAGTCATCAATATGCCTAAAATACTCAAGAGCGTGGTCATGAATGTTAAAGCTCATAAGTTGGATAGATATAACGAGAAGAAAGAACGTATGCTGAGTGCTACCCAGGCAAGAAAAGCTGCAATGTAAAGCTTTGTTACTTGTTAAAATTGTAAGAGTGGGAATATGCTATTATTGTATAGCATGTGTCGATAAAAATCTAAAAAAATTATAATCGACACTAAAAAAATGAATGGGTGTGGGGATGAAAATATTGTCTTGATTCAATTCAGATCCCTCCCCAAAATTGTTTCAGGAAGAAAAATATGAAGTACTTACTCCATTTGGGGTTCTGGTCGAAAAAACGAAAAACTCTCACTGGTCAATCCGGGGGGGGGGGGGGTCAAAATTCACCATTCGTCTTGAATATGTAATGTAGAGTCGAACAGGTTTCTCCATCCAGTTTGAATAATATGTCATCAGATTAGTGCGGGCGATCCATTCTGATTAGCTATTTTCACGAAACCACACTGGTACAAATTTTCACTCACGGCATGAGCAATATATAAAAATATGTTCAACTACGATGAGTAGTAATGCACTTTTTTAAAGCACTCACAAGAAACACTTTGTAAAGATGAGATATGGGTGAATACAGAAAAACTAATATCAAAAGAAGGGTGAATAATTTTCAAGTAATTTGAAGAATAATGTCTTGTGTGAGCGACGGTAAACTGCTGTATACTGCTGACGAGAGAACGACTGAAGATGGGCAGCAGCTGGTCTCGATGCTCAAACAACGGGCTTGACCACTGCTCGCAGGGAAGGCATTTCGAACGAAAGCCAGGTATGAGAGAGAGAGAGAGAGAGAGAGAGAGAGAGAACCCGTAGGGGGCTTTGAGTGTGACCTTTGGGCTGCACTTGGAGCTTGAGGGAGCGACGCCCCTCCGGACCCGAGTCCTACACTTACACTTACACACACCACACCCTACATGCACTATACTTACGCTTGCTCAAGCATTACACAGATATACCAACATTATACAGAACACGCATCACACAAACACCACACCCGTGCTGGTCTGGTCCGGGGTCGGCCAGCATGCGATTCCAGGCCCTGGAAAAAAGAAGAAAGAAGATGATGTCCAGCATTGACGGCAAGAATTCCTCAAGTAAAGCGGGGCCCCGTTCGGATCTTGGGGGGGGGGGGGGGAGCAACGATGCAAAGCGCGCTACCAGTGGCACACTTGGTTGGTGGAGTTACGCGTAAAGCTACAAGCGATGGAAATACGCCTCAGGCGAAGATAGTTGGAGAAAAGGACCAACACAAGAGAGGAGTAGACCTCACCCCGAACATCAGGAAGAGAAAGGGTCTGAGTGAGGAAGTAGAGAAGCGAACGCTGAAGCAATCGAAGCTCACATTCTCAAGCCAAAAAGAGAAGAACGCGAAGGTTGCTGCAGAAGCGCAAGCGGCGGCAGACAAGCTGATGGAGATCAACCCCGCGATCAAGATCCAGCTTACGCAAGACAAGAACAAGGAAGACGATACCGCCGATTCCAGTTCGGATTCAGGGGACTCTAACACCACCACGGAATCCCAGAAGTTGGAAGACACCCTGACATCCAAGGACTGTGACCGCGGACTCGAAAAAGGGCAAAAAACACCGGAGGATATGGACATCGATCGGTTCCCCACACCTGAGAAGGCCAGTCAACAAAGAAGTGGAGACAAGGCCCCCGATCTAATGGAAGGATGGAGGGACTTGAAAATGTGCCGAGAACAGATGGAGGAGGAGACTCATCTTCTCCTCGACCACCTGAACTTGATCATAGGGATAGCTGAGTCTGCCTCCAACATCCCAGGAGGAACCCAGGGCGACATGGAAGAGCTCAAGAAGATTGGCCACGCTCTCGTAGGCCTACTTGCGGCAGACAAAGGGAAGAGAGCGGCTTTCGAGACCACACTTTTCGAAGCGGAGAAGACCCTAAAAATGAAGAGGAGTGCGCAGCCTTCTGGGCCAGCCGCGTCGGGTAGCGGCACACAGAGAAGGGGGGCGAATAAACCGGAATCGCGACAAGGGAAACAGCACGATACGAAGAGGACGCGACGCGGACATCCATCGGGAGTCTTCGAAACACCGCGCTCGACATCGACTCCTAATAGGCCCAAGCAGGACGGGCCTTGGCAGGAAGTGGTCTCTAAGAGGAATACGAAGAGGGCAAAGAAGAGCGGTCGATCAAGTGACACCGCTGGGAAGAAGGCAAAAATGAAGCCAAGAAGAGCGAAACCCGACGCCGTTCTCGTCACGGCAAACCAAGGTGGGTTAAGCTACGCAGATATGCTGCGCAAGATAAAGACGGATGACCTTAATGAAGAAGTGGGCTCCAAAGTCACGGGCATCCGCAAGACACAGGAAGGACAAATCCTCATTGAACTGAAGAAGGGCGCCGACGCCGCAGCCATCAAAGCGGCTCTGACACCAGTCGTCGGGCAAGAAGGGGCTGTCCACTGCCTCGCAAATAGCATGACCCTCGAGGTTTTCGGAGTCGACTACGATGTCGACAAAACTAAAGTGCAGCAGGACCTCGCGAAGGCCCTACCAGAATACGAGGATGGAGCCGTAATAGTCAAGAGCCTGCGAAGCGGTTCCCGGGGCACCCAAACAGCGGTTGTGTCCATCCCAGCGAGGCTCGCTCACCGCCTCCTGGACTGGAAAGAACCGAAGGTCGGATGGAGCAGAGTGAGAATCCGCGAGAAGGGTGGCATCCCACGCTGCTATAACTGCCTAGAGTATGGCCACAAGGCCTCAGGCTGCAAAAAAGAGAAGGCAGAGGAACGTCAACCGAAAGTCTGCTTCCAGTGCGGTGAACCAGGACACCTCGCCGCTACCTGTAAAGAGAAACCAAAATGCCTCAGCTGCGTGGCTATCGAAACTAGATCTGACCACAGGTTGGGCTCCAGCAACTGCACAGCCTACCAAAACGCGAGGGCGACATATAGACGCAGGGGGGGGGAGAAATGGCTAACTTCATCCAAGCCAACCTCAGGAGAAGCGGGGACGCTTGTGACCTCCTACACACTGCCGCCAAAGAAGGGAGTATCGATGTTCTGATCATCTCCAAACCGCCTCGGAAGCGCGAACTTTCCCGATCGACATTCGATCACTGGGGGACCGCTGTAATTCAGATCAAGAATCCCGCGATCCGCGAGACTGGACCAGCTGTTAGTGGCCGCGGTTATGCTCGAAAGACCATAGGGGGACCAACTCCAAGGAACCGACATGGAGCGGGGGGCCGCGCGATAGACGGGGGGTAATACTCGCTGATGCCATGAAGGCATTAGGATTAGTGCTCGCGAACGAGACGGGGTTTATCACCTATCACCGGCACGACACTCGGTCCCGGGAGGGAGGTTCGTCATCGGTCCTCGACCTGACGTTCATGAGCCCGTCGCTCATGGGACGTATGACATCGTGGGAAGTTCTGGACACGGAAACACTGAGTGGCCATCGACACATTCGGTTTCGGCTTAGGACTGACGGACAGAGACAGACGACATGCAGACCGCGACCAACGGGGTGGCAGTTACGGAAGCTGGACGAGGGAAAATTCCGGGAATCGATAGTAACAGTCGAAGATCTCCCGATGAACTCCGCCTCGGACGAGGCTATGGCGATGGTAACATCCGCCATCACCAGAGCTTGCGACGCGTCGATGCCTCGCAGGACAACACCATGTTTCTGGAGGAAACCAGAGTACTGGATCACCGATGAGATCAAGGCTCTACGAAGAACGAGCAACAAGAAAAAGAGGACCGCATGACGATCAAGGAAGCTGCAACGACCATCGCTGGCGGAAGATGACAGAGCGTACAAAGAAGCAAAGAAGGCTCTCGTTCTAGCCATCCGGAGGAGCAAAGAGAAGTGCTGGGGTGAACTGTGCGACATGGTTAACGAAGACCCCTGGGGCACGCCATATCGCGTGGTCATGTCAAAGGTCTGACCCACGAGGGGCAACCCGGCACCGACCGATGCAGCAACATTGCGCAACATCATGGAAGACCTCTTCCCAGCAGGAGAACCCAGAGTTACATTTCCTACGGAGAGCGAAGACCCCATCCCGCTCTTCACTATGCAAGCTCTTCATAGCGGCGAAGAGGCTGCCAAACGGCAAGGCCCCTGGCCTGGACGGCATTCCAAACGAGGCTTTGAAACTGGTCTTCAAATACAAGCCAGATTTACTCCTCGACCTCTTCAACATCTGTCTGAGCGCGGGAATTTTCCCGGACAAGTGGAAACGCCAGAAGCTGGTCCTGATACCTAAGGGTCAAGGAGGTCAACGAACTCTCAGCATGCTCGACAACATCGGGAAAATGTACGAGAGGATGGTGCTCAACAGGGTGAAGAAAGCCTACGAAGAAGGCGGTGGGCTATCACCAATGCAGTTCGGGTTCCGGAAGGGACGGAGCACTGTTCACGCGATCGAGGCGATCCAAGAACGGGTTCAAGCGTCGGTAGGGAACCCATACCAAGGAAGTGGAGGATTCTGTGCCATCATTGTGTTGGACATAAAGAACGCATTCAATTGCGCGAGCTGGGAGCGAGTTTATCAATCTCAAGCAGGTAAAGTGCCCCCCTATCTACTAGCCGTCATGAGTGACTACCTGCGGAACAGGACCCTCGTGTACGACGAGGGACAAGAGATTCGGGTACTGTCCGCCGGAATCGGACAGGGATCGGTTTCCGGGCCGTTCAACTGGAACACCCAGTACGACAGCTTACTGTCTATCGGACTGCCAGAAGGAGTGACAATAGTGGCTTTCGCGGACGACGCGGGACTCGTAGTATGGGCTGACAACGAGGAACTCTTGGGTAGACGCGCGAACGAAGCGCTGGCCCGAGTCTACGAGTGGATGATTAGCAAGCTTCTGGAGCTCGCTGTCAAGAAGTGCGAAGCAATCGTCGTCACAAGGCGTAGGAAGTTCGACTTACCCCGGTTTTATATCAACGGGCAAGAGATTCACGGAAAACAGAGCTGAAATACCTCGGTGTATGGCTCGACGACAAGTGGTCGTTCAAGAAGCACATCCAGGAAGCCGCCCAGAAGGCGAGCAGGGTCGGTGCGGCGCTCCAGCGGCTCATGCCGAACATCGGAGGACCCAAGGAAAAGAGGCGCGCACTTCTCAACACCGTCACCACCTCCATCATGCTGTACGGTGCACCCGTGTGAGGGAAGAGAGTAGAGAAGACCATCATCGAGGAGATAATGGGGCCTGTCCATCGAAGAGCGGCCCTCAGGAGTATCCGTGCCTACCGCACCGTGTCAGGAGATGCGGCTTACGTATTGGCGAGTACTCCGCCCATCCACTTGCTCGTCGCGGAGCGAGTGAGGATCTGGGACCGCCAGGAAGTGATCGGAGCCGAACGAGTACTCACTCCGACGATGAAGGAGATCATCCGCGACAACGAGAAGGAAACCACCCTCGAACAGTGGCAAACTGTTTAGGACTTGCCATTCGCGAATGGCAGATGGACGCACCGGTTGATCCGTGACATAGCCAAGTGGGCGGAACGTTCCCACGGAGAGATGGACTACTGGACGACTCAGGCTCTGAGCGATCATGGTTGCTTCGGCTCCTATCTAACCAGGTTCAAGAAGAGGACGACCCCAGCATGTCAGTCATGCGGGGACGACTGGGCTGATGCCGAACATGCCCTGTTCAAGGCCAGCGACACCCGGAGAGAGCGCGCCGAGCTGGATAGATAGCTGGGTGCTCAACTAACACCTGAGAATATCGTCCCATACTTGCTCCGCGACCAGGAGACATGGAATAGAGTCACCGGATACATCAGGCTGGTGATGACCCGCAAGGAGGAGAAAGAGAGGGAAGTGAGGCGCCTCGATGCCGGCGAATTACAGTGAGTCTGCCAATGAAAACAGGAGAGGCCCAAATGATTCCAGGAGGTATATGATGCCCTGAAGAGGGGAGAAAGAAGAAAGAAGAGGGAAGAAAGAAGAAAGAGAGGGAACAATGAAGAATGAAGATAGAAGATGCCGACAAGTGGCCGAAGAGAGAAGATGGAGAAGAGGAACGCTCGCAATCGAGCGCGAGACATGCCGCTCATCCTGAAGTAATGCTCACGCGGTTCCGGGATGAGATGGCAGATGCAGGTGGATCTCCTTCTTGATTGCCCGATGTTCTAGGTATCGGACACCAAGGGGAGAGGGATATTACACGGCCGGGCCCACCTCTCGGTGGGCCCCACCTAAACCCGTGTCCCACCTGGTATGGCCTGCGTGGGCTATGCGTAGTCCGCGTAAGCTGAACCAGCCCGGTGTCTGGGGACGGATCCGAAGGATCTTGAGTCGGATTTTGCCTTCTAACCACCTTAAAAGAAAAAAAAAGAGAGAGAGAAAGAGAGAGAGAGAGGACTGAAGTATAGTCAGCGCGAAGGAGAGAGAGGAGTGTAGCTGAAAGAGTGAAAGGCTGTGCTTCTCATCTCTTAAAAATATAAGCCCGATATTTCTCAAATATTATTTGGATGATCGAATGTTAGATATATGTGTGCGGTCCAACTAAGCCTGCGATCCGTTATGGCGGGATAGGACTGCCTAGCACGGATGAGTGAAAAAGTAAAGAAGAGCAGTTGCCTATCCTCGCAATGTATTCGTCAGGATCCCGCGCGCAATGCTATTCTTATGGGCGGGAGTGAAAAAGAAAGAATCGAGAGGACTGCCGAGCGCGGATGTGTGAAAGACGCATAAGAGTGCAGTTTGCCTATCCTCGCAATGCATTTTGTCAGGATCCGCGCGCAATGCTATTCTTATGGGGAAAAGGTTTGACCTAGTTTGTTTCCCCCGCTCTCTTTCCCTACTAGATCATATTTTTGAGAAGTTGAAAGAACTTGTTCCTTGAGATTATCAGGTTAACCTGATTTTCCCTGATTAGAGCCTCAAATAGCTAAACGGAAATCTTCAAGGTCATTCTCGATAGGTTTTTTCAAGATCTTTCTAATGGTGCAAACCACGCAGCATTATCTCGGGCCGAACTCGAGATATATCCAATCTTGTAGAAAGAGATCATGATTTTGATGATCCGGTGGAATCAAATAGCGAAACAAAAACAGCTCCGCAGGCGTCTCCGAAAATTTTTTGGGACCTCTTAGTGAGTGAAAACTTAATATCTTGGGGCACAGGATCGAATTAAAACCACAGGAATCCGATCCGAGATATCACTATTTCCTATGTTTCGTTTTTCAATGTAATCCATCGTAGTTGAACCCGAGATCTAGCTGCTTCAAGAAATCAGAAAATCCAAGGTATCAAATCTGTGAACACGTGACTCCTTCAGTAGCCCTAAAAAATGCAGATTCCGAGTTGGAGTGTTTTACAGGCGTGAACATGTGTTTCTCATATACTTCTCGACGTAGAAACCGAATCCGTGTTCAGTGTTGTCCCCAACCTCCGAGACTTTTTGGTACGCTCTAAAAACTGACCCCAGAGTGGAGGCTCGTTCTCAACCTTTTCACACACATCTGAGATGCATTATCAGTGCATAGATAGGTTTGAATTGGGTCTGTATTGGATTGAACCATGTTTCCTCTCTTATCTTGATTTGGATCTGAGCTGGAAACAATACCGGTGGTTTGGAAGCTCGGGAAAGCGTCGGGAGCGAGATATTCACTATTCGATGGAGTTTTTCAAAATGAAATCAGAGAACGAGATCAGTCCCTTCTGCAAAGAGCTCACTTCAAATTCGTCTTAGAACCTCAAAACCACCGGCATTGTTCGAGCTCAAACCCAAGTCAAGATAAGAGAGAAAACATGGTCCAATCCAATACAAACCCGATTCAACCCTACCTATGCACTGATAGTGCATCTCAGATGTGTGTGAAAAGGCTGAGAACGACCCTCCACTCTCGGGTCAGTTTTTTGAGCGTACCAAAAAAGCTCGGAGGTTGGGGACAACACTGACAATGGGTTCGGTTTCTACGTCGAAAAATTCATGAGAAACACGTGTTCACGCCTGTAAAACACTCCAACTCGGAATTTGCATCTTTGAGGGCCACTGGAAGAGCCACGGTTTTACGGATTGGATACCTTGGATTCTCTGATTTCTTGAACCAGCTAGATCTCGGGTTTTACTGCATCAAATTGACTCTCTCAAGTGGTCATTTTGAAGGATATCACACAAGCTCTTGATTAAGAATATTCTCGAGAGTGTAAATGAATGCGCATGCCCAGGAGATGTGAACTACTGATTCAGAATTTGCTTCAAAAGTGGTTTTTGATGTGTTTAGCCGGCTTCCATAATTCGGGAATAGACGAAAACACCTGTATCCGATGCGAAATGAATTGGTGAACATGTTGAGATGGTTTCCCAACGTTCACCCGAACGTTGACTATAAAAATCGATTTGTAATATTCAGGAAATTTTCCAGAGGCCTACATCAAAAGTTGTCCCTACAAGAATATTTCCTTGTTGATCGAAAAAGTTGTCCCTACAAGAATATTTCCTTATCGATCGATATAGTTTGAAGTATATACAAAAAAATATTCAGAGCGTTTCGTTGGAATGCGTCAGAATGCCAGCGCATAGAAGATACACTGTTTCTAGCGTTTTTGAGAGAATTTCCATGGTATCACTCAAAACGGAGGCAACATTGGGACTTACAGATCTTTGTTTCCCTCGTAGTTTGGTGTTGGAAAGTGGGGAGAAATACTTCCAGGGAGATACCAAACAAGGTACACTTCACCCTCCTTAACCACCTAGTCCCTTTCAGGAAGATTTATGGAGGAATTCAGGAGAACGCGTGCGCCAAAAAAACAACGCACACGGAGAGAGTAGAACTCAGTATGATCGGCGCGTACTCTTTCTTGCCTTGTACGCAGGAAAAAAAGAGGGCCCTCTCTATATCTGCTCCTGTGACAATGAATTAGCCGGACAACGCGATCAAGTCTTGGCTACCTGGATTTTTACCGGCGGCGAAGAATTGTTCGAGAGACAAGACGAAATCGCCTGCGTTCGGCTAATCTCATCCTCTCCCGTATTATCATGCGACTTTCGGCATCATCATACACATGTGTGTCGATCTTCATGATCCCGTCAGGGTCCATACAGCGAGCTGTTGCAATCGTGGACACTGCATGTTTTCCAGTATTAGCCCAATAAAGTTCTCTCGGAATCATTTCAATATTATAATCACTCATTCACAAGTAACTGGACTACAGTATACGATCGCAGAATTCTGGGCTGAAAATATACTCCTTGAAACTCCAGGGAAGTCTGAAGATAATCGCTAAAAAATTTCCTATCAGTACTATGTTCAGAAAGTCCGAGAAGACTATTTTTGGATTCTTTCGAAACCCTCGTGCGTCATATAGGGGACATAGTCGATTCATTTAGGGTCATTTTCAAGCCTCATTCCGCAAGATCATAGCTTCGACTAGACTCTACCCTCTTGATGCACTTCGGCGCATTTTCTTCGTCAAGACTAGTACTTTTGAGAAAGGGATAGTTTGAAATCCGCGTTGTTTCAAGGTCGAAAATAGGTTAGCGACTTTGGTCAATTTAGCTCAAAGTTTGCCAATTTCGACGAAACTACTCAACTTCTATCAGCTGTAACTCCTATTATGTAAAGTCCGATAATCAATTCCCACCAGTCATCCAACTGTAGGTTTTTTCAAGACCTTCAAAATAATTACTAAGGCTAGATCACTCTGAAAACGACCCGAAATCGCTACAATCTGCTCTCATGAAATAGCTCCTAGAAGTTGCTAGGTTCAACTATTGATGTGGGACTATTCTCTTCTCAAAAGTACCGGTCTTGACGAAGGAAATGTGCTCGTGCGGGTAAAAAAAAGTTGAGTCTAGTCGAAGCTATGATTTTTGTGAAATAGGCTGAAAAAGGGCGTGAAATGGATCATGAATGGGTTCTACACGACACAGGGGATTTCGAAAGAATTCGGATAAGATTAATTTGTATCATTCAAACATGATACCGATGAGGTAATTCTTCTTGGGATCTTTCCCAGACCCCCCTGGGGTTGGTTCCTACCGAATTCCACGATCGTTTACGAGTAGTTCCACGCGAAAGTGACTTACGGAAGAGGTTTCTCGCCACCGGACCCAAAAAATTTTTCGCGACCCCATAGGTGGTGGAAAGTTCATATTTTGTACCATAGGATTGAATAGAAATGTGAACCAAAAGATCTGAGAAATGACCCTTTTTCGTAGGTCGCTTTTGCGTGGAACTACTCATACTGTAGTTCAGTTACTTGTAAATGAGTTATCATACTTCCGCGATGATTCCGAAAAAACTCTATTGGGCACACACTGAAAAATATGCAGTGTCCACGATTGCAACAGCTCGCTATATAGACCCGCATAGGATCATGCAGATCGATACACGTATGTGCGATAATGCCGATCGCCTCACAATTATACGAGAGAAGACAAGATAAGCCGAACGCAGGCGATTTCGTCTTGTCTCTCGAACAATCCTTTGCCACCAGGAAAAAATCCGGGCAGTCAAGACTTGATCGCGTTGTCCGGCTAAATCATTGTCGCAAAAGCGAATATAGTGGCGCCCCTATCTTTCTTCTGCGTACAAGGCAAGAAAGAGGACGCGCCAATTATACCCGGATTTGTTCTCTCCGTGCACTCACGCGAAAACATCAACCACCTGTCAAAATGATCATTCTCTCCCACCACTGGTTAACTTTAACAAAAAGAGTTACCTACAATCGAAAGATATCGGCAAGACGAATACATTTTGGACATTCGGATCCCTCCTTTCAAGACTTTTACAATGACGAATGGTTTGAAGTAGTATAGTTGTCATTGTCCGCTATGAGAGAGCATCCTGCTAATTTCTCTCAGCAAGGTATTTAGTTGCGATCTAGACTCGAATTTTGAAAGAACGAGATGGAACCGAGTCGGCTATTTGAGATAGCTGTGCCGACTCGTCCCAGACAACTTCCTTTAAGCAGAGCCGACATCGAAACTGAGATATCGAAAAGTCCACTCGGGTGTATTCGTGGTCAGGAGTCCGCTCATAATTCATCTTTTGGGCAACTTTTTGGCAACTCAAGAGGAATCTACCATGACATGAACGGCATCTAAAAAAAGACTCTTCGACGGAGAAATGTCCGTCGGGCTCAAGATTGCACTCTCCATGCACTAGTTTCGCTGTCTAGGCGATCAGGCACGAATGGCCGCCGATCCTATCCCCCTATTTGGGTAGAGCAGCCTTTATTCTCATAACAAATATTTAGGATACCAAATACACATGCCATCTTGAGACTCTCAGGATAATTCCCTCTCGCTACACTCAGAAGAAACTAATCCCTAGACCACCCAACAGCGCATCCACGCACTCCCTGGGGTGTGATATCTTCATGTAAGTGTCAGGTCTATGACATGCTCTACTTCTAGGTCTGATGATCCTAAGGAAGAGTACGATGAACCGAGAGAGAACATCACTTCAAAGAAGTTGAGATTGGAGTCAGCATTGGGAGATATCGAGTATATTCACTTTCAATGTAGCCAGCCCATGTCATTTTGCCATCTCAATTGATCCTATCCCACATTGTTCACAGTTTGGATGCAATCAAGAGTAGGATTAAAGTTCATCGCATTAATACAATAGAGTCTTGTACTCATGAAGTTGCTGTGCCGCCTGATCAAGATTTCACGCCATTGGAATATGTCAACGCGAAATCAGCCAAGACATATAAATTTGTTCTCGACCCATTCCAAAATGAAGCAATCTCCTGTATTGAGAATAATCAATCAGTCCTGGTCTCTGCCCATACTTCAGCAGGGAAAACTGTGGTTGCAGAGTAAGTAAACTATCTCGACTTTCGCAGCTCCCCCATGTGAAATAATGGGTCTCGTAGATTATTTGAGATATTTCACGTAACCAATGGTTACGATTGAAACAGCGATGAGTCAGTATCTGAGTCGAATTCTTCATAGAGAGAAAACTCCTATGTTGATCTTCTGGGTTGACTGTGTGACTTCCAGTTGGTCATCCCAAGCTCTAGAAAGGTCCGGTATGCATCGGCTCACGGTAGCTTATGCCAGTGTGATGACCTGCACCTTCCCATCGCTAGCTCTATTTTCAAGTCACTAACTACATAGGCTCTCGGGATTCAGGAAATGGGGAAATAGGAAGGGGCTCGTTTAATGAAGCTATTGGATGAATCCATATCTGATTCATCGCTTGGCCATATTTGGTTTGGTAAAGATGTATCTGATGGATAAGCTCTGATGAGCTCGTTCACTTGAAACTTTTTTTCAGATGTGCAGACTAGTCTCAATGCGGGGAGCAGGGTGACAAGCGAGTGGACCCATGCGTTGATGCCAAGCTTCACTGCACTCTATCAATACTGCATGATGGGCACAGCATATGTGAGAATCCACAGAACTGTTGAGATTCACCGCACAGCGCGCTTTTCCTGAACCTTCAGAATACTATCAAAACGTTGAATTTCATTCGGATAGCTCCCAGGGTCTGTGAATGGAGGGTACCCTATTTGTCAGGTTGTCGCAGGAATCTGTCGATTCATAGTGTGGTCCGCAACCCTCATTTCTGAGATGTGGGTGAATCTCAGAATTTAGGTGATTTTGATGTTTTGACTCGAAAAACGTTCTGACTACCGACCATTGAGTCATTTCGTGTTCCTCATTGGAAGGTTTCGAGAATCTTTCCATAGTTGATGGTATTTGAGACTTTTCGAGCTCGTAGTTTGCTCGAGATGAACGCAGAAGCATGTACCGTTCGCGTGGATTGCCCAATTCGTATGTTTTCAGGTATGAATCAGGTATCAATTCGTATGAATCAGGTGAGCTTATACTGGAAGCTAAAAAAAGAAAAAAAAACATACACGTACATATGTAGTATAATGCTTTTGATCATCACAATGTCGTTGTAGGTCGTACTATGATAACAGGCACAATCAGGAACACAAATAGTCATCTTTTTGGCGATTTCCTCAGTATATATATGAGAGTTTCCACGGAACTTTTAACTTTTGTGTTACTGCAGTGTTCCAAGAGTATTTTGAACTATTCGGAGTGCGCAGGAGTGGCATCTTATAGTATTTGGCATCATTCAATATGGACTACATTCTTTTTTGTTGAAACGCATCCTGATTTGTCAATAGCAGACCGCAAAGGATGATTTTTGGGTAGTTTACAAACGTACCAACGCGATTTTTTGAATTGATAAGGCTGTAACTAAAATACCTATGCCTCAACTACTTCGGTGGAATGATATATCCATCTACTAATCTCATATTTTGAGAAAATCTTTGATTCAGAGGTGTGCGCTGATTTGGCTATGATATTAACTCTCATTCATCGATGTAACTGAGTTTTGTGGGAAAACTTTTTCTGGCTATTGTTTACGAAATTGATGAAATACCTTGTGCAAAACGGAAAATTTAGCAATGAGTTTTCGAAGTTAAAAAGAAGACGAATCGAATCCCGTTTGGTTTGTGAGTGTGCGTTGATCCGGACAAATTTTATAAAGCTTCAAAGCTCATAAAGTTATCGCACCACTGGCTCTCAAAACGGTCATTTTTTGATGGCATACTCAGGAAACGTAAAGCACAGGATTGGAATGTTGTGCTCTTTTCTCTTCATCGCAAAAGGGATATAACCGCACTGTTTTGAGTTGCAATTGTCGATCGGTATTTCTGTGAGAAGCTGAGGAGAAATATTTGAATCCGGATGGTAAGCTAAATAAGCCGCTAAATGTGATGGTATCGCGATTTTCTTGATTTTTACATAGTATACGGCTGAAAAATGAACAAAATAACACCACAGTGTATTCTAGAAATTGAAATGAGACTCATAGCTCTTGACTCGATTTTGGAAATTTACATCGAATTTCGGAGAAATCAATGATGAAATTCATCTTAAAGTCAAGTCAGGCAAAATATAATCCGTATCGATCGTCTAGACAATGTTTTGAATCGAATTTGTTCGATTGAAGTTGATTCACGAATGTTTCAAGTGTGAAATTCCTTACAATTCGTTCTGAACCAGATACCTCGGCTTGGAAGAGAGTGGCACCACTTTTTTCACATGTTTTCGAGGCATAAGAATCACATGAAACCCATTTTAAACGTGTGCGATGAGAAAATTTCTTTTTTATTTTAGAGGGTCAATAGTTAAATGTTCCATGGAAACCCTCATATACATTTATGACCTTTCTGTCTCACTAGAAGCACCGTTTTTTCATCGTCTTGACATCGGCAGCACCGTTAGTTTCTTCTCGTTCCCTGGAATTACTAGCATCTTCAAATATGCCTTTGTACCACGCTTGTTGTTTGGCTTTGGGGCAGTCTTTCGCTCTCTCCGTTTTTGAGTCCAGCCTTTTTACAATGGCTGGCCGAGAATCCCATCCATTTAATGCAGGCATGTTGAAGTGTATGTAGAGATATGATATTTCAGTTGCCAATAACAAACTCGATCGCTTTGGAGTTTTAAGAATGTTATTGCAACTGATCAATCTCTCTACGTCAGCGCTGTGGGGTTTCATCGCTATTCTCCTTGCGAGTATTTTCGAAATTACTGGATAGTTCTGTTCTCTCAAAAGATATTCCAGCATCTCTTGGAGAGATAAGGATGATATTTCGATTTTCAAATTTGAATTACAAATTTCTGAGAATTCTAAATTCAAAGAGGTGAGATCCAAATCTGCCGCAACAATCCGATGAACCTCAGACAGATTAGTATCCCTTTGAAATTTGGAGAAAGGCTTCAGAACATCAACAAGGATAGCATTCTGTTCGAATCGACTTTCGAGGAAATCGGTGAGTGATAACACTACTTCAGTTTTCATAGCTTCCACATCTCTTTTTTCAGATACGTAAAGATTACGATCTCCCCGTCTAGGCTTATGACTCAAAACTATCGATCGGAGTTTTATTACTCTATCTTCTCCGGTCACTAGTTCTTTATTCAAACAAGAAACCCAGCCATCAAGCAGTGATGCCGTTATCAAAGTTTCGAGTTTCTTAAATACTTGTGCGACATGATCAAATACGCCCAATATATGAATCCTATCACTCTGAATATTCTTTTGAAACCTTGAAAAAAACCTCCAAAAGATCACCAAAGAATGCCATCAGATTCAAATTGTGCACATCGGACAAAACTTCATAGAATCCTTTGGCTTCTCTTCCCGCAGATGTCTCAAAATATTTCATGCAAGTATACCACGACTTGAGAACTGCATCAAGTGAGTTATACGTGAACTCAGTCCACCTCATCTCAAACATTTTAGGAAGAGACACTGGAATTGAGCCGAGCTTTTTTGCTGTATTCTTCAATTCTTGCGTTTTCATTACACTTCTATGAAAATACGTTGACATCCCTGATAAATCGTCGATTAATCTTTTCACTTCTGGAACAGTTTTGCAAGTCCCTTTCCATGCTAATTCTGAATGATGAGCAACACACCTAATTTTCATCATAGGGGGCGACTCGATGTCTGGAGCTCCGTTATCAGATTTCTCAAATTTATCTTCATATATTTCCCAAAGACCTCTCTTTCCCCCGGTATTAGCTGATGTTCCGTCAGTAACAAGTGACGATACGCTCTTCAAAATAGGTTCACTCTGCGAACCCAGAGTATTTCCACAGCCCTCTTCAATGGCCCCCAATAACCCAGTAGCTCCTCGTTCTTTTGGCTGAGCAAGACCGATGAAATTCAGCTTTTCCTCCCCTTTAGAAGTGACCGTCTTGGCCATACTATAGTAGGTTCGATCTATTGAGCCATCAGACCTCAACGAAACTCCTAATGAGGATGTTATTCCGTCTTGCAACGACGTTGATCGCATTCGACAATTATTCGAATTATTCGCAGTAGTTCATTGCAACTGGTTGGCGTGACATATTGGAAATTCAATTTCAAATTTTCCTTTGGATGTTCGTGAAAATCGAAGTTTGCTGCGAATTGCCCAGAGGTGACTCTGGTTGCGAAATCATTGGAAGAAAAACTTAAGTAGTATAAGCATGTATGAATAATTCACCAATGTGATTGGCGAGCACGTTCTTTGATTCACTGATTTCGCGTTCAATCAGAGTTTGGCGAAGTATTTCTCCGGGATCGAGCCTACTGTGTTCGAGAGCTTTGTAACACTCTTTATGCATTTGACTCGCTAAATGGTTCGAGATCGTCGACTCTCGCACTCTACTTCCGCTAGACGAAGTGATTGGCGGATCCTCCTTGTTATTACAATGTAATGACACAATTTTCGGAAACTTCATACATGTCTTACACCTCACGTAGCGCCCATGATTTTGGTGAAAATAGTAGAGACACTTCCTATCTACCTGCTGTGGAACAACTGCCTTCTTTTATGCACTTGTCTTTTTCGTTCTGCTGTTCTACGTAGGCTAGACTCCGAGCTTTCCTCTGCATCAAGCTGCGACTCGTCCAGGCACTCATTCTCGATATTGTCACAAATATCGCTTTCTATCACGACACTCAAAGAAACAGACGTAGAATTGCATGCCTCGCTGGACTTTTCAGCAGAAGCTGCAAAGAAATGCACATTGTTCATCATTGATGCCATACGATGACAATTATAATACAGGTTACTGAAAGGGCCTTTATTGACATTGATGATATCATAAAAACGTGCAAATCCGAGATCGCGACGTCTGCTCCAAGGTTATATGTGCCGGTGAAAAATGCATCGTTGCGTTGAAACGAGTAGTCAACGAATGATGAGTTGATCTACTCACCATTTTGTAACCACTTCTCCATTCTGGTCCAGTTACGGAGTTAAATTTAACTTGAATTGAATTAATCGCAAGCCGTCTATAATTCCAAATCGGTAACCTGTAGACTTCAGCTGGCTGAGTAAACACCGTTGATTTTGCGAGTCATGGTAGACGATGACGGAGCGATTAGTGTTGGTAGTGCTGCCGCGCAGGCTGCGCACTCTATCGTCAATTCGAAGCGCGCGAGTTTCAAATTCTGATATTCATGCATAGATTGACTCACAGAACTTTCATCTGATTGTAACGAATCTCTGGAACCTTCCAAAAATCACAGTTTAAGTAGTTAAGACCACTGCCCAAAATAAGATTCAGAGCTGCCCATTTTGGGATTAGAACTGCCCATTTGACTACAACTGCCGATTAGAATAAGCTCTGGCATTCCTAAATCATGGAAGGCATCCGCGACAGCTGAAGAGTCTCAGGAATGAAGTCGATCAGGGAAAACAGATAGAGAGGTTAGACCCACAAGGATGGACCGATAGGTTGAAAAGATTGGACATGCTGAGGACTAGTCGTGGAAAAAGATGGATAAGAGTAAACCAAAGCAGGCGATAATTCACAATAAGGAGGGGAGACGAGTTCAATTTCAAGTGGGTGATTTGGTGGGGAGGAAAACTCACTTCTCGTTGAGAGGGATCGATGAATTCAACGCGGAACTTGCTCCTAAGTTTTTTTTTATTAACGCATTTTCAACCTTTTTCCGAGATCATTCCGCGGGACCTCCAGTTTGAGGTGGTTTCCGAACCACCGAAGCCACCGAAAAATACTTATAAAAATTCACATTGGTGCCGGGCGAGATTCGAACCCCAGCCTTCCACATCGGAGGCCAAGACCTTATCCACGTGGCCACCGTGGGTTCTCCTTGCTCCCAAGTTTGAGGGTCCTTTCACAATAAAGCAGGTCAAGTCACCGATAGTATATGTCCTCGAGAGAGTCTTGGTTGGGACGATACCGGAGCTACATGTGTCAAACCTAAAGAGATGCTCCCCCCCCCCCGTACATGCATGAGAAGATAAAAGGAGGTAGAGGTGGTGGAACCCGGTCGTTGTGCTGTCCAGGTCCTAGGGAAGTATGAAGTCAAAACAATAGAGTAATGAATGTAAATTGAAATCAGATACTATCATTGCAGATGTATACGGAGCCAATTTCTCTCCGGAGAGACTAGACTTCTTCGCATAGTTGATGCCCTAGAGCAGGAGACGCTGTGGCAGAAGCGCGAGGATGCTCGATGTTTGGAGCGACAGTGAAAAACTGGCGAGGGGTCTCGTGCTTTACAGGCAGTATATTCGATTCGGGGTTCCTCCGAGGATGTGGGTGAGGGAGCCAGTGAGTAGCCCGGATTGGTGGAGGCTTTGTTGCTGGCGGAGGGGCTGGATCTGACGTCGGAGTAAGCACTTCAATTGGATGAAGAGATGCTCGCTCCGCCACCAGATTTTTCGATGAGGCCACTTCAAGCCATCCCCGGCCGGTTGAGGAGGAGTGGCAGGGGGCACCATCGCGAGGCGTGCTGCCGAAGATCCCGGAACGCCGAGATAGCGGGACCGATGGACAAAGCGCAGCGGTTCCGTCGAACGAGGCGTTCGAGCCTGGGCCGATGCAACGCGAATTGGAGTCTTTGGTGAGGGAGGGGAAGCGTTTGATGAATCAGGTGAAGCCGACAAACTGGTCGCTTCAACCTGTGTATAGTACGTACACTCATCGTGCACCACCGTCGCGGCGGGGAGTACTGGAGCCGAGGGGGGGGGGTGGTCACGCTACCGGGTCAATACTGGTCAGCCCCGTCACCGCTACGATCCGAACCGTCATTTCGGAGTAGACGATTATGAGAGTGGTGTGGCACGCCCGGAGATTCGGGACAAGTCACCTCCACCGGAGCCGGGCAATGTGTCGAGACGGGTTGCAGAGGAGTGAGTGCTGATGTCACTTGAGGTTCCCGAGAGAAGTCCTCGTTCGAAAGCCAACAAAGAGGCTAGGCTGGATCGATCAGAGGGGCGAGGATGCACCCCAAGGCGAACATCTCTGGACCGCCAATTAAGGCGGGATCACACCCCACCAGAGCAAATCCAAGGGGTCCCCCAACCGGAAGCGCAATCAACATTGTCGGGGAACAGCAATCTTCACTGGGAGAGGGAATTCAGGGGAAGAGATATGAGGAGCGGTTGCTGGAAAGAGCCAGTTGGAGGAAGAAGAGGGGGCGCCGCCATGGCCGACGGACAAGAACAGTGGAGCATCAAAAATTGCCTCGCAGGCCAGATGAGGATCGGACAGAACCAGCATCAATGGAGGAACAGAGGCGAGAGGGTCCCGCGCAGCGGTGGTGGAGGGACAGGGAATAGAATAGAATAGTATCTCATTTTGTCCACGGGATATCAATCCATGTGGCCCAAAAAGCAATCATACACACCAATACATAAATATAATACGAGTTTCAAGAGAGAAAATGAGATTAGTGGAAATGACATAAGTCATACATGTTAACAAATTTGCAAGTGAAGTGGAGAAAAACATGAATGTGCAAACGTCTACATCAGCGATATGGAAATGCTCGCACTGATAAGGAAGATACTCGCTTCTGCTACGCTTGTTTACATCGGATCTCTCAGTATCTCGCTTTTGCTTTAATTCGTTTATTCAGTTGTATTATTTAAGAAGAATAACGAGTGAGTGCTCTTATTGAGCTGTATTTGCTCAAAATCCACTATAAAGTTTGATTGTGTGAGATTGGATTGCTCTCTTATTTGTGGATTTGGGCACTTAACCTCACTTCTGAATATGTCTGATAATTGCCCGTACGGCAATCATCAGACTGTAATAAAGTGGTTGTTCACACTGAAAAGGCTGTCAGATGTCCTGGATGTAATTCAGGCTATCATGAAAGTTGCTCTTCTACAGATAGAGCTGGCAAAACAGAAAATGGATCATTTAGGGAGTGTTGTGGTAAACCATCATCCAGATCAACATCTCCTGTTGGTATTGAGTCGCTATCACTGGAGCTGGCTCAAAACCACTGGATATTCTTTCCAGTGTTGCAATGCTAGGCTCTGGAACTCTCTCCCGCCCCTCCTGCGCAACTCATCCTCATTGGCATCATTTAAACGTTTATCAAAACTCCATATGCTCAAGCTTGACACCCAAGGCCTCCCAATAATCCCAGAAGTATTAATAGGACGGAAAACAGCTTGGAAATTTGGAATCAAAACAAGAATTTTTTTTGGTAAACTGGAGCTCAAATTTCATGTTTTTGGGGTTTTTTCCGGTGATTTATGTATTAGAAAATTGTGGTCAGTCGTGGTCGGAATTTTTGGAGGTGATGGAAATTATCCACAAGAACCAGCGTGATCCGGTTGTGTGTCTTTGTGTGTGTGTGTGCGTGCGTGCAGGTCATGCATCAGCTGGTGCGTATGGCGTGCTAGGCTTCGAGTTGGACAATCGAAAGGGGTCGTATTTTCGAAGTGGTCTATTCAGCCCCTGTCGAATGGTGTGCTTGTTGCGGGTATATTTGATAATTTTTTTCCTAACTTTTCGGCGCCCAACTCGAAGCCTAGCACGCCATATGCACCAGCTGATGCATGACACGCACGCGCGCGCGCGCACACACACACACTCACACACACACACACACACACACAACCGGATCACGCTGGTTCTTGTGGATAATTTCCATCACCTTCAAAAATTCCGACCACGGCTGACCACAATTTTCTAATACATAAATCATCGGAAAAAAACCAGAAAACATGAAATTTGAGCTCCAGTTTACCAAGAAAAATGCTTCTCTTGATTACAAATTTCCAAGCTGTTTTACCGACTATTCGGCGGCGCGCCGCATGCTGTAGTCGCAGCCATTTCACCGCAAACAGAGTGGATGCGGTTCTCCCACCTTTGTATCAAGAAGATAGTTTACCGGAGACAACAAGGGATCAAGACAACAAGGGATCCATGGCATTGACAATTAATCACAGGTAAGTCCTTATTTTATTATTTATCATATGAAAAAAGTATTCATTGATGGATAAAAAAACCGGTCAAATACACATAAATACATACACCCATTCACACTTAACACACACTTACAACCTTACACACACACGCACACCCACACACCCACACCCACGTACACAAACAAACAAGTAGATTTTATTTCTGCGAAGGATTATATAGTATTTATTTATTCTTATTAAAACAGATGCCGAAGTCGACCCAGGGGAAACAGTTTTGCATCATTGTATTGCATGCATAGAGCTACAATGGTGCGGAACTGGTCAGGTGTCGTTTAAAGATACGCAGCGATGGCATTCCCACAGGTTTAGGAGCGGTGATAAGAAATTATCAAGAGCTTCTTGTTTTTGTGGGAGGATGCCAGAAAAATCGAATACACGTCGAAAAAATGATGAAGCGGAAACAAAAATGGATCAAGACAACGAGGAATCGGTGAGATCAACAAGTAATTACAGGTGAGTTATTATGTCATTATTCATGAAATAGAAAAAGTGATTCTCAATGAATAAAATACCCGATCAAATACACACAAATACACGCGCTCACTGACACTTAACACACAGTTATATACTTACACTCAAACACACATACACACGCGTACCCGCACTCACACCCACACACACAAACGAATAAATAGATTTTATTCCGGCAAAAAATGATGTAAAATTGTTTCTATATTTATTGGAACAGACATCGAACACGACCCAGGGCTCAACAGTTCTGCATCATTGTTACATCATGTATGCAGCTACAATGGTGCACAATTGTTCAGGTGTCGTTTGAGATCAAGCAGTGATGGCGTTTCCGCAGACTCACAAGCTGTGCTAAGGGATTGACAAGATCTTCATGTTCTCGTGGGAGGATACCAGGAACACCAACTCCAAGGAACCTTCGAATGAGCCAGGTGAACAAAAAATATTGGGATTATACTCAGGATAATATTTTTTTGGGATCTATACAGTTAGTAGAAACGTTCAGTATTATATTAAACAATATATATTTTTGTATATTTCATTATAATATAGTAAAATCGTATAATATTTAGTTTTATTGAATACGTAAGAATGATGTCAAATTGATCCTCCAAATTACAAATGAAGTCATAAGGGACGGGAAAATTAGCCGTCCCTTCTCTTTTGTGTCATTTCATTTCAAATAAGAAATGGAGCTAACAACAAAGTTCGAGTCCCATTACAAAAATTTGGTAGAATGATAAGAATAAGGGGAGATAATATTGAATTTTCAAAAATTTCAATTTTCTTCAAGAATATCTCCGACAATTTCAAATTGACTGTAGGAAACATTACTCCTTCTTTCCCATCCAAATCAAGATCATGACAATAGGACAGGTTCACTTCAAAATATTCAGATAATTCTGCAAAATTTGAAAAATTCTATCATAGTGAAAAATTTAAATTTCAAGATAACGCGACAAAAACAAACAAAGAATCCAACACTTGACTATCGCCTGCGGAAGGGTACCTCACGAAAGTGCTGAGGTAATGACAAGTATGAGGTGTTCTTATTAAATAACAGACGGATCCCAATATAGAATTCCAGCCCAGTAGAATCCCTACAATCCTGAGTCATTCTACACACATTCTTTGAAGGTTCCCTGTTAGCAATGGCTCATCCATAGGATTGTATATGCTATTGTAAGCTTGAAATTATGGGGTACAAACAGACATACATAGACTGTTTCATAAAATAAATCCCATATTCTATCAGAAATGATTCGAATTTCCTCTCATTCATCATTCCATTAATGTTTCTCACAATTAATTAGAAGTAGCTGGAATAAGTATCTCAATTCAATTTCCAAATATTTTCAGAACAACTCTCTCCAATTCATATAATATGATCATCCACTACATGAACTTTAAGTATATATATCACCCCAATATATATATATACAAAAACACTCAAACACATTCAGAACACACTACATAACTAAATACTCACATATCCTTCACTTTACACATTTACATAGATACACGTTCAGAAGCGTAAAAAACGATACCGGTAGGTAATTTCCGTTTAGGCCCTGAGCACGAGAGTGACTAACTCCACTGTATACGACCGAACACGGAAAGAACCAAATTACAGAATCGTGACCATTCACAAAATCATAAAATACACACACAAACACTCATATTCTCGATCCGGCCCCAGCACGCAGGTCAATATGTGTGTGTATATATATATATATATATATATATATATATATATATATATATATTGATGCGGTAAGTTTTCATATATATCAAATCAATATATTTCGGCAAATCCGTGCGCACGACCCCCGCGGATCTTTCCGCCAATTTTTTACATGAAAGTAAGCAAAAAATAGTACTTTCCGAGAGTTTCAGCCCTCTAAAAAAATTTTTACGCCCACTAGAATTTCTTGAAGTTCCAAAAAAGGCCTTTTCCAGCGTTAGCGTTTTCTAAAAAAACCGTCAAATCGACCAGAAACATCGTAGCGAGGCCTGCGAGGTCGCATTTTCTCCGTTTTGATGTCAACTTTTAGAAGAAAAATATGCGAAACTCTCAAAACCAAATGCGTTTATCTACACGACGATACGTAAAGTCACTTTTTCTTGATTTTCAGACCATCTTGGAACGGATGCCATTCCGAAGCATCTGAATCCTTTACTATCTCACTTAAGGCGATGCGGTCACCGTGCACGCCGAAAGTTATTCGCACTTTTATCAAATTTGCTTGCAATGTGGGTGAAACGTCGAGAAGACCCGCGTTTATTATCATCAAATTTGAGTTCGTCTCCTCGTTGTTTAGCTCAAATCGCAAAAGAATCGGATAAAAGTGAGAATTACAACGTGCATATTATAGGTTAGGAGGTGCTTGCGATCAACTCATTCCCACTTTTCTCCAATTCTCTTGCGATTTGAGCTAAACGACGAGAAGACGAACTCAAATTAGATGATAATAAACGCGGGTCTTCTCGTCGTTTCACCCAAATCGCAAGCAAATTTATTAAAAGTGCGAATAACTTTCAGCGTGCACGATGCACGGTGACCGCATCGCCTTAACTAATTTTCTTTGTCTTAGAAAATCCTACAATTTGCGCTCTTGCACGTCCAAATCGGTTGATTCTCTGGTTGACACCTGGTAGCACAGATATACAAAAATAACGGATTGGCTCATGATTTTCTTGACGTATAGTTCAACTCCTTCTTTGTTATTCTGTGCGCAGAATAGTATATTATGATACAAGGGCGCAAACGATGGTTTTTGCACTTCGAGTGACTTTTCCAGGCTCGAGACGCAAGCATGGGTCGGGTCTAAATGGTCACGAGAAAGCGGATACCGTTGCGCCCGAGTATCATATCATGTTTTTTGATCGTCCGTGCGCGAATGAGTCATTCGCACACTGTTTTTCGCCTTTCATTTGCTCACAGAAGATGAAAATAGTACATTTGGATACAAGGGTGTAAAACGTTTTATTCGCGCTCGAGCGATGGGTTTCCGGCCCTAGCCGCAGGCAAGCAAGGATGTGAATAGCAGGTTTCACGTCCATGTATCCAACCATACTTTTCGATAAACTGTGAGTAAAAGTGGACAAACTGTAGGCAAAGTGCACTTTTACGCATAGTGTATCGGAAAACATAGTATGACACTCGGGCGCAATGGTTTTTGCTTTCTCGTGACTATTTAGACCCTCGCCTGCGGCTCGGGCCTGGAAAAGTCACTCGAATCGCGAAAGCCACCGTTTGCGCCCTTGTATCATGATATAGTACTAGCGTATTGCCTCGCGTTGCTCGGCCTGTGAATGATTCGGATAGGCGCATTGGCTCTTGAAAATGCTTGTAAAGCAAATAATATAAGTTTTTCAGAAGTAGCATACTAATGCAATCACGAAACGTATATCGAATTGAGAGAATTTTTACAAAATCAACTCGGATTTGCTCAATTGAGGCATCTTTGGGAACTTATATCGTGGTCTACTTCGGAACATATTCGCACAATACAACGCGAACTTATCCTTTGGTCTACAGTTCTGTGGCGGTCGGACTAAAGGGCGTAAGTCCATTTGAATAAAAATCGAGAAAAATGCGTTTGAATGCTATCATTATAATACAGGAGAGTGGACTTACGCCCTCTTACAAATGGAATTTTTCACCAGCAATGCAACATTTTGGTCTGGAAGGAGTTTTAAGTGATGAAGATGATCCAGTAGAACATCGTAGATGCCTTAACTCAAATTTTATGAAAATTGGACTGACGCCCTTTAGTCTGACCGCCACAGAGTTACTTCAAGGGGAATTCTTGAATATGAGAAATTTTGCGGAATAAGTAAGCCATGAACCGAACTATGATATTCTTAAAGAATGTCTGTACGAAAGTAAATTCTTCTTACGGAAGATGAGAAAATCATCAGGAATATTTTTGGAGCGAATATGACCCGATGAAAGATTGAAATTCGACGATCGTTGGCCTCATCAATTCCTGAGTGACTCAGTCATCTAACCCCATTAACTTTCCTACAGGGAATCAACGAAAATAAAAATTGCGTAACAAAGAAAATGGAAAAATTCAGCTACGTATAGTACTTTTATTTGAAACTCTTATGACTTCGTTATCGATCGCGCGTTCTCCGGACGCATACAATCTCTTATACTGTGAATTATGAGCAACTCGATGAACAAGTGATGATCAACTCAATTTAAAAGGAATTTTTCCTCGGTCTTTGATCAGAAAATCACTCGAAACTAAGTTGCGATTCTAATACCCGAGCTTCGAGCCATGAGTAAAATTTCACTCGAATACTTTTGGGAAAATGAATTCAACAATGAGGAATGAGATTCCACAAGGAGGAATACACAGGTTTGATCAATATAATCTTTACTTCTGGTGAGACTCCATTAAACAACAGTTTTCATTCAGAAATATAAAGTACCTGACAGTAAAGAATCCCGTATATAACAGAACCCATAAACGGAAATAAGACATTCTTCATAAATCCATGATACTGGCGTTCAACAACTCAATACAATAAGAAATAAGCAATCTCATCAATACACTCCAAATCACTTGTCTTCGATTTGGTGAGTGTATACAGTGGAGAAAAATTATTCGAATTGACAATCAACAATTCACCCAGTTGATTAAACTTCATTCAAAACAGGTAAGTAAATCTCTTTGCAACTACGGTAAATTAAAAACATCAAGGCGAGGCCGTAGTCCGCGGTCATCTTGAAAAAGCTAGGGAGATTGACCCGAATCCGTTCTGTGAATATCTCGAGTTTTACTTAACCAAATCCCTTCATATTTTGTATGCGGCAACAAAATGCATGTGAGAATTGCGCTATGGAGCGAAATCCCACAAAAGTAGACGAAAAAACTTTCATGATAAGCGCTGTAGGGACATGTTCAGATGTCGTCTGCTCCTGTGGTAAGGCATGCTGTTATACTTCATTCTATAATTTTGTGATCAGCTCGTTTTTTCTCGCTTTCACTCCATAGCGCAATTTTCTCAAGTTCGTAGATAATAGTAAGACACTTATTTGTTGATAATTCCCTATAAAACTTGAGATGAATCCAGAACGGCGATCAGTTATATGATGACAACCATAATTTTCCGTTTCTTCAAAGTGGTCAGACTGATCAGGGAGCGCGAGAAAACCGTCTGCTTCGATCATGCACGTTCCCGTGTATTGTCATCGCGGATGTGAGACTTGTAAGCCGCGACTTCCCGGTGGAAAGCGACGGCCCAGCTAATGATATTATATGTCATCATCGATCGGACCCGGGTCCTTTGTCGCGCGAGATTTCTGCGATCAGGCATGGTGGGGAATCTGATAGCCGTCCGCTGCGACATGCATCTTCTTGCATCTATTGGTAGAGAGCTCAGTGCAACATCAAATTTGTAAATTTGCATGCACGAGCCCTTGAACAAATAGAGGATGTAAGTGTTTTGTTTGGACCTCTAATCCAGTTCTGATCATTTTGATGATCCTAATCAAGGTTCCAATTCCAATACCCTACAATACTTGGTAAAAATAACGTATCCGGGTCACTTTGAGAGATAAAGTCAGTCTTGGAATATTGAATTGGAGTTCATATCATGTTTGCTAAGATCCCTGTATTTTAGAGGGATAATTTCATGTTCAGTTATCTGGATCCGTTGGAAATTACTTGAGTTCTAAAGGTTTCGTGAACAAGATTTAGAAAGTTAGTTCATGAATTTTGTTGTACTCGAGATGTATTGAACAAATACTGAGTGTAACTGTTCTGTTTGAGTCTCTGGATCAGTTCTGATCATTCAGGTTTTTCTATTCAAAGTTCTAGTTCCAATATCTTAGAATACTTGATCAAAATGGCGTATCCGAGACATTTTCAGAGATAAAGTTGTGAAGAACGGGGTTTTGGGGGTGAAGACAGTCTTGACAGAAAGATGATATTTACTCCCCAAACTTTAGCCATTCAATTTAAAAATTTGTTTTTGGGCCTAGAGTTTCCTCCAATAACCCAGGATTCATAATTGACCATCGATTCGTCAACTTAATGGCGCTTATTCAAGAATACTAATTCTTAAATTCATCCTACTAAACATTCGACTACAGTTTTCGAAAAGCATTCAAAGAATTTGAATAATATTGCGAACCTTTGAAACTTACTTTTATTTCTTCCATATCAGAGATCGTATAAAAGGTTGTTGCACAAATACTTCAAGAAAATCTGCTAAGAAAAACTGTGAGACATTGCGATGCGACTGGTAGTCAGTAAACAAGAGATCGAGTATAGCTCACTTCCTTTCTTGAATACGCTTTGTTTGAAGGTCCTCAAGCTGGATCGTCAAATTTGTGGGGATTTAATTGACGAATCACGGACTGACACCTTGTTATTTTTGTGATTCTAGTCAATGTTCCAGTTTGAATATCCTAGAATACTTGGTATTACATGGGTTACTACAAAATGACGCATACGGGTCATTTTCAGAGATAAAGTCAGTCTTGGAATATTGAATTGGAGTTCAAAGCATGCTTGCTAAGATTCCTGTATTCCAGAGGGATGATCCCATGTCCAAATTTTGGGATCAGTTGAGAATTAATACATTTGTATTTTCTGAAGTATTCCTAAAATTGAAATTTGGGGTCTCTGATAATACTAATTTTCCAAAAGTTCATGTATTCATTCAATTTTAATCATCAAGTCAACTGAATTACATCTGTGGTTTCCAAGTATAGAAACACATTATTTCCAAAGGCCCCTAATGTATGTGAGAGGGGCACAATGTCAAGACCCCTGATAATATCAGTATGCGAGAGGGGTACAATATATCTATATACATAAGGTCTATATATATCCACTTTTGTAAACAGTGTTGTTGTGTGTGTGTGTTCACACATACATATACATCAACAATCATGTTTACAAAGGTTAGAGTGTGCGGGCGGTGTCACGCTTGCTGTGGCTGATCATCACTTTGGTGATCGCAGGGGTGCCACCATGAGTTACTAGGGCTGATCCGATATAGCGGCAGACTACGGCCTCGCCTTAGTATGGATATATCAAAATTCTACACGGATTTAAGATAACAGAATAATGAAGAAAAATTTTGGGAAATTTTATGCAGGTCCAAGAAGACGGAAATATGGAGATCATTCTTCGACGTCATGATTTTTTGAGAGAATTTTTGATAAACCTCCATTTCGCAACATATTTTGTTGTGATCCTTATGATCACATAATGACGCGCCACTCCGCTGTCATATTTATGCTCCCTTTTGACCAAAGTAGTATAAGGGGAGAAACATCAAATGTGGCAATCAATTGAAAACTAAAGCTACTCAATAAGACGCACTCTCACTTCACTTCGCGATCTCCGTTGGGCTCTTACCGCGACAACGAATTCACGCCGGAGAATATCATACGACGCGGTAATTGAGTAAATTTAAAGAATGGAAGAAAACAATTAGTAGTAAAACTTTTGCGCCACTCCGCAGTCTTCAGTGGAGACCTATACTAACAGACTTCCACATCGAGAAAAATCATACAACGCGAGTGTCAGTGGTGAGAGTGAACTGTAAAAAGATGCCGTTCTCACGCGGACCTATAATCGAAGTTTGACTCTTGTCGCAACTACACATGCACGCTGCGGAAGATGGAGCCTCTCAACGGTTGGAGAAAAGTGGGAGACCAATAATGATACGCGATCTCGATGCAGCTTGCAATCATCCTGTTGTCCCCGTGGCGACAGCACACGCCTGCCCAGACCAGTCATCAAAAGGAGCAAAAATGGACTGCGATACACAGCCCCACAAGAAATAGTTCCGACCTAACTCCCGAATTATATTACCTTCATGTTTCGGGGGTCGCTGAATCCGAATCCAGGGTGAGTTTTGTTCCAACACGTCGAGATTTTGACATAACCTCAAAAAAGTATGAGTTGACAAAATTGCTCCAAAATCATAATCAAACCGTACTGAATCCACTTGCGACCACCAACCCTATGTTTTCGGGGTTGCTGAATCCGAAAACGAGGTTAGTTTGGTCCCAATATATCATCGTTCTGACCTAACCTCAAAAAATCATGATTTCCCAATGATATTCGGACTTGGTGATCAAACCATACTTTGTTTTGCCTATACTATATGTTTTTGGGGTCGCTGGACTCAATTTTGGGGCCAGTTTGGTTCCAGCACATCATCATTCTGACATAACCTGAAAAAATCATGATTTTCCAATGATATTCGAACCTGCTGATCAAACCATACTTTGTCTTGCCTATACTATATGTTTTTGGGGTCGCTGAATTCAATTTTGGGGCCAGTTTGGTTCCAGCACATCATCATTAACCTCAAAAAATCAGTATGGCTCGAGAGTGCTGATGTCTGCTGGATAAACCATCCTTGTCATGAGTGATTTCGTAGATTTTTCGTCCTTGATGTTTAATATATGAGTCGATTATTTGGTGTCGTCGATCTTGAAGGACGGGTTTGGTAGATTTTTCGTCCTTGATGTTTGACATATGAGTTGATTATCTGGTCTCATCGATCTTGAAGGACGGTTTCTGTAGATTTCTCGTCCTTGATGTTTAATATATAAGTTGATTATTTGGTCTCATCGATCTTGAAGGACGGATTTTGTAGATTCTTCGTCCTTGATGTTTGATATATGAGTTGATTATTTGGTCTCATCGATCTTGAAGGACGGATTTCGTAGATTTTTCGTCCTTGATGTTTAATATATGAGCTGATTATTTGGTCTCATCGATCTTGAAGGACGGACTTTGTAGATTTTTCGTCCTTGATGTTTAATATATGAGTCGATTATTTGGTGTCATCGATCTTGATGGACGGGTTTTGTAGATTTTTCGTCCTTGATGTTTGACATATGAGTTGATTATCTGGTCTCATGGATCTTGAAGGACGGATTTTGTAGATTTCTCGTCCTTGATGTTCAATATATGAGCTGATTATTTGTCCTCATCGATCTTGAAGGACGGACTTTGTACATTTTTCGTCCTTGATGTTTAATATATGAGTCGATTATTTGGTCTCATCGATCTTGAAGGACGGATACCGTAGATTTTTCGTCCTTGATGTTTAATATATGAGCTGATTATTCGGTCTCATCGATCTTGAAGGACGGACTTTGTAGATTTTTTGTCCTTGATGTTTAATATATGAGCTGATTATTTGGTCTCATCGATCTTGAAGGACGGGTTTTGTAGATTTTCCGTCCTTGATGTTTGACATATGAGTTGATTATCTGGTCTCATCGATCTTGAAGGACGGATTTTGTGGATTTCCCATCCTTGATGTTTAATATATGAGTTCATTATTTGGTCTCATCGATCTTGAAGGACGGTCCTACATCAGGGGCAAGTGAGTAATGCCTAATACCTACAAACAATTAGCCATATCAAGCCTAAGAATCCTTCCTTCTAATACCTCATCGCAAGTGTTGGAATATCTTATGAATTTCTCGAGGAATTTTATTCAAGAATTGAATTGATGAAGGAGAAGATGAAAATTCCAAACTCTGTTCAGTTTCAACAGTCCAATAACATGAATTACACTTGTCATGACGATTCTGCTTGATTTCAAGGAAGCAAGGATATGAAAAATGGAAATTCTAAGGAAATTCTGCGGGATTTCGGGGGAACAGAAATATAAAGAATTTTTTCTCCTCCATGAATTTTTCCAAAAATTCCCAAAAAATGTCTACTCTGCGGCATATTGTGATTCGATTTCTGTAACCACATAGCCATGCGATTTCTTGTGTCAACCCATTTCTCTAATTTGGCCTGATTTCAAAGGAACAAGGATGGGAGAAATGAAAATTTGAAAAAATTTTGCGAGATTCCGGGAGGACAAAAATATAAAAAAATACTCCTTCTCATAAGTTGATCCGAAAATTCCCAAAAATTCCCACTTCGCGGAACTCCGTAACCGCGTTTGCGTCTTTGCGATGTCATTTCATTGTTCACTCCGCGCCCAAACTCGTGCGACGGAAATGAATGTTTAATGTAGCCACCAATTAAGAAAAAGTCACTCGATCAGACGTATTCTGCCATCAGCTCGCAGATCCACTGGAGCCACAGTCTTCTCCTCACTGCCTTCACCGACACACACACGCGCCGAGAAGCATCAAACAACGTGACACCGGGAAAGGAGGGATGCTTAGTGATGCTCGCTCTCTCAACAATCCGCAGTCAACTTCTTGAGCCTGTCGCGAACCCACGTACTCTATGGAGTTAAAAGAAGAGTGGACACAGAATAAGGTGACCTTGCAGAATAGCATCGTGGACATCAACATCTATAGTGAACATCGTAAGGGTGAGTAATTCCATGAACAATTTAATTACTCATTTTATCTGGAATCATATGGTTCCAAAAACAATAACGTCGAGGATGTTCGGGTGATTTAATTAGAATGAAGATATAATGGATAGAAATTCGGAACCTTCTCCGGGGCTCCAAAGAACATAGATATAAAAAATGAAAATTCGAAATCTTACCGGAATTTTGGGAAAACAAGAATATGAAAAATCAATTTTTTTCGTGGAATTCTTCCGAAAATTCATAAAATTTTCCACTCCGAGACACTTCCTGACCTTGCCTCCATTCTCATCAGTTCCACTGAGAGAGACGCTGAGGCATACGCGCTCTCTACCGGAGCCACAGTCTTCCCCTCGCTACCTTCACAGGCACACACACACACGCCGCAAAGCATCAAACAACGTGATACGGTAGGAGAAGTGGGGATACTGAGTGATACGCGCTCGCTCAACTGCCCGCAGTCATCTCCTTGAGCCCGTCGCGAACCCACGTACTCCATGGAGTTGAGCGAGTATGAGAAAAGTCAACGCAGAATAAGGTGAACTCGCAGAGTGGCATCGTGGGTATCAACATCTAGAGTGGACATCGTAAGGGTGAGTAATTCCATCAACAATTCAATCACTCATTTTATCTGGAACGGATATGGTTTCAAAGACAATAACGTCGAGAATTTTCGAGTGATTTGAATAGAATAAAAATATAATGAATAGAAATCCCGAATCTTCTCTGGGGCTTCAAAAAACATAGATGTAAGGAATAAAAATCCCAAATTTGTCCGGGATTTGGAAGGAACAAAAATATAAAAAGTTGATTCTTTTTCGAGATGTTTTTCTGAAAATTCATCAAATTTCCCAATCTGAGGCACATCCTGACCTTGCTTCCATTCTTATCAGTTCCGGTGAGAGAGGCGCTGAGGGATACGCGCTCGCTACCGGAGCCACAGTCTTCCCCTCGCTGCCTTCACGGACACACACACACACGCCGAGAAGCATCAAACAACGTGACACCGGAGTAAGTTTGAGGATACTCAATGATGCGCGCTCGCTCAACATTTCGCAGTCATCTCCTCGAGCCCGTCGCGAACCCACGTACTCTATGGAGTTGAGCAAATGAAAAAAAAGTCGTAGCAGAATAAGGTGACTATGCTGAATGGCATCGTGGGCATCAACATCTATAGTGGACATCGTAAGGGTGAGTGATTCCATGAACGATTTAATTGCTCGTTTTTTCTGCAATCGATATGGATGCAAAATAATAACGTCGAGAATTTTTGAGTGATTCTTATAGAATAAAAATATAATGAATAGAAATTCAGAATCTTCTCCGGGGCTTCAAGAAACATAGATATAAGAAATGAAAATTCGAAATTTGTCTGGGATTTGGAAGAAACAAAAATATAAAAAGTTAATTCCTTTTCGAAATATTCTCCCGAAAATTCATCAAATCTCCCACTCTGAGGCACATCCTGACCTCGCCTTCATGCCCATCAATTCCGATGAGAGAGACGCTGGGGCATACGCGCTCTCTACAGGAGCCGCAGGTTTCCCCTCGCTGCCTTTACGGACACGCACACACGCCGAGAAGCATCAAACGATGTGACACCGGAAGAAGATGAAGGATACTCAATGATTCGCGCTCGCTCAGCAGCTCGCAATCATCTCCTCGAGCCCGTCGCGAACTCGCGTACTCTATGGAGTTGAGCAAATGAAAAAAAAGTCAACGCAGAATAAGGTGACCTCGCAGAATGGCGTCGTGGACATCAACATCCATAGTGAACACCGTAAGGGTGAGTAATTCCATCAACAATTTAATTGCTCGTTTCCTCTGCAATCGATATGGTTGCAAAATAATGAGGTCAAGAATGTTTGAGTGATTTTAATAGAATAAAAATATAATGAATAGAAATTCAGAATCTTCTCCGAGGCTTCAAAAACATAGATATGAAAAACGAAAATCCGGACCTTTTTCGGGATTCCGGAAAAACGAAAATATAAGAAATGAATGAAAGATGAAAAAATGAATTCTTTTTCAAAAAATTTCACCGAAAAATTCATGAAATTCCCCACTCTGAGGAACATCCTAACTTTGCCTTCATTTTTATCAGTTCCAGTGAAAGAGACGCTCAGGCATACGCGCTCTCTACCGGAGCAGCAGGTTCCCCCTCGTCGCCTTCACAGACACACAAACACACGCCAAGAACCATCAAGTGACGTGACACCGGCGAAGGAGTGGAGATCTCAGTGATGCGCGCTCGCTCAACAGCCCGCAGTCATCTTCTTGAGCCCGTCGCGAACGCACGTACTCTATGAAGTTGAGCAAGTATGAGAAAAGTCGACGCAGAATAAGGTGACCTTGCAGAATAGCATCGTGGACATCAACCTATATCGAGAATATCGTAAGGGTGAGTAATCCATCAACAATTCAATCATTCATTTTCACTGTATTCATTAAAGTTGCAACAACGGAAACGTCGAGAATTTTTAATGATCAAATAGAATGGAAATATAATGAATAAAGATTGAAGATTTTTTCCGGAGTTTTGAAAAAAAAACATATAGAAGATGAATATTTGACACTTTTCCGGGATTTCAAAGGAACAAAAATAAGAAAAAATTTTTTCGTAAAATTTTTCCAAAAATTCCCAAAATTTCTCACTCTGAGGCACATCCTGACTTGCCTCCATTCTCATCAGTTCCAGTACGAAGGACTCTCAGTCATCCGCGCTCTTTACCGAAACCGCAGTCTTCTTCTCGCGGCCTTCACAGACACACAGAGACGCCAAATGAGATCAAACAACGCGTTAACAAAAGAATAGGAGACAATTGGTGATGCGTGCTCTTCCACTAACCCACAGTATAGCCCTTGACCCGGTCACGAACACACGTAAGCTGAAGAGAAGATCCAATTCAAGAAAATTCTATGTAGCTAAGAAGAACTTACAGAATATCATCATGAACATTGACATCGACAACACAACATCATGAAGGTGAGTAATATCTATAAAAATATAGTCCTTCGTGTTCTTCGAAATTGATGAAGATACCAAACATGAAAATTCTAACCTCTTTCCGAAATTCTGGAAAATCAAGTATATGGTAAATGAAAATTCAAACTTTCTTCCGGGATAATATCGAAAATTGAATTGAATTCCTATAGCTCCAGTCAAAATTGATGAGTTACCTCCGAAGGAGGAATTTTCAGGCTCTCCAATCCCAATTTTCTCATTTTCCTTTCATAAGAGTGTCTTGCAATATTATAAAATTCAGTTGAATTGACATCTAATTCGCTAAATTTGACTCCAATGAATAGTTCAATTCCATACTTAGATCCATCATCCCACAGGCATCAAAAAATCAATTGTAAGAATCGCCCAGTGGAGAATTTATGAGACGTTTATAATTTAACATGTTACAACCGATCCAGAAAGAGTAACGTGATCGGAATTACAGTGGAATGACATGGGTCCAAGCACAACAAAATATCGTCAATCACAAACAACAGGAGAATCCATAACACCTCTAGGATCAGATCAATTTCTGGATACATCAATTAAGAGTTCCACCTATCAACCCATGTCAGTTCACAGTCTAGAGTATTTGTAGACATTTCATTGAATATGCGTTTATGGAAATTTTTTGAATATTATGACTCTATGAAATCCTCTTTAGAACATCAGATTGGATGGTTTTTCAGAAAGCGTAGACAAATAAGGAAATAGCTTTCACTACTCTCCTTAAATGTTATGAATGATATCTCACCAATGTATCCTTGATCTGACAATTTAATTTGAGGCCAATCTTTAATACGAAAAAAAATGATTTATCTCCGTCATACATCTTAACAAATAATTCCCAACAATACACATCTCTTACATATCCAAGTGCAATCGAATACATTTACGAGTTGCAACAGAAATATATGATGCCATGGCTCACACAGAGATCGAGGCTATCATCTCTGAGGTCGACAGATCATGATTGGCTAATGCCAAGCTGCTGTAAATGTAGAGTATTCTCACTGAAAGAAAAAACACAACACACTTACACCACTCTTCAGGAGCAGGATGCTGGATTTCCTCTGATCTGAGCGCCGCTTTGGTCCCGACACTGCTTAACCATACCGACGGGTCAGTCTCATCTGATCATGTCGCTTTCAACTTTTGTGATGAAGGGTTACTTCTACACTGAAACAATATACACGAACCGATTCACACTCAATTCCACTCCATATCACACAACGAAAATGATAGATCGATATTTCTGTTCATTTCAATAAAATCTTCACAAAACATCATCAATGGTTATAGGAGTATGGTATCGTTAGAATTCGTACGTTCCTAGAATCGTAAATTGGAAACCCATACATTCATCCATGTATTCGTTCATTACTGAGTATTATTGAGAATCACACAGGCCCACAGAGAGAAAAGAGTACCCGGATCCAGCGACCGGACCTATAGATTCCTACGTGAAATCGAGCGCCGATTTCGGGAATGGCGTCAGTTTTCACCGAACACCCCCAAAAATTCGAGAAAACCGGGGGAGAAAATTTTGAAAGCCAGATAACAGATTTTTGACCTCTGGATTTTTGAACCTGGGAATTTCACGTCCAGATATGTACTTTCGAAACTTTTCATTTTTGGTGGTATTCCTGATCCAGTATCCAGAGTGGTACTCGCGATTGAGAACTCAATGTGCTTCTCGTGATCGAGAACTCAGTGTGGTATCCGTGATCGAAAACTCGATGTGGTATGCGTGATCGAGAACTCGATGTGGTACTCGTGATCGAGAACTCCATGTGGTACTCGTGGCGAGAACTCAATGTGGTACTCGTGATCGCGGATACCCCATTGAGTTCTCGATCACGACTACCACATCGAATTCTCGATCATAAGGACCACATTGAGTTCTCGGTCACGAGTACCACAGTGAGTTCCAGATCACGAGTACCACATTGAAATCCCGATCATGAGTACCTCACCGAGTTCTAGATCACGAGTAAGACAGAGAGTTCTCGATCACAAATAACCAAATTAAGTTCCAAATCACGAGTATCACATTGAGTTGTCGATCACGAGTACCACATTGAGTTCTAGATCACGAATACCATCTTGGGTTCTTGATCGAGAGTACTACATTGAGTTCTCGATCACGAGTACAACGTTGAAATCTAGATCACGAGTACCACATTGAGTTCTCGATCACAAGTACCACATTGAGTACTCGATCACGAATAACCAAATCGAGTTCCAAATCACGAGATCCACATTGAGTTGTCGATACCGAGTACCACATTGAGTTTCAAACACGATTACCTCATTGAGGTACCACTTTGAGTTCTCTATCATGAACACCACATTGAGTCCTAGATCACGAGTACCACATTGAGGACTCGATCACGAGTACCACATTGAGTTCTCGATCACGAGTACCACATTGAGTTCTAGATCACGAATACCACATTGAGTTCTCCATCACGGATACCACTTTGAGTTCTCGATCACGAGTTCCACATTGAGTTCTCGATCACGAGTACTACATTGAGTTCTCGATCACGAGTACCACAGTGAGTTACAGATCACGAATACCACATTGAAATCCCGATCATGAGTACCTCATCGAGTTCTAGATCACGAGTAAGACAGTGAGTTCTCGATCACGAATAACCAAATTAAGTTCCAAATCACGAGTATCACATTGAGTTGTCTGTCACGATTACCACATTGAGTTTCAATCACGAGTCCCTCATTGAGTTCTAGATCACAGGTACCACTTTGAGTTCTCGATCACGAGTACCACATTGAGTTCTCGATCACGAGAACCACATTGAGTTCTCGATCACGAGTACCACATTGAGTTCTCGATCATGAGTACCTTATTGAGTTCTAGATCACGAGTATCACATTGAGGACTCGATCACGAGTACCACATTGAGTACTCGATCACGAGTACCACAGTGAGTTCCAGATCACGAGTACCACATTGAAATCCCGATCATGAGTACCTCATCGAGTTCTAGATCACGAGTAAGACAAAGAGTTCTCGATCACGAATAACCAAATTAAGTTCCGAATCACGAGTATCACATTGAGTTGTCGATCACGAGTACTACATTGAGTTCTCGATCACGAGTACCACATTGAGTTCTAGGTCACTTGTACCACATTGAGTTCTCAATCACGGATACCACATTAAGTTCTCGATCACGAATAATCAATTTGTGTTCCAAATCACGATAATCATATTGATATGTCGTTCACGATTACCACATTGAGTTTCAAACACGACTACCTCATTGAGTTCTAGATCACAGGTACCACTTTGAGTTCTCGATCACGAGTACCACATTGAGTTCTCGATCACGAGAACCACATTGAGTTCTCGATCACGTGTACCACAGTGAGTTCCAGATTACGAGTACCACATTGAGATCCCGTTCATGAGTACCTCATTGAGTTTCAGATCACGAGTAAGACAGAGAATTCTCGATCACGAATAACCAAATTGAGTTCCAAATCACGAGTACAGTAAAACCTGTTACATTGGCCACCTTGGTACATTGGCCACCTGTCGACTTTGGACACTTTTCCGCTGCACCGGATTTCAGCCCATTGTTTCTTATGTAAAATTATCCGTGTACATTGGCCACCTCTGTACATTGGCCACCTGCCTACTCTGGACACCATGAACGTGCACCGAACAAGTAATTTTCACTGTGTACATTGGCCAATCTTAGAATTATATACATTTGATATTCGTGAGCAGTGTACATTTTCCTTGTCACATCTCACTCACACAGCTATTCGGTTTTCTGACTTCACACTATCCTTCTCGTTCGTCTACTCACTCTTTCCCTCTCATCGCAGTATCTAACTCTGTCCATTGACGCGTTTACAATTTCACATTGCCGTGTTTATTGCTCATCGCTCATGTGATTTGCTTGTCGCTCGTACATTTATAGCGTGTGTAATTTCGAGCATCATTCCAAGTAACGTCGTTATTTCGTTGGTGTTTTTGTTTTGATCAAATATAATGAATCGTGGCAAAAAGAGAAAATACAACGAGTTGACCATCGAGAAGAAAAAAGAAGTGCTTGATGCACTCAGCAAAGGTCAGAGTCATCGGAAAATTGCCGAACAGTTCTCAATTTCAAAATCAACAGTCGGGAATATAGCTGATGGCAGTGAAAAAGTTTTGCGGTTGTGGAATGAAAATTGTGATGGTGAAAGGAAACGAAAGTTGCGACAAACTGAAAATGAACGTATCAACATTGCAATGTTTGAATTCTTCGCGAAGTGTCGTGCAGCTAATATTCCAGTATCAGGGCCTCTGCTTCAAACTAAAGCTTTGAGAGTGGCAGAATCATTGAATATTGATAACTTCCATGCGAGTAACGGGTGGCTTCAAAGTTTTTTGACCAGAAACAACATCCAATACTGCACTCTTTCTGGACAGTCAGCCGATGCCGATTTGCAAGCTGCAACGGATTGGAAGTCAAAACTCCCAGAAAAAACGGAAAGGTACGAACTCTGTGATATATTCAATGGCGACGAAGGAGCTATCAACTATAGGCAACTTTTGCGCAAAAGTTATGTTGCAAAAGATGACCCTTGCAAGGGGGGGAAATTAGCCAAAGAGAGACTGAGTGTATTGTTTTGTTGCAGCGCAACCGGAGAAAAATTGAAACCCTTTGTGACTGACAACATATTAAAAATAATCCATATTCATCGTGTTTACATGATTTGTCGTGACTTTCCAGCCGGTGTTGGGTACATTGGCCACCTGCCTACATTGGACACTTTTCTCTTGCACCGAAGGTGTCCAATGTACACAGGTTTCACTGTATCGCATTGAGTTGTCGATCACGACTGCTACATTGAGTTCTCGATCACGAGAACCACATTGAGTTCTCGATTACGAGTACCACATTGAGTTCCAGATCACGAGTACCACATTGAGTTCTCGATCACGAAAAAGACAGAGAGTTCTCGACCTCGAATAACCACATTGAGTCCCAAATCACTAGTATCACATTGAGTTGTCGATCACGATTACCACATTGAGTTTCAATCACGAGTCCCTCATTGAGTTTTAGATCACAGGTATCACTTTGAGTTCTCGATCACGAGTACCACATTGAGTTCTCGATCACGAGAACCACATTAAGTTCTCGATCACGAGTACCACATTGGAATCCCGATCATGAGTACCTCATCGAGTTCTAGATCACGAGTAAGACAGAGAGTTCTCGATCACGAATAACCAAATTGAGTTTCAAATCACGAGTATCATATTGATATGTCGTTCACGATTACCACATTGAGTTTCAAACACGACTACCTCATTGAGCTTTAGATCACAGGTACCACTTTGAGTTCTCGATCACGAGTACCACATTAAAATCCCGATCATGAGTACCTCATCGAGTTCTAGATCACGAGTAAGACAGAGAGTTCTCGATCACGAATAACCAAATTAAGTCCCAAATCACGAGTATCACATTGAGTTGTCGATCTCGAGTACTACATTGAGTTCTCGATCACGAGTTACACATTGAGTTGTAGGTCACTAGTACCACATTGAGTTCTCGATCACGGATACCACATTAAGTTCTCGATCACGAGTAAGACGAAGAGTTCTCGATCACGAATAACCAAATTGAGTTTCAAATCACGAGTATCACATTGAATTGTCGATCACGATCACCACATTGAGTTTCAAACACGAGTACCTCATTGAGTTCTAGATCCCAGGTTCCACACTGAGTTCTAGATCACGAGTACCACATTGAGTTCTCGATAACGAGTACCACGTTGATTCCTCTATCACGAGTACCACATTGAGTTCTAGATCACGAGTACCACAGTGAGTTCCAGATCACGAGTATTACATCGAGTTCTCGATCATGATTACCTCATTGAGTTGTCTATCACGAATACTACAATGAGTTCTCGATCACGAGTAAGACAAAGAATTCTCGATCACGAATAACAAAATTGAGTTTCAAATCACGAGTATCACATTGAATTGTCGATCACGATCACCACATTCAGTTTCAAACACGAGTACCTCATTGAGTTCTAGATCCCAGGTTCCACACTGAGTTCTAGATCACGAGTACCACATTGAGTTCTCGATTACGAGTACCACGTTGATTCCCCTATCACGAGTACCACATTGAGTTCTAGATCACGAGTACCACAGTGAGTTCCAGATCACGAGTACCACATCGAGTTCTCGATCATGATTACCTCATTGAGTTGTCGATCACGAATACTACAATGAGTTCTCGATCACGAGTAAGACAAAGAATTCTCGATCACGAATAACAAAATTGGGTTCCAAATCACGAGTATCACATTTAGTTGTCGATCACGATTACCACATTGAGTTTCGAACACGAGTACTTCATTGAGTTCTAGGCCAAAGGTACCAACTTGAGTTCTAGATCACGAGTACCACATTGAGTTCTCGATCACGAATAACCAAATTGAGTTCCAAATCACGAGTATCACACCAGTTGTCGATCACGATTACCACATTAAGTTTCGAACACAAGTACTTCATTGAGTTCTAGATCAAAGGTACCAACTTGAGTTCTAGATCACGAGTACCATATTGAGTTCTCGATCACGAGAATCACATTGAGTTCACGATTACGAGTACCTCGTTGAGTTCTCGATCACAAGTACCGCATTGAGTTCTCGATCACGAGAACCACATTGAGTTCACGATTACGAGTACCACGTTGAGTTCTAGATCACGAGTACCACCTCGAGTTCTGAACACGAATAACCAAATTGAGTTCCAAATCACGAGTATCACATTGAGCTGTCGATCACGAGTACCACATTGAGTTTCAAACACGAGTACCTCTTTGAGTTCTAGATCACAGGTACCACTTTGAGTTCTAGATCACGAGTACCACATTGAGTTCCCGATCACGGATACCACATTGAGTTCCAATCACGAGTACCTCATTGAGTTCTAGATCAGAGGTACCACTTTGAGTTTTCGATCACGAGTACCGCATTGAGTCCTCGATCACCAGAACCACATTGAGTCCTCGATCACGAGTACCACGTTGTGTTCTAGATCACGAGTACCACATTCAGTTCTAGATCACGATTACCACAGTGAGTTCCTGATCACAAGTACCACATTGAGTTCTCGATCACGGCTACCACATTAAGTTCTCGATCACGAGTAAGACGAAGAGTTCTCGATCACGAATAACCAAATTGAGTTTCAAATCACGAGTATCACATTGAATTGTCGATCACGATCACCACATTGAGTTTCAAACACGAGTACCTCATTGAGTTCTAGATCCCAGGTTCCACACTGAGTTCTAGATCACGAGTACCACATTGAGTTCTCGATAACGAGTACCACGTTGATTCCTCTATCACGAGTACCACATTGAGTTCTAGATCACGAGTACCACAGTGAGTTCCAGATCACGAGTACTACATCGAGTTCTCGATCATGATTACCTCATTGAGTTGTCTATCACGAATACTACAATGAGTTCTCGATCACGAGTAAGACAAAGAATTCTCGATCACGAATAACAAAATTGAGTTCCAAATCACGAGTATCACATTTAGTTGTCGATCACGATTACCACATTGAGTTTCGAACACGAGTACTTCATTGAGTTCTAGATCAAAGGTACCAACTTGAGTTCTAGATCACGAGTACCACATTGAGTTCTCGATCACGAATAACCAAATTGAGTTCCAAATCACGAGTATCACACCAGTTGTCGATCACGATTACCACATTAAGTTTCGAACACAAGTACTTCATTGAGTTCTAGATCAAAGGTACCAACTTGAATTCTAGATCACGAGTACCATATTGAGTTCTCGATCACGAGAATCACATTGAGTTCACGATTACGAGTACCTCGTTGAGTTCTCGATCACGAGTGGCGCATTGAGTTCTCGATCACGAGAACCACATTGAGTTCACGATTACGAGTACCACGTTGAGTTCTAGATCACGAGTACCACCTCGAGTTCTGAACACGAATAACCAAATTGAGTTCCAAATCACGAGTACCACATTGAAATCCCGATCATGAGTACCTCATCGAGTTCTAGATCACGAGTAAGACAGAGAGTTCTCGATCACGAATAACCAAATTAAGTCCCAAATCACGAGTATCACATTGAGTTGTCGATCACGAGTACTACATTGAGTTCTCGATCACGAGTACCACATTGAGTTCTAGGTCACTAGTACCACATTGAGTTCTCGATCACGGATACCACATTAAGTTCTCGATCACGAGTAAGACAAAGAGTTCTCGATCACGAATAACCAAATTGAGTTTCAAATCACGAGTATCACATTGAATTGTCGATCACGATCACCACATTCAGTTTCAAACACGAGTACCTCATTGAGTTCTAGATCCCAGGTTCCACACTGAGTTCTAGATCACGAGTACCACATTGAGTTCTCGATTACGAGTACCACGTTGATTCCCCTATCACGAGTACCACATTGAGTTCTAGATCACGAGTACCACAGTGAGTTCCAGATCACGAGTACCACATCGAGTTCTCGATCATGATTACCTCATTGAGTTGTCGATCACGAATACTACAATGAGTTCTCGATCACGAGTAAGACAAAGAATTCTCGATCACGAATAACAAAATTGGGTTCCAAATCACGAGTATCACATTTAGTTGTCGATCACGATTACCACATTGAGTTTCGAACACGAGTACTTCATTGAGTTCTAGGCCAAAGGTTTCAACTTGAGTTCTAGATCACGAGTACCACATTGAGTTCTCGATCACGAATAACCAAATTGAGTTCCAAATCACGAGTATCACACCAGTTGTCGATCACGATTACCACATTAAGTTTCGAACACAAGTACTTCATTGAGTTCTAGATCAAAGGTACCAACTTGAGTTCTAGATCACGAGTACCATATTGAGTTCTCGATCACGAGAATCACATTGAGTTCACGATTACGAGTACCTCGTTGAGTTCTCGATCACAAGTACCGCATTGAGTTCTCGATCACGAGAACCACATTGAGTTCACGATTACGAGTACCACGTTGAGTTCTAGATCACGAGTACCACCTCGAGTTCTGAACACGAATAACCAAATTGAGTTCCAAATCACGAGTATCACATTGAGCTGTCGATCACGAGTACCACATTGAGTTTCAAACACGAGTACCTCTTTGAGTTCTAGATCACAGGTACCACTTTGAGTTCTAGATCACGAGTACCACATTGAGTTCCCGATCACGGATACCAGATTGAGTTCCAATCACGAGTACCTCATTGAGTTCTAGATCAGAGGTACCACTTTGAGTTTTCGATCACGAGTACCGCATTGAGTCCTCGATCACCAGAACCACATTGAGTCCTCGATCACGAGTACCACGTTGTGTTCTAGATCACGAGTACCACATTCAGTTCTAGATCACGATTACCACAGTGAGTTCCTGATCACAAGTACCACATTGAGTTCTCGATCACGGATACCACATTAAGTTCTCGATCACGAGTAAGACAAAGAGTTCTCGATCACGAATAGCAAAATTGGGTTCCAAATCACGAGTATCACATTGAGCTGTCGATCACGAGTACCACATTGAGTTTCAAACACGAGTACCTCTTTGAGTTCTAGATCACAGGTACCACTTTGAGTTCTAGATCACGAGTACCACATTGAGTTCCCGATCACGGATACCACATTGAGTTCCAATCACGAGTACCTCATTGAGTTCTAGATCAGAGGTACCACTTTGAGTTTTCGATCACGAGTACCGCATTGAGTCCTCGATCACCAGAACCACATTGAGTCCTCGATCACGAGTACCACGTTGTGTTTAGATCACGAGTACCACATTCAGTTCTAGATCACGATTACCACAGTGAGTTCCTGATCACAAGTACCACATTGAGTTCTCGATCACGGATACCACATTAAGTTCTCGATCACGAGTAAGACAAAGAGTTCTCGATCACGAATAACCAAATTGAGTTTCAAATCACGAGTATCACATTGAATTGTCGATCACGATCACCACATTGAGTTTCAAACACGAGTACCTCATTGAGTTCTAGATCCCAGGTTCCACACTGAGTTCTAGATCACGAGTACCACATTGAGTTCTCGATTACGAGTACCACGTTGATTCCCCTATCACGAGTACCACATTGAGTTCTAGATCACGAGTACCACAGTGAGTTCCAGATCACGAGTACCACATCGAGTTCTCGATCATGATTACCTCATTGAGTTGTCGATCACGAATACTACAATGAGTTCTCGATCACGAGTAAGACAAAGAATTCTCGATCACGAATAACAAAATTGAGTTCCAAATCACGAGTATCACATTTAGTTGTCGATCACGATTACCACATTGAGTTTCGAACACGAGTACTTCATTGAGTTCTAGATCAAAGGTACCAACTTGAGTTCTAGATCACGAGTACCACATTGAGTTCTCGATCACGAATAACCAAATTGAGTTCCAAATCACGAGTATCACATCAGTTGTCGATCACGATTACCACATTAAGTTTCGAACACAAGTACTTCATTGAGTTCTAGATCAAAGGTACCAACTTGAGTTCTAGATCACGAGTACCATATTGAGTTCTCGATCACGAGAATCACATTGAGTTCACGATTACGAGTACCTCGTTGAGTTCTCGATCACAAGTACCGCATTGAGTTCTCGATCACGAGAACCACATTGAGTTCACGATTACGAGTACCACGTTGAGTTCTAGATCACGAGTACCACCTCGAGTTCTGAACACGAATAACCAAATTGAGTTCCAAATCACGAGTATCACATTGAGCTGTCGATCACGAGTACCACATTGAGTTTCAAACACGAGTACCTCTTTGAGTTCTAGATCACAGGTACCACTTTGAGTTCTAGATCACGAGTACCACATTGAGTTCCCGATCACGGATAGCACATTGAGTTCCAATCACGAGTACCTCATTGAGTTCTAGATCAGAGGTACCACTTTGAGTTTTCGATCACGAGTACCGCATTGAGTCCTCGATCACCAGAACCACATTGAGTCCTCGATCACGAGTACCACGTTGTGTTCTAGATCACGAGTACCACATTGAGTTCTAGATCACGATTACCACAGTGAGTTCCTGATCACAAGTACCACATTGAGTTCTCGATCATGAGTACCTCATTGTGTTCTAGATCACGAGTACCACATTGAGGACTCGATCACGAGTACCACGTTGTGTTCTAGATCACGAGTACCACATTCAGTTCTAGATCACGATTACCACTGTGAGTTCCTGATCACAAGTACCACATTGAGTTCTCGATCACGGATACCACATTAAGTTCTCGATCACGAGTAAGACAAAGAGTTCTCGATCACGAATAACAAAATTGGGTTCCAAATCACGAGTATCACATTGAGCTGTCGATCACGAGTACCACATTGAGTTTCAAACACGAGTACCTCTTTGAGTTCTAGATCACAGGTACCACTTTGAGTTCTAGATCACGAGTACCACATTGAGTTCCCGATCACGGATACCACATTGAGTTCCAATCACGAGTACCTCATTGAGTTCTAGATCAGAGGTACCACTTTGAGTTTTCGATCACGAGTACCGCATTGAGTCCTCGATCACCAGAACCACATTGAGTCCTCGATCACGAGTACCACGTTGTGTTTAGATCACGAGTAATGACTGTGAAGTTAGCCGCAATTTTTTTGCCGCAATTTTAGGGTATTCTACAATGGTGGCCACCAATGCGTTCGGCAATTTGGGATGCGTCTGGACATCTTTCGGGGTTCTAAATGATTGGAAATGGATCCTTGATGATATTTTGAGTGCTCAGTGACACCTGGATCACCCGTGGTCACTTATTTTGATCAATTTACCCATAAGCGCGAGAGGCTGGGAGAGTGAAGAAATTAGACATTGACGTCGATTTAGGGGGTAGATTCGAGCTTGTACCCCCCTATCGATGCTCAGGGTGTCTCCTGTCAACGTTGTGTCGAGCCCCAAATTTGAACATTTTTATTTTTTATATAAAATTGAAAGGCCTCTCCTTTGACATAAAAATTGTACTAGATTTTCACGATAGAAACTTGGAAAAGCGTTACATCATGAATGTGCCGCGCGCAATAACGGACGATCGCGTTTCGCAAATTTCATAAGATGTAACGTAGATATTAGTTACATATACGTATTGGTTAAATGAGTAACGCGAGTAAGCGCTACCTAGGTTATATACCCGCAACGATAAGTCGCGTTAATAGGTATACCGTCGCAATTATGTAACGATCTTTTGCGTTTCAAACAATAACTTCACGTAACGATAAGGCGCGTTACTAGTTCGATAGAACTTATGTTGTTACGGTTCCGAACGTTTCATCTCTCTTCAAGCATGTAACGATTAGCAACGCTACGATGTGAAAACACTACGCCGTGTAACGTGTTTTTAAGAGTACATACATGTCATAATTTTTAAACCTATAAATACGGAGACGTAAGGACCATAGAGGCACTCTAAGTTTACCGTCTGAAGGAGCACGTATAAAAAGTCTTACGCCCGCGTCGAACGAGTTTGGTCCGGAGCCGCCCCGCGCGCCGATGACGTCGTTCCGTGTCGTCGACGCGGCCGCTCCGCGATCCCGGGCCCGCGATCTTTCGTGAGCCAAGCCGCACGCGTTCGTGTGCGGTGATCACGCATGTGTAAAATCGAATTGACGTACGACAGTGTGTGTATGGGTGCAACCGAAATCCGTGTACGAGGCCGAGTGACCGCATTCTTAATTGAACTTTTATGTGTTTGTGAACATTATTGCAAAAATTACCCATCCCTCATCAATCTGATTGTGAAATTGTCGCGCGCCGAACGAGTCAGCAGCAGCAGAGCCCGCTTTCAACATTCAGCGTAGGGTGTCAAGCGGCCGCACATGTGACGAATATTTTCAAGTTCTGCGTACATCCCGCGACAAATTACTCCTTTTATTTTCTGCCGAAATTTTATCTCCAAAAATACGCATGCGTGGATCAGTTGAGCCATATATTTGGAGTATTTTTGGTCCCCTAGATCACCCTCGATCATTGATCTAAGCCAATATTCGCGTCGATCCGAGAGTCGCTCAAATAGAAAAACCAAGCTTTTCGACGATCTTGGGGGGAAATTCGGAGTTGTACCCTATCAGCAATGAGTGAGATATCTTCTCATATTGTGCAACTATATGTTAGCAGTATTTTGGACCACCTAGATTACCCTGGATCGTTGATTTTCAACGATTTTCTCGTCGATCCGAGACTCACTGAAATGGAAAAACGAAGCTTTTCGACGATCTTGGGGGGAAATTCGGAATTGTACCCTATCAGCAATGAGTGGAATATCTTCTCATATTGTGCAACTACATGTGAGGAGTATTTTGGACCGCCTAGATTACCCTAAATCGTCGATTTTCAACGATTTTCTCGTCGATCCGAGACTCGCTGGAACTGATAAACTAAGGTTTGCGACGATCTTGGGGGGATATTCAGAGTTGTACCCTATCAGCAATGAGTGGGATATCCTCTCATATCGTGCGACTACATGTGAGAAGTATTTTGGACCGCCTACATCACCCTAAATCGTCGATTTTCAACGATTTTCTCGTCGATCCGAGACTCGATGAAATGGAAAAACGAAGCTTTTCGACGATCTTGGGGGGAAATTCGGGGTTGTACCCTATCAGCAATGAGAAGGATATCTTCTCATATTGTGCAACTATATGTTAGGAGTATTTTGGACGGCCTAGATCACCCTGGATCGTCGATTTTCAACGATTTTCTCGTCGATCCGAGACTCGCTGAAATTGAAGAACGAAGCTTTTCGACGATCTTGGGGGAAAATTCGGAGTTGTACCCTACTAGCAATGAGTGGGATATCCTCTCATATCGTGCAACTATATGTTAGGAGTATTTTGGACCGCCTAGATCACCCTGGATCGTCGATTTTCAACGATGTTCTCGTCGATCCGAGACTCGCTGGAATGGAAAAACGAAGCTTTTCGACGATCTTGGGGGGATATCCGGAGTTGTACCCTATTAGCAATGAGTGGGATATCTTTTCATATTGTGCAACTATATGTAAGGAGTATTTTGGACGGCCTATATCACCCTGGATCGTCGATTTTCAACGATTTTCTCGTCGATCCGAGACTCGATGAAATGGAAAAACGAAGCTTTTCGACGACCTTGGGGGGAAATTCGGGGTTGTACCCTATCAGCAATGAGAAGGATATCTTCTCATATTGTGCAACTATATGTTAGGAGTATTTTGGACGGCCTAGATCACCCTGGATCGTCGATTTTCAACGATTTTCTCGTCGATCCGAGACTCGCTGAAATTGAAGAACGAAGCTTTTCGACGATCTTGGGGGGAAATTCGGAGTTGTACCCTATCAGCAATGAGTGGGATATCCTCTCATATCGTGCGCATATATGTTAGAAGCATTTTAGACCGCCTAGATCACCTCAGATCGTCGATTTTCAACGATTTTCTTGTCGATCCGAGACTCGCTGAAATTGAAGAACGAAGCTTTTCGACGATCTTGGCGGAATATTTGGAGTTGTACCCTATCAGCAATGAGTGGGATATCCTCCCATATCGTGCGACTACATGTTAGGAGTATTTTGGACCGCCTAGATCACCCTAGATCGTCGATTTTCAACGATTTTCTCGTCGATCCGAGACTCGATGAAATTGAAGAACGAAGCTTTTCGACGACCTTGGGGGGAAATTCGGGGTTGTACCCTATCAGCAATGAGTGGGATATCCTCTCATATCGTGCGCATATATGTTAGAAGCATTTTAGACCGCCTAGATCACCTCAGATCGTCGATTTTCAACGATTTTCTTGTCGATCCGAGACTCGCTGAAATTGAAGAACGAAGCTTTTCGACGATCTTGGGGGAAAATATGGAGTTGTACCCTATTAGCAATGAGTGGGATATCCTCTCATATCGTGCAACTATATGTTAGGAGTATTTTGGACCGCCTAGATCACCCTGGGTCGTCGAAAAGCTTCGTTTTTCCATTTCAGTGGGTCTCGGATCGACGAGAAAATCGTTGAAAATCGACGATCCAGGGTGATCTAGGTGGTTCAAAATACTCCTCACATATAGTTGCACAATATGAAAAGATATCCCACTCATTGCTGATAGGGTACAATTCCGAATTTCCCCCCAAGATCGTCGAAAAGCTTCGTTTTTCCATTTCAGTGAGACTCGGATCGACGTGAAAATCGTTGATAATCAACGATCCAGGGTGATCTAGGTGGTCCAAAATACTTCTAACCTATAGTTGCACAATATGAGAAGATATCCCACTCATTGCTGATAGGGTACAATTCCGAATTTTCCCCCAAGATCGTCGAAAAGCTTCATTTTTCCATTTCAGTGAGTCTCGGATCGACGAGAAAATCGGTGAAAATCAACGATCCAGGGTGATCTAGTTGGTCCAAAATACTTCTAACCTATAGTTGCACAATATGAGAAGATATTCCACTCATTGTTGATAGGGTACAATTCCGAATTTCCCCCCAAGATCGTCGAAAAGCTTCGTTTTTCCCTTTCAGTGAGTCTCGGATCGACGAGAAAATCGTTGAAAATCGACGATCCAGGGTGATGTAGGTGGTCCAGAATACTTCTAACATATAGTTGCACAATGTGAAAAGATATCCCACTGATTGCTGATAGGGTACAATTCCGAATTTCCCCCCAAGATCGTCGAAAAGCTTCATTTTTCCATTTCAGTGAGTCTCGGATCGACGAGAAAATCAGTGAAAATCAATGATCCAGGGTGATCTAGTTGGTCCAAAATACTTCCAACCTATAGTTGCACAATATGAGAAGATATCCCACTCATTGTTGATAGGGTACAATTCCAAATTTCCCCCCAAGATCGTCGAAAAGCTTCGTTTTTCCATTTCAGTGAGTCTCGGATCGACGAGAAAACCGTTGAAAATCGACGATCCAGGGTGATCTAGGTGGTCCAAAATACTTCTAATCTATGGTTGCACAATATGAGAAGATATCCCACTCATTGCTGATAGGGTACAATTCCGAATTTTCCCCCAAGATCGTCGAAAAGCTTCGTTTTTTCATTTCAGTGAGTCTCGGATCGACGAGAAAATCGTTGAAAATCAACGATCCAGGGTGATCTAGGTGGTCCAAAATACTCCTAACCTATAGTTGCACAATATGAGAAGATATCCCACTCATTGCTGATAGGGTACAATTCCGAATTTCCCCCCAAGATCGTCGAAAAGCTTCGTTTTTCCATTTCAGTGAGACTCGGATCGACGTGAAAATCGTTGATAATCAACGATCCAGGGTGATCTAGGTGGTCCAAAATACTTCTAACCTATAGTTGCACAATATGAGAAGATATCCCACTCATTGCTGATAGGGTACAATCCCGAATTTTCCCCCAAGATCGTCGAAAAGCTTCGTTTTTTCATTTCAGTGAGTCTCGGATCGACGAGAAAATCGTTGAAAATCAACGATCCAGGGTGATCTAGGTGGTTCAAAATACTCCTAACCTATAGTTGCACAATATGAGAAGATATTCCACTCATTGCTGATAGGGTACAATTCCGAATTTCCCCCCAAGATCGTCGAAAAGCTTCGTTTTTCCATTTCAGTGAGTCTCGGATCGACGAGAAAATCGTTGAAAATCAACGATCCAGGGTGATCTAGGTGGTCCAAAATACTGCTAACATATAGTTTCACAATATGAGAAGATATCTCACTCATTGCTGATAGGGTACAACTCCGAATTTCCCCCCAAGATCGTCGAAAAGCTTGGTTTTTCTATTTGAGCGACTCTCGGATCGACGCGAATATTGGCTTAGATCAATGATCGAGGGTGATCTAGGGGACCAAAAATACTCCAAATATATGGCTCAACGTTGACAGGAGACACCCTGAGCATCGATAGGGGGGTACAAGCTCGAATCTACCCCCTAAATCGACGTCAATGTCTAATTTCTTCACTCTCCCAGCCTCTCGCGCTTATGGGTAAATTGATCAAAATAAGTGACCACGGGTGATCCAGGTGTCACTGAGCACTCAAAATATCATCAAGGATCCATTTCCAATCATTTAGAACCCCGAAAGATGTCCAGACGCATCCCAAATTGCCGAACGCATTGGTGGCCACCATTGTAGAATACCCTAAAATTGCGGCAAAAAAATTGCGGCTAACTTCACAGTCATTCACGAGTACCACATTGAGTTCCCGATCACGGATAGCACATTGAGTTCCAATCACGAGTACCTCATTGAGTTCTAGATCAGAGGTACCACTTTGAGTTTTCGATCACGAGTACCGCATTGAGTCCTCGATCACCAGAACCACATTGAGTCCTCGATCACGAGTACCACGTTGTGTTCTAGATCACGAGTACCACATTGAGTTCTAGATCACGATTACCACAGTGAGTTCCTGATCACAAGTACCACATTGAGTTCTCGATCATGAGTACCTCATTGTGTTCTAGATCACCAGAACCACATTGAGTCCTCGATCACGAGTACCACGTTGTGTTCTAGATCACGAGTACCACATTCAGTTCTAGATCACGATTACCACAGTGAGTTCCTGATCACAAGTACCACATTGAGTTCTCGATCACGGATACCACATTAAGTTCTCGATCACGAGTAAGACAAAGAGTTCTCGATCACGAATAACAAAATTGGGTTCCAAATCACGAGTATCACATTGAGCTGTCGATCACGAGTACCACATTGAGTTTCAAACACGAGTACCTCTTTGAGTTCTAGATCACAGGTACCACTTTGAGTTCTAGATCACGAGTACCACATTGAGTTCCCGATCACGGATACCACATTGAGTTCCAATCACGAGTACCTCATTGAGTTCTAGATCAGAGGTACCACTTTGAGTTTTCGATCACGAGTACCGCATTGAGTCCTCGATCACCAGAACCACATTGAGTCCTCGATCACGAGTACCACGTTGTGTTTAGATCACGAGTACCACATTCAGTTCTAGATCACGATTACCACAGTGAGTTCCTGATCACAAGTACCACATTGAGTTCTCGATCACGGATACCACATTAAGTTCTCGATCACGAGTAAGACAAAGAGTTCTCGATCACGAATAACCAAATTGAGTTTCAAATCACGAGTATCACATTGAATTGTCGATCACGATCACCACATTGAGTTTCAAACACGAGTACCTCATTGAGTTCTAGATCCCAGGTTCCACACTGAGTTCTAGATCACGAGTACCACATTGAGTTCTCGATTACGAGTACCACGTTGATTCCCCTATCACGAGTACCACATTGAGTTCTAGATCACGAGTACCACAGTGAGTTCCAGATCACGAGTACCACATCGAGTTCTCGATCATGATTACCTCATTGAGTTGTCGATCACGAATACTACAATGAGTTCTCGATCACGAGTAAGACAAAGAATTCTCGATCACGAATAACAAAATTGAGTTCCAAATCACGAGTATCACATTTAGTTGTCGATCACGATTACCACATTGAGTTTCGAACACGAGTACTTCATTGAGTTCTAGATCAAAGGTACCAACTTGAGTTCTAGATCACGAGTACCACATTGAGTTCTCGATCACGAATAACCAAATTGAGTTCCAAATCACGAGTATCACATCAGTTGTCGATCACGATTACCACATTAAGTTTCGAACACAAGTACTTCATTGAGTTCTAGATCAAAGGTACCAACTTGAGTTCTAGATCACGAGTACCATATTGAGTTCTCGATCACGAGAATCACATTGAGTTCACGATTACGAGTACCTCGTTGAGTTCTCGATCACAAGTACCGCATTGAGTTCTCGATCACGAGAACCACATTGAGTTCACGATTACGAGTACCACGTTGAGTTCTAGATCACGAGTACCACCTCGAGTTCTGAACACGAATAACCAAATTGAGTTCCAAATCACGAGTATCACATTGAGCTGTCGATCACGAGTACCACATTGAGTTTCAAACACGAGTACCTCTTTGAGTTCTAGATCACAGGTACCACTTTGAGTTCTAGATCACGAGTACCACATTGAGTTCCCGATCACGGATAGCACATTGAGTTCCAATCACGAGTACCTCATTGAGTTCTAGATCAGAGGTACCACTTTGAGTTTTCGATCACGAGTACCGCATTGAGTCCTCGATCACCAGAACCACATTGAGTCCTCGATCACGAGTACCACGTTGTGTTCTAGATCACGAGTACCACATTGAGTTCTAGATCACGATTACCACAGTGAGTTCCTGATCACAAGTACCACATTGAGTTCTCGATCATGAGTACCTCATTGTGTTCTAGATCACGAGTACCACATTGAGGACTCGATCACGAGTACCACATTGAACTCCCGATCACGAGTACCACATTGAGTTCTCGATCACGAGTACTACATTGATTTCTCGATCACGAGTACTACATTGAGTTCTCGATCACGATCACCACAGTGAGTTCCAGTTCACGAGTACCACATTGAGTCCTCGATCACGAGTACCACATTGAGTTCTCGATCACGAGAACCACATTAAGTTCTCGATCACGAGTACCACATTGAAATCCCGATCATGAGTACCTCATCGAGTTCTAGATCACGAGTAAGACAGAGAGTTCTCGATCACGAATAACCAAATTAAGTCCCAAATCACGAGTATCACATTGAGTTGTCGATCACGAGTACTACATTGAGTTCTCGATCACGAGTACCACATTGAGTTCTAGGTCACTAGTACCACATTGAGTTCTCGATCACGGATACCACATTAAGTTCTCGATCACGAGTAAGACAAAGAGTTCTCGATCACGAATAACCAAATTGAGTTTCAAATCACGAGTATCACATTGAATTGTCGATCACGATCACCACATTGAGTTTCAAACACGAGTACCTCATTGAGTTCTAGATCCCAGGTTCCACACTGAGTTCTAGATCACGAGTACCACATTGAGTTCTCGATTACGAGTACCACGTTGATTCCCCTATCACGAGTACCACATTGAGTTCTAGATCACGAGTACCACAGTGAGTTCCAGATCACGAGTACCACATCGAGTTCTCGATCATGATTACCTCATTGAGTTGTCGATCACGAATACTACAATGAGTTCTCGATCACGAGTAAGACAAAGAATTCTCGATCACGAATAACAAAATTGAGTTCCAAATCACGAGTATCACATTTAGTTGTCGATCACGATTACCACATTGAGTTTTCGATCACGACTACCGCATTGAGTCCTCGATCACAAGTACCACATTGAGTTCTCGATCATGAGTACCTCATTGTGTTCTAGATCACGAGTACCACATTGAGGACTCGATCACGAGTACCACATTGAACTCCCGATCACGAGTACCACATTGAGTTCTCGATCACGAGTACTACATTGATTTCTCGATCACGAGTACTACATTGAGTTCTCGATCACGATCACCACAGTGAGTTCCAGTTCACGAGTACCACATTGAGTCCTCGATCACGAGTACCACATTGAGTTCCAGATCACGAGATCCACATTGAGTTTCCAATCGCGAGTGCCACTCTGGATACTGGATCAGGAATACCACCAAAAATGAAAAATTTCGAAAGTACATATCTGGACGTAAAATTTCCTCCTTCTTCAGAATCCGAGGTCAAAAATCTGTTATCCGGCTCCAAGAACTTTTTTCCCCAACCTTCTCAAAACTTTGGGGTTGTTCGGTAAAAACTGTTCTAATTCTCGAATTCAGCGCACAATTCTACGTAGGAATACATAGGTCTGATCGCTGGGTACGGGTACTTCTTTCTTCTTGTGGGCCTGTGTTATCATCCATCAATGTAGTGACTTCCATGCGCGATTTTCAGAATTCAATCTTTTGTTATGACGATTTTCATTCAATTCGTACAATAACTCATTCTTGTAAACCAAGTGGCGACATACGCCCCTCATACGATTGTATATCATTACTCCCTCTATCATAAGGTGTCCAAGTGTGAGCCTGTAACTGAAATAATGTATGATGAAACTTTGGTTTTGGATATCACGCTACGTACTCTACATGTGAATGTGTCCAGAGTGAAATGTATCAATATCTGAATCTCCTGAAACTCGATCAATAAATTTAAATGGTTGGGGGCATATCCCCAACCATCGCCGTGTTGAGTCATTCACCATAGAATAAGCACTCGACAAAAATACAACTCATCAAATGAATATTTTGTCATAATCTTCCATTGTGCATTCTTTCAATCTCAAGTTAGAAAATATTCCAATCATTATTGGATTGCTACGAGATCTCAAAACGGGCATAGACAAATTTTCGAATAGATTGGGGGATTTTAAGAAGTGATTCCAGCTCGAATGGAATCAAATCATGAATCATTTAGAGGAATATGCATGAATCCACTATCACTTGACAAAATGAAGTCATTGTCCCAATTCCATCAAAGAGTAAATACATTCACATAACCTTCAACAACAGGATCCAATCCAAAACTTCTCTGACGGGAGATAAATTCAACTCATCCTCGTCATACTCACTCAAAAATACCACACCACACTTATACGAGTTGCAACAGCGTCACATAATGCCTTGGCTCGTATTGGAGTTGGGTTCCTCATTTCCGAGTACGACAGAGTGTGACTCCCTGTTGCCCAGCTATTGTAGAACAACAACACAACGCTAACACCACTCTTCGGAAGCATGTTGCTGGATTTCCTCTCATCTGAGCGCCGCTTTGGTCCCGACACTGGTAAACCAAACCGACGGGTCAATCTCATCTGATCATGTCTCCTCCAACCTCTGTGATGAAGAGTTACATTTCTACTTTGAACATGAAATACGCCCCAGTTCCAACTCGCTTTCACATCATAGACACAAAACGAGGATGATGAATATTAAAGTCATTCCATCGAATCAAAGACTTCTCAAAAATTCAAAACTTCCAACGTAAATGCTGAAGAATAGTATGGAAACAAAGAACTTCCCTGGTTGATGAATTTCTAATAATTGCTCTTGATGATCGCGTATCAGAGACCATCACATTACATCAATTCAATCCTCCCCTCACGAATGCATTCATCGAGTGATATTGGATTCACTCAAAAAAGTCACTTTGAATGCTCTATACGATACCAAAATTGTTCCTGAACAAGAATCATTGATTCCTAATTCTCATGAAAATCACTCAAATCATAAACTGGTTAAAAGAGTTCTCCCAACCACTCCTCCATATGAAATGACATCCTCTAATATCAACATTCGAGATACACATGAACCGCCTCTTACTCCATATCTCCATAAGTTCGAATTTGAAAAAAAAAACGTTCAATTTCTCCTTTAAATGGGAATAAATTCAAAATGTTACGTATTTTCACACTCGATATGAGTAGAGATACGGAAATTATCATCTTCAAAGTCAAATGAAAGAGTCTTTGAATTGATTCAGAAAAGTCTCAAAATTTGGAATCCATTCGTATCTATCGAATATTCAAGATCAACGAAACGATAACCTTTCAATCTCTAACACTCCATCCTTTCATCAGGACAATTAGACTTTATTGTCACTGTATTACCAATTCCATCCAAAATTAATCATTACTTATGCGGATCGATCTATCTGTAATACAAAAATGCAAAATAAAAACCATCAAATAAAGCAAACTCAAACACCAAAGTTACTTCACATCTGAGAGTGAGGTGGCTCAGCTATCTCCGATGTTGAAAATGGCAGTGTCTCGAATTCTCTAATACGTTACACTAAATTACGCCACAAAATGACTTCCAGCATGCATTTGATACGGAAAAGTTTGAACGAAACACATAAAAATCGATTGCTCTTAACCTTCGCCAACGGATTCGGAAGCTTGGGCTGTGTTCGAAAGGGCTCGGTGAAACTGACCATTTCCACGGCAAAAATTAGCAGCAAATCGAATATGGGTCATTCTGGACCAAAGTGAACATTTTGAAAATCGACGAAATTTAAAAATGCCCCAAACATTTTTTTTCCGTTAGTACTACTAGAATATAGTCGAAAAAAATTTTTTTCAGATTTTTTTGGGACCCATGGCGGGCCCTACGAATTTTCCAAGTCCCATTTTTGAGAAGTTTTTCGCCTATTTTTCGCTATCTTGGAAAATTCGTAGCTCGGACCCAAATGCATCTTTTTCATCCTAGCTGGGCGCATTTTTTTCGGTATGACGTACACTTCCAAGAAAAAAATTGACCGGTCCAAAAAATTGATATCTGCTAGGTCCCACGGTTGCATCAAAAAAGGCCCAAAAATACGACTTTGCACCACCTTTGGAGGCGTATAGGTCAAAATGGAAGCCTCGTAGCAAAATTTTGCAGGAGAAAAAACTTGTAGGCTTTGAAAAAACCTTCAATTTCCTTTTTAGAACGTGTCATTATCTTATCTCACGTACGATCTACAGCCGATTTAAGTTGGGCATTTTTGTAAAAACGTGAAACTTCAAGGCCAATTTAAAAAAATCGTTTATTTTTTATCGACCCCAAACCTATGAGAAAATGTTCTTCCAGGTGTCTATTTGAAGCCCCAACAATAATTTGGTTGTTCCTTTCAAATCCCGATTTTATACGAGCTGTTAAAAACAGTCGAAAATACCGAAAATCGTGTCGAATTCGGGCCTTATCATGAAGCTTCGTGGACTGGGTCTTCCCTTGCTCTCGATTCGTGGACTCTAATTATACAGCACTCGGCATAAAATATTGTGGAAGATGGGACCTAGAGCTGGAAAATGGCCTCTCGTGCGATGCTTTACGATGGAACCGTCCAAAACTAGAGTAAATTGAGTAAATACAAGATAAATCGAGGAAATCGATTGTGATGCATCTCTCACTTAACTAGCCCGCGCTCACTAGCCCAACCGGCCGCTTTGGCACTCCGCGTATGCTCCGCACTGCATGCCATCCTCCGTTTATGCGGAAGTGATAAGTGATATTAAGAGGACGTCGGATACCGACATTGTCGAGTTTTCGAATTCCTCGATGAAATTTCGAGATATCGGGATTCTACTAAGTAACGCCGATTCTTTATGGCTCATAGAATCGGCGTTACTTGTTAGATTGTTGATATCTCAAAAATTCATCGAGAAATCCGAAAACTCGACCATGTCGGTAACTGTACAATATTGATAGAACTCCGACATCCCCTTAACAGCTGATGCAGTATTGTCAGGTATTATCCAGTATAGACAGAGATAAGAAGGTTCTCTAATCTCCGTTACAGACTGTAGCCTGTACGAGGTTTCGGTTGTTAGTGACCACCACGTAAAAATTGTATGTGTCAGTCAGCGTCCCGATCAGAAATTTTGGTACCTTCCCCGCGGGGTTTGCCCCGAAGATGGGCCAAATGTATTGTGAAGCATATGAAGTGTAACGCCTTCCCCGCGAGGCACCCGCGAGGTATCATCGGGGCAATATTTGCGCAAAATTAGTGCAGTTTTTGTTGAGAACTTCAAAACAATTTCGGATATGTTTGTAATGTTATCACTATCATGTGATTGTTTAAGTAAAGTATGTTCAAGTAAAGTTGAAAATTCATTGAAGACCTGGGAAAGCCTCATAAGAGCTACTAATATCCAGCCTGTGTTTACTTCTACTGAGGGCAAATAGTCACTTGACTTTGCAGCGTGTGACGAAGAAATTAATCTTGCTGGACTGAGATTTGTGTGAAAAGTGAGTGGTGCTGATCAATGATATTAAAATACAGTATGTTCACGTTAAATGCCTCTGTTGAAATTTCCATCATACATCGACAGAAGTGAGGTTAACTCTGAGACACTATGCAGGAATGTTGTGAAAGTGATCAGATACTTTGCGGGGGCCCTGCGGGGAAGGCGTTACACTTCATATGCTTCACAATACATTTGCCCTAATATCCGCGATGTTCGAGGCATGGCGTAAAAATGCTCGGGGCAATTCCGCCATGGTTTGGGGCAACCCCGAGTGGAAGGTAATGACGGTCAGCGGCCATTCGAGATCTCCCATCTCACTCGCACCTAATAGGTTATCCCATGAGTACGAGGGAGACGACAGATCTCGAACGGTCACTGACCGTCATCCCATTGCAGTTCACCTCATGGCTTGAAGATAACAAAAGTTATCTTCACGCCATGGTTCACCTTGTTCTCGAGTGTACCAAAATTTCTGATCGAGACGCTGACTGATACATACAATTTTTACGTGGTGGTCACTAACAACCGAAACCTCGTACAGTCTACAGTCTGTAACGGAGATTAGAGAACCTTCTTATCTCTGTCTATACTGGATAATACCTGACAATACTGCATCAGCTGTTAATATCACTTATCACTTCCGCATAAACGGAGGATGGCATGCAGTGCGGAGCATACGTGGAGTGCCAAAGCGGCCGGTTGGGCTAGTGAGCGCGGGCTAGTTAAGTGAGAGATGCATCACAATCGATTTCCTCGATTTATCTTGTATTTACTCAATTTACTCTAGTTTTGGACGGTTCCATCATAAAGCATCGCACGAGAGGCCATTTTTCAGCTCTAGGTCCCATCTTCCACAATATTTTATGCCGAGTGCTGTATAATTAGAGTCCACGAATCGAGAGCAAGGGAAGACCCAGTCCACGAAGCTTCATGATAAGGCCCGAATTCGACACGATTTTCGGTATTTTCGACTGTTTTTAACAGCTCGTATAAAATCGGGATTTGAAAGGAACAACCAAATTATTGTTGGGGCTTCAAATGGACACCTGAAAGAACATTTTCTCATAGGTTTGGGGTCGATAAAAAATAAACGATTTTTTTAAATTGGCCTTGAAGTTTCACGTTTTTACAAAAATGCCCAACTTAAATCGGCTGTAGATCGTACGTGAGATAAGATAATGACACGTTCTAAAAAGGAAATTGAAGGTTTTTTCAAGGCCTACAAGTTTTTTCTTCTGCAAAATTTTGCTACGAGGCTTCCATTTTGACCTATACGCCTCCAAAGGTGGTGCAAAGTCGTATTTTTGGGCCTTTTTTGATGCAACCGTGGGATCTACCAGATATCAATTTTTTGGACCGGTCAATTTTTTTCTTGGAAGTGTACATCATACTGAAAAAAATGCGCCCAGCTAGGATGAAAAAGATGCATTTGGGTCCGAGCTACGAATTTTCCAAGATAGCGAAAAATAGGCGAAAAACTGCTCAAAAAAGGGACTTGGAAAATTCGTAGGGCCCGCCATGGGTCCCAAAAAAATCTGAAAAAAATTTTTTTCAATTATATTCTAGTAGTTCTAACGGAAAAAAAATGTTTGGGGCATTTTTAAATTTCGTCGATTTTAAAAATGTTCACCTTGGTCCAGAATGACCCATATATAATATCAACGTATAGATACATATATGATGAATTCCACGCCAAAGCGACCTACGGAAAGGGGTCATCTCTCAGATTCTTTTTTAACCTTTTTCATTCGATTCTATGGCCCAAAGTAGGAACTTCGGACCACCTATGGAGCCCAAAAAAAATTTCTCCTCTCCATTGTACGCACATCCTTCAACAGACCGAAAATTTATCGTGTAAAAATCGATGCTCTTTTATTCACGAAAATGGGAATATTTCGAGTTTTTGAATAGCTATCGATTTGCGGGTTGCGGCATCTGAAAGGGCATCAAAAAACCTATCGAAAACGTTGTCGGAAATTCCTTCTCTGTGATTTGGGGGCCTCCTGGAGGCAAAAGAGTGTTTTTCACTAAAATGTTGATTTCTCAAAAAGACATTTTTTTTATTTTTTGAAAATCATATATTTGACGTGAAATTTTGCGTTCTTTCGAAAAAAATGGGTTTCAGAGAAGTTTGGGGCGATCCAAGTGACTTATGAGCCATTTTTTGAAAATTCGATTTTTTCGTTTTCAGAAAAAGGCGATTTTCTGCGCATGCGCACAAACGTAGACTTTCGGCGCTACTTTCAATAGAAAGCTGACAAAATTTCCTATAAAATGACTACCCGCAAAGTTGAAATTCATGCACTGAAACGCGATCTGCAAGGATTAATTATGTCGAATCAAAATCACATGAAAATTCAGCCCATTAACGCCTTCGTGGCGCCTGCTGAGATGACACATTCACGAGATCTTCTCGGGACTCAATTTTGAGTACGAAATTGACCTGAGAAAAATTCGGACCACATGGTTTCAACGTGAAATTGTATGAACTTTCAAAATATGCGATGAAAAACCCCATTTGAGGCGAACCCGAGGTGCTACATTCAATTTTTCGCAATTTTGAATGTGGAATATCGTATTTTCTGGAAAAAAAATGAATGTAGCACCTCGGATTCGCCTCGAACGGAGTTTTTCATCGCATATTTTGAAAGTTCATACAATTTTACGTTGAAACCATGTGGTCCGAATTTTTTTCAGGTCGATTTCGTACTCAAAATTGAGTCCCGAGAAGATCTCGTGAATGTGTCATCTCAGCAGACGCCACGAAGGCGTTAATGGGCTGAATTTTCATGTGATATTGATTTGACATAATTAATCCTCGCAGATCGCGTTTCAGTGCATGAATTTCAACTTTGCGGGTAGTCATTTTATAGGAAATCTTGTCAGGTTTCTATTGAAAGTAGCGCCGAAAGTCTACGTTTGTGCGCATGCGCAGAAAATCGCCTTTTTCTGAAATCGAAAAAATCGAATTTTCAAAAAATGGCTCATAAGTCACTTGGATCGCCTCAAACTTCTCTGAAACCCATTTTTTTCGTAAGAACGCAAAATTTCACGTCAAATATATGATTTTCAAAAAATAAAAAAAAATGGCTTTTTGAGAAATCAACATTTTAGTGAAAAACACTCTTTTGTCTCCAGGAGGCCCCCAAATCACAGAGAAGAAATTCCCGACAACGTTTTCGATAGGTTTTTTGATGCCCTTTCAGATGCCGCAACCCGCAAATCGATAGCTATTCAAAAACTCGAAATATTCCCATTTTCGTGAATAAAAGAGCATCGATTTTTACACGATAAATTTTCGGTCTGTTGACGGATGTGCGTGCAATGGAGAGGAGAAATTTTTTTTGGGCTCCATAGGTGGTCCAAAGTTCCTATTTTGGGCCATAGAATCGAATGAAAAAGGTTAAAAGAGAATCTGAGAGATGACCCCTTTCCGTAGGTCGCTTTGGCGTGGAATTCATCATAATAGAATCAAAATTACATATACCACACTCAAAAACACGTCAAAAATACGTAAACGACTCTTAAACACTTGTCCTATACATCGCGGAAAAATCTAGGGACATTTATCCTGGTCTAGGGACTTCTCGTACTGCCAAGTTGGCAACACTGGTTTTGATTTTATCTTGCCACGCCTGATATAGGGATTCCGTGGAGGAAAATTACCCGATATGCCTCTCGATATAATGATTTAGATCTTCTGTGAGCAAATGAAATGCGAAAAACAGTGTGCAAATGACTCCTTCGCGCGCAGACGATCAGAAATGGCTATTTAGACGTGAGTGTGCGTGCGTAACTAGCGGAATCGCACATTATTTCGGGACAAGTGTGCGCCAAAAATTTTCACGCAATGCGTGAATGAGGACCAGTGTCCCAATTTCTTTACGCACTGCTTTATTGAACTCCTGTGCGGCACTGAGGCATTTGCGCACGTTTCAAACTTTGTTTGAGCACTGGAATCATGTTAATGTTTGAACAATCTACTCTCAGTAATAGAGTCGAAATTATGGTTGCCTACCTGTTAATGATTTGGAGAATAGTTACAAGAATTGAGCATGCATGTCGATGTGTCGCTAGGAAACGTATATGAACCCTCCAATTACTCATTGTGTGGGATAAACTCATGATGAATCCAGTCGATTGACAGAGATGAAGATAATCATGATCCCTGAGACTATCTTTTGAGATTCATGCAGATGATCAGTCATCGCTACACAAATTTGCATATGGAATATTCAAATTAAATTTTTTGATAGCTGGCGATAGTTTCGAGCAACGGTGTAGCATGCTATAATAACAAGGCTTCTTTTCTGATACATTTGTCTAAATTTTTCATCAGCCGTTTCCCCGGTGCGGGCTTTGCCCTCTTGACCTCCACCAGGGGTTGTAGACCTGGGCCACTCGTGCTGGAATTCGTACGCAGGAACGCAATAAGAGGGAGCAAGTACGTCGACTCTTGAGATGACGGCCAACTCTCGCAACGTCCACTAGTTGTTGAGGCGAGGTACACTTTTGCTTACAGGGATAACAAGAAATATTGTAAGTGACTCGGGCGCCGACATTTTTGCACTCGGTGTGCAAACGTTACGTTCGCGAACTGCGGAAATGACGAAATTGTGCGCAAGTAGAACGTTTGCGTAGAAATCTCAGAAACTCGAAAAATGTATTTTTACCTACTTAAACACCCTCGGAAGACCTCGCAAGCCATTCCATCGTATTTGCGAGCCAGTTTCATGTCAGTCGTGAGAGTTTAGGGTATCCTTTCAACAGATGCTTAGATTCGTAGAAATCGATTACAAGAGCGAATATTCATCCACTAATTAGCATCTCTTGCGCGAGCGCTGTTCTCTACGCCTCTGGAGACATTCTCTTCCGATAACAAATCCAATTCACTTGAGAAAGACCCCTACTGGAGTCAATTCAATGCAGTGGAACCGTAGCTACAGCTGTTGGGATGGAACAAAAAGGCCTTGGGTATCATATCTGTGAGTCTGGGTGATCGGCGGTATCGCCTACCGGTTGGACCGTGTATTTCTGCTTCTACATCATCAAATGTACTCCACTGAGGGGTCGTTCTGGAGAAAATTGAGTCAGCTACCGATTCAAGTTAGTTTCGACTATACGAAGTCATTCGCATGCGCAGAAATTTCACCCTCGTCTGGCCAAAGGCGGAAAGAATCGCTAATAATGATTCATTAGACTCGAATCTCTTGTGCATACAAAAATGCATTGGTCGAGTTTCTGAAATTTTTCCGCACTGCAACAGCGTTAGGAGGCTTCAGAAAAGAGGATAATGGCTTGAAGCTCTCACACACGTTGTTCATTATCGAAGAATCGGAGAGAATGGAATGAAAGAAGTTCAACTATACTTCGAAAAAATTTTGAGCAAATCTGTTATTTTTGTGCATCTGTGCCACCAGGTGTCGAAAAAACAACTTGGGGAGGTTCTACTAGTGATCAATAAATAGATCTCAGAGTGACCTCCCGAATGCTCCTCTGTAAATCTAAATTGGTCGAGGTAATCGAAGGTTAATACCGAAATACGGTGGAACAGTCTCAAGTTTTGATTTCTCGGTAGATCACTATTGTGGGTCTACCTGAGACAGAATTTTCGACTTACAAACTATGGGAAATATCCGATTGAGGTACCCCAAATCGAGAAGAATAGCATGGGGATTTCAGAAGAATAGTTGCAGAAACCACTCGAATTTGCCGCGGACGTACAATGAGGAAGTAACAACTGAAAACCTAGATTCGGTGCGATGCATCTGATGCCCTCTTCATCTAATTCCACAGTCTAGTACATCTTTGACTTCTCTTTCTCTATTAAATTGCACCGCACGTGCTATACTCATCATCGACACTTCTTCAGTATGAACCAGTGTACAATATTTATCCACTTCTTTTGTACTTGATACACATTCATAAAAACGTGTATACTCTTCATTGTAAATCCTCCTTAGAGTCTCATGAGGTCGTACCTCCAGTTTCCAACAAAGTTCATTTCATATCATATCATATCATACTTCGGCGCCTAGATCGTAATAAATCGTCAATATAAATACAAATTCATACTTAGCATCGAATTTCACAGCAAAAATGATGATTTCAAGTATTCGGAAGCTCTACATTGAACGCAACAAAGCTTTGATCCAGAAGAATGATGGAAAAAGTCAAGTGAAAAATCTCAAAATCTCAAAAATCAGCACTTGGACGATTTTCCATTGCAAATTTGGGGTCGGCATCCGGTTCTCCGTGAAATTCCAGCTAGAAGGAGGTATTTTGGAGAGCTCTCGTGGCTCACGGAATTGCTGGTAAGAGACAGAATGAGGAAAAAATCTTCAAAAACGATATTTCATTGGCAAAAATCCCCGCATTTTGGATCTAAGTCACAGTAAATCACCAATTTCACTTTGAAATGGAATTCAGCAGCAATTTTTACAACGATACAAACAATTATGTATTTCAGTACCCATTCGAGACCCCGCAAGGCGTTCCAGTGTGAGGCTTGAACATGTCGAGCAAGATGGATCTTCAGTGTTTACGACACCTTTTTAGAAAAATGTCGGCTCGTGTCGGCACGGTTTAACAATTTTTTTCGGGATATTTGGGAGTGGGTTTCTCTTTTTTTTGTCATAAAGAAATGACCTAGGGGGCGCCCGCAAGAATAAAAAAGGTTGAGAAATAAGGGACACCCTAATATGCAGGCATATCTCTCCAGCATGATCATTAGCAAATCGTGAGCAACCTCATGCATTGCTTATCGCATATGCCCCCTCAGGGGGCAGATTGTAGATTCAGTGTGGTTGTTGATATTTGGCTCCAGACTTGCTAAGAAACGACAAACTCGGTGCACCGTAACCTTAAAATCAGATGTAGAACGAGCGTAATGTTGAGGAGACTATGTATGAGCTAGTAGTTATCCAATGCTTACATTCACTGTGAAAACTTGTATCAGGGATGTTAAAGAGGATACCGAAATTCGATGGAAATACTGTGCATGACATATTGATTCATGTAATCACGTTGAAATATCGTAAAGGACACTCTTTTGTAACTATTTCAATCACTGTTACTGACACAGAAGAAGACCAAGAGTAGGGAGGAAGGTATCGACTATAAAATCTATAGATTTTTGCAAACATAATGAGACATGTTAGTATTTAGAATTTATAATCAACTTCTACCACAAATCATTCCAAATACCTCATAGATACCGCAATAATCCATCATCGGTGGGAGTCATGCCGTACATTTTCATCCATTATCAAACCAATGAAGATTCCAATTTGATAATTTCAAGATTTCATTCAATTGTTATCAGTAAAACTTTGGGAGATGAACTTTTGGATTATATTTATACGAATTAAATCAACGCAAGATAATTAAAATTCATGATATGCATGTATTAATAATTCTCAGTAATGAATATATTGTAGAATGTTCTTTGTGACGAGAAGTATCATACAAGAAAATGATCTGGATGGGAATGATTTTCAATTTTCAACGAAATTCTCTTTGTTTTCTTCAAAGAGATGACCCCCAGAAGAGTGAAGGGGGGGGGCGCTAATCTAGGCAATACATTTTTCCCAGATTTTTTCACTTTATCAAATATTCCATTCAACCACATTTCTGTCGGATATGTGAGAAGTGGAATTCTTCATCATTTCTCACAGAATCCACCGATATTGGATGACATTATTTCTCAAAGTCTCAAAGATTATAGGAAAATCACTTCTACCTCCCTGTCTCCATATGCGTCTCTGTAAGTACAGTCATCCCTCGTTAACAAGAACACCTTTAACACGAATTTTCTCATTAACACGAACGAAATTTTTGTCCCGTTGAGAATGCTCTGGCTCTTATGGACGTTTTTTGAGTTAACACGAATTTTCGGTGGCACGAAGTTCGAACGATTTTCCGGTCCCGTCTGACTCAACATCTTGGTTAATACGAATTCAAATTTATAAACAGAGTCAATGTCCGCAATAAATAGCTCAGTACATCGCGATTAGTAAGCGCAACCAGTCGTGTATTGATTTGAGCACCAAACTTGAGATACTAGATGAAGTTGATCGGTCTGTTAAGAAAAAGAGCGAAATAGCTGATAGTTTTGGGATTCCCAGATCTACATTATCAACGATCATATCACAGAAAGATGAAATTTGGAACGCCGCAGCATCAGGAATTGAAATGCCAAGAGTGAAACGCTTGCGTGGTGCGGACAATGATGAATTGGAAGAGGAATTATTTGAATGGTTCTGCAGAGTGCGGAAAAAAACATCCCAGTGACTGGCGGGTTAGTTCGAGAGAAGGCTTTAGAGATTGCGAAAGATTTAGGCATCGAAAATTTTGAAGCTTCGAGTGGTTGGCTGGAGAATTTTCAGAATCAAAAACATATTTTCATCCCAAGTTATCTGCGGTGAATTTCTAAAAGTGGACGAAAGAGACGCGAACAACTGGAGGAAAGATTTTTCAGAAACTAGGAAGAAATTTGCTCCTCGAGATACTCTCAATATCGATGAAGGTGGGATACATTACAATCTTCTCCCCAACAGTACACTCAATCTAAGAGGAAACAAGTGCCATGGTGGTGCCAAAATATAATAATAATAATACTTACAAGGGGAGTCCGGAGTCTCCGGGACCTGAAATCTCACCAAAATTTTTTTACAGTCTCGTACCACCTAGAACATGAAGAACTCATAGCAACTCTGTCAAATGGGCCTCCCGTTCAGGGCTACAGGCTATGACATTAGCATTGCCCATATAGGCCCATGTTAAAAAGTGATATATATGAGAGTTTCCATGGAACTTTTAACTATTGACCCTCTGAAATAAAAAAAAAAATTTCTCATCGCACACGTTTGAAATGGGTTTCATGTGATACTTAGACCTCGAAAACATGTGAAAAAAGTGGTGCCACTCTCTTCCAAGCCGAGGTATCTGGTTCAGAACGACATGTACGGAATTACACACTTGAAACATTCGTGAATCAACTTCAATCGAATAGATTCGATTCAAAACATTGTCTAGACGATCGATACGGATTATATTTTGCCTGACTTGACTTTAAGATGAATTACATCCTCGATTTCTCCGAAATTCGAGGGAAATTTCCAAAATCGAGTCAAGAGCTATGAGTCTCATTTCAATTTCTAGAATACACTGTGGACTTATTTTGTTCATATTTTAGCCGCATACTGTGTAAAAATCAAGAAAATCGCGATAACATCACATTTGAAGGCTTATTCAGCTTACCATCCGGATTCAAATATTTCTCCTCAGCTTCTCACAGAAATACCGATCGACAATTGCAACTCAGAACAGTGCGGTTATATCCCTTCTGTGATGAAGAAAAAAGAGCACAACATTCCAATCTTGTGCTTTACGTTTCCTGAGTATGCCATCAAAAAATGACCGTTTCGAGAGCCAGTGGCGCGATAACTTTATGAGCTTTGAAGCTTTATAAAATTTTTCCGGATCAACGCACACTCACAAACCAAACGGGATTCGATTTGTCTTCTTTTTAACTTCGGAAACTCATTGCTTAATTCCCCATTTTGCACAAGGTATTCCATTAATTTCGTAAACAACAGCAAGAGAAAGTTTTCCCACAATACTCGGTTACATCGATGAACGAGAGCTAATATCCTAGCCAAATCAGCGCACACCTCTGAATCAAAGCTTTTCCCAAAATATGAGATCAGTAGATGGATATATCATTCCACCGAAGTAGTTGAGGCATAGGTATTTTAGTTACAGCCTTATCAATTCAAAAAATCGCGTTGGTACGTTTGTAAACTACCCAAAAATCATCTTTTGCGGTCTGCTATTGACAAATCAGGATGCGTTCCAACAAGAAAGAATGTAGCTCATATTGAACGATGCCAAATACCATAAAATGACACTCCTGCGCACTACGAATAGTTCAAAATACTCCTGGAACACTGCAGTAACACAAAAGTTAAAAGTTCCGTGGAAACTCTCATATAGATCTACTAACAATGTTGACGTTTCTGGCTGTAGCTCAGTACAGAAGGCCCATTCGACAGAGTTGCTTTAGATTCTTCATATTCTAGGTGGTACGAAACTGTAAAGAAATTTTGGTGAGATTTCAGGATCCGGAGACTCCGGACTCCCCTTGTTGGATGGAAATTGTAGTTGTCCAAATTCAATCAATACTACCCACAAAACAGCAGGAATATTCCGATCTGTTCCTTCAACGAAATCTATCGCATATTACTCTGTTGAGTGTTAACACGAATGAATTCGTGTTAATCAGTTAACGCGAACTAATTCGTGTTAATCGGTCAACACGAATTAGTTCATGTTAAGAAGTGACTGGAGCGTTCTGGTTAACCCGAACTCCTTGATAACACGAACGAAATTCCTGTTCCGTGAAATTCGTGTTAACGAGGGATGACTGAATGTGTCCTGCTCCTTTTATCAATCAACGATATCACTCTCCTTCATTCCAGCCACTTCCAATTCGATGACTATTCATCAATCAGACTAAATCACACCAACTAACGAAAATTACTAACAAGACGAAATTGAATCTGACAAAAAAAATTAAGGGAGTAGGAAGAACAAAGAAACATAATAAACAATTAGAGTGAAAGAGAAGAAATCATTGAGAAAAAAATTGGAAAAGGGAAATCGATTAAGAAAAAACTGAATTTGCGAGATTCGAACCACCATCTTCCGCGTGAGAAGCAAAAGATTTCCCCCTGAGCCAAGAAGGCTCTGCTTAATTTGGGCTTGAATATGTCTCATGTTTGTCAGCCCCCCCCCCCCTCGGGCATGTGAGAAAATTTTGCTTTATCAGTATTAGTTATCGACCGATTTTCGCGATTTGAAATCGTACTCAAAGGTCTCATACAGACCACGACGAATTTCATACTTGCAGGAGATATTGATTGATTGATTGATTGATTCCCTTTATTCGCCCGGTGGTGAAAGTAAAAATACAGTTACATGAAATACATATAACGGTCATAATCAACATATAAGTATTATACAATTTGTCACTTTGGTCACGGAAATTTCATTCATCACAGGAAGTGACTAGTCATTGAAAAGGCATCGAGAGATGCACACGAGTCAAAATAAATTAGGTGATTAATCAAGGTACATCATTACATATAAAAAGACAGACATGGGCCCGGAAACTATCACAGATTTAAGAATTATGTGACAGGTTGTGGCCGACGCGATACCTCGGATGATTGGGGTGGAGGTATGCGTAGTCTATCCGGCCCTGGATCTAGGGGGAGAGCCGGATATCAGAGTTCATGACTTGATCAGAAGTAATCAAATGCTATCAGGGATAGGATAAGATTTTTAGGGTGATGTAATCGACTATCAATTCTCAAACCAATTCGGTGGATCAGGGCACCTCCTTGGGAATCAGTAGTACGATCTCTGTATTTTTTATAGCTTTTTCTCAGACTAATGGATGGATCAGGGCACCCATTAATTCCAAGAAAATCCTATGAATATGTTATTACGGTAAAACACAGCCATCCAGTGGATCAGGGCACCTTCTTGATCTGTTTTACACGTAATTTTTATTTCGGTGGGTCTTGCTGATAACAAATACAGGGGATCAGGGCCCTGCAATATATCACCAGCAAAATCCAATGGTTTGATTATGCCAACTATATAGTCACACTGTGGGTTCCATCATACACTTGGAGCACTTAGGATTACCCACAGCAATAAGCACACAAAGAGAAAATATGTATATATAATCGATTTTATTCAAGATTCCATTACAATCATAAGATTATATATGGAACCCCGAGGACCTCGGTTTATTCGCTTTGTGAGCTGATTTTCGACTGAAAGGCAGAATCCTCGAGCACCTGGTCAGGGCTCTATTTATACTCGGTCCTCAGAGTTCCAGAACATTCTGAAGATGATTTATTCATATGCACCGTAATTATTTATTAAAACTGAAAAGTCCTGTTAATCATACTATCTACATATTTACAAGCTATCAAAATTGCATCAATTACAACAAATACTATTCCAAATAAAAATCTCGGTTGAGTGTAATGAATAAAAGATAATTTTTAGATAATTATATAGAACTTTCTAGAAACTGATCGAAGACACGTGTTTTATTGATGCACTCGTAAATTCACTTTGAAAAGCCACAGATCTTTGGAGTTTTTTGGTCAATATATCACCTTGAATTGACGATAGATTAGGTTTTTTACAGTATTTCACTATAAAATAATTTTTCAAACAATACTATCAAAATCATTGATAAAAAAATCTCTATTTCATCAAAATGAGTCGAAATAACTACATTCTAACTTGATTCGTATTAGAGCTATTAGTTAGTTTGAAGAATCTATTTTACATACAATTTTACAAAAGCTTGAACTTATTAAAATTGAATATTGCAAATAATGCATTGAATTTTAGAGTTTTTCCATAAGTACTATGGAATTAATGAATCATGGAATAAGATGGCAGAAAGAACTTTCAGAATTGATTAAATAAATTTCACAGAATTTTGAATAGAAAATCATAGAATTTTCTATGTATAATCGTATACATATATACATGTCTTCCCATATATATCTTCTATATGTAAGTCAAATGAGCTCGCTAGGCTCAGCTGGACTGGAGAAAACAGTGAGTGATATTATCGGCTTGTAGGCGCGCATAATCAATATTACTCCATAGAAACTGGCACGAAATTACTGTTTAAATTTTTAAAAATAAATATCGAAATTCTGGGACTATGGTTATCACAAGGTAAGCCACGTAAAACTCGACTAAAACTAGAAAAAGACTAATTGAAAAGAGCCCAAGCCTATCAGAGATTGAAGTACTGTTTCTGGTCCACATCAATCTTCCGGGAGGGTTGCGACAAGAAAAATTCTTTTAGAGCGTCTTTAAAAAGTGGAATTTTTTGAATTTGCCGAAAGCCCAAAGGGAGAAAGTTCCACAAGTGAGCACATTGAACCTGGAAAGATCTTCCATATTCAAGTCTCATATTGTTCCTTTTGGAATAATTTTGTGACTTGTAGGTAGGTAATTAGAGCAAAGCAATACACGCGGAGTCCCGAACGTCCCGAGCGCGCGGTTTATTGGGGCCCTTCGCGGGCTTGCCTCTGCCAGATTTTATGACGGGCTAAATTTTACACCGGAGGATTTTGACGTGAGGATCAGGATGCGACGTCCCGAGCCCTCGACGTCATGGCTAGATAATCTGAAGGCGAGGTCCCGGCTATCTGAACGTGGCGTCGGGGACCCGCGTCGTCACGTCGAGCTGAAATCTTGACGTCACTTCCCGGAATTTTTCTCCGTGTACCCCAGTGAAAAGTCATGAGGTGGATTGAGCGTTTGAAACAATTTTCGATGAGAAGTTGAAGGAAATATTTCGTCTGAATGTGATTGAGGGATTCAAATGGAAATTCCAAGAAAACTTTGAATCCCGAGAATCGGGTGATATTGAGTCCTTCTATCGATTCCGAAATTCACATTCTTCGTCTGGCCGAGGTCGAGGTGCCGTCTTCATTCGTGAAAATACTCAAATGAGATTCTTTTAGGTTCTTGGGCATGGAGTTCAAGTTGTGATTTAGATCAGGAAAAGAATCGACCCCAAAACGAGAAAGAAGGAGCCCAGAATCGCGGATATACAGGAACTTGAAACAAATAATTTCCCGACAAACATAATAGGTAATGTGGAGACTGAATAGATGGATGAAATAAATAGAAGGATTAATAAGCCTATAAGCCTGGAGACCCAGGGGAGCAAATGAATCCACGAATGCCCGGATGCTCGATCCAAAAACTTTTTCGGGGAGATAATCACTCCCAGAATCTAGGAAGGCAAATTAACCCACAAGTGCCCGGAGCTTCAGACTGGAAATTCCCCCGGGGAGAGAATCCACCCCACAGTCTACGGGAGCAAATGATCCTGCAAACGCCTTGATGGTCGGACCAAAAATTTTACCGGGAAAAAATTCGCTTTAAACCTACAATGACAAATCAACCCGCAAATGCTCGGATGCTCGGACTAAAATATCTGTCGGGGAAGAAACCACCCTGAGATCTAGTGAGGCAAATCGAACGGTAAACGCCCGGATGCTCGGTTCCAAAGTCCTGTCGGAGGAAAATATCTATTCTTACTCCGATAGTCATCCAAAACGCATAACCGGATGTTTGATCCAAAATTTTTGCTAGAAGAATAATATTTTCCAGCTTTCTGAAATTAATAGGTCATGTTCTACCTAGGGATTGGAGTGGAGATGTAGATATTGACGGCGAATGAATCAACCGTATTCTCAAAATGTTTCGGAGCTACAACACGATGGATCATATCTTGCAAATATTGGCATTTGGAACGAAAATACTCAGGCTATGGATATTATCAGATTCCAACGATAGCGAGGAATGGAATTTGAAGTTCTTATCAAGTGGGTCTCGTGTTCTCTAAGGCTTACAGTCTGGAGAGACTGAGCTTTACTGGAACCGAGTGTGATTTTCACAAATTTTCACTGATGAAAAGAGGATCTCGCTCCTCCTGAGGTAGCACAGATCATTTTCAGTTCCAAAGAGAATGTAGTGTGAGGTTTATTGATCAACATCGAGATCGGCATCCCTACCTCAACCACTAGATATAACCTTCCAGGTTGATTCTTAGAAGACTGGAACACGTTACCCCCCTCGCATAAGTTTTGGACCCAGCATCCATTCAATTGCGTTTCTGGAAGCCTTAAGGACCACCACACCAGTAGAGGGGGGAATTTTTTCCACTTGAACAGAATCCCGTCATAACTATTCTAATAGTTGGGTTATAGTCATTTGAAGCTCCCGATGAATTTTTGTTAGCCCAGCAGTCGCAATTCTGGAAATATGAATCGACAAGATTTGACATTTTGCTTTATCTTGACATATTCATGACTTGATGTCTAAGGACCCCGCCATAAATGATAGGATTTTGGCTTTCAGCGAATTTGATCGAATCGGCAATCAATTGATAGAGCTCAACGTGCTGAGCAAAAGTCTCCATAGCCGCTAAACCCGAAAAATTCTCGTTTTCGAGTGATTTGGTTGCAAAGTCGCTGATTTTACCGAGCCAAAATAGGGTTATGGCATCAATCGAACAATAACATACATTCGAATTCGTTCGGTTCGCTTGGTATTTGCCAGCTAAATACCTCTGATGAAGCAAGAATCTTTGCATTACACGCGATTTGATAATCCTCTCAAAAGAATCTTTCACTAGCTGCCGCCATTCTCGCGGGATATTTTCAAAGTCCGCACAATCGAAACGCTTCGAAAGATTTTGATATTTCAAACGATCTGCGGGACATAGTATATTATCAAGGCAAATGCGGATGACGAGTTTCATCATCAACGAGATACATACAATATTTATTCTCAACGCACCCTTGCGTGAGGTGTGAGAAAGCTCACCCCTCACGCAAGGGTGCGTTGAGAAGCGCGTTTTCCCGCTGGATGGTTGAAAAATACGTCTAAGCTCTCAGTACAACTTTGAAACAAAATCATTGAATCTTTTTTTCCGAACTGTTTATCGTTTGGAGGTAACGAGATTTTTACCTTTCTAGTGTGCGGGGATGGGAGGGGGGGGGGCCTACAGACATTTGAAAAGATCTTATGGGATTTCAGAGAGATATTCGTTTCGAATTTTGGGTGGTGATTGAATTCCGCGTCGTATTGCACTCGGCTCGAACATACGAAAATCGAATCAGGCCCAACTCTATATCGGCAAAGGTCACGTACCTTTGCTGAAAGAATGCGAAAAAGTTATACCTCTGACCCGTGTATCTCTGGTATAAGGCGCGAGACAGAAAATACATGGGAAATAGCTTCAAAAGTGTTCGTGGTGAGCTACAAAATGCAATCGCGGAGAGGTCTGTACGACCAGTAGGCTCTGAAATGTCTAACTCTAGAAATCATCAGAGGTGTGTTCACACTCTTGACCAGTAGTGTACATTCGAGAATATATCTATCGAAAATCAGAATGCAATATCTCTTGGTTATCGAACGACGATTACATTTTCTGTCGGATCGCACCTATTTTGAAAAAAAAGAATTCGATGCTTCACATGGTTTCAATAACAGAGTACTTAATTGACTTCTCATCTCTGATATTATCTCGCTGGAACGAATATATTTTCGAAAATCAATGGGCGTCTACTCAAATAACCGTACAAGTCTCAATCAGCAATCCCGGAAAAAAAAATTAAAACGATCTTCGCAACCTTTGCCGATATAGAGTTGGGCCTGATTCGATTTTCGTATGTTCGAGCCGAGTGCAATACGACGCGGAATTCAATCACCACCCAAAATTCGAAACGAATATCTCTCTGAAATCCCATAAGATCTTTTCAAATGTCTGTAGGTCCCCCCTCCCATCCCCGCACACTAGAAAGGTGAAAATCTCGTTACCTTCAAACGATAAACAGTTCGGAAAAAAAGATTCAATGATTTTGTTTCAAAGTTGTACTGAGAGCTTAGACGTATTTTTCAACCATCCAGCGGGAAAACGCGCTTCTCAACGCACCCTTGCGTGAGGTGTGAGCTTTCTCACACCTCACGCAAGGGTGCGTTGAGAATAAATATTGTATGTATCTCGTTGATGATGAAACTCGTCATCCACATTTGCCTTGATAATATACTATGTCCCGCAGATCGTTTGAAATATCAAAGTCTTTCGAAGCGTTTCGATTGTGCGGACTTTGAAAATATTCCGCGAGAATGGCGGCAGCTAGTGAAAGATTCTTATGAGAGGATTATCAAATCGCGTGTAATGCAAAGATTCTTGCTTCATCAGAGGTATTTAGCTGGCAAATACCAAGCGAACCGAACGAATTCGAACGTATGTTATTATTCGATTGATGCCATAACCCTATTTTGGCTCGGTAAAATCGGCGACTTTGCAACCAAATCACTCGAAAACGAGAATTTTTCGGGTTTAGCGGCTATGGAGACTTTTGCTCAGCACGTCGAGCTCTATCAATTGATTGCCGATTCGATCAAATTCGCTGAAAGCCAAAATCCTATTATTTATGGCGGGGTCCTTTCCATCGAAAATTTTTTGTTTTACATAAACGAGGTAGGCAATCCTTCTGAAGAAAGTTTACGATAACTTATGAGAAAATCCCCGTCAAAAACTCAGCGTTGAGTTCCCTGATACCGCTAGAAAACTGTCACCTCCCATAAGACCACTTGTTGAATGGCCGAAAATGGATTAGTCATAACTTTTGTCCCGGGTAGGCTAAGTTCACCAAAATTCATATGAAGTCTTTTGCCATTAAAATCAACGTGTGTGCCGAGTTTCATCAAAATCTCAGCTTTAAATCTCTCAGGTGCAGTTCTTCTCTAAGAGTGGAATATAAATTATTCACCTCAGCAGAACTATTGATTCGTGCATCAAGGCATTTGCAGGTCAAGTTGCCTTACTAGGTCTTAGGGTGAATTTTTCCCCGCCAGAATTGTTGGTACTGGCATCCGGGCGTTTGCGACTTCGTTTGGTTTCAAGGAAGATTTTCTCTCCAACAGAACTTCCTGAAGGAGCATCCGAGCATCTGTGAGTTGATTTACTTTCTTAGGTTTTGAAGTGGATTCTTTCTTCGATAGAACGATCGGTGCGAGCATCTGTAGATTAATTTGCGTTCCTAGGTTGTGAGATGAATTTTCTCCCCGACAGAGTTCTTGGTCCGGGATTTCATGGGCTGATTGCACTCCTAGGTTTTGAGGTTGATCTTTTGCCCGACAGAATTTTTGGCCCAAGCAACCGGTTATTTGAGGATGGATTCGCTCTCCTAGGTTTTGAGGCTGATCATTTTGATGACGAAGTCATCTTTTTGCGCGTTGAGTTTTGTCTGACATGTTGACACGAATACTCGTACGCGGGTGCGCGCGCAGCTCCCCGTGCACCGTGCTTGTTATAGCGTGAGTATGGTAGTATTATGTGATAGCAAGATAATATGCAAGCATTGACATAATGGTCTTGCGAGTCAAAGTGCAGATCAAAAAGCTAGCAGTGCCTTTGTATTGTAACTCCTGCTGTGGTGCTTACACAATATAAGCACAGCAAAAAATGACAGGAATTGAATTGAATTCATTCTGTAATTTAGCACGCCTCTGTTAGTATTTCTGATTGTGATTTCAATTGTAGAGGTGGCTTTAGTATCGAAACAAAATGTGGTAAGATTAGCCCGTTCACTGCAAGTCAACTATTTGAGTCATGAACCGAACTACCGTATTCTGGAAAAATGTCTGTACGAGAGTGAATTCTTCTCTCCCATATCATCTATATTGTTGAAGTTAATCGCCACGAAAGATGACAAGGACATCAGAAATGCTTTTGAAGCGAATATGAGCCGGTGATAGATTGAAATTCGAGAAATCGTGGGTCTTGCTAATTTCTGAGTGACTCAGTCATCTAACCCCATCATGAATGGAGATAAGAATTACGTAGCAGAGAAAATTGGAGAATTTAGCTACATATAGTACTTTCATTGAGCATACCTCTATGACTTCGTCATTAACCGCGCGTCCCCCGGATGCACACCATTTTTTTTTGTCTGTAAGATTCTTGTTCCGGATGTTCGCGGGTTTTGGCGTCTCTTTCCGCGTTTTGGGGTCAGTTTTCCTTTTGATCCAAATCACAACCAAATTACATATCCAGAAGCCCGATAATTTTTCATTCAGATATTCTTGCTCTTGAGGGAGGTATCTCGACCTCGACTCGACAACGAATGTGAATCTCAAAATCGATAGAGATAACTGAAAATCATCTGACTTTCGAGTTTCGAAGTTCTTTTTTATCGTTATTTCAATCTCATCGTCACATTCAAACGATAATGGTCCCTTTGATTGTTTATCGGGAATTGATTCAAACACCTACTGCACCTGATGACTTTTCAATGAGGATTAGTCGGTGCGCATACCTGCGCAGGGCGCTAACACTGAAATCGTTGGCTATACAAGCGCACCGGAAAGAGCGAGTCCCTTGCTCACTTTCCTTGGGAGCGTGGAACTCGCGTGGAGCTCGCTGAATTCTCGAACTCCGTGCTCACTTTCCTCTTCCCGTGCACGTGATCGCACGCATGACTGTACGCGACACGCACCCCTCGACCATATACATGCATCGTTCACATACGCCTGAATCGAAGTATATCATACCATCGGTATTGTCCATTACCTACCATCATTCTGCCGAAGTTTTGCAGGAAGTTGATGGGGGGGGGGGGCGTATTCGCGTCCGCTCATATGCCTGTTCTCATTCATTAATAGGCTCGGTTAGCGTTGCTACTGATGTTGATTTATTCAAGTTCATTCGTCAAGTTTCATATATGGGTCATTCTGGACCAAGGTGAACATTTTGAAAATCGACGAAATTTAGAAATGCCCCAAACATTTTTTTTCCGTTAGTACTACTAGAATATAGTTGAAAAAAAATTTTTTCAGATTTTTTTGGGACCCATGGCGGGCCCTACGGATTTTCCAAGTCCCATTTTTGAGCAGTTTTTCGCCTATTTTTCGCTATCTTGGAAAATTCGTAGCTCGGACTCAAATGCATCTTTTTCATCCTAGCTGGGCGCATTTTTTTTGGTATGATGTACACTTTCAAGAAAGAAATTGACCGGTCCAAAAAATTGATGTCTGGTAGGTCCCACGGTTGCATCAAAAAGGCCCAAAAGTACGACTTTGCACTACCTTTGGAGGCGTATAGGTCAAAATGGAAGCCTCGTAGCAGAATTTTGCAAGAAGAAAAACTTATAGGCCTTGAAAAAACCTTCAACGTCCTTTTTGGAACGTGTCATTATCTTATCCCACGTACGATCTACAGCCGATTTAAGTTGGGCATTTTTGTAAAAACGTGAAACTCCAAGGCCAATTTAGAAAAATCTTTTATTTTTTATCGACCCCAAACCTATGAGAAAATATTCTCTTAGGTGTCTATTTGAAGGCCCAACAATAATTTGGTTGTTCCTTTGAAATCCCGATTTTATACGAGCTGTTAAAAACAGTCGAAAATACCGAAAATCGTGTCGAATTCGGGCCTTATCATGAAGTTTCGTGGACTGGGTCTTCCCTTGCTCTCGATTCGTGGACTCTAATTATACAGCACTCGACATAAAATATTGTGGAAGATGAGACCTAGAGCTGAAAAATGGCCTCTCGTGCGATGTTTCACGATGGAACCGTCCAAAACTAAAGTAAATTGAGTAAATACAAGATAAATCGAGAACCGGCCGCTTTGGCACTCCGCGTATGCTCCGCACTGCATGCCATCCTCCGTTAATGCGGAAGTTATAAGTGATATCAACAGCTGATGCAGTATTGTCAGGTATTATCCAGTATAGGCAGAGAAAAGAAGGTTCTCTAATCTCCGTTATAGACTGTAGACTGTACGAGGTTTTGGTTGTTAGTGACCACCACGAAAAAATTGTATGTGTCAGTCAGCGTCTCGATCAGAAATTTTGGTACACTCGAGAACAAAGTGAACCATGGCGTGAAGATAACTTTTGTTATCTTTACGCCATGAGGTGAACTGCAATGGGATGACGGTCAGTGACCGTTCGAGACCTGTCGTCTCCTTCGCACTCATGGGATAACCTATTAGGTGCGAGTGAGATTGGAGATCTCGAATGGCCGCTGACCGTCATTACCTTCCCCGCGGGGTTTGCCCCGAACCATGGCGGAATTGCCCCGAACCATGGCGGTTACGCCATGCCTCGAACATCGCGGGTATTAGGGCAAATGTAATGTGAAGCATATGAAGTGTAACGCCTTCCCCGCAGGGCCCCCGCAAAGTATCTGATCACTTTCACAACATTCCTGCATAGTGTCTCAGAGTTAATCTCACTTCTGTGGGTGTATGATGGAAATTTCAACAGAGGCATTGAACGTGAACATACTGTATTTTAATATCATTGATGAGTCCACTCACTTTTCACACAATTCTCAGTCCAGCAAAATTAATTTCTTCGTCACACGCTGCAAAGTCAAGTGACTATTTGCCCTCAGTAGAAGTAAACGCAGGCTGGATATTAGTAGCTCTTATGAGGCTTTCCCAGGTCTTCAATGAATTTTCAACTTTACTTGAACATACTTTACTCAAACAATCACATAATAGTGATAAGATTACAAACATATCCGAAATTATTTTAAAGGTCTCAACAGAAACTGCACTAATTTTGCGCAAATATTGCCCCGATGATACCTCGCGGGTGCCCCGCGGGGAAGGCGTTACACTTCATATGCTTCACAATACATTTGGCCCATCTTCGGGGCAAACCCCGCGGGGAAGGTACCAAAATTTCTGATCGGGACGCTGACTGACACATACAATTTTTCCGTGGTGGTCACTAACAACCGAAACCTCGTACAGTCTACAGTCTATAACAAAGATTAGAGAACCTTCTTATCTCTGTCTATACTGGATAATACTTGACAATACTGCACCAGCTGTTAATATCACTTATCACTTTCGCATAAACGGAAGATGGCATGCAGTGCGGAGCATACGCGGAGTGCCAGAGCGGCCGGTTGGGCTAGTGAGCGCGGGCTAGTTAAGTGAGAGATGCATCACAATCGATTTCCTCGATTTATCTTGTATTCACTCAATTTACTCTAGTTTTGGACGGTTCCATCGTAAAACATCGCACGAGAGGCCATTTTTCAGCTCTAGGTCTCATCTTCCACAATATTTTATGCCGAGTGCTGTATAATTAGAGTCCACGAATCGAGAGCAAGGGAAGACCCAGTCCACGGAGCTTCATGGTAAGGCCCGAATTCGACACGATTTTCGGTATTTTCGATTGTTTTTAACAGCTCGTATAAAATCGGGATTTGAAAGGAACAACCAAATTATTGTTGGTCCTCCAAATAGACACCTGAAAGAACATTTTCTCATAGGTTTGGGGTCGATAAAAAATAAATGATTTTTTTAAATTGGCCTTGAAGTTTCACGTTTTTACAAAAATGCCCAACTTAAATCGGCTGTAGATCGTACGTGGGATAAGATAATGACACGTTCCAAAAAGGACATTGAAGGTTTTTTCAAGGCCTACAAGTTTTTTTTCTTGCAAAATTTTGCTACGAGGCTTCCATTTTGACCTATACGCCTCCAAAGGTGGTGCAAAGTCGTATTTTTGGGCCTTTTTTGATGCAACCGTGGGACCTACCAGACATCGATTTTTTGGACCGGTCAATTTCTTTCTTGAAAGTGTACGTCATACCGAAAAAATGCGCCCAGCTAGGATGAAAAAGATGCATGTTTGATATGGGAGCAGGTGAACTGAATAATTTTGGTGGGACACATAGTTTGAACAAATAAATAAACTATATTCAACAAACTCATTGTACAGAGCGAGGTGGTGCGGTCGGCTGCTGAGCGGAAAACTGGCGCAAGCCGCGGAAAGTGACGAGCGCGCTAGAATGAATAGCAGAAGAGCACGAAGTAGCGACGACAAGATGGCGGCAGCGCGCGAGAATTCAAAATTCAAAAATGACCTCATGCTGAACTAGATGTATATAAATCAAATGAACACAATACTAAACATTCCGCCCACCTCGATTCGATACATTCAAAGAACTTAAATAATTTCATTTGACAAAGTACTAATCATGATCTCGATGTTGAGAATCGATAAAGAATCCAAAATAATAAATATTCAAAGTTATAATAGGGGCAAAAGGATTTGGATTTTCAACTAAGTTTGAACTAAAGATCTACAATTTGAACTAAAGACCCACAGATTTGCACAACAAAATCTAAGGGGTGTAAGTAACCTCCAAGATGAATAATCAAAAGTAGATCCGAATCAAATTATGCGATGAAGGGTCATCAAATAGAAAGTAATTTGAACATAAAATACGAAGGAGAACTTAGCTGAACCTTCAAAAAAAAATCGTTCAATCATCTCAAATTGTGACAATAATCAAGGAAAAAATCGAAAAATCAAGCCTGAATTTTAGTAAAATCTTAACACCACTTTATCAGATCAAAAAAATATACTAAGTTCCGGCCTTCCGGGAACGGGTCCCAAAAGGAGGAACGTCCATTCCATGTGGAGATGAACGCCCTTGGCAACCGCGCAATTGGTTCTAAATATCGTATTGTGCTTGCATACACGCCAGACACTAACTTTGTGCTTTTGAGCAGCCAAGACACCCATACCACTAGGAAAAAGACTCGAATTTCAACTGATATGTGGAATTAAGTTTACCGCGGACTCTATTGAAAACAAAAACTCCAACCTTATAACTAATCACTTATTGTCCATTATTAGAGAATTTAAATCTCATCACTTTCTTCGTCCGAAGACTCTGGAACCAGAAGCACAAGTTTGACTACTGGTCTTCTGAACTTGGAGGTAGCTGTGCGGACTTCAACTACTCTAACTCTGCCATCATTGCCGGGAAAAACTGCTGTGACTACTGCCAAGGGCCAGACAGCTGCAGGTTTACAATCGTCGCGTAGTAGAACCACATCACCCACTCGATAGGCCCTGGAAGGCCTTGACCATTTGTGCCTTTCTTGCAGCGCTTGTAGGTAGTCACTGGACCACACTTTCCAAAAATCTTGAGTCATCTGAGTTATCCACCTCCATCGTTTATTGACTGGAATGGGCGCTGAAGGTATGGTTGGCTCTGGAATTATAAACGATGGTCTCTGTATGAGAAAATGCGCGGGTGTCAGCGCGGACAAATCAGATATATCATCTTTCAAAGGAGCAATAGGCCTCGAGTTTAAACATGCTTCAATCTTTGACAACAGTGTGGAAATTTCTACGAAAGTAAGAACATGGTCACCAACTATCCTTTTCAAGTGGTGCTTAGCTGATTTGACTGCAGCCTCCCAGATTCCTCCGAAATGCGGTGCCGCAGGTGGGTTGAATCTGAACTCCGTCTTCATGTTGCTCAGTTCCACTACTATGTCCTCAAATTCTGCCGAAGCTCCATTAAAGCGACGTTGCAGCTCAGCGTCTGCCCCAACAAAATTCAAACCATTGTCGCACTCCAATTTGCTGCAATGTCCGCGTCTCGCAGTGAAGCGCTCGAACGCGGCCATGAATGCCTCACTTGAACAATCTTCCACTGCCTCCAAGTGAATAGCTCTTGTACTAAGACAGATAAAGATACAAGCATAAGCCTTCATCGTCCCTCTGCCACGACTTTTGGATAATCGTACTTTTAATGGACCTGCAAAGTCCATTCCCGAATGCTCAAAAGGATAAGCCGGAGTGACTCCAACCTTGGGAAGATCTCCCATCAATTGAGTTGACATTTTTGCTGAATATCGTAGACATACCGTACACTGGTTGATCAGAACTTTTACCGCTTGTCGACCCCTCAGAATCCAGTACTGATTCCTGAGGCTGGATAAAGTGAGCTGCGTACCACCGTGGAGAGAATTCAAGTGAGCTCGTCTCACAAGCAGCTCTGTCAAAGGGCTCCGGCAGGGCAGAATCAGCGGATACTTAGCAGCATAATCCAGAAGCGCATGCCGCAGTCTGCCTCCAACTCTCAGGAGACCTTGATCTAGAAATGGTCTTAACTTCAACGAGTTTGAATCCTTCAGTTCCTTATCGTTTTCCAGCAACCTGAAACTGTCACCAAAGCTATTTCTTTGTTCTATATAGACCCATAACAATTCGGCATTTTTCAACTCTCCAGGTCTCAATAAACCCTCTGAAATCACTTCAAAATCAATGAATTTCAAGTGCAGAAATCTCATTCTCTTACTAGTTTTCTCGCTGAGACGATAGCTGAGCTTCGTCAGAAAGCGAAGGCAAACCGCCGTAACACGAAAGAGCTTCGTTGCTGTAGAAAACCTTGTCAACAATTCGTTTTGAAGGGAGTCATCCGGATACTGTAACGCAGTGGCATGAGAAGCGGAAGAATTTCTCTCTTCAAGAGGTTCGACTTGCACATTCTCTGCTTCAGTAGTCCACGGATGACTCGACTCCGACAAAAACGACGGACCATTCCACCAAAGCTCGAACGACGACAAAAGTTCTGGACTCAACCCCCGAGAAACTACGTCTGCTGGGTTATCCTGTGATTTGACATGATGCCAATGACCTTGCGGAACCAACTCTTGAATCAAAGAACATCTGTTTGCAACAAAGGTTTGCCACCGATTCGGCAGAGCTCTAATCCAATACAGAACATCTTTTGAATCCGACCATAGATGGATCGATGCTATCTCCATAGGCATGATTTTAATGAAACGATCAGTGAGTTTTGCTAATAACAACGCCGCGCAAAGCTCTAGACGAGGTATACTTATTGTTTTGATCGGAGCTATTTTTGACTTAGAACACTGCAACGATACAGCTACCCGTCCGTTCCTGATTATTCGCAAATAAATAACAGCACCGTATGCTTTTGAAGAAGCATCCGCAAACCCGTGCAACTCAATTTTCAATCCTTGGCTAGAATATCCGATCCACCTGGGTATTCTAATCTCCTCCAAAGTTGCAAGTTTTCTGTACCATTCAGACCACTGGTTTGAATAGTCACTCGGGAGAACATCATCCCATTCACACTTCAAGAGCCAAAGCGATTGCATGAATATCTTTGCCCAGATCACCACAGGAGCTAACCAACCTAATGGATCGAAGATTTTAGCTGTGAGAGACAATATCGTTCTTTTTGTTAACTTTTGACTGTCAAAGACTTGAGGTTTGATACTGAAATGAAAGTAGTCCTCTCTTGGAGCCCAAGATAGACCAAGTATAGAGGTACAATCATCAGACTCGAAAGTAGCCGAACCGTGAATTCTATGATCGACTGGGATTTGTTCGATCAACTGAGCATCATTCGCCGCCCATTTCCGTAGCTCGAACCCGCCCACCTTGAGAATCTCGATCAATTGCACTTGTTTCTGACGAGTTTCTTCTATTGTCTCTCCCCCCGACATAAAATCATCCATGTATGATTCATCCTCAATGATTTCAACTGTTGAAGCAAATAGATGCCCATAATCTTTAGCCAATTGCCTCAAAACCCTGATGGCAAGATAAGGCGAACATTTTAAACCGTAAGTGATCGTTCTGAGAAAATAGAGTAAGACTTCCAGATCCGGATTTTCCCTCCATAAGATCATCTGCAAGTGACGATCTCTGGAGTCGACTAAAACCTGTCTGAACATTTTCTCTATATCAGCCACGAAAACAAATTCATACCGACGCCATGTCATTACTAAATTCACCAGCTCTGGTAGCAAATTTTTGCCAGTGTAAAGTAGATCGTTCAATGAAATGCCATGAACCTTATTTGAACCGTTGAAGACCGTCCGTAATTTTTTGGAGCCTTGAAGCACTCCGTGATGAGGAAGAATATAGCAACTGTTCTTATCCTCAACCGACAAATTTGAAGCCTTTTCCATATGATCGAGATCCTCATACTCTTTCATGAAAGCTTCATATTTCGATTCGAAATCCGAATTTTTCGAGAATTTCCGTTCCATGGAATAGAGCGTTTGAAGAGCAGAGGAATAAGAATCACCGAGTTTGACATTCAAATTTTCCATCAACTCTTGTTTCACTGGCAACCGAACTACGTATCTACCGCTAACATCTTGTGAATGGGTCTCCTGAAAATGTTCTTCGCATTTGCGATCGTCTTCAGAGAGCTTTTTCCCGACCGTTCCGACTTCTTCTTGCTTCCAAAATTTCTCAAGAATCGATTCTAACACTGTGTTATCAACTAAATGAAGATAAGATGAAGAAGATTCTGAGTTTTGACCGACGCTAGAAGAAACTATCCAACCCAATTCAGTATTTGTAGCGATAGGTTGATTTGAAAGATCAACATTTGCCTTTTTCACGCCCTCAAGCACAATTTGAGCGTGAATTTTGGCACCCAGTAAGATATCAATTGATCTCGTTTTTAAAAAATTGGGATCAGCCAAATTAAGTCCACTGAGATGATCCCATTTATCCGTACCCATTGCAACAGAGGCTTTATAACCAGAAACCTTAGGAATAATGAAAGCCTGCACATCACAACTGAAATCAGAGGAAAATCTGGGACGCACCGTGAAATTGGCTAAACCCTTCGAAATTCCGGTGTTAAGGTCGCCAACCCCCTTGATTTGAACCTTAGATTTCATCCTTTTTATTCCTAATTTTTGGCAAGCATTCTCTGTTATGAAAGAGGATTGCGAGCAGTGATCGATCAAAGCTGTGAAGTAAAATTCAAATCCGTCAGCTGATATAAGTTTCACTACTGCTGTGGGCAAAAGCACGAGGCCCGAATTGTCTACCGAATTAAGACAAGTAATGACCGTTGAATGCGTATTGGAGGAAGATTTTTGATTCGTTCCTGAACCCTTGTCTTCGCGTGAAGGACCCGAACCTGGCTTATCATCAGCTTGAGAATCGGTTGGTGGCTTAGGAATATCCGAATGAAGGAAAGTGTGATGTCGCCCGTTACACTTTCTACAAAATGTCTTGGATCGACAAGACCTAGCACTGTGCTGACCAAAACAAATGAAACATAACCTTTTCTCAATCACAACCAATTTTCTATCGGCCTTACTTTTTGCCTTAAAAGCATCACACTGCGATAGATGATGGTTATCCAAACAGCACGAACAAACCTTCTTGGATGACTCCGAATCCGAACAAGTAGCCATAGAATTAGTTTTGCTTGGATTGGAATTCTTTCCCGATTGGTTACTAGAGCTCGGCTTGGTGCTGCTCTCGATTGACTCTAACGTGGCTAATTTCTCTTTCAAAAAGGCTTCTAATTGTTCTATGGATGGAGGATCATGGGAGATGCCCAAGTGCTTTTCCCATTCCTTTCTTGTAACTAAGTCAAATCTCGAAACAGTCGTGAATACGAACTGATCTTCACCATTAGTTTTCACCGGACGATCTAGACTTTTCAAAAAATTAAAAGTTTCGAAAGTTCCAGTGTGAAGTTTTTTCAATTCAGCGTACGATTCATTTTTCATTTGTTTTAGAGAATAGAAAGAACTCAAAGTCAAACTGACTAGTCTCCGCTTATTCTCATAAAAATCGCACAGTTCCTTCCAAGCTCGTGGGTATTCTTCAGCCGTGAGATCAATGGATTTTATGAGATCTAATGCCTCACCCTGTAATTTGGATCGCAGATGATAGAATTTTACCACTGGCTGAATCTCATCCCTTCTATGCACCAAGTTTTTATGAAGATCCCGAAAATTGGCCCATTCGTTGAACTTTCCTGAGAAAGTTGGCATTTCGATTTTGGCGAGGGAATACGACGAAGCAGGAGCTACAACTGTTTGCGAAGCCGGTGCTACAGCAGGGTTAGTCTCAATACTCGACCTATCCAAATCCGCAATCGAATCCAAAAATTCTTGAAACTCAGCCTTATTATCCATATGAGACTCTTCAACCAAATCGCCAATTTTCAGTTTGAAATAATCTAATTCCTTGTCTACACCGAAATCTGTGATTATCTTGTTATGATTCAAACAAAAAGTTTTGTCGTGGAAGGAAAGATTTTCTATCCGCACAATCGCATTAGCCTTGGTCATTTTGGCTTGACCCTTGGCCTTGAAGTTTTTGTAAGCTAACGAAATCTTTTTCTGCAAATCAAGTTGCTTATCATAGAGCGCCTCCATCATTATTCAGAAAGATCGTAGAAACCGTTAAACACACAAACCGACACTCAACCAAAAAACCGAAATCCAAATGTAAATGCTTTGATACAGCCCGATATGCTAGTATCTTTGCGAACAAACCGATAGAAAATTCTAGCCAGAACTAGGCAAAACCAACCGAAGAATGAGGAATTTCTCAAATCTAACCAAAGATTTGATGGGAGCACTGATCCAAAAATCCCCTTAATCGTACCGAAAAATATTTACAATTATTTACAACTCAACCTAAAACGTAAGACAATTTCTATGATTCAACATTTTGAGGTTGGAAAGCCAGAAACCATGAGTTGAGATATCTAAAATTGATCCTGTACCCATTCAAGATTCAATGCGACAATCTCATACAATACATGTGACTCACTCGTACCGCTGTAGTATCAGCTGAAGCACGAAGAGCATCAGCCGAAACCGAAAACGTGGTGCGCCGCAATGCTGTGGTGTACACCGTTGAGCTGGCTGCTAGACTGCACGGCGACACGATGCGGTCGACGCAGCGATTACGCTGCTACGCTGAGTACCGACGAACAGCAGCGCGCAGCTGATGAACAGCTGCGGATGACTCTGGTCAGCTGTGTTGCCAGATGTCGAGCTCAGCTCCGGGCAGCACACACACGAACGTCGGCTAACACCCACGACGCTTGTCCGATGATGCTAAAAAGGCCATTGACTTTAGCATAGAATCAAGGTCATAATCATCAAGAATGCTCGCGATTATGGTAATAAATTACGCAGAGCAATGCCAAAAAATGCGACAAATCGCAAAAAATATCTCTCTTCGAATCAAATAATCAATGAAAATTGATCTAAATTGATTTTTAAGCGAGAGAAATCAGCCAAGAATTCTAAAAATCATTGAAAAATTTGAAAAAACAATGGAAACAGCTCATCCTAAAAATCCCACGATGAATTCCCTCGTTGCCCAGAGACCCTCCTGGATCCCCAGGTCGTTTCCGCCGTCTTCTCGGAGTGCGCCGACTGGAGACCTCGTTGCGCCTCTCGGGTTAGCCTGAATCCAAGACGAAACAATGTCGAAGGCTGCCCTAACCCTGCGCTTGCTGCCGGTGAACTAATGCTCTGGAACGAGCAATCGAGGAATCTTCCCCGTCCTCCGGCAGGATATCAGCACTGCACTAGCTGATAGGCCCCGTAGACGCCGCCGCTGGTCGCCCGAGAAGACATCCGACCGCGCACAATCACCAAAAATTTCACCTCGTGTCGATGCGAATCCATTCGCATCGACTTGAATTTCACTCACTGGCTCCAATCCGGTATTCGAAGGACCATATGTTTGATATGGGAGCAGGTGAACTGAATAATTTTGGTGGGACACATAGTTTGTGAGTGCCATAACCCCAAAATTTTGTTGCTTTTTTCAACATCTGAAAGTAATCCATGTATATAGCCACTTTATAGCATTTGAACGGTCGCGCTTCTCTCGAGCCGGTACGGCAGGAAACTTCTCCCCTCCCCGGCCGAGTGCGTGCAGTTCAATGGTAAACTTACACAGTTTTACGTAAATACATATACGTACCAATACATGGAAATACCGAAAATTCTATAGGTTTCCATGAGGAATTTTTGATATAAATCATCACCAAATTTAAAACTTATTTTTCCCATTAATTAGCTTATTTTGAGAACTATCAAGTGAAAATATTTTTATCCCATGAAAAATCTATTTGAGAGTCCCATTTTATTTTGCAAACTTGATTTGCCTATAAAATTTTCTAGCTTGAGAATTCCAACTAAATTCTGTTTTTTGGACACATAAGACCGATTTTGAAAGGATTTCCTGTCATTTATTTGTCATAAAATTACTTATTTTTTGAGAATTCGATCTCATTGTAAATACGTAAATAAGGAGTTGTAAAATAACTTTTCGAGTAGAATAAGTTGTTTAAAGGATCAAAGAGTCGCCTAGAATCTCGATTATGAAGAAAAATTTAAAGTATATACTGTGATTAAATAGTAATCACAAAAAGATAGGAAACCACGTGTTTCTAGAATGTTCCAGAAAATTATCTTTTATTTATTACTAAATAATTGAATCAGCAAATTTTGAGATTCTTGTCACTTGTTATATATTTTGATGCGACTAATCCAAGGATAATAGAAGAATCTACCAATATCATCGGAAAATATGAATTTCCAAGAAGAATCATCGTTTTTCCATCATTCTATCATCTAAAGCATCATCTAACGTACAATATAGATATACTGTACAGCCAGAGCACCGAGTATAAATACAGGCTCATCAGCCCATTGTGGCAGGCTTGCGCTCATTTGAATATTAGAGCTGTATCGAGGCTTTGGTGCTCTGGCTTTCCTCAAATCTGTATAAAGAGTTGAAAATAAATGTGGATATTTCATTGGTAATATCTTGTAGTATTGATATGCCTCGATGCAGGTCCAGGACGATGCTGTGATGGCAGTTCGGGCCTAAGTCCCCGCACTTCTCCAGTATCCGTCTGATTCAAAATTACGCACCCCGGGAATCCATGTTTGTGTAGGAGCCTCAGTCCTCTCTACACTCTTAGAAACCCGGGTGAGCCAATCTCACATCTTTCATAAGTCGATATGCATGAGGGCCTCAGTCCCCTCGGCGTTCACTTATGAAAGAGTTACATATTTTTTGAAAGTCGATGTGCATGAGGGCCTCAGTCCCCTCGGCGCTCACTTGCAAAAAATAGTTTAAGATATGCAAAAATCAGCTTTCTAAGGTCGAATGAATCTGTACCTAAGTACCTATATAGTTCACCTTTGAAAGTTGAGGAGATCTTTAGCTTTTGCCGCCTCGTTGAAGGGCCTCAGTCCCCGGATATGGGTGAGCAAGGGCTAAGATAGTCCGCATTCCGAATCCGTAATATCCATAAAAAATGATATCGATCCAGGAATATGACGTACACCTCTATCGAGGTACCCATCCCTTATGATAAATTTTGACCACTGGCTCTCTCCCGAGATCCAGAGCCTATTGGTCACTCACATCTGGCGCCCAGACAGGGACTCGATACGTGAAAAAAACGTGTATTCTTGGATTAATTTTGGTCCATTCATCATTTGTGCCCCTCATACTTTTTCAGATAAATAATTTGAGTATTTACCATGATATGAGCGCGTTTTGTACGCTCTATGGTTTTTTCCACTTTTATAAAATTTGCTAAGATTTTCAGTCAAACCATCGAGTTTTGAAATGATACCTGAATATCGCGGTGTGCTATTCAATGGCAATTGCACTGTGCCTATTCAAGAAATGCGCGAAGAGCTCGGAAATATCAACGAGACCCAAGACGAGCAATGGCACGCGATCTCAAATTTGGATGATCGTTTAAATAATTTACACCATGCGTCCGCTGCTGAAGGCCGTTATATTCAACTCTTACGCATTGACGTAAAATCATTGTTAGATCGTATGCACGACCTTGAACAAAAGTGCAATGATCTAGAATCCGAAATCAAATCAGTGCGTGAACTACATCGCGAGAGTACAGTCGAAAAGAGCATATATCGCTCCATGTACGAATTTTTATCTATTTCTGTAAACAACTTCTTTATTTGGCTTCGGGGATTTCCAATATACATAGCTCGGCGAATGCGAGTATAACCCCTCCCCCAAGTCTCATCTAGAGCGCGTTGAGCTCGCTCACAGGTAACTACCTCACTAGTCTAGTGGCCAGCGTATTGGACTCCCACGCGAAAGCACGGGGTTCGATCCCCGGCCACTCCAAAATTTTCATCAATCAATTGCATTTTTTCGAGTAGATCTCATCACTCCAATGCATAATAATTCCCTTACAGCTCATGAGAAAGAGTGTGCAATAGAAAAATTACGATAATGAAGAATTATCGATTATAATGAGTCGAAACCTTGAAAACGCCTTCTGGATGACAACCACTCCTAGACGCTTGTAGTTCGGGTCAGCTTCAGAATGTCTTCGAGTCGTCGATCGATTGCGAGTGCGGACAGAGCCTATATTTCGGCCCGTGCCACTCTAACTCGCATCGAAAAAGACGACGGTAATATTGAAAGTCTGCCCCAACGTGATCAAAACATGCGTTTATGGACGGTGGCTGTCACAGAAGAGTTGAAAATCTTGGATGATGATCAATCTATTTTGGATGGAAGAATCAAAGCTCTTGAGAAGAAAAATGAGGCCCTTTGTTCTAAATTAGAATTGGCACTCGAACAATTAACCCGAGTACAAAAGGAGAACGAAACTCTCCGTACCCAAAATAAATCTTTTCAAGATGAGATCAAGAAACTTTCCGAAAAAATCAACCTCACTGAGGAAATGCAAGATACCTTTTCAAATACACTCTCGCTTTTGCGAAATGAACGCTGCGAAGAGATTGAAAAGGATATCGACCAATGTAGAAATTCCATCGAAGGGATCAAAATCACCCAAACTTCTCTTCAAAAACAATTCAATGATCTCGCTCGCACTTCATTTGGGTCATCTGAACCCATTGCGAGAAAATTAAAATTCAAACCTCCTGTCTTCAAAGGAGAAGCCACAGAGCGTCCCGTGAGATTCCTGAAGGAACTCCAGCGGTACATTGAGACCATGGAGTTGGATGCCCAAGAACTCCATCTTGTGTTATCGAAATCCTTAGAAGGAACAGCTCTCAGTTGGTATAATCTCCATGAAAATGAGATTGAGTCTCTTATGGACTTTGAATGTCTCTTTCGAGAACATTTTTGGAACGAGAGTATACGAAGAAAATTTAAAATGAAATTAGAATTTGGAAAATTCAAATCCGACGGCAAGCTAACTAGAGTTCAGTACGCCATGGAATTATTCAATATTGCTCTCGAGGTTGACGGGGGGCAAAATGACGATGAGATTATCAATCAACTCAGCTTCCACTTCGATCGGGAATTGAGAGCTGCCCTCCGATGTCAACCAGAGAAAACCAAATCTACTTTTTTCAATATTTTGGCTGATTTTGACTGCGATGACGCGTCGAACAAGAATCGCCAACAGAAACAAAACTCTTCTTGGTCTTCGAAAAAGTTAAACGTTGAGGCCAAAGAGAAACAAAAATTGGACAAAGTCCCAAAAGATGAATCTTCGGATCCGGGAAACGTGCAGTAGTTGCATCTTGTTTCTCGGACCCACAAAATAATTGTCAATTTGACAAAAGGCAAGGTGCAACTGGAGATATAGAATTCAACCCAAACGCTTGTCCTCCCAAAAAACTACAGGGTAGTGGATACAAAACCTGGTCCTCGACCCATCCAATTATTACACTTCCGATTCAAGAGATTAAGGAATTCAATCAAAATCAAAATCCGTATCAAACTCAGAAATTGAGTGATACAACCTGCACAAAATGTGCAACCGAGTCAGACTCGCTCTCAAATAAAGGAGCAGTCTTGCCTCACCCAGGCAACCTACTAAATAGAGGCTCTGCTTTTGGAAAATCTCCCTCAAACGATCATAAGGATCGGGAGGAAGAAAATCAAAAGATCTATAGTGGAGTGAATTCAAACCCACGAAAAAATGAATCCGAAATCTCAGAACCCATTTTGGAGGCAGGCAAAAATCAATTACCTTCGGGAGAAGATATCCCAATCCCATTTGCACCACCCACTGAAGTAATCGAGCAGCGTGAGGATGATCGGAGCCACGTTCTCGAAGAGACGGCCATCAACCATATCCGCAAGCACACCCGATTTAAAAGGGCAGTGGGGGGCACAAATGTTGGATGGAACCCTGCATTAAATCAATCTGATACCACAAAACTCCTGGTCCTAGACCGATCCCAATCCTTCAGCTAAATTAATTGATACTTTCAAAATAAAAATGAGAATAATGTTCATTAAAAGTAACAAAATTTTGAGTTACTAAAATGTCACGTTTCGATTAAAATTTTCATTTTTCAAAAATCTCAAATTTTAATGGGGGGCATGTGAGTGCCATAACCCCAAAATTTTGTTGCTTTTTTCAACATCTGAAAGTAATCCATGTATATAGCCACTTTATAGCATTTGAACGGTCGCGCTTCTCTCGAGCCGGTACGGCAGGAAACTTCTCCCCTCCCCGGCCGAGTGCGTGCAGTTCAATGGTAAACTTACACAGTTTTACGTAAATACATATACGTACCAATACATGGAAATACCGAAAATTCTATAGGTTTCCATGAGGAATTTTTGATATAAATCATCACCAAATTTAAAACTTATTTTTCCCATTAATTAGCTTATTTTGAGAACTATCAAGTGAAAATATTTTTATCCCATGAAAAATCTATTTGAGAGTCCCATTTTATTTTGCAAACTTGATTTGCCTATAAAATTTTCTAGCTTGAGAATTCCAACTAAATTCTGTTTTTTGGACACATAAGACCGATTTTGAAAGGATTTCCTGTCATTTATTTGTCATAAAATTACTTATTTTTTGAGAATTCGATCTCATTGTAAATACGTAAATAAGGAGTTGTAAAATAACTTTTCGAGTAGAATAAGTTGTTTAAAGGATCAAAGAGTCGCCTAGAATCTCGATTATGAAGAAAAATTTAAAGTATATACTGTGATTAAATAGTAATCACAAAAAGATAGGAAACCACGTGTTTCTAGAATGTTCCAGAAAATTATCTTTTATTTATTACTAAATAATTGAATCAGCAAATTTTGAGATTCTTGTCACTTGTTATATATTTTGATGCGACTAATCCAAGGATAATAGAAGAATCTACCAATATCATCGGAAAATATGAATTTCCAAGAAGAATCATCGTTTTTCCATCATTCTATCATCTAAAGCATCATCTAACGTACAATATAGATATACTGTACAGCCAGAGCACCGAGTATAAATACAGGCTCATCAGCCCATTGTGGCAGGCTTGCGCTCATTTGAATATTAGAGCTGTATCGAGGCTTTGGTGCTCTGGCTTTCCTCAAATCTGTATAAAGAGTTGAAAATAAATGTGGATATTTCATTGGTAATATCTTGTAGTATTGATATGCCTCGATGCAGGTCCAGGACGATGCTGTGATGGCAGTTCGGGCCTAAGTCCCCGCACTTCTCCAGTATCCGTCTGATTCAAAATTACGCACCCCGGGAATCCATGTTTGTGTAGGAGCCTCAGTCCTCTCTACACTCTTAGAAACCCGGGTGAGCCAATCTCACATCTTTCATAAGTCGATATGCATGAGGGCCTCAGTCCCCTCGGCGTTCACTTATGAAAGAGTTACATATTTTTTGAAAGTCGATGTGCATGAGGGCCTCAGTCCCCTCGGCGCTCACTTGCAAAAAATAGTTTAAGATATGCAAAAATCAGCTTTCTAAGGTCGAATGAATCTGTACCTAAGTACCTATATAGTTCACCTTTGAAAGTTGAGGAGATCTTTAGCTTTTGCCGCCTCGTTGAAGGGCCTCAGTCCCCGGATATGGGTGAGCAAGGGCTAAGATAGTCCGCATTCCGAATCCGTAATATCCATAAAAAATGATATCGATCCAGGAATATGACGTACACCTCTATCGAGGTACCCATCCCTTATGATAAATTTTGACCACTGGCTCTCTCCCGAGATCCAGAGCCTATTGGTCACTCACAAGTTTAAACAAATAAATAAACTATATTCAACAAACTCATTGTACAGAGCGAGGTGGTGCGGTCGGCTGCTGAGCGGAAAACTGGCGCAAGCCGCGGAAAGTGACGAGCGCGCTAGAATGAATGGCAGAAGAGCACGAAGTAGCGACGACAAGATGGCGGCAGCGCGCGAGAATTCAAAATTCAAAAATGACCTCATGCTGAACTAGATGTATATAAATCAAAATGAACACAATACTAAACAATGCATTTGAGTCCGAGCTACGGATTTTCCAAGATAGCGAAAAATAGGCGAAAAGCTGCTCAAGAATGGGACTTGGAAAATTCGTAGGGCCCGCCATGGGTCCCAAAAGAATCTGAAAAAAATTTTTTTCAACTATATTCTAGTAGTACTAACGGAAAAAAATGTTTGGGGCATTTTTAAATTTCGTCGATTTTCAAAATGTTCACCTTGGTCCAGAATGACCCATATTGTAATCGGGAATTCTTTTGTCATGAGAACAATTCGACGTCATTCCGTTTGGATCCGTTTATCATAAACACAACTCGAATGAATGCCGTTTCCAGGTTACACTTTTCGAACTTGACTCGTCCTCTTATGTTTCAAATGATATTATATTCGTAAATCGGCATTGAAGGACTAATTTTATTTCTCTGTCGATCTCGAGTTTGAGATCGATTAATTGAGAAATTAACGATCGGGTTTGATCGTGGAGGTGTTAATGAATGAAAAAATTGCGTATGACAGACATCGAGAGAAGAAAGTCGCCTGGACCCAGATTTGAACTGGGGGCCTTCTTCACACCGGGAAAGACACTCTACCAGCTGAGCTATCCAGGGCTCAGGGAACTCGTGTCTTGATGTCATTCCCGGTGTGAAGAAGGCCCCAGTTCAAATCTGGGTCCAGGCGACTTTTTTCTCTCGATGTCTGTCATACGCAATTTTTTCATTAATTAACACGTCCGCGATCAAACCCGATCGTTAATTTCTCAATTGATCGATCTCAAACTCGAGATCGATAGAGAAATAAAATTAGTCCTCTCATGCCGATTTACAAATATAATATCATTTGAAACATAAGAGGACGAGTCAAGTTCGAAAAGTGTAACCTGATTTCAGGCGCCTCCGGCAAAGAAAAGGCGCGCATATGCATGACATCGAGACAAAAGTTCCCTGAGCCCTGGATAGCTCAGCTGGTAGAGTGTCTTTCCCGGTGTGAAGAAGGCCCCCAGTTCAAATCTGGGTCCAGGCGACTTTTTTCTCTCGATGTCTGTCATACGCAATTTTTTCATTAATTAACACCTCCACGATCAAACCCGATCGTTAATTTCTCAATTAATCGATCTCAAACTCGAGATCGATAGAGAAATAAAATTAGTCCTCCAATGCCGATTTACGAATATAATATCATTTGAATGCCGTTTTGTTCCGTCCATCATAACCATAACTGGAATCGATTTCGTTCAGTTTCCTCCTCTCAAACGAAATAATTTCGTTTAATTTTGTTGACTATTATGATCAAACGTTTCAATTATATTTTGTTTCGTTCATCGTGAACAAAATTATGCATATTAAACGTTTCGTTCCGTTTTTTTCGACGTTTCCGTTGGGAATCGTTCAGTTACCAGCGGAATCATGATTCGCTTTCGTTCAGTTTCGTTTCTCATCAACGAATCATAAAACTTCATCCAAATGTAATAGTTATGTCTAGTTTCGTTTACGGTGGAAAGAAAACGAAATCCTGGAGTCTTGATCATAGTTATCAAGGAACTAAACGGAACTACTCATGATAGAATTGGAATCGAAATAAACGAAACATAACGTGAGTTTCGTTACAAATAGCGGCTCCTAGAGATTGCTCAGCTTAGTAATGAGTCTCGTACAATATTTTCTTGCAAGTACTCGTCTTGATAGAGAAATCGCGCCTAAGTACGTTGGGGTGCTCCTAGTCGGAGCGAAGACTCTCCAAAAATAGGCTCGAACGAGGCCTGAAACGGGCTTTTCATGGGCCTTAGAGCCCATGAGGAGTTTCGAGGGGGTCCAAAGAAGATTTTTCGAAACCATTCCAACATAGTATTCATGGAAGGTTTTTTTGGGGTTTCGTTTGGACCCACATGGTGACAGTATCTCGTAAAAAGTTGCGAAATGGCCCTTATATCATCGCTATCTCTGGGATGCATCCCCGAACTATGATCCGTTCGCTTGACAATCTACTGTTAGTGAAGAATTCAAATATACTATTATCATTCAAATCCACAGATATGCAATAGCATGTTCTTTGAGAGATAAACAAAGAGTCATCTACACGACACCAATCAAAGCATTGAGCAATCAGAAATATAGGGAGTTTTATGAGGAATTCAAGGATGTCGGATTGGTCACTGGGGATGTCACAATCAATCCAACCGCAAGTATTCTGATAATGACGACCGAAATCCTAAGAAACATGCTTTACAGAGGCTCAGAGGTAACAATTTACTCATGTGGAAATTCAATAACAAGGAGTAGGAAATTCTGTCATTGCAATTGTGATTCCTTAGGTGATGCGTGAGGTGGGATGGGTCATCTTTGACGAGATTCACTACATGCGAGACAAGGAAAGGGGAGTTGTATGGGAGGAAACGCTGATCTTATTGCCGGACAATGTGCATTATGTTTTCTTATCAGCTACTATTCCGAATGCTCGTCAATTCGTTGAGTGGGTTGCCCATTTGCATCATCAACCCTGCCATGTTGTATATACAGAATACAGACCCACTCCACTACAGCATTACATATTCCCTATAGGTGGAGATGGGATTCATCTGGTTTGTATCCTTTTCAAATTTCGCAGCTCGTGCACTTTTCGTAGTCATGTATGAGTGTAATGAATCTCTCACTGGAAGTCTTGTCGGTAATTTGTCGTAGGTAGTTGACGAATTCGGCCAGTTCAAGGAGGAAAATTTCAACAGAGCCATGACTTACCTCCAAGGAGATGGCCCAAGAAGGGACTCAAAAGGACGTAAGGGTGGTCTATTGAAGACTAATGCTGGTCAAACCAACATCTTCAAGATAGTCAAGATGATCATGGAGAGAAATTTTGCGCCAGTTATCATCTTTAGCTTCTCAAAGAAAGATTGCGAGATCTATGCTATGCAGCTCTCCAAACTAGATCTGAATACGGCAGAGGAGAAGAAGCTGGTCGATGAAGTTTTTAACAATGCTATGGATATTCTCAGCGAAGAAGATCGGAAACTCCCTCAAGTCGAGAATGTTCTTCCACTCCTGAGACGAGGTATTGGTATTCATCATGGAGGTCTCCTACCAATACTGAAGGAAACCGTGGAAATTCTCTTTGGGGAAGGCTTAATAAAAGCTCTCTTTGCGACGGAAACCTTCGCAATGGGTCTGAATATGCCTGCCAGAACTGTCTTGTTCACCGCACCACGAAAATTTGATGGGAAAGACTTTCGTTGGATTACTTCAGGTGAATACATACAAATGTCGGGGCGAGCTGGTCGAAGAGGACTTGATGAAAAGGGAATTGTAATTTTAATGATTGATGAACAAGTTAGCCCATTAGTTGGACGGAATATCGTGCAGGGTCAACCAGATCCAATCAATTCCGCATTCCATTTGACTTATAACATGGTTCTCAACCTTTTGAGAGTCGAAGAGATCAATCCTGAGTTCATGTTGGAACGAAGTTTCCATCAGTTCCAGAATCAAGCTGCTGTACCCGGATTGTTTGAAAGTAAGAGTTTGAAAATTCCTCATCGCTGCATGCTTTCGGAGTCACATACTATATCTCCAAACTCCCATGATACTTGAATCATGTCAATAATAATTCTCCTGTCATCCGAGTCGAAAAATTCCGAAAGCTAGTTTTTGAGCATGTTCAGGTTACCCCTGAATCGAGAGGATAGTAGTTGAGGGGGTGGGTGGAAAAAGGGCGTAACCGCCATTATGCCCTTCTTTCGGACATCGCTTTTTTTTAAGCTCCTATACCAAGATTTACCACCCCCCGAAATCCGTTTTTCGTGAGACCCCAAAAACCGTCTGGCAGATGAAAGAGCGTAATCGCCATTACGCCCTTTCACCTGAACGATAAAAGGGCGTAAGTGCAATGATAGAATGTTGAAAGGGCGTAACTGCTATGATAAGATGTTAAAAGGGCGTAACTGCTGTGATAACATTTCAATATCAGGGCTTAATTTTTTGCTCAGCCCAACAGGATTTGGAGAGAGGGCTTAAATACCTGACTGAAAAGATTTGAAAGGGCGTAATTACTCTGTAACAGGGCATAAGTGAGGGCGGATCTGGAAAAAGGGCCTAATTACCGAAGAAAAGTTTTATAAAAATTCTCCAGAGCCTGGAAACGCTTTTCCTCCTAATAGAACGATGAAAACAAGGTGTTTTACCTTCAAATTGAGTGTTTTTACTCTTCCCTAGTGAAGAAAATCTCTCGTCATTTTCACACGACTGATGGAAGCTTTTCGTGTCCATAGAACCGTGGAGCATGAATCGAACATCCCCCTAGCAATCAGATATCTTTCATAACATGCCCAGGAACACTCTAAAAAAATTTGGAGACGATTGGACTCGATCGCGAGATTTAATTCCACTTATTGTGAGGAAGAAAGACCGAAATTTGACCCTGTATTCGGAAAAAGGGCGTAATTGCATTTTTTGAAATTGCTGAAAAAAGCTCAAAATCAAAATTCATTCCCCGGCTCGGGTTGGGCTATTTCGAGAACGCTATCTTCTTCGAAATAAGTCAGCCCAATTTGTCCAATTATGTCTCTAGCGGTTTCTATCAAGTTTTTATTGATCTTCTCAAAATGACTGTTTTGCAGTTACGCCCTTTTTCCGCCCACTCCCTCAATTTCTTTCACCGAGAAGATAATACCTCACGAACTAATTCTGGAGATGCTTCTCCCCAAGCCGATAGTATGTTTGTGATTCATAGCGTTTCATAGGACTATTCTACAAGAGATGTAGATGTAGTATGCAAATGATCCTGAGTTTTCAATCTTCATGATATTAGTGAATTCATTCATATCGGAATGCGGTCATCATCCGATGTTAGTGCTGAGGATTTCATGAACAAAATCTTCGGAACTTCTGGAGCTTGGGGGTCAACAACACAAAGATATTGAATCGCGATTTGGAGGATTCTCAAAAGAATCCAGTCCTAAGCACAAGGAATGTACTCTTGGGAGTGAGTGCGTCCACGATATTCAGCAACATTCTCGTGACAATTCCCAAATAATCTCCATACCATTTTGCTTCCTCGGAGAACAAGTATTGTTTCGATGTAGAAATCTCCGCTTGAATTTTTACGAATCCCCCATTTTCCACTCGGCAATTCCATTGCTACCCAGATGGAAGTTAATCCATCTCTTCCTGCTTGCCAAAATATAGAATTGTAGTTCCATACTTTTCTTTCACAGTGGAAACACTTCTGTGCGTTATTAGGAATTCACTCCCGTATGTATATGTGTCTGTATTCGTCTGCCCACTGTCGCGTAATCTCTCCTGAATCGGCCGACCGATCTTCATAAAACTCTGTGGGTCTGTTTCGAATCGATCAGGGATGAACTGATGCTATCGTCAGCTCCACTCTCTCACTACCCCCTCTTCTACATCCAATTGATAATTGAAAATGCAACTTCATTTTCACACCAGGTTTGTCCGAACGTTCTAGCTTCCAAAGTTTAACACATAAACCTGTCACAGAAACTTCCAAAATATTTCTTGGTCATTCTGAGGCAATTGATGGAGAAGGAATTTCGATCGAAAATTCCATTACTCCAAGGAAATTCATGAATTTTTGTGGTCTGAAGGTCTCAACACGCGGACTAAAGAGAGCCATCCAATGGTGATGGACGATGACTATCTATGTCACTCGAAAATCCGAAAACGCCTCGGTTAATATCTTTTAGATTCAAAACGATTCTCTCAGTGAGTTTGATGTTGAAATTGTACTAAAATCCCATTCAGATTCTCTTGATCCTACCTGTGGGCCTATTGAGACCCATAGGAGAGCCATCCGTGCCCCTTCTTGGCCTTATTCGGGAAAACCACAGCTCCGACGGAATTCAACATTCCAACGTACTTGGGCGCATTTTCCTGTTCCATTCAAGCACTTTCTAGTAAGATAATGTTCATGACCGATGACTGCCCAGCTAGCATCGCTCGTGATCATTTTGGACATGGGATGTCCTCACAATGGCAAATTTTAGGAACGTCCGATTAAGATGACCAATTGTTGACTAAAAGATGGCTTTCGGGCAAGCTACGGAAATCTGTCTAACGTTGTTTGGTTTTGAGACGTCCAGAGAACATGCAGGGACATGCGCTCTTGGACACAAGGAACATAACCTCAACGATTTGTACGGTCTTTTCGTGATGCAACGATGATATGGTTTTTATTCGTTCTAGAGAAGTACATGTCATCCCATCGATCCTGAGAAAAAATCGACCTAGTACATCCAAAAATTCTATCAGAAACGAAGGAAGTCTTATTGGTATCATCCCGATATCTCAAAAGTTCATCTAGAGCGAGAATTTTCTGAAAAAATATGTGTTATTAGTAACTGTGTTACCTGATATTATGTAAGTGACATATCACTCTGTGATGAAAACAAGACTGTGAATAGCGCTAACCAAATATCAATTTTTGATTATTCCATACTCTTTTAGCAGTTAATATCACGTGATTTCTCATTCTCTTTCTCTCATCCCTGGAAAGTGTTTTCACAAGTTATATGTAATGACCGTATTGATATAGTTTTTGCCCGTAGGCAGAATAAAGCGTTCATCTATCTATCTACTTTTCGGTTAATGTGCACCGTGTCCCTCCAACTCTCCGCATCGCTTCGTTCGTCTCCGGAAGTCAGAGTCAACTCACAAAATAGCCGCTGCAATGAGCCGCATGACCGAAAATGGCTAGAACGCCTCTTTCGAGAATTGGAGGCGATAACTTGGATGTCTTGGCCGCGATGCGGTGAAGTGGCGACTAGCAAGGAGGGTGCCAGGCCTTCGGATCATCAATCCTCTTGAAACTCTGGGATAGGTTCTCTCATACCAAAACATGTAACAAACCACTCGTATAACTTGCCAACGCTCCCTAGAATCATCCTGGGTAACAGGGTCAATATCCCAGTAAATAGGCCTTGTCCAGGTGGATTCATGCATCCATAGCTCTCCATAAGCTAGCTATTCTATGGCGTAGGGCTTTCCTTTAGACAAATTGAATAGTTACATGAAATAGAGATTGGGAAGAACAAATTCCAGCCATATGAGACCGGTATAACTTACTACAACCACGGATGAGGTAAGCGTTGAGAATCAAAAAAATGACAAAAGTGAATTTTCAATAACAGAATGACGAGTCTGGGAGAATATCAGACTTTTCAATAAATATACGGAAATGAATATGATTGACTCACATTCAGACACCATTACATTTCCAATTAGAGTTTTCGAATGGCAGCTGTACTGTGTAAACTGCCGAGGCCAGTCAAAGAGAGTCACAACCAATAGCAGATCCTGCGACTGATCTGGGAAAATTTGACAACAAAGTATCGTGCTCAACTCATACACTGACTCTACATATTCCACACTGATTTTACATGTTTTTATTCACGAGTTGATCAGAGAAATTCAATCTGAACTGATCTGAAATAGCTCTGTTGATACACAGTTAACCTCACTATGACCACGTTTAGAACAACATCACGAGCAAATCCTATTCAGCGCCACAAAATGAATACTTATCTGATAATCCCAAACTGTAGGCTATCTGTCACGGACTGTCAAAATGGTTGTCGATGATTTCAGCGATGGAAAAGTGATCAAGTGGGAGTTTCTCTCAAGCTAAACGAGGAGTAGAGAATACGGCAATTGTTTGACTTTTCTCGTCTTCTCCTGCATAGCAAACTCTGCCGATGCAACAGTTTCTCGCAAACCATGTAATGTGCACCTGCTCATCATTTTATTAGGCTGCTTGAAGGAATTCACACTCCACCATTCATCGTCGACAAGTATGCTAAAAATCCGGAGCCGATGGCTTGCAGTCCGGGGTTTTCACATGAGTAATTATTATGAGGTGCTATAGTATTTGCTTGGGACATTGTTCCAAATGTGGTCAAAATCAGGGTAACTTTGTGTCAACAGAGCTATTCCAGGTCAGTTCAGATTGGATTTTTTCAATCAACTTGTGGATGAAAACATGTGAAATCAGTATGGAATATGTAGAGTCAGAGTGTGAGTTGAGCACGATATTTTGTTTTCAAATTTTTTCAGGCCAGTCGCAAGATCTGCTATTGGTTGTGACTCTCTTTGGCTGCCCATGGGAATTCACACTGTACAGCTGCTTTCTGAAAACAGTAATTAGGAAAGTGATGGTCTCTGAATGTGAGGGAATTATATTCATCACCGTATGTTCATTGGTGTTATATCCCCCCCCTCCCCCAGACTCATCATTCCGTTACTGGAAACTCAATTTTGTCAGTTTTTTGATTCTCAACTTGCCTCATCCATGGTTGAGATGATCTATGACTAGTCTCATATGGTTGGAATTTGTTTTTTCTCAGTCTCTATTCCATGTAACTATTCATATTTGTCTGAAGGAAAGCCCCACGACATAGAATGGCTAGCTTATGGAGAACTATGGATGCGTCAATCCACCTGGACGAGGCCTATTCACTGGGATACCAACCCTGGTCTTCAGGTTGATTCTAGGCAGGGTTGGTAAGTTATAAGAATGATTTGTTACATGTTTTAGTATGAGAGAACATATTCCAGAGTTCCTGGAGGATTGGTATTCCGAAGGCCTGGCACCCTCCTTGTAGGTCGCTCTGATAGACGGAGATTGCATACCGCGCCGTTGAGTTGGGGAAGCACGCACGTTAAACTACGCGACACGACTTCCCAACCAACGGGAATGGATACCTCTCATCATGGGCAGACAGCCATCCCCATTCCTCCCCACTCTCTCGTCACCATGGGCTATAGCCGGGGCCAGGCTCATAGATTCCCGCGGGTCTCTCGTAGATGGTGGGGATAGATATGGGGCGATTCACGTCAACTGTCCAAGCTTGCATTTTGCACCCCAAAACAGCTACTTTTGAGCACTCTGAACTGCTCACCCATAGCACTTAGAAAAAAAATCAATCCAGTCATTTCCGACGTATTTTTCCCTCAGCTTTCCGATAGTGGAGTCCTTTTCCCAAATTTCAGTCAACCCAACCTCAAAAATTGACGTTCAAAGTTTAAAAGCGCTATAACTCAAAATTCCATATTTTGATGTTCTTTTTGATATTCTTGATCGAAAGATCAGACAATTTTACTTCGGAAACGCGAATAAAAAAATTGGTTCCCTCCGATTTCACCGGGAAATTATGCAAAGAATAAATAGCGCGTAGCCTCCTACGCACCGTAATATCACCTGAGTTTGCTACTGAGGTTTCCATGTTGTTATTGCAAATTAACTGAGGGTCATCTCCAATGTATTTCGTCCCATCTTTTTGATGGTGAACTCTGTTTTTCAAATTTTGGTTAACATAACCCCAATAACTAGCTTACAAAGTTCAAAAGTACTATAAGTCAGATTTTCACATTTCAATATTCTTTTGATATTTACAGTCGGGAGATCACACAATTTTTCTTCGGAAAACCAAGTAGAAGGTGGGTTTTCTCACATTTCCTCGGAGAACTGGGGAATAAATGATCGATCTCGTCATCTCTGGCATATATGATCTCACCCTAGGTTGACTGAAGTGTATCAGGTGCAATTAAAAGATTCCTGCGTCGCTCATCATCGACGGGGAGGCTCTTTCGAAAATTCATTCTCTCTCGTTGGTTTTTCCACTTCCGACCCGTTTTGCGTGTAACGAGTTTGGAAGAATTTCTTAGACCAAACATTCTGGAGCTGTTTAGCTTGTGCAGCGCGAGTAGTGAAGACTTTTGTGAGTTTTACATTCTGGGGCCATTTAACTTGTTCAGCGCGAATATTAGAGCCTTTCTTGGTTCTCACTTTTGACGTTGCACTCATTTGGCCCAGAACATCGTTCTGTGTCTAATTTACTTTTTCTTCCCTTTGGAGAAAATTCCGAGTCGGGTGACAAAGGGAACTTCTTAGCTTCTAATTTTACATCGGCAGTAGGCATGAAAGCATGGAATTGGAGGGTCCCAGGGATCGTTTGAGCGGTCTCAAATCTCAACTGCAGTTCTTCTCTTACCAGTTCGTAAGTTTCTTTGCCACTGGAAAAAACTTCAGTCTCCTTGCAGTATCTTTTAGCCCATTTGAAAAGCGATTCGCGAGTGAGAATATGATTTCGTGAGGAATGTTGCAAACTGGCTCGTCTAGCACCTCTTTTTAAGTCCGCTACAATCCCATCACAAGCAGGTTTGCCGTGTGCTGTGGCATCACGGTTCGCCTGAACTGACTTTGACCCGAAAGTGCTTTCCGCTAAAAACAGCTTTTGCTCTCCAAAACTACATGGAAAATGGAAGTTTTTCCAACAAGAATCAGAATCATCGCCAGAACCGTTTTAGAGAACCGTCGAACTGAAATATTTCGAGTTCGTATTTCTCGTTAACCATAGCAAGCGCAATGTCACTCTTCGTGTGAGTTTTGTATATCCCTAATTATTGCATAATATTCCACTAGTAATCAGCGATTGATGTATGGGGTAGTTGAAATAAGGGTATCACTTATGAATTCGAGTGAGATTATTTCATTGACGATTGATCCTTCATCCTCAATATGCATACTGTTATAAGCGCACACAGCCCACCAAAGTTTTTTATGATGATCGGGATTTTTTGTCAAAATGGGATGATTCTATGGCCTGCTCACTCAAAAAACCGAGACCCATTTCCCTCTTCAGCACGAGAGTGGGAGTGGGGATCGTCAATTTCCCGTGGTCAAAACTATTCTATCATAAACGATATTTCAACCTCCATATCTCCCCGTAATCGACACCATGACATACACCCAAGTCTGAAATGTGAAATGTGCTCGATTTTTGATCATATTATTCTACACAGTGGTATGCGCAGTCTATTAGAAACCCTTTTGGCTCCATACGAAAAATTGCTTATACCTGTTCGTTACTTTCCGAATAACATGAAGCATATTTTGATGGGATGAGTTCATAAAATTCGGAGTAATAGACCAATTCTTTCAAGAAAAATTGAAATAATTGTGAAAGAATGGTCTAATCGATATTTCTCAAAAACGGCTCTGGCGATGATTTTGATTCTTGCCGGAGAAACTTCCATTCTCCATGTAGTTTTGGATAGCAAAAGCTGTTTTTAGCGGAAAGCACTTTCGGGTCAAAGTCAGTTCAGGCGGACCGTGACATGAAAATGCCACTCTGCCGGGACTTCAAATTCCTTTCCATGTTCTTGCGAATTTGCAAAATTACTCTCATTTTTCAAATGTTGACTTGCTCCATCAGTTACAAATATAACTTCAGTTACGACGAAATTTTTCCTCAAACAATCGATAATAATTTTCTGGTATTGATAGACAGAGAACGTATCATGGGTCAAGTTATCTGAAATTATTCCCAAGCTTTTGTGCTCCAGCTGACCATCTTCTACTTGGTGAATCACAGTTGTAGAAATTGAGGCCTGATTATTATTCCAGTGGAATGGTTGGTCCGCATTCTGAACGACAAAGGCATAGTTCTCGACGAAATCGAAACAGATTATGAATTCTCCTTCATTCAATTGAGTCTCCAATTCTTTGAAAAATTTTGACTGTTGTTTCGCATAAGAATTATGAGTTTTCAATTTCACCAGACGGTCACATAATAACTCCATGTAGTCATAAACATTCAGAGTCTGGCTACCGATGGAACATCAGTCAGTTTGCATCCAATATCAAACTTCACTTCGTCGATGTCATGCTCTTGGAATTTTCTCAGAAGAAAATTCCTTATTGGTCTCGTATTTGGACGGTCGAGACAATCACCTAAATAACATCTGGGCGATGGATTTGCACAAACCGTTGCTTTTATGCAGTCTTGGTAGTCTTTCAGTTTCATAGCACGGTGCAGCTGAACGCATTTTTTCCCAAAGTGGAAACTCCTTCTGAGATTATTTTGGTTCCTGATTCTACATTATTGGGGCATCATTTTCCCACAAAAACTAAAATCACGGGCTGAGCCCTTTTGAAGGAGTGTCGTTTGGAACACATTTCGTCCACAGTCTTCGAACGCTTCATGTGACATGGCTCATCCCTCGTTGGATATGAGCCCAAAATGAAGTTTCTTCGCTCCCCAACACTAGATATCAGAAAATGTGACCTCTTAAGGTCCTTCTGAGGCTTGTTGAGGTAGGGCCTGTACCGTATCAACACTTCAAGAAGGCGAAAAAACAATGTTTTGAGGCCTCAAGAGCTCATCTGAGAGCCTTTGGGTAGATTAGCCCAAAAATGTCTATGCGTACTCTTGCGAAGGTTGCTCACTATTTCCACAAGAAGATGGTTTTGGAACAAACCATTCTCATGTGGAAACCTTTCCATTGAGGCACACAAAAAACTGTTAAAACAAGTTTTCCTTGTGAAAATGGGATCGGAGTGAATTTGAAACGGAGTAATACGTGCTCTTGAATCGTTTTGCACGAGGATTGGCCGTCCTTTGATTTGAGCGAGTTGAGAATAGTGCTCATAAAAGCAGGGAATAGCTTGGAGCCCTCTCTTTGGATAGGTTAATACGCGGTCATTCAAAATTATAGGTAAGCCCGGAAAGGGGTTGGAAATCATACCTGCCCGGTCTCAATTGCGTAGGCAGAATTAGCATTGGGGCCTCGATCATTTTGAGAATCGAGTTTGAATATAGTCTCGTTTTTGAAGCCTCGATCGTCTTTTTCGTCTCGCGCTCGCGTCTTGCGTCGGCGTCTCGCGCTGTTATTTCACGGTTGCAGATCGTCGATGCGACGAACAATCTCATCCATCAGCGCGAGAGTGAAAAAGGAGCCTTAAAGTCGCTCTCTCCCACCGATGTCGAAGATGGCTCGTCGCAGCGACGAATTGCAATCAAGCAAAAGCAGCCTGAGACGCGAATCGCGAGATACTAGATGAGACGCTCGCGTAATGGGGGTTATGGTCCGCGCGTATTTTCCGTTCTTGGCTGCTGTATTTTTTTGTTGTGATTCACGCGCAATGTCATCTTTCCCCGCTTTGCCGTGCATGGGTATCATCGTGTGCGTGATGCATCTTCCACCGGCAATTGAAGCGGCATCAGTTGTATTGGCACGGCACATGTCACGATATTGGACACAGCTGTTGTGCGTCTCGGGGGCCGTATGTGTAGTGGCAGTGGATCACTGTAGAGCATGCAACATCTGACACCGAATAAGTGTTGGATTCGGAGTTCAATGCGCCAAAACGAAACAAGGGCACAACTCCAAGATAGTTTTTTCAGGCAATATTAGTCTTGAGGTCAGGATTGAAAGCAGTTTCCAGCAGTCTCTATTAACGATTCAGAAAACAGTGATCCTCAAACTCTGATCTGTGATTAAATTTATTCGTGCATTTATGGAGAACATCATGACATGAATAACTGAATGCGTCTTGCTCACACCTATAGCTACTCTTAGTGTATCAAAAAAGGTAGCCCTCATGTGATGGTGTAATTCATCACTCCACAAATGATTCAAATCGCTGGTGGAGTTTAAGATGCACTATATTTTCAACAAGGATCTGAATCTATTGGAAGCTGCATTTTATTCAAACTTTGAATACAAACACTGATAAAAAAAAAAACTGTCGTGGAGCTTGTTGTTGCCAGACCTTTGCATATAGAAGTTTCAAACTCCAAGACAGATTGTTTTACAGGCAAAATATTGTATTGAAGGCTGAAATGAATGCAGTTTGTGATATAGTTTAAAATACTAGTCATGGAAATAGTGTACCTCAATCTTCAACTGTTGAACTATTTGGAAGCTCAATCTGCTTGCCCACATCTCATTATTCACAAAGCATTGGAAAAGATCGCCCTCAAGTGATGGTGTTTTCAACCATTTAACAAACAAATCACCAGGGAGATTGAGATGCTCGACTCTCTCGACAAGCAGTTGAAACTCTATGGGGAATTTCATCCAGTTAGACCTTGCATACAAACATTGTTTGGACAACCAAATTGCGTTGGATCTTGGCAGTTCTGTGTATGAAAGCTGGACAACGACAAACTCCATCACAGTTCTTTTTCCAAACAGTGTTTGTGTTCAATTTCTGAATGGGATGGTGCTTCCAATAATTTCAAACAATTTTTGAAAGAATAGTGAATCTCAAACTTCGACCAATGTCTAAATCCATCAAACGAGTTAAGAAGAACATCACTACATGTAGTCATTTTGTAAACTGTTACTATCTTGCTCCCATCTAACTACTTTCTAAGTTTCAGCGAAGGTACCCTCTTTGTGATGGTTTGTTTCATTACTCCACAGATGAACTAAATGACCGGTCAAGGTTTGAGGTGCACTCTATCAACAAGTATTTGAATGTATTGGAAGCTGCATTGAATCCAGGTCTTGAATTTGAACACTGATTGAAAACCAAACTGGCGTGGAGCTTGTCGTTGTCAGACCTTTGCACATAGATTTTTCAAACTTCTAGACAGATGGTTTCACAGGCAATGTTTGCATTCAAAGTCTGAAATGATTGCAGTTCGTGATAGAGTTTGAGATACCAGTGATGAAGATAATGCACCTCAATCTTCAACTGGTGAACCACTTGGGAGCTGAGTTCGCTTGCCCACTCTTCATCAGTTTCAGAGCGATGGAAAAGATGGCCCTCAAGTGATGGTGTTTTCAATCATCCAACAGATAAACTAAATCACAAGATGAAGATTGAGGCGCACTCCTCCCTCAACAAGTAGTTGAATCTCTATGAGGAATTTCATTCAATAAGACCTTGCATACAAACATTGTTCGGACAACGAGACTGAGTTGGAGCTTGGCAATTCTGTGCATTAGAGTTGGACAACGACAAGCTTAATCCCAGCTTCTTTGCCAATCAGTGTTTGTATTCGATTTCTAAATTGGATAGAGCTTTAAGTAGTTCCAACCAGTTGTTGGAAGAATAGTGAACCTCGATCTTTGACAGGTGTCTCAATCCACCCAGCGAGTTATGAAGAACATCATTAGATGAAGTAATATTGTAAACTGTCCTCCCTCTATCTAATCTATCTATAAACTCCCTAATATCTAAGTTTCAAGGAAAACAGCCTCTTTGTGATGTCTCAATTCATTACTCCTCAGATGAACAAAATGACCGCTCAAAGTTTGAGGTGCACTACTCTATTAACAAGTATTAAAATCTCTTGGAAGTTGCATTAAATTCAGACCTTGGTTACAGATACTGATTGGGAGACCAACTGGTGTGGAGCTTGTCGTTGTCAGATCTCAGCTCACAGATTTCTCGAACTCCAAGACAGATTGTTTTACAAGCTATGTTTGTATTCAAGGTCTGAATCGAATGTAGTTTATAATTACGGGAGCCCGTATAGACATATAGCGAATGAATGTGAGAAATAACTCGGTTTGATGAACAATGTGAGCGAGTCACTTGCTCGCGCGGGTGGCCTGCTATACATATAGATCAACTCGTCACAAATACAGATTCGAAGAACCGGGGTTCAAGCCTCACCTAGGGCAAATTTTTTTCTATTTTCTCTCACCTCCACGTTGCAGGTGGGTGTTGGAGGCAAATAAACTTATCAGCTGAGACTGACGGGTAGTGAGTAAACCTATCAATGCTCGCCTGGAATTCTAGAATTCTCTACCTCTGACGCATCTTGATATTCTTCAAGACGATTGCACTCGTTTTGAAGCTCATTTTGAGAATATTCAGAAAATTCAAGTTGTCTTTAATGCCAAGTGAGGTGATTTAATTTGTTCGTATGGCAAAAAGAAGAATGGCACCCTGTGAGATCACGAGAGGGGTTTGCACGAGGGTCCTTGCTCACACACCCCCATATCTTGCTCAAAATTATAATCATTAACCCCCTTGCGCAGAGTTTACATAAGGATCCTATGTAATTAGGACGAGTATACTCGGCTTTGTGCGCAGGAGGGTTGAACCCGTATCATATCTGGGCATTATCGTGCAAATTCACTCAGTTATGTCCAAAAATCAGTGGATTGGAAATCGAGTCTAAGTGTGTTCCTGCGAAATTTTCGAATTCATTTTTGCATATGAACGGCAGATTGAAATGCATCTGAGACTGATATAAACAAGAGTCTCAGGAGTTTCGAGAGCGATCATTACACTGCGTAACAAATTTTTGGATCTGAAATAATGCACGAACAAGATAATGATACTCTTTTGTATTTTTTGACGCTGAAACCGAATCCGAGCTCAGGTTTGCGCCTACACGTCGAAATTTTTTTTAATTAAAACAAACTCATTCTCTAAAAAAACAGCATCTTTTGAGTTTTTCGCTAATTTTGTAAATTGAGGGTCTTGTAGTCAGGGAGTACAGACGGCTCACAAAGCATATCGAAATATGTTGACCTACGTATTTTGACCCGCTAAACACAATCCTGGTACTTCTAGACCGCTATATCACAACTTTGAAGCCGTATTAGCCGTATAAGTCTACCTGGTAAGCGAAAGAAGTCTAATTTTGCAGTAAATCTTCGAAAAATCATGAAATAGTCTGAAATAAACTGAGTTAGACGATCAACCTCGCATTTTCTTCGTTTTGTAACATACTTTGAGGAAGGACTCTGTTCAACAGCCGTAGAAGCACTGGTCCTACGTCAGAAGTTTGTTTTTCGAAGGCCTACTTCGGTCATAACTCTTCTTGTGGTAAAATCACGAGTAGAAAAATTTCTCCCTGTATAGGGTATCCCAATATAATTCCCCGACGCGAAATGGCCGTCTGAACACGATCTCGTAGTTTGTTTTGCCATACCATGTCAGGAATTGGGTCTAGGTCAAGGAATTTTCTCCAAAATCAGGTTTTTGCGGCTAGTAAAAAATTCCGACGTATTAACTCTGAATGAACCACGGGTTTGTGTTTAGACGGTCATTTTGCATCGGAAAACCATGTTTGGGTACCCCCGTGCAGGAGGAAACTTTTCTCCCCGTGATTTCAGCACAGTAAAAGTTATGACAAGAATAGTTGTATAAGAACTTTTCCTGATGTCAAACCAGTGCCTCTACGGCTGTTGGACAAATTTCTCCCTCGAAGTATAACAGGAAACGAAGAAATGCGTGGGTAAACGTTCATTCCTGTCCATTTTAGACCCTTTTATGGGTGAGGGTGAGCATGCCTGCGTTCAATTGCTCTGCGAGATGGGATACTCATCGTAGTTTCCGCTGCTGGGCTGTTTGGTACCACTCCGACATTCCACTGGGACCATTTTCGGACTAAACTGACAGCGCTGCCGTCATTAGGTGTATTCATGTTTGACAATAGTCCCATCGCTGTCAGAAACGACGTGCGCTTTTTCCCCGACGTGAGATAGCTTATTTGCTTCGCTCATCATTTCGGCTATAGTGAGCACCCGCGATTCCTCGGAAAACTTAGGAATCAATCGAAGATTCCGCTGCCGGACTCACTCTCCATTGTACATACCGTTCCCGGACTCATTTGGTACAACTTTGACACTCCATCAAGACCGTTCCGGGACCTATCTGACACCGATCCCGTGACTGCGCTTATTTGAGTCTGTGAATAGTCTCATCGCTGTCAGATCCAATAAGCGCTTGGTTGACATAAGATTGCACACTTGCTTCACTTATTATTCATGCAAAAGTGGATATGTCCGCAAGCAATTCCTCTGGAAACCGGGCTTTCCATCGTAGATTTGCTTCCAGACCCAATTGTTACTAATCTGGCACTCCATTGGGACCGTTCTGGGACCAATCTGGAACTAATCCGATCTCGGCGTGTGATGGTGTCGGAGGCTAGTATTATCGCAGTCCGAACCAACGAGCGCTCCTGACTTGACACGAGATGGGCAATGAGCTTCGCTCATTATCCCTGAGAGGGCGGGCATGCCCGTGTTCGATTGCTCCACAAGATAGGATTTTTATCGTGGTTTCCGCTGCCGGGCTGTTTTGGTATGACTCCGACTCTCCATTGGGACCGTTCTGGGACCAAACTGACACCGCCCCTGTCATTGCGTGAATTTTTGTCTGGTAATAGTGCCATCGCCGGCAGAGACGACGAGCGCTCTTGCCTTGACATGGGATGGCATGTATGATCCGCTTATCATCTGTGTGGAGGTGAGCATGTCCGTGTTCAATTTCTCCGGGCAATGGGATATCCATCGTAGTTTCAGCTGCTGGGCTGTTTTGGTACCACTCCGATATTCCATTGGGACCGTTCTGGGACCGAACTGATACCGCCCCCGTCATTGCGAGTATTCGTTTCTGACAATAGTCCCATCGCTGTAAGAACCAACGAGCGCTCTCCCCCTGACACGAGACAGCACACTTGCTTCGCTCATTATTTCGGCTATAGAACGCATGCCCGATTGCGATTTCTCGGAAAAATTAGAAATCAATCTGAGATTTTGCTGCCGGACTCACTCTCCATTGTATATTCTGTTCCCGAACTCATTTGGTACAACTTTGACACTCTATTAGGACCGTTTCGATACCTGTCTGAAACCGATCCCGTCAATGCGCTTATTTGAGTCTTTGAATAGTCTAATTGCTGTCAAAACCAACAGGCGCTCCTTCATTGGCAAAAAATGGCACACCTGCTCCACTCCTTATTTATCGCATGAGTGAGCATGCGACGTGCAATTCCTACAAAGAATGGTATATTCATGGTAGCCTTCGCTGACATGCTCTTTTGTTACCACTTTGACACTCCATCAGGACCGTTTCAGGACCATACTGGAATCGATCCTGTCACGACCCGTATCTGTTTTGACGATAATCTTATCACTGTCATAACCAACGAGCGTTCCTGCCTAGACATGAGATGGCACATATTCTCCACCCATTATCTGGGTAAGGATGAGCATGTCTGCGTTCAATTGCTCCGCAGTATGAGATATTTATCGTAGTTTCCGATGCCGGGCTGTTCTGGTACCAGGCTGTCACTCCATTGGGACCGTTTTGGGACCTATTCGACACCGACCCGCCCTGACACTCCATCGGGACCGTTTCGGGACCAATCTGGGACTGGTTCATTCACTGCGCGTATTCGAGTCTAAGGAGAGTCCCATCGCAGTCCGAACCAGCGAGCGTCCTCCTCCGACGTGGAATGGCACATTTGCTTCGCTTATTATCCGTGCGAGTGTGAGCATGCCCGCGTGCGATTTTTCTGGAAGATTAGAGATCAATCGGCGATTTCTCTGCCGGACTTATTCGCTACCACTCTGACACTCCATCGGAACCGCTCCGGGACCCAATTGTAAGCGATCCTGTCTCGACGAGTACTTGTGTATGACGATAGTCCCATCGCTGTCATAACCAACGATCGCTGCTCCTTTGACATGAGATCGCACATTTGCTCCACTCGATATTGGCGTGAGAGTGAGCAAGCTTGCAAGAGATTCCTCCGAGCAATGCGATACCGGTTCCTTTCAGTAACACTCCTACACTCCATCGGAACCGTTTCGGGACCTATGTGGGACCGATAAGGTCACTGCGCACATCCGTGTTTAAAACTATTCTCATCGAGGTCCGAACCAACGAGCGCCGGGCTCCTTCGATGGAAAATGGCACACTCGCATCGTCATTATTTGTGCTATAGTTAGCATGCCCGCGTGCGATTCCTCTGAACGATGATATATCTATGCTGACGGATTCATTCGGCACCATTCCATCGGAACCGTCTCGGGACCAATCTGGGGCCAATTCGATCACTGCGCTCATTCGTGTCTAGGACTAGTCTCATCGCAGTACGAACCAACGAGCTCCTCTCCTTCGACGGTAAATGACACATTTGCTTCGCTCATCATTCGTGTGAGATTGAGCATACCCGCATGCGATTCCTCTGAAAAATGGGATATCCATGCTGCCGGACTCTTTCGGTGCCACCCTGACACTCCATCAGAACCGTCTTGGGACCAATCTGGGACCGATCCTTTCACTGCGCGCATTCGTGTTTAACACTATTCTAATCGCGGTCTGAACCAACGAGCACTCCTTCCAAACGTACGATATGGCACATTTGCTCCGTTTTTTATGTGTGCGGAGCTGCGATTGCCCGTGTGCAATTCTTTTGGAAGAGTGGATATCCATCATAGATTTCGCTACCGGACACAACGAAGCTATAGTGAAAAAACGCCCGATAGGGGCGCTGGAGGTGCAGCACATGCAATTCTGCTGTCCGTGTCCACCGGTAAGGTTGTTGCATACTCTCTCACACAGATGCACACTAGCATATACCAATGGACACGGATGGAAAAATTCATGGTTCGGGCAGCTCATTGGACCATTAGCGCCGCCCGGGGGACGTTTTTTCGCTATAGTCCCATTGGTACCACTCTGACACTCCTTGGAAACCGTTCTGGGACCAAACTCAAACTGATCTGGTCACTGCACGGATTTATATCTCACACTAGTCTAGTCGCAGTCCGCAACATCGAGCGCTTCTTGTCTGACATGAGATGGGCGATTCGCTCCACCCATCATTTGAGCGATATTGAGCATCTCCGCGTGTAGTTCCCTGAAAAATAGGATATTCATCGTAGATTTCGCTGCCGGACTCATTCGGTAGAACTCTCTTACTTCTTCAGGACTGTTTCGGGACCAAACTGACATCATCAATCCCACGACTGTACGTATTTGTATCTCACACTATTTTAATTGCAGTCTGATCAGAACTAAGCGAATTCTTGCCTTATTGAGCCCACCTCTTGTTCCGAGATGGTTCAAAATGACAGTTTCGATTCTCACTGATTGCCATCGTAATGTAGTCATTTGTCTTGCATTCAGAGTTGAATTACACCCTGATCGCGCTCAAACCTCTCAACATCCAATATGGTGCCGATTCAGTTCCATTAAGGTCCTTGTTGTGTATCAGATAAGTACTCTACGTATCCTGCTGTAGGCTCAGAATGAGTTCGTTCATTCAATACTGGATAATATACGCGAGCGTTCGCTTTTTCTCCTTGGTTCCAGTGAGTATCGGCATACATCGCATCCCGCCAGTATCGTATTGAAATCTCGATAAGGTCATTCTTTATCTGATACTTACATAACTTTACCGCCTACGTTGCCGAGCACCTACGTGGTGTCAATCTGGTCTCATTGCGGTTCCTGATTTCATAAAACCAACCAGAATGATTCCTTCAAATTCACGAACCTGATTCGCGAAGCCTTTGACATGTTGCCTACCTATAACCTTAAGGGCCTTGGCAGAGAGTGCGCTTCTGCCCTTTCTCCCTAATCTTTTTTCGCGCGAAATCGTCTGAAAAAATCGTAGTGATGGCAGAAAATGTGTGAAAATTTGGGAAAAGCAGCTGATTTGAACTTTCTGTTGGGGCTGTAAGGTTGGTTGTTCGTGGACGTCTCGGGCGTCGGGGAACAAATGGAGGGAACCAGAGAGAGAAGAGAAAATGTGAATATTATGTTCTTCATGTGAAAGTCGTTGATAGGCGATATTCAGGAGATACACTTGTTGTACGGCATAATTTCGATGAAATTGCCAATAGAATCCAGAATCATGTATGGGAGCCCTTGTCTTTTTTCATTTTATGTCCGGCAAGTGTTCTCATACATGTTGGCACATAGTCAGAGCTATCAAATCATCGTGAGTCCATATATTATTTGATATCCCATAATCGAGCATGTTCGATATTTAACATTGGAAACGGTGTCAATCTTGCTCCAAGTGGGCCTTGATGTCGGTTTGGTACTTTACTTCTCGTGCGACAGGTTTCGGATGGCTTTGCTCGTTTGATAGTACTGTACGCGAGCACCTGTCATCTGTCCCCTGAAATCAGCGGAAGCCGAGATCGATTCCGGAATATCGACACTGTACAGTAGTCACTGTACATTGTAATCCGGCCCAAGAACCGCGTCAGCATTATTTCCGTACCGGCGGCGTCTACCACTCAGGTTCGAGCAGGCCTTCTCAATTGGGTCCCGAAACGGTTCCGATGGACTGTCAGAGTGGTACCGAATGAGTCCGACAACGAAATCTCCGATCAATTTCCAACACATCAGAGAAAACGCACGCGGGCATGGTGACTCTTGCAATAAATAATGAGTGAAGCTAGTGTGCAATCTTATGTCAATGGAGCGCTTGTTGGTTCTGACAGCGATGAGACTATTCACAGACTGGAATGAGCGCAGTCACGGGATCGGTGTCAGATAGGTCCTGGGATCGTGTTAATGGAGTGTCAAAGTTGTACCGAATGAGTCCGGGAACGGTATGTACAATGTAGAGTGAGTACGGCAGCGGGGTCTCCGATTCATTGCTAAATTTTCAGAGGAATCGCGCGCGGGTGCTTACTAATTTTCTATAGTCTCGCCATAACTTTTGCTGTGCTGAAATCACGAGGGGGAAAATTTTCCTATTTCACGGGGTACCCAAACATGGTTTTCCGACGCAAAATGACCGTCTAAATACAAACCCGTGGTTCATTCAGAGCTCATACGTCAGAATTTGCTACTAGCCGCAAAACCCTGATTTTTAAGGAAATTTCTTGACCTAGACCCAATTCCTGTCATGGTATCCCAAGACAATCTACGAGATCGTGTCCAGACGGCCATTCCGCGTGGGGAAATTATATTTGGATACCCTGTGCAGGGAGAAATTTTTTCCCTTGTGGTTTTAGCACAACAAGAGTTATGACCGAAGTGGGTGTTTGAGAAACAAAGTCCTGACGTGGGACCAGTGCCTCTACGGCTGTTGAACAAAGTCCTTCCTCAAAGTATGTTACAAAACGAAAGAAATGCGAGGTTGATCGTCTAATTCGGTCCATTCCAGACTATTTCATGATTTTTCGAAGATTTATTGCAAAATTAGACTTTTTTCGAATACCAGGTGGACCCATACGGCTTATACCGCTTCGAAATTGCAATATAGCGTTCTAAATGCACCAGGATCGTGTTTAGCGGGTCAAAATACGGAGATAAACATATTTTGGTATGTATTGTTAGCCATCTGTACTCCCTGACTACAAGACCTTCATTTTACAAAATTAGCGAGAAACGTAAAGAGATGCTGTTTTTTTAGAGAATGAGTTTGTTTCAATTTAAACAAATCCTAACGTGTAGGCGCAAATCTGAGGTCGAATTCCGTTCCAGCGTCAAAAAATACAAAAGGGTATGATTGTCTGATTCATGCATTATTCCAGATCCAAAATTTTGTTATGCAGTGTGACGATCGCTCTTGAAACTACTGGAACTTCCGTTTATATCAGTCCCCAACTCGGATGCATCTCAATCTACCGATCATATGCAAAAATTATACAAGCGTGGCAAAAATGAGTTCGAGAAGTTTGCAGGAACACACGTACACTCAATTTCCAATCTACTCATTTTTGGACATAACTGAGTAGATTTGCGGTATAATGCCCATATATAATACGGGTATGATGATTATGATTTTGACCAAGATATGAAGGTGTGTGAGCACGGACCCTGGTGGAAACGCCCCTCGCGATCTCACAGGGCCCTATTCTTCTTATCGCCATTCAAACGAATAAAATAACCTCACTTGGCATCAAAGACAACTTGAATTTCCTGAATATTCTGAAGATAATCTTCAAAACGAGTGCAATCGCGTTCAAAAATATCAAGATGCGTTCGAGGTAGAGAATTCCAGAATTCCAGGTGAGCATTAATAGGTACACTCACTCCCTGATAGTGTCAGCTGATAAGTTCATTTGCTTCCAACAACGTGGAGATGAGAGGGAAAAATTTGCCCTAGGTGAGGCTCGAACCACGATTCTTCGAATCTGTATTTGTGAAGAGTTGATCTATATGGCAGTCCGCCCGCGCGAGCAAGCGACTCGCTCACATTGCTGATCAAGCCGAGTTATTTCTAACATTTATGAGCGGCTTGCTTCATGTCCATACGGGCTTCCGTTCAAACATCCTGAAATTTTAGCTGAATATGCTGCATGCTCTACAATGATCCACTGCCACTACACATACGGCCCCCGAGACGCAGAACAGCTGTGTCCAATATCGTGACATGTGCCGTGCCAATACAACTGATGCCGCTTCAATTGCCATTGCAAGATGCATCACGCATATGATAATACCCATGCACGGCAAAGCGAGAAAAGATGACATTGCGCGTGAATCACAACAAAAAAATACAGCAGCCAAGAACGGAAAATACACGCGGACCATAACCCCCATTACGCGAGCGTCTCGTTTAGCAACTCGCGATTCGCGCTCGATTGCAATTTGTCGCGGCGACGAGCAATCTTCGACATCGACGGGAGAGAACGACTTTATGGCTCCCTTTTCACTCTCGTGCTGATGGATGAGATTGTTCGTCGCATCGACGATCTGCAACCGTGAAATAACGGTGCGAGATGTCGACGCAAGACGCGAGCGCGAGACGAACAAGATGATCGAGGCTTCGAAAACGAGACGACATTCAAACTCGATCTCCGAACGATCGAGGCCCCAATCCTAATCTTGCCTACGCGATTGGGGCTGGTCAGGCAAGATCTCCAACCCATTTCTGGGTTTACCCATAGTTCTGAATGACCGTGTAGCTTTCCTGTGCGTACTCGTGCTCGTATTCCTCGTCTCTCCAGTCAATTACAGATGCAGTTTATCTCCGAACTACTTCACATTGGGTCTGAATCGATGGAGGAGAAAGAGTATCATGGATGATTTGAACAATGAAAAACTTTCCGCAACCATATCCGTGACATCTTTTTTCTGTATCCCGACTGATAAAGAGAGCCTCAGGTCTGCGGAACATGGATCTTGATAAAACTCTGGGAATCATCTCGTTTTGGTGAAGAGATGAAGTATCTCTGAGGGTTAGGTCCAATAGGCCTACTATCCCAAGATACAACTATAGAGATAGACATTTTCCAGACAGGCCCATGTTAAAAACACACATTCATAGATATACAGTAGAACTTTGCAATAGCGGACACCTTGCGTGCCTCGGAAAGTGTCCGCTATCGCGAGGTGTCCACTATTCCAAGGGTTTTGAATTTTGAGTCAACCGTGTCAACTTTCATGTACATATTTATTCATGTGAGATTCGAAACCCTTCCCACACGTTCTTCATTCTCACCAGAGTCATCTGGAATTAGTCAACGTAGAAGCATGAGTTTCAAAAAAGTAAAATTATAGACACACTTATGATCATTTTCCAGATATAGATTTTTGCTTTGTTCTTTTTCGTATTATGTCATTTCCATACTGCATTCCAATGTCTGAGATCTTTGACGAACAAGACAATGAATTCTTTTCAGCAAGTGAAGTTTTTGAGGTAGATAATTATTCCTGCCCATCAGCATGGGAAATAGGGACATCATCAGAAATTTCTTGCGTGCTCTTATCTTGTGACTCATTGTCGCTGTCTTGCAATAGCTCCTCTTCAATTATATACTATATATTTATTGATGTACCTTCAATGGGCGAAGCGCTGTCGATATTCACATACCGTTCAGCTGGATACCTGGATCCGGTCAATGGCTTATTCAACTCGCTCATATCATTATGAATTTGCACCCATTTTTGCAAGTATCGCACGGAGGTTTTCCTTGTCTTTTATCATCTCACCAACTTGTGTTTTCCCCATACCAAATTGCACAGTTGCGTCGCGGGAAGATCAATTCTCTTCCTTACAAACCTTCATGATTTATAATTCATCTGTGATCGTCAATATTCCACCGTTCTGTGCCATGTTTACTTTGATATACTTTGAAATGCGAGAAAGTACTGATGAGAACGGCTCGGAACAATTGCTATGGATAAACATACGAATTCAATACTTGTGGGAATTGAACAGCGGTGTTGATTCCTGACAATGAGAATTGTTGTATTTCGCGCGTGATTCGATTTCCCTTCTAATGATATCGATGTTCGAGAATAACTGAGATTTTGAAAGGAAAAATTGGGTGTCCGCTATTGCAAGGTAAAATTACACTGCATCGAAACGTTTTGACAGCAAAATTTGTCCGCTATCGCGAGGTGTCCGCTATTGCGAGAGCCCGCTATTCCAAGGGTTAATTCCCATAGAAGCCAATGGGAATCAAATCAAGCGTCGAAAAGTGTCCGCTATATCGAGGTGTCCGCTATTTCCAGGTGTCCGCTATTCAAGGTTCTACTGTACTGACAATGCTAACCTCCGTAGCTGTATCTCAGGATGGGAGGCCCATTGGACTTGACCCTTGGAGATACCTCCATTCTTCACCATCCTTCAAGATCGAAAAGACACTCACTTCATTATTGTTCAACAATCGTTTTACAAAAATTTTTCTCAAGAACTTACATCAACTACGTAGTTGATGTTTTCATCACTCGTCGCTATATAAGTTTTCCACTATCATGTAGATCAATCAAAGTTAGGTTTTTTGGTAACTTTGAGGTCGAATGTGAGAACAGCATTTCTAGGAATGAACTCACGAGGAGAACATCAGGCGTCTCATTATGAAATCGCGCGCAGCGTCCGTATTGTAGATTATAGTTTCTCTCTCTTGATTGGTTGGAGCCGGGAGAAATAGCCAATCAGAGGAGAGAAAAGATATCCTACGCTACGGATGCTGCGCTGCGCTACGCTGCGGACGCTGCACGCGGTGTCATGATGAGACCTCTGGTCTGCGGCACACAGGTCTTGATGAAACTCTGGGAATCATCTTGTTCCGATGAAAAATGGAAGTACCTCCAAGGGTTAAATCCAATGGGCCTCCCATCCTGAGATACAGCTATGGAGGTTAGCATTGTTAGTATATCTATATATGTGTCTTTTTAACATGGGCCTGTCTGGACAATGTTCATCTCCATAGCTGTATCTTGGGATAGCAGGCCTATTGGACTTAACCCTCAGAGATACTTCCATTCTCCACCAGAACGAGATGATTCCCAGAGTTTTATCAAGATCCATGTTCCGCAGACGTGATGCTCTCTTCGTCAGTCGGGCTACATAAAGAAGATTTCACGGATATGGTTGCGCAAAGTCTTTCATTGTTCGAATCTTCTATGATACTCTTCTTTCTTCATCGATTTAGACCCAATATGAGTTCAGATATAAACTGCATCTGTAATCGACTGGAGAGACAAGGGATACGAACACGAGTATGCACAGAGAAGCTATTGACCTATCCAAAGAGAGGACCCCAAGCTATTTCCTGCTTTCATGGGCACCATTCCGAACTCGCTCGAATCAAAGGATGGCCAATCCTCGTGCAAAACGATTAAAAAACACGTATTACTCCGTTTTAAATCCACTCCGATCCCATTCTCACAAGGAAAATCTATTCTACAGTTCCAACAGTTTTTTGAGTGCCTCAATGGAACGGTTTCCACATGAGAATGCTTTGTTCCAAAACCATCTTCCTGAGGAAATAGTGTGCAACCTTCGCTAGAGTACACATAGACATTTTTGGCCCAATCTACCTAAGGGCTCTCAAATGAGCTCTTGAGGCCTCAAAACTTTGGTTTTTTCGCCTTTTTGAAGTGTTTTCAGGGTACATGCCCTACCTTAACAAGCCTCAAAAGGACCCAAAGAGGTCACATTTTCTGAAATCTAGTGTTGGGAGCGAAGAAACTTCGTTTTGGGCTCATATCCAACGAGGGATGAGCCATGTCACATAGGACGTTCGAAGACTGTGGCCGAAAAATGTTCCAAACAACATTCCTCCAAAAGGGCTCAGCCCGCGGTCTTAATTTTCTTGGGAAAATGATGCCCCAATAATGTAGAATCAGAAACCAAAATAATCTCAGAAGGAGTTTCCACTTTGGGAAAAAATGCGTTCAGGTACACCGTGATAGATGAACCTTTCGTTATTGAATCAAGGCCAATACCATCTGACATAAGTTTCATATCCTCATGGTGCACGCAAACGAAATTTACGTGCGCCCCACTGCTCCCAACCAAGACACAATGAACTGGCCTTGTGTAAATTCAGTGAGACCAATTTTGTCATCCGGAAACAGTCATGTATTCCTGGGATCAGCCTACTGATATCATCCCTGATATAAAATTCTTGAACCAGTTTGATAGTTTCATTAGTCAATACTTTTCCCCTCTTCTTCGCAGGGTGGGATTGAATCCCGTGTTCTTTGGCTAGCAGTTTGGACTGCCTAACCTCCTATTCCGTGCAACCGAACTCTTTCACGAGATCATTCCGACTCCAGAACTCTGGCGCTAATGTAAGCAATAGCAGTCTCTCTGGTTTGTGAGTAGCTATTTGTAATTTTCCTTTAATTTGATCCAGAACAGTGACTCCAGCAACATGACTCGCATCTTCGCATCTCTGACCATCAAATCTACATTTTTCAGGATTGCTAGAAGACTGTGAATCAAATTCACCACCCAGGCATATTTTTGCATATTTGGGTATTCCAGGATGCTTTCCCCTTAGATTTTTAGGTATAGGGATCAAACTTCTTCTGGCAAAGTGGTGATCCTCGCCGAGAGGATTTTCCGGTAGAATCGGAGAAAACCCATTTTTTTATTCGCGTGTCCGGCGTAAAATTGTCTCATCTTTCGATTAAGAATGTCAGAAACAACATCGAAATATGGAATTTTGAGTTATAGTGCTTTTGAACTTTGAACGTCAATTCTTGAGGTTAGGTTGACCGAGATTCGGAAAACCGACTCCACTATCGGGAAGCTGAAGAAAAAATACATCGGAAATGACTTGTTTGATTTTTTTCTAAGTGCTATGGGTGAGCAGTTCAGAGTGCTCAAAAGTAGCTGTTTTGGGATGCAAAATGCAAGCTTGGAGAGTTGACATGAATCACCCCATGCATGTGTGCTCTCTATATGGGTGTGTGCGTGTGTGTGAGCGCACATAGTACTACACTATCTCATGTTTTGCGCATGATACTCGCGCCATCATGTACTCTATAGCATGTTTTCACGAATGCATCACGTGCATACAGTGTATTTGAGGAACGATGAATAATGAGATAATCACTCGTTCAAAAGTATTTCTTAAATGTTTCGATTGAAATTGGATTCTGGAATGATACTTTTCGCTCATTTGATGAATTTTTGGTGGTGCAAAATTTGGGATATGGTGGGTGAGGGTGATCAGTTTAAATGAAAAATATCGTTCCATTTCCCAAATTTATTCATCTGTGTACATTCTGTTTTTTTTTTTTTTTTTTTTCATGCAACACAGGATTGAATCAAATTTGATGAAGGTGGATGATTCATCAAATATGTCGTTGAATATAGATTCGTCTATCACAATCGCATGATCATCTTCCACTTTTCCCATTACATTATCTCTTATACAGTCGAATCCGGTTATAACGAGTCCGGTTATAACGAGCAAAGGACCCCGCTCCGAGAGATAGGATTTTGGCTTTCGGTTAATTTTGTCGGGGAAGAAATATGTTGTCAAGCACAAAATTCTGAACAAAAAGTTCAATGGGCTCGAAGACGGAAAATGGCTAGTTTTTTCAGTATGAAACAAATAAATACCAATAAATGGGAGGTTATGAGGTTATCTAGAACAACAACAAAGGCTCGTCTGCAGCGTTCGAATTTGAATTGAAAATGTTCAATTTGAGTGTGATGTAGCTAAAAGGTCATCATTTTGGTAATTGAAACATTTTATCTGAAACCTTCGATGCAAAAAGCAAATAAATGCATGCAAAAAAAGTGATAATGCGCGATTGACAATGAAATCATAACGGCTTGTATTCTCAACAATTACATTTCATTTGAATCAATGTAGCAGCTAACGCTGCAGAGCTGGATCATAAGGCTGTGCTGAGTACATGATCTTGAGAGCCCAGATATGGTGCGGGAGCGGCTTTTTGAATATCAGCATCATCGCATAGCGTGAGTCTCGCGCTCTGAATAGTTGATAAAAACTGTCCGATAGTGCATGGCTGCAATCAAATTCTATGGAATGAATCAAAATTAATCTTGGATCGCGTGAGACTGATGTCTGACAAATATTTCGAGGATATGGAGATCGAATCCCATATTGCCGTATCTCGAGATCATATTGCGTAAGAGGCTGCGGGGTCGAGAGCAAGCGACTATCAAAATCGAGCTCGAAAAGTCGAGTGGAGGGTTTTTGAAGTATTTCGAGGTCGCTAAACACGAAAATGACATTGCCCTGCCTCCTAATCGTGTTGCGGGGGTGAAGGCCCGAATTGACCGAGATCGAAGCTCGAGACTTGAGTTATGGTGTTTTTGGGGTATTTTGGGGTCGCTAAGCGCGAATTTGAGATCGTCCAGCCTCCAAGTCATGTTGCGTTGGCGATGGGGGTGGGGGGGGGGGGGGTTGAGTAGAGGCACAAATTGACCAAGATTGGAGTCTGAGAGTTGAGTAGGGGTTGTTTTTGGAGTATTTTGGCATCGCTAAGCACGTATTTGAGATTACACAGCTCCCGAATCGTGTTGAATGGGTGGCTGCAAGAGCAAGGACGCGTGTTGAACTAGATAAAACTGGCAGAGCCGGCGGGGGGGGGGTCCTTGATATCTCGAGATCACTGGACACAAATCTCAGATCACTCAGCCTCAGAACCGTATTGGGTGGGTGGCTGTGATGGTGAATTCTATGTAGTTTCCTGACAAAGATCATTTCCTGAGATAGAATCTGACCAGGATTGTAAGCCAAATTAAGGCATCGGGACCAGACCACGAGCATACGCCAAGTATCTTCATTGACCGAGGGGTCGAGCGATATCCTGTTGATCGGAATTCCGACTCACTAGGTATGTAATCATAATTTTTGATCACGGAATAGGCCACAGATAGTTTCAGGCGTGAATCTGCGAGAGAGTGGTGACTGCAAGGGGATTCGAGAGCTGAATCTCTATTCTGGTCAATTTTCCAGGCGGAGTCTCATCTCATCATGCGCGAAGCATGACCACTTCACAACGACCATGACCAGAGCCTGATGTGATAGCAGCGGGATTGGGTAATGACTTAGGAAGTGTGATATTGAAATCTCAGCTCTGTAACCGGGAATCTTGAAAAGCAGTCGATTCTCATATATTGACAGTCGGAAATCACGCATACCACGAGCCTGAGCCAACTGTGTTTGTGGGATGGAGCACCGTGCAATATCCTAGGGATTCGAACTCTGATCCTCTAGCTATGTGATCATAATCCTCAATGACGGAATGGACTACAAATCGTTGCGGGCGAGAATCTACGAGAGAGTGATGACTGCAAGAAGATTCAAGCGTTAGATCTCTATTTTGACTGTTTTCACAAGCGAAATCTGATCTCATGTACCGAGAAGCATGGTGACCATACAACCACCCAGAACTATTACATGATCCAATAGCCTAGGGATCAGGAGATTTCCCAGGACATGCGATTATGAAATCTCAACTCTGTGATCATAAATCTCGAGGAGGAGCCTATTCTCATCAATTTACGGGCGTGAATCTACTTCTCGATAGTAATGGTTAGGAGATTTGAGTTTTCCCTTGCTGAATCTGGACATCCCCATGGGTTAAATCTGATCCCAAGTAGTGGGATGACTTTCATTATTCGATCACCTTACCACAAACCTAAGCATAGTGTGTTCAGTGGCCGAAAATCCGAGCAATATTCTGGGCACGGGAACTACGATCCTCTAGCTATTTGATCACAATTATTGATAACGGAATAGCCTACCAATCTTTTCGGGCGTGAATCTAGGAAAAGGTGTTGACTGCAAAGAGATTCCAGCATTAAATCTCTATCCTGGCCATCTTTACAAGCAAAATCTGATCTCATGTATCAAGAAGCATGGTGACCATACAACGGCCCAGAACCAACACGTGATCCAATAGCCTAGGGATCGGGAGATAACCTCGGACGTCCGATTCTGAAATCCTAGCTATGTGGTCAAAAATTTCGAGAAGGATTCGATTCGAATACATTGGCGGACGTGAATCTACTACTCGATACTGACGGGTAGGAGATTCGAGTGTTCCTTTGCTGAATCTGGACATCCCCACGGATGAAATCTGATCCCAAGTCGTGGGAGGACTCACATTAAATTCACCTGATTATGCTAGTTCGGAGCGCTCAGAGCGCTCCTACCCCCGATTCTCTCTTTTAAACGAAATGAGTGAGAGAGAGAGAGATCCCAGAGTTCGGAGCGCTCCGACCAGCATATTCAAATAAACCTGTTATCTGTCACCACACCTCGAGACTAAGCCGAGTGTGTTTGGTGGTCCAAAGATCGAGCAATTTTCTAGGGATTGAAACTACGATCCTCTAGCTATGAGATCACAATTCTTGATATTGGTATGGAGTACGAATCTTCTCGGGCGTGAATCTATGGGAGGGCGGTGACTGCAAGGAGATTTGAGAGCTGATTCACTATTCTGGCTGATTTCACAGGAAGTATCATCTGATCCTGCGAGGAGCATGACTACAATACAACGACCGTGGCAAGAGCACGATTTCAAAGCAGCTTGATCGTGTGGTGTTTTAGGGAGTGTGATCCTGAAATCTCAGCGTGTGATCAAAAATCTTGAGAAAGAGTCGGGTAGACTCTTGAGTTTTTGCCACAGAGCTAAGATTTCAGAATTGCACGTCCTGGGATATCTTCCGATCCTTAGGCTATTGGATCACGTGGTGATTCTGGGCGTTGTTTGGTCATCGTGCCTCTCGGTACACCCAATTAGATCCTGCTTGTGAAGATGGGCAGAATAGAGATTTAACGGTCAAATCTCTTGGCAGTCACCACTTTCTCGAAGATTCACGCCTGAAACTATTTGTGGCCTATTCCGTGATCGAGAATTATGATTACATACCTAGCGATTCGGAATTTCGATAAACAGGATATTGCTCGATCCCTCGGTTAAAGGAGATACTTGGCGTATGCTCGTGGTCTGGTCCCGATGCCTTGATTCGGTTCACAATCCTGGTCAGATTCTATCTCAGGAAATGATAATTATCGATCCCTGCTTTCCGATTCCTAAGCTTTCCAATTCCATTCTCTGCCCCACTGAGTGAATTCAAGTGAGACTGTGAATAGATAGTATAATGATTTTGGGTTTGGATTCTTCCTTATCCGCTAGTCGATAAAATGTTATGGGAGACTCCAAGAAACCTCGATACAAACGAACTTCATCGTCTAATACATACTCACCCCTCGAAAATTGCGTATCAGCAAACGCATAGTCTGTTCCAACAGTTTGCTGTCAACATTGCTGAGATGCTTTTCGAGGTTCCGCGACTTCTATCTCAATGAGTCGACCCAACCAACAATCTACTTCTTCGACTTCGCCGACATTCATGGAGGTGACATGAGCATCGCCACTCTTGTGGGGGATAGTATCTTTATCACAAGGTCGAAATGGAGACTGAATGTGTCGTAAGATTTGATGACAACGTTTTATATGACGGTTCATATCAGTCGAGATTCCGAGGAATATCACGGGACAAAACAATATTAATAGTAGAGCTGAATGGCTATAAGAATGATGAATTCCTTTGTGTCGTTCTCGATAAACACGCATTGCAGATCAATGTCATTAGAACTGATAAGCTGCTCTTCTTTGGAGATGCTTACCATCTCTCGTATTATGTCCGACGAATGACTCTTTCACACTTGTAAGATGTCACATTCTGTAAGAGTCTGAACGACTGCCCAAGTCTACCAGAATCTTTTGAATCTTGATGAATTTCCCATTCTTCAATCGAGCAAAGTAATTGCATGTCCTAGCATTTTCTTCCTGAATGGTTATGTACAAACTACCATCGATGACAGCTCTGTCATGAAATAAGGTTTGCTCTGATATATTGAACTGAAGAACATACTATTGACTCACTGGTCGGCCATTCCCAAAGTAAGATACCGAATTCATTTTCACTGCTTTCTGGACGCGTACACCCGATATCCCAGTATATGAAACGATCCCAACATCAGTACATTTTGTATAGAGTTGATTCTCTGGTCTCTGTCGATATCAGGATAGATTCATGCAACAGATTGTCTGAAGAATGATTCCCCCCTCTGAGTGGATTTCTGCTGATATCTTCCGGTTGGCTGTTTCAAATGCAAGAGCTGAATGAGCCCGAAAAAGGCCTGAATCACAAATGCTCTCCACAATGTGGAGAAGTTCGTGAACATTATAAGTTAGTGCGTTCAGAGGATAGTATAGAAGAATTTCCTCCACAAGCTGATGGAGATTCTCACTCATGTAATTGAGATCATCGTCCATTATGTCCATTTTCAAACCCAAGTTTAATGAGTTGACCAATTCTGACCAATGCATTAACTGCCCTCTGTTCGTCATGACTTTGGATAAGAGAGGAGTTCTATGATACAGTGCCTGATTCTCCCACTCCTTACATTTGGAATCCGCGCGGGATTCAAGGGATCTGGACAGCCTGCACAATTGATTCGGAGCTCTCATTCCTGTCAATGATCTGTTCAACATTCCCATTCCAGCTGCTGTCAATGAAGACAAAATTTATTCCGTGATTTGTGCCACAACTCCAGCGAGGTACGGGTGCATGTATTGTATTGAGGAAACAATAAGATCTCGATACGATCTTTTTTGACATTCATTAATAAAACCTGGACTGTCAAGAGGATGAGGATTCAGAATCATGAGCCCAGCAATCGCTACAACACAGTCCGCTGGAAACGACTTTAACCCGAAGGTGCTTGCGCATCGGGAATTCTTTTGCTCACTCAAACCACATGATAAATGGAAGATTTCCCCGTAAGAATGAAAGGAATAGGTGGAGGGCTTTTGGAGAAAGTGAGATCGACGATTTCCCCATTCAATACCATGTAATTTTTCCCATTGAGCCACATCTGAGCTTCTCGCGATCTTAACTCTGACTCACTCCATATTTCCTCAACGTACCTTGGCTTAACTTCAAGAGTATAGGAGAACTTGAAGATCAGCTGGAGGGAGTTGAATTTCGATTATGTAGAGCTGACATATCCCATCAATATCTCATCTCGGGAAAAAGCAACTTCAACAAATCGAAGCTTTTCGAGCATCTAACTCGTGCGTATCTCGATATCCCTCAAAGTACCTTGAGGAATTCCAAAGCTTATTCTAAGCACTTCCCAATGAAATGCAGCGAACTTGATTCCGATGGAGTAGCGCTGAGGAATCCCATTTTTATTAGACATGGAACTCTTCTTCTCTAAGAAATCAACGTTCCTGGAGGTCCCAACTCTAACGCTCCATCATACTTCCTCACTCGTCTCACTTCATTTCATAGTGTTCTATTCAGGTATTGGACGCGACTATAGGTAGGTGAAGTGGAACCGAAGTAGGGACCTTGAGCAACATCAATTGGTCAAAAAAGAACGAGATTCACGCCGCATAAATATTGTATACAGCATCACTCAGTCAGAATCAAGTTGACCGCATCTCATTTGAAAGCTTTGGAATTGCCCAAATGTTGGGGGACAATATCGGAATACGCACGAGTTAGAAGCTCGAAAAGCTTCCAATTGTTGAAATTGCTTTTTCTAGAAATGACATATCGATGAGATATGTCAGCTCTAAATCATCGGAATTCAACTCCCTCCAGCTGATCTTCAAGTTCTCCTGATACTCTTGAAGTTGAGCCAAGTTACGTTGAGAAAATATGGAGTGACACAGAGTTAAGATCGCGAGAAGCTCAGATGTGGCTCAACGGGAAAAATTACATGGGATTGAATGGGAAAATCGGCGATTTCACTTCTCTCGAAAAGCCCTCCACTGATTTCTTTCATTCTTACGGGAGAATCTTCCAGTTATCATGTTGTTTGAGTGAGCGGAACCGGGTATTTGAGTCCACTTGCTCTTCATACATATGTGTAGGTTTCTATACGACGTGACTTTGTAGTCTCCCATACGAGTCTACCTTGCCGTATGTACAAAATCAGGGCCGTCAACCAAATAAGAACACTCGTGATAAATCGTTACAAAGAAATATATTCACACAGCAGTACATAAAACAGAAAGGTTTACAAAAGTTCTACATCGTTCACGAAAGAAGCGGAGCACGCGGCATCAATGCTCGCTCGCGTGGCTCACGGCTGAGCGACTCTCATCCGCGCGGCGGGCCAGAAAGGCTCAGCGCGCCCTCTATAACTCCTTATTTCCAACATCCTCCCCCTTCTGAAAATTCTGAGAGGATATTTTACAATTTTCAAAATCAACACTTATCAACAAAATCATTCACAATCGTTCAGACAGCGAGGGCGTCGTATGACTTGACCACTCCGAGTGCTGACCGCGGAATTATCATTCACACAGCTCTCGTCATTACTCGTCACCTCAACACGCGCGTTACATCCCTCGCTCTGTCTCACACCACGGTCAACATGACCACGTTCATCATCCTCTCCTACTTCGAGAGGATATAAACGCTGTATTGGACGCTTGAGAATACCATTTTTTGTTTTCAACAAGAACACACGTGCCACACCATCCCGTCCGCGGATTTTTCCAACGACACGAGCCAGAGGCCATGTGATCCTCTTACTGTTGTCGTCACCGATCATAACAATGTCACCAATCTTAACTTCGCGGGACTCGGCACGACCATTTTTCATGTATAATTGGCTTAGATATTCAGTGCGGAAACGAGCTCTCAAACATTAGCGGATCTGTTGCAAAGGCTCGAAGCTATCTCTCAACTTGGAGCTTGTGAGTTGGTCGAGATCGGCGGTACCAGACTTGCACAAATCTTGGATGAACATGGCAGGGGTCAGAGGCCGCGAATCGTCCGGGTCATTAGACAAATACGTTAGAGGGCGTGAGTTTACTACGGCTTCAGCATCGCACAGAGAGGTTCTTAAGCTTTCAAACGAAAGATTAGCTTTAGCCAGGGACTTTTTCAAAACAGATTTGACGACCCCTACCATGCTCTCCCACCAACCACCCCACCAAGGCGCAGATGGGGGACTAAAACGCCACTCAATCGCAAGAATCGAGGCTTCTTCAGTGATTTTGTCCCAGTCAAGTTCACTTAGAGCATTGTAAGTTCCAACAAAATTGAGACCATTATCACAAAACATGATTCTGACTCGACCTCTCCGTGCGCGAAATCGACGAAGACATTCGATAAAATCAGCCGAAGTCATTGAGGGTGACAATTCGAGATGCACTGCGCGATACACAGCACACGTAAAGATGCAAATCCATGCCCTTTCTCCCCCCTTTACAAATAAAGGGCCAGCGAACTCAACTCCGGTAATTTCGAAAGCCTTCGCATCTCGTACACGTTCGGGAGGTAGAGCCGGCGTTACACATTCCATACGTTTTGCTTGCTGTTTTTTGCATACTACGCATTTGCTCAACACACTTTTCTCACGCACACGAGCAAAGATCAACCAGAACTTTTCGCGAATCGCATTCATCACAATCTGGGTACCCAAGTGGCCGCAACGTTCATGCGTATCGCGTATAATCATATCTACAATCTCATGCTTGTCCAACAAAATCGGATACAAAAAATGTTCGCTGTCATTACGATTTACAATACGCGTCTCCAGCACGATGAGCCTATCCGAATTTTTCAAAGTTTTAAAAGAAGACAATTGATTTTTCTCTGAGTCCTCGAACATCAATCCCTGTAAGTGTTTCAGTATGACATTCTCAGCTGCACGCAGTTCACTATATAGTAAATACGAAATTTTCTTGACAGTGGGAAACTGAGCTCGAGTAGGAATACTGGCTATTGACTCCTTTCGAGCCTCGATTCGCTCCCGACATCTAGTCACAAAACATCGTGCCCATGCAAAGAAACGCACTAATTTGACATACGAGGAAAATACTTCACTAGCATGAAAAGATCGATTGTCCGCACTCAACATTACTACAGTTTTGCTTTTCTTGTAACCGGTCGCAATGTCAGTCTCATCTTCACACCCACGCTCAGAAGGCCGATGACTCTCAGATTCTATTAACCACTTTGGGCCACGCCACCACTTCGACTCACGCAACTCTCGAGGACTACAACCCCTAGAAGGCAGATCAGCTGGGTTTTTGGGACCTGGTACATATCGCCACTCAGCGCCCTCTGACAATGCGTTTATTTCTTTCACACGGTTGAATACAAAAGTACCTAGCGCGGACTCATTTTTCCTCCAAGTGAGCGCGGTAGTAGAATCGGACCAGAAGAAGGATTTGTCCACAGCCCTGGTCAAAGATTTCAGCACTCCGTCCGCCAAACGTGTAGCTATGAGAGCTGCTAACAATTCCAATCTCGGAATTGTTGCCCCTTTTGGAGCAATACGCACGCGAGCACTCATCAAGTGTACATCAACGTGGTCCCCCCTTTCAACACGAGCAAAAACGACAGCGGCATAGCCAAGTTCACTCGCATCGCCGAACGTATGGAGCGTGAGGGTGCCACCGCCTATATACCGATGTATCTGAATTTTCTCAAGTGCATCGAGTTCGCTCGTCCATGCCAAAAATCCGTTCTTGGGCTTCCCCTCAACGCAAGTGTCCCAGTCGGTTTTTAACGACCACAGCTGCGCTAGTAGGATTTTCAACTTCAATGTGGCAGGACAAGTGAAACCAATTGGATCAAAAACTCTATGAGCCATCGATAAAATTACGCGTTTCGTGACCACGAGAGGGAAGTTTTTCTCCACAGCAGATACACTCACTCGCAGAGTATCATCTTTCTTGTGCCAAATGAGTCCGAGAACCGGTGCAGTCTCGTTGGGAAGAGAATCATTTGAGTGCTCCCACCCACGTAGCTCAAATTTGCAATCAGCCATGATCGCGGTGGCTTCGCTTTTGAAAACTTCCAACTCACCGATTGATTCTACGCTCGTAACCCAGTTGTCGACAAAAAACGCCCTTTTCAATTTTCGTACTGTGGATTCAGTCCTTTTTATGGGGTTCGCTCCCCCATTGTGGACCATATTCTGATTCTTCAGAGCTTGCTCTGACTGCAAATGCGCAAGAGCGTCATTCAATTGAATAATGATAACTATTGCCAACAAGAAAGGGCTGCAAGTTAACCCAAATACAACTCGACAATGTCTGAAAATCACAATCTCGCCCCTCTCATCGACTCACAGGAAGCGCAAGAGATCCCTATCCCTTTCGTCCAATAAAATTTGCAAAAAGGCGGCCTTGATATCCGAAATCACGGCAATCGATCCCTCTCGGAAACGATTGAAAGACGCGGGCACTAAGTTCATCAAATTTGGGCCCATTTCCAAGCAATCGTTGAGAGAAGGGTGACCAGGTATGCGTGCGGATGCGTCAAACACTGGTCGGATCTTAGTCGTACTACTTTCCTTTATAACTGGTCTATGAGGCAAATAGTTCACTTCGCGAGGCGTAAGTTCGTCGGGTGGTACCTTCTCTATGATCTTTCCTTCTAGCCAACTGATAAAGACTTTACTGTACTCTGAAAACAATTTCATTTTTTCGAGTTTAAAGATAGTCGAGCGAAGTCTCTTTCGAGCCATTTCAAGATTATTGGGTAGAGGGGCGTGATCAATTTTCCACGGGAGAGGCACCATGAACCGACGGTCAACGGTTAGACTGGCAGAAGATTCAATGAAATCGCGAGTTTGCTGATCACGTACGGCCTTACTGATCTTCTCGATAGGATCTGAAATCCCTAAAACATCCAACTGCCAAAGCGCCGGCACATCCATCTCATGTGTTAACAATGCCGGATTTACACTCACTTTCTGAAATTTTAGGTCATTTCCGATAAATTTCCCCATTACTGTCCACCCTAGCAGAGTTTCAAAGAGTGTGATACCTCCGTCAATCTCAAACTTCCGGCCAGTCAGTAGCTTGCCCGCTACGTCTGCTCCGATGAGCACATCAATGGGTGTACCCGAATCGTTTACATCCGTAAGCACGATACCGTTTTCACGTAAATCATCAATCCACGGTCTACGAGGTAGGCTCGGTATCAGATCACATATGGTCTCTTGCTCAAGCACGTCGAGGTTACATGAAAATGAGTCATCTAAATTGGCAATACGAATTTTAACAATACTGTGTTTTTTAGACGGAGCTTTGATGCCCCCAAAAAGAGGATGCCTTAACTCTCGGTCATCGTGTGCGACATAACCCAATTTTCGAGCGACAGTTGTCCGTACATATGATCGCACTGAAGCCGTATCTATAATAGCACGCACGATTTTTGCTCGGTTGGTTGGAAACAAACGCGCGCGCAGAGTTTGTAAGCACACGCCCGGAATACTACTGAGAGTTGCAAGACTCACTTCGCCATCGGATTGACGCGTGGTCGATTTGCTATCGAACCCCGATCGTGGTTGCTCCTTTGAGCCAACACTCGCACACATAAGCAATACATTCCGCTTTCCACACCACGGACACTTCAAATTTACTCGACATTTTCGGGCCATATGTCCACGTTTCAAATAATTCGAACAAGCATTAGCTTTCATAACCCTCTCTTTACGCTTATCTAACGTCATCTCGCGTGCACTGTCACAAGATTCAGATAGATGTTCACCAGCACAAAATAAACACACAACACTTTTCTCGGCGCTCGTTGTTAGGAGTGCGCTGGCACTCGGTTCCTCCTTCGACGAGACACCTCTGCTCCGAAGTTGTTGCTGTTGCTGCTGCTGTTGTGGTTTCTTGGAGTTTTGAGTCGGCGCTGCTACCCCGAAACCCTTCATGGCCATGTCGATCCGCTCCTGGCTCTCGACTTCGGCTTGCAAGAATTCCAGGAACTTTGACAATTTATCGCTCGTACCATCTGCGTCGGTCGTGGCGCCTTCCGATTTATGCAGCCCACTCCTTTGCCAAGCACGTAAAACATCCTTGGGCAACGATGATTCTACAAGTGGGTACAGCATTGCACCACACTTGTCCGAGGTGACTCCAAGTGAGCTCAAAGCCCGCATATAAGTACTCAGCTTATCATAAATCGTCGTGAGAGACACCTTTTGCCCCGTTTCTACAGCATTCTGGACTACTAGGCTGAGCAGCTCGCGCGTGTAATACTCGACAACTAGATCATCGCGCCTGAAACGATTTTTTAAACTGTCGAACGCACCATGGTAGTTTTCGGCGGTGGGCGGGTATCCGGCGACAATCTCGCGTGCACGTGAACCTTCTGCCGTTGCGAGAAGAAGAAAGTGTAGTTTGTCTTCACGTGGGATTGACTCATCCTCGTGCACTTTGCGGAAGACGCTCCAAAAGGAAAGCCACTCCTTGGCACTACCCGTGAATTTCGGGAACTCGATTTTCGGCAGCTTCAGTGTACTTGGTACCGTGACGGGCTCGGCTGCTGAGGATTGGTTCGAATTCGTCGAATTCACCGTCGCCGCGTGCGAACTCGCGTTGGCTGCATCAGATAATCTCGTTACTTGCCTCCTCATAGCGATGAAAGTCTTGGTGTAACCATCATCTCCGTCGGTCTCCTTTGCGATATCCTCATCCGATGCGGTTGACTGGTAGAGAAATTTCTGATAAGCTTCTTGAACTTCATCTAGTTCGTTATACTTCATCTCCAGAACCTCGAAAGCATCCAGAACAGCATCCAGCGGGCTATTCTGTGCAAGCAACTCTTGCAAAGCATTATTCGCTTTTGTAAACGAAGTACGAATCGCTGTCCTGCGTTTCTTTGTAGCGTCCATGATTATAAACACTCACGAGCACTTGCGATGGAAGAAAGGTAAACAAAGATATTCCACTCGCCCAATTTCGACACAGTCCTGTCACGGTCGCCACTATGTACAAAATCAGGGCCGTCGACCAAATAAGAACACTCGTGATTAATCGTTACAAAGAAATATATCCACACAGCAGTACATAAAACAGAAAGGTTCACAAAAGTTCTACATCGTTCACGAAAGAACCGGAGCACGCGACATCAATGCTCGCTCGCGTGGCTCACGGCTGACTGACTCTCATCCGCGCGGCGGGCCAGAAAGGCTTAGCGCGCCCTCTATAACTCCTTATTTCCAACACCGTACATCGATGAATTTCGTATCCCCGCGGGGATTTCACCCGGAATCACAGGTCCGGCAACCACCTCAAGCGATTCATGAGACTCGAATTGAGTTTGGCGCTCTGTTACATTAGAACACGTGGAATTGCACGTGGATGGAATGTGCTATTGTCAGTCGGGGAATACTCAATAGTCGAACGAGATTTTGCCAGTGCCATTTCACGTAGTCGTGAACACGCTATCTCACGTGTTCCCACAGCTGTGATATCATGTGTCATTGCAGCTGTATCGACACTTGAAGGGACACGTGAAGGATCACGTGGGCATTTTTAGTAGGGATTTGTCCAATCTCATCTTGCCGTTCTTGGAATCGATGACAAATTGCGAGTTCCTAAATATTGTATGTCCGTACCATCAAGTGGACTAATGCACATCTACGTCATTGTCGTCCTGTCATCGTATTCTGAATGTTAACTATCATTAGTTATTCGAATGTTTGATGGAAGAAACTTTGAGAAGTCAAGATTAGTTTTTTTCTCATCCATCAGGGGGGTTATAATGAAATCGTATGAATTCGGGCCGATGAATACGGAGTCCGGTTATAACGAGCATTTTTCTTCGGTCCCTTGAAGCTCGTTATAATCGGATTCTACTGTACTAGATTTTTTCCTCGGTAGATCATTATTTGTGCAATTTGTAATAATATATTTCTACACTCGCCCGAAAATCTCTCCAATTTAGCCAATTTTCCGAGCTTAGAGTCTATCGATTCACAAAGTCCCATCAAATCATCAAAAGTTATTTCCTTGAAACTGACACTTGGTACATGCAGGCTTTTGTTCTATGCCGGCTCAGTATCATTCGACGCAACACTACCATCACATTCATTCTTTTTCTGAATAACAACAGTCTTCGATTGATACGTATTTGTGAATATCATGGGCAACCTCTCACTAGAAAAGATCGGTGCTCGCCATCTCGTAGTCGTATCACTCTTGAAAAACAACTGCACTGCTTCAAAATTTCCTTGCAGCAGCTGCCACTCCAGCAAAGTGAGATCGATTTCTTGAGATGTTTCAAATAATGATATGATCGGCTCAAATATGTGGTTCTCCTGTAGTTGCAGGGAGACTGTCACAAATTTTGAGTGACTATTGTTCACAATGTAGGTGGAATTGACGAACTTTGGGTTCGCGAGGATGCGGTAAACCATTGCGGCGCAAATTGTGAGACTACTTGAACGGATTCTTGACGACTGGTGGAACAATCCAGAATTCGGCTTGCTTTCATCGATGAATTCCGCTTATGTAGAGGTTAGGTCGTCTTTGACGCTACATCGCGTGGATTATCTGATGTTTGAGCCTAAAATTTCTTGCAGCAATCGCCACCACAATCCAACATTATTGGTTTCTTGCTGTCCCATTGATGTGAATTCGAAGTCTGGCGAAACTCTTCCAACTCGTTGTAGGGATTCCGCCCTATCAAATTATTCTGTTTGCGATTCATTTTAAACATACTATTCAATCTATTAATACCAAAATCACTACTTGACAAATGACAGAACATTACGCAGAACTGACCACATATGTGGGATTCTTCACTCTGTAATACCATTGTGTCACATTTGAAACTTTCACAATTTCGTTTGAGGTTATCAATGTGATCTCTGATGAATAGATGCCTCCCAAAACTATTGAAAGAATATCCAAAGCCGAAGGCATCAACATCAAAGGCAACCCCATGCGATCCCAATTCCGTATGATCAGAACAATTAGCAACAGTCGCTGCAGGGTTTGTCCAAACTTTTGAAATCCTGTCCGAAGCATAAACCCCGTATGTAGACTGGCAGACTCCGTGGAGTACCCAATATCCCTAAGCTGCTCATTCTGTACGTGAAAATCGCCGTCTTTTGCACTCTGATTGAAAGCGTTATATGTTACTCGTAGCCAATCTTTCATTCCTTTAGCATTATTGAGAGCACAATTGAGATTGCTGAAATCATTCTTGATGAAATGAAGAATACAGTTTGACAATGGCGAGTTCTCAAATGATGGGAATTCGTGAATATCTGCCAAATTTATGATTCCACGTACTATAACTTGTTGAAAGAGAATAACTTCCTCTCCGCCGTGCTTGAGAATTTGACGTGCTTTTTCTGGTGAATCACGGATATCTTCGAACAGCTGATCGACTTTAATCTCTCCCTCGAATAATTCAATACCATGACCCTAAAGCGTGCTCCAATTATTGATCCTCTGGATATTCTCTGGCAGGTCGCAAAAATTACACAGAGGACTAGTCACCCAATGAGCTATGTAAGATCCTTGGATCAAAACAGCTGCAACTTTCTCAGTCATGAATACGTTCTTCCCATCTTTGAAGCTTTCAAAGTCGATGATGAAGTCCATTACTGCTGGCATCAATAACCATCGATATCTCGAACTAGTCTGATGGTACGCTCCATGATCTGCTCTAGGTCCGAATATTATCTGCTGACTAATCGAATTCATCCGCTGAGGTCGACAATAACTTGACGCGTTGAATCGATTCCAAGTAGGTTATTGTACTCTGAATATACTATGCGATACACAATAGATTCCGAAGCTTTAGCAAATTCGACCTCAATTTTCGAGCCCCCATTTCTTATCGAATTCCAATGAGTCGACGTGTTGGCCGACAAATCAGGACAAATCAGAAATCTACAAAGAGACAGTATCCGTTGGCATAACTCTTTCTCTGAATTTTGTTGCCTTGGTTCAAAAATGTACTCCGCCTCCAGAAAAAAGCGTATGATAAGCTTCCACATACAACCCTTCATCAAAAAAGTTGGGCTGCAGAGGTTTTGATGATATTTGAGTCCCATTGATATGAAGTGAGAAGAAATGAATATCGTAATGTTCGGAATTGAAAGGATTGAGAGATTTATTGCCATTGAAAGCTTTATTTTCGACAAATCCAACAATGATACGCTTCGGTAACTGTCCTAGAATCTTGTTGTCGAGAGTCTCTCCTCAAATACCTCCTCTCATGGTCAAAGTTTCCACTTCTACGCGAGTCGGAGGATTTTTTGCCGTTGCTTTAGATAGATAGATAGATAGATGTCCTTTATTCGTCCGCAGACAAAAAATCTGATTACATATGATTACGTATGCCCGTTGAAAATATAATATCGTGTATAGAAAATAATTTATATATATATACTCATAATAATAATAATTTCAGTGAATCACCTTTTTGGTCAAGGACACTCAGTATCACAATTTGTGACTAGTCAGGGCAAAAATTACTCATTATTCTAAGTACAAAATTTTGTAATAAGAGAAGGATAAGGGCTCACAGTCATATCACAGATTATGTTTCATCAGTCGGTTGACAGGAGGTCACATATAGAAAAAAAGAAATATTAAAACAAAGTAGAGCCCAACCCATCACAGATTAAAATAGTGCTTCTTCTCTACATCAATCCTCTGAGGAGACTGTGTCACTAAGAAGTTTTTTAAAGCCTCTTCAAGTAACGATACTTTCCTCAGCTGCCGAAAGCCCGGAGGGAGAAAGTTCCACAGATGAGCACATTGAACTTGGAATGGATAGAGCTTTCGCGTGTGCCAGAAAAACTCCTGGATTCATTTTTGATCTTCTGACGAGCGATGTCGCTTCCGAGACATGGACAGGATGATGATTATTCTCACTCTCGATGAAGCAAAAAGGGTCCCCAGATCTATTGAGCTTGACTCGCAGCTCTACACCGCTCAGTGATTATCTTCCAAACGAGAAGCAATCGCCATGAAAATGACCAATAAGATTGAAATCTTCTCCTTTTGCTGTCAAACTGCTCCTCTTCAAGAAGCCAATATTCTCTGCGGAGATAGAGTCTATTTTCCCAGGGGTATCATCATACCATAAACAGCTTGAAAGATGTGAATTTCTTGCGTCCTCATCGTAGTTGTGAGCAGAATTCATGATTCATACGCATAATTATTATTTGTTGGAGTGACCAATTTTTGATTGAAAAACACATCCACTTGATTCAACATAAAACGAAGAAAATTTTCTACTGGTCTCACCACATCATCCTCGGGCAGCTTCTCGCCAGTAGAATTCCTTATCTTCACTCTCAAACTCAGCAAAATGTGAGCCAGATCGATATAGTCCACTCCACTTGAGAGTATGCTGAATTCGATGGGAGAATCATCCGACAAAGTAGATATCGGCTTGTAGGTCACCCACTGGGAACTCTCAATCGTAGTCTGAGTCGGAGGGATCTCAATAAGAGAGAAATCCTCTTCCAACCATTCGTTTGAGGCGCTGTGCAAGAATGCCATTCCTTCAACTGTTGAATATATCTTTGATTATGCGTAACTTTTCCTCAGTTTTCTTCTTGAGTTGTGTCTTGGAAGCAGATTCTTCATTCGATTCTTCCTGAGACCTGGGCCCGCGAGCAAATTCTTTTCCCTTCCCCGAGGACTCTGAACATTCAGATCGACTGTCGGGTAGCGACTGGAGTACATCGGATTCTTTCATCCTTTTACATTTTGGGTCATCGAATAGCTGACTCAATTCTCCCTCCTTTCAATCCTTTCTGCATACTCCACCTATAAATCCTCTCATCCCTGAACCTCTCTGGTAACTCTCAACAGTGCAGAATGTTCTCAACTTATCGAGAAAATTGGAACCCCCGCTCTCAAAATATTCTTCTTACCTCAACATCATGAATACCTTCTCTTGAAATGCAGCGTCACGCTCAGAGAACCGTGTTCGAATGAGACGCTTCTCCCAAACTGATCCTTTATATCGATTCTCATTGTCTGAATTCTAGTTTTTCGCACAAATCAGTATCTTGGTCTGGAGAAAGAATAGATTTTATAACATTCAAAAGTAGTAGCGTCAATACAAATGGGGGAATCACCGAAAAGAAGAGACTGAATTTCCAACTATGTATGGCATGCACACATCAGAATAGATAGACAGGATAGATATAGACCCATTATAAAGTGACGCTGGTGAATGGAACTGATATTTTTTTTCGCCATCGATATACAGTCTGATTCATTAACTATGTACATACCGTAACCGGGATGTAGAAAAAAATTTGTATTTTCAGAAAACTCATTTGTAAACATTTGTAATAATTCACAGAATTTGTAACTTTTTATAGGAAAAGGATTCGTAATCATTACATTTGAAATGTTTCAAAGGGGGTGCCAACTCCACACGCGTAATGATTTGCCCCCAAACCATTACACAACAAACACGTGTTTATCATGTAATGATTATTGTTTCGCGATTGTGGTATTTGTGTTGCGTTTGCGCGTAGTGCCGTAATGTTGTGTGTGCATTCTCAATGGTTTTAACTCAAAATGATTCTCGTTATCTTTCTGTTTCTTGTAATCTTGCCGCGGATCTTTACCCACCCGCAGCTGATGACTTTGATCTGCAGCTAGTGTGTACCGCAGGCGGGTGCGCTGCATGTGGGCTGCAGACGATGCAGCGGAGCAAATCATTATTCTAGTTATCTGTCAAGTGTTTCCTAATGTTGGTTTCTGTGTAGAATTTCCGCGATTTGCTGACGCCTCGTCGCGGTTTCGCGCGTGGATTTGAAGTGTTTGATGAATCATTTTGCTTGTAAATGAGTTTCCCGCTCCGGGCCCTCATCGTATGTACACAATGTCTGCTGTTGTCTGATAGAACAGAGTAGTACAACTGTTCTTATGTCCTGATTCATCACAGGATGATTTGATTGTCATTGTGTATAGCAGAACCCCTTCCTGTTTGCTAATTTTCTGGATCGTGGATAATTGGGTGTCCAATAAGGGTATCCTGCAAGTAAAAGAGATATCTCAATGAGCTACCTCTTTTCGAGTTGAAATTTATTATTCGGCAACAGCAAGCAAATAAATCTCTCCAAAATCTGGACGAGATGTCTTGCATCATCTCATTCGAGATGAGTGCAACAAACTCAAGATGTGTGGTCATGCACCTATGGTCGTGACATTTCTTTCCACTACAGCTGCTCAACGCTCCATCAACGCAGAAACTCCACAGAAGTGACCAGTGTTGCTCAATTCGATACTTGGTAAGATCTGGACCATTCATGTGAGTAATTGAAATTACTATGCTCGTTGCTTGCTGTGAGATGCCTCGAATCATTAGATTTTCTCTTTCAAATCTTCCAATGTGTTGGCTCTAATTAGAACTTCCACGAGTAAAGTGTTAATTTCATGTCCAGTTACCAACGTCAAGAATGACCCTGGGTCTGAATAATCCCAATACAACTTTGCATTGTACATTTTCTCATTATTGGCCAGTACATCGAACTGACTGACGATTTCTTGTCACGCTTAACGAGAATTAGCTGACAGATAATGCAGATATGCTTATCAGGGATCAACAAAGAAACATTGAAATTCTCAGGGTGAGAACTCGAGGAACTTGTTCTACAGATTGAATTGAGATCATATTTCGTATCATCTTGAGTTTTTGAAAGGTTACAACGATTAGAATTCAAAACTCGTTTCGCATACTTACCTGGCTTTCTGATGATCTGTGACTCGCGCTTCACACTTATTGCCAATTGGGATGGTGATTTGACATGCCGAATGATTCAAGCGCCATTATTTACGTATAAAATCGTACCGATTGGCCGATGCGTGAACTAGTGACCCAACTGATAAAGATTCGCGTAGGTGAATTCACGTGTGATTGAAGAACCACGGATATTCGTATACGTTCCGGAAAAAATGAGGAATTTACATACGCTTACTAAATAAGACGTATCGAAGTGCCCCGGAGTCATTATAAGCGTACGCGAATCGGGGAACCGGCACGAAACCACCTATAATTGCGGACGATTGTGAGAGGAACTACCGGAGCTCGCGTATGCTAATTCGCGTATCGCACTTGTTCCCCTGGAATCGCGTATGGCTGCCAGGGGATCGGTATCCGCGTATGCCAACCAGGTCATGCAGATTCGCAAAAGCGAATTCGTGTATCGCTTTCATTCATGACCAACCGCGTACGCTGACAAGATTATGCAGATTCGCGTGCGCGAATCCAATGTATGCCATACTCGTGTCCTGAAGAAAAAGTGTGAAAAGCGATTCCGTATGACCTGGTTAGCGTACGCGATTGCCCAACCATTTGATCGCCGTGCGCGATCCCAGAGAGCAAGTGGGATACGCTAGTTAGCGTAAGCGACTCTGCATACGCGAGTCCCGGTAGTTCCTGACATAATCGCACGTGGTTATAGTCAGTTCATGCCAGTCTCCCGATCCGCTGACGAATTGGCTCCCGCCCCGGGCCCTCGGGGAGTTCGCGTGCGCGAATTCCCTCAGAGAACTAGGGCCAAGAGCGTTCCCATATGCATATTGAATGAGACGTCTCGAAGTGATCTAGAGTCATCATTAGCGTGTGCGAACCGGAAGACTGGCAAGAAACAACCTATAATTGCATACGTTCATGGAAGAAACTACTGGATTGCGCAGTATGCACATCCGCGTATCGCACTTTCCTTCTGGAATTGCGTATGGCAACCAATGGATTGGTATTCGCGTATACTCACCAGATCATGCAGATTCTAGGGAGCGAATTAGCGTATCACACTCGTTCCTCTAGAACCGCGCGCGGCAATCAACTGATGTTCATTCGCGTACGCTAAACAGGTCATGCAGATTCCCCTAGATTCGCGTATGGCATGCAATGGATGATCAATCGCGTACGCTAACCAGGTTATGCAGATTCGCGTGCGCAAATTCCCATTCAATGTATGCCATACGCGTGTCCCGATGATCAAGTGTGAAACGCGATACCGCATGACCCGGTTAGCGTACGCGAATACCCATCCATCTGATTGACGTGTGCAATCCCAAAGGAGCAAGTGGGATACGCGGACTAGCGTACGCGAATCTGCATACGCGATTCTTGGTAGTTTCTGTCATAATCGCACTCTATTATAGTCAGTTCGTGCCAGTCTCTCGATTCGCGGATGAATTGGCTCTCGCCCCGGGCTCTCGGGGAGTTCGCGTACGCGAACGATCAATTCGCGTGTGGCGTCCCAGACGACGCAACAGTTGAAATAATATCTCTCAACATGGAGAAATATTATTTTAATTTGATCAGCAGGAATGTGTAAGCAGGTCAAGATGTAATCAGCAAAATTGCCGTAGCCCAAATTACATGTGTTACAAGTGTAACACCCGAGTTACACATATCTTATGAATGGTGTAACACATGTGTTACAAGTGTAACACCCGAGTTACACACATCTTATGAATGGTGTAACACATGTGTTACAAGTGTTACAGTTTCAAAAGTAAGTCAATTTCAAAATCAATTTTAAAGAGGACAGTTTCGAAATTACTTCAAGTCATCAAAATTAGCTCGTGTCCACACATATAAATTCGAACATCAAAATTAATTCTTCGATTAGTCGCTGACTCGATTCAGTTAGTAAAGCTTCGTGAGTCTTTGAGACACGTACCGTCTTGCCCAAGTGTGCCTAGAAAACACACGACAAAGCAAAGTTCGAAAAAGTGCGGACCAATAAGTCAGATTAATTCCGTCGAAAAGTAGACCGACGATACCCGTCTCAGCTGTTCAAGGGCCAGCTCCGAATTCGCTCTTCGTCGAAAAGTAGGCCGACGATATCCGCCTCAGCTGCATAAGGGCCAGCTACGAATTCGCCCTGCTCATACGTTCCTGCCTTGAAGAATCATCATTCCTTCAAGTAGACTTGTAAGCGCGCCTAGGTTAAGCTATTCAAATTATATTTAGACGATAAGTTTTCATTTCTGACCAAGATTTTATAACTTGATTTGAATAAAATAGAATCTATCACTACTGTAATTCTATCTCATTCATCTCTAAAAGCCATAAGATAACTGGATTTTTATATCTACTTGGAATCAGATTAATTATTCTATTCTTTCAAGTATCCAGTATTATGAGACATTCCAAATCCAAACGCACTTCAATCATTCTTTTAAAATTACAACTTTGATGAACCAATACTTCTCAATTTGAAATATCCATATATATATGCACCCAGAGACCAGATATATATATATATATATATATATATATATATATATACACATCCAGTCGGAAGCCTCAACGCAATAACAGAGAATAGGTAGGTGCAACTGGGCAGTCCGACCGTAAGCTGTTCACACGAACTCAAATAATTTATTTGTTACCCCGAGCCCTCCGCTCGGGTCATAACATTTTGGCATCCCTTGTGGGGAACAGTTTTAGTTGCACATAACTATTCTCACTCCCAAGTTCGACACACTGGGACTATTGACCTCAATTACCGACTCAGACATATCTCCTGATTGTGACACACCTGACGGACACGCCGGTCAACTACACCGACTGTTACTGACGATGTGCTGATCCCGCACTTTCTCACATCCAATTCGCCACTGCCAGTCATGGCTCTGAACGAATTTTTTCTAAAGATGCAATGATACCACATCTCACAAGAATGAATTCCTAATTTTTTGATCTAGACCTGCCAATATTTGAAGGCAATAATATTGCCCCACATTTTTTCATACAAAAAATCACAGAAGCAAAATCTATCACCACTTGCGAAGAAAATTTATTAGTAGACTTCATTCTTAGCAATCTTCCTGGACCAGCATATCATGCATTCAAAAATTCCGAATCTCCACAGTAAACGACATTGTGAAACACATAGTAAAGTGTTTCTTATACACCCAATTTTTCGAGAAATATTGCCAGAAATTACTAGATTGTGGTCTAAAGCTCAGTCATGATCGTGATGCAAACTACGAAAGGCTATTCTCAATCCTTGAAGATGCTTACTACATTCTTACAAGTACTCACTTTTCATCTGACCCAGTATACTACCAACTTTATGAAAATCTCGATGAAATTGCCAAAAAATTTTACTTTAGCAAACTTCCCCCTGATTCACAACTCCAAATTGTCCTTGTCTTAAACTCAAATTCGATCGCCAGGAAGCCATCCACTCTATACAAAATGCATTTATTAGTTTCGAATCCAACACAGTTCTTCATAACCAAAACTGAGCTATCACATTTTTTGAAAACATATGAAAATTTATCCCATTCTCACCACGAGTCAATAACAAAAACCGTCGTTTCCGAGCCCAAAGAGCCTCAAGCCAGTGATATTCGACGAGATCCCCGATCAACTCCAATTCTCTTTAATACCACGAACGAAATTTGCACCACTCGACAGCCTGAACTTGTAAACCATGAATAAGTGCCAATGTCTTCTGACATCATACCTTATCGCGACGAGAATAGAAGTGAACCAACGGATACCACGTGTGATAACATTTCATTCAACCAGAGTCCCGAGCAGATACATCTGCCAACCGACCCTGACGGTAAGACGCCCATCTCCGTTGAAAACCCAAGCAATATTGAAAATGACATACTCCTCCATGTCTTAACTACACCACGAGACTCTGTGACACCCCTTTCTCACACAGGTGCAAAACGTTCCAACACAGTTACCTCAAGATTCATTAACCGGAAACGATCATTTGATGAAAATCTCAAAAGTTCCTTCAAATCAAAAATACAAAGAGGGTTCCAACCTCATTCCATTTCAAAATGCTCATTGGGAAACACTCTTTCAAAGTACGTGTCACTCAGAACAGGTTACTCTGAACCATTCAGAAGTTCAATCCATGGAAAGAAATCATTTCAAAGTATAAACACCATTCAAGTACAACTAAGAAATCGAACCCCTGGCGAAGAAACTCCGCCACAATCCCTCCCATTTCTGTGTTCAGAGTCCAGGGAATCCAAGCCGCCATCGGAATTATGCGAAAGTAGACTCCTTCGATTTCGTAGTGCCCATTGAAGGATCAAAATTCAATCCCTAATGATGGCGTATTAAGTTTTGCAACTTTTAAAGTATGTTTCTGGACTTCATATGCTCGATGGAGATTAATCAATTCAACATAATTCTATTCCGTATTCTCCAAAAGAACTCAAATCTCAAATCTTCGAAACCAATGATCGAATAGATGACGAAATAAATTTCGCATTCCCAAGGATGGAGTATTATTGGTGTTAAAACTCCACACGACGAGTTCCGGAGAAAATCCGACGAGCACACTCTGGCAACCACGTATCGCACATGTGTAACATCCCATCATGGGAGATTACATATGTAACATCCTGTTACATATGTAACACCCGACTCCAGCTGTAACACCTTTATATCCCTGTAAGTCTCGGTTGCCCTGTAACACTCCGTTACTCTTGTAACATCACACACGATTCATTTCAAATCTCAATGGAGTTTGGATTTCGTATATGAATTCATCCATGGATCAAACGTTCCTCACATTTCATTTTTGAGCCATTCGAAATCTCGAGTGATAGAAAGGAATTTGCTCAGAACTCGGATCCAACTCCTGCATCATTAGAATTCCGAACCCTTCGTGAGAAAGAGTTCACCCATAACTCTCAACCTTTTCACGTGCAATCCCGGATACGACAAGACCAATCTCCAAATTATACAGGACCACGCTGGTCTATTTTCAAGAAATTCATCCAAATAACAAGAACTCATCCTTCCGTGGCGCGTTGAAATTCATAACTTCCAAATTCTTGCATGGTTTCGCAAATACCTTCGGATAACTCAAAAACACGACTTGAGTTTTGTAGTTCATGGAATACTCTGTTACTGATAGAATAGTTCGTTACCCCTGCAAGGGCGTGTTACCCCTTATCACGCTCCTCATGAACAATCTTCCATGAAATCCATATCAGTCTCAAGGAGGTATGAAATCACACGTTTGAGTTTTGTAACTCATGTGACACTGTGTTACTCCCGTAACTTCCTGTTACCCCTGTAACACTTCTTATTGCTGTAACTCGCTGTTACCCATGTTACACTTCATGATTACGGTAACTCATATAACATCCTGTAACCTGTGTAACACTCTGTTGACCTGTTGTACACTCACACACGATTCATCTGAAACCTAGCATGATTTGTCACTTCCAATGTTTGTCAACAAAACATTTTTTTCCCGACTGTCAAACTGAAAATTGCAATTATTCCAAAGCGTACGTTGAGTATTCTGCAGTAACTCCCATTTACCCATTGATATCGTGGCCGCGGTATCACGTAGCATTAACGCTCCATACTCTTTCTCTATGATTGAAAATTTTCCGTCTCATAATAATCGACTGGACAATACTGACAATCACTGAATAAACAAACCAATTACACTTAATTCCGCCGCGACATACCAGACCACGACAAACTGACTATTAAGGAACTTGGGAGAGTCAAGTTCCTGATGCAGCGTAGGCAAAATTCAGTTGCACCTCAAAGTCTTCTCAAATTCACATGCATAAACCTAACGGCACCTTATTCCAATAAAATAATTTCAAATTACCAGGAGCGATATATTCAGGAATGATTGAGCTTTTTGAAGAGAATAATTTTGAGAATCAGAAACATGTGCGATGGTTTATTGCTTACCCGAAAAGGGAAGACTCGATATAAGTTAGAACATAAGGCAAGCTGTGAACTCATATCTATTTTCATTACTCAAAATTCCCAGAACTATGAAATTTGCTATAGGGAATTCTTAAATTATTCCCTATAGTAGCAAGAACTTGTTCGATTACTTGTATATCATGATATTGGTGAAAATTCTCATTAACAATAGTTGTATATACCTTTGAGATAATGATAAATAATTATTCATCAAAATTATTGTATGAGTTTTCTCACGACTATAAGATATACAATATTCCTCAAAGAACATCATTTTCGTGAAAATAATTGTGAATGATGATAGCACGTATCCAAATTTTATAAGACTAAATCTTGCGGTTACCTACTAAATTTTATTTAGTGGAAAATTTTTTATCACATCGCACTAACTTAAGTGAATTGCATAAAGTTGCTGACATCGAAATACTCGAGTATGAACACCTTTGCAATATTCTAGCAACATTGCGATTTCAACCCCTGAAATACACAAATTGAAAAATCGTTTTATGTGGCGTGGAATCACGCTTGCGAAATTGCAGTCTCGATTTCTTGCAGCAAAACTCAAAATTGGTCTAAATATGATTATACATCATGTCTCAAAAGATATACACACACACACACACATATATATATATATGTAAGTGGAATGAAAAAAAAGGTCCACGGTTCTGAAGATATACTATTGATGATGTGTATATACCCGTATATCTATATATAAATATATATATAACATATTTTTATATCATATATAATACTAATATTAGATTCGTATTATAGGCATATATATATATGTAATTATGGAATCTATTTTAATTGCTGTTCGAGGTTGCGACGAGAGAATTCACTATAAGGCGAGAGTGCGCGTCCTATGTTTGAGCCAGGCCGCTCCCTCCTGGAGAACACGGACTCAACCCCCCCCCCCTAAACGGGGGGTAATGTGAATATAAAATCGTCACAGCGGTTTTTGGGGCCGAATGGAGGCAATTCTCTCGTCGTGCCTCGAGCAGCAGCCTCAAGACTAAGTATTCACGGAGAATACTTCTCTTTTTTGTTGAGGTGCTGCTGCTCGAGGCGACGACAACGACGGCCGAGGCAACCGGGCGCTTCGGGTGCAGTTATGCCTGCAGACGGGCAACCACGCCCGCACCAAGGTTCACCGCAGTCATCAGCCTCATAGGAGGCTGATGGACCACAACAATTGCTGCAGACGACAGATGATGCCCAGGGCGGGTTACCCTGGGCATACACAACGAATTCATCCGCGAAATGGGCACCCGAGGCCCGTAATCCGTCGCAACCCCGCATACGAGGCTTGAGCTCACTCCCAGGCGTATTATCTAGCCGACGGCCGGATGATTGCCGCAAAGATAGGCCGAGGCCTCGCTTACACGGTTAAGCGAGTGCCAGTACACACATGATGCACCCGGACGCGAAGGTACCGTGTGCCCGAGCACCCCCCGTGTCATCCTGGTCCGGGTGACACCCTCGTGCACATACCTACCTAGGTAGGTATATATGTATATACTAGCACACGGAGAACCCGGCCGGCTAGAGGATGTTTGGTGGATACAACAGCTGCCCGCAGACCCCGTGTTGCATCCACCGCTCATCCCCTAGTGAACACACGCGAATCACAGCCTACAGCAATTGATGCACCGGGTTTGAGGAGTAAATCCGCAATCACTCAACTCAAACCGATGCGCCTAGCGTGCACCAGCTGACGACGATGCAGTCTGGCCGGGGCGCCCTTGTCAGGGTGACGACGAGGACGAGCACAGCTGTTGATGGCCTGGTGGTGAGGCTGCACTTGGTGCGGCACACCCTGGATTGCCTGCCATAGCCCATACGCAGCAACTCAGAGTCAGCTGCATCTAGATTGTGGGAGGTTATGCGTGCACGCAGCACTTGCTGACTGCACCCACGCATAATCTAGCCGAAAATGCACCCGCGCACTATAACACCACCACGTAGGCGGTCACCCACGACAACGGTGACCCGCTGGCCGACGCGGGTGAGCCCGGGTAGCTCACTAGAGGACGAGGATCGCGGAGCCGATGTTGATGCACGGCCGCGCAGAGGACGCACTGTCAACTTGTTGCTGCCGGTGTGATGGCGCTACCTGACGGTGTAGCATGGCTCAGGGCGGGTATACCTGAGCAGGCCGACATGGGAAACTATGGGGACCCGGACATCGGTCTCTGGGTATAAATTCACCACGCAGACGACACACACCTATATATATATATGTGTGTGTGAGGCCGAGATACCACCGGATAATAGTATATTATGTACATATGAGCATGCTGTGAATATGCACAGGCCCATATAGATATACTGGCACACGGGAAGTATTATATAGTTATAGTAATACAGGCCGCGGATAGATATAGATATACAAGGCCATGTAACGAATATCGGGTGCAGTGAAAGGCCAAACGTGGAGGCAATGCGAGCTGCAGCGCCTCCACGCCGGCCGATGCTTACTATAGGTGCAAGTGAGATAAATGACGGTACGAGTGGAGGCCAAAGGCAGTACCTTACATATATTTCCGTGCTGTTTGGCCGTGTAATTCCGTGGATCTCGTGCGCATGCTGGCCGCAATGTGCCCTTATGTACTTCAAATTTTGCCGCGCAGCCCCGATAGAGGGTGCTGCCAGTTTTCCGGATGGAATTTATTGGGCCAATCAGAGCACGTCTTCTTCGTTGAAGAAGACGGAACTTCAACTTGAAGAAGAAGTCGGCCATTAGGCCACTTATTGAGTGACAGTTGCCTAGCGCACACGCGTCTTTGCTCTTTGCTTTTCCAGCCGCCCTTGTGTTTGCCGTGTGCCCCCCAGGAATCCCGGAGGACCGCACACGAGACTTCAAGAGTCCACAAAATTGGAATACGACTTCAAGAGTCTAAATTATAAACAGAGAATCGCAATTATTGAGAGTTATGGGAAATAACGGTGAGTCCTCTTATTGCTCATTTTTTTAATGTGAATTCCCTCATCCCGGCCGAAACTTGAGCCTCGTGCGCGCGTACCCCTGCCGACTCCCAGCTGATCCGGACTCCTGGGGGAACATGTACTTAGGCCGAACAGTGCGGGATAAAATAGCACGCCCAGGGGGGCGCGAATATTGTGCGACCAGAGGCCGAAAAGTCGAGGTGAACCCTCGTGAAGACCTAGTGCGCGTACCAGGTAGTACTTTGGGGGGGAAAAATCGCGTGGAAATCCAGTGTTACTGTCGTCTGGACGACGACGAGCAAGGCCGTACCTCCCGGTGGATCGCCACCCCGAGTGATCGCGAGATACTTGGCCAGTAAAATCCGGTGAGTGCGGAGCTCGTGCTCCATAAATTGGAGCAGTTGGCCATCACCCCGACGCGGTAATTATTCGTAGCGTGGAGCGGCCATTTTGATTGAATTTCGGAGCAGCATGCTTCTTGAACTTGGAGTCAATCGTGAGCGCAGTTGACTTGGCCACTGAATAAATGACTAGGCCGATAGTTAATTGCCCAGGCCGTTAGTGAAGTGTTCTGTACTTTGTATTTCCAGGATTGTGAAGTCAATTTTCGTGTTTTACAGGGAATTTTGCAAGTCTTGTTAATAAGTGAGAGACAATTAATAGTGAATGATTTATTCTGAATCTTGGCCGTTAATTGTCGTGAATATAATCATAATACGTCGATTTCCGTGTATCGTCCGCGTAGAAGAAGCGTTCCAGAATAGAGGCCAAATATTTATTGTAAATCTGAGTTATCATTTAGAGTGCGTGTGCGAGCGTTCCCTACCCTTTTTTCCGATTTTCTGGTGAAATCGCGGTAAGTGATGCAGTGAAGCCGAGTTGCTGTTGAATTCCAGAATTGCGTTCTTCGTCCATTGCGCGAGACCCGCGTTCTAGGATAAGAGTTCTTAAAAATAAATGAGTGTGTGACCCGTAATTAAAATACCTCGTCACAATGTATACCAGGCCGCTCATTTTCCTGTACGAATGAAATCACGATTTTGACTTTCAAGCATAGAAAAATATATTGACAGAGTTCGCGAAAACTTATGGCAATCATAGCTTTGGCACTTTCCAGTATTCTAACTCGTACTTCAACTGATTTTGAAGCTTACTTCACAAGCTCCTAAGGAGTCAATAATTAGGTTGAATATTTGGTCTCGTCGATCTTGAAGGACGGTGGGGAACTAAATAAATTCCCAAAATTTCATGAAGGAAATTTTATTGCAACGTTTCGTCCACTAGGTTTTGTGGACCTCGTCAGGCTTCAGGTTTCTGTTTTGACATATGTATAAAGATAGAAAATATGAAATTTTTTACAAATGATGGATGTATAGATATTCAAGATGCGCAACTTACGTTATTCTTTAGATCGTCATGATATTTTTTGAACGATCTTGTAATAGAGCACAGACATAACTTTGAGCCAAATTTCACGATTGAAAAATCTATCAAATTACGTAAAAAATGTGATTTTACACATATGAAAAAATTCGAAAAAATCAAGCCGTCCATAACACCTTGCACGATAGATAGAAATAATTGGGTAAAAAATTTCAGCAATACTCCTCTCCCTTCAGATGTTATTGACGTATCCTCATTGGGCCATAATTTCAGTCAGAGAGACAACCTCAGTTTAAAGAATGTCATAGATACTGTCAAAAATGTTGAAAAGTGCATAGAGAACCTCGATTTGGATAATAGGGAGAAAGATAACATCCGTCACAAGATTACGAATATCCTATACACTGAAAATAATAAGCCAAGGCACATTTCTCCTGAAGACAGGGTATTTGCAAGAAAATTGAGCTTCACTAAGCATTTCTTGAAACAAAATTCAGATATTTTTTCCACACGTGCAGATAATGGCAATGTCACCGTCTGTTTGAATAAGTCGGATTACACCAATAAAATGAACGGATTGTTGAGTGACAAGAAAGTATACGTTCCGATCAAAAGTAATCCACTCAAAAGTTTACAGGCAAAAGTACATAAAATACTAGGAAGTTGGAACGATTTGAATTATTTGTCTAGAAAAAATCATAACAATGCTCTCACACAGATGGACACCAACTTATCTCGTTGTTATGGTTTACCAGAAATTCATAAAGAAAATGTTCCACTCAGACCAATAATTTCTACAGTCAATAGCCCTACTCATTTTCTTGCTTCCGTTTTATATGAAGAGCTGAAGAAATGTATTAAATCGCCTGCATCACGCATTGACAATAACTTTGAATTGAAAAACGGTTGGAGACTTTAACGATCCCAAAAGATCATATACTCCTTCCTCTCGACGTTAGCTCTCTGTTTACAAACATCCTATGCTGATTAGTGCTAGAGGCGCTTGACCGCAGATTTTCAGATATACATAATAAGTCTAACATACCATTTGATGAAATTCGTAAATGCACTGAGTTTCTTTTTGACAACACATTTTTCCAATTCAATAATAAAATTTATCAACAAATCTTTGGTAGTCCGATGGGATCACCCATCTCTCCACTTTTCGCAGACATTGTTATGGATGACTTGGAAACTTCATGCTTACGTAAATTGAAAAATGATCACGATTGCACTCTTCTATTCTATTATAGATATGTCGATGACACTCTAATGTGTGTGAAGAAAGATCATGTAGATGTAGTCCTCGATGTTTTCAACAGTTACAATGAGCATTTACGATTCACACATGAGATTGAAAACAATAATACCATCAATTTCCTTGACATATCTCTGATCCGAGAGGATGAAAAAATCATCACCTATTGGTATCAAAAGCCAACGTCATCAGGCAGGATCTTGAATTTCAAATCCAATCATACCATGAAACAAAAGAGGAACATAGTGTTCAATTTAGTCGACAGAGCCACGTCACTTTCACATAAAAAATTTCATTCCTCTAATTTGTCAATTGTAAAACAACTCCTTCCTGACAATGATTATCCCGAAGATTCCACTGACAAATGTATAAAAACCAGACTACATCGTTCAAGAGATCTCATGAACAGAGCAGAAAGAATACGTTGCAACCAAATTCTATATGCTGGCCAGAACAAAATTTGTATTCCATACCACGAACGCTTATTCGAAAAATGTAATGCTCTGTTCAAACATAACGATATCCACACTCTTCCAAGAGTTTCCAAGTCATTAAGCTCAATAGTAAAATTAGGTAAGGACCAATTAGATAAATTGAGCAAAACTGGTGTTGTTTATAAATTTTCGTGTAAAGATCGCCCAGCAACGTATGTGGGAGAGACAAAAAGACAACTAGGTACACGCATTAATGATCATGTTATAAACAAAGATAAAAAGTCCGTGGTTTCTGTTCGCAGACTAAAAGATGAACACGATTTCTATTGGGATCAAACCAAAATTTTAGACACAGAGAAAAATTGGAAAAAACGGTTGATTTCTGAGATGATCCATATAAAATTTGATGAAAATTGCATCAATAGAAAATACGATATTCAAAATCTCAGTCGAATATATAACCCGTTGTGGGCAACGGCTGACAAAGCTCGTTGACCCCCCGCTCTCTTTCTCTCTCCCACATGCACTACTTTTCATATATATGTCACCTACTGTATACTGCGATCGCGCTAATATGAATATGAGTGAAAAATGAGACCGATGACTCACTCTATCTACTTGTATTGACAGGAGCTAGACGTTATTTCTGTGCTCTATAACAAGATCGTTCAAAAAATATCATGACGATCTAAAGAATAACGTAAGTTGCGCATCTTGAATATCTATACATCCATCATCTGTGAAAAATTTCATATTTTCTATCTTTATACATATGTCAAAACAGAAACCTGAAGCCTGATGAGGTCCACAAAACCTAGTGGACGAAACGTTGCAATAAAATTTCCATCATGAAATTTTGGGAATTTATTTAGTTCCCCACCGTCCTTCAAGATAGACGAGACCAAATCTTCAGCTTCCATGTTAACCATCAAGGACGAAAAAATCTACCAAAATCACTTATGTTATCAATAATGAGGTATTCTTTGTACCCAACATGCCACCTTTACTTGACCCGTTTTGTCAATAGTTTCGACCCTTTTAGATATTTTCCAACGTAATCCATCGCATCTTAAAGATTGTTTCGAGACCTTCAAAAGGAGCCAAGATAAGTTGAATTTAGCCCAACCAGGTCCGAGCCACGCGACTTTCCCAAGAATATTTCTTTTGGGAGTTCGCAAAAATCTGTACCCAACGTGCCCCCATTAAACGATCTCTCAACAACTCTGGTCTATCTCAATATTTTCCGATGTACTTCAACTCATCCTGAGATTTGTTTCAAAACATTCAAAATGAGCTCAAGTACGTCTAATCTCGATAAACTGGAGTCGGGCTGTCACAGTTTTTCCAAAGAAAACGATGTAAATCGGCGGTAATCAATCATTGTTTAGAAAATAGCCAATCTTTCAAGTCTCGAACTCGGACCGTTTATTTCTTGCAATTCACAACAACAACAAAACATAGGTTAAGAAGAAAAACATAGGGTGTAGTCCTCTTGAGAGAAGTCGGCTGCTAGACGTCAGACTTCGAACATTCCGCCCGCCTCGTTCCTCGAACGACAATTTTAATTTGAAGCTCAAGATCTCATTGGTAATCTGACTAGCTTAGTGACAGGTCTGGTGACTTCTCTATACTCAGTCTTGACTGTGGCCACCCCGACAAGCCCATCGGAACCGGGTATTGCTCGGAGTACTCGTCCTAACGGCCACTTGCCATCTGGTCGTGACATGCTTGGGTCAAGAACGATGACGAGATCTCCTACTGCAACGTTTTCTCTAGGTCGCGTCCACTTGACTCGTTGTTGGAGCGTGTTCAAATATTCTCGGCTCCAACGCGTCCAAAAGTGATCTCGCATTCCCTTAACCAGATCCCAGTGAGTCAGATGATCCAGGTTCCGGTGATCAAGGGACGGTCGAGGTAAACCCTGAGATGGTTCACTTCCCAAAAAATGAGCGGGTATCAACGCTGTAATGTCATCGAGATCGTTGGTTAAAGGGACTAGAGGTCTATTATTCAGAACCATCTCTACTCCAGCTAAGACCGTGGAGAATTCCTCGAATGTGAGTTTTCTGGGGCCGATTAGTCGTCTCAAGTGTGTTTTTGCCGACTTGTTCCTGCTTCCCACACGCCGCCAAAGTGTGGTGCGGCTGGTGGAATGAATTTCCAGGTGATGCCAGACTCTGCAAGACTACCGTGCACGAGTCCCCAATCCATTTCGGCTGCTCGAAGTGATCGTGCAAGCTCTACATTTGCACCTCTCAAACTGTTGAAGTTGTCACTCCATATTTCTGACGTGTGCCTCGTCGACTAATGAAGCGATCCAAAGCTGCTAAAAGGCTTGGAACTGTCATGTCGCCCACCAGCTCCGAGTGTATCGCCTTCGTCGAAAGACACACAAACAGAGTCATATATCCTTCGGTGGACGTGACTCCACGTCCTTTACCTCTGAGAATCTGGAACGAACCGGCATAGTCCAGGCCACATTTCTGAAAAGCTCGCCCAGGAGTCACACAAGCTTCAGGTAGTTGACCCATCATTTGTCCCATAGGACGAGCACAATCTGTAGCACACTTCGTGCAATTTCGAACAAGTTTCTTGACTATCCGTGATCCTCCGGTGATCCAGGCAGATTTCAAAGAATAGGCGTACGTTAATCGGCGCCCTCCATGGAGACTTTGATGATGAGCACGCCAAATGACCAGATGAGCAAGATGACTCTGCACACTGAGTACTACTGGATACTTTTCGTTGAATGGTAGATGCGAATGCTCGAGTCGCCCTCCAACCCGCAATAGACCATCGCCGTCTACAAATGGAGACAGTGACCGTAGCTCGCTGACATCCTTCACACATTCTCCTTTTCTAATTCGAGCGATCTCTTCACCATAGCTCTGGTTCTGACTAAGACGTACGCATGTGAAGAAGGCTCGTTGTAGTTCATGAGTGGTCAAAAATCCGCTTAGATCTCCTGCTTGAGGTGTGCACCGTTGATCACTGATCCACTGGAGAAACCTTTGACATCGTGCAATGACTCGTATCAGTGCATCAAGGTCTGAATAACGATCTATCAGTTCAACTCTGTGCTGCGATGACTGGGTAACTAAGCATTGAATGTTCTGGTCAACCGCCGTTGTATTATTCTGAGGTGCATTGGACCACTGGCTATGCGGCTTTGCAAGCCACGAGGGACCTCTCCACCAAGCTGGGTGATGTTTCAAGTTATCATTGGTGTACCCTCGTGATGCTACGTCAGCTGGATTGTCCGCGGTCGAAACATGTCGCCAGGACACGCGGGGTGCCAATTCATGTATGTGAGTTACACAGTTATCCACATAATCGTTCCCGGTAATGACATCCCTGTTGAGCCAGTGTAGGACAATCTTTGAGTCGCTCCAGATGACGCAGTCTCCCATTCTAGTATGGAGACAATCCGCGATCGTTTCCGTGAGCTTGGCCGCCAGCAGAGCTGCTCGAAGTTCCAGACGAGGATTGGTGATTCTTTCCCTTTTTGTTTTTGAAGGTTTCAGATGACTAATAGGTGCCAGTTTTGTCTTGGCTGACAGGACATTAACCTCGATTTTCCCATCTAAGGTTCCCACTCGAGAGTAAACAACTGCCGCCAAAGCTCTCCTGCTCGCATCTGCAAAGGTGTGCAGTTGAATGGCTTGGGAACTCTTGCTCTTGATCCACCTTGGCATCGTCAATTGAGGAACAGATAGTAATGAATCGCGGAACGATTTCCACTGCTCCGACCAGGGTTTTGGTGCATCTTCATCCCATTGGAGTTGAGCACGCCATAGATCTTGAATGATGATTTTCCCCGTAACCGTGACAGGTGCTAGCCAGCCGGCTGCATCAAAGATATTTGCTAGTTCTGAAGATGCGATACGCTTAGTTAGCTTGCAGTCCTTGTCCAAAATCGGAGCAGTGAATCGGAACTCATCTTGTACTGGATCCCAGGCAACGCCGAGCTCACTCATGGGTCCGTGCGACGACAGCTGAAACCAATCGGGCCGGAGCTTGTCTTCGTCTGGAATCTCGTCAAGTGTTCCTGGATCGTTGGCGACCCATTTCTTCAGGTGCAAGCAGGCTCGTCCCATGAGTCCTACGAGTTGGTCTCTTCTTTCCCTTATGTTTACAATGTTATCTGCTCCGCATAAGGAGTCGTCCATGTACAATTCTTCATTCACTGCATCCACGGCTTCAGGGAAATTCGCCCCATCATCCACACAAAGTTGTAACAAGGAACGAAGAGCTTGCCACGGAGTACTGTTGATTCCGTAAGTGACAGTCCCTACCACGTAGTGCTTGATCGGATGAGATGGCGAGGGACTCCATAGAATGCGTTGAAGATGTACATGTTGCTCGAGAACTCTGAATTGACGATACATTTTAGCGATATCTGCGCAGAACACGTATTTATGCCTTCTCCAGCGAATAATAACTTCAACCAAACTATTTTGTAGAGCTGGACCGACGTACAATATGTCGTTCAAACTCTTGCCGCTTGAAGTTGGACGTGATGCGTTGAATACAACCCTCAACTTCAATCCATTGTTTCCACTTTGCCAAATTGCATGATGAGGAATATAGTTAATCGAACCTATCTTGGACGAAATCTCCTCTGCAGACAACTCACGCATGTGGCCACTATTTTCACAATCTTTCATGAATTCGCAGTATGCCTTCATCAATTCGTGACCTTTGTGCATTTGACGGTGCATCGAGGCCAATGTTGCAAGCGCTTGTTTCAAACTCTCCCCTAATCGAGCATCAGAATCTCGTTTAATAGGTAAGGAGACAGTGAACCTGCCTTGCGAATCCCTGGTATGTAGCAGAGTGTAAATTTGTTCACATTCTGCATGAACAGCCGGGAGACGCGATGAAACGGGAATTTCCTCTTGTTCCCAGAACCTTTTTATGAGTTCATGGATTCGTTCTAGGCACAAATCGTCTTCAACGGATCGAGCGGTGGTGCAATTTGTGTTGAGTTGGCATCGGTTTGACTCCATTTGAACAGTTCCGACAAATGTCGAGCCGAACACGGTTCTTTGAGCCAATAAAGAGCCGCAATAGTTGATACCTTGAACTACCAGTTGTGAATACCAATCAGCCCCAATGATCATATCCACTCTGCCCGGAGTCTTGAAGGTTGGATCAGCCAGTTTGAGTCCTTTGCAGCTATCTACGGTGGTTGATGGTAATAGGCTTGTGGGTGTCTTCACATCGATTTGTTTCAGGACCACGGCATGGACCTTCCAAACTCGGTTACTGTGAATGTCATACAAGCTGATCATTGCTTGAAACCTGGCTGAATCCAACGGCCCGCCCAGTGCTCCGAGTACTTGCACTTAAATTTTCTCCAGTTTCACGCCCAACTTGCGAGCGAGACGCAAAGTGATCATCGTAGCTTCAGAACAAGAGTCAAAAAGAGCCCGAATCTCCTCGAAGTGAGGTCGACTATCGCCAACTATCACTTGGGCTGTAGGCAACACTGCTAGTCATGAGGATGAGGGTTCTATCTCTCCCTCAGTCTCTTGTCTTAGGCTTGACTCGACACCATCAAGTTGAGTAGTAAGCATTTGAAGACGCGCTATCTCACTTGGCCTAGGACCTTGATTATTCGGAGAATGAGGACGACGCAAATTATTGAGTGATTCTTGATGCAGCATTTCATGGTGACGTTTGAAGCAAGTTCTGCACGATAGAGTTGATGGACAGAATTGATCCGGATGGCCTCTGCGTAGGCAGTTGAATCATAGCTTCAGCTCTCTCACCAACCGTTGACGTTCGTTCACGCTCGATTCCTTGAAAGTCTTGCAGTTGTGAGCCGCGTGATTCCCCTGACAGCATGGGCAAGACAATGTATCGCTCCCAGATGACGAAGTCTGATTTGATTGCTTAAGAATTTGGCTCCGACTGAAGGTCTTGGGGTTGTTCAGAGACGACGACTGTTCTTCTTCCCTTTTTGTTGCTCTCAGAGTGCGGCATCGACGTTGCAAAAACAGGTTCAACAGCGCAAATGTCGGATGGCGAATTGTTGAGTTATCTTCATCGCTATCACAGCTTCGGTCGACAGCTTCGTCGAACGCTCGATCAACAGTCTCTTTCCACTTGCCCTTCGTGACAGGATCCATTAAGCGAGTGGCAATCCTGATGAACCATTCATCTTGACTTCCCACTGGACGCTTGAGGATCTCGAGCTGGTTCCGGTGGCGGTTAAGCTCATCTACAAATTTTTGTAACTGACTCGCAGACTCCACTTTCAACGGCTTGCTAGATAAGTCCAGAAGCTCCTGCGGGTGATCTTATACGAGAAGTCGCGGTTGGTCATACCGGCTATTCAAGACCTGCCAGGCGATGGCGTAGTTCTTCTCAGTCGGTGGATAGCCAGCGAGAACGACCTTGGCCGCTCCTTGTACGCAGCCTTTTAGATACGTCATCTTTTCAGCGGGTCTAAGATCGTCCTTGTCGTGTACAAGCACTTTGAAAGTGTCTCTGAAGACTTCCCAATCTTCAGATCTTCCGCTGAATATTGGTAGATTTATCCTAAGCAACCTTGATTGAGAATGCATCGTCGCAGTGGATGGGTTCGGAGTCGACACAGACCGACTCGCCTCAAGTCGATTCTGAACGTCAATCAAGAGCGCCATTGTCTGTAGGTACCATCTCTCCGCCTTCGCATGCTCTTTGCTGAAATTGTAGTCACGTACACTACCGGTCAAAAGTTTAAGCTCACCCAAAAATTTTTTTTTCAATTTTGTGAGTTGAACTACTCGGCTCTATTTGACCGTAGAGGACTCTCCCGGAGCTCATTTTAAAGGTTTTTTCACGTACTTTAAAATGGCACTATTCATTTTTATCCTTACGGATCGGGATCTTTCCAATTTGAGCTTGGAAAAGTGTCGATTCAACGATTTTTAGAGAATCTTTTGGCTCCTGCCAATTTGAGCCACATGAATGTTTCAATATGGGAGTTGTGGGATACAAAAGTACCAGTCTAGAGCTTCAGAATCCGTTTTTGAACGTTCCTCTACGCCACTTCCAGTCCGAGCTATGACACTTTCTCTGAGGGAAGATTTTTCGCAAAAACTAGCACCTGGATTCAAAAATGACGAGAAAATTCACTTTTTGGGGCATATTCCAAAGGTTCCTCGTTTCCTTAATCAAGATGTTGATAAAAGATGACAGAAATGATGATTATACTTCATAAAAATGCATCTCTGTATCTCTCTCGAATTGGAGTGCTAGTTTTTCCGAAAAATCTTCCCTCAGAGAAAGTGTCATAGCTCGGACTGGAAGTGGCGTAGAGGGGCGTTCAAAAACGGATTTTGAAGCTCTAGACTGGTTCTTTCATATCCCACAACTCCCATATTGAAACATCCATGTGGCTCAAATTGGCAGGAGCCAAAAGATTCTCCCAAAAATCGTTGAAATTGACACTTTTCCAAGCTCAAATTGGAAAGATCCCGATCCGTACGGATGAAAATAAATGATGCCATCTCGAAATACGTGCAAAAACCTTCAAAATGAGCTCCAGAAGAGTCCTCTACGGTCAAATAGAGCCGAGTAGTTCAACGCACAAAATCGAAAAAAAATTTTTTGGGTGAGCCTAAACTTTTGACCGGGAGTGTACGTCTTCTTCTGGGAGAGACATCATTTCGACGTGGTTCATCTCGAAGTTACTCCAGTAGTTGTCCAATAAACCCATGCGGACGGTGACCAGACCCGGCGTCCAACTGCTTTCTGGTGCTTGCCCAACATCCTGTGACGTTCTCTCGAGTACCTGTCGTAGAGCTCCTTGTCTTCTCGTCATCTCCATGATTCCTGTTGAAATAGCAACCCTGAGTTTTCGCAATATCATTGTTCTTGGTCCTCGCTTGGTCCGTAATCCCATTAATTTTGACATTGGCGAGGATGCCTGGTCACATTTCATTGGAAAACTGGGCTAGCTTCTATGGCCAACTTTACATATACAAAGAAGAAAATAGTCTCAAACGATCGAGCTGACTCATTGTGTATTTTTCCTGTAAATTGAATAATGAGCAGATCCCATCTTGATTCCAACAATATTCACAACTTGTTTCTTTGTAAAAAAACACTATATAAGCACCTCCTTTTCGACATTTTTATCGAATGACTCGATGGCTCTCACTCTCCGTGCTCTGAATTCCAGGGTCTCTATCAAAGTCCCTGGGATTGAAGAACTAAAACCCCTGTTCATGTACCTTCAAAAAAGTCTTTTCTATCCATGTAAGAGATAATAAGAACTGAGACTTTCTTAGAATGTCCATGGTGTCCACCGAACCTGGAAACCAGGGAAATCAGGCAAAACTCAGGGAATTCGTTTTGCACCTGGAAATCAGGGAAAACTCAGAGAGTCCCTACACAGAACCTGGATATTTTCAAAAATGTGTCAGTTGACTTGTTATTCATTTTTTCTGCAACGGTCGTCGATTTTTCAATTTGAGTGGGAACAATCCTTTAAATGAGTAATTCCACGTCGATTCCGCAAGGTATCCCCCGACAATTTCGATATTCTTTCATGTTCTTTTTCCGTTCCACGGTGTCGAAAAGAGATGGATCCTAACGTTTTAAGGCCCATAAGAATTTTGTTTTCATTACCGAGGTCTATCATGGTGTTGAAGTTTAGAACGCTTTTTTGCAACGATAAAATGAAATTTCAGAAAAATAAAAAATGTTTAAGACCCAAAATGCTCCGAAAACTATATGAGGGCGGAAGGTTATCCATCTCGTTGTATTGAAACGTTTCAAACTTCAACACCATGGTCTATTTGAGTATATTCGATGTAAAATGACTCGACAAACACCAAAGCTCTGCAAAAAACTTCAGCTTCATGAAAAATCATTTTCTACTTTTTTGACTTTTGAATGCACAAAAAAATTGTAGAGAAGCCATAACTTTGAAATGATGCTCCAACACTTCCCTTGTGTAGATTACAACGAAAGCGAACGAAAACATAATTGAAAATGAATTTGGTTGCCTACAAAATCGCCAAAAATGAATTTTGCGCCTCGCATATGAGGTTCCCCGCTTCCGAGCGAGTTACAACCTCATGAACTCGGTGCGAAATGTACTATTCCTGAACATGTTGAAGAAGCTACACCGACACCGTAATTCAAGATTATTTTGAGTCAGTCAAGGACCGAAACGGTTTTGAAAATGTTGGGCAGATGGTAAATTGATAGATTTTGGAACCCTCTTTTGGATTTCGTGAGCAGAATTGCGATGAGTGGAAGCAGTTCAAAGCTATGCGCGAATTGCCGAGACAATTTCTCGAATTTTGAATCAATTGCAGGATCACTCAGATAGATCTGGTTAATGCAAGAATAGTCTTTAGGCACTCAAAACTGTTAGAACCATCTTTTTGCGACTTTGTTAAAGAGAAAGGATATATCAATGGATAAGAAAAATGTTGAGAGAAAACCTTGCGAAATTGACGTGGAATTACTCTCGAACGAGTGTGCATCATGATCCGTTTCTGCACCCCTTGGTCGTTGGTATTAGCTGTTTCGATCCTTCTATTGCTTGTGACTAAGAATTTGCTCAGAAATTTGCTGAGAGCAGATTTTAGCGATTTTTGGGCCTGCTTCGAAGCGATCTAGCTCCTACTAGACATGTGAGAATCGACTTCTGCAGGTGGTCATTTTGAAGGTCTTGAAAAAACCCACAATTTGACCTCCTGTAGAAGTCGATTATCGTACTTTTTATAGGAGCTATAGCCGATACATGTTGAGCAGTTTTGTAAAAACGCGAAACTTTGAGCTCAATTTACAAAAATCTTTTTTTTTTTACCCCAAACCTGTGGAAATATGTTCTCTAAGACAAGCACTAACAATATCAAGAAGAATCTCGGTGGAGAAATCGTCTCCTGATTCTTGGCGTACGTTCAAAAATACAGTTTTTTGACTTCTTGCTTAAAATGCCGACATGGGCATGGCTCGCACATTCTTCCATCAGAGTTCTCGTGCACCAATCTGGGTGAAATTACTCCCCAAAGTACCCCCAAATATGTGTAAGAACTTCCGCAGGCGAGCCTCGAGCCAGAAGCGAGCTGGAGGCTCAAACCATCAGGTCCGAGATGGGCATTATTTCGTCTATTTTTGGGCAGGTGAGCGATGGCTCGATTCTGCGTGTTCTTGCCCACAAACGAGACGAGTGGCTAGAATGGAGATTCAAACATGTTTTTTCGACTCAAAATGACTATCTAAACACGATCCTGGGGTCAATTTAGCCCTAAATAGTTGTCATTTTGCAGTAGAGGCGCAAAACCTGGTATTACGGAGTTTAACGCCGTTTGAGGAATGGATGATATCCTAGGCACGAATTGACCCCATGTTGAATTGAAAATATGTTTGAATCCCGATTCTAGCCACTCGTCTCGTTTGTGAGCACAAACACGGGGAATCGAGCCCTCGCTCTCCTGCACGAAATTAGACGAAATAATGCCCATTTTGGACTTGATGGATTGAACCTCCAGCTCTTTCTGGCTTGAGGCTCGCCTCCGGAAGTTCTTACACATATTTGGGGGTATTTGGAGAGTAATTCCACCCAGATTGGTGCACAACAACTCAGATGGAAGCATATGCGAGCCATGCCTATGTCGGCATTTTAAGCAGAAAGTCAAACAACTGTATCTTTGAACGTACGCCAAAAATCAGGAGATGATTTCTCCACCGAGATTAATCTTGATATTGTTAGTGCTTGTCTTGAAGAACATATTTGCACAGGTTTGAGGTAAAAAAGAAAATTTTTGTAAATTGAGCTCAAAGTTTCGCGTTTTTACGAAACTGCTCAACTTGTATCGACTATAGCTCCTATAAAAAGTACGATAATCGACTCTTACAAGAGGTCAAATCGTAAGTTTTTTCAAGACCTTCAAAATGACCACCTGCAGAAGTCGATTATCACATGTCTAGTAGGAGCTAGATCGCTCTGAAGCAGGCCCAAAAATCGCTAAAATCTGCTCTCAGCAAATAGCTTCTAGAAGTTACTAGGCTGCATGATTGTTCCCGGACTATTCTTCTTCCCTAAAGTGCTAGTCTTAACAAGGGAAATGCGCCCAAGTACACGAAAAAATTGAGTCTAGCCGGAGCTATGATTTTCCAGAAATAGGCCGGAAAAGGGCCTAAAATAGACCTTCTGTGGGCCCTAGGGCCCGTGAAGGGCTTCGGAAAAATACTGAAACAAATTGTTCTGTACTTTTTGAACATAGTATTAATGGGAAAAAATTTTTTGGGATTTTTCCCAGACCCCCCTGGTGACGCCCTGGCCAAAATGCTCCGAAATGACTCATATACATTTTTGCGTTCCTCGATATTGATATTACCGGACTTACAGAAAACGAAAACGTCTATTTCTTATGATTCATTGTGCACAAGAGATGATGTTATGATTTCAAATTTTCATGAATTGATGATATACATACCTACAATGACCATGGTCAATTTCTGGGGCAAAAAATGAATAAACTCGAAGCTTGCGTAAATGTTACAATACTCAAACTAATGGATGGATGATATCCTGGTCATTCCCATTGCTTTTATCAATTTTAGTATCCATGTCATATTCAAGAATTCTCCATTTTTTCAAACAAGAATGGGTTATAGATATGTCTGTTCCATTTGAGTTCTTATTCTTAAACTGAGAGCAAACATTTCCAAGAATTCACTAACGTTGTAGTTTCGAACTTCAACGATTAGTCGATTGATTCGGTTAAATTGGGTCTAAAAATGGAAGAAATGTTGGCATCTTGAGACTTGCGTTAATTGGCTTCATTCAAGTTAAGGAATGAGTGACATTTCTCTGGGCATATTTAGTATGATATTCAATGACCGAACAAGAGTCTCATATTATGTATACTATCCGTGTATCGATCCAGAGCTGCTCAAACATTTCTTTGTAGGATGTTTATCAAACCCCTTCCGATTTCGATGAATGGCATGATTTTGTTCGATATGGGCGAGGACGTGGACATCTGCTCAGCATAGGCTTAGTATGCCATACTACTGACTTTCACTCCGTGACCAGATTGCAGGTCACGTCGAACTCCAACGTTTGATAAATTTCGTCATTTTGAAAAGCACTGAAAGTGATGTACATTTTCAGGTAGAATTAGTCAATTTTGTGGAGTATACTTCGGCAATCAGAAACGAAGAGGGTTGCATTCAAAGAACAAATATGGTATGGAAAGCGCCAAAAAGCAATCTGCTAAAAAAATTCTGTGCGAGCGTGGAGATGAATTATCGTGCAGAATTGATGCTTTAGGCCCGAATTCATAGTCGTTGGTCATGGTCATGGTTTTAATCATGACCAAGCCTTTGCATGGTACGCTATTCAAGAATTAGGCCAGAAAATAAGTTTTGAGTCAAAATTTTCAGGTGATTGTACGAAATGTTACTACAGATGCTAGTCTGTTGAAATACCAGTGGTCAAAATTGTCTTCTATACTTAGGATTGGCGAATCGCGCGTTTGTTACATTTACGGTCTCGATTCACAAACTTGTTACTCTCATAAGTGCACGAATCATAAGTTCTGTTTATATCGGGGAGGTTGAACCGATGGTATTTCAACAGATGAGCGATTGTATAGTCACGTTTTGTACATCAGCCCTGAAATTTTCTCGAAGTTTTGACTCGAAACCTACTTTTGGGCCTGATTCTCGAATCGAGTGCCATGCAAGGCCTTGGTATTGACCAAAACCATAACCACAAACAACGACTACAGGTTCGGGTCTTAGAACCGATCATCAAGTAGGTACTTAGAGACACGAGATTTTGAGGGTGATGTATACATAAACCCTATACCGTTTTTCCCCCGAACGGAGGAATTAAACGTATTCCTTGAGATTGAAGACCTACAAGAGAGTCTCCTCCGCCGTTTGTTACATCCGATAGCACTGACGAATAAATGTTGTAGCAGAGAGATTCACCATTCCAATTATCAAGCGTCGCATACTCATTCAATTTACCAGAAAAATTTTTCCCGGCCATATGAATTTCGGGGAGTAGGTGGATGGTTGGTCCGAAGACCATATCAAACCATGTGGGGTGGGTAGGTGGTCGAGAATGACCGAAAATGACACCATATGGTTTCAACACACTCGGAAAGTATTCGTTTCCACCAAGTGTACATGGTGTTCCAAATCTCTTCCTCATGATTTTCCATCGATTCTATACCTCAAATTATGACAAAAGAACGGTTGCTAGGACCCAAAAGAATTATTTTGCGTAGCTGGTAAGCAAGTTGGTGAAGCTTTTCATTTTTTCTTCGGTGGAAGAATTACTGCTCTTTTCCCCACTAAAACTGCTATAGGTCTGAAACAAAATGAGATAATAACATTCGAATGAGCGCATTCGAAAGCTGAGACAAAAATCTATCGAAATATGTCCTAGAATATTTTTTTGGAGGTGATTGGTCATATATATGGCCTATTCCATGGGGATCACTATTTAATTTCTTTTCTTAGAAACCCATTCTTAGGAAAATTCTAAAAACACATATTTCGATGCGGAGTTTGATATTCTTAACGGAAAAAGTTTCAGTCTGGGTTCTGCACTCCCCAGAGTGTTGTGGGCGATTTTTTGCGATTTGATTATTCGATCAATGAGAACTCGAGAATTTACTGGGCATGCGCGTGATTCTACGAAATTGAAACTTCGTGCAATCGAGAGCCTGTGAAATTTCCTCTACCATGACTACTGCTCAAGTTCATTTTGGTGATGTAGAACCGGAGTTCTAAGCGTCCCTATGGAATGAAAGGATTTACTCTGTGACGTGGTATTTTTACCGCCACAACTTATTTATTATTACGCAGGACTCTTAACCTAGGACGCAGGAACTACGCGCGCGAACGGCGATACGGCTTTCGCTAACTCAGCAACTCTGGAACACGGCGTCACTTACCGTGTGAAATTACCTGAAAAATTGCAAAAAGGGGAGGGACGAAGTCGCAATAATAATTCGGATTTATTATGGAAACAAATCGGCCTCTATATTCTTTACGCTGCTCCTACGCGGTATTTACATTTATCTACAAGCGAATATCAACCCGACAATAGTCCGCGTGGCTCTAAAATTATCAATAATTGCTCGTAAAAATGTCTCTGAATATTCCTGCAAATACAACAAATAAATGCACTCCACTAAGAGGCCAACTTCTTGTCCGCTTTACTCACGAAAAATCTACCTGCACTCCGTAGATTGCAGCTTGTCCAGTCCCTGCTCCGATAATTTTCCACGCGCCAATTTGCTCCGAAAGTTCTGTCCAAAATGGCCGCACAACGGCTCCCGCAACGCTCGCTCAACGACAAGCGTGCAAGATGGCTAATGCTCCGACGATTCGGAGCAACCGAAGCTTGCTTGGCCTTCGTGCCCGAGCAACAGGTGCGCGACTACCCCGTGCTCCTTGTCCACTTCATAATTAACCTCGATCCCTAAGGACTCCGGGTGCACGCGCGTCTCCTCCGGGAGATCTGTCCACGACGCGATCCCCGAGCACGCGAGCGTCTACTCCAAGACGCCTTGTCCACGAGCGCGCACAATTTTCACCAAGTTCCGCACTTCTGGATTCACTGCTCCAAATGTATGCCCGACGCGGTAGTTACTCCGGGCTGCTGGTGCCTTGTCCGCACTGTCCGAGCTCCGCACCAGCGCACCAGACCCTCAGGGAGTCTGTCCAGGTCGGGAGCACGACGTTGCTCCCTCGCGACGCACTAGGCTCTTCGAAAAATCCGCGAAGAGAGAATCTACAAACTTAGCAAAGTCACTCACCGCAATTTTCTGCCATCCTCGTAGATAGGCCCTATCGACAGCAGTTGCAGCTTCCTATCCGGATCCTGGCCAATCCAATCGTTCAAGTCACTCCGGAACTCCTGGTAACCCGATCTGCGGCACGTGCTCAGACTAGAGCGGGCAAGGCGACGAGCAAAAGAATACGTGTGCACAGGACGGTGTCTGATCCACAAGTGTCACAATGGCCGCTTCTTCTTCACCAAGTTCGCGCCTTCGTCTTCACTTGAAGTGAAGCTCTCTGATTGGTCCGTTTGATCTTACCGGAACACTAGCAGCGCCAACTGGCGGCCGAGTGCGCCAAATATTCGAATCCAGTCCACTATACTTAGGTCATACTGGCTCAGATTTTACGAAATTCGCTTCAAGTCCATCAGTTGCAGTATCTACGTCCCTGATGGCTCCCAGAGAATATTCTGTCCTGCTCACGTGCATGCACCGCTCAAATACGCGTAGAGGCATCGCGCACTCACGCTTATCGCAACTCCATGAGTTCACCTCATATAGCTCTTATGCACGTCCGTATATACCTATATTGAGTCAGCATGGCATCAGCATATCTATACATACTCGCCGCCGTCCACAGTGTAATGCTACCGAGTCCGCATGGCCGCAGTAGATCTATATATGTGCACTGCGCATCGTCCTATTACCATAAGATCATGTGTAAATACACGTAAGTTAATGCAAATGTCGTCCGCAAGTCCAAACTTTCCCAGCGGCCGCTATCCAGGTACTCGTCCGTTGCTCTTTCCTGGCCACGGCTGCCCGGGTTCAGCCCGGATTTACCTGTCCGCAGCGCCGCCGCATCTCGTCCACCGCCAGTCCACCAGTCAGCTGTCTGTTCGCCGCTTCGTAAGCGAGCTGCCCGTCGTCTCCGTCCTCTGGGGGGGGGGGGGGCACCCGGGCTCACCCGCGTTCGTGCATGGGCCCCCAGTGCCGTGGGGGACCACCCTAGTGCTGTGTAGGGAGTGCGCGGGTGCATAGTGCACCAAGTGCACAGCCTTCGTGTGCAACAGGTGCTGTGCGGGTATCATAACCCCAAAGCTGTCGGCATGCTCGCTCACCCGGGCTGCCGCAGATGAGGCAATCGCCCGTATGGCCAGCAGCCCGGGGAGAGGGTTCCAGCATCACCACGCATCCGCCGTGCCCCGCGGTCCAGGGTGATCGTTGTCCCGTCCATGCCATCCTCGTGGGCGCAGCATCAGTGTGCGTGTCGTGTGTGTGTGTGTGTGTGTGTGTGTGTGTGTGTGTGTGTGTGGTGTCTCCTGGTGCATCGTCCGCGAGGCAGGGTAGTTCTCGATGTGACAGCTGGTGGTGGCATGTGGATGCAGCACCGGGTCCGCGGGCCCGGGCTGTTGCCACCGTGCCACCCCCGCAGCGTCCTATGCATCCGTTAAGTGCATTAAATGCACCGCGGCCTCGAAAACCACGAGCAAAACATGCAAAAATCGCGTACTCTCGCTCGCGGGTGAGCGAGAGTCTAGTCCGCTGTCGCCTGCTATCGCCCGCGTCGGGGTGTGTGTGTGTGTCTTCCCCCGAGGCCTAGGCCTCAAAGCTGTGTGGAAGTGGGCTGGGAAGGGCCAGGCCAGGGGCCCGTAGGGGCACCTCCCCTGGCCCTTCCCAGATTTTGAGAAAATCTCATCACTTGAAGAATTGGCATCGCTTGTGGGAGCCATTGTAGAGGGAACTGCAGACGGTCGTATAAGCGCGAGATATGGCATGGGTCTTAACCCATTGGAGGGTGATGAAAAATTCGAAGGCCTGCCTCATCTCATAGACCACAACGGATCGACTGATTTGGACCCTAAAAATCCTGAAACTTTAGGAACTCTCCATCCATCGTGTTATCTTGGTGGACGCTACTCATTCACTGAGATCCACCTCGAGGACGGAAATGCCGACAGCGTGAACCTTGTATTGTGGGCCCTGGGTGTAGCTAAAGCCTGGCTCACCATTGCTAGGGAGGACTTCTGGCTGTTTCATAAAGTGATGGCCGATACATGTGCAACTTTAATAGAGAATGGCGAATGTTTCAAGGGGTGCCAAAAAGGTTGGGCTACACCAACACATCACAAATGCTTTGTTCCGACCCCATCATTTCTGTCGGAGCATGGCATTCGGTATGAACTGGCCTTACAGTTCGAAGGCGATTTGGCCATACCAACTCACCATTCCATACACTTGGTGTTCAACTCAAACATCAACGAGTGTATATCTATGAACTTCGGAAGCGACAGCTGGGCAGCGTCATATTTCGCTGTTTTGAGCTGTTTATGTCCTGACAGTGCCATCAAATTCTTACCAGCCAAACTCAACACAAATTTTCTGTGTGATTTTAAAGATTGTGGCTCTAGAGGTAGTGACGCGGCTGCTTTGAAGTATCATAAAAACTTTCATGATGCTACTCAGACTGTTTCAAAGACAAGAAGTTGTGTTCTCTGAGGAAGATATTTTGTGGGCGTCGACAACATGCGACAGCATTTCATCAAGGAATACCCTATCATCGATGGTAAAGTTTGCCCAAGATGTGGCGAGATTGTTTCGGAACTCAAAGACCACGAAAGCAAATGTGGTCGTGCCTGTGTATACTGCGGCCGCGTGTACAAGGCGGAAGGCTTCAAATCCCACCTTGACAGCTGTGCTTTCAAAGCAGCAAAGCTGCAATCTTTGCCGTTTGAATCATTGTCTGCAGGAGTACCAGTTATTGGGCCCATCATAACACCTCCATCTGCCATCAAGCCCAGGCAAAAGAACTCTCGAAAATCGAGGCAAGCGGTTCTGAATCGAGACCGAAAAGGGCGCCCAAAAATACACTAGCAAACTCCGGAGGGAGTGTAGAACCCAATAGTGAGGCGATTTACGTCAACTCTCCAAGCGTGCTTTTTGAGCGTCAAAAAAGCTCTTTTCTAACGTTCTGTCTCGGACTCAAATTCATACCAAGAAAGTATCAAAAACATCTTATCCGATGTATTTTTTCCTCAGCTTTCCAATGGCGTGGTCTGTTTCGCGAAACAAGGTCAATATAACCTCAAAATCTGTCTTTGAAAAATAAAAAGCTTTATAACTCAAAATCACCCCCTTTTTTTTTTTTTTTTTTTTTTTTTTTATATTTTTAATGGAAAGATCAGACAATTTTACGTCGATATAGCTTGAGAAAAAATAGACGTATTTTTGATCCTGTCGAGCTAGAGAGCCAGCAAGAGGTAGCACTACCATACTCGAGCGCAATCGGGGGCTCACCTCAACCTCTCAATCTTTATGTCTTAAACAAAGTACCGAGGATTTTTATGGGGTACCGCAGTTGACATATCCTGGATCACCCCGATAGGTGGCGTCAAGAATTCATTACCCAACCATGAGATGTCGCCTTTGGTTTATGAATTGAGCTGATGTCCACGGCACTGATTGGGATAAATTATCGAAAATTGTATACAGACAGGTGAATTGCTGCTCGATATCTCTTTGAATCGTATAGTTTGGAGATACTATCTACCTGACGAGTCGAAAATGAGCACGCGGTGCGTGAATCCTTTCGAGAAGGAGAATCACAAAGTCACTAAAGGTTTAGTGAACGTTCCCAAAAATATTAGCGAAAAGTACCCATCGATACCCGAGTACTCTAAGATATGTGTCGCTCGTAAATTGGATTTTACCAAGCAAAAGGCACCAACAAATGCTAAGAAATGTAAATCTGAAAAAATAGAATGTAATGATGCGAATCATATTGCTGGTTTGACAGTCCTTGAACAAATAAAAGAAAAATTCAGTAGCTCGGGAGATAAACCTGAAAGAATTCTTCTGCTTACTTCAGCTCCTAAATTTTGGAGCCGAAATGATCTTGTAAAAGAGTTTGGGTGTACAGAATGGGAAGCGAGGAGAGCTAAAGGTCTCGTTTCAGACCGTGGAATCTTGTCTTGGCCCGATAAAAAATGGGGGAAAACCCTATCTCCAGATGTTGTAGATGCGGTCAAAGCTTATTATAACAGAGATGATAACAGTCGGCTTATGCCAGGGATGAATGATTACATCTCAGTAAAGATCAGCTATGGAAAGCGGGAACATGTTCAGAAACGTTTATTACTTTGCAATATGAACGAACTCTATTCGCAATTCGTTCAAGAATATCCAGATAAGAAAATTGGCCTTTCTAAATTCACTCAACTCCGTCCAAAGCATTGCGTTATAGCTGGCAGTAGTGGAACGCACGTGGTTTGTGTGTGTGTGCACCATGAAAATGTCAAGCTCATGCTAGATAGCATAAATATTGGAAGTTTGACGAAAAACTCTCAGATGGAATTGAATAACTATCAAGACTGTTTGCAAAGAATTGTGTGTCCCAATCCATCGCCTAAATGTTTCTTGCTTGATTGTCTTAACTGCTCGAACCCGAGACCAATGAGAAATTTTCTTCTTGATAAATTTGAGGGACATGATATAAGTGTAATCAAGTTTGAAACATGGACGCACACAGACCGATGTTCGATAGTTACTGAGAGCTTAAACACACATGAGTTCCTTGATTTGTTATGCGAATGGCTCATGGAATTGAAAACGCACGGATTCATTGCTAGACAACAATCGGCTTTCGTGAAAGAACTGAAAATTAATCTACAACCTGGTCAGTTCATTGTTTGTTTTGATTTTGCAGAAAACTACGCCTTTGTGGTCCAGAACTCAGCTCAATCGTTCCACTGGAACAATAACCAAGCCACAATATTCACAGTTGTGATCTACTACATGGCGAATTGAAACATAAAAGCCTGGCTATCATTTCCAACAACTTAGCTCATGACACGTACTCTGTTCACCAATACCAGAAGATTATAATTGAATACTTGAAAAAAAATTTTGAACTAGTTACGAAGGTTTTTCATGTCACTGACGGAGCTAGCCAACATTTCAAAAATAAGAGTAATTTTGCTAATCTCGTTGCACATGAGAAAGGTTTTGGGGTCGTAGCAGAATGGCACTTCCATGCAACTGCTCACGGTAAGGGCACTTGCGATGGGATTGGTGCAAATTTGAAGAGAGGCGCTAAGCAAGGCAGCTTACAGTGCTCTTCTCAACACCATATCCTCACACCACAATCTCTGTTTGAGTGGGCGAAAAAGTATTGTAAGGAGACCGAGGTATTCTTCAGTGGAAAGGGGACTTATGAGCAGGTGAAAGATGAGTTAAAAACGAGATTCGACATGAATACTGATCCAATCCCTGGAACTCTGCAGTCCCATGCTTTCATCCCTACCTCTGATGGTTTGTTGATGTTCAAAAAGTACTCTTTGGCTTCTGAATACAACATCTTCCCCAAAAAAGAGAGGGCACCGAAAGAAGCGAGTCAAATCACTAAGAGAATAAAGACCCCGGCAAAGAAAAAACTCTGAGACAAAACTAAAAACAGCGAAACGTCCTCAGATGAAACAAAAACCAGTGAAACGTCTTCCAATCAAAAAAGTAGGGAAGAAGTCGAAGGCTAAACGTTAAATTACTTCATCGAAATCATCACTCATCATTATGTATTTTATACTTTCATTATATGCGTAACGTCACAGACAAGGGAGCTCGCGGGTACATGGCGCGCGCACGGTTGTTGTAGTGCCACTTTCGTCTTGCTTCCTATCTCGTTAGGATCAAAAATACGTCTATTTTTTCTCAAGCTATATCGACGTAAAATTGTCTGATCTTTCCATTAAAAATATCAAAAAAAAAGAAAAAAGGGGTAATTTTGAGTTATAAAGCTTTTTATTTTTCAAAGACAGATTTTGAGGTTATGTTGACCTTATCTTGTAAAATAGACCACGTCATTGGAAAGCTGAGGAAAAAATACATCGGATATGATGTCTTTGATATTTTTTTGGTATGAATTTGAGTCTGAGACAGAACGTTAGAAAAGAGCTTTTTCGACGCTCAAAAAGCACGCTTGGAGAGTTGACGTAAATCGCCCCTAGTTCCTCTTCAATTGCAATAGTCAACTATGAAGAATTGCCACAACGTTAAAAGAGACGAATGATTCCAACAAGCACAGGATCTGCTGATCTTGTGCTTGCTGAGAACAATACCAAATCTGCCTGTTTAAACCTTTCGGAACCTCGTGGGGGAGCTTCCAAATCGACTGTTATTACGGAAACGTCAGTCCCGACAGAAACAATTTCCGATGATCAAAAGTGTCCAACATGCATGGAGTCTCCTGACTGTAAACCGGGATGCGGGTTCGGCCTTGAATGTCAGTGCCGCATGGGTCATTTCAAAACCGTTCTCGACTTGGAAAAACATCGTAATCAATGTATCGTTATCAAGTAATTGAAGAGAAAAAGATGATGTATTTGTTATTCCTCATTCATCTGAATCATCATAGTTTTTTACATCATCATTGTTCTACTTTTCATTTAGCACTCTTCTCGCGATCTTATGAAAAATACGAATATCTACTCGATTTATTCTCTTTTGTCAAGAACATCATCAGTTTTTGCTAAAATGACAAAATTCTTCATAGTCGCCCAGCTACAATTTAGCTTATTGCGGATAAAAAATCGCATGTACTAATAATAATGCACCACTCGCCATCTTTTTCATCACTAAATTTTTTGACCGACCTTTTAAGGTAGTTGTACACCAAAATTATTTATCAACAGGATTCCTCGAGATTCTGCAGAGAGATAGTTCTAATATCGAAGAATACGTGTGTGAAATTCTAGAACGACTGACCATCTCGTTATAGAGCATTGATCGTCACAATTCGACCAGTTTCGCACATTTTTAACATTGCGCTTAATGGGAACAGGCGCAAAAAAGAGTACAGAAATGGGTCCAGCGCAAAACCTGATCAACAGAAAATTGTGGGACTGCGAGAGATCCGAGTTTATGTATCGATAAATCATATGGCCAAACCTGGAAATGATGGACCACGTCGTTTTTGAGTAGCTGTTTACACAAAGCGAAGAATGCAAAACATGCGACACGTGATTTTGATTTTAGGGTAGATAACTTCGAAAACCATGCCTGATTCTGTTCAAGAAGGCTTAGATAACCATTCTAATATGTTGTTTGATGGGAAAAGTGCAGTTATCAACAATAATAATAATTTCGAATATTTTGATGTGGGCAAAAAAGTCATGTTAAGTCTCCTTGACTCACGTAGTTGGTGTACAACTACCTTAAACGTGAATCCAATCCCAATATCTTCCTGGGACTTTGGGGAACCGGTGAACTCGATATAGCAGAATTATTCGATCAAAGAACTTGGAGATTATGAAAGGCGAAAGGCTGAAAGGTAGTTCTACTCCATCGAGAAAAACGCCACACTCGGCTTGTTTTTCGCCTCAATTCTTTTGATCGAATTTCTATTCGTAGAATCATTCGGAATACCTTCCTGTGATTCTGAAAATCAGGTGGGCCCATTACTAGAATTTTTCATTCAAAAACATTGAGATTTTCAAACGCGATAGGCTGAAAAGTGTTTTTTCATTCGATCGAAAGAAAACGCATTATTTTCATCTATATTGTGACGTGGGATGGATAAAGAAGTGGCGGAAAGAATGAGTCAATAGGTGGACTTGATACTCATGTATTCTATGGAAGTATGTATGTAGTTAGAATGTGGTGTTGGGAGTTTTGAGCGGTCTGATGCGGCGCGCGCGAGTCGAGGCCTATAAGCCCTCGACTTGATGCGCGTTGCATCGTGTCAAGTGCAAAGGTCAGCAAAACGTGATCGCGCGATGCATTCCTCGCGGTATGCATCGAGCAATCGGTCTTGCGGAACCGACGACAGAGTGATTGACCAACTAGGGCAATTACCTATGGCGTCACAATATTCGTCACTAAATGTTTTGATCAAACTTCCAATCATAGAATCAGTGAGAATACCATCATGTGACTTCGGGTAATACTTCGGCTCATCAGCAGAATAATTTGATTGAAAAACTTGAGGATTTCCGAAGGTACAAGGCTAGAGAGTCATTTCACTCGGTCCAAAGAAAAACGAAGGGTTTGCCTTTCTTTCAATCTCTGCATTTTTTTATCAATATTTCAATCGTAGAATGGATCAGAATACCTTTTTGTGACTCTGAAAATCAGGCGGGCTTATTACCAGGATTATTCCATGAGAAAACTTGGAGACTTTCAAATGTGAGAGGCTGAAGAGTCATTTCAATCGACCAGAGAAAAACGCAGGATTCTCATTTGTTTTCGTCTCTAAATTGTTTGATCGAACTTCTATCAATAAATTATCCAGAATACCTTCCTGTGATTTCAAGGATAAGGTGGGTCCATCGCCAGGATAATTCGAATGAAAAACTTGAAGATTCTCATAGACTAGAGGCTAAAAAGTAGTTTCACTCGATCGAGGAGAATGAAAAACTCGCCTTATTTTCGGTCCCTAAACTTCTTGATCGAATTTTTATTCGTCCAATCAATTGAAATACCTCCCTGTGATTCTGAGAAACAGGTGAGCTCATGGGCAGGATTATTCAATGGAAAACTTGGAGATTTTTAGAGACGAGAGGCTAGAAATTAGTTTTACTCGATCGAGGAAAATGCAACACTCGCCTCATTTTTCGTCTCTAGAATCTTTGATCAAATTTTTATCCGTAGAATCAATTGAATTACCTTTCTGTAGTTCTGACGATCAGGTGAGCCCATTACCAGGATTATTCGATTGGAAAACGTGAAGATTTTCGAATGCGAGAGGCTGAATAGTAGTTCTACTCGATCAAAGGAACACGCAGGATTTCTTTCTATATTTGTCTTTGAATGTTTCGATTAGGGCTGCCACAATACAAGACAATACAATAATTTTGCTATATGTCGATATTGGTGCAATCAAGCTGTGCCTATATCGATATCGTAATTGGTTCTAAAAATCATTGAGGCCCATTTCTTGTTATTGTATCGATCTTGACCAATAATTATTGCGATATTTACCGATGTTGTTCCAAAATTTGTACTGGTGCTCAAAGACCATTCGGATGATTCTGAAAAAGATGACTCAAGTTTCTCATGGAGATGAACAAACCATAGATCTTCTTTAGGTAGTGGGTTTATGAGAGCAAAGTTATGCCTGATGAAAATAATTTCGTGGGATCCCATGAAATTTCGTGGGACCTGGCCCTGGGAAAATTCCCATTCTTGTTTTTTTACCAAATACGGCATTGAAGACGTGTAGCATACAAGTTTTGACCATGATCGACTAAATCCAACCATTTTTGGAGGAAAAATGGTCAAAATTTGTATGCTGCATGTCTTGAATGCCAAATTTCCCAAGTGTCAAGATTAAACATTCAAGTCCCACGGAACTATTTTGATCAGGGATGGTATGGCTTCTTGGATCAATGGCTCATTGAGGAGAGGAATCTGTGAGTTAGGAATGCTAGGATTGATGCCCTGGTGAAGATACTTCCATGGCTAATAATGGAGACCCGTGGGGCTTGGCCCTGGGGACATTTTCAATTTTATGATTTTGCTAAATTTAACATCGAAGACTGCAGCATACTCATTTCGACCATTGTTTTTCGGGTCCATGAAGTGGGTAATGCAAGAAAATCAAAGAGTAGATGCTGCGTGGATTTTGATTCCGAGATCCGAATAATTACACGAATGAATATTTCAAATAGCCTCGTACTTCGAGAGTATCAATAAGTAAGCGTCGAAGATCGGTCCCTTCACTCACTCTAAATCTCTTGGAGAACTTTAGCGCCTCCAACGGTAGAGGGAAAGTGTCTTGGAGGAGAAATTCTCCTCTAACTCGAGGTAAAACGAACGCCGGAAAAATTTTATCTCGAGCTTGGAGAACAAAGGTCATGTACCTCGAAGACCTCGTCGAAACGCCTCGAACGTAGGGGTAAAATTGTAGCGCGGCATCGCAGCCGATGCTATACGTTGTGGAAAGATCCATCTTGGAACGAAGTTGAGTGTCGTTGGAATTGAAATTATTACTGTCTAATTTCAAAAATTATTTGATGGATTCTCTGCCAGTTGTGATATTTCCTCTGGTAAGTATCAATTAAAAATCTAGTCGTGCCCTCAGTCACATGTCACTTAACCTCTTTAAACATTGGTGGTGTGGTGTTTTTTTAGGAGGCATACACAAATGAAAAAGATCTTGGAAATTTTTTGGAGGAAAATGGGATAAGCAAGAAAACTGTACAAGTGTTGATAGGTAAGGAAACTTCTTTGCTGTGATACCAATCCACTATCTACATCTGAGCTCAGCCATGTGCCTTTTTCGATAACCTGTCTCTTCGGATGGATGAGTACCAGCTTCGGTCCACCTTGGATGGCAGCGTAAAGTTTGACAGTGTACATTCCTAGTGAATGTGGATATCTTGTGATTATTGATATCCATCCTAATGTTTTGTGCTGCATTTATAGTGTAGTTCTAGTTGTTGTGATCGGTCAAGCAACTCATTCAATTTATGAACACTTCTGGTCACACGATAGTTCCTCAATCAAATTTGTATCATTTCAGTTTCTCTTGAGATATTCATGACTATCTCAAGAGAAAGTGAATGGATTAACCAATGGAAAGGATTTCTTGTTACTGTGATTATATGGATTTGCGCAAAGAACTTAGGTTGGTTGACCTACGCATTTCCTACAACAAAAGGATTAATAATTTGTGGTGCTACTTAGTGCGACAAGCAAGTGTCTTGGTATCATTCAAGAAAGCTTGATGGGCTACAGTTCAACTCTCCTGTACACTGACCTGTCCTCCAGGTGAAGGAGCTAAGATATACAGTTTTCTCTTTTTCATAAGAACTAACTTCTAATAGTTTACTTGACAAAATGACTATCGGTCTTGATGCAGTTGTGATACAACTTTTCCCTCCAAATCTCAACTAATAATATCTCAAAAAAACTTGAGAGATTTTATGACCCTCTGCTTAATTTCCTGAATCAATTTTACAAATAATCATGTAATGCCAAAGTTATAGTTTTGAATTTCTCTCAATAGGCGTGGACACCCCAGTTACTTTTTCCTTAGAATCTATAGATCCAACTCTAAGCATAGGGTTGTAGTTTTGGTCTAACAATTCAAAAGAGGTATATTATTTGCAAAAATGTATAAGTTTTGGAGACTTTATTCGGATGCATGAATGCAATCTGAACTGCGGCTGTGGAAGTTTTTGTGAGATTGAAAAGCTTACCACATTTTGAATGGGGTCATACTCATGACCAATACTAATAGCACTAACAGAGGAGTTTTCTCTATTATTATTAGTGTCTAAATTATGTTGGAGGAATGGATTTACTTTGACTATCCTGCCTCGATGCATGTCAGAGTTTTGGAGAAGTTAGTTTTTCTTAATAGTGACCCTCAATGCTCATAGCCGTCACTAATAATTTTCAATTATCTTTCAAGGCCTGACATTCTCTAGTACTCAAGTAGTAAATATACTATTCAACTGTGAAGGGTGCGAGTACTTATGCTTCTTATATTAGATCTTTTGATCCAGACATTATCTCAGATACACCACCCAATGAGTGAACAATTCTAAGCCAGAAGTGTGCAAGTGACTCTTTTGAAGAATCATATCTTTTATCTCTAAGGGGGAACTTATAGTTTCTCTTCGCAGAGCATTAAAAATTTTTGGGTTGTTTGCGAACTGGATATATTTAGTACAGTTGTTTATGTTTTTCACCAGAGGCTTACACAACATTAGAGCATTGTCATCCTCAAATTCTAAACTCTTTGATTGCTTTCACAGTCTCCATGAGATATTATGCTACTCATAGTTGTAACTGTGTGTTGAGGGAATTTAAAATCATGCGCTTGAGCAGATGTGGAAAAACACAGTTCAACCTTAATTACCCTGGTGATTTTCTCTCTTTCCAATCTCTTTGCCGCTTGAAATTCATACCCAATGAGTGCCAAAAAAGAAAGAACAGTGAACTCGCTTTCTACAAATTGACTCTACAGTACCACAAAAGTGAAACTTTCAACTTGTTACTTGATTGAATTAGTCCAGATATTCCAAACCATATATAAATATATCACCAGGGCATGACTTTTATGACAGTTTTGATAACTTTTAGCATTACTTGAATGAGTTTTTCACAACACCGATTGAAAAATTGGTGACTAGACCAGACAAAAATCTGAAAAATGGAAAAATAAGGGCAGCAACCGCAATAACTGATACAATGGACATGACATCAAATCCATCTTTGTATGGCTCTTAAAATGCTCTATCATACCAGGCTTGCTCTCTTCCTCTCTCTTAATCTTTCTTTCTCTTTTTCTTTCTTTCTTTCTTTCTTTCTTTCTTTCTTTCTTTCTTTCTTGCCTTCTCTCTCTTTCCCCATTGAATCAAGTACTTTGTGAATCTTAGTTTCACTAATCTCACTCTTCCTCCGTCTAAACCTTAGGATTTTAGCAAACCACGATGCAAAAGAATTCATGGCATTGAAGACATTTCCGGTTGTCTTTTCTCTAGATGAGAAGTATCTATTCCAAAAGTTGCATTATATCTGATGTTCTGAAAACTGACATAGAAAGTCGACAATAAATTTCGAAAAATATATGAGTATCTATCCAATTCATATAGTTTCTATCATTCTTTCTCAAAAAAGATATATTTCAGTCAATGAAGTACTGTTGATCTCAACATTTTTGAGGGCAAAACTGATTGTCATCGACGAGTCACTTTTATCAAATCTAATGAAGATTGTGCCCTGAATCATCAGGCAACTAAGGAAATCAGCGTGAGGAAGAGAGAAGAATTGTTTCTCATAGCAATGTTTGAGTTTAGACCACCTATATCCATTATTAGACTATATGAGCTCAAACATCTTCTGAATTTTGTTATACCGTCATAAAAAATTCGATTGGGATGATTGCTTCCTTGCTTAAATTAACAAATAAATTACGAAAGACTAATGTATACTGTATCATTTCCAGGTTTATTTCAGTAAGAAAAAAGAATGTTGATTCGATCCGTTCTGGTGACTGTCCTTGTTCTCAGTTTAATGGGGCCCATAATTTGTTTCAAATGCCTTCAAAATAATGATGATCTGGAAAGTTTTAAATCTCACTTTGAGAGGGTTCATGCTGACGCAAGAGATTCGTCTAATTTTCTCTGCAAGCAAGGGAACTGTCGTGTTTCGCGGAACAGTCTCAAAAATTTGATAAGTCATATCAGAGAGAGCCATGTTATATTGCCTCCAAAGCAATGTCTTCGTGAGCCTCAAAACAATCCGACAGGGAAAAAAATATCAGAAACGTTTGGAGATCATGTAAATATTATCGACATCCCACCAGATTTGAAAAATTCTTGTAACACACAGCAGCCATGAAATCGATTAAAGCGACCTCACTCACTGGAATCAGAAAAGGAACCGACTCCTAGCAAAATTCAAATTCAAACCATCAAACATTTGCGTGAATCTGTTTCGACTGGGGCGAATAAATTGATAGCTAATTTGAAAGTATCGTCTAAATTCACGTCGGCGAGTGTAAGTCAAATTGCTGAAAATACTGAAGTTTTTCTTTCTGAGATCTCGGATGCCTCCAAAGTTGCGCTCACAAATTTTCTCAAAAGCAAAAATGTTGATTTTACTCCTGACGTCCAAAATTTCGTGAACGAATTCAGATTTGATCAATCCATTGGAAAGCTGAAAAGTCAGAAACGCCAAGAAGAAGCTGTACGCAATGCTTACAATTTGATTCCTCCTACAGGAGTTCCTTTAGGCAGTAGATTAGAGCGACGTTTCAATAAACTCAAACAGCGTCCTGAATACGTTCGAATCTATGAAAAGTTCCAATATGTATCCATTATAGAAATCCTCAAATTGATAATCTCTCATGACATCATTAGAGAACATATAAATTCTGAAGAAAAAGCTTCGGACGGATTCATGCACAATTACAGAGATGGATTGACTTATGCTTTGAGTGAGTTTTTCAAAAAGTTCCCAAATGCGATAAGACTTCAAATATATTATGACGATGTGGTTGTCAACAACAAGCTGGGTACAAAAGTACCACAACATAAGCTGGGCATGTTTTATTTCGTCATACAGAATTTACCAAAATACCTCAACTCTTTATTAGGAGGGATTCATGTATTTGGTATAGGTTACACACAAGACATTGCAAAATACGGATTCGAAAAGGTCTTACAACCTTTCTTGAGTGACTTGAGACAACTCGAAAGTGAAGAGGGCGTTGTAGTGAATCTGAGTTCAGGCGAAGACTACACCTTGAGAGCGACTCTCACATCGGTTAGTGCCGATGGTTTAGCAGCTCATCAACTTTTTGGTCTTCTAAGCCCTGGTGGGGCTCATCATTTTTGTAGATCTTGTATGATTAGTAGAGATGAATTTCATCGAAATATTAACTGCTCTTCGGTTCTGAGGACCAAAGAACAACATCAAGAACAGCTCAAAATTCTTTCTGAGCAGAAAACTTTAAAGGCATTCAAAGAGAAACGTACGGAATTCGGGGTTGATCACGATTGCGCGTTACACAAAAGTAGACACTGGCATTTCACTCAAAACTGGCAGTTTGACCCAATGCATGATATTTTCGAGGGCAATGGTCAAATGACCCTCAAGTTGGTCATTAATCATTTTATTACCAATGAAAAATACAATTTTACAGTAGATAAACTAAACGAAAGGATTGATCACTTTGATTATGGTCCTACTGATATAAAAGACAAACCCTCAAGTGGTTTCACTTCCCAACAGCTGAAAAACCTAAAAGATTACAAAATCCGACAAACTGCAGCTCAAACTTGGTGTTTGATGAGAATTTTTCCCTTCTTGGTTTCTGACATTGTTGAAGAGGGAAATGAGCATCTCATGTTGATCATTCTCATGAACAAAATAACAGAAATTGTCCTTGCTCATAAGACTTGTGATTCGATTTTGTCTTACCTGAACACCTTGATTCACGATTTTAATGCTCTTTTTGTGAAGCTTTTCCCAGGCATAGATCCGATCAATAAGCTCCATCACTGGCTACATTATTGCGATTGCATTCGTTTTTCAGGACCTATGAGACCAATGGCTTGCTTTAGATTTGAAGCTAAACACCGCGATTTTACCAAATATGGAAGTATTTGTCAGAATTACAAGAATCTCCCTCTATCTATGATAAATCTCGCTCAAATGAAACAAGCAGCCATTTGGGGTGGCTCGGAGCTTCCACTCAAGGCCGTTGATTACTCAGGAGCTAAAAAAGTTAGAGTCGTGCAAACTTTGAGCAAGGAACAACTTATTAGTCAAGTTGGATTGTCAGCAAACAGTTTTGTCGAAACCGTGTCTAGAGTCAATTTATTCGGCTCAGATTTTTTGAGGAACTCTTTCATTGTGCTTGATAATTGGGTGACTGCAGAAAAAAATAGGGGAACTATGATTTTTGGACGCGTGCTAGAGATTGTCATTCACGAAAAAAATCAGGTTTATATTTTTTGTGAGGAATGGCCCGTCTCGTATTTGGAGGAGTCTTTGAATGCTAATGTCGTGACGAAGAGCAATAGAACTCGGCTCGTATCTCTCGATATGCTGTACGATCACAAGCCATTTTCATTATGGAAAGATTATCAAACTAATAATAAATATATTTCCTTGAGGCATCTGATATTTTAAAGATCGTTGGGTATTGAGTCTTGATCACATCATTCTAGCCCAAGATTTGCAATGTAGTAGCAGTAGTAATATTGATTGACCTATATCTTCTGAAAATTGTTCACACCTTGCTTGCATTCATTCTAAATCATAATTTTAATTTTTCGAAACTCTTTTGGAAATATCTATTTCTCGGAAATTGTAGAGGCAATTATGTAGTTGATCTGTAAAAACTGACGTTCAGTCACTCGAATTGTGATGATTGGAAGCAATTTATCCGATCAACTATAAAAATTAGGTGAGTATCAGGAATTAATGATTCTCTCAATGTTCATGAAATGAATTCATCTGAAAATATTACCTTTGTTTCGGGGTCTCGATGAATAATTAGGAAAGTTTTGATCCATAATTCGAGTTTTTACTCTCGTTTCCATTGAACTAGGGAGAAATTCGCTTACCGCTTTACAAATTTATACAGGACCTGCCGTGAATCATGAAAATGATCTTGATGAACGCTAATGCAGAAACAACCTGAGGGTTGAGTTACACATCGAGTACATTATGATTCACTTTTCTTGTGCCAACACTTATTCCAGATTTGTCAATCATGGCCTCCTTGTATCGAGGGCTAGTTGAATTGGATTCAATTCTGGATTGGATTTTTTTTCTCATGCCGCCGTCGCTTCATATGTTTTCGATGTATTTCGAAATTTTTTAATTCATTTGGAATTTCAAGCATGGTATACAATCTTCTCATTATAGACTTTCCAAATCCATCTCGAGTGGAAATTTCTTGAGCAAAAACAGGTGATCGTTCAGAAATAAACCTCTTAAATTCTCATTCACAAGGCTTGAAGCACTGGTAACATTCTAATCTGTGTTGATTACTTCAACAGATCAAGAAATCGATGGTGAAGCTTTTTTGAAGATGACATGGGAAAACTTTGAAAGGCTTGGAATCAAAGGAGGGCCCACGATAAAGCTTCTAAACCTCATCAAGCAAATCACTTCTCCGGTAGAAATTACCCCGCTCAATCCATTGCCTTCATCAGTCGTCCAGCCAGCACATTCCAACAGTTTGCCTCATTCGGTTCAAGAATTGGTCCAAGAAGAATCAAATGAACAAGAAAACTCTAATCCGCGGCATTCTTCAGAAAGCAATGTAATTGAAAATGACAATAATACTGCCGAAAGTTGCGACTCTTCGGTGCGTGATGAGGTCAGTTATGTTTACCACACTGGGAAGGGGGGGGGGCAAATACCTTGGAATATTGTCAATTCACTCGTGGCAATCGCCATTTCCAGATCCAAGATTACTCGCCGGTGTACCCAATTAGAGAATGGGTCTCTTCAATCAAACTGAAGAAAAGTAACAAAAACTTCGTCAATATCTTGGATAAAGGACTGATAGATACCAACGATCGGAATATAGTCATTCGGATTGTAGTCAAAAATTCATCACGTTCGAAAACGAACAAGGCAGAGATGGCTAGTAAGTTCTTGATGAGTTAATCCTAATCTTTGGCCTGAATTGCAACTAACTCCATACGACTGGCTGCATGGTGACAGGGAAAAGCCTACTCCAAATCTCCGTATTGCATAAAATGACAATTTTCGCATAGATCTAAAACTATTGACTATGTCAGAATTCTCGAACATCGTTCCATATAATCCTTGGAAAGCATTGGATTGAGACAAAAATTGTTTGAAATATTCGCCTTGAGATAAAATGTGTCAACGTTTTTGCTCAACGCAATTCTGAAATGACTCAATTGAAATCTTTTCAGCTATCCAGAAGCTTCTGTGAAAATACAACTTGCGCTTGATATTATCCATACTTTTCCGAAATTGAGAGATCATACTACACTTGGATATGTAAGAATGGCCTCTTACTACGATCCATAAGCCTGGCACATGAGCTGTTGTCTCACTGATTCTCATTTTCCTTTTCAGTTGTACTTGTATGATCCCAAATCATGCTCAGGTCTCATACAAGAGAGGCTGAAAACTTTCAGAAAAAGTCTAGATCCTGAGAAGAAAAGGAGAGCTCCTAGACCTCGATCCTCCACCAGCTCTCAATTGTCTAAATCAACCTCAGATACTTCCACATTGGAAGAAGCAAACACGCCAGCGTTAGGCGGAGACAGAGAATCGTTTGAACTACAGGTAATTCAATCAATTGTTCGTGTATATCCGACTACACATTTTTCACGAGCCCAGAACTTTTCGTGTCGTGCTGCAATGCAGTACTTGTAACAAGCTTCCCATGCGATTTTTTAGTAATACCTGGAATTTTCGTTGTGGTTGTATCATTGGTGTACCATATGTGATTGTAGGTACAGAAGCTACAGACACTCGATCCTGAGAAAGATAAAACAACCATCTTGGAACTCATGGATTCGACAAGAACATTTCGTCAGCTAGAGATTAAGACCTCAGATGATTCTAGAGTCAACAGTCAACAAGTCAACAGTCAACAAGTCAATAGCGAACAAGTCGACAATGAGCAAGTCAACAGCTCTGCGCCATGTCAAATGAGAATTCTCGACAGATATCCAAGATTCCTGGACTACGATGGAGAACTGGTGAGGAACTGAATCTCTTTAATCATCTCAAGATATACAAGAACAATCGTGCATGCATTACATTAAACCAATAGGCCTTCAATTTTCTCCAAAGAAAGGGGCCATGAGTATTAATAGAGATTCCTGTTCCAGATCTGCCGGGAATATGACGAGTTATACCCAGCTTGTTCGCAATTTGAGAATAATCTGCAAAGATACACTCCGAGAGTCATCAAATACTGTGAGGCTTTCAATGCCGATAAATTGGAAAAAGTTTCTATTCTTGTGCAAGAAGGTAATGAATTGACTACATAATTTCGTTATAGAGATGAGTATTTGACTTAATTCAATCTTTACGCAGATGATCTAGAAGCGATTATTTTACTCTCGGAAATAATTCCGTTGAGCAAACCTGGGGGAGGAGTTGTAAGTGTTTTTACTAATACCTGGCGCAAGTGCGGTTCATTCTTGATGAAAATTGCTAGTTGATATCCTACTATTTCGTCTTGTTCTAGAAAAAAAGGAAGGTGGATCAGAGCATACCAAACCCAAGCTTCATTCGAATGTGAGTATTTTGCCTGAATTCGAAACCATCATTTTGCTCTTGAATCTGATTTTGTATCAGATCTAATTACGGTTGCACAATAAGTCACTCCTGTGATACCCCAAGATCTTTTCTATACTCTCCTTCATTACGTTGGCTCGGCGACCAAAAATTTTGCTCAAACTCTCACTAGTTTTGCTAAGATATAGAGATTATAGCATTTTTTGATGATATTTTCAAATTACAGACCACATATTGGCAAATCGGGTGCACTATCGACCTTTTTCAAAATTGAAATGGACTGTTAGTCGGTAGAAAAATGAGTTCAATTGATTCAGCAGGGTAGACAACTAGTTTAATTCATTTCGCTCATTGAATATTGAGAATTTCGTTACACAAAAGCGTGTGAGCCAGTAACGCCTCTATAGTTACTGTGACTGTGATCTCTGTCCTGATATTTACAATCACTGGAGAGCCCACTCCAAATTTAGCAATGTTAATACTTTTCGGATAGCTGTATTCAATACATTTGACTTTTCAAAGTTTCTTGGAGGTGAAATCCTGTATAATTTTCTCATGCCTCTGTCTTTCAGGATTCTGACTTTACTTTGGTGATTAATGGCGGAGCTGAAAAGCCAAGCAAGCAACCATTCATGAAATGCAACTTGAACGATGGTTTTGGAGCAAATTACAGGATTAATGTTGATGGAACGGACATCTTGGTTGGACAAAGTACTTCTAGAGCAGTTGAATTGCTGTTGAAAGCTCATTATGTATTTAATATTGCATTCTGCGCAGAACTCCAATACTTCTACAATTTCCTCACTAGTTTCTTTATGGAGATAGACAAACCTAAAGGGAATAATAGTTTCTTAAACTTGAGTATTTTGAATACCCAAGTATGAGCAAACATTAGCTCGCAGTCATATATTTAGAATAATTCAAACAAATTGTAAGATACAAATGCATGTGATGTGTGGTACGAATGCCATATTAGGTGATCCTCAGTATTCATGTTTGCTAGTTGTATGTCACTTTTATAATGACTTTGGATAATTTCAAGGAATAAAAATCTATCTTTCCCATATGCTCTGTGATATCTTGTATGAAACATTCAATGAACTTTTTGCGCTGATTTCACTAAATTGAACTTCAATGAATTTATCTAAGTCGCTTGATCAGTTCAATTTTCGTGTATTCGCTAGATGTCTTCCGGCAAACTACATTTTACCTCTATAAATCATATTACCATCTTCCCCACATGCTCACTGATATCTGATGTGCTCATGTTCAATGAAATTCTTCACTAAACTGGAATTTGATAAAGCTGTCTCACTCGCTCGATCATTTCCATTTTGACACATTCACTGAAATATTTTCAGCAAGCTCCATTTTACCCCCAAAAAGCACATCATCATCTTCCCCTCATGCTTTGTGATATCTGGATGCAAGCGTTCAATGAAATTTTTGGGTAGATTTCACTAAACTGAAATTTTATGAAGTAGTCCAACTTGATTGATCATTTCCATCTTGTCACATTAACTGAAATATTTTTTAGTGAGCTTCATTTTACTCCTACAATTAAGATCATCATGAATACTTATTAATCTGCCTTCGACAGGATCTGAGAACGACCTGACCCCTAATCGCAGACTACTCATAAATTGTATATCCATGAGGTGAATGATCATTTACTCACAGTAGAAAAATTCAGTTCATGGGAAGAGAGTAATTTGATGTACAATATGAATAAAACTTGAGTTGTCTCAACTTTTGACAAGGTGAGACAATTTGAGGTTATTATTAGCCTCCGCATGGAGATGTGTTTTATACGAGAAGCATAATTATATAAAAACTCTCAATAAACCTTTGATGACTTACTCATAGATGAAGAGGTTAGCTTGGCAGCGTATTTATTAGTATTGACTGTCTATCTTTATGTTCGGTACCAATTCCTCTATCTTAGAGGCCAAATCGTCAATTCCTCCAAGCTTCGAGGAGAAGCTCATTTGCCCGTTCATTTTGTCTCTAAGCTGGAGGCAGATTAACCTCTAGTTCGAGGCGATTTTTGTCCTCTACCGTTGGAGAGAAAATATGTCTCTACTTAGAGGTCTTTTTGCCTCCAAGAGATTTAGAGTGCTCCTCTCAAAATGTAGTTTTACCCGAGGAAAGATGACTACGATCCCGTCACGTATGAAAAGATCAATCAAAGAACAATGCTCAGAGTGACAGGGCTAAGATCATGTATATTACATCGTTTCTGCAGGTCCTTATCATCATATCATCAGAGAATTCAATATGTACATGCTCTCGAAATGAAGCCAATGAGATGTGTCAGTCTAAGCATTGTTCCTCTATTGATCTCTTCATACGTGACGAGATCATAGACATCTTTTCTCGGGTAAAAACACATTTTGAGAGGAGTGAAGGGACTGATTCTCGACAGTCACTCATTCGGCACTCTCAGTGTACGACGCAATTTCGAATATTTATCCCTGTAAACATCCGAATCTCGGAATCAGAATTCACGTAGCATCTACATTTCGATTCCAATGCATGACTCACCTCGGGGACCAGAGAAATAATGGTCGAAATTTTTATGCGCAAGTCTTCGATGCCGAATTTAGCAATATATCAAGATTGAAAATTTGAAATAGTTAACCATGGAGACATCCTCCATGAGAGAAAGTCGTCATGGTTAACCACGGAATTTTTTTCATCAGGGTGTAATATTGGAATTTCATTCTTGTGAAAGTTCAAATTTTTGTATAATGACTTTTGTTTACATCCACTATCTGTTCTGATGAAGATCATCCACTATGATCATTGCCATATCCAATAGAACTCATTTGCATACCACAGTTTTGCCAAAAAATAGCAAAATTGGCATCGAAATAGAAATTATTGCGATATATCGCAATAAAGTATCGGTCGATATTCTTCATTGATAAGCTGATATCGTTATTGTTCTGTTTGGAAATCTGACATATCGATGTTGATATCGATATCAAAATCATTGATATTCGCGATACAATGAAGATAAATTATCGACTATTGCGGCAGCCCTAGTATTGACCAAACTTTTAATCATATAATCAATCAGAATACCATTCTGTGACTTCGCGAAATACTTGGGCTCATCAGCAGAATAACTCGATTGGAAAACTTGAGGATTTCCGAAGGTAGACGGCATAAGAGTAGTTTTACTCGATCGAAAGAAAAACGCAGGATTCACCTTTCTTTCCATCACTGAATTTTTTTATCGTTTTCTCAATCGTAGAATCAATCAGAATACCTTTCTGTGTTTTTGAAAATCAGGTGGGCCCATTACCAGGATCATTCCATGAGAAAACTTGGAGATTACCAAATGTGAAAGGCTAAAGAGCCATTTAAATCGCCCAGAGAAAAACGCAGGATTCTCAATCATTTTCGACTCCATTATGTTCGAACTTTTAATCGTGGAATCAATCAGAATGCCTTCTTGTGACTCTGCGTAACGGATGAGCTCATTAACAGGATTATCCTAATAGGAACTTGAAAATTATCAGAGGTGGGACGCTGGAAAATAGTTTTACTTGATCGAGAAGAACGCATCACTCGCCTTGTTTTTCGTTTCTAGAATCTCTGATCAAATTTCGATTCGTAGGATCAATCGAAATACCTGCCTTCGATCCTAAGAATCAGTTGGGCCCATCACCAGGATTATTTGATTAAAAAACATGAAGATTTTCAAAGACGAGAGACTAAAAAGTAGTTCTATTCGATCAATAAAAGCATGATTTTCCTCTATATTTGTCACTAAATGTTTTGATCCTACTTGAAATCGTGGAATAAATCAGAATATTTCTCTGTAACTTTGAGGAACTCTTGGGCCCATGAGTGGGATTATTCGAACGAAAAACTTGAAGATTTCCAAAAGTGGAAGTCTATAGAGTAATTTTATTTGATCCAGAGATGAACGCAACAGTCGCCTTTCTTTCAGTCTCTGAATTTTTTGAGTTAAATCAATCAGAATACCTTCCTGTAACTCTGAGTATCAAGTAGGCCCATTACCAGGATCATTTGATAAGAAAACTTGGAGATTTTCCAATTTTAGAGGCTGAAGAGTCATTCCAATCGACCACAGAAAAACGCAAGATTCTCCTTTGTTCTCGTCTCTAGATTGTTTGGTCGAACTTTCAATCGTGAACCCAATCTGAATGCCTTCTTGTGTTTTTGCGTAACAAGTGAGTTCATTAGCAGGATTATTCTTTTGGGGAACTTGAAGATTTTCAGAGGCGAGAAGCTGGCAAATAGTTTTTCTCGATTGGGAAGAACGAAAAACTAGCCCTATTTTTTTTCTCTAAATTTTTTGATCAAACTTCTATTCGTATAATCAATCTAATTACCTTTCTGTAATTTTGGAAAGCGGATGAGCTTATCAGCGACATCATTCGATGGGAAATTTGAAGATTCTTAGAGGCGAGAGGCTGGAAAAAAGTTTTTTCGATTGAGTATGACTACTTTTCAGCCACTCGCCTCTGAAAATCTCCAAATTCGTTGATCCAATTACTCCGTTAATGGGCTAAATCGTTATCCAAAATCATAAGGAGGTATCCTGATTGATTCTACGATTGAGAGTTTGTTCAAAAAATTTAGAGACAAGAATGAAGGCCAATCCTGCGTTTTTTTCTCGATCAAGTAAAACTCCTCTTCAGCCTCTCACCTTCGAAAATCTCCGAATGTTTCAATTGAATAGCGCTGGTAATGGGCATAACTGTTTTTCAAAGTCACAGGGAGGTATTCTGATTGATTCTACGATCAAAAGTTTGATAAAAAAATTTAGAGACGAAAAAAAAGGCCAGTATTGCGTTTGCAGGAAAATCACTCTTTAGCCCTCAAATTTTCAAAATTTCCTAGTATTGCCATCGAATAATTCTGGTAATGGGCTCATCTGTTCCGCGATTTTCCAGTCTCGTCCATCGCTGAAAAGCTCAATCGAAATTTTTTTGCGACACTGGTTTACTACAATTTGGATGTCTCAGGAAAGTATTCTGATTGACCCCACCATCCATTCTATCTATTACGCCGCATCATCTCCGGATCCAGAAAACTATTTTTCAGCATAGGGCGACTAAAGCGCCACTTTTACTCCCGGCTGCAAACATAAAATTGGCGTGTATTTGCCCTGATGCGAAAAAATAGCCTACTCGTCTCACTCGGCAGGCTGTTTTAAGGCACGGGGTATATTTTCCCTTCGTTGCACTCGGGGAAAAGCCATCCACGTTCCCCAAAACAGCCTAGCCTCGCATCGGGAGTGATATACTATCCCATCATGAGTCATCGCGAAGATACGCGGTGCCCCGCTACTTGCATACGAGTGAGCTGGGCTCACCTCTCCTCCCCCGCCGACCGAGTTGTCAGGGGGACAAAGTTCCTACCGTCCGACTGTTGAAGAATATCCCCATGCCAACTCGTCAATCCCAGACTAACAGTATCATTTTGGTGCACTGCTAAAGCAGCTCAAGTAAGAAAGAGATGTTAAAGTACGAGAACAGCTAACGGAAAAATAATCATAATGGCCTCGAAAGCGAAGAATATTAAGTGCTCCACTCCGAGCCCGCAGAGAGAAGCTGTGAAATCTCCCGCACCCTTGCGAGAAGATCGCCTCCTCGTAAACCGACTCGAGCTGAACGCTTGTCGTATCTATTTGAAGTCAAGGACGAGTTGGAGGATATGGATATGGAAATATTACTTCATATAATAATAATAATCCACTTATTCGGAAATCCTTCACTATCCGCTCACCTTCGACCTCTTTTCTTGAACCTTGAAGAATTTTTGAGATGAAAAACGTCAATAGTTAATTCCAAAATCATAGAAAATGCTAGAAAAACAAGTTTTTCCCCATTTTTCCTGGAATAGAGACACATGGAGACGCTATTGTCGTAGGAGTATGGTCGTGAATTTCTTGTGAATTTTGCAGATCTTTAGGATGCGTTCAAAATTACTACTAATGGCGGTTTTCGCGTATGACCACATACGGAATGTTTCTTTTGCGAGCTAATTCTCGAGGTTGCTTGTGAAATGACATTGAATTTGCTCATATCTGAATTGAAATTCTCATTATTAGTAGAAATGCATCATTTTAAAAGCACCAATCTCGAAATTGTCCGCTGATACAAATGTGTTTTTTCATAGGGACGTGCTATTATTTACTGATTCAGAAAATTTCTCATTTTAATTCATTCTCATCCAGTCGCTAACGTTCATGGGGATCAAGTAAAAATTACAGCGAAATATTCAACTCCAGATGAGAATTCATTTCCAACATAAATAATACCGATACACTTCTCGTATATTAATTTCAATATTCTCATCCTCAGACAGGCACCCGACAACGCCAAATAATGGAGAAGAAGCCATTTCAAAGTGATAATATGTGCTTTGCCATTTAACGATTTGTTTCATGTTTTCATATAAATTACCTCAGATATAAATGATTATCATCAATGAATGATTTTCTCTATCTCTATTCTAGTGAAAGTTTTGAATTTTTTACCAATTTCCAAGATCATCTTGATCCAAGTCGAGATTTCACATTGCAAAAATTTTTAGTGAACATATCATCACCAATAATCAAAATATATCCATTATAACATATTACAATGAAAGGAGCTGTTGCAAATAAGGCCAAATCTGCTCCAGAGAATTTGGACTCCAGGTTGCACTGAAATGCGTGTTTTGGGTGTCTGGATATGCATATAAATTTTTTCCGCGTTAAACTAAAGCGTCTCCCAGTAGTGGGCAAAAAGGTGCCCCATTTAAAATACACGTGGAACGCACTTTCTAGCGTCCCTCTCAAAATTGGCCCAATGGACTATAACGGCTCCAATGGGGATTTGTTCTTGAATAGAAAATACAACTTTTAGGGGTTTTTTCATGGACGGGAAATGATGTGCTGGTACCGAAAAACCACTTGAGAGATGGAAAATGCGGATCTTTCGTTCTAAAACCGGGGAATACCCCAACGGAGTGGGATTAATCGAAAAGTTGCAGAGGACCAAAGTTGTAGATTATGTTCTAAGCTTCCATTTGGCATCGGTTCTTTATGCATGTATTGGTTGGGGGTTCCCAAAAAACGACCAAAAGTCGTAAAAAACCATATTTATTGGATTTCTTGGCGATCTCGGGGTAAAAATGGACTGACAAACTATCATATCTTGTAGATCTCATCAAAATACACATTTTTGATTCCTATAATTTTTTCGAAAAAACGCACCAGATTCGAGTTTATAGCGAAAAAGTGCCGGAAATAGGCACTCTCCAACGTTCTCACGCAAAATACTCGAAAAACGCAAATGGAAACCCTATATAATAATTGCGTGAAAAGTTGCTTTTTTTCGTGTACTTCAAAATGAAAAAAAAATTCATAGCGTTCCGATGTTCCTGCTTCGAGGAATATGCATTTTTATGCCAGATAACAAGTTTGAGTGGATAAATTCATGGTTCCAGCATGCTATATGCAATTCTACGTCAATGAGTCATACAACTACATCAAACGGACATGCAAAATCACCAATTTTCATCCACGATCATCATTCGGAGCTATATAAGGTTATGATAAGGATCGAATCTTTGAACACCAGGATTGTAACATTAGAAAGGACTCCTTTATTCTGAGAAGAACGAGAAACGTCCATTCTCTCTCCCTGACGAGATAGCATATGGTTCCCATTTGATTATTTGGAGAGCTTTGATTTTGAGAAAGAAAGGAGCCCTCTTAAGACATATCTCGCTATGATATCTGATTTTTTGGAACCCGCCAAAATTATGAGCACCACGGATGCGTATCCAGGAATGTGCATATTGGAGAAATCGTTTGAGCCTCTGTTGCGAGTGACTCGAGATATTATGATTTTTGGGCTATTTGCGATTTTTTTAGAGGGAGAAGGTTTGAATCGGGGATTCACATCTACCAACGTACGAATTCACACAATATCAACAGATTTTGGCAGCTGCGACTTCCGGGGAACCCATGTGCGTGCAAGCTTGCCAGTGTTGGGCCTTGACAAATGAGGAATTCCAATAGCACCGGAGAATTTTGATGGATGTGCCTAGTTTCCGGGATATTCTACGGCTCTGAACGGTGATCGTGGATGAAAATTGGTGATTTTGCATGTCCGATTGATGTAGTTGTATGACTCATTGACGTAGAGTTGCATATAGCATGCTGGAACCATGAATTTATCCACTCAAACTCGTTATCTGGCATAAAAATGCATATTCCTCGAAGCAGGAACATCGGAACGCTATGAATTTTTTTTCATTTTGAAGTACACAAAAAAATGCAACTTTTCACGCAATTATTATATAGGGTTTCCATTTGCGTTTTTCGAGTATTTTGCGTGAGAACGTTGGAGAGTGCCTATTTCCGGCACTTTTTCGCTATAAACTCGAATCTGGTGCGTTTTTTCGAAAAAATTATGGGAACCTAAAATGTGTATTTTGATGAGATCTACAAGATATGATAGTTTGTCAGTCCATTTTTACCCCGAGATCGCCAAGAAATCCAATAAATATGGTTTTTTACGACTTTTGGTCGTTTTTTGGGAACCCCCGAACAATACATGCATAAAAAACCGATGCCAAATGAAAGCTTAGAACATAATCTACAACTTTGGTCCTCTGCAACTTTTCGATTAATCCCACTCCGTTCGAGTATTCCCCGGTTTTAGCGTGAAAGATCCGCATTTTCCATCTCTCAAGTGGTTTTTCGGTACCAGCACATCATTTCCCGTCCATGAAAAAACCCCTAAAAGTTGTATTTTCTGTTCAAGAACAAATCCTCATTGGAGCCGTTACCATTGGGCCAATTTTGAGAGGGACGCTAGAAAGTGCGTTCCACGTGTATTTTAAATGGGACACCTTTTTGCCCACTACTGGGAGACGCTTTGGTTTGACGCGGAAAAAATTCATATGCATATTCAGACACCCAAAACACGCATTTCAGTGCAACCTGGAGTCCCAATTCTCTGGAGCAGATTTGGCCTTATTTGCAACAGCTCCTTTGATCATAGTGTCCTTCAATATAATCAGTCGAACACTAATCATGTGCTATGACTAGTCATGAAAATAATTGGCATGAATTTAGCAAAACTAATCATTTCTTCATATTTTCCAATCCCTCGAACACCTTATCGAATTTGTCTATATTACCGTCATAACTTGATCAAAGATACCCGATAGAGAAGTTTTTCAGGCTAGAATGTAGAATTTTTACAATTTTTGATTGACAAGTTCCAAATGCTGGTTCATTCGTGATCTGGATGATGCTCTTTATCATTCCCTCTGTGATTACAAGTATTCAATAATCACTCTCTACTCCAAAAAATGACTTCATAGCTATGGAGTACTATAGAATTGTTTCAAAATATTATTGAACCAGAGAATCATTCTTAATAGCATCTCTCTGCTGATATCAATGAAAAGTTATGATTATTGGCGCTGGAGCCATCATCTGTAATGCATCAATAACTGCATTGCATCATTTTGCGACTCTATTTCATCAAATCAGGAGATGGTAACATTTTGAGGCTATTCGTTTACCGCTACGCCCATTCCCTCAGGAGGAATCCAGCGATCCAATTGGATTAGGTTATACTTACACATGCTTGCACCCCAAAGTCATCATTGAGCTCACGGACGAGAGAGTGTATGCGTAAACTCACGTTGTAGGCTCACGTTGAAGACCGTGGCACCACCACACTAGAGTTACAACCACTGTGCCACCATATTGTCGCAAAAAGTCGCAAGACCTTTCATAACAAATAACAACTGCGTGATGAGGTTAGAAAGCAATAAGTCGAATTATGGTCGAATTAGTGGTTGGTCTGAGTCGCTTGATCTGATTGATCCATCATTCTTATAAATTGTTACTAAAATGAGACGTGGCCGAAAGCCAAGACTTTCTAGTGAACGGATATTTGATTCAATCAAAGAACTTGAGTTTTTCCGAGAGGATGGTGAATTAAAACCTAAAAAAGAGAGAATATGCCTTGAGGGGTTGCGATTGCTGGATAACGAGATACACTTGATAATCTGTGCCTCATTGTTCAGCAAGATAGAAATGATATTTCAGAAAAATTGCTCAAATACAAGGATATGAATGTGCCACTCAAGCCTAAGAGACAGAAGAGGAAACAACCAGCGCCAACCTATGCTACAGAGTGGGATGAAGATGAGTTTTATGATGGACTTGATTGTGAATCACTAAGCGAGGAGTTCAATTCAATTGATCTTATTATAAAAATGACGAAACAAGAATCCTTGGACAATGTTTTTCATAAAATTTCTGTGGTACCATTCATAGTGACGTACTGGCATCCCAATCAAACCTCTATGTGGAGTCTGTACTCAGAAGTTGATTCAGGCTTATCACTGATTATTTGGAAAATCTAATACCAAAGATATCTGAGAGTAATTTTCAAACAGAGAATATCACACTATTCGCTCTCTCAGCAAAATAAGAAAATCCACCTGTCTTATTTAATCAAATGATAAGTGAGTCAAGTGATGCTTTAGACTTAGAGTTCTTCCTTACTTCATGGCTTCAAGATGGTATGCCTAAACCAGCTGAAATGGTTGTTGGATATGCACACAGTCTATTGGATCCAGTATCTATGGCATTCAATTCCAGTTCTTTTGAGGAATACAATCTGAGGTACGTAAGAAACGCTACAGACTTTTGACGAATTAGCTGACTGACTTAAACGAGATCCAAACACACAGAGTTAGTACAAGAAAATGACGTCAAATAAATCCTAGATATCATAGACCCAACATACTGCTAAGTTACACCTGTAACTATTGGTCCAATGCTTGTACTGGTATTTCGAATATGCCATTCTCTTCGAAATAAGCCATATTGTTCCACTGAGTCATGCCTTTGGCAACTTTTCAAAATGATCCTTTTATAAATGATCACTCACATATAAACTTCAAAAATATGATATTTTAGTTCCATTGAATTCATATCCAACCATGATTCACGGACATCTCTTCTCATTCCAGATGTTTCAAATATTTGTCTAATGAACTCGAGGAAATACCCAACAGTAGAATCCAAGTAGATATGATGACTATTATAAAAGTGATTATCCATTGGGATTGCTACCAAAGCTCGTCTGAAGCCATCAAAGATTTTTATTTGAAGAGTATAATATTCATGAATACTTTGCAAGATGTAGAGACATCCAGAGAGATAGTTGTAACAGTTCTGATTTCGTGCCAAAGCCTCCACCTAACAGAAACAACAGAATTGAGAATAAAGAATTTGAGGGATCATTTGAGCTCAGACACTTTCAAAGAAATGAAAAATGAAAAGTTCGATTTCATGAAGGGAAAGGATGGGACAAGGAGTCTCTCGTATTATAACCCAGTTCATAATAAAACAACCTTGAGTACAGATCATGAGTTGTACAATTTCATAGAAGATTGTGCGCGCGAAGCTCACAATCTCAGTGATTTTAGTAGTGAATCTGACAGACCCGATAATGATTTGTTTTGTCCACTGATCATGGAAAATTTGATTCAGTTGCTATCTGAATTTCCATCATGGACACAAATTCTGAGAGAAGTTGAGTGTCCTATGTTAGTTTCTTGTACCACTAAGAGGCATTCATCTATCTTTCCAAACTGGAGGAGGTTAGATGATATTAGGGAGTATTTAACCACATTAGACAAGTTGGAGCCATGAACCAGATGATAAAAACTAAGATGGGCCTAAACATTGAAAAGGAGGATGAAGATTGTATGAAGAATTTGGAAAAGAGTGATGATATGCTATCGCAACAATCCATTTCAGACCACCATAATTATAGCAGAAATGAAGCAAGTACTTCCTTCGATGATGGAGTTATTGTCAAAGAAACCAGCGTGCTTGAAAGCACTATCGAGCTAGCAAGTCAAAGTAATATATTTGAGCCAGAAGTCAGTGGGATTACATCATCAGTTGAACCCGAAGATGAATCAATTGAATCAACTCCAAGAATAGATATGAAGATTTAGAAAACACTCTCCTATCTGCTATATACTTATTATCTGACTTGGATATCTATGTGAGACAAACTCTGGATCATATAACCCATGGAAACTAGACTCCTATCTGTCGCACTTTTCTCAAGTGTTGTGAGAGTATGACCAAATATGAAAACGTTTTTGGATAGTTGGTGGAGGTAATTAAGAATTATCGAATTGATATCTCCTTTACAATATGATAGGCTCCCGTAAAATCTTATATATGTGACTGTCTCATCCATTATCGTCATTCAATTCCATGTCAGATCATCCAAAAGATCTTTCAGTCGTTCGTAATAATGATCTCACTGTCCAGAAAAGTTATAACGTTGATATTAAGGCGATGCGCTCACCGTGCATCGTGACCATGGACCTTGAAAATACACCTTACATGAAAAGTTTGATGATTCAAAGGGTGAGACGAGTTTTCGAATACTTGTTATTGTCCAACTTGTATTCCTCAATCCGTCGCTTAGCCCAAATCATAAGAGAATCGGAAAAAAGTGAGAATAACTCGGCCGCGGGAACCTCCTAACCTATAATATACGCACATTTTCATTCCCAACTTTCTCCGATTCTATTGCAATTTGGGCTCAACGAAAAGCAGACAAATCTAAGTTGGACGATAACAAATATTTGTGCGCTCGTCGTTTAGCCAAAATCGCAACAGAATCGGAGAAAGTTGGGAATGATATTCAGCTTGCATGGTGATCGCATCGCCTTAAGATCACCAAAGAGTTAAAAATACTACTCTTATAAAATATAATAAGTTTTGCAGATCTATCATGGAAGAATTGCTCTATTCTAGTCATAAATGAATGGGTTTATCGAATCGATCATGGAAAAAATCAGGACCTTTCATTGAATAATTTCACTGTGGCACACGTAGACCAGAGAAATTCGGGGTAACTTCATCATATGAGTTTTTTGTCCAAAGATATAGCCCCAAATTTGGAATAATCTCTATAGTAATTCACGTTGGAAGAATACACTTGCTGTTTTGACATTTTCACTGTATCCTCAAGAAGCGGGCTGAACATAACTACTTTGGTATTGTCATATTTTTGATGTTATGAGACTGGAAAGACTTTTCAAATCGATGATACAGGCTCGTGAACCTACCTTGATCAGTTAACACTGTCAATACATCTTTGAGTATCGAATCTTCTCCACTAAGAACCACATCATCAATATTCCAGAAATTTTGCTGTGGAAACGAAGCAGCGGCATGCACCTTTGCCGAGACATTTGGAGACGTTTATCGTACTCTAGATGGATTCGACAACCGTAAACTCAGAAATATATCAAAGTTATACGCCTACCCCTTATCGTCAGATTCCATCTCATGGCAGATCATTTCGAGAATGAACGTGAATGAGGAAGTCTTGACAGACGCTAAAGGATTTTTTTCGAAAGTCTTTCTAAATGACTTGTCTAACCAGATGGGCCCACAAAATTTGCAAGAAAGGTTGTGGAATGAGTACGTATGGTTGAATTTCTTCGTGATCAAAAGTGATTTTGTCAACATGATAGATTATCTCATTGATTGCTTCTTACTAGGGTATGGAATTCACCTAATGAGGGGCTATTCTCTTATGGCAGTGAAAAAGAGTCACGTTTTGCCAGAAACTTCTATAAATCTATCGGGTTGGAATACCTTGCGTGAGGTTAAGGCGATGCGGTCACCGTGCACCGTGCACGCTGAAAGTTATTCCCACTTTTCTCCGATATTCTTGCGATTTGGACTAAATGACGAGAAGACCCGCGTTTATTATCATCTGACTTGAGTTCCTCTCCTCGTCGTTTAGTCCAAATTGCAAGAATATCGGAGAAAAGTGGAAATAACTCGAGTGCGGACACTCCCTAACCTATAATATACGCACATTGTAATTCTCACTTTTATCCGATTCTTTTGCGATTTGAGCTAAACGACGAGAATACGAATTCAAGTTAGATAATAATAAGCATTTGTCTTCTCGTCGTTTAGTCTAAATCGCAAGAATATCGGAGAAAAGTGGGAATAACTTTCAGCATGCACGGTGACCGCGTCGCCTTAAGCCCTTTTCCTCCATTACTTACATATTATTGATATTTTATTACGAAACTGTTTTTTCTTATTTCCAGCGATTTGTGTAAATGGTCAATTTGGCCAAAACAAATTACACATAGTGAATAGGAAGAAACAATCACGCGTATTTTGAGAATGCCAGTACACTGGTTCCGAAATGACTTAAGGGTGATTCTTGCTTATCTTCTGATTTGGCCAGAGAATTCACGAATGAGTTTCAGGAGTGATTAGTTCTTAAAGTTTTTTTAAGATGATCGATGGGGAATGACAAAGGCTAGAAGATGTTCTACACTTGTTTTCCATCGAAATTTGGTTGTTGAACGTTTGGTGCACATTTTTTGGCTTACAAGAGCGAATTTGTGAGGTATTGAATCGTACTTTTCATATCTCTGAATAAATGTGACAAATAACAGAACACCACGATGAGGATTCTTTGTCAGGAGGCAAAAGTGAGAAACTCTCCACTGAGGAGCTTGCTTGAATCTGTGTAAAATGACTAGCAATGGAATCATTCATAATATTCGATAATTCTGCAGCAAATTTGAATGATCGATTCAAGTAACAACTACTCGGTAAGGCCATCAAAGATGATTTAGAGTGAGATTGAGCGTTTTCTCTTCAACAACAATTGATCACGCCAATGGAAGGAAAAAGCAAGGAGTAAGAATGAGAATTTTGAGTTTCGATTCTAATTTTCCTCCACTAAATTACATCCCGTGTATGACGTAATTGGGAAAAATCACCAATTCTTTTTTTTTTTTTTTTTTTTTTTTTTTTTTATTAAAAAATTCGAACTTCATGAGAGGTTGTTTTGCATAAATCACCAATTCAGCCTGTCATGCAAAATGAGAATTTTGGGAATAACAAAAAATCGGGATAGCTTCCTGAGAATGTAATTTTCGATATTGATTATGGGTATGATTGCTTTGCTGAGAAATCTCATATGATTATCCGAACCGAAATAATCAACTACGAGATGAAGATGCATATTGGAACTACGAACCGGTCAGTTCATTCATTTCGAAGACTTTTTCGCGACTACAGTTATCATCGACGAGGTGGCCCATCCAATCAGAGTGCTTGATTTATTTTTTTTGAGGGAAGGGGGGAGGTACATTCAACACGAGGCAAACGTGAACAATTAAAACCTCAAAATTTTACTATCGTCTGCTTGTCCTCGTTGTAGGCAGATGTCGGCATAACACTTAATTAAAAGCGTATGCGTTTTTCTTCACAGTCTGTTAACAATTCCCTGAGCTCGGAATGATGATTTGATGAACGAGAGTTGTAAAACCATGCAATGCCTTCGTGAGAGCTCTTTATAGTCATAAATTATCGTAATTTCTCTGTTAATACATTCTTATGAATAATACTCAATATAATAAGTATAATTAGTATAGTAAGTAATAGTAAGTACTCAATAATAAGTTCATGCAGCAATAAAATAGTAAAATCATTTTTTCCACGATTGGAATGAGGTCAGTGTACCCAACTTGCCCCCATTGAGCCATTTTCCGAATAACTCTGGCCCATCTCAATATTTCCCAACGTACTTTAGCTCATCTCAAAGCTTATCTCAAGAGCTTCAAAATAAGTTGAAGTACATTTTATTTGGACCCACTGGGGCCAAACTGTTTGAATTCTCCTAAAAAGTGATTTTTGAGAGTTTACCAAAAGTGTGTACAGTGAAACTCGTTTGATTGTCCACCTCTGTATATTGGCCTGATAGCGTACATTGGCCATGCTCTTGGGCACCAAATAGCAACATTACATGTATTTTTCCCTTTATACTTTGGCCACCTGTTCACTTTGGACACTTTTTCTTTGCACCGGAGGTGTCCAATGTATACAGGTTCCACTGTACCCAACTTGCCCCCATCATTGGCGCTAAAGGGCATAAAATCTCTCTGATCGGTTTTTATCATCGTGCAGCGACATTTGGAGCTCTTAGCTGGCCTAAGACACTGTTACCGACCTTTTTGATGCGGTAAAAACGTTCTGAGTGTAAAAGAAGCCATGCTGCACTCCTCTTAGAGATAACCATATGGGGGCATGTTGGGTACACTCCAGATGTCAGGCGTCTTGATTTTCAAGTCATCTATGTGTTTTGTACATAAAATCCCTCCAAATCAGAGTTTTGCGACTCTGAAGAGCGGATTTGGAAGGTCTTGAGACGAGGAATCGAATGCGTTAGGGAACGTTGAAATTGGTCGAACGAAGATGAATTTGCACCGGTTTCAGTGTGCGCAATTTCCTCGGTGATTTCTCAGCCGTGCAAACAAGAGAAGTGGGAAAATCACTTTAAATTTTTAGGAGAACGCAGAAATGATCCAGGGTCGATGAAAACGACATACTTCCTCATATTCTAACATAACAAACGTAAAAAAATATGCGGGAAGGTCCACGATTGCCCATGCCTGAGATCGGCATTTGGGGTCAAGTTGGGTACAGAGGCAAGTTGGGTACACTTACCTCATTTACGTTAAAATAGTAATCGCTTGACCGGTGAAACTTCTTTCTCGGGGGAGAAAAATGTTTAATCACTACTATGACCTTGTCCGACCGCAGCAGAGCTGATAAGAAAGAATTCCTTCCTACTTGTGATGCATCAATAAAGGCATTGCATCATTTCACGACTCTTGTTCATCAAATAATTATCCTGAGCTCAGGGAATTGTGAATAAACTACGAAGAAAAACTCAACCAATTGTTTGAATTTCCTATTCAACCAGAGGGTGGAGGCTAATTGAGAAAGATTTACACGAAATGCATTCTACTAGGTTGCTCACCTTACAAAAGACAAACACAGATCGTTATTTGCAATAATGGGAATGAAGAGATACTCTGCTTTAGGAAGACTTGAGGAGGTAATCCGAGAATCGAGGATTAATTGGATTGATTCTGACTGGTTGACAGATCATGTTTGGGTACAAATGCTAGAAATACTCTTCATTCCAGTCCTCTGTATTTCAGTTGAAACAAAACCTTGATTCGTCGCTCATCTGTCACAAAACAATCACGAATCTTAGGTTTCAAAAATGAGGATAAAGAGATACTCTTCTGCGGACATTCGAGTAGGTAATACGAGGATTATAGAATTAATTTGGTTGACCTTGACATATTGACAGATGATTTTTGTGCCCGAATGCTAGGAATTCTCTTTAAATAAGAACCTGATCTCATCGGTCAAAGCTAACGCAGATCTTCATTCTCAATTATGAGAATGATGATATACTCTCTTTTGAGCATTTGAGATAGTAATCTTGAACTTCTATAATGATTTGGACTAATTTCGACTGATTCACGAAAAATAGTATATCATGCGTCGAGTGCCAAAAATCGCTGTTTTATACGGCGAGACGCGGAAACACGCATTTCCCGCGTCGAGTCGTATAAATTTCTGTTTTTGCATGCTGCTGAGTGAAGAATTATCCTGGAAACAACCTGTTGTCGAGGCTTGCACAGAACAAATGCAGTTTGCCACTTTTAATGGTAGAGATGAACAAATGCTTTTTCTAGGACATTTAAGATGGTAATCCCAAAAATCTAGATTCAATTTGATCGATGTTGATTGGTCACGAGGGATTCCTGTGTTCGAATGCTAAGAATTCTTTCAACAGGAAACAAATCGCCTTCGTCGTTAATCTCTTACAGCACGAACATTCATCCTCCTGCCTTCTAATGAGGATGAAGTAATGCTGTTTACAGGACAATTGAGTAGGGTAATCTGAGAATTCTAAATTTCATCAGATTGATTTTGATTCATTGACAAAAAATTTTGTATTCGAAATCTAGTATTTCTTCGTGGAAAAACCTGTGTTTGTCGCTAATATTTCACAAAACAAACGCAGATCTTCATTCCCAAAGATGTGGGTGAAGAGGTACTCTTTTTGGGCATGCAAGAAGGTATTCCCAGAAATCTAAGATCAATCGGATTGATTTCGATTGATCGACAAAGAATTCTGGCTTTCGAAATGTAGGAATTTGTCGTGAATGAGAGCTGGTTTCTTCGCCTATTGTTCTGCGAAACAAACACAGGTTTTTATTCATGCATACTCAGAGGATACTTTGTTTTGTTGATCCAAGAAGGTATTCCCAAGAATCGAGGATCATTTGAATTAGTTTCGGTTGATGCAAGAAGAATTCTGACTGATTGACATCAAATTTCTGCCTCGGGAAGCTAGAAACTTAAGACAACTCTGTTTTCAGGGCTCATTTTTCACAAAGCAAACACAGATCTTCAATTTTGATGATGGAATTAGGGAGATGCTTTTCTTCAGACATTCTAGAAGTTAGTCCCGAGAATCACGAGATGTTAGTCCCGAGAATCAGAGCTAAACTAGATTGATTTTGATTGATTGCTATGAACCTCTTGGGTTCAAAAGCTAAGTGATTCTCCAGGAAGAAACTATTTACCTATTTTTGTCGCTCATCTCAAATCAATCCAATTAATTCTCAAGTTTTGGAATAACCTTCTAAGGTACACAAAGAAGCGTATCGCTCCATCATCATTCCTGGAAATGGATATCAGTCTCTACTTTGTAGTAGATATGCCACTGTAACATGAAATATTTTTTCCCATCAAATCCTCAGCATTTGAATACAGAAATTCTTTGTAAATGAATCAGGGTCAATCCCATTAATTCGGGATTTTTGGGTTTACCTCTCCAAATGCCCTAACAAATAGAGTTTCTCTTCATCTCCATCATGAGAAATACACTGTTGAAAGTGATTAGCCGAATTCTTTCTCACGGCGTTATATGATAATAATCATAACGAATGAGAAAGTATGCTATATTTTAACTTATCCCTCTGAGGAAGCATTTCAGACAGATTTGGGTCATCTGAAAACAGGTTTTTCCAGCAATATCTATTGTTTGGTTGGGAGAAAATTTAGATACAGTTGGTTTAAAGATGTAGGCCAGTAAATCTAGCTCTGAATTCGTGAGTTTTCGACATGAGTGCCAAAGGACGGTTCTATTTTTTTTTCGATGCGGGATACCCTATAGAACACCCCCCCATAAAATGGAACAACCCCAGGGGTGCGCAAAAAATTACAACAACAAAATAGTGCGAAATTTTGTACTTTTTTGCGTTATTTCGCATCCCGAGGAGCCGTTATAATATTTGGATCATTTCTCATGAAACTATGTTGTAGGCGATGAAATTCTCTGAATTTAAAAAAAAAACCATCGTAAAATTCTTTCCGTAACTCGAGATAATTAGCAACAAAGCTGGAAAATGCCAAAAATTTCCTTCATTTTTCATTTTGAGGGAAGCCAATGGATCGATGTGTACTTGCTGGAAAATGTAGCCCTCATAGAGTACTATATGTAAAAAAAAAATCAGAGCGATCCGTCAATAAACATTGACGCTATTGTAATTGTTTATCCCAAATTGTTGTTTTTTGCAATATCCGTAAAAATTTTCCACGTGCACTAAAGTTGCCGCAAAAAATCAGAGAGCTTCCTGGAACCCTCAACTATAAGATGCGATCATAAAACCGGTCACTTTGTTACAAAAAATCGTCTCTGGAGCCAATTGTTTATAAAAATCGGAAATTCCCGGTTTTATTTTGCACACAATTCCGCGAGTAATGGATATATGGAAAAATTCGTTTTTGGACGTTGTAGTACTAATTCTGCTCTAAATTTTGAAAAAAAAACATCACTCCACGACTTTTTGGACCGGAGATACCGATTTTTTTTAAAAAATCGATATTTTATAAACAATTGAATATTAAGGGCCGAAATTTGCGGGAAATGGTAGAAAAATGTTCAAAGTTTCATATACAGAATGTTTGGTTCACATACCTTGACTTGCGTCCTTAACCCAGCAGGTGAAAGTTAATGTTTCCTTTATCTCGCTTGAAAAAAGCTGCAGGGGTGAGGAGTGGGGGTACTCCTGCGGCAGCGTGGCGGGCCGACCAGAAACTGAGCCGCGCTCTTCAAATCCGAGCGCTCGGAATTTTTGATGATATCTCGGGTCCTACTGGACCGTTTTTGATCATTCTTTCTTCAATTTGGGGTAGCTTTCAGAAAAAAACACAATGGCGTATTAATTATAAGGATTTGAACGGCCATTTTGGGTGTATAAGGGGTACCGTGAAAATAAGAGGTTTCGGTCCAATTTTTCCCGTGTATCAACTAATGTTTCTCACAGAAACATTCTGAATCTGTTGAACGTGGATAATCGATAGGGGAAAGCTCCTCGGAAAATTTGAAAATTATGAAAACTTTTCCGAGAGAAAAAAATTCTATTGAAAAGCGCATAATCACCAAAAAAATAAGCAGAGGGAACACCATCTCAGTTTTCATTCTGGAAAATCCGGAATTCGGGAAATATTTCCAAGTTTTACCACAACAATTCATAAGATGCCAATTCTTCCAAGAGAGATTTTTATTCGTACTACACTATGATGAGCTGTGATAAAGAAAAACAGAAAGGACACCGCAGAAAAAGCGGAGATTTCTGCCCTCGGTAGATTTTCACAAGAAATCAGAAACAGATAGATGAAAACGCGCTAATTACGACGACACCGCGGAAAAGTCGGACTAAATTCGCATTTCGTAGCACGATTCGTTAGAAAATCAGTATATACTTGGTTAGGTTGACTGTCTGTGTTTACACTGGCGAGTCGTAGAACGCAAAAAATCGATAATAGCACATCAAGCCATCCGGTCCGCACTCTTGGTTTTGCATAGAATAGGAATCATTTATAAGGTAAGTGTACCCAACTTGCCCCCATTAAGCCATTTTCTTAATAACTTTGGCCCATCTCCATATTTTTCAACGTACTTTAGCTCATTTTAAAGCTTGTCTCAAGACCTTTAAATTGAGCTAAGATACGTCCAATTTGAATGGAATGGAGCCGAGCTGTTCGAATTCTCCCAAAAGGTGATTTTTGAGAGTTCACTAAAGTGTGTACCCAACTTGCCCCCATCATTTAAAACAATGTAAATCGGCGATGAAATGAATGGAATCGCTTTGATCCGTTTTGATCAACGTGCAGCGACATTTATAGCTTTTAGCTGTCCCAAGACATCGTTTCCGACCTATTTTGACGTGATAAACACGTTCTGAGTGGTAAAAAAAGCCGTACTGCACGCCTTTCTGAGATAACCATATGGGGGCATGTTGGGTACACTCCGATGGTGGTATTCTTGATTCTTAAATCATCTCCGTGTTTTGTACATAAAATCGCTCCAAATCAAAGTTTTGCAACTCTGAAGAACGGATTCCGAAGGTCTTGAAACAAGGAATCGAATGCGGGAAAGTACGTTAAGATTGGTTGAACTCAAAGAATTTGGCACCGATTTTACTGAACGCGATTCCCTCGGTGCTTTCTTAGCTAAGCAATCACGAAAAATAGAAAAATCACTTTATATTTTCTGGAGAACGCAGAAATGATCCGGGGTCGATGAAAACTACGTATTTTCTCATATTTCAACATAACAAACGTAAAAAAAAATTGCGGGAAGGTCAACGAGCGCCCATTCCTGAGATCGACACATGGGGGCAAGTTGGGTGCAGAGGCAAGTTGGGTACACTTACCTTCGTATCATTTGAGTGTTGCAGAGTATTCGTATTGAGGGCTGGGTAGTTACGCTACAGTACGAGTCTGAAACCAGACATCAAGCGGAGAATTAGGCTCAGCCCCCAGCAATTGGCAGTTGTATTTTGAATCATGACAGGTATGAATTTTTCACGCGAGATGATCGTTATGCTGCGTACCGTGTCGATTTATTCGTGGTATTTTCATTGTTAGCCGAAGGTGCTCATTACACGTATGCGGCACGATACGCAGTTTTTTCTAGAGTGACACTTTTTCGAATTTAGTCATAACATTGATGATGCAGTCCGAATTCATCAATTCGTTCGAACAATAAAACGAGCTAGTTTTAACTGATCCAGAGGTGATAAAAATATCAAGATTTTCTTAAAACTGCACAACCCCCAATACAAATACTCTGCGATTCGAGAGCACGGATCGGATATCTTGATGTGCTGTTATCGATTTTCGTGTTCCACAACTCTCTCGCCAGTGTAGATAGATAGTCAACCTAACCAAGAGAATACTGATTTTCTAATGAATCGTGCTACAAAACGCGAATTTAGTCCGACTTTTCCAGGGTGTCATCGAAGTCAGCGTGTTTTCATCTATCTGTCTCTGATTTCTCATGAAAATCCACCGAGGGCAGAAATCCTCGCTTTTTCTGCGGTGTCCTTTGTAATGAAGAATCAAAGTCCATAGCATATACCCCGATTTCCGGATTTCCAGAATGAAAACTGATATGGTGTTCCCTATGCTTATTTTTTTGGTGATTATCCGCTCTCCAATAAAATTTTTTTTTTTTTGGAAAAGTTTTCACAATTTTCAAATTTTCCGAGGAGCTTTCCCTTATCGATTATCCACGTTCAACAGATTCAGAATGTTTCTGTGAGAAACATCAGTTGATACACGGGAAAAATTGGACCAAAACCTCTTATTTTCACGGTACCCCTTATACACCCAAAATGGCCGTTCAAATCCTTATAATTAATACGCCATTGTGTTTTTTTCTGAAAGCTACCCCAAATTGAAGAGAGAATGATCAAAAACGGTCCAGTAGGACCCGAGATATCATCAAAAATTCCGAGCGCTCGGATTTGAAGAGCGCGGCTCAGTTTCTGGTCGGCCCGCCACGCTGCCGCAGGAGTACCCCCACTCCTCACCCCTGCAGCTTTTTTCAAGCGAGATAAAGGAAACATTAACTTTCACCTGCTGGGACAAGGACGCAAGTCAAGGTATGTGAACCAAACATTCTGTATATGAAACTTTGAACATTTTTCTACCATTTCCCGCAAATTTCGGCCCTTAATATTCAATTGTTTATAAAATATCGATTTTTAAAAAAAAATCGGTATCTCCGGTCCAAAAGGTCGTGGAGTGATGTTTTTTTTTTTCAAAATTTAGAGCAGAATTAGTACTACAACGTCCAGAAACGAATTTTTCCATATATCCATTACTCGCGGAATTGTGTGCAAAATAAAATCGGGAATTTCCGATTTTTATAAACAATTGGCTCCAGAGACGATTTTTTGTAACAAAGTGACCGGTTTTATGATTGCATCTTATAGTTGAGGGTTCCAGAAAGCTCTCCGATTTTTTGCGACAACTTTAGTGCACGTGGAAAATTTTTACGGCTATTGCAAAAAACAACAATTTGGGATAAACAATTACAATAGCGTCAATGTTTATTGACGGATCGCTCTGATTTTTTTTTACATATAGTACTCTATGAGGGCTACATTTTCCAGCAAGTACACATCGATCCATTGGCTTCCCTCAATATGGAAAATGAAGGAAATTTTTGGCATTTTCCAGCTTTGTTGCTAATTATCTCGAGTTACGGAAAGAATTTTAGTATGGTTTTTTTTTTTAAATTTAGAGAATTTCATCGCCTACAACATAGTTTCATGAGAAATGATCCAAATATTATAACGGCTCCCCGGGATGCGAAATAACGCAAAAAAGTACAAAATTTCGCACTATTTTGTTGTTGTAATTTTTTGCGCACCCCTGGGGTTGTTCCATTTTATGGGGGGGTGTTCTATAGGGTATCCCGCATCGAAAAAAAAATAGAACCGTCCTTTGGCACTCATGCAGAGTTCGAAGTCTAGAATTACTGGCCGAAAATGTTCTTTTCCCGAGAAAAACTTCATTTGAATAATGTCTTACGGGTTTTAGATTTGAATAAGGCTTTACGGATTTTAATTTCGGACCAACCAATCGATTAGTAATGGTGCATAAGAGAGTCTTTAGGTCATCAAAATTGAGATGAATGAGTCGTATATAGGATGATAGGAGGAAAAAATGAATATTCATGAAAATGTTCTACTATTCTTTGAATTATTCTCTTTGGAAAGGTTTTTAGAAAGATTAAGGCCATCTAGACTGAGGTTTTTTGAACAACATCCATCGTTTGGTTGAGACGGAATTTCGATGCAGTGGGTTTGAAAATGATTAAGATGGAGTTTTCGGACAAAGGGGCGCGAAGATGAGTCTTTGACAGATTTAGGAGGCCATTAGAAAGAAGAGTGTTAACTACGATTGTTAAATTTTGGCGAGGAGGAGAGAATGGTCTATTGTTTTCTCAGATATAAGGAATTTTGTTGAAGAATATGTTGGTTTCAATGAAAAATTCCATGAAATTTTCGTTGGGGTGAAAACAAAGCTTTCCCTTTACAGAAAGCAATAGAGATCTGTGGTCGTTTTGTGCAAGATGAGCGACGAATGCGCGCTTTTTCACAAAAAATTCTCAGATTCCGAACACAAAATTTTTCATCAATGGATCACAATCGATCCGATGTATCTTAGAGTTTTGGGATTACTCTCTCCAGTCTCCAGGAATGAGTAACTCTTCACGCTCACTATTGAAAGTGACGATCTGCATTTGCTCCATGAGAAGAGGCTAGAGAACAGGTTGTTACCACTTTAATCCTCAGCATTCTAACACAGAAGTTTACTTTGAATCAATCAAAACCAATCCAATTGATTCTAGAGTTCCAGTATCCACTTCTCAAACGTCCAAAAGAGAGTATTTTTCATCCTAATCATTAAAAATGAAGTTCTGTGTTTTTTTTTGTAAAATATGAGTGATGTAGACAGGTTTTTCTCGAGGGAACTCTGAACATTCGAACACGGAATTCTTGTACGAATCTATCAAAATCAGTTCAATTAATTCTACAAGTTCAGGCTTACCTTCTCAGATGTCTAGAAGAAAATATCTCTCCATCCTCATCATTACAAATGAAGATCTGTATCTGTTTCGGCATAGAGATTGACGAAAAAAGCATTTCCATTTATGAAGAGCGAAAAGAATTCGGTATGATATCACAAGCTCTGTAAATATTCTCGCTGGAAAAATCGAAAATACACTCATCAGAATGTTGAGTTAAGCCTGATTGATAGATAATTAAACTTGGTAATCGCTAGAAAATTTGTAAGTGTTATAGCACCCACCGCGCGGTGTTCCCACGTCTCACCGCGCATGAGAGTAGCACAACCGATACCGGCGGTATAATATCGGTATGATACTTATAGTCTGGTTTAACGCAAACCTTGATGTTAAGGCTAAATATTTGTTTACACTCGCCACGTGTAAAATCTGCCTCCTTTCCCCTCCAAAAGACCAGCCGCTCTAATTGAATGGAGCCGCTTTGTCAACATATAACCACAATTATCGGTACAACAATACAAACGCTCTCAAATGAAGGAAGAATTGTGAAAGTGATTTTGTGTGAATTGAACATATAATTGTCAATCGAGTTGGAAATTATGTACAAAGATCAGTCATTAGAATTGAGAGCAGAACAATTTGTCAATCAAAAAGAAAGACTCTTGCAAGAATTGCACGAATTGAGGTTAAGAGAAAAGGACATATTCCGAGAGATAGCAATCATAAATATTGAGGAGCAGAAGATTTTCGAACAAAGATTTGCACATGCTACCTGGCGTCATATGAAATTTGATGCAAGCATCCACCAAAAAGATTCAAATAGTAAGATTAATAGATCAACCTTGATAGCTAGGAATTTGGAACTGCTCATTGTTCCTTAATGATTATTATGGTACAATGATTTTTTCGGTATGACTTTCTTCAATCAAACTGCATCCATATCATCTCTCTACAGTGCATGAAACTCCAATTCATAGGGATGCTTCAAACATCCTTAGAGCCCAGACAGGTGAACCACCTTTAGAACTTCAAGAAAAGTTGACATCAGAGTAATTCCCTGTTACAATTCTTTCCAACTATATGGAATCAATAACAAATCAGTGCAGTAGCATTGCCCATGGTCTCCAACAAAACGCAGGTAAAACACGAACTCTAATTTCCGTACAATTGAAGTTTTGCGGGGTCCAACTAGAAGCCGTGGCCCTAAAAAAATGTATTAATCATTCTCTAAACATATCTTGTCACTTGCTGACGAAATATTACTCGTTTTGCGCGGATACAGAGCCTCATATAACACAGAAATCACATCTCTGTGATGGTGTAAACATCTGCCTATCTCAATCGACGTTTCCGAGTACTTTTGAATTCATTTGCGGTTGCATTACGTAAAGCTGATGTAGCAATACCGCTGCTTCGTAGCACTAAAGAAGAAATTGAATTACAGCACAGCACAACGTTATTGATTTGATGTGAACAAAGAAGAATCGAGAATACGGAAGGTGTCGTGGGAAATCTACGCGAGAATTCACCGCGTTGAGAGGACTACGAGTTCTAGTCTTCGGTGAAATTTGACGTCCACAAAATAGGCGAGAAAATACATCTAGAATCTTATAATCAGCGAAAATGCAGGCTGGGTGGTTGCGGACATGGCAAATAAGGATGAGTGACTTAGCTTGGTTGGGGTCAGTCTTAACTTCTGCCATGTAAATACACTTCCAAGAGCATCACAGACAATGGTTCTTACCGTGATCAGACCCAACAACACGATACTGGGAGCCCACACAAACATAGTGATGCTTGTTGATGATCTCACGTGGTTGATTCACAAATGCGAGAGTTCACGCTATTTGTGCATAACTAGATACGCTCAAATGCCGTTAGAAGTCAGAACTTGAATTACAATACGAATCAAACGTCTATGAACTGTTGTGGGTTGGAATCAATCCAGTTATAACCTAACAAGTAACAGGTAGGCAAAGAAGACGCTTGAGGGTTTTCTGAATAGATTGGATTACACTGATTTAAACGATGCTCTCTCTGCACAAATCAGAGAATATTGACCCCATTCAGTGCATTTGGACTGTTTAATAGTGACTTGCATTGAATATAAGTGAAATTTCACTGAAAATCAGCAGAATTGTGATTGGGATCAATTTTTACTGATTTGTGCCAAGAGAGTGGGGAAAACCTCCGTTAGAACTTTTTAAGGAGCGAGGGTGAATGGGGAGAGAAAATGGGTAAGAAGCAGTACAACTCGATGAAATTATGACAAAAATTTTATTTGCGTCCATATCACGGGTTTCCGGACCGAGCTGCAGGCAAGAATCAGACTGATACGAGTACGCGAGAAATCGAGTTTACATACGTGTGTCTACTTATGATTTTTGATAAACTGCAAGTGAATGGCGGAAATTTGCGCAAAGTATACTTCTATGCACAGTGTATGAGGAATGAAGTTTTTTCAATTATCTGTACTTAAAATCGGTACTATCCATCAGTACTGAACATGTCATCGCATTTGCCGGCTCATGGTATATCGATAATCGCTTTGAAAGATATCGTTTTAGGTAGTGGAAAGTTGTCAAAAAATCCAATAATCGTTTTCAATCCAATATTAATTCAGTAATTTGCATCTTCTGCGCACGCGCGTCCTTCTACATCGCTGAAAGTACTTCTAACCGATAACCAGTGTAATTTCCTTTGGAATGACTATTCTGAGAAGTCGATTCGACGCAGTAGGACTCGAGATCAAGCTGGTCCAAAAATCGAATAATCCAAAGTACAAAATCCGTGAAGCCGTAGCTTATATGGGCCGTATTTAATGGGCCCGAATAGTGCTAATTTCGAGTCGGACTGTTTCAAGGATGTGAATATGTGTTTTCGATGTAATTTTCGATGTAAGAACTGAATTCATTGTCAATTTAGTTCCAAACCTGTAAGATTTTCCATGATTCTCAAAAAACCTACCGGAAGATGTGTGGCCCATTCGAGCCACTTTCCACACTTTTTAGGTGTATGTTGAGTGTGGGCAGAGGTTCGAACTTGTCGCATAGAAGATACAAGTATGATTTCCATTGTATGGTTTTGAGGCACAGGAATGAGTCAGGATAGAGATGTAAGGTGCATGAGGCAGTTTCCTCAGATGAGATCATACCACAACATGAGGCTCCATCAGCACGAATCTGACTCTCAACTCATCCTCAAGCCTCGAAATCATCGGCATCGTCTTCAGCTAGTCAAAATACAAAGAAAAACATACTTGTATCCTCTATGTGACAAGTTCAAACCTTTGCCTATACTCAACGTATATCTCAAACGGGTGGAAAAAGGCTGGAAATTAACGTACATCCTCTGGTCGGTTTTCTAAGTATCATGAAAAATCGTGGAGATTTGGAACAAAACTGACAAAGGATTCAGTTCCTACGTCAGAAATTACATCGAAAACACATGTTTACATCTTTAAAACAGCCCGACTCGAAATTCGCCCTTTTTGCCACCATTGAAAGAGCAGCGGCTCCACGGATTTGGTACCTTGGATTTTTTCATTTTTCGGACCAGCTAGATATCGATTTCTTTTGCGCTAGATCGACTCCTCAAAGTAATCATTCCAAAAGAAATGACACTGGCTATCGATCAAAAGTACTTCCAGTAATAAAGGAGAACGCGCATGCGCGGAAGATGTGAATTGCTGAATTAAAATTTGCTCCAGATACGATTATTGGCTTCTTTGACAACTTTCCGCTAGCTAAAATGATATGCTTCGAAGCGATTTTTGGTGTAAGATGAGCCGGTGGCATACACGATGAAATGTTCAGTTCACGTTGTTCTCTTCAATTTCTATGAGCGAAATCGATTTCTCATTATTCAAGAATTTTCTCGGGGACTAAATTCAAAATCGTCAGTATGCATATGTCTCACTTCTATTTGTAAACATTTCATAAATATGTCAAAAAAATTTCTGATTTGTTGAAATACGTCAGAATGCGATTACATAGAAGGAATATCGATTCCTAGCATTTTAAGAGGGTTTCTAGGGTGCCATAGAAAACAGGGGCGATTTTGGGGCCAACGAACCTTCGCTTCCGTCATAGTTTGAGATGAGAAATTAAGGAGAAATACTTTCGGGGCCATACTTGACAAGGCCCATTTCACAGTGCTTAACCGCTCAGTCCCTTTGGAAAATAGCGCACTCAAGATAATTTTTTTATGCAGCAACATGCACATACTCAGGTACATTCATCAATAATCCTTTGGTAATCAAATATCTGTTCCAGAGAGCAGAAACCCTGAGAGTCGAAAACCTCGCATAATAAAAGATGTAAGGGTATTACCATTTAAGTATTCCCAAAAGCAGAAAACTAAAAGGCCCATCATAAAAGCCGCTGTCAAGAATGGATGTGAAGGTAGATAGCGTATTATTGAATTCCCAACTACGAAATTACGGTTGCTAAGATAAATTACCGATGTATAGAACGGATTCGATACAGATATCTTCCACTCGTAAATATGAATAGTATTTTTGGTGCTTCCAAACCCCAGAGCATATGTATTAGAGTCGTAAATCATGAATTTTAATTTGCGATGTTCATCCAAATTTTACGATAGAAAGAATCTTATTCAGGTAAAACTATCATCAAACGAGGTCACCGTGCAAAGAATTTGGATCCCCAGTTGGTTAACTGTCTCGGACAAAAGGAGTACGAAAAACTGTTGAATAAAATGAGATTACAAAAATGTCGCCAAAATAAAGAGAGAGGTATACGAGAATTACTCGTTTCGAATGTATCAACTGATTCCCAACAGTGTTCGATGCAGTTTTACTAAATTAGACTGTTTTTTTATGGAACAAGGTCGGCCCTTGAATATTTTGAACCCAAGGGTAGTCAATGGCCTTAACCAAGTTATGGACAAGGAATTATCTGAATGAATAAAGCAAAACAATTCACGAGGACAACTTACAAGATGAGGAGATAGCGTTATAATCTCTCAGAAAAAAAACATAATTTTTTCAATAGTATTCTCCAAGCTGGTATTCTCCAACCATAATAGGAGAATCTCAATCCTCACCAATCATTTTGAAAATCAAACAAACCAATTGTCACAAATATACAGCATCTCTGGGAAGTTGATAATGGGAGAACGGTCGGACATCTCGATTTTGAACACCAGTGTGCGAAGTTTCATACGTCGCACAAGAATCTGGGGAGGAGGAGAATATAAAAAGCTGGGTGATCATTAACTTTTTTATGTCTCAAATGATTCTCCAATTGATTCTCCGGAAGTTCTGGCTGCTATCGAAAACTGAGAAAACTTCAGCATTTCTCCCTCACTGATACCCCTAAACATCTATTGCAAATATTGATACGGCATTTCCGCGAAAAACATCTTGTGGAACAAGAAAATGCTGCGTATAATTGTTTCTTGTCGATTATTCTCGTGCCAGAGGAAAGAATGTATAAGCTGTCAAAACAGCCAAAATGATGGTTTTTCAAATATTCCTGTGCCTTTTCGGCAAAAAAAAACACTATTTTTTGGGTATTGTGATACTCCTTACACTCCCAGATTCATAACTAGGTGAGATGAATGGAAAATAACTACACATGATGTTTTTCCCGAATTCTGAGATGTTCGTCGCAAAATGAGTGTATTATTGTTCTATATGCAATAAAACTACAGGTGTATCAATAAGGATCAATGAATTCAAAATCTTCCAATTTCTCGATAGCAGCTAAATTTTCAGAAGAATCGTTAAAAATTCATCAAAAAATAGCAAAATTGAAAAAATAACATTGCTCTGTTCTCCAAAATGATTCATTCAAAATCTCTATACGACGCATAGAAGTCGAATTATTGCTGTTTGAAGTTGGATAGTTCAAGCGTCCACCCATCGCAAACTTTGGGACAATAGTATATGAAAAAGTACGAAAAAGTAGCTCATATGTATATTTTGTTGATGAATAATAATTAGGGAATCTCCATCTTGATCCTATGATTCTAAACCACGATCCTGTTGAGACAATGGTTGAAATTTGATCTCAATTAATTTTTATCTTCAACAGAAAGAATGAGTCGATTGCCGTCATTTTAACCCATCAGACAATCACCTCGCTTCAAAATTGACTGTAATTGATGTATGTACAATAGCCACTGAAACCTAGGACTATGTTGAACATGTTGACGATGTTTGAAGATGAATAATTGCTGAATGCGAACAAGATTGTGTACTATTTAGCAGTTTCTGAGAGATCAACTATTAGTTAATTAAACAACAAGTTATTCAAGATTGTCTCATTGGAAAATATATTTCATCATTCATCAACGTCGTTCTGAATGGATAAATGTTTCGTTGGTGAATAACGATTGTGCTCCATTCGAATATAGTGAAATACTAAACATCATATTGTTGTTAAAGATAATGAAATCATCAACTAGGTCCTTGTCTACTGTGTCAACCATTTACACGAAGAATGAATACGAGTTCAGAACCGACCCGATAAATCTATTATAAAAACATGAAATTCGGTTCGGAGTAGTTATATGATCGGGTCGAGAATTTGGTCAAAATCGCCAATATCGAGAGAACTCCCAATCCATTTGAATACACAACAGTGAAAAATTTTTTTAAGAATTCTGATAATGTGTCAGCACTGCGGATTGGAATATCTTTCATATGACAAATACTGACGCTTGTCCAGCCCCTTTCCCTGATACGTCAGTAAAATGCTTTGTGCGAAGACAACTTCATTGTATCACGTGATCGATGAAATAACCAAAGAATTTTCATCGGGTGAGGGGCAGCTTGAGCGCCACAATCAGCCAGAGTTAGAACAGACGCGTAGTTCATCCAAACTCGATTACTCTAGCAAGTGGAAGAACGCGTGATTACTATGGACGGGCCCAGACGACGCCAACCGCCGAACGAAAGAGGCCCTTATCATTATCAGCAGTACTTAGAAATGGTACTCATGTACAGAGAGTTCGGTAACAATGCGGCGATAGCTGCCAGACAGTACGCGATTCGGTTTCCAGGTAGACGTCATCCAAACCGTGAGAATCAATCATATAAAATCAACTCATTCGCCGCAGAATTGGACTCATATCTCGACCTATTATTATGATACCGCAATATTAATTTTCTTCTCACAAATTTAGAATCAATGGCGGCATAATCACCCTCCATCAGTATAGTAGTGTGTCAGATTCTTTCCGTGATAGAACAATTTTCAAAAACGCGTTTTTGAGAAAAATGCTGATCTTGTGAAAGTCTGGATAGTTATCAAAAACACTTTTTGATCGTTCGAGAACTCTCAGGAATTTTGGGCATTTTTCTCTCTCAATAATTCACTTGTAGTTTATGCAAACAGAAATATGCTAATTCAGCAAGTAGCATTTGGTTGACAAGGGAAAAATGCTATCCGCGACTAGTTTTTGATCATTTCTCACTTTTGTGTTATTTTGAATTACCCGAAGTGTTAGTTTAAGATGTGGTTGTTCGCAGAAGAAGACAATGACTGACGATTTCACCTATTTCGAAAGTATATTGCCCTTATGCGCGGGGCCGGAAAAGTGATCAAGGAGTGACATCACTTGTGATTTTTCATGATTGTTAAGAATGCAAGTGAATGAATGATGGAAAAATTCCGAAAATTGCAAATTTTTTGCCAGCATCTATCTTCTCCGGAAGGAATGTTGAAAATGAGCGAAGTCCCTTAAATAAATGATGAATTTCCTGTTCTCAAAAATCCCTTGTTTCAAATTGATCTACGACGCGTAGAATAGAAGTTATTGCTATTTTGAAGGGGGTAATTATGCTTCGTCTGATTCTGAATGTATAAGCATTATTTGTTGTTGAATCCATTCTCACTACTTGATAGATGCGGTGATATTGAGAGCAGTCGAAAGAGTCAATCACGATCGGAATCTAGTGCCACTGCCCTACCGTGGCCCTGGTCAAGGCATGGTAGGTTGACCTCGGAACGCTCGGAATGAAGAAAACATAGATATGGTTATTGGGAGTGTCCAAGACGATCCGCGAACGAGCCAAAGAGTAATTGAAGATATTATAGAGATTCCACAGACGAAGGTACAAAGAATTCTCCACGTACGTATAATACTTGCATGTACCCTCATAGGTCAATATCATATTTGAACATTTTTAAATGAAAATCAATAATATTGAAGATGTCGAAGTAGCGTACATCTTGTTTTGAAATTATCTCATGATTGATTTATCTTGTTCGCGTAGCTCAAATACATTTGAGAATTACAAATTTTACCGAACTATCGACTCAGTTCTGAGATATACAGCAGACAGATATTTGTAAAATAAAGCCATATTCACACCAAAGGTGTATCAAACGTTTTACACGAGACTTCAAACTAGGTAATGGCGGAGTGGACTGAGGTCCGAGGCCACTAACGCAGAGAAGGAGTTCTGAGATATATATCATGATAACCTGTAGACTTCAAATATGATTCATTCATGAAATTCTGCATCTTGGTTTGTAGTAACTTCGATGACACACGTTTATTATCTTGATTTAAAGCAATTTCATTCGTAGTATATAACATCTACTCATGGTTTTATTGATTCTTGATGGAAACAAGATCGTTATTGAGACAATTTGTTATATATAATCCATGAGGTTCTCGTTTTGGGAACGATTTACGCATCCGATCCCGAGGTACTCTCTCGACTCTGTACTACGCGAATTGCAGGCGAACGTGTTGTTCTTCTTGTCGGACTCTTCGGTTCCAAGCTCACCGCGGTTTTCACCAAACTTCAATTTTATTATCTTTGTTATTCTGCGCTGCGATGTTTTCGCTCACTTCGTTGTAATACCTAAAAATATATTCTTACATTGTCTCAAACAGTTAACACCTATCGTGAGGATACGCTTTTTCATATTCCCAATGAATATTCTCTATCGGTGCATTTCAATATTTCCATTCGGAACCGAACTGACTTGACGATATATTGGTACGAATCGGAGGCAATTTGAAACACGGGTAGCGAATTAATTGGTTCACTGGGTTTATTAGTTGTATACTCTTCGTAGGACGCTGGTTATCACGTGTATCACTTCCGACGAGTGCAACAGCTGAACGAAGGCGATTATGAATTGAGGGTAGATATTAGCAGGACGATGCTCGCACTTGTAGATGAGAACCCTGAAATACTTGAATATTTCATGACATTGACTTACGAGTCTGGATTCAAAAGAGACAAGCGGTTCAACTTACACAATGAGCATCATTATGCCGTAGAAGCTCCAAACGTGACAATAGTGAACCAACATCAAACAAAATTCAGTCGAAACATTTGGAGCGCTATTGTTGGAGACAACCTTGTGAGTTGAAGAATGGATTAATTAAATTAATTAATTAGTCAATGAATTAATTCCTCATCCTAGAATCAGATGATAGACCCTATGATTATCACGAAACTAGCAGAATGAATCAAAATGATAGATTTTCAAGGTATGCAGGAGAAATTAAAAGAAAAGACAATCATCGTTATTTTGTTCTCTATTAACAATCAATAATGATTCTTAATTTGGGTGTTCGACGTGAACGATGATTCCTACTCGTATAAATCGAAAATGATAGTCAAATTGGTCGTCACTGCCTGTAACTACTTACCGTGCACCAATTATGAAATTCCATGAATCGATAGGTATATCAACTAATTACTCCATGAAATTTTTCAGATTGGCCCAGTACATCTTCCAGACATACTGACGGCGCAGTTTTCACAGTCAGGTCGTAGACGAGGAAATACCACGTATTTTGGAACAACTCGGCATTGATATAGATTATGCATGGTGGCAGCATGATGGCGCAAGATCCCACTCAGCTCTGATAACTCGCAACGTTCTTGATCGACGTTTCCCGAATCGATGGATCGGGATTGGGGGAGAAATAAGATGGCCCCCACGCTCACCGGATCTCAATCCTTTAGGTAAATTCGTTTTCGGTCCCTGAACTAAGATTTTCATTCATTCTCAAGTTTTAGACGGATGCATTGTAGCTCTAGAATTTAGTTTTGTACGCGCCTCGACCATAGAAAGATGAAGTATTGTGATTCAAGCCATATCAACTGATCAAACTTGAGTTATCGATCCGGTGTCAAAATAACAATTTTGAGCTGACCTCTCATGGGATTGAATACTGAAATATTTTTTCGACTCACAATAATTCTTGCTTTTAACTCTCAATATGGATAAGATCAGGAGTGGAAAAATCTATCTTAGGAATCCAGTTTTCTTATGTTAATATTCTTCTTCTTTATTTAAATTTCGAATCTTGTTAGAGCAAGCAAGTTTGAACGGAACTGCTCACATCCTCAAGAAATCTCAATCAAGTGAGTATTTAATCATGATTGACAATCGGCCAGAGAGCGGGTTATTCCATTCCGAAATTATTTGAGCTAGATAAAGAATCATATGAGAAATCGCCAGAAACCATAGCTACCGTTCATTCATTTCGTGCCTCTAGTTTCTAACTATTCACATTAATTGCAGATTTTTTCTAGTGGGGCTTTGTGAGCAGCCGCGTCTATAGGACCGAAGTCAGGACTGTTGAAGATCTCGAGGAAAGAATTGCCCAAGGTTTCAATAATGTAACACGAGAGATGCTTACCGACGTCCGCGAAAACTTTGTTCGAAGGTTGGAACTTTGCTTGTGTTGTGAAGGACGTTATTCTGAGCAATTGTTATACCGTGAATAATATTGAACTTGTGTTACATATAGAGGGTCTGATCAATCATAGTGTCAACGATTGCGGTTCTTTCAGGAGACAATTTGTATACATTACTAATAATTATTAGACTCTTTGTTGAAACTTCATCTTCTGTTATAGTATTCACTTTGAAAGTGATGTTGTCACGAGAGCTGGCCATAAAGAAAAAATGAAAATAGACTGTGACAATTTCATCCGTGAAGAATACGAACCACATGCTCTGTCAAATGTCAAAGCCCCAGCCTTCTTTAGAAAAGTGATTCTTTGATAATCAAAACCACAGGCACTACAGAAAGTTCATTGATGCTAGAGCGCACCAGGATGTCAGCTTTTTCTAAATTCTCTTTCAAATCAACCCTTAGCTGGTACATTCGGGTGGATCCCGACCAAGGCCTCCTTCATGAGTACGCCACGCTCGTAATTCAAAATTTCCCGGTCAATAGTGACTTCTGTTGGTAGTCAAGACATGCCACTTACCGACCGCGTGCAGAGAGTCAGTTTTGGAGCGCTTTTCTTCCACAGCGGAGTGGGAAACCAACTGAGGCTGCCTTTCCATGGGACAAATATTCTTCCAGAATCAGTCCGCGGGATTTGAAAGGCCCTAACCTAAAAATGAGTGCAAGAGAGGGGCACGACTTCGGTGTCTCTCTCTTTCACATTGAAAGGGTACCCGCGCCATCTGCCATGGAAAGGCAACCTGAGTGTTCGACATCCAAGAGTGCCAGCTATATATGCGCGTCGTGTATTTTCTACTCGAGTTTGTTTTAACTATGTATAATTCTCGGTTATATACGTTGTTTCCTTCTCTGGCTTTGCGTTCACGCAGCCAACCATCACATTTTTGACAAACGAGCGAGAGAAAAACGACCAAGTGCGAATGATGATTTTTGTTATTAATCAATTGTTGCAAGAAAATGAAAAACTGATCCTGTCACTTAAAAAATTATAGAGAACGCAATTTACGATGTAATGAACCAAAAATTCAACTAACAAGGGGAACACGAACCTCGTGGGTCCTCGATCTTGACGAAACTTTGGGAATCTTCTTGTTTTGGTGAGAGATGAAGGTACCCAGGAGGGTTCTGTCCAATGGGCCTCCTGACCCGAAATACAGCTATGAAAATTAGCGTTGTCCATATAGGCCCATGTTAAAATGACTCATATATAGATATACTGGCAATGCTAAGCTCCATGGCTGTATCTCAGGATAGGAGCCCCATTGGACGGAACCCTTCTGGGTGCCTTCATTCCTCACCAAAACAAGATGATTCCCAAAGTTTCGTCAAGATCGAGGACCCGCAAGGTTGGTGCTCCTATCGTAAGTCATCTCAAGATCAAGTAGATATGAGAAAATTGTAGAGCAGTAGTCGATCTTTTGAGGAAAATCTTCATTCCGGCTGACTAGTTGAGAGAAAAAAACTCTCAATCCATGCGTCAAAATATGTCAGATCAAATACCTTTTTCCAAGATCCACTATTGTGCTATTTTTTTCTTGAATTGATCTTATCTTGCGATAGCTCAATCGAATTTCCAGCCCATGTCGTCGAAAATTATGCCCTATAGGATTCTTTTAGCGGGGAATATCAAATTTTGGACTTCTTTGGCCATTTGTATTTTTTGAAATTTTTCTTTCGACCTCGACGATTATCTATGTACGGTGATCCAATGAGAACATCCCGAAAGGGCTTCAGAAAGGTTTTGAAGCCAAAAGATTGATCATAGTAGCCAAAGCATAATTGTTCGTCGTGGATGTAATTCACCCAGGGATGCCAGATATGTTATATGGCAGAAGTGTGCCAACTAAGGGTTGATAATCCCAGGTCTCGGGATTCAGTCCAATTCTGTATCCGATTGAGATCCACAAATAGCCAAATATGTGTAGCTTTAGGACGATTTTTGTTCGCTCCGTCGAAATCATCATCTTCTGGTGCGTATGCATGAGAGGGCCATTTCCTCCTAAACCAGCGTACGCACCAGCATGGGCTTTGTTTGATGTGAGAATTCTCCAGGAATAAGATTCAAAGGGGAGTATATTGTTACACTCACTCGTAACATAATAAATTAGAGCCACCGAATTATCAAAATAACACGTGTCTTTATTTCTTTGACACAACAAGAGCGTCTTATCCTCGTGGCAGCCACGAGCAGACCAACTTAAAAACATAACAACACAAACAAACACACACTAGCAACCGACCGATCGATAAATACCAACGGTTGCGAACGTCAAGTATTTACATATGTACAGATACAACACTATCCCCCCCTCGAACAATTGACGTCCTCGTCAATTGTCAGCTCCAGGACTTCCAATCCAACTGCTGATTCCAGGGGTTTCGAAGTATTCGTGATTCGATGGTGTTATCTGTTCGAGGGTCCTTGGGTGTTTGTTCTTCGGGTTTGTGATAGACGATGTTGAATGCTGGATATCACAACCCTTGCCCCGGCATTTGCCAGAACACCTGAAGGGAAAACCAGCCAAAAACCTCAGGTGGGCCAACTCTTGTCTCTGTCCAAGTAAGGTGCGAGCCGATCTCCATTGACGATCCGTCTCTTGTGTCTTGGTGTTTTCTGGATACAGAAGACGTTGTCGTTGATTCTCTTCAGGATTTGGTACGGTCCATCCCAAGATGATTGTAGTTTGGGTGTTTTGCCGACTGATCTTTTTGGGCAATAGAACCAAACTCTCTGTCCTGCTTCGAACTTCTTCGTCTTCGCGTCCAAGTCGTAGCGTGCTTTTGTTTTCGCCGATTTGGTTGTCATTCTTTCTCGAGCAAGATGGTGTACTCTCTGTAGTCTCCTTTGCAATTCTTGGCTATACCCAGGCGTAGATGTTCGAGCGCTGTCCGGTGGTACTCCGCGAATCATGTCCAAAGGAAGACGAAGGTCTCGGCCGAGGTGGAGTTCGGCAGGTGTGAATCCAGTGCTCTCATTCTGGGAAGATCGAAATGCCAGTAGGAAGAACGGTATCAGCTTATCCCAGTCTTTTTGGTTTTCTGAAACGAACAATGAGAGATACTGAAGGATTGATCTATTTAGTCTTTCAACCATACCATTGGACTGTGGGTGTAATGGAGTGGTTCTGGTTTTCAAAATATCCAACCTATCAGTCAATTCTTTGAACAACCTTGACTCGAAATTCCTTCCCTGCTCTGTATGGATTTCTAGAGGAACGCCTGACTCAGGAATGATGTTATTGACCAGCGCTCAGCTACAGATTTTGCTCTAACATTCGATAATGCGACAACCCAAGTCCATCTCGTGAAGCAATCGACAGCTACTAGCAAGTACCTATTTCCCGATGATGATTGTGGAAACGGTCCCAGGATGTCTATTTGAATTCTCTCTGACGGCGCACCCACATTATAAATATCCAAATTCCCTTTACCACTGCCTTGTGGACCCTTTTTACTTATGCATACAACACACGTTCTGCAGTACTCTTCCACATCCTTACGACAACGGTCCCAATAAAATAAACGGCGTATTTTCATCAGAGTCTTCTTCTGACCGAAATGGCCACCACCAGGAGAATCATGGGCTTCTCTCAAAACGACAGAAACTTTCGATCTAGGCACTACCAGAAGATCAGTACTCGTTTTGAGGTCAGTGGAGTCCCATCGTCTATATAAAATTTCGTTTTTAAGAACCAATGAATCCCACTGTTGGATATAGAATTTCAAACTGGAACTCTGGGAAGATATGGTTTCCCATGTCGGTTTCTCATTAGATTTTTTGTATCCTATGACTTTCTGTAGAACTTGATCTGTATGTTGCGCATCTCTCCACTCGATTTCGTTCCCCTGTGACAACTGGATCCGACCTAAAGTGTGATGTGAGTCATATCTAGCTTCTAGATTATCACAATATTTGCACGATGATTTTTCGCACGGTCTGCGAGACAGCGAGTCTGCGTTGCCGTGAGATGCGCCTTTCCTATGAATTATTTCAAAATCGAATTTGCTCAGCTCTCCAACCCACCTCGCGAGTTGTCCATCTAAATCCTTAAAAGATAGCAACCATTTCAAAGCATCATGATCAGTTCTTACTGTAAATTTCTTTCTTATCAAGTAATGTGCGAAATTTTTAACAGATTTCACAACAGCCAGAAGCTCACGTCGAGTCACACAGTAATTTCTTTCCGATTTGCTGAAAATTTTACTAAAATAGCTAATAACTCGTTCTTTTCCTCCTTGTGTTTGAGACAGCACTGCGCCCTGCCCATGCCCCGAAGCATCAGCATCCAGAATGAACTCGGCATCCATATCAGGATATCCTAAAATTGGAGGAGAACTTAACGCTGTTTTGAGTTTCATGAACGCATCTTCACATTCGGGTGTCCAAATAAAAACGGCTGCTTGCCCTGTCAAAGCATACAGAGGTTTAGCGATCGCCGAAAAATGCCGAACGAATTTCCTGCAGTACGACGCTAAACCAAGAAAACTCAGAACCTGTTCCTTATTTTTCGGTGTCGGCCAGTCCACGATGCTGGAAACTTTGTCAGGATCTGCTCGCACTCCTTCTGCTGAAATGATATGTCCTAAATACAAGACTTCACGTTTGAAAAAATGAAATTTTTTCGCGTTCAACTCTAAATTTGCATCTCTGAATCGAGAGAAAACGATCCTAAGGTTCTCAATCATTCTTTCAAACGTGTTTGCTTTGACAATAACGTCATCTAGATAAACCATGCAAATTATGTTGATCAGATTGGACAGCACTTCTTCCATTAATCTTTCGAAAGTTGCAGGTGCATTACAGAGACCAAATGCCATAACTTCGAATTCCCATAATCCATTGCCTATTGAGAACGCGGTTTTTCCCTTATCCTCTGGCCGAATCCGGATTTGCCAGTATCCTGATTTTAAATCGAGCGTAGAAAACAAAGAATCGCCTTTCAAAGTATCCAGAATCTCTTCGATTTTCGGCAATGGGTAAGAGTCCTTCTTGGTCACAGCATTGAGTCTACGGTAATCAACGCAAAATCTAATAGACCCATCTTTCTTAATCTTTATGAACACTGGCGAACACCAAGAACTTTTGGATTTGCTTATCACCCCGTGTCTCTTCATTTCCTATATCACCTTTTCTACTTTGCTTCTCAAATGCATAGGAACTCGACGAATTTGCTGTTTGATGGGTTTTGAATTCACCACCTCGATTTTATGCTCTCTCAAATCACATCTACCTGTTTCCTCACCGTGAGAGAATTGCGTCTGGTGTTCTAACAAAAATTTATAGAATTGATTTTTCTCATCCGGAGTCAACCCAACGGAATCGCGTTCAAAAACTTCAAGAAGAAAAGGGAGAAGTTTTTCTGGGGCCTGAAACGTCCTATCAACCTCCGGCGATTCCGATAGAATCCTACCTATAAATGTTCCTCCAAGATCAACTTCACGCGACTGGTCTGAGGATGTAGATGTTCCTAGAATAACCTCATCAATTGCCGTCGTGACGCCTACTCTCTCAAGAAAATCTATACCCAGAATGCAATCATCTTCCATATCAGTAACATAAACTGATAGACTAAGCTTGTGAATACCAACTTCTACCTGAACCGACGTTCTACAAATAGTTTTCACTCTCTCTCCCGTTGGATATCTCAAAATCGGAAAATTACTGGTTGTTCGAATTTTTCCATTCACCATGAATCTCTTACTAATGATTGACGCATCTGATCCAGAATCAATTTTGAAATTACAAGGCATGCCGTCCAATGAACCAAGATAGCAGTTAGCCCCGCTAGAACTCCCAGTAATTCTCCTCATTCTCCCAAAACCAGAGCCACTCATCGAGTTTTTGCCGAGGACTGGAGTCAATGTTGTCAAGCTTGCCTCGTCTAGCTTGACGTGTCTCAGTTTCCCTTGTCAGCATTCGTTGGGCAGTTCGAGCGGATGTGTCCTTCAAGACCACACGACCAGCAAGTGGGGAGTTGTCTTTTTTGTGTCGTGTTATTTGAATTTGGTTTCATGTACTCTGAAGATGCCTGACTGAACTGATTTGAATTCAACGAGTTCCTATGAACATGCTCTCTACGATTCTCATCCCGAATAACCTTTATTTCCATAGCGCGAGCTGAAGCTTTTTCCATTGAAGATATACCTTCGAGTTGCAACATTTCCCGAATTGAAAGATCATAAATTGCAGATATAAACTTCGAACACGCGATCCGATCCTGTTCTTCAACCGGAGAATTTTTAAAAATATCCCGAACTAATCGAGAGATATCGGAAGCTAGAGATGAGAAATCCTCGTTAAATTTCTGTTTTCGATTCTGGAAAAGTGAAAAATTGATAGCCTGGAGATGAGAATCGCCAAAACGTAAATCTAAACTTGAGTGTAAAGATTCAAAACTGATCGTCTCTGGATCCACATTGTCAAGAACAGATTTTGCTTTCCCTCGCAGGCACGATGCCAGCATGATGCCCTTAGCTCTGTCATCCCAACCATTCGCGAGAGCAACTAATTTGAACTGATTGATGTACTCCCGTAGAGGTGTCTCTCCGTTATATTCATCTGCCTTTGGTCGAAATGATTTGTGAATTTGTGCAGTGAGTGGAATTATCTCTGAGCCCGTTTGTAATTCATTTGTGTGAGAAATGTTGGGGATCGCGTTATGTGTTATGGTGTGAGAATTGGTTGAACTCAGCTGTTGTGGTCGTTGCTCAAGAAGCTCAATCCGCTGCATGAGTAACCGTCGCTCCTCCATCCAAACCCGCTGATCTGCTTCCCATGCTCGTCGCTCAGCGATGAAATCACGATCTCGTTGGCGAAGCTCAGCAGCCATGTTGTCAATCTCGGGATCGTGCCGTATTTCACCGTTTGTCACAGCAGCGCAGGACGATCCCGCTGCGCCGACGGTTCGTTCGACGGCAGCGACTTCTGCAAAAATGCCGCCCGCAGTCGCAGTGCCTCGGTCCGCAGCGTTGTTGAGAACAGCACCACCGAAGACACCAGGGCGAGCGAAACCACCGTTGCCGATTGCTGCAGGTGTAGAGACAGCGGCGGCAGAAGGCTCCGTATCCGCAGGCATGACAGACGCAGCACCACCGGTAGGCGCAGTAGAACCAGGGTCACCCGAGATGTCAGGCTGCAAGCCATCACCGGCCGCATCACACGTGGCGTTGCCGCTGTCACCGCGGGTTGCCCTCGCGTCGATCATCTCAGCCACGGAAGGAGCCGCAGGGCGATGAGGGGGCGGGTCACGCATGACAACAGGGCCTTGGTCACTGCACTCACCTGGAAATCCACGGAAACCAGATGCAGCATCAGATGATCTTGGGCTTTGTATCGGGACATAAAACGATACTGACCCAGCGTCCGTGTGATCTCCCGGCAGCAAATACTCGTTATTCCGGGTCCTCATTTCGCTGCTTCACACTACCGTCCTTGGTTCTTGAATCCCGGCTGAGCCCCCAAATTGTTACACTCACTCGTAACACAATAAACTAGAGCCACCGAATTATCAAAATAACACGTGTCTTTATTTCTTTGACACAACAAGAGCGTCTTATCCTCGTGACAGCCACGAGCAGACCAACTTCGAAACATAACAACACAAACAAACACACACCAGCAACCGACCGATCGATAAATACCAACGGTTGCGAACGTCAAGTATTTACATATGTACAGATACAACAATATCAACAATCATCTAGGAAAAACTATGACAGCTTGAATACGCCTCGTGTCCAAAACTTGACACGTCTAAAATCAGCTTACGAAGTCTCCTGGGCAGATGGAATGACTGTTCGCTCAATCTGATTTTGGCCAGAAATTCGTCGAAGTGCTCGAGCTTTAACTAATTTCTCCGAAAAACAACTGTATTCAGGTTCAGAAAATGCAATTATCCTTGCTCTAATATTGTCATGTAATGAGCTGCAAGATGTGGATGTACAAAATACTCAAAATTGAGATACATTGAGTGTCACTTTTCCTTATTCTGATAACAAAATCAGTTTCGTAAATATTGCCAAAATCTCAGACATGCGAATCACTTTAAACTTCACATTTGTAAAATTGCGAGGAATCTTACACTAGTGAGCATACATGATTGTGGATACTAATTTGCAATTCTATGATTCAAGAATGTTTGATATAACGGTTTGTTCGCTGTTAAGCCAAAACTTGAACTTCCGTCCCTGTGTGCGTCAAGACCCACGGGTGGGTACCACCAATGTTAACTGCCATAAGAAGAGAGTCTTGAGCACAAAGAGACGAATGGGCGGGACCCACCGTGTGAGGGAGGAGGGGGGGGGGTAGATAGAAAGGAAGGACACCTGGTGTTGATTATTCGAGGTTCTATCTACTACCCAGAGTGAAGCACAGACAACAAAGAAATTGATACAAGAAATTGAAAAATATAGTTTACAAAAGAAAGAATTCCTCATATGACTGCAACAAAGGTTCATCAGCACTGTGTGCTGTCTTCAACTGAGTACTCTACAGTGGCAGTCAGCTTAATCCACCTGTTACATCCAGGCGGTCTTGTAAGTTAGGCTACAGCCGCACAGAGGCCGAGGGTTTCGCAGAGCACTCACGAACAGGCCTCTGAGTTACCTTGATCCAAGAAAATACTTACTATCGATGCTATAAAACTATCTATCTCCGGAATACTTCAATTGATATACCTCAAGTTTGACCGTAACTCAGGAAATAATGCAACAGATTTCCAGTGGTGCCGGCACCGGGGATCGAACCCGCGACCTTTCGTCATTCGATCGAAAGGTCGTGGGTTCGATTCCCGGCGCCGGCACGACTGGAAATTTTTCCAAGTGCCTTTACCGTGGTTTGGGTGGTTTAAAATCCACCTTAAACTGTAGGTCCAGTGGAGATGTAAAATTCACCCCCCGAACACTACACCTCATGAGATAAGAGGTGTCCCGGAGATGGATTTCTAGTCTCAACAATAGGCAATCCAGCCTGCGCACAGGAGCTCTACGATATACACTACCATAATATAGGCCCAGGAGTCCTATTCAAATCCACGTTCACTCACGTTGTGCGCTTACGAGCTGCCACACCGAGTCGCAAGTGGCGCGAACTTTTGATACAGTCCGCATGTTTTGACATTCCTACAGCATTTGCTCCAGTTGTCTATTTTTATACAGAAAAAAAATAGAACTAGATTGATAGAAAGTGACCTCTCAACTAGATGTGACCACCAATCCACAGTTAGCTACGGAAACCCGTAGATTATTGCAAAATTTTCCGCCAATCCAAGTAACCAAATTTCGGTAGATATTATTACAGCTGATTGCAGAGAATTTTATGGGACTTTGATTTGATTTTGATAACTATCAATGAAATTTCGTTCTCTCTCCGCTCAAAGAATTTTGGTATGAAGAACTCGATTTCAAAATCTGAATGAATGAAATTGAAGATCACTTCATTCGTTCCCCTCAAGTGTGTCATAATCACAATCAATCACTCGTGTGATGTTCGCGTCCACCAATTTGAACAATAATTGACTATAGCAAATGCCGTAGAGATGTTGGAATCAAAGGACTGTCGATACTTCGTGCAACTCGTGACGTGGTGGCAGCTCGTGGACGCTGAACGAAATGATCGTAGATTTGAATAGAGCTCCAGACGCATCGCGAACGGGCTTGTATAATGGTAGCGTATGTCGTCGAGCGTACGAAACGCGTGACACACCACTCACTAACAAGTGATTTTTAACTCACAAATCGAACCTTCCAGTCCCACGAATGCACATAGACTGACCGTGTCCACGACCCCGAGATCAAACTTTGTTGATTTCAACAATGCAAAATGTATTCTGGAAGTTATATTCCGGAGATAGAATTTCCATGAACGGTAAAAAGAGAGTCGCGCGCACCATGCGTTCGACGATACACACTACCACGGTATGAACTGGGGCACTTCTATTACGATGCGGCATGTCGACGTGCTGCTGGAGAGGCCGAAGCGGTGTGGTGGTTGTTTGCTCCTCGGCAATTGAGGTGAGCCATACTACGCTACACCTCATTATCGCACAAACTCGAACCTAACGCATATATACGAACAATACCCGCGAACAGGGGGTATGCGGAAATTCTTTGAGCCGCTGTGCGTCGCCTGCATAGTACAGGACCTACACATGCCGATGTTACTATTCAGCAAGACGCCCCTCGGTCATGATCATGTTGCTGCAAACTCACTGTAGACTAGTGCAGTTCAAAACCAGGCTGGCTCGACGAAGTCAATTATCTTGCGCGAACTCCCCCAGAGAGCAAAGGGCCGAGAGCGTTTTAGTTTGCGTATACAAAGAGACGTTTCGGAGTGCCCCGCAGTCATTATTAGCGTGCGGGAATCGGGATACCTGCACGAAACCGTCTATAATCACGTGCGACTATGCAAGGAACTACGGAGATACGCATAAGCAAATTCGCGTACGCTAATTGACGTATCGTACTTGTTCTTCTGGAATCGCGTATGACAAACACTGGATGGGTAATCACATACGCTAACCGGCCATGCAGATTTTCGTATCACACTCGTTCTCCTGGAATCGCTTATGGCATACATTGGATGGGAATTTGCGCACGCGAATGTGTATACCCTGGTTAGCGTATGTGAATGATCATCCATCACATGCAATATGCGGATATGGGGGAATCTGCGAGACTCGATTAGCGTACGCGAATGATCATCCATTGCATGCGGTACGCGAATCTAGGGGAATCTGCATGACCTGTTTATCGTCCGCGAAAAAAACATCAATCGGTTGCCGCACGCGATTTTAGAGGAACGGATGTGACACGCGAATTTGCACCCTAAAATCGGCATGATCTGGTGAGCATACGCGGATACCAATCCATTGGTTGCCATACGCGAATCTAAAAAAAGAGTGCGATAACTGGATATGCATACTGTGAGATCCGATAGTTTCTTACATAAATGTACGCAATCATAGGTAGTTTTGTGCCGGTCTTCCGATTCGCGCACGCTAATGATGACTCTAGGGCACTTCGAAACGTCTTATCCAGGAAGCGTATGGGAACGCTCTTGGCCCAAGTCTCTGGGGGAATTTGCATATGCGAATCTATCGTTCGCGTACGCGAACTCCCCGAGAGCCCGGGCCGAGAGCCAATTCGTCCGCGAATCGGAATACTGGCACAAGCCAATTTCAAAACATCCTTTCTTTACTTTTGGCTCACAAGTATGGCTCGCATATGCTTCTATCTGAATTAATGTGCACCAATCTGTGTGGGGTTACTCTCCACTGTACCCCCAAATATGTGTGAGATCTTCCGGAGGCAAGCCTCGGGCTAGATGCGAGCAGGAGGTTCTATTATACGAGTTGAAAATGAGCATCATTTCGTTTATTTGAACGCAGGCGAGTGTGAGTGGGATTTCACTCATTTCAGCTCAGAAGTGCGTTGAGCCGCTGAAAAAGGGATACAAACATGCTCTTCCGACTCAAAATGACCAGCTTAACACGTTCTCGTGGTCAATTTGGCTCTCATTCATCGTCTGAAGCCACTTCATCGAAAAACGTGCAACTACGGTGTTTCCTAGTCTGAGAGCAAGCGTCAATATATTGGAACCAAACTGGCCCCGAAATCATGTTTTGAGGATCATTTTGAGTCAGATGTTCGTATCCCTATTTCAGCCGCTTATCTTATTTGTGAGCTCGAATGAGTGAAATCCTAGTCTCACTCATCTGCGTCCAAATGGACGAAATGATGCCCATTTTCAACTCGTCAAATAAAACCTCCTGCCCACATCTAGCTCGAGGCTCCCCTTCGGAATGATCTTACACATATTTGGGGGTATATCCCACAGAGATCGGTGCACATTAGATCAGATAGGAGCATATGCGAGCCATACCTGTGAGGTCATTTTGAGCAAAAAGTCAAAGAACGGTGTTTCAAATTGGCTGAATAAAATCGAGAATTCAATATCCCACCCAGATTATTGTTTTAATTGGTAGAATTTGTATCGAAAAACATATTTGCACAGGTTTGGGACAGGCGAGGATACAGGATTCGGCTTTGGGGGGGGGGGGGGGGTGTATATACCAAGTGACAAACATAAGTTGGCGGATTTTTATTTGCTCCCGATTTTGGTTTGGGAAATGTTGGAAATCGTTCAAGATCCGTGCGGCAAGCACATTTCTAACGTGAAAATTCCTTGCAAAGCGATTGGCGTGGTCAAAATGACGATATCTCTTTTCCTATCGGAATTGTGAATGAATTTTCACAAGCATGTTTTTGCTATCTCGGCGAATATCGATCGGCGCGAAATTTCAAGCACACCATCAGAAAGATCGCGGAATTTTGAGTCCGAAATGGTTGTTTCCGACTTTGATATTTGCATTATTTCATGTAATTTGATCAACGGAAAAAATTTATGTGGGTTTTGTAACGCTTTCTGTAACGCTTGTAACGCCTGTGTTGACATTTTGTGTTTCCGCGCGTCTGCTGGTTTGCTGCTAATGTGCCACATGAGTGCAACGTGCGACTTTATTTTAAATGACCAGGAACATGAGTGGGGGCAGTGAATTCGAGTGTAGTACATAAGTAATCTCTGCCGTGCGATTCATTGTTATTAAGTGATACACAGTCATTCAAAACTATAGGTGATTAAGCCCGGAAAGGGGCTGAAGATCTTGCTCGCCCGGTCCCAATCAATTAGGATTGGGGCCTTGGTCATTTTGAGAACCAAATTTGAATGCCGTATGTGTCGAAAATTACTCGTCGCATTTACGAATTGCAATCGAGCAAAAAAGCAGCCTGAGGCGCGAGATGCGAGACGCTATGCGTACTTGATGGGGGTTATGGTTTGCGTGTATCTTCCGTTCGTGGCTGCTGAATTTTCTTATTCAATTCTAAGTCGTGGATTACGTAATCTCTTCCTCGAGGTGCATTTTCTGTTGGCAATTGACGCGCCGCTAACTATAGGGACCCTAGCTGACGCATGTCACGACATCGGACACAGCTGTTGCGGGTCTCGCGGGTCATACATGTAGCGGCACAGTGGATTACAATGCAGCATATTCAAGCATATCCAGCTCAAATTCCAGGATATCCGGATGCTGTTGGTGTATTCCCCACTGCCACCCGAGAATTGTTGAATGCGGGGTTTGGTGCGCAGAAAGAGAACAAGAGCACAAGCTCCGAGATAGTTTTTTTGTGATAAAGTGTCTTATTGAGTTCGGCATTTCAACAGTTTCAATTAATTGATCAGAAAACAGTGAACCTCAAACTTTGATCTGTGATCCAATTTGATTCTGTAGTTATGTGCATAACATTATGACATGAAAAACTGAATTCACCTCGCTCACATCTATAGCTCCTCTTAGTGTATCGAAAAAAGGTAGCCCTCAAGTGATGGTGTAATTCATCACTCCACATATAATTTAGAGAGTCCTGTAACAGTTATCGGTGATCTGGATACTCGCCGATAACTGTCACAGGACTACATCGACACTAGCCAGGGACCGATACAGGACCAGATCGATACACGCCGATGACTGTAACCGGCCCACATCGTCACTCGCCGATGACTGTTCCGGGATCACATCGACACTCGCCGAGGACCGGTAAAGGACAGATACGGGACCAGATCGACACCCGCTGGTCACCGATACGGGACCAGATCGACACTCGCCGAGGATCGATATGGGACCAGATCGACACTCGTCGATGCTCGCCGAGCACCGATGGGGGACCAAATTGACACTCGCCGATGACTGTTACAGGACCACATCGACACTCGCCGATAACTGTTACAGGAATGACCACATCGATGCTCGCCAAGGACCTTACAGGACCAAATCGGAAGTCACCGATGACTGTCACAGGACCACTTTGACACTCGCCAAGGACCGGTACAGGACCGACACCGGACCAAATGGACACTCGCCGGCAACTGTCACAGAACCACATCGACACTCACCAAGGACCGATACAGGACCAACCAGATCGACACTCGCCGATGACCGTAATGGGACCACGTCGACACTCACCGAGGATCGGTACAGGACCAATACGGGACCAGATCGACACCCGCCGGTCACCGATACGAGACCAGATTGACACTCTCCGAGGACCGATACGGGACCAGATCGACACTCGTCGATGCTCGCCGAGCACCGATACGGGACCAAATTGACACTCGCCGATGACTGCTACGGGACCACATCGACATTCACCAAAGACCGGTACACGACCGTTACGGGACCAAATGGACACTCGCTGATAACTGTTACAGGACCACATCGACACTCGCAGAAGACTGATACAGGTCCAGATCGACGACTTATCGCCGATGACCGTAACGGGACCACGTCGACACTCACCGAGGATCGGTACAGGATCGATACGGAACCAAATAGACACTCGCCGATAACTGTTACGGGACCACATTGACACTCGCCGAGAACCGGTCCAGGACCGATACGGGACCAGGTCGACACCCGCCGGTCACCGATATGGGACCAGATCGACACTCGCCGAGGACCGGTACAGGACCGATACGGAACCAAATGGACACTCGCCGATAACTGTTACAGAATCACATCGACACTAGCCAGGGACCGATACAGGACCAGATCGACACTCGCCGATGACTGATACAGGTCCAGATCGTCACTCGCCGAGGACCGGTACGGGACCAAATGAATACTCGCTTATAACTGTTACAGGACCACATCGACACTCTCCGAGGACCGATACAGGTCCGTATCGACGCCCGACCTAAAATCAATGGCTCATTTGGAATGACTCAGTGATTTGGGACATTTGAAATGACTCAATTGGGAAAGATAGCATTGAATCAATAGAAATGACTAGTTAGAAATGACTCATTTGGGAAACTTGAAGAAAGTCCCAACAGTGAATGTTTAATTCAATATTCCTTTCTACATTTCAGGCGTAGAATACTCAGTTTCAAACAGACCTTTTAAATGACTCATTTCAAATAAGTCATCCAAAATATCCCAAATCCCTGAGTCATTTCGAATAAGTTATCTATTTTAGGCAGGGCGACAGTCACCGATGACACACGCATCAAACTCTCCCTCTTGGCCGGTAACTATTTGCTCCACCGGTGCATCGTCTCAGAGTTATGTCTTGAGTAGCCGCGCCTTGCATGGTCTACCGCAAGTGTCTCAGAAACGGCGAACTTGTGAGAAAATTTGAGGATACAAACATGAGAGATTTTTGAAAGACAAACGAGAAAGTATTCTTGTGGAATTTATTGATGTTTTCTTGATTCGATCTAGGGGGACTAGGAATCGTGTTGATGAAATTACACGATTTTCTTCCGCAAAAAAGTATATTCCGTGACGTTTCGTCAGTGCTGTCCACTGACCTCATCAGGCCGTAAATGAGGATCACAACGTAACATAGCACAATTTTTCAACAACAAGATCACAAATTCAGTTCCACGAAAGACAGATTTACATACCATATATTTGTAGATATTACTTTAAACACATCATATTTAAATTCGAAAAACAGACATGAAGAGTCTGTAATCCCGTCAAGTGTTTACATTGTGAGTGTCGCTCTGAATATTCATATGTGTACAGTACAGAGGAATAAAATCAGGTGGAAAGTATTATACATAGTGGGAGAAATAGAGTGATTACACATTACAGGAATCGTATAATTTCATCAACACGATTCCTAGTCTTCCTAGATCAAATCAAGAAAACATCAATAAATGTCATAGCGAGAGGACGATCGATGATTCCTATATAATATATGAAATTTTGATGAAAACCGTCGATTTCGAGTTAAACGTCAAGAATTGCATATTTGACCACTTTCTGTTAATTTTAGACCTTTGACCCGTTCATTACTCGATACCGACAACTACGTTGTCGAATTAATTTTCAGTAATAGAGTGGGTGGTGCTGTGTCACGTGCCCTCAATAAGCCCATACATAGGTTTATATGATAATTAAACAACGAATTTCTTTCGAATCTCGTTAATTTTCTCAGATACTCCTAGTAATGAGGGATAAAATTCTCTCTCAGCAGCTTCGAATCAATTGATCGTTGAGATTCGAGACAAATCCGTTGATTCAATAATTATCATATCAAGGTATGTATAGGCTTATTTAGGGCACGTGACACAGTACCACTCACTCTATTACTAAAAATTGAGCTGACAACATAGTTAACTTCCTTTTTCTGTCCGCATTAAGTACTTGAGCAATAAAATATTTGAATAGCAATCACTTTGTTACTGGTCAAAATTGCTAGTATGATATACCCCACAGTCTTGGAGCTCAAAACTTTTTTTTCGCTTACTATATGGACGGCTCCCGACCGGAACGGTATAATTCCATTTTTGTGAAAATTGAGTTTTCGATGGGAAATAGTAGAGAATACATGTGAAAATATGTACGCTCAATCCCGGAAGTGAAAATTCATTCTGAGGTGTCACTAGCACCATGACAATTTTTTGTGGAAAAAAAGTTTCGACTTATTTTGGGGACCAGAACGGTATAAGTCTATGCTCGAGCATTGAAACATGGCTCTCATGACTTCTAACCTCATTTATCGCACTTATCTAGGACTTGTAAAGTGATAGCTGACCCCAAAAACTAGGATATTGATGCCCTATGTTGTCGAGGTGACTGCGTCGAATCGACATCGAAGTTCATTGCTGCGTTTTTCATGCTCTAACATTATGAACAAGGCTCATCTACATGAAAAATCGCGGAATAGCATTCTGTGGGAGTTTGTTTTAACATTGTGACTTTGCAATGGGCTTTAAACTGGACTCCTGCTCTTAAATCATCTTACATCATCAGTATAATGAGACAGGATTTACAGGATAAATCGAAGGATTTCAGTAGATAGAGCGATCGATGTTGAACTTGCTTAGGTTTTAGTTTATCATCATTCCTGCAGGAATGATATCGTCTCAAAGGATTAAATAACTGCATCTGAGATACAGACAACTTCGATAATCTATATGCAATGTTACTTGTGATATGAGCAATGTGAATGACAAACCATACCTAGCCTCATCATGTAATATACATATTTCATTTACAATTATTCCTAGAAATCATTTTGAATATCATCAACTCGCATTCTCGTTATTAGTAATCGCCCAGCTATCCAAATTCGATTATCTGCCAGTTACAAATGAATCTCATTACGGTCGATATTGTTGTGGAAATATCATACTCCTCGAAATGAGCAACCTGCATTTAATTTGAATCGCATTATACTGTTTATCAGTATTAGTTGTTTCAGACTGCTATGTCGAATAGGGTTCGATTACTCGTTTAAACTCCATGTTTTGGAATAGAAGAATTTTGATTCTGAGCTTTTCAATATGAACTCCGTCTATGTGATTCTTCAAGTAGAAATTCCGTACTTTGCCACTTCCCAAATACTATAGAGTGTGACCCAGGCTGATTGAATGGATACTTCTCGACTGAAACCCTCCAATACGCACCCGTGAACTGCAATCTCAAAAATATAATCGATTACGGTCGTATTACTCCAAATGTAACATATTTGGTGAGATCTGTCGATGTAAACCGATTATGATTCAGAAACACTGGTAAATATCTTCACCAACACCGAGAAATAAAAGCTCCCGGTCGATATTTTCAGAAAAAATCATGGACTTTTACCGTTCTTGCCCCCAGAATTTTTCAACTTTTCTACGCGAAAAATGGTTTAAGTCCACAGTATTCCGACGTTTTTTAATGCAAAAAGGTTCAAATCGACAATTTTCTAATATTTCACGATCTGAGAGTCGACTAGTTTTTTTACTTTTCCCGGTCCAGAACGGTATAATTCCACTTCAAAAAAATGATGGACTCATACCGTTCCGGTCCGAGAAGAAAATCGAGTCGAAAAGGACCCCGCTCCGAGAGATAGGATTTTGGCTTTCGGTTAATTTTGTCGGGGAAGAGATATGTTGTCAAGCACAAAATTCTGAACAAAAAGTTCAATGGGCTCGAAGACGGAAAATGGCTAGTTTTTTCAGTATAAATCAAATAAATACCAATAAATGGGGGGTTATGAAGTTATCTAGAACAATAACAAAGGCTTGTCTGCAGCGTTCGAATTTGAATTGAAAATGTACAATTTTAGAGTGATGTAGCTGAAAGGTCATCACTTTGGTAATTGAAACATTTTATCTGAAACCTTCGATACAAGAAGCAAATAAATGCATGCAAAAAAGTGATAATGCGCGATTGACAGAGGAATCATGACGGCTTGTATTCTCAACAATTACATTTCATTTCAATCAATGTAGCAGCTAACGCTGGAGCTGGATCATAAGGCTGTGCTAACTCGATGCAACGAGTACATGATCTTGAGAGCCCAGATATGGGGCGGGAGCGGCTTTTTGACATCAACATCATCGCATACAGCATGAGGCTCGCGCTTTGAATAGTTGATAAAAGGTGTCCGATAGTGCATGGCTGCAATCAAATTACATGGGATGAATCAAAATTAATCTTGGATCGCGTGAGACTAGTGTCTGCCAAATATTTCGAGGATATGGAGATCGAATCTCATATTGCCGTATCTCGAGATCATACGCGTAAGAGGCTGCGGGGTCGAGAGCAAGCGACTATCAAAATCGAGCTCGGAAAGTCGAGTGGAGGCTGTTTTTGAGGTATTTCAAGGTCGCTGAACACGAATATGACATTGCCTTGCCTCCTAATCGTGTTGCGTGGGGGCGGCTGCGGGGGCGGAGGCGCGACTTGACCGAGATCGAAGCTCGAGACTTGAGTGAGGGTGTTTTTGGGGTATTTTGAGGTCGCTAAGCACGAATTTGAGATCGTCCAGCCTCCAAGTCATGTTGCGTGGGCGGTTGGGGGGGGGGGGTCGAGTAGAGGCACAAATTGACCAAGATTGGAGTTTGAGAGTTGAGTAGGGGTTATTTTTGGAGTATTTTGGCATCGCTAAGCACGTATTTGAGATTACACAGTTCCCAAATCGTGTTGAATGGGTGGCTGCAAGAGCCGGCGGGGGGGGGGGTCCTTGATATCTCGACATCACTGGACACAAATCTCAGATCACCCAGCCTCAGAACCGTATTGCGTGGGTGGCTGTGATGGTGAATTCGATGTAGTTTCCTGACAATGATCATTTCCTGAGATAGAATCTGACCAGGATTGTAAGCCGAATTAAGGCATCGGGACCAGACCACGGGCATACGCCAAGTATCTCTTTTAACCGAGGGAACGAGCGATATCTTGTTGATCGGAATTCCGATTCGCTAGAAATGTAATCACAATTTTCGATCACGGAATAGGCCACAAATAGTTTCAGGCGTGAATCTGCGAGAGAGTGGTGACTGTAAGGAGATTCGAGAGCTGATTCTCTATTCTGGCCAATTTTCCAGGCGGAGTCTCATCTCATCATGCGCGAAGCATGACCACTTCACAACGACCATGACCAGAGCGTGATGTGATAGCAGCGGGATTGGGTAATGACTTAGGGAGTGTGATATTGAAATCTCAGCTCTGTAACCGGAAATCTTAAAAAGCAGTCGATTCTCATATATTGACGGGCGAAAATCACGCATACCACGAGCCTAAGCCAACTGTGTTTGTGGGATGGAGCACCGGGCAATATCCTAGGGATTCGAACTCTGATCCTCTAGCTATGTGATCATAATCCTCAATGACGGAATGGACTACAAATCGTTGCGGGCGAGAATCTACGAGAGGGTGATGACTGCAAGAAGATTCAAGCGTTAAATCTCTATTTTGACTGTTTTCACAAGCGAAATCTGATCTCATGTACCGAAAAGCATGGTGACCATACAATCACCCAGAACCATTACATGATCCAATAGCCTAGGGATCAGGAGATATCCCAGGACGTGCGATTATGAAATCTTAAATCTGTGATCATAAATCTCGAGGAGGAGCCTATTCTCATAGATTTACGGGCGTGAATCTACTTCTCGATAGTAACGGTTAGGAGATTTGAGTTTTCCCTTGCTGAATCTGGACATCCCCACGGGTCAAATCTGATCCCAAGTAGTGGGATGACTTTCGTTATTCGGTCACCTTACCACGAACCTAAGCATAGTGTGTTCAGTGGCCGAAAATTCGAGCAATATTCTGGGCACGGGAACTACGATCCTCTAGCTATGTGATCACAATTATTGATAACGGAATGGACTACAAATCTTTTCGGGCGTGAATCTAGGAAAAGGTGTTGACTGCAAGACGATTCAAGCGTTAGATCTCTATTTCGACTGTTTTTACAAGCGAAATCTGATCTCATGTACCGAGAAGCATGGTGACCATACAACGGCCCAGAACCAACACATGACCCAATAGCCTAGGGATCGGGAGATAACCTCGGACGTCCGATTCTGAAATCTTAGCTATGTGGTCAAAAATCTCGAGAAGGATTCGATTCGAATACATTGGCGGACGTGAATCTACTACTCGATACTGACGGGTAGAAGATTCGAGTGTTCCTTTGCTGAATCTGGACATCCCCACGGATGAAATCTGATCCCAAGTCGTGGGAAGACTCACATTAAAATCACCTGATTATGCTAATTCTCTCTTTTCAAACGCAATGAGTGAGAGAGAGAGAGAGAGAGAGAGAGATCCCAGAGTTCGGAGCACTCCGACCAGCATATTCGAATAAACCTGTTATCTGTCACCATACCTCGAGACTAAGCCGAGTGTGTTTGGTGGTCCAAAGATCGAGCAATTTTCTAGGGATTGAAACTACGATCCTCTAGCTATGAGATCACAATTCTTGATATTGGTATGGACTACGAATCTAAACGGGCGTGAATCTATGGGAGGGCGGTGACTGCAAGGAGATTTGAGAGCTGATTCACTATTCTGGCCGATTTCACAGGGAGTATCATCTGATCCTGCGAGGAGCATGACCACAATACAACGACCGTGGCCAGAGCACGATTTCAAAGCAGCTTGATCGTGTGGTGTTTTAGGGAGTGTGATCCTGAAATCTCAGCGTAAGATCAAAAATCTTGAGAAAGAGTCGGGTAGATTCTCGAGTTTTTTGCCACAGAGCTAAGATTTCAGAATCGCACGTCCTGGGATCTCTTCCGATCCTTAGGATATTGGATCACGTGGTGATTCTGGGCGTTGTTTGGTCATCGTGCCTCTCGGTACATCCAATCAGATCCTGCTTGTGAAGATGGGCAGAATAGAGATTTAACGGTCAAATCTCCTGGCAGTCACCACTTTCTCGCAGATTCACGCCTGAAACTATTTGTGGCCTTATTCCGTGATCGAGAATTATGATTACATACCTAGCGATTCGGAATTTCGATAAACAGGATATCGCTCGATCCCTCGGTTAAAGGAGATATTCGGCGTATGCTCGTGGTCTGGTCCCGATGCCTTAATTCGGCTCACAATCCTGGTCAGATTCTATCTCAGGAAATGATCATTGTCAGGAAACTACATCGAATTCGCCATCACAGCCGCCCACCCAATACGCTTCTGAGGCTGAGTGATCTGAGATTTGTGTCCAGTGATCTCGAGATATCAAGGACCCCCCCCCCCCGCCGGCTCTTGCAGCCACCCATTCAACACGATTTGGGAGCTGTGTAATCTCAAATACGTGCTTAGCGATGCCAAAATACTCCGAAAATAACCCCTACTCAACTCTGAAACTCCAATCTTGGTCAATTTATGCCTCTACTCGACCCCTCCTCCCCCAACCGCCCACGCAACATGACTTGGAGGCTGTACGATCTCAAATTCGTGCTTAGCGACCTCAAAATACCCCAAAAACACCCTCACTCAAGTCTCGAGCTTCGATCTCGGTCAAGTCGCGCCTCCGCCCCCGCAGCCGCCCACGCAACACGATTAGGAGGCAAGGCAATGTCATATTCGTGTTCAGCGACCTTGAAATACCTCAAAAACAGCCTCCACTCGACTTTTCGAGCTCGATTTTGATAGTCGCTTGCTCTCGACCCCGCAGCCTCTTACGCGATATGATCTCGAGATACGGCAATATGAGATTCGATCTCCATATCCTCGAAATATTTGGCAGACACTAGTCTCACGCGATCCAAGATTAATTTTGATTCGTCCCATATAATTTGATTGCAGCCATGCACTATCGGACACCTTTTATGAACTATTCAAAGCGCGAGCCTCATGCTATATGCGATGATGTTGATGTCAAAAAGCCGCTCCCGCCCCATATCTGGGCTCTCAAAATCATGTACTCGTTGCATCGAGTCAGCACAGCCTTATGATCCAGCTCCAGCGTTAGCTGCTACATTGATTGAAATGGAATGTAATTGTTGAGAATACAAGCCGTTATGATTTCTTTGTCAATCGCGCATTATCACTTTTTCGCATGCATTTATTTGCTTCTTGTATCGAAGGTTTCAGATGAAATGTTTCAATTACCAAAGTGATGACCTTTTAGCTACATCACACTCAAATTGTACATTTTCAATTCAAATTCGAACGCCGCAGACAAGCCTTTGTTGTTGTTCTAGATAACCTCATAACCTCCCATTTATTGGTATTTATTTGATTTATACTGAAAAAACTAGCCATTTTCCGTCTTCGAGCCCATTGAACTTTTTGTTCAGAATTTTGTGCTTGACAACATATCTCTTCCCCGACAAAATTAACCGAAAGCCAAAATCCTATCTCTCGGAGCGGGGTCCTTTGGGGACCAGAACGGTATAAGTCCATCTCTTATTGCAAAACACCTGATATAAAATATAAATGGCCCGCGAGACCCGCAACAGCTGTGTCCAATGTCGTGACATGTGTCAGCTAGGGTCCCTATAGTTAGCGACGCGTCAATTGCCAACAGAAAATGCACCTCGAGGAAGAGATTACGTTATCCACGATTTAGAATTAAATAAGAAAATTCAGCAGCCACGAACGGAAGATACACGCAAACCATAACCCCCATCAAGTACGCATAGCGTCTCGCATCTCGCGCCTCAGGCTGCTTTTTTGCTCGATTGCAATTCGTAAATGCGACGAGCAATCTTCGACACATACGGCTTTCAAATTTGGTTCTCAAAATGACCAAGGCCCCAATCCTAATTGATTGGGACCGGGCGAGCAAGATCTCCAGCCCCTTTCCGGGATTAATTACCTATAGTTTTGAATGACTGTGTATCACTTAATAACAATAAATCGCACGGCAGAGATTACTTATCGTCGCCCCCGACGAAGAAAAACACGTCCCCATTTAAGAATGCATTAGGAGAACAATGGGAGGTGTTTTTCTTCTTCGGGGGCGACGTTATGTACTACACTCGAAATCACTGCCCCTATTCATGTTCCTGGTCATTTAAAATAAAGTCGCACGTTGCACTCATGTGGCACATTAGCAACAAACCAGCAGACGCGCGGAAACACGAAATGTCAACACTGGCGTTACAAGCGTTACAGAAAGCGTTACAAAACCCACATAAATTTTTTCCGTTGATCAAATTACATGAAATAATGCAAATATTAAAGTCGGAAACAACCATTTCGGACTCAAAATTTCGCGATCTTTCTGATGGTGTGCTTGAAATTTCGCGACGGAGGATATTCGCCGAGATAGCAAAAACATGCTTGTGAAAATTTATTCACAATTCCGATAGGAAAAGAGATATCGTAATTTTGACCACGCCAATCGCTTCGCAAGGAATTTTCACGTTAGAAACGTGCTCCCCGCACGGATCTTGAACGATTTCCAACATTTCCCAAACCAAAATCGGAAGCAAATAAAAATCCGCCAACTTATGTTTGTCACTTGGTATATATATATATTGCTGCGCGTACATGTGCTAGTGTTCTTTGCGCGTCAGCCGGGATGCAATGGATTACCTATATTACCGGCTCGTGAACGCGTCATAATTTAAATCCCTAAGAAACACTACGTCTATATGATTTCTGGGATTTCCGGAATGAAAGTCAGAATTCTGGGACTCCGGCTTCCACAGACTCTTGTCTTAGAAGTACTAGTTTCTACGAAGATGCGCCGAAGTACGTCCAAAAAAGTTAATTCCAGTCGGAGACACGATTTTTCGAAGATAGGCTTGGAAAGTGACATAAATTGGCCTGTACTGGGCCCTCGAGCGTACCAGAAGCTCCGGAAAATCCAAACATAGAACTAACAGGAAACAATTTTCTGGGATTTTTTCTCAGACTCCCCTCGTAACGACATCTGTCAAAATACTCCGAAATGACTCATATATAGTCCAACCTCAAAGGGTTCCAACTTTCGAGACGGTGTTTGACTCCTAGAGGTCTGTGCCAAGCCAACTACTGACTTCCTACAGTTGACCACGCTCAACAGAATCATGGATAATAGAATCATACGCTCAAAATGATCACTATTGCTGGGCCGGTCTAACCCTGACCAAATGAATTATAATCGATTATTAGATTCTTTGTTTATTGTGATCGAATTCCCTGGTTCTGATATGATCTTACCAAGCGTGGTCGACTGTACTAATACGACAAGGGCTTCCCATCTCCAGTAAGAATTACGGCTGAATTGTGTGAATTTTAGGAGCGCGATGCTGGGATTACGACTTCCGAGCAGAACAACGGACGTCATCTGGCCGTTATACGCCATTCTCTCGATAATAATGCAATGCATCTGAAGGAAGTGATGAATCTGATTATCATTGATCAAGCGCTGATTATCATTGATCAAGCGTCACCGTAGTGAAGTTCAATACCTTGATGATCAATAGATCACAAGAATATTGATCCGTCAGTTACAAAATTATTGATATCACGAATGGACTCCGATTACCCATCAATTAATATAGTGTATCTAACTGGGGTGTACTTGATTCATTACGAATATTATCCCGTGAGGACGGACGTTTACACCTTTGGTAATGATGACAACCAAGTGATTCCGAGCTCATCCTCTCTTCCTCCTTCGAGTGGTTGTTCCCAGATTCATTCGAGGTTCAGCTACCAGATATCCGTTGAATTTGAGAATGGTTAATCTGGTTTCCATCGTGGTCATTGGAAATTATCTCCATATTTTCACCGGTAATACTCCTGTCCTGATACCTTCGCTGTTCGGCGCAATAGTCACTGGCTCCTGGCCCAGAACCATCAAATAGTATCCAGAAGATAATACCCCAGCATATGTGAAACGATGACGCGAATCTCCCACCCTCTACGATTAAAATTCGGGAATCATGAACGATGTATTCCACGTGCGATAACTAATCCTTGAATCATCGATTTTCTTGGTACAATAGAAGTCAAAGAACTGCAAAATGAGTACGATGCCATACAGTTAGAGGAATACGATATCATATCCTCATACCACGGTCTGAGAGAGCAGCTGGATCGGCTGAGTGACGAGTTCCGATCACATATTACAAAACCAGAATACCTTGTACCGTTCTTACAACCTGGTAGGATGGTGAAGGTGAGTCAATTGAATCATAACTATTAGGATAATGCTTGAAGCAATATCCAATGTACCGATGAATGGATATGAAGTGTACAAGATATGGCTATCTCCCGACCACGCTAAGATACTTGAATCCGAGAATTAGATGTATCTGTCACGTAGCATGTCCATATTGTGCTATGTTGCACCGTGAACTTATCTTGAAGCTGGAGATATCAAGAGAGATTTCCAGGAATTCCTATCCCAATTTGTGAGTCTCGCGAGCTGAACCGGAAAATTACTATCGCGGAGCACAGTAACGTTCGACGTGCCATTCATGATTCCACATTTTGGAATTCCATATTTCAATTAAACATTAGAATATTTCCTTAATGCCTTGAGCTCCTTTAAGAGCTCGTCCTGCGAACATCAGGTTGTCTTGATTGATCTCTTGCCACCGTGCTGCATGAGACTGATTTTACGTGAGATCAGGTGACGAAAATACTCCTTGACGGAGTATATCGGAAATCCCAGAAACATCCAACTTTTGGATCTCCCAACTTCTGGCAGCATGTTTCGGGACCTTTTGGAGATAAAAGGATATGCGCATGTTCCATCTTCATGACACGCTGATCAGATGAGAGACCAGGAAAGAATCGGAGCTGAAGTAATACATTCCGAAGTATCAGACAGCAGTTCAACTTGATGATGACCTTCCGGTATTCTTATATCAATCAAGATATTCGTGTTGTTCGGAAGCTAAGGTGCTTCCCTTGAGTTTGGGAAACGGGGATGAGGAGATGAGGAGTCCAGAGCGGGGTTGGTGATCCAAGCCAGTGATTTGGAGATTCCGTGTAAATTCACAAGAATTTACATCCATTTACTAAAGCTCACAACCTAAATACATAAGTTGTCACTCGCGTTCAGTGCGCTAAATCAGACGTGCAAGAATACACCTCCCTCACAATCCGCGTGCACACTCGAAAAGTACTTGATTGGTATGATCGGCCGATAGCCGATATATGGGTAAATTCCAGGAACGTTCAACTTTTGCTGTCACTCCTCGACCATTTGGGCTTTATGACCTTTGACAAGGCTTAACCATTCAAGTTTTACTCCTTCGGATGTCCTGAAAGTGGGCACCAAAATTGGAATCGTTCGGCGGATGTGGGTGGATACTAGAGAAGATCATGTGCGGAAAAACATCCCTAAATCGAAGAGTCGACGTGTCATTCGGACCAACTCCCAAAATTCGTCAAGCTCTCACGGCTCTAGCGTACCACAGCGGGTTCTGTAACTCTGCATGATCCAAAGTTAGAATTCTCCTTTTAGCGGGAGATGTACATCGATGTACTCAGCCGTGACAGGCATCGAACGGTCTGCACACTGTTTCGAGAAGGAACCATTATTCCTGTTTTTAAGCTCATACACTCCTTAGCGCATTCTAGAGGGACTCAGCCATGAATAGATTGTGCTACCCGCGCAGAAACGAAGGAATTGAACTATTGCAGATCTATGTGCATCAACGGGAAAATCGGGGAACCGCATTCAATAGGAATGAAATTAGTGTTACTCATGGAATATTCATGCAGTCCTCAGCTGTGTGCACTCGCCGTAACCAACGGATGGACTTCAGAATACCGTACAATCCCAGATAGTTTCAAGATACCAGATCTACCTCGCTACGATCGGACTCTCGCTTGTTTTAGAGTACCATCTGTTCGAAAGAGGGCTATTTTTCATATTAAAAAATCGTCACGAAACATTCTATACAATTTCCCAAGAAGTCCTACAACTTTCAGAAGTATACCTTCAGAAATCATAGTTTTCTAGTCTAAGAATTGAGGAACTCGAAAAATTCATCCCATTCTGTCAGTCTCCATGGAAATAATGCTTTGAGACACTTCAATATTTGATGTTTGTGATACTTTGCGATGGATCACATGGCTCCATCATCGCTATTGTGCGAGTCTGGTCATCAACTCTGAAACTTGAGACTCTCTTACGTCCATTCAAGTATTCTAAGAAGCCCCCGAACGCTCACCCAATCAATGTAAACTTAGCAACGAAATTTTCAAAAATTTTCAAAACGTGGAGCGAGACTTTGTTCTGTGAGCCGTTGAGCGATTTTTTTTGATGATCCACATGGATGATTATATTTTTTGTTACCTTAAAGGAGTTGTACACGAAATTTCAGAATTTGTGCACAGTGGTTTTCTATACTTCCACTTTTAGAGGCCTAAAGTCAAAAGTTGCAGAAATTCCCCCATATAAGTATCAGGGTGTCCCTTATTTCTCAAACTCCACTCTGGATGTCTTCATATGATGAAAAACCACAGGAGAAAATTTTTCAGCCCCCTAGAAAGCGATCGAATAGTGCCGCACAGATCATGAAAATCCGAATTTTGACTCAGAGATTACACCTTTCACGACTCTCTCGTCCTGATGTTCGAGCTCTAACAAGATTGATCCTTACTTTCGAAGTAGAGAGACACCCAGTCTGTAATAGCTCATTTTCCTCACAAGAAACGAATTTGAGCATGTTATTCTCGCCTATTTCGGGTACATCGGTCGCTGTGTACTCCATCGGTAATATTCAAAAACATCTACTTTTATGTAAAATTTCACGCCGAAGCCAAATCCGTCGTTGTTTTGAGGTAGAGAGACACCCGATATGTTGAAACTAATTTTTTCGCTTAGAAACGAACCATAGCATATTTCCCTCGTCTCATCTCGCCCAGAGAGGACAGTTCCACTCATCATGAATTTTCAAATTCCTATGAAGCTCCAATCTAAAGATGCAAGCCCACGCGGAGTCCGCGGTTATAATCGCATTAGGAAACCGTCTGAAATTATAATTCATCAACTCATCCCGACGTTACTCCTGCAAAATACCTATCCGTAGTAAAGTGCAAATCGTCATTCCACTCCTGTTGGATAAATCTACATAGGGATGCTCTCATTTGAACACAAGATTCTTGAGGTGTTTCCCGTGCTTCGATATCAATTTCATGAACCACACAGGCCAAACTGAAGCGATCGAATATTTATCTGATATCATAGGATTTTGTGAAGATAGTGTTTGAATAAATATTTAAGTGCTGATTTCGGGGATCAATAGAAGTGATATGGCAAATCTATTATTGTCGAGTACATAAAATTTGTGTCACACTGATCGCAATTTCGAGTCATTATTTGTAAACGCAGCTATTCCATGGCTGAATGAATGATAGCAACGAAGATTCGGATGAAATATTGATTCACGCACCGGTATGTTGATAAGAGGAACATAATCCATGGATTTGCGGGTTTTCCTTGGCGTAGGAGTTGAATCATCCTCATAGTTACAGTTCATGAAACACTGACACCCTAACTCGGAAATTCCTTGGAAAATCTGACTGTCTCAAAGATCATGTGGCGCCACTTTGTGGTGAAATCGGGTCGCCATTCTGTTCCAATCGAGGAGACAGTGATATTGGCTCGCGGGAGCAGTTTTAACTTTGAGGTAGAGAGATTTCGAGTTCTGGCAGGACATGCGCGATCAATGGGCTGGTGAAATCACATGAAGTATGATTGTGGAAATCCAACCTATGTTGAACAGTTATTTTCGTTGTACTCGGATCAATCGTATCGGAAATATCATGATGGATTTTGTTTCAACGTGAAATCTGACGCGGATACAAATGGCCTTGAACATTGTTGATGGAGTACAAAGCGACCCACATACCCGGAACAGGCGAGAGAAACGCGCTAACATTCGTTTCTTAGCAACAAAATGAGATTTGTTACTAGGTGTCTCTCTAATTCAAAAGTAACGATTAATTCGGATTCGGCGTGAAATTGAACATGAATCGAGATGGTTCCATCATTATTAATGGAGTACACAGCGACCGATATACCGGGAAAAGGTGAGAGAAACGTGCTCAAATCCATTCCTTGTCACGGAAAAAAACTTTCTATATACTGGGTGTCTCTCTACCTCGGAAGTAACGATGAATTTGGATTCGACGTGGAATTTGACGTGAATCAAGATGGTTCCATCATCATTGATGGAGAACACAGCGACCGATATACCGGAGACAGGCGAAGAAAACGTGCTCAAATTCATTCCTTATCACGGAGAAAGAGTTTTTTTTATACTAGTGGGTGTCTCTCTACCTCGAAAGTAACGATGAATTCAGATTCGTCATGAATCTCGATGTGAATCGAGATGGTGTCATCATTATTGATGGAGTACACAGCGACCGATATACCGGAAACAGGCGGGAAAAACGTTCTTGAATCCATTCGTTGTCACGAAAGAAGAGTTTTTATATATTGCATGTCTCTCTACTCCAAGAGTAACGATGAATTTGAATGCGGCGTGGAATTTTACGTTGAGTTACATATCTTCGAGCGTTGGTTAGATCCAAAACACTACCTTGTACGAGCTCGATTATCAGGACAAGAAAATTGTGAAAGACGTAATTTTCGAGTCAAAATTCGAAACTTGATGCTCTGTGCGGCACTATTTGATCACTCCCTGGGGGTCTGACAATTTTTCTCTCATGGTTTTCATGATATAGAGGACATCCGCAGAGGAGGAGACGGTATCGGTCGAGTTTGGGGAATAAGGAACATCCAAATAGGTATCGTTAATGAGCAATCGTCACGTGCACGGTGTGAACAAAAGATCTGCGAGCTCTGCATAGAATAGGTGAGGCACGCGCACGGCTATTGATGTATTGGTCAGTTCGAGCTCAATATAATACAAGAATCTTGAGGGAACACGAGCGAGTACACCTCGCTGTACAAATATCCGAAACCTGGTTATACACCTGGGTGCGAGAGTGAAGATCTCGGCAATGAATGCTTTGCACAATTGAGTATCACTCTCAGAAGGGAGAGACAAATCCCTGTATCAAAAATAAATATAAAATCAAAATATTGGGGAACGATGAAGAAACAATCACTCTTGTCAAATTCAGCTCGAACATTATCCCTGATGGGTAACTCACGTGATTTTGCCATTGGTCGATCGTACTGAGACGTTGCTATTGTAACTCGCATGAGTCTCATACGTCCATCTGCATTTGGATATCGCTCAATGATGACTTAACAAACATTGAGTCGGAGGAAATCGCTGATGGGAATTTAGCGCATGGAGTGATCCATTTATTACGTTTCTGGAGTGAGTGTAGATATTCGCTCGACCAAATTTTCCAGAACTGTTGGGCTGAATCACGCATCAACTGCCATTGAGAAAGTCTCGATTTTGAAGCTTCCCAGGAGGGATGGAGTGAGCACATTTTTCAGTGGCTTGCCAGTCAAGGAATGTCCGGATATTTTGGCTGAGAAATTCCCAGGATCATCATCCAGAGGTGCCATCGAACGCGAGTGCGAACAACATTATACCTTACACAAAGTGAAGTGATGAATCTCGGATAATTTCCTTGTAACCGAGACTTGGGTAGATTAACCATCATCTGGGTCATGGAATTTCCACGATATCGGACGCAGATGACGCACTCGTGAGAATAGGGTCGGACGAGGTTTCGTGCACCGAAAATCCAATATTGTTAGCGTAAGATAGTGAGTGCCGGATTTGTGCTCGGGTGCAACCAATTCAGGTGCGATTGAATAATAACCAGCTCGGTGAGACGATGAGGGGGAAGGATCGCAGGACATCCTCTACAATTTGAACCTAGAGTGCTTTAATTGGCCTCCAACTCAGAGAATGCCATCTTGATAGATGGGAGGGGCGAGCTTAAGGGGAGCTGGATCCCTGTTTTTCAAGTCTGGCCTAAAAAATCATGGGGGGCTGAAGATCTGGATTGATATGTATTCCTTCGATCTCAAAACGATGGCGCAGTCGGTTTTTCGAGAAAAAAATTTTTCGACCACTTTTATTTCCTGGTTTGCGTCCCCTCCGTCGAATCGCCAAATCCATACGACATTTCGTTCAAAATCATGAAAAATACCCCAAAAAAATTCTCAGGCCATTTCGTTGATTCCCGTTGGACTGGATACACTTTTTCGGGTCAAAAATCTTAATTTTCTTGTTAAAATACCTCAGAACTCGAAAAATGACAAGACTACTTCCTTGTTCAGATTGGAAAATTACATCGAATTAGTCAACAAGAACAATCAGAAGCCGAAAATTTTCATTTAAAAAATTAGACATATATATATAATTATATAAATTCCCCGTGAAATTTTTTCTTGATTCTTGGAATACTTCGTTCTAAAAACCGACGTAATTTTTCAATCTGAACAAGAAAGTGTTCTTGTCATTTTTCGAAATTATCGATATTTTTCGAGTTCTGAGGCATTCTAGCAAGAAAATCCAGATTTTTGACCCGAGAAAAGGTATCTAGTCGTACAGAATTTGATGGATCGGTCTATAAATTCCTGTGGGTGTATTTTTTGTGATTTTGAACAAAATTTCGTATGAGTTTGGTGATCCGACAAAGGGGGTGCGAACCAGAAAATAAATATGGTAGTTTTTTTTCAAAAAACCGACTACGCCATCGTTTTTAGATCGAGAAAAATACGTATAAATATGATTATTCAGGCCCCCATGATTCCTTAGACCAGACTTCAAAATCAGGGGTGCACCTCCCCTCAACGAGATTTGATGACCTTGGGAATTCTGACTCAAAGTCCCGATTCCTGAGCAAAACGTCCGAATTTGTACATACTCGATCCAAAAGTCGCTGGCTTATCGAATTCCGTCAGCAGTGAGGAGAGAGTATCTATGAGGTCGACTCTTTCGCGGTCTTTGGTTCCCTAATCTTCAATCCTTGGACGAATTCCATCACAAGCTAGGTTATGCAAAGTGGACGAGCCCTAAAATTTGTTCACTTGAGTAACCCCCATTCCTGCAAAGGCTGTGGATGATGCACACGACTCACTCTTCGTCTCTCTTCCTCGACTTCGGATATGGGGCTATCACAAATCCAGTTTTCTTCTGGCGCATAAAGCCATTGAGCGCCATTTCACCATGGTTGAGTGTTGACCACGTTGGTCGCAGAAAGACCAGAGGCCGCGTGATGAGCGGGGTTCATCCCAGGAGGAAGTACCCCCTGGGAGCTTTGTGTAGCAAGGTATTAATTTTTGACACATGATTTGATATAAATTGTTGTCATACAGAGGGGTCGTATTTGAACTGTTTGACTGGTCCTACAGTTGACGATTGAATATATTCTCCATATTTCCATCCTGATGGAGGTCCCGGAAATTCTAAGAAATGTGGTAAATCTATTTCTTATATTTTTATCTCGCCGAAGTGCCGGAAAATCCTCGAATTCTTGAGAAAATTCAGAAGCCGTTTTTTCCATATTCCCACTGTCGCGAAACACAACAAATTTTGAGATTCCTGCTGGATCGTGAGCCGCTATATATCATCCTTAATCGAGATTCATTCACCCCAACCGCAGTAGGGGCCTTACGTAGGATCGGTGATCAACTATACTCGTACTCACCACATTCGCCTTCCCTCGTGCCTGCTGCTCGACCTAAGTGTCGTAGTCCTGGTGTAAGCGTTCCTACTATGGCGCTATTCTGTATCTTCTCCATCTTCTGGAAATATTTTGGTGCGCATGTGCACTACGAAATCGCGACGGCTCGTGCTCCACACTATTCTCACAAAGGAAGCCACGCCACTTCAATCGGGGCGCAGCGCTGCGTCCGGAGAGAGCTGAGATTAACAAACCAGGATTCTCGGGTGCTCGCTCGGGATGAGTAGGCGTGCTCGCTCCAAGAGAACCGATGCAATGCCCGTAGTTGAGTTAATCAACCGTAACGCGACTAGTTCCTGGGATGCGGCACGGCGCTCTGACTGGAGCTACACGGCTTGCTTCGCATGAATAGTGTGGAGCATGAGCCGATGCGATTCTGTGTTGCACGCGTGCACTAAGAGTTCTCCAGGAGATCGAGGGAATACAAAACAGCTACGTAGGAGGAGCGTAAACAACGCGGCCATGACACTTAGGTCAAGCAGCAGGCACAAGGCAAAGCAAATATGGTGTGAGTACAAGTATAGTAAATAAACGATCCTACGTAGGACCCCTAGTGCGGTTGGGGCGAGTAAACATCGGTTGGGGATGATTTTTAGTGGCTTATGATTGATCAGCAATCTCGAAATTTTCTTGCGTTTCGCAAAAATGAAACCATAGAAAATCAGCTTCTGAATTTTCTCAAGAACTTGGAGATTCGCCTGCAATTTTGCCAGAATAAGGATATGGAGGATAGATTCCTCACATTTCTCAAAATTTCTCCGAAGTTCCGGAGCCTTAATTGAAATGGAAATGAGAATAGTGGATTGACAAGACTTCTTTCGAATTTCACGAAAATTTCCGGCATTTTGTCAGAGTAATAAGATTGGAATGAAAACGTGAAATTTTAGGTAATTCTATTGTATTCCCCCGGAGTGGAAAAATGACAAATGATATCCAAACTATTTTCGAAACATTTAGGAAATCTCCGTCACTCCGCCGAAAAAGAATATGAGCAATTCGACTCCTAGAATATTGGAGGGATTCTCAGAAATTTCTGGTACTCAGCCAAAATTGAAATATGAATAGTGAATTCTCAAAACTCCTCAAGTAATCCAAGAATCGCTTCCTGCCACTCAGCCAGAATGGAGATATAGAGAGTGGATTTTAAAAATTTCCCAAAAATTTCAGAAATTGATTCTTGGCCTTTACGGACTGCATATAGAACCGCATTACCATTTACGGCTCGCCAATCAATCATTAACTAACGAGGCTTATCCCTCTCTACGCCGAAAATACTCTACGGCAACCATATTGCGGGCGTGTGGTTGCCACAGGAGCCGCCACTCCGGTGGCCGTCATGTGGCCGCCTATTCCGAGTTGGGCGTGATTCATCCTCTTCTCGAATCATACAGCTGGTATTGCTTCCAATCACTTCGCCTGAACATTTTCTTATACTTGGTCTCTTGCACACGTAGTTACACATCTATCTATCTAGACATTTGAATGAATGCACATTTACACGTCCAAAAATGTATGGAATTGGGTTAGATGAAAGTGGGCCATTCTCTGACCCTTTCTCTCACATGCAATATCACGTCTTTACTCAATCAGCTTTTCACTGTTATACGCATGGACCCTTTCACAACCTCAATATGGCGGAGACGGACATGTAATTACACATGTAAATGGACTTGCAATCGTACATCAGAGGTTTCAGTAGGGATGTCGGCACACATTGAAAACTCATACTGTCTCCAGCGTGAGATTATGGGGATTATGTCCTCTTGTCATTTGGGAATAGGGTGGAGGATTTTATCCAATGAAATTCCGTTTCTAGTGGGGGTGAAACGTTGAACACGCCTCGTAGAGTAGTAGTGAGGCTATCTGATCGAAGGACGAAATGATGAGGAATGGGATGGAGCGAACGATCGCCCACTCAATTGAGGGTCAGTTTCACCATATGACCTAAGCTCTATCAATTTACTATATGTGACAATTAAATCATCACAGTGGTTTTTGGGGCCGAATGGAGGCAATCCTCTCGTCGTGCCTCGAGCAGCAGCCTCAAGACTAAAAATTCACTGGGAATACTTCTCTTTTTTGTTGAGGTGCTGCTGCTCGAAGCGACGACAACGACGGCCGAGACAACCGGGCGCCGCGGGTGCAGTTATGCCTGCAGACGGGCAACCACGCCCGCACCAAGGTTCACCGCAGTCATCAGCGGTGTTCTCGACATCAACATTATAGGAGACTAATGGACCACAACAATTGCTGCAGACGACAGATGATGCCCAGGGCGGGTTACACTGGGCATTCACAACGAATTCATCCGCAAAATGGGCACCCGAGGCCCGTAACCCGTCGCGACCCCGCATACGAGGCTTGAGCTCACTCCCAGCCGTATCATCCAGCCGACGGCCGGATGATCGCCGCAAGGATAGGCCGAGGCTTCGCTTACCCGGGTAAGCAAGTACCAGTACACATATGATGCACCCGGCGTGTCAGTCTGGTCCGGGTGATACCCTCGCGCACACACCTACCTAGGTAGGTATATATGTATTTATTAGCCCACAGAGAACCCGTCCGGCTAGAGGATGTTTGGTGGCAACAACCGGTGCCCGCAGACCCCGTGTTGCATCTACCGCTCATCCCCTAGTGAAAACACGCGAGTCACAGCATACAGCAATTAATGCATCGGGTTTTCGGGAGTAAATCCGCATTCACTCAACTCAAGCCAATGCGCCCAGCGTGCGCAAGCTTACGACGATGCGGTCTGGCCGGGGCGCCCTTGTCAGGGCGACGACGAGGACGAGCACAGCTGTTGATGGCCTGATGGTGAGGCTGCACTTGGTGCGGCACACCCTGGGTTGCCTGCTATAGCCCATACGCAGCAACCCAGAGTCAGCTGCATCTAGACTGTGGGAGGTTATGCGTGTATGCAGCACTTGCTGACTGCACCCACGCATAACCTGGCCGAAAATGCACCCGCGCACTATCACACTACCACGTAGGCGGTCTCCCACGACACCGGTGACCCGCTGGCCGACGCGGATGAGCCCGGGTAGCTCACCAGAGGACGAGGATGGCGGAGCCGATGTTGATGCACGGCCGCGCAGACGACGGACTGCTAACTTGTTGCTGCCGGTGTGATGGTGCTACCTGGCGGTGTAGCATGGCTTGGCTCAGGGCGGGTATACCTGAATAGACCGACATGGGAAATTATGGGGACCCGGACATCGATCTCTGGGTGTGAATTCACCACGCAGACGACACACACACATATATATATATATATGTGTGTGTGAGGCCGAGATACCACCAGATAGTAGTATATTATCGTATATAGTACATATGAACATGCTGTGAATATGCACAGGCCCATATAGATATACCCGCGCATGAGAAGTACTATATAGTTATAGTATCACAGGCCGCGGATAGATATGGATATACAAAGCCATGTAGCGAATATCAGATGCAGTGAAAGGCCAAAAGTGAAGGTAATGCGAGCTGCGCAGCGCCTCCACGCCGGCCGATGCTTAGTATAGGTGCAAGTGAGATGAAAGACGGTACGAGTGGAGGCCAAAGGCAGTTCCGTAAATATATTTCCGTGCTGTTTGGCCGTGTAATTCCCTCGAATTTCGTGCGCATGCTGGCCGCAATGTGCCCTTATCTACTCCAAATTTTGCTGCGCAGCCCCGATAGAGAGTGCTGCCAGTTTTCCGGACAGAATTTATTGGGCCAATCAGAGCGCGGCTTCTTCGTTGAAGAAGACGGAACTTCAACTTCGAGAAGAAGTCGGCCATTAGGCCACTTGTTGAGTAGCAGCTGCCTAGCGTACACGCGTCTTTGCTCTTCGCTTTCTCAGCCGCCCTTGTGTTTACCGTGTGCCCCCCAGGAGTCCCGGAGGACCGCACACGAGACTCCAAGAGTCCACAAAATTGGAAAACGACTTCAAGAGTCTAAATTTTGAACAGAGAATGGCAATTATTGAGAGTTATGGAAAATAACGGTGAGTCCTCTTATTGCTCATTTTTCTAATGTGAATTTCCTCGTCCCGGCCGAATTTGAGACTCGTGCGCGCGTATCCCAGCCGACTTCCAGCCGATCTGGACTCCTGGGGGGACACGTGCTAAGGCCGAAACGTGGTGAGATAAACAGCACACCCCGGGGGCCGCGAAATTGTGTGACCAGAGGCCGATAAGTCGAGGTAATTCCTCGTGATGACCTAGTGCCCGTACCGGATAGTGCTTTTGGGGAAAAATTGCGGGGAAATTTAGTGTTGCTGACGTCCGGACGACGACGAGTAAGGCCGTACCTCCCGGTGGATTGTCATCCCGAGTGATCGCGAAATACTTGGCCAGTGAAATCCGGTGAGTGCGGAGCTCGTGCTCCATAAATTGGAGCAGTTGGCCATCACCCCAACGCGGTAATTATCCGTAGCGTGGAGCGGCTATTTTGATTGAATTTCGGAGCAGCGTGCTCCTTGAATTTGGAGTCAATCGTGAACGAAGTCGACTAGGCCGCTGAATAAATAACTAGGCCGATAGTCAGTTGCCCAGGCCGTTAATGAAGTGTTTTGTACTTTGTATTTTCAGGATGGTGAAGTGAATTTTCGTGTTTTACAGGGAATTTTGAAAGACTTGTTAATAAGTGAGAGACAATTACTAATGATTGATTTATTCTGAATCTTGGCCTTTGATTGTCGCGAATATAATCATAATATGTCAAATTCCGTGTATCGTCCGCGTAGAAGCAGCGTTTCGGAATAGAGGCCGAATATTTATTGTGAATCTGAATTTTCATTTAGAGTGCGTGTGCGAGCCTTCCCCGCCCCCTTTTCCGATTTTTAGGTACAAATCCTGGTAAGTGATGCAATGAAGCCGAGTTGCGGTTGAATTCCAGAATTGCGTTCGCCGTCCATTGCGCGAGACCCGCGTCCCAGGATAAGAGTCCTTAAAAATAAATCAGTGTGACCCGTAATTAAAATACCACGTCACATATAGAATTGACATAAGAGATCATTAACTCTGGATTCTCAACAAGGCGTTCTTTCAGGCACTGAGATCTTTTGATCGCCTGAGTGTGCGAGTCACCGACAGAGCTAGGACAGTGGCTGCTTGAATGGCAGTCGAACCATGTATCGGCCGTCTTGTGACCGGGTATGTGACGACTGGAAGTGAAATTCACAGGAGTACTCTTCTGAGGTGGGTTTTGGCGAGTCAGGTATGCGTTCTGCTTCCAAAAACTTGAAATCCTCTGAAGCTCTGACGTAGCAGTATGATGGGTATGCATCAGGATTTGCGGTGATTTAGCCCAAGGCAGTGGTCCCGTGTGGATATATCCGAAGGTAATTTCTTGGGCAACCAGTTCAAAGGTCATCCGTGACAATTGCTTCCTTCAAGAGGAGGGATTTTAATCATGACGAGATATTTTTGCTTAATTTTCCCTCTCAAATCAATTTCTCATTCTGAAAATCTTTATTCATAGGGAATCGGCTTCTGTTACTCTCCTCAATATTCTTCTATTATAAGTCATACTTGCCCCTCCACGCTTATCCCTGATCCCTTACGAATCCAAATGTGTCTGTCATTTTTCGTGTCCGTTTGTGTGTGTATCTTTGCATCGTAATTTTTCGTCAACAGTTTCTCCTCAGCATTTCGACCAATCCTCCTGGAATGTATGTAGGTGGAAGAGAATCACACGAAGATGTGCTGGAAGGATTCATAATTCACTCTATCGAATTGTTCTCGATTCACGAGTCTTCAGAAATGAAAAAGTCGAAATGATCGAAGAACTGATTATTTTATCTTCAAATATTTTTTTTTCAAAAATCACTGACCAAATTCTGCGTCACCCAAACAACCATGTTTTGCCAACTCTCCATCGATTGGTTGTTGTGGAGTATGTATTTATCTGATTCTACCAATCAATCCATGAATCTTCCACTAATAAGAAAAAACATATGCAGTTCTCTTCCCATACATTCCAATGTAATTCTGTATCAACCAATCAATCAAGGATGGTGGAGTGTACATTCTATCAGTCCACTTCGAGTCCCCTTAGAAAGTTTCCCTGTAAGATGATTCGAGGAATTCGGAATAGTTCTTCGGAAATTCCGACATTTTTATCTCCTGAGTCTTTTGAATCGAGAGCTGTTTGATAGAGTGAGCTCTTGATCATTTCAGCACATCTCTGCTTGGTCCTTCACTACCCGCAGAATTCTAGAAAGATCGGTCGAGAGGCTGAGGAGGAATGTGGACAAGAATACATAGAATTCATCCCGTGACAAGAAATTTTCCACCAAATTTCCCACTTGAATCATTGTTTCAATCAAGGAAACTTCGTTCACAGCCATTCAGCTCTTACCATCTCGTTTCTCTCGCCGAGTTCTTCCTATTGTAGGTACCACTCTTTACTTCGCGCTTATCCCTGGTCCTCTACGAATTTAGCTTCGTCAGTCATTGCCCGTTTCCATTAATATGTGTGTGTTCGTAATTCTTTTCGTCAACGGTTTTTCTTGAGCCTTTCGACCGACCTTCCTCAAATCCATGTGGGTGGGAGACACCACTCAAGAACTTACTGGAAAGATCGATATCTCACTCTATCGAATAATGTGAACTACTTAACTCGATCGCGGGAGATTCAAATCATATTAAATGCTTGACTCGGCGTATGCGATCAATTTTCACAGCACAGTTTTGCTGATATAAGAGACATAGACAGGTATTAGATATTTCTGATATCTAACTATATACTTTCAAGGCACCTCACAATTGAGGGTCCGCATGGAAGAAGAGCCTAATGGCGGTTAGGCCTTTACCATGATCCATGACCCCATAACACTCGTTTTTCAAAAAGCCTTTAAAACCACCATGAATCGCAATGGGCGTAAACGCCATTAGGCCCTTTTATAAAATTCGGAAGAAGGGCTTAGTGGCGGTTAGGCCCTTTTGTCAGTGACATGACGTCAATAAAGCTTTTTTACGAATATTGAATTATTGTTTGATGAAAATGCATGGAAAACTCTCCAAGAGACCCTTGCTAGAAACACATGTTCAACTCATTTTGGGCCCATTCTATAATCCTCATGTACACTCCTGGACAATCATTTTTTTGCCAATACTGCAAGGAATTGTATGGTATCCATCGTTGAAATCGCTTCTTTCAACGATGGATAGCTATGAATTCCTGTATGCGTCTCGTACCGAAAAGGCGTGTATTACCAAAAATCGATACATAATATACCCCGGAAAGCGATGTCGATTTGAATCTACCAAGGTGGCTAGGCCGCGCGTCTAGTACGCGGTTCTTTATACTGCGCTCTTATGACTCTTATATGGTGGCCTTTCATATAGCAGCAGGGGTTGTACCGTGGCGGCTTATATGTATCGTCAACCGCGAGCGCGCAACTCACCACTTGCTGTCTAGGGCCTTCAGATCCAAAATATAACTGCCAGTGCGTCATGCATTGGTGGAATGAACGTAAGTTGATATCGAGTCGAGAGCACGATCAGTGTATGTGCACTAGTAGCTTTAGGCAGTTATATTTTGTAGATCAAAATCTCCCAGACGGCGAGTCACGGCAAGTCGCGATTTCCGTGTGGTCGATGACATACGCTGCTTCACACGCGAGAAATCCTATCACATTACGGAGATGTACCATCACTCGACTTCTCGGACAGTCTCAACGCTAAATTCACATGGATTATTCTTTTTCCTAGTAAGGATGGGCAAATATCCTCGCATAGAGAGCCTGATATGGGCACACAAATCTTACAACAACAAGTATATATTCCGAATATTCATAAAATATACATAGTTACATTAAATTCACAAAAAATGCCTAATTACATGTTGATAACAAACAAAAGCGAATATGTAAAAAGGGCACAACTGACATCATCTATTTCGAAGAAGACATTACTGCAGAAGGAAATTCCAAGAAGGGTGTAACTGCAGAAGAAAATTTCAAAAAGGCCGTAATTGCAAAAAATAATTCCAAAAAGGGCGTAATTGCAGCATAGGATTACAGAAAGGGCGTAATTGTCTCAACTAATCCCAGAAAATTTCGAAAAAGGGCGTAGTTGCCATGATCATATTCCAGAAGAACCCAAGTCCCCGGTAAAAAGACATAAAGGGCATTATTACTTTTTATAAAGGGCATAATCAGGTACAATATGAAAAAAGGGCCTAATTTCCGAGGAAAAATTTTATAAAAATTCTCCAGAGCCTGGAAACGCTTTTTCACCTAATATAACGATGGAGACATGTTGTTCTACCTTCAAATTAAGTGTTTTCACCCTTCCCTAGTGAAAATAATTTCTCATCATTTCCCCACGACTCATGGAAGCTTTTTGTGTCCATAGAATTGTGGAGCATGAATCGAATCGGTTTCGATTGAACCACCGTCGTGATCGGACGTGTTTACGTTTATGCTCACGAGTTCCTCGATGGTAATATCGGTGTGCCCACTAGTATATATACATATATGCTCAAGTGACACTCTAGATCTGATTCAGTGGTGTGTGCTTGTGTGTGATAATATTTGCCACCTTTGCGTGGCAGATATGATCCAGTGCATCCAGGCTTCAACATTATGAGAGGGGAGCAAAGAACTACATCGTCGATGCCACCCGCAAAACCGTCTCTGCTTGCAGAGCAAACAAATACCCAAATGACCCAAGAACAATTACAGTTACAAGCATCGTCACAGCCACTCTCTTTAGCCGAGAAAATGAGTTTACCCACGAAAGAGCAGGCAATTGCAGTGGATTCTCTGGATGGAATCACGATCAACGACTATTTGTTGGCTCTTGCCGAAATCGTCAACCCCACCGATATTAAGTCCATATCGAAAATTCGGCAATGGAAGTTCGGCATCTGATTGTCAAGAATATACGAATCCTGATATCAAATGTTCATCCTATCATACCTGCTCGACTTCTAGAATCAGAAATCTCAAAGTATGGAGTAGAACTTATTTCCAAGATGGTTGAAATGAAAGCTGCCTCAACGCTTGCTGGATTTGAGCATGTGACATGCTTCCGTAGGCAAGTGTATGTTTCTCCAGAAGATGCAGAAAAATTACCATCGTCTATAAAAATAGAATTTGAAAACACTAAGTACTGGGTATATTTATCGTCGCAGAAGTTAGAATGCTTCTTATGTGGTGAAGAAGGTCATGCCGCGAAAGACTGTAAAAGTGACGAGAATAACAACAATGCTCAAGATTTAACAACAGCAGCAAACAATGTTTCCGAACATAGCAATATGATCGCCAGATTAGCAGCAGAATCACAACAGAACGTCAATAACAGTGAGATGCCCAATGTATTTCAGAATTTACAGGAGTCTAATGGCACTTGTCTATCAACTAGTACGTCAGATGACAACACCGTACAACAGCTGGGCTCAAATTCAAACCATACAAAACAGATGTCCTCAAATAGTGTGCATGAAGTAATTGAGACATTAGAAAAAGTAGAATCGTCAAACCAAGATGTGAAAAGGAAACGCAATCAAGAGGATACAATCTCAATGGTGAGCGACGATCAGAGTCAAATTAATTCAAATGATTTGATGATGGAAAAACCGGCAACTACTAAGGTCCCCAGGAAGAAAAAAGGACGGCGTACCTCTGTATGCTCTCAAGATGATGTCTCTCAACAGCTTGTTCCTGCTGAGGCCTCCTTGCACGACAGAACCAAGCATAACCCTCTAGATTTTGAGCCAACCAGAAGTTTCCTGGTGGAAACTTATGGTCACAAAAACCCCATGGAAGTTGCTCAAAAGTATTGTTCTGACCTCGATGCTCTCGTACAGTTTCTGTCCGCTCTACAAAGTGAGATCGACGACAAGAAACTGATGCAACGTATTGAGAAGCTAACTGATCGGCTGCAAGGTAAGGATACTGGTTTGAGTACCCAAGAATCCAGTGCTGCCGAAGAAGAATATTAGAATGGCCGTCGAAAACGTCAGGATTTTATTTTGGAATGCGAGGAGTATTTTTCCAGAACGTGACGAAATCAAGCTCCATCTTGCCAACTACGATATCATGATATTCGTAGAAACGTGGCTGTCACCAGGCGTCGATCTGCAGTTTCCAGGTTTTGTACCAGTGAGGAAAGATAGAACTCATGGCGATGGGGGTGGCATCATCATCTTCATCCGGAAAAAAATAGCGTTTGTTGAATTGTCTAATTTGCAAACTCTCAATCGGGAGACTGAGCTATGCGGCATACATATCAATAACGTTTCAACTCCGTTCAATTTAATTGCTTGCTATAGAGCTCCAGGTTTGATGTCACAAGAGGACTGGGATCTAACAATTTCAAATGCAAATCTTAGTAGCAATAGTTTATTAATTGGTGATTTCAATGCCTACAATACCAACTGGAATTGTAGAGGTACAAATTCAAATGGAACTCGTTTAGAAAATTCTATTCAAGATCATGATCTGATCATTCATAATACCGATACATTCACCAGATTCGATGTCCATAGAAATAAAAAATCTAACATTGATTTAGTTTTATCAAAATGTCAGATAGCAGATAGAATCAGCGTGCAAGTTTGTGACAAACCCTGGAGCTCGGATCATTATCCTATCATGATTGACTTCCAAACAGAAATCAGTTCATATGCTAAGAAATCTTCCGAACTTAAATCTCTCAAAACTGATTGGGAACTTTTTTCAAAAATTTTGAATGAGCAATACACTGATTTTTTATCCCCCGAATATGAACAATTCACTCCCGATAAGAAGTATGACTTTTTCGTTCAGCAGGTGGTGTCAGCAATCCAAAAAGCGACACCCCAGAAAAGTCTTAGCAAAAAAGTGAAAAAAAAACACAAACAACCCTGTTTCTTGGTGGGACAAAGAATGTCATGCGGTCAAGAAGAAACGATCCAAGGCATATGGGAGATGGCGTCGATCAAAGAGTATGTTGGATAAAATTTCGCTGAAACTATTGATTTCAGGACTGATGCCACTTATGTGTAGAATAAGTGTAAGATTTTCAAGAACAAGTGGGTGGAGATTCATCCGCATCATGTTTCTGAAAATTTACAGTTTGAGCAGACCCAGAAAGTAATCGACAAACTTACTTCGCCGCCGTTGAGTAACATCCTAGATAGTAGCGACGCCATCCCTACATGCCAGGAGAGTGAATTTTTTGACACCCCCTTTCAATTTTGTGAATTCAATGCAGCTTTAGATGATACTAATGAGAATTCTGCTCCAGGTATGGATGGAATTGATTTCGAAGTTATCAAGTCGCTACCCATCAAGTATCGTCTACTTTTACTAGATATTTATAATGAAATGTATCGGGAGAAAATTTATCCTGATGCATGGAAGCACTCTTTCTTGCATCTAATCCCTAAAACTGATGGAGTTAGTTTGCGTCCAATTGCTTTAACGTCTTGTCTCTGCAAGCTTTTTGAAACTCTTCTCAAAAATCGGCTGTCATGGTGGGTGGAACATTTTAACATCCTCTCCCCGAGTCGGCATGGTTTCAGGAAGGGTCACTCTTGTTCAGACAACCTTTTAAATTTTTTTCTCAAAGTAGATGAGGCATTCTTAGAAAACAAAGAGGTCTTGGCTACTTTTTTAGACGTGAAAGGTGCTTTCGATAGCATTGATATCTATGCTTTGCTGACCATCCTAGCTAATATAGGATGCTCGTCAAATCTCTTGTATTTCTTGTATCATACACTCTATGGGAGAACTGTACACATCGGTGATTTAACTAGGAAAATCTTCAAGGGTGTTTTACAAGGAGGCGTACTCAGTCCGTTGGTTTACATCATATGCGTTTACCAAATAATCAACAATCTTCCGAAAACTGTCTCCGTTCCTCAATTTGCTGATGACATAGCTATTTACGTAACATTCACTTCAAGACCAAGAGCCACTAGTACCATAAAACGAGCTATTTGCACCATCAAAAACAACCTTGCTCAACTGGGTCTAGAATTAGCCTCACATAAAACTGTACTTTTACATCTCAATAACAAGAACATTCAACCTGGTGAGATCTCTATTGATATTGATGGTTGCAGCATCAAATCTTGTAAATCAGCTCGTTTTCTTGGCATCATCTTTGACTTTCAGCTGTCTTTCCAAGAGCACATCGAGAACGTACATAAAAAGTGTTCGCGAGCAATGAATATGATGCGATTTAAATTAAGCATAAAACTAACTCGTACGTTCTTAAAATCAAGAGAAAATTCATTGACTTTCAGCGCTTGAGTAACAAGAGTTTACAATTTTTCTGGATACCGGCGCACAAGGGAATTGCAGGAAATGCAGAGGCTGACTCTCTCGCTAGATCTGGGGGTGATTGGATTGAGATTGAGAAAATTCCATTCACTGACTACCTAGAATCATATGAAAAAGATGTCAAGACCCAAACAAAAAAATTGATTACTGATGAGAGTGCATCCAAAGGGACATATTACTTTCAACATTATTCTTCTGAGAGTAGCAAATGTTGGTTCAATAGAAAAAATCTGAGAAGAGAACTTATCGTTACGGTGTGCCGTATACGAGCCCGACACTACAATCTTGCTGAATCTCTAGCAAGAATCAACATTGTAACCAGTCCTCTGTGTGAATGTGGTAAATGTGATGAAAACATTGACCACGTGCTCTGGGACTGCCCATTATACCGTGAACATAGAATTGAGTTTATCAGAGAGCTCCAAAATTGGCGCATAGATATATCAAAGAAAGTAGATGGTATAGTTTCTGAGCCAAACATTGAAGGATGTAAAGCTATGGTCAAATTTCTACGCAATTGTGAATTGAATGTATGACGCATTTATGTTGAACACTGATATAACATTGTATGATACTGTGTGTATTTTGTAGTTAAGTGAGGATTCAAATTTGTGATTTTTTTTCTGTAGACGTTAAATAGCACCACGAGTGCTCAAAAAACGTCGTTAAATAAATAAATAGAAAAAATGAATCGAATCACTCCCTAGCAATAAGATATCCTTCAAAACATGCCCAGAAACACTCTGAAGAAATTTGGAGACGATCGGACTTGATCTCGAGATTTTATTTCACTTTTTGTAAGGAAGAAAGGCCGAAATTTGACCCTGGATTCGGAAGAAGGGCTTAATTGCATTCTTTGAAATTGCTGAAAAAAGCTCAAAATCAAATTTCATCCCCCGGCTCGAGCTAGACTATTTCGAGAATGCTATCTTCTTCGAAGTAAGTCAGGTCCACTCGTCCAACTATGCCTCTGGCGGTTCTCATTAAGTTTTTATTGATTTTCTCAAAATGACCTTTTTGCAATTAGGCCCTTCTTCCACGCGGCCCCTCAATTTGAGTGTCGCAGCTTGGAGGATTCTTGATGGAGGATTCGAATACATGAAATGAGATGAGATATGAAAAATTTTGGACTCTACGCCGATGTTGGTGCGTTTCACCTGTCTCTTTCTTGATGCGGGCTGTGATGAGGCGTTCATAGCAGAGAGGTGTGTATCTAACACCCTCGGCTCTGTCTCATCCAGGCTTGGCGACTTCGAGTGCCAATCACTCGCCTGATGTGACGAATGGTGCAACTGGCAGCGATTCGTGAAATTCGTGGGAACATCTACAGATCTTTCTTTGTCAACACAAGACAACAGTTGTACGAGATACTTTTTGATGGAAAAAACAGTTTTCAGCTTCCTGGCCATCATATTCATTCTCGGAAGTGATACCACCCACTTCAAACGGTCATACGATTTTTTCCTCGAAGTTCAGGGTCTGATTGATCAAGATTCATGATAGAAAAAAATTTGTCAACATTTTGAATTTTGACCAAAGAAGGACCATTCTATGCCCTTGATCATTGTATAGCCCAAATGATCGAGGGGTCACAGCATAAGTCGAACGTTTCCGTGATTTCTCCATTTCAGGGATTCGGGGAAAGCTCATATATCTTCTGTCATCCTGCGTCAATAGGCTGAGCTCTTCTCGTCCACCACCCGATGATCCTTCGAGTAGCCAGGACCCCAATAAGGGACACCCTCGGGTAACTCGATGCTGGGTAGACACATACACGCCTGATCGTATGAACATGATTATGAATTTCCACTCGACAAGATTGATCGGATTGACGCGCTCACAATGCATATGCAAATGAGCACTACCATCCCACAATATCAACATTTATGATTCATTCCACACGACTAGTCGAATGGTCATTCGTGTGAGTGGCTCATCGATAATACTCATTCCTAAAATTTTCGGAAAACTTGGGAATTGCGGACGTTGCAAGAAGAATTTACAAGGGCACTATTTCATGGGTCTCTGTGGAAAGTATCAAATCCATTGAGTTTTATTCCGCTAGGATATGACCATGTGGATGGAAAAAGAGGAATCCCCTAAGCCAGAATATCCGCATAATCGAATGTACTAGGAAATCCATGGGACTCCTCGCTTTTCGGGAAGCTCAGTCAGGCTATCATGTCTATGGTGATTCGGGATCGGCAGTTATCCATCAATCGCAAGGACTATTCCACTGTGGTTGACTGTCTTGCATTGTCGATACCTGCGAAAATCTATGAATGATCCGCTCATTCTCTTCTGCATGATAGCATCAAACTCGAGAGATTCATCTCAGAGGAGTATAGTTAACGAGATGATCCTATAGGCGTTCATCCCTCCGAGATAAGATCTCGCCACGGCAGAGAAATGGGTTGTATACATCATACTCTTATAGAGCTTGTGTTTCTTTGAATTTTCGGTCCCAAGAGTTATGCCTCTTAGGAAATTGGAACGAATACACATCATCTAATGGATTACAAAATATTCCAGGTAAGAGATGGAAAGAATTGTTTCGATTGGGGGATCATCGTCAATTTCAAGAAAAAGAGTTCTAAAGATACAGACAGGTGTGAATTATCTATTATAGTAGATATTCTACTCCATGTTTCCAATGATTCTACTCCTTCTGCTCCGACACCGTGTCAAGATGGAGATGAAGGGGAGATGGAAGTCATACCCGTCGGACATCGTTACATTTCACACATAAGCTCTCTCCGCTTATATCACCCGAAAGATCTACGATCAGCTGATAGCAGGAGAAGTGTTTTAAAGACAATCCAAGAAGTCAAGAAGAGATTCCCAGATGGACCACCTCTTCTGAATCCCGTCGAAGACATGAAGATTGTCGATGAGGAATTCAAGAGTATTATTCGGAGAATAGGAATTTTAGAAGAACGACTCTACAGCCATCCGTTACATAAAGTGAGTGACTATGATTTAATGCCATCCTCGGATCATCATCGAATCCTCCGATACCGACAGGACCATGAAATTCCTTTTGGTTTGATGTGAGATGGATATATGGGCCATTTCGGAGCATTTCGACGGATCCCTGCGCCAGGGGAGTTTGGAAAAAATCCCTTAAGAATCTTTTCGATTAGTACGATGTTGATATAGTATGAAAAAAATTTTCTGGATTATTTCCAAGGCCCCTGTGGGCACTGGGGCCTACGAAAGGTTCTTTTAAGGCCCTTCTTAGCCTGTTTTCAGAAAATCATAGCTCCGACTAGACTCAACATTTTTGAATGCACCTAAGTGCACCTCCTTCCTCAAGATTATTACTTCCAAGAAGAGGATTGTCCAAGGTCGATACTTGAGCCTAGTAACTTCTAGGAGATATTTGCTGAGAGCACATTCTAGCGGTTTTGGGCTTGCTTCAAAGTGATGTAGCTCCCGCTAGACATGTGATAACCGACTTTCGCCAGTAATAATTTCGAAGGTCTTGGAGATAGCTACAATTTGACTACTGGTTAAAGTCGATCATCGGACTTTCCATAGGAGTTACAGTTGTCACAAGTTCAGCAGTTTCGTGAAACGGCCAAACACTTGAGCTCAATTTAAAAAATCGTTTTCTTTCCTTTGACCCTAAACTTCTATGTTCTTCGATACAATTACTACCAAGTAGAAGGATGATCGGGGTGGGGTATAGAATTCTCGATTTCATTCAGTCAATGTAGAACACCTTTTTTGACTTTTTGTTCAAAATGTCATCACAGGTATGGCTCGCATATGCTTCCATCTGAGGTCATGTGCACCAATCTGTGTGGAATGACTCTCCAACGAACCCCCCCCCCCCCCCAAGTATGTATGAGAACTTCCGGAGGCGAGCCTCGAGCTGAATGCGAGCAGGCGGTTCTATTTCACGAGCTGAAAATGGGCATTATTTCGTTTGTTTGGACGCAGGCGAGTGCGAGTTGTATTTCACTCATTCTAGCTCCCAAATAAGATGAGCGGCTGGAGAAAGAATACGAACATGGTTTTTCGACTCAAAATGATCATCTGAACACGATTTTGGGGTCAGTTTGGTTCCAAAATGTTGGTGCTTGCTCTCAGACTGGAAAACACTTTGGTTACATGTTTTTCGATGGAGTGGCTTCGGACGATGAATAAGAGCGGTATTGACCACGGGAACGTGTTTAGATGGTCATTTTGAGTCGGAAGAACATGTTTGTATCCATTTTTCAGCCGCTCATCTCATTTCTGAGCTGAAATGAGTGAAATCCCACTCACACTCGCGTGCGTTGAAATGAATGTAATAATGCTCATTTCCAACTTGTAAAATGGGACCTCTCGCTCGCATCTCGCTTGAGGCTTGCCTCCGGACATTTTCACACATACTTGGGGGGTGCATTGGAGAGTGATTCCACACAGATTGGGGCACATTAGTTCAGATGGAAACATATGCGAGTCATACCTGTGAGGTCATTTTGAGCAAAAAGTAAAAAATGGGGGTTCTGAATTGGTTGAATAAAACTGAGAATTCAATATACCACCCAGATTATTATTCTAATTGGTAGTATTTGTATCGAAAAACATATCCGCACGAGTTTGGGGTCGAAGGAAGAGAAATGATTTTTTTTCATTGAGGTCAAAGTTCGGCATTTTCACGAAGCTGCTCAACTCGTAACGAATGTAACAACAATGAAAGATCCGATAATCTACTTCTACCAGTACTCGAATTGTAGCTTCCCTCAAGGCCTCCGCAATGACTATCGGTAAGAGTCAATAATCACATGTCTAGTGGTAGCTACATCACTTTGAAGCAAGCCAGAAAGTCGCTAGAATGTACTCTCAGCCAATAGCTCCTAGAAGTTGCTAGGCTCATGTATCGACCTCGGACAATTCCTATCTCAAAAGTACTATTCTCGAGGAAGGAAATGTGCCAAAGTACGTTAAAAAATGTTGAGTCTAGTCGGAGTTAGGCTGAGGAGGGACCTAAAAAGGCACTTTCATAGGCCCCAGAGCCCAGGGAGGCCTTAGAAAAAACCAAAAAAAGTTCTGTACTATATTAACATCGTACTGACCGAAAAAAATTTTTAGGGATTTTTCCCAGACCCCCCCCCCCCCCTGGTGCTGGCATTTGTCGAAACGCTCCGAAATGGCACATATACAAGCTAGTGGATAAGGATCTTTCCTGTTTGAGCGAACATATTGGGATCCTCCGTGGATAACGCAGAATTCCCAAGAGGAACTGTATGTTCCCAGAGACTTCTGAAGATGATTCCCGATCCTGATTCTGTCATCTACGAGACCCACAGAGACATCGAACTCACTCGCGGTCGATTGGTGTCGAACATTTATACGAGCTCCATGGTGATTCCTATCGTCCGGTCAGCTCAATGGAGAAGAAAGCATCGTTCCCAGTGTCTTGAGGGGAGGTGCGACCCCCAACCAGAAGCCTGGCCTGAGAATTAGGAATGCCAGTGGCATGGAAAGGAGGGGCCTCGCATAACTCGACTGGAGTAAGCATTTTGTTGTATGATATTCACAGTGCAAATCACACGATAGATTGGATAATTCCCATCGTACACCAGTATGGAGATTCATGTACCAGGCTTTCGCTCATTGGCTCTACTCTAGTCACCCTCATGGGTTAGCGTCAGGGTTTGCTGGCTTGAAGAGCGGACATTCCCGGGACGAACCGACCTTAACTTCTCGTCCAAGCCCTAACTATCTTTCTTGGGATCAGCAACCAGCATATGGCAGAACTCTAACCTCGATCGAGGGATTGCAGTGGGTTCTCCTCGGCTTGGTATGGAACTGAGGAAGCCCAGAAACCTAGAAAAATAGAAAGGCGTGTCGAGTTATCCGAGAGTATTCATCCATCCATCCATCCATCCATCCATCCATCCATCCATCCATCCATCCATCCATCCATCCATCCATCCATCCATCCATCCATCCATCCATCCATCCATCCATCCATCCATCCATCCATCCATCCATCCATCCATCCATCCATCCATCCATCCATCCATCCATCCATCCATCCATCCATCCATCCATCCATCCATCCATCCATCCATCCATCCATCCATCCATCCATCCATCCATCCATCCATCCATCCATCCATCCATCCATCCATCCATCCATCCATCCATCCATCCATCCATCCATCCATCCATCCATCCATCCATCCATCCATCCATCCATCCATCCATCCATCCATCCATCCATCCATCCATCCATCCATCCATCCATCCATCCATCCATCCATCCATCCATCCATCCATCCATCCATCCATCCATCCATCCATCCATCCATCCATCCATCCATCCATCCATCCATCCATCCATCCATCCATCCATCCATCCATCCATCCATCCATCCATCCATCCATCCATCCATCCATCCATCCATCCATCCATCCATCCATCCATCCATCCATCCATCCATCCATCCATCCATCCATCCATCCATCCATCCATCCATCCATCCATCCATCCATCCATCCATCCATCCATCCATCCATCCATCCATCCATCCATCCATCCATCCATCCATCCATCCATCCATCCATCCATCCATCCATCCATCCATCCATCCATCCATCCATCCATCCATCCATCCATCCATCCATCCATCCATCCATCCATCCATCCATCCATCCATCCATCCATCCATCCATCCATCCATCCATCCATCCATCCATCCATCCATCCATCCATCCATCCATCCATCCATCCATCCATCCATCCATCCATCCATCCATCCATCCATCCATCCATCCATCCATCCATCCATCCATCCATCCATCCATCCATCCATCCATCCATCCATCCATCCATCCATCCATCCATCCATCCATCCATCCATCCATCCATCCATCCATCCATCCATCCATCCATCCATCCATCCATCCATCCATCCATCCATCCATCCATCCATCCATCCATCCATCCATCCATCCATCCATCCATCCATCCATCCATCCATCCATCCATCCATCCATCCATCCATCCATCCATCCATCCATCCATCCATCCATCCATCCATCCATCCATCCATCCATCCATCCATCCATCCATCCATCCATCCATCCATCCATCCATCCATCCATCCATCCATCCATCCATCCATCCATCCATCCATCCATCCATCCATCCATCCATCCATCCATCCATCCATCCATCCATCCATCCATCCATCCATCCATCCATCCATCCATCCATCCATCCATCCATCCATCCATCCATCCATCCATCCATCCATCCATCCATCCATCCATCCATCCATCCATCCATCCATCCATCCATCCATCCATCCATCCATCCATCCATCCATCCATCCATCCATCCATCCATCCATCCATCCATCCATCCATCCATCCATCCATCCATCCATCCATCCATCCATCCATCCATCCATCCATCCATCCATCCATCCATCCATCCATCCATCCATCCATCCATCCATCCATCCATCCATCCATCCATCCATCCATCCATCCATCCATCCATCCAATCATACCGGATTCCAATATACTGACGACCAAGATACTGATTATGAGAAATACAGGGAATCAATATTGCGAGAATAATTTTTTAGAAAGTCAATATCGTAAAAGTCAAGATACCGAAAATGAGCCAATAGACGCAATGAGACGATCAGGGCATAATCGGATGGTGGGACGAGGGTTCCATAATCTCTCAATCAAGAGTACGGCCACATGGGCGAGGCGATTGGTGGGAATACGACGAGGGATTAGAAGTGCGGCCGTATGGCTAGTGCTCAAGGTAGTATGTGAATGAACAGGCGCGCTGAACAGGATTTAGTGACCAGTGAGAAATTTCGCGCGCGATTCTGATACTCCACACATACATGGGACAATGTTAGTAGCGACGAGAAGTATCCCACTCACCATGGCTGCCATGAAGCATAATTACTCCTGTCTAACCATCGTGCGAGGAATTACATTCTTTTGGACAGCGCTTAGACGCTCTGGAGGGAGGGGGGCGTGTCATCGGAGGCACGGAGAGATGAATGTGGGCAAAGAGACACACATCTGCGCAAAGATACGTGATCAACACACAACTGTTCTACAAATCCGTGCGAGGGAAACCCTCCTCTAAGCATCAAAGGATTTCCCTCACGCAATATTTCAACGCTCACGGTTGCAAATGATTATCACACGTCATCAGGGAGTATAGTTGGGAACACGGGATAGGGATATATGTTCGCACCCTTGTTTCGGAACGTCCTATTCCATCGTTATCGCCCCCATGGCTCGATCTTCAAATCTCGTCCCCTTTATACAGAGAGCCTCGGTCACGAAACCATACCTTGAATTCATTGATTAGTTGTCCCCACTGGGAATCTTTGGCGATATAATGAACGGAATTTCCTCCTGAATAAGAATCCCCAAGGTATGGACTTCCCCCCCAAGAACAAGAAACAAAGCAACCGGGTGATGTTTGGGATTTATTTTGGAGAAGTGGGTGTCACGTACTGGAACGTCTTTGGAGACTTGGAAACTGTAACATCTCACCAACATTGATACCGAAATTCCACTAGAGAGATCTACCCTCCTAACCGACCGGAAATCGGGTGATTTTCGGGTCAGGGATTCGGTTGAAACTATGAGGGAGATTTTCTTCCGGTATCGGAAAATGATACCCAAAGCATCGTAATCTAACGCTAGGGAGATTCTGAGCCACAGTCTATCACTCCAACATTCCCAGTATACCTGTACGTATGACTTTCTCAACTTGTGTTCTACGGTAGGTGGAACTATGATCGGTTGTGGCTCCAGAGTACTCGAGCGTTAAATTCTATGGCTTCGACGGGGATTCCTGGATACTATCAGCATGCGAGAGCAGCAATCATAGATGATCAGAGTGTGTCGAGCAGGATCGCAATAAATGAGACCAAACACAATTCCAGTAGAAAGTAGTATAATGTATCAATTTTCCCATCTTTGCATAGGTATGATGCATCAAAATTCAACGAGCTAGACATATTGAATAGAACATAGAAATTCTCTAACGATGAAGACTAGCGACGTTTCTCCTATCTAGAATACTTCATCGGTAATTATATCATTTTATACATGACTGAACGCATAACCTTTTGAGAATCCCACAAACCATATCTCACAACTGGATATCATCAAAGACGAGGGCTGAATGAGATAATCATAGACCGAAGAGTGCATCACAAGAAAGCAAGTGGCTTTGGTTTTTTGGATACATGAAATTTTCTTGCTATAATGTTGATCACGGTTTTCTTCCTAGGCATGGTGAAGTATAAACCAAAAAACAGGGGATCAACTGTACCCTAATTCTTTCCAACTGTATCCTTCCCTACAATGGATTAGGCTCAGGAGGACCTACGGGTTCACAAACCAAAATCATATTATCACGTAACATGAGAGATCTTTCATAATTAAACGAACGTGTCCTACTTGCGTTTGCCAAACTACGGAGGATACTTCCGTGGAAAGAAAATATTGAAGCCTTGATGGTGTTCCGATTCATAATTTCATCATTATATTCAAATATATATAGCTTGGCTTCTGATTATTAAGAATGATGATACTTCCAAGTGTGTGCTCGACGAATTTTTCTTTGAAATAGAATCATACATTGTCTGTGTAAATTCAGTCCATATGGCCCTGAGTGGGGCATCGCGCAACCAGGTTCCGCTGCAAGAATTCGGAGCCTCGCGCGCACTTGCTTCTTCATCGTTTGACCGTCGCAGCACACGCACGCGATTTCCCAGTTTTTGAGAAAATATAATTGAAGTACTGTCGAGCATAACCCTCTGTAATGAGCGAACATTTGGTACTTCGAGCCGGATAGCGATGGGTGTGAGACAATGCACAGTGCTCAAAAACTTGAGAATCTCGCGGTGCTCCGAAATGCGACGCCAACGTCGCCATCTTGATGGTCGCACGAGGCTTGACGCTACTATCGCGCGTGCTTAATGGTGCGTAACCAAATCGGAGAAATTGTAAAACGCGAGTGACAACTGTGAAAGCCCCCGATGGTGTTTCGCTGTGTGTTGATTCAGCTATTTTCGCTGAGGAGCCGAGAACACTGGGTGTGCTCATTTTCGCATCAGTGAGTGACATTTCGAAGTGTGTGTGTGCTGTGAAAGAGACAGTGCATCTAATCTGCATCTCGCAGCAGCTTTCCCGCAAACGTCCCGGTCTTGTGGGACGTGTAAAGCTGGGCAGTGTGAGACCTCAACGACCTGGGGAACGGTCACGAGGACAGAGGTGGGAAGGCAACATTGATGCCTGCAAAACCGACGGCCATAGCGATCTCTGTTACGCAGTTCCTCGGGTAGCCGCTCCGTTTCGATCGCGCTGCAGTCGGCGCATGCAACAGCTGGTGTCTTCGTGTGCGGATGTCTGCAACATACAGTCGATGCGGTTGTTCGCTGTCCGTCGCAAGTTGCACGCGACGATGCACGCTCAACATAATTAAGTAAGATCATTCCGATTTTACTCTACTTGTTTTCGCCGGTGTTGGGGTTTGGGATCCAAGTTACTCATGAAGAGGAGGAATGCGAATTAAGATAGTTTTTAGCGAACACTATATTGAGCAAACTGAATACATGCTCGAGGTGGTGGAGAGAGTGCGGCTTGTTCGCGATCCACATGGAGACTGCCCGAACCGGAGCAGAGCAGGAGGCCTATAGCCAAGCGGCTGAATGTCTATAGATATACTGCAGACGGCGGTTCTACTGCCGGTTGAGCGTATCTACTGTCGGTTGAGCGTCTCTACTGTCGGTTGAGCGTCTAATGCCACTTGACGGCTGAGCTAATGTGTGCGTGAATGTATGTGTGCTGTCGCGGACATTATTTGATCGGTGCTACATAAACATCCTCCCACCTCGAGAGAAAAATATATTTCATTGAAATAAACAAATGATTCCATAAAAGTGTGGAGAAATAAGGGTTCACTAGTTGTGAAAAATATATAGTTATTATTCAATTTCACCTAGAGAAAATAATCTTTGATTTCAAAAATAGAAAATTGAAAATTGATCAACATAGTAAATAATCATTCGTCGTTGTCTTAGTACACTTCACTTCTGAATCACTCGGAAGCACATTTTACTCATCTTCTTCTGTCGGGGTGCAATGAGCTTGACGATTGAGTGTTACTGCGTTCTTGAAGTAATGTAGAATTCGATATGAACAACATATGATGAACGACATATCCAGCCAGAGGCAATCTTGACTCGATCTTGATCATACCGTTGTTGCTGGGGCCCACTGTTCCAAGGTTGTGGGACAATTTGAGCAATAATTTTCCAGCGGCAAAGAGTTAATATCTTGTCGCCAGTACTCATGTTTTCGATGGGCAAGGCAGTTGATTTGCCTGGTATATTGATATGAGCTGGTATTAGGGGATTTGAATCAGAGAGACCATCACTGGGGGGTACGAGAGACCTGGAGTTGATACATGTCTCTGCTTGGTCGAGGACTGTTGTAAATTCCTCCAAGGTGAGTATTGTTTCTCCCACTACCCTCTTTAGGCGATGTTTCACTGTCCTAACCCCTGGTTCCCTAAATCCTCCAATATAAGGGACGGCGTGTAAATAAAGACACAGGTCCGTACCCAATCTACTAAGGGATCGGGAGATGAAATTGGGATCAAATAAATCTTCGAAAATACAAAATCCAGACGTTTCTGGCTTCTGAGTAAGATGTACTATACGTGTACCGATGCCTGTGCGATTCGAAGAAATTTTGAAATGGCAAACACATTTATGCCTATTTCTCGACGAGATTTGTTCACTAGAAGAGACTTCGCGCTCGCACGAAAAATTGGCGAAAATCTCATCAGCTTCAGCACTAGTGTCATAGACACATGGGCCTTTCATAGTAAGCCGATTCGAATTTGACTTGATATTCAGTTCCAATGTCGAATGGAGCGAAACTTCGAAAATGGATGAGTACTGCGCACGCTGATCTATGGTTGCTCGAATCTCATGTGTAGAATCCTGCATGGATTCAGCTATGATTAGACAGGCAGGAATCAAAGCTTTATCATAATCAGTATCTCTATTTAGATTAATAATATTCACATAGTTCGACTCCAATAGCAGCATTGATGCTGATTTGGTAGACGATTGAAAAAGATGAATAGACTTTGGCGCATGTTCAAGTATATTTAAACTGTTTGAGTCACCGTTGTCATAAATAATAGGATAATGCCTGCAACTGCAGATATTGCATAGTCCTTCATTCGTATACTTAGAAAGAAGATGCTCAAATGACAGACCAGTGAGGCATCTATCGAGTGGATTGCTAAGGTTTCCTTCATCGGGCACTGGTTTGGCCTCAAGGGTATTGCAAGGTAGTGGAAGCTGACAACCCTCACCAATCGAGCAATAAAACTGAAGAATAGATTGGTAAGCACATATATATTGTGTTCCAGATTTTAGCGATAATCGCTGAGCATTTTTGAATTCTGACTCAGACTTGAGAAGACATTGCTGAGCGCTTGTAGGTTGTAACTCAGTAGGTTTTTGAGTATCCATATTTTCTAACTCAAATTGGGAAATAGATTGCTGAGCACTTAGATATTGTGAATCAGACTTGAAATTATCCCTGTGAGCAACTTTATTTTGTGACTCAGGCGGAGGAGTATCTTGTGGAGTGCTTTTATGTGGCAACTCAGATTGGAAAACAGATTGTCGAGCCCTCTTATATAGATACTCAAGCAGAAGGTTCGCTTGTCGAGCACTCATGAATTGGGACTCAGATATTACGATGGGCTGCTGAGCACCTGTATATTTTGACTCAAAATTGAAACAAGCTGGCTGAGCTCTTATATGCGAAGACTCAGACTTGAGGATAGATTGCTGAGCACTTGTATGCCGTGACTCAGACTTGAAAATAGATAGCTGAGCTCTTTCATTTTGAGACTCAAGCTGAAGATTAGCTTGCTGAGCACTTGTATATTGTGGCTCAAAATTGAAGCAAGCTGGCTGAGCTCTTATATGCGGAGACTCAGACTTGAGAATAGATTGCTGAGCACTTGTATGCCGTGACTCAGACTTGGAAATAGATTGCTGAGCACTTGTATGCCGTGACTCAGACTTGAAAATAAATAGCTGAGCTCTTTCATTTTGAGACTCAAGCCGAAGATTAGCTTGCTGAGCACTTGTATGTCGTGACTCAGACTTGAAAACAGGTTGCTGAGCTCTTATATGCGGAGACTCAGACTTGAGAATAGATTGCTGAGCACTTGTATGTCGTGACTCAGACTTGAAAAATGGTTGCTGAGCACTTGTATGTCGTGACTCAGACTTGAATAATGGTTGCTGAGCTCTTGTGTATCGTGACTCAGACTTGAAAACAGGTTGCTGAGCTCTTATATGCGGAGACTCAGACTTGAGAATAGATTGCTGAGCACTTGTATGCCGTGATTCAGACTTGAAAACAGGTCGCTGAGCTCTTATATGCGGAGACTCAGACTTGAAAAATGGTTGCTGAGCACTTGTATATCGTGACTCAGACTTGAAAACAGGTTGCTGAGCTCTTATATGCGGAGACTCAGACTTGAAAATAGATTGCTGAGCACTTGTATGTCGTGACTCAGACTTGAAAAATGGTTGCTGAGCTCTTATATGCGGAGACTCAGACTTGAAAAATGGTTGCTGAGCACTTGTATATCGTGACTCAGACTTGAAAACAGGTTGCTGAGCTCTTATATGCGGAGACTCAGACTTGAAAAATGGTTGCTGAGCACTTGTATGTCGTGACTCAGACTTGAATAATGGTTGCTGAGCACTTGTATGTCGTGACTCAGACTTGAATACCGGTTGCTGAGCTCTTATATGCGGAGACTCAGACTTGAGAATAGATTGCTGAGCACTTGTATATCGTGACTCAGACTTGAAAACAGCAGGCGGATCTAGTTCTATCCGAAGTCTCGAATCCATGGTGGAATTCCGATCGAGAAACAAAAGAAATTCGTTGAATAACTGTAGATCATTCAAATATCTTTCTTTTACGGCATTGAAAACATCGTCTCCGAAATAACCATTGGCACGATCAACATCATCGCGATTCATCAACTCGTCATGAGTATCTTGGAATTTTTGCCAATAATCTTTCAAAGTTTCCATGCGGGAGATACATGCACCCTTGGTTTTCCTCGATTGGTCTAATTTTTCGAAATTAATGTAAAGATTAGAAAGGCGGGTTTCCAGTCTACGCTGCCTCTCAATTTTGGACTGCGTACTAGACATGCGGATTTCCAATCTAACTTGTTTTTCAAGAAGATCCATCGTATATGGCAGGGGCGTCACTCGCCCAATTTCCCAGGTATGGATCGCCTCAGGGGTCTAAAGAGAGAGCTTAGAAAAAAAAAAAAAAAAAGGTCATCGCAATTCGAAGAGCTCGCTAAAGTTTGATGAGAGTGGGTTGGGCCAAGGTTTCAAGGAGTCTATGCGATTGAGTGTAGTTCACTCTTTTACTGCAGGTTTGCATTCTATAGGTATTTACTCTTATAAGGGCAAATCTCAGGAGCTGTGCGATTTCGACTTTGAAATTTAGAAAATTTCAGAATGTGCAAACAGTGAACTCGATAGACAGAACTTTACTATATTGAGTTGCAAAATTTTTGCTCGCTCGGGACCGATTTCCCAGGTGTGGATTTCCATACGTATTCTTGGCCCAGGTGTGGATTCATCCATACCATCCATAGGGAAAGTGACGCCCCTGGTATATGGTGATATGGATATGATCGTTTAATTACTCGTTCAAAACGAATTACTGGTCTGGTAGAATAATTCAGACGAAGTGAAAATTCGAACGATGTCAGAGCGTCTATACGTGTATACTCAGGTGACACTATTGCACTGACATTCCGGTAAATTTCGGAATGGAAATCTGTGTACAATCAACAGAAATTATGGTTTTGACATTCCGGAGAATGTTGGAATGGCAGTCTGTATGCAATCAACAGAAATTATAGTTTTGACATTCCGGAAAATGTTGGAATGGCAATCAAGAGAATAGTTTGAGATACTCTCAGCGCGAAATGAGTACTCCAAGAAACCCTAGTACTGGTCTTGAAACAAACATTTTAGGCGCAAAATGAGCACTCTACAAGATCGATGAATAGCATTACACAGCAAGCGTTATTAGCATTTTATAGCATGTGAATGGCATTACGATCGTTAGAATATATTGATTAGATATATGCTGTACCCTCCCGACCACGAAGAGAAGCTCAAAATATTCATCAAAAAACGTAGCATGATGCAGTACTTCAATATGAATGTACCGATTGAGGGGAGGGGCAAGGGCAGGCAGTGAAACAATCCCCCACAGAATGTAGGAAGGATAGACAACTCACTCACCGGTAGATGACCTTGACCCCTGTCGCGAACGCTTCGCGACCGTTGATACTGCGCAGGAACGTGATGATCGATGATGTGGCGCCGCTTTCTACTCTGCTAGCTGCTTCGACGATGAACGAGACGGTGGCTCTCTAAATGGCCGCCACGCGCTCGTTTTGCGGCTCGCTTGGCGTCATCCGCCGTTTGGAGCGAGGCAGGCAAAATGGCTGGCATGTAGTATGGGCGATGGCTTGATTATGCCATTAACTTCCCACAAAATGCATGGATCGCAAACTTTCAACTTGCACAACAAACTTGCACACTCTAGCTCACTGTTTCATAGTCGGTATGTGATATAATGCTTCACAACCGCAAATGAGCTCCGCACTATGGAATTTGCACCACGCGTTCGCACATCACTACGAATCATACAACCTCCCGGCACAAGTACCTGGATCCGGCTCGAAGGACCAAATGTTTTCGCCGGTGTTGGGGTTTGGGATCCAAGTTACTCATGAAGAGGAGGAATGCGAATTAAGATAGTTTTTAGCGAACACTATATTGAGCAAACTGAATACATGCTCGAGGTGGTGGAGAGAGTGCGGCTTGTTCGCGATCCACATGGAGACTGCCCGAACCGGAGCAGAGCAGGAGGCCTATAGCCAAGCGGCTGAATGTCTATAGATATACTGCAGACGGCGGTTCTACTGCCGGTTGAGCGTATCTACTGTCGGTTGAGCGTCTCTACTGTCGGTTGAGCGTCTAATGCCACTTGACGGCTGAGCTAATGTGTGCGTGAATGTATGTGTGCTGTCGCGGACATTATTTGATCGGTGCTACATAAACACTACTGCACATATTGTAAATACTCTGTGTATATAGACGCTTTGCGCCAGTGCAGGCACTCATTGTGGTGACATCTATGTCACACTCTGATACATTGGAGAGCATTACCCTCTATCACTGGTTGATCCAGTCACTTTATTGTTGCTCTTCAATACAATCACGTGATGAGTTAATAATTCTTTTCGAGAGTTACTGTGCATACTGAAGGGTGCAATCTCTCTTCAATTGCAATACCTACGCACTGTCCAACGGGCTCTACTCCTTCTCATCTCTCACATTCATAGTATTTTGTTCAAATATCCAAAAATATGGATGAACTTGTTGAAAATCAGGAAGCTTTCTTTAGGAAAATTACAAACTCCTGGACTAATCTTGCATAGACGGGTAAGGAGAAAATGGAAGTAGGTGGCGCTGACATTCGTATGACCAGAATAGAGAAGTATTGGTTGGAAATAAAAGGAAAACCACGAGAAAATTCTCCAAATTCCTGATCTTGATCGAGGACATCGGTATTTTGCTGAAGATATTATTGAAAGAGCAGAGGAAGCTCATATAATAGCTCTGGGTGATTTCAAAGAATTTGTCCTCAACGCACAGCATGTCGATGTTAGAACTGTAGGTGCTCGTGGCAAGACTACAAATATTGTCATGCCTGAAATTCAATCTGTTCAGCTCATCTTTTATAAATTTGCACACACCTCCTTTTCCATCTTCATGGCTGCATGAATGAAGCTGACTCGAATCATTTTTATTCACGGATTGGTGTGATTGTTTATTCGATCAACCGTGCGTTTGATCTGCAGGAGATGGTTTAAGAACTGATGCGTTGTCAACAATATCGACGTGATCGTCTAACTTTACTGATTTTTGGTTTTGGACATGGCTTGTTGAATCAGTTGATACTCGTTTTTCTGGCAATAATGTGGCTAATTCTGATATGGCTGATCAAACTGCTCAAACTGTTGCGTCAAACACGGCAATTTCCTTGCTTGCAGAGGAAGTTTGTGGAATTTCTCAGATCGTCAGCATGAGTTTTTTCAAAATGAGTTTTGGAGTTTTGTGAGCCATCACACTTTTTCAAGCATTTGAAACAAATAATGTGACCCATTCAACTCAAAGTAAGAACAGTCACAAGAATCAAATGGATCAACATGTTTTTCTACATGAAAATCCCTGGAAATGATACAGAGTATCAATTCTCATCATAAGGTATTGTATAATGCTTCTATGTGCACAATACTCTTGTCTTATCGATAACGCGCTGTGAGTGCTATGGAGGCCTTGAAAAGATATGGATTGGGCCTATCAGAATCTTTGGACTTAATTATCTCTCGATTCAGATAGTTATTATACTCCATCATACTAATTCAAAATAGTGCAACTCTCCAATTTGTGTTGACTTTCCACTAGCCTCACACAATTCAACACAAGTAGAAACTTGAGTGACAAGAAAATTCTTGAATGTGAAAGGTTTACCAAGAACAATGATGGGAAGTTATTCGGCTGACTACCAATGATTTCTTTGGATGAATTCAGTTTTCTTTCTTCTTTGGAAAGAATCTCCTATGAGGAAAATTTTCCATTGTAAGAGGATATGTGAGCCATGCCCCTTGCTGATGCTTGTGAAGAGCTGCTAACACTGTTTGCGCAGAGACTACCATCGAAAAGATTGGAGTATAAAGAATTTTCCTCGCCTTTTAAAACCTGAACAACTTCCTTGTTTATCCCATTTTCGATCAAGAACTTCCCAAGATCTTTTCCAGAAGTGTAAGCTCCCTAAAGTAGCACAGACATTCTGAGAGGTTAGGTAACCATCGTGTGCATACATACAATATTTTGGTCGAGAATTTTTGCGATGGATCACTTACTTGAGGTAAAAGAACAATCGGGAGCTTATCCATCGAAGAATTGTCCAGAGAGCTCATTCTTTCAATCACTTTGGTCATAATATTTTTGCACAAAACCTCACGCCGACTACGCCGAGCTGAGAGCAGCTAACTCACTGAGCCGTTCGCACGCGCCGCTGTTTCCCCCAAGTTGGAGGCTTTTCAAGGCGGCAGATCAAGGTTTACCTTCAAGAGGGGTTGTTTTGTCTCCAAGCTCGAGGTAAAATGTCTTGGAGGCGAATTTACCTCCAACTCGAGGAAAATTCACCTTCAACGCATTTTGCCTGTAAGCTTGGAGGAGAAATAACCTCTAGTTGAAGGTTTTTTTTCCTTAAGAGATTTAGAGTGCATGCGCCTCGCTAAATCCGCAGATTCCTAAGTTCGTAAATTCGTAAACGCTGAGACCCGACCTGGGTCTGCCGCGTGGGGACCAGGGGGGAGCGACTCAGGTATGGAAATTGACGAGGAACTTGTAGTTACAAGCAACCAAACTAGGGAGCGACACCTGCGCACTTAGTTATGGGTTGTATATCTATATATCGTTGCGCGCTGCCACGGCGCTTCGCAGCTGCTGAGCGGTCTACGGATGTGTTGGCGGGTAGCTCGTTCGCAGGCGTTCATTGCGAATCTATTATCGTTATGAGTTGCGATAGATATTATAACTGTGAAATGCTTTAATACACCCTTTGTTACTGTTTAAAGACGTGGTTTCTTGATAAGATATATCCGCGCACTGATTATTAATACATGAAAGACTTCAAAAAGAGAATGAAGGCTATATTTATACCAATTTCGCGATAGATATAGCCGTACCGATTTCACGGTTGTGAGGTATTGATTGGTATAAATCGTCAATACCCGTGGTACACTGTTTTAAACATGATAATCGCGAGGAAAGGCCGTATTTTCTTTCTCAATGGTGTATGGTACGCGTTATTACCGATCTCATCAGTCAGAAAATTTCGCGACAATTCTGCATACGAAATGGTGAAAAATCGTGCGCGGGTGCAATTTATCGAGCAACTATGTCCCCTAAGAGTGAAAAATGTTGTATAGTCCCGGGCTGCACCACTGATAAGAATGAATCTAAGTTTTCTTTTCCCAATAATTCATTACGCGGGCTAAAATGGAAAATGCCGTACAAAATCCAGTTCTCGATAATCTAACCTACGCACAAATTTCAAACCGTAACACGGGATACAAAGTTCGCCACAACCATTTTAGTGAAGGTGACAAGTATGCATTCGGAGTGGATGGCGTATTACAAGAGACGCTATGCAAACGCTAAATTTGCCATCACAACAAGCACCAGCACAATTACCTGCAATCAACGAAAAAGAGAATAAAAGGCAATTTAGCCCAGGTAAGGGTGTGTGCGTGGATGTTAGGTGGCAAAATCGAATCTCTGAGCAATTTTTAATCAATCAGTATAGTCCAGCAACTAAATCTATTACCAAGAGAGCAAGAGTGGGCACGACAAGTCCGATCACACCTCTACCGTGTCCAGGATTTCGCCAAGAACCACCTCTTGCCGAAAATCTTTCATGTGTTTCGGATCAAGCAACTCTCTCACCGACTCCTTCATGTTTGCCAAAAACATCGACTCCTGCATCTGCCTTCAGATCTCCTCTTTCGGTTGGGCGGAAATTAGCCCCTGTGAATCTTTACGGTTCGCTGATTCCAAAAAACTCTCGCCCGTACGTGCAAAATGATATAGAAGCACCTATTACTTCGGATCCAAATTTATTAATTTCGGCTGACCTAGATATTCTACAGAAATGAGCTGACAAATCTGTTCATGGACCGTCTATTCCGTTGCGTAATTCTCATTGGTATATGATATATCAATAAATCAACATGTATATGGGCTTTTCTATGAAACTTGCTTAGAAGATGGGATAATTATATCATTCCATAGCTTTTTTCCGGCAGTGTGCTAGAGAAACGCCCAAATCAACACCTAAATTTATTCTGTAATTGTCAATTTCTTCTTTTTTCTAATAATGCTATTACTTCACACCAGCGAGATATGGCAAGACGTACGGGAAACAATGAATCCAAATCAGATCGGATATAGTTCTGAAGCGGGAGGCGAAGTTCGACTTAAATAGTATCTTGAAGCCCTATCGCAGAACTCGTCCGTCTACGGTCTACGTGGCTGACGCTTGAACCCAGACGGATCCATTAGATGCTGATCCGAATGTTTTGTCAGAGATCAATGAAAGTAACGTGGTCTACGATGGTCGTTACACGTATATTCTTTCTGCAGAGAAAAATGATCAGGGGCCTTTCAATCTCCATGTGAGTTTTGCCTTCTCTAAGCTATGTTTTCCTATTCTCAGAGAGAAAGGGTTGTATCCGTGACAAAAATGGTTGTATTCGTATCAATGATGATAATTTTGTGGTAATCCATCATAGCGAGTACAGGTGATCGTTGTAGAAATGAGTGGAACATTATAATTTCAGGATATTATGGTATTCAACGGAGTGACTCAGTCATGGAGAGTTTTTTGTACCCATGCAGATGCGCAGAAAGGTTTCCCTGCTGCGAGACAGGGTCATTGCCTTTTCCAATATAAAGAAGTAGACGGATCTGACAAGATTGTGATATCAGGTGGTTGGTATGGTTCAGAAAAATTTAATGATTTATGGAGACTAGATTTTGTTACCATGCAGTGGACATGTATTATGACCTCAAAAATGCCAAGCATATGTCAGGTCGAATACACCAGGGAAGACAAACTAGATGACATCAAGAAGCGGTTGAACGAGACCCAAATAACTGTATGCCGAGAGAAGGAGATCGAAAAGGTGGAGATCTTAATTGTTGCAGTACGAACCATAACTTATACGCACTGTAAAAAATTCTTGGTGATCGTATCACCAGTTGGTGGAAGTTTTTTGAATAAATTTTTTACAGTGTGCTATTTTGAATAAATTGGATAATTTTCCAGGTACGGCGAGCAAATTAGACTGCATCGAGTGGAATTTCTGAATGTAAAAAAGTTTAATAAGCAGCTAAAGCTCATGACTGGTCCTTCAAAAGCTTTTGTGAACATGATCTTGAGAGGCAGGGGAGGAGAAAAGATAAGAGGGAACCGCTTTTCGAGAGAGGACAAGCTAATTGCTTTGAGCCTGTATAAAAATCTCCATCAGCATACAACCATACACGAAAAGTAGTTAAGGTAGTACTAGCGGTACTCGAATTAGCTATCAGAAAATTACGAAAGTCGGCACAGTGGTACATTAGTGCCTCAAACAGACACAGCTGAAATTCCGAAATTTCTAGGAGCCGCGGAGAAAAGTTCCGAGCAATTTCGTGAAAGCCGATTAACACGGCGTTTTATGGGAAGTCATCGATACACTAATTTCTAACTATCAGATTTTCACAGGAAAGAGCACACAGGTGTAAGAGTACACGGAATCTGCATAGAAACAAACAAATCAACAATTAGAAGCCTACAAAGAAAAATCTGAGCCAATACGTCACTACTCTTGACGGTTTCGGGGTTCGGTTGTCGTCTGCTGTGTGCGTTACTATACCTATATAGACGAGCAGAATCGAGTCAAGCGAAGATCTAATCCGCGCTTGAACTTATCAGTAACGCTAGTACTACCTTAAGGGGTTGCCTTCAGAATCCATTCTCAAAGCTTTGTTGCGGGAAATCCCAGTATATACCGGAATCAACGACGGCCTAAAAGCTCATATAATTGAAGCAACGAAAGATCTTCCAACGAGAGAAAAAGTCGTTGCGATATCGTGGGATGAAATGAAACTCGCGCCTCATCTCGCCCTCAATCTCAAAGCAGACGTGATCATGGGATTTGAGGAGTGGGGGGATGATCGAACGTCTTTAATCGCCGATCACGTGATAGTATTTATGATCAGAGGTCTAGAGTCTGGGTTCAAGATGGCTGTGGCCTATGGCTTTTGCAAAGTTGCGACTCGAGCATCCAAACTAATTGCTTGCATTAAAGAAATCGTGAAGCTACTCAAAGAAGCTGGGCTTCATCTTGTGACAGGTTTGTGATCAAGGCACATCCAATGTGCAAGCGATTAAAATTCTTCTAGATTATACTGAAACTGTACGTGCTTCGAAGAACCTCGAAAAACGTAATGTTACATGTCTTATATATAGTTTTTCATTATATTGACGGATTTATAACAATATATATTGCTATAATTTTCTCGACAATTTTTCTAGATTGAACTATTTCCGTGGAAGGCTTCGAACTTGTTTCCATTTTTGATGTGCTACATGTCTTCAAGTGTCTTCGAAATCTTCTAATGAAACATTTTTTGGAACTGAACTATACAGATAAAAAAACATATGATCAAAGATGCTTCGTCTCGTGGCTCGTTCTCCAGTTTGCGTATGAGATAGATCTCCATGGAAAACAGGCGAGACGGTATCTAAACCACTTCAAAGATGAGCACATTTATGGGCACAAGATGAAGAAAATGCGTGTGAAACACGCCGTTCAAGCCCTTGGCACAAAAACCGCAGATGGTATTGAAATCGTGGCGATGAGAAATCGAGGTCAGTCTGAAACTCGCTATGAAGCAAATGATCTGTATTAACTCAGTGGATTGATATTCCTCTTATTTTTCAGGACAAGTGATGACCAACCTAGGCGACGGACAGATTCCTCGCAGTCAAGTGGGTCCTACAATCACAACATTTCGTTTTTTTGATGAGATTGTCTGATTGGGCACTCGAGATATGATGAGGTAGAAGAGAGTCGCTGCGTCATTACCGACACAAGCTTTCACATCAAATTTCTAAGAAAAGCTAGCGTGAGATTGCAAAAAATGAGGTATTGTCAAATGGATGATAATGGCAAAGCTACAAATTCATCAGTACATTCACCAACGCTAAAAAGTTTGAGCCGTAACTGTGACAATTCAATCTTGCTCTGGAGGAAACTGGAGAATTACTCCTCCAGTCACCTAAACCAGAGGAACTGTAACCAGGATCACCTGGAAAATTTCTTTGGGCGGGCAGAGCAGATGGCTTCAGGAATAACGGCCTCACGGCAAATCAGTTTGGATTGGTATTTAAAACGTCCATAGTTGACAGTTTGTCTGTGAAAAGGCATGCAAAGGGAATGAAGTGTATGTTGGATAATGGCGATTTTCTGCTCGCGTGGGAAATCCACCATGACCAAGTCATCAAAACAGATGACGAACCAGTCCGTGTAAAGTAGATCCCCGGGAGCATTCCCTTTGCATGTAGAAGCATTAAGGATGTAAATTTTGATTGTACTCTGAATGACGTTCTTAAAAAATTGAAATGCGACAATTGGAAAGAAACAGTCAAAGTTGATGGCGCGTTTCTCAAAGAACTGCAAAAAAGATTCGGGGAAGTAAAAACATCCGTGAAAAATCTACTGCCATGTACTTTCTATTCGAAACAAATAGTAGAGCGCCTTAAGAATTCAATCCTACGGGAAATAGTTTTCGAAACAACGAATTCTTGCTGTGAAGGTCACGAACATGTGCATGAGATATTCGTGACTCCAATTATAGTGCAATATATCACCAATGTGATTTTATTTTCAAATCGAGTTATGAGCGGAAAGGAGACGATAACTAACGAATCTGCCCATGACATTTACTTGAAGAAGATGAAAATTGATAAAAGAGCAGGTGCTATTGTTCAAGTGGAATCGAATAAATAACTTACATATAACCTGTATGATTTGATTTGCGCCCTTACATCTCATGCATGTTAACGAACTCGAGCATGCGTGAGCATGCGGGGCGGCTGCAGGCCCCTGCACGCTCGAAACCCGTCCCGCGTCCGAGCTACTTCAAGCAACATAAAGAGATGGCGTTACAGTCGCCGCGGTGCGCGGTCGCTCTCGCCACTCTTCATACCTGAGTCGCTCCCCCCTGGTGGGGACAGTCCGTGCCCCTCCCGAGTTAACTCCGCCCACCATGTATATCGGCATTTTCGAGGCAACTAAGTGATCCGAAATTCGAGCGTTTGTATGTGGGCATTTCCACAATGAAGTGGATTTATCCGTTTGAGTTCTTGGACAATTAGCGAAGAGTTGATGCCTAGATCCGCCACAGATAGCGCTGTAAACTAGATTTATCGACCTGCGAGTCGGGGGAATGAAGTTCTAATGGTAATAACTCAGTCTGTATTTTCATAAATTCTGAGAGTAATTATTTGCTGCAATCGATACATACCAGTGTCCGCAGAATATTTTCGCGATTTTAAGATGCTCCCTATCCGCCCCACTGTCCCGCCCCTCGTGATGCGGGGTGCCCGGCCCAAATCTGATTCGGCCCAAACATGAGTGATGTAACGGTAGGTAGGTTTGGAATATTTCAGGAAAGATTCCCCTGAGGAGATTCCCACGTTACAAATCTGTCTTAACATCACGTGCACCTATCACTCCAAGCTAGACTAGTATATTGGGTCTAAGGACGACCGCCACATCCTTAGCGAAGAGGGTATAGTCCTGTTCGTATCAATCAAGTAGTCGACATCTAGATTTCTTCCAAGCAATCCCCCCAGCGACCTCGATGGATTCAGATGAAGATGGTGGGGAGTTCGGATGCCACAAATGCCTTTTGCACGTTGAAACTACCCAGGTTCTGGAAGATGGAACCGATCTGAGTCTAGAACCCCAGTTTCTCTCGTGATATCCTATTTGAGCTGGAGTGGTACAGACATCAAGATTTTCGAAAAAGAAGGAGATGCTCGTGGTACTCGAAGCTATCGTGAAGATCAGTACTGCTCCATGTGAATCGAATGGCACGAAGTACCTACTTCTGAACCATGAAGGTGCAAAAGACCATATTCCTGAGCAAGTTACATCATGTCTCAAGAGTTCCACAACCAATGACAGCAATTCTGTAGTTTCGTGGGTTTTTCTGCCAACTAAATCTGATCTGAACCTGACCTGAAGGAGTGAAACAGACAACGGGGCCGTTCTCAGCAGCTCAAAATACGTCTGGAATACATGAAGGGGTTCCTGTTCAAATAAAAACCCGTCGGAATGTATTTTCAATGTTGAGCACGGCCACTCAAAAGTCACCGTTAGGATGTTTAAGATACATGAATCGATGGATCTCTCCGGGATCTTCATGATTTTCCTCAACTCAACAAATAAGCCGAGATCGCTACCTTATCCATTCTATCCCATCATCGCAACTGATCTCATCATCGAACTAGAGTTGACCAGCAATATAGATCATCCCGCATGAATCTCACCCGCATATACCCCAAAATCTCTGAAGTTTATTTTCATTCTAAGGACCTACGGTTGGATGAGTTGTATGAAGCGTTCTTGGTGAAGAAAGAAATAGGGAAACGATTACTCGATGCAAGGATTGAGTTGGAGAAGGCCAAGTCCATTCTTCAAATGGATGAATTGAAATCAAGGAAACGTGTTCTACGTAGATTAGCATACTGCACTGCAGCTGACGTGATAGAATTGAAGGGGAGAGTTGCTTGTGAACTACAAGGAGCAGATGAGCTTTTGATGACCGAGATGATTTTCAACGGGCTTTTCAATGCTCTCTCTGTCCCACAAATGGCAGCATTAATAAGTTGCTTTGTTTGTGATGAGAAATCTTCGGAAACTCCCAAGCTGATAGATGAACTAGGAAATCCATTAAGGCAGATGCAAGAAATAGCGAGGAGAATAGCAAGGATATCTTCAGAATCGAATTTGGATCTAGATGAAGATTCTTACGTGGAGAAATTCAAACCATTCTTGATGGATGTTGTCTACGCTTGGTGCAAGGGGGCAACATTCTTACAAATCTGCAAGATGACTGATATTTTTGAAGGTGAGAAATGATCAAGTATCATCTTTCCTGTATCATCACTTTGTTCCCATCAGCACGTGCTAGACGTAGGTGATTCTCACGATTCGTCAACATTCTGCTGCCAGAGATACTACATTGTAGAATAGGTCCGGAGAAATCGCTACGCTGAGAGTAGGGAATCGGGCAGCTCACGCTGAGCATAGTGCAATCGTGGCTGCGATCTTGTAAATCCACAATTTTGGTTGGAGATTTCCATCATTCGCGCCATGAAATCACTAGCCGGAATTGTGAGTTCACAAGATCTCAGTGGTGATTTTACTACGCTCAGCGTGGATTGCTCGATTTTCCACTCTCAGCGTACGGGTTTTCCAGAACTTTTCCACAGTGTAGAACTCAAATCTATCCACAGTGTAGAACCCAAATCTTATGGCACATGCCGAAGGGGGTGTCCAGATGATCTTCCATGACTGAATTTGTATGGAGAATGTTGGAGGCATCAGTCATCACATAGGCTATGTGAGACGTAGGAAAACCGTCCTAACTCATAACAGTCTAAGATTGATTGTGCCCAACTTTGAGGCACGGAATAGAGGGAACCATATCCAGGCTTCGGTTAATAATTTAACGGAAACTCGGCTCAGTTACCATGAAAAAGTGACCACGTGAGTTCCAATGCGATATTTCTAGTCCATTCGACAGGCTCTTCAAGTTTATGTAGGATTGGCTAGATATGATGGTTCAGGTAGAAGGACCCCGCCATAAATGATAGGATTATGGTTCTCAGTGAATTTGGCTAAATCGGCAATCAACCGATAGGGCTCGAAGGGCTAAAAAAATCTCTTCTGCCGTCAAGCCCGGAAAATTCTTGCCATCGAGTGATTTGGTCGCAAAGTTTCCGATTTTACCCAGCAGCCTTTGAGCCATCACATCTTCCGTCAGGTCGCACCTAGTTTGAGGAAAAAAAATTTGATGCTTCGCGAGTCTTCACCAGAGTGGACGACTGCTCCTATTCCTGATGTACACCCACCAAAACAAATTTTTCCTCAAGGATCAGCCGACATCTCCTCAAATGTCCGTGCAAGTCTCAATCTTCAAACTCAAAAAGAATCAGAAAGATTCCCATGACCTTGGCCGTTATGAAGTTGAGTCTTACTCGATTTCCTCATGCTCGAGCCGGATGCGATATGATGTAAAATCCAATCGCCATCCAAAAGTTAAAACAAATATCTCTCTAAAGATCCATAGAATTTTTCCTCAGTGTCTTCGAGAGCCCCCCCCCTTCTCCCCGCGAACTGGAAAAGTAAGAATCCCGTGACTCCCAACGATGAACAGTTCAAAGAAAAAGATATGAAGCTTTGTTTCAGGGTCACACTGAGGGAGTAGCGAAGTATTTTCCAATCTTCCAGCGGAAAAACGCCACTCATACTCGACGCATCCTCGTGTAGAGACGTGGACTCTGAACATTGTATGTATTTCGTTGATGTAAAACAGGTGATGACAGCAGTGGAAGATTTTTCTGGAAGGATTATTGGATTGCGTGTGATGAAAAGATTCGTGCTGCATCAGACTCACGTAGTCGTGAAATACCGAACCAGCCGAGCGAATTTGGATGTACATTATTGTTCGACTGGTGCCATAACCTTATCACATATCGGTAGAATCGGTGACCTTGCGGCCAAATCACTCAAGAATAAGAATTTTTCAGGCTAAACGGCAATAGACACCTGAGCTCAGCTCTTCGAGCTTTATCGATTGATTGCCGATTCAGTCGAATTCGCTGGAAACCAAAGTTCTTCCATTCATGGCGGGGTCCTTACCGGTATCATCAATTCATTCGTTATCGTCAATGAATGAGGGAATGATTTTTTGACACCTAGGATAACTGTTGCAAATAAGCCACAATCTAGCCAAAACGTATTTAGCTGTGGATCACGTCGAATACTCGTTTTGGGTGTCAGAGTATGCATGTAGGATCTTTCTGCGTGGAATACACTCAGTTCTTCTTCAGAGACAAGAAAGATCCCTGTCTAAAATGCACGTGTACGGCACCTTTCTGCATCGTCCTCCGAAACTACCCAACGCCCTCAACTAAACAAATGGGATAGTACTCTGCACGGAAAGACACAACTTTTCTTAGAATTTTCGTACGCGGGGAGTGATTCCCTCGTGTCCAAAGACCATGACTATTGTTGAGATTCTGAAGTTGTCTGACTTTTAAGCGTGATTCCTCGAGCTGGATAGGGTCAAGCATCGAATGGAGGATAGCAAAAATGTTGGTCTTGTCCTGAGCTTTCATTTGGTCTATGATAAATATGGACACTTCCATTGCGATCTATGGAAAAATGGGTGGAAGTGGCAGAGTAACGATGTTTCCTGTATTCTTCAGCGAGGTGAAGCAAGTAATCGCGAAACTCGAGAATACATCTAGATTTCTAAAAATACACAAGTTTCTTCCTCAATATTTCATCCGATACAATGCTCCAAATTCGATGTGGGCCGATAACCATGAGAAATTGAAACATTGCCACTCTGGACCGCCAGAAACTCGAAAAATTCAGATAGGAGCTATATACTATCGCAGCTGGGAATTCAGCATTCTTTGCGTACTTCCCGATGAAAGATTTAATGCCATGATCTTACACCTAGACCGAGAAATCTGCACTTTTGTGCTGAAAGATCTTTTCCCTGTCATATGGGCATCGCACTGGCTTGACTTCTGCATATTATGCCCAAAAAAGTGTATTTGAGTCATGTTGTCTGTTATACGTTGAATTCAGTACATATAAAATGAGAACCGATCCAAATCACTACGGGTTCGATGAATATTGATCAGTTCCTGTAGGTTATTCCCGGAGGAGTATCGTTTGAATCATGGAGAGACTATGAAATGCATCTATACTAAATATCACTCTCGAAACGAGTTGAATGAATTGTCCTCATTCAATGCTTACTGGGGTCGAGATCAACAATTCTCAGTATATTTGAAGTCATCTTAGTCAAGACGATACACATCACGTGACTTATGGTTCGCATTTCATTCAATTCCTCAGTCATGAGTTCCTTAGAAACATGATAAGTCGGTGGCATATAAGTCCATCCTCAATAAGAGTCTTCTAGATCGGTCGACATGGACTCAAAATTACCATTGTCATCTTTGTATTCTACACTTGAGTTTTCCTAGGGAAGGTAGTCTGTTCACTTCATGATCATTCGGTTCCTTCGATATCCACTTCAATCATCGTAACTGAGCATTTCTGATGATCTAGAAGTCCATGATTCAGCTGATTTCACGCGATCATCTCCTGTTTGGATCCTACCTGAGGGAATGAATGGACGAACCTTCATTCGCCCGAGGGCAGAATTCCAAATACCGTACCTTATAGAACATGATATGTTTGTCCCACATGATGAATATCAAGAGGCGCGGTAGCGCCTTGCTGGCAAGTATGAGCAGACGAGAAATCGATCGAGGCGCTATGCCTATCTATACTTTGAATTGGGGTTTTTTAACCTCACACTTTTCCTCGACCTGGATCATGTACGTCATTAAAATTGCTCATATAGCTCTGCCGTGCTCTAGCAAACCGTTTCTAATACGATTCTGGATTCTGTACAACTATTTTTTCAACCCGAGCACTGGACGCGTTTTATTTAACACCGCAAATTTCATGCCCTCGTTCTTCATCTCAGTTCGACTTCTCCAGTCCCGCACTTCGACTCGAGAAATATCGAAATGTCTCTACACATGTGATGTAAGTAGGTTCCGCTGGGCACGCGCGCGCAGCTGCATCGCTATGGACCGTGTTCCTGCAAATATTGCCTGTCTGATAATACTTAGGTCGCAGAATTTATCTAGTGAGTGTACGTGGAATGCCCGGAAACCTATGATGCCGGGAATCAATTCAAAAAAGTTGATTCCAGTGCTAAACCTGCCAAATCAGCGTTTTTTGGTGCATGTGGCTGTTTGGGGTTAGCTCGATCGCGCCGACCACGAGGCGAGCTGCAAGCCTCAAGGCAGCACGCTCCTGTGTGTGTGCAAGTGTATAACTGTTTGTGACTATTTGTGACTCTTGACTTGATAGTGAATGTGAATACTGTCCGCAAAATGCCGCCAAAATCAGAAAACTCTCGTTTTACCCGAAATTTGGCCTCGAAGAATAACAACACGCTCAATTCCTTCTTATCGAAAAACGGCACCACGTCTTCAAAAGACGACCCGAACGGCGAAATGCTGCAGAAAATCCTAGATAAGATTGATGAATTGGCAGCTGACGTGGCCAATCTGAACAATAAATTCGAGACTGTGCAGGCTATGATGAAAGAAACGGGTAGTGAAGAGCTAGCAGTACGTGAAAAACAGTGGGAGACAGAAAATGCCAGCCTTCGCGCAAGAATTGACAGGATTGAACACAGCGAAGAGATGAGAGCACGGCGTGAAAAAAGGAATAACACCGTACTGCGAGGCCTTCAGCCGCCTACTGAAAACATAGAAGCTGAAATTTCCACGTGGCTCGCAGCAAATCTCCAAGTGGACGCCCAGGTTGTCGATGCAACAACCGTCATCAAGCCTCTAAGAGGACCGGAGCTGATTATTGCTAAGCTAGCCAGTGCTGACGCCGAGCGGAAGGTAATGTCAACCAAGGAAACGAAGCTAGCCGGCACAAACTTCTCGATAAGAAGCGACCTCACGAACGCAGAACGAGCGGTACAGAGAGAGATCTATAAAATTACCGATGCAGAGAGAAAGAAAGGTAAGGAGGTGAGAGTGACACACAGAGGAATCATCATAGACGGCATTAACAGCCGATGGGAAGATGGAGTAGGCCTCGTCCCGGCTTCTGCAGCACCGCGAGGACGAACAAGCACACATCAGTCACCGGGCTCACAGCTGAGCCCGCAATCCACGCAGGAGAGAGGGCCCTTTCGTCGCTCACACTGACAGTCACCCACACCACTGCGCCGTACCATTGCTTCCACTCTCTATACCGCTGCCAGTGCCTCTCTGGCCCCAAGAGCTCTCGCTACCAGCTGACGATACCGCCGCATGCACCAAGGATGATCACGCAACCTTTGCTTTCTGGAACCTCCGTGGCTTTAGCACTCTGAATTCAGTACCTAGCCGTGCTCTGCATGATTTTCTGCAACACTGTGCCCTTCTATACTTCTCTGAGTCATGGGCTCACAAAGAAATACGCAATATACCGGCTACCTTGCAAGATTTTACGCTATTCCAAAAACCCGTTCCCAAAGAAAAATTGCTGGGCAGAGCAAAGGGTGGACTAGGCATCTTTGCCAATCCCGCAATCGTCTCAGACTCAACCAAATGCGCAGAAACTAGCTGCTACTTAGCTGTAAAATGTCAAATAGACCAAATGCAACTGATAATCATATCTGTATACATCAGTGCGGACACCTTCTCCGACGACCTTGAGTGCTTGACAACTTATATTAGCGTTACTCTTAACAACTTCGATGGACCACTAATCATCGGTGGGGACTTCAATGCCAGAATTGGAATTGGAAACCGAATGAACGCCGAGGCCCTTGCTGACTCCGACTTTTCTGCCACAAGATACACCTTGGATGGAACGCTTAACGAACAAGGTAGACTTCTGCTACGGGAATTTGAAAACTTAGGCCTGACGTTACTGAATGGATGGAGTCAGACCGACTGCAACGGCGAGATGACTTTCATTGGCAGCAATGGCAGTAGTGCAATTGACTATATATGGACTAACCATGAAGGACTTGACTTACTTTCAGACTTCTCTGTCACCAATATCGGCTCATCTGACCATCTGCCTGTGGTAGCGAATATCCACCACCTAGCTCCAACACTCACCCGCACTCCAGATAATGCGAGTAGCTGGAAGACGAAATACTGCTGGGACCGGAGCAAATGGGTGGACTCTATTAATCACATGGCCGAGCAAGATACTGTGGACACCGAATGTTACGACGTAGAACAGCTCAGCAACGCCATGATTGATACGATTAAACGCTCCGCCTCTCATTTGGGCCTCACGAGAAAATTCTGTACAGACGCCAATCCCCGCACTAGAGACGAACCATGGTTCGACAAGGAATGTCGCAAAGCGTACGCCAAACAGACCAACTTACATCGTAAATGGTCCAGATCGAGAAGAAGCAGCTTACTTGAAGAATTCCTGACACAGCGCAAGCTCTTCAAAGCACTATGCCAAGAGAAAAAGACTGCACTTCGCCTACACTACCAGTCCATTTTGGCCAATGTCAAGAAAAACCCCCGCAGCTTTTGGAGCACTGTCAAACAACTCAAGCGCCGAGGAAGATCTGCCACGTGCCCAATCTCACGCACTGTTATCATCGAGGAGTTCTATAAAGAAAACTTCCCACCGAGGTGTATTACACTAGAAACACACTTCGGAGCCGAAAACCCCCTTTGTTGGACAAAGACTTCACAGAATAAGAGATCCAAACTATAGTGGACAGTCTTAAACAAAATAAATCCCCTGGCCCAGATGGCGTGCCTAATCCATTCTTCACATTCCTTCGAGCGAAGTGGATCTACTACTTAACCCAGCTCTTCAACAAAATATTCTCAACAGGGACGGTCCCTGACAGCTGGTGCAACTCAGAGATTTCCCTTGTGCACAAGGAAGGTGATATTTATGATCCTGCAAACTACCGTGGCCTGGCCATGATCAGATGTATAAGCAAAATTTTCACGTCCGCCATTGCCTCGCGTTTGATCGCGTGGGCTGAAGAACATGTAATCCTGCCTGAATGCCAATCCGGCTTCCGACCATCAAGATCCTGCGGAGACAATATCTTCACGATGCATGCCAAAATTGCCGAAGCACCATCTAAACCCGGAGGCAAACTCTACGCAGCTCTTATCGACTACAGAAGAGCTCTTGACTCTGTCAACCATGGCAAACTATAGGAAGCGCTGTATGCGGCAGGGGTGAGCCCAAAGATCATCAGAACTCTTCAAGACCTATACAGTGAAGCTGCCATACGTGTAAAGCTCTAAAATGACGAGTCGACCAACTCAATCGACGTGACACAAGGAGTCCTCCAAGGCGATTCATTGAGCTCACTAATTTTCGCACTCTTCATGCACGACCTGGTTAACTTCTTCAAAGAACGAGGTTGCACCAAAATAGAAGGAGAAATAGGACTGCTACTTTTTGCCGATGACAAAACAATATTAGCCAAAGACCCCGTTGACCTACGGAAGAATTTTGACATGCTGGCGGAGTACTGCACTTTCAAGAGCCTAACAGTCAACGAGAAGAAAAGCGTGGTCATGGCATACCAAAAACGTGGAAGACCAAAGAAAATCCGACCCATCAAGTTCAACGGTGCTACCTTGGATACGGTTGAAAACTTTATCTACCTAGGAGTAAACTTCTCAGCCACCGGTTCATTAAAAATGCAACGGACAATGCACTAACCAAAGGCAACTCTGCGCTGGGTGCAATATGGCCCGTACTTTGTACTGGCCAGAATACTAGCTACGCAGCAGCCCGAAGACTCTTCGACGCGACAGTGGCGTCCACAGTACTTTATGGATCTGGAATTTGGGGCTTGAACCACACCGACGAGATCGAACGTATCCAGAACAATTCTCACAAACGGTACCTCAGCCTGCCTCTATGTACACCTGGCTACCTCCTACGACTTGAAACCGGCAATGTCAAACTATTCAAGGAAGTCCCCTTGAGAGCATTGAAATACTGGGTGTAGCTCCTGATAATAGACGAAAAAAGGTTACCCAAGCGCATGTACATGAAAGTCAAAGAGCTATCCGACAGAAATCCTACCAACGACAATCTGAACTGGGTTGTGCGACTCGAAAACATCCTGGAGATAGCTGAGCACAGCTATCTTTGGCAACTCCAAGACCCTGCTGCGATCACCAAAGCCCTGTCAAACATAGAAGGAGTATTTGCCAGAACCAGCTGGCACGAAGACATCGCTAGTGCGCTTAGCTCCGGCTACTGTCCGATATATAAAACCATCGGAGACCTTCCTGATAGCCCAACATGCGAAGATTATATTATAGAAAATCACCCGCTGTTCCATACCAAAGCCTTAGCAAGCTGCAGATTTGCCGGAGAACTGTTCCAAAAATTTAATGTGAAATCGACTCCCCATAGAATTTTCCAAACGAAGACATGCTTTTCGTGCAATTTCGGTGCTAGAGAAACCCTTCGCCATATATTCCACGAATGCCGTGCTTATACGAGCTATAGATCCGAATATCTGAAAGATTCCAATGTACTAATAATTCTATCCAGAGGGCTGCCCGAAGACATGCCGAATCTATTTCATTTGATAACCAATATGTCAAAAGCCAGATCATTTACTGTCAACGACTGTTTATCATAAACTTATTCAATATCTACAACTCCCGCATTCGCACTCGTCCAATTATGTTGTTTCTCATGTCCTAGTCCCAGCCTTAAGCCTATCAGAGCTTGCAATACATATTTTCTCTTCCATTTGCGAACTAAGTCAGTTAGAAGATTATATGCCTGTTTCTCATCTAGCTATATCATACCTTTTTTTTTTTATTAAACGTGGTTAGAGGGCAAAATCTGCCTCAGGATCCCTCGAATCCGTCCCCAGACACCGGACTGGTTCAGCTTACGCGGACTACGCATAGCCCACGCGAGCCATACCAGGCGGGACACGGGCCGTGTAATATCCCTCTCCCCTCGATGTCCGATATCTAGGGCATCGGGCAATCAAGAAGGAGATCCACCTGCATCTACCATCTCATCCCGGAACCGCGTGAGCATTACTTCAGGATGAGCGGCATGTCTCGCGCTCGATTGCGAGCGTTCTTCTTCTCCATCTTCTCTCTTCGGCCACTTGTCGGCATCTTCTATCTTCATTCTTCATTGTTCCCTCTCTTTCTTCTTTCTTCTCTCTTCTTTCATCTTTCTTTCCTCTTCAGTGCATCAGATTCCTCCTGGAATCATTTGGGCCTCTTCTGTTTCAATCGGCAGAGTCACTGTAATTCGCCTGCTTCGAGGCGCCTCACTTCCCTCTCTTCCTCCTCTTTGCGGGTCATCACCAGCTTGATGTATCCGGTGAGTCTATCCCATGTCTCCTGGTTGCGGAGCAAGTACGGGACGAGATTCTCAGGTGTTAGTTGAGCACCCAGCCATTCATCCAGCTCGGCGCGCTCTCTCCGGGTGTCGCTGCACTTGAAAAGGGCATGTTCGGCGTCATCCCATTCGTCCCCGCATGACTGACATGCTGGGGTCGTCCTCTTCTTGAATAGCTATATCATACCTGTTCATCAAACTACTGTAAATACAACTGTAAGGAGATAGGAGCACCTCTCCTATCCACACTGTAATGGGCGTTGCCCGCAAACAAGGAACAATGAATATTTTATATATATAATGTGATGTAAGTAAGATCGCCACTATATTATTCTTCTTCTTCTGAACACACCGATACACCGGTGTATCGCTGTATTCGTGTGTTTGGAAGGAGGGGCATACTATATATATATATATATCAGATTAAATATAATATAATAGATAGATAGAATATAATGAGTTATATAAATATATAGATTCTACGACCGCGATGACGCGCAGCGAGAAAGCGTGACAAAGAGACAGTAGCAGACAGTAGTGCAAGCTGCGAGCTAGGCTGAGCTATATAGGCTCATTGAGTAACAGATTTCGATTCTGATGGGAGGTAATAGATTAGTTCCTTCTCTGTAACCTAACAAAGAATTTTCGGTCTGAATTTGTGCCAAAGTGCAAATGTGATGAGTGGTGATGTGCCTAAATCCGCAATGAGAGTTGTGGCAAAATTTCTCCCACAGGTTCTCATCATCATAAAGCTGCAGACTTCTCAACCGAAAGAAGAAGATTTTGTTGTGAGACAGCTCAAGCAGGTTTCAGAGACTCTATGGAAAGAGCTTTTGGACTCAATGCTGATCAACAAATCAATTTTACTTTACCATCCTTTGAAATTTGAGCATTGAGTTGTAGTGACTTTAAAAACACATTGCTTTGCTGATGAATTAGTTCATCCTAATGGATCTATAGGTTTATTCATTCTTGGTGAAACTATATAATGTGTCCCCATTATTGAGTGGATGTGGTGAAACTCTGAGCGGTCAGCCTGGTGATGGAAGTTGGGAATTTCAAAGAGTATGGAATTTAGGTATAGCATGCTTAGACTCTCAACATGGTTGTTCCTGGGAGATACATTATTCAATGATCCTGATATCATTCCACAATCAGATCTTGATATGAGAGAAGCGACAAAGTTATATCAACATGACTGCACATCTTTCGTCGAGTCAAGTTTCACTTACAATCAAACATAGACATTTTGTGTGATCTTTCATGAGAGTGGCCCATAAAATCATGTAGAGATTTCTCAGTAACTGTACGGTTGGTCTGAATGGGTTGTCTGGGCTTGAACCCTAAATCGAGGTCTACCCTGGCCTCAAATTATATAATTCCAAACTGATTTGGGTTCAAATTCCACTATCATCCATCAAAATCAGTATAAATATCAAACATGTTTTATCTGCTAATCTGAATTATTTACCACAAAGGATACCATACAATCAACATCTAGCCCTTGATTATCAGTTATTGCCATATGCGAAGACATAATAGTAGTTTTGCACAGCCTGAAGTATAAGATGACGGGATATGTGCATAGCCGCTCATGAATTTTATTCATATTATTTTCAAACCAATGTATGCTCATCTTTTACCAACAAATATTCCAGGAATTCAATATGTTTGGACCAAGGACATGATCCCTGAAAAACTGACATACAATTCTATTGGAATTTTCTATAATGAGAGATTACATTGAATGTCTATGTTTGATAGTAAGTGAAACTCGACTCGACAAAAGATGTGCAATCATGATGATATAACTTCGTCGCATTCCTCATACCAAAATCTGATTGTGGAATGATACCAGGATCATAGAATAATGTATCTCAAGGCACATCTAGGTTGAGAGACCAAGCATGCTATACCTAAATCCCATACTTTTTGAAATTTCGAACTTCCATCAACAGACTTTCTTCTCAGAGTTTCACCACATCCGCTCAATGATGAAGACACATTATACAATTTCACCAAGAATGAATAGACCTATAGATTTATTAGGATAAACTAATTCAGGTTGTAGCAGAGCAATGCATTTTTGAAGTCACTACAACTCAATGCTCTAATTTCAAAGGATGGTAAAGTGAAATTGATTTGTTAATCAGCATTGAGGCCAAAAACTCTTTGCATAGAGTCTTTGAAACCTGCTTGAGCATGCTCACACCAGAATATTCTTCTCTTGTTGGAGAGCGGATGAATCAAGTTGGCGGTGGGTAACTCACACCATCCAGAAGTTTTCCATAACCTAGAAACCTTCTTTTGCTAGCATCATTGTAAGTGGAGTTGAGAGTCTCCGCATCAACCAAGTCATATTCCATGAATCTATTCCAAGTTCCGAGATTTCTTTGCTTCTGATGGGAAAATATCCATCTGAGAATTCATCACAGAGCTCCTTATCAGGGGGATGGTTCTCATGAATGAGATATACGTAGACAAATCTTTTGTTTCTCTACGTGGTCAACAATATTTTTACAGCTTATGATTTCCAAATTCAGAATTTTCAATGATTACCATAACCAAGTTTTGAAATCTTTCCCCTTCCCACTTCATTTCGTCCAGAAGTCTAACTTGGCAAGTATGACCATCCTTCCTCCCATAATTCCATCATGTGCAAGTATAGACTCATGGGATTTTTTGCGGGATCCTCTCCGCAAGGCTCTTTTTCCCTAGTGATACATGTTTCCAGGCCGGAATCAGTTGCAAAATTAATTGAACCGAAATTGTTCAGACGAATTGTAGAAATCACTTATCCGGGTCAGGAACAAACCTCATCAGGTAAACAGAGACATTTCAAACAAAAAGTTACACCTGTCACTTTTCTCTAGCAAACATAATTTCTGAGCTATGAGCATTTTGGAGTTCAAAAAACACGAATCTTGCTATTTTTAACGTTGACTAACACGTTCGCTGCAACGGGTCCCACCAGTAGGATCCGCGATTTTCCATTCTTCAATCTTTACTGAATCATATTTGCTCAGGAAATTCTCCCAAAAAAATCTATGGCGGTGGTTCACTTCAGTAAAGGCGTGGACAATGAGCCAAAACAGAGTTCAACTCCATATGGGCTTTTGTACCGAGTTGCGATGGGCAATTCAGGTCTGGAATGAAATTACGAAAAAAAGCGTCGCAGCAAACGTGTTAGAAGCAACAATCAAGTGAAACATCAATGTTTCCAGTAGGCGAATCTGTTCTGTCCGAGGATGTCTTCTACAACATCCAAAGCAATAATTGATGCTTCTGACCGGGAACCACTCGTTTCTCGAAAATGTTCAATAGGCAGTTCTTAATAAAGTTCCTATTGGCTTCATGAATAGTTCCGTGGAAATTTCGATATTTGGGGTCGAGGATGTGCCAGCCCTAATGCTGCTTACCGAATATTCTAAGGTGTATTTTTCGACTTTTTGAAATATATGAAGCACTAACTAAGTTGCGCACGAGTATCGATGTTTTTACATATCGGTACCATGAGGATATCACATGTAACGCGGTAGCGTCACATTTTGCCCCTAAAATTGATTTCACGGCTAAACAGTTTCAGCTACAGTTTTGGAATTCTAGAAATTTTGATTTGACCACCGAATACTTTGGAAAAAATGACAAGGGTCTCGGTAGTTCCACATCTAAGGGTCGGACTAGTCCTACTCGGACCTGACATGAAAATTTGAGCAAAACTAGACTCTCACCGGAGAGTACTCCGCAGAGTGTGAGAATCAATTTTTTCCGAGACTGTAAGGCATGGATGAAGATTGCGCCTGGCGATTTGAATCAAGGAAAAGTTGGTGCGGAAGGGATTGGAATGAGGCAAATTGACTTTGATTGAGGAAAGTTTTAGGCGGAATTGCGTCACAGAGTGTACGTGCTCAGCGCATACACAAAAAGTGACCTTTTGGTTTCAATAGTGGTTGTGGGATTCGCGATACTCAATACAAATAGTATTGAGTATCAAATAGATTCAATAAGTTCGCCCGCCCGAATCTCTGACGAGCATCTTGTCGTCACTGTACAATCACAGGGGTCGATAAGAGGGAGAACCACATCACACGGACCTGACATTTTGACCTCTTTTTTGATGATAATATTTTTGGGTAGGCCTGGATCAAAAAAGTAACGATTGCGCCAGAAAAAGCACAACAAGAGTACATTAGAAATGATCTTAGAGGTCTTCTCCTCAGGCGTTTGAACAGTTCGTACAAGAAGGCATACATTATTCCAGAGTTTCCACTTAGGTACTCATATATATCGGTCCACGGTATATATAGCTCTACTGTCACAACTAGAAACAGTACGTCGAACATTTTTGGAAAACTAGTCGTACCCGACCAGAAACATCAGCTATTGCTGGTGAATCGTGTAGAGGGCACGCTAGTGAACAAATTTGTCCACTAGAAACATTGATTCTTGGCATGGTTGTTGCTTTTATTTGTCGTTGAAAATAGCAAACTCTACGTTTTTCAACTCGTTAACGCTCATACTTTTCGTTAAAAATGCCTCTAATTACCTACAATCAATTGTTACGGACCAAAAAACTGATTTTCATAATTTGTTCCAGAAATTTCGGTTTAAACAGTTATGCAACGGATTTCGGTTCGGAAGCATGCATCACTAGCAAGAGTAGAGTCTTACGGAGTCGATCCTGCGAAGAAATTCCGTGAACCTATATTTTCATGCGGTAGCGGTAATTTCGCCTAGTCTATTAAGTTCAACTCTTGAAAGTCATGCGATCAAGGAAAACATGTTGAGTGAATGCTCAGGAAAATGAGAACGTCAAACGAATGGAAAGAAATTGAGAATATTAATTTTAACTCTTAAGAGTCATGGAATCAGGGGAAACATGTCGAGTGAATGCTTAGCAGGATTTGAACGTGATACCGTAAGAAAGAGATTGAAAATCTACGATTTCAACTCTTGAAAGCCATGAGATGAGAGAAAATATGTCGAGTAATTATTTTGCAAAATTTGAACGCGAGACTCATGTAGAAGGATTGATTACATTACAATTCCATTATCTCTGTATTTTTGACTCAATAATGATTACTCACCATCCCTACTGACTTCTACACTGGATCGATCAATGCTGGATCTAATTTCCTCGATCCCCTCTCCTTCCCACTGTTCTAGATAGATCATGATCTTCAATATCAAGACTCAATGGAATCTCGCGCGAAATATGGCAATAGTGTGGAGAGAGGAAAATTCTGGTATTCGCGTCGTACATCAATACAAGAAAACGTACACGCGCACACGGAGCTCTTGTTGAGTCAAATCGTCCAAACATTATTCTGATCGTCATCCCAAAACATCATGGTCAACGGTTTCAGTCTTTGAGATATGAGACAATATCTGAGATAATTCCATGGAACGCGTCATTTACAGATTCATCGAGTGATCACAATTTAGGTGATGTCATGGATCCCTATATGAATGACAACGGGGAGGGTCGTCTGGATTCTCATATACAAGGAGTGAGATCCCTCCCCCCTCCACGCACTCCTCCGAGAAGTATAATTAGGCGAGTATGAGAATGCCCTCCCTCCTCTTAATAATCAAAAATATCTTTTGAAGAGACTCATCTGATTAAGTTTCAGTTATTGGAGTCATAACCGAACTAAATTTTCTTGGAAGTACATGTGACTCACACTTTTGTGTTACTTACACACTGCTCCAGAATATTCTATCTGGCAAAACAAATAGGATTATAACAACTTTCTTGAGCACTATATCTGAACAATTTGATCTAGAGGGAGAGATGAGATGGGAATAACTTATTGAGTACTATGTGAAAGAATTGGATTCAGTAAAAGTGATGAAATAAAGAAAATCTGTCGAGTGATATCTCAATGAATTGAATCTGGTGAAAGGAATGAGAATAACATATCGATCACTATCCGGAGAATTCAATCTAGTAAGAGGAATGGAATAAAAAAATGGGTCGAGTGATATCTTGAGTGATTTGATCTAGTGAAAATTATGAGATCACTAAAATTCAGTTAAATATCATCATCATCCATCGATATTCGAAAGTATCATAAAAATACATGGACATATTAGGATTATCAGATATTCAAGAATTTGCTGTGTTCCACACGCGCAAAATGTATGATTTAGTCTAGACAACGGAGTGGAATAAGATAAGGGTAGTCGAGTATCTCTCATACGTACATTCATTTTCAAACATGGATAATTGGGGTCTTGCACTTCCTTTGACCCCCTCAAAATGGTTCGGCAAACTCGAGCAAATCGAGGCAAGTATTGTGCAATTGGAAAAAAAATTCGCAAAAATTTTCTTCATTGTGCGCAAATTCTTCGAAATACGGCTGTATTCCTGTCACGTCACACGGTGCAAGTCGTCTTGACGTTGAACAATTTGCGCAGGATGGAAAAAATTCTTGCGAAATTTTTCCCAGTTGCACAATATTCGTCTCGATTTGCTCGAATTTGCCGAACCTTATATTGTTTTTTCCCTATCTTTCTGAACATTGTTCGAAATTGTAGCAGTCAACGACTGTATTCCTGTGACGTCACACGGAGCAAGTTGTCCTGACGTTAAACAGTTTGCGCAAGATGAGAGAAAATTTTGGGAATCTTTTCTCCAATTGCACAATACTTCTTTCAATTCGCTTGAATTTGCCAATTCTTTTTTTGAGGGGGTCGAAAAAATGCAAGACCCCAATTGAACTGATTCGGAATGAACGACTGATGTCATGATAGCTCATAGAATGAGACATACGAACGAGTCATGGACTGGTCTGGTTGGAACCGTGATACGGTACACAGTCTTTTGAGTACTGCCTTTATTTTTAGCCACTGATGACGAGAATTGTTTTTGCATACATTCTCATTTTTTCACATACTTGCCGGAATCGTTGCCAATCAACTAACAGCCCATCAGTCAACCTGTGATGTACATTTCGTATAATATCTTTTGTAGTGTTCGATGTCTTTCAGCAATTGCAAATACCCACACCTCACGGCGTTCTCGAGAGAAAGTTGTGCCCATTCTGAGAATTTTTAGTCTGTGTTGTCGAGAATACCGTTCTTGTATATGACTCTAATTGGTAAACTTTAACGAATTGTCAAATAGCTGAGGATACCATCAATGGATTTTTGTATGTATCATTCACCGTGGGAAATAACAGTACCTCATTTCTAGTACTTAAGGTACATACATACATTCAGGTCGAGTCATGGAAATCGGATCTTGTCTAGCTTAGATAATTCTGTTGAACTATCGATGATAGGTACTCACATACACGTGAGAAAGTTCGTTTGAATCCGAAAATTCTTAGACTTCCTTGTACAACTTTGAACCCTGCTACTGGCAAGATTCTGGCAAGTATGTGGGAAAAATGAGAATGTATCCAAGAAGAATTCTTGTCATCAGTGGCTACAAATAAAGGCAGTACTCGAAAGACTGTGCACCGTATCACGGTTCCCACCAGACGAGTCCATGACTCGTCCGTATGTCTCATTCTATGGGCTATCATGACATTAGTCGTTTATTCCGAATCAGTTCGATCATCCATATTTGAAAATGAATGTATGTGAGAGAGATACTCGACTACCCTTATCTCATTTCACTTCGTTGTTTCGACTAAATTATACATTTTGCGCGTGTGGAACACAGCAAACTCTTGAATATCAGATAATCCTAATATATCCATGTATTATCATAATACTTTCGAATATCGATGGACGATGATGATGATACTAAACTGAATAATAGTGATCTCATAACTTTCACTGGATCAAATCACTCAAGATATCACTGGACAGATTTTTTTCATTCCATCCCTCTTACTAGATTAAATTTTTCCAGATAGTAATCGAAATGTTATTCTCATCACTCTCTCTAGATTCTATTCATTGAGATATCACTCGAAAGATTTCCTTTATTTCATCACTTTTACTGGATCAAATTCTTTCAGATAGTACTCAATAATTCATTTTCATCTCATCTTATCCTCTAGATCTAATTGTTGAGATAGAGTGCTCAAGAGAGTTGTTATAATCCTATTTGTTTTGCCAGATAGAATATTCTGAATCAGTATGTAAGTAACACATAAGTGTGAGACACATGTACTCCCAAGAAAATTTAGTTCGGTTATGATTTCAATAACTGAAACTTAATCGGATCAGTCTCTCCAAAACATAATTCCAACTATTAACAGGAGGGAGGGCACTCTCATACTCATTTGACTATACTTCTTGGAGAAGTGAGTGGAGGGGGGTGTATAAAATTCATGAAAATATGTCATCTCGCTCAAGGATATTGGAATTATCACAAAAAGTGGCTGGTCATTTTGAGGCATCGATACATGCGCAGAAGAGGAGAACAAGAGGGGAAATATCTCATTTTCACATGAAAGAGACATTCAGAAAGTCGGGGTCCCGCAGGAAAATCACAGGAGTCTCAGTGCGGTGGCAAGAGGGCTACACATGACTCTCCTAAAATAGAATAACACTAATTCGAAAAAGCCAAAGCCTATCACTGTCTAAAGATTGATATGATGCTTCTCCTCTAGATCAATCCTCCGAGAAGGCTGTTAACACAAAATCTACAGAAGCCCCCTTGAATAATGTGTGACGTGGTAAATTAATCACCAGCACAACTCATTCATACTTACGGACTCTTAGCCTAAGTTTGCGGGTCACGCGCAATAGCCAGCGAATACGACTTTCAAAATCTCTGCTCCACTGCAACTCAGCTTCAACCTACCATATACCCAATCTGGAAATCGAATTACACAGAAAGAGCAGAAATATACCGCCAAGATTCACGGAATTGAGTGTACGGCACTGCTTTTTGACTCCACTCATACCATCTTCCATCTCACTTTCTCGTACAGCGGGTCGGCTGAGAGGCACTGTGCAGCTCGCTTTGCCTCCACTCTGTCCTTTTACTGCATACATATGCGCTATATGGCCTTGTATACCTATATCTACTCGCGATGCGTACTGTAGCTATATCTAGCGTATAGTCATGTAGCATTATAGCTATCCGGCCTTTACCTGCTCGTAGCCTACACATGGGGCGATTTACGTCAACTCTCCAAGCGTGCTTTTTGAGCGTTGAAAAAGCTCTTTTCTAACGTTCTGTCTCGGACTCAAATTCATACCAAGAAAATATCAAAGACATTATATCCGATGTATTTTTTCCTCAGCTTTCCAATGGCGGGGTCTGTTTTACAAAATGAGGTCAACATTACCTCAAAATCTGTCTTTGAAAAATAAAAAGCTTCATAACTCAAAATTACCCCCTTTTTTTGATATTTTTAATGGAGAGACCAGACAATTTTACGTCGATATAGCTTGAGAAAAATAGACGTATTTTTGATCCTAACGAGATAGGAAGCAAGACAAAAGTGGCACTACAACAACCGTGCGCGCGCCATGTACCCGCGAGCTCTCTTGTCTGTGACGTTACGCATATGATGAAAGTATGAAATACATAATGAGTGATGATTTCGATGAAATAATTTAACGTTTAGCCTTCGACTTCTTCCCTACTTTTTTGATTGGAAGACGTTTCACTGGTTTTTGTTTTATCTGAGGACGTTTCACTGTTTTTGGTTTTGTCTGAGAGTTTTTCTTTGCCGGGGTCTCTCTTCTCTTGGTGATTTGACTCGCTTCTTTCGGTGCCCTCTCTTTTTCGGGGAAGATGTTGTATTCAGAAGCAAAAGAGTACTTTTTGAACATCAACAAACCATCAGAGGTAGGGATGAAAGCATGGTACTGCAGAGTTCCAGGGATTGGATCAGTATTCATGTCGAATCTCGTTTTTAACTCATCTTTCACCTGCTCATAAACCTTCTTTCCACTGAAAATTCCCATTCTGTACACCCAAACTCTTCCACAAGATCATTTCGGCTCCAAAATTTAGGAGCTAAAGTAAGCAGATGAATTCTTTCACGTTTATCTTCTGAGCTACTGAATTTTTCTTTTATTTGTTCAAGGATTGTCAAACCAGCAATATGATTTGCATCATTACATTCTACTTTTTCAATTTTACATTTTTTAGAATTTGTTGGTGCCTTTTGCTTGGTAAAATCCAATTTACAAGCGACACATATCTTAGAGTACTCGGGTATCGATGGGTACTTTTCGCTAATATTTTTGGGAACGTTCACTTAACCTTTAGTGACTTTGTGATTCTCCTTCTCAAAGGGATTCACGCACCACGTGTTCATTCCCGACTCGTCAGGTAGATAGTATCTCCAAACTATACGATTCAACGAGATATCGAGCAGCAATTCACCTGTCTGTATACAATTTTCAATAATTTATCCTAATCAGTGCCGTGGACATCAGCTCAATTTATAAACCAAAGGCGACATCTCATGTTTGGGTAGTGAATTCTTGACGCCACCTATCCGGGTGATCCAGAATATGTCAACTACGGTACCCCATAAAAATCCTCGGTACTTTGTTTAAGACATAAAGATTGAGAGGTTGAGGTGAGCCCCCGATTGCGCTCGAGTATGGTAGTGCTACCTCTTGCTAGCTCTCTAGCTCGACAGGATCAAAAATACGTCAATTTTTTCTCAAGCTATATCGACGTAAAATTGTCTGATCTTTACATTGAAAATATCAAAAAAGAAAGAAAAAAGGGGGAAATTTTGAGTTATAAAGCTTTTTATTTTTCAAAGACAGATTTTGAGGTTATGCTGACCTTATTTCGTAAAACAGACCACGCCATTGGAAAGCTGAGGGAAAAATACATCGGATATGATGTCTTTGATATTTTTTTGGTATGAATTTGAGTCCGAGACAGAACGTTAGAAAATAGCTTTTTCGACGCTCAAAAAGCACGCTTGGAGAGTTGACGTAAATCGCCCCATATGTACACGGTGCTACAGTAATGAGTTCAACCCAAAGGTGCTTGCCCTTTGGGATTTCCTCTTCACGCTCGAAATATATGCTGAATGGGACATTTCCCCGCAAGAACGAAAATCGTAACCGCTACTATTTCCGAGGAAAGTCCATTTCGAGATGTCCCTATGAAAGAATGAGTATTGACGAGATGAAGGTGAGATGGTATCAGCGGAGTGGGCGCACATTATAGAGCCTTATCTAAGCGGAGATCAATACATACGGTGAAGATGTAGAACGTCGTCTTTTAGATTTATGTTCCGGTCAACGGAATTCATGAAGATCATTTTAGAGAGTGTCCTTTTGTGAAAGCTGTATTCTTCGTCGAGGATGACTGTATCAGGCCAATCGAACTCATGACCCAGGTTTTTTTTTTTGATGTAGAAATAATACAGAATCTGGATTCATCATTTTCATGTGTTCATCGATTCTGACATCCAGGGCTTTCTTCATCTTACGTACGTGATAAGCTGGACAGTCATTACAGTTGAACTCACAGACGAAGCCAGGTGTATCGAATTCCTCCAAAGGGTCTCTCCCCAGTTGAATTCTATTGTTCAACCCCTCATTAATTTTTGGTAGCGTCACGATATCATATTCCTTGAATGAAGATGTGCATTCTTCGGAAAATTCTTGGGGAATTGGCTGATTCTACATTATGCGGGAACGCGTAATGTATAGTCAGCCAATGGTATACTAACTTTTGAAAGTGATGCGTACAGGTTTTTCTCGGAACTATTACTAGGGCGTTTTTTGCTCGTATGTCCTTCAAACCTATTTTTCACACACCCTTCTCCAGATTTACGAGGGTAATCATCCTCTCAGGGTATCTTCTCCATGGTTTTTATATTATTTATGTGGATTTGTAGATGAGATAATGAAATAGCATGGTCAACTAGGTTATAGATAATATTTTTTTCCTGTTAGAGAGAATGATTTGAGCGAAAGTTTAGAATCCTCCGAGATGTAGTAGGTTTTTGGTCCCAGTCTGTGAGAACACTATGGTCTTTTTCTATCAGTCATACTATTATATTGCTCTATCTCATGGATGAATTCCAAATTTGGATCATTTTGGTTGAAAGTGTTGAGTACTGAATCGATTTTATCATTTTGGATGCAAAGTAACGTATCATCAACAGGGAGTAGAGAAAAGGAATACATCCAAGTTCATTCTTCAACCTGTTGAGACAATCGATTCCTAGATCTTCCATGACAAGGTCTGCAAGAAGAGGTGATATTGGAGATCCCCTGGGTCTACCGAAAATTTGTTCATAAAACTTGTCATTGGATTTGTTGAGAATAAATTATCAAATAGAAGTTCGAAGCCTTTCCGTATCTCATCAAACGGTCATTCTCATCTCATATTCATGACATGAAAACGACGGTCTAAGCCGTCTAATACTAACTTACGAAGTATGTTGGTGAGGAGAGAGCTGACGTCTAACGAAATTGATATGTGGTCATGAGGGATGTGTAAATCTTGTAGCTTCTTTCCAATTCTGCACTATTATTCACATGAGATTTCGGAACATTCACGCAATTTTTCAATTCTTTGTATAATATGGATGACAAAAGGTGTGTTGAACTATTGATTGTTGGGATAATTGGTCCCAACAAATTGCCTGGTTTGTGGATCTTAGGTAAACCGCAGGCCTTGGCGACACAAGTATCAGAGAGAGCGAGTGACTTAGAATGGAATTTTTTGAATCAAAAATTGTTCCCATTCCAATTCCTCAAAACGGTTGAGCATTCTTTCTGGACTCTGGCTGACAGGTTGGATTTGACTCGTCGATAGGCTTCCTTATCTGAGAGTCGATCATCATCCTTAGAAAAATACTCAGATTCCCTCATGCATACTGCCAAATTCTCCCTATTAGCTCGATCGAAGAGAATATCATTGTTGGATTCCACAAAACATCTTGTTCCACTCAATATTCTGGCGAAGTCTCTGTCCCCACTCGTGAAATGTAGCTGCTCATTTCTCTCAAGGTTGATGATATTAGAAATATCCTATTCTATTGAATCTTTCTCATTATTATTGAAATCTGCAATTCGAAGGCAAAACTTGACATTTTTACAGTACATAAAATATTTTTGGTTCCAAATTTTCTCTTAAGGCTAGAATCCTGACCAAGTGATACTATATCGATCACGTTGTCTTGTGAGTCTATGTCACTAATATTACGGATCCATTGTTTTTCATCTAATTTTGAATGATTTTCTGGGGGTAATAATATACTCGAGGTTATCGCGAACCTTTACCTTCTGAATCATCCGAAAAGAAAAAATTGTTCCCTCTTTGTCACTCTTGAAACCAATTCCATAGCTCTTCGGTACCTCTAAAATGTTATAAAAGTTGTACCCACCATTCTCCAAAGATTTTAATCCCCTGAGAACAATGAGGTGGAATTGGTCTACCACGTTTTCGTCACCATTAAAGGCTTTCCAAGTAGATGAATCGAGAATACTGTTGTGTGATGGTTGATGGAGATGTTGTTCTACCAGTTTCATCGAATCCCATTCCTCGAATTGAGCCTCTTCCCGTTTTACTCCCCAAGTTTCACTTCTCCTGCGTCCACAAAATTTTCGGAGGTATATACAATTCTTGCTCGCCCAAAGCTTTCCCACTTGGATCATGATGTGTTTGCAGTGTGAAAATGATGTGAGAACTTCATAAAAAGTCGACATTCATAATTCAGACCTGTTACATGCATCTTTTTCGGCCGAAAAGATCAGCTGTCAGAGTCTGAACAAGTTCCCCGAGCTCTCTCCTCAAATAACTTCAAGGCCAATTTAAAAAAATCGTTTTTTTTCTATCGACCCCAAGCCTATGAGAGAATGTTTTTCCAGGTGTCTATTTGGAGGTCCAGAAATGATTTGGTTGTTCCTTTTGAATCCTGCTTTCATACGAGCTGTTGAAAACAATTAAAAATACCGAACATCGTGTCGAATTCGGGCTTCATCACGACGCTTTGTGGACTGGGTCATTCCTTACTCTCGATTCGTGGACTCTAATTATTCAGTAAAAAGACGAGGCTGCACGAGTGGATAGGATGAAGAGGTTGGACGGGTTGAGGAATCTGGTTCAGTGAAATATCGATAAGGTCAGGGGTAGACAGACCACGCACTACAACAAAGGACGAAAGCACGCGGAATCCGAAGTGGGGGATAAGTTCTGCCGGGAGACTCACTTTCTATCGAATGCAGCAAACAAATTCTCGAAAAAAACTCGCACCGAAATACGACAGTCCATTCAAGATAATGGCGGTAAAATCGCCGTTAGTTTACGTGTTAGAGGAGCACTTAGGTAGGAAACTGCCAGAGGCACACGAATCCCAACTAAAACGATGGATCCCTCCTCGCTAGTAAGAAGGCCATAGAACCCCCCCCCCCCTCCAGTGAGGAAGCATGCAGTAGTTGCCCAAGTGGTAGCCCGGGCTGACGGCCGATTATTCGTTCCAGGGATCCATCCCGATGAGGCCGAGGTCGAGGTGCGTATGGAGTTCCAGGCACTCCTGGGTCGCGAAGGAGGAGCACGACCCGAAGAAGTCCCGGCCGAACCACGTGTGGAAGACCCTGACCGTGTAGAGACCGAAGACATTGGTCATGGAGGGGCTGAGAGAGTTGGGGCGCAACCTAGGGAGGTCCAGCGTCAAGTACAAGTCCTGGCACCGATGACCTCCATGGAATTACTGATTTCGCGGAGTTATTCCCGGAACCAGCGGATTTCATGGAGGCCAGGATTTTGTATGACTTGGCCATGGAGCAAGGTGAAGACGATGCTATGCTCCTGGCACCAGACTTCCGAGCCACGGCCACGGTCGACGAGCGCAAGGCCGTTCTCACCGAGTGGTCTAACCAAGTGACCCTGGCTCAATGGCAGCAGCAGTCCTTCGCGGCAGGGGGTCTCCCAGACATAGACGACGCCCGCCGAGCTCCGTCTCCCCCCGCTTAGCCTCCCTGACCGATGGACCAAAGCGCAGTGGAGGTGCTTGACCCCCCAGCCGATGAACTGGTCCAGTCCGTTACAGGTCTTGGGGAGGTCGCCGTTCCTGTGGACTGCGAGATGGAGGTGGACACACCTCCAGAGACGGCCGAGCTCAACTCCGCCGGGCTGGTGTAGCCGCAGCCAAGCGAGGCTAACGCGCACCAACCCCGACGTGTCCGATTTGATGACCGACAGTTGGTGGTGGAGCTGGCCACTGCAGAAGGACGATCTGGCCGATTATCGGGCTGGGGAAGCAATCCCTCGCAGCCTCCGGAGGTCGCATCAATACGGAGCCGGAGGGCACGCCACCGGATTCAGCCCATCCGAGGAAGCCGCCGCCTCGATCCAAGCCGAAAGGGAACCGGCAGACCTGATCGACTGGGGAGAGGATTTGGGACCCGATGATGGAATTCCAGAGGCCGAGCGGCTGCGTGCCGCTGAAGAGTTCCAACTGGCAACTCCTCCTCCTCCCTGCCGTGACTCGGACAAGCCAGCCTCGAACTCTTAACCCGAAGCCCATGTTGTTGTCCCGCGCCACCAACTCGCCGTGATCGAAGTGATCGACCTCGAGCCACCAACCCAGCCTCCCCGAGTGCCACCACCGAGTCCACCCAGTAGACAGCCGCAGATACGCCCCATCTCGACCCCTATGTGGCGGGGGGAGCCCCAGCCCTCTACATCTAGGGCCACCTTAGACGATCTACCACGACTACGTCACGACACCGGCAGTCAGCTGCGAGCGTATAACCCCTGGCTACCTAGCTGCGATGTTCACCAGGTACCAATCCGAACGCCCCGCACGCGGTGATACAGAAGAGCGGGTACTCAAAATTCCCAATATGTGACTCGAGCACGGAAGAAGATCATTCCAGGTTCAGTGTGCTCATTTGTGGAATTTTCTCCCTCCGGGCTTCCGGCAGCTGGGGAAAACATCACTATTGAAAGAATTCCTGAAAGATTTTTTACTAACCCAGTCTTCGCAGAAGATTGATGTGGAGAAGCGGCATTATTTTAAACTGTAATGGGAAGGGCTCTTCTTTAGCTTAGTATTTCTTACATGTGACCTCAGTCACCCGATTGGTGATCTATAGCTGTGATATTAGTGCGAGCCCTTACCCCACTTTTTATACTTCTGAGTATGCACCCTAACCACGGCGAGTCGGAAGGCCAAAACAGTGAGTGTTGCGTGAACATGGGAAATTCTTGTGGGATATGTTCTGGGGTATCCTCAACATCATTTTTCCACAAGAATGAAAAAAATTCGCTTGGGGATTTCAAAATAAAGCCAATTTTTTGATTTTTTTCACCTCATTCACTAGTAGAATCGATCTTCCACTCTGTACTCATCACAGCTTTGAATGGGCCATGAAAATTTATCATAAGTCTATGGTATGAAGGGCTCTATCTTATCATCGGAAAGATAAATCGAAACATTCTCTCATGGACGGGGGGAAATTTTTACTCGACAAAGGATCTTTCACAAAGGCCCGAAAAGATTAACAACATATTCCCATGAACTGTCCTTTATCAAGAAATCGATATTCTCTTCCTCTCGACAATGCCAACGAACAGTTCTAATTCCGTAAGATGGCGTAAATCATGATTTTTTCCTACCACTAAATACAGCTCTCCACTGTGGTCAAGACAAATATTGGTCAACACAGTCTCTTTCGATGCTCATCATGAGTCAAAGCAATGGGCATGGCGTGTGTCTTGAATATTGTTTCATGTTAAGTAGAGAATATCTGTGAAACTATATCTATAGGAAGCTTTTATGGATGGACATGAACACTATGCGCCGGCAGCTTTCATCAGGTCTCACGCACCCACGACATTCCAACGGCCGTAGATATCACAACACTGGTGATTTCTTAATCAAGAAAAGCTCGAAAATTAAAGCTTTCTTGTAATAGAGGCTCTGATGGAACAAAGCTCGATCGATTTGTGAGAAAACGTCCGTACCGGCAAGACTAATGCGCTACTCTTCCGGATGGGAATAAGTCCCGGGGACTGCATCTGGTCTGAATTTTCACTTCAGATTTTGGAAGATGAGACTTTTTCACATCAATCTATATGTTTCTATAATCTCTCAGAGCCGATTCAAAGCTGTGATACAGAGTGAAAGATCGATTTTACTCGTGAATGAGGTGAAACAATCGAAGAATTGGTTTCATTTTGAAATCCCCAAGCGAATTTTTCTCATTCTTGTGGGAAAATGATGTTGAGGATACCCCAAAACATATCCCACAAGAATTCCTCATGTTCACGCAACTTCCACTTTTTTGGCCTTCCGACTCGCCGAATTGTGATACTCATTGTCCTTGACCAAACCAGTAATTGACTGAAATTATCATTATCATTTTGTGTACATATATTATATTCATTCCTATACGTGTTATTACATTTTAACGGGCATATGTAGGCGTATGTAATTGTATTTTTCGTCTCCGAAGCCACGAATTGTGATACTCATTGTCCTTGACCAAACAAGTAATTGACTGAAATTATCATTATTATTTTGTGTACATATATTATATTCATTCCTATACGTGTTATTACATTTTAACGGGCATATGTAGGCGTATGTAATTGTATTTTTTGTCTCCAGACGAATAAAGGACATCTTTCTATCCATCTATCTCTGCTCTCTCTGGCGGTAAGTGTTTTCACACGCATCTTACATCGTTCCGTATTTGGACATCATTTTAAGGCGATGCGGTCACCGTGCACCGGGCACGCTGAAAGTCATTCGCACTTTTATGAAATTTGCTTGCGATTTGAGTGAAACGACGAGAAGAGCCGCGTTGATTATCATCCAACTTGAGCTCGTCTCCTCGTCGTTTGGCTCAAATCGCAAGAAAACTGGAGAAAAGTGCTAATAACTCGAGCGCGGACACTTTCTTACCTATAATATAGGCACTTCGTAATTGGCACTTTTATCTGATTCTCTTGCGATTTGGGCGAAACGATGAGAAGACGAACTCGAGTTAGATGATAATAAATGCGAGTGTTCTCGACGTTTCACCCAAATCGCAAGCAAATTTGATAAAAGTGCGAATATTTTCCAGCGTGCACGGTGACTGCATCGCCTCAACTATCAAAACGTCGTCCCGAGTAGCACTTTTTTGCAGATTGAACTTCCTCCTGCAGGCTCATACCACTGGAGCATCACTGCATGGCTTCTGCTAGAGCCTGGGGGGAATTATTCCAATTCTGCACCTCCAACAACAACATCGAGTTGGCAGTGCTTGACGCCGGAAGTGAGCTTTCTGCGCATGCTCGGAGGTCGTCTGCTATGCTGGCCTGCCTCGCTATCTTGCTGCCTGTTGCACGATGAGTGACAACATCTGCTATGTCTGCAACAACACTTTACGCGCAGGCAGCAGAGGTTGCGAGATCTGCAAAAAATCAGCACATGTCATATGCTCGAGAACATCCAGAGGAGTAGTAACATGCGGAAGATGTCTGCAGTTGAGCGAGATTCCAGCCGCAAAATCAACATCATGTGCGTCGAAGCAGACGACTTCGACTTCTCGCCTCAGCACGCAGATAGCCAGAGAGGGAGAAGGAGAAAACAAGTTCACAAAGACGTGTGAGCAATCAGCCCATCTCGCACACGCGGCTCAGCTCGCGTGTCGTATCAGAAAAGTCTCCTCTCGCCTCGTAACATACCACCACGGGTAGCAGCGCTGAGCTCCCCACCATCAGTGCCTCTCAAGCCATCGAGAGTCGATAGCTCGCGCTAGCGGAGGTATTCTGCCAGCTACTGCTTCGCCTCAAGTGGCGCCACCATCCACGAGTCCAGCAGAATAGAGCCCGCGAATATTCAAAAGCATCAAGTAGATGCGCGGCTCACCACTGCCTCCCCGTCACTGCTTAGTACACTACATGTGGATCACCCCGACGGATCGGTGGAAAGCAATAGCCTCAAGATCTCGGATCAACCTGCAGCAACAACAACGTTGACGTCGTCAAATTCTCCGGAACCAAATTGGGTATATATAGCGGAGAGTACTCTGGACCTATTCTACAACCAAAATACCGTGCTCCAGAACCAGCTTGACGAAATAAAATCCCTCATGATCCGACAAAACGCTGCCACTACCTCTCCATCTTGCACACCAGCAGTGAGTGAGGAGGATGATCGATCGTTCGCACGTGTATCTTCTCTCGAGGGACGTACAGAGAAGCGAAGCTCCCAGCTGGAGGAGCTTCGCTTGGATCGACAGCTTCTTCTAGAGCAAAATTCTATCATGGAAGGCCGAATTTCTACTCTAACAGAGCTGTTGTCAGGCTTCCAGAGTACTCTGCAGGATAGTAAATTTCGAAATGATGAGAGTAGTAATGCTGAATCGACACATCAATCCTCGATTCCTAACACCGTTCCTAGGACGGACGAGTCCCCCCACCCACACGTTGGGAAGCAAGGGCAGGGACTGCGCAATGACGGACTTGAGCACTGTAAATTGATTATTAATGGTGTATTAAAAGAAGGTTCAAAGGCCTCACCAGCACAAATATCTGATATTTCTCATGCAGTGCTCAAGTCTATTCTCTCCTCGCTGGAGAAGGCAGACATTGCTGATGTCCGTGTCCTGCAACCGGGGCGTGCGTCTGGGGAGAGGATTCCAACACGTAATCGTCACTCGGTTTTATCTTCCCGAGCCTCAGCTGCTATCACGCGCAATTTACCATCATGTGTAGTCCAACTCTCCAGTAGTCAACTAGTCGGGGAAGTGATTCGGGCTCAACGTTCAATCACCAATAATTATTTCACGGCCAACAATATCCAGCCCGATTTACTCGACCCAGATACGGAAACTCATGTGCCAGACCGTAAAATCTTTATGAATGAGATGCTCCTCCGTGAACAATACAAAGGATTCATACGTTTGAGGTCGGTCGCACGTGGTTTATTTTGGGTCTTAAATACGTCTGGCACAGTGATGGACGTTTCTGGGTTAGACGGAAAAATGGCGAGCGAACGCATACGTTCGAATCCCTTGCTGATCTGCAGGCCATTTAAACGACCTGTCGAAATGGTCCGGAACGCACCTGTGCGTCTTCCAATAACACCCAGAGCTGCACTATCTTCCCGGAGCAAAATAAAGTTCCGGAAACAGAACCAGAGAGGACTCTCTGACCAAATACGGCTGCTGAAGAGCGACGAGGGAGGGATTATTCCTTAAAAGCGGGATTCATCAACCTTAACTCCCTGACGGATAAGATTGAGCATCTACGCTTGCTCGTCGCTAACGATCCCTCCTATCATCTATTTGGGGTGGCTGAGTCGAAGCTGGATGAGTATGTGGATGACAGTCTCATTCAGATTCCAGCAGGGTTCGTCGCCGAGACCCTATTCCCCTATTTTACCCTATTTTAACCCTTTTCTGGACTTTCCCCTTTTCTTCCCCTTTAATCGGCCCAAAGACCCTTAAAGTACCCTAAAATGCGGTTTTGACGATTATTTCTTGCCTAAAATTTTACTCGCTCAGTTTTCCTCGATGAAAGTGAATATACCTCGTTCCAATCATTTCCGCGTCAACTTTTTCTCTGACTTTATCGTCCATGTGTAACTTTTCTATGCCCCAAAGTATCGAAATAGTTGATCTCCGGCACTTCGGGGAGTAATTTTTTGCGAAAATTCACTTTTGCTAGATTCTTTAATCGCAAGGCCCGTGCTTATCTGGAAGTCGGCTTCTTTCAAAATAACCCAGGAGGGTGTTTCAGATCCGGGTCACGGATTTGGCTGAAACTTAAGAAATAGTCTCATTTCAACACCAAAAGATGAAACCCGAAATTATAAGACCCTAACGCTCAAGCGTTTCCGAGCTACAGCCAAGGACATTAGCATTGTAGGTATACCTATATGTATGATTTTAAACATAGGCCTGTATGGGCAATGCCAATGTCCTTGGCTGTAGCTCGGAAACGCTCGAGCGTTAAGGTCTATAATTCTGTGTATCCTCTTTTGGTGCTGAAAGAAAACTATCTCCAGAGTTTCAGCCGAATCCGCGATCCGGATCTGAAACACTATTCTGGTAAAATCAAATTTAGTGTCAAAATGTCAGGTCCGTGCTTTGCTACCGTGTCATTTGCGGGAATACATCGTATATATTAGAATTTTTGGAAGTGGGACTTGCGGTTGACACATTTTGGATCCCCAAATATCGAAATTTTCGCATAAACGACCCTCAACACACGATACTTCTGTCGTCGCACAGAAACCAAGGTCTGTGCCCGTTCACAGAGTGCTCAGATTTTAAAATGAAAATGCATGATCCTGCGAATGATTCTGGGGGTGTTATAATTCGTCCTCTTGGCTTTTTCCTTTCATTTACAAAGTCAATGTGCTCTGGGAACTGAAACGCAGTCGAAATCGAGAATCTATGACAAACGAACTCGTTGCAAAGTGAATGGATTGAGAACAAAGAAGTGCTGTGTAATTTTTCAAAACTCCCCTATTTAGTACCCTATTTCCTGACATTATTTTCCCCTATTCCCCTATTTTCGGGTTGCTGAGTGGCGACGAACCCTGTTCCAGGTTTTTCGTTGTTGAGACAAGATCGCAACAGAGTGGGTGGAGGAGTTGCCTTGTGTGTGCGCAATGACTTCAAGGTTAAGAAGTTGGTTTCGTCGAATATTTTTGGGCCGGGGAAACCTGGCGTGCCTGAATTCCTTTCCTGTAGCGTACAGTAAGGCAGCTCACCCTCATTATTAGTCGTGGTAATCTATAGACCGACAAAAATTGCCATGCAGGAGGATGATGGACTGTTTGGCTCGTTACGCCAGCTGTGTGGAGATTACAGTCACAAGATTATTATGGGGGATCTAAATGCAGACCTTTCGGACACAGCTCATCCTGACTCAAAGACTCTGACTGCACTGACGAAAGAACTGTCCCTACAAATCGTGCTGCTTGGCGCGACTCACCAGCATAACCCCAATGTATCTCACAAATGGATTGATCACATGTACGTGGATGAAAACGACAATATAACCGACTCACGGAACAGGCTGACGCCCAGTTTTTGCAAGCATGCGGTCATTGACGTCACCATCGATGTCTTCGCCCCCGCTCCGCCGAAAAATTCCTTTACTCACAGGAATTCCCGTAACATCACTCCGGAGCAATTCAATGACCGTCTGCTTCGCTGTGACTGGACAGCTCTTAAAAATACCGAGACCAGTTTGGAAGACGTAATTCACTGCTTGAATGAGAATTCAAAGATCGTTTCAGATAAACTAGCACCGGGAAAAACTATAAACCCGCGTAAGAATGATGCTCCTTGGATTGGTCCTGAGATGAGGGTGCACATGAATAAGCGAGACGCGACGCGCAAGCGTTGGGAGCGCATGCAACGCAACCAGCGCAAGTGTCCTGAGCTTCAAAATGAGTACTTTCGGCTCAGCGAAGAGGTCGATCTGCGCATCAAGCAAGAGCGTAACTCCTTCCTCCAAAACCATCTTTCAGACGCTTTTGATCAGAACAAGAAAATTTGGAACAAGATGCGCAACCTCGGCCTCTTGCCCAAGAGCAAAGAGGAGGAACTTCACGGTTCCACACCGGATAAGTTGAAAGCTCACTTCGCGGGGGTTCCCGTTCCGCCTCACGAGAATATCAATGAAGCAATGGACGATATTAACTCTGCACCGGAGAAGGGGCTTAAATTTAAGCCCATAAATTTCAATGATGTAGTCCTTGCTATTAAACTTTTCTCCTCGCAGGCCCGCGGGGTGGATGGGATCCCCCAGAGCGTGATCGCGAAAGCTCTTCCGGCAACTGATGATCTAATTCTACATATTTTCAATTCCTCTTACTCTCATAGCGTTCTCCCTGAGGCTTGGAAGCAAGCGTAGCTGATTGCATTGAAGAAGACTGCAGCTCCATCAACGGTCTCGGACTTCCGTCCCATAGCGCTGCTGTGCTTTTTTCTCAAGGTTTTGGGAAAAATTGCACTTGATCAAATCACGGAGTATTTGAAAGTACAGAATCTTCTTGATCGCTGCCAGACTGGTTTCAGAAAATACTATAGCGACCAGACAACTTTACTTGAGTTGACGAATGACATCAGAGTAGGCGTTGATAGGAAGAAGATCACCTTACTCCTACTATTCGACTTTAGCAAAGCTTTCGACACAATAACACCATCAAAGCTGTTGAGGAAGCTCCGAAACCTTGGTCTCTCAAGATCGGCACTCCTGTGGATAAAATCATACTCACAAGGCCGCACCCAGATAGTCACTCCAAAATCCGGTAGTTCTGATTGGCTCGAAACCAATCTGGGTGTTCCATAGGGATCCGTTCTCGGGCCTTTATTCTTCAGCTTATATGTTGATGACTTACCTAGTTTGTTAGACGGAAAGTCGGTACATCATCAATTCTATGCGGATGATCTTCAAATTCATCTCCAAGTCGAGAAAACTAAGATCAAGGAAGGCATCACTCGGCTGGGAGAAGTAGGACGACTAATTGCTGAATGGGCCAGAAAATCCGGCCTTCGTCTCAACGCTGGCAAGACCAAGGCAATCTTCTCCAGCTCTGAGAGGGATATCAGAGATCTGAAGAGAATGGACTCGCCAGGGGTTGAGATGCAGAAAGGAGAGTTCATCCCGTTCAGTGACACGGTCGCGAGTCTTGGTGTTACCCTTGATAGTGAACTGACGAGAAAACCGCACATTGACCAAGTAATTGAGAAAGTGAACAGAGCCTTATACGGATAGCGGTTTCTAGGGCGTGTATCACCAAACCTCTCCGAATTCGCCTAGTCGAGTCATTAGTTCAACGGCATTCAGATTATTGCACAGTCGTGTACCTCGACGCCACGGACGAACGGCGGGAACGAATACAGTGACTGAGCAATTTATGTGTGAGGTACATCATTTATCTTAGGAGAGACGAGCTCATCACCCCGTTCAGGGAGCGTTTGGGTTGGTTACGTACTGATTCGCGGAGAATGTACATCGCAGCACTTTTAATGCATAAGATGATGCATCTTGGAGGACCTGGCTACCTAGCTGCGATGTTTACCAGGTATCAATCTGAACGCCCCGCACATGGTGATGCAGAAGAGCAGGTACTCAAGGTTCCCAATATGAGACCCGAGTACAGAAGAAGATCATTCCAGGTTCAATGTGTTCATCTGTGGAACTCTCTCCCTCTGGGTCTTCGGTAGCTGGGGAAAATATCAGTATTCAAAGAGGCCTTAAAAGATCCCCTTCTGACTCAGTGTTCCCAGAGGATTGATGTGGATAGAAAGCATTATTCTAATCTCTAAACTGTGATAGATTTGGTCTCTTTTCTATCAGCGTTTCCCATTTTAAAAGAGTTATACGTGGCTACTCCGTCACTGAATCGTAATTCCTGTGATACTTCTGCTGGCCCAAGCCTTTTATATGCCTTTCTACATGAACATGTTCCCTTCTCCTCGACCGTTCTTGTAAAGACTGATATATGTATATGAAAATATATCTCATCATTCTTTTCCTTGACTTTTATGCATCTTTCGATGCCTTAAAATGACTAGTCACTTTCTGTGATGATTCTAATATCCCTTGACCAAAAAGACAAATATTCATCCATTTTTATATATTTATCATGTAGGTGTAACATATGTGACATAAGCTACTGTATTTTTCAATTTTGCCCTCGGACGAATAGAGGTTATCAATCACTCGTTCAATCAATCTCTCTCTCTTGTTCTCCTTGTTGTGGATATTGTCGCGTTCCAACCAACAATTACACAGAAATAAGATCGGAATGGAACTGAATCCAAACAGAGTTTCTGCGTTGCAACAAAAATCCCGGAATTGTGATTAGGACTGAATTTGGGCAGAGTGACTGCGTTTCAATAGAGGATCTCGAAATCAACTGACTCCCCGCGCGAGCCTCTAGCCTTCTTGTCTCTTCGGTGACGAAAGCATGAATTTATTGAATCTTGATGGAAGTGGGAAAAAATCATTACCATCTTAATTTCTAACGAGACAGAGAGACCGAAAAAGTGAAATGGTTACATATCCTCATTCTACGCTGAAACCAAAATTATTAGGTGATGATCGTGAATTCTTTTCTACCTTTATTCTATGTACTAACGATAATCATACCATGCATCCTACGTATATTTTACGTGCTACAAGGGAGCGACATACTCGAGGTGCGGAGGCCTGATGTAATTACCTGTGATCGACTGCCAAACTTAAGCGCTTTTGGTGATTTCTGCGGGCTTCCGAATGTCACCGTCAGCGTGAGAGCGAAGATTCACAAAATTAGCAGCGGAATTTGTTGTCTAATAACTCCTATTCGCATACGAGCGTCTAATGGAAAGGACATGTAGCTACCGTGAGGAGAGCGATGAATGTTGGTGATAACTCTCCGATAACTGCTCTCGCTTCGCGAGATGGACATGAGGCACGAGATCTTGTTCGCGAATCGAATACGCATCACGGTCGTCGCTCCCTCTAAATTTATACTATCTCGAGCGACGTCACACCCCAGGCCTTAAACGCTCTGTAATGGGTGAGAGAATTAACTATCACAGAGCGTATGCCTCTGCTATTAGCTAGTCCTCAATCCGCCTGAATGGAGTTCATGAATCGCGAGAAATTATTCGTAAGTCCCTTGAGGGGGGGGGGGAATGAAGTCAGAATTCGCAAGGTGTTTACTATTGTGTCCATTTTGATCCATATACATCTAGTTCAAGATAAGGTCTCTGTTGGATTTTGAATTCTCGCGCGCGGCCGCCATCTCATTGCGACTTCGTGCTCTTCTGCTATTCATTCCAGCGCGCTCGTCGCGTTCCGCGGCTTGCGCCAGTTTCCACTCGACCACCGACCGCACCACCTCGCTCTGTACAATGAGCTTTTTGAATATAGTTTATTTATTTGTTCCAACTATGTGTCCAACCAAAGTTATTCAGTTCACCTGCTTCCATATCAAACACAAGGGGTTCAGAGAATACCAGTTAGAGGGTCGCGGAGGTGGGTGTTCTGTTCCTAGCCTACTAGGGTTGTTCTCCCTAGGGGGTGGGATAGGGTTTGGGGAGGATCGTGCGAAGGAACTGGGAGAGAAAGAGTTGATCGGATTGGGGAGACTGCCACCAGAAACGGGTTCTGGGGGAGCAACGGGCAATTGTCGATCAGAGAGGGCCCTGACCACTGAGTTGGGTTGCTTTCTCAGCGCCAGTGGTGATATTGGCAGTGAGTGAATTCCACCTGAGCCCAATCCAGAGAGCAGGGATGGATATAGTATAGGTTCGCCGAGTCCTTTGGATAGGATATAAGGCACATTCGGGTTGCGTGCCGGGTCCGTATAGCGGATAGGCAACTAGGCAGGCGGGGGTGGAATCATATCCAGTTCGGTCTCATCTCCCGCAGCCCTCCTATACCCTCCTTGTCCGCGGTCTCCGGGAATGCGGTTGACCATTGAGAGGCAATAGGCTACTGACCCCCACATTGCAGCCAATAGGTGAACAGACCACCCAAATACGAGGTGTAGGGTATACCCTCGAATCAGAATGTCCACTAGTGTTTTGATCAGATGTAAGATCATAAGTATAGCGATGACCACAGCACTAGCTGTACCAAATATCATGAATCTATCCCACATCTTGTTTCATGTGGATTGGGTTAAACGAGAGAGAGAGTCCTTATTGAATAATCTGAAGATGGGTGTGTTTCCGCCCGGAAGATTATTCTCATGCGTTTTGCGGGCTAACCCGTTCAGCAGGGCAGGGAGTTCTACCGGGTTCATAATACGTTCTCGCAAGGCGTCTAAGTCCTTTTCGGTGAAGACTCCGGGCGTCGATAATCCTTCGGGACTAATGTATTCTCAAGTAGCTTTCGTCATTGGTTTGATCAGGGTCAGAGCTTTAGATTCGGTTGGGCGAGGAAGGATCTTGTACCACTCGCTGCTTACGAAGTAGTATGCAGGCAACAAGTTATTACAAGAGACTCCCGTACCACGGGATTTTGTTGCCATGCAGCATCTGGAGCTCAGCGTAAGACCGGTCTCCGTGTGCAACTTCAACTTCTATGGGGATGCATTTAACGATGTAAACTGCTTCTCCGGCTACCAGAGCCATGTACCCCGGACCCTTCATTAGATTATACGCGAACTCATCGGGTGACTGGGTGGCTATCGCTGACGCGTCTTTGATAATTTGTCGATCGAGATTACATCTATTTTCCAGCACGTCTTGATACAAAGTTTTGAACTGGGCTCGTATCCATTTTTCTACATAAATAAACTTAGAATCTACATAGGCAAACATATCCAAATTCGCGTCGATGGTGCGCTTCCGATTTCCGAACCCAGTTCTTTGCAAGTTTTCGAAAATAAGGAGTTTTGGGTGTTCGGTCTTAAGGACCTTGTACCCACATACTGTTTCTCTTCCTTTTGCCGTGGGGTGGAAGTTATTTCTCCACTAGTTAACGAGTAGACGACCTCGGCTCCACCTGAAGAGGGGTCCTCAAGTTTTTGTCCTAACCCTTCATATAGAATACCGTACCGATTGAATCCGCACGAATCAATAGGTAGGGGTTCCCAGGAGGTTTGCCCGCCATGTTTATCAACACATGAACCGTCTTTCGAAGGACGAATAGTTCTGGATTGCAGAACGATCTGATTTTTGTCTAAATTAACGTTGGTGGTGTACCGCGTCAGTGTGACGGTAACGGTACCACGGGCGATGACTTTGTCCCATGATCCGGACTGGTCGGCGTAAAGAGCGGTGATGCACGATTTTCCGCCAATGCTTCCCGCCTAAGTAACTTGCTTGGTAATAGGCTTCGTATTGACTTTGAGACCGTGAATGCTGTTTTCTCTGCTTAAGACTTCATGTAGCTGCTGCGTGTGCCATTTGCTGCTGGATATGGAATGTCGAGCCAATTGCAGTAGAACACTTCTCGTGATATTTAGACTTTACACTGTTCTACCTCTGTTCCCACAAATTCGTTGATCTTCAGGAGCTGCGAATGGCGCTTTGTAACGTTCACGATGTTCCGTGGGATGTCGCATTCGTAAACGTCTAGCAGAGACAGAGTGGTTACATCGAGGGACCGCAAACCACGGTCGAAACCCATTGGGTCTGATGTGAGTGGAACGCAAAGTATTGCTAAGATGGCTGCCAGGGTCTTCTTGTTCAAATCTGAAACGAAAAGCTCAGTCGTCAGGACTATCCCCTTTGTCGTAGCGTTCGTCCGTCGTCTTCTCTGGCGAGTGCGTGAAGTTTTCATAAATTGTTGTTTGAGTCAATCGTATTGTCACTGGTCGGTCATGATATTTTACCGTGTCGTAAAGAGGGGTGGGGGCAGTTGTCGGGGAGCTGGAGCTCGTCGCAGTAAGGAAGACTCATCTGGATACAGATCATGGAATTTTCGGAGGTTTATTAGGTGCTGAAGATTGAATAGTTCTACCATGTCGGGTTTGACAACGGAAATCGGTTGTTCCGATTTCGGAGCCTTTTTCGCCTACGAAGGATGATGCAGCCACCAGAAAGGATGAGGATTATCCAAAATAAATTATGTAGGGTTGTGGCGTGCATCCTCTCTACAATCAGTTGAAACAACGTGTAACGAGCGGCGACAAATCCGAAAGAAGCATCTTGAAGAGCAGGAGAGATGCTAACTTTTGAGTGGTCCAGATTCAGAGTTCCATCGATCATCTCGAAGGTATGAGATTCTGGTCAAAAATTATTCAATTTTCGAGAATTTCCACTCTTATTGATACACCTGCAGTTTTGTTGCAAATGAAGATACGGCGATTCTGAATGGAGCGGTTTGCAGAGCGAGAAAGATGCGATGTGTGACTGTCTTTTGATTATCTTTTACGTTTCACGCGTGAGAACGCATGAGCTATCAGAACACCCAAGACGGTGTTTTCCACCAAAAACGACACTTAGAAAGGTGGAAAACCATCATTCCGGTTGTTCTGATAGCTCATACGTTCTCACACGTGGGACGTGAAAAATGATCGAAAGACAGTTACTGTTATGAACCAGGGTTCTTCAGGTTCATGTGCTATGGGTTTTATTCTTTCTCACCAAGCCGCCGGGCCAGTAGGTTGGGGTGCAAGGTGTTCTCTGAATGATAAGTCTTAGATGGTGAGTACTGTAGAGATTTATTCACAGGTAAGTTATAAGTCCGAGAGAGACAGACTGCCACAATTGTTCGTTATTCTACTGATTCTACGATGGTACGAGAGTATCAAAGGCTGAGACTACTCGTCCTGGAATGCTGCTGATCGCGGAGTCTACGCTAAGAGTTGACGTGGTCGACTGTGATTCTAGAAGCCTAATGTACGCAATGAGAGTCCGCGGTCAACTGTTAGGACAGAAGTCTGGATCAGCGTTCTTACACCATTTTTATACTCGTCTCCACATCGGGGTCAAATTCGCGTCAGTGCCTTTTTCCTGGCGCATCCTTGCGTCCGTGCGCTTGTGCTCGAACGTTCTCGAAAGCTCTGGGCTAGCGTCTCTGAGACCTGGATATCAATTCTCGCACGCGCGGTTGGTAACGCTGAGTTGCATCACATTACAATAAAGACTGCAACAACTGGAGCTTATGTTTCTAGACCCACTTCATGATGCTCAGCTACAGATACTTGCATGTGCGACTATAGTTACACCACATTTCATTGAATCTTGCAATAGCTACAGCTCGTAAGCATAGAACTCGGTCTTGCTCTATGACACGTTCATTGGCGCGCAACTGATCCCCGGATCAGGAAGTTGAAAAGAGGTATGGTCTCATTTTGTTTTGGATTTTTTGAGAATTTTCCTGATCGCAATCGTCCTAGGGTAGCATAAGTTCGGAAATATTTCCACCATATGACATGACAACTAGAATGGAATTTTTGTACATCCATTGGATGTATGAGAGATGAGATGAATACGTCCACCTGGTAGTGTAAATATGTCTCAGGTACATTGTCAAATTAGAATACGGTAGTAACTTCCACATATATAGTCCTCAAGTAATTTCTCACAGTAGCTAATCTCTGGTCCAATACACGAAGTTCCTAGTAAATATCATATGAATGGTTTGATAATAATCCGTTCAGGTCGCGTGGAAGTTGATATCTGAGGATGTCCCATTTGCTTAGGAGCATATATTCGTGCAGTAACGCAAATACAATCCGAATTTTCCCAGAAAGTTGATGGATTCCGGTGTATTGAAGATATACTGTTCAAGTTGTGGATCCGATTTGGTAGTGAGAGAGAGATACTCGAACATATTGAAGATTCAGATTTACTTCAGTAGAGGAAAATAGGTGATCGAAATAATTCATGGATGACATTTTGAAAGCGTGAAAACCTCCTCTAAGAGATTCATAAGCAATTGAAGTGGTGGTGCAGAAGTCTATCTCCCGCGAATTCTCAAAATGAATCCAATCTGGTAGCATGAATGAATTCAACATAACATCAAATTTATGAGATCGGAATGTTGGCGTGTTCTTGAAATGATCAAGTAGAGATATTCCGTGACCAAGCGATTATTACTATAGTATTATTGACAAGAAAGGATGTTGATTGATTCATTTTAATGCTCTCTCTCTCTCTCTCTCTCTCTCTCTCTCTCTCTCTCTCTCTCTCTCTCTCTCTCTCTCTCTCTCTCTCTCTCTCTCTCTCTCTCTATTTTTCAATTTTGCCCTCGGGCGAATAAAGGTTATCTATCTATCTATCTATCTATCTCTCTCTCTCTCTCTCTCTCTCTCTCTCTCTCTCTCTCTCTCTCTCTCTCTCTCTCTCTCTCTCTCTCTCTCCCTCTCTCTCTCTGTCTCTCTCTCTCATCTAATTTAAACCCACAAATTTCAATGATGTAGTCCTTGCTATTGAACATTTCTCCTCGCAGGCCTGCGGGGTGGATGGGATCCCCCAGAGTGTGATCGCGAAGGCTCTTCCGGCAATTGGTGATCTTATTGTACATATATTCAATTCCTTTTTCGCTCATAGCGTTTTTCCCGCGGCTTGGAAACAAGCGCAGCTGATTGCATTGAAGAAGACTGCAGCTCCATCAACGGTCTCGGACTTTCGTCCCATAGCGCTCCTGTGCTTCCTTTCCAAGGTTCTGGAAAAAATTGCACATGACCAAATCACGGAGTATTTAAAAGTAGAGAAACTTCTTGATCGCTTCCAGACTGGTTTCAGGCAATACCATAGCACCCAGACAGCTTTACTAAAGTTGACGGATGACATCAGAGTAGGCATTGATAGGAAGAAGATCACCTTACTCCTACTATTCGACTTTAGCAAAGCTTTTGACACAATAACACCGTCAAAGCTGTTGAGGAAGCTCCGAAACCTTAGATTTTCAAGATCGGCACTCCTGTGGATAAAATCATACTCACAAGGCCGCACCCAAATAGTCACTTCAAAATCTGGTAGTTCTGATTGGCTTGAAACCTATCTGGGCGTTCCACAGGGATCCGTTCTCGGGCCTTTACTCTTCAGCTTATATGTTAATGACTTATCTGGTTTGCTAGACGGGAAGTCGGTATATCATCTACAGTGGAACCTGTTAAGTTGGACACTCCCTATGTTGGACACCTCACTAAGTTTTACCCTTTTCATCGGAACCGAAAAAAATTACATTGGTTCAAATGGGAATTTTTCTCTGTATGTTGGACACTCTATATGTTGGACACCTCGCTAAGTTTTACCCCTCTCTGGGAATCCAAAGATAGTATTTCAATGTATGAAAACCTTCAAAGTTGGACATTTGGAAATATAACATATACTAGATCTTCACCAGCTGACTTTACGAGAAGATTTTTAGCCTAATGACCATCAGATAATGTGATGTATACACAAACATGGTGTTCAACATGCAAACAACCGCGCTTGTACTGAGTTGATCGATATACGCCTCGGCTCAATTTCGAATAAAGTCAGTATCGGCTGATTGCTCGTAGAGCTCTTTTCTTCAATATTCCACTTGCAATTGTGCGAAATAATTAGTCGCGGTGAACAACAAACGAAAAAATGCTGTGGAATTGTGCATTGATGAAAAGAAGAATGTGCTCGATTTACGTAGTCAAGGATCAAGCCTTAGAGTTGTGGCTCAGCAGTTTGACATCAGTAAGACTACAGTTGCGAATATTGAAAAAGGCAGAGGAAAGATTATAAAAATATGGGAAGCTAACTGTAGCGATAAAAGGAAACGGAAGTTGAGGACCAAGGTCGAGGAGAGGATCTACAAGAAAATTGCTCTGTCAAGACAGTCAGAAATCGATGAATTTTTGTTGAAGGAATGAAATATTTGATGAAACTTTTCTTACACTAATACATATTTGAATACGGTATCTTAATTTCTTGAATATGGCTCAGCCATCTATTCTCAATCAATTGATGTACATAATACAGATTATCTTGATTTATTCGTTGGATGGTTTGAAACGATGAACGGTTAACTGCCGAAATAATTTGTAATTGCTTTGCTCAATTTCTCTATAGAGATATTTGAATACGACATCTTGAATGTTTAAAAATGACTCAGTTATCTATCAATTTTTCAATAAATTCGTGTGTATATCATGGATAATCAGATTTATTCATTGAAAGACTTGACGGTACGAAAAGTTGATCTTTTGGCATGTTTCTGTATGTTGGACACCTCGCTATGTTGGACACTTTCTTTCGGAACCAAACTGTCCAACTTAGACAGGTTATACTGTATTCTATGCGGATGATCTTTAAATTTATCTCCAAGTCGAGAAAACTAAGATCAAGGAAGGCATCACTCGGCTGGGAGAAGTAGGACGACTAATTGCTGAATGGGCCCGAAATTCCGGCCTGCGTCTCAACGCTGGCAAGACCAAGGCAATCCTCTTCAGCTCCGAGAGGAACATCAGAGATCTGAAAAGAATGGACTTGCCAGGGTTGAGATACAGGAAGGAAAATTCATTCCGTTCAGCGATACAGTCGTGAGTCTTGGTGTTACACTTGATAGTGAACTGACGTGGAAGCCGCACATCGACCAAGTAACTAAGAAAGTGAACAGAGCCCTTCACGGTTTGCGGTTTTTTAGGGCGTGTATCACCAGACCTCTCCGAATTCGCCTAGTCGAGTCATTAGTTCAACCGCATTTAGATTATTGCACAGTCGTGTACCTCGACGCCACGGACGAACAGCGGCAACGGATACAACGACTGAGCAATTCATGTGTGAGGTACATTTTTGATCTTAGGAGAGACGAGCACATCACCCCGTTTAGGAAGCGTTTAGGTTGGTTGCGTACTGATTCGCGGAGAATGTACTTCGCAGCTCTGTTAATGCATAAGATCATGCATTTAGGAGAGCCTGGCTACCTAGCTGCGATGTTCACCAGGTACCAATCTGAACGCCCCGCACGTGGTAATGCAGAAGAGCGGGTACTCAAAGTTCCCAATATGAGACTTGAATATGGAAGAAGATCTTTCCAGGTTCAATGTGCTCATTTTTGGAACTCTCTCCCTCCGGGCTTTCGGCAGCTGGGGAAAACACCCTTGTTCAAAGAGTCCTTGAAAGATTTCCTATTAACAAAGTCTCCTCAGAGGATTGATCCGGAGAAGCAGCATCACTTTAATCTTTGATGGGCATTTCTTAATATGATTTTATCGGAATATTTATTAATTATATATATATATATATATATATATATATATATATATATGTGACACATATGAAAATATGTCGGTGTATTTTGTCGTAGAACGAATAAAGGATATCTATCTATCTCTCTTTCTCTAGATATTTGCTGAGTTGGATATACGGAATACTTTCAACACTCACTGCTTAAGGATTGGATATCCATCTTATTCTCATATTTATAATTTACTCAAACTAATCCGCCTCTCTCCCTCGCATCGGAAATCGTCTCAAAATTGGATTGTGAAATTTTGATAGTGGAAAATGTCACAATCTCGTTCCCTCTCAGGAATCTCCATCCACATCTATTGCCATGCCACCCTCACAAAATGTTTTGTCAACGTATCCTGTATTCGGTTTGCCCATTTTGAGTCTTGATTTTCCCAGTTCCAAATTTCCATCGACCTTTGTAATTTCAATTCATTCATCATAGGTGAGATTCTCTTCCGTGTGAAAATCCATCTTCTCTGATCCCAAATATCTATCTACATGTGACATATTTGCTTATAATGCTCCTGGTTGCATTTATTGTCTCATAACTTGCAGTGGTTTCCGATCCACAATTCATCTCTGGGTAGACATAATATATATCCTAAAACAAGTCTTCTAATGATTGGACGAAGGAACCCCCAGGCGAAAGGCTCTTGCGATGCATGAAACAATGATGGGGATTAATAGATAATGAAGCCCCGAATGAATGAGGTGGGAAAATAATTTGTCGCATCCATATGCATTATTTTGAGTGCCATTAACTCGCTCGCCTGACTCTTTCATCTACATGGCTACGATGCGACCTGATTCCTTTTGTTACATCCAGTTTTTATGACATTCCATGCTTGATTCAGTTTTGTTCCCCGCCGAAGATTCGGTTCCGAATTTATACCATGAACTATAACTTTTTGAGTATACTCGGAAAACGCGTAGAGTTCCTCTTGGATCTCGTTCTTTCAGGGTCAAGTGAACTTTGAAGACGGTGTCCAATTCATCAAACAATAATTTCAAGCCACCACAAGAGATAAATATAATCCCACCGTCTGACTTTCGTGTCACTCGTACTTTTGAAGTGCTTTAGAATCCATTCGCGATCTTCTCCCATAAACTAAACTGAAGATTCTACATGTACCGTTCTCTTGCTTATTGTCTGAGTTCCAGAACAAGCTATAGTAAGCTTTGATCCTACTTTCAGATTTTGAGTAATCTACATTCACACACTCTCTACTTTTTCGTGCAAGTAACTGCAATTTTTCATCATTAACCACCCGTTATTGTTTCATCCATTATCTTTCGAATCGTGGAAATGTTTTAGAAATTCGATACGCAGAACATCCACCCCCTGAAACATCCACAAGGTATTTTTCCATAATATTCAATCTGACAGGATAAAATCATCCTGTTTCCTTTCCCACCCGACTTGAACAATGAAAACCGCGTTTCCTCCTCTTCAATCCGACTATATTGCAAGGTGAACCCATTTAGAAGGCTATTGAAACCTCTATGGTTATTTCAAAGTAGTTCAGAGGTACTAGTAGATGAATAGTCAGATCCAAACTCATCTCAAGTGTTTGGAGTGAAGATATTCAACTGCGATACTTTTCTGTCTACATCACTACCGTCCCGGACGCAATTCAGATTTTATCAACAGTTCAACCATTATCGTTAAACCACTATACACACTCATTTGCCACGCAGGTTACTTTTTTGTGCACGTTTCAAGCTGAATTGAAGTGGATTCCACCCAGTAGCCGTTTAGTCATGATTGGTTTTGCTGGAGGCAAGAAAAAATCAGCCATCTGATAGGCGAATCTTACTGACTTCGCACCGACTGACGTTTACCAAAGGATTTATGCATTATTTGATCAATTTATAGAGTAATAGGGATCTTGAGGAGTATGACTGAGTTCAAGAGTCGCGTATCAGGGTATAACAGATGAGTGCCAAGCTGTCGATCCATTTAAGCACGGTCATTTAGCCATACTGTCAGCTCTAGTATCCCCTTATATACGCATATAAATTGTATGCACTTCGAGTGGAGATTGATTCGCAGTCTCACGGACAGTATAATGGTGTAAGTGTCGAACTGCATTGATTTCCAATGGAGGCTCAGATGTATGGTGAGTACGAACGCGTGCTGTATGCGTGGCAAATAGAGATCTATTCGCAGTCTCAGCGACAGGTTTTCAGTGTTCGTGCGAATGTGCATTGAGAGATCATGCTCGTCGAATGCAGATGCGCTGTGGCTGGAGATTGATTCGCAGTCTCATGGATAGAACGGTAGTGTGAGTGCGAATCTATATATTCCCGCGTTGAATGCAGATGTGCTGTGGCTGGAGATCGATTCGCAGCCTCACGGATAGACTAGTAGTATGTGTGCTCGATCGCATTGTATGATCTGCGGGGCAAACGCACTGTATGCCGTGACTGGAGATTGATTTGCAAACTCACCGATAGTATGAGGTTGTAACGATCCGAAGCCCGGTCTACGCGTGAGTCTACGCACACACTCTCTCATCCGTGAGCTCACTGATATTTTTGGGGCTCAAGCATGTGTGAGAAAGATCCACACATGCTTGCGTACGCGAGTCATCCGTGAGCTCACGGACGAGAGAGTGTGTGCGTGAGCTCACGCTACAGACCGTGGCGCCACCACACTAGAGTTTCAAATCATTGAAACTTGATAGTAGTGTGCGCGGAAGATTTGCATTGGGAGATCTATATAGAGTAGGTGCATTGTATACCTCATGACTGGAGATCGATTCGCAAGCTCACGGATAGGCTGGTAGTTTGCGTGCGAAACTACGAGCTTGCTTCTCGATTCATTCATCTCCTTCGTCTCAGTGATGAAGAATTCGGATTTTGGGTGAAGTTGATTTGGACGCCTTGGGTATGGGAGTTTTTGGATTTTCGAGAGATCCTTTTTATGTTTGGTCTATATGGTGTATTGATTATCACTGATGGGTATCATGAAACATTCTGCGGCATTCTGGGACACTTTCTCCGTGAACTACTGCTCATAGGATTTAAGCGCCGGATAATCCGAGGGTGAATTCTACATCAATTGGGGTTGATTTGGGTGTGTCAAAGTGGTGGGGTGGGGGTTGTTTTTTGGAAAAAAATTTTCAATGGTAGTAACTTCTTTGTGAAGATGTTACTCTTACGGTATCATTCAATTTTCTACTCTTTTTGGATTTTCGAAGTGGGAAGCAGGGGGTTGAGAAGGGGTTGGAATCGCGAAATTAGTCTCAATGACTCAAATTCCCTTTAGAATCGGTGAATCAGGTTCAATTATGATGGGAATCTATGTTTTCTATCGTGTTCCTTTCAGATGAGGTGAAATGGAATGGGTGGGGTAGAATGGAACTACCTCTAAAATCGATGAACTGATAGTCCGAACTCGATATCTACTCATTTTGATCTGTTTTTCTCAATTTTTCCATACATTTCCCTCAGCTATGAACTGTTGGTTCCCAATTCTTCTCAATTCTGCTTCTGTAACTGAAATGTTTCATGGTCCACATATGATGAAACTTTCGACAGATCCTCCTTTTCAGCTTACACGCAAGTAACTTGGCTCTCATCTCCACCTTCATTCGTTATAGTTATTCTGCATCACATTCCTCTTTCTTCCAAGTCGAAGCGTTGTGTTTTGAAAACTTATCGTTATGTTCACATCATGACAGTGCGAAGGGAGAATAGAAATTGGGAGAAAATTAATGCGCTGCGTTCATTGGCAGCGCTGAACATCTTTGAGTATCATATCGTGGTTAGAATCGATTCCCCTGGAAGTTTACTGTGCTAAAACCGGAATAGATTGCGCATAACTTAGAGTCGGGGTAACTTTTCGCATCCATTCGCTCTTCTTCAATGTGACTGAATTTTGTGGAACAAATCTGAGCCATCAAGGAAGAGATTTTTGGTGGAGACGGTCAGAATCGTCTGCAGTATCATGATTCTCTTATCTAATATGCGTTAAAAGTTGTTGCAAAGGAGCCGCAGGTCAAGGGGAGATAGGGAAAAGTACTAATCATCACAATTCAAGATCGAAAGGAAGAACAAATACGAGGTCCGTGAAGCAAACGCAACCAATACAGACAGATGAGCATGAATCATTCACTTCTCCGAGTCAACTCGCGCTGCTCTTGGAAGCAGCCGCATCAATGCGTATGCTTCTCATTTTCTCCCGAGTCAAAGTATGTTTATTTCTACGCCCATCAGAATTCCGTCAATTTTTTGTTCCTATTCTGTAATTTCTCAAGCCCAAGAACTTCGTGAACGATCGGATCTGATTCTGGGTAGGATTTGGACGTAGGAAGGACTTGTTTGCATTCCGCGTATTACCCCCCGTCATTTCTCATTCGTGAATTTGAGAGAACGGAATCAACTGAGATATGCTTCATTTTGTTCGAAACAGCAGAAATATGCTGGGTTTTCGATTGGCCCCTCTGAATTTCTGCTTTCTGCGTGATAGAGCTGGTGTATGGAGGAATCTGAGATGATCGCCATTTGCATTCTTCCAACGCTTCCCAGTCTGCAGTGAACTACAATCATCGACTGGTGGCCGAGAATCGCAAGTAAACTCAGATTTTCATTTTCCTTGCTTATTCGATATAAGAGAAGTAGACCTACTGATCATTTGCAACAATCATGAATGAAATTTGTTCCTCGAACTTCCTCCATACTTTATTCCTAGATTGTTTGAGTTCTTGATTTTTGCACAAGTTTTGTACGTCGGACTTTCTCCTTGAGCTTCACTTCTGCTTCTTATTCATTTGGCTACTAGACGTTGTTCGCGGATTTCCGTAGGGATGTCTTCTAGCTTCGTGCAATTCAGGGCTATCGACCGGAGCCCAGATCGCCTCACTCAGGCCATCATGCACATCACTCGACACGGATAATACACGATCCGACGGCTCGTTAAACCCGGTGACTATCCCATGTCTCTTGGTTGCGGAGCGAGTACGGTACGAGGTACTCAGGTATTAGTTTAGCACCCAGCCATTCCTCCAACTCGGCACGCTCTCTCCGGGTATCGTCGCACGTGGAGAGGGCGTTTCAGCGTCATCCCAGTTGTCCCCACATGACTGACACGCTGGGGATGTCCTCTCGTTGAATCGGGTCAGATAGGCAACGGAGCAACCGTGGTCATTCAAAGCCTGCGTTGTCCAGTAATATATCTCTCCGTGGGTGAGCTCCGCCCCCTTGGTTATGTTACGGATCAGCCGCTGCGTCTATCTGCCATCTGCAAATGGCGAACCCCACTCAGTTTGCCACTGCTCGAGGGTGGTTTCCTTCTCGTTGTCTCGGATGATCTACTTCATCGTTGGGGTAAGTGCTCGTCCGGCTCTGATGACTTGTCGGTCCCAGGTCCTCAGTCACTCCGCGACGAGCAAGTGGATCGGTGGCGTCCCCGCCAGCAAACGAGCAGCATCTCCTGTGTTACGTGTTGAGGGTCCTTCGATCCGTTCTCCGCTGAGCTCCTGGACGCAGTTGGAGGTTGTGTAAGGTTCGGTCAATGATCCAGAAGACGAGTGGTAGAATGCAATCGGTGTTTATTCAATAATTAATACAATCCCGAGAGAGACTATAACTCGTGACGCTATTGACTCTATGATACGACGAGGCCAACACTGGCTGCGAGTACTTGTCTTGAATGCGTGTACTCCGATGAGGTCCGGTCAACGATTCGTGATCGACTAAGACTCTAGAAGCCCCTGTTCAGGCCTTTGTTCCGTTTTTTTATTCTGCTGCAATCCATATCCCCTTTTGCTTTCTGCTGATGCCTCGTGAGTCGAGTGTGGGCGTACGTGAGTCAGCTCGAGGCCAATGTCCGCCTCTCGCTTGAGGTCACTCATGACGTACCTGAAGCCTGCACATTCTCTATCGGTCAATGAATCGTTACGGACCTAGTCCCGTAACACGTCCGTTGGCCGTGTTTTTGCTCTCCGGAGGAATCATTAAAACGTACAAAAGATGTGAAAACATTTCTTAGTATGTATATCCCTTGAATTTAAACGTTATCTTACATATCTCTAGACCCGAAAATTAAGTACAATTGATACATTTATATGACAGAAAATGATTATTATCTTCGTATTTGTAAAATTCCATCTCTCTTTCAAGTCTCTCTCGATTTCTCCCGACAAATTAGAACATTCAGGTAAGTTCCTTCCAAAAAAATCTTTTCTTTTTCTCCATGCGTACATATGGATTGAATTTCGGGGGTCATCCTTTATTATCAACATGAATCTTATCCGCTGGTTATATATCATCCAAAGAGCAGGAGCTTCTGTTTCTTCTATGACTATCAATAGTTATTTCATCAGCTGGTTCTATATCATCCAAAGGGTGGGAGCTTCCGCTCCTTCCATCATCATCATCGTGTATTTTATCGGTTGGTTATATATCGTTCAAAGAGTGGGAACTTTCACTCATTCCTTGGATTGGGAGCATTGGTTGACCCATCGGTCTCTTCATGATTGCGAATTAGTCCAGGTTCGTGAGAACCATGCCTCTTTCTCCTGGTTGAACTGGGTAAGTAACGGGTTGAATAGTAATGCATTCTGGTTGTATCGACCATTTGACCGTTGGTTCGTCCGTCTCTCGTTTGTGTGTCCTCTCATCTGAAACTGATCTACCAGTGATTAGACAAGGGAACCCCCCTGGCAACGGATCTTTCATGCTACGAATGCTACTACTGCGATGAGGTATACCAGACCCCCCGTGAGCGTTAATGTGTTTTGTGAAGCTTTGAATCTCTTAGACATAACTCTGAGTTGACTCGTTCCTCGTGCCATGTTGATAACTTGTTTCAGGTTTTCTCCATTCTCTAGGGATCTCACGGGCAATTTGCCGCGGCTTGCACTGCAGTGCGCATGACCTGTTTTTATGTACCCTGCTTTTATGTCTATTACCGTGCTATATACATTGCCGCGGCTCAAGCTGCAGTGCGCATGACCTGTTTTTATGTACCTTGCTTTTATGTCCATTACCGTGCTATATACATTGCTGCGGCTCGCGCTGCAGTGCGCATGACCTGTTTTTATGTACCCTGCTTTTATGTCTATTACCGTGTTATATACATTGCCGCGGCTCAAGCTGCAGTGCGCATGACCTGTTTTTATGTACCCTGCTTCTATGTCCATTACCGTGCTATATACATTGCCGCGGCTTGTGTTGCAGTGCGCATGGCCAGTTTTCATGTACCCTGCTTTTATGTCTATTACCGTGCTATATACATTGCCGCGGCTCAAGCTGCAGTGCGCATGACCTGTTCTTATGTACCTTGCTTTTATGTCCATTACCGTGCTATATACATTGCTGCGGCTCGCGCTGCAGTGTGCATGACCTGTCTTTATGTACCCTGCTTTTATGTCTTTTACCGTGTTATATACATTGCCGCGGCTCAAGCTGCAGTGCGCATGACCTGTTTTTATGTACCCTGCTTCTATGTCCATTACCGTGCTATATATATTGCCGCGGCTTGTATTGCAGTGCGCATGGCCAGTTTTCATATACCCTGCTTTTATGTCTATTACCGTGCTTTATACACTGCCCACTGCCGCGGCTTGTGCTGCAGTGCGCATGACCTGTTTTTATGTACCCTGCTTTTATGTCCATTACCGTGCTATATACATTGCCGCGGCTCAAGCTGCAGTGCGCATGACCTGTTTTTATGTACCTTGCTTTTATGTCCATTACCGTGCTATATACATTGCCGCGGCTTACGCTGCAGTGCGCATGACCTGTTATCATGTACCCTGCTTTTATGTCTATTACCGTGTTATATACATTGCCGCGGCTCAAGCTGCAGTGCGCATGACCTGTTTTTATGTACCCTGCTTTTATGTCCATTACCGTGCTATATACATTGCCGCGGCTCAAGCTGCAGTGCGCATGACCTGTTTTTATGTACCTTGCTTTCATGTCCATTACCGTGCTATATACATTGCCGCGGCTTGCGCTGCAGTGCGCATGACCTGTTATTATGTACCCTGCTTCTATGTCCATTACCGTGCTATACAATCTGTTTCAGAAGGTGTGTACATATTGTAACCGGGGGGTAGCAAAGAAATTGTAAATTTCATTCGTCTATTCAAAATTTTTTGTAAACCCTCGTGGTTTTTGTAACTTTTACTCAAAATTTGGCATTTCGCTTGTAATGCTAAGCGTGTAATGATTAGCAGTTAATCATTACACAAAAGCATCACATCGAATATTTGTGTTGTCTGCTATTGTTGTTTTGACGCGATGTGCCGTGTTTCCGACTCGTGCGTAGATGCCGAGTAAGATATTTTTTCGCGAGATTTCACGGAGCGTGTGTTGCATCGAATTTAGACTGCAGTGAACGCGAGTGTGATGGAGTCCTGCAGTGCTGGGCAGTGATGGCAGTGTATCGGCAGTGGCGGCGGCGGCTGCACGCACGCACTGCATCATCATAATGGAGTTATTTTTTTCACGCAATGCTTTTTGTTGTGTTGTTTATCGTGCTGTGGGCGAGGCGTGTATCAGTCTGATTGTGATGTGTTATTGGATGTTTGCGGGCGATCGCCTGCAAATCATTGAATCAGACAACTGATGCAGCGGAAGAAATGCCCATAAGCATGTTGTGTCTTCTGCTACAGCTGATCTTGGTGCGTCCGTTAGCAGCCGGCTTTTAATGGAGTTCGTTTTATGTCGTTTACCTCCAACTCCGAGTTTATTGTCGATCCACAGAGTCTACGAGAAACAGCTGTAGTGTAACGGGTGGAGTTATCAGATAAGTATTATTTATGTAACTAAAAGACGATCTTCCCTATTTTGAAAATGATTCTTTGTTCCTTTCCTCACTCTTTCAGTTTCATGTGGCGTGAGTGATTGACTATGACAAATGCTGTGTGGTCTGTCGAATGAGGATTGTCATAACTTCATTGCTTGTGCTGTCAATTGATGCACTTGGTGTCTTGAGTCTCTGTGAGTAAAACCTTAATGAATCTCCTACCTGGCATCCTCTCAGCCTCTATTGTGACTGTATCAATTTTTTTTTTCTCGTAGTCTCTTTGTTCAATCGACGAGATGAGTCCAAAGACTTTGTTTTATGTCATCTGTCTCACAATCTCAAGTGCTGGCCCGAGGAAATTCGTCGCGTGCGCGAGAATTTCCCAACTAAGCCTACGCGAAGTACCCAATATCAGGTAGCTATTGTCGGCCTTTGTTAGTTCCTCGCGTGCGCGATGAATTACCAACTTAGGGTACGCGCCCCAAATGAAGGAGTTCACATCGGCCGTGGAAAATTTTTGCGTGCGCGAGATATTTCCAGTTTGGCTCACGCGAGACCTAACATCACTTGGCCGTGTAAGATTCCACGTGCGCGAGGAATTTCCAATTTGGTGTACGCGACGCCCGAGTTTTGGGAGTTCACATGGACGCTGGCGCGAGACTTCATTTAACTTAGCTCACGCGAGGATCACGTTAAGGAGTTTACATCGACCATGGATGATGCTCGCGTGTGTAAAAAATTTCCAACATAGCGTACGCGAGGTCCAAGTGAGCCCGGGGAAATTTATCGCGTGCGCGAGAATCTTTCAACTTAGCATACGGAAAAGACCCAACATCAGAAGCTTATTCCGGCCTCAATACTTCGTTGCGTGCGCGAAAAAATACTAACTCAGCGTACGCGGGACCCAAGTTCACGAGTCCACAACGACCGTGGAAGATTCACGCGTGTGCGTAGAAATTCTAAACTTAGCATACGCGAGACGTAAGGATAGGAGTTTACATCTGCTGTGGGGAATTCTCGCATGCGCGGTGATACTCCAACTTAGCGCACGCAAGGCCCATATGCGAGAGTTCACATCGGCCATGGAAGGTCCTCGCGTGCGTGAAAATTCCTCGAGCTTGAGAAAATTTTTCGCGTCCGCGAGAATTTTCTAATTCAGCGTACGCGAAGGACTCAACATCAGAAGCTTTTCTCGGCTCTTGATATGCCCCTGCGTGCGCAAAAAATTCCCAACTTAGCGCACCCAGACCGAAGTTTAGGAGTTCAACTCGGCCGTTGAAAATTCTCGCGTGCGCGAGAGATTCTCATCTCAGCGCACGCGAAGCCCAGGTTTGATACATCGGACATGAAAGATTCTCGCGTACGCGATAAGTTTCCAACTTAGCGTACGCGAGGCCCAGCATCGAAATTGGGCAGTTCACCTCAACCATGAGAAATTTTCGCAGGCGCGAGAATTCCCAAGCTCCGAAAATTTGTCGCGTGCGCGAGAATTTCCCAACTTAGCGTACGCGAAAGACTATCATCAATAGTTCTTCTCGGCCGTGGTGAATTCTCGCGTGTTAGATAAATTCCCAACTTAGCGTACGCGAGGCCCAAGTTTTGAAGTTCACATCGGCCATGGAGAATTTTCGCGTAAGCAAAAATACTCAACTTGGCCCACGCGAGACCCAACATCAGTAGCTTTTCTCAGCCGTGGAAAATGCTCGCGTGCGCGAAAAAATTCCAATTTTTCGTACGCAAGGCTCAATTTTTGGAAGTTTACATCGGCCATGGGAGATTCTCGCGTGCGCGAATAATTTCCAACATAGTGTACGCGAAATCCCAGTGAGCCCGGGGGAATTCATCGCGTGCGCGAAAATTTTCAACTCAGTGGAAAAAGTGTTTTGAGTAATTCCACTTGAAGTGTTTTCTGCGAGTTTGCGAAAGGGGTGGGCCCAACATATTCTTATTGGAACATTTTTGACAACTTTAGTCTGCCGCAACATTTCCCAATGTACTTGAGCTCATGTTATAGCTTGTTTCAAGACCTCTAGAACAACCTCAAGTACGTCTAATTGAAATGATCCAATGGAGAAAAACGATGTTAAGCGGCGTGAAAGCGCATGAGGAGTATAACATGCATCGATGCGAGATCAGGCTGTTTTGTAGCACGGGAATCAATTTTTCTCGAGTGCAACGACGGACAAATATTCCCAGTGCCCCAAAACGGCCCGTCAAGCGAGGTCCATAATACTGTTTTTGGTGTCAGGGTGACTAAGCGCCAATTTTCCTAACTAAGCCGGGAGGAAAGATGGCTGTTTAGTTGCACGATGCCAAAAATTGTTTTTATTGGCATGCGTCCCCATACGTAGCTCTTTGCCGGTCCAAAACACTATTTTTGACTTATTTGGCCGCGATAAATACGTTCCAAGTGGTAAAAAAGTCGTACTGCACGCTCTTCCGAGATAACCACAAGGGGGGCATGTTGGGTACACACCACTTTGGCATTCATGTTTCGCAAACGATCTCCGTCTTTTGCTCATAAAATTGCTCTGAATCCGAGATTTGCAAGTTTGCGATAAGAATTCTGAAGGTATTGAAAAAAGAAATTGAATGCGACAAAGCCCGTTGTGATTGGTCAAGTCAGAAACTTGACAGCCCACATCTGCCACCGAAGGTTCTTGCGTGCGCGGGAATTCCTCGGGCCCGGGACAATTCGTCGCGTGCGCGAGAATTTTCGAAATAAGCGTACGCAAAGTACCCAACATTAGGTAGGTATTTTCGGCCTTTGTTAGTTCCTCGCGTGTGCGAAGAACTTTTAACTTAGTTTACGCGTGCTCAAGTTGAGGAGTTCACATTGGCCGTGGGAAATTCTCGCGTGCGCGAAAAATTTCCAACTTAGCGTACGCAAGGCCCAATTTGATGGTCTACATCGGCCATCAAGGGTTCTCACGTGCGCATGAATTCCCCGAGCCCGGAAAAATTCGTTGCGTGCGCGAGAGTTTTTCAACTCACCGTACGCGTAGTACAGAACACCAGTGGCTTTTCTCGGTTTCTGAAAGTTTCTCGCGTGCGTGATGAACTTCCAACTCAGCGTATGAGAGGCCTAAGTTGAGGAGTTCACATCGGCCATGGAAAATCCTCGCGTGCGCAAAAAAATTCCCAACTTGGCGCACGCGAGTTCGAACGTTAGTCGCTCCTCTCAGCCATGGGAAATCCTCGCGTGCGCGAAAAACTTCCAATTCAGCGTACGCGAGACCCAAGTTTGATGGTCCACGTCGGCCACCGAAGGTTCTCGCGTGCGTGGAAATTCCCCGGGCCCGGGGAAATTGGTCGTGTCCGGGAAAATTTCCGAACTTAGCGTACGCGAAATACCCAACTTCAGAATATCTTCTCGGCCATGGTGGGTTTCTTCGTGCGCGGAAAATCTCCAACTTCGCGTACGCGAGCCCCACGTTTGAGAGTCTACATCGGCTACTGAAGGTTCTCGCATGCGCGGGAATTTTCCGGTCCCGGAAAAATTTGTCGCGTCTGCGAGAATCTTCCAACTCAGCGTACGCGAAAAGCCTAACATCTGAAACTCCTCTCGACCATGATAAGTCCTTGCGTGCGCGATAAATTACTTACCCAGCGCACGTGAGACCCAAGTTTAGGTGTTCATATCGGCCATGGAAAATTCTCGCGTGCGTGAACAATTTCCAACTCAGTGTACGCGAGGCCTAAGTGAGCCCGGGAAGATTCGTGGCATGCGCGAGAATGTTTCAACTTAGCGTACGTGAAAGACTTAACATTAGAAGCTCCTCTCGGCCATGGTAAGTCTTCGCGTGCGCAAAAAATCTTTAACTCCGGGTACGCGAGACCGAAGTGTAGGTGCTCACTTCGGCCATAGTAAATTCTCGCGTGCGCGAAGTTGGAGATTTTTCGCGCATTCCAGACCTAACATCAAAAGCTTATTTCGGCCGTTGAAAATTTCTCGCGTGCGCGAAAGAATTCCAATTTAGCGTGCATACGCGAGACCCAAGTTTGGGAGTTCACATTGGGCAGCAAAGGTTCTCGCGTGCGCGAAAAAATCCCCAACTATGGCACACGCGAGACCCAACATAGCTCTCTCGGCCGTGGTAAATTCTCGCATGCGCGTTGATTTTTCAACTCAGTGTACGCGAGGTTCAACTCTCCTTCCCATGCTGTGCGCGGCGGCCGGGCACCTCCGCAACAAGCCCTTGTTGCTGAGGTGCCCGCGTCCACAGCTCAGTCTGGCGGCTGAGAAACTTCCCACACCGTTCCCGCGGATCTCCTGATGCCAGATGATGATTTTAAAAGGTTTCATACGTGACCATTGCGATGTCGCAATTGTGCGAAGTTATGCAAAAAAATTGTTAGTAATAATTTTGAATAAACAAATTTGAAAGGCGCCCAATTGTCGAAAATAATATGCGAAAAATGGTCGTTTTCCCCACAGTGAGCCCATCCACGCTCATTAGTGGCCGATGCCACAATTTTCTCTTTGCTGAAGAATCTACATCTTCCCATGCTGTGCGCGGCGGCCGGGCGACTCCGCAACAAGCCCTTGTTGCTGAGGTGCCCGCGTCCACAGCTCAGTCTGGCGGCTGAGAAACTTCCCACACCGTTCCCGCGGATCTCCTGATGCCAGATGATGATTTTAAAAGGTTTCATACGTGACCATTGCGATGTCGCAATTGTGCGAAGTTATGCAAAAAAATTGTTAGTAATAATTTTGAATAAACAAATTTGAAATACGCCCAATTGTCGAAAATGATATGCGAAAAATGGTCGTTTTCCCCACAGTGAGCCCATCCACGCTCATTAGTGGCCGATGCCACAATTTTCTCTTTGCTGAAGAATCTACATCTTCCCATGCTGTGCGCGGCGGCCGGGCACATTATGGGAAGATGTAGATTCTTCAGCAAAGAGAAAATTGTGGCATCGGCCACTAATGAGCGTGGATGGGCTCACTGTGGGGAAAACGATGATTTTTCGCATATTATTTTCGCTAATTGGGCGCCTTTCAAATTTGTTTATTCAAAATTATTACTAACAACTTTTTTGCATAACTTCGCACAGTTGCGACATCGCAATGGTCACGTGAGAAACCTTTTAAAATCATCATCTGGCATCAGGAGATCCGCGGGAACGGTGTGGGAAGTTTCTGAGCCGCCAGACTGAGCTGTGGACGCGGGCACCTCAGCAACGAGGGCTTGTTGCGGAGGTGCCCGGCCGCCGCGCACAGCATGGGAAGATGTAGATTCTTCAGCAAAGAGAAAATTGTGGTATCGGCCACTAATGAGCGTGGATGGGCTCACTGTGGGGAAAACGATCATTTTTCGCATATTATTTTCGACAATTGGGCGCCTTTCAAATTTGTTTATTCAAAATTATTACTAACAATTTTTTTGCATAACTCCGCACAGTTGCGACATCGCAATGATCACCTATGAAACCTTTTCAAATCATCATCTGGCAACAGGAGATCCGCGGGAACGGTGTGGGAAGTTTCTCAGCCGCCAGACCGAGCTGTGGACGCGGGCACCTCAGCAACAAGGGCTTGTTGCGGAGGTGCCCGGCCGCCGCGCACAGCATGGGAAGGAGAGTTGAACCTCGCGTACACTGAGTTGAAAAATCAACGCGCACGCGGAATTTACCACGGCCGAGAGAGCTATGTTGGGTCTCGCGTGTGCCATAGTTGGGGATTTTTTCGCGCACGCGAGAACCTTTGCTGCCCGATGTGAACTCCCAAACTTGGGTCTCGCGTATGCACGCTAAATTGGAATTCTTTCGCGCACCCGAGAAATTTTCAACGGCCGAAATAAGCTTTTGATGTTAGGTCTGGAATGCGCGAAAAATCTCCAACTTCACGCACGCGAGAATTTACTATGGCCGAAGTGAGCACCTACACTTCGGTCTCGCGTACCCGGAGTTAAAGATTTTTTGCGCACGCGAAGACTCACCATGGCCGAGAGGAGCTTCTAATGTTAAGTCTTTCACGTACGCTAAGTTGAAACATTCTCGCGCATGCCACGAATCTTCCCGGGCTCACTTAGGCCTCGCGTACACTGAGTTGGAAATTGTTCACGCACGCGAGAATTTTCCATGGCCGATATGAACACCTAAACTTGGGTCTCACGTGCGCTGGGTAAGTAATTTATCGCGCACGCAAGGATTTATCATGGTCGAGAGGAGTTTCAAATGTTAGGCTTTTCGCGTACGCTGAGTTGGAAGATTCTCGCAGACGCGACAAATTTTTCCGGGACCGGAGAATTCCTGCGCATGCGAGAACCTTCAGTAGCCGATGTAGACTCTCAAACTTGGGGCTCGCGTACGCGAAGTTGGAGATTTTCCGCGCACGAAGAAACCCACCATGGCCGAGAAGAAATTCTGAAGTTGGGTATTTCGCGTACGCTAAGTTCGGAAATTTTCCCGGACACGACGAATTTCCCCGGGCCCGGGGAATTCCCACGCACGCGAGAACCTTCGGTGGCCGACGTGGACCATCAAACTTGGGTCTCGCGTACGCTGAATTGGAAATTTTTCGCGCACGCGAGGATTTTCCATGGCTGAGAGGAGCGACTAACGTTCGAACTCGCGTCCGCCAAATTGGGAATTTTTTTGCGCACGCGAGGATTTTCCATGGCCGATGTGAACTCCTCAACTTAGGCCTCTCATACGCTGAGTTGGAAGTTCATCACGCACGCGAGAAACTTTCAGAAACTGAGAAAAGCCAGTGGTGTTGGGTACTACGCGTACGGTAAGTTGAAAAACTCTCGCGCACGCAACGAATTTTTCCGGAATCGGGGAATTCATGCGCACGTGAGAACCCTTGATGGCCGATGTAGACCATCAAATTAGGCCTTGCGTACGCTAAGTTGGAAATTTTTCGCGCACGCGAGAATTTCCCACGGCCAATGTGAACTCCTCAACTTGAGCACGCGTAAACTAAGTTAAAAGTTCATCGCACACGCGAGAAACTAACAAAGGCCGAAAATACCTACCTAATGTTGGGTACTTTGCGTACGCTTATTTCGAAAATTCTCGTGCACGCGACGAATTGTCCCGTGCCCGAGGAATTCCCGCGCACGCAAGAACCTTCGGTGGCAGATGTGGGCTGTCAAGTTTCTGACTTGACCAATCACAACGGGCTTTGTCGCATTCAATTCCTCTTTTCAATACCTTCAGAATTCTTATCGCAAACTTGCAAATCTCGGATTCAGAGCAATTTTATAAGCAAAATACGGAGATCGTTTGCGAAACATGAATGCCAAAGTGGTGTGTACCCAACATGCCCCCCTTGTGGTTATCTCGGAAGAGCGTGCAGTACGACTTTTTTACCACTTGGAACGTATTTATCGCGGCCAAATAAGTCAAAAATAGTGTTTTGGACCGGCAAAGAGCTACGTATGGGGACGCATGCCAATAAAAACAATTTTTGGCATCGTGCAACTAAACAGCCATCTTTCCTCCCGGCTTAGTTAGGAAAATTGGCGCTTAGTCACCCTGACACCAAAAACAGTATTATGGACCTCGCTTGACGGGCCGTTTTGGGGCACTGGGAATATTTGTCCGTCGTTGCACTCGAGAAAAATTGATTCCCGTGCTACAAAACAGCCTGATCTCGCATCGATGCATGTTATACTCCTTATGTGCTTTCACGCCGCTTAACATCGTTTTTCTCCATTGGATCATTTCAATTAGACGTACTTGAGGTTGTTCTAGAGGTCTTGAAACAAGCTATAACATGAGCTCAAGTACATTGGGAAATGTTGCGGCAGACTAAAGTTGTCAAAAATGTTCCAATAAGAATATGTTGGGCCCACCCCTTTCGCAAACTCGCAGAAAACACTTCAAGTGGAATTACTCAAAACACTTCTTTCACTGAGTTGAAAATTTTCGCGCACGCGATGAATTCCCCCGGGCTCACTGGGATTTCGCGTACACTATGTTGGAAATTATTCGCGCACGCGAGAATCTCCCATGGCCGATGTAAACTCCCAAAAATTGAGCCTCGCGTACGAAAAATTGGAATTTTTTCGCGCACGCGAGCATTTTCCACGGCTGAGAGAAGCTACTGATGTTGGGTCTCGCGTGAGCCAAGTTGAGCATTTTTGCTCACGCGAAAATTCTCCATGGCCGATGTGAACTTCAAAACTTGGGCCTCGCGTACGCTAAGTTGGGAATTTATCTAACACGCGAGAATTCACCACGGCCGAGAAGAACTATTGATGATAGTCTTTCGCGTACGCTAAGTTGGGAAATTCTCGCGCACGCGACAAATTTTCGGAGCTTGGGAATTCTCGCGCCTGCGAAAATTACTCATGGTTGAGGTGAACTGCCCAATTTCGATGCTGGGCCTCGCGTACGCTAAGTTGGAAACTTATCGCGTACGCGAGAATCTTTCATGTCCGATGTATCAAACCTGGGGTTCGCGTGCGCTGAGATGAGAATCTCTCGCGCACGCGAGAATTTTCAACGGCCGAGTTAAACTCCTAAACTTCGGTCTGGGTGCGCTTAGTTGGGAATTTTTCGCGCATGCAGGGGCATATCAAGAGCCGAGAAAAGCTTCTGATGTTGAGTCCTTCGCGTACGCTGAATTGGAAAATTCTCGCGAACGCGAAAAATTTTCTCAAGCTCGAGGAATTTTCACGCACGCGAGGACCTTCCATGGCCGATGTGAACTCTCGCATATGGGCCTCGCGTGCGCTAAGTTGTAGTATCACCGCGCATGCGAGAATTCCCCGCAGCAGATGTAAACTCCTATCCTTACGTCTCGCGTATGCTGAGTTTAGAATTTCTACGCACACGCGTGAATCTTCCACGGTCGTTGTGGACTCGTGAACTTGGGTCCCGCGTACGCTGAGTTAGTATTTTTTCGCGCACGCAACGAAGTATTCAGGCCGGAATAAGCTTCTGATGTTGGGTCTTTTCCGTATGCTAAGTTGAAAGATTCTCGCGTCCGCGATAAATTTCCCCGGGCTCACTTGGACCTCGCGTACGCTATGTTGGAAATTTTTTACACACGCGAGCATCATCCATGGTCGATGTAAACTCCTTAACGTGATCCTCGCGTGAGCTAAGTTAAATGAAGTCTCGCGCCAGCGTCCATGTGAACTCCCAAAACTCGGGCGTCGCGTACACCAAATTGGGAATTCCTCGCGCACGTGGAATCTTACACGGCCAAGTGATGTTAGGTCTCGCGTGAGCCAAACTGGAAATATCTCGCGCACGCGAAAATTTTCCACGGCCGATGTGAACTCCTTCATTTGGGGCGCGTACCCTAAGTTGGTAATTCATCGCGCACGCGAGAAACTAACAAAGGCCGACAATAGCTACCTGATATTGGGTACTTCGCGTACGCTTAGTTGGGAAATTCTCGCGCACGCGACGAATTTCCTCGGGCCAGCACTTGAGATTGTGAGACAGATGACATAAAACAAAGGCTTTGGACTCATCTCGTCGATTGAACAAAGAGACTACGAAAAAAAAAAAATTGATACAGTCACAATAGAGGCTGAGAGGATGCCAGGTAGGAGATTCATTAAGGTTTTACTCACAGAGACTCAAGACACCAAGTGCATCAATTGACAGCACAAGCAATGAAGTTATGACAATCCTCATTCGACAGGCCACACAGCATTTGTCATAGTCAATCACTCACGCCACATGAAACTGAAAGAGTGAGAAAAGGAACAAAGAATCATTTTCAAAATAGGGAAGATCGTCTTTTAGTTACATAAATAATACTTATCTGATAACTCCACCCGTTACACTACAGCTGTTTCTCCTAGACTCTGTGGATCAACAATAAACTCGGAGTTGGAGGTAAACGACATAAAACGAACTCCATTAAAAGCCGGCTGCTAACGGACGCACCAAGATCAGCTGTAGCAGAAGACACAACATGCTTATGGGCATTTCTTCCGCTGCATCAGTTGTCTGATTCAATGATTTGCAGGCGATCGCCCGCAAACATCCAATAACACATCACAATCAGACTGATACACGCCTCGCCCACAGCACGATAAACAACACAACAAAAAGCATTGCGTGAAAAAAATAACTCCATTATGATGATGCAGTGCGTGCGTGCAGCCGCCGCCGCCACTGCCGATACACTGCCATCACTGCCCAGCACTGCAGGACTCCATCACACTCGCGTTCACTGCAGTCTAAATTCGATGCAACACACGCTCCGTGAAATCTCGCGAAAAAATATCTTACTCGGCATCTACGCACGAGTCGGAAACACGGCACATCGCGTCAAAACAACAATAGCAGACAACACAAATATTCGATGTAATGCTTTTGTGTAATAATTAACTGCTAATCATTACACGCTTAGCATTACAAGCGAAATGCCAAATTTTGAGTAAAAGTTACAAAAACCACGAGGGTTTACAAAAAATTTTGAATAGACGAATGAAATTTACAATTTTCTTGCTACCCCCCGGTTACAATATGTACACACCTTCTGAAACAGATTGTATACATTGCTGCGGCTCGCGCTGCAGTGCGCATGACCTGTTTTATGTGCCCTGCTTTTATGTCTATTACCGTGCTATATACATTGCCGCGGCTCAAGCTGCAGTGCGCATGACCTGTTTTTATGTACATTGCTTTTATGTCCATTACCGTGCTATATACATTGCTGCGGCTCGCGCTGCAGTGCGCATGACCTGTTTTTATGTACCCTGCTTTTATGTCTATTACCGTGTTATATACATTGCCGCGGCTCAAGCTGCAGTGCGCATGACCTGTTTTTATGTACCCTGCTTCTATGTCCATTACCGTGCTATATACATTGCCGCGGCTTGTGTTGCAGTGCGCATGGCCAGTTTTCATGTACCCTGCTTTTATGTCTATTACCGTGCTATATACACTGCCCACTGCCGCGGCTTGTGCTGCAGTGCGCATGACCTGTTTTTATGTACCCTGCTCTTATGTCTATTACCGTGTTATATACATTGCCGCGGCTCAAGCTGCAGTGCGCATGACCTGTTTTTATGTACCCTGCTTCTATGTCCATTACCGTGCTATATACATTGCCGCGGCTTGCGCTGCAGTGCGCATGACCTGTTATTATGTACCCTGCTTCTATGTCCATTACCGTGCTATATACATTGCTGCGGCTCGCGCTGCAGTGCGCATGACCTGTTTTTATGTACCCTGCTTTTATGTCTATTACCGTGCTATATACATTGCCGCGGCTCGAGCTGCAGTGCGCATGACCTGTTTTCATGTACCTCGCTTTTATGTCCATTACCGTACTATATACATTGCTGCGGCTCGCGCTGCAGTGCGCATGACCTGTTTTTATGTACCCTGCTCTTATGTCTATTACCGCGTTATATACATTGCCGTGGCTCAAGCTGCAGTGCGCATGACCTGTTTTTATGTACCCTGCTTCTATGTCCATTACCGTGCTATATACATTGCCGCGGCTTGTGTTGCACACTGAAAAACTTGTGGTACCAAATCGCACCACGAAGTCGCATCGACGTTCGCAACACGCTGTTGGTGCAGCAGCGGTCCACAGTGTGCTGCAAATCTGCACCACTGTGGTGCATAAATGCCCCACAGAGTAAAAGTGCCGCTGGTCAGAGCTTCTGCACCACTGTAGCTGCACATATGCAGCAACAGTGGTGCGGAAATGTTCAGCCGCGCGTATACTGACCGCGTCTGTAATATACTCTATTATATATTACACATATATATACACATGCCTGTGCGTGGCAGCATATGTATACTTATTCTGTCAGTTGAAGTTTCATATTAAGAGAATGTACACATTTTGTGTGATAATAGTGAGAAGAGATATTTTTTCACTATAACAAAAATATCTAAAAATGTTGGAATAAGGAGGTTATAAGATACCTACAGTACCCTCACAAATTAATGGATATTGAATACTCTCAGTCAATCAACGATTTTTCCGCCCCAGGTGGTCACACGGTAATTTCGAGGGACGCGTCTTGAACATCAGAAAAAAATGTATGGATTCATGTTTCCGGGCATTCTTTACGCATTTTTCAAGTTGCCTCAATAGACGGTGAAAAATGAAAAAAATTATTCGTAAATCAATCACTCATAACTTTGATAGGGGTGATGTGATGATACAAATCCAAACGGGATTCTGTAGATCGCTGAAAAATGTACAAGTTTGGTTTTATGAAATATTTTCGTGCGACCCTTCCCGTCTGAGCTAGGAGCCTTGAAAGGGAAAATTGTCCAGAAAAACCTGGATATCGAAGTGGTAGCCAATGCGCTTGGTTTCGCGTATTCCTAAAATTTTGTACTTCGAATGTGAGGTCTAAAACGTGTAGGATTTCTGAAATTAATTAATGAATTAATAACTTCAAAATGTAAAATTCACGTTTTGTCGCGCATCAATAATCAAAAAAGACAGGTCGGTTGCATGGACGAGAAAATCCAAAAGCAAATTCGAGAAGCTGAGAAAATTTTACGTCAAAATCATCTGACAGAAAATGTTCTTAACCTCAGATTCGAAGTACAATACTTTACGAATACACGAAGCCGAGCGCACGGGCTACCGCTTCGATATGCAGAGGCTCGTAGCTCAGACGGAAAGGGTCACACGAAAATTTTCCATGGAACTAAACTTGTAGATTTTTCAACGATACACAAAATCACGTTGGAATTTTATCGGATCACTTCCATCAAAATTATGAGTGATTGATTTATATGGATAATTTTTAGCATTTTTCACCGTCGATTGAGCCAACTTAACACCGTGCTGCACGCCGGCGACACGGTGTGGTGCGAAAAGCCGGCACACCTGCCGTGGCAAAGTCGGTAGGGGAGGGACCGATGCGTCGGCACTCGGCAGCAACATGTGCAGCGGATCTGCTCAACTGTGCTGCAAATTCGCACCAACAGCGTGTTGCGAACGCCGATGCGATTTCGTGGTGCGATTTGGTACCACAAGTTTTTCAGTGCAGTGCGCATGGCCAGTTTTCATGTACCCTGCTTTTATGTCTATTACCGTGCTATATACACTGCCCACTGCCGCGGCTTGTGCTGCAGTGCGCATGACCTGTTTTTATGTACCCTGCTTTTATGTCCATTACCGTGCTATATACATTGCCGCGGCTTGCGCTGCAGTGCGCATGACCTGTTATTATGTACCCTGCTTCTATGTCCATTACCGTGCTATATACATTGCCGCGGCTTGCGCTGCAGTGCGCATGACCTGTTTTCATGTACCCTGCTTTTATGTCTATTACCGTGCCATATACACTGCCGCAGCTTGCGCTGCAGTGCGCACGACCTGATTTTATGTGCCCTGCTCCTATGTCCATTACCGCGCTATATAGTAGTATGATTGAGTCTTCGCCATAACTTGCATCTTTACTTCCACCTCTCTGTTTAGCCTGTGAAAGTTGTACACGAGGGACGCTGAGTAAAATTCACCCCGTGGAAGTTGGGGGAAAAAAGGTCGAGGAAAGAATCTGAGAAAATTCACCCTGAATAAGTCGTAATTTCTCAATCCATTGCGAGTGTTTTCAACAATTGCTCAGGTTTCAATTTTTTTCAAATGAATAACGAAGTCACACCACCCATTACTAGCCATATTTTCCTGTGGAGACAGATATATGGGACAAAAAGAATTGCTCATGATTGCTCACGATCAGATCTTAATTGCTCAGCCCTTCAATTTGATCACAAATCAATTTTGGCAATTTGAGCAATAAAAAACAAGAATTGCCTTTTCACCGCAGGACAGCGCGCAACGCGCATGCGCCCCGCGGAACGCGGAATTGTGGTACAAGCCCGCGCCCTTGCATCAATCCAGCATCAGTGATGAAAAGAAAGTACAAGGGTACTTAATCCTACAGCTATAAATGTGATATACAAGCAGCTTTACGCTAATTTCGGTGAAGTGGCGGGAGACTGTGTACCGAAGAGTTACAGACCCCATTCTTAGGAATGCAGGATTATCTGTCGCGGAGTCGGGGTCCAACCTGTCGCAGAGGAGACGGTCACGTCGGCCAGACCGGCAGTTCTGCGAAGGTCCTGCTACTATTCGTCGGGGACGTTGGGGATTAGGCGAGATCGGTAATAGCCAGCACTGCTCCAGTATTGTGGCCCTGAATCTTATTGTTAAGGTTGCTGCTGTAACTTTAAGTGACAAATGTTTGTACTACATGTCCAAATGCGACGACACGATTCTTCGACAGCAGTTGAGTTTTATCCATACCTCATCGATCCCATGCAGACCTGGCAATACTGATGCCTGTGTAACATAGAAAATTATGTGTACTGCTCAAGCTCATGGTTGATACCGATGCGATGAATTTGACTCGACTGCAGGATTAATGAGTTGGAGGAAAGAAAAAAAGTATTCTCAATGCGAGAATGATTAGATCACAAGGCACTGAAGGGAAAATGAAGTGACACCTGCGATAATTCTGAATGTCCCACTATTGATACTGGCGACGTATAATGCTCTGTATTCGCTTGAAATAATCGATAAATGCACTGCGATATATCGTCTTGCGTATTTTGACGTGCTGGACACGATCCCGACTGTTTCAGAACGCTATAATGCAACGCCCGCTTCACAGCTGTGAAACTATAAACTTTGTTTTTTCCACTCGATATGCATAAAAAAGTCAGATTTTGCAATAAACTTTCGAAAATTTATGGAACGAGCTAGATTGGTCCAACTTGAACGTTCAAACTCGCATTTCCTTCGTTTTGTTATATACCTTAGGGGAAAAATTGTCCGGTGTCCGGTACCCGTCGAACGTGTGGTTCAATTCCACGATTTTTTTGAGACACTTGAAGCTATTGCAAAGATTTTGCTGTGTTGGAATCGCGAGAAGGAAAATGTTCCCCCGCACGGGGTATGAAGAAATGGCTTTCCGGCTTGAAATGACCGCATGAACACGGTCCCGTAGTCAAATGTGAGCTACCGTTTCACGATTCTTGTTTAGTCCGAGAATCCCCGAAGCTTCAAGCAAAATATCCTAACAACTGCAAAAATTATTGCAAGAACAGGTGTCTTAGGAAAATTCGTTGCATTGAATCACACTCTGTACGGGCACTAGAAAATCCTTCCCCCCAAAAGATATAATGGAACGAAGAAAATGCGACTTCGAAGGTTCAAATTGGTCCATTCTAGCCCGTGTTATAATTTTTTGAAGGTTTATTGCAAGATCCAACATTCATATTGCACATCAAGCGGACGACATAGCGTCTATAGATTCACAATCATATCATGGCGTTCTAAAACCATCGGGATCCTGTTCAGCAGGTCAAAATACGGGGAAAAACATCGACAAATCGGAACGCATTTAGTAGATTACGATCAAGTTTGAAAATAATGAAAATACGCTGCTAAAAGAGATTAGCAGAATGCTTTCTCTAAGCAAAATAGTCTCAGATGATCACTCGAACTAATCATGAATTTGGAAAACTAATCAAATTCCAAAATCATGATTGAAATTCCCACAAAATAGTTCCATTTTCTCTGTGGTCCAATCTATTTCATTCTCACCTCATATTATACACATACAAAAACAATCGTTTGGTTGAGGTGGTGTTTTGATACTGTTGGTTTAGAGATGATGGAAATGGAGTTCTTCGAGGAAATTTTGATTTTTGGAAGGAAAATCGGATTTCAATCGAGTTCAAACTTAGTCTAATCAAATTCGGTTTCAACTCATTCATGTAGAATGCTGGAAAAGCATTCTACATCAAACATTTGTGTCCACGATGGAGAATAATATGCAGGCAGCCGCCAATATGTAGCAGCAACTGCACAAACACTGATTACAATAACGTCTTCACTCCCATGGTCGTTGTGGTATGTATGTGGGTCATTCTGGACCAAGGTGAACATTTTGAAAATCGACGAAATTTAAAAATGCCCCAAACATTTTTCTTCCGTTAGTACTACTAGAAAATAGTTGAAAAAAATTTTTTTCAGATTTTTTTGGGACCCATGGCGGGCCCTACGAATTTTCCAAGTCTCATTTTTGAGCAGTTTTTCGCCTATTTTCCGCTATCTTGGAAAATTCGTAGCTCGGACCCAAATGCATCTTTTTCATCTTAGCTGGGCGCATTTTTTTCGGTATGACGTACACTTTCAAGAAAAAAATCGACCGGTCCAAAAAACTGATATCTGGTAGGTCCCACGGTTGCATAAAAAAAGGCCCAAAAATACGACTTTGCACCACCTTTGGAGGCGTATAGGTCAAAATGGAAGCCTCGTAGCAAAATTTTGCAGTAGGAAAAACTTGTAGGCCTTGAAAAAACCTTCAATTCCCTTTTTAGAACGTGTCATTATCTTATCTCACGTACGATCTACAGCCGATTTAAGTTTGGCATTTTTGTAAAAACGTGAAACTCCAAGGCCAATTTAGAAAAATCTTTTATTTTTTATCGACCCCAAACCTATGAGAAAATATTCTCTTAGGTGTCTATTTGAAGGCCCAACAATAATTTGGTTGTTCCTTTGAAATCCCGATTTTATACGAGCTGTTAAAAACAGTCGAATATACCGAAAATCGTGTCGAATTCGGGCCTTATCATGAAGCTTCGTGGACTGGGTCTTCCCTTGCTCTCGATTCGTGGACTCTAATTATACAGCACTCAGCATAAAATATTGTGGAAGATGAGACCTTGAGCTGAAAAATGGCCTCTCGTGCGATGTTTTACAATGGAACCGTCCAAAACTAGAGTAAATTGAGTAAATACAAGATAAATCGAGGAAATCGATTGTGATGCATCTCTCACTTAACTAGCCCGCGCTCACTAGCCCAACCGGCCGCTTTGGCACTCCGCGTATGCTCCGCACTGCATGCCATCCTCCGTTTATGCGGAAGTGATAAGTGATATTAACAGCTGATGCAGTATTGTCAGGTATTATCCAGTATAGACAGAGATAAGAAGGTTCTCTAATCTCCATCATAGACTGTAGACTGTACGAGGTTTCGGTTGTTAGTGACCACCACGGAAAAATTGTCTGTGTCAGTCAGCGTCCCGATCAGAAATTTTGGTACCTTCCCCGCGGGGTTTGCCCCACGAATGGGCCAAATGTATTGTGAAGCATATAAAGTGTAACGCCTTCCCCGCGGGGCACCCGCGAGGTATTATCGGGGCAATATTTGCGCAAAATCAGTGCAGTTTCTGTTGAGACCTTTAAAATAATTTTGGATATGTTGGTAATGTTATCACAATTATGTGATTGTTTAAGTAAAGTATGTTCAAGTAAAGTTGAAAATTCATTGAAGACCTGGGAAAGCCTCATAAGAGCTACTAATATCCAGCCTGTGTTTACTTCTACTGAGGGCAAATAGTCACTTGACTTTGCAGCGTGTGACGAAGAAATTAATTTTGCTGGACTGAGATTTGTGTGAAAAGTGAGTGGTGCTCATCAATGATATTAAAATACAGTATGTTCACATTCAATGCCTTTGTTGAAATTTCCATCATACACCCACAGAAGTGAGGTTAACTCTGAGACACTATGCAGGAATGTTGTGAAAGTGATCAGATACTCTGCGGGGAAGGCGTTACACTTCATATGCTTCACAATACATTTGCCCTAATACCCGCGATATTCGGGGCATGGCGTAAAAATAACAAGGTGTGTGACCGCGCACGTTTTCGATGTGTCTCCACTCGACGCCATTTTGATATTCTTGATCGCGAACTTCCAAATCGTGCTCCCTGTATAGTACTGTACAAACGAGTTGCAAGTAGGTCTTATTTTGAGGAAGGTAAGAAGTTCTAGCGTGAACAAGCAAGTTTCAGCGTAATTATAGGTGAATACGTAAATCTAGAACGATGCCGCAATGATATTGCAGTTGGAATGAAGAATGAAATCATGAATTCATTTCAATCAAAATGGGTATTCATTTTCAATTTAACTGTCCACGAGACCAAAATTTTGAGGGAATCGGTGAAACTGCGCATTCTTAACATCGATAACTGATCCTGTCCTTTTTTTGCACTTCGACAGAATGATCTGGATAGCGGGACAACAATTGTCGGTAAGCCAAGCCATACACGCTTGTCGGTCACCAACACTTACACGCGGCTCGAACTAAGATACGTAAGAAAGGCGAGTGGAGAGAACTGGAGACTTAGAGAATCTCCACTCAGAGATAAGGGACCCTGAGTGGAGGGTCTCTAGTGGAGACCGGGCCATGTCTGCGCGAGAGTAGACGAGTTTTGAGGCTCCGGTGTCACACACCTTGTTATTATTCCGCCATGGTTCGGGGCAAACCCCGCGGGGAAGGTAATGACGGTCAGCGGCCATTCGAGATCTCCCATCTCACTCGCACCTAATAGGTTATCCCATGAGTGCGAGGGAGACGACAGATCTCGAACGGTCACTGACCGTCATCCCATTACAGTTCACCGCATGGCGTAAAGATAACAAAAGTTATCTTCACGCCATGGTTCACCTTGTTCTCGAGTGTACCAAAATTTCTGATCGAGACGCTGACTGACACATACAATTTTTTCGTGGTGGTCACTAACAACCAAAACCTCGTACAGTCTACAGTCTATAACGGAGATAAGAGAACCTTCTTATCTCTGTCTATACTGGATAATACCTGACAATACTGCAACAGCTGTTAATATCACTCATCACTCCCGCATTAACGGAGGATGGCATGCAGTGCGGAGCATACGCGGAGTGCCAAAGCGGCCGGTTCTCGATTTATCTTGTATTTACTCAATTCACCTTAGTTTTGAACGGTTCCATCGTAAAACATCGCACGAGAGGCCATTTTTCAGCTCTAGGTTTCATCTTCCACAATATTTTATGCCCCCTTTTTCTCCTGTGGAAGTAGCGCCATTGCGCGCCCGTGGCGGCGACTGCAACTACAGGGCTTATGCTTATACACGGGGGAAAAAGTGGAGAAAAGAGCATTGCGCACTTTCTGTCGAAGCCCTTAGAGTCCACGAATCGAGAGCAAGGGAAGACCCAGTCCACGAAGCTTCATGATAAGACCCAGAATCGACACGATTTTCGGTATTTTCGACTGTTTTTAACAGCTCGTATAAAATCGGGATTTCAAAGAAACAACCAAATTATTGTTGGACCTTCAAATAGACACCTGAAAGAACATTTTCTCATAGGTTTGGGGTCGATAAAAAATGAAAGATTTTTTTAAATTGGCCTTGAAGTTTCACGTTTTTACAAAAATGCCCAACTTAAATCGACTGTAGATCGTACGTGAGATAAGATAATGACACGTTCCAAAAAGGGAATTGAAGGTTTTTTCAAGGCCTACAAGTTTTTTCTTCTGCAAAATTTTGCTACGAGGCTTCCATTTTGACCTATACGCCTCCAAAGGTGGTGCCAAGTCGTATCTTTGGGCTTTTTTTGATGCAGTCGTGGGACCTACCAGATATCCATTTTTTGGACCGGTCGATTTCTTTCTTGAAAGTGTACGTCATACCGAAAAAAATGCTCCCAGCTATGACCCATGTACATACACCACGACCAGGGTTGGTGGTCCATAACACGACACCTTAGTTTTGCGATGTGTCACACATCGCACGATGTAGTTTTGACGCGGTGCGCGTGCGCGGGCATCTGGCTTCGAGATGAACGATGCGCGCCGAAAGAGAAGCAGATGAGATGACAAACGAAAGGCGAAGGCATCGCCGGCTCGGCAATCAGATAAATATTTGCATTTGTACTCGATTTAAATTTTTGATGAATTCAGAGTCATGGAGGGATATTCTCTGAGGACATGGGAATCGATTCATGCATTGACTTCAAATCGAATCATGAAATTCGATTTCCGTGACCACATCCAAGGAGGAAAAGGCAACTTTTCTCGATGTCCGGACTTGGTTTTCGACGCGGATTTTCAAAACTGTCTCGACTATAAATGCTTTTATCATCCCAAAGTGATAAATATAGGTTCTTTATCATTATAAGGAGCCATTCATATAATGATCCCGAGTCGGCTGCTGAAATTCGATTTTTGTTGCCACATACAAGGAGGAAAAGTCACATTTTTTGGCGTCCCGACATGGTTTTCGACGAAGATTTCTCAATCTGACTCGAGTAAATATTTCTTTATCAACCCAGAGTGATAAATATAGCTTCTTCATCATCATGAGAAGCCATTTATGCATTTATTCCGAATCAAATCATGAAATTCGATTTTCGTTGCCACATACAAAGAGGAAAATTCAAATTTTTTCGATATCCCGACTTGGTTTTGGACGCGGATTTTTCAATTCCACTCGAGAAAATATTTCTTTATTGTCCCAAAGTGATAAATATATGTTCTTCATCACCGTGAGGAGCTATGGATACATTTATTCCGAATTGTCTGATGAAATTCGATTTTTGTTGCCACATACAAGGAAAAAAGTCACATTTTTTTGATGTTCCGACATGCTTTTCGGCGCGGATTCCTCAAACTGACTCGAGTAAGAATTTCTTTACCAACTCAAATCGATAAATATATTTTCTTCATCATCATGAGGAGCCATTCATGCATTTATTCCGAATCAAATCATGAAATTCGATTTTCGTTGCCACATACAAAGGAAAAATTTCACATTTTTTCGATCTCCCGACTTGGTTTTCGACGCGAAATTTTCAAACTGACTCGACTATAAATTTTTTTATCATCCCAAGAAGATGAATATGAGTTTTTCTTCTCATGAGATTTCTACTCGTGTCAAATTGAGAAACCCGCGTCGGAAAACAAGTCGGGATATCGAAAAAATTTCACTTTTTCTCCTCGTATGTGGCAAGGAAAATCGAATTTCACGATTCGAGTCGAAGTAAATGTACGAATGGCTTCCCACGAGGATGAAAAACATATACTTATGACCTTGGAATGATAAAAAAATTTTTACTCGTGTCAAATTGAAAAATCCGCGTCGAAAACCAAGTCCGGACATCGAAAAAAGTTGACTTTTCCTCCTTGGATGTGGCAACGAAAATCAAATTTCACGATTCGATTGAAAGAAAAATGCACGAATGGCTTTTTATGATGAGGAATATGCATATCCATCACTTTGGGATGTTAAAAAAATCCATAGTCGAGTCAGTTTAGAAAATCCGCGTCGAAAACCACGTCGGGACATCAAAAAATGTGACTTTTTCTCCTTGTATTTGGCAAAGAGAATCGAATTTCATGATTTGATCCAAAATAATTGTATAAATCGGTTCTCATGATGATGAAGGACCTATATCAATCCTTTTGGAATGATGAAAAAAATTTCACTTGAGTCAAATTGAAAAATCTGCGTCGAAAACCAAGTTGGGATATCGAAAAAATTTCACTTTTTCTCCTCGTATGTGGAAACGAAAATCAAATTTCATGATCCGATCCGAAAATAATGTATGAATAGCTCCTCCCGATGATGAAGTCGGGTTATCGGAAGAATATCACTTCATCTCCTTGTACTCCGCGCCGAAAATCGAATTCCATGATCCAATTTGAAGTCAATACATGAATCGATTTTCATGTTCCCAGAGAATATCCCTTCATGACTCTGAGGTCATTAAAAATTGTAATCGAATACAAATGCAAATATTCTGAATGACGAGCCGGCGATTCCTTCGCTTTTCTTTCGTTTGTCATCTCATGTGCTTTTCTTTCAGCGTACATCGTTCATCTCGAAGCCTGATCCCCGCGCACGCGCATTGCGTCGAAACTACATCGCGCAATGTGTGACACATCGCAAAGTTAAGGTGTCGTGTTATGGACTACTAACCCTGACCACGACTTGTCAAGGGAATGATGTCGAATACCCCGTCAGATTCCAGGAGACGCCGAGCCAAGCATCCTAGGGATTGCTCGGGACTCAGCGTCTCCTGGAAAACTCAAGCTGTTCAGTCTTTTTGTCTTCTGCTCTGCGGCGGGCGCCGCATCAGCGGCCGCTCTATTTGCCGCTATATGATTGCTGGCCACGTTTGAGTGTGGATTAGTGAGCGTGTGTAGATGTATTACATACATCTCACATTCTCACTACATATGCCTCAAAATTTTCTGCCGTTTCCATCATTGAGTCCCCAATGAGTTGAAACACTTGTTATGAGACTGTGAGAGTCCTCCACAGCCTATTTGATTTTACCGCGCGGGCTTGTACCACTATTCCGCGTTCCGCGGGGCGCATGCGCGTTGCGCGCTGTCCTGTGGTGAAAAGGCAATCCTGGTTTTTTATTGCTCAAAATGTCAAAATTGATTTGTGATCAATTTGAAGGGCTGAGCAATTAAGATCTGATCGTGAGCAATCATGAGCAATTCTTTTTATTCCATATATCTGTCTCCACAGGAAAATATGGCTCCTAATAGGTGGTGTGACTTTGTTATTTATTTCAAAAAAATTGAGACTTGAGCAATTGTTGAAAACACTCGCAATGGATTGAAAAATTACTTGTTCAGGGTGAATTTTCTCAGATTTTTCCCTCGACCTTTTTTCCCCCAACTTCCACGGGGTGTGAAATTCTTGTGTTCCCGATTGTTGCTGAAAGATTGTTGAAGTGCTGCATCCCAAGGTAGGTCCCCTGTTCCATTTGTGGTGTATGTGTCATAACTTTACGGAGCAGAGGTATTCGCAGGAAAGGAAAATTATTATTTCCACTGAGAGGTAATTTTATTTCGGTCGGCTAACAAGCCTCCAGCCGACTTGAGGTGACAATATATGGGTGATTATGAGATAACTTAGAGCGCGGCTACATGGGAGAGAGCACGCGAATCCTCTCCATGTGAAAGAGAGAGACACAACTAGAGCGTTGTCTTTGTCGCTCTCATTGCAGGTATGGGCGTGTTCAAACTTGCCGCTGCTTCTCGCTCTTCATGTGGCCGCACCCTTAGGTATTTCGAGGACAAAAACGGCGGGAGTCGGGATTTGAACCAAAAATTGACTAGTTGAAATATAGCTGCAATCTGACTGCTCATAGGTGTTTTCCAATCTATCTGACATCCAAAAACAATTCCCAGACGGGCATGAACGTTAGTTAATCTATGTAAAAGATATGAGCAATGTTCGATATATTTTTGCCACGGTAAGGACAGCCACGGTAAGGACATTTTGGCATGAAAACTGATCTCAAAGGCGTAAATCGAAACGGATCGTTTTTTTTTCGGATAGATGGCCCACTTTTACGGTGAGAGAAGACTGTAAAAAGATTTCTGGACCTTGTCGTTGCATAGTGTTCGAGAGCCAGTGACCACGGTAAGGACAATTCTTATTTTGCAACGGAGAAATTGTCCATAAATCATCGCGTGGGGAGCTATTCACGTAATTCATCATTTCGCTGGTGGTAGAATTTTGTTTTTTGGTGTATTAGGAATCAATCACCGTCGTTCTAGAGCCGTTTTAAGCGATTCGCTGACCCGGAGTCGAGTTATCGAGAAGCATTCGAAAAATTTGCGAAATTCCAGGACAGAGAGTCGGCTGTGTTTTGACTATTTTGAAGTGAGACTTGATACTCGATTTGTACATGATATCACCTTTCCATAACCCAACTTTGATGTTTGAGTGGTACGGAACCGAGATTGAATGAATATCTCGGTAAACTACACGATTGAAATGTGCAACTCGAGTTTAGGACATGCCACGGTAAGGACATTTTGACCACTTTTGGTAAGCTCAGGTCCACATTAAACTTATATCCGCTCCTGGAACTATTGGGACATCTACCTTCCAATATAATACACTAGATATCATCGTTATACTCATCGTATTTGGTCATTTAATATGAATGCGAGGTCAGGACATCAAATGCATAAGTTATCTCAGAATCACCCATATACTGCTATCTGGCTTATCAAGGATATATCGCGACACCTGATAAGCCAGATGGTTTCCTCGATTGACTTTTCATTTTCGTCAGATAGCTCACCTTGGCTCTTGAATAGTAATCATCATCATTTGAATATCCAAGTTCGTTATCATCACGCCATATGCTAGAGCAGGAAACAAGTCAGGCCGACTCACTTATTAGGTGATATCGGTACAGAATCAATGAATAGATATAATACACACACATATACACATACATATACATATATATGTATAATATACTCGACATATGTATTGGTGCTGGGATAATATTTGGATGTGAAGGTACTAGATAGGCTGCTATATATTTATTCTGAGCTCTCAGGACCCTTGGATATGGTCATATATGCTAGATGACTCCTAGATCTATCATTGTAGGTGATGATATAGTTGATTCAGTCCATATTAGTGTCAGGATTAAGTTTTAGTTGAGGTTTCATCAGAATTTCATGCTTCGGCTGACTTGTGAATTTATGTAACTCCTTGGCTAGCAGAATTTTATCTGAGCTCTCAGGACCCTTGAAAATGGTTGGATATGCTAAGTAGGACATGAATCTGTCATTCTAGATGATCATATAGTTGGTTTGGCCATTATTAATGTCAAGATTCAAGTTTTAGTTGTGGCTCAATCGAAATCCCATGTTTCGGTGGATATAAGGGTTTATATATGACTTCTTGGCTATCAAAATTCTATCTGAGCTCTCAGGACCCTTGAAAATGTTTGGATATGCTAGATGGGACATAAATCTATGATTCTAGATGATTATATAGTTGGTTTGGCCATTATTAATGTCAGGATCCAAGTTTTAGTTGAGACTCAATCGAAATCCCATGTTTCGGTGAATATATGAGTTTATATAACTTCTTGGCTATCAAAATTTTATCTGAGCTCTCAGGACCCTTGAAAATGATTAGATAATCTGAATGAAGTGTCACTTCACTGTTTTGAAAGGATAAGACCACTCGATCCCTGAAAAGTCAGTCAGGGTATGGAGTTGAAAGTCGAAATCCGAAAAATTTCATGTTCCAATGGAAAAAACTGGTTTTGGCTATATTTTCCTTCCTTTCGCTCCTATCTTATTGAACTTTCGTACTTTGGTATATCTCCTAGGCTAGTTTGATGAAAAATTATCCCTGTGAGGGTCACTATTGTGTAACTTGGTCTGTGATGGTAGAGTCTGATTTTTATTTGAATTGGCTGGGAACGAGTGCTGCTGGGTGTGATAGAATCATGTTTTATCATACTTCCCTTATCTTGGTAGGGTTGTGAGGACCAAGTGTTCTTAGAATCTTTGATGATTGAGGTGATAGGGGGCGCGAGTCGGATCTTGATTTTTTGTAACGAAACAATATTTTTATTTCAGGTGTATACTGTTGGTGCTTCGTTCCGCGCGTATAACGTTTGCTTGGTGACGCCGTTCTCTAAGGTATGATCTTTTGTTTCGTCTCTCACGAGGTACTCTCACTCTTGTTCCTCTCATTCACTATTTGGTTTCTTTCTCAATTGTGAATATGAATGTCCGATATTTACGCGACTAATTTATTTCCATCTCAAGTGTCCGTGAGGTAAGTTTTACTTGTGTCTAATCCGGATTCCTCGATTGGGAATCTATTAACCGTGGTTGCCGGATCATTTTGGAGCTGACATCAGCTAACAAAGTATATTGTGGATTGGAGCTATATCTGGGGGATAACAAGGAAATACTTCATGCAAAACTTCACCCCGCGATGGTTGAATATTCTTCATGAGATATATTTCGGAGAGTTTGTGCATATGACTTTCCATGTGGCTCACTTTACTCGGGGTTTCATGTAGATTTGTGTGATTTGGCCTGAGATAACTTTGATTCTTCCCCTGCGATTCTTCTTCCGTGTGCCGTTCCTACTCCTTTCCCGTGCTCATTTTCTATCTAGCTCATCCTTTATTCTAACTCTGTATCCCTTTGCTACTCTAATTGCACTAGAGTCATGTGTAATATTTCGTTTGAGCGGTCTCCCAAACGATCTTTCATTTACAGATCACGCTATGACTTGACTTCATTCTGTCATTCGTTGAGTCTGATTTTCTTCGAATATTCGACCATACGCCTCGCCGCACTACGCTGCTGCTTTATGTCAAATAAGGGATCCAATTACATTGTGCAGTTGACAGTCAGTTGCTCTTCGCCTGTTTCATAGCACTCAGTGAATAGGACTCATTCTATTTACCTGTATCGACAGGAGCCAGACGTTATGTCTGTGCTCTATCATGAGATCGTTCAAAAATACCATGATGATCTAAAGAATAACAAACCTGGAGCCTGATGAGGTCCACGAAACCTAGAGGACGAAACGTAGCAATAAAATTTCTTTCATGAAATTTTGGGAATTTATTTAGTTCCCCACCGTCCTTCAAGATCGATGAGACCAAATAATCATCTCATATATTAAACATCAAGGAAGAAGAATCTACAAAATTACTCATGGAAAACGTCAGTATAGTCAGTGGCGCCATCACTTGAGAAACCGGTGAAGTGTGCTGTCCTGTACTTCATTGTGGTACAGCCGTGATCTGCTTTACCGGGTCAATTTAAAAATCGATTGTTGTGATCGCCACTAGATGGCAGTTCTTAGTTCTCTGTCCGATTCGTGTTCTGGTTGATAAAAGTATGTTCGTACCAAACAGCTGTTGCGTTTAGCAGCAAATTCAAGCTTACTGATGAATTGGTGCAAAAAGTGCAACCGTAAAATCGTATGTAAGTTTCTCGAGTGTCGCACGTGTAAAATAAGTTTCATCCGGGCTGTGCTAAGGGTTATCTTGCTAACAAGCCAATTGACAATTGCTGCTATCAGTCACTCAAGGGCTAACCCCCCCCCCCGTAATATTCCAGAAAAAGCGTCTGGCTCTCGCACTGCCTCATCCAGTCTCAACTCTCGTGATAGTTTATTCGATAAATCTAGAAATCTTGACGCTAGTTCCACTTTGGATAATCTGAGTTCCAATAATACCAGTGTGAGTAGCCGTAGTTCAGTGACTTCTGTTGATCGATCTGGAATGGCAAGTTTACCCGAAAATTGGGAGAATCTTAGCTCCGCGCAACAAATTGCCACAGTGCTCACAACTATTCAATCTAACTCAGCACAACTTGAGCAGCGCATGGATGATTTGACTTCTAAGATGCATCAATTCACCGAGTCGATGCATCAACATGAGAAGCGTCTTGACGATTTAGAGTCAGAAAATCAATATCTCCGTGATGAAGTTGACCAGCTGAAAATGTTGCACACTAATGGAGCTCCTACTTCCGAGATGAAAATAGTCGGTATACCGCGCTCGTGTACTATTCTCTTAAATGCTTTGACCAGGTCTATCTTCAAGTTCTTGAAAATTGAACAATTTTATAGTGATATTCCTGAATTTCGAATAATGAATGATGAAAATGAAAATGTAGCTGCAAATGGAGCTGGTCAGCAACAACCTATTAATCAACGTGATACTTTCGCTTACGTTGTTAAAATCAAGTCAACCTATGTGCGCGATTATGGGATGAAAATTAAGCGAGATTATGGCGAGTTGACGTTTGGTGATTTTGCCCCGACTGAGGTCGAGAATGAATCTAAATTTAAAGTCAATCTTCTAAAGAAGCTTCCGCAAATCGTCCATAAACTACGTATCTTGGCCAAGGAGCGAGCTAATGAATGTAATCATAAGTATGTGTGGGTTCGTGATGGAACTGTGGATGTGCGTAAACAAGATGGTAGTGCGAGGATTCCTATTGTGACTGAGAGTGATTTGGAGAAAATTGCATGACTTCCTCCTCAAGACGTGCCTAAACGTAATGTCCTGATAAAAACTTCTGTGAGGAATTCGTCTTTGAATGTCAGTTCTCTGAAGGAGCACCTCAATGAGGTTGCTGCATTCCTTCGCGATCACGAAATTGACGTGTGTGCTATTTCGGAAACTTGGTTAACACCCAAGTATGATATTGCTCTGTTTGCAATCCCCTATTACTCATCCGTCCGCAACGATCGTGGTCTACTATCTCTCACTGGAGAGAATACGTGCAAGGAGGTGGCGTTGCTTTTTATGCCCGCGATGGCCTAAAATATGAAGTAATAGATTCGTCAAAAATCAAAAGTATTAATGAAACTGAGTATATTTCGCTTGATGTAAAGAGGCACGATGATCGGAATATGCTTATAGTATCGGTCTATCGTCGCCTTAAAGGAAATGTGCTTACAAAATTTTCTGCTGATCTGCAGAATATTACGGCAATCTTATCGGAATCTAGTTATCGGCGGGGACCTGGACTCTGATTTATGATCACATGATTACTACCCTTCGCATCTGCGTGACTTAACTCGTGAATATTCGCTACACTGTGTTCCCTTCGATTCCATACATCATCTGGAGAATAGCGATACTTGGATAGATGTCATTCTCACTGACTCTGCTGACAAGATCGTCAACTAGTTCAAATCAAATGCCCCGTTTATTAATGGTCACATTTTTTTAGTTATTGATTATAAATTCCCAACAGTTAGTAAGGAGTCAACAGTAATTACGTCGCGTGATTTTCGCAATCTTGATGCGCCCTTGTTCAACAGTCAACTAGAAATCATTACCACTAGCATATCGTGGAGTGACTGTACCGATGTAAATGAATCTTTAGGTAAATTTCGAGGGCCTGCTGTGAACCTGCTCGATCAAATGGCACTTTCGTCAACGAGTTCTGTTCCCGAAGGAATTACTCCCTGGATCACTCGTGAGATTAAGATGGAGTGTAAGAAACGCGATAAAGTATATAAGCAGGCTCAAAGGTCAGGTAGTTCGAGGTTGTGGGCTGTGTACAAACGACTCCGTGAGCAATCGAAACGTAAAAAGAAGAAAGCAATGAATGATTATTGCCTGAAGTCACTAGCCGGAGTATCTGGTAAATCGGGTTATTGAAGTGTACTCCGTGAGCTAGGATTATCGAAACTCACAAATAAGTCGCCACTAGAATTCTTCTCAGCCCGTGAGCTTAACAAATTTCATTCCGAAATGTCTAGCCAGTTTCCAAACTCTTCGTCTTCTAGCTTGCTCTCGTTTCTTGACAGTGCTAGTAGCTATGACTGCCCTGAATCTCTCTTCAGCCGGTAGATGGTATGCAGGTGTACGAGTCTATGCTCATTCTCTTACCCAAGTCCAAAGGACAGAGCTACAATGGTTTGTCCCTTCGATATTTTAGATCGGCTCTGCCAACGCTTGTGCCGTACTTTGCTAACATATTCAACCTGTCTATTGAAACATGCCAGTACCCAGAATAGTGGAAAAAGTCCCTTGTTATACAATTGAGTAAGGTTGCGCACCCAAAGTCACTGTCTGACACGAGACTCATTTCTAATTTGCCACATTTTGCTAAAGTTTTTGATACTATCGTCACTGATCAGCTAGTTGACCACCTTGAGCGCAACAAAATTCTGTCCGATTTCCAATCTGGTTTTCGCACGAACTACAGCACACAAACTGCCCTGTTGAAAATTTCTGAGGATATACGCGTAGGAATTGAGAATGGTATGGTGACACTCCAGGCTCTTTTCGATTCCAAGTCGGCGTTCAGTAGCGTCGACCACGTAACACCTCTATGTAGAATGGAAAAAATACATCTATCAAATACCGCGATTACTTGGTTTCACTCTTACCTAAGTGGGAGATCTCAAGCCGTGATTGATTCTGATGCTGCCTTGTCTGATTTTGAGCCAGCGACTTCGGGTTTTCCACAAGGATCGAACCCGGGTCCAATCATTTTCTTTATACTCGTTGACCCAATCATGCGCGCACTGAGGCACTGTAGAGGCATGCTTTTTGCTGACGATTTCCAGATCTACATTCAAGGAAAACCTTCAGAATTACCATCGATGATCGGAAAATTTAATGAAGATGCATCTTGCATTGTTCAATGGGCCGTAGATTACAAACTTACTCTTAATATTCCTTAGACACTACCAGTATCAAGTGCTTCGGTGCGATAGCACATGAGACTCGACGTTCAAGCCCTGCAACCAATCGTTGTTGATGGCTGTATTATCCCTTCGCAAGAGTCTGTCAAGAATCTAGCTGTCATTTTCTCCAAAGATCTCTCGTGGAACTCACACGTATCTAGTATATGTTCTAAAGTACACGGAGTCTTGCGTTGATTGCGGTACCGTGGTCACTTTCGTTCGGTGGAAGTGAAAAAGTTATTGGTTAATGCACTGATCATGCCCCATTCTAACTACGCTTACCTGGTTTACTGTGACTTATCTGGTTATTTAGAGACAAAGCTGCAGCGTCTTCTAAATTCTTGTGTTCGATTTATTTTTCGGTGTCCGCGTGATGCAGCCTTGAAACCCCACTATGAATGCCTCCATTGGTTGCCATTATTCCGTCGGCGGCAATACTTTTTATGTATGCAGTCATATAAGATTTTTTCGACCAATACTCCACTATATCTGAATGATTTATTCAGGTCACTCGATGACGAGGTCCGACGTTCACAAAGAATATATACCTCCAGAGTAGTAATTCCCTTGGCGCGTACCACCACGTATGAAGATTCATTTTCTCGGTCAGCGATCAAAATGTGGGAATCTGTTTCTGTCAATATACGTCTGCTCGTCCCAGTAGAAGCATGTAAAGATGCAATTTTTGCATTTCTGTATGAGAAGGATGTCACATGGTTCGATTGCTTGAGTGCTATTTGTTAATGTGTTTGATATGTATAATATGTGTATTGTATGCACTACCTTTTCAAACCAGTGAGCATTTGGGCTACATATGTTGATTTCTAGTTTAAGAAATTTGTAAATTATCGAATCCTAGTATTTTATATTTTGTTGTATTTAGCATTTTATATGTTGAATTTAAGACATGTACTGCCATGTGTATCTTTTATTGCCATACGGTCTTCGTGACCACGGCATAATAAATCATTAATCAATCAATCACTCTCTCTCCCTTTCTTTCTCTCCAATCAGATGGTTTCTTCCCTATCTAGGCTGTGATTGATGAGGGTGGGTCTATATCTGACTTGCTAAATACTACCGCCAGAGTACCCCAAGGCTCAGTCTTAGGGCCCCTCCTATTCTCAATTTCCATAAATGATCTTCCCCGAGTTCTGCGGTACTCGCGTGACATGATTTACGCTGATGATACCCAAATCTACAGGAGCTGCCATCGCCACGGAATCTATGAAACACTTAAAATGATTGAAGAAGACGCGAACGCAATCAATTCATGGGCTACCTCTAATGGACTAAGTTTGAATCTCAAGAAAACCAAAGTCATAATCCTTGGTAGCGCTGAAAACCTTAGACTACTTGAGAGAAATCAACTCCCCGGATAGGAATCGATGGCACTCCTGTCGATTTTGTATCTGAGGCTAAGAACCTTGGTATTTGGATAACATCGAATCTCGATTGGAATGAACACGTATCTTATATCTGTCAACGTGTCTTCGGTACCCTTCGACAGTTACGACCTCACCAACGGGCTCTCTCGTTCTCCCTGCGAAAATACTTAGTTCAGTCATTAGTTGTACCATTCTTTGACTACGCTTGCCCGGTGTACCATGGTCTAACTGAGGAACAAAAACATCCGACTTCAGCGAGCTCAAAATGCTTGCACATGATTTGTTTTTGGCAATATTCCCTGGTAGGATCATGTCACACCCTATCGATTGAGATTAGGTTGGTTTACGGTCAGAAGCAGGAGGGAATATTTCCTTGGCTGCCTGATGTTCCAAATCTTGAAATACCGCACGCCTCTCTACCTTGCAAGGAATGTAATTGAAGTATGTAATTCGAGCCTACATAGGTCCGAGAGGCTGCAAACTGGCGACCTTGTGATCTCAAAGTGGCGCACTAATGCGTACCGGAACTCTTACCGTATAGAAATACGGGATTTCGAACGGCAGAAGCCTCTGAACACTGGAATACTTCACCACGTAACTTAACGTCTCTCCCTCGTTCAACCGCCATGGAAGCTTTCAAAGCTCGTCTCTTGCAGCACCTCTCTCTCTTGAACACGAGCCAGCTCCAGTGAAGTCCTTCACACTCTGTTCTTTCTGCTAGCTATTCGCCAAATCATGTTTTTTCACTAAGGAGATCACGAGATGCACTTAATCTCAATAATGAATTCGATATTATTTCTAATCCATACCCATGATTTATTCTATCTAGTTTCTAAGAATAATTGTTGTTATTGTTATTAGCTCTAAGTATGATTTAGGTTTGCACCAAGTTCTATTTCATTCACCACTTGTAAAAAGCAATATGTATTATTTCGTGCCGCATGGAACCCATTGTTCCCGGGCTAATAAAACCATATCAATCAATCAATCAATCTCTCTTTCTCGCGTGTCCCTGGACATAGCCCGAAATAGCTCCACAGCTCGGGAGCAGGCAACAGTTTCGGCAACAGCATCGGTGGGGACTCCTTGACTAAGTACGGCTGCCGAGAAGTCAGAGGAGAGAGGCAATCCATTGAAGGCGGGATTTATCAACCTTAATTCCCTGACAGATTAGATCGAGCATCTTCGCCTGCTCCTTTCCAACGATCCCTCCTAGTATCTTTTTTGGGTGGCCGAGTCGTGGCTGGATGAATTCGTAGACAATAGTCTGGTACAGATCCCAGGATTTTCACTGCTTCGGCAGGATCAAAATAGGAATGGTGGCGGTGTTGCTCTATACGTGCGCAATATTTTCAAGGTGGAAAGATTGGTTTCATCCAATACTCCTGGCCCGGGATGCCCTGGTATTCCGGAGTATCTTTTTTGTAGTCTACAGCAGGGCAACTCGACCCCAATACTTGTGGAAGTAATCTATAGACCTCCCAAGATAGCCATGCAGAAGTATGATGGGCTGTTTGGCTTACTGCGCCGACTTTGTGGAGATTTTAGTCACAAGATTATTATGGGGGATCTAAACGCAGACCTTTTGGACACAGTTCATCCTGACTCAAAGACTCTGACTGCACTGACGGAAGAACTGTCCCTACAAATCGTGCAGCACGGCGCGACTCACCAGCATAACCCCAATGTATCTCACAAATGGATTGATCACATGTACGTGGATGAAAACGACAATATAACCGACTCACGAAACAGGCTGACGCCCAGTTTTCGCAGGCATACGGTCATTGACGTCACCATCGATGTCTTCGCCCCCGCTCCGCCGAAAAATTCCTTTACTTACAGGGATTCCCGTAACATCACTCCGGAGCAATTGAATGACCATCTGCTACGCTGCGACTGGACATCATTTGAAAATGCAGAAACTAATTTGGAAGACGCGATTAAATGTCTCAATGACAATTTGAAAAAAGGATTAGATGAGCTAGCGCCTGGAAAAACGGTATGCCTTCGTAAAGGCGATGCTCCTTGGATTGGTCCTAAGCTGAAGGCGCTCATGAAGAAGCGAGATCCGACACGTACGCGCTGGGAGCGTAATCAGTGCAACCAACGCGAGTGTACCGAGCTTCAGAATGAGTACTTTCGACTCAGTGAAGAGGTCGACGAGCGCATAGAGCAAGAGCGGAATTCTTCCCTTCAGAGTCATCTCTCAGACGCTCTTGATCAAAACAAGAACATTTGGAAGGGAATGCGCAACCTCGGCCTTTTGCCTAAGAGCAAAGAGGAGGAACTTCATAGTTTCACTCCGGATGAGCTGAATGCTCACTTTGCGGGGGTCTCCGTCTCGGCCCATGAGAATATTGAAGAAGCAGAGGGTGACATTATGTCGGCTTCAGAAGATGGTTTTGGATTCAAATTCACGAATTTCAATAAAAAGTCCTTGCCATTAAACATTCCTCATTACAGGCTCGTGGGACAGACGGAGTCCCTCAAAGCGTGATCGCGAAAGCTCTCCCGACGTTAGGTGATCTTATTGTACATACTTTCAACTCCTCTTTTGCTCACAGCATCTTTCCCAAGGCCTGGAAGAAATCACAGCTGATTGCATTGGAAAAGACGGCAGCTCCATCGTCAGTCTCGGACTTTCGTCCTATTGCGCTGCTGTGTTCCCTTACTAAGGTTCTCGAAAAGATTGCGCACGACCAAATCACGGAGTTTTTGGAATAAGAAGAATTATCAGATGGTTCCAGGCTAGTTTCAGACAACGCCATAGTACCCAGACAGCTCTGCTGGAACTAACCGATGACACCAGAATAGGCATAGACAGGAGGAAGATCACACTGCTACTACTATTCAACTTCAGCAGAGCTTTTGACACAATCTCACCAACGAAACTACTGAGAAAACTACGACATCTTGGTTTCTCGAGATCGGCACTCCTGTGGATCAAATCATATTTACAAGGTCGCACCCAAGTAGTAACTTCCAAGAACGGAGATTCTGATTAGCTCGCAACCAATCTGGGTGTTCCACAGGGATCCGTTCTCGAGCCTCTGCTCTTTAGTTTATACGTCAATGATCTACCTGGGTTACTAGAAAGGAAGTCGGTTAATCATATCTTCTACGCAGATGATCTACAAATTCATGCTCGAGTAGAGAAGAAGAACATCAGAGAGGAAATTGCTCGGTTAGAAGAAATAGGGCGACTCGTCGTTGGGTGGGCCGATGGCTCCGGCCTGCGTCTCAACGCTGGTAAAACCAAGGCAATTTTTCCTCTTCTTAGAGGAATATCAAGGATATGAAAAGGATGGATTTGCCAGGTGTTGAGATACAGGAAGGAGTTCTCATCCCTTTTAGCGATACAGTTGTGAGTCTTGGTGTTGTTCTTGATAGTGAATTATCGTGGAAATCGCAAATAAATCAAGTGACAAAGAAAGTCAACCGAGCCCTATACGTTTTGTGATCCTTCAGGGCATGCATCACCAGGACTCTACGAATTCGTTTAATCGAGGCGTTGGTCCAACCCCACCTGGACTACTGTACTATCGTTTACCTTGATGCGACGGACGAACAACGACATCGAATACAGCGACTGAGCAATGTATGTGTGAGATACACGTTTGATCTTAGGAGGGACATGCATATTACTCCGTTTAGAGAAAGTTTGGGCTGGTTGCGTACTGATTCGCGGCGAATGTACTTTGCAACAATTATCATGCACAAGATCATGCATATGGGAGAACCTGGCTACCTGGCTGCAATGTTTACCAGGTACCAGTCCGATCGCCCTTCTCGGGGTGATGCCGAAGAGCAAAAACTCCAAGTTCCCAGGATGAGACTCGAATATGGCCGAAGATCGTTCCAAGTTCAATGTACTTGCCTGTGGAACTTGTGTGGAAGTTGTTCGAGCAACCTCCACAGAGAGTTGATGTGAGCGGGATGCAACATTTCAATCTTTAAGCTACCTGGGCTTCTTTCAAATCTGTTCTTATATCTTTTTCTTCTGACTAAGAGGATTACCCTTCATACGTGACTTTGGGTCACGAAACTCGTATGTGACTGTGATATTTTTTGCGAGCCCTTGTCGACGTTATTGTATTGTAACCTATGGAGTATTTACCCTCGGTATTATTCTATTTTTAGTATCATATGACTATTCACGAACTGGGGCCGACCTTGTCCTTGACCAAACCGAGAATTATGGATTATCTATTTGAAGGAGAATTTATTAATTTTCATGAGACTGATATATGTGACATATGTAATATATATGTATCTTTGATTTTTGTCTACGGACAAATGAAGGACCATTAATCAATCAATCAATCTCTCTCTCTCTCTCTCTAGTCGAGAAAACTAAGATCAAGGAAGGCATGACTCGGCTGGGAGAAGTAGGACGACTAATTGCTGAATGGGCCAGAAATTCCGGCCTGCGTCTCAACGCTGGCAAGACCAAGGCAATCCTCTTCAGCTCCGAGAGGAACATCAGAGATCTGAAAAGAATGGACTTGCCAGAGTTGAGATACAGGAAGGAAAATTCATTCCGTTCAGCGATACAGTCGTGAGTCTTGGTGTTACACTTGATAGTGAACTGACGTGGAAGCCGCACATCGACCAAGTAACTAAGAAAGTGAACAGAGCCCTTCACGGTTTGCGGTTTTTTAGGGCGTGTATCACCAGACCTCTCCGAATCCGCCTAGTCGAGTCATTAGTTCAACCGCATTTAGATGATTGCACAGTCGTGTACCTCGACGCCACGGACGAACAGCGGCAACGGATACAACGACTGAGCAATTCATGTGTGAGGTACATTTTTGATCTTAGGGGAGACGAGCACTTCACCCCGTTTAGGGAGCGTTTAGGTTGGTTGCGTACTGATTCGCGGAGAATGTACTTCGCAGCTCTGTTAATGCATGAGATTATGCATTAAGGAGAGCCTGGCTACCTAGCTGCGATGTTCACCAGGTACCAATCTGAACGCCCCGCACGTGGTGATGCAGAAGAGCGGGTACTCAAAGTTTCCAATATGAGACTTGAATATGGAAGGAGATCTTTCCAGGTTCAATGTGCTCATTTTTGGAACTTTCTCCCTCCGGGCTTTCGGCAGCTGGGGAAAACACCCTTGTTCAAAGAGTCCTTGAAAGATTTCCTATTAACAGAGTCTCCTCAGAGGATTGATCCGGGGAAGCAGCATTACTTTAATCTTTGATGGGCTAGGGCTTTGTTCCTTTTCTCTCTATCTCTTTTTAATTGCAAGTGACCTTCTGTCACCAGACTGAAGAAAAACTGTGATATTTCTGTGAACCCATGCCCTTTATCTCATTTTCTTTCAAGTGAAATCGTAAAGTGTATGACTAGTCACAATTGTGATATATCTATCCTTGACCAAATTATTTCTTAATATGATTTTATCGGAATATTCATTAATTTTATATATATATTTATGTGACACATATGAAAATATGTAGGTGTATTTTGTCATATGACGAATAAAGGATATCTATCTATCTATCTATCTCTCTCTCTCTCTCTCTCTCTCTCTCTCTCTCTCTCTCTCTCTCTCTCCCTGCGTCTGCTCGTCGCTACCGACCCTTCCTATCATCTTTTTGGAGTAGCTGAGTCGTGGCTGGATGAGTTCGTGGACGGCAGTCTTGTTCAGATCCCAGGTTATTCGCTGTTGCGGCAGGACCGCAACAGAAACGGTGGTGGGGTTGCTCTGTATGTGCGCAATGATTCCAAAGTGGAGAGGCTCGCCTCGTCTAATAGTGCTGGGCCAGGGTGTCCTAGCATCCCTGAGTACTTGCTTCGCGGCGTGCAGCAGAGCGGCTCACCATCAATTTTAGTAGGTGTGATTTATAGGCCCACAAAGGTCGCCATGCAGAAGGACGATGGGCTTTTCGGCTCACTACGCCGACTGTGTGGCGACTTTAGCCACAGAATTATCATGGGGGATCTGAACGCAGAGTTGCTGGACACGGCTCATCCTGACACAAAGACGTTGACTGCACTGACGGGAGAATTGTCTCTACAGATTGTGCAGCATGGCGCGACTCATCAACACAACTCCAATGTATCTCACAAATGGATTGATCACATGTACGTAGATGAAAATGACATCATTACCGACTCACGAAACAGACCATTGCCCAGTTTTGGCGAGCACGCGGTCATTGACGTGACCATCAACGTCTTCACTCCTGCTCCGCCTAAAAATTCCTTCACTTACAGGGATTTTCGTAACATCACTCCAGAGCAGTTGAATGATCGCCTGCTTCGCTGTGACTGGACAGCGCTCAATAATGCTGAAACTAGCTTGGAAGGTGCAATTAATTGTCTTAATGAAAACTTAAAAGTTGTTTTGGACGAACTAGCACCGGGAAAAACGATTTACCCTCGTAAAGGTGCTGCTCCTTGGATTGGTCCCGAGCTGAAAGCACTCATTAAGAAGCGAGATGCGACGCGTAGGCGCTGGGAGCGGAATCAATGCACCCAGCGCAAGTGTTCTGAGCTTCAAAATGAGTTCTTTCGACTCAGTGGAGAGGTTGACGTGCGTATCGAAAGAGAGCGGAATTCCTTCATTCAGAATCACCTTTCAGACGCTCTTGATCAACATAAAAATATTTGGAAGGAAATGCGTAACCTAGGCCTCTTGTCCAAGAGCAAAGAGGAGGAGCTTCACGGCTTCACCCCGGGTGAGTTGAACGCTCACTTCGCGGTAGTCTCTGTCTCGCCTCACGAAAATATAGAAGAAGCAATGGATGAAATCATTGTGGCTCCAGAGGAGGGTTTTGAATTCAAGCCAACCAATTTCAATGAATTAGTCCTTGCTATAAAACATTTCTCCTCACAGGCACGCGGGGCAGATGGAATCCCCCAAAGTGTGATCGCGAAGGCTCTCCCGGCGTTAGGTGACCTCATTGTACATATTTTTAACTCCTCTTTCGCTCACAGCATTTTCCCTGAGGCTTGGAAGGAAGCACAGCTGATTGCGCTGAAGAAGACTGCAGCTCCATCATCAGTCTTGGATTTCCGCCCTAGAGCGCTGCTCTGCTTTCTCTCCAAGGTTCTCGAAAAGGTTGCACACGACCAAATCACGGAGTACTTGGAGGAAGGAAAATTATTAGATCGCTTCCAGGCTGGTTTCAGGCAGCACCACAGTACCCAGACAGCTTTGCTGAAATTGACAGATGACATTAGACTAGGCATCGATAGGAAAAAGATCACCCTGTTACTACTCTTTGACTTCAGCAAAGCCTTTGACACGATATCACCAACGAAACTTCTGAGTAAACTCCGACAACTGGGTTTCTCACGATCGGCACTCCTGTGGATCAAATCATATTTACAAGGTCTGACCCAACTAGTCACCTCTAAAAATGGGGAATCTGATTGGCTTGCAACCAATCTGGGTGTTCCGCAGGGCTCCGTTCTTGGACCCTTACTCTTTAGTTTGTACGTCAATAACTTGCCGGGGTTACTGAACGGAAAGTCGGTAGATCATCTCTTTTACGCTGATGACCTCCAAATTTATCTCCAGGTGGAGAAAAATGAGATCAGAGAGGGGATCGCTCGATTAGGAGAAGTGGGGCGACTGGTCGCTGATTGGGCTGCGGGCTCCCGCCTGCGTCTCAACGCTGGTAAGACCAAAGCAATCTTTTTCTCTTCTGAGAGGAATATCAAAGATCTGAAAAGTATGGACTTGCCAGGGGTTGAGATACAGGAAGGAGTTTTCGTCCCTTTCAGTGATACAGTCGTGAGCCTTGGTGTTGTTTTAGATAGCGAATTGTCGTGGAAACCGCGAATTAATCAAGTGACAAAGAAAGTCAACAGAGCCCTATACAGTTTGCAGTTTTTTAGGGCATGCATCACCAGGACTCTTCGCATTCGACTAGTCGAGGCGTTAGTCCAGCCTCATCTGGACTACTGCACGGTCACCTATCTTGACGCAGCGGACGAACAGCGGCAACGGATACAGCGACTGAGCAATTCATTTGTGAGATACATTTTTGATCTTAGGAGAGACGAGCACATCTCTCTGTTTAGGGATAGCTTGGATTGGTTGCGTACTGATTCGCGGCGAATGTACTTTGCAGGCAATATTATGTATAAGTTCATGCACATGAGGGAACCTGGTTACCTGTCTGCAATGTTTACTAGGCACCGATCCGAGCGCGGGGAGATGCAAACGAACAGGAACTCAAAGTGCCTAAAGTGAGACTGGAGTATGGAAGAAGATCTTTCCAAGTTCAGTGTGCTCATTTTTGGAACTTTCTTCCTTCGGGTATTCGGCAGATACAGAAAATTTCATTCTTTGAGCAGGCTTTGAAAGAATTCATTCTATCGCAACCCTCCCAGAGGATTGACGTGGACAAGAGACAATATTTCAATCTTTGATACGTCTGAGCTCTTTTCTTTGGTATTTCATTTTTCTTCTTTTTATATTGAATTGTCAAGTATATGTGACTTTCTGTCACTAGACTGAAGTACTCTGTGATATGTAATTGGGCTCCTGACTTTTAAAAAACTGTTTAAATTCTAGTTCATTCACATCTGAGTGGATTTCTCGCGCACTCTGTGCAATCTGACTAGTCACGAATTGTGATATATATGATGAATCCTTGACCAAATATATACGATTAATAATATATGTATTTCCGACGCGCGTCATATGGAACCATATGCAATTGGATATTTTTTGTCTACGGACGAATAAAAAGGAATCAATCAATCAATCAATCCCTCCCTTCCTATCGCTCATGGGTCGAATAGGGTTTACCCTCCGCCCGCGAAAAATCTTAATCAATCAATCAATCAATCAATCTGGAGAAGACTCAAATCTTCAACTATCCCACCCAAGACAGTTTTAGGCCGCAATCTCCCAAAAATTGACCCCGGGCAACTGGTGAATCTCATCAATTCAGTATTTCTCCCTAGTATCTCCACCCCATCTATGACAGACCACGTTGCTTCTTTAAACAATATTTTTGCCTTAGAAATTGGCCGTTCGGGCCGCAGTGCGTGTCCACTACCTCTTGCTCGCGTGACTTCAACTTCTCCTTATGTACGTAATGTGAATACTGCTCTTAGTTGTGATGATAATGCTAGCGCATCCCCGCGACTTATAAACTTGAGCCCACCCCTGTATCACAATCTTGCGAAAGGTCACATGGATGGCGCTGTACAATCGATTCCCAAAGCTACACTTGAGGCGTTTGATCAGCTCTCACCCGTTCAAAACTTCACAGTCACCTCCTCCAAAGAACCTGGGTGACAGCTGATATCCGACGACTCATGCACGACCGTGACGCAGCGTATCGCCGCGCTTTTTGCACAAACTCACCAAACGATTTTGTCCAATACCGAATTCTTCGTGGCGAAACCAAATCGAAGTTGGACACGGCAAAGAATGAGTACATTACTGGAAAAAATAACCTCTGCTTCTGATGCCAAAACAAAATGGTCCGAACTTCGGAAATTAAGTGTGGTATCCCGCCCCCAACTTTCCCCTCTTAACTTGTTCAATGCCGAAGTTCTAAACAAGCATCGAAGCTAGAGTGTCAAGTTCAGGTGACCCCTTGACTAACGAGGATATCGACCGGATCTGCCGTATCCCTCTTCCCATGTCTATTCCAACATTTGATTTTGCTCCTGCGACCGAAACTGATGTTGCCCGCGCGTCTGCTACTGGGAAATCGAAAGGAGTTGAGGCAGATGAAATTTCCTCTTCGATGGCAAAACTGGCATTTCCTGCTATCCAACCCCATCTGACGCGTGTCATTAATGAATCTCTAACATCGGGTTACTTTCCTGATGCCTGGAAACATGCCTCTATTATACCCTTGCCAAAGATACCGCCTCCCAAAACCCCATCTGACACTCGTCCAATTGCCCAATTATGCGAGCTTTCGAAAGTCCTCGAACGTATTGCCCACCAACAGCTGCTTAACCACCTTTCTTCGTCAAACTTGCTTCATGAACGACAATCTGGGTTCAGAGCGCATCACTCAACCCAAACTGCGCTCCTGGGTGTTTTAGACGACACACGCTCAGCAATAGACCGCCAGATGCTCACGATCATGATCTCCTTTGATTTCTCCAAAGCCTTCGACACGTTACCTCACATCAAGCTCCTAGCCAAGTTTAGAAACCTAGGGTGCAGCGACCGTGTCATCCGGTAGTTCGCCAGTTATCTCAGAGGGCGGTCACAAGCTGTCCACCTGGACGATCGCAGATGCAAGCCCTGGCTACCACTTATCACTGGTGTACTACAAAGCAGTGTACTGGGTCCCTTACTTTCCCTCGTTCTTATAAGATGAATTCCAGGCCAAAGCGACCTACGGAAAGGGGTCATCCATCGGATTCCCTCTTAACCTTTGTCATCCGATTCTATGGCCCAAAATAGGAACTTCGGACCACCTATGGGGTCCAAAAAAAATTTCTCCTCTCCATTGCACGCACATCCGTAAACAGACGGAAAATTTATCATGTAAAAATCGATGCTCTTCTATACACGAAAATGGGAATATTTCGAGTTTTTGAATAGCTATCGATTTGCGGGTTGCGGCATCTGGAAGAACATCGAAAAACCTATTGAAAACGTTGTCGGAAATTCCTTCTCTGTGATTCGGGGGCCTCCTAAAGGCAAAAGAGTGTTTTTCACTAGAATGTTGATTTCTTAAAAAGTCATTTTTTTTTATAATTTGAAAATCAAATATTTGACGTGAAATTTTGCGTTCTTTCGAAAGAATGGGTTTTAGAGAAGTTCGGAGCGATCCAAATGACTGATGAGCCATTTCTATGGAAATTCGATTTTTTCGGTTTTAGAGAAAGGCGATTTCCTGCGCATGCGCACAAACGTAGACTTTCGGCGCCACTCTCAATGGAAAGCTGACAAAATTTCCTATAAAATGACTACCCGCAAAGTTGAATATCATGCACTGAACCGGGATCTGCAACGATTAATTATATCGAATCAAAATCACATGAAAATGCAGCCTTCGTGGCACCTGCAGAGATGACCCATTTCCGAGATCTTCTCGGGACTAAATTTTGAGTACGAAATTGACCTGAAAAAAATTCGGACCACATGGTTTCAACGTAAAATTGTATGAACTTGCGGAATATGCGAAGAAAACCCCCGTTTGAGGCGACCTCGAGGTGCTACATTCAACTTTTCGCAAGTTTGAATGAGAAATATCGTATTTTCTGGCAAAAAATTGAATGTAGCACCTCGGGTTCGTCTCAAACGGGGTTTTTCATCGCATACTTTGAAAGTTCATACAGTTTTACGTTGAGACCATGTGGTCCGAATGAAATCGCACGCAATGAAACCCTTGTGACGACACAGGTGATTGCTCCCATTAAGCAATCACCCTGTCGTCAGTTCTGCACGACCGGTCGCCGATGCACACCTGGAGGAATGCATCGCGCGATCACGTTCTACCGAACTTTGCACTTTGTGTCTGTACACGACGCGCATCGAGGCGAGGATATATAATCCTCGACTCGCGCGCGCCGCGCCAGACCGCTCCTCCACTCTTTACATCAAGTACTCAGCTATTTGTACTCATATTTCACTTCAGTATAATATCTATATATATATATATATATATATAGAGACTCAAGAAAGAGACTCAAATATATATATATATATATATATATATTTGAGTCTCTTTCTTTGATCGACGAAACCCCACGTAACACCCTTCAACAGGCTAAAATTGTCCACTATTGCGAGGCGCCCGCTATTGCTCTGTCCGCTATTTCGAGAATTCGGCCTCGTCAGGACCAATGGATCAAATCGACTTCCGGAAAATGCCCGCTATTGCAAGGTTTTCGCAATACGAGGTTCTACTGTACATATATGTGGAAGTAGTGTATATGTAGATACTGTGATGCATGGGTTAGGGCCTGTAGTTTGAAAATGCCTGAAAGTGAGGGTCTGTAATTTTGAGCGTCATCCTCGAGCAATCGAAGAAGGTCTACCTATAAAGTGCTAGCCAAATCGACGATGTAGACTTGAAGCACTCGCCTCGTGAGTGGTCCTTGATCATACTCCCACACTATGAAGCCCCCACGTTCCATGAAAAGTGATTACTATACAATTCATCCTCGAAAATTATCGTCACTCTTTCCAGGATCCATAATACGATGCATGCGGCGTTTGGAAGAGATCTTACGACAACTTTTACAAGCCGCGAAGAATATAGGCAATACTGATCTGGAGAATAAATTCAGCGAAGCTATCAAATTACTTAAACGGGATATTGTTTTCGCAGCTTCGCTCTACCTCTGATAGAAGTCAATGGTTCGTATTGTTCCAGCAGTCAATTTCCATTGCAAGATAAAGCAGGAGAATCGGAGTAGCATGCGGATTCAAGACCTATCCATATTAAATCACGAATAAATGATTCTCAAACATTTTCACGTTAGCAAATCATTAACGCATCTCGTTCAGTACTGGTTTGAATGAGAACCAGTGTATCAGATTATGATTTTGCGAATAAGTTCGACAGTTTACCAACAAGATTCGGTTGCGGAGTTGCCTGAACCGTGAATATGAGATGAGTGACTGTGATCCACTTCGCAACATATGTTGCACGTGACAGTGAACGTTGCTCACGCTTTGCACGCGATCCATTTCTCGCAAGAGTGACGTACGGAAACCAAATATTTCTCTGATCATTCTCTGGCTATCCTAATTCGATCGTGTGCTCCAAGATGCAAACTTCAGACCGCCCATGAGACTAGAAAATCTTATTCCCCTCAATAACGCATGAATAAGCGGAAATTCATCTCGCCAAAAATCGTGTTTTTCCATTCATCAAAGTGGAAATATCTCGAGCCCTCCAATGGCTACTCATCGGCGGATCAGAGCATCTAAAAGATCATTCAAAAACCTATTGGGAACATCATTGCGAAGTCATTTTGAGTGCTTTGAGAGACTCCTGGAGTTAGAAAAATGTTTCGCACGAAGACGTCAGTTTCGCAAGGAGTCATTCCTAGTCATTCCTCATCCTTCTTGGAACTCGCATGTTCATCGTGATATTTTTCGTCTTCTTAGGGAAGATTGATCCAAGAGAGGTCTGGGGGAGCTCAAGCATCTTACCCACCATTCCTTGGAATTCAATTTCTTTTATGATTCATAATAGGTCATTCTCTGCGCAGCCTCATGAACTGAGGTTTTGAGACCGTTCTGAATGGAAAGCTGGCGTAATTTTCTACAGGATGACCTTCCTGCAAATCCAAATTCATGCTCTGAAACACGAGGTACAACACAATAAGTCACGTCGAATCAAACGCGCATGAATTTTCGAATGCAAAGTGTACACTTGGAGCACCATGTATAGTGTTCCCACGTGGAATGAATGGTCCATGAAACATGGTGTTCCAAATCGTATCCTTATCATTTTCCAATGGAGCCACGCCTTGGAGTATGATGCTCTGACGAACGCCAGGAACCCATCACACAATTTTGCTACGCAGCTGATAAGCATGTCAACTACACTCCAGACTTTTTCGATGGGATAAGTGCTGAATTCGTAACGCTGAGACTGTTTTAGCTCTGAAAGGGGACAAAATATTGACACATGGTTTGACGCACTCCAGAGCTGGACGGAAAACCTCCCACAGTATGTCTTGGAGAACGATTCCACGCATTCCCTCACCCTCTCTCACACAATTCTCTCTAGAAGTCTATCTTGTTGAGGATAATCATCCTCTTCTCCTATGATTCGAGTTGGGAACAAAATTCAAATTCCGTTTCGTGGGAGTCGTGCAATTAGGAGGGACATGTCGAATAATTTCTTCAGCGAAATATCAACGTGGAATGATGGATAGGAAAGTATTGGGAAATATTATTGGAACATTCTTCGATCGATCTAATGAGTCAAACATGTGTCCATTCTCACACGACGCACAGTGGAGGAAAAATCGAAAGTTGGTATAATTATGCGTTATTATAGGAATGGCGATATCGGAGCATTCCAACAACGGAAATTAAAGCTTTTTTCGTGAGGAATCAGAATCCTGTTCCGGCGAGTATCGTTTAGAGCACGTATGATGAGGAGATCTATAAAAACGTGAGAATCGACCCAAAAACGCAGTATCAGGGATTTGACTCAGAGGTGAAGCGTTTTACGTCGATTTTGATGAGGAATAGAGTTGTTGCATTTTTCAGAACAAATTTTTTCCCACCCCAAGTTTTTCGGAAAACCAGCAATTTTTGACTTCCATGGACTTTTGAGGGTTTTTTTGCAGATTCTTGGAATTTTGATCACGACAATCGGAAGAGCAGGAAATTCGACGTCGAAGTATGTGGTTTGAAAATTTTTGAAAAATTGGTCTAGAAGCTTTTACAGCAGTGGAACCGAGACATAGCCCGTGAAATGCACGAGAGCACTCGAGAAGCTGATGAAATTCCAAGGGGGTGGGCGATTCACGATAATTTCCATGGGAAACGAAGTTGTTGCATTTTCAGAACAAATTTTTCGTACCCCGAGTTTTTCGAAAAACGGTAATTTTTCCAGGTTTTTGGCCTTTTAAGGCTCTCGTTGGCAGATTTTTGGAATTTTGACTACGCCAGTCGGATAAGTAGGAAATTTCACGCCGAAGTATGTAGTTCAAACATTTTTGAAAAATTTGTCCAGAGATTTTTATAGCAGTGAAACCGAGACATAGCCCGTGAAATGCACGAGAGCGCTCGGGAAGCTGATGAAATTCCAAGGGGGTGGGCGATTTACGATAATTTTCATGGGAGAGGAAGTTGTTGCATTTTCGAAACAAATTTTTCGTACCCAGAGTTTTTCGAGAAACGGTAATTTATCCAGGTTTTTGGTCTTTTAAGTTTTTCGTTGGCAGATTTTTGAAATTTTGACTACCCCAATCGGAAAAGTAGGACATTTCACGTCGAAGTATGTAGTTCAAACATTTTTGAAAAATTTTTCCAGAGATTCTTATAGCAGTGAAATCGAGACATAGCCCGTGAAATGCACGAGGGCACTTAGAAAGCTCATGAAACTCCAACGGGTAGCGATTTACGGCATCTTCGATGGGGAGCAGAGTTAGTGCATATTTTGAAACAAATTTTTCCGTACCCCGAGTTTTTCGAGAAACGGCAATCTTTCGAGTATTTTGGCCTCTAGAGGTTTTTGTTGGCAGATTCCTGAGATTTCGACGGAAGTTTGAGTGAAATGCATGAGATCACTCATAAAGCTCATGAAACTCCAAGGTGGAGTGTTTCACGGCATTTTTGGCGAGGAACGAAGTTGTTGCATTCCTCAAAACACATTTTTTCGTATCCTGAGTTTCTCGGAAAACGGTAATCTTTCGAGTATTTTGGCCTTTAGAGGTTTTTGTTGGCAGATTCCTGAGATTTCGACGGAAGTTCGAGTGAAATGCATGAGATCACTCATAAAGCTCATGAAACTCCAAGGTGTGTTTTTTGTCGATTTTCACGTTCTCATGGATCCCCTCATCATACCAGCTCTAGATGATACTCGCGGGAAAATGATTCAGACTCCTCATGAAAAAAGCCTCTTTCTTGAAACACTTCGATATCGCCATTCTAATAGTAACGCATAATTGTGCCAAGTTCCGGTTTTTCTCCCAACTTTCACTGTTCTAATTATAAGGATAACTTGAAGCAAAAAGTCATCTCGAGAACATGATCTTATATCGACGGCTCCTACGAAAAGTAACACATAGCCGCTTATCAACGACGAAGACTAACACATTTTCTTATCAACGACGAAAAGTAACACATTTTCTTATCAACGACGAAGAGTAACACATTTTCTTATGAACGACGAAGAGTAACACTTTTGTATGAATGACGAAGCGGGTTGCCTGTCCTGCAGGGGTCGAATACATATATTGAAGCTGAATGAATTGATGAATGGACGGATGCGTAGATGAGATGGATGGGATGGATGGGATGGATGGATGGATGGATGGATGGATGGATGGATGGATGGGATGGATGGGATGGATGGGATGGATAGGATGGATGGGATGGATGGATGGAATGGAACGGAACGGAACGGAATGGAATGAAGCGGAATTGAAAGGAATGGAACGGAATGGACCATGAACGAACGGAACGGAAGGGACCGGAAACGAACGGAATGAAACGGAACGTGCGGAATGGAACGGAGTGGAAAACAAAGTTCCGGTCCATTCCGTTCCATTCTGTTCAATTTCACTCAATTCCACTTCGTTCCATCCCGGTCCATTCCGGTTCATTCCGTTCCGTTCCACAACTCTTCATTCCCTTCCATCCTATTCCGTTCCATCCTATTCCATTCGTTTCCATTCAGTTCCATTCCGGTGCGTTCCGGTTCATTCCGTTCCCTTCCACACCTTTTCATTCCTTTCCATTCCATTCCGTTCCATTCCGGTCCGTTCCGTTCCATTCCATCAATCCATCCATCCATCCATCCATCCAAACCATCCATCCGATCCACCCATCCATCCATCCATGCACCCATCCATCCATCCATCCATCCATACCATCCCTACCATCCATCCGACCCACCCATCCATCCATCTATCCATCCATCCATACCATCCATACTATCCATCCGACCCACCCATCCATCTATCCATCCATCCAAACCATCCATCCGACCCATCCATTCATCCAAACCATCCATCCCATCCATCTCATCTACGCATCCGTCCATTCATCAATTCATTCAGCTTCAATACTTGTATTCGACCCCTGCAGGACAGGCAACTCGCTTTGTCATTCATACAAAAGTGTTACTCTTCGTCGTTCATAAGAAAATGTGTTACTCTTCGTCGTTGATAAGAAAATGTGTTAGTCTTCGTCGTTGATAAGAACATGTGTTACTCTTCGTCGTTGATGAGTAAATGTGTTAGTCTTCGTCGTTGATAAGAAATGTGTTACTCTTCGTAGGAGCCGTCGATATATTGACCCCGAGTGTCTGACAATCGAAACTTTAGTGAATCGTCTGCTATTCAAGATCCTTGAATGAGTATGTGGAGGTGCTAGAAAGCGATCAAGTTAACTGTAGAAATTTTGGAATCCAATCATGTTACGGGCAATGTCCGATTTGCGGGCATTGTTGACAATGCCCGGATATATTGGGCAATGTCCGCGTTCGTTGTATATTCCTGACATTGCCCGGGCATTGTCGACAATGCCCAAGGCTTTCCGGGCGAGGCCAATCATTACGAAGTGCCGTGATATTTTCATGGCATCGAATAAGGTTTGGCTAGCACGGAACTGGGCGGACTTTTCACAGTTTTGTGTCAATATCACCCCCATGCATACAATCATAAGGTTTATCCGTTTATGCCACTGATAAACGGTTTGGATCCCCACCGGTAACAATGTGATTTTTCATATGTGCTTCTCGGTGGCTTTGGTTGTTGGGAACCCATCTAAGACTGTGGGTCCTGCTCAATAACTTCGAAAACAGGTTGAAAATGCGCAAATTGGAAAGAAATGAATCAGCCAATAACCTTTTCCAGAATGCTGCGATGCTTGCACGAGTCAATCCGAAGCGTGATAAGTAAACTGTGGATTATTTTTCCGAGGAAATCCAAGCAATTGTTGAAAAATTTAACTAGCTGATTGACTGAAAACTCCAACATTTTGGTTGAAAATTCAACTTAGTCTTTCATAAAGCTAGTTGAATTTTCAACCACATGGTTAAAATTTCTATTGAGCCAGCTGATTGCATATATTATTCAACCATTTGGTTGGAGGTTTTCGATGAAAATTTTCACAGTGTACACGCTTGCAGAACTCAAGCGGTCCAGTGTTCGCCTTGAAGTGTAGTAGCGCGTCGGTACCGAATCGTAATAGTCCAATAAGCGATTCGTTTTACTGTGATAGAATCTGATGTACTTAAAATGTGTTTTTTACTGTATTCATGAGTGATAATGATTTCCTCGTATTATGTATTCTCTTATTATTCCGATGCATGGATCAAAAATGTATTACACATTTTTTAAACACCCTCTGTATTTATAAGCTTTGAAGACATGCTCTTATGTCAAGCAATTGATTTCCATGTAATAAAAAACTTCAATTCTTCTCGATACACTCGGACTTTAATGCCAAAGTATTGTCAAACTTTTTTAAATTTCCGACGTTTCGGGTGTGTACATAACACCCCTCATCAGGGAAAATCAAGGAAACATGGTCAAAAAGTAATTAGAGCCCGCGATTTTCGTGTCGGCGGGACTATTGTATTTTTACGAGTGTAAAATCTCAGAGATGTAGTTCTAATTGTAAAATTTCTATATTTTTGAGACTGATTGATATGAATGTATGAAAAGGGAGCGCGACCAGGAACGAACATTGATGTTGATCATTCGATCACCTGATCGGCACTTGAGTGAATCAACATTTTGCACTCGCGTGAATCTCTCTTTCATCTGTAAGAGAGTTTTGAACAAACTTTCTAGATGGCATGATTCAAGAGCGAAAAAAAGTTGCTCCAAACAATTGATCTCGTTTGAGCACTTCCGAGGCGAATCCAAGTCCCTGGCGCTAGATTTCATTGACCCCTACCGATATCTTGGAGAATCCATAGTTACAATAGGATATCTTCACCTTGACTCAATTTTGTAGGGTGAAAACTGAAAAGTGCGTATTTTTTCTCCAAACTGGGGTAACTTTGAACACTTAAATGGGAAAATACATGCTTCTCAGATGAATGGAGTAACTTTGAACACTTCAAAAAACCGTAGTCCCTTGAAAATCGGGCTAACTCTAGATCATACAAATTGAACCTTGTATTCCGATAATCCTTGATTTTGAGATTCGTGGTTCACATCATTAGATTTTCAAGATGCCCTACTTGACTCTCTCAATTACTATACACGGAAGACCGAACATTTCTAAATCAGATTAGAACTTTGTATAAACGAATTTTTCAATTCAAATGCAGATCGTTATCACAATTCAGATGATATCTTGAAACTACTCATTCATTGTTCAAGTCTCTGTTCCAACTCCAGAAAACCCAAAATGAGTGCATAATACTTCCCTGAATGCAAATGTATCACATAATGACGGACACAGAGCATTACCAAGCCCGTTACTGAGGATCTTACGTTTAATCAATCTAGCGTTCAATGTTACCCTAACTAGGGGGTCTAACTTTGAACACTTTTCAAATGCTCATAACTTTCGTCAACAATATCCGATTGGACTCTACTGCGGCGCAATCGAAAGCTAAGACAATAAGCTTTCAATTGAATCTAGATACAATGTCATTATAATGTAAGACGTACAAATTACAAGGAAATTACGAGCGAAATTTTCAAAAAGTGTTCATTTAAGCCCGGTTGACGTTAGTTCGAAACGGAAGGAGATGTCAACACGCGATTGAACGCATTTGAAAGCTGTGACAGAAAACCCATCAAAATATGCTTTGAATTTTTTTTTTGAAGTAAATGAGCTCACATTTGGAGGATTCCGTGAAAACCACTATTTAATTTTTTTCTTACAATTAATTTTACAAGAACATTCGGGAACACTTTTTTCACAAAGAATTCAATGCTCTCCCCGAAAAATATGTTCTGAAAAGTGTATTGACGTCCCAAGTGGATTTCAAGCAATCTTTCGCGATTCGATTTTCTTACCAATCCGAGCGCGTCAGTTTTCTGCGCATGCGCGAATTTTCACGGAATTGAGACCTCGTGCAATCGATAGCCCGTGAAATTTCCTCAAAAATGACCATTGGTAAAGTTTATTTTGAAGCTGTAGAACCGGAGCTCTGGGCTCAGAAAGGGAACAAAAACATTGAGAGTCCCAAGTCCCAGTTACCTGTACCCAATTGTCGGATCCGCCGTTCCAAAATTCTCGAGAGAAATGCCGACACGAGTCCCGCAATCTTCTCCCGCCTTCGTGTTCCCTTGAAAAGGTTATACCTTCGGTTTACGTGCATCGAAATGAACTTCATCAGGGGTCATTTGGAAGGAAATCACACGGGCTACCAATTGCGCAGTGTCTCAATTCCGTAAGATCTCGCGCATGAGCAGATTACCGACGCGCCCTGATTGATTGGAAAATAGAGTTGCGAAAAATTGTTTGAAAGTTACTTGGGACGTGAAAACATATTTTCATCACTCTAAGCTAAAAATGCCGCGTTTAAATAGGATTTTAGGGTTCTCGTAATGAGAATTATATCCGCACCTCGCTTGCAAGCCCATTTTGGACACTGGAGGACATGTCTGTCTCGCTTCGGTCGACAGACAAACTGTCCTAGTGCCCAAAATGGGCTACCGCGCTCAGTACGGAAATATACTATTTCCCTGAAAGTACATCATATTTGACGAGAAAGAAGTGTTCACAAATTCTTTCTTGTGATATTGTTTTTATGAAAAAATTCGATTAATGATTCCCACGGGATTCCCTATATGTAAGCCTAACTACTCCCGAGGAAATAACCCGAAGAAAATTCCGATAGGTTTTCGTCTCAGCTTCCGAATGCATTGGATTGCATGTTGATAACTCCCTTTAATTTTGAACTAGAGCTGTTTTAGTGAGGGGAAGTCAGCACTCTTCTGACCGGAGGGAGAACAATAGTTGAATCAATTTGCTCACCAGTTGCGTGAAAAAAACTTTTTAGGATCGTAGCGACCGGTTGTCTGACATATTTTGAGGTATAAAGTCCATGGTTGGCGGAGAAATTGTTGGGATGCGAGCTCATGCGTGACTGCTCGCGATCCAGAGGAGCTCATGCAGAACTTCACTTGGCTCCTCGGTCGCGCGAGTCACTCGCCCCAAAATTTCGTCTCCTTTGTTGTGGGTAATTGCAAACACGAAGCATAACGGAAAACCTTCCAATGCTTGGGTTTTGATATTACTTATGAATATGTGGTGATAATTCTCAGCTGGTTATGACAATTGGATTACCAATTATTTGCGACTGATTCGAGGCCGAAGATGTTTCAATATATGATGGGAGGAACGGCCGAATTGCGAGGCATTCCTTATCGGAGCTGGATTTCTTGACAGAGTTTTCGTCACTCTGATTGTCTGGGGAACAAACATCCCCTATAAAGCCACAGAGCCATCGGGGACATATCAAGAACCCAACTTCAATATCATTATGAGTCTCAAATGTAGAGCTGATGGTAGTTTCCATCCTTGTCTCTACACCGTACTGGATCATTTGAACTGCGGGAAAGATGTGTGATATGAAGTGTGTGTTTCGCCCTGGTCTCTCTCTTGGGCTCGTCAGTGAGACGGAGAGAGACCTGTCTCAGACACTATTGTGAATTGGGTGGATTCACATAAGGTCAAAGAAGGGTTAACATTGGAATTTTTGTAATTCGGCCGTTCCTCCCATCATATATTGAAGCATAGCGAGGGTATAATTTTCATTATTCGGGGGATGAGAATGAAAACTATGCGGGGGTTGAGAATTGGGAAAATCCACGGTGGCGCTCCGGATCGCCGTTACACGATTATCGCTGCGTTATTCACTCCAGGACGACGAAAATAAATGCCTAAATCTTTCCGGCTCTATTCGTGAATACCTGGAAAAATCCGTGGTGGTGATCCGGATCGCTGGCGCACGATTATCGCTGTGATTTTCACTTCAGGATGACGAAAATAGATGCCTGAATTCTTCACGGTCCTATTGGTGAATACTTGGAAAAATTCATGGCGGCGTTCCGGATCGACGGTGCACCTATATCGCTACGATTTTCACTTCAGGGCGACGAAAATAAATGCCTGAATTCTTCCGGCCCCATTGGTGTAAGCGAACAACCCCTATGCGGGAGTTGACAATTGAGAAAATTCATGGCGTTGCTGCGAATCGTCGGTGCACAATTACCGCTGCGATTTTCACTTCAAGACGACGAAAATAGATGCCTGAATTATTCTCGGACCGATTGGTGAATACTTGGAAGAATTCGTGGTTGCGCTCCGGATCGCCAGAGCACAATTATCGCTGCGATTTCCACTCCAGGACGACAAAAATCGATGCCTGAATTTCTTCTGACCTCATGAATGAATGTGAAGAACCCCTATGCGGGAGCTGGAGATTGAAGAAATTCATTGCGGTGCTCCGGATGGCCGGTGCACGAATATCGCTGCGATTTTTACTTCGGGACGACGAAGATGGATGCCGGAATTTTCTTTAACCCCATTGGTGAATACTTGGAAAAATAAGTGTCGGCGCTCCGGATAGCCGTTGCACGATGGACTTCTGGACGACGAAATTAATTGCCAGAATTTTTCCAGCCGCATTGGTAAATATTTGAAAGAATTCGTGGCGGTGATCCGGATCGCCGGTGCGCGATTCTCGCTGCGATTTTCACTCCAGCAGTTTGGTAAATCCGAATCACCCCTATGCGGGAGTTGTTAATTGAAAAAATTTATGACGCTACGGATCAACGGTCCACAATTAACGCTGCGATTTTCACTCCAGGACGACGAAAACCCATGCCTGGATTTCTTTCGGCCCGAGTGGTGAATACTTGGAAGAATTCGTGTCGGCGCTTCGGATCACGTGAGCACGATTCTCGCTGCGATTTTCACTTGAGGACGACGGAAATAGATGCCTGCATTTTTCTCGGCCCCATTGGTCAATGCGAACAACCCCTATGCGGGGGTTGAGAATGAAAAGAATCCACAGCGGCACTGAGGATAGCCGGTGCACGATCAACGCTGCGATTTTCACTTCAGGATGACGGAAACAGATGCCTGAATTTTTTGCGGCCCCATCAGGGAATGCGAAAAACCCCAAGGCGGGGTTGAGGATTGAGAGAATTCACGAGGTTGCTTCGGATCGTCGGTGTACAATCATCGCTGCTATTTCCACTCCAGGTGGACAAAAATAGATGCCTGGACTATCCTCGGACCCATTGGTGAATACTTGAAAAGAATCGTGGCGATGACCCGGACCGCCGGTGCGCGATTTTAGGAGCGATTTTCACTTCAGGGCTTGGAAAATGAATGCCTGCATTCCTTCGGCCCCACTGGTGTATACTTGAAATAATCCGTGGCGGCATTCCGGATCGCCGGTGCACGATCACCGCTGCGATTTTCTCTTCAGCACGACGGTTATAAATGCCTGCATTTCTCCGGCCCCACTGGTGAATACTTGAAAAAATTCGTGGCGGCGCTCCGGATCGCAGGTGCACGATGATTGCTGCGATTTCCACTTCAGGACGTCGAAAATAAATGCGCGAATTTCTCCCCGGCCTCAATAGTGAGTATTTGGAAAAATTCGTCTCGGCGCTCCGTATCGCCGGTGCACGATGATCGCTGCGTATTTCACTCCGGGACGACGAAAATAAATGCCTAAATCTTCCCGGCCCCATTGGTGGATGCGAACAACTCCTATTTGGGAGTTGAGAATTGAGAAAATTCACGGCGGTGCTCCGGATCGCCGGTGCACGATTATCGCTGCGATTTACACTTCGGGACAACGGAAATAGATGCAGGAATTCTTCTCTGGCCCTATTTGTGAATATCTGAAGAAATTCGTCTTGGCGCTCCGGATCGCCGGTGCACGATGATCGCTGCGTTTCTCACTCCAGGATGACGAAAATAAATGCCTAAATCTTTCCGGCCCCATTGGTGAATGCGAACAACCCCTATTCGGGGGTCGAGAATTGAAGAAATTCACGGCGCACAGCGAGGAATCATAACAAAGTCTTGGTCGCTAGCAGCCATTAAAAATCATAGGCGCTAATGGCAAGGAATTCGACTCGATAACTTGTTGTGCGGCGGTGCTCCAGATCGCCGGTGCACGATTGCCGCTGCGATTCTCACTCCAGGACGATGAAAACAGATGCCTGCATTATTCTCGGCCCCATTGGTGAATACCTATGGTGAAGCTGAGAGGAGGAGATGCCAATCGCGCACAAGATGTTTCCCAAACACAGCGTGCACAAGCTCGAAATCCCTGGAACAGAGAGATGAATTGCTCGCGCACGCGAAGGATCCCTGTATCCGCGTACGCTAATCAGCGCGATGCCGGATAGATTCTCGCGCGCGCGGGGTTTAGCCTCACGTACGCGAAATCAAACAGCAGAAGATGCTGGCGGTGCACGCGCGATATCTTGGCCGTAGGATACGCGAGTCTCGAATTGCCCGCGCACGCGAGTCGGTTATTCAGCTGAAATATCCACATGAAAACGAGATTTCACGACCAAAGAAATGAATCCGCGGACCCGAACCAGACTCGCCACCACACGAAATCACTATGTCGGCTCCAACGTCAACACACAAGCATGGGATGCTCACGTGTTCACGGCAATGCCAACACGCTGTAGCCTGCTCGCGAGGCGTCTCATAACGAGACTCGAACTCAATTTATCAACTTCCGAAGATCATTATTGCACAACGAAAATTTCGAGGATTGCCCTTATCACGGCAAGCGATCAAGTCATGATCGTATACACTGAACACCTTAGAAAACAACATCGAAAGCACTGCGTGGTTGCTCCACCACGAAGGATCCGGTAAAAGTGCATAACGCCGTGGCCACCACGCCGCCAACACTGCCCATGCAGCTATACGAATGAGTTACTCTTGAGGGGTAATCGAGTCTGAGAACACGGCACTACTAACCTGCATTACAACAATAGCAGGAAACACGAATATTCGGTGTAATGACATACTTTTCCTGAGATTTACAAGAACCACGAATATTCACATGAATTTGAAATGGACGAATGGAATTCACGATTTCTTCGATACCCTCTGGTTACAGTATGTAAACGCCTTCTGTAGAAGATTGCATATATGTATACATCCCATAAAAATAGTTATGGCAGTCCAATTTATCAATATTTATGATGTTATCCGTGACATTCCGCTACCCTACTGAGAATTTAGACATACGATCGTGCACACGATCGTACGCTCTAGTTCCAAGGACGATCCAGTCATAATCGTGTGACGATTGTTAGCAAGATGATGTGACCATTCTTAGCACGATCGTATATACGATGTCGCATATGATCGCACCTACTATCGCGCATGCGATCGGACATGCGATCGCGATGAGGGCTCGGGGAAACTAAATTGGATCGACACTTGGCTCGTCACATGATATCGTGCATGCTATCGTGCACACTATTGTGCATACGATCGAGCGAACGATCGAGATGATGATTGCGCATAGAATGGGATCACATGGGATGGTAGTATTCCCTCAGCTGCTCGCCAGATGACACAACGGTTCTTTTTAGAGACAGAAAAAAGGAAAGAGGGCGTGGTGATAGCTACTCCACGCGGTCCGTCTCTATCTCCTCATTAATTTTGAGTTGAGAAGATGTCAATTGTTGAATTATACAGGGCGGGTGCATGTTGAATTAGAAGAATACTCATTCATGATATGAGTCAAAAGGGTCGGGTTATAATCTCTTCGAGCGAAGTTCTCGTATGATTACGATCGAACTTCACTTACCTAGGTAAGTTCGTTTGATCTCCAATTATACTTAGAACTTCGCTCTCAAGATTATAACTTTACATACGTAGTTCTCCAGAGTGCTTCGATAATTTGCAGCTTCGATCTCACGGTATAATTGAGTCAAGGAGTAATCTCAATTCCATTAGAGCACTGTAACTTTATTTAAAAATAATAAAACTTGGCAGAGTTCCAGAAGACTGAATTAAACTTAGAACTAATGGGTACATTTATTTTAATAGCAACGTGACAGAAAAGTTGTCGTTACAATTTGTCAACAAAGGTCTGTGATAAAACCTCTCAAAGGTTTTCGAAGTCTTTGACCATCCAGCTGTTTTTCTTATCACATCAAAATCTAAACCTCTACTCAGTGCTGCCGAGGTAGCTGCGTGTCTCGTAGAATGGCTTGAAAAGATCTGGGTATTTATTCCAGCTTCTGAGAGTGTACATTTTACCCAGCGACTCACAGATTGAGAAGTAACTGATTTGAATGGCTTTTTCAACCCAAGCAAAAGAAAATCTTGATTCTGTCTTATTTCTCTTGTCCTAGAGAGATAACTTTTTAGGCATGAAAAAACACACACATGAGGACGATCCGAAAATTCTGGTAACACAAAAAAGGGGTGTTCAGAGCCAGGTCTAGATGTTTTGATTATATCTGATATTGAAATCTGACATTCTACACCTTTGAAAATTATATTTTCAACCCTAATTTTGGACAATGTTTGAGCTCGATGAGCCGTGGCTAGTGCCAACAAGGTAACTAGCTTATAGGACAATTTCTTCAGTGACAAGGTGTGATTTGAACCCAAGGATTCTATGTAATCTAGTACTACGTCTACATCCCACGTAACCATGTATTTGGGGTTCGGAGGTCTTAACTTAAAACAACCTTTTAAGAAACGTTTTACCAGCTCATTCTCGCCTATCTTGTTTGAACTTATAAGAGAAATTGCTGACCTTTCGGTGTTTAGAGTGCCATATGAGGCACCCTCTTTGAAACGAAAAGTTAAGAATCTCACCAATTCAGTTGCTGTTATCATATAAGGGTCAAGCTTACAAGATATACAATATTCAAGCCATTTACGAAGAGCTGATTTGTACTGTTTAGAGGTCGCTTTACTAAGAGACGCTAAAACAATTTCCATAGACTCTTCTGGAATATTTCTTCTTAAGAAAGCCTCCCGCACACACGAGCTGCTATCAGGCGTAGGTATGCAGCTCTGGGATGTTTTGTTCTACACAAAGAAATCAGAAGAGATGGATTAGGTTCAAAAATAAGGGTCTCTCCGATTACCAACTTGGCAAATAGTGGGTACCAGGCCTGATTGTACCACTCTGGCACAACCAGTATACCCTCAGCTTTGTCTGCCACAATTTTTTGCAACACTCTTAAAATGAGCAAGAAAGATGGAAAAGCATAGAAAAACATAGAATTCCAAGGTACGGTAAATGCATCTATTCCCATCGCATGTGGGTCAGGCAACCATGGATAATATAGGGAACATTTTTTGTTGTTTCTTGATGCAAATATGTCAATTTCTGGTTTACCGAAAAATTCTACAATCTTGTTGAAGGCATAATTTGACGATTCCCATTCTGCATCTGGGTTCAGCAGCCTTGACAATCTATCTGCTTCGCAATTTTCACGAGAGGGGATATATGATGCTCTAAGCCAGACATTCTTTGATCCTGCCCATTGCCAGATTAACCGAGCTGATTTGTTGTATTGTTCGAATTTTACACCTCCCATGCGATTTACATAAGCTATAGCTGTTGTATTGTCGATTCTCAACAGTAAATTACAGTTCGACACTTCAGGGGCTAATTCCAAAAGGGCTAGTCTTACAGCCATCAGCTCTTCGAAGTTCATATGGCATTCAAATTCACTTTCAGACCAAACACCACTGATGGATTTCACCCCATCTGTGGCCCCCCATCCGAAATCCGAAGCATCAGTATAGATTTCCATTTTAAAAGGCAGAATTCTGAACTTTTTGGAACCATGAGGAATGTGATCAATCCACCATTTCAACTCAGCTTTTACTTGCTCTGATGAAGTCATGATGCTGTTGTAATTTCCTTCAGAATTCTCTAATGCCAGAAGTTTAGATCTTTCCAAGATTTTTGTATATAGCCAACCATATTCAATCGCTGGGCATGCTGCTACCAGCTTCCCAATTATGTGAGCAAACTCTTGAATTTTGCAGTGAGATTTTAGAGGAACACTTTCAAAGAACTAAGGAGCTGCTCTATTTTGCTCTGGGTCAAGCGAAGAGTTCCTTCGATTGAGTTTATCATGAAACCTAAGTACTTACAAACTGTTGATGGTTCCGACATAGACTTTGTGTAATTGATCACAAACCCCAAATTCTCCAAGAACTCTATAACAATTCTACTGATTTTATAGCAAGTCTTTGCATCCTGAGCAATTATAAGGAGATCATCAAGATAGATCACAATCCTAAATCTCATCTTTCGAAGGTGTCGAATCACTGGTTTCATTAGTTTTGTGAATATATAAGGACTCTGAGAGAGTCCAAAAGGTAAACACACAAATTTATAGATTTTAGAATTAAAGATGAAACAAAGATACTTTTGATGGCTACGAGCTATTGGGATCAGAAAATATGCATCTTGTAAGTCAATGGTCACCATGAAGTCACCCGAAGAAATCAATTTTGTTGCAACATTGAGATCTTCTAGTTTGAAATGCGACTTCCTGACAAAATTGTTTAAGATTTTGAGATTCAAGATAAATCTATATGTGCCATCAGGTTTTGGAACTGAAAAATATGTAGAATAGAATTGTTCTTGTTGTCTTTCACATTCTACTATAGCTCCTTTATCAAGTAGTAGTTCAATAGCATTCGACAATTCTTGTGAGCTACTAGCCTTGTCATGGTAGAAATTCTGGACAGGCGTCCTTATGAAGGGAATGCGATATCCTTTGACAATCTCCAATATAAAAGCCTCATCAGTCAACTTTTGCCAGGCCTCATAGAAGTTACGTAATCTATCTGCAATGATACTTACATTCACTGGTCCTTCTGTTTACCTTGAGGTTTGGACTTCTGATGATCCTGAGCTTTTCTGGAGCCCTGATAGTTTTTTCGAAACCGAATTGTTCTTCGGCGAAAACCTTGGGGAAAATCCTGGTTGTTCCCAGATTTTTCTTTATTTTGCTGAGAAGATGAGCTTGCCCGAGTCTCCTGGGGCTTCTTTGACGCAGAATTGGTAACATCTTTCAGCAACTTATCAGCATCTCTCAGCTCTTTTATACGCATAGGTAAGTCTTTGCCGTAAAGAGTCGTGTCTGGTTTAGCAGTTCTCAAGAGATCTTGCACTCGCTTGTTGAATTTGGGGTTGATGTTGGCTTTGCGAGATTCTGATTCTCTGTACTGAATCTCTGCCAAATAATTGCCAATGTCAGCGATTCTTTCTGAGAATAAGTCAAAATCCAATTCTTGTTGCTCGTCGTCATCATCAGGAATGTCAATCAATGTGAGTAGATTTGCCACCGCTGTCAGGGCTTGACTCACAATCTTTTGTTTGTCATACCGGTGATTATCCTTGGTAGGTATCCTTTTCGAGCATTTACTGGCTATTTCGTTGTTGAGCTTGGGAGCAACAAACTCTTCCGGGACGGAATATTTTTCTTCCAGCTTATCCCATTCCTTTTTAGCTAGCCCTTGAGTAGCAACTGACTGGAATTGCTCGATCAAGGCTGGCAGAATTTCTACTTTTTCAGCCTTAGAAGCATTCGGGGCTTCACCCAAAAATGCTCGCAGCCTCGCGCTGAGCGGTTTGGCCGGCTGAGCCGAGTCATCTTTTTCTGGTCCTTTTGCCGTGCTTTCTGTGGCATGAGTTTTTGCCGGAGCCACGATGGATTTGGAATCTGCCAAAATTCATTGGTGTAAGGAACAGAATATGACTACTCGACAGAAAACTCACAATTTGGCACATTATATAGTTAGCAGTCTCTGTTTTAGCCTTGTCCACTATACGCAAGTATAGCGTGGTGGTCCGTGCGCATGCATCGAGAGCCACAAGGCGGAGACGCTCTGCCTGAACGGTACCAGGATTCTAAGAATTTGAGCGATAAGCAAGCGCGGCGCGCAAGCAGAATTGGCGCGCGCGTCCGATGCAAGTCTCAACTTGTTCGATTCGTGCGTTTGCGATCGATCGAACAACGAGCTTGCGACGCTAAAAGGTGGGCAATATTTGAGGCTCTGTTCACTTTGATGTTCATACGGAGGGCTGGAAAGATGTCCGGCTTGCTTTGTCGAAAGGCAGAAACGGAATTCTCGACCCTTACTTATATATATAGGTCCCGAGCGCATGCAGCGGGAGCCAGCCGAGACTTGCCTCCCCGAAGAATACACGAGTAAACGATCTGTGAATAAAGTCAACTACCTTCAAATCCAATAAGATCCAATTCTTCGCCGTCTGATTGATCCGTGGATAAATCTTCGTGCGCAGAATTATGCTGCTCCGAGTCGTCGTCCGAGAAATCGCCGGCTCCTAACTCGTCGCGGTCTTTCTCCAACGACTCGAGCTTTTGATCAATCTGCCGCTTTTCTTTAAGCAGCCTTTCGTATTCACTGCCATCTTCGCGTTTCCTTTTCACCATGGCGAAAATTTAGTTCACTTCCACTTGTAATTTAAATATTTATTACACGGTACACGTTGTTCACATGGATGGGATCGACACCTGCCTTGTCACATGAGTTCGTGTATACGATCATGCATATGATCGAGCGAATGGTCGTGATGACGATCGCGCATACGATTGTATATCCGATCGTGGCAAGGAGGCTCGAAAAAACCAGGTTGGATCAACACCTGGCTTGTCACATGAGATTGAGCTCCCGATCATGCACACGATCGCGCATACAATCGTACATGCGATCGTGGCAAGAATGTCCGGGAGAACTAGATCGGATCAACACTCGGCCTAGCATACGATCGAGCAAGGGATCTCACATACGATGCTGCGTCTGATGAATTTTGGAGAGAAATCGCAGTTCCGCAGATAGAGGAAAGAATCAGGAAAACAAATACGACCACATATACCTCGATTGCTTAGGCATCGTCATTTCCCCACTCGTCATAGTGTGACTCCATGCGCAAGGTGACCAAATCATGATATAGTCGAGCTAGTTGACGAATTGGTGAAATTTCATGTATCGTCCACGCAACTGAGATCTTCATTCGTACATATGGCAATCGAACCTCATGTCATCTCTTCATGGTTATCTCTTCAGTGTGAATTTCATGGGTATCATCTCCATGATCGATGAACCCATCCAATTCACACCGAGGAAGCTCATACGGATGTATCGATAAGGCCACGATTGATTGATTCATCCTTAAAACTGAGAGAAATGGAGAGATATGGTATTCACACTGTCAACCATCGAGTACATCGTATGGATAATCTCATTACATTTGTCTGAATTTCCATCATCATTCATTGGCCAATACTTATACAAAAACCAGACTATCTCATCACTCTACATTTCCATCATTCCACCTCTTACATTCATTCATCGCATTCACAAACCCCACATCAATACACATCACATCATAAGCTAATGATCGCCTATTTGGAGATGAGTTCACAACGCAGGATATGCATACTCATTCGTCTCTAAGTAGGAGCGTGAGGTCATCATCCATTTCACACTTTTAACCATCAAGCACATCTCATGAATAATCTCATTTGATTTGCCCACATCTTCATCATCTCATCACTCATAATTCATTCGCCAATACACATTTGAATACTACACTCTCTCATCCCATCACTCTTTATTTTCATCATCCCACCACTCTCATCGCATTCATCAATCTCACATGAATACACATCACAACTTAAGCCAATGATCGCCTCAGAACCGAGTTAACCACACGGGATCTGAGTACAAAGTCGTCTCCAAGTGGGAGTATGAGGCAACCGTTCATTTGACTTCCTCAACCATCAAGCACGTCTCATCAATAATCTATCCCAATTGCCCACATTCCCATCAAGTATCTTTCATTAGCCAACACACATTCAAACACTCCATTATCTCATCCCATCACTCTACACTCTCATTATCCCACCACTCACATTCATCCATCGCATTCACCAACCTCACATCAATACAAATCACATCATAAGCCAATGATCGCTTACCCAGCGACGATTTTACAACGCGGGATCTGCGTACAAATTCGTGATCAAGTAGGAGGGTGGGACGATCATCCATTCCACACCTTCAACCATCAAGCACATATCATTAACCTTTGCCGACTGGTGTCCACATATGTGAACACATGTTTGAGTCGGATGTGTGGGCTGAGTTTTGAAGATTCACTCAAAGTTCTTGGGCAATTCCGTGCAAATAAACCACATCGGAAGATCTCTTCTCTAAAGTGAGCTGGGAATCATCCTCACTACTTGTGGATGAGGTTTAAAAATCAAATTGGAACGTCGTCATGTATTTCTGAGGCAAGAGAAACAATTGCGATAAGAACGGTCACGAGAAGTGAAAGCATACAAAACGGTTGTGCGTGTTAACTCTTTCCGTATACATTAGGGTGGTCCTTATTTCCCAAGTTTCACAGATCCTTTCTCCCCCCCCCTCTGGATACCTTCTTTGAGCCGAAAAAACATGGGGAAAATTTTCCCCGAGCCCCTAGAGAGTGATTTAATAGTGCCTCAAAGAGCATCTTGCTTTGAAATTCAAGTAAAAAATAACGTTTTTTGTGATTTTTCTGTCCCTATGTTCGAGCTCTTGAAACTTAGTGTTTCTTCGCGAATGTAAAAGTGGGGATACATATTCCCACGTAAAATTTGATGCTGAATCGAATTTCATCGTGACATTTGAACTAGGATGCCACCCAATACTCGTAAATTGCGTTTTCCGACGCGGTAAACATTTTTAGCGCGACTTTTTCATCTCATTCGAGTGTCTCAGGCGTCACTTACTCCCTCAAGATTAATCTAAACCACCTATCTTCATGTAAAAAAAGACGCTGAATTGGAATCCATCGTTATTTCTTAGGTATAATGTCGCCCAACGTGAGGAAAATGCGTTTTTCCACCGAGAAAGCACCTTAAGCGAGTCTTTCACGCCCGAATCGAGTGTCTCAGGCGTCACTCACTCTCTCGAGATCAATACGAACGACCTAATTTCATGTAAAAAACACGCTGAATTAGAATTCATCCTTATTTCCTAGGTATAATGTCGCCTAACGTGAGGAAAATGCGCTTTTCCACCGAGAAAGTGCCTTAACGAGTCTTTCACGCCCGAATCGAGTGTCTCAGGCGTCACTCACTCTCTCAAGATTAATCTAAACCACCTAATTTCATGTAAAAAAGCCCGCTGGATTGGAATCCATTGTTATTTACCAGGTATAATGTCACCTAACGTGAGAAAAATGTGTTTTTCCACCAAGGAAGCTACCTGAGCTCATCATTCACGCGGGAATCGAGTGTCTCAGGCGTCACTCACTTTCTCGAGATTGATCTTAACGACCTGATTTCATGTAAAAAACCACGCTGAATCAAAATTCATCGTTATTTTTCGGGTACAACGACGCTTAACGTGAAAAAATCCGTTTTTCCTCCAGAATGCACCGAAATCCACGAAAGATTACGAACTCCTCGGTAAAATCCATAAAAAGTCTGGAATCAACCAAGTCAATTTGAGAGACAGCTCAAAGTCCCTACAAACCATTGTGATTCTTAAAGAACTCAGTCATTATTCTCCACCAGAACATTTTGACCCTCGACACAAATAAGGATTTCATGAGTCAAAAGGATTTACACCTCAGGCATCTATTGGAAAAAAAATTTACGATATATGATTCGGATGGGATAGTCGATACTCTTCATCACGCTTTGACTAGGGAGATGCATTTATAAGCAAGAGTGGAGATATCGAGTGACTCAAGTTAACAACATAACACGAGTCCTCGACTCATAAAATTATGAAGATCTTTTCTCTTCGATCCTCATCTTTTTCAGAACGGTCATCTTACTTGCATCTGGATACTGTCTTTTATCCCTTGTTAAACTGAGCTGTATAGAATGTAACTGGGTTTTTGATCGTCTGTGCGCAAATGAGTAATTTGCACACTGTTTTTCGCTTTCCATTTGCTCACAGAAGATCAAAAAACATAGTATGATACTCGGGCGCAATGATTTTCTCCTTCTCATGACTATTTAGACCCTCACCTGCGGCTCGGGCCTAAAAAAGTCACTCGAACTGCGAAAACCATCGTTTGCGCCCTTGTATCATAATATACTATTCTGGTATATTTTGGCTCTGGAAATCATGGTCACAGCAGAAGACTCTTTTGTATAGTCAGATTCGACATGGATTCAGACTTGAAAGTATACCAGAGAGTTATTTAGGGAAGCATTGTGATTCCAGAATCTCGATCGGTTCTCCAGGGACCTACTCATTCGCAACTCACTAAAATTTTATGACAGCTTGACGTTGCTCGTCGTTAACTGCCAAAACGACCGACGTGAATCGACGCTGACAAAAGACTGGGAGCAGGGCCTGGACTACTGGAGCGGCCATAGGATCCCATTTTCACATAAAATGCTAGGATTGCGAAGCGTGTAAGGTTTGGTTCGATGACCGGCCGCAACGCACGAGCAAGGGGCGCTACAATCTTCGCGTGAGATAGGGACCTTACCCGTGAGGGTTGGGTTAGAGTAAGCCCGATTGATCTCTTTCTGGATTAGGCGGCCGGAGTGCATAGACGTTTTCATACGAGATACTTTTATCTCGCGCTGATTGGAGGTGATTTCAACAAGACGCCATTGACGAATTCGATTCAGCCTAGATCTTCATACGATAGTGAGCGCCTTTAGGAATGGTTGTGAAGAGAGTTTGTCACGGATCCCGAAAATACCATATGAGGCCAAGTGAGACAGTTTTTCGATTTTGGCAGGAACTCTCGCTTAGGTCTCTTTACAGGGACCAATTTTACGGCAGAAATGATGGTGAACTCTGATTTGGCATGGATTTGGAACGTTCTGACCATTCCTACGTGAGTCAGTGACTGCTGAGACACTCGAATCGAACGGAAGAGACATTTTGGTCAATTCACATTAGTCTCGAGGGAGTGAGTGACGCCTGAGACACTCAATTCGGGGGTGAAAGATGCGCTTAAGATGCTTTCTGGGTGGAAAAACGCATTTGTTCCACGTTAGGCATCGTCGTTACTGAGAAATGATGATGAATTTCGATCCAACGTGGTTTTTTACATGGGATCAGGTCATTAAGATCAATCTCGAGGAAGTGAGTGAAGCCTGAGACACTCGATTCCCGCGTGATGGACGCGCTTAGGGTGCTTTCTCAGTGGAAAAACGGATTTTTCTCACGTTAAGCGTCGTTATACCCGAAAAATAACGATGAATTTTGATTCAGCGTGGTTTTTTACATGAAATCAGGTCGTTAAGATCAATCTCGAGAAAGTGAGTGACGCCTGAGACACTCGATTCCCGCGTGAAAGATGAGCTTAGGTAGCTTCCTTGGTGGAAAAACACATTTTTCTCACGTTAGGTGACATTATACCTGGTAAATAACAATGGATTCCAATCCAGCGGGCTTTTTTTACATGAAACTAGGTGGTTTAGATTAATCTTGAGAGAGTGAGTGACGCCTGAGACACTCGATTCGGGCGTGAAAGACTCGTTAAGGCACTTTCTCGGTGGAAAAGCGCATTTTTCTCACGTTAGGCGACATTATACCTAGGAAATAAGGATGAATTCTAATTCAGCGTGTTTTTTACATGAAATTAGGTCGTTCGTATTGATCTCGAGAGAGTGAGTGACGCCTGAGACACTCGATTCGGGCGTGAAAGACTCGCTTAAGGTGCTTTCTCGGTGGAAAAACGCATTTTCCTCACGTTGGGCGACATTATACCTAAGAAATAACGATGGATTCCAATTCAGCGTCTTTTTTTACATGAAGATAGGTGGTTTAGATTAATCTTGAGGGAGTAAGTGACGCCTGAGACACTCGAATGAGATGAAAAAGTCGCGCTAAAAATGTTTACCGCGTCGGAAAACGCAATTTACGAGTATTGGGTGGCATCCTAGTTCAAATGTCACGATGAAATTCGATTCAGCATCAAATTTTACGTGGGAATATGTATCCCCACTTTTACATTCGCGAAGAAACACTAAGTTTCAAGAGCTCGAACATAGGGACAGAAAAATCACAAAAAACGTTATTTTTTACTTGAATTTCAAAGCAAGATGCTCTTTGAGGCACTATTAAATCACTCTCTAGGGGCTCGGGGAAAATTTTCCCCATGTTTTTTCGGCTCAAAGAAGGTATCCAGAGGGGGGGAGAAAGGATCTGTGAAACTTGGGAAATAAGGACCACCCTAGTATACATGTACCCCACGCTTACGCGGTATACTTTTGTTGTGAAAACACGAGTGTGAACAAGTGGTGAACAATATCTTTCGCCTCAAAAATGTATGACTGATTGTCAGACTAACTCTTATATCTCATCCCCAAGTTTTGATAATGGAGTTTACTTTCTTGAAGAACTCTGATTTTTGTCTGTTCCACATTAAACATATCCTTGGCATGGTAACGATGAGATATCCATTGCCCCGGATCAGGAGGAATCAACGCACAGGGACTTCGAACAAAAATCGCCGATCCCGAGAATTCATCATTGGTTTTTTCATCCTTCTTCGACCGGATGTCCACATATGTGGACATAGCCGAAACTGTTACACGATGATTGTTTTGTCGTATCTTTGTTACTGGAAACATTTACCGGCACTCGACTAGAATTCACCAGAACAAAATTCTCTAATTGTTGGGAAATGAGTGCTAGTCGGGAGGGGTTCGAAATCTCTTCTCATTCATCTATATCTTCATCATCTTATCACTAATCTTTCATCAGCTAATACACATTGGAACACTACACCATCTCATTCTATCACTCTACATCATTATGATCTCATCGCTCACATTCATTCATCGCAGTCATCATCCTTACATCTATGAACACATCACATCATAAGCCAATGATCGCCCACTTGGGGATGAATTTGTATTCAAATCCTGCTTGGTAAACTTGGCTCCGAGTAGGCGATCATCTTATGATGTGTATTGATCCAAGGTTGATGAATGCGATGAATGAATGTAAGTGGTGGGATGATGAAAATGTAGAGTGATGGGATAAGATAATGGAGTGTTTGAATGTTTGTTGGCTAATGAATGATGAATGAAGAGATGTGCTTGATGGTTGGAAGTGTAGAATGGATGATTGCCTCACCCTCTTACATGGAGACGAATTCATACGCGGATCCTGCGTTGTCAACTCGTCCCCAAGTCGGCGATTATTGGCTTATGATGTGATGTGTATCGATGTGAGGTTGATGAATGTAATGAATGTGAGTGGTGGGATAATAATGAAGTAGAGTGATTGGATGAGATAGTCTGGTGTTTTAATAAGTGTTGGCTAATCAATGATGAGCAATGAGCTAGTGAAGATGTAGACTAATGGATTGAGGTTATTGATAAGATGTGCCTGATGGTTGAAAGTGTGGAATTTATATCCATTCATTTCTTCTAGGTTTAGGGATGAATCATCCAATTAATCGCGACCTCATTGATACATCAAGATCAGCATTTACAATGTGGATGTAATAGGTTCATTATATTATAGTGATTAGACCTATCAAGTTCACTTTTATGAGAAATTTATGGAGAACATACGGGGTTCGATTGCCATATGTACAAATAAAGATCTCAGTTGCATTAATGACTAATGAAATCTCATCAGTTCATCGATCACCTGGTTTATGATTTAGTCACCTTGTGCATGGGATCAGACTATCATAAGTGGGAAGATACCGGAGCCTAAAGAATTAAAGTATGAAAATGATCGGATTTGCTTTTTTGATTCTTCTTCTTCATCGACTGAAATTCGATTCCTCTACAGATTCCATCAGACGCACAATCGTTGCGAGATCGCACGTTCGATCGTGAGCACGAACGTTATCACGATCGTATGCACGATCTCATGTGACAGGCCAGGTGCAAATTCGACTGTTTCTCCGAACTGTCATATCACGATCGCATGTACGATCGCACGCTCGATCGTTTGCTCGAGCGTATGCGAGATGCCACGCTTGATCGTATGCACGATCTCATGTGACACGCCAGGTGTCAACCCAACCTCCTTCCCTCGAGTCATCATATCACGATCGCATGTATGATCGTCTGCGCGATCGTACGTGCGATATTTCGCGAGATCGTATATACGATCGTGCTATTAATCGTACCCACGATCGTGGCTCGATCGTCCCCGAAACTAGGGAGCACGGTTGTGCGTACGATTGTATAATCAAATATTCAGTAGGGTCAAGACATTTCCCGCAGCGTGTTTGTCTGCTTGTTTAATTTCGATTGTCTACTCGAAAGACATTGAAATTTGAACTACAGGCATCGTACAGTCGTTGGTGAAACTCTGTAAAGGTGCTCATACGAATACACATGATACCTGAAAATCCAAATTTGGCGCGTTCCCTAAGCCCTGAGCCAGCTCGACTCGCGTCAACTTTCGAAGGTGAAGGATCGGCTTGACTCGTTCCAGGAGTTCACTTGCATGCGAAGAATGTATCGAGAGTATGTGTCAATTATTGAAGAGTTTCAGAAATCTTCCACTATTCACATATGTTTTTTTTTTATTTTTTTTTATTTATTCACATATGTTTTACTCCGACGGTAGAGCAGATTATAGGATGTTCCCATGTATTTCGACCGACAGAATCGCCGGATAAAATTAGTACGTGCCATAAAACGGCCTTAACCAATTTCGTAACTTGCCATCCCCAACTACACAGGAGTTTATCTTTCGTAGATTCCTGGGAACATGATGTATGATTCCATGGGGGATGTACAAATAACGAGTCATGCTGGTTTCTAGTGACTTCATTACAAACAAATATACGGTATCCTTCATACGCTTATATTGAGTCTCAGGATTCATGATCATATCAATTGCCTTGGATACATAATCATTGCTCATTTCTCTTCATTCTCTGCTTCGTCCTCATCAAACTCCCCGTCCTCTTCTGCGGAGGCCTCTTGATATTGTTGATACTCCGAAACGAGATCATTCATATTACTTTCCGCTTCAGTGAACTCCATCTCATCCATTCCTGAGGATAATAACCGTGTCATCAATAACTGATGTGAGGGATGTATCGATTTCTTGCATGGAATCATACGATGGCCGAATGAAGACTAACCCAAGGGAGTGTTTCCAATGTGGAAGATTCTGATGGTTTGATGGATTCATCCTGAAGGTACTGATTGATCAATGGCTGAGATCAGAGGAATTGGGAATCATGGGGACAGGATTGTGACCATGACCTGAGATACATGAGAGAACATACACGACTGAACTTCTCCTGTTGTTTGGGAGGCCATGATTTCTGCAGATTCTCTGTGATGGGAATGAGTTTTAAGTTAGCAAGGAGGTAGCAGGAAGGTTCTGAGCACGTGTTTTAGAGCCTAAAACTGAAAAACAAAAAATGTTCATTCTTCCTCATGATTCGAGGAATCGATCAAGTGGGATATGTGTGAATATATATTTATATATATAAACACACATATCCCCCTATTCTATATAGTTCTTTTCAAATCTTCCACTCCACAGCGCCCCACTCCGCCCAATTCCGTCCCACACTGCCGTTCGAAATCCGCCCCACTCTTCATTCTATTGTCCGTCCCACATCGCCATATAGAATCCGCCCCACTCTTCGTTTTATTGTCCGCCCCACACTGACATTCAGAGTGCGCCTCAAGCTGCCTTCTGAAATCCGCTCAACATTAACGTTCAAAATCCGCCCCGCACCTCCTTCTATTGTCCGCCCCACACTGACATGCACAGTCCACCCCTCACTGTTGTTCAAAGTCCGCCCCACTTTTGCTCCCTCCAAAGAGGAAGCTTTGTTTTCACCCTCACGGATATTTCATCAAATTTTTCTTTGAAACCAATATATTCTTCAACGAAATTCCTCTCATCTGAAAAAGCTTTAGACCATTATCTCCCTCTCGCCCAAATCTATCAATTGTAGGTAACACTTTTCCTCCTAACGACATCCCGAATCTGTCAGAGACTCATCTTTGCGCCCCTTTGTCCGTGTTTGTATGTGCGTGTGTGTGCGTTGTTTTATACCGCACACGCTTTCTCTTTCACTGTTCTTCTTATCAACTTCTGGCTCTCGACAAGTTGGACACAATCCAATTTCTTATAGCCCAGTGATTTGGCAGCTTTCAGCTCTCAATCAAATTTGATCCATCGCGTTTCTAAAGCGAAATTACTCAAATTTCGACTCTTAATGCATAAATATCTTTCCCTAACACGGTTCCACCGTGAATTGAGTCACCCAAACTAGAATTTTTCCTGCGTGATCTATCGATTGGTTCATACCGAATTTTCATTCAACCTTTACAGATTCTAAATTTTCCAAAAAATCAAAATTTCCCCCGAAGACTTCATTTTCATCATTTTCAAACCCACTGCATCGAAATTCCATCTCAACCAAACGACGGATTATGTTAGAAGAATCTCACTCTAGAGAGCCTAAAGCTCTCTAAAAAGCTTCCTCAAAAGGATAACTCGAAAAATAGTAGAACATTTTTATCAATATTTTCTGTCGTCGTATCATCCCTCTACGACTCATTCATCCCAATTTTAATGACCTGAAGACCTACTTATGCGCCATTCTAAATCGATTGGTTGATACCAAATTCTCTCGAAATCCATAAAACATCATTCAAATGAAGATTTTCCGGGAAAAAATCATCTTCACCAAGAACTCCAATTTCATCATCATTAAACCAACTGTATCGAAATTTCCTCTCAACCAAATAGATATTGATAGAAAAACCTGCATTCAGATGACCCACATCTCTCTGAAATGCTCCCTCAGAGGAATAACTCGAAATATAGGATACTTCCTCAATACTTATGATTATCATCATATAACGCCGTGAGGAAGCATTCTGCTAATCACTTCTAGCAGGGTATTTGTTCTATAATGCGCCCCACACTGCCTACCTCAAAACCGCGCCACACTTTCTTCTAAAATTTGCTTCACTCCCAATTTCAATGTTCACCCCACACTCCTCCCTATTATCCGCCCACATTGCCTTTCCAAAACCACCGGATATCTACAAAAAAATTCAACCCAAAATCGAAAGATCTCGACGTCGAGAAGGAAATGGTGGGAACCTCTCTCTCAATACTCTTAGGATAAAAAATTCTTCTGGGAATGGAATTCCCAGATCATACTCTCATATATTCCTTTGGGAGTCATCATTTTTCTTGAACAACGACCATCTTCGAGTAGAAAGTATCATTTACAATATGAAGATCTGGCTGAGAGGAACAATATGGTGAAAACCAAATTGCTCTGTCTAAACATTTTGACGATCAAGAATCCATCTGAGGAGATGATCCTGTCATTATTCTCGTACATATTCTATACCCACATTTGGATGAAGAACTCACAGACTTGCATACACACGAACGATCTCTTACTACAATTACCAGCTAGAATGCAATTCTATTCTGCTACCTTTGAGTATTGACAGGAGAGTTCTACATTCCGCTTCCTCAGATAGGAAGAGTTGTACTCACACGCAATTTCGTACCAACCAATTGATCGATTCAGTCAAAAATAAACATTACATCCGGTTACTCTGGATCTCTCTAGGAACTATCTTTAGAACATATTCTTCAGGAAATATATTCATATTCCTCGGCTATGGGGCCCAAAACGGGGCGAAATTGAGCTTTGGGCAGTTATCTGCGCAGTCATGACGCCACTGTGGGTTGTAGGATGTTCCAATGGACCCGAAACTCTACAGAAGCTCAGATTAAGTAGTCAAGTACCATCTGCGATGCCTAAAGAATTCATTACCAATCAGCATCCTCGGCTATGGGGCCCAAAACAGGGCGAAATCGAGCTTTGAGCAGTTATCTGCGCAGTTATGACGCCAGTGTGGGTTGTAGGATGTTCCAATGGACCTGAAACTCTTCAGCACCTTAGATTGTTTAGTCACGTACCATTTCTGGAGCCCAAAGATTTCGTTATCAGTCAGCACCCTCGGCTATGGTTCCAAGTCATCAGTTCGAACTAGCATTCAGTCATGGATCACGGAGTCTGAAGCGCACCTCGGCCGGAGTCGTCTCAGACTGGCTCACAGCTCCATGGAACCTCACACCAGATATCCGTCAACCGTCAATCATGTCTAGTAGATGTATTACTAGTCAGCACCCACGGTGATGGGGCCCCAGAATGAGCAAACTCATGCACATGTAGCAAATCACGCAGTTCGCACGACCCCTAGAGCTGTATGCAGCTGTCACGGATTCAAAACTCCATGAAATCTCAGTTCGGGTTCTGATCCATTATCAGGAATGCCTTTATAATCAAACACTAGTCTGAACCTTTGGTCATCGGGCCCGAGAATCAGTGGAATTTCTGAGAGAGTTGTGAGTTGCGCAGCTCGGATGGGCCATCCGCTCAGACGACGCTGAGAGCTGTAAGGGGTAGGAATGGGCTCAGATATCCATCAGATAGTTAAGACATCTGCCACTCGTCTGGGATGCCCAAGGAATCGATGCACAGTGAGCATCCGCGGTGATCTGGACGAAGATTCAGTGGAAACCTCCACGAAGCACCAGTCTGACCAATCTGGACTACAGCTCGGTCATATACACTGAGAAACTGCTGGTCGGAGTCCTGACCACGTGATCGCGTTTTACTTCGACCGCATCGCGATCGCTCCTCCGACCGACGCGTGGTCGAGAAACTGACCACGAGAGTTCGACAAGGGGTATTTTGCTCTGGCGCGGCCGTACGTCTGCTAAACAGTGGGACGAATGCGTTCGGGATTCTTACGACTAAACAAATCGAATGCAATGTTGAGTGAGCCTACGTCGTCACGAGAAGATTATCATTTCTTACGCTGATTGTATAATTGTTGGGTGTTTTGGGTATCGAAAGTGCTCAGTCCAGATGGATCTTCAAACATAACCTCGCAGCCGGTTTCGTTTAAAAATTCTCACGTGCCGTTGAACACTTTCACCGAGTGTAGGACACCTCGGATTCTTTAATAGATACACCTTGTTTTGGTGTGTTGAATGATAAACCATAAAATCAAAACCTGAAACCCAAGCCCCATCGGGGGAGCCGATGAAGGTGTACGACATTTGAGTGACTCTCATAAGAGATGTGTGTTGTCCGAGTAGTGAATCTTTTGCCTCGTAAGCAAGAGATGGTGGGTTCAAATCACACTTCGGTCAAATTTTTTTTCGTGGACACTTTTTCATGTCTCAAAATACCTTTTGAATGAGTTTATAACCATTTTTAGACATTTTGAATCATTATCTCGAGTTCATTCCAGCGGTTTCTGAACAGATTCATAATAAATATTGTAATCGTATAGCAATATCTATCTTGTCTCAAATTCCTCGCTGATGCGCACCCAAGTCTCCAGAATATTCATTCAATTGCATTTGAAAATTCTTAATCGAAATGACTATGTTCTTGTAAAGCTACCAAAAATACAGAAATATTTTATAACTATTCAATAAAAATTTCTCAAGAATAGCTGAAATAAATTCGGTTCACGATTCAAAATGTCAAAAAGTTGTTATAAAGTAATCCAAAAGGTATTTTAAAACTTAAAAAAGTGTTCACGAAGAAAAAAAAATTTGACCGAAGTGTGATTTGAACCCACCATCTCTTGCTTACCAGGCAGAAGATTTACTACTCGGACAACACACATCTCTTATCGTCACCACTCAAATGTCGTACACGTTCATCGGCTCCCCCGATGGGGCTTGGGTTTCAGGTTTTGATTTTATGGTTCATCATTCAACACACCAAAACAAGATGTATTTATTAAAGAGTCCGAGGTGTCCCATACTCCGTGAAAGTGTTTAACGGCACGTGAGAATTTTTAAACGAAACCGGCTGCGAGGTTATGTTTGAAGATCCAATGAGCACTTTCGATACCCAAAACACCCAACAATTATAGAATCAGCGTAAGTAATCATAATCGTCTCGTGACGACGTAGGCTCACTCAACATTGCATTCGATTTGTTTAGTCGTAAGAATCCCGAACGCATTCGTCCCACTGTTTAGCAGACGTACGGCCGCGCCAGAGCAAAATACCCCTTGTCGAACTCTCGTGGTCAGTTTCTCAACCACGCGTCGGTCGGAGGGGCGATCTCGCGAGGTACGGAAAGTCGACCACCAGTTTCTCAGTGTAACCTAACGCCACTGACGACCATCAGCCCCGGTTGCAGAGACTGAGCAATTCATTTGTGGGATACATATCTGATCTAAGGAGAGACGATCACATCACCCCTCACAGGGAGATCTATGATTGGTTGCGAATTGGCACACAGCGATTGTACTTCCCACGCATCTCCAGGTACAAAATCATACACATCCAAGAACTTGGATATGGGTGGTTCTGAGATAACTTATGCATTTGATGTTCTGACCTCGCATTCATATTAAATGACCAAATATGATGAGTCTAACGATTATATCTAGTGTATTCTATTGAAATAAAGATGTCCCAATAGTTCCAGGAGTGGATATGAGTTTAATGTGGACCTGAGCTTACCAAAAGTGGTCAAAATGTCCTTACCGTGGCAAGTCTTAAGCTGGAGTTGCACATTTCAATCGTGTAGTTTGACGAGATATTCGTTCAATCTCGGTTCCGCACCACTCAAACATCAAAGTCGAGTTATGAAAAGGTGATATTATGTAAAAATCGAGTATCAAATCCCACTTCAAAATAGTCAAAACACAGCTGACATTCTGTCCTGGAATTTTGCAAATTTTTAGAATGTTACTCGATAATTCGACTCCGGGTCAGCGAATCACTTCAACCGGCTCTATAACGGCAGTAATTGATTCCTAATACACCAAAAAACAAAATACTATCATCAGCGGAATGTTAAATTACGTAAACGGCTTCCCACGCGATGATTTATGGACAATTTTTCCGTTGCAAAATAAGAATTGTCCTCACCCTGGTAACTGGCTCTCGAACACTATGCAACGTCAAGGTCCAGAAATTTTTTTACAGTCCATTCTCACCGTAAAAATAGGCCCTGTATTAGAAAAAAACGATCCGTTTTGATTTACGCCTTTGAGACCACTTTTTATGCCAAAATGTCTTTACCGTGGCAAAAATATATCGAAAATTGTTCATATCTTTAACATAGATTGGCTAACGTTCATGCCCGTCTGGGAATTGTTTTTGGATGTCAGATGGAATGGAAAAAACTTATGAGCAGTCAGATTGCAGCTATATTTCAACTAGTCAATTTTTGGTCCAAATCCCGACCCCCGTCGTTTTTGCCCTCGAAATACCTAAGTTATCTCATAATCACCCATATATGTCTCCATTGTGGGACCCTTCCATTGATTTCAAGGTAGTAAGCTGAGGACCTTCTGCGGTTGGTCGTTTGGTCGGTTGGTCAGTCAGAGATCATGAGATATGGTTTTAGCAGCAATGGTCTGCGCGGAGCGTGCCAGCGTGATTCTTGTAGTGCGTCGGTGGACCCAAACGCCTGCTGCACGAAATTCCATTGTAAATGGGAACTCTGCATCAACATCTGCGGGGTCTGTTGCACGCCTAAATCTACCCAGCTATATTTCGGTTGTTGCTATGTTTCCTTCGTCTCCAGTGAAAGACTCTCTTTTATCGAAAGCAATAGTTCTCAAAAGACAAACATTGCAGAGCATATCCGGAGTGGGCGGCTCGATTGAAATTCTTTTTTCACCAGTTTTACCGCCCCCTGTCTACAAAATATGGAGAGCAGCCTTAAGTAAATCGAAAGAACTCGGGTACCTTAGGCCAGAGATCAATAACATGACTGTCATCATGCGTCTCAGTAGGAGTGATCTCTCAATTGCAATTCTCGCACTGGCTGAATTCTCCCAATTACCTCCTAATTGCATTGTCCAAAATATTCAAGAAAATTCAGGGCAAGGTATGGAACGTTCGTCTACTTAAAATAATGCGCATCTGTCGCTTCACGACTCGGTATCTAGAACCAACCCATGACTTTGTGAGCTCACAGTGGGACACGAATATCAAGAGAGTGAAGACGAATTTTTCTCTTATAGAATTGCATGAGTCTTTCAATATTCATGATACAATTGCGGTTCCTGAAACCTTCCTTGATACATGTGTAAGCTCACAAATATGCGAAGTTCCTGGCTACACTTTTGTTCATCATGACAGACTAGGGAGGAAGGTGGTAGTATGGGTCTTTACGTCCGTTCGGACTTTCAAATCAAAATACTTGAACGTTCTGAGCCTCTATCCATGAACAAGCCGGAATACTTAATTTGTGAGATCAAAGCTGGTAGCAGTGTCCTCTTGATGGCTGTTGTCTACCGTAGGCCAGCAGCTGCTTACCCTCATGGATTCGTTGAGGCGATCTCGCCATTCCTTCTCAAATACAAACACATTATGGTAACAGGAGATTTTGATATGAATATGGCTATCGCATGCCTTCCACCCATTCCCTTAACAGCTCTATATGGGCAAATCTCAGAATTCGGGCCACTTTCATTGAAAAATGTCGAAGTTTTCAATATGGCAGGACATACCCGGCAAACTTCTGTTAGGTAAAGTAGCGCTCAAACAATGATTAAATAGTCGCATAACTCATTTTGTAGCTTTGCTGCGCACTTGCGGTCGAATAACGAATAATCCCATGCATTTAAATGTGGGCCTCGTGTTACAATTATTCTCATGAGAATACTTTCTCGTAAAAATGAGGTGATCAGAATATCAGAAAAGTGAGGAAAAGTCATGATCAACATTATACGACGCTTCCCAATGTCCTCTGTTACGCAATAAAGATACTCTACACTCACCAAAATGCACGTTTCCGTGCATTCTCAATTTTTATGAGCCTCGCATTCCTCCCGGGGTAGATCTACGATCGGGGCAGTTTGTATATAAGTTGCTGTTATCCTGGAGATCAAATTACACGTCGTTCCAGGTGCAACGGGGTCCACATTTTCATGTCCCATAAGAAAAAGATATTTCAAGGCTAAATTACGCAGAAGCAATTTTTCTTTCCATCGTGACAACAGCCACCAGGATTTAATGACTTCAATGGGACTCAGCTAGATTTATAGGTTTCTTCATGTAGAATTAGATCTCGTCTCCAGGATCCCATAATTTTTATCGCCCTGATGACAGGATCGTAAGCAACAGCGATTCTTTGGAATGACAGAAATTTTGTGACACACCAACAACTTCCGTCAGCTCTCGCATCTTGGTGAGGACGGCCGTGAGGCAAACAAAATTCAATTCTCCAAAGTGTAATCCATCATCCATCCGATGATGGTTGATCAATCGCCCTCGAACCTACAAGCTACGGCGTGCATCTGGGAATCGTTGTGACGGCCGAAAAATCGAGTTTTCTCGAACAGAGTGTCTTATATCGTTGGTCCAAAGCGAAATATGGACCCCAGAAGCATTCGAAAGTGTTGAGGACGAGTGAATTTTAGAATTTTTAGTGGAAGACCTCGCTTGTCGAAAACCATGTCTCCTCAGACGTAAAATACTTCGTAATCACGAAGTCGCCCGAATCTTAAGATTCGCCCATATTCTGGATATTCCTTGTCCCTTGCGTCAAAACTGCGCAGATAACTGCAGAAAGCTCAATTACGCGGTGTTTTGGGCCCGATAGCCGAGGGCGCTGACTGGTAATAAATTTTTTGGGCTTGGAGAATGATACGTGACGACTCAATCTGAGGTGCTGTAGAGTTTCATGTCCATTGGAAAATCCTACAACCCACAGTAGCGTCATAACTGCATGGAACATGGCTGAGAACTCGATAATGCCCTCTTTTGGGCCCCATAGCCGAGGGTGCTGACTGGTAATGAATTTTTTGGGCTGCGAGAATAATACGAGACTACCCAATCTGGGGTGCTGTAGAGTTTCGGGTCCATTGGAGAATCCTACAACCCACAGTACCGTCATAACTGCATGGAACATGGCTGAAAGCTGCATAACGCCCTCTTTTGGGCCCCATAGCCGAGGGTGCTGACTGGTAATAAATTTTTTGGGCTGCGAGAATGATACGAGACTACGCAATCTGGGGTGCTGTAGAGTTTCGGATACATTGGAAAATCCTACAACCCACAGTAGCGTCATAACTGCATGGAACATGGCCGAGAGCTGGATAACGCCCTCTTTTGGGCCCCATAGCCGAGGATGCTGACCGGTAATGAATTCTTTGGGCATTGGAAATGGTACGTGACTGATTGATCTAGGATTTCGTAGAGATTCGGGTTCATTGGAACATCCTACAACCGACAGTGGCGTCATATCTGCGCAGATAACTGCTCAAAGCAAGATTTCGCCCTGTTTCGGGCCCCAAAGCTGAGGGTGCTGACTGGTAATAGATTCTTCAAGCATCTCCAATGATACGTGACTACCCTATTTAGGGTGCCGTAGAGTTTCGGGTCCATTAGAATATCCTACAACCCACAGTGGCGTTATAACTGCGCAGATAACTGCCCGAAGCTCGATTCCGCCCTACTTTGGGCCCCATAGCTGAGAGTGCTGACTGGTAATAAATTTTTTGGGCTTCGGAAATGGTACGTGACTACCTTATCTAGGGTGCCGTAGAGTTTCGGGTCCATTGAAACATCCTACAACCCACAGTGGCGTAATGACTGCGCAGATGAGTGCTCAAAGCTCGATTTCGCCCTGTTTTGGGCCCGATAGCCGAGGGTGGTGACTGGTATACTCATATATTTTCTGGGCTTCGAGAGTGATACGTGACTATGTAATCTGAGGCGCTGTAGAGTTTTGGGTTCATTAGGAAATCCTACAACCCACAGGAGCGTTATAAATGCGTGGAACATGGCTCAAAGCTTGATAACGCCCTCTTTCGGGCCCCATAGCCGAGGGTGCTGACTGGTAATAAAATCTTTGGGCTCCGGAATTGATATCTGACTACTCAATCTGGGTTGCCGTAGAGTTTTGTGTCCATTGGTACATCCTACCACCCACAGTAGCGTCATAACTGCATGGAACATGACTCAAAGCACGATTTCGTTCTCTTTTGGACCCCATAGCCAATGGTGCCGACTGGTAATAAATTCTTCGGGCATCGAAAATGGTACGTGACTAATTGATTTAGGGTTCTGCAGAGTTCTGGGTCCATTGGATTATCTTACAACCCTCCGACGCGTCATAACTGCGCAGATAACTACCCGAAGCTCGATTTCGCCTCTTTTTGGGCCCGATAGCCGAGGGTGCTGACTGGTAATGAATTTTTTGGGCTCCGAAAATGACACGTGACTATTTAATCTGGGTCGCTGTAGAGTTTCGGGCCCATTGGTGAATCCTATAACACACAGTAGCGTCTTAACTGCATGGAACATGGCTTAAAGCTTGATAACGCCCTCTTTTGGGCCCCATAGCCGAGGTTGCTGACCGGTAATGAATTCTCTGGACTTCGGAAATGGTAAGTGACTAATTAATCTAGGGTTCCGCAGAGTTTCGGGTCCATTGAAACATCCTACGACCCACAGTGGTGTCATAACTGCGCAAATAACTGCTGAAAGCTTGTTTTCGCCCTGTTTTGGGCCCCATAGCCGAGGGTGCTGTACGGGAATAAATCCTCTGGGCATCTGAAATGGTAAGTGACTAATCGATCTAGGGTTCCGCAGAGTTTCGGGTCCATTGGAACATCCTACAACCCACAGTGGTGTCATACTTGCGCAGATACCTGCTCGAATCAAGATTTCGCCCTCTTTTGAGCCCCATAGCCGAGGCCGCTGACTGGTAATAAAGTTTTTGCGCTTCGGAAATGGTACGTGACTACATCATCAAGGGTTCTGCAGAGTTCTGGGTCCATTGGATTATCTTACATTCCACAGACGCGTCATAACTGCGCACATAACTACTCGAAGTTCGATTTCACCCTGTTCTGGGCCCCATAGCCGAGGGTGCTGTCCGGGAATAAATTCTTTGGGCATCGGAAATGGTGATTGACTACTTTATCAAGGGTTCTGTAGAGTTTCGGGTCCATTGGATTATCTTACAACCCACAGTGGCGTCATAACTGCGCAGATAACTGCTGAAAGCACGTTTTCGCCCTGTTTTGGACCCCATAGCTGAGGGTGCTGACTGGTAATAAATTCTTTGGGCTCCGAAGATGGTACGTGATCACTCAATCTAGGGTTCTGTAGAGTTTCGTGTCCACTGGAACATGCTACAACCCACAGTGGCGTCATAACTGCGCAGATAACTGCTGAAAGCTCGATTCCGCCCTATTTTGGGCCCCATAGCCGAGTGTGCTGACTGGTAATAAACTCTTCGGGCTCCGGAGATGGTATGTGGCTACCCCATCTAGGGTCCCGTAGAGTTTCGGGTCCTTTGCACACTCATTGTCTATCTTTTCTCTTGCGAAAATTCGTCACTTCACTTATCTGTCCGCTCGAAAGATAGGTTTGCTGTCGAAGTTCCTCTCAGAAAATTTCCAGCGCATGCGACGTGCAGCCGATTAGTTTCGATTTCCCTGCAGAGATATTCCTTGAATATTCGAAACCCTTCAGTGACGTTGTAAACAGAATTTTGGGAATCAGCCGTGGTTTTTTAGCAATTTTTGAAGAATATGCGGTTGCGAAGGAATATGAACGAAAGTTTTAACATTCGAACAAGTTTCCACGTCATCGTCATGCCAGTGGGAAAATTTGCATTTTCTGTAATAGCGATATCCGTGGTTCGGTAGTTATGCGTGGATATCAGAAGTTTGATGCGTTGATTCATTCAAGCGAGTATCGAGCACTTGGGTAGCATGCGCGATCGTCCATGGTTTGGTAGTCACACGTGGATTCGTGTACGCGAAACTACATCACTTGAATAGCGTACGCGAATGTGCATATTTTGGGTAGCGTACGCGAATCTCGATCATGTAGGTAGCGTGCGCGGATCTAAATCATTTGGGTAGCGTACGCGTATCTTAACAATTCGGGTAGCGTGCGCGAATCTGAATCATTTGAGTAGCGCGAACGAATCTTAATCATTTGACCAGCGTACGCAAATCTAAATTATTTGGGTTATGGTACGTGGATCACCATGGTTTAGTCATCACACACGAATTCCAGGAGAATCCCTTTATTATGTGTGTTAGCGTCCGCGACCATCATCAACCTGGTTTGCGTTCGCGAATATTCAAGGTCCCGTAGTCGGTGACTACTCGCACACGCGACCCGGGCGAATGATACTTGGTTTTGAAAGCGACTCTTTTGGAATTCGCGCGTGACTACATACCGAACCGTACCGAATCATGGATATCCGGGTACACTACCAAAGATGCAGATTCACGTATGCTACCCAAATGATTCAGATCCTCGGACGCTACCAGAATGATTTAGATTGGCGTACGCTACCAAAAGGATTTAGATCCGCGTACGCTACCCAAATGATTTAGTTCGCGAACGCTACTCAAATGGTGCACGTTCCCGTACGCTACCCAAAAAATGCACATTCGCTTACGCTATCTAAGTGATGTTGATTCGCGTACGCGAATACACGTGTGACTACCAAACCATGGACGATCGCGCACGCTACCCGAAGGCACGATATTCGCGTACGCGAATCAACGCATCAAACTTCTGATATTAACGCGTAACTACCAAACCATAGATATCGTCGTGCGCTACTACAAAAGATGCAGATTTTCCTACTGGCGTAGGCGTTGAAACTTGTCCGAATAACTTCCGTCCATAATCCACCGCAACCGCGTGTTTGTCAAGAATCGCTTCAAAACCACTGCTTGTTCCCAAAATTCTGTTCATAACATCGCTCAAGGGTTTCGAATACTTCACGAACATCTCTACCTAAAATATCAAAATCAATCGGCTGCACATCGCATGCGCTGGGAATTTTCTGAGAGAAACAAGATTATCGTCAGCAAATCTATCTCTCAAGCGGACAGATTAGAAAAATGACGAATTTTCGCGAGAAACAAGATAAACGATGTGTGCGCGATCAACACAGACTCTATACGAATGCATCGACCCATCATGCGTTGACGAACAAAGTCTACTCACAATCGCATTCATCTATGTACGTAAAATGTGACAAACGGACTCGTCACACAAACATACCATTCATCCGTCATCATCATATCCTGATGATTGAACAATTTTTTTCAGACACAGCTGCAGACTAATTACATGGGCTGCGGATAAACTCTTCCCCATTCCTTCTTGCGGGGCCCCGCGGCAAAATTACGGGAAAGAGAGAATGAAAGAGTGAATGAGAATACGACAATCACTATGGGATCAATCGGCACACACAATATCATAACACTACGTGCAAGCGGTACACATAACCAAAAGTGCGTATCAATAATCATTACATAGTAAACACGTGTTTGTTATGTAATGGTTGGAAGGTGAATCATCACACGTGTGAAGTTGACACTCGCTTCCAAGCATCCCAAATGTAATGATTACGAATCCCTTTTCTATCAAAAGTTACAAATTCTGAAAACTATTACGAATTTTTACAAATAAGTTTCCTGAAAATACAAATTCTTTCCTACACCCTGGTTATGGCATGTACACACTTAATGAATCAGACTGTATATGGCGTTTCCAGACCATAGAGATATTACGGATAGAGGAGGGAAGAGGCGGGCCTCTCTGTAAGTGGGATTTCCTCTGCGAAAGAGAGAGAAGAAAGACAAGGAGTCTTCTTTCTTTCTCTCTCGCACCTGCGCGGCCTACTGCACAGTCGACACGAAGACACATAGGCGTGTCGGGGAGGGGATAACGCTGGCGGTGAGCCGGTGAACCGTGTCTTGGTATCGACTCCGCAATGCGCCGCGCGGGTGCGAGAGAGAAAGAAAGAGGACTCCTCGTCTTTTCTCTCACTCTTTCGCAAAGAAACGTGTAGGCTGCGCTTCCCTCCTCTATCTGTAATATCTCTATGTTCCAGACCCGCCGGGTTTCTCGAGAGAACTCCAGGGGTCTTTCGGGTCCATTGAGGCCCATTGCGGCGCTAATCCGCCTCTGTGTCTACAGATCCATACCACCGATTCCTCTCAGTTCAGGAGCTTGATCTGTGGGGGAAGTCCGTAGTTAGGTTTGTGGACAACGTGGCGGGCCGTTCCTGGGTGCAGTTGGTGCCCATTGGAACATCAGTTTCTATGAGATTCGCTCACCACACGTATGTTCATAACTAAGTCCGGGCGGTGGTGGGGTTGAGGGGTAGGAGTTCGAGGTCCCTGACTGTTCCACAACAGTCACGCCAGATAGCCCGGTCCTGAGCTTTCTCTCTCCACACTGTGGGGTCTCTTTCTATTTCTTCCATGTTATAATGGATATTATCTTCCCATCCAACTCTTTGTCTCCCTCGCTTTCTTCGTGTTATTGGTGTATAGTCTAGGATTTCACGAGTTGTTCTTTCCTCCCCCTATCTCGCGACGTGTCCCGCTCATTGTACTTGACTCTCTTTATCCCCCTGACAATGTCAGGGTCGCGATAGAGCTCTCTCAACTCCTGATTGTACCTGGGCCTACAGGTTCCCGATTTTTCGTCTATTTTCCTACCAAAAATAGTTCTGAGGACTTTATTCTCAAATGTTCTAAATTTTGCTTCGCCAACTATAATTATGGACCAGGTTGCGCATCCATCGAGAACGACCGGTTGTATCATGGTTTTGAATATTCTTAGTTTGGTGTCGCGTGAGAGCTCCTTGTAATTTTTGGAGTGACCTGAAGCAATCGAGACCTGCGCTCATTCGAATGTTGATTTCGGTTCGTATATTGTTGTCGTGAGTGATTGTGGATCCAAGGTATTTGAAGTTTGATACTGATTCGAAAGAGAGATTTCCTACGCGAAGGGGTTCTGTGTCTTGGTCAGTTTTATTCCTATCTACTTCCATGTGTTGAGTTTTCGCTTTGTTCACTTGGAGTCCCACCTAACACCGGAGGCTGCTCGCTACTAAATCCAGAGAGAGCAGCTCAAAACGGGTGATATTCACGATTTGTAACCTTGCATTATACCAAATACTTGAAGTGCGTCGGTACATGGTAATCTTCGCGTGTGTTTAGCTGGTTTTGAATCGTGCCAATTTTGGGTGAGTTTTGGGCGTATTCTCTCGGATGAAGTTGCTTCAACTCAATCAAAAATCCCAAGTTTCGTCGGATCGGTTTTTGAAAGTCAAAGAGTGAGCTTGCAGGGAGTTTTGCAATCGATTACAAAGTGAACAAAGGTCAAGTATAGTGAAGACTTCCGGACTCACGATTCGCACGAAATTTTAAAGGCTCAAATTTCATACATCTCATTAGAATATCATTTCGTGATCATACATAGCTTCCTTGTCCCACAACGAGACCATCGATACACTTTTCTCACGGTTTGAGACGAACCGAGCTAAGTGGCGCTGAGGAAAAGCAATAAAAGCCAACCCGCCCATACATCCAAACCCATTGATAGGGTCACTCATTCCTCCAAAACGCGAGCACGTGCGTCCCACCACGGGCATACCGCATCAGTCGAGCGACAGCCGATCAGCAAGAAAGTCACACTTTTGAGCCGCTCAAGCAATAGCCGACCCCCGCAAAAAGTGCAATTCACGAGTGACGTCCAGGGAAAGATTGTTCGCGAGTGAAAACCCCGGTTTTCTCCCCACGCGCTATTGGAACATCTCTGTATTTCTTAAGAAAAAAGGGGGGAAACCCAATTACACTATGAAAGCACCACCACGTACCCACCAACATCCGGATCAGCCTGGCCGCCTCTCCGCTCGCTCAGCCCACACCTTCCAGCTGGACACCGCACCTACACCACAAGGCCCCAACATATCTCTCCAATACCTACCTCTTTCCAACCCATCCATATGAAGCCCGCAGCAAGGCCCGCGATACCCTCCCTTATGGATCTCAACATCACGCCTCCGGCACCTCATATGAGACAGACAACAACACATGCGATACCCCCTCTATTGGACCTCCGCCACCCTACACGAACTTTATTCCCCCTCACTTCAGGCAGATTCAACTCCTGGGCACGAACACACCTCTACACCACCAACACTCATACCACGTATCCATATTTCGCCCTTGCGCAGGGACACAGGAATATTACCTCCACTGATAACATTGCTTGCACTCCCCCTCTCCCCCTCTTCCGGGGTGGTGCATAGGAAGGAGCTAATAGGAGCACACAACCGCGCCTCGCAAACACACCACCACGACACTTCAAACTGGGAACATGGAATGTACGAACTCTCAACAGTCCGGGATCACTAGAATGCCTCGCACGTGTAGCTCAAAGCTATAAGTTAGACCTCCTTACGATTCAAGGAACGCGGCGAATCGGCAGAAAGCAAGCCAAAATCGGGAAATATACATCTTTCTGGGGTGACTCGGATCGACAAACGTTCGGGACGACTTTTCTAGTGAACAATAAAGTCATGCCCAATATAACAGATTTCGCCTTCGTCAACGAAAGAATATCGTTGATTAATTTCAAAGGTCGTCTCTCATCTAATGGAATTCTCGATATCCACAGTCATAAGAACAACAAAGAGGATACGATCGAAGACGAATTCTACGAGTCCGTATCAACGCCATTAAATTCATTCAGAAATTATGACACGAGAATCGTGATCGGAGATTTCAATGCAAAAGTGAGGAGAGAGTAGGAACACAAAAGCGTCGCCGGGTCGGAGAGCCTTCACAAGAAGAGCAATGATAACGGGTTGGGAACCATCAATCTCGCGGTTGAAAGAGACATGATTTATCAGAAGTACGGTCTTCCCCCGGAGAAACATCCACAAGATAACCTGGTCATCCCCTGATGGAGCCACACACGATAAAATCGATCACATACTCATTGACAGGAGAAGGCAATCGTGCCTGGATAATGTCGAATCTCTCAGGGGCGCGGATTGCGACTCAGATCATTATCTCACGGTCGGCTACATTCACGACAGGATCAGGAGCAATGCTCGAGCTCCCGCGAACCAAAACCCCATATTTGATCTAGGAGGCCTGAAATCTCGCGATATTATTCGAAAATATCAGGGCACACTCTCACATTCAATTCACGAGCGAGGAATGACAAGAAAACTCCCTTCTCCTCGATCACAGGAAAACGTCGATCTCGGAAGCTGCAAAATCAAGTATCGATTCATCAAGAAGAAACAAAAGGATCGATGAATCGTGCAAAAAAATGTGGGATAGACGAAACGCCGACAAACTAGATTATCTGAACAGGCAAACCAGCAATGCGCGAACACTCGATAAGGAAACGAGGAAAGACGTGAAGACGTCAGAAAAGAGAAAAGAGAACACAAAAGAAAGAAAATCGCGTATGTCTTTAAACATCTTGAGACTGAATTCTGTTACTCTTTGCGGGAAACTTTACTAGTTTGGAAATTTTCGAAGTAAATTCAAAATCAAGTATATTAATCAATAATTTTATCAATATACTTTATTTAGAAATGAATTAATTAATTATTTGATTTTTCAAGTAAATTTTCGAGTCGCATTGAAGTTGTGAATTCTCGAAACTCTTGCATTATCACTCGATCTGGTTGATGGATATCGAGAACGAAGAGCTGGTTCATTTTGGAATTGAAACTGTTTTAGTAGAGATAACTCCTGTAGATTCCTTATACCTGCTATCTTGATCCAATCTTGATGCGAATGATGCAAGAATCAACATGTTGAAGATGACTTTTGACTCAGAATATTCCCAAACTAGTTGAGTTTACCGAGAGGAATTACAGAATTCCATGTCAACAACTTTAAAAGACCTTCAGAGTGTTCTCAAAAAAGTCAATATAGCGTAACAGTTGAGCGACTGTCCAGAAATGATCGAAAGAATGATACCTCGCGTTGAATATATCTCGTTCTCCCAATCCTCCTCCTAGGTCAAGCTTTTCCACGAGCTCATCGTCATTTTTATTCCATTCATAGTGTTTTGATCTCTCGGTCACATCCAGGAACGTGAATTGTGACTTATTTCTGACATCACAGCGGACGAATTCATTTACCCTTCAAGACCACCTCATGGCGCATTTCCCGATGAATTCAATTTCAGGAGTGGTATTTGATGGATCTGGGTGGATGAAATTCTACGATCGCTGCTTCCCTGAGACGAAAGTCCATCTCACGGCGGGTCGGAACGGTGAAAAAGTGTTAGGTGCGTGATCATGAAGAATACCAATTGGATATGTTTCGGGCTAGTCTCTAGATCATTTTCCAGAAAGAATTAAAATCATCGGTCGGGGATTTTCAAAATAATCGTCGTTCTTGTGTTATTCAAATTCACGCGTTTCGATACCTCAACCATCCTTTTCCAATCACTCGAGCTATGATCGTTCAACTCAGAATAACTCTCAGAGCTCAACAGACAACAACATTCCCACGTATATTCATCCATATCATTCGCTGGTTTGGCCTAAGCCCGCCAGAGATGAAGCTGTGGTGATATACTTTGAGATTAGTGTTGGTGAGGAAGAATACCCACGTTATTTTGATCAAAAGTCGTACAAAATGAGCATTCAGTCAGGATTCAGTGTCATTCATACACCAACATGATCCATATTAGTTACATCACATTCAACATTACACGTGTATGTGATGTCCATGCATGTTAAACACTCACTGGTCTGCAAAATATATAAAATACTCATGGAGATTCACGGTAGATTTGAAAAAGACTAGACCTTTCTATTTCATCTTCCTTGAATGACTAGGTTTTATCATATCCACAAATTATCAAAGTTAATCTCGAATCCTTGAGGTTGAGAATGATCTCGAGAGTTTATTATCAGCGCCCAATACTTGTTGAGTTCGGATTTTAATTTCGAAAAGAGCCCAAATTTGTCATAGCGAGCAGACTTTTGAGTCCATACATCACAGTGTTCTTCAAATGTCGACGGAGGATAACATTCACCACGATCATCCCAAATGTCCAAATTGCAGACTATGAGTTGTATGTGAGTCCAATGGATTACATTTGGAATTGATAATCTATTGACTGGACAGGATGAGTGATATTATTTTGTTCCAATAAGGTTGTAATCCCAGCCCTATCCGCTCTCTTAACCTTTCCGAGTAAGCGCCCCCCTCCTGTTGCGGCAAATTGGAAAGAGTGAGGATCACTCGAGCATGTGTGGAATCTTCATCCCGAAAGAGTTTCGGAGTTGCCACAAAGAAGGGGGAGGAAGTAACTGGGGAGAGTCGAGAGAGCGCTCACAACAAAAGAAAGCAACGGATGAAAAGTTCTAATATCCCAATTGGCGATCGGAGGATATCATTGATGTTCAAACATGACTGTGGGATACGATTAATACCTCAGTGAATTCAAAAATGATGTATGATTTGTTCAAAAAGTATAGATAAGTTGTGGATTCACCTCTTGGGGTCTCTTTCCGATCAAACGAATGTTCGCCCATATCTGTAATATACATTGCTCTACGGGGATTCTGACATTATACACGCATTTAAATGTACACGACTATCACATGTAGTGTTACAATCTTGGAATGGCTCTGAATCCTGACTAAATGTTCGTATTGAACGGCTTCTCATCAAGACAACGTAGGTATTCTACTCTATTGAATCTCAATGGATATCACCACAGCTTTATCTTTGGCGGGTTTAGGCCAGACCAACGGATGATATGGATGAATATACGTGGGAATGTTGTTGTCTGTTTAGCTCTGAGAGTTATTCTGAGTTAAGCGATCATAGCTCGAGTGATTGGGAAAGGATCGTTGAAGTATCAAAATGCGTGAATTCGAATAACACAAAAATGAAGATTATTTTAAGAATCCTCGACCGATGATTTTAATTCTTTCGGGAAAATGATCTGAAGACTAGCCCAAAACATATCCAATTGGTATTCTTCATGATCACGCACCTAACACTTTTTCGCCGTTCCGACCCGCCGTGATCTCGTAAGAAGTCTTCTTTTCTTAGATGGATCGTAAGATGGACTGTCCTTGGGAACTGGAGTGGTTACGATTTTTGGTCTTACGGGAAAATGTCACATTTATTATGTATTTTGAGCGTAAAGAAGAAATTTTTAAGAGCGAGCACCTTTGGTTCAAACTCACTCCTAGAGCACCGTCGAACTTTCTCTATCCGGTTTTTCGGCAGCTAAGCGAAATATCATTAATTCAAGACGCGTTGAGAGATTTCCTGCTAACAAAGCCTCGCCAGAAGATTGATGTGGGGAAGAAGCATTACCTTCATCTCTGATAGGCTAGGGTCCCTTCTGACAAGTGCTTTCTCCGCAAGGATGTGTCATGCGTGACTTTGTTGTCTCCAAACTGAGGTATCTGTGATATTCTGCGAACCCATGTCTTCTTCCCATACGCAGAAATGTTCCCTATCTTGCCTGAGGCAAAGAAGCAAGTGTGTAGGACCCTTGACAATATTCGATGAAAATCATTGAATCCCACTGAAAGTTAGTATTTTTTCTGTTCTTCGAGATGATTTTTTGGAAATTTTCATACGACGCAATAAACTCGACTCATCGCTGTTGCAAGTCAGGCTACTTGATGAATCAGCCATCGAGAACTTTTGAACGGGGACGATGCGAATCTCTGGCCAGGCACGGATGTGACGTGGTGAGTCTCGAGTCTGCAGTTCATGCCTCTCCTCGTCACCTAACGATGCATGAAGTGCATCGTTATTGTTTCCGACGGAGCTTTGCTGATTTCCCATCGAAGCGCGATGTCGCGTCGTGGACGACGGGTCTCACCGCTTCAGACCGCTCTGATCAACCTAACTATCTACACACTCGCTCTCAACCCCCAATCATCTCTCTTACATAAAAGTCACTCTTCAACCCAATTACTCGTGCTCATTCTGGGAACTTCTTTCCACGTTACACAAAGATTGCCGTGTATAAGTCGCTATCAGTCGATGAAGATGATCCAGACTGAACCATTGTATTAATAGTATATTGTTTGCGGCGAGGAATCTTATGTCTTGTTCTTATTCTTAGTTCCATCTTTTACACACATCACTCTTGTGAGCTCCTGAATGCGCGAAAATGCGGGGAGTACGATATTCCCCGGTTTTCACGAGTCACTTCTACAAGTCACTCACAGTTACGTCTACAGTACAAATTACACTGTGAAACTTTAGGCTATAGAAATTGTTGCGGACCGCTACAGCAGTGGGACGAAACGGCATTTCTATAGAAAGTATAGAATCTGCTATAGTTTCTGCTGGGAGTGGCATCAATTTTTATAGATTCCCGCAACAAAAGTCTTTTGTTCCCACCAGCTATAAAAATTATACCTACAGCTAGAAAAATTATTGCCGATGCTGCAGAATTTGTAGCTCGAGGTCGTGGATACTCGTGAGTGGTGGAATGCGAATTTTGGAAGCAAAGATTGAGTTTCAAGCGAGATTGTATGGATGTAGACATTGCAGATATATTATATATGCATCGCGTGCCCCCATGCTCTTTGACTCATCTCTGTATAGGCAAATCATTGCCGGACAGGTTAGTCTGCTCTGGATGCAGTAGTGTCAGTGTCTGCCACCAGGTGGATTCCAGTCGCCATCTGAGCTTCATGAGCCCTAATCACGAGTATTTTCTAATTCATTTAACCGCAAACGAATATTAAAAAATTTCCTTCATCTTTGAAAATGATGGACCGAGTCAGCGCAAAACTTGTTATGGTTAGAATACTTCCATCACGATCCACTCGGAATTAATATCAACGAATTTAGCTCTTCTCGCAAGCGACGAACGCTTACCTCGATTAGTATACATACAAGCTCCGAATAGTCCATCGCAACAAAGATCGCGCGTGCGAATACATATAAGATACATAGCGAGCGATAACAGCGAATGCGTTGGTTTACACTACTCTCCCTTGCGATGCGATAATAATAATAAGTATAATGTAAGATAAAAGACGTTGAGCCTCAACAACAAACTACAATACTCGGAGAAGGTGTGTCCGGTATCATCATTACAGCGTAACATCTATGATCAAAATCATATTCTTCTCCGCTCGCCTCATCCACCTATTTCTATAGTTTCGGCTACAAAAATTAATCCTCGGGTAGTGAAAATTGGTGCTTAATATACAAATACTGTTACTAAAAAGTGTGTTCCACAGCTGTAATACGTTACAAAACTATAAGAATTATTCCCGATTCTACAATTTTTATTAGAAAAAGTCTCTCAGTGTACACTCCTCGAACTTGTGTCGTCATCTAATGTGAATCAATGATATTCAACACGTGTATCGGCATTGGAGGACTAGTTTCCCAATCTCCTAATGCTGCTTTTGGATTGAAGCCATTTTGATGAGAAATTATGATTAACATCTCGGAGATCAAACCCCGATCGATAATTCAACATTAAGGCGAGGCCGTAGTCCGCGGCCATCTTGAAAAAGCTAGGGATATTGACCGAATCCGTTCTGTGAATATCTCGAGTTTTACTTAACCAAATCCCTTCATATTTTGTATGCGTCAACAAAATGCATGTCAGAATTGCGCTATGGAGCGAAATCCCAGAAAAGTAGAGAAAGAAACTACCATGATAAGCGCTGGACAGATGTCGTCTGCTCCTGTGGTAAGGCATGCTGTTATACTTCATTCGATAATTTTGTAATCAGCTCGTTTTTGCTCACTTTCACTCCATAGCGCAATTCTCTAAAGTTCGTAGATGATAGTAAGACCCTTATTTGTTGATAATTCTCTATAAAACTTGAGATAAATCCAGAACGGCGATGAGTTATACACGATGACAGCCATCATTTTACGTTTCTTCAAAGTGGTCAGACTGATCAGCGGGCGCGAGGCGCGAGGCGGGATGACAGCAGCAAAACCGTCTGCTTCGATCATGCACGTTCCCGTGTGTTGTCATCGCGGATGAGATATGTTGTGAGACTTGTCAGCCGCGACTTCCCGGTGGAAAACGACGGCCCAGCTGATGACATTATATGTCATCATCGACCGGACCCGGGTCCTTTTTCTACGATCAGGCATGGTGGTGAATCTGATAGCCGTCCGCTGCGACATGCATCTTTTTGCATATTGGCAGAGAGCTCAGTGCAACATCATCTTTGCAAATTTGCATGCACGAGCCCTTGAACAAATACAGAATGTGAAGTGTTTTGTTTGGATCTCTAAACCAGTTCTGATCATTTTGATGATTCTAGTCAAGGTCATGTCAAGGTTCAATACCCTAGAATACTTGGTGAATAAATAACGTATCCGGGTCACTTTGAGTGATAAAGTCAGTCTTGGAATATTGAATTGGAGTTCAAATCATGTCTGCTAAGATCCCTGCATTTCAGTGGGATAATTTCATGTTCATTTATCTGAATCCGTTGTGATTTACTTGAGTTCTAAAGGTTTCGTGAACAAAAATTAGAAAGTTAGTTTATGAACTTTGTTGTCCTCAAGATGTATTGAACAAATACTGAATGTAACTGTTTGAGCCTCTAAACTAGTTCTAGTTATTCTAATGATTCTAGTCAAGGTTCCACTTTCAACATCCTAGAATACTTGGTGAAAATAACGTATCCGGGTCACTTTGAGAGATAAAGTCAGTCTTGGAATATTGAATTGGAGTTCAAATCATGTCTGATAAGATCCCTGCATTTCAGAGGGATAATTTCATGTTCAGTTATCTGAATCCGTTGGGAATTACTTGAGTTCTAAGGGTTTCGTGAACCAAAATTAGAAAGTTAGTTTATGAATTTTGTTGTCCTCAAGATGTATTGAACAAATACTGAATGTAACTGTTCTGTTTGAGCCTCTAAACCAGTTCTAGTTATTCTAATGATTCTAGTCAAGGTTCCAGTTTCAATAACCTAGAATAGTTGGTAAAAATAACGAATCCGGGTCACTTTGAGAGACAAAGTCAGTTTTGCAATATTGAATTGGACTTCAAATCATGTCTGCTAAGATCTCTGTTGTCCAAAGGGATGATTTCATGTTTAGTTATCTGAATCCGTTGGGAATTACTTGAGTTCTAAAGGTTTTGTGAAAAAAGTTAGAGAGGTACTATGTGACTTTCATTGTACTCAAGATGAACTGTACAAATACAGACAGTGAGTGTTTTGTTTGGGCCTCTAAACCAGTTCTGATCATTTTGATGATTCTAATCAAGGATCCAGTTTCAATATCCTAGAATACTTGGTGAAAATGGCGCATACAGGTCATTTTGAGAAACAAAGTCAGTCTTGGAATATTGAATTGGAGTTCATATCATGTCTGCTAAGATCCCTGTATTTCAGAGGGATGATTTCATGTTCAGTTATTTGAATCCGTTGAAATTTGGTTGAGTTCTAAAGGTTTTGTGAAAAGAAGTTACAGAGTTAGTATGTGAATTTCATTGTACTCAAGATGAACTGAACAAATACAGACAGTGAGTGTTTTGTTTGGGCCTCTAAACCAGTTCTGATCATTGTAATAATTCTATTCAAGGTTCCAGTTTCAAAATCTTAGAATACTTGGTCAAAATGACGCATACGGGTCATTTCCAGAGATAAAGTCAGTCTTGGAATATTGAATTGGAGTCCAATTCATGTCTGCGAAGATCCCTGTATTTCAGAGGGATGATTCCATATCCAAACTTGTGGATCAGTTGAGAATTGATAAATTTGTATTTTCTGAAGTATTCCTAAAATTGAAAAACTTGGGGTTTCTGATAATACTTATTTTTCAAAAGTTCATGCTCAGTGGCTTTCTGTCCATTCAAATTAAATTATCAAGTGTCAATTTGCATCTAATTGCATCTGTGGTTTCCACTATAGGTACACATTATTTCCAAGGCCCCTAATGTATGTAAGAGGGGCACAATATCAAGACCTCTGATATTAGTGTGCGAGAGGGGTACAATGCATAAAGTGTATATATATATATATATATATATATATATATATATATATATATACACTTTATATAAGGTAAGTGTACCCAACTTGCCTCTGTACCCAACTTGCCCCCATATGCCGATCTCAGGAATGGGCGCTCGTTGACCTTCCCGCAATTTTTTTTTACGTTTGTTATGTTCAAATATGAGAAAATACGTAGTTTTCATCGACCCCGGATCACTTTTGCGTTCTCCAGAAAATATAAAGTGAGTTTTCCATTTTTCGTGTTTGCACGGCTAAGAAATCGAGGAGGAAATCGCGATCACTAAAACCGGTGCCAATTTATTTTTATTCGACCAATCTTGGCGTACTTTAGCGCATTCAATTCCTTGTCTCAAGACCTTCAAAATCCGCTCTTCAGGGTTGCAGAACTCTGATTTGGAGCGATTTTATGTACAAAACACGAAGATGGTTTGAGAATCAAGAAGGCCGAAATCGGAGTGTACCCAACATGCCCCCATATGGTTATCTCGGAAAGGCGTGCAGTATGGCTTTTTTTACCACTCAGAACGTGTTTATCACGTCAAAATAGGTCGGAAACAGTATTTTGGGCCAACTAAAAGCTACAAATGCCGCTGCACGGTGATCAAAATGGATCAAAGCGATTCTATTCACTTCATCGCCGATTTACATTGTTTCAAATGATGGGGGCAAGTTGGGTACACACTTTTGTAAACTCTGAAAAATCACCTTTTGGGAGAATTTAAACAGCTCGGCTCCACTTCATCCAAATTGGACGTTTTTAGCTCATTTTAAAGGTCTTAAGGCAAGCTTTAAAATGAGCTAAGGTACGTTGGAAAATATGGAGATGGGCCAAAGTTATTAAGAAAATGGCTTAATGGGGGCAAGTTGGGTACACTTACCTAAGTATACATATATATATATATATATATATACACATACCTTTGTAAACAGTGTTGTGTGTGTGTGTGTTCACACATACATATACATCAACAATCAGTATGTTTACAAAGGTTAGATTGTGCGGGCTGGTGGTGACACGCCTGCTGATCATCACTGAGCTATGGTGGTCACAGGGGTGCCACCGTAAGTTACTAGGGCTGATCCGATATAGCGGCAGACTACGGCCTCGCCTTAAGGGAGTAACCTCGGTAGAAGATCCACCGATCAGATTTTGATCAAACTTGGCAGAGAGATGTATTTGCGTGTCAATTGGACACAGTCAAAATTTCACGAGCATTGGCTACCCCTGAGTCAAACCATCAGCATCAACATTTTTAGAGGTTATACACGCTGTCTTATGGGGCATCGCGATGATTATTAGACTATAAAAGACTGACCGATTAGTTTTTGTTCAAATCTTGCTCACTTATATATCTTAATACAAAGAACGTGCTCGAACTTTTTTTCAAGCTTTGGTTAGCTTGGAAAAAAGTTCTGATCAATTTTCAGCGTGAAGTCACGAATAAGTCACAATTAAGACAAACTCGCCCATAATCAGGGATTGATATTTCATGATTCGTAAGTCGGGTGCTTATGCAAGTTTATGTGAGGGTGTATTGAGATCTGATTAACACATAAGACACACATGTAGGCAAAGGACCCCGCCATAAATGATAGGATTTTGGCTTTCAGCGAATTTGACCGAATCGGCAATCAATCGATAGAGCTCGACGTGCTGAGCAAAAGTCTCCATAGCCGCTAAACCCGAAAAATTCTCGTTTTCGAGTGATTTGGTTGCAAAGTCGCCGATTTTACCGAGCCAAAATAGGGTTATGGCATCAATCGAACAATAACATACGTTCGAATTCGTTCGGCTCGCTTTGTATTTGCCAGCTAAATACCTCTGATGAAGCAAGAATCTTTGCATTACACGCGATTTGATAGTCCTCTCAAAAGAATCTTTCACTGCCGCCATTCTCGCGGGATATTTTCAAAGTCCGCACAAAATGTCTAACTCTAGAAATCATCAGAGGTGTATTTCCACTCTTGACTACATTCGAGAATATATCTATCGAAAATCAGAATGCAATATCTCTTGGTTATCAAACGACGATTACATTTTCTGTCAGATCGCACCTATTTTGAGAAAAAAGAATTCGATGCTTCACATGGTTTCAACAGAGTACTTAATTGACTTCTCATTTCTGATATCATCTCGCTGAAACGAATATATTTTCGAAAATCAATAGGCGTCTACTCAAATAACAGTACAAGTCTCAATCTGCGATCCCGGAAAAAAAATTAAAACGATCTTCGCAACCTTTACCGATATAGAGTTGGGCCTGATTCGATTTTCGTATGTTCGAGCCGAGTGCGATACGACGCGGAATTCAATCACCACCCAAAATTCCAAACGAATATCTCTCTGAAATTCCATAAGATATTTTCGAATGTCTGTAGGCCCCCCCTCCCGCCCCCGCACACTAGAAAGGTGAAAATCTCGTTACCTTCAAACGATAAACAGTTCGGAAAAAAAGATTCAATGATTTTGTTTCAAAGTTGTACTGAGAGCTTAGACGTATTTTTCAATCGTCCATCGGAAACGCTCTTCTCAACGCACCCTTGCGTGAGGTGTGAGCTCTAAATATTGTATGTATCTCGTTGATGATGAAACTCGTCAACCGCATTTGCCTTGATAATATACTATGTCCCGCAGACCGTTTGAAATATCAAAATCTTTCGAAGCGTTTCGATTGTGCGGACTTTGAAAATATCCCGCGAAAATGGCGGCAGTGAAAGATTCTTTTGAGAGGATTATCAAATCGCGTGTAATGCAAAGATTCTTGCTTCATCAGAGGTATTTAGCTGGCAAATACAAAGCGAGCCGAACGAATTCGAACGTATGTTATTGTTCGATTGATGCCATAACCCTATTTTGGCTCGGTAAAATCGGCGACTTTGCAACCAAATCACTCGAAAACGAGAATTTTTCGAGTTTAGTGGCTACGGAGACTTTTGCTCAGCACGTCGAGCTCTATCGATTGATTGCCGATTCGGTCAAATTCGCTGAAAGCCAAAATTTTATCATTTATGGCGGGGTCCTTTGTGAAAGTTGAAAAAAGTCAATCAATTTGACTCACGCGGTACCGAGGTTACTCCCTTAAAAAAGCCTTTAATCCGAGGTCAACAATAGAGAATTGAGAAACTAGTCCTCCGATACCGATTTGCAGATTCAATATCATTGGTGCTACAGTACAGATGTAGTTTGATGAATATGATCATGATCTGGGATTTCAAGTAATGGTAACAGTGATATCCCATAGATATGATCCGGGATGTTGTGGGACCCTCAACCGGGACCGAAGATGAGCATCGGGATTTCCCTATTCGCCTCTTCTCACTACTACTTCGAACCTGGTGCATTGTTCTGAAAAAGGATTGGGACTAGAAATGTGTATATTTATGAGATCTATGGGATATGATATCGAATTATCCTATTCTGACCCAGGGATGGCTGAGAAATTCAATTAACGAGGTTCCCCACGACTCTTGAGCATTTTTTAGGAATTTTTGATAAATATATGCATAAATAAACAATGACTCAGGAAAGTTAAGGGCATAATCTACAACTTTGGTTCTCTGCAACTCTTTGATCAACTTCATTCTGTTCACACGATCCGAGATAATAGCATGTCGGAACCGCATTCTTCACTCCTCAAAAAAGTTTCAGGTATCAGCGCATCATTCTCTGTTCTGTCCTCGAAACAACCACTGGAAGATGTTTTTTCCATCCAAGAACAAATTCTCGTTGCTGCTGTAGCGGTTTTTGTCGCCAATTCCAAATGGGATGCGAAGAATGACGTTCTACGTGTTTTTTTGAATGATGAAGACTTCAGTTTGCGACGGGTCGATTCCATGCGAGGAAGGACTCTGCACAAGACCAATAGCGACTGGATCAAGGTCAATTTCAATGGGATTTGGCAGGCTAGGAGATCTCAGAACGCCGGCAAACTTTTTCGATAGGCACGAAGAGCTGCTATGGGCAATTCTGTGATGATATGAGTTCAAGTCAGGGCAGGAGCAAGGTTACGAAAACTATGTTGACACAGTATATCACTTTTTCATGAGCCTCACTTGCTCGCTAGCTCTATCGACGTCTAAAATTGGACAACATTCCTGATTTCTTTCCAAATTGGAGGATTCTGAGGGAGAAACGCACGCAGGAATCTCTCACCTGAATCTAAATGCAGCTCATGTTCATATGAAGTATCCTCGATTGTGTGAGACGTAGTGCGTCTCGAGCCTCCTCTTGTCATTAGACGATGCACCAGGTGCACCGTCAGCGTTCCCGTCAGAGCTTCGCCCGTTTCCCACCCTGTTGCGTCGCGGACGACAGACCTCGCCGCGTCAGACGACTCGGACCAACCGAATTGCTATTACACACACTTTCTCAAATCCCTAATTAGTCCCACGTTCGAGTCACGGATAATTTTGATAACTCGTATTGGCTCTGGAGACTCTACCTCTCTACGTTACACATGCGAGAGTTGTAGATATCATGGACTGCTTACCTGTTCTGGGGTAATTAGTTGTAAGTCGGGGTCTTTCTACTAGATGAAAAACTACCATTCATCTTGGGCTAAGGCATAGATTCGGCTATTGCTCAAGTGCTCGATAATTCAGGTTGTCCGGCGAGAGTACAGATGTATCGTGTAAAAACTGCGACATGTATGCTAGACATCAGCAAATCATCATTGAGAACTCGTACAATTGCTATCCCATACTCTCAATCTTCAACATGGAAAAAACTGGATGAAAACTTAACTTGATATAGGACATGAGCTCTGCATCGTCTTAACTCAGGGACTTTCTGCGTTCGTCACTCTTGCAGAATCCTTCGAACCCAAAGGAAATCAAGTACCTTTCGTATAATTAGACATCAATAAAACAAGTGATCAAACCAAGCTGTTCATCGATGGAAAGTATCAACATAGCCTAAGTAACCTTGATATTGCACTGATTTCGACTCAACGCATTTCGAAATTGATCCATAGCCATTCTTTATGAACATTCACAACCTGATTAGTGTTTCGAGACCTAATCCTTCCAAAGGACCCCACCATGAATAATATGATCTTGGGTTTTAACTCATCTCGACCGTTTGATAGTTGAACGATAGATATCAACGAGCTCAAAAGAAGTCTCAATGGACGCTAGGACTGATAACGTGTCGTTTCTTCAATAATCCGTGATCAACGTTGCCTGAGCTTGGAAGCTCAAGTAGGGTTATGCAACACAGGGGTCCCTCGTTATCCGCGGGGTTCGATTCCAGAAAAATACCGCGAATACCAAAACCACGGATAATAAGACATTGATTTTATGGCAAATGGGTGGGGGGGGGGGGGGGGGGTAGGTTCCACTGACCTGAGGTATCATAGACAAAGTGGCAACTCGTCAACGCTAAAATCGAGACAAAGACCGTTTATAAAAGAATGTTGCAATATTGTACATGAGAATAACAGATATGGAATAAACGGTTGATAAATTTTCTTACAAATCAAGAAAATTATAGTCTCAGACTTCAGAAAATCAGTCATCTTTGACTGTTTGGCTTGTCTTAGGAGGTCTCTGTGCTTTTCCTCATAAATTTTTGCACCCAAGTCGAGGAAATGCTTGAAATTGAGACTACGCATCATTATTGGATCATGAGTCATAGCTGGATCTCTGGTCTTTATCGCAAGATCTGAAATTTCAACATTGAGCTCCAAATCAAATGGTTGCTCGGGTTTATCTTCGGCAGCATTTTCTGCGGGGGGGGGGGGGCTCGACTGCGAGTTTGTCGATCTCTTCCGTTGTGTAAGATGGTTCGGGCGAAATGAGATTCATAATTTCAGCTTCTTGGATGGCTTCGAATCCTTCGCCCTCCACATCTCGAACTAAGTCAACAACTTCTCTTACTACTGCTCCATACCAAGACGTATCGGCATTACTGATTTCTGATGAAGTGATTGATTGATTGATACCTTTTATTTGCACAATAGCAAAACATAATATTTACATAAGTGTAAAAATACAAAAAGAAGTACTAACCTATAGGAGGAACTATAGGGGTAGAAAATTAATACTCATGAACAATAAAGAATAATATCACAATGAATTCAAAGAATTGTTCAAGGTTTCCTTAAGAGTAATAAAATATTAATGATATACATTTCGAATATCACAGCATCTTGGTCAGTCGAAGACGACGGGTCAGTTTATGAAAGCTTTTGCTGGAGACTCATTGGGCATGGGGCGGAATTATTGGTCTTTCCTCGCAGTCGAGCTCGAAGATACACGGAGAGACCAAAACGTACTCGCGAGGACGTCGCGCGGCCCCGCGTCTGGCTCGGCGTGCTCGCGGCGTGCAGCGCGCGACATCGGAGTGTCTGACCCGTCTCGATCATGTTGTGCCTGTTACCGTGGCGACGCGCAGGACAACGACGTGACCGGCTCCTCGGAACTGTTTTGAGAGCCGCGGTGATGTTTCGACTTCCTTGTTCTCGTCTTAATATTATGAAAATGGAACCGCGTGTCTTTATCTCGATAATTGATCACTCATTGGTTTCAGCGCCCTCCGCTCATGGAAAAAATAAATCGATTTGAGGCCTCTCCGAGAGAACTATTGTTCATATATGACTTCTAAAACAACATTTGTAACCTGTTAATTAGCTTAATATTGGGGCGCAAGCTTCGTAGTCCAAAGATCTTGGGTTCGAGACCCGAAAACCACAATTTTTTTTTCTTCATGTAAGGTTCATAATTTTCCCTCAAACTTCTAAATTCTCCATCTTTCTTAGAATCGAAAAGAACGAAAAAGAATTTAAAAAAATTAAAAACGTAATCAAAAAGTCAGCACTTTTTGATTACGTTTGGACGGCGTTGCCCTTGTCGTCCCCTGTTTTGGTGGAGCCATACTTTCAAATTATTTGTTTTACTTGTAGAAGAAGAATGTTATCAAAACGTTAAGGCTAAGAACAACAAACCACATCTGTAAACACCACGCTCAAACTGACTATTGATGCAATTGACTTGAAGTTCATCAACATAGTTATCTGATTCACATTCGAGCAGAAGTCGCGATTGAGTATCAGTTCCGTCAAAACCTCAAGATCGGCTAAGCACGGTCATCCGCGACGAGTCAATTTGCACAAAATTGATTTTATTTCCGGTGAGTTATAACGATCGACCCGCGGATAACGAATCCCGATCCGCGGATAACAAGGGGCCATTACAAACACACGATCCGCGGATAACGAGGGGCCCTGTACTTACCAGATACTAAACGCATACTTATTTGTTGGTAGATCCTCCATTCTATCTTGTAAGACTCACAATATATTCGCAAGAAAGATTATCAGTTAGTAGACTTTGATCATCTTTCGCTCGATGAAGATCTCAGCATTCAAGAATAGCCGAGAAATTCGAGTTCGAGAGAGCGAAGTTGACGGTATTAATTGCAGGTCCAACAAAGCTGTGTGAAACATTTCATCTTCGTCTAGGAGAGTATTCCGAAAATAGCTCCAGTGAAAATACTCTATGGTCATCAGTCTCTTTTAACCTCTTAGCAACCATCTCACACCGAATACCAGTATGCTCAGACAGAATTTCTGGACATTATTTCTGTATCGACGCGTCGCATTCGCAAAATTGCCTGTTAAAGTTTGACTAGAACATCGTGGCTTCCTGATGAAGGAGCTCTTCGTCTAAAAAAAACTTCTCTGAAGATATTCTTCGAGTGATTTTTAAACAAAGACGAGTTATTTCGCAGTTTTATTGGACCTACAGGCAATCCCTCTAAGGGTGATGACAGATAAAGCGCTACGCCACGATTTTGCGCCACGCCACGACGCGCTATCGCACGCCACGACCCAAAAATTCATTCCAGCGAATTCAACCATCGATGGATCTGTTTCATTCTCATAATCCACGATTGATACCGTAACAATAAATCTAATCCATCGATGGTCGGGTTTGCTGGAATGAGTTTTTGGGTCGTGGCGTGTGATAGCGCGTCGTGGCGTGGCGCAAAATCGTAGCGTAGCGCTTTATCTGTCATCACCCTAACTCAACTCTCCTGAACTCGAATCATTTTCGGCTGTTCTTTATGCAAAGATCTTTGAAAGGCAAATCAAGGATAATCTTGAGTGACTTAGAATCTCTCTTGCGATTATATTGCGAGTCCTACAAGATAGACTGGAATGGGTAGCAAGGCATCTCCATATGCGTGCAAAGCATCTGAGCTGTAGACATCGCATAAGCTTACTTTAGCTTGCAAGCTCAGTCAACTTCGACCACGAGCTAATGAGTTTGAAGTTAGCAGGGAGGTGGCAGGGAGGTAGCAGGGAGGTTTGTAGCACGTGTTTCAAAGCCTCGAACTGAAAAACAAAGAATGTTCATTCTTCCTCATAATCTGAGGAATCGATTGGATGAGGTATGAAAGCCCCCCCCCCCCCCTCATCTACCCTCCGGTGGTGGAACTGGTCCAGGTACTGGGGTAGGCTCCCGTAAGCGCTAGAAGCTGCATGCATGAAACAAACCTATTTCAATGTATTTTCTTGCGTAGAATGCGAATCCGTCGATATTTTTTGGGTACGTGGTTGAGATCGCCTTCAAAATTTGACTGTTAACTCCAAAAACCACGTGTTTCATGTGCCGGGTAGGCTTAATGATATTTGAAGGATCAAAACTCCTACTTGAGTGGGATGATACTTGAGGAAGTCTCTCACCTAAAGTTCTCGGCCCTACGGACCCAAAATACAGGGTGGACCTAATATACAAGGTGGACCCAATATACAAGGTTGAAGCGCTAAAATGCCCATTATACTCATAACGAATGAATTTCATGCGTTCAGCGGGCTCGATAATGTGATGTTTCAAGGATCAAGACTTGTGCTCGAGTAGGACCAAATTCGTCGGAGTTTCTCATTTTCAGATCTGGTCCCCATCCGGGTATTACCGGCGCTGGAATTCATATTCCTGGAGAATGAACATGTCACTGAATGACTCCAGAGACAGCTCGAGGCTGACAATACAAAGCAGACTCGTACGTCTATCACGCTGTTAGTCAATTTAGCATGCTCAAAGCAATCGGGATAACCTCAAAATATCTCTATTGTGTGTCTCGGATCATGCCGAATCATATAAGTCAATTTCAGACAATGAACATGTCCCCAAGTCATTCTAAAAGCAGCTCAAAGCTGATGATACCGAGCAGGCTTATTCGATCACGACGCTGCTAGGCCGTCTCGCCCGCTGAGGGTACTCTAGGTTTCTCGAAACACTCTAAATATGTATTCCGGATCGTTCCGAATAATATATGTCATTCCTGGAGAATGAACACGTCGCTGAACGATTCCAGAGACAGCTCGAGGTTGACAATACAGAGCAGACACGGACGTCCATCACGCTGCTCGTCAATTGGGCTCGCTCGAAGCAATCAGTGTCCCTCAGAACAGATCTAGTGTGTGTCTCGGATCATGCCAAATCATATAAGTCAATTTCGGACGATGAACATGTCCCCACGTCACACTAGAGGCAGCTCAAAGCTGATGATACCGAGCAGGCTTGTTCTATCACGACGCTGCTAGGCCGTCTGGATCGCTGAGGGCACTCTAGGTTTCTCGAAACACTCTAAATATGTATTCCGGATCGTTCCGAATAATATATGTCATTCCTGGAGAATGAACACGTCGCTGAACGATTCCAGAGACAGCTCGAGGTTGACAATACAGAGCAGACACGGACGTTCATCACGCTGCTCGTCAATTGGGCTCGCTCGAAGCAATCAGTGTCCCTCAGAACAGATCTAGTGTGTGTCTCGGATCATGCCAAATCATATAAGTCAATTTCGGACAATGAACATGTCCCCACGTCACACTAGAGGCAGCTCAAAGCTGATGATACCGAGCAGGCTTGTTCGATCACGACGCTGCTAGGCCGGCTCACCCGCTGAGGGCACTCTAGGTTCCTCGAAACACTCTAAATACGTATTTCGGATCGTTCTTCATATTTTATGTCATTCCTGGAGGATGAACATGTCGCTGAACGCCCCTAGAGACAGCTCGAGGTTGACAATACAGAGCAGACACGGACGTCTATCACCCTGCTAGTCAAATGGGCACGCTCAAAGCAATCGGGGTAACCTCAAAACATCGCTAGTGTGTGTCTCGGATCATGCCAAATCATATAAGTCAATTTCGGACAATGAACATGTCCCCACGTCACACTAGAGGCAGCTCAAAGCTGATGATACCGAGCAGACTTGTTCGATCACGACGCTGCTAGGCCGGCTCACCCGCTGAGGGCACTCTAGGTTTCTCGAAACACTCTAAATACGTATTTCGGATCGTTCTTAATATTTTATGTCATTCCTGGAGGATGAATATGTCGCTGAACGCCCCTAGAGACAGCTCGAGGCCGACAATACAGAGCAGACTCGTACGTCTATCACGCTGCTAGTCAATTGGGCACGCTCAAAGCAATCGGGGTAACCTCAAAACATCGCTAGTTCATGTCTCGGATCATGCCGAATCATATAAGTCAATTTCGGACAATGAACATGTCCCCACGTCACACTAGAGGCAGCTCAAAGCTGATGATACCGAGCAGGCTTGTTCGATCACGACGCTGCTAGGCCGGCTCGCCCGCTGAGGGCACTCTAGGTTTCTCGAAACACTCTAAATATGTATCCCGGATCGTTCCAAATAATATGTGTCATTCCTGGAGAATGAACATGTCGCAGAACGATTCCAGAGACAGCTCGAGGCTGACAATACAAAGCAGACTCGGACGTCTATCACGCTGCTACTCAATTGGGCACGTTCGAAGCAATCAGTGTCCCTCAGAACAGATCTAGTGTGTGTATCGGATCGTGCCAAATCATATAAGTCAATTTCGGACAATGAACATGTCCTCACGACACTCTAGAGGCAGCTCAAAGCTGATGATACCGACCCGGCTTGTTCTATCACGACGCTGCTAGGCCGTCTGGATCGCTGAGGGCACTCTAGGTTTCTCGAAACACTCTAAATATGTATTCCGGATCGTTCCGAATAATATATGTCATTCCTGGAGAATGAACACGTCGCTGAACGATTCCAGAGACAGCTCGAGGTTGACAATACAGAGCAGACACGGACGTCCATCACGCTGCTCGTCAATTGGGCTCGCTCGAAGCAATCAGTGTCCCTCAGAACAGATCTAGTGTGTGTGTCTCGGATCATGCCAAATCATATAAGTCAATTTCGGACAATGAACATGTCCCCACGTCACACTAGAGGCAGCTCAAAGCTGATGATACCGAGCAGGCTTGTTCTATCACGACGCTGCTAGGCCGTCTGGATCGCTGAGGGCACTCTAGGTTTCTCGAAACACTCTAAATATGTATTCCGGATCGTTCCGAATAATATATGTCATTCCTGGAGAATGAACACGTCGCTGAACGATTCCAGAGACAGCTCGAGGTTGACAATACAGAGCAGACACGGACGTTCATCACGCTGCTCGTCAATTGGGCTCGCTCGAAGCAATCAGTGTCCCTCAGAACAGATCTAGTGTGTGTCTCGGATCATGCCAAATCATATAAGTCAATTTCGGACAATGAACATGTCCCCACGTCACACTAGAGGCAGCTCAAAGCTGATGATACCGAGCAGGCTTGTTCGATCACGACGCTGCTAGGCTGGCTCACCCGCTGAGGGCACTCTAGGTTCCTCGAAACACTCTAAATACGTATTTCGGATCGTTCTTCATATTTTATGTCATTCCTGGAGGATGAACATGTCGCTGAACGCCCCTAGAGACAGCTCGAGGTTGACAATACAGAGCAGACACGGACGTCTATCACCCTGCTAGTCAAATGGGCACGCTCAAAGCAATCGGGGTAACCTCAAAACATCGCTAGTGTGTGTCTCGGATCATGCCAAATCATATAAGTCAATTTCGGACAATGAACATGTCCCCACGTCACACTAGAGGCAGCTCAAAGCTGATGATACCGAGCAGACTTGTTCGATCACGACGCTGCTAGGCCGGCTCACCCGCTGAGGGCACTCTAGGTTTCTCGAAACACTCTAAATACGTATTTCGGATCGTTCTTAATATTTTATGTCATTCCTGGAGGATGAATATGTCGCTGAACGCCCCTAGAGACGGCTCGAGGCCGACAATACAGAGCAGACTCGTACGTCTATCACGCTGCTAGTCAATTGGGCACGCTCAAAGCAATCGGGGTAACCTCAAAACATCGCTAGTTCATGTCTCGGATCATGCCGAATCATATAAGTCAATTTCGGACAATGAACATGTCCCCACGTCACACTAGAGGCAGCTCAAAGCTGATGATACCGAGCAGGCTTGTTCGATCACGACGCTGCTAGGCCGGCTCGCCCGCTGAGGGCACTCTAGGTTTCTCGAAACACTCTAAATATGTATCCCGGATCGTTCCAAATAATATATGTCATTCCTGGAGAATGAACATGTCGCAGAACGATTCCAGAGACAGCTCGAGGCTGACAATACAAAGCAGACTCGGACGTCTATCACGCTGCTACTCAATTGGGCACGTTCGAAGCAATCAGTGTCCCTCAGAACAGATCTAGTGTGTGTATCGGATCGTGCCAAATCATATAAGTCAATTTCGGACAATGAACATGTCCCCACGACACTCTAGAGGCAGCTCAAAGCTGATGATACCGACCCGGCTTGTTCTATCACGACGCTGCTAGGCCGTCTGGGTCGCTGAGGGCACTCTAGTTTCCTCAAAACACTCTAAATATGTATTCCGGATCGTTCCAAATAATATATGTCATTCCTGGAGAATGAACATGTCGCTGAACGATTCCAGAGACAGCTCGAGGCTGACAATACAGAGCAGACTCGGACGTGTATCACGCTGCTAGTCAATTGGGCACGCTCGAAGCAATTGGGATCCCTCAGAACATATCTAGTGTGTTTCGGATCGTACCGAATCGTATATCTGGATTCCGGAAGATGAACATGTCCCCTAGTTACTCTAGAGACAGCTCAACGCTTATAATGACGAGCAGGATTGTTCGATCACGACGTTGCTAGGCTACCTCGCCCGCTGAGGGTATTCTAGGTTCCTTAAAACACTCTAAATACGTATTTCGGATCGTTCTTAATATTTTATGTCATTCCTGGAGGATGAGCATGTCGATGAACGCCCCTAGAGACAGCTCGAGGCCGACAATACAGAGCAGACTCGTACGTCTATCACGCTGCTAGTCAATTGGGCACGCTCAAGGCATTCGAAGTAATCTCCAAAACATCTCTCGTGTGTGTCTCGGATCATGCCGAATCATATAAGTCACTATCGTACAATGAACATGTTCCCAAGTCACTCTAGAGGCAGCTCAAATCTCATCATACCGAGCAGGCTCGTTCCATCACGACACTGCTAGGCACCCTCGCCTGCTCAGGCAGATCTCGGTTGTTCAGGACTCCCGGGATATGTGCCCTGGAGGGTGCAGAATGATTGTCATTCCTAACCGATCAACATGTACGCGAGGGCCTCGAGAGACAGCTGAGAGCTGAGAATCCAGAGCAGGACGATACGACATCGATTATGAATATGATTTATACGATTATGCGCAGACCCACTGATGAGGCATATTTACTAAATTCAGCCCCAAGGCTATCAACCTCCTCCTAGCATTGCCTCTCTCCGATAGAAATTTCGACGCTTAAATTTCGTTGAGCCTACAGAGAGCATAAAACACGTATCTTGCGGAACAAACAGGGTTCGGAGAGCTGCAATGACCGTAATATAGTGGTCCCGTTGTGCCAAAAAGATCCACTACAAACAAAATATCTTGAAACAAGAACGTGGATATCTTATTTCAAGAGTGTGCATTTTCAAGATAAATTTTGCTTCTTAAAATTAAAAAGTTCTTGATTCAAGAACTAATTTTCTTATTTTAAGAAGTCGAAATCTTGAAATTTGAAACGACAGAGGCCGGACTTAACCCCAAAATTCTTCATCATCCATCTAATGGAATTAACGAATTCTTTCCCTTTCTCATATTACAAGAAAGTTGATAACATAAAAATACGTGGGTTTTATTGAAACAAATCATGCCAAGCTAATTAGGGTAGCCATACTGTATAATCTTTTAGCAAACCAATAGCCTTCCTATGTACACATGTTTGAGCAATAAGTTTTAGTTTGAGGTTCTGACACAGGTCAAAACAAAGGAGATTCTTGTTGGAGCTAAGCCACTGAATCATGAATCACTCTAAGATCATGAGATACGTATAACAGTTTTTGGTTATCTATCTTTCAGAATGAATATCACCCAATATGCCATATTTGAAAATATCTCATGTGTTATGTGAGATGGATGTCAATGCGTAGCCTCAAATATCCCATCTCATCAAAGCGCTACTTTGCCTTTTATTAGGACCCACCAGAGTGACTTTATAAAACTCTTTATCTTTACAAGCCAAAAAAAGACATTTGTCTTAGACACTGATTTTAAATAATGATACCATGAAAAGAGATTCATATATGCATAATAATCTTGGACACTGACTTTAATTATTGAATTCATGAAAAAATAGGAGTCACTGATCTTTACTAGGGTTTGTCGCTTCCAACATCAATCGATGATGACCACCTGATGATGGAATGGTTTGTTATAGAACTTATCAGCAGATGCAACAAGGATTGCTAATAAGATGCCTTCCACATGAGCATAAAATGATTTGATCAAATATATTCATGAATATTGAAAACAGTAATGAGACACTGGCGCTGCCAAAACAAATACTTCCAAAATGTTTCTCATAATCAGTATGTCACCTAGTCTGGATCAAAATAATGTAAATTATTTTCCTACATCCTACATCATATCATTCCATGATTGCAAACCTCTCAGTCCGAGCCACCACATTACTGTTGGAGAATGTATTATTGCTGTAGTATTCTATTCTATAAGGGAGTATAAGTTATTGTTCATGAGGAGACTGTACATGTTCAACCTTTTCTCGTTTATGAAGCAAAGTAACAATCAATTAAGCATTCTGAATGGCACGCTCCTTAATAGTTCTCACACTGTTTATAGTCTAAGAAGATATTCTATTATCATTTGGAGCTACCATATGAAATAACACTTAGCTTCTACTTTAAAAACAATGTGCTTGCTACATACCTGATCACATGTACATTCTATAGAATGACCACGTATTAACTTTTGAAGCTCAAGTTGTGATATTTTATAAAATTTAAACACAACAGAAACACTCAGTAACAAGGAGAAAGATGTTGATAGTGATTAATTGTGCATGATTAATATCAAGCGCAAACCAATTATACCCTGGTGGATGATATCAACCAAGATCCCTAGTTGTGCGTAGACCAAGGTATTTAGATGGCATATTGGGGGACAAATACTCGATTGAAAAATTGTGTGAATGCATATTATGGATAGCGTAACCACAACAAACTCTCATAACCTCAACTCTTCAACTTTTTCTGCAGAACACTTGAACTTTTCCTCTCGGCTTCTCCTCTGGATGCATGTTGACAAAAAGGAGGGCATACAAATTCATGAAATTAAAACGAGCAGTTTTTTATACTCTTTTTCTAGTTCTTCAAGAGAACATTACAAACCAGTACATCTCTGGTCTTCCTGCTCTACAAGTAAACTCAAGTAAACTAAGTAAACTGATGTCACAGGCGTCAGATGATATACAAAAGCATACAAAAGCATACATATTTATTACTGTATCGTATGATATGCTATATCTAAGTATACGATATAACTGCTCAGGACTGTCAATTTTTCGATGCCGCAGCAGTCGAAAACGTGATATGGGTAATTTTTCAAAACTTTCTTCGCGAATTCTGTGATTTCTGGAATATCATGAGGTTATGGGAGAAGTTTCTCAAATCCCGCAACCCATTTTGAGTGGTCAATATCTAGATTCAAGAATATGTATCTTGTTTTAAAAAGTGTATACTTGAATCAAGATAATACGCTCGGATTTTGCTCTTGTTTCAAGAGAGACAGTTTTAAGAAGTGTAACGATTTCAAGATATTTTGTTTGTAGTGTCCAAAGAGGTCCTTCTCGAAGTATGAATCCATTCAAGCTGAAATTTTGATCCATGGAGTTGAAAGTCAGCCTACCCAGCGCATTGAATACGTGGTTTGGCGATTAAGTACAGGCGTCTAAGTGCATCCAGTTCCCGTACATAGAGGTCTATGGGGCCCAAAAGTATTGACGAAGTATTCCGCTGAGTATATCCCCACTCAAGCACAAGTTTTGATCCCCGAATAATCATTGTGCCCACTCAACGCACGAGACACGTAGTTTTGGAGGTTAAAATTCAATTTTTAGAGGTAACCTTAATCTCGTTCTGGTGGAATACCGACGGATTCAGATTCCACGCGATAGGATTTGCCGAAATACGTTTATTTTTTGCATTCACCCTATAGTGCCTATGGAAACTTACCAATCGCCGGGACAATTCTACATAAATAGTATATTTCCGTACTGAGCGCGGTAGCCTATTGTGGGCACTAGGACAGTTTGTTGACAGACATGTCCTCCAGTGCCCAAAATGGGCTTGCAAGCGAGGTGCGGATATATTTTTTCATTACGAGAACCCTAAAATCCTATTTAAACGTGACATTTTTAGGTTAGAGTAATGAAATCGTTATTTTTTGGTTCCAGGCAGATAACCTGAAAATTCTGAATCGTGTTCATGATTCTTCTCAACATTTGCTAGAGTGAACATAGTCACAATCTTCAATTTGATCTAAGACTTCCCATAAATTTGCACCTCCTTGCTACCAGGGACATAACCTAAAAAATCTGATAAATGTTCAAGATTCCTTTCGACATTCCCGAAAGTAGACATTTTTCACTTTTTTGATGCGATGTCTGAGTCTCGTTCTATCTCACCTGCCTGCTAGCAGACAAGTAACCTCAAAATTCTAACAAATGTTCAAGATTCGTTTTTGTTTTTCCAAGAATGAACATCTTTCCGTTTTTCGATAAGACCGCCCAATTTCGGTCAAACTCACCTCCCTGCTAACTTCAGACTCATCACGAGCTACTCGAAAACGAGACGTTATCATTCCTTGCGCCCAGTGAGACTTTTGTTCAGCTCGTCAGAATCTATCACTTAATTACCCAATGATCAGGATTTGCTGAAACCCACACTCTAAATCTCTTGGAGGGAAAAAAGCCTTCAACTAGAGGTTATTTTCCCTCTAAGCTTACACGTATTTCTGTTGAAGGTAAATTTCCCTCTAACTGAAGGGAAGTTCGGTTTTGCCTCTGAGGTAGAGAGGTAACCTCAAAATTATCGTAGACCAACGCGAGTTTTATCATTGACACAACTCGCGGAAGCTTATTTTATTCTCCGAGATACTCAATAATGATCATCTTTGACGAAATTCATAATTCGATTAATATCAGAGTAATTAATCGCACCGCCACGCGATGATATATCATGTGCACGCGGCAAGCACGTTGAAACGCGTTGCACGACTCATATTACTCCCTTTATTCAATGCCTGCACTCTTATAGAACTGGCTATTTCGGAAGCTCTTCATTAACATCACTCATTTTGAAGGTAAATACGATGGGCCACAAGAACAATGCCCAAAACACAAGCTCTCTGGGGAGCCGATGAGCATGTACGACTTTTATTTATTTATTTATTTATTTTAAACAATATACGGGCAATATGCCCTTTACAACTTTTAGACTTTTGAGCCTTCGATTACAGACATTCGGAGTGATCTAATGGTAAACCTTTTGCTCGGCAACCCAAAGGTCGAGGGTTCGCACCCCGCAACAGCCAAATTTTTTTCTTCGTTTCAACTATTATTACTTTATTATTACTACGTCTAGCTCTATTTTTTTCTTCCAAGACTCTCAAGCGTTTCGAACCCAATTCATTGAGGCAATTTTTGAAAGGATTTAATGTAAATAAAGAAAAATCCACAGTTTGTACAACTTTGTAACAACTTTCTAGGTATCGCTGAAGCCCATTAATTTATACGTCTTTATTAAGATTCGCAAATTTCTCGTGAAGATCATTTTGAGAAATCTCCGACACTTCAACTGGGCATATGATGCCAGATGCAAAAATTTTAATGAATAATTTCAATCGAATCATTTCAAGAAGTGATCGACTAAAATCGAATTGAATTCATGAAAAATATCATAGTGATGATAAAGTAATAATAGTTGAAACGAAGAAAAAAATTTGGCTGTTGCGGGGTGCGAACCCTCGACCTTTGGGTTGCCGAGCAAAAGGTTTACCATTAGATCACTCCGAATGTCTGTAATCAAAGGCTTAAAAGTCGTACATGCTCATTGGCTCCCCCAGAGAGCTTGTGTTTTGGGCATTGTTCTTGTGGCCCATCGTATTTACCTTCAAAATGAGTGATATTGTTGAAGAGCTTCCAAAATAGCCAGCTCTATAAGAGTGCAGGCATTGAATAAAGGGAGTAATATGAGTCGTGCAACGCGTTTCAACGTGCTTGCCGCGTGCACATGATATATCATCGCGTGGCGGTGCGATTAATTACTCTGATATTAATCGAATTATGAATTTCGTCAAAGATGATCATTATTGAGTATCTCGGAGAATAAAATAATCTTCCGCGAGTTGTGTCAATGATAAAACTCGCGTTGGTCTACGATAATTTTGAGGTTACCTCTCTACCTTAGAGGCAAAACCGAACTTCCCTTCAGTTGGAGGGAAATTTACCTTCAACAGAAATACCTGTAAGCTTAGAGGGAAAATAACCTCTAGCTGAAGGCTTTTTTCCCTCCAAGAGATTTAGAGTGCAAAATCCTATGATTCATGGCGGGGTCCTTCCATCAAAATTCACCGTGATCTAGTTTTGATCAATTCCAAGCGGAGTCTTTTACCTGCATACTCTGACACGCAAAAGAAGTGCCTGACGCGATTAGCAGCCAAATACGTGTGGGCTAAATTACGCTCCATTTGCAAGAGCTCCCCTCTGTGTGGGACAATCTTGCGAGACCAATGATGGAACACTTGTGAACCGAACCACATCATTTCTCTACATTCAAAATATTCAGACTCGGACTAAGTTTAGAAAATGTCCCTGTGACGAGAGTGAGATGGCCTTGCCTCTGTTGAAAGTCGCGGTTTCGACAAGTTAGCGGAAATTTCATGTAGCCAGGATCGTTTTCACGCGAGTGGTTCAGCTTATCCACCTAACGTTATTCATATGGATTTCGTTCCACGTCCATTGAAGATACCGTGAATTTTCACCTCAGAATGATGCTCCTCTATGTAAGCATACCCAAATTATTAGCAAAAGATGTGGGAACGAACCTTCACCAGTGTACCAATGTAGGAAAGCTTTCCGCCTAAACATAGCTGTGAACTGTTCCGAGACTCGTTTGAATAATTCCTGTATTGCAGTCGAGTTCCCAATGAATGTCGCACTCATCTTCAGACCCCGAGGGGGTATATCACACACGGCTGTCTTCACGTTACTCGGTATCCACTCAACAAAATAGCTGCTGTTCTTATTTTGGATATTGAGCATCTGCTCGTCTACTTCTTTCATAGACATGCGACCTCGAAAAACAGCAGCCACGGTTAAATATCGTCCGTTGCGAGGATCACACGCAGCCATCATATTCTTTGCATCGAACATCTGCTGTGTGAGTTCAGGAACAGTCAATGATCGGTACTGCTGCGAACCTCTGGAACATATTTAAGGTATGCATCAGAGGGCGATACCTTTTCAACATTCACGAGCTGAAACGTAGTGAGATTGTGAGGGATTCCATTACTACTAGATCAAGATACGCAATCATCCCGCAAAGAATTGGAAATTGAAGCTCAAGATGTCTGAGAGTTGTACATGTCCAAGATGTCCAAGATGTAGCCTCCCGGAACTTTTGACTTTTGTGTTACGGCAATGTTCCTGGAATACTCTGAACTATGGGGAGTGCGCAGGAGAGGCATGATATAGTATTTGGCATCATTCAGTATGGCCTACATTCTTTCTTGTTGAAACGCATCACGATTTGTCAACAGAAGACTGCAAAAGATGATTTTTGGGTAGTTTACAAACGAACCAACGCGATTTTTCGAATTTATAAGGCTGTAACAAGAATACCCATGCTTCAACTACTTCGGTGGAATGATATATCCATCTAATAATCTTATATCTTGAGAAAATCCTTGATTCAAAGGTGTGCGCTGATTTGTCTATGATATTAGCTCTCATTTATCGATGTAACCGAGTTTTGTGGGAAAAATTTTTCTGGTCATTGTTTACGAAAGTGATGAAATACCTTGTGCGGAACGGGGAATTCAGCGATGAGTTCTCAAAGTTGAAAAGAAGACGAATCAAATCCCATTTGGTTTGTGAGTGTGCGTTGATCCGGACAATATGAAGCTTCAAAGCTCATAAAGTTATCGCGACACTGGCTTTAGAAATGGTCATTTTTTGATGGCATACTCAGAAAACGTAAAGCATAGGATTGGAATGTTATGCTCTTTTTTTCTTTATCACAAAAAAGATATAATCGCACTGTTTTGAGTTGCAATTATCGACCGGTATTTCTGTGAGAAGCTGAGGAGAAATATTCGAATCTCGATGGTAAGCTAAATGAGCCTCTAAATGTGATGGTATCACGAATTTCTTGATTTCTACGTAGTAAACGGCTGAAATATGAACATAATAACATCACGGTATACTCTAGAAATTGAAATGGGACTCATAAGTCGTGACTCGATTTTGGAAATTTACATTCAATTTTGGAAAAATCAATGATGAAATTCATCTTAGAGTCAAGTCAGGCGAAATATAATCCCTATTGATCGTCTAGACTATGTTCTGAATCGAATCTACTCGATTGGCGTTGATTCACAAATGTTTTGAGAGTGGAATTCTATACTTGTCGTTCTGAGCCAGATACCTCGGCTTGGAAGAGAGTGGCACCACTCGTTTTACATGTTTTCGAGGTCTTAGTATCACATAAAAACCATTTCAAACGTGTGCGATGGAAAATTTTTCTTCTATTTCGGAGGGTCAATGGTTGAAAGTTCCATGAAAACCCTCGTATGTGTGCAAGAATGCATGCATACAGCGGAGGTATCTCAATTATTTCCTCGCGAGAGAGCTGAATACAAGTATTTTCCCGTATTTCCATTTGTAGATGCTATGTTTGCCTACTCAGCAATCATGATCTCCCATAGATGGGATCAGACGGGATCATGTGTCAGATACAGTGTATGCAGAAGTGTACTTCACACACGATGTTTCGAGAGAGACTGACGATTGAACAAAAGAGTACAGTTCTGTATTAGTGGTCAAAAGTTCTGCACTAGCATCCACGCGAGTTCTTCCAGGCAAGAATACAGGTTGAGCAACGTTTTTTTGCGATTCGTATCCGGATAGACCACCGCTCGGCTGGGGCTGCTCCGCTAATCCCGCGCAAGAATTTCCCCGACTCCTTTATTATGGGTGACCATAGTGCAACGTCTGCAATTTTCAGATAATTTTGAAAGTTTTACAAATGAGAATTCTCAGTCAGCCACTTGTGCAGATGACCATCAGACCACTCGTGTAAGTAGAATCATATATGTTGTTGTTGGTAACTACTAATACTAATGGATGTAGGACTGCAATCTTGTATATGAACCATAATACACATGTAGCTGCACAATGCTTCGTGCCACTCGCATCATCCGTAATATCTCCCCCTGATATATAGTAGTGAGAATGAGATACCTCTGAATTCCCGTGAACTTCCCTGAATTCCTTTGAGTGCCTTGAATGCCCAGGAGGGCCCCCGAGGGCCTCTAAGGTCCTTCGAGGCCCTTCGAGGGCCCCGAATGCCTCTGGCCAACTAACCTAGATTACTTTCCATATTTACCTTAGGGGCTGAGAGATTCCCCTGAGATCCCCTGAGGGCCTGTGAGGGCCCCTAAATTTCCCCGAGCCCCTGAAGGTTCCTCAGTCGTCTCAATTTTCCTCTGCAGACTCCGAGAAATTACCTCTTCCTCATCATCATTAATCTTCATCAGATTATTCAATTACAACATTCAAAGTGAGTTTAGGTTACGAAGAAGATGAATCTTTCTTCCGAAAAAATATGAATTAGAAAAATTGTACAGTATATCCGAGAATCAAAAATCAAAAATCAATATCTTTGGTGACGGAGGAACACTCTTCCATAACATGAACTTCATTTTCCAAAATCGAGTTCTCAATTTTTATCTTTTCACCACCTAACAATTCCAATTCATCTACAGCCTTCACTTTCACATGTACGTTGAACCTAAGAAGACCACTAAATGGAATCAATTCCGAAATGATCCTTTTCACTTCCATCTGATTGATCAGAAAATTAACCATACTCTTGTAAGTCACTGCAAACTTCTAACTCTATATACTCCACGATTGTACGATTCAATTTGACCCTTCCCATCTTTCACAACAATAACATCAAGTTTGTGACGTATATTCGTAATAGCACCCGGAATTTCACTTCCATTCTCCTCATTTCTTTGAACGAATCGATCCTTCAGATAACCCTCTATCTCTGGAGAATCGACAAGACCCGCGTGAAAATCATGTCATATAGCTGAAATATCCTCAATTCAACTCACTCATTCTTCCTTTTTTGAAGGTATATTATCGAAGGACCCCGCACCAAATACATTGTTTTTTTTTTCACCGTGATTTTTCACGAGATTCTGCCGACCGATAGATCAAAATGCGCTGAACAAATGTTCAAATGAGCGCAAAGTCCTATCAATTACCGTTTCGGAGATATTTATCTGAAAGGTAGCGCAAGATGCAGGTGATTGTACAACTTAGATTGCTGAATCGAACGTCAACAACGGTATGTACACTCGGTTATCACTTGATCTCGCGGAATGTTTATATGTCTATCTCATTTGTTGAATAGGTTAACCATTGAGTGCGACAGAGATAGAAATATGAACATTCCGCGAGATCAAGTGATAACCGAGTGTACATTGCGCCTGCTACTGTATGTATCTAGGGCGTCTCTCAACTCGAGTATTTTATCGAAAATTGTTTTGGTGACATCTAAGCCTGCATTGAAGAGATTTTTGAAAATCGAAAATGTGTCGAGCACTGAGAATGGGTATTTTGCCGATGAAGGCTCAGTCTGAATCATCTTCCGCTTGTTCATTTGGGATGAGCAAATATTATTGAAGTATATTTGTTTGCTCAATTATAGGGCAGTTGTACCTAACACAGAATATCATGAAATCGAGGACGCTCAGCTTGAATTCTTTGACGCATAGAACACTCAAAATGTCAAAGGACCCCGCCATAAATGATAGGATTTTGGCTTTCAGCGAATTTGACCGAATCGGCAATCAATCGATAGAGCTCGATGTGCTGAGCAGAAGTCTCCGTAGCCACTAAACCCGAAAAATACTCGTTTTCGAGTGATGTTCGATGTCGAGACTCGGAATCGTCTGTAGACGACTTAGGTACCTGGCGGGGTGTTGTACTCGGTAGAGCAGTTACCACGCTGCGATCTGTTGAGACTCATTGGTAGCAAAGTCGCCGATTTTACCGAGCCAAAATAGGGTTATGGCATCAATCGAACAATAACATACGTTCGAATTCGTTCGGCTCGCTTGGTATTTGCCAGCTGAATACCTCTGATGAAGCAAGAATCTTTGCATTACACGCGATTTGATAATCCTCTCAAAAGAATCTTTCACTGCCGCCATTCTCGCGGGATATTTTCAAAGTCCGCACAATCGAAACGCTTCGAAAGATTTTGATATTCCAAACGGTCTGCGGGACATAGTATATTATGAAGGCAAATGCGGATGACGAGTTTCATCATCAACGAGATACATACAATATTTAGAGCTCACACCTCACGCAAGGGTGCGTTGAGAAGAGCGTTTTCCCGCTGGACGATTGAAAAATACGTCTAAGCTCTCAGTACAACTTTGAAACAAAATCATTGAATCTTTTTTTCCGAACTGTTTATCGTTTGAAGATAACGAGATTTTCACATTTCTAGTGCGCGGGGGTGGGGGGGGGGGGGGGCTACAGACATTTCTACCCTCCCTAGAAAAGATCTTATGGGATTTCAGAGAGATATTCGTTTCGAATTTTGGGTGGTGATTGAATTCCGCGTCGTATCGCACTCGGCTCGAACATACGAAAATCGAATCAGGCCCAACTTTATATCGGTAAAGGTTGCGGAGATCGTTTTAATTTTTTTTTCCGGGATCGCAGATTGAGACTTGTATGGTTATTTGAGTAGACGCCTATTGATTTTCAAAAATATATTCGTTTCAGCGAGATGATATCAGAAATGTATAACCAAGAGACATTGCATTCTGATTTTCGATAGATATATTCTCGAATATACACTACTGGTCATGAGTGTAAATACACCTCTGATGATTTTAAGGGATAGACATTTCAAGGCCTACTGGTCGTACAGACCTCTCCGCGATTGCATTTTGTAGCTCACCACGAACACTTCTGAAGCTACTTACTATGTATTTTCTGTCTCGCACATTAGACCAGACACACACGGGTCAGAGGTATAACTTTTTCGCATTCTTTCAGCGAAGGTACGCGACCTTTGCCGATATAGAGTTGGGCCTGATTCGATTTTCGTATGTTCGAGCCGAGTGCGATACGACGTGGAATTCAATCACCGCCCAAAATTCGAAACGAATATCTCTCTGAAATCCCATAAGATCTTTTCGAGGGAGGGTAGAAATGTCTGTAGTCCCCCCCCCCCCGCCCCCGCACACTAGGAATGTGAAAATCTCGTTACCTTCAAACGATAAACAGTTCGGAAAAAAAGATTCAATGATTTTGTTTCAAAGTTGTACTGAGAGCTTAGACGTATTTTTCAATCGTCCAGCGGGAAAACGCTCTTCTCAACGCACCCTTGCGTGAGGTGTGAGCTCTAAATATTGTATGTATCTCGTTGATGATGAAACTCGTCATCCGCATTTGCCTTGATAATATACTATGTCCCGGAGACCGTTTGAAATTTCAAAATCTTTCGAAGCGTTTCGATTGTGCGGACTTTGGAAATATCCCGCGAGAATGGCGGCAGTGAAAGATTCTTTTGAGAGGATTATCAAATCGCGTGTAATGCAAAGATTCTTGCTTCATCAGAGGTATTCAGCTGGCAAATACCAAGCGAGCCGAACGAATTCGAACGTATGTTATTGTTCGATTGATACCATAACCCTATTTTGGCTCGGTAAAATCGGCGACTTCGCAACCAAATCACTCGAAAACGAGAGTTTTCCGGGTTTAGTGGCTATGGAGACTTTTGCTCAGCACGTCGAGCTCTATCGATTGATTGCCGATTCGGTCAAATTCGCTGAAAGCCAAAATCCTATAATTTATGGCGGGGTCCTTTCCGTGTGTCGGATCATCTCAAAGAAAAATGCATCTCTACCTTTACGCAAAAATTGCCAGACGGGCGCAAAATGTGTTCTCACAGGGTTGCCGTCGTCTTTGGGCCCCGATGTCACTGCTGCGTGTCTATCCAGAGAGCCAGTGCAAATAACGTGCTAGTTCGTAGATGTAGAATTGATTTTTTCGGAGATTATGGCATTCTCGCCTGAATTTGACATTTTTGAGTGTCTTATGCATCAAATAATTCAAGCTGAGCGTCCTAGATTCCATGATATTCTGTGTTAGGTACAACTGCCCTATAATTGAGCAAACGAATACACTTCAATAATATTGGCTCATCTCAAATGAACAAGTGGAAGATGATTCAGACTGAGCTTTCATCGGGAGAATACCTATTCTCAGTGCTCAACAGATTTTCAATTTTTAAAAATCTCTTCAATGCAGGCTCAGATGGGACCAAAACAATTTTCGATAAAAGACTCAAGTCAAGAGACGCGCAAGATACATACAGTAGCGGGCGCATTGTATATATAGTTGTTGACGTTCGATTCAGCAATCTAACCTATACAATCACCTACATCTTGCGCTACTTCTCAGATAAATATCTCCAAAATGGTAAATGATAGGACTTTGCGCTCATTATAACATTTGTTCAGCGCATTTTGATCTATCGGTCGGCAGAATCTCGTGAAAAATTACGGTGAAAAAAAACAATGGATTTGGTGCGGGGTCCTTTTATTTTGTTGTATATCCCAACGTCGTATTCGCGATTTTCTTGTTCAATTTGATGATATTCTCGTTATGAGATGACAGAACAATTCTTTTCGTAGAAATATCCCTATTCATGTGTTTGAGTATGGTTGCCCATACATCATCACTTGGACGATTTAGATTACTTCCTATATACACGGTCGAGACTGTGGTTTGAAGTATGAATGCAATGAATAAAAGGTCAATTTGATTGAACGACACTCTTTTCATGAGAAAATATCTAATAACTCTCTCCCCCAATATTATTTTGGATATTTTCGGGTCCTCCCTTTGGAATTAAAGTTTATACATAGTCAACCACTTAGATAGATACCATCTTTCATTAGAAAGTATTATTAGATCGCTGGATTGCGCTTACATAGCATAGTCATCGTCATATCCTGCATGCGTCTTTTGAAGAGTTATTCTTCGTAAAATGGAGTTTCAATCAGGCAAACGCATGGGTAAGCCAATTTTGCTGGGTTATATTATCATTCGGTCATGTAATATGATCCATTAGCTTCAATTTGAATACACATACATATAACTATAGCAAAAATCATCTGTGTACCAACGTGCGCATCGATTGAAATGTGAAAGTACAAAAATCCGATATATATATATATATATATATATACAGTTTGTAATGATTCCTTATGAATAATATGTGGCAATAGCATGCCCTTCTGGCTGAAATAATGAGAGTGCAGATTCCCCCAGCAACAGCATCCCCGATTCACCGATTGAAATTACGAGTTGTTCGATCGATCCGAGCAAAAAGTAAGTAGCCGTTCCAGAGCGAGCAGTGTAGCAGAGCTGTATCATATGGTTGCAAATATTAGGCTATGCAACTCGTTTGCTCGGTAAAGTATTAGTTATATAAATATAACAATATCCCAACTTCGCAATAGGATTCTTGAGATCAGTATAGATGACGATTTCAGAATCATATCTTCAAATCACAAAAACAAAGGACCCCGCACAAAATCAATGGGAAGTGGCTTATGGCCAATTTTGATGAAGTTTGGCAGTGTAGTAGATCATTTCATGCTGATCATATTTGTCAATGGGCTCGAAGAGCGCTTATGACTCATATTTGAGATATTTTAATGGAAAGTACGCAATTGATTGAGGTTACGTGAGCTTTGTTGTCACTCATTATTGATTTTTTTCATAGAAGGCTATTGACACTTCTTGAACGAATCTGAGCTCTTGTATTAGCCAGTAAAGTTCAGCCAGGGCAGAGAATCCGACGGATTACTTGGTTCATATCGAAATCATGGAGAATTAATTATAGTTTAATCAAAATATCGTCATCTCTTAGGAAGGGTCGTTTTTTAATTGCATGACCCAGTGTTGGGCACATTTCAATGAGATACGAACCATATGTAAACGGTCAGTAGCTTTTGTAATTGCGTACAACATAACTGATTATGAGCCTTGTGAGTAATACATGTATCTCGAGAGAAAGGGTGGAGGAAGCTGGGGAGGGCTTCATCGTGGAAAATCTGTTTCACGAAGCATAGTGCTGGGCATCCCCCAACTCGGGGGTGTTTGGAGTCACTGAGCTCGAATACGTTATCGTCCAGCCTCTATCTCGTGCGGGGGTGGCTGCGTGGGCGAACCGTGCAGGGGGGGGGCTGCGGTGGCAAATCGATATCGCTATCAAGGGGCAGCGATATCGATTTTTCAAAGCAGCCCCCCCCCTGCATGGTCCGCCCTCGCAGCTTCTGCATCACGAGATAAAGGGCTAAACGATAACGTATTCAAGCTCAGTGACCCCAAAAACCTCCGAGTTGGAGGACGCTTAGTACTATGCTTCGTGAAAAAGATTTTTCACTCTGAAGCCCTCCCCAGCTTCCTCCACCCACGCTTTCGAGATACATGTATTACTCATCACAAGGCTCATAATCAGTTATGTTGTACGCAATTACAAAAGCTACTGACCATTTACATATGGTTCGTATCTCATTGAAATGTGCCCACCACTGGGTCATGCAATTAAAAAACGACCCTTCCTAAGAGATGACGATATTTTAATTAAACTATAATCAATTCTCCATGATTTCGATATGAACCAAGTAATCCTTCGGATTCTCTGCCTTGACTGAACTTTACTGGCTAATACAAGAGCTCAGATTCGTTCAAGAAGTGTCAATAGCCTTCTATGAAAAAAATCTATAATGAGTGACAACAAAGCTCACGTAACCTCAATTAATTGCGTTCTTTCCATTAAAATATCTCAAAAATGAGTCATAGGCGCTCTTCGAGCCCATTGACAAATATGATCAGCATGAAATGATCTACTACACTGCCAAACTTCATCAAAATTGGCCTTAAGCCACTTCCCATTGATTTTGTGCGGGGTCCTTTCCTATGTTCCTCCGTGAATGAATAGGGAGAAATATCAGCGGTGGTTACGCTAGCTTTTTCGGAGGAAAATTCAGGTCGAATAACATTTTGGGGATTTGTATACGCGTGGGTGACGATTCAACAGGTTATAGACTCCGCAAACCAAGGCGGATGGTCACTCACGCACGATATGCCTGGATCAACTTTTACCGTAGATCGTTCCGGAATACTTCTTGCGAGGTACACTTGGTGGAAACGAATACTTCCCGAATGTGTCGAACATCGACATATCTATATGATGAATTCCACGCCAAAGCGACCTACGGACAGGGGTCATCTCTCAGATTCTCTTTTAACCCTTTTCATTCGATTCTATGGCCAAAAAAAGGAACTTTGGACCACCTGTGGGGTCCAAAAAAAATTTTCCCTCTTCATTGCACGCACATCCGTAAACAGACCGAAAATTCATCGTGTGAAGATCGATGCTCTTCTATTCACGGAAATGAGAATATTTTGAGTTTTTGAATAGCTATCGAGTCACGGCATCTGGAGGGGCATCAAAAAACCTATCGAAAACGTTTTCGGAAATTCCTCCCCTGTGATTTGGAGGCCTCCTGAAGGCAAAAAAGTGTTCTTCACTAGAACGTTAATTTCTCAAACAGTCATTATTCTCATTCTTTGAAAATCAGGTATTTGACGTGAAATTCTGCGTTCTTTCGAACAAAATGGGTTTCAGAGAAGTGTGGGGCGATCCAAGTGACTTATGAGCCATTTTTCGAAAATTTGATACTTTTGGTTTCAGAAAAAGGCGATTCTCTGCGCATGCGCACAAACGTAGACTATCGGCGCCATCTTGAATGGAAAGCTGACAAAATTTCCTATGAAATTGCTACCCGCGAAGTTGAAATCCATGCACATAAAGAGGATTTGCAACGATTAATTATATCGAATCAAAATCACATGAAAATTGAGCTTATGAGCGCCTTCTAAGATGACACATTTACGAGATCTTCTCGGGACTCAATTTCGAGTACGAAATTGCCCTAAAACAAATTCGGACCACATGGTTTGAACGTAAATTTGTCTGAACTTTCGGAATATGCCATGGGAAATCCCGTTTGAGGCGAACCCGAGGTGCTACATTCATTTCCTTGCCAGAAATAACGATCTTTCACGTTTCAAATTGCAAAAAATTGAATATAGCACTACGGGTTCGCCTCAAATGGGATTTTTCATCGCATCTTTTGAAAGTTTAGACAATTTCACGTTGAAACCATGTGGTCCGAATTTTTTCTAGGGCAATTTTGTACTCAAAAATGAGTCCCGAAAAGATCTCGTAAATGTGTCATCTCAGCAGGCGCCACAAAGGCGTTAAGGCGAGGCCGTAGTCTGCGGCCATCTTGAAAAAGCTAGGGAGATTGACACCGAATCCGTTCTGTGAATATCTCGAGTTTTACTCAACCAAATCCCTTCATATTTTGTATGCGTCAACAAAATGCATGTAAGAATTGCGCTATGGAGCGAAATTCCACAAAAGTAGAGAAAGAAACTTCCATGATAAGCGCTGGACAGATGTTGTCTGCTCCTGGGATAAAGCATGCTGTTATACTTCATTCTATGATTTTGTGATCAGCTCGTTTTTTCTCACTTTCACTCCATAGCGCAATTCTCTCAAGTTCGTAGATGATAGTAAGACCCTCATTCGTTGATAATTCTCTATAAAACTCGAGATAAATCCAGAACGGCGATGAGTTATACACGATGACAGCCATAATTTTTCGTTTCTTGAAAGTGGTCAGACTGATCAGCGGGCGCGAGGCGGGACAGCAGCAAAACCGTCTGCTTCGATGATGCACGTTCCCGTGTGTTGTCATCGCGGATGAGATCGCGGTTGTGAGACTTGTAAGCCGCGACTTCCCGGTGGAAAGCGACGGCCCAGGTGATGACATTATGTCATCATCGACCGGACCCGGGTCCTTTGTCGCGCGAGATTTCTGCGATCAGGCATGGTGGTGAATCTGATAGCCGTCCGCTGCAACATGCATCTTTTTGCATCTATTGGCAGAGAGCTCAGTGCAACATCAACTTTGCAAATTTGCATGCACGAGCCCTTGAACAAATACAGAATGTAAGTGTTTTGTTTGGACCTCTAATCCAGTTCTAACGAGGGGTATGCCACAAATCTGCTCACTGTCGCTCGGATGTCAGTATCGTCCAGTATCGTCCAGTTACGTCCATTCGCAGCCGTTCGGCGTATATTTTTTGAGAGCTGACCTGGACTGCGAACAGAGGTACTGGATAGCGAGTGGCGAGCGAACGGCAGTGAATGGCGATAAGCGGCGATTGAGTGGACTGTTCGCCGAGTCGCTTCGCCCCGGCCGCACTCTATAGTTTGTGCTGTTTTGATGAATCGATGAAATTATTATCTAACAATTATTACAGATAGATTTTGTCATTCTGGGGTCAACGACAAGCCGTAAGTGACCCAGGCGGTCCTAAATTTTACTGATAAACTTCCCAAATGATCCCTAAATCACAAGCCCCGTATAGGGGCCCGATGAACATGAGGAACATTTGAGCTTCCCATGTAATAGAGAAGATTAGCGCAGGGGTAGCGTGGCCGCTTCACACGCGGAAGGTCCGGGGTCGATCCCCCAATTTTTTTTTTTTTTTTTTTCCAATTCGAGATTCTTTCTTAGCCACTCCTCACGTTCGCAGTTTCCTACTATCGCTATTTGATTGAATGAGCTGACCTCTCGTTTTCTTGGTTGACACAACTGTAAGAACTTACATTATTTCATTATAAACTCTCCGAAGTCTTGTCTATGGCGAACAAAGCTCGGAACAAAGTCATTCGCCAATTACAATGATAGATCTCTTTTTAAAGTAGTCGTCGAGCACGTACAGATCAATGTATGACTTTACGTTCTTTATGATTTTACGTTCTTGTATAGAAAATGGTTTCGAATTTCTTTAGCGTTCTAAGGCTGATTATCACTATTTTTCAGGCATCTAATTCACAAACGATTGCAAATCGTCTGTTTTCTGCGCATTCGCATCTGGACGCTGTAAATCTTGTTCGAATGCATGCAATTGAGTTCGCCAAGTAGTAATAGTCATTTGCGGAGAAATATCCTCGAATCTCCAGTGGTATTGGTACCAAAAATTCAAATTACTGCGTATGTGTAGAAGCAGACGATTTTCAATGGCTTATGAAATAGAAGTGTGGAAAATAATAGAATAGGCCTTAATACGCTACAAAAATTCAGGACCATTTTCTATGGAAAAACATAAAACTTCATATCAAATATCACATTTTCATGAATCTGAGAAATCGGTTCGTTCAGAAATTGAATATATTATTATATGAGCATTTTCGTCGGGCATAAGCGTGTGGGAAACGCATATAGCGTTTCCCACACGTCTGCCCGACGAAACTGCTCATGCTCAACATCAAAATCAACTCTACAAGTCATACATTGATCTGTACGTGCTCGACGACTACTTTAAAAAGAGATCTATCATTGTAATTGGCGAATGACTATGTTCCGAGCTTCGTTCGCCATAGACAAGACTTCGGATAGTTTATAATGAAATTATGTAATTTTTTACAGTTGTGTCAACCAAGAAAACGAGAGGTCAGCTCATTCAATCAAATGGCGATAGTAGGAAACTGCGAACGTGGGGAGTGGCTAAAAAAGAATCTCGAATTGGAAAAAAAAAAAAAAAATTGGGGGATCGACCCCGGACCTTCCGCGTGTGAAGCGGCCACGCTACCCCTGCGCTAATCTTCTTTATTGCATGGGAAGCTCAAATGTTCCTCATGTTCATCGGGCCCCTATACGGGGCTTGTGATTTAGGGATCATTTCGGAAGTTTATCAGTAAAATTTAGGACCGCCTGGGTCACTTACAGCTTGTCGTTGACCCCAGAATGACAAAATCTATCTGTAATAATTGTTAGATAATAATTTCATCGATTCATCAAAACAGCACAAACTATAGAGTGCGGCCGGGGCGAAGCGACTCGGCGAACAGTCCACTCAATCGCCGCTTATCGCCATTCACTGCCGTTCGCTCGCCACTCGCTATCCAGTACCTCTGTTCGCAGTCCAGTTCAGCTCTCAAAAAATATATGCCGAACGGCTGCGAATGGACGTAACTGGACGATACTGGCGTCCGAGCGACAGTGAGCAGATTTGTGACATACCCCTCGAGTTCTAATCATTCTAATGATTCTAATCAAGGTTCCAGTTTCATTACCCTAAAATACTTGGTGAAAATAACGTATCCGGTTCACTTTGAGAGATAAAGTCAGTCTTGGAATATTGACTTCGAGTTCAAATCATGTATGCTGAGATCTCTGCATTTCAGAGGGATAATTTCATGTTTAGTTATCTGAATCCGTTGGAATTGGCTCGAGTTCCAAAGGTTTTGTGAAAAAAAATAGAAAGTTAGTTTGTGGATTTCATTGTACTCAAGATGGATTGAACAAATACAGAATGTAAGTGTTTTGTTTGGGCCTCTAATCCAGTTCTGATCATTCTAATGATTCTAATTAAGGTTCCAGTTTCAATATCCTAGAATACTTGGTGAATATAACGTCTCCGGTTCATTGTAAGAGATGAAGTCAGTCTTGGAATATTGAATTGAATTTGAATTCATGTCTGACAAGATCCCTGTATTTCAGAGGGATGATTTTATGTTTAGTTATCTGAATCCGTTGAAACTTGGTTGAGTTACAAAGATTTTGTGATCAACATTTAGAATGTTATATTGCAAATTTTATTGTCCTCAAGATGTATTGATGAAATACAGAGTGAAATCGTTCTGTATGGGCCTCTAAACCATTTCTGGTCATTCAGGTTCTTCAATTCAAAGTTCCAGTTCCAATATCTTAGAATACTTGGTTAAAATGGCGTATCCGGGTCATTTTCAGAAATAAAGTCAATCTTGGAATATTGAATTGGAGTTTAAATCATGTCTGCTGGGATCCCTGTATTTCAGAGGGATGATTTCATGTTCAGTTATCTGAATCCGTTGGGAATTACTTGAGTTCTAAAGGTTTTGTGAAAAAAGTTAGAGAGGTACTATGTGACTTTCATTGTACTCAAGATGAACTGTACAAATACAGACAGTGAGTGTTTTGTTTGGGCCTCTAAACCAGTTCTGATCATTTTGATGATTCTAATCAAGGATCCAGTTTCAATATCCTAGAATACTTGGTGAAAATGGCGCATACAGGTCATTTTGAGAAACAAAGTCAGTCTTGGAATATTGAATTGGAGTTCATATCATGTCTGCTAAGATCCCTGTATTTCAGAGGGATGATTTCATGTTCAGTTATTTGAATCCGTTGAAATTTGGTTGAGTTCTGAAGGTTTTGTGAAATAAAGTTAGAAAGTTAGTCTGTGAATTTCATTGTACTCAAGATGAATTGAACAAATACAGAATGTAAGTATTTTGTTTGGCCCTGTAAACCAGTTCTGATCATTCTGATGATGCTAATCAAGGTTCCAATTTCAATACCCTACAATACTTGGTACAAATAACGTATCCGGGTCACTTTGAGAGATAAAGTCAGTCTTGGAATATTGAATTGGAGTTCATATCATGTTTGCTAAGATCCCTGTATTTTAGAGGGATAATTTCATGTTCACTTATCTGAATCCGTTGGAAATTACTCAAGTTCTAAAGGTTTCGTGAACAAAGGACCCCGCTCCGAGAGATAGGATTTTGGCTTTCGGTTAATTTTGTCGGGGAAGAAATATGTTGTCAAGCACAAAATTCTGAACAAAAAGTTCAATGGGCTCGAAGACGGAAAATGGCTAGTTTTTTCAGTATAAATCAAATGAATACCAATAAATGGGAGGTTATGAGGTTATCTAGAACAACAACAAAGGCTTGTCTGCAGCGTTCGAATTTGAATTGAGAATGTACAATTTGAGTGTGATGTAGCTAAAAGGTCATCACTTTGGTAATTGAAACATTTTATCTGAAACCTTCGATACAAAAGAAGCAAATAAATGCATGCGAAAAAAGTGATAATGCGCGATTGACAAAGAAATCATAACGGCTTGTATTCTCAACAATTACATTTCATTTCAATCAATGTAGCAGCTAACACTGGAGCTGGATCATAAGGCTGTGCTGACTCGATGCAACGAGTACATGATCTTGAGAGCCCAGATATGGGGCGGGAGCGGCTTTTTGACATCAACATCATCGCATAGCATGAGGCTCGCGCTTTGAGTAGTTGATAAAAGGTGTCCGATAGTGCATGGCTGCAATCAAATCATATGGAATGAATCAAAATCAATCTTGGATCGCGTGAGACTAGTGTCTGCCAAATATTTCGAGGATATGGAGATCGAATCTCATATTGCCGTATCTCGAGATCATATCGCGTAAGAGGCTGCGGGGTCGAGAGCAAGCGACTATCAAAATCGAGCTCGAAAAGTCGAGTGGAGGCTGTTTTTGAGGTTTTTTAAGGTCGCTGAACACGAGTAAGACATTGCCTTTCCTCCTAATCGTGTTGCGTGGGCGGCTGCGGGGGCGGAGGCGCGAGTTGACCGAGATCGAAGCTCGAGACTTGAGTAAGGGTGTTTTTGGGGTATTTTGGGGTCGCTAAGCACGAATTTGAGATCGTCCAGCCTCCAAGTCATGTTGCGTGGGCGGTTGGGGGGGGGGGTAGGGTCGAGTAGAGGCACAAATTGACCAAGATTGGAGTTTGAGAGTTGAGTAGGGGTTGTTTTTGGAGTATTTTGGCATCGCTATATCGCTAGATAGAATCTGACCAGGATTGTGAGCCGAATTAAGGCATCGGGACCAGACCACGAGCATACGCCAAGTATCTTCATTGACCGAGGGGTCGAGCGATATCCTGTTGATCGGAATTCCGATTCGCTAGGTATGTAATCACAATTTTCGATCACGGAATAGGCCACAAATAGTTTCAGGCGTGAATCTGCGAGGAAGTGGTGACTGCCAGGAGATTTGACCGTTAAATCTCTATTCTCCCCATCTTCACTAGCAGGATCTGATTGGATGTGCCGAGAGGCACGATGATCAAACAACGCCCAGAATCACCACGTGATCCAATAGCCTAAGGATCGGAAGATATCCCAGGACGTGCGATTCTGAAATCTTAGCTCTGTGGCAAAAAACTCAAGAATCTACCTGACTCTTCCTCAAGATTTTTGATCACACGCTGCGATTCCAGGATCACACTCCCTAAAACACCACACGATCAAGCTGTTTTGAAATCGTGCTCTGGCCACGGTCGCTGTATTGTAGTCATGCTCCTCGCAGGATCAGATGATACTCCCTGTGAAATCGGCCAGAATAGTGAATCAGCTCTCAAATCTCTTTGCAGTCACCGCCCTCCTATAGATTCACGCCCGAAAAGATTCGTAGTCCATACCAATATCAAGAATTGTGATCTCATAGCTAGAGGATCGTAGTTTCAATCCCTAGAAAATTGCTCGATCTTTGGACCACCAAACACACTCGGCTTAGTCTCGAGGTATGGTGACAGATAACAGGTTTATTCGAATATGCTGGTCGGAGCGCTCCGAACTCTGAGATCTCTCTCTCTCTCTCTCTCCCGCACTGAGGCACTCAAACAATCGTTTGCTATCGCCTCTGCTCGTTTCCTCAACACACTCCCACCGATCGACCTTGATGACCTACTGCCTGGCCAAATAAAAAATATCATACTCAAACAACAAGTTGAGAAAGATAGAAGCGAGTGGTTTGCTCGCGCGAAGCGTGAGCAAATCACCGCCATACCCCCCCAGTCTCCTCGAAGCTTTTGCTTCATTCAATGAATGAGCATCTGTGAGAATATTAGTTAGTGCCCGAATACATCCGCGGAATTCAACCACGCCTCAGAAACCAACATTTGAGGACAAATTCAACTCCACTCACAAATTGGAACTGTTACCTGCGATTCAAATGTAATTTCTTGTAATGTAATACCCGATCTAGAACATCTCCTCCAGTTAGTTAACCTTAATCAATATCAGTGCTGTAATACACTTTCTCTCGCCACCAGTTCGTTTAAATTATTATTTTGTAATTCAAGTGTAATACGCTTAATGAGCAAATGGGGGAAATTCCCCCCGCTCTCAATAAATGAGTCAATCAATCAATCTCTCTCTCTCTCTCTCTCTCACTCTCTCTCTCTCGCTCTCTTACTCATTGCGTTTGAAAAGAGAGAATCGGGGGTAGGAGCGCTGCGAGCGCTCCGAACTAGCATAATCAGGTGAATTTAATGTGAGTCATCCCACGACTTGGGATCAGATTTCATCCGTGGGGATGTCCAGATTCAGCAAAGGAACACTCGAATCTCCTACCCGCCAGTATCGAGTAGTAGATTCACGTCCGCCAATGTATTCGAATCGAATCCTTCTCGAGATTTTTCACCACATAGCTAGGATTTCAGAATCGGACGTCCGAGGTTATCTCCCGATCCCTAGGCTATTGGATCACGTGTTGGTTCTGGGCCGTTGTATGGTCACCATGCTCCTCGATACATGAGATCAGATTCTGCTTGTAAAGATGGCCAGGATAGAGATTTAATGCTGGAATCTCCTTGCAGTCAGCACCTTTTCCTAGATTCACGCCCGAAAAGATTTGTAGTCCATTCCGTTATCAATAATTGTGATCACATAGCTAGGGGATCGTAGTTCCCGTGCCCAGAATATTGCTCGAATTTTCGGCCACTGAACACACTATGCTTAGGTTCGTGGTAAGGTGACCGAAGGTCGTTGTATTGTAGTCATGCTCCTCGCAGGATCAGATGATACTCCCTGTGAAATCGGCCAGAATAGTGAATCAGCTCTCAAATCTCCTTGCAGTCACCGCCCTCCTATAGATTCACGCCCGAAAAGATTCGTAGTCCATACCAATATCAAGAATTGTGATCTCATAGCTAGAGGATCGTAGTTTCAATCCCTAGAAAATTGCTCGATCTTTGGACCACCAAACACACTCGGCTTAGTCTCGAGGTATGGTGACAGATAACAGGTTTATTCGAATATGCTGGTCGGAGCGCTCCGAACTCTGAGATCTCTCTTTCTCTCTCTCTTTTTTTTTTTTTTCTAAGGTGGTTAGAGGGCAAAATCTGCCTCAGGATCCCTCGGATCCGTCCCCAGACACCGGACTGGTTCAGCTTAGGCGGACTACGCATAGCCCACGCAGGCCATACCAGGCGGGACACGGGTTTGGGTGGGGCCCACCGAGAGGTGGGCCCGGCCGTGTAATATCCCTCTCCCCTCGATGTCCGATACCTAGGGCATTGGGCAATCAAGAAGGAGATCCACCTGCACCTACCATCTCATTCCGGAACCGCGTGAGCATTACTTCAGGATGAGCGGCATGTCCCGCGCTCGATTGCGAGCGTTCCTCTTCTCCATCTTCTCTCTTCGGCCACTTGTCGGCATCTTCTATCTTCATTCTTCATTGTTCCCTCTCTTTCTTCTTTCTTCCCTCTTCTTTTTTCTTTCTTCCCTCTTCAGTGCATCAGATTCTTCCTGGAATCATTTGGGCCTCTCCTGTTTCAATAGGCAGAGTCACTGTAATTCGCCTGCTTCGAGGCGCCTTACTTCCCTCTCTTCCTCCTCTTTGCGGGTCATCACCAGCTCGATGTATCCGGTGAGTCTATCCCATGTCTCCTGGTTGCGGAGCAAGTACGGGACGAGATTCTCAGGTGTTAGTTGAGCACCCAGCCATTCATCCAGCTCGGCGCGCTCTCTCCGGGTGTCGCTGCACTTGAACAGGGCATGTTCGGCGTCATCCCATTCGTCCCCGCATGACTGACATGCTGGGGTCGTCCTCTTCTTGAACCTGGTTAGATAGGAACCGAAGCAACCATGATCGCTCAGTGCCTGCGTCGTCCAGTAGTCCATCTCTCCGTGGGTGCGTTCCGCCCACTTGGCTACGTCACGGATCAGCCGGTGCGTCCATGTGCCGTTCGCAAATGGCGAATCCTACTCAGTTTGCCAATGCTCAAGGGTGGTTTCCTTCTCGTTGTCGCGGATGATCTCCTTCATCGTCGGAGTGAGTACTCGTTCGGCTCCGATCACTTTCTGGCGGTCCCAGATCCTCACTCGCTCCGCGACGAGCAAGTGGATGGGCGGAGTACTCGCCAATACGTAAGCCGCATCTCCTGACACAGTGCGGTAGGCACGGATACTCCTCAGGGCCGCTCTTCGGTTGACAGGCCCCATTCTCTTCTCGATGATGGTCTTCTCTACTCTTTTCACCCACACGGGTGCACCGTACAGCATGATGGAGGTAGTGACGGTGTTGAGAAGTGCGCGCCTCTTTTCCTTGGGTCCTCCGATATTCGGCATAAGCCGCTGGAGCGCCGCACCGACCCTGCTCGCCTTCTGGGCGGCTTCCTGGATGTGCTTCTTGAACGACCACTTGTCGTCGAGCCATACACCGAGGTATTTCAGCTCTGTCTTCCGTGGAATCTCTTGCCCGTTGATATAAAACCGGGGTAAGTCAAACTTCCTACGCCTTGTGACCACGATTGCTTCGCACTTCTTGACAGCGAGCTCCAGAAGCCTGCTAATCATCCACTCGTAGACTCGGGCTAGCGCTTCGTTCGCGCGTCTACCCAAGAGTTCCTCGTTGTCAGCCCATACTATGAGTCCCGCGTCGTCCGCGAAAGCCACTATTATCACTCCTTCTGGCAGTTCGATAGACAGTAAGCTGTCATACTGGGTGTTCCAGTTGAACGGCCCGGAGGCCGATCCCTGTCCGATTCCGGCGGACAGTACCCGAATCTCTTGTCCCTCGTCGGTGTCGTACACGAGGGTCCTGTTCCGCAGGTAGTCACTCGTGACGGCTAGTAGATAGGGGGATACTTTACCTGCTTGGGATTGATAGACTCGCTCCCAGCTCGCGCAGTTGAATGCGTTCTTTATGTCCAACGCAATGATGGCACAGAATCCTCCTCTTCCTTGGTATGGGTTCCCTACCGACGCTTGAACCCGTTCTTGGACCGCCTCGATCGCGTGCACAGTGCTCCGTCCCTTCCGGAACCCGAACTGCATTGGTGATAGCCCACCGCCTCCTTCGTAGGCTTTTTCCACCCTGTTGAGCACCATCCTCTCGTACATTTTCCCGATATTGTCGAGCATGCTGAGAGGGCGTTGACCTCCTTGACCCTTAGGTATCAGGACCAGCTTCTGGCGTTTCCACTTGTCCGGGAAAGTTCCCGCGCTCAGACAGATGTTGAAGAGGTCGAGGAGTAGATCTGGCTTGTATTTGAAGACCAGTTTCAGAGCCTCGTTTGAGATGCCATCCAGGCCAGGGGCCTTGCCGTTCGGCATTCTCTTCGCCGCTATGAGGAGCTCTTGCATAGTGAAGAGCGGGATGGGGTCTTCGCTCTCCGTGGGGAATGTAACTCTGGATTCTCCTGCTGGGAAGAGGTCTTCCATGATGGTGCGCAATGTTGCTGCATCGGTCGGTGCTGGGTTGCCATTCCGGGGTCGGACCTTTGACATGACCACGGGATATGGCGTGCCCCAGGGGTCTTCGTTAACCATGTCGCACAGTTCACCCCAGCACTTCTCTTTGCTCCTCCGGATGGCTAGAACGAGAGCCTTCTTTGCTTCTTTGTACGCTCTGTCATCTTCCGCCAGCGATGGTCGTTGCAGCTTCCTTGATCGCCATGCGGTCCTCCTTTTCTTGTTGCTCGTTCTTCGTAGAGCCTTGATCTCATCGGTGATCCAGTACTCTGGTTTCCTCCAGAAACATGGTGTTGTCCTGCGAGGCATCGACGCGTCGCAAGCTCTCGTGATGGCGGATGTTACCATCGCCACAGCCTCGTCCGAGGCGGAGTTCATCGGGAGATCTTCGACTGTTTCTATCAATTCCCGGAATTTTCCCTCGTCCAGCTCCCGTACCTGCCACCCCGTTGGTCGCGGTCTGCGTGTCGTCTGTCTCTGTCCGTCAGTCCTAAGACGAAACCGAATATGTCGATGGTCACTCAGTGTTTCCGTGTCCAGAACTTCCCACGATGTCATACGTCCCATGAGCGACGGGCTCATGAACGTCAGGTCGAAGACCGATGATGAACCTCCCTCCCGGGACCGAGTGTCGTGCCGGTAATAGGTGATAACCCCCGTCTCGTTCGCGAGCACTAATCCCAATGCCTCCATGGCATCAGCGAGTATTACCCCCCGTCTATCGCGCGGCCCCCCGCTCCAAGTCGGTTCCTTGGAGTTGAAATCTCCCGCGATTATAGCTGGGCCCCCCCATTGCCTCACATCCTCTTCTAGGTCGTGGAGCTCGTCTTCCAATTCGTGCGTCTTGAGCGACGGCGAGTAGTAGCAGCTGTATACAGCTGTGCCCCCTATGGTCTTTCGAGCATAACCACGGCCACTAACAGCTGGTTCAGTGTGGCGGATCGCGGGATTCGTGATCTGAATTACAGCGGTCCCCCAGTGATCGAATGTGGAACGGGAAAGTTCGCGCTTCCGAGGCGGTTCGGAGATGATCAGAACATCGATACCCCCTTCTTTGGCGGCAGTGTGTAGGAGGTCACAAGCGTCCCCGCTTCTCCTGAGGTTGGCTTGGATGAAGTTAGCCATTTCTTCCCCCCCTGCGTCTATATGTCGCCCTCGCGTTTTGGTAGGCTATGCAGTTGCTGGAGCCTGACCTGTGGTCAGATCTGGTTCCGATAGCCACGCAGCTGAGGCATTTTGGTTTCTCTTTACAGGTAGCGGCGAGGTGTCCTGGTTCACCGCACTGGAAGCAGAGTTTCGGTTGACGTTCCTCTGCCTTCTCTTTTTTGAAGCCTGAGGCCTTGTGGCCATACTCTAGGCAGTTATAGCAGCGTGGGATGCCTCCCTTCTCGCGGATTCTCACTCTGCTTCATCCCACCTTGGGTTCTTTCCAGTCCAGGAGGCGGTGAGCGAGCCTCGCTGGGATGGACACAACCCCTGTTTGGGTGCCTCGGGAGCCGTTTCGCAGGCTCTTGACTATTATGGCTCCATCCTCGTTTTCTGGTAGGGCCTTCGCGAGGTCCTTCTGCACTTTAGTTTTGTCGACATCGTAGTCGACTCCGAGAACCTCGAGGGTCATGCTATTTGCGAGGCAGTGGACGGCCCCTTCTTGCCCGACGACTGGTGTCAGAGCCGCTTTGATGGCTGCAGCGTCGGTGCCCTTCCTCAGTTCAATGAGGATTTGTCCTTCCTGTGTTTTGCGGATGCCCGTGACTTTAGAGCCCACTTCTCCATTAAGGTCATACGTCTTTATCTTGCGCAGCATATCTGCGTAGCTTAACCCACCCCGGTTTGCCGTGACGAGAACGGCGTCGGATTTCGGTCTTCTTGGCTTCATCTTTGCCTTCTTTCCAGCGGTGTCACTTGATCGACCGCTTTTCTTTGCCCTCTTTGTATTTCTCTTAGAGACCACTTCCTGCCAAGGCCCGTCCTGCTTGGGCCTATTAGGAGTCGATGTCGAGCGCGGTGTTTCGAGGGCTCCCGATGGATGTCCGCGTCGCGTCCTCTTCGTATCGTGCTGTTTCCCTTGTCGCGATTCCGGTTTATTCGCCCCCCTTCCCTGTGTGCCGCTTCCCGACGCGGCTGGCCCAGAGGGCTGCGCACTCCTCTTCATTTTTAGGGTCTTCTCCGCTTCGAGAAGTGTGGTCTCCAAAGCCGCTCTCTTCCCTTTGTCTGCCGCAAGTAGGCCTTCGAGAGCGTGGCCAATCTTCCTAAGCTTTTCCATGTCGCCCTGAGTTCCTTCTGGGATGTTGGAGGCAGACTCGGCTATCCCTATGACCAAGTTCAGGTGGTCGAGGAGAAGATGAGTCTTCTCCTCCATCTGTTCTCGGCACATTTCCAAGTCCCTCCATCCTTCCATTAGATCGAGGGCCTTGTCTCCACTTCTTTGTCGACTGGCCTTCTCAGGTGTGGGGAACCGATCGATGTCCATATCCTCCGGTGTTTTTTGACAGTTTTCGAGTTCGTGGTCACAGTCCTTGGATGTCAGGGTGTCTTTTGACTTCTGGGACTCCGTGGTGGTGTTAGAGTCCCCTGAATCCGAGCTGGAATCGGCGGTATCGTCTCCCTTGTTCTTGTCTTGCGTAAGCTGGATCTTGATCGCGGGGTTGATCTTCATAAGCTTGTCTGCCGCCGCTTGCGCTTCTGCAGCAACCTTCGCGTTCTTCTCTTTTTGGCTCAAGAATGTGAGCTTCGATTGCTTCAGCGTTCGCTTATCTACTTCCTCACCCAGACCCTTTCTCTTCCTGCTGTTCGGGGTGAGGTCTACTCCTTTCTGGTGTTGGTCCTGTCCTCCAACTATCTTCGCCAGAGGCGTATTTCCATCGCTTGTATCTTTACGCGTGAGTCCACCAGCCAAGTGTGCCACTGGTAGCGCGCTTTGCATCGTTGGCCCCCCCCCCCCCCAAGATCCGAATGGGGCCCCGCTTTACTTGGGGAATTCTTGCCGTCAATGCTGGACATCTTCTTCTTTCTTCTTTTTCCAGGGCCTGGAATCGCATGCTGGCCGACCCCGGACCAGACCAGCACGGGTGTGGTGTGTTGTGTGATGCGTGTTCTGTATAATGTTGGTATGTCTGTGTAATGCTTGAGCAAGCGTAAGTATGGTGCGTGTAGAGTGTAGTGTGTGTGTTAGTGTAAGTGTAGGACTCGGGTCCGGAGGGGCGTCACTCCCTCAAGCTCCAAGTGCAACCCTAAGGTCACACCCAAAGCCCCCTACGGGGTCTCTCTCTCTCTCTCTCTCTCTCTCTCTCTCTCTCTCTCTCTCTCTCTCTCTCTCTCTCTCTCTCTCTCTCTTACTCATTGCGTTTGAAAAGAGAGAATCGGGGGTAGGAGCGCTCCGAGCGCTTCGAACTAGCATAATCAGGTGAATTTAATGTGAGTCTTTCCACTACTTGGGATCAGATTTAACCCGTGGGGATGTCCAGATTCAGCAAGGGAAAACTCAAATCTCCTAACCGTTACTATCGAGAAGTAGATTCACGCCCGTAAATCTATGAGAATAGGCTCCTCCTCGAGATTAATGATCACAGAGTTGAGATTTCATAATCGCACGTCCTGGGATATCTCCTGATCCCTAGGCTATTGGATCATGTAATAGTTCTGGGTGGTTGTATGGTCACCATGCTTCTCGGTACATGAAATCAGATTTCGCTTGTGAAAACAGTCAAAATAGAGATCTAACGCTCGAATCTTCTTGCAGTCATCACCCTCTCGTAGATTCTCGCCCGAAACGATTTGTAGTCCATTACGTCATTGAGGATTATGATCACATAGCTAGAGGATCAGAGTTCAAATCCGTAGGATATTGCACGGTGCTCCATCCCACAAACACAGTTGGCTTAGGCTCGTGGTATGCGTGTTTTTCGCCCATCAATATATGAGAATCGACTGCTTTTTAAGATATCCGGTTACAGAGCTGAGATTTCAGTATCACACTCCCCAAGTCATTACCCAATCCCGCTGCTATCACATCACGCTCTGGTCATGGTCGTTGTGAAGTGGTCATGCTTAGCGCATGATGAGATGAGACTCCGCCTGGAAAATTGGCCAGAATAGAGATTCAGCTCTCGAATCTCCTTGCAATCACCACTCTCTCACAGATTCACGCCTGAAACTATTTGTGGCCTATTCCGTGATCGAAAATTGTGATTACATACCTAGTGAATCGGAATTCCGATCAACAGGATATCGCTCGACCCCTCGGTCAATGAAGATACTTGGCGTATGCTCGTGGTCTGGTCCCGATGCCTTAACTCGGCTTACAATCCTGGTCAGATTCTATCTCAGGAAATGATCATTGTCAGGAAACTACATCGAATTCACCATTACAGCCACCCACGCAATACGGTTCTGAGGCTGGGTGATCTGAGATTTGTGTCCAGTGATCTCGAGATATGAAGGAGCCCCTCCCCCCCGGCGGCTCTTCCAGTTTCATCTAGTTCAACACGCGTCCTTGCTCTTGCAGCTACCCATTCAACACAATTCGGGAGCTGTGTAATCTCAAATACGTGCTTAGCGATGCCAAAATACTCCAAAAACAACCCCTACTCAACTCTCAAACTCCAATCTTGGTCAATTTGTGCCTCTACTCGACCCTACCCCCCCCCCCCCCCCCCAAAACCGCCCACGCAACATGACTTGGAGGCTGGACGATCTCAAATTCGTGCTTAGCGACCCCAAAATACCCCAAAAACACCCTTACTCAAGTCTCGAGCTTCGATCTCGGTCAACTCGCGCCTCCGCCCCCGCAGCCGCCCACGCAACACGATTAGGAGGCAAGGCAATGTCTTATTCGTGTTCAGCGACCTTGAAATACCTCGAAAACAGCCTCCACTCGACTTTTCGAGCTCGATTTTGATAGTCGCTTGCTCTCGACCCCGCAGCCTCTTACGCGATATGATCTCGAGATACGGCAATATGAGATTCGATCTCCATATCCTCGAAATATTTGGCAGACACTTGTCTCACGCGATCCAAGATTGATTTTGATTCATTCCATATGATTTGATTGCAGCCATGCACTATCGGACACCTTTTATCAACTACTCAAAGCGCGAGCCTCATGCTATGCGATGATGTTGATGTCAAAAAGCCGCTCCCGCCCCATATCTGGGCTCTCAAGATCATGTACTCGTTGCATCGAGTCAGCACAGCCTTATGATCCAGCTCCAGTGTTAGCTGCTACATTGATTGAAATGAAATGTAATTGTTGAGAATACAAGCCGTTATGATTTCTTTGTCAATCGCGCATTATCACTTTTTTCGTATGCATTTATTTGCTTCTTTTTTATCGAAGGTTTCAGATAAAATGTTTCAATTACCAAAGTGATGACCTTTTAGCTACATCACACTCAAATTGTACATTCTCAATTCAAATTCGAACGCTGCAGACAAGCCTTTGTTGTTGTTCTAGATAACCTCATAACCTCCCATTTATTGGTATTCATTTGATTTATACTGAAAAAACTAGCCATTTTCCGTCTTCGAGCCCATTGAACTTTTTGTTCAGAATTTTGTGCTTGACAACATATTTCTTCCCCGACAAAATTAACCGAAAGCCAAAATCCTATCTCTCGGAGCGGGGTCCTTTGTTTCAATGGTTGTTGCTGATTTTTCAATCACAGATGGAGTCATGAGATGAGGGTGAATTGAACCTTCCGAGGCAAATGATATCGTTTCGATTAGCATCTGAATGTCGAATTTATAGTTATTTGCTGCGGCTTGAATAGCTTGGATGGCACTGTTGCATAACAACTCGGTGTCAATTTTATTGACATTACTTGATAAATTGTTCGCAAAATTTTGAAGCTCTTCTAGCTTTTCTGAATTTTTACTTAACTCTGTTTCAATTAATTCAGTTTGATTTGCTAAGAGCTCAGCTATTTTCCGAGTATCATTTGCCCTTGTCTCAATTATGTTTATCAATTCACCCTCAGAACGCTCATCTAACGTTCCAAAAATAACTTTCATCCCTCTCCCAATGAATGGTAACCAGGCTCTGCGCTGGCGGGGGTTTTTATATGCCAGCATATCCATGGTGCGCTCCTCGTCCTTGCTCGTCTCGGCGATTTGACGATGGATTGAGTTCAACTGCCCAACGTGGCCTTTATCTGAGCAAGCTGAGCTCAGCTGATTCCATGCGTCTCTCAATGTAGATGCTGTCGCAGTCAGCTGGGTTAGCTCGATGCGCTGGACGATTTTCCAAGTCATGCTGGATGTCGACAGTGGGGCTATCTGCTCCACCAGAAGCCCTGGTGTGTGCTCCAATGGGGTGATAAATTTCGACTGCTTGGGGCCTCTGCTTGCACTGAAAAATTTTGTAAACATCTCAGTGTTTTTGTTGGTGATGTATAATGTTTTACAAAATAATTCTGATTCGACGAGACTTTCGTCTCTGGGCCGGAGTTCTACGACGGACAGAGCGAGGTCCCACATGCGTGCAGACAGTAAAATTTCGCGTAACTTTTTCTCTGGCCAAGCCGTGACCTCCTCAGCGCCTCGTCTCTGGGCCGGAGTTTCACGACGGACAAAGCGAGGGCGCTGGGTGGTTGGCTCTTCCAAATGTGAACTCAGTAAAAGGACCACCGCAATTTGGTTCCTGATGTTGGCTTCTGCCATCTCTATTTTTACTTCCGCACATCTTTTGATTTGGTCTATACGGACCACTCTCGTGAGATTGTTATTTCGAAGAGTGACATTTTTCGTTTTATAATTAATATTCAAAATTTCATAGGGCCCAGTATATTGGGGCGCTAACTCATTTTTGACAGGTAAATTCAATTCGTAGACCAATTCGCCCTCACGAAAGTGGCTTGGTGAAGCCTTCATATCATAATAATGTTTATAACGATACTTGGCGTAGTTTGCATGGAGTGCGGCTAGAGTTTGTATTTGCTGCAACTCAGCCTTTCTCTCCTCGATGAAGTCGTCATAGGTTTGGTTGTCCTGGTGTAGATCTCCAGATAATCTGACGTTGTGGCCCAGGAGAAGTGTGAGCGGCGGGTAACCAGTTGATGCGTTTTCTACTGAATTTATTGAAAATTGGGCCATTGGGAGTACCTTGTCCCAATCTGCACGGTCCTTCGCAAATGCCTTGAGGAACTCGGTCAGGGTCGCGTGCATCCTCTCAATCATCCCGTTGCTCATTGGCGAATATGGGGAGGTGCTATACGTTTTGATACCGAGGGCTTCTGAAAAACCTTTTTCAACATCATTAATAAACGCTTTGCCATTATCGCTGATAATGGCGCCCGGTGGTCCAAAATAAGCTATGACTATGTCGAGAAGTGCGTCCACGACTTCTTGTGCTGTGCCACGGCGCGTGGCAACTAGTATTGTGTATCTGGTCGTTTGATCTTGTATTGACAATCTATACCGAAAACCGCGCTTTGACGGGCATGGTGGTGAGTAAAAATCGATGGCTATTTTATCGAAAATACGAGGTGGCGATTCGACTAGTCTTAATGGTAGGCGAGTTTTTGGGCGTACCAACTTATCTACAGCACACCCGTCGCATCTTTCGACTACGCTCTTTACATCTTCGCGCATAGTCTTCCAATAGTAAGACTGGGCGAGCAATTTATGAGTACGATTAATGCCGTAATGTCCCCCTTGCACTGAAGAATGTATTTCAGTGATAATCTTGTGTCTATCACTCTCTGGGGGCACTTTGAGGCTATGCTTGAAAAGAACTGCCTTGATAGGCATGCCGTCAAAAACTTTTTCAAAAATTTCAATTATCTTTGGCCATGAAGCAGGTGAGAAGATCTGAGTGTCTTGGATGAGGCCTATGCTTTTCAGTTTTCTCTTGCGAATCAAATTTTTCAAATTTTGAAATACTTTTTTAATGTCTTTTTGCAGTGGTCTTTCACCAATGTAATTTTTGACGAAAGCGGCGAACGTGCTCAAATTATAAGTATGGAATTCGTGGATTTCGCCGACTGAAAAATCATTTGCACATAATAGCTCAGCCTCAATGTAGCCCCTTTCGAGTAGTGATGCCATAGTTTCAGATTCCATATAGCCATCACACGAGGCAAGGAATACTAAGTTTTCTCGGTATCGAAATGCATGCACGTCGACCGCAAGTATTTTTTGCAATGGTTGCGCAAGCTGATCGTCACCCAATGCCCATGGTGGCTTTTCACGAGGTGGACGAGCTTGCGCAACTTGATATTTCACTAAAGCTGACGAGTGAGCTTTTGCTCGAGTTACGTGGCTCTCTGGTTGCGCTTGGGGTTGACTATTGGTTTGAGAGATATCCATTACGGTCGGCGCTTCCTCGGGTTCAAATCCACGATCTGATCCGTTTTCGTCGAATCTGCCGCTTCTGTCGACGGTTACGCGCGAGTCTGTCTCCGTATTTCCCTGAATCGGCAGGAGGGGCGTGAAGTGCTCGGCTGGCATATCTAAATGTAAGTGGATGAAATCTGCGCTCCCATTTGCGCGTGTTATATTATACGAAATTTTGCCTTTCCCATCCAACGTGTGCACGCAAACATTTCTGCTGTATAGGCGTGAGAATAGAAATATACAGTCGTCGTTTCCAAATTCTTCAGAGCTCGATAAAATCTTCACCGTTGCCTCTGTATCCGCGCAAGATTCTAATAAAAATTGGCCCCTATTCAAGGGGTCCGATCTCATTTCTAAAGCATTGATATCCAAATTTTCAATTCGAATCAGGGACCAGAATAGGCAGTTGCCTTTTGGAAGATTTGGAATGTCAGTAATTCTATCAAGAAGCTTGAAACTCTCTGCACACGCGTCATATGGTCTGAAGTGTTGGAACTTTTCATCCAACGCGAGTTCGGTTGCAGCTGAGGGCTTTGGCAAATTTACGAGTGGCGGAGGCATCGATTCTACCTCTGCTGCCGATTCGCTCGCGATGCTTAACTCGCCCGGTACGGGGTGAACGCTGCCCGAGCCACCGCGTGGAGAGAGAATAGGAGTGGCTGAGAGCTGCTGTATATTGTCCGTCTCTTTCTCAGTGGAATGCTGCTTATCGGTCTGCGAGTTATATTGCGACGTGCTCGACTCAACGTGAAAATTTGCGCTTTGCCTTACGGCTTGTTCGAATCGCTCATCCGACGGATCGCTAATTCGATGCGATACTGCTTTTATGAATAGAGGGCCCCCGTCGCCCTGCGCTACTAATTCGCCGCTCTCGTCACGTATTGAAAAATCGACAAAATACCCGCCTGCGGTTGTGATTGGAATTGCTGTCTGAGCCTCCGTATTCTCTTGGATCTTTGGATTTTTAATTTCCGACTTCTCATTAATACTTTGGGACTCATTCTGGATAATTTCAATACTCTTTATTTTAGGTTAAGCTTTTGCAACTCCAGGTTTTGCATTTTTTGAAATCATTTTGGGCTCATCTTTGCGAGTTTGTTCAAGAGAAGGACTTGTAACAATATTTGAATATTGAATTTTTGGTTCTAAAATTTCCAAAGGAGGGTCTGACAGCATTTCCACATTTTCGACGCTTTCTCTCGCTATTTGGGTTTCGTTAACTGCGTGCGTGCGCGGCAACGCGTGGATTTCAAGAGCCGGATAACGGTCTCTCAGGCGTTGAGATGATCGAGTTTTTTGGAAAACTTTTCTAGGCCTCTTCTGCTTTCTCAGTTCCTGGCTTGCTTCAATTTCGGACTCCGACTCGCGTGGGGCTTTGGCAATTTTCTTTTTCGAAAGTTGATTTTCCGCGTCTGTCGATTCAGTCTCGGAGATTTTCGTCTTGTCCCCGTCTACGACACGATGCGCGCGGGTTTTGAAAATCCGTCCTGGAGGGCAATCAGCGTAGCAAGAAGGGTTCTCTTTTTCTTGCTGCTCGGCAAGTGCGTACAGTTCGCTTCGCGGGAGTTCTGGGTTTACCTCCCCTTCTTTTATGACTGGATTGCGCGACAATGCGTCTGCCGCTGCGTTCTGCTTAAAAGGCCTATATACAATATTAAAATGGAACCCCCTGGCCTTCGCTTCCTGACGGTTATATCTCGTGTCATTCTGACACTTTTGGAAATGGCGCAGTGGCTCGTGATCTGTAACTACAGTAAATTTCCGGCCGTACAAATATGGCCTGTAAGCTTCGCAAGCTTGTACAATAGCTTCAAACTCTTTATCAAAAATAGGCCAATTCAAAGCTGCACCTTTTAATACTTTCGAATGATATGCTACCGGCCGGTTACTCTTAATACTTCCTATGGCCAAAATAGATGCTACTGAATAATCGCAAGCATCCGCAAACACAATCAAATTTTCGTTATTTGAAATCTCTGGGCTAGCCAAAACGCTTTCAGAGCAGAGCGAGTCGCGCAAGGTCTCGAATGCGCGTTGCTGCTCGCGGCCCCACACGAACGGTTCATCTTTTTTCAAAAGATCGGTCAGAGGTTTTGCGATTCTCGCGTAGTTTTCAATGAAGCGCCTATAATATCCCGTGAGCCCGAGAAATTGACGCACTTTCCGGATGTTTTTTCGGGCACCGGATAACCTCGGATAGCCGCGACTTCGTCCGGATTGGGTTTTATGTGGCCATTACCGACAATATGGCCTAGGACCTTGGCTTCACGCTTCAAAAATTGGCATTTCGGGGGTGACAAAACAAGGTTAGCTTCCTTTAAGCAATTCATAAGTTTACTGAATTTTCTATCATGTTCTTCTGAAGAATCAGCCCATACGTACAGATCATCGCAGTAAGAATCCGCGTCATCGGGAGAGAGCTTAGCAAGAGCCATAAAAATAGCCTCGTTCAGCGTATCAGGGCTCGTTTGCATACCTTGCGCCATGCGTGCGAATTCCATGTGGCCAAGCGGAGTGCTTATTGCCGAATATTTCGCAGATTCTTCATGCATTTTTATTTGAAAGAACCCGTGAAGTAAATCTACTACCGTTATGTACCGTGCGCCAGATAGTTTATCTATAATATCGGCTGAAAATGAGAGAGGCTGGCAAGTGCCAATCGTATCTTCATTAAGTGGGCGAAAATCGGCTACGAGCCAGTACCTTTTCGTTCCGTCCTTTGCCGGCGATTTTGGTACCAAAAAGCAGTTAGATCTCCATGGCGATCTGGACGGGCGAAGTATGCCCAAGTCACGCAATTTTTTTACTTCTTCAATCATAGGGCCTTTTAAGGCTGGGGGTAATCTATATCTTTTTGCTCTGATTGGTTTCCCCGTTTTCAATTGAATTTTATGCTCAATTAAATGCGTGGCTGGCAACGGCTCGCCTTCTAAGCCAAACCGCCATGGGTCTATGCTGATAAGGTTTCGCACATGCTCAACCTCTTCCTCATTACAACCCTCGATGTCTACGAGCTTCATCTAAATTTCTACGCGCTCGGCCGCTGCTTTATCGCGTGCGCTCTTATCGTTATCGTTATCGCAGGACTTCTCAGAAGTTTTTTCTTCTGGTGTGGCTGCGTCTGTGTATAGCCTACGAATGTAACAAATTGCATCTTCCCCTTTGATGCAACACTCTACTTCATCATTGTTCCAGGGTATAATTTTTTCGTTCTTTTCCAATTTAATTTTAGGTGTATCAATGTATATTAGGTTCATCAGTCACGTTGCTCATTTCTGCTATTCCGAATCCATTAAAATTTTTGGCCAAAAATTCTCCGAATGAAATTCCTTCTGCGATGTGTGTTTGAGGAACCCAGCCCTCTTTTTCATCATTAATTATTTTGACTCTGATCAGTCTTCTCATATTCGGTGGCACTCTAATCTTTTCACTATAGACAAAGGGAATCGAGAAATTTCTAAATTCGAGGCAGCGGGCTTTGGGGTTTAATTTACCTCCATATCTAGTCAAAAAATCCCAACCGACCAATCCATCACATTCTAATAAAATAGTGTCGGGGACGACATGAAATTGCCACTGCATGCCATTCATTTTGATTCTAATCGTTCCCATCGATTTAAATTCACCTTTTGCCACTCCATTAATTATTAATAATTCAGAGTCATCAATTTGATTTAAATTCTTCACCTTACTTTCTTTAATAATACACACATCTGCTCCAGAGTCTATGTATAGTTTGGCTTTGTTATTTGAAGTTTCGTGACTCTCAAACTCTACAATCGGTGGAATCACACCTGTTTTCAAAAATTTTATGACAGTTGTACGAATTTTCACCTGGGGCAATGATGAAGTGCTATCACTCTCGCATCCCTCACTTACTGCATCATGCACCAATTTTTTTCCAGATGATAATTTTCCGTCTGACAAAAAATCGAGTGCTGACCTTTCGTTGTCGTTTTTTCTGTTCATCTGCGATGCGATTCTGATCACTTCATCGATGCGCCCGGCGCATGGGGGGTGCGACGGACGAGCATCTAGTTTAAATGCTGGTTTACAATTGGGCTCGACTGGTTTTGGGGCTGAGCGGGTGGAGTCTGAGGGTTACCCACTGGCGGTGATTGAGAGTTCTGGGCTTGGGGTTGATTTTGAGGTTGGGAGTGGGCTTGGGCTTGGGCCTGGGCTTGATTAGGGTCTTGCAAATAGTTGTTCTCACGGTGCCATGGAGCGTCGTTTTGCCCGTAACTGTTACCGTTGTACCCGCGGCCTCTGCCTCTACCGCGATAACCACCTCCTCGTCCGCGACGTGTACTCGGGCGATCGATATAAACTTCACGTTTCTCAAAATCTCTCTCTAATGCCCAACAAACCTTCGCATCGTGACCGTCTCTCTCACAGTATTGACACTTTTTGTTGTCGTTCATCTTTTTGTAGCATTTCGATTCCACGTGATTCGACAAATTGCAATATGCACACACGATCTGGGAATCTGCGATTCGCACATTCGCTACCGTATGACTTGACTTCGACTCTGCCGTTCCCTCCGAAATGGGATAATTTTTTCTCTGTAAAGCAGCCTGTTGCGCGTGTTTCACCGCCTCTCGTATGTTACTCGGGCGATTGCTGCGTACAACGCTCTCCAATTCAGGGCCGATCCCTATGATAAAACGTGTCAACGCAGCGTCATCAGCATCCCGCGTGCGCGAGTTTATCTCAGACCGGGTATATTGAGTTTTGGATTCTGCAGTACTTTTAAATCTCCTCAGGATTTTCTGAATGCGGGTGCCGTAAGATTCTAAAGTTTCATCTCTTCGCTTAACACAATTTTTCAGTTCAGACATTATGTCGTCTAGGGAATCTACCATGGTAAACTGTTCCTCTAATTCTTTCAAGAATTGTTCGACAGAATCGAATTTGAGGACTGCCGAACCGAATAGTGACTTTGCCGTTCCTCTCAATTTGCTAGAGATGTTCATCAGAATAATACGATCTGACCCGGGTCCCCCTACGCTTGCTGCGATTCTTACTGCAGTCGTAAACGCGTCCAATGAATCCGACTCCCCGTTGAATTCGCCCACATTTTTCAGAATTTTGTGTAAATGTGAGTATACACTCAATCCTGACATATTTTGTTCTGGAGAATGTGTGTTTCGTTGAGAAAGTTGAGTAGGCTCTTCTAAATTTTGAAAATGAACGTTTTGAGTGGTCGCTGCATTAAATGTTGTACTCTGCTGAGTATTAATTTGTGGAAATGATTGAGACATGGCATTTTGATTCATCACTTCAAATTGTTGGGGAATCGAATAATTCGCACCAAAATTCTGTGGCGCTAGGGTTTCTCGAGGCAAATTATTCGGATAAGAACTACTCCTGGTCGCGTGGCATTCTTGTCCACGAATGTCTTGTAAATTCCTGTCGTGACTTGGCTGTGACTCGCGCAGATTTAACTTTCTCCACATTTCTGCCATTTTCGAAAAACTTATTCCTCGCAGGAAATTTTCAAAGGGCGAGTCTCCGGATTTAGGGACGGTCTTTCTTGGACAGGCAACAGGCTCATGAGTTTGGGGATTTTTGAATATTCCCTGAATCGTTCGATTTTGAATGAAATCGTTTTGATGCTGTTCTTGGCTAAAAACTTCGGGCCTTGATTCCATTTTTGGTGGGGAATCCCACGGAGTTTGGGGATTATTTTGAGGCAGGTTCGGCTGAAACGTGACCGAAGTTGCTGGTCTTGGTGAATTATTCAAGCTTCTATTAAAATTAGTATAACTTTCTAAATTCTGAAATGTGCCGTTATCCTGTGAAATAATACCATTTTGGTTTTGCTTCCCATTTAAATTCAACGAAACGGTGTTTCTCATCCTCATATTTTGCTCATGAGGCTGCTGCTTGCATAAGAAAATTTGCCCGTTTGGTCCCGTCAGGTAGAACGTTTCAGGGTAGGACATTTGACCCGTATTGCGCAACGGGGGCCAATTTACGTTCACACGCACCGGGGACTCCTCTATGACGGGCACACCCGCTCGCCACTGCTGATACGCAGGACCCGTGAACTGATTTTGGGTCGTACTTGCCCGGCTCATATTGCCGTATTCCATCTCATCTCCCGCGTTATTCATCGCAGTCGCATCTAATCCCCATGCTTCATGTCGATTATTCACATCAAAGTATGAATTTTCTTCTCCAGCGTTACGTTCACGCTGGTCCGCAAACTGATTCTGATCGTTCTGGCTGGGGTTCTCAAAAATTTCCGGCCTCGGGTGGGCATTTTTAGGCAGAGTGCCTGTCTGATTTAAGGTCTCCTTGCTCTTAGATTTGGAGAACATATTCAGCATTTTGGACATTACGATTTCAGTTCTATTTTTTCTTTCAAAATAGGCTCAGAGTAAAGATGCGATTGCGATGACACACGTCTCTATAAACGAGATAAGAATGAGGAAAAATAGGGTACGGTATTTACGCTGAAGTGCTGCAGCAGGCCAAGGCGATGATAGCGACGCAAAACTGCATGTCCACCTCGCTACAGGCTCGTATGATGATCGCTTCGCTGCTCTATCTCCCCGGTGTTATCGGTGAGTCGCGCTGCGCTGATGTTCTGCTGATGTGCGGACGGGCGGGTGGGCAGGTCCAGATGATCGGCCAACTGAACAGCTTGGCTTCGATTCCGCTTGGCTCATCCTCTCGTCTCCTAGTCACTTTCTCTCACACGACACTCTCGCAGCGGAATCTCGAAAACTTTTTTTTTTGGAAAAATTTTCAACGAAAATTTTCGACTTTTCTGAAAAACTCGCGGGAAACTACCCCACCTAGCACCAAAAATGATGTGTAACGTGGGACAGGAGTTTCCGGAAGGAACACGAGTCATTACAGAACAGAGTGACTTTAATGAGACTAAATAGAGGAGAAAGAGAGTGTGTGCTCCTAGGTTGGTTGATCGAGCGGTAATCGTCGCGACGGGACTCATCGCGGAGGCGATCAGTCCGTCGGCCTGAAGTACTACCCGGGGGAGGTACGCGTAACTCCGTCAAAACGCTGACGACGCACCTGCGACGACCAACGAACAGCGCAGCAACGCTGCGCGGCTCGCGGATCCGTCGCCGGTGCATCGTCATGGGACGGGGGGAGGCGAGGGGCAAAAGACCCGAGCCTTCCCACGTCACAGTTCCAAACAAAGTCAAAATCAGGTTAACTTTGTGTCACTAGAGCTATTCCAGATCAGTTCAGATTGAATCTTGTCAATCAACTTGTGGATAAAAACGTGTAAAATCAATGTGGAATATTTAGAGTCAGGGCGTGAGTTAAGCACGATACTTTGTTGTCAAGTTTTTCTAGGCCAGTCGCAGAATCTGCTATTGGTTGTAACTCTCCTTAGCTGGCCTTGGCAATTTACACAGCACCGCTGCCATTTGACAACATCAACTGAGAAAATAATGGTTTCTGAATGTAAGTAAATGATATTCATGACCGTATATTTATTGAAAAGTCTTATATCCTCCCAGACTCATCATTACGTCATTGAGAAACTCAATTTTGCCAACTTTTTGATCCATGGTTGAGATGAGCTATACCAGTTTCATATGGCTGAAATTTGTTTTTTTCAAAACTCTATTCCATGTAACTATTCTTATTTGTCCAAAAGAAAGCCCCACACAGTAGAATAGCTAGCTTATGGAAAGCTATGGATGCGTCAATCTACCTGGAAGAAGCCTATTTGATGAGATATTGACCCTGGTACTCAGGATGCTCCTGGGGAGCGTTGGCAAGTTATAAGAGTGGTTTGTTACATGTTTTGGTATAAGAAAATATATCCCAGAATTCCAGGAGAATTGGTGATCCGAATGCCTGGTACCCTCCTTGTCGGTAAAATCACCGCATAATATAAAGTACGAAAAATCAATATGATTGTTTTGATTGTTTCAATTATCTATGATTAGATCCTCAAAATATAACCGCTACAGCATATTTTTCAATCTGATGAAAAATTGACGGGCTACTTGTACATCTTCCAATATTATATTCAAATTAATTGACTAATTAATTTTACTTCTTGATTCTATTTCATTGATTCGAATTGAATTCATTCAATTCATATCAATTTTAAAATAATGTAACTCATCAATCCAACATTAAATTGAAAAATAAGCTGTAATGCTTGAATTTTAAAAATTCAATCATGGATGAATATTATATTCAGAATTCCAAGTAGTGATATTACTTGCTAAAAATGATTATTCGTACTCTATATCATGGGGTGATTCCACCGAGCATGAATACTTTTACAAAATCGAGATACTCATCCCGTCGGAATCTACATTCGCAAACATGATTCGAATACCTAATACGCGTATTTCCAGCGTGGAAAATCTCAAAATTTGAATGTTAACGTTTGAATAGAGTATATATTCGAATAAAATTAGAATCGAATATATATTCGATAACGCGAAAAAATTGCAAGCTTGCGTGAAGCAGAAAAAATCGAATTGGAAAAAACAGGAATAAAATTTCCGACTGGGGAATCAAGTCCGAGCCTCCCGCATGCTAGTTCAACTCGCCCCCACTTCCGCTAATTCTCACTTTTAGTCATGGTGCTCAAATGTTGCTTATAAAACGAGTACGACCGCGACAGTCCGATTTCTGTTGTTATGTCTTCTGCTGTGTGAGTTTGCGGGGAGAGCGGGCGTGCGTGGCGTGTTTAGTGTGGGGAGTTTAGGATGAGCGTAATAGCCCTACCGAAAAAGTTTGAAAGCACCACCCTCAACCACCTAAACATGGGAAGGAAATGGAGAAAAGAGAGATTCGGTCAGGATCTGATCGAAGGAGAGAACCATCAACAAGTTCCCTAAAGAAACCGGTCTCTTAGATGATCGTCTCGGAACCTCGCTGTTAACACCCATCACTTGCTGCACGCTGCAGAGTTACGGGGGCCCGTCGGATCGACATCATCTCCTAGTACCTCGTTGCTTCCAGGACGACGACTCGTCGCTCGCAGAAACACACCTCTGTATTGCCCTTTGCGGCGCGGGACCGCCCTTGACCACGATCCGTAGCAAGCTATCATGGTTACTTCCTCCGGAAGCTCTCCGTCGTTTCATCCTTTCATTTCCCGGAACTCCACTCTAATGAGTTCACGTGGGGATGCCACCTCCATACGACGCGATGGTCAATCTGCATCATCACAAAACTGGTACGAGAGAAAACTCACGAAGAGGGAAGCGCGTTGATGAACCAAGACTCTTCAGATGAGATACTGGGATGATATTCAGGAGAGATGAGAAACTTACCTTGATGTGAGTGGTGCAAAACCTGGGATGAAAAAGTGCAGCCTAGGGAAAGGTACCATATTCACTGCAAGTTTCCTGAGATCAGCATTCAACTGTCCCGGGAATCTCAGACAGGTCGTAACACCACTTAAAGTGGCACAAACCAAGTGGTTGAGATCTCCGTAAGTAGGGGTCGTCAACTTGAGGGTCCGAAAGCATATGTCATACAGAGCTTCATTGTCGATACAGTAGGACTCGTCGGTGTTCTCTACCAACTGATGAACAGACAGAGTGCAATTATATGGTTCAACAACCGTATCCGATACTTTTGGCGATGGCACCACTGAGAATGTCATCATGATACGATCTGGGTATTCTTCGCGGATCTTCGAGATCAATAAAGTGCCCATACCAGCACCCGTACCTCCTCCAAGAGAATGTGTGAGTTGGAATCCCTGCGCATTATTATAAAAAATTATCCGGATTTATTATTGGATCGGTGGTCCTTCATCATTACTTGGCCACCACACCAATAGTCACAGAACTCGATATGATCGATGCAAGCAAAATGGGAGAACAAACATCTGCATGAAAGTGTCAAATCTATGTCAAATCAAATGAGAGATCATATATCTAAATATGATCTCTCATTTAACAAGCTCAAGTGATAAGGGAGACTTTGCAGACCAGTGAGAAAGTGTGGGGCATTTTCCTTAAGATTGATCGAGGGATCCATCCATTAAGACCATTCGATCAGTCAATTATGAGCGATCGCTTATAAATTTGTGGAAAAATGCAGCAAGTTTTCCGACCGATATCATCAAAAACGATCTCTGACGCAATGGATATCCTGTATAACCTACGAAGCAATGCATCAAAATTTGTCTTCATGCTATGAGAAATGACAAAAACGTTTCAGGAATGCGTCTAGATTCACGGCAATGCTCTTGTTTCTCAAACTTCCTCTACCGTAGGGTGCGTCTACGAATGATGCATATGCATGCATATGAGAAGAATGGAGAAATCTCAGAAATGCTATACATCCATCATTAAGGAATGCGCATACAAGATATTCTCGAATAGCATGAGCAAGCGATCTTTTCTGAACAGTTCTAACCTAACCAGCTATATGTCAACTCAATCATGAACACTTGATTGTGATTGTGGCTGTTCAGTCAAAACAGCTCGTGAACTCAACAGTAGTGGTAGCTCGCTCTTCCGAGTGCTACACACGCTGCTAGGGTTTACGTACACAAATGTGAGCTTTTTTATACGCTTTCATTCCTCTTCACTTCGGCCATATTGTTTCATGCACAGGCATCCGGTACTCAACTAGTCAGCAGCACAGCACAGCGGCACGTCTCTCGCCGTAAGAGCAAGAGAGAGGAAGCCTTTTCATACACGTGGTTCCGTTACCAAGCTAGTAAGCGGGCGAATGAGCTTCTAGGTTAGAAACTTTGCGTTCGAATTCATGTAGACTCCACCTCAAGCACCTTTCTCTGTCTTTCTCACTGTACCCATAACCTAATGCATAAGCTATATACGCGTCTCCCCTCCGCGCAGCAGAAGACCGAAAGCGGCCCAGGGTTGGCTAAACAACCAAACCAAACTATACTGCAAGGCTTGGTATTGGCTATGGGAAGTATGAGTTTCAGCGCCTCCGCGCGGCGGAAAACGGCATGCCACGGGAGGGAGCAGTCAAACGTGTTTATATGTGGTTTAGTGCGGGCTTCGGTCTTCTCATGCACGTAGCTCAAAAACCGTAGCTCGGATGTGGCAACAGTATGCGAGGCGATTGTACGATTTTCAAAAACGAAGAGTTTGAGTGCTTGTGAGTCCGAATCCGAGCAAAATTGAGTAAACTAGAGCGAGTTGAAATTTTTGCCTATGCTTTTTGCATGGGCGCGAGCATGAGCGTTGCGGCCACTGCTCAACCACCGCTTCTGTCTCGACTCGCTCCGATATTTTTCTCGCTTCGGGCTTTGTGAATCCTTTAATAATGGTCTGATTGATACGTATGATAGCTCAAAGTTTTCGCAATTCAAAATCTAACAACTTTCTCGCTTACTGTTACGAGGTTTAAGCGATAGGTTCTTTCAAAAATGAAGGAAAACCCTTACCACGCGCCTAATTTGCATGCTCTATTTCTGACCTTGATTTTTGGGAAAACCGTTGCTCAACCCTCGTAACAGTAAGCGAGAAAGTTGTTAGATTTTTAATTGCGAAAATTTTGAGCTATCATACATGCCAATCAGAGCATTATTAAAGGATTCACAAAGCCCGAAGCGAGAAAAATATCGGAGCGAGTCGAGGCAGAAGCGGTGGTTGAGCAGTGGCCACAACGCTCATAGGCAAAAATTTCAACTTGCTCTAGTTTACTCAATTTTGCTCGGATTCGGACCCACAAGCACTCAAACTCTTCGTTTTTGAAAATCGTACAATCGCCTCGCATACTGTTGCCACATCCGAGCTGTGGTTTTTGAGCTAAATGCATAAGAAGACCGAAGCCCGCACTAAACCACATATAAACACGTTCGACTGCTCCCTCCCGTGGCATGCCGTTTTCCGCCGCACGGAGGCGCTGAAACTCATACTTCCCATAGCCAATAGTCTTACGTTATTCTTGATACATTTTACCCGGCAGCTAGCGGCACGGCGCGCGCACTCGCAGGCTGTCGAGGTGAGATGACTACGGTTTTCACGGTTTTATATTTTTTAGTGATATGGATATTCTTCATGCATGCATACCCATCTCACTAAAAAATATGAAAGAAAAAAAGGCTAGAGAAAAATGGAGCTTTTATGACACGCTTTTATTCACGTCTCCAATATTATTCTCAACAACTAAAAAGCATAAAATAATTTGTTTCATCAGCCAGCCCAGTTTATTTTGAGAAAATCTTATGATATGCCGTTACCTACACCTGTTATCTCAGAAAAAACCTACCAAATTCGGTCTTCATATATTTCTCGGGAAACTCTTTCTCCCCAGTTATGATGGATCTTGGAGAACATTCACTGTACCATTATTACACATGATAAAAGCGTGGTGTGCTGAACTTCCGAGCAAAGAATACATGATCTATAGTCATTTTCTCGTTAGCAATCGAGAATCTGGAGTATGGGGAAATTGCACTCCACGACTTCATCATGTGTAATTATGGTACAGTGAATGTTCTCCAAGATCCATCATAACTGAGGAGAAAGAGTTCCCCGAGAAATAGATGAAGACCGAATTCGATAACTTTTTTCTGAGATAACAGGTGTAGGTAACGGCATGTCATAAGATTTTCTCAAAATGAACTAGGCTGGCTGATGAAACAAATTATTTTATGCTTTTTAGTTGTTGAGAATAAAATTGGAGACGTGAATAAAAACGTGTCATAAAAACTCCATTTTTTTCTAACCTTTTTTTATTTAATTTGTTCTCTATGTAAGCATGCCATGGATGCGATCTTCTTCCCTCCGTGTTATCTATTCCGTCTCATTCGAATTTCACAGTGTATGACAGAATAAGCAAAGCAAGACATACACTAATCAGATGTTAGAAAGGTCGACCTTGTGATTAACAACCTATTCGCCATGGTCAAATTGCTTGGCGCGAGACATCTAGTGGCTAGCTCGCGCGTTACACCGTGGTGGTTCTCTCTCAGACAGGAGATATTCTTATGTCACTGCGATCTCGGATTCTCCGTTTTCTTCCCGGAGCAACTACGCAACTCGCCGGGAACACCACAACTTGAGGTTATTTTCTGCTACCAGTGGCGCTACAGTCTACTCTTCTCTTTTTCGCTCGATCGTGACCATAGCATCAATTAGCTTTGATGAGGTATACGAAGATTCGACAGGCGGGACGTCAAGATGTCAGAGTAGGACAGACTCGAACAATCCACAATCTACGCCATTATTCCAAGATACCATCCATACGTATTTCCTGCTCATTCACTAGAATTCTCAGTCATTTCGGAGATGTACAAAACGCATGGAAGTTGTCGAAATCATCAGTAGTATTGTAAGAGACGTCTTCTTCTCCTCACTTGATGAGAATACTGAATCCTTCATAATTCCCTGGATGCGACATATCTTATCGAATTGTAATTCACACAATAACGAGATGTCCACTGATCTATGAATTCATACTCAGATGCGTAGGTTCTCTTTCAGAGAGATCCATGGGTCAGATTGTTGAAATTCCAATCAAACAATAGTGAACACAGACGATCAAAGCTCACGAGATAAAATTCAGGGAATCAGTGACATGTATTTTTATACATCGATCGATAGATTTCATCTGGAGAGAACACTGGTCGCAATGATTTCTTACTGAAACCATGCTGGCCATCGTGAGCCTCAAGGCGATGCGGCGACTGTGCACCGCGACTGTGGAACTTAGAAACACATCTCACATAGGAATTTCGATGATTCAAACTTCCGTTCTTCCTAGTGGCGCGTATGGTGTAATAGACACACGCGTAGGTGTGGATATGTTTTTACTAATACATAGAAACTCTGGAATGTTCCACGAGTTCCTATGAGGAATTTTTTATATGAAACTTCATAAAACCAGGAACTTCTCTTTGACAGTATAGAGCTCATTTTCTGAGCTACCAAATGGATATAATCATTCCCTGGAATACATCAACTTTGCAAGTCTATTATATTTTGCAAACTAAATGTTCTTGTAAAAAAGCAACAATGGTTTTTTCTTCCCATTTCTCCAATGCATCATTCCATCTATACTCTGGAAATACATAATATATCGGAAACTTCCTTATTCAAATGAAAATGAGCCTAGAATCAGACGTGTTGCGAATATTGTACATAGTTATTGCAAAATGGAGTTGTGAGTGGAATAGCCTTCAGTAGTACTCATACGCCGATTCCACGACAGCCTGGGGGAGTCCTGTCCCAGGAGCCGACGACCTGGACAAGATCATCGGCGACCTGGGTAGAACATCTCTAAGGTCATCGTGAAGTCTACGTATGTTGTCACCCTGGACAGCTTCCAGTAGACGATGGAAGCTATCTTAAGGTCAGACTATTATCCCCCTCCCCCCAGGTAGCTACAAGGTCACCCGGGACAGTTCCCTGTGATATTGCCCCAGGCTACCTTAAGTAGCTTCAAAACAGTGTACTTACCCTGAGCTTCCCGTGAACGAGTTCCGGGTCAGATTTTCCTAGCTTCCCCCGCGCGCGCACGCATCACGGAGAAAAATCTCAAAATAATGGAATGGCGTGCATGAATCATGAGAAAGCAGAATCGATGGTCAAAAGGTGATATCGGGAAGATGATTGATTGATTGATTGATGTCCTTTATTCGTCCGAAGACAAAAGTGTAATTACATATGGCAACATATGTCAGTTATAAATTCATAGTATATATATTAGGGTGGGCCGAAAAACAACTTTTCTTCGATATCGATACGCTTGGGGTCGGAAAAGTTGGGTTTCAACTAGTACATGTGGAAATTTCTTCGCTGGGCGCTGGAAAACCACATCTTCAGTTGCAGCAAGAGCCGTGAAGGTTTTTTCCAAATTAACACAGGTTTAAATGGGAAAGTACCTTTTTTGCTCATTTTTTCTTCACTATTTAGCACGTATTCCTGACGCATCTTGACATTTTTCGACGTAACTTAGCTCATTTTGAAGCTTGTTCCAAAACCTACAAAATGAGCTCAAGTACGTCCAATTTTGACGAATCCAAGTCAATCTATCTCAACTTTCCCAAGAAGTAATCATTATTAAAAATCCCAAAAATAGGGCGATTCTCCCTTCAAACTTTGCTTGTATTTCTGGTGCATCTGAACATTTTTCAACGTACTTTAGCTCATTTTAAAGCTTGTTCCAAAACCTACAAAATGAGCTATGGTACGTCCAATTTCGACTAACTCGAGCTAATATATCTCAATTTTTCTATATAGTGATTAGTTTTGAAAAATCCGAAAATAAGCGACTTCCCCCTCCCGCCTCACTCCTTTCAAAACTCGAAATGGAAAAGTTGAGATAGATTGGCTCGGGTTAGTCGAAATCGGACATAATCCAGCTCATTCTGTAGGTTTTGGAACGAGCTTTAAAATGAGCTAAAGTACGTTGGAAAATGTTCAGATGCACCAGAAATACAAGCAAAGTTTGAAGGGAGAATCGCCCTATTTTTTTCGGATTTTTAATAAGGATTACTTCTTGGAAAAGTTGAGATAGATTGGCTTGGATGAGTCAAAATTGGACGTACTTCAGCTCATTTTGTAGGTTTTGGAACAAGCTTCAAAATGAGCTAAGTTACGTCGAAAAATGTCAAGATGCGTCAGGAATACGTGCTAAATAGTGAAGAAAAAATGAGCAAAAAAGGTACTTTCCCATTTAAACCTGTGTTAATTTGGAAAAAACCTTCACGGCTCTTGCTGCAACTGAAGATGTGGTTTTCCAGCGCCCAGCGAAGAAATTTCCACATGTACTAGTTGAAACCCAACTTTTCCGACCCCAAGCGTATCGATATCGAAGAAAAGTTGTTTTTCGGCCCACCCTAATATATATATATAAATGCACGTTGAATATAAATTCTACTAACTACCAGTTTGGTCAAGGACAAAGATTATCACAGCTTGCGATTAGTCAAGGTGTAACAGAATCAGGTATAAATGGAGTACTACCACAAATTTAGTGAAGAAAAGTAGATGGAGCAAGGACTCTCGGTCATATCACAGAAAATCAAAAGTTATGCATCAGTTTTATGACGAAAGGTCACGTGTAAAGAAATTACTAATTAGAAGGAAGGAACAGAGTCCAGCCCATCACAGATTGAAGTATTGCTTCAAATCCACATCAATCTTCTGCGGAGGTCTTGTTAGCAGGAAGCTCTTCAATGTCTCCTTAAATTGTGTCACTTTACCGAGCTGCCAAATGCCCGAAGGGAGAAAATTCCACAGGTGAGCATATTGCGTCTGGAAAGATCTTCTTTCATACTCAAAGAAGATGAGAACTAACTTTGAAGCGTTGTGGATGGTGTTGACGAGCAGGAGTTGGTGAACCCTGAAGAGTAGCCGTGGTACAGCATCGATGTTTGCACTCTGATGATCCGCGGGCTACTGACGCAATATCCCCGAGTTACTGCTTTTAGTGAGTGGGAGGAATTGGACCTCTTCCTCTTTGAACTTACGTAATTCTGTTATTCGGATGTAGAATCCCCACTCCTCAATCAACTTCCCCCGACAGATGGAGAATTGAATATGCTTGAATGATAATATTTCTCCAAATAGATTCATGGATTCATGTTCATCTTCTCCTTACAGTATGTTGCCTCTCTTTCTCATCAGATTAGAGAATCGGGTGTAATTAATGAGTGGAACGATAGAACTATGGAAAAAAATTTTTCTTTTATTCACTCAATCTCTAGACGTACACAGGTTAGATTAACGCTCGATTAGTACGTTGAACAAGAGTTTCTCTCTCCCGGTATCATTCAATATTCACGTGATGTCTCAATTCCTCCTTCAAATTCTTCAGCAATATTTCTGTTTTCTTTATAACGTCCATATCAGCGTTTTTTATTCTTTCCTTTAATTCTTTCAATCTATTTGGTTGGTCATGTAAAATTTCGTTAGCTGTAGCTAGCATGTGTCTCATATCATTCAATTGCGCAGAGAGTTGACTTAAGTTAGAAATCAAATTCTCGTCCTTAGCCTTGAGATCAATTTTCGTCTCACCTGCATCACCTTGAACTCTCTGCAAGCGTTCTATCATACCTTCAATAAGCAATTCAAGATGGTAATTCTTCAGATCGATCACTCCGAAATCACGATTGATCCGATCCTCTATTGAATTATATTTTGCTCCAATAGTGTTTATTAGTGGAATGATTCTTTGATCAATGTTATCTTGAAAATATTTAGTTTGCTTCTCCAACCAAAATTTCATCTCAACAACATCTTTCTTGGTTTGGTGAAACTGTTCGAGAGATTTTTCATGCTGCTCTTTGAAGTGTTTTTCAATTGTACTCATTCTATTCAGTTCTTCATCGACGGCTTTGAAATTTTCACCCGACGATTCATTGTGCTGTCTCAAAATTGGAGCAATGTTCGATATTGTATCCTTAGTCAACAAATAATCGATTTCCATACCTTTCAATTTCTCTCGGTTGTTTCGAGATTACAACTCATTCCTTTTACACTTCCTTTTGTGGTTCTTAATCGATTCTCCCTGATTGCTCGTTGTAGCGTACAGTCTGCGTATATTAATTGAAAATCTCCCCAGCTCTTCACTGATCTTGTTCATTCCATGTTCCAGATTAGATGCTTTAGATATCAAATCGATCTCGGACGAACTGATAGATAAATCCATCACTTCTCCGATTTTTTCAATCATTTTTGATTCGCTTTCGTTTAGATTATTGATAAACTTGACACCGACTTCTTCCACAGTATTTTCAATCGCTGAATCATCGAACGAGTTCTTTGTTCTCGCCTTCGCAATTGCAGCCTTCGTGATAGCTTGGATAAGTGATTTTGTTTTCTGCATCATACCCCCCTTTGCACTAGAATAGTTTTTCCCCCGAATAGATGCTAGAATCATAAGTATTTGACGAGTTAAGCAATGGATCAGAGCAATATATTCAACAGATTGATGAATGCTTCTTGATTACTCTTACCTTTTAGAGGAGAGAGCACCTCTTCCGTTTGGGTCGAAACTTCTTGCGTTGCATATTCATTCCTACCAACTTATTTGGCATCACTTTGATGTGGATTTGTATTTTTAAGTTTTTCAGGTGGATGAGTAAGCGGATTAGAAGACTGATCTTTTCCTCTGTTTTCGTCTCTTCGAACATCTGGAGACTCCATGGTTATGATTTAAAATACCTTCTCCACGAGAGAGAACGGAATGAGTTGAATTTCTCCATACTACCATCTTTCATACCACATATCCCCCCTCTCTCAGTCCTTCCAAGATTTCTATCACCTCATTATCCAAATTCGAGTTACCAGCTTCGACAGATCGGAGTAAAAGCTCAAGGCGACGAATCAAATCATTCGGATCCTTCCAATATACATAATCAATTCGGTTATCTTGACGTAGTGTCATCCACTCCTCATTTTTTGGACCAGTCCCTGTGATATCCGATAATTCATCATTTTTTGCTGTGTCATCATCTCTATCTACTGGAAACAGTGTACCTATGATATTCTTATATTTTCCTCCAACGTTACGTTTCACTCGTCCAGACGGAATATGAGATATTCTGTGGGCCGAAGTAAACTTTGATATTTGTTTGTATGTTTCGAGATCTTGATCTTATTCTTTCTGAATATCAATTCAAAGGTACCTGGTGTACCCCGTACCTTAAGATTTTTTCCAATGACAATGTCATCATCTACAATAGACAGAGACTTATTCCCTAACATGAGAATATCTCCCGAATAATATGGTCCATAAGTACTGTCCATTTCCGAATGATTTTGATAAAGTTGACTGATGTACGATTGACCTAGAGTCGTAGACTCTGCCAAGTCATTCTCTTGTTCGTCAATGTCCATATCGACTTGATCGTAATTTGCATCAACATCATCGTCGCCGTCGTCGTTTCTTTCGTATCGCGTCACTAGCTTTAGCAATCTGTAGCTCGATATTATTTTTGCTTCTACGTTTTGGCTTTGATTTGGATTGTTTCTTCGTCGTAGGTTTCTTCTTGAGTTTGGGATTCGTTCGTTGTTTCCTTCCCCGAACCATGATGCTGATGTTTCTTGTCACAAAGCTGCTGACAGACTAATCACTTCTCATTACAATGAAATAATTAAATCCCCTACGATATCTCCCCGCGTTGAACGGACTCTCCTTATCTAACACTAAGAATCCATTCTTGCTACGCCAACATTCATTACACAATTTCTTGAATTCTGCAAAAGTCATGTCTGGATTCACGTGATTGTCGTATATAAGTCTCAAATAAGCTTCATCTTGCTTAAGAATGATCAAAAAATTACAATTATCACGGATTAGGTGTTTGGGTATACGAGGGTAAGTTTGACAGAGATAGAAACTGTCGATGAGCGGGTATCTCACTCTAGAGTAGAATGACGCTATAGTGTTTTGTTTACAACAAGCTACATAGTCGAATATGAAGATTGAATTTGGTTTAGCTTGATTCGGTTCGATGATCTCATCGTTATTTGAAAAAGTATTGAATACTATACCATCATCTTGAAGACTTGTCATTTTATCATTCAAGGAGTAGATCAAATGCTTCTTTCGCAGAAGACCTTGATTGCCGAAACAAAACAGAAAATATCCTCTGTGAAAGGATTTTTGAAGGATGGAATCCAGACAATGAAGAACGAAGTGAGGAATCTCCGATCTGATTCAGATTCAAGACTGTCGGAATTGCGGAGTAGTATTGAAAAATTACATTTTGACTACAATGAATTGAGAAAGGTTTTAGAACGTAACTCTCAGAACGTAGTGAATTTGAACCAGTTATTCTCTCGAATGCAAACGCAAATCACCGATTTGAACTCGAGATTCAAGACTCAAGAGAATATTCTCTTTGATTTGTCTCTATTAAAACCGGGAGGTATCGATGGAGAGAATTTTTGGAATATGAATGACAGATACAGTTCGGAAAGAATTCAGCTGGTGAACGAATTACACTCACCGGCTCGAAAAAACTTCCCTCGGAGGAAAGTAGCTCAACAAAGGATGTAGATGATTTGTGGCAGATAGATTTAGCTTTAATGATCGATTGGAGTAAAGTCAACAAAAAATCCAAGTAATTCCTAATCGTAATCGATGTTTCTTTGAAATATGGTTGGGCTAAACCTGTAAAGAGCAAGACTGGTAAGGATGTGACGGCAGCATTTAAGAAGGTATTTGAACGGGCCAAACCTCACATTCCGCGAAACTTGCGAGCTGACAAATGACGAGAGTTTTACAACAAGGATTTCTTCCAGCTCATACAGCACTATAAAATAAATTTCTATTCCACGCAGAGTGTACTCAAAGCTTCGGCGTGTGATCGCTCCGTCAGAACAATAAAAAGCCGTTTGTTCAAGATTTTCTCTCTGAATGGGAATTATAATTGGATCGACAATTTGCAGGAAGTATTGGGAGATTACAGCTCCACGAAACATCGTACAGTAGGTTTAAAACTGGTTCAAGTATATCTGAAATCTCCCCAGCAAACAAAACATATTGAGAGACTCAAGTCAACAATTTATAGAAAGGGACTAAGCGGTTAAGCATGGCGAATCGGCCCTTGTCAGGTATGGCACCCGGACTAATTTTCCCCAGTTTCTAACACCAAAGTGAGTAGGAAAAAAGGATCATTAGGTCCCGAGGTCGCCTATATTTCTTATAACACCCTGAAACGACTCTAAAAAAGGCTAAAAATCGATGTTCCATCAACTGAATCGCATTTTAACGCATCTCGAAAATTTTTCAACATACTTTTGGAATATTGACAATTTGAAACGAAGTATTTGTGTATCGCCAACTCTTCATTTAGGCCCCAGAAAAATTCTTGAAAACTAAAAATCAATTTTTCTCATAGAAATTGGCCAGGAAAACGGAAAATTCTCATTCCAACGTGTTTGCCAGGAAAAAATACATCGGATATGAGTGTTTTCAGACATTCCCGAGTGGTGGAAAGTGGTCAAAATTGACGAAAATCGTTTTCGAAGCAAATTCTGATTCAGTATTTAGCATCTCCTGCGCATGCGCGTCAATCTTCGCTCTTGAAACTATCTCCAATCGGTAGTCAGTGTGATTTCCTCCAAAATGACCACTTGACAAAGTTAAATTGATGCATTAGAACCCGAGATATACCAATTTTTAGAGAGAAAAAAATTCAAGGTACTAAATCCGTGAGGCGACGGTAAGCGTGGCGAGCCCAGTAATGATTGGATGCTCATATTTCCGCTTTTGCTCCATGAAATTGACTTTGGCAAGGGGTCATTTTAATGGAAATTGCGCGGGCTATCGTTTGAAAATAGTCTGAGAACCCAGAAATCACGCGCATAAGCAGAAAATAGCAGTTTATCGTCTATGTGTCAAGATTTTCACGCTTATTGTGGTGTGAGATGACCAAGATTCACGTTCGCGTTGTTCTCGATTCCATAATTCCCCAATATCTGTGATCTCCTCATCCACACGATAAAAAAGTGGATGAATCGACTAGATTCTCCTGGAAATTCTAGGGACTCTATAAACACAGGTGGTGACCAATAGAGCAGATCGGCTGACCCAGGGTCAGTACCGAGTACCGGCCCGTATATTCCGTATAATACATAAGTGTAGAGAAGGTAGAGCCTTGTTCTGTCATCATCTTCATATATATACCCTTCTCATTACTATAGTCTATAAGCTATTCTGTATAGATATCTATATGCATCTAATTGAGCGAGCACAAGTCGGCACCAACTTTGTCAGGTATAGAGATTCCAGAAAGTGATTTAGATACGAAAAAAACACCTTATCCTGAAAACGAATTCCAAAAAATCTCTTGTTCCTGAATATTTCAAAATTAATCGATGGCTATGCGCATTGCATTCAATGCCATGTGGCTCCCCTGTAGCTCGTACCCACACGCAAGTAGACTTGAAAAATTTCAATTCTCCTAATAAAAACTCCTCCTCCACGGTTCTCCGATCTGATGGTTTATTTTGCTGCAATTCATACAATAATATATCTGACCCAGAGTCCAGATCACCAGCTGTACTACATCGCGTCATCCGTGCGGTGATCTGGACTCCAGGTGCGATGAATTATTATATGAATTGTAAAACAACCAATCATCGGATCTCAAAACTCTGAAGGAGGAGTTTTCATTAAGAGAATTGGAATTTTTCACGTCTACTTGCGGGTAGGTACGAGCGACAGGTAAGCCACACAGCAAGGCGTACAGTCATCGATTAATTATGTAGAATACAGGAATAAGGAGTTTTTTTGGAACGCGTTTTCGGAGTAAGGTGTTTTTTTTGTATCGAAATCACTTTTTAGAATTTCTAAAGTTGGTGACAATTTATGCTCGCTCAATCAGATGCATAGAGATATCTATACAGAATAGCTTATAGACTATAGTGATGGGAAGGGTATATATATATATATATATATGGAGAAGGTGACAGAACAAGGCTCTACCTACTCTACACTCATGTCTTATACGGAATATACGGGCCGGTACTCGGTACTGACCCTGGGTCAGCCGATCTGCTCATTTCGTCACGACCTGTGTTCATGAAGTCCCTATAATTTTCAGAAGAATCTAGTCAATTCATCCAGTATTTTATCGTGTGGATGAGGAGATCACAGATATTGGGGAATTATGGAATCGAGAACAACGCGAACGTGAATCTTGGTCATCTCACACCACAGTAAGCGTCAAAATCTTGCCACATAGACAATAAAATGCTATTTTCTGCGCATGCGCGTAATTTCTGGGTTCTCAGACTATTCTCAAACGATAGCCCGCGCAATTTTCATCAAAATGACCCCTTGCCAAAGACAATTTCATGGAGCAAAAGCGGAAATATGAGCATCCAATCATTACTCTGCTCGCCACGCTTACCGTTGCCTCACGGATTTGGTACCTTGAATTTTTTTCTCTCTAAAAATTGGTATATCTCGGGTTCTAATGCATCAATTTGACTTTGTCAAGCAGTCATTCTGAAGAGAATCACACTGGCTACCGATTGGAGATAATTTCAAGAGCGAAGATTGACGCGCATGCGCAGGAGATGCTAAATACTGAATCAGAATTTGCTTCGAAAATGATTTTCGTCAATTTTGACCACTTTCCACCACTCGGGAATGTCTGAAAACACTCATATCCGATGTATTTTTCCCTGGCAAACACGTTGGAATAAGAATTTTCCGTTTTCCCGGCCAATTTCTATGAGAAAAATTGATTTTTAGTTTTCAGGCATCTTTTCTGGGGCCTAAATGAAGAGTTGGCGATACCCAAATACTTTGTTTCAAATTGTCAATATTCCAAAAGTATGTCGAAAAATTTGCAGGAAAATTCATCGAGATGCGTTAAAATGCGATTCAGTTGGAACTTCGATTTTTAGCCTTCTTTAGAGTCGTTCCAGGGTGTTATAAAAAATATAGGCGACCTCGGGACCTAATGATCCTTTTTTCCTACTCACTTTGGTGTTAGAAACTGTGGAAAATTAGTCCGGGGGCCATACCTGACAAGGGCCGATTCGCCATGCTTAACCGCTTAGTCCCTTTAAAAATTACTGAGAAAGACAACTTCGAAGTGGGAGATTCCGTACGAGTGAGTGAATATAAAAACGTATTTGCGAAAGGTTTTACACCGATCAATCTTCCATAATTACATGTTATCAAGAAGATTGAATGAAAAATGAATCATTATCATCGGAAATCAAGTACATTTCTCTCTCCCTCACCTATGAACAAATTGGTTGTCAATTATTTATCGATGAATATTCTTCAATCGTATTGAACCGGGATGGATGATCGTGAAATCAGTAAGCAGGGTGATTGAAGCACTCGATTTTTTTATTCACTTCTTCTATAACCTAGAGCCTTAGTGTTTACACCATCATTGAAAACTAATCGCTTATCATCATCAGCGTTTAGAGCTAATTTCGTTTGTTTTGTGCTATAGACCCGATGTAGATGATTTCTTATGAGTTTTTGTTCGCAAAAGAGATGGATACCTTCGAATCAACATCTTTCATAGTCGTTAAATCGAATCTTCTTTCTCAGCACAGTTTTGGATACTCCTTTAGCAGCCATCTTCTCTTTTAACTCTTCTTTTTCGTTCTCACTAATTATCGCATAGGCTCTCGGTCTTATACCAACAAACTCAACGATAATCAGATCTCCATACTCAACTTTCATCATACCCAACTCTTTCATATTCATGCGTGGTATAGGATACGGATTATCTCCTCTAAAATTCGAAGTATCGAATCTTATCGCACAGTCACGCAGTATGAGCTTAGAATACACGTCGTCCGTCTTCATTTCATACAATAATCGGTTGAATCGGTTTGCACATCTTTATCTCTTTCTTCTTCATTTCTAGGGCAACAAAACCTTCGTCAAAGAAGACGATTCGATGGAATCTAGGGTTGGAAACATACTTTTCAGCTCCACTTTTACTCCACGTAAGATATAACGTATTTTGCAGCCGCATGCAGAAAGCTTGAAGGGGATATATCGACGGCTCCTACGAAGAGTAACACATAGCCGCTTATCAACGACGAAGAGTAACACATTTTCTTATCAACGACGAAGACTAACCCATTTTCTTATCAACGACGAAGAGTAACACATTTTCTTATCAACGACGAAGAGTAACACATTTTCTTGTCAACGACGAAGACTAACACATTTCCTTATGAACGACGAAGAGTAACACTTTTGTATGAATGACGACGCGGGTTGCTTGTCTTGCGGGGGTCGAATACAAGTATTGAAGCTGAATGAATTGATGAATGAACGGATGCGTAGATGGGATGGATGGGATGGATGGATGGATGGATGGATGGATCGGATGTATGGTATGGATGGATGGATGGATGGATGGATGGATGGATGGATGGGTCGGATGTATGGTATGGATGGATGGATGGATAGATGAATGGATGGATGGATGGATGGATGGATGGATGGATGGATGGATGGATGGATGGATGGATGGATGGGCCAGATGGATGGTATGGATGGATGGATGGTTTGGATGGATGGATGGATGGATGGATGGGTCGGATGGATGGTATGGATGGATGGATGGATGGATTGATGGAATGGAACGGAACGGAAGGACTGGAATGGAACGGAAGGGACCGGAAACGAACGGAATGAAACGGAACGTACGGAATGGAACGGAGTGGAAAACAAAGTTGCGGTCCATTCCGTTCCATTCTGTTTAGTTCCACTGAATTCCACTCCGTTCCATTCCGGTCCGTTCCACACCTCTTCATTCCCTCCCATTCCATTCCGTTCCATCCTATCCCATTCGTTTCCATTCAGTTCCATTCCGGTTCGTTCCGTTCCGTTCCACCCTTTTCATTCCCTTCCATTCCATTCCGTTTCATCCTATTCCATTCGTTTCCATTCAGTTCCATTCCGGTCCGTTCCGTTCCATTCCATCAATGCATGCATCCATCCATCCATTCCATTCCGTTCCATCCTATTCCATTCGGTTCCATTCAGTTCCATTCCGGTCCGTTCCGTTCCATTCCATCCATCCATACCATCCATCCGACCCATCCATCCATATACCACCCATCCGACCTATCCATCCAAACCATCCATCCATCCAAACCATCCATCCATCCATACCATCCATCCATCCAAACCATCCATACATCCATCCATCCACCCATCAATCCATCCATCCATCCATTCATCCATCCATCCATCCATCCATCCATCCATCCATCCCATCCATCCCATCTACGCATCCGTCCATTCATCAGTTCATTCAGCTCCAATACTTGTATTCGACCCCTGCAGGACAGGCAACCCGCTTCGTCATTCATACAAAAGTGTTACTCTTCGTCGTTCATAAGAAAATGTGTTAGTCTTCGTCGTTGATAAGAAAATGTGTTACTCTTCGTCGTTGATAAGAAAATGTGTTACTCTTCGTCGGTGATAAGAAAATGTGTTACTCTTCGTCGTTGATAAGGAAATGTGTTTGTCTTCGTCGTTGATAAGAAATGTGTTACTCTTCGTAGGATGGATGGATGGATGGATGGACGGATGGATGGATGGGCCAGATGGATGGTATGGATGGATGGATGGTTTGGATGGATGGATGGATGGATGGATGGATGGGTCGGATGGATGGTATGGATGGATGGATGGATGGATTGATGGAATGGAACGGAACGGAACGGACTGGAATGGAACGGAATGGAATGGAGCGGAATTGAAAGGAATGGAAGGAGATGGAACGGAATGGACCATGAACGAATGGAACGGAAGGGACCGGAAACGAACGGAATGAAACGGAACGTACGGAATGGAATGGAGTGGAAAACAAAGTTGCGGTCCATTCCGTTCCATTCTGTTTAGTTCCACTGAATTCCACTTCGTTCCATTCCGGTCCGTTCCACACCTCTTCATTCCCTCCCATTCCATTCCGTTTCATCCTATCCCATTCGTTTCCATCCCGTTCCGGTTCGTTCCGTTCCGTTCCACCCTTTTCATTCCCTTCCATTCCATTCCGTTTCAACCTATTCCATTCGGTTTCATTCAGTTCCATTCCGGTCCGTTTCGTTTCATTCCATCAATGAATCCATCCATCCATCCATTCCATTCCGTTCCATCCTATTCCATTCGGTTCCATTCAGTTTCATTCCGGTCCGTTCCGTTCCATTCCATCCATCCATACCATCCATCCGACCCATCCATCCATATACCATTCATCCGACCTATCCATCCAAACCATCCATCCATCCATTCATCCATCCATCCATCCCATCTACGCATCCGTCCATTCATCAGTTCATTCAGCTCCAATACTTGTATTCGACCCCTGCAGGACAGGCAACCCGCTTCGTCATTCATACAAAAGTGTTACTCTTCGTCGTTCATAAGAAAATGTGTTAGTCTTCGTCGTTGATAAGAAAATGTGTTAGTCTTCGTCGTTGATAAGAAAATGTGTTACTCTTCGTCGGTGATAAGAAAATGTGTTACTCTTCGTCGTTGATAAGGAAATGTGTTACTCTTCGTAGGAGCCGTCGATATGATCGACGTTTCCACTTACTGCGGTCCTCGCTCGTCGTCGGAACACTGTTTTACTTCCAAAGGATATTACGTTACCAAAGTCGGGCCGGGTTCTCCTATCTTTGAGAATTTGATGAATCCTCCACATTCGATCACCCATACTTTCGAGTGCTTCCTTGTGGCCAGTGCAATCATTTTTCTGTGTGCGACAACGATCCAGAGTATCACAGATGATCTCGTACAAATTCAGCGCCTCATCTTCGATGGATTTACTACTCTTCTTTGTTCCACTAAATGGGAATTTTTGATATGCTTGTATGATGTCTTTCTCTCTTCCACGCATTGTTGCGTAGATATTGGTCATCGAGATTCGACGGGTTGGAACGATATTATGTTGACGATTGACTGAAGATCTCTGCTTGCACCCTCAGGTCTATTTGAACCCGTGACTCTCAGCGCGCGCGCACCCACACATAATTCAAGATACATCACTCTGGAGTGCCATGGTCGTGGAATGATTACACTACTTCTGACAGACAAACAAGTTTCAATTGATTTTTTTCATCAAGATCATTCGGGATCACATGAGTAAACCTCGTGTAGCGAGACCTTCTAGATTCAAAGTTGTTCACCAATGAATATGGTCGAATGATGAAATTTGTGCGTCAATGTTATTATTCGTCCTCGTCACGTACCAGGAAATCGTTTGAACTATTCCATCCGACATTGACAGTTGTTCCCTCCGCCCTATCTTATCATTATTTTTCTCTTGTCTCAATGATGATGGCAAAAGATTCCAAAAGTTGTTTTGGTCCAATGGATATGGTGTAATCCTGATGAATTCGTTCATTGGTGTCATTTTGTTTATTTCACTATGAAATTATCTTCCTTAATAACTTATACTGTCTTATTTCCATCATTTTCTTTTAAGGCCATGACGCTCACTTGTTATTTCCATAATCATTGCTCACGTACCAGAGACAGATTTATTTAATCTGTAGAGTCTCTACATCCTTGAAATTCCATTCGACATTGACAGTTTTTCCCTCCGCCCTATCTTATCATCATTTTTCTCTCGTCACAATGATGATGGCGGAAGCTTCCAGAAGTTGTTTTCGTCCGATGGATATGGTACAATCATAATGAATTTGTTCATTGGTGTTATTTTGTATACATGGAATCATCTTCCTTACGAAATCATACTATCTTATTTTCAACTTTTTTTTTTTTCGGACCATGACGCTCACTCGTTATTTTCGTGATTATTGCTCGCGTACCAAAGACAGATTAATTCAATTTGTAGACTCTCCAAATCCTTGAGCAGTGTGTTATCGGGTCAATAATCCATTATAGAGTCATCTTGGAAGGGATGAGTGGGCCCGCACAATCGGTCCTATAAGAGTAGCGGAGTCGATCGATGGATTCAGTTTACCATGTCCCGTCAATTGAACGAAATAGCAGCACAACTTCCAGCGAGAAGATTATCCGAAGAAGAGAGAGGAGCAAAGTTTGACGTTATTGGAGGAAGGACTGTGACTACAAGATACGGTCCTTCGGTGCTACTTGATCTTCGAGACAAGAAAAATCGAGTTTTCTCTTCCTTCTTGTCCAAAGCTCTCACAGAGCTCATTAAAAACAACCAACAAAGGTATGAACGTCTTTTCCGTGAGGATGGAGGAGTCGTCCTTATTCACCAAGGGAATGGAAGAGTGAAGTTCGATGGACCTGACGACGAGCGCGAAGAGCCGAGACACGAAGATTCCTCATCCTCTGAAGTGTAGAATTGATGCTCTCATTGACATCATGGTAACGGGGGTGATAAAAGGCATAGTACCTCATCTCAAATGTCCTACCAGTACAGAGCGATTGACTCTGATTCGCCCGGAGAAACTCGTGCCAGAACTTTCAGACGATGAAGACGGGGAAATGGATGTGTGATTATTAATGATAGTATTAATGACGACTGATTGCCGTGTCCATGGAAAGAATATTCATGGTTTTCTGTTGTTGTTCGTTTCAGTGTTACAGTCGACACGGATGTAAGTGAGGGAACCCAAACTCCTCAATCAACGAGGGAGGATGTGGAATGTGTCAGTCCAAAAGAAACAACTATAGATCAAGTTATCAGGCGCAAGAGACGATCCGCCAGGATGTTGGAGAAGAGAGCAGAGAGAGCCGAAATATTACACGTCACTATGAACAATTCGTGAGAAATCATCTGTATTGCGATGGCATTGTTGAATAAAGTATAATACTCCTACATATTTGTGTATACCATTGTGATAACTTTCATCAGTAGAATTGCGAATGAGCATAGGAGAATATGCATTCAACAGCATGGTGATATATATATATATTCTACTTCATCGTAACACTATTCCATCATTAGCAGTGTGGTTCAACGACTTTGAGACAGAATACGAGATAATAATGATATCTCTCTGTTGCGAAAATACACAAAATTGCAAATATCTCGACTTTGGTTGCTCAAATTGAAATTTTGAATCGAAAAATCTCCCCTTAGACACCCCTTGCTGATTTTGGAGGATACGAATCCATTGACAATGAAAAATTGCATTTTTCCTCGTCGTTGCGAAAATACGAAAAATTGCAAATATCTCGGCTCTGGTTGTTCAAATCGAAATTCCGAGGAGGCTATCCAATGAAGGTATATCATCGAGTGGGGGAAGGTTAGAGTTGGAGCTGAATTATATCTACAAAGGAAATAAGGAGGTGTATATATTGATCTTGTTTACTGATCTTTCTTTCTTTTGAATACGAGACAGTAGTTTCTACATCTAATTCACAAATACACGCGTCTCATGAGATCATCACTGTTCATAACCATTCATCGACAAACCGCTCGATTCTTGACCAGATGAACACAAGCTGGCCTTGTGGTGATCAAACATCGTATTTACTTGTCCTTCTCAAAACTCAGATTGAATTCAACATGATGCGAACAACACCTCTATACGCAACAGGGTCACGCCACAGTCGAATCTTGAATCGTTCTACGACGCATCAAGATTTATTTTCAACTCTCGGTTATGGTGAAGATAAGCTCACCTAGCTTGTGAGCCAGGGCTGTAGGAAAAATTTGAATGACGCAACTTGTACATACAGCGCAATAACACTCATCTCAGACTCGTTGCATGCGATAATCTATGGTTCGTTTTCCGAGTGATTATATTTCGACTATCTGTGGCTATGCCATACTTAGAATCTAAAATCAGCTGTCAATATATCGCGGCTCTTTGTGGCTATACCATACTTAGAATCACAAATCAGTGTCCACATTATTGGAATGGCTCACGGAATTGACGAGGAGTATTCTAATCAAAACGAACGGAGAATCTCAGAGAAACAAAGGAAATGTAAGTTGTATATTCTGCTCACGATGAAGATTCATGATCAGAAATTGATGAAAAACTCCTTTCCAAGGCAAAAAACGATCATCACTAACGCCTCACACTACAGCGGATGAAATGATTCGGTACTCAACGCTATATTCAAACACTATAGGGGGAATAGAGAGCAATTTGACGACAGCGTAAAATTTCCAGTCGTCTTTACTGTGGGCGATCCTTGTGATCGTGATTTTCTCTACTCAATCGCTGAAAGGATGAGCGACACACCGCTCATCGTAGATGAAGGAGCATCCACAAGTTCCGATCCCTTGAAGAGAGATCAGTACATATGTAATGGTAACATCCGTCTAATTTTATTACTAGTCGAATTATTCTATCTAATTAACCCTTGTTTAGTACAGTTAAGAGAATATACTGTAAGTAGAGAACGAACATAAATTTGAAGAAATATTATAATATCATCCAAGCGTTTTCTGAGTCGTATCTCTGGGCCTCGTTTAAAGCAGTCGGATACTGTATGATGAGGTTTCACCCGTATCTGAGAACTCCATGTCCTGTACTATGCTACTATGATGGACGAGCGGTGAGCTCACTCTGGAGGCCACACCGTATGACGCTTCGTGATGGTGAATCGACTGCGTGATGTCGAAACAATCTATCACTTCTTCGCTATCGGGACTCATTCGCTGGTTGGGACCTAGGAAGTTGCGTCGGAATACTGTATTATCAGAGTTGCAGTAAGTAACGTCGGGATACTGTATGATGAGTGGCTTTGTCCTATCCGAGAACTCCAGATAGTGTATTGAGCTACGGGAGTTAACGTGATGCAAACTCACACCCGACACTCTCTCATTCCAAGCGGCTTGAGGTATATCTATTGTTCCCCGCGGGGAGGATCCCGACACGATGGTTTTGTACGGAAGAGACCCTTAGAGACCTCGAATCCACTTCCTGGGTTCAGCCGAGAATCGTTAGTCAGTTTCCCCACGTGGAGTGGGCCCGAGATTCCGTCGGATACTGTATGACGAAAAGTCGAACGATATTTGAGAACTCCAGATACTGTATCGAGTGACGGAGAAAGACTCGAAGGAAACTCAATCCCAAAGCTATAGTGTCTACCGCTGCTGATGGTCAATCGGCTGCGTGATCTTGAGTTTATTTACCCATGATTCGCGATCGAGTCTGAGTCGTATCTTTGGGCCTCGTTTGAAGCAGTCGGATACTCTATGATGAGGTTTCACCCGTATCTAAGAACTCCATGTCCTGTACCATGCTACTGTGATGGATGAGCGGTGAGCTCGCTCTAGGGGCCACATCGTATGCTGCTTCGTAATGGTGAATCGACTGCGTGATCTCAAAACAATCTATCACTTCTCCGCTATCGGGACTCATTCGCTGGTTGGAACCTAGGAAGTTGCGTCGGAATACTGTATGATGAGAGATACAGTAAGTTACGTCGGAGTACTGTATGATGAGAATTTCAGTAAGTGCCCTCGGGATACTGTATGATGAGAGGCTTAGTCCTATCTGAGTCGCATCGTTGGGCCTGGTTTAACGCAGCCGGATACTGTATGATGAAGTGAGATCACTTAAGTCGATCATGGAGGACTGGGAATCGTGTGAATGAAGACACACGATTAAAAATGCAAATTTGGTTTGTATTTGCTACGTTTCGTCATTGCAATTCAATGACCTCATCAGGCTGTAAAAGAGATCCATATCGAGATCTTAGGCAACTTCACATAACCAGGCACTTCACAGATGTTCAGAAATTTTTTAACGAAATACATACCACTCAAATAACACTGTTTACAATTACATTATAGAATGATTCATAAAGTAGACTGACTATGTCTACAATATAGCGTCAGCTGTTCAATATGACGAATGATTGATGATCAAGTGACAGATACGTTAATATACAATTACTCGACATCAGGTGGGAGAGAGTCCATAACGGGGGGAGTGAGCAAGAGAGAGGAAACGAAGAGTCAAGCAGTGAGATAGAGAAGGATATAATTGCGCAGAGACGGAAAGAATAGTAGTGAAAGTTTGTCAAAATTATTCCAAAATTGATCCATATAATCGGTTAAGATATCGCGTGTCGGTTTTTAAATTGATATTATTTTCATCTGAGTTGATGAAAATCATCTCACTCAAAGTTCTTTTGTAAAAATGTGGCTCGCGATCTAATATTTCAGTGCGAGACCAATCAAAATCATGACCAACATCTCTCAGATGAATTGAAACTACTGAGTTTGGATTTTTCAACTTCTTATGTTCATCGATTCTCACAGAAAGAGGTCTCTTCGTTTCTCCCACATAAGTTGCTGAACAATCTTCACAAGAGAACTTATAAACTACTTCGGTGTTTTCAAATTTGTTGAGTGGATCTTTACCTAGTTTGATGATATTCTGAAAACTTCATGAATCTTTGGAAGAGTAAGAATGTTGAACTTTCTGAACACATTTGAAATTTTGTGGAAATAACCATCACGAAAAGGAATACAAACTTTTTGTTGTCTAGCAAAGACCTTTTGTTCGTAACGTGGTCAATGTGTTGGTACCCGAGTGGTTATCACGTCCGTCTGCTACCCGGAAGGCTGCGAGTCGAATCCCAGTCGGGTTATTTTTTCGTCTCTATGATGATAAGTTTTTCCTTGAACATCGTGCAATGGAAATTGATTAACAACTAGATCAAATCCGAATGATATTTTATGAGATTATTTTATCACTATCAGCGTTGCGCGATCTCATTAATAGACACATACTTGTGATATATTCTCGGATATATTTTATTACTGTTTGGTGTCCAAAAGGACAAAAGGCAAGATAAGATTTATTCTTAGAAAATGATTTCATTTGCTCATGTCAATTACGATGCTCATATTCGAAACATAATTGTAATTTGTTATAACTACCCACTCAATATATTGAAACTATGTGTCTATTCGTGAGATCACGCAACTTTGATGTTATTGAAATGATCTCATAAAATATCATTCGGATTGAATGTAAATGTTAATCAATTTTCATTGCACGATGAAAAAAAAATCATTATAATAAGGAAAAAGAAAATAACCCGACCGGGATTCGACCCGCAGCCTCCCGGGTGGCAGACGGATGTGATAACCACTCGGCTATAAACACATCTACCATGTTACGAACAAAAGGTGTACATAAACCGCGCTTCCATGGGAGCTTGGGATTTGGAAAAGAGTTGATTATCGAAATGAATTTTGACTACTGGACTATGAGATGCATGCATCGCTTACATCATCATGATAATAGAGCGATTTGCTCACGTCAACCCGCGATACGTGAACAAGTCGTCCATATATGTGCTGGCCCGGTCCTCGCTACCGCGAATAACATATGAGCGTCGCGGCACAGACGAGGCAGGGAATGCTTTCAGATCACGCAGTCGACTCACCTTTATTAAGCGCCAGACTATAAGGCCTAGACAGTACATGGAGGTTTCAAATACGGGTGTTCCCTCATCATACAGTATTCGACTGGGTTGAACGAGGCCCAACGATGCGACTTAGGCTCGATCGCGGATCGTGAGTAGATACACTCAAAACACGCAGCCGATTGACCATCAGCAGCAGTAGACACTATAGCTTTGAGGATGAGTTTGCTTGAAGTCTTTCTCCGTCACTCGATATGGTGTCCGGTATAGTACAGTTCTCAAGTATCGTTCGACTTTTCGCCATACAGTATTCGAAGGTCTCTCCGGCCCACTCCACGGAGCGATACTGACTCACGTCTCTCGGCTGATCCCGAGAAGTGGATTCGAGGTGTCTATGGGTCTCTTCCCCACAAAACAATCGTGTTGGGATCCTCCCCGGGGGGAACGATAGATATACCTCGAGCCGCTGGGAATAAAAGTGTCTCGGCTATGAGTTTGCATCACGTTAATTCCCGTAGCTTAATACACTATCTGGAGTTCTCAGATAGGACTAAGCCACTCATCATACAGTATTCCGAGGGCACTTACTGAAATTCTCATCATACGGTACTCCGACGTAACTTACTGCATCTATCATCATACAGTATTCCGACGCAACTTCCTAGGTTCCAACCAGCGAATGAGTCCCGATAGCGAAGGAGTGATAGATTGTTTTGAGATCACACAGCAGATTCACCATTACGAAGCGCCATACGATGTGGCCTCTAGAGCGAGCTCACCGCTCGTCCATCACAGTAGCATATTACAGGACATGGAGTTCTCAGATACGGGTGAAGCCTCATCATAGAGTATCCGACTGCTTTAAACGAGGCCCAAAGATACGACTCAGACTCGATCGCGAATCGTGGGTAGATACACTCGAGATCACGCAGCCGATTGATCATCAGCAGCGGTAGACACTATGGCTTTGGGATTGAGTTTCCTCCGAGTCTTTCTTCGTCACTCGATACAGTATCTGGATTTCTCAAATATCGTTCGACTTTTCGTCATACAGTATCCGACGGTCATTCGGGCCCACTCCATGGACCAAAACTGACTCACGGATCTCGGCTGGATCCAGGAAGTGGGTTCGAGGTCCCTTTAGGTCTCTCCCGCAAAAAACCATCCTGTCGAAATCCTCCCCGGCGATAGGAATAGATATACCTCAAGCCGCTCGGAATAAAAGAGTCTCGGGTGTGAGTTTTCATCACGTCAATTTCCGTAGTTCAATACACTATCTGGAGTTCTCAGATAGGACCAAGCCACTCATCATACAGTATTCCGACGGAACTTCCATGAGTTTCAATAGCGTGTCAGTGATGGATTGCTCTGAAATCACGCAGTAGATTCGTAATTACGCAACGTCATACGATGTGGCCCCTAGAATGAACTCGCCGCTCGTCCATCACCGTAGCTTAGTACAATACATGGAGGTCTCAGATGCAGGTGAACCCTTATCCTACAGTATCCGACTGCGTTAGACGAGGCCCAACGATGCGACTTAGACTCTTTCACGAATCGTGGGGAGATACACTCGGAATCACGCATTCGATTGACCATCAGCAGCCGTAGACACTATAGCTTTGGGAATGAGTTTGCATCGATCCTCTCTCCGTGACTCGATACAGTATTCGGAGTTCTCAAATATCGTTCGACTCTTCGTCATACAGTATCCGACGGTCTCTCCAGCTGAACCTACGGGGCGAAACTGACTTCCGAATATCGGCTGAATCCAGGGAGTGCACTCGGGGTCTCCATGACCCTCTCCCGGAAGAAACCATCTCGTCGGGATCCTCCCCGGAGGAGCAATAGACATACCCCAAGCCGCTCGGAATAGAAGAGTCTCAGGTGTGGGTTTGCATCACGTGGTTTGCCGTAGCTCAATACACTATCTGAACCTCTCAGATGAGACCAAGCCACTTATCATACAGTATTCCGACGGCACTTACTGGAATTCTCATCATACAGTATCCCGACTAACTTACTGCAACCCTCATTAAACAGTATTCCGACGCAACTTCCCAGGTACCAACCAGCGAATGAATCCTAATAGCGTGTCAGTGATGGATTGCTCTGAAATCACGCAGTCGATTCATAATCACGCAACGTCATACGATGTGGCCCCTAGACCGAGCTCGCCGCTCGTCCTTCACCGTAGATGAGTACAGTACATGAAGGTCTCAGTTACGGGTGAACCCTCATCATACAGTATCAAACTGCGTTCAACGAGGCTCAACGATGAGACTCAGACTCGATCGCGAATCGTAGGTAGATACACTCGAAATCACGCATTCGATTGACCATCTCCAGCGGTCGACACTATAGCTTTGGGAATGAGTTTGCATCGAGCCTCTCTCCGTCACTCGATACAGTATTTGGAGTTCTCAAATATCGTTCGACTCTTCGTCATACAGTATCCGACGGTCTCTCCAGCTGAACCTACGAGGCGAAACTGACTTCCGAATATCGGCTGAATCCAGGGAGTGCACCCGGGGTCTCCATGACCCTCTTCCGGAAGAAACCATCTCGTCGGGATCCTCCCCGGGGGAGCAATAGATATACCCCAAGCCGCTCGGAATAGAAGAGTCTCGGGTGTGGGTTTGCATCACGTTGTTTGCCGTAGCTTAATACTTTATCTGAACCTCTCAGATGAGACTAAGCCACTCATCATCCAGTATTCCGACGGCACTCACTGAAATTCTCATCCTACAGTATTCCGACTAACTTACTGCAACCCTCATTATACAGTATCCTGACGCGACTCCCCAGGTACCAACCAGCGAACGAGTCCTAATAGCGTGTCAGTGATGGATTGCTCTGAAATCACGCAGTCGATTCATAATTACGCAACATCATACGATGTGGCCCCTAGAACGAACTCGCCGCTCGTCCATCACCGTAGCATAGTACAATACATGGAGGTCTCAGATACAGGTGAACCCTTTTCATACAGTATCCGACTGCGTTAGACGAGGCTCAACGATGCGACTCAGATTCTTTCGCGAATCATGGGTAGGTACACTCGAGATCACGCATTCGATCGACCATCTCCAGCGGTCGACACTCTAGCTTTGGGATTGAGTTTGCTTTGAGTCTTCCTCTGTCACTCGATACAGTATTCGGAGTTCTCAAATCTCAATCGACTTTTGGTCATACAGTATCCGACGGTCTCTTCGGCTCAACCTACGCACCAAAACTGACTAACGAATCTTGCATGAACCCAGGGAGTGCACTCAAGGTCTCCATGGTTCTCTTCTGAAATCATCCCGTCAGGATCCTCCCCGGGGGGAGCAATAGATATACCTCAAGCCGCTTGGAATGAAAGAGTCTCGTGTGTGAATTTGCATCGCGTCGATTCCCGTAGCTCAATCCACTATCTGGAGTTCACAGATAGTACTGAGCCACTCATCATACAGTATTCCGACGTAATTTCCTGGTCCGCAATCAACAAATGGGTCCTCACTTGAGTCAGTGATGGATTGTTTCGAGATCACGCAGTCGATCCACCATTACGCAGCGTTAGACGATGTGGCCTCGACAACGAACTTGCCGCTCGTTCATCACCGTAGCATAGTACAGTACATGGAGGTCTCAGATACGGATTAACCCTCACCATACACTATCCGGCCGCGTTGAACGAGGCACAACGATCCGACTGAGACTCGATCGCGAATCGTGGGTAGATAAACTCGAAATCACGCATTCGATTGACCATCAGCAGCGGTAGACACTATAGCTTTGGGATTGAGTTTGCTTCGAGTCTTTCTTCGTCACTCGATAGAGTATTCGGCGTCCTCAAATATCAATCGACTTTACGTCATTCAGTCTCCGACGCTCTCTCTCCTGCTCGACCTACGCGGCGAAACTGACTTATGAATCTCGCATGAACCCAGGGAGTGCACTCAAGGTCTTCATGGTTCTCTTCGGCAAGAAAACATCTCGTCGGGATCCTTCCCGGGGGAGCAATAGATATACCACAAGCCGCTCGGAATGAAAGAGTCTCAGGTGCGAGTTTGCATCATGTTGATTCCCGTAGCTCGATACATTATCCGGACCTCTCAGATAGGACTAAGCCACTCATCATACAGTATTCCGACGGCACTCACTGAAACTCTTATCATACAGTATTCCGACGCAACTCACTAGGTTTCAACCAGCAAATGGGTCCTCATAACGAGTCAGTGATGGATTGCTTCCAAATCACGCAGTCTAGTCACCATCACGTAGTGCCAGACGACGTGGCCTCGAGTGTGAGCTTGCCGTACGTCCAGCCCCATAGGTCAGCACAGTATATGTAGGTCTCGATTACGGGTAAACCCTCATCATACAGTATTCCATTGAATCAAGCGAGGCTCAAGGATGCGACTCAGATTCGATCGCAAAATTGTGTGTGGCCTCAAGCAAAACACGCAGCCGATTGACCATCAGCAGCGTTAGTCACTATCGCTCTGGGAATGAGTTTGCTTCGAGTCAGTCCTCGTCACTCGATACAGTATTCGGAGTTCTCAAATATCATTCAACTTCTCGTCATAGAGTATTCGACGGTCTCTTCGGCTCCAATTACGGGACAAAACTGACTCACAAATCCCGGCTGAACCTATGAAGTGTTCTTGAGACCTTCATGGTTCTCTTACGTACGAAACCATCTTGTCGGGATCCTTCCCTGGGGGTGCAATAGATATACCTCAAATCGCTCAGAAGAATAGAGACACGGGTATGAGTTTGCATGACGACAATCCCCGTAGCCCAATATACTATCTAGAGTTCTCAGATATGACTGGGATACTCCTCATACAGTATTCGGACGTGAGTTACTGAGACTTCCATCAGACAGTATTTCGACGCAAGTTGCTAGGTCCCAACCAGTAATCGAGTCCTCATAGCGAGTCAGTGATGGACTGCTTTCAGTTCACGCATGCTGAGAGTTTCCGTCCAAATTCAATACTCAGAGTCGAACAGCAGCACGCGAATCTGTTTCAGCACGTGAATGTGAAAAATCGTATTTTCTGGAAAAAAATTGAATGTAGCACCTCGGGTTCGCCTCAAACGGACTTTTTCATCGCATATTTTGGAAGTCCATAGAATTTTACGTTGAAACCATGTGGTCCGAATTTTTTGCAGGTCAATTTCGCACTCAAAATTGAGTCCCGAGAAGATCTCGTGAATGTGTCATCTTAGCAGGCGCCACGAAGGCGTTAATGGGCTGAATTTTCATGTGATTTTGATTCGACATAATTAATCCTTGCAGATCGCGTTTCAGTAAATGAATTTCAACTTTGCGGGTAGTCATTTCATAGGAAATTTTGTCAGCTCTGTATTGGAAGTGGTCCCGAAAGTCTACGTTTGTGCGCATGCGCAGAAGATTGCCTTCTTTTGAAACCGAAAAAATCGAATTTTCAAAAAATGGCTCATAAGTCACTTGGATCATCCTAAACTTCTCTGAAACCCACTTTTTTTCGAAAGAACGCAAAATTTTACGTCAAATATATGATTTCGAAGAAATAAAAGGAATGGCTTTTTGAGAAATCAACATTTTAGTGAAAAACAATCTTTTGCCTCCAGGAGGCCCCGAAATCACAGAGAAGGAACTTCCGACAACGTTTTCGATAGGTTTTTTGATGCCCTTTTAGATACCGCAATCCGCAAATCGAAAGCTATCCGAAAACTCGAAATATTCTCATTTTCGCGAATGAAAGAGCATCGATTTTTACACGATAAACTTTCGGTCTGTTGACGGATGTGCGTGCAATGGAGAGGAGAAATTTTTTTTGGGCCCCATAGGAGGTCCGAAGTTCCTATTTTGGGCCGTAGAATCGAATGAAAAATGTTAAAAAAGAATCTGAGAGATGACCCCTTTCCGTAGGTCGCTTTGGCGTGGAATTCATCAATACTGAATTAATGAATATCAAGAATATGACTGGACCTGGATTAGATCTTTGAGGAAAGCCTGATTCGTTTGGAAGAAAATCAGTTTGATTATCGTCATGGTCAACAATGGCTTGCGATCGTCTGCTCAAGTATGAATGGAACCAGCGGAGTGCTGGTTCGGAGAAGTTTATCATCTTCATCTTTTCTAACAACATAGTGTGATCAATACTGTCAAAAGCAGATTTATAATCAAACAGAATCTGGCGAGTGACCAGCTCATTTTCTATACTATTTCTGATGTCTTCTGAAACTTTTAGCAAGGAAGTTTACGTACTGAAGTGGCTACGGAAGCCTGACTGGAATGGCGAGATGAGCTTGTTGCTTTCCAGATGCCTAACGAGCTGGTGTATCATCGTGTCGAAGACCTTGGCTAGATGGGGAAGGTTTGCAATTGGCCTGGTTTCGGCAGGCGATGCTGGTGACGGGACCTTGCTCAATGGAGTAACTAGCGATTTTTTCCACAAATCAGGATACTGGGAGGTAGAAATAGATAAATTGAAGAGAATTATGAGATATGGTACCAGAAAACTTGAGACTGATTTGAAAAATGAGAGACACAGGCCATCACTGCTCTTTCCCTTTGACTTTGAGAGACAATCTTGCAATGCTTGATAAACATCGATCCCATCGATTTGTTCTATGAAAAATGGGGGAGCAGGTGATTCTACAGGTAGTTTTATAATTTCTTCGAGCTTCGCAGGAGAGCAATTTTTGTGAGCACTAGAATTTTTCGAGTTATGTTGCATGATTTCGGTTGCAGTGAATAGAGAACTGACATGACCACAAAAATTATTCCAAAATGCTTATATTATGGGACTTCGCGTTGGAAAAAACACGATAATTGAAAATTTTGGGGATTTTCTGTTGTGAAAGTAACTTAAATTTGAGTCTGAAATTTTTCAGGTGTTGAATTGGCGCCATTCAATATGGCGGCGACTGCACTTAAGTCACGTGACTTGATAATGTTCTCCACGATGACTCTGAGGCAAATCTGCGTTTTTTCATAGCAAACTTCTATTGTTTGAGTAAAGTAAGCTCTCGATTGTGATTCAGATGAGAACTTCAGATGAAACATGCCATCACAACACTTGTCGAGTTCAGTGGCACGTGTGCAGCCGCCGCCATATTGGATGGCGCCATTCAAATTGTCAAAACTTCAATGACGATTCAAAAACCATAGGGGCGTCGTAAAAATTTTAAACCTTCTTTCCTACATCTACTTTGACGGAAACTTTCGAAATATAACATTTCCCGGGATTATGTCTGTTCCCTATTTGTTCAGCGGTGACGGATGGCCTGACTTCGCAATACCGATCTTACGTAATATTGACCAATATTTCGACTTGTCTGAGACTTTGCTGAAACGTTCTAGGCAATAATCATTTCTGGTTCTAGCGATTCATCTTTTCAGATCAGCACGTAATGTTCGGAATTCTTCCTTCAATTGTTGGTTACCCGTGCGCCTCGCTTTCGTGCCAAGTCGGTCGCGTTTTTTACACTCTTCTCTGAGCTCTTTTGTAATCACGGGGATTCACGTTTGCGCACGGATCGGACTCTCATTGGAGCATGTTTGTTAAGGAGTTGCAATGTAATATTTTTCAAGGTCCCAAGCGATTCATTGACGTTATTGCGAGCAAGCAGTTCGACACTGGCGATAACAGATTGCAATTCGAGACCGAATTCTGTTGCATCGAATCTAGTGAAATCTCGAGATTAAATAGTCAAATGCTCTTTTCGGACAGTTGGTAACTTATAATCAATGAATAAAGAATCATGACCGTTGAGAAAAGGCATATCTGACTTGGTGAAGTTTTGTGCTTTGTCTGGTGAATCAGTAAGCATCACATCTAACCATGATTCAGAGGTATCCAGGTGGGGAGTGGCACCAAAGGGTACGTTGTGTAGGGAGTGCTCAAAGATAAAGTCTCGCAGATGAGAGCTGTAGTAAGTATCTGTTAGTAGATCAGAGTTGAGATCGCCAGCAAGGACAAAATTACGATACAGAGGAGATATTTTTTGGAACTCAGTGAAGAAGTTGGTTAAAACATTACCAGTGGGGCACCTGTAGATTGAACCGAAAAAAATGTTCTCATCGTTCTCCATTTTCAATTCTATCAATAGGTATTCGGTTCCATTAATACTGGAGTTCTTAGAAAAATCAATGAGTTCAAAAGATAGACCATTCCGGACAAAGCACGCTACACCGCCTCCCTGTACATATTCACGTTTGCCTGTTCGGGACTTAATACCACGATCGTTGCAAATGAGAGTGTAATTTTGAATTGATTGGTATAGAATCAGGGCAATTAGGCGTTAACCAGCTCTCGTTGACAGATGATAGATCTAGCTTATAATTCACCATAAACATTGCGACTTCGTCTATATTACGGCGCAAAGATGAGACATTCAAACGGCCTATCCTGAGTAAAGATCGCCTTTGAGGAACATTTTTTCTTACATCAACATTTGCATGAGGTAGTCACATCATTTTTTCAAGATCTGATTCGATAACAATTGATATACGTTCGGTCCCATCATCTTTCTTCACATACAAGTTGCCATCACGCGTCCATACATACTTGTAATTACAATGCATAGCACGCTCTTTCGCTGCATGACGTAAATTATGGATTATTTGGGGCACCATCTCTTGCAAACTCAACTTAGAATCATTCTGACAATTAGGAATAATAACAGCAACTTCAGGATCACCGAATTCTCGCTTGAATTTGAGAACATGATCACGAGTGCTAGTTTGCTTCAATTTATTTATGAAACATCGAAATTCTCCACGATTTACGCCACCTTGCACGCGCGATGGCGGGTTTTGCTTGCCTGCTTGTGCTGCTCTTTGTGCCGGCAGTTTGGGAGTGGATTCACGGAATTCAAGTATATCATTGTATAATGACTCAATATTCAAAGCTTTCAAAATTGAATGAGATATATTATTCAAAGGCAACACACAACTCTTTGGAATACTCTACACTTTCAACTCTGTACAAGGCGAACCTTTTTCACGCAGGTCTTTTAATTGATCCACTTCGCTCCTGAGAATAAAATTTTCATTTTCGAGTGCATTAATTTGCTCAGCTTGTTGACTAAGAGTAGTGGTGAAGCTGTTAACTTTCTCATCAAGACTGCGTAACTGCGCATTGGTATTACTCGAATCGGTATTTATTGCATTGAGGAGAGTAGAGAACTGCTGAGTCGGAGTAGGATTCTCCCACCCAGCTGGTAAAGATGACATGGCTGTATCAGAGCTAACAGTGAAGTGTGACAGGCCTGCCGGCTGGATAGATTCGGTGATTGCAACAGCTGACTCCTCAGGATTCAGCTGACGCGACTCGTCAGCGCAATCGTCAATATCGCTAGGACTCAGGCCTCTCGCTCTATCAAACACACGGTCACGAGCACAAACACTACTACGCAACTTACGCGTGCATGTTGTCAGATTATCTCTGTTTCGACGAAGCGTGTCGTGAAAAGAGCGCACACAACAAAAATCAGGTGGCTTATTATGAGTATAGCTCACAATACATGCCGGATGAAAGTACGACTGGCACTCAGGGCAGTTAACAGCTTTAGTTACTATTTTTTTTGCACTTCTTGCATATATGCATCGGTAAATTCTAACTATCTCAATTAAGCGTGATCGATTCACATATACTAGCTTGTCAGAGAGATACGAGGTCAATATGATGGTAAAACAGGCGAAGATTCATGACTCAAACATTTGCAAAACTGTTAACAGATGTCGCGTCAATGCAAAAAATCCGCACGGGATGCTACTGCATTCATGTGAATTTATAATGAAAATTTTAGCCAGTCTCATCAATATCACAATCTCATTTATACACCGATATCACAATTTCACTCACACGCCAATATCATGATTTCATTCACAAAAGACAAGTAGTCACGATTTGTTGCATCACAATACACAACAAGTTCAACTCGTATGCTAAACTCACATATTACGAGCTCTCACAATTTCACTCACAGGGATGATCACATGGAGTTTTGCTCACGACCTTGGTGCAGTATGTTGTTGTTGCTGATAATAACAAGGTGAGGCTGATAACAGCTTGCATATCCTCATGACAGCAGTGCACCGGAGACCAGGATATTCATCGTGAGAAGGTGAGCATGGGATCAGCTGATGCCGGTGTTGAGCCAAATCGGAGCGGGAACAGGTGACAATATGGCGACGGTGCACAGTACGAAAATACAGGCGAGAAACCTCTCGCCCTGGCTCTAAGAATCGAGCCGTGCCGTTGATACTCGATCGGGTGAGAGCCAGCAGGCGGAGGTACGCCTGTGAAAAGATTCTCCCTCTCAGGAGTTAAAAAAAACCAGGTTAAATCACTTCAAAAGTGGGAGCGATAGACAGTACGTGCGCGCAGCCCACTTACCTTAGAGAGAGAGAGAGAGAGAGAGAGAGAGAGAGAGAGAGAGAGAGAGAGAGAGAGAGATTGATTGATTGATTGATTCCCTTTATTCGCCTGGTGGCAAAAGTAAAAATACAATTAAATGAGATACATATGACGGTCATAATCAACATATAAGTATTATACAGTTTGTCATTTTGGTCGAGGAAATTTCATTTATCACAGAAAGTGACTAGTCATTGGAAAGGCATCGAGAGATGCACACGAGTCAAAATAAGTTAGGTAATTAATTAATCGAGGTACATCAGTACATATAAAAAGACAGACATGGGCCCGGAAACTATCACAGATTTAAGAGTTATGTGACAGGTAAAGAGAGAGAGAGAGAGAGAGGGGGAGAGAGAGAGAGAGAGAGAGAGAGAGAGAGAGAGAGAGAGAGAGATCCGGGCCGTTCAACTGGAACACCCAGTACGACAGTTTACTGTCTATTGAACTGCCCGAAGGAGTCATAATAGTGGCTTTCGCGGACGACGCGGGGCTCATAGTCTGGTCCGACAACGAGGAAATCTTGGGTAGACGCGCGAACGAGGCGCTGGCCCGAGTCTACGAGTGGATGATCAGCAGGCTCCTAGAGCTTGCTGTCAAGAAGTGCGAAGCAATCGTGGTCACAAGACGCAGGAAGTTTGACTTGCCCCACTTTTACATCAACGGGCAAGAGATCCCACGCAAGACAGAGCTGAAATACCTCGGCGTATGGCTTGACGACAAGTGGTCGTTCAAGAAGCACATCCAGGAGGCCGCTCAAAAAGCGAGCAGGGTTGGTGCGGCGCTTCAACGGCTGATGCCGAATATCGGAGGACCCAAGGAAAAGAGGCGCGCACTTCTCAACACCGTCAGCACCTCTATCATGCTCTACGGTGCACCCGTGTGGGGAAAGAGAGTAGAGAAGACCATCATCGAGAAGAAGATGGGGCCTGTCCACCGGAGAGCGGCCCTGAGAAGTATCCGTGCCTACCGCACCGTGTCAGGAGATGCGGCTTACGTATTGGCGAGTACACCGCCCATCCACTTGCTCGTCGCGGAGCGAGTGAGGATCTGGGACCGCCAGAAAGTGATCGGAGCCGAACGAGTACTCACCCCGACGATGAAGGAGATCATCCGCGACAACGAGAAGGAAACCACCCTTGAGCATTGGCAAACTGAGTGGGATTCGCCATTTGCGAACGGCAGATGGACGCACCGGCTGATCCGTGACGTAGCCAAGTGGGCGGAACGCACCCACGGAGAGATGGACTACTGGATGACGCAGGCACTGAGCGATCATGGTTGCTTCGGTTCCTATCTAACCAGGTTCAAGAAGAGGACGACCCCAGCATGTCAGTCATGCGGGGATGAATGGGATGACGCCGAACATGCCCTGTTCAAGTGCAGCGACACCCGGAGAGAGCGCGCCGAGCTGGATGAATGGCTGGGTGCTCAACCAACACCCGAGAATCTCGTCCCGTACTTGCTCCGCAACCAGGAGACATGGGATAGACTCACCGGATACATCAAGATGGTGATGACCCGCAAAGAGGAGAAAGAGAGGGAAGTAAGGCGCCTCGAAGTAGGCGAATCACAGTGACTCTGCCGATTGAAACAGAAGAGGCCCAAATGATTCCAGGAGGAATCTGATGCACTGAAGAGGGAAGAAAGAAGAAAGAAGAGGGAAGAAAGAAGAAAGAGAGGGAACAATGAAGAATGAAGATAGAAGATGCCGACAAGTGGCCGAAGAGAGAAGATGGAGAAGAGGAACGCTCGCAATCGAGCGCGAGACATGCCGCTCATCCTGAAGTAATGCTCACGCGGTTCCGGGATGAGATGGTAGATGCAGGTGGATCTCCTTCTTGATTGCCCGATGCCCTAGGTATCGGACATCGAGGGGAGAGGGATATTACACGGCCGGGCCCACCTCTCGGTGGGCCCCACCCAAACCCGTGTCCCGCCTGGTATGGCCTGCGTGGGCTATGCGTAGTCCGCGTAAGCTGAACCAGTCCGGTGTCTGGGGACGGATCCGAGGGATCCTGAGGCAGATTTTGCCCTCTAACCATCTTAAAAAAAAAAAAAAAAAAAAAAAGAGAGAGAGAATGAATGAATGAATGATATCCTTTATTCGTCATACGACAAAAATACACCTACATATTTTCATATGTGTCACATATAAATATATATATATAAAATTAATGAATATTCCGATAAAATCATATTGAGAAATAATTTGGTCAAGGATAGATATATCACAGTTGTGACTAGTCATACACTTTACGATTTCACTTGAAAGAAAATGAGATAAAGGTCATAGGTTCACAAAAATATCACAGTTTTTCTTCAGTCTGGTGACAGAAGGTCACTTACAATTAATAAGAGATAGAAAGAAAAAGAACAAAAACCCGAGCCCATCAAAGATTAAAGATTAAAGTAATGCTGCTTTTCCGGATCAATCCTCTGAGGAGACTTTGTTAATAGAAAATCTTTCAAGGACTCTTTGAACAAGGGTGTTTTCCCCAGCTGCCGAAAGCCCGGAGGGAGAAAGTTCCACAAATGAGCACATTGAACCTGGAAAGATCTCCTTCCATATTCAAGTCTCATATTGGGAACTTTGAGTACCCGCTCTTCTGCATCACCACGTGCGGGGCGTTCAGATTGGTACCTGGTGAACATCGCAGCTAGGTAGCCAGGCTCTCCTAAATGCATGATCTTATGCATTAACAGAGCTGCGAAGTACATTCTCCGCGAATCAGTACGCAACCAACCCAAACGCTCCCTAAACGGGGTGATGTGCTCGTCTCTCCTAAGATCAAAAATATACCTCACACATGAATTGCTTAGTCGTTGTATCCGTTGCCGCTGTTCGTCCGTGGCGTCGAGGTACACGACCGTACAGTAATCTAAATGCGGTTGAACCAGAGACTCGACTAGGCGAATTCGGAGAGGTCTGGTGATACACGCCCTAAAAAACCGCAATCCGTATAGGGCTCTGTTGACTTTCTTAGTTACTTGATCAATGTGCGGTTTCCATGTCAATTCACTGTCAAGTGTAACACCTAGACTCACGACCGTATCGCTGAATGGAATGAACTTTCCTCCCTGTATCTCAACCCCTGTCAAGTCCATTCTTTTCAGATCTTTGATGTTCCTCTCAGAGCTGAACAAGATTGCCTTGGTTTTGCCAGCGTTGAGACGCAGGTCGGAACTTCTGGCCCATTCAGCAATTAGTCGTCCTACTTCTCCCAGCCGAGTGATGCCTTCCTTGATCTTAGTTTTCTCGACTTGGAGATCAATTTGAAGATCATCCGCATAGAATAGATGATATACCGACTTTCCGTCTAGCAAACCAGGTAAGTCATCAACATATAAGCTGAAGAGTAAAGGTCCGAGAACGAATCTCTGTGGAACACCCAGATTTGTTTCGAGCCAATCAGAACTACCAGATTTCGAAGTGACTATTTGGGTGCGACCTTGTAAGTATGATTTTATCCACAGTAGTGCCGATCTCGAGAAGCCTAGATTTCGAAGTTTGCTCAACAGCTTTGATGGTGATATCGTGTCAAAGGCTTTACTAAAGTCAAAAAGCAGGAGCAAAGTGATCTTTTTCTTGTCAATACCTACTCGGATGTCATCGGTCAACTTTAGTAGAGCTGTCTGGGTGCTATGGTGTTGTCTGAAACCAGTCTGGAAGCGATCTAATAATTTCTCAGTTTTCAAATACTCCGTGATTTGGTCGTGTGCGATTTTTTCCAAAACTTTGGCAAGGAAGCAAAGCAGGGCTATAGGACGGAAGTCCGAGACCGTTGATGGAGCTGTGGTCTTTTTTAATGCAATTAGCTGTGCCCGCTTCCAAGCCTCAGGAAATGCACTATGAGCGAAAGAGGAGTTGAAAATATGCACAATAAGATCACCAATAGCCGGAAGAGCCTTCGCGATCACGCTTTGGGGTATTCCGTCCGCCCCACGGGCCTGTGAAGAAAAATGTTTAATAGCAAGGACTACATCATTGTAATTTGTGGGTTTGAACTTAAAACCCTCCTCTGAGGCCGAATTTATATCGTCCATTGCTTCATCTATATTTTCGTGGGGCGAAACCGAAACTCCCGCGAAGTGAGCATTCAAGTCATCCGGTGTGAAACCATGAAGTTCCTCCTCTTTGCTCTTAGGCAGAAGGCCGAGGTTGCGCATTTCCTTCCAGATGTTTTTATGCTGATCAAGAGCGTCTGAAAGATGGTTTTGAAGGAAGGAGTTACGTTCTTGTTCCATGCGCAAGTCGACCTCTTCGCTAAGCCGAAAGTACTCACTTTGAAGCTCAGGACTTTTGCGCTGGTTTCGTTGATTTCGTTCCCAGCGCCTGCGCGTCGCATCTCGCTTATTTATGAGTACCCTCAACTCAGGACCAATCCAAGGAGCATCATTTTTTCGCGGGTTGATAGTTTTTTCCGGCGCTAGTTCATCTATAACAGTCTTTAAGTTCTCATTCAAGCAGTGAATTGCGTCTTCCAAACTGATTTCAGCGTTTTCAAGAGCTGTCCAGTCACAGCGAAGCAAACGGTCATTCAGCATCTCCGGAGTGATGTTACGAAAATCCCTGTAAGTAAAGGAATTCTTTGGCGGAGTGGGTGTGAAGACGTTGATGGTGACGTCTATGACCGAGTGCCTGCCGAAACTGGGCAGGAGTCTATTTTGAAAGTCAGTAACGATGTCATTGTCATCTATATAAATGTGATCAATCCATGTGTGAGATGTGTTGGGAGTGTGTTGGTGAGTCGGGCCATGCTGCACTATCTGTAATGCAAGTTCTTCCGTCAGTGCAGTCAGTGTTTTGGTGTCAGGGTGAGCAGTGTCCAACAGGTCTGCATTCAGATCCCCCATTATAATTTTATGACTATAGTCACCACACAGACGGCGCAATGAGCCAAACAACCCATCGTCCTTCTGCATGGCGATTTTCGGGGGTCTGTAAATTACTCCAACTAATATTGGAGGGGAGCTGCCCTGCTGTACGCTACAGAAAAAAAATTCAGGCACACCAGGTTTTCCTGGGCCAAAAGTGTTAGACGAAACGAGTTTCTCTACCTTAAAGTCATTGCGTACATACAAGGCAACCCCACCACCTTCTCTGTTTCGATCTTGTCTCAACAGTGAAAAACCCGGAATCTGAACAAGACTGTCGTCCACATACTCATCTAGCTTCGACTCAGCAACCCCAAAAAGATGGTAGGAGGGATCGTCAGCAACGAGCAAGCGCAGATGCTCAATCTTATCTGTCAGGGAGTTAAGGTTGATAAATCCCGCTTTCAAGGAACCACCACTCCCCCGTCGCTCCTCAGCGGCCATGTCTAGTCAGGGACTTCTCACTGATTCTGCTGCCGAAACACCATTTTGCTCCGGAACGGTGGTGCAGTTCTGGTTGTTGTTTGAGGACGCACTGGTGCGTTTTGGGACACTTCGACAGGCCGTTCGAATGACCTGCAGATCAGTAAGAGACTCAAACGTATGTGCACGCTCACCATTTTTTCGCCTAACCCAGAAACGTCCGCCACTGTGCCAGACGTATTTTAAGCCCAAACCACGTGCAACGGACCTCAAACGTGTGTACTCTTTGTACTTTTCACGAGGGAGCATTTCATTTATAAATATTTTACGATCTGGCACATGAGCTTTGGCATCTGGGCCGAGCAAATCAGACCGGATGTCATTAGCCGTGAAATAGTTGTTGTTGATTAAGCGTTTAGCCTGAGTCACCTCCCTGACTAGACGGCCACTGGAGAGTTGGACCACGCATGATGGTAGTGCGCGTGATACAACAGCTGAGGCTGGAGATGACAAGAACGATTCCCTATCGCGTGACGGAGACCCCTCCCCAAGCGCACGACCCGGTTGCAGGACGCGGACATCAACAATGTCCTCCCTCTCCAATGAGGGAAGAATGGTCTTGAGCACTGCAAAAGAAATAACACGTAATTCTGCCGATGTGGCCAAGGAATCTTTTTTCAGAGCACCATTAATTATTAGTGAAGAGCTTTCAAGACCATCACTGCTGAGTCCCCGTCTCTGCTCCCCAGCATGTGGCTGGGGGGTTGTGTCCGTCCCAGGTGGAATAATAGGACCGGAGGACTGTTGTGGTGATGCAGCATTACTATTCTCATTATTAATAATTCCAATAGGTCGCAGAGTACTCTGGTTACCTGTCAGTCGCTCAGTCAGACTGAAAAACTGATCTCTCATGATGGAATTTTGCTCCAGGAGTAGCTGACGATCCAAGCGGAGCTCTTCCAGCTGGGAGCTCTGCTTTTCTATACATTTTTCGAGAGACGACATGCGTTCCATTATCCGGTTGTTCACTTCGTTCACTGCTGGTGTGGAAGATGGAGAAACAACAGTAACGTCACGTCGGCTCACGATCAATTTAATCTCATCGAGCTGACTCTGGAGCATCTCATTCTGTTGGAAGAAAAGGTCCAGAGTACTCTGCGAAATTAAAACCCACTTATCTCTAGAAGGAACAGATGCAGGTGATGATGCTACTGAGGTGGCTGGCCGCTCAACCGTGCTGCATTCGTTGTGCTGTGTTTCCGAAGCGCTGCTCTCAGTATTTGTTGGCGAAGGCAGCGACGGAAAACCAGTAGTTGACAGCAGGTCCGATTTCTCAATTTGAATCTGCGCGGGCTCGGATCTAGAGTCCCCAGTAGTGGTAGCATTGTCAGGCGCAGAGAATTTTTTGTCCCCAGTTGGCGGCTTGCCCCGCGCAGGCGCATGCTGTGCGCTCCCAATGGTATTGGAGCTCTTGGTGGTGGGGAGCTTCGCGTTGCGGCCGATGGTGGTGGCTTGCGGGGCGAGGGGAGATGCCCCTGTCGTGGTGCGGGAGCTGAGTCGGGCGCTAGTTGTGTGTGTGCCACTCACACTAGTACGAGTGCTTCTGTTCACTATCTCTCTCTCTCCGGCTGGCTTTGAGCTGCGTCTAGCAGCCGAAATAGCCTGTTTGGTCTTGCCCGGCGATGTTTCGTGATTGTTGCTCACCTGATGACAGTCAAGGCACCTGATGATGTTGCTTCGGGATGCCTTAGAGCATTTTACATGGACATGACGCTTGCAGGAGCTGCATTCTTTGCTCCCCGGACGCAAGGTTGCATTACAGATGTGGCAGATGTTGTCGCCCATCGTATCGTAGCAGATGACGCGTCAGCTGTCAGCAGTCCATGCGTAGCAGAATACACGATCGCCGAGCATGCGCAGAATGGTCAATCTCGGCGCCAAGCTCTGCCAATCTGATGTTGGTGATGGAATTGCAGAATTGGAATTATTCCTCTCCGGCTCTGAATGGAGCCACGCAGTGGTGCTCCAAAGGTTTGAGCCTGCGAGAGGAAGTCCAATCTGCAAAAAGTCACGTCCTAGGATGACGTTTTGATGGTGAAAATGTCGTTCGAACAGGGAGTGATATCAGATACGTGTGGATGTACTCACCGCCAGAGAGAGAGAGAGAGAGAGAGAGAGAGAGAGAGATAACCTTTATTCGCCCGAGGGCAAAAGTACAGTAGCATAATTCACATATGTTACACCTACATAATAAATAAATCAAGATGTATAAATATTTGTCTTTTTGGTCGAGGAATATTAGAATTATCGCAGAAAGTGACTAGTCATTTCGAGGCATCGAAGGATGCATAAGAGTCAAGTAAGAGAATGATAAGATACATTTTCATATACAAATATCAGTCTTTACAAGAACAATCGAGGGGGAGAAAACATTTTCATGTAGAAAGGCATATAAAAGGCTTGTGCCAGCAGAAATATCACAGGAATTACAATTCAGTGATGAAGTAGCCACGTATGACTCTTAAAATAGGAAACGCTGATTGAAAAGAGCCCAAACCTATCATAGTTTAGAGATTAAAATAAAGCCTCCTCTCCACATCAATCCTCTGGGAAGACTGGGTCAGAAGGAAATCTTTCAAAGCCTCTTTGAACACTGATATTTTCCCCAGCTGCCGAAAGCCCGGAGGGAGGAAGCTCCACAGATGCGCACATTGAACCTGGAATGATCTTCCGTAATCAAGTCTCATATTGGGGACCTTGAGTACCCGCTCTTCTGCATCACCACGTGCTGGGCGTTCGGATTAGCGCCTGGTAAACATCGCAGCTAGGTAGTCAGGTTCTCCAAGATGCAAGATCTTATGCATTAAAAGTGCTGCGAAGTACATTCTCCGCGAATCAGTACGTAACCAACCCAAACGTACCCTAAACGGGGTGATGTGCTCGTCTCTCCCAAGATCAAAAATGTACCTCACACATGAATTGCTCAGTCACTGTATCCGTTGCCGCTGTTCGTCCGTGGCGTCGAGGTACACGACTGTGCAATAATCTGAATGCGGTTGAACTAATGACTCGACTAGGCGAATTCGGAGAGGTCTGGTGATACACGCCCTGAAAAACCGCATTCCGTATAGGGCTCTGTTCACTTTCTTAGTTACTTGGTCGATGTGCGGCTTCCACGTCAGTTCACTATCAAGTGTAACACCAAGACTCACGACCGTATCGCTGAACGGAATGAACTTCCCTTCCTGTATCTCAACCCCTGGCGAGTCCATCCTTTTCAGATCTTCGATGTTCTTCTCAGAGCTGAAGGAGATTGCCTCGGTCTTGCCAGAGAGAGAGAGAAAGAGAGATTGATTGATTGATATGGATTTTATTGAGGACGGGGGGTCAAGACCCCATTTGCCCAAATAACAAATATACATAGAGCATGTTACATATGGAATATACTAAAACTAAATAGATATCTAATATGAGTGCTAGGCAGCATATGCAAAAAATACTCCAAAATTGTTTCAAATACAGTGAAGATCTCGGAAAATTTCCTGACTTTGGCATGTTTTTGAACCATAAACGAGGAGAGCTCTCAATACGCAAGACGAAGTGTGTCGATAACAAAGGTTGGGAAAGAGCATCGCGTAGGCATGGTGGGATAGTGCGTCTTTACATCAAGCAAAATATATTCAGTTTCATTAATACTTTTGATTTTTGACGAATCTATTACTTCATATTTTAGACCATCGCGGACATAGAAAGCAACGCCACCTCCTTGTACGTATTCTCGTTTGCCAGTGAGAGATAGTAGACCACGATCGTTGCGGACGAATGAGTAATAGGGGATTGCAAACAGAGCATTATCATACTTGGGTGTTAACCAAGTTTCCGAAATAGCACACACATCAACTTCGTGATCGCGAAAGAATGCAGCAACCTCATTCAGGTGCTCTTTCAGAGAACTAACATTCAAAGACGCTTCGAAGAGAGAGAGAGAGAGAGAGAGAGAGAGAGAGAGAGAGAGAGAGAGAGAGAGAGAGAGAGATGAGTGGGACATCCAGGAAGCCGCCCAGAAGGCGAGCAAGGTCGGTGCGGCGCTCCAGCGGCTTATGCCGAATATCGGAGGACCCAAGGAAAAGAGGCGCGCACTTCTCAACACCGTCACTACCTCCATCATGCTGTACGGTGCACCCGTGTGGGGGAAGAGGGTAGAGAAGACCATCATCGAGAAGAGAATGGGGCCTGTCCACCGAAGAGCGGCCCTGAGGAGTATCCGTGCCTACCGCACCGTGTCAGGAGATGCGGCTTACGTATTGGCGAGTACTCCGCCCATCCACTTGCTCGTCGCGGAGCGAGTGAGGATCTGGGACCGCCAGAAAGTGATCGGAGCCGAACGAGTACTCACTCCGACGATGAAGGAGATCATCCGCGACAACGAGAAGGAAACCACCCTTGAGCATTGACAAACTGAGTGGGATTCGCCATTTGCGAACGGCAGATGGACGCACCGGCTGATCCGTGACGTAGCCAAGTGGGCGGAACGCACCCACGGAGAGATGGACTACTGGACGACGCAGGCACTGAGCGATCATGGTTGCTTCGGTTCCTATCTAACCAGGTTCAAGAAGAGGACGACCCCAGCATGTCAGTCATGCGGGGACGAATGGGATGACGCCGAACATGCCCTGTTCAAGTGCAGCGACACCCGGAGAGAGCGCGCCGAGCTGGATGAATGGCTGGGTGCTCAACTAACACCTGAGAATCTCGTCCCGTACTTACTCCGCAACCAGGAGACATGGGATAGACTCACCGGATACATCAAGCTGGTGATGACCCACAAAGAGGAGAAAGAGAGGGAAGTAAGGCGCCTCGAAGCAGGCGAATTACAGTGACTCTGCCGATTGAAACAGAAGAGGCCCAAATGATTCCAGGAGGAATCTGATGCACTGAAGAGGGAAGAGAGAAGAAAGAAGAGAGAAGAAAGAAGATGAGGAATGAAGAGATGGAGGAGGATCGAGGAAAGGGAGGCAACACCTGCGAGTCGTGAGAGGAGAGACGCTCGATCCTGAGCGCGAGACGCCGCCGGCCCTGAAGTGGTGCTCACGCGGTGCCGGGGCCGGATTGGTAAGTTGGTGGATCTCTCCCTTGTCCAATGGCCGGCGCCAACGGAGAAGGAAGAGAGGGTTTACCCGGTTCGGATGGCCGTATCGATGCGGATTCCAGCCCGGGACTGTTGGGGAGGTGCTGGCCAGCCGTGTTTGGCTGACCGGTGCCTCTCCTTCGTACGTCGCAGCGTATTTGCCCTACAGCCACCTTAAAAAAAAAAAAAAAAAAAAAAGAGAGAGAGAGAGAGAGAACCCACAAAGAGGAGAAAGAGAGGGAAGTAAGGCGCCTCGAAGCAGGCGAATTACAGTGACTCTGCCGATTGAAACAGAAGAGGCCCAAATGATTCCAGGAGGAATCTGATGCACTGAAGAGGGAAGAAAGAAGAAAGAAGAGAGAAGAAAGAAGAAAGAGAGGGAACAATGAAGAGTGAAGATAGGAGATGCCGACAAGTGGCCGAAGAGAGAAGATGGAGAAGAGGAACGCTCGCAATCGAGCGCGAGACATGCCGCTCATCCTATAGTAATGCTCACGCGGTTCCGGGATGAGATGGTAGATGCAGGTGGATCTCCTTCTTGATTGCCCGATGCCCTAGGTATCGGACATCGAGGGGAGAGGGATATTACACGGCCGGGCCCACCTCTCGGTGGGCCCCACCCAAACCCGTGTCCCGCCTGGTATGGCCTGCGTGGGCTATGCGTAGTCCGCGTAAGCTGAACCAGTCCGGTGTCTGGTGACGGATCCGAGGGATCCTGAGGCAGATTTTGCCTTCTAACCACCTTAAAAAAAAAAAAAAAAAAGAGAGAGAGAGAGAGAGAGAGAGAGAGAGAGAGGATTGATTGATTGATGCCCGTTTATTCGTCCGAAGACAAAAAAGAAAAATAATCAGTTACATATGGTAATATATATCACAGATCAATAGTGCGCATTAATAAAAATAATGAAGTCATTTGGTCAAGGACAAATCTCAAGTATATCACAATTTGTGACTAGTCGGGTAGCACTCAGAAGATTCACAAACTCCATAGAATAATATAAGAATACAAATAAAATGGCAGGGCTCACAGTCATATTACAGAAAAGTTCATTCGATTGACGGAAGGTCACACGTATACTTATAATTATATTCTAGACGAACGAATCAAGCAAAAAGTCAGCCCAAGCCTTTCAAAGTTTAGAGATTGAAGTAATGCTTCTTCTCCACATCAATCCTCTGGGGAGACTGTGTGAGAAAAAAATCCTTCATAGCCTCTTTAAACAATGACATTTTCCCCAGCTGCCGAAAGCCCGGAGGGAGAAAGTTCCACAAATGAGCACATTGAACCTGGAAAGATCTTCTGCCATATTCAAGTCTCATATTGGGAACTTTGAACACCCGCTCTTCTGCATCACCGCGTGCGGGGCGTTCAGATTGGTACCTGGTGAACATCGCAGCTAGGTAGCCAGGCTCTCCTAAATGCATGATCTTGTGCATGAACAGAGCTGCGAAGTACATTCTCCGCGAATCAGTACGTAACCAACCCAAACGCTCCCTAAACGGGGTGATGTGCTCGTCTCTCCTAAGATCAAAAATATACCTCACACATGAATTGCTTAGTCGTTGTATCCGTTGCCGCTGTTTGTCCGTGGCGTCGAGGTACACGACCGTGCAATAGTCTATATGCGGTTGGACCAGGGACTCAACTAGGCGAACTCGGAGAGGTCCGGTGATACATGCCCTAAAAAACCGCAATCCATATAGGGCTCTGTTGACTTTCTTAGTTACTTGGTCGATGTGCGGTTTCCACGTCAGTTCACTGTCAAGTGTAACACCAAGGCTCACGACCGTATCACTGAACGGGATGAACTTTCTTTCCTGTATCTCAAACCCTGACAAGTCCATTCTCTTCAGATCTTTGATATTCCTCTCAGAACTGAAGTAGATTGCCTTGGTCTTGCCAGCGTTGAGACACAGGCCGGAACTTCTGGCCCACTCAGCAACAAGTCGTCCTATTTCTCTCAGCTGAGCAATGCCCTCTCTGATCTTAGATTTCTCGACTTGGAGATAAATTTGTAGGTCATCCGCATAAAAAAGATGATATACTGACTTCCCGTCAAGCAAACCAGGTAAATCATTGACATATAAACTGAAGAGTAAAGGCCCAAGAACGGAACCCTGTGGAACACCCAGATTGGTTTTGAGTCAATCAGAACTACCAGATTTTGAAGTAAATTTTTGGGTGCGGCCTTGTAAGTATGATTTTATCCACAGGAGTGCCGATCTCGAGAAGCCTAGATTTCGAAGTTTGCTCAACAGCTTTGATGGTGATATTGTGTCAAAGGCTTTACTAAAGTCAAAAAGTAGGAGCAAGGTGATCTTTTTCTTGTCAATACCTACTCGGATGTCATCGGTCAACTTTAGTAAAGCTGTCTGGGTGCTATGATGTTGTCTGAAACCAGTCTGGAAGCGATCTAATAATTTCTCAGACTTCAGAAACTCCGTGATTTGGTCGTGTGCGATTTTTGCTAAAACTTTGGCAAGGAAGCAAAGCAGCGCTATAGGACGGAAGTCCGAGACCGTTGATGGAGCGGTGGTCTTTTTTAATGCAATTAGCTGTGCCTGCTTCCAAGCCTCAGGAAATGCACTATGAGCAAAAGAGGAGTGAGATGAGCAAGAGAGGAGAGAGAGAGAGAGAGAGAGAGAGAGAGAGAGAGATTGTTTAATCAATTGATAACTAATTTATTAATGCCTAGGTCTCGGTAGACCGTAAGGCAAAGAGTTATACACATGTTTATAAGATTTGGATGCAATTTCACTGAAAATTCGTGGAAATCAATCGAAAATATACAAGGCTGATACTATTGAGTGATAATCATTGGAAATATTGAAGATACAAATCATAAAATATTACTCGGTTTATATGGAAAAGTGGTGAAACTTCGGAAATCAATGGAGTGTAAGAAAGACGCAACATGATAGTGCACAAAAGAAGGAACGGTGATTTTTAGAAGTAGCTGACAGAATCTAACATCAGATAAATAAAAGAATCTGCAATATGGTGACTCAGATGAGGAAACGAAATTTTTCTCTTATAATAACTTGTAAACAACTCAAGATGTAGGAAATTCTGTCACAATTGGAAGTCAACTCAGTATTGAAGCACGAAATTATGATATCTTGCTAATATCCGATTCCGTTACAATACTAATGGGTTGTGAACCATCGTCTTTTTTGACGTATATATGACCCTCTCGGGTCCAAACATGTCTGAATTTGAACTGTTTTGCACGTTCCTGTGCCATGCGTTGTAGTTAATAAGTGTTTGATGGTAGCATTTCGTACATACCAACTTTGGCTTGACTTGTACTACTTGGAATCACATCACACAACTTTAAATCACCAAAATCACGCTTCATTTTGAGCACATGATCACGAATGTTTCTAGATTTGAACTTGATTATCAATGAACGCGTTTTGTTGTAAGAATCACTGTTGACCAATGAAGTCGAACTGTAGGGTGAATCTGCAATTTCTGGCCTTATTTCACGAACATCTAGAATGTCATTGCTCAAAGACTCTACGTGCAACGTGCTGAGAATTTTTTCGGGGAGATGTTCCAATGGGGATTCGCACTCTCGAGGAATTCCTGTAATTGTCAACTCAGAAGTTGCCTAACCATTTGCATGAATGCTTTTGAGTTCATTGAGTTCTTTTCGGAGTAAATGATTTTCATTTTCCAAAATATTGAGTCTCTCCGATTGCTCATTGAGTTACGCAATGAACTTATCGAACTTTTCGTGAAAAGTGCTGAAATGTTGGTTCAACTCGGTCGATTGCAATCGAATGGCCACGAATAAGAGTCCTAACTGTTGAGACGATTCAAGCGTTTCCCACCCTTCCGGTAATTCGGGCATGGTAAAAATATGTTTTTGTAAAAGGAATGTCACGTAAAGCAGCACTATCAAGATCTAGAAGATGAAGATAACACAAGCGTCAACACGTGAGTTACTATCTTTTGTAGTTTGCTGCTATCAATGCAAACACACCACGCACAAATGTGAACACAACACTAGATAGATGGTCTGTCAGGATTGTGCCCACGTCGCGCGTCGGTCAGGCAGCACTGATACACATCAGGCTGAGCTCAGGGTGGCTCACATGTGAACTAGGCTTTAAGGTCGATAATGCAGGATACTGCTTGAGTGACCTGTCATCTAGTTGTTTCAGATCGAACTTCAATTTTCGCCAGAGCAAACACGAGACTGACTAACCTCAAAACTGAATGGTCCGTGGAAATACTGGTATGAATTTTGCAAGATACACAGACCCACAAAAGTTTGTGAATCCGGCGATTGCTTGCAAAATTAAGCGTGCAAGGATCTGTAAATGAAAGCCCGTAGGCACTTCCAGGCAGCGGAAAGTGTTGAAAAACAGAGAGTAATCGGAGTAGATGTGCAATGGCACTTACCGCCAGAGAGAGATTGATCGATTGATTAACGAATTTATTTTGCCGTGGTCACAGCGGACCGTATGGCAACGAGCATATCTATAGTCAAATACATAATATGAATAGTAGAAATATTAAAAATATATGCATAGAGAATATTTCAATCATAGGGCACAATAAGCAAGTCAAGAGGCAAAAAACGGAATAATTCTATTCAAATTCATATACAGACAGATGAAAAGAAGCTATTTGGAATTCTCAAGTGTAACTATTGCAATCACAAACACGCGCTCACTTGACAAAATCACAATATTTTCTCAATATCCGAATCGGTTAGAATGAGAATTTCCATGGATCCATCGTCCTTTCTCACAAATAAGGTACTGTTACGAATCCATACATGATCATAACCACGTTCTTTCGCACGAACTTTTGCTTTTACTCGCAATTCATGGATCAATTGAGGTAACATTTCGTAAATTCCTATTCTGGTCTGCAATTTCATACCAGGTACTACATGATCAACTGTTAATGCGCCAAAACTACACTTCAATTCAAGTACATGATCACGGACACACTTTGGTTTGAACTTGATTACAAAAGAAAATGTATCTCTATGAGGATCACCGAGACGTATTTTGAGAGAAACATTTTTGCTATTCTTGGACTCGATTTTACGAGTTTCGAGAACATCATCGTTCAAGGATGCAACGCCCAGTTTTTCGAGAATGACTCCGGAGAGCACGCCTAGAGAAGTATTACAATTCGAAGGAATTCCGGTAACTTTTAGCTCAGAACTTAAAGAACTATTCAAGCCAGATTCTTTAAGCGCGTTCAACTCATAGCGTAGCAATTGATTTTCCCTTTCAAGATTGTCCAATCTTTCGGACTATACTTTCACTGTAACGAGCAAAGAATCAATTTTATCGGTGAGACTTACAAGCGCGTGGTCAGCTTTAGATGAACGAGACTGAATATTCTGAATCACTGTAAAAAGAACACCAAGCTGCTGAGCAGAGCTGAGATTTTCCAACCCCCAGGTAAATTTGACATTTTTTCGTTGTAACAGATAATATGAGAAAAAAGCGAGAACACTGAGTCTATAAACGTCGTCTGCTATTCAGTGTCAACACGCGCACTATTTGATCAACTCACTATATCAGCTCCAGATGGTAACGCAGGTAGCAGTTATTGCCGGGTCACTTGAATGTTACAAGGTCAAGATAAGAGATGGCGCTGATTGATGGGCGTCGTCGGGCTCCCGATGTTTCCAAGCCTCGTGGTATTTCTAACCTCTTTATTGCACCCAGACAAGAACGGCTTCCTGGCTCACAAAACGAGCCTCGCGATGTCGCTCGTTAGATACAAGAGCCAGTGAGGAGCCGGATTGTCTGGAAATGATGAGCCTCGGGACGAGGAATTCGAAAAATTTTGCAATCGTGGGATTCCAGGCACAGCAAAAGCGAGTAAGTGTTTTCATTTACCGAGAGAGAGAGAGAGAGAGAGAGAGAGAGAGAGAGAGAGAGAGAGAGAGAGAGAGAGAGAGAGAGAGAGAGAGAGAGAGAGAGAGAGAGAGAGAGAGAGAGAGAGAGAAAGAAAGAGAGGGAACAATGAAGAGTGAAGATAGAAGATGCCGACAAGTGGCCGAAGAGAGGAGATGGAGAAGAGGAACGCTCGCAATCGAGCGCGAGACATGCCGCTCATCCTGAAGTAATGCTCACGCGGTTCCGGGATGAGATGGTAGATGCAGGTGGATCTCCTTCTTGATTGCCCGATGCCCTAGGTATCGGACATCGAGGGGAGAGGGATATTACACGGCCGGGCCCACCTCTCGGTGGGCCCCACTCAAACCCGTGTCCCGCCTGGTATGGCCTGCGTGGGCTATGCGTAGTCCGCGTAAGCTGAACCAGTCCGGTGTCTGGGGACGGATCCGAGGGATCCTGAGGCAGATTTTGCCCTCTAACCACCTTAAAAAAAAAAAAAAAAAAAAAAAAAGAGAGAGAGAGAGATTAATGATTTATTATGCCGTGGTCACGAAGACCGTATGGCAATAAAAGATACACATGGCAGTATATGTCTTAAATTCAAAATATAAAATGCTAATAAATACAACAGAATATAATATACTAGAATTCGGTAATTTACATATTTCTCAAACTAGAAATCAACATATGTAGCCCAAATGCTCACTGATTTGAAAAGGTAGCGCATACGGTACACATATCATACATATCAAACACATTAACAAATGGTACACAAGCGATCGAATCATGTGACTTCCTTTTCATACAGAAATGCAAAAATTGCATCTTTAAATGTTTCTACTGGTACGAGCAGACGAATATTGACAGGAACAGATTCCCACATTTTGATCGCTGACCGGGAAAATGAATTTTCATACGTGGTGGTACGCGCCAAGGGAATTACTACTCTGGAAGCATTTATTCTTTGTGAACGTCGGACCTCGTCATCAAGTGACCTGAATAAATCATTCAAATATAGGGGAGTGTTGGTCGAAAAAATCTTATATGACTGCACACATAAAAAGTATTGCCGCCGACGGAATAATGGCAACCAATGGAGGCGTTCATAGTAGGGTTCCAAGGCTGCATCACGTGGACACCGAAAAATAAATCGAACACAAGAATTTAGAAGACGCTGCAGCTTTGTCTCTAAATAACCAGATAAGTCATAGTAAACCAGGCAAGCGTAGTCAAAATGGGGCATGATCAGTGCATTTACCAGTAACTTTTTCACTTCCACCGAAAGAAAGTGACCACGGTACCGCAATCGATGCAAGACTCCGTGTACTTTAGAACATATACTAGACACGTGTGAGTTCCACGAGAGATCTTTGGAGAAAATGACACCTAAATTTTTGACAGACTCTTGCAAAGGGATAATACAACCATCAACAACGATTGGTTGCAGGGCTTGAACGTCGAGTCTCATGTGGTATTGCACCGAAGCACTTAATACTGCTTGTGTCTTAGGAATATTAAGAGTAAGTTTGTAATCTACGGCCCATTGAACAATGCGAGATCTTCATTCAATTTCTTCGATCATCGATGGTAATTCTGAAGGTTTTCCTTGAATGTAGATCTGAAAATCGTCAGCAAAAAGCATGCCTCTACAGTGCCTCAGTACGCGCATGATTGGGTCAACAAGTATCAAGAAAATGATTGGACCCGGGTTCGATCCTTGTGGGAAACCCGAAGTCGCTGGCTCAAAATCAGACAAGGCACCATCAGAATCAATCACGGCTTGAGATCTTTCACTTAGGTAAGAGTGGAACCAAGTAATCGCGGCATTTGAAAAAATTTTACTCTTTCATTCTACGTGGAAGTGTTACGTGGTCGACGCTACTGAACGCCGACTTAAAATCGAAAAGAGCCTGGAGTGTCACCATACCATTCTCAATTCCTACGCGTATATCCTCAGAGATTTTCAAGAGGGCAGTTTGTGTGCTGTAGTTCGTGCGAAAACCAGATTGGAAATCGGACAGAATTTTCTTGCGCTCAAGGTGGTCAACTAGTTGATTTGTGACGATAGTATCAAAAACTTTAGCAAAGTGTGGCAAATTAGAAATGGGTCTCGTGTCAGACGGCGACTTTGGCTGCGCAACCTTACTCAATGGAATAACAAGGGACTTTTTCCACTGTTCTGGATACTGGCATGTTTCAATAGACAGATTGAATAGGTTAACAAAGTATGGCACAAGCGTTGGCAGAGCCGATCTAAAATATCGAAGGGACAAGCCATCGTAGCTCTGTCCTTTGGACTTGGGTAGGCAGGTGAGCATAGACTCGTACACCTGAATACCATCTACCGGCTGAAGAGAGAATTCAGGGCAATCATAGCTACTAGCATTGTCAAGAATCGAGAGTAAGCTAGAAGACGAACAGTTTGGAAACTGACTAGACATTTCAGAATAAAATTTGTTAAGCTCACGGGCTGAGAAAAATTCTAGTGGCGACTTATTTGTGAGTTTCGATAATCCTAGCTTACGGAGTACACTCCAATAACCCGATTTACCAGATACTTCGGCTAGTGACTTCAGGCAATAATCATTCATCGCTTCCTTCTTTTTATGTTTCAATTGCTTACGGAGTCGTTTGTACTCAGCCCACAACCTCAGACTACCTGACCTTTTAGCCTGCTTATACACTCTATCGCGTTCCTTACATTCCATCTTAATCTCACGAGTGATCCAGGGAGTAATTCCTTCACGAATAGAACGCGTTGACGAAGGTGCCATTTGATCGAGCAGGTTCACAGCAGGCTCTTGAAATTTACCTAAAGATTCATTTACATCGCTACAATCACTCCAAGATATGCTAGTCGTGATGATTTCCAGTTGACTATTGAACAAGGGCGCATCGAAATTGCGAAAATCACGCGACGTAATTACTGTTGACTTCTTACTGACTGTTGGGAACTTATAATCAATAACTAAAAAATCGTGACCATTAATAAACGGGGCATTTGATTTGAACTGGTTGACGATCTTATCAGCAGAGTCAGTGAGAATGACATCAATCCAAGTATCGCTATTCTCCAGATGATGTGTGGAATCGAAGGGAACACAGTGTAGCGAATATTCACGAGTTAAGTCACGCAGATGCGAAGCATAGTAATCATGTGATAATGAATCAGAGTTCAGGTCCCCGGCGATAACTAGATTCCGATAAGATTGCCATACATTCTGCAGATCAGCAAAAAATTTAGTAAGCACATTCCCTTTAGGGCGACGATAGACCGACGCTATAAGCATATTCCGATCATCGTGCGTCTTTACATCAAGCAAAATATATTCAGTTTCATTAATACTTTTGATTTTTGACGAATCTATTACTTCATATTTTAGACCATCGCGGACATAGAAAGCAACGCCACCTCCTTGTACGTATTCTCGTTTGCCAGTGAGAGATAGTAGACCACGATCGTTGCGGACGAATGAGTAATAGGGGATTGCAAACAGAGCGTTATCATACTTGGGTGTTAACCAAGTTTCCGAAATAGCACACACATCAACTTCGTGATCGCGAAGGAATGCAGCAACCTCATTCAGGTGCTCTTTCAGAGAACTAACATTCAAAGACGCTTCGAAGAGAGAGAGAGAGAGAGAGAGAGATGAGTGGGATTCGCCATTTGCAAACGGCAGATGGACGCACCCGCTGATCCGTGACGTAGCCAAGTGGGCGGAACGCACCCACGGAGAGATGGACTACTGGACGACGCAGGCACTGAGCGATCATGGTTGCTTCGGTTCCTATCTAACCAGGTTCAAGAAGAGGACGACCCCAGCATGTCAGTCATGCGGGGACGAATGGGATGACGCCGAACATGCCCTGTTCAAGTGCAGCGACACCCGGAGAGAGCGCGCCGAGCTGGATGAATGGCTGGGTACTCAACTAACACCTGACAATCTCGTCCCGTACTTGCTCCGCAACCAGGAGACATGGGATAGACTCACCGGATACATCAAGCTGGTGATGACCCGCAAAGAGGAGAAAGAGAGGGAAGTAAGGCGCCTCGAAGCAGGCGAATTACAGTGACTCTGCCGATTGAAACAGAAGAGGTCCAAATGGTTCCAGGAGGAATATGATGGACTGAAGAGGGAAGGAAGAAGAGAGAAGATCGACGAAAGAAGAAAGAAGAATGAAGAGATGGAAGAAGATCGAAGGAGGAGAAACAACACCTGCGAGTCGTGAGAAGAGGGACGCTCGATCCTGAGCGCGAGACGCCACCGGTCCTGAAGTAATGCTCACGCGGTGCCGGGTCCGGATTGGTAAGTTGGTGGATCTCTCCCTTGTCCGATGGCCAGCGCCAAAGGGGAAGGGAGAGAGGGTTTATCTGGTACGGATGGCCGCATCGATGCGGAATCCAGCCCGGAAGCCTTGAGAAGTATCGGCCAGGCGTAATTGTCCGTCCGGAACCTCTCTGTGGCTACGTCGCGGCGTATTCACCCTACAACCACCTAAAAAAAAAAAAAAAAAAAAAAGAGGAAGAGAGAGAGAAAGAGAGAGAGAGAGAGAGAGAGAGAGAGAGAGAGAGAGAGAGAGAGAGAGAGAGAGAGAGAGAGAGAGAGAGAGAGAGAGATTGATGCCCGTTTATTCGTCCGAAGACAAAGAAGAAAATAATCAGTTACATATGGTAATATATATCACAGATCAATAGTGCGCATTAATAAGGATAATGAAGCCATTTGGTCAAGAACAAATCTTAAGTATATCACAATTTGTGACTAGTCGGGTAGCACTCAGAAGAGCACTCAGAATATACGAATACAAATAAAATGGCAGGGCTCACAGTCATATTACAAAAAAGTTCAGTCGATTGTCGAAAGGTCACACGTATACTTATAATTTTATTCTAGATGAACGAACCAAGCAAAAAATCAGCCCAAGCCTTTCAAAGTTTAGAGATTGAAGTAATGCTTCTTCTCCACATCAATCCTCTCGGGAGACTGTGTGAGCAAAAAATCCTTCATAGCCTTGAAGAGGCTTCAAATAATGACATTTCCCCCAGCTGCCGAAAGCCCGGAGGGAGAAAGTTCCACAAATGAGCACATTGAACCTGGAAAGATCTTCTTCCATATTCAAGTCTCATATTGGGAACTTTGAGTACCCGCTCTTCTGCATCACCACGTGCGGGGCGTTCAGATTGGTACCTGGTAAACATCGCAGCTAGATAGCCAGGCTCTCCTAAATGCATGATCTTGTGCATTAACAGAGCTGCGAAGTACATCCTCCGCGAATCAGTACGTAACCAACCCAAACGCTCCCTAAACGGGGTGATGTGCTCGTCTCTTTTAAGATCAATAATATACCTCACACATGAATTGCTTAGTCGTTGTATCCGTTGCCGCTGTTCGTCCGTGGCGTCGAGGTACACGACTGTGCAATAATCTAAATGCGGTTGAACTAATGACTTGACTAGGCGAATTCGGAGAGGTCTGGTGATACACGCCCTAAAAAACCGCAATCCGTGGAGGGCTCTGTTCACTTTCTTAGTTACTTGGTCGATGTGCGGTTTCCACGTCAGTTCACTGTCAAGTGTAACACCAAGACTCACGACCGTATCGCTGAACGGAATGAACTTTCCTCCCTGTATCTCAACCCCTGTCAAGTCCATTCTTTTCAGATCTTTGATGTTCCTCTCAGAGCTGAACAAGATTGCCTTGGTTTTGCCAGCGTTGAGACGCAGGTCGGAACTTCTGGCCCATTCAGCAATTAGTCGTCCTACTTCTCCCAGCCGAGTGATGCCTTCCTTGATCTTAGTTTTCTCGACTTGGAGATCAATTTGAAGATCATCCGCATAGAATAGATGATATACCGACTTTCCGTCTAGCAAACCAGGTAAGTCATCAACATATAAGCTGAAGAGTAAAGGTCCGAGAACGAATCTCTGTGGAACACCCAGATTTGTTTCGAGCCAATCAGAACTACCAGATTTCGAAGTGACTATTTGGGTGCGGCCTTGTAAGTATGATTTTATCCACAGAAGTGCCAATCTTGAGAATCCAAGGTTTCGGAGCTTCCTCAACAGCTTTGACGGTGTTATTGTGTCGAAAGCTTGGCTAAAGTCGAATAGTAGGAGTAAGGTGATCTTCTTCCTATCAATGCCTACTCTGATGTCATCCGTCAACTTTAGTAAAGCTGTCTGGGTGCTATGGTATTGCCTGAAACCAGTCTGAAAGCGATCAAGAAGTTTCTCTACTTTTAAATACTCCGTGATTTGGTCATGTGCAATTTTTCCAGAACCTTGGAAAGGAAGCACAGCAGCGCCATGGGACGAAAGTCCGAGACCGTTGATGGAGCTGCAGTCTCCTTCAACGCAATCAACTGCGCTTGCTTCCAAGCTTCGGGAAAAACGCTATGAGCAAAAGAGGAATTGAAAATATGTACAATAAGATCACCAATTGTCGGAAGAGCCTTCGCGATCACGCTCTGGGGGATCTCATCCACCCCGCGGGCCTGCGAGGAGAAATGTTTAATAGCAAGGACTACATCATTGAAATTTGTGGGCTTAGATTTGAACCCCTCCTCCGGTGCAGAGTTAATATCGTCCATTGCTTCATTGATATTTTCGTGAGGCGAAACGGAAACCCCCGCAAAGTGAGCGTTCAACTCATCCGGTGTGGAACCGTGAAGTTCTTCCTCTTTGCTCTTGGGCAAGAGGCCGAGATTGCGCATCTCCTCCCAAATATTCTTGTTCTGATCAAGAGCGTCTGAGAGATGGTTTTGAAGGAAGGAATTACGCTCTTGCTCAATGCGCAGATCGACCTCTTCGCTAAGCCGAAAGTACTCACTTTGAAGCTCAGGACACTTTCGCTGGTTGCATTGATTCCGCTCCCAGCGCCTGCGCGTCGCATCTCGCTTACTCATGAGCACCCTCAACTCAGGACCAGTTCAAGGAGCATCATTATCAAGGGGGTTTATAGTTTTTTCCGGTGCTAATTCGTTTAAAACGATCATTAAATTTTCATTCAAGCAGTGAATTGCGTCTTCCAAACTGGTTTCGGCACTTTCAAGAGCTGTCCAGTCACAGCGGAGCAGACGGTCATTCAATATCTCCGGAGTGATGTTACGAAAATCCCTATACTTGAAGGAATTTTTGGCGGAGTAGGGGTGAAGACGTTGATGGTGACGTCAATGACCGAGTGCCCACCGGAACTGGGCAGGTGTCTGTTGTGAAAGTCAGTGATGGTGTCGTTGTCAGCTACGTAGATGTGATCAATCCATGTATGAGCGAGAGAGAAAGAGAGAGAGATTAGATTAGATTAGATTAGTGTTTATTCCAGTCACGGGGTACTACCCCATCTAACCCAAAAGAATCATACAAATGCACATAAACTTATAAACTAAAATTCAAGATAATTTCAAAAGTAAGTGAAGGAGCAATTTTGTAACAGATGGACCTAACAAATAACAGAATGGGCGAGAGAGATTAGATTAGATTAGATTAGTTTTTATTTGGTACCTTGGGGTATTACCCTATGTGGTACAGGTAGCAAGTACAGTTTACATAATAAATACAACAAAAATATACAAAGAGTATGAAAAATATGATTAATGAGAAATATACTGAATAGTTCATATTTTCCTATAAACAGTTGATCAAGAGATATAGTATTACATTCAGACTACGTGAGATGAGTTTACATACAAGTCTGGAACGATGAACTTGCGCATTTCAAATAATTAACTCGTAACTTGAGAATAAATAGAAAAGTTATCTTAATACAATGCAACTATCCTGCTAGTCAGTGATGTGACAGAATATTGATTGATTATTCAGTAGAAAAATTTTGTGGAGAAAATTGGAGCTTTAGGATATGATTAAGGACCATATCAGCTTTGGAATTTACCAAGATCGAGTTCTGACAAAATTGGGACGAGAGGCCCATTTTCCGACGGTCTCATACACACGATAAGATTTTTAACTACTGGTTTTTGCATTTTTAATTTAACACTCACCAAATGAGCTTGTTTGAACAAATTGTGTACGTCTTTTGGCCACAGTGGGCTACAAAACATTTGAGAATCGTTTCCACGTCCAAAAATATCTCTAATAGATTTCTTCTTCAATTTCGATGAGTTTAAAATGATTTTATCTCGAATTATGGTTGAGGATAATTGTATGACAATCGATTGAGGATTCAAATTGTGGCTCTTTGATAAACTCGGTTTCGAAGTTGAAACAGATGAATCCTTATTGCGAAAACGGGGACCTTTCCATTCTCTAATATTGATTACGGAGTTTTGCAGTTCAGGTACATCCATAGCATGGAAAATTTTGCTCACTATTTCGGTTTTAGAGAGATCCAAATCGCGAGGAATGTCCGAAAAAATCATTTCAGCTGAGTCTACTATTGTTGCTTGTTGAGAAAGCTGAGAAAGCTTATTACGAATATCTATAACATCTTTTTCAATTGCAGTGATTCGATTTTCTATTCTGTCCTCGAATTCAACTTCGAGAAAAGTTTTTGCTGACATGCATCAAAATGAGAAATAAACATTTTGAAATAGGGAGGCATTTCACATGGATGGTCAACATGCTCTGCGTTAGGCTCAGATTTACGTAATTCATATGAAATTACTCGATTTTGTTCAGAAAAACTCACTGTGAGTGGATTTCGTGTCATGGTAGCGCGATAGAAGCACTAGAGCAACAGAGGATTGAATCAGCTGTCACTGGTGTCGGACGTGTGTAAGCGTTGATCAGGCAGCTCGTTTGGGCAAAACTCTTATAGAGTGGGCCACGTGTGAATCGGGCTTTAGAGTTGCATATGCAGGGATCTGTTTGAGATTGTCGCCATCTAGCGTCTGGTAAGCGGAGTTCGTAGATCCAGCAATCCAAGCTCAATGAAGCGTGCAATCTAACCTCAAAGTACGAACCTTGCCGATGGAAAAGCAGGTGAAATTCATGCAGGATCAGTAGATTCACAGAGATATATGAATCCAACGAATCCTTGCAAGATTTGGCGTGCAAGAGTCTGAAAAAGAAAAGCCCGGAGGCACCTTGCGGCAGGAAAAGTGGCGAAATACAGATGGGCACTATAGAAAGCGTGTTGTAACACTCACCGAGAGAGAGAGAGAGAGAGAGAGAGAGAGAGAGAGAGAGAGAGAGAGAGAGAGAGAGAGAGAGAGAGAGAGAGAGAGAGAGATCGTCGCGGAGCGAGTGAGGATCTGGGACCGCCAGAAAGTGATCGGAGCCGAACGAGTACTCACTCCGACGATGAAGGAGATCATCCGCGACAACGAGAAGGAGACCACCCTCGAACAGTGGCAAACTGAGTGGGATTCGCCATTTGCGAATGGCAGATGGACGCACCGGCTGATACGTGACGTAGCCAAATGGACGGAACGCACCCACGGAGAGATAGATTACTGGACGACGCAAGCACTGAGTGACCACGGTTGCTTCGGTGCCTATCTGACCCGGTTCAAGAAGAGGACATCCCCAGCATGCCAGTCATGCGGGGACAACTGGGATGACGCTGAACACGCCCTGTTCACGTGCAACGACACCCAAAGTGAGCGCGCCGAGTTGGATGGATGGCTGGGTGCTCAACTAACACCCGAGAACCTCGTCCCGTACTTACTTCGCAACCAGGAGACATGGGATAGAGTCACCGGATACATCAAGCTGGTGATGACCCGTAAGGAGGAGAAAGAGAGGGAAGTGAGGCGCCTCGAAGCAGGCGAATCACAGTGAGTCTGCCGACTCAATCAGAAGAGGTCCAAATTATTCCAGGAGGAATATGATGAACTGAAGAGGGAAGAAAGAAGAAAGAAGAGAGAAGGAAGAAGAGAGAAGATCGAAGAAAGAAGAGTAGGAAAAGGTCGAAGAAGGAGCAACAACACCTGCAAGTCGTGAGAGAAGAGAGTCGCTTGATCCCGAGCGCGATACGCCTCCCACCCTGAAGTAATGCTAACGCGGTTCCGGGGTGGGTTGGTTAGATAGTGGTTAGCTGCCCCCAGTTCTGCAGTGATGGCTTGCCAACACTGTGGGGTTGAGAGCAGAAGGTTTTAGCCCACAGGGCACACGGGCGCTGGATTCATGCTCATCCGGTTCACCGGGTGGGCAAAATGAAAGCGCTCATGGTCTGCCGGTGGGACATCCAATAGGGATGTCCTGTCATCAGATTTTTCCTTATATTCCACTTAAAAAAAAAAAAAAAAAAAAAAAGAGAGAGAGAGAGAGAGAGAGAGAGAGAGAGAGAGAGAGATAACCTTTATTCGCCCGAGGGCAAAATTGCAAAAGTACAGTAGCATAATTCACATATGTTACACCTACATAATAAATAAATCAAGATGTATAAATATTTGTCTTTTTGGTCGAGGAATATTAGAATTATCGCAGAAAGTGACTAGTCATTTCGAGGCATCGAAGGATGCATAAGAGTCAAGTAAGAGAATGATAAGATACATTTTCATATACAAATATCAGTCTTTACAAGAACAATCGAGGGGGAGAAAACATTTTCATGTAGAAAGGCATATAAAAGGCTTGTGCCAGCAGAAATATCACAGGAATTACAATTTAGTGATGAAGTAGCCACGTATGACTCTTAAAATAGGAAACGCTGATTGAAAAGAGCCCAAACCTATCATAGTTTAGAGATTAAAATAAAGCCTCCTCTCCACATCAATCCTCTGGGAAGACTGGGTCAGAAGGAAATCTTTCAAAGCCTCTTTGAACACTGATATTTTCCCCAGCTGCCGAAAGCCCGGAGGGAGGAAGTTCCACAGATGCGCACATTGAACCTGGAATGATCTTCCGTAATCAAGTCTCATATTGGGGACCTTGAGTACCCGCTCTTCTGCATCACCACGTGCTGGGCGTTCGGATTAGCGCCTGGTAAACATCGCAGCTAGGTAGTCAGGTTCTCCAAGATGCAAGATCTTATGCATTAAAAGTGCTGCGAAGTACATTCTCCGCGAATCAGTACGTAACCAACCCAAACGTACCCTAAACGGGGTGATGTGCTCGTCTCTCCCAAGATCAAAAATGTACCTCACACATGAATTGCTCAGTCACTGTATCCGTTGCCGCTGTTCGTCCGTGGCGTCGAGGTACACGACTGTGCAATAATCTGAATGCGGTTGAACTAATGACTCGACTAGGCGAATTCGGAGAGGTCTGGTGATACACGCCCTGAAAAACCGCATTCCGTATAGGGCTCTGTTCACTTTCTTAGTTACTTGGTCGATGTGCGGCTTCCACGTCAGTTCACTATCAAGTGTAACACCAAGACTCACGACCGTATCGCTGAACGGAATGAACTTCCCTTCCTGTATCTCAACCCCTGGCGAGTCCATCCTTTTCAGATCTTCGATGTTCTTCTCAGAGCTGAAGGAGATTGCCTCGGTCTTGCCAGAGAGAGAGAGAAAGAGAGATTGATTGATTGATATGGATTTTATTGAGGACGGGGGGTCAAGACCCCATTTGCCCAAATAACAAATATACATAGAGCATGTTACATATGGAATATACTAAAACTAAATAGATATCTAATATGAGTGCTAGGCAGCATATGCAAAAAATACTCCAAAATTGTTTCAAATACAGTGAAGATCTCGGAAAATTTCCTGACTTTGGCATGTTTTTGAACCATAAACGAGGAGAGCTCTCAATACGCAAGACGAAGTGTGTCGATTACAAAGGTTGGGAAAGAGCATCGCGTAGGCATGGTGGGATAGCTACTAGTCCTTCGTGAGAAGCGCGCTTAAACCAACTATCGCGATCACGATCCCACAGGAAATTAAAAAGCATCTCTTTCAGGTTGTTCAGGCTCAATTCAAAGTTCAGGCAAGGAAGATTATTCAAAAGATGCGAGGCACGAATGGTGAAAGACTGATTGAGAGCTTCTGTTCGGGGAGAGCGATACGTCAGCGAGGCTTCATTCTTTCTCTCCGACTGGCGCAAGGCAGGGTTTTCAATTGCGAGAGAGAACTTGGATCTCAAATATGTTGGCTGATTATACTTTATGATCGCAATTGCGAGTGACCCAAGAAGGTATTCTCTTCTACTCTCAGCGGAGAGCCAGCCGAGACTTAGGCGATAAGGTGTGACATTTGCTTGGCGTGGGATGTTTCCATGAATGAATCTAATGCAAGCATTGTGCAGTCGATGGAGCTTCAGGTTCTGCTCTTTATTCAAACCAGTTAGCAACGCTGAGCCATAATACAGATATGGCAAAACCAGGCTACTCACTAGCTGCTGCCGTAGCGGGCGAGCCAGGCTACGAGCAGCGATTCTTAGGGAATAGAGAGATCCATGCACACGCTGGCTTATCTGGTTGATCTGTTTGCTCCAGTCAAGAGAGCGATCGATGAGCATACCAAGACTCTTGATCTGCTTAGAATAGGGAACTGATGTCCCCATTACTTGTACTTGAGGCAACTGATCGAAATTAATCTCTTTGAGGTAGAGCTTGCTTCCTAGGATTATCACAGCTGTTTTAGACGCATTGAGCTTGAGACCATTTTCTGCTGCCCACTTAGCAACAGCGTGTGCATCCAGCGATATCAGTGCAATGTGGTCAAGGAGCTCATTGGGGGGACAATGCAGGTAGAGAGAGAGAGAGGGATTGTAGATTGTAGATTGGTTCTTTTATTGGTACCTTGGGGTATTACCCTATCTGGTACAGGTGGCAAATTCAATTACATAATACATAATTTACTATGAAGAGTATGGATAAACATAATCAAAGATGAATATTGAATAGTTGAGAGGGTTAGATTGCTGATTTGATCAAAAGGAGATATAGTATAATATACAAAAGAATGATAAAAGGTTCACATACAAATTTAGAGTGGCAGTCGTGTACATTTGGAAATTATTGATAGCAGTTACAGAATATGAACAGAAGAATAATTTATGAAACAATAATTTATGAAACAATATGATAATTCAGTGAAGTTGCTTTGTGGAGAGCATTTGAACAATTAGAATACATAGACGAACTAATTATCATTGTCACAATATGTCAAGTTTGAAATTGAGGGAGATCGGTTTCTGAGAAAATTGGGACGGGAGGTCTATTATTTGAAGGTCTCATGCATACAACAAGATTTTTAACGAGTGGCTTATGCATTTTCAATCGAACACTAACTGAGTGAGCTTGTTTGAGTAAGTTGTGCACTTCTTTTGGCCACAGTGGATAACAAAATATTCTAGAATCGTTTCCCTTTACAAAGATATCACTGATAGATCTCATTTTCAGTTTGGATGAGTTCAAAATAATTTTATCTCGAATAAAAGTGGAAGACAGTTGTATGACGATTGATCGAGTATTCAAATCATTTCTTGGTGGCGAACTTGAGGTTGAGGTTAGAACGGATGAATCCGTGTTGCGGAAACGAGGACCTTTCCATTTTCTAGTATTTACTACAAAATTTTGCAGCTCTGGCACATCCATAGCATGGAGAACTTTGCTCACTATCTCAGTTTTCGTGAGATTTAAATCACGAGGAATGTCCGTTAAGATCATTTCAGCTGAGTCTACCACTGATGTTTGATGAGAAATCTGAGAAAGCTTATTACGAAGTTTTAAAACATCTCTTTCAATCGCAATGATTCAATTTTCTATCCTGTCTTCTAATTCATTCAACTTCGGAAAAAGTTTTTCTTGACAAGCGTCGAAATGAGACATGAAAAGTTTGAAATAAGGTGGCATTTCATTAAGATAACCAGCGCAATCTGCGCTTGTCTCGGATTTGCGTGATTCGTGTGAAATTACTCGATCTTGTTGAAAAGATCTCACTGTGAGTAGATTACGGGTCATCGTAGCGTGATGAGAGAATTCAAGCGATACAAGATTGAATCAGCTGTTACTGCAGTCAGGTGAGTGCTAGGGTGTTGATCAGGCAGCTCACTGGGGCGAAACACTTGGAATAGAACACGTGTGAATCAGGCTTCAGAGTTGGTAATGCAGAGATCTGTATTAGATTGCTGCCATCTAGCGTCTGACGAATGAAGTTTGTTGATCCAGTGAACTAATCCCAATGCAGCGTGCAGACGAACCTCTAAACCCAAGACGTGCTGGTGAAAAAGCAGGCGTGATTCTTACAGGATATGTGGATTCACAGGAATTTATGAATCCGATGAATCCTTGCAAGAATTGGCGTGCAAAAGTCTGAAAAAGAAAAGCCCGGAGGCACCTTGCGGCAGAAAAAGTGGCGAAATGCAGCGAGGCACTGAAGACAGCGTATTGAAAGACTCACAGAGAGAGAGAGAGAGAGAGAGAGAGAGAGAGAGAGAGAGAGAGAGAGAGAGAGAGAAACAGAAGAGGTCCAAATGGTTCCAGGAGGAATATGATGGACTGAAGAGGGAAGGAAGAAGAGAGAAGATCGAAGAAAGAAGAAAGAAGAATGAAGAGATGGAAGAAGATCGAAGGAGGAGAAACAACACCTGCGAGTCGTGAGAAGAGGGACGCTCGATCCTGAGCGCGAGACGCTACCGGTCCTGAAGTAATGCTCACGCGGTGCCGGGTCCGGATTGGTAAGTTGGTGGATCTCTCCCTTGTCCGATGGCCAGCGCCAAAGGGGAAGGGAGAGAGGGTTTATCTGGTACGGATGGCCGCATCGATGCGGAATCCAGCCCGGAAGCCTTGAGAAGTATCGGCCAGGCGTAATTGTCCGTCCGGAACCTCTCTGTGGCTACGTCGCAGCGTATTCACCCTACAACCACCTTAAAAAAAAAAAAAAAAAAAAAAAAGAGAGAGAGAGAGAGACCCCGTAGGGGGCTTTGGGTGTGACCTTAGGGTTGCACTTGGAGCTTGAGGGAGCGACGCCCCTCCGGACCCGAGTCCTACACTCACACTAACACACACACAACACCATACATGCACCATACTCACGCCTGCTCAAGCACTACACAAACATACCAACATCATACAGGACACGCATCACACAGAACACCACACCCTTGCTGGTCTGGTCCGGGGTCGGCCAGCATGCGATTCCAGGCCCTGGAAGAAGAAAGAAGATGATAACCAGCATTGAGGGCAAGAATTCCTCAAGTAAAGCGGGGCCCCATTCGGATCTTGGGGGGGGGGGGGGGCAACGATGCAAAAGGCGCCACCAGTGGCACACTTGGCTGGTGGAATAACGCGTACAGCTACAAGCGATGGAAATACGCTGCAGGTGGAAGGTGCGGGAGAGAAAAACCTACGCCATGGAGAAGCTGAGCTCGCCCCTAGCAGGGAGAGAAAGGGCCCGAGTGACGGAGCAGAGAAGCGAGTGCTCAAACAATCGAAGCTCACATTCCCGAGTCAACGAGGGATGAACGCGAGAGTTGCAGCAGAAGCACGAGAGGCGGCAGAGAAGCTGCTGAAGATCAACCCCGCTATCAGGATCCAGATCACGCAACCCAGCAACGAGGTTGATGACGCCGTCAACTTGAGCTCAGACTCGAGCGAGTCCGACTCCACTATAGGGTCCCAGGGGAACGGAACAATCCTGACTCCTGGGAACGGTTTGCTCGAGAGGGGAGTGCACGATGAGGTGCCTGATAGGGTGGAGATTGACCACATCCCCTCAACCAGAGATGCGGCACGACAGAGGAGTGGAAACGAGGCAGGCGATCTCATGGGGAAATGGGAAGACCTGAAAACGTGCCGGGAAAAGACGGAGGAGAAGACATATCTCCTCCTCGAGCACTTCAACTTGGTTATAGGAATAGCCGAGTCCGTTTCCAGCAATCCAGAAAGGACCAAGGGTGACATCGAAGAGCTCAAGAAGATAGGCCACGCGCTCGAAGGCCTACTCGCGACAGACAAGGCGAAGCGGGCTGCTTTCGAGACAACGCTCCTCGAAACGGAAAAGACCCTGAAAGCGAGGGGGAATGTGCAGCCTCCGGTCACAAAAAAACCGGCCGCGTCGGGTAGTGGCTTCCAGGGAAGGGGGGCAGGGGAACCGGAATCGCGACCGGGGCAACAACGCGGTTCGAAGGCGACGCGATACGGACCTCCACCGGGAGGTCTCGGAACACCGCGCTCGACATCAACGCCCAATCGGCCCGAGCAGAATGGGCCTTGGAAGGAAGTGGTGTCAAAGAAACAAGCGAGAAGGGCAAAGAAGAGCGGTAGATCGGACGATGCCGCCGGAAAGAAAGCGAAAATGAAGCCGAGAAGGGGGAAGCCCGAAGCCGTCCTCGTTACGGCCAAACAAGGTGGGCTAACCTACGCAGACATGCTGCGCAGGATAAAAACGGATGACCTCGATGAAGAAGTGGGCTCTAAGGTCACGGGCGTCCGCAAGACCCAAGAAGGCCAAGTCCTTCTTGAACTCAAGAAGGGCACCGATGTCGCCGCCGTCAAGGCAGCCTTGGCACCAGTCGTCGGGCAAGAAGGAGCTGTCCACTGTCTAGCAAACAGCACGACCCTCGAGGTGCTCGGAGTCGACTACGATATCGACATAATCAAGGTGCGGGATGACCTCGAGAAGGCCCTACCAGGAAACGAGAAGGGTGCCGTTGTAGTCAAGTCCATCCGGAGTGTCTACCGCGGCACCCAAACCGCTGTTGTCTCGATCGCAACGAGACTGGCCCACCATCTCCTCGACTAGAAGGAGCCAAAGGTTGGATGGGGCAGAGTCAGGATCCGCGAGAAGGGTGGCATCCCACGGTGCTATAACTGCTTAGAGTACGGCCACAAGGCCTCGGGGTGCAAAAAAGAGAAGGCAGAGGAACGGAAACCAAAACTCTGCTTCCAATGCGGCGAACCAGGGCACCTTGCTGCGATTTGCAAGGAAAAACCAAAATGCCTAAGCTGTGCGGCGATCGGGTCCAAATCTGACCACAGATCTGGGGCCAGCAACTGCACTGCGTACCAGAGGGCAAGAACCACATATAGACGCAGGGAGGGGAGAAATGGCTAGCTTCATCCAAGCCAACCTCAGGAAGAGCGGGGACGCAGACGATCTCCTACACGCTGTTGCCAAAGAAGGAGGGATCGATGTTCTGATTATCCCCGAACCGCCTCGGAAGCGCGAATTCTCTCGATCCACATTCGATCACTGGAGGACAGCCGTAATCCAGATCATGAATCCTGCGATCTGTGAGACTGGACCAGCTGTTAGTGGCCGCGGTTTCGCTCGAAAGACCATAGAGGGCACAGCAGTCTACAGCTGCTACTATTCGCCGTCGCTCAAGACGCACGAATTCGAAGACGAGCTCCACGACCTAGAAGAGGATGTGAGGCAATGGGGGGGCAGTTATAATCGCGGGGGATTTCAACTCCAAGGAACCGACTTGGAGCGGGGGGCCGCGTGATAGACGGGGGGTAATACTCGCTGATGCCATGGAGGCATTGGGATTAGTGCTCGCGAACGAGACGGGGGTTATCACGTACTACCGACACGACACTCGGTCCAGGGAGGGGGGTTCGTCTTCGGTCCTCGACCTGACGTTCATGAGCCCGTCGCTCATGGGACGTATGACATCGTGGGAGGTTCTGGACACGGAAACATTGAGTGACCATCGACATATTCGGTTTCGGCTTAGGACTGACAGACAGAGACAGACGACACGCAGACCGCGACCGACGGGGTGGCAGGTACGCGAGCTGGATGAGGGTAAATTCCGGAAATCGATAGGAACAGCCGAAGATCTCCCGATGAACATCACCGCGGACGAGGCTGTGGATATGGTGACGACCACCATCACAAGAGCTTGTGACGCATCGATGCCTCGCAAGACAACATCATACTTTTGGAGGAAACCAGAGTACTGGATCACCAACGAGATAAAAGCCCTACGAAGAACGAGCAATAAGAAAAGGAGAACCGCGTGGCGATCAAGGGAACTAAAACGACCATCACTGGGGGAAGATGATAGGACGTACATGAAAGCAAAGAAGGCTCTCGTTCTAGCCATCCGGAGAAGCAAAGAGAAGTGCTGGGGTGAATTGTGCGACATGGTTAATGGAGACCCGTGGGGTACGCCATACCGCGTGGTCATGTCCAAGGTCCGACCCCGGAGGGGCAACCTAGCACCGACTGATGCAGCTACCTTGCGCAGCATCGTGGAAGACCTCTTCCCATCAGGAGAACCCAGAGTCACATTCCCTCCAGAGAGTGACGACCCCATCCCGCTCTTCACTATGCAAGAACTACTCATAGCGGCGAAGAGACTGCCAAACGGCAAGGCCCCTGGCCTGGACGGCATTCCAAACGAGGCTCTGAAACTGGTCTTCAAATACAAACCAGATTTACTCCTCGACCTCTTCAACATCTGTCCGAGCGCGGGAAATTACCCGGATAAGTGGAAACGCCAGAAGCTGGTCCTGATACCTAAAGGTCAAGGTGGTCAACGCCCTCTCAGCATGCTCGACAATATCGGGAAAATGTACGAGAGGATGGTGGTCAACAGGGTGGAAAAAGCCTACGAAGAGAGCGGCGGGCTATCACCAAAGCAGTTTGGGTTCCGGAAGGGACGAAGCACTGTGCACGCGATCGAGGAGGTCCAAGAACGGGATCAAGCCTCGGTAGGGAACCCATACCAAGGAAGAGGAGGATTCTGTGCCATTATTGCGTTGGACACAAAGAACGCGTTCAACTGCGCGAGCTGGGAGCGAGTCTATCAATCCCAAGCAGGTGAAGTGCCGCCCTATCTACTAGCCATCACGAGTGACTATCTGCGGAACAGGACACTCGTGTACGACACCGACGAGGGACAAGAGATTCGGAAACTGTCCGCCGGAATCGGACAGGGATCGGTTTCCGGGCCGTTCAACTGGAACACCCAGTACGACAGTTTACTGTCTATTGAACTGCCCGAAGGAGTGATAATAGTGGCTTTCGCGGACGACGCGGGGCTCATAGTCTGGTCCGACAACGAGGAACTCTTGGGTAGACGCGCAAACGAGGCGCTGGCCCGAGTCTACGAGTAGATGATCAGCAGGCTCCTAGAGCTTGCTGTCAAGAAGTGCGAAGCAATCGTGGTCACAAGACGCAGTAAGTTTGACTTGCCCCACTTTTACATCAACGGGCAAGAGATCCCACGCAAGACAGAGCTGAAATACCTCGGCGTATGACTTGACGACAAGTGGTCGTTCAAGAAGCACATCTAGGAGGCCGCCCAGAAAGCGAGCAGGGTTGGTGCGGCGCTTCAGCGGCTGATGCCGAATATCGGGGGACCCAAGGAAAAGAGGCGCGCACTTCTCGACACCGTCAGCACCTCTATCATGCTCTACGGTGCACCCGTGTGGGGAAAGAGAGTAGAGAAGACCATCATCGAGAAGGGGATGGGGCCTGTCCACCGGAGAGCGGCCCTGAGAAGTATCCGTGCCTACCGCACCGTGTCAGGAGATGCGGCTTACATATTGGCGAGTACACCGCCCATCCACTTGCTCGTCGCGGAGCGAGTGAGGATCTGGGACCGCCAGAAAGTGATCGGAGCCGAACGAGTACTCACTCCAACGATGAAGGAGATCATCCGCGACAACGAGAAGGAAACCACCCTTGAGCATTGGCAAACTGAGTGGGATTCGTCATTTGCAAATGGCAGATGGACGCACCGGCTGATCCGTGACGTAGCCAAACGGACGGAACGCACCCACGGAGAGATAGATTACTGGACGCCGCAAGCACTGAGTGACCACGGTCGCTTCGGTGCCTATCTGACCCGGTTCAAGAAGAGGACATCCCCAGCATGTCAGTCATGCGGGGACAACTGGGATGACGCTGAGCATGCCCTGTTCACGTACAACGACACCCAAAGAGAGCGCGCCGAGCTGGATGAATGGCTGGGTGCTCAACTAACACCTGAGAACCTCGTTCCGTACTTGCTCCGCAATCAGGAGACATGGGATAGAGTCACCGGATACATCAAGCTCGTGATGACCCGTAAGGAGAAGAAAGACAGGGAAGTGACGCGCCTCGAAGCAGGCGAATTACAGTGAGTCTGCCGAGAGAGAGAGAGAGAGAGAGAGAGAGAGAGAGAGAGAGAGAGAGAGAGAGAGAGAGAGAGAGAGAGCAGTAGTGCTCGATTCGAGGCTCCAGCAGCAGGGGTGCTCAACTTAAGGTGCCACTAAACGAATGCGAAACCAACCGCATCAGCAGAAAATCCTTCCTGTCTATATAGATGCTAAGCAAAACTTCGGGAAATTTTAGTAATCACAGTCAATGTGTCGTCTGCTTGGTTATAGTCATAAGCACAGCCCGCCTATCACTAGTATAGTAATCCTAACCTAACTTTTTACAGCAATAAACGAGATGCCAAGCAGTAACGATACTAAATCGTACTGGTTATGTAATGAGTAGAGCTCGGAATTTCGTGTTACAACACTTTTTTTCGTGTTATTGCACGTTTTGGGTTATTGCACGTTCGAAAGAAATGAAGTATATATCAACATCAAGTGTGAAAATAATCAATAAAATTGCGAGAATTCTGAACATAGCTCTCATTGAGGCTGCTCTTTTGGGGTTATTACTAAATTTGTTTATGTTTTGATTGCTGTTGGAAAGTTTTTAAGCGAAATTTCGTGTCTAATCCAAATTTGAAGTCAATTCAAGATGCCTAAAGTAGCGCAAAGTCTTGGTGCCAAAATTCGATCGTGGATTGCGCCGTATAACAAGGAATTTGAAGTCTTCACCACGGATGGTACAGTGGTATACTGCAACATTTGTTCGAAGGGTATAGGCTGTGAGAGGAAATCTCAAATCGACGCGCATGTCATTACAGGTTTGAGTTTTGTGAAATCCTGGCTAGATGCCTGGAAAGAGCAATGAGCATTCACGTTCATGAATAATTCCAGGCCAGCATACTGGAGCGTTGGCCCGTAAAAGAAAATCTAGAAGAGAAAAACAGACATTGCTAGCGTCTCAATCGAAGAATGTGTTTTTCATGGATCTATGCTACGCTCTCGTAGCCTCTAATATTCCGTTGCATAAACTGAGCGCTGATCCATTCCGTAATTTCCTCCAGAAGTACACACAAAATCAAGTGCCAACGGAAAGTGGTCTTCGCAAAACTTACATTCCTCTAATTTTCGAAGAAAGTCTCCGTAAAATCAAAGAAGTTGTCGGTGAGAATTACGTATACATTTCGGTGGATGAAACAACCGATGCTAGAGGAATATATATTGCGAATCTGTTGATTGGAGTTTTGGCGCAGGAAACTTTTGGGAGAGCATTTCTAATAGCGAGTCAGCAGTTGAATAAAACTAACCACGAGACCATAAGCCGATTCATTAACACCAATCTCAGGCGGTTCTACGAAGGCGAGTCATTTGAAGACCGAATTCTACTACTCTTGTCAGATGCTGCTAGTTACATGATTAAGGCTGGCAAGGGCTTGAGATTATTCTACGCTAATTTACATCACGTCACGTGTGTAGTGCATGGTATGCACCGATTGGCTGAAGAAGCACGAGCGATCTGTCCCGATGTGAATAAGCTGGTAAATGCCGGGAAGAAGATGTTCTTAAAAGCTCCATCCCGTCTAGAAGTGTATCAAGAAATAATGAACAAGCCCTTGCCACCACAGCCAGTGCTAACACGTTGGGGTACATGGCTGTCTGCAGCACTTTTCTACGCAGAGAATTTTCAGCAGTTCAAAATTGTCGTGCAAAATTTGGAAGAAGATGCGGAGTCAGTGACGAAGGCTAAGTCACTAGTGCAGAATCAGAACGTTCTGAGTCAGTTGACATTTTTGCAGGCAAACTTGTCGTTTCTGCCTCAAAGTATCGAAGATATGATGGTGGCAGGACAGACGTTGCGGGGCCAATTCGAAATCCTTAATGTGGTGGAAGAGAAAATAAAGTCAATCCCTGGCGGTAGAGGAGTCCGTCCGAATTTGATAGTGTCTTCGACAAGAATTCAGGACTAACATTCTTACGGGAAATTCTCAAAGTCCAAAGTGGCGAACAAGTGACAACTCGTGAAATAAATGATATGGAACCAACGATAATTAATAGTTTCGCATATGCTCCCCTCACATCTGTTGATGTTGAGAGATCATTTTCATATTATAAACATCTTTTGAGTGATCGGAGATATAGTTTCAACCAAGATAATTTGGAGAAGCACCTGGTTGTCGGTTTCAATAAAATTTGAGCAATGAAAAGGCGTATGAGTCCACTTTTTCATCTTCGAAAGACGATATTTTTTATTGCACGTTTTGGAACTTGATACTGCACGTTTCTCGATTTTTTGCTGCACGAAACATGGCATTTTTTGGAGTTTTTACTGCACGAAATTCCGAGCTCTAGCTATGAGTGACACATGTCAGGAGCTAATAGGAACCGACAGATCCTTGAAACTCATTTTTCATTTAATTCATTTGCTCTCATGATCCTCTGGTGTGATTTAGCCGCGGCAGTTAGTGCGAAAACGAACGGGGGCCAGAGGCTTAGATAGGTGATGGGAATAAAACAAAACTATGTTAAAGAAAGTGTTAAGCGTAAGCTAGTTCATGCTGCACACATTAAATCCAAACAGCAACTTGCAGACATTTTCACCAAAGCGTTGCCCATTTACCCACATATAGCGATAACCAAAACTCTGATGAATATAGACTAAGGTTGTAATGAGTGTTAGAGGAATAGAAGAAAAAAAAATATGTGACAGATGGATTATTCTTATTTGATTTCATTTTTGTTTGTCGGCAGGAAATGGATCTGATCAAGAAGAGTGTAAAGAAAAAGTAAAAAAGTAGAGAATGAGTAGAAATGTTAAAAGAGAATTCAAATTTTTGACATGGTGATAGTCCACATCAAACTATGAATGTAATTTGAAAGCAGTTCTTCACGAATTACTGTTCCTATAATATCATGTGGAAATTTTGTACCTGTATACTAGTTGAAATGGAGTCAAATGATGTATTTTCATTGTGATACGAGTCGTGCCTTATCTAGAGAAACAACTGTGTATTGTAAATAAAGTAATACCTCATATGTTCATGACTGAATCTCATTTATAAGATTAAATAACCTATTTTACACAAGCGAATACTCTTGTACTGTATGTGCATTATGTTACGAATTTCAAGCAAACGAGTCTTACTCTCAACCGGGAGGGAGTGTTGGAATACGCGTGTATGTCTGAGTACGGTCTCGACCGCTCGTTCGCTCGTGGCGCGCACGCTCCGGATGCGCGAGTTCAGTTGGACGTCGGCAGCGTCATTGGACGCTTGCTCTGTGTAAATAAAGTCAATGAATAGCTGACTCCTGGTGGTACATAATTCACCCCGTCCAGCTATAAACCCTTCAGGAACCAACATCCGTATTATTTTAGATGGCAGACAAAAGCAATATGGCCGATTCCTTAATCTCTTCCATAAAAATAACACGGAGGAAAGATGAGAGCGCTTATCGAATGTTCCCAGCTAGCATTCAGATGTACAAATAACGTCCTGAAGACGTACTCAGTGGACATCGGACGTCCGGCTGGACGTCCGATTTTCCATCCTAGGAACGTTCCTAGGACGTGCTATTTCTAGTTTTGATTTGTCCCAGGGACGTTCAAAAAACGTCCAAACAACGTCCAAAGGGACATCCTGAGGTCATCCGACGGACGTCATTAGGACATCCAGAACTCGGACTATAAAATATATAAAAAATAGCAAAAAATTCCATTTTTAATTTAAATTACACGTTGAACTGCCTTTTTTGGTCTTCTCTATTGAGTTGATATTCAAATTTATATTTTCAGGACGTATTTGATAAGGTAATGCTGAAAAAATTTCATAATGTAGAGACTGCCGACGCTGGGATTTGAACCTGCTACCTTCGGGTTATGAGACTGCGATCTTGTCCACTCGACCAGAGCCTCGTGCTGCGCGGGGTGGCTTGATATGCCTACCTGACCCTCGACTATAGAGAGATATAAGTGCTCACTATAATTCCGTCTTATATTTGTTGAAAATATGAATAAGTATGATCATTTGAGAAAAGTGAGCTGTGATTTGGCTATGCAATAAATAATGGACCAGGATGTGCGTGCATCATTGCACGAACTTTGCATTCTAAAATTCAAAAGTAATTTGATGGATAATAACGATGGTTTAAAAAAAAGGCTGTCTTTCAAAAACCTAAATTCGTGTGAGCAAAAAATTAGAATACCGATTTCTCCCATTGACATTTATTCAAAATTTTTTGTGTGCTCAACGGTTGTTGTCAACCAACAGACTGGTATCAACCAGGGCGGATTTCGCAATTTAGCATTTTGTGTTATATTGATTTATCGTAAATTACGTGCATATTACTCTCGTCAATTTGAAATTCATTCAAGATTAGTGTTTCAATCAAATGGCCATGAGTAAATGATCAGGAATTTTAATATCACAGAAGATCAGGTCTATCGGGATCATAATCTTTATCATATATTCCATCGCAGAATTATTCTGGAAAAATATTTATGTGTAAGCAAAACACGCGTCTTCGAAACGAGAATGTTTCATTCAAGTGTTCGCGATAAGAAGTATTAGAAAGATATAACAATATTCATTATTATTCCATATGTTTGCGGGACAAAATAATTTCAAAATGTCCACTGAAAGAGGTAGAAAAAACGTCCTACCAATTTGAAACTGAGACGCTTTTGAAAAGTCAGTAACGCGATGTCCAAAGAACGTCAGTATTATGTCTTTGATAAGACATCAAACCAATGACTGAAACCGAACGTTCAAAAGACGTTCTCTGGGAGACAATTTGGTGGTGATTCGAACATCCATTTTGAGGTTATGAAATCATGTCCGGAAAAAATCATCATTTGTACATCCCGATTCCGGGGCTGTTCAGACACGAAAAGCAGATGTCCAAAAGTCGTCCACTAGTCGACATTCGAACGTACAAAAGACGTCAGGTCATCGCAACGTCCTCGGAACGTCTGATGTCCGATGAATGCTAGCTGGGTTGAGTAAGCTCTTCAACACTCGCCACCTAACCTTCCTTGCTGGCCTCGAGGTAAGGTGTCGGACTTGGAATTTGTTAGAATGTATGTGTGTGTGTATGCGGTTTCGACCGCTCGCTCGCTTGTGGCGCGCGCGCCGCTGCGCGCAGTTAGTTGGACGGAGGCAGCGTCTCTTGACGTTGCTCCTTTGTATAATAAAGTGTTTGTCTGTGACTCCTGGTGCCTCATTCAACCCGTCCAGCAACCCTCAATAACCCTTCATGGTAGCAGTGCCTGGGTTCTGATCAACGGACCTCTGCAACTCAACTACGTGCGCCTACAGCCAGGATGGCATCGGCAGAAGGTGGTGGCTGCAACAACAACAGCGGCAACAGCACACCCTCGAGACCTCTAATACAAGAAAGACCAGGTAGGTCTATATGATTTTACATGCGAGTGAGTGCGGGATACCGTCGGCAGTGCGTTTGGTGAGGGTGTGCATCATCGGCCACCTGTTGCGTATCAAAATCATACGGCACCGGGGCCTAAGCATCGCGACGGGGAAACCTGGTACGAGAAAGCCCTGTAGAAGCCGCGCGTCGGCTGCGGGGGAAAATGGCGGGCGGCGGATAGATGTGTCTGCGAAAAGCCGGTACGCTCGGGAAATTTGAAAAGGCAGCCATGATTGCAGTCGAGACGAGCCGAGTGAGCCCCACTACAGCGTGTAGTTACGCCGTATAGTAAGAGTGTATAATTACGCGGTCGAGTCGGCGTTCGGCCTCGATGGCAAGAAGGAGTAGAGAGAGAGACAGAGAAGAAAGACAGTGACACTCAAACCGTGGCTCTCTGCTAGAAGTGGTGCTCAACTTGCGGTCCTCGGCTCTCGAAATGTAACATATCATTGATGCGCACAGAATTGGAGTGTTGTCTGCTACGGTTGGCGAATAATATGCAGTCTGCCCGGACTCGTTCACTCACACTAATCAAGTTATTTTACAGCCGAGAAAGAGAAGCCAAGCAGAGGAAAATTAATGTTGAACTATTTGCAGGAACTAATATATACATATTTACAGGTGGTTATATATCTATATACATATTTACAGGTGGTTATATATATTTATATATATTGACATGTATTTAATACGGATTTCATGGGGGAAAAATAAATACATAGATATATAAATGAATAGATAGATAGACATATAGATATATTGAATAATGGATAGATAGATGAATAGATAGATAGATAGATAGATAGATAGACATATAGATATATTGGATGGGTCCACCAAGAGTGAGTGGAGTCTAATGAAAGTCTGGATGTACATACATATCTATATATATACATATATATACATATATACAAATGCATGCAAAAGAAGTGAAATAGATGAGATAAAGACTGAATTTGATCAAATCCTAGAGATGAGAATGATGAGATGAGATGAGATGAGATGAGATGAGTTACTAAGGCCGAATGTCCTCTGTATGTCACAGGTGATCGTAAATTGTTCCGGGTGTTTTGGAACCACTGCGTCAGAGAATTTGCCTTGACAGAGAACCATCCTGGACAGAGGTTCTGGACCCAATTAGATGGAGACACAATTGTTATTCATACGGAAGATGGAGCTTCTTACATTGCTGGTGAGTGCTTTGAATTTCATGTGTCTCCCTAAGATACAAAGAGTCAGAAATATGATGTGAAAAGGAGCAAGTCAGACTCCGCAGCTCAATCACATAATCCAGGTCAGGTGTGTTCCCTGATTCGGTTGAAGTGATTAAGCGATAATTTCAAACTTCTCTGTGTTCGGGAAGTGAGAATTTTCGTTGCTTCAGTCGCGATGACTTTGTGTCCAAGTTATCGCGCTGTGAGCTCGAGCTGGTATATTTTATGATGTGGAATACAACATATTTTCTATATGGCTGTTTCAGTATTCGACGAAGATCTCTTTGATGAAAACGACTGGCATATCATACAACAGACCATAGCTGCTAGTTACAATTCAGAAGGCAGAATGGAAATGCCTCATGAGGCGAGAGAGCGTCCCGCCTCTATGGCCCCAGAGGCTGATGATGAAAATGAGTCGTCGAGCATGGCTGCAAATCCCCAAAGAAAGAAAAGCCGAACAGCAACTAGATTGAGGCATAATGAGAGGAGATATGCACGAGGTGAACATGATGAGCGCACGTACACAGATTCGGAGCTGTCGGAGGTGGAACCTTTAGGCGGAGCGAGTACAAGGAAACGGCAGGGTCGAAAAGACGATCATGATTTACGCAGACTTATCTCAGACATAGCAGCTACTCTCCAGACAACGCTGAACTTGACACGAGCCAACAGCGAACGTCTTGCTCTAAACGACGCCAAAGTAGAGAGCTTGGCTGAGACCTGCAACAGGCAAATTCAAGAAATGAACAGAAAAATTATGTCCGTCTCATCCATGCCAGGGCCCAGCCAGCCTACATCAGGAAGTCTGCTCAATCAAGGGGCGACATCATCATCGTCAGTCAGCTCACCTAGTATACCTTCTACTCCTCCAACCGCGCCAAATCAGCCTAACGAAGTTGCACCACACTCACTGGAGATCCGCTCAAGCTCAAATCCGGCACCGTCAATCTCCTCTTCTGCTAGTCAACCAGCTGGTATACAATTACAAGCTGTTGCCAACTCCCGACTGGACTCAGTATCTCAAGCATCAAGTATCAATGGGCCGACGAGCTTAAGTAGAATGAGGTTCGATTACAAGTTAACGAGAAATACCAAGTGGCACTTTTTCTGGGAAAAGTTCCAGTCAGAGCTCCGGGCCCACGGACTTGGGGTTTTTGGACACGACACCACGCTTCAAACTCCAGTTGCAGCACATATAGATACGCAAATTAAGGATATCCTGATTCACAGGATTGAAGACGCATACTATACACTGTTAAATGCTTCTGGATCTGCACCTCAAATGCTCACAGAGTTGAAGCGAATCAAACTATCTGAGTGCCCTACAACTTCGTCCTCTGCTCGTGCAACTCTACATACGATCAGGTATGAATCACGTACAGAAAATGCCACTGGATTCATTGCGAGGTTTGACGAAGCAGTGAGACAACATGACAGTATTGAAAATGAGGAACCACTCTCACAAGCAGAAATCAGGGATGCATTTTATACGGCAGTAAGAGGTGCATGTCCACTCCTTCAGACTCTCAAATTCATTGCCACGCAGCAGAACCGTATACTAGGCTTGGAAGAGATGAAGACTGTTTTCAGGGAAAAAGAGGCGGAGAAGGGGTCTACAAGCAAGGACACCCCTCGTGCATACTTACTTGACAGACGTCAAAACTCTGCTCACCAAACTAGATCGAGGTGCTTCGAATGTGACGACATAGTTGACCACTTGGCTGCAGACTGTCCTTGGAGAGGCACAGGACTGAAAAAGTGCTACAAATGTCATCAAATTACGAGTCACAAGGCTAACGATTGCCCCTACCGTGGTCCACCTTTAAACATCTCTAAACGGGGACACCAACACCACCGCGGCGTCAAGCGGAATTTACCTCCAAACAATCCACCAGCCAAACGACAGAAACCCTACGAAAGACCAGCCAGCCGGGGTAACACAAATCGTCCTCCTATGGGGGGTCGAGGTGGCAGCGGAAATCGTGGCCGAGGAAGAGGTAACACAGGAGGTAGAGGTGGTCGCGGAGGCCACAACAATACTAGAGCGTATCAAGCCGAGTGTGATCAAGGTGAGATAGATAAAAATAATAAAATTCTAGAAGAATTCGTGGCTGACTCGGGCGCAACAGAACACATGTCCAAGACGCGTATGATATTCCAAACTTTTGATGAGACAGACACTTGTAAAATCCGTTGTGCAAACAAAGATTCTTCAGCGGACATCAGAACGGAGGGAGCTGGCTCGGTAGAAATTCAAACGAACCATGGTAAAATGAAATTAGATAGAATCATTTATTCAGAATCTTTATCCGAGAATCTTTTGTCTCTTCGACGATTTGCGGAAATGGGTTTAGCAGTGTACTTGGATAACAAAAGAATCAATATCTTTGACCCGAATTCGAATCAATCATTCTTATCAGGGATCTATAAAAGACCATACTGGATTGTAAAATTGGAAACAGAGGGTGGTACCAAATTGCAAGCAAATAGTCACTTTGATAACGTTGTTCTAGTAAACTTAGCCAGAGCTCTCCAAGCGACGACAGCTTCCCAAAACAATATATCCCCAGTCATCCACGAACTCTCTGAAATGGACACCACGATTATGGACCGAAATGTACGAAACATAGATGAGTTACCTATTATAGAAATACCAAATGACATGAATGAAAAATCTAGAAATTACGATAAGTTTAAGAAAAATAACAATGCCTTACTCTGGCATATGAGACTAGGTCATGCATCTGTCAGTTACCTTAAAGCTTTACAAAATAAGTTTCCTGATAATAACGAACTCAAACTTGCTAACTTTAGCAATGAGGTAATAGCAGAATGTGAAACCTGTAAAGTTGCTAACTTTGACAGACTTCCTTTCAACACTACTCGGAGACGAGCAACTGCCCCACTCCAGATTGTTCATGGAGATCTTATGGGCCCTATCAGTCCCTTAACTTATCCCAAGAAATACAAATATATATTGACCTTGATAGATGATTATTCCAGATTTGCTATGGCATATCCAATGAAATCTAAAGCTGAAACTGGGCATTATTTAGAATCGTACATAATTTCAGCTAGAAATTTTATAGGTTATGATGCAAAGTTTTGCTATTTACATGCAGACAAAGGTACTGAATTTACGGGGGGTTACACCGATGAGTTCCTAGAGAAACAAGGAGCCGAATTTCGAGCCTCGTCTCCAGAAACACCTCAGCACAATGGTGTCGCGGAACGTTTTAATAGAACAGTAACTCGTAAAGTCAGAGCTTACATGTTCGACTCAGGTATTCCTATGAATCTCTGGGATCTCGCAGTTAGATCGGTGGTGTATGCGTACAATCGTACTCCCCATAAGTCGAATGACATGATCACTCCCCTAGAAAAATTTGCTCCACATTATAAATTCAACTTGAGTCAATTCAAACGATTTGGATGTCTAGCCTATATCAAAGTTCAACGCCAGACAGGCCCAAAATTCAAAGAACAGGGTCGACGAGTCATTTTAGTAGGTTATACGCCAACTGGCTACCTCTTCTTAAGACCGGAATCTAACCAATACTATGAGAGTAGAGACGTGCGGTTCAATGAAAAACTTGTATACAAAGATGTTTACAAGAAAGATGCGATTGTGGACCTCCCAACAACTGAGACAGAAATAGACCAAGACAAATGGTTGATAGAATTCGAAAAAGAACAGGTTGATACGGTACAAAATCCTTCAAAACAGGAGGGAGAGACTCCAAAAGACTCTTCAAAACCGGAGGGAGAGACCAAACGAAAACGAGGACGGCCTCGCAAAACACGACTTGTGACAGATGTTAGTTTTGCTAATTTTATCCAAATAAAAGAAGACTTGAGAGAGCTTATCAAAATGACCGATCGAGACCTCAATCAAAGCGACCTGGCCCAACTTGAAGACGAGATAACGCATGGACTATTGGCCCAAATTAATGAAGACCCTGTCTCTTATGAAGACGCCCTAAACTCACCAAATCGACTGAAATGGAAAGGGGCCATTGAAAGCGAACTCCATGCGCTAGACTCTAATGGAGTTTATGAGATTGTAGACAGACCTATCATGACCAAAGAGGGAAAAAGGGCAATAGCAATAGATTCCAAATGGGTACTGGGTTGTAAGACAGAAGCAAATGGTAATATTATAATATTAAGAGACAAGTCGGTTCATTTTCCCCCACGGAATCCCTATATCAGGCTTGCCAACATAAAATCAAAATCAGTGTTGCCAACTTGAGTGTACGAAAAGTCCCTAGCTCGGCTCAAATGTCCCTAGATTTTCGCGATCTATAGAATATTTTATCGCATGTATTAAAACGTTGGTATTACATATTCGATTTGCTCCTTACACTTGCCGTGAATATGGTCGCTGATCGGTCTCACAGAGCCCTTTCGAACACAGCCCAAGCTTCCGTATCCGTTAGCGAAGGTCGGGAGCAATCGATTTTAAAAATTCTGTTTAATTTTCGTATATTATGACATGCAGGGAGCGATTTTAAGGCATTTTTTAATGTTTTTTTTTAAGAGTTCGAGACATCGTCATTGTCAGCATCGAAGGTAGCTGGGTAACTTTTCAAGGTTAACGCGGCCGCCTTACTTTCAGATGTGACATAATTCGGATGTTCGAGTTTATTCGATTATTATTATCATTCATATTTATTATTGTTTTGTATTCGAGTTTATTCGATTATTATTATCATTCATATTTATTATTGTTTTGTATTATTCGAGATGGGACAGACATTCTTTCAAAAAATTGATATCTGTGGTTTTCGAAGGAAGATTTAGTGATATCGAACAATTGTTCCAAATTCAACTGGTCTCCGAAGAAAGATTTTGTGTCAAATAATTGTACTAAATTTTCAAAATCATTGCGATTGGAGGAATGTTGATCCATCATCTGTGAATGTTTAGTGTGGTTTGGACAGTGTTCAAGTGGATATGTAACTCTTCATCTCATAAGTTGAAGGAGACATGATCAGATGAGACTGAAACGTCTTTCTGGTTTACCAGTGTCGGGCCAGAGCGATGCTCAGATCAGAGGAAATCCAGCAACTCACTTCTGAAGAGTGGCGTTAGTGTGATGTGTTGAATTTCTGTATAGAATGATCGATGTAGATGATGGATCATTTTAATTCATGGAATTTGCGTGGAATGACTTCGAGGGATAGGAATTTGATTTTGAAAACTAATTGTTAAATAATTTACTGAAATAAATCATTCCATCTTTCATTGTTTAAAGATTGTAAATTTCCTCTCAATGTTGAGTGTATCAGCCTAGATTTTTATTCAATTTGAATTGAATGTGTATTTGGAGTTTGAAAATCGTCAGAAATCGAATGTCATGCCCTCTCGAATATACATTACTCAATCAGTGAAGTGAATTTACGAGGGGCGATGGGTTGGTGAATTTTGCTAATGGAAACATAATTTTATCTCATCGCTGATGTTCTTTAAATTTTCGACGTTAATTGAAATTGGCTTTCAATAAGTTTGAGATTGTTATAATGATTCTTGTGAATGAATTCTCTATAACTTGATACATGAAGTCGTTCCGGAAGAGCTTGAATGATGTTCTGTGACACTTAATTATTCGTGAATATTCAGAACATTTATTGAGTTTTATCCACAACAAAAGTTGTTTCTGCTTTCGGACTATGATATAGGTCGTCGAAAAATTGTATCTATGTAAAGTATTTGACTCAATGAAGCTACTTTGATACGATTGTTGTTTGTAGAAGATTATTTGAATAGTTATAAAGGCGATTATAGATATTGATCTATCATCCCCATTATGTGTTTTTGAACTGACGTTGAATAGAAACTGGAGTGAAAAGTGGATAGTGTATTCTGTTTTGAGTGAAATTGTAGCTCTCCTCCACAAAAATTGAAGGAGACATGATCAGATGAGACTGAAACGTCTTTCTGGTTTACCAGTGTCGGGCCAGAGCGATGCTCAGATCAGAGGAAATCCAGCAACTTACTTTTGAAGAGCGGCGTTAGTGTTTTGTTGTTTTTTCCAACATTCTTTCGAGACAAGACCTTACAATTGCGGTAGCTTGGCAACATGATTTCGTATTCTGTCGATCTCAGAGATGAAAGTCTCGATCTCTATATGAGCCATGGCATTGTACAAAAATGTTGCAACTGGCAATGTAGGAATCGCTCTTCGGAATGTGGATGGAGTGGTGTGATTTTGAGGAGTTTTACGAGTATGTATAAAGGGGATGAATTGATCTTATCATGGAATGACTTCTAAATTGAATCATGTGAATAAAGATAAATATGGAAATATTATCATTTGAATATGGGAAATACGACTTCTTTCTCGAGTGATAGAGAAATTGATGGAAAAATTATCTATTCAATTTTTCATCCGTCTGAAATTGAACTCGAAGAAACCTTTCGAAAATGAAGAAAGTTGAAAAAATCTATCATGGTTCGTTTTATGCTATTAATTTCTTAATACTAGAGGAAATGAATGGACACGAGGAGGTGGTTGGGGACAAACCCCCAACCATGTGATTATTTTATTCAAAGAATGAGATTCTAATATTGATTCATCTTGATACAAATAATATATATATGCTATCTTCGAATGATTTCGTTAGGGGGAGTAAATAGACACGAGGGATGGTTGAGGACATACCCTCAACCATATGATTTTTTTTATCCATTTCTATGGCATTCAAACACTGACACATCGAGTTTACGGTTACGATAAACATCATTTACAGAGAATGGAATCGAATTGATAATATTGTAGATTTCATCTAAATATCTTCATAATCGGAAACATATCAACCCTTTTGGAATCAAATGACAACCAATTTTCCGAAATTGAAGATTTCTTATATATATCGATATAAGACACTATAGATTCATTTTATTGTTAGAGAGAGTGAATAAATACGAATAGATGGTTGGGGACATATGTCCAACCAGCTGATTTCGTTATCGAAATATTCAGATCTAAATATTAACACATTATGTTCTGTTATAAGTTAAATGTGAAAACCTTACATACAACGGAAACCATCTAATGGTTGAACAGTGGTGGGTTTCATATCATTTCGAGAAATTTATGGTAAGTGTTGGTAATTTGGAGATCTGCTATGTTTTAGTCGATGAATTACATCTGTATTAACATAATCATTGTAGTGGGTCGGAAAGAGAAGCTTTCTCGGCCGTCGATAAAGTTTGATTACATCTGATGGAACGAATGGAAAGATTACTACATGAGTAGATGGAACTTCCAAGGACTTCTTCGATTAGATTGAAATATATTTTTCTATTGGCGATATTTTGCTGTTTAACAAATTGTTGAAAATATCAACATACTAATTCATCATTCCTGTTTCATGATTTCCAATTCATGTCGAGTATCAATGTGATAGTGTTTTTTGATATTGTGGAAATGTAACTCTTCTTCGCAAAAATTGAAGGAGACATGATCAGATGAGACTGAAACGTCTTTCTGGTTTACCAGTGTCGGGCCAGAGCGATGCTCAGATCAGAGGAAATCCAGCAACTTGCTTTTGAAGAGTGGCGTTAGTGTTTTGTTGTTTTTTTCAACATTCTTCCGAGACAAGACCCTACAATTGCGGTAGCTTGGCAACATGATTTCGTAGTCTGTCGATCTCAGAGATGATAGTCTCGATCTCTATATGAGCCATGGCATTGTACGAAAATGTTGCAACTGGCAATGTAGGAATTGCTCTTTGGAATGTGGAAGGACTGGTGTTGTTGTGAGATTCATTTGTGTGTGTATGATAGGAATACATTGATATTTTTTCATGTGAAAAGCTTTTGAGGGTATCCTAAAATTATCAAATCATCCTTGAAAGTTTCATCTAGTGAATGCATGATATGAATGATTTTATACCTTCACGAGAAGATAGAAAAAGCTGAAGTACAATCCGAATACGTTGTTTGAAAAATTGTGATTCAATTTGTAGAATTCACATATTTTTAGCTTGAATTTCCAAGTTTTATCATCTGTTAATACAGTAGCACTCACATATGAACATTGGGTGAATTCGTCGCATTCCACTTTACTGTTTTTCCATCGTTGTTCTTCAAAATTCTTCTTAATTCTGCCACCGCGATACGTGTTTTTATCCTTCAGATCTCCAGTGTCCCTCTCCAAGATTACTCTAAATGCTTGAAATCGGCACTGGTGTCAATTTGTCCACGGTCTACTTTCTGGTGGGTATTGGTCTGTGAATAAGATTAGATTCCATTTCAAACTTTTCTAGGAATCAAGTTTGGCTCATTTAAAAAATGAGCAGATTCATCTGTTGTTATTTACTGAAATGTGCACCGTTATATGTAGTGCGAAACGGGGATTTGAAAAAAATACCACGGAAATGAATGAGGGAAAGAATTTTTCTTAATTTAAACCTCTCAAATCGCGCAACGATTCAAGAGGAAATTTGTTACTGAGATTTTGTTCATTCTGGATTGCGCGGGATTATTGAACCAGAATGAATCATCTGTATATCTTTTCTAGGCTGCGTATGATTCGAAATCATTAATCCTATGCTAATATTGTGAACTATGACTCGAATTTGATGGTAAATTTCAAAGCTTCTCTAACTAGGATGATCAAATTATGGAATTGTAGTGTCAGGAGTACTCACCCTTGCTATAATTGCTTGGCTGCCATCTTCCGATTTCATTGTGATTCGCCTGATGGGGCAGTGCCTGTAGATTGATGCCACGTGAGCCTTATACAGCACGCTCAGCTCACCACTCCACTGCCGCTGCTTTGCTGTTGTATTCCGTTCGAGTGCCTGGGCTTCGATGTGCTCGCTAGGAGAGCACGCGAGGAACTGACGGCGCGAGAGCAAACGTGCGTCAGAGGCGCCTTTCCCCCTCCGCTCTTCTTTGCATGTGTAACTTGCTTCTCCTGGCACACGTGTGTTCGCGCGCGGAATGTATGCACGACTGCGGCAGGCAAGGGCACGCGCGAACCGATAGACTCTCCTCTCTCTCCTTCGCTAGCGTGACTACATATGCCGCAAGTTGAGAGTTACAAAAAAACTTTCAGGAAAAATTCGATGGAAAAATCATTTTTTATATTTTCATCCTCCTAAAATCGCGCAAGAAATATAATTTTTTTTTCTGTAAATTTTTGAAGAAAAATCCATTTTTTTATCTTCATCTTCCCAAAGTCGCGCAAAAAATATAATTTTTTTCGGCAAATTCTTGATGGAGAATCAATTTTTTTATTTCCATCCTCTCGAAATCGCGCGCGCAAGAGAATTTTTTTTTTTTTTAATCTTCGATAGAAAATCCATTTTTTTTATTCTCATCCACTTGGAATTGCGCAGAAATTTAATTTTCGATCTCTAGAAATTTTCGTGATAAATTCATCTTATTCCTTCTCATCTCCCCAAAATCACGCATGAGTTGAATTTTTATTTTTCCTAGCTTGGTACTTCTAGGATGAAATAAAAATCTGTAATTGTACTGATCTAATTTCCGTTCATGGACTTCACGGACTGATTGAATTGTGTATCATTCAGATCTTCAAAGATTACGACTTAATCACTATTTCGGATTTCAAAAATGCTTCTACTCGAATGATTAGTATTCTCAACGCGCACTATTGGGTGTACTTACTTTTGCTAAAACTGCTTGACTGCCATCTTCTGATTTCACCATGATGTGTGTGATTGAAGGGATGCGTAGAGATTGGTGCTGCTTGAGTCTTGTACACCACCCGCAGCTCCCCACTCCACTGACGCTGCTCCGCTGTTGTATCCCGTTCCAGTGCCTGGGCTTCGATGTGCTCGCTAGGAGAGCACGCGAGGAACTGACGGCGCGAGAGCAAACGTGCGTCAGAGGCGCCTTTCCCCCTCCGCTCCTCTTTGCATGTGTAACTTGCTTCTCCTGGCACACGTGTGTTCGCGCGCGGAATGTATGCACGACTGCGGCAGGCAAGGGCACGCGCGAACCGATAGACTCTCCTCTCTCTCCTTCGCTAGCGTGACTACATATGCCGCAAGTTGAGAGTTACAAAAAAACTTTCAGGAAAAATTCGATGGAAAAATCATTTTTTATATTTTCATCCTCCTAAAATCGCGCAAGAAATATAATTTTTTTTTCTGTAAATTTTTGAAGAAAAATCCATTTTTTTATCTTCATCTTCCCAAAGTCGCGCAAAAAATATAATTTTTTTCGGCAAATTCTTGATGGAGAATCAATTTTTTTATTTCCATCCTCTCGAAATCGCGCGCGCAAGAGAGTTTTTTTTTTTAATCTTTTATAGAAAATCCATTTTTTTTATTCTCATCCACTTGGAATTGCGCAGAAATTTAATTTTCGATCTCTAGAAATTTTCGTGATAAATTCATCTTATTCCTTCTCATCTCCCCAAAATCACGCATGAGTTGAATTTTTATTTTTCCTAGCTTGGTACTTCTAGGATGATATAAAAATCTGTAATTGTACTGATCTAATTTCCGTTCATGGACTTCACGGACTGATTGAATTGTGTATCATTCAGATCTTCAAAGATTACGACTTAATCACTATTTCGGATTTCAAAAATGCTTCTACTCGAATGATTAGTATCCTCAACGCGCACTATTGGGTGTACTTACTTTTGCTAAAACTGCTTGACTGCCATCTTCTGATTTCACCATGATGTGTGTGATTGAAGGGATGCGTAGAGATTGGTGCTGCTTGAGTCTTGTACACCACCCGCAGCTCCCCACTCCACTGACGCTGCTCCGCTGTTGTATCCCGTTCGAGTGCCTGGGCTTCGATGTGCTCGCTAGGAGAGCACGCGAGGAACTGACGGCGCGAGAGCAAACGTGCGTCAGAGGCGCCTTTCCCCCTCCGCTCCTCTTTGCATGTGTAACTTGCTTCTCCTGGCACACGTGTGTTCGCGCGCGGAATGTATGCACGACTGCGGCAGGCAAGGGCACGCGCGAACCGATAGACTCTCCTCTCTCTCCTTCGCTAGCGTGACTACATATGCCGCAAGTTGAGAGTTACAAAAAAACTTTCAGGAAAAATTCGATGGAAAAATCATTTTTTATATTTTCATCCTCCTAAAATCGCGCAAGAAATATAATTTTTTTTTCTGTAAATTTTTGAAGAAAAATCCATTTTTTTATCTTCATCTTCCCAAAGTCGCGCAAAAAATATAATTTTTTCGGCAAATTCTTGATGGAGAATCAATTTTTCTATTTCCATCCTCTCGAAATCGCGCGCGCAAGAGAGTTTTTTTTTTAATCTTCGATAGAAAATCCATTTTTTTTATTTTCATCCGCTCGAAATTGCGCAAAAATTTAATTTTCGATCTTTAGAAATTTTCGTGATAAATTCATCTTATTCTTTTTCATCTCCCCAAAATCACGCATGAGTTGAATTTTTATTTTTCCTAGCTTGGTACTTCTAGGATGATATGAAAATCTGTAATTGTACTGATCTAATTTCCGTTCATGGACTTCACGGACTGATTGAATTGCGTATCATTCAGATCTTCAAAGATTACGACTTAATCACTATTTCGGATTTCAAAAATGCTTCTACTCGAATGATTAGTATTCTCAACGCGCACTATTGGGTGTACTTACTTTTGCTGGAACTGCTTGACTGCCATCTTCTGATTTCCCCATGATGTGTGTGATTGAAGGGATGCGTAGAGATTGGTGCTGCTTGAGTCTTGTACACTACCCGCAGCTCCCTACTCCACTGACGCTGCTCCGCTGTTGTATCCCGTTCGAGTGCCTGGGCTTCGATGTGCTCGCTAAGAGAGCACGCGAGGAACTGACGGCGCGAGAGCAAACGTGCGTTAGAGGCGCGTTTCCCCCTCCGCTCCTCTTCGCATGTGTAACTTGCTTCTCCTGGCACACGTGTGTTCGCGTGCGGAGTGTATGCACGACTGCGGCAGGCAAGGGCGAGCGCGAACCGATAGACTCTCCTCTCTCTCCTTCGCTAGCGTGACTACATATGCCGCAAGTTGAGAGTTACAAAAAAACTTTCAGGAAAAATTCGATGGAAAAATCATTTTTTATATTTTCATCCTCCTAAAATCGCGCAAGAAATATAATTTTTTTTTCTGTAAATTTTTGAAGAAAAATCCATTTTTTTATCTTCATCTTCCCAAAGTCGCGCAAAAAATATAATTTTTTTCGGCAAATTCTTGATGGAGAATCAATTTTTTTATTTCCATCCTCTCGAAATCGCGCGCGCAAGAGAGTTTTTTTTTTTAATCTTTTATAGAAAATCCATTTTTTTTATTCTCATCCACTTGGAATTGCGCAGAAATTTAATTTTCGATCTCTAGAAATTTTCGTGATAAATTCATCTTATTCCTTCTCATCTCCCCAAAATCACGCATGAGTTGAATTTTTATTTTTCCTAGCTTGGTACTTCTAGGATGATATAAAAATCTGTAATTGTACTGATCTAATTTCCGTTCATGGACTTCACGGACTGATTGAATTGTGTATCATTCAGATCTTCAAAGATTACGACTTAATCACTATTTCGGATTTCAAAAATGCTTCTACTCGAATGATTAGTATCCTCAACGCGCACTATTGGGTGTACTTACTTTTGCTAAAACTGCTTGACTGCCATCTTCTGATTTCACCATGATGTGTGTGATTGAAGGGATGCGTAGAGATTGGTGCTGCTTGAGTCTTGTACACCACCCGCAGCTCCCCACTCCACTGACGCTGCTCCGCTGTTGTATCCCGTTCGAGTGCCTGGGCTTCGATGTGCTCGCTAGGAGAGCACGCGAGGAACTGACGGCGCGAGAGCAAACGTGCGTCAGAGGCGCCTTTCCCCCTCCGCTCCTCTTTGCATGTGTAACTTGCTTCTCCTGGCACACGTGTGTTCGCGCGCGGAATGTATGCACGACTGCGGCAGGCAAGGGCACGCGCGAACCGATAGACTCTCCTCTCTCTCCTTCGCTAGCGTGACTACATATGCCGCAAGTTGAGAGTTACAAAAAAACTTTCAGGAAAAATTCGATGGAAAAATCATTTTTTATATTTTCATCCTCCTAAAATCGCGCAAGAAATATAATTTTTTTTTCTGTAAATTTTTGAAGAAAAATCCATTTTTTTATCTTCATCTTCCCAAAGTCGCGCAAAAAATATAATTTTTTCGGCAAATTCTTGATGGAGAATCAATTTTTCTATTTCCATCCTCTCGAAATCGCGCGCGCAAGAGAGTTTTTTTTTTAATCTTCGATAGAAAATCCATTTTTTTTATTTTCATCCGCTCGAAATTGCGCAAAAATTTAATTTTCGATCTTTAGAAATTTTCGTGATAAATTCATCTTATTCTTTTTCATCTCCCCAAAATCACGCATGAGTTGAATTTTTATTTTTCCTAGCTTGGTACTTCTAGGATGATATGAAAATCTGTAATTGTACTGATCTAATTTCCGTTCATGGACTTCACGGACTGATTGAATTGCGTATCATTCAGATCTTCAAAGATTACGACTTAATCACTATTTCGGATTTCAAAAATGCTTCTACTCGAATGATTAGTATTCTCAACGCGCACTATTGGGTGTACTTACTTTTGCTGGAACTGCTTGACTGCCATCTTCTGATTTCCCCATGATGTGTGTGATTGAAGGGATGCGTAGAGATTGGTGCTGCTTGAGTCTTGTACACTACCCGCAGCTCCCTACTCCACTGACGCTGCTCCGCTGTTGTATCCCGTTCGAGTGCCTGGGCTTCGATGTGCTCGCTAAGAGAGCACGCGAGGAACTGACGGCGCGAGAGCAAACGTGCGTTAGAGGCGCGTTTCCCCCTCCGCTCCTCTTCGCATGTGTAACTTGCTTCTCCTGGCACACGTGTGTTCGCGTGCGGAGTGTATGCACGACTGCGGCAGGCAAGGGCGAGCGCGAACCGATAGACTCTCCTCTCTCTCCTTCGCTAGCGTGACTACATAGGCCGCAAGTTGAGAGTTACAAGAAAACTTTCAGGAAAAATTCGATGGAAAAATCATTTTTTATATTTTCATCCTCCTAAAATCGCGCAAGAAATATAATTTTTTTTTCTGTAAATTTTTGAAGAAAAATCCATTTTTTTATCTTCATCTTCCCAAAGTCGCGCAAAAAATATAATTTTTTTCGGCAAATTCTTGATGGAGAATCTTTTTTTTTCATTTCCATCCTCTCGAAATCGCGCGCGCAAGAGAGTTTTTTTTTCAATCTTCGATAGAAGATCCATTGTTTTTATTCTCATCCACTTGAAATTGCGCAAAAATTTAATTTTCGATCTCTAGAAATTTTCGTGATAAATTCATCTTATTCCTTCTCATCTCCCCAAAATCACGCATGAGTCGAATTTTTATTTTTCCTAGCTTGGTACTTCTAGGATGATATAAAAATCTGTAATTGTACTGATCTAATTTCCGTTCATGGACTTCACGGACTGATTGAATAGTGTATCATTCAGATCTTCAAAGATTACGACTTAATCACTATTTCGGATTTCAAAAATGCTTCTACTCGAATGATTAGTATTCTCAACGCGCACTATTGGGTGTACTTACTTTTGCTAGAACTGCTTGACTGCCATCTTCTGATTTCACCATGATGTGTGTGATTGAAGGGATGCGTAGAGATTGGTGCTGCTTGAGTCTTGTACACCACCCGCAGCTCCCCACTCCACTGACGCTGCTCCGCTGTTGTATCCCGTTCGAGTGCCTGGGCTTCGATGTGCTCGCTAAGAGAGCACGCGAAGAACTGACGGCGCGAGAGCAAACGTGCGTCAGAGGCGCGTTTCCCCCTCCGCTCCTCTTCGCAGGTGTAACTTGCTTCTCCTGGCACACGTGTGTTCGCGCGCGGAGTGTATGCACGACTGCGGCAGGCAAGGGCACGCGCGAACCGATAGACTCTCCTCTCTCTCCTCCGGTAGCGTGACTACATATGCCGCAAGTTGAGAGTTACAAAAAAATTTACAGGAAAAATTCGATGGAAAAATCATTTTTAATATTTTCATCTTCCTAAAATCGCGCAAGATATATAATTTTTTTTTCTGTAAATTTTTGAAGAAAAATCCATTTCTTCATCTTGATCTTCCCAAAGTCGCGCAAAAAATATAATTTTTTCGGCAAATTCTTGATGGAGAATCAATTTTTTTATTTCCATCCTCTCGAAATCGCGCGCGCAAGAGAGTTTTTTTTTTAATCTTCGATAGAAAATCCATTTTTTTTATTTTCATCCACTCGAAATTGCGCAAAAATTTAATTTTCGATCTTTAGAAATTTTCGTGATAAATTCATCTTATTCCTTTTCATCTCCCCAAAATCACGCATGAGTTGAATTTCTATTTTTCCTAGCTTGGTACTTCTAGAATGATATGAATATCTGTAATTGTACTGATCTAATTTCCGTTCATAGACTTCACGGACTGATTGAATTGTGTATCATTCATATCTTCAAAGATTACGACTTAATCACTATTTCGGATTTCAAAAATGCTTCTACTCGAATGATTAGTATTCTCAACGCGCACTATTGGGTGTACTTACTTTTGCCATAATTCCTCGGCTGCCATCTTCTGATTTCACTATGATGTGTTCGATTAAATGGATGGGTAGAGATTGGTGCTGCTTGAACCTTGTATAGCACCCGCAGCTCTCCACTCCACTGCCGCTGCTCTGCTGTTATATTCCGTGCGAGTGCCTGGGCATCGATGTGCTCGCTAGGAGAGCACGCGAGGAACTGACGGCGCGAGAGCAAACGTGTGTCGAAGGCACTTTCCCCCTCCGCTCCCCTTTGCATGTGTAACTTGCTCCTCCTGGCACACGTGTCGAATTTTTTTTTTTTTGTAGTTAACTCGGTACACGTTCTGTGATTGCATTAGTGTGTTACTTCTAGAAAACTAATTTTATTCGATTTGCAAGCATTTCCAGGAGCCAATACGCCTATCTGAACCATTTACAAGCCGAGCAGCGCGAGGCAATGACGCTAGTAAAATATAAAGCCAGACTAGTCATTCGCGGATTCAAGGACAGAAACAATTACGACATCTCAGAAACCTATGCACCAGTCTCTAGACTCCCTTTAGTTAGAGCAGTTTTGGCTATTGCTAACAAATATGACCTCGACGTTTGTCAACTTGACGTGAAAACCGCGTTCTTGAATGGGGAAATCGATGAAGAAATTTATATGGAAATTCCGCAAGGATTTCACTGCAGTGATGAAACCAGAAGAACAAAAGTTTTTAAGTTGAAAAAGGCTCTTTATGGTCTACGTATTAGTCCAAAGAAATGGAATGACAAATTCACTGAAGTTGCAAAAGAAATCGGTTTGGAAAATGATGACTTTGAACCTTGTCTATTCATTTGGCGCGAGGGTGAATCATTCCTGATTGTTCTTTTATATGTTGATGACATTTTGATTATTAGCAACAACAAGAGTAAACTTGAAGAAGTGAAACACAAATTAAAATCATCCTTCAAAATGACTGACCTTGGTGAGCCGAAAGAGTTCCTTGGAATCTCCATTAAAAGAGACAGACAAAATAAAATCATGGAATTGAACCAAAGCAAATACATAGAGAAAGCCTTAGTTAGATTTGGACTACAAGACGTTTACCCACATCACAGCCCCATGGTTACAAGTAAAGCGAGAGATCGGGCGAGACGCGATCGTGAAGACTCACCCGAAGCAACAGACCAACTGAAGACGATTCCAGCCTTAGACCGACCATACCGAGAAGCAGTTGGATGCTTGTTGTATATAAGTTGTACGACACGTCTTGACATAGCTTATTCAGCAAACTTGGTCAGCAGACACCAATCAAATCCCACAGAGTTCGAATGGGACATGATTGTTAGAATTTTCGGGTACTTGAAACATACTCTTGACTACAGTCTCAGATTCACGGGGAAGACAGACCATCTTGAAGGTTTCTCAGACGCTAGCTACGCAGACTGTAAGAATACAATTTCCACGTTCGGTTACGTAATAAGACTGTATGGCGACCCAATTGCCTGGAAAACCAACAAACACACCTACATGAACTTATCTACTTGTGACGCCGAGTATGTAGCTATGAGTGACACATGTCAGGAGCTGATAGGAACTGACAGATCCTTGAAACTTATCTTTCAAAGTTCATTCGCTCCCATGATTCTCTGGTGTGATAATTTAGCCGCGGCAGTCAGTGCGAAAACTAACGGAGGCAAGAGGCTTAGACATGTAATAGAAATAAAACAAAACTATATTAAAGAATGTGTTAAGCGTAAGCTAGTTCATGTTGCACACTTAAAATCTAAACAGCAACTTGCAGACATTTTCACTAAAGCCCTGCCTATTCATCCACACATCGCTATGACCCGAACTCTGATGAACCTAGATTAAGATTAAAATGAATGTGAGATGAGAACTACAACAATTATTTTTATTTATTTCATTCTCTGCAGAATATGAACCCGAACAAGAAGAAAATGAGGCTGATGTAGAAGAGTAAAATTAAATGTAGAAATGTAAGTCTGAGCAATCGACACTGTGATAGTCCACAAAGAATTCATATGTAAAGTTAAATGAAGAATCTGTAAATGCGGAGTTCCTATGTTCACAAGTGAAAAGCTGTACCTGATTATTTGTATCTTTCAGGAAGAAATAATGATGTATTCTGATCTATTGTGATGAAATGTGCCTATAAGAAACCACTTTATATGTACATAACAGAATCTCAGTTTATATTTGTATCTTTTATATGATCGATTGTGACTTGTTTAATATGAAGCCAATAATGAATTACAAGCGAACGAGGCTTCCTCTCAACCGGGAGGGAGTGTTAGAATGTATGTGTGTGTGTATGCGGTTTCGACCGCTCGCTCGCTTGTGGCGCGCGCGCCGCTGCGCGCAGTTAGTTGGACGGAGGCAGCGTCTCTTGACGTTGCTCCTTTGTATAATAAAGTGTTTGTCTGTGACTCCTGGTGCCTCATTCAACCCGTCCAGCAACCCTCAATAACCCTTCAGAATTTGAGTACTGTAAAGGTCGTGGGTTCGAACCCCAGTCACGGACGGAATTTCCGAATTCGGGAAATCTCGGCCAAAGTGTTTTTCTTCTTCTTTCATGGTTTACCCTTATCAATCGAATTCTTGTCCATACTACTGGACTTTTTAGTCGCGATCTAGACAAAAATTTTGAGAAAATTATTTATGGAGCCAAGTCGGCTATCTGGAACTAGCTAAGCCGACTCGGTTCCTTTAGACAGAAAAAGCATGAAAACAATTTGTAAATTCATAACAAAATATCATGACAAGGTCCCATGACATGCCTCAAAGTATGTAAAAAATTTGTAAATTCATGACAAAAGATCATGACAAGGTCCCATGACATGCCTCAAAGTATCTAAAAAATGTGTAAATTCATGACAAAAGTTCATGACCAAGTCTCATGACATCTGCCCATGACATGACCCAGGCCGCGAAAAATCCGGAAAATCATGTCAAAAATTCATGACAAAACTTGATGACAAATATTCATGACAAGGTTTCATGTTGTCATGTTACTCCTTCTGACTCATGTCACAAATGGACAAGTTCAGTACTCATGTTTTCCAGAAAACGTGACATCATGATTTTATGTCATGCGCATTACATGATTTTTTTCAATAGGGATTGTCAACCCACGCGCATTAGGTTATCAAAAGACTGCCCCGCCCTATTTTCCAGAAGAGACCGAGCACCACGTTTTTTTAATCCGTCTGATCGGTGCCTTGGCAGCTGCCTGATCGATATAGTGACTTTCGATGAATGTGTCCAGCATTGATAAAACCAGCATCAACCCTGTTGGTTGGGGAGCATAAGTTTTGACACATGCAGGAAGTATTCCTTGTGAGCAAGTGTACATGACATGAAAACATGATGTCAATTTCATTGATAACGTGAGTAACGAACTTGGACTAACATGACATGGTCACATGAAAAAATCTTATGAAATATTTCCATGGAATCATCAGCTTTGCGAGAAACTGGCAAAGCCTTTTTTGACAATGTTGGACATTTCATGTTCGTCTGCATTCATTACTTACGTTTTTGATAAAATGTGACATCACATTCTATTGTCATGTACACTGACGCATCCAAAATGCTTCAATAACATTGGCAATAAAACAAGATAACGATTACAATAGTTTATCCAAACATTTTGGACGCGTTCGTTTTGGCATTTTTGTCAAGTGTACATGACATGACTATTTCCATTGGGGCAGTAGTCCCACTAAAGAGGTACCTCTTGTTTGATATAACAATTTCACATCATCCATTCATCTGTTTGACTAACTCACAAGGGAATAAGAACTCCATGTGGCACTCAAAAGTCATTCTTGAAAAACAGTTATGAGATCTGAAGTCAATTAAAATATAACTTTCACTTGATTGAGAAGACTACACTTCTAAGCAATGTTGACATAAGACATGTCATAAGCTTTCCTCAGTCACAGATCATAATGCACTAAATACTTGAGGAAATTCATATGTTCACATTAAATTTTTTGACTAACATGATAGGTTTCTTTGCATGAAAAACTTTGTGATAGTACTGGACTTTCATGTCAATGATCACGACAATTCACCAGTGCAATGAACTTCAGGAATCACAAAATTTCATCCAACAGGATATTATCATGTGTGCAGTTTCCACAACATAGAGGATCATGGTGATACTCAGAGTGATCGATTTACCTGTAAGCAATCACAGCTTTCGGCTTCCTTACGAACCACATCAAGGACAGAATCCACAAGCTCAGCTCCTTCGGTATAGTGACCTTTGGCCCAATTGTTACCTGCTCCACTCTGTCCGAAAACAAAATTATCTGGTCGAAAGATTTGGCCAAATGGTCCAGAACGCACTGCATCCATGGTTCCTGGTTCAAGATCAACCAATATTGCTCTTGGAACATATTTACCACCCGTAGCCTCATTGTAGTAGACATTAATTCGCTCTAGCTGTAGGTCTGAATCACCATGATAAGCTCCAGTTGGGTCGATGCCATGCTCATCTGATATAACCTCCCAGAACTGGAAGTATCAGATTTAATAGTTAAGCTCATTGTTTGCTGACCATTAGTTTCTGCTATGTGGGAATAGACAAAGGTCCAACATAGTTCACAAATCAAGCTTGATCGCAATCTTTATTGATAAAATTTTGAAGTATGCACTGAAATATGGCATAAACAGGGCTACCATAATTTTCTAACAAACAAGGAAAGCTCTTAAGATGGGAATATTCATGATATTGCTAATAGTACCACTAGTGAGATCTACAAAGTCTTCAAGTAGGGAGATATCATAGAATACTAACCTTTGCGCCAATCTGATTCCCACATTGACCAGCTTGGAGATGAACGATTTCCCTCATGATTAATCTCGCCTCCAAGTTAAGCAAACACAACTGGCAGAATGAGTCCAAGAATTCGGTTTTGGATTCACTTATCTACCTCTGCTAAATCACACAATCTTGATTAAGAGAGATGTTAAAGTAGAAAGTGGTTATACGATATCGATGACGACTAAGTTCAATACATTTCTGTTTTGCGTGTTTCCTTGGCAACAATCGATTGGACACTTGAAAACCAATTTGACCGCCGGATGGCGCGTCGACCGCTTCCTTGATGAGGTCCCGCCCCGCCACCGAGGCTGGGGGGCAAGATATGGCGAACCACGATCATAAAAGAAAGGTCTGCTCTCTCCGGTGCTCGGACTTGACTCACGGATGGCGAGTAAATTACCCTACTCTGCCTCCCGAAATCCAATATGGCCGGGCCGGGCGACGCACGCTGATTGGCCGGTCGCTCGTGCCGCTATAGGTATAGCCGCGACTGCAGCAGCTCGTATACGTAAACACGTGTATTGTAAACGACCGTGCTGAGCAGAATCCGAATTTGCGTAACGAATGGTGTCCGGGATTAATAATTACATCTCTTGTGCTCTGAGTTTGTTCACAAAACACTCGGTTCTAAATCCCGAATTCGCAAATCCCGAGCCCCCTCTCGGGGCCTAAACTTTATATATGGCTTTTGTCTCATGTTAACTTGCAGCTTCGGTGGTCGAGTGGTTAGCGCGGCCGCCTTCTATTTTGTCGCCCGGGGTTCAAATCCCCGACTAGACACACATTTTTTTATTTTCCATTTTTTATTTTTAATACTTGTATCTCCTTTTTTTCTTAATATTATTGATACTTGTATCTCCTTTTTTTCTTAATATTATCAATACTTGTATTTCCTTTTTTTCTTAATATTATACATCTAAAATCAATCAACCATCAGTTGAAAATCGATCCCAATTTTCTCGATACATCAGCATTAATTATACACGATTATCGAGGTAATCACCCAAATTCGTGATGTATTTTGCTGCGTTGGTGGGAAAAAACGAAGGCGGACGATAGTCATATCGATTTGAAATTATTGTACAGATGTACGCTCAAAAAATCATACAACACTATGAAACGAGTGAGCTTGATGCTTTTTCGCGAGGCCGAAAATGGAAGGGATACATTAAAGTGGAGGGCCAATTATTTGGAAAGATAAAAATGTTCAATTATTCAGAATAGACGAGACTGTATGGTATGCATGGATAAAGTGATTTTTAACGAAATTTAGAACAATTTTGAATTTTAATGTAACATCCCTTCCATTTTCGGCCTCGCGAAAAAGCATCAAGCTCACTCGTTTCATAGTATTGTATGATTTTTTGAGCGTACATCTGTACAATAATTTCAAATCGATGTGATCTTCGTTTTTGCCCGCCCACCAACGCAGCAAAATACATCACAAATTTGTGTGATTACCTCGATAATCGTGCACAATGCTGATAAATCGAAAAAATTGGGATCGATTTTCAACTGATGGTTAATTGATTTTAGATGCATGATATTAAGAAAAAAAGGAGATACAAGTATTAAAAATAAAAAATGGAGAATGAAAAAATGTGTGTCCAGTCGGGGATTTGAACCCCGGGCGACAAAATAGAAGGCGGCCGCGCTAACCACTCGACCACCGGAGCTGCAAGTTAATATGAGACAAAAGCCATATATAAAGTTTAGGCCCCGAGAGGGGGCTCGGGATTTGGGAATTCGGGATATAGAACCGAGTATTTTGTGAACAAACTCAGAGCACAAGAGATGTAATTATCAATCCCGGACACCATTCGTTACGCAAATTCGGATTCTGCTCAGCACGGTCGTTTACAATACACGTGTTTACGTATACGAGCTGCTGCAGTCGCGGCTATACCTATAGCGGCACGAGCGACCGGCCAATCAGCGTGCGTCGCCCGGCCCGGCCATATTGGATTTCGGGAGGCAGAGTAGGGGAATTTACTCGCCATCCGTGAGTCAAGTCCGAGCACCGGAGAGAGCAGACCTTTCTTTTATGATCGTGTGGCGAACCATGTCTCAACCTCCTTCCTCACGGAAAGAACTAGGGAGGGTAGAGAGAGTCTCTCTGCCCTCCCTAGGGCTGGAATTTATAGTCGTCCCCTAAATTTCACCCCTAAATCGACACCTACTTTCTGGGTTCAGAATTTTCTATGTGGTGGCACATCTGCCTCATTCGATTACTCAAAGACTGCCAGACACTGCTAAAGTGCTAGATGTTGCCTTGTCAATGAGCTGCAGCCGAATAATTTCCGCCGCCGAAAATGCGGACGCATAGAGATGCGTCACCACATGGAAAATTCTGAACCCAGAAAGTATAGGTGTCGATTTAGGGGCGCGATTTAGGGGACGACTATAAATTCCAGCCTAGAGAAAGAACTAGGGAGGGTACATAAGGAGGAGAGTAAACTCGGCCTCGGAGCAGGCCCAAAACGAGTTGCCAGCAAAAGTGACTTGGCCGCCAGGGGCGCTGACTGCGCTATCTCGGCAGCCTCACTGACACGCGATTTCGGTTCATGCGGTCTGTTGGTGTGAGTGTGAGCACGCAAAGTATAGCGCCCTAGCTGCCGAGATGGCATAGCCAGCGCCGCAGCGGCCGTTTTTGAACTACGGTTTCTGGCGAACGACTCTGAGGCCCCCCACCAATGTTAGCGAGAGCGGAGTTTACTCTCCTCCTTCTATACCCTCCCTAGAAAGAACGATGGTATGGCTGTGACCACGGCGCTAGTGTTGGTACAGCCCCAGCGAGTGGGAGAGCTGCAGCGCGAGTTTGGGACTACCTGCGGCCCGATTTGATATGAGGCTTCTACCATTCTCCGGGTGTGCACGCAGCCTCAAAATTGGCGTTGCAGCAGTCCCAAATTTGTGCTAGCTAAAGCTCGGGAAATTTCGTTGTGAAGGAGAGTTAGGCCTGAGAGTCGGGGTCGGGCCGCCGGTAATATCGACATTGCTCTGCAGAGCAGAGCTACGTCTGAAGTGCCGTGCGTGATGATTGTGACGTACACGGGACTCGTGGACGTGTGCATAGTTGAGCATGTGTGAGTCTCGGGCATCGCGCGCCAAGTATAAATGTATTTCCCACGCGAGTAGATCAATACTCATTACAGTATAACTTGAGATAGAATCAAGATTGAGGTTTCACTCTTTGAGCGCTATAGAAAGGAACATTTCAGAAACACAGCAGTAGAAGCATCTCACAGATGTGATAACATCCTAATTGTTCAACGATAGTTTACACTTGAGACCTAACTAATCAAGCCCCGCGCTCATGCTATTATAACCACCCAAAAACATGTACATAGGTTGGTTACAAGGACGATTTGAGATGGCGAACCCCAATATGACTTCAACTCATCAGCCAAGTAAGATCAGAGTCAAAGATCAACAATTTATCTTATTAGAACTGAAATTCATACCTGACCTTGTACGTCCAATGTAACATACAATACACACGGTTATACGGAAAGTACAGGAACAAAGCTCACACCTCACATGTTTTGGAATAGCAAACCTCAACCAACTATAAAATCATTAGCCATCAAGTTACAAGGATCCAGGATCATTATCCAGCTTATAAACAACAATTCGAGTTACATGGGATTCACGGCATGCTTTTGTCTTGAGAGGAAAGCCTATAAATACGGCCACTTTCCGGGCGACACGGGACACACTTGTCTCGGCTTCTTAGCGGACGACTTCCATACTCTCTGTAGCCACAGTATCTCTTATTGCGAGTATTTACCATAACTCTACGTTGAATATTACCTCATTGTACTACCTCAAGTCTTGTATATCGTCAAAGGTGACGAAGATGATATAACAACTATTGTATCAAAGGAAGAATAAACCTCCAGTTCTATTTACTCGCCGACTACAGTTCCTGGATTCGAAACCTACCGCCAAATTGGCACAACAGCGCCATCTAATAGACCTCTGGGTCGTAACAACTGATGACAGCGATGTCTGGGAACTGGCGGAGTGAATACGAAAAGAAACTGGAGGAGGACATTGACACACAAATATTCAAAGAAGCAGTCGAGTCACTACATCGCCGACTAGAGAGGATCGTCAAGTGGGCTACAATAAACGGCTTCCACATCAACACCAACATCCGCCACTCGGCGAGGAAACTACCTGCGATCCACGCACGCAGCAATCTCACCACAGGGGTCTAAATAGACACACCTCCAACGACGCCAGCCACTCCACGCAACGAGAAATTTCAAGCACCGACAGCAACAAGTATCATCAGTCTCCAAGCAACAGCAACCTCCAAACAGCAACAGCCTCCAAGCAGCGACAATCTTCAAGCATCGAATATCTTCAAGCATCGACATCGAGGGATCAAATTCCAAGGGAAGACTAGCTTAAGCACTATTTGAATCATATAGAATCGATACGGGTAGATATGATATCTCAATTGTGAGGCGAAAATCTGGCAATTGGTATGGTTAGTAAGAGATTTTTGAAAAGGAACATTCGGAAAGAAATCAAAGAGATTAGAAACGCGCTAGAATTGATTAAAATAAACGGTGAAATAACACAAAAAGATATAGATTTGGCAGTTTCTCTAATCCACGAGTTAACAGAGGTGAACGAAAAATTATTGCGAGTCGTTGAGGAAATTATAAAAGATTGAGAGACCAAATTATGTCGAGAATCGAGACCGGAAATCAGGAATCGGACGGAAAATTATTAGAACAAATAGAATCAACCGTGAATAGCCAAGCAAATATTTTACGGGAAACGCCAAAAGACGTCGAAGATCTCAAGCACTTAGTGACAGAACAGGAGGGAATAAACGAGGAGTGTAGATCGCGTTCAGAGGCACAATTCACCGAGATCGAAAATTTTCCGAGACAACTTGAGGAGATTTTGGATTTATTCAGAAATAGCGTAACTGCCATTGATGAGCAAATTACACGGTTAGAAAGTAAAGTAGAAACCCTGCAAAACATTTTGGATTTAGAGAGAAGCGATTGATTTGTATGACCTTGTAATATAATGAACAATACTGAATTTCGAGGGAGATTGGAAAAAATCGTTCGAGACCTCCAGAGTCAGCGACAACATACTAAGCAAATCCGTATTGAACTCAAGAAGGTCAACGCGTTTTTCAGAGAACAATTTGACGAAAACGAAACCTGTGTACTGAGATCGGTAGACAAATTCAGGCAAATCGATAGAGTGAGAGCCAAATTTTCAGCTGCAGGAAAAATTTTGAAGGAGGAAACAGAACGCATAAACTGTCGGTGTTGGGCTCTGTTGAAAAAGTTTGATAGAGTACGCGAAGCATATGTAATTTGGGAGATGAGGTTTGAATAAAATATGCCACCACTAGACCTTCCGTCAGAAAGAATCATCCACCAATCGAGAGAACCGGATTTTACAGAGAATAGGAATATCAGAATTTTAGCGGAACACACTCGTGCTCAATTTGCTTCGAGGAAGAATACGAAAGAATTAATATATATACGGATTCCCACCTGAACGTAAATAGAGATTGGGGTATACTTGTGTGCGAGTTATGTGAGATTCCTCTGGTATATGAACGTTTAGCAATCAAGCTGTAGAGAGTGCCTACGGATCGCGGCGAATCAAAGTTCTACGTTCCTGGATACGGAATGAAGAGTCGTAAATAGGAGAGAAAATGGCGCTTGGTCCAATTGTTTCTTCAGCACATTCTTATCACGGAAACTGTACGAATACTCATTGAAAAATAACCGATACATCCGACCACACGCGAACGAATATATCGCTCGGACCTTACGAAATAAAATCAGAAACAACGTGGGATAAAACTTTCACGATCACGGAAACCAGATGTGTAATAAAAGCCCTCCTGATTTGAATACGAAACAACGTGATAAGTATTCTTGGAGACCAATATAAATCATACGCATGCGGAAGGTCTTTCACAGACAATCGTTCAATAGTTCGATAAAAATTTGAGAACACGAAGGGCTGTTAGGGTCCGAAAATCGCTGGGACTTGAGGGTTGAACCCGGGCTCAGAGTTTTTAAACAAAATTAAAACGGTGCAAAACGAGACAACAATGGGGGGCGCTCCGCGAGCAACAGAATTGGGTATCGCAACTCCCATAAATCAAAGAGACCCGAGCGGTTCGGGATCACTGGCTACAGAAAACCCCGATTCGAAGAGCACCTTGTCAAACTTGAGCGTGAACTACGCGGAGAGTCAAAATAAGAGATTTCTGAGGCTATGGAATTATTACCAAATTTTGATGGAAAAAATATCTCAGTATCGACTTTCATCCAGAACTGCAAGGAAATTGAGACCTTGATTAAACCAAGCGATAGATTTGTTTTCACAAAAATAGTAAAATACAAAGTGACAGGCCAAGCAGAGAAAGATGCAGGAGAAAAAAATTACGACGAATTACAGACACTATTTTCCGACTTGGAATGAACTTTTGATCCATTCAAAAAAGTTCTAAAATTGCAACTCGAAATATCTAGAACCATAAAGGGACAAGACGAGTCAGTAATAGAGTATGGACTCAGATTATCTCGAATTGAGAATGAACCACTTAGGGTTACGTGTCGGGGCACAACTGAAACAGAGGCAAATGCTATCAGAAAATCCACGGCGGAAATCGCGATTTCATGCTTCATCAGGGGTTTGGGCAGAAACTATTGGTTCAACCTCAATATTAGGGACTTTAAGAGTCTGGACAAAGCCATTGACGCCGCTATTAAAATAGGAAAAGAAATGCGGGATCTTGAAATAATGCGTAATCATAATAATGGTATGACAGCAACGGTGAATACAGTAGAAACTCAGAGACCAGAGAATTCAGATCTCAAACGTTGTTATAACTGTGGCAGAGCGGGACACTTGGCGAGAGCCTGCAGAGAAACGCCGTTAAAAATTCAACCACAAAATACAAACTCGAACCGAAACCACCCATACGGAAAAAAATGTTACTGTTGCGGGACCTTGGGTCACATTCGGTCCCAATGCCGGCACAAAGTCAGGGTCTGCCATGTGTGCAAAGTGCAGAAACATTAAATTTGAACCCAACTCATAGGAAGGGTGCAACAATGAGAAGGCTCTAGATTCACTGCACTCGTCAGACAGGAACGCGTAGTATTTTGACATGTCCTTGAATCCGAAACAACCAAGAAAACGCACATTTTTACAAAGACGACTTATCTCGGTCACTAAGTGGGTCAAGACGGGACGGAACCCAATGCGGAAAGGGTGTTGGATGCTTGAAATTCTCCGAGACTTAGGAATGAGAAATACATAAGACAATTTCCCAGCTAACTGGCTAACAACTGCACAGGCCTTCTCCACAATTAAGAGAGTGATGCTCAATCAATTCAAGTATTGCATGACTAATGTCGCGAACGAATTTCAAAATAAAATAGACTGCAACTGCCTTTGCTGCACAGAGACCTCGTCCTCTAAAAATGACGACTTGGACACTCCCGACGACAGACAGAGACAGAATGACTTACGAGAGGTTAAGACGAGCAGTGACTCGAAAAGAGCACTGGAATCATAAAAAATTAAAAACCGCTGTGACTCAAGAGTGAGCACGGGAATCATTGAAAACCGCAGTCGCTTGGAAACAAGCACTGGAATCATGAAAAACCGCTGTGACTCAAGAGTGAGCACGGGAATCATTGAAAACGGCAGTCGCTTGGAAACAAGCACTGGAATCATAAAAAACCGCTGTGACTCAAGAGTGAGCACGGGAATCATAGAAAACCGCAATCGCTTGGAAACAAGCACTGGAATGATAGAAAACCGCTGTGACTCAAAAGTGAGCACTGGAATCATAGAAAACTGCAGTCGCTTGGAAGCAAGCACTAGAATCATAGGAAACCGCAATCGCTTGGAGAAGAATTTAGATAGGGAAATTATCACCCCAAGTCCGGACAGAGGTCTAGACGAGTCAGCAGAGGAGAGTGTCGAGGTAGCTTACATCCAGAATAACACTAACATGTCTATAAGCCAAACCCAAATTGCAAGTCCGAACGAGATAACAGATAACACCTTAATACCTCAACATGATGATCCAAATTCTGCGACAGAGACTAGTACCCAAAGTGCGGATGAAGGATGTAGTAAGAATGACGACAGAGAACGAGGTCACGGCAGTAAAGAAGTCAAAACATGTATAGATATGTCACCGACCAGCTCAAAGTACAGATCCATTATAGTTAAGGAAGATCACATTGATTCATCTGTTCACAACAAATTGCGCGGTAAGATCAGAAGTTACGAAGAATTTACTCGAATGTGGACGTTTCAATGTACATGGAGTAAAAGCAAAATCATCTGAGTTGGAAGAAATAGTCGTAACAAAATCCGGCGGTTTGAGAATAATCCATTTGTATATGAAAGGAACGTTGATTACCGAGCATCACAACTTGACATACTGGAAGCCTTGGTCTTATTGCAGAACTTGATAGGGAGGAAGGACACCAAATCTTCTATGGAGGAAACATGCGATATTGTGGAGGAGGGTTCCTGGCACACGATAATCGAACTTCAAATCAATTGCGAAAGAGACTCTTGAAATAACGATATACGCGGGCAAAATCGTAATACCAGATATAGCGAAAACATATTCGCAAGTATAGGCGAATTTCTATTGGAAAGGGCTCAACGAGGGAGTGAGGAATAAATATATGAAATCCGGCGGTAGATGTCAAAATCTAAACTGGCGTGAGAGGGAAACGAAACAGCCCATGGTCATATCGGACACTCCGGAAAGAGGGCTTCAAAAAAAAAAAATTCACTTTGATTTAGTTGGCCTCTTGCCCGCTGCAGACACAGGAGAAAAATACATCTTGACATAGGAATGCCGTTTTAACCAAACACGCGGGTGCAATTCCTCTCATGAATATTGATTCAGTTACCATAGTCAAAGCTTTTGCGTATGATTTCATTGCCGGGATGGATGTCCGGAAACAATCCAATCGGATCAGGGCTCAAATGTAATAGCAGGAATAATGGACGAATTTGCAAAATTATTCAAAATATCACGTATAAAGTCAACAGTGTGGAGAATTCAGAGTCAAAGGAGTATAGAACGTGTCCACCACTTGCTAGTAGGATATCTGAAATTTTATACGCAGGAAAGGATTGGAATTTATATCTTGAACCATGCATTTTCTCTTCTAATTCGAGCGTATCCGAGTCGACAGGATTTCCCCCACATGTATTGGTGTACGGTTACAAAGCAAGAATTCTATCTGAATTTGCATCGGGAAAAGTACCTCGCACTTATGACTCAATGATGAATGAATTATTAGAGCACATCAGTGAAACTCACGAAGGCAGTTGAGAGACTAAACTTGAGTAAGGAGAAAAGTAGAGAATATTTTGATAGGAACAAGAATCCAGTTGAATTTGAGACTAATACCCACGTGTATCTTCTGAACGAACCTAGGGCGAGTAAACTTGATTATCAATATAGAGGACCGTATAAAGTCGTGGGGAAGTTTGATAAATAAAACGTAGAGATCGAAATAGAGAGAGGGAGGAAGGAGATTGTTCATGCAAATAAACTGAAATTAGCTTGTATTCCGATCACCCTATAAATCAAGCATACTCTGATGAAGTGTTTATCACCGTGTGGTCAAATTACTCGAAAATAGCTTTCAACGCCCGCGCGACAACAGGGTGTTGCGAGGGTGACAAAAGAATGTAAGCGCGAAAAGAGAGTACTCATACTCGCCAGCGAGGCGCTATCGCTTCTCTTGATAGGACTCAACGCTGGTACAAGACTCAACACCCGTGCGACAACAGGCTGTTTCAAGGGCGACCAAATAATATAAGCGAAAAAAAAAAAGTATAGGGTCAACACCTGCACAACAACAGGTTGTTGCGGGGGCGACAAATAATCGAAAAACGAGCGGGGGAGAAGAAACCAACAGACATTTTGATTTTCGCCCTTTGGGGAGTACTTTCACGGAAATCTAGGTTGCCAAATCTGATGTGACGATCGAGCGATCGCGACCCAGCGGTCACGGAAGCACGATATAGGTAGAGTAAGAAATAGTCAGGCGATATCAACTCAACGGTCGCGAAAGCACGATACATAGAGTAAGATATGATGGGGTGATCGCGGCTCTCCGGTCGCGGAAGCACGATGGGTAAACACAAACACGATCGGACGATTGCGGCTCAGGGGTCGCGAAAGCACGATGTATGACAAGATAGGCACAGAGTCAAGGGGCACCATAGTCATGGGACGATATACAATGTATAAAATTCACAACTATACTTCTCACAGACCAAGTAACCTCTCTAAGGTGCCGCCACGCAACTTTTCGGGTTGATTTCTGCTGTATTTGGTGAATAATATATTGAAGAAGGTGGCCTAAGAGTACTGGTGTGCTACCGATTCAGCCGAAATTTCGCAACTTTGAAAGTTGGAAATAGAAAATCAACCATACCTCGTCAACCCAAAAATGGTTACGCCAGGCTCATCCGTGACTCTAAACGCAAACTTCGAAACGCATGACTCATATGAACCGCGGCACAAGGTGCATCGTTTTCAGACGGGTCGTTCTCTTCCCTCAAGGATCATAAAAGGCCATCTCGAAAATACTCAGCACTAATAATGTAACAAGGGTATTGAAGTGGTAGTAACGAATCAAGAAATAGAAACTCACTCAACGAGTTAAAAATGCTGCAAGAACTGTATCACGTAAGGAAGAATTGAGCAGTAAAGGAGGCCAGAGCAAAGGACTCCGCAACGTCGCCGGTGGGGGAGTCCTCGGTATAACTATCACAGAGGAAAAATTCACCGAAAGCAAGGACTCCGCCACATCATCGGTGGAGGAGTCCTCGGGACAGAGCATTCTGACACATCACTGATGGGGGGAGCCCTTAGTGTCGATGTCACAGGGAGGATTTCTTAGGGTGATGCTATCTCATAGAATGGTTTTTTTTTCCTTAGAAATAGAATCAAAGCAAGAACTTTCTCACTATGGGGGAATTATCTTCAAAACATAAAACCATTCCTCAGACTGAGAGGTACTCATCTCATAAGGGAAAACCAATTCCCAAGAAACCATGATATGAGGCTCTCGAAGAGATGGAAAGTAGGATTGTGATTGCAGAAAATTGCTAAGATAACAGTTCATTAAATATCTTCGAACTCTAATATCAAAAAGTCGAAGTAAGATGAAATTTCTTTATGCGGCTTCTTTGAGGGCGGAAACGGAGAACTGGTCAAGCGCCCACGCTGCATGGCTGCAGCAAGGGCGCCGGAAGCAGAGAACTGGTGAACCGCCCACGCTGCATAGCTGCAGCAAGGGCGCCTAAAGCAAAGAATTGGCCGAACGCCCTCGCTGCATAGCTGCAGCGAGGGCACCGAGATAGGGAACTGGTCGAGCGCCCGCGCTGCGCAATTGCAGCGGGGGCGCCGAAACAGAAAACTGATAGAACGCCCACCCTGCATAGATGCAGCGGGGGCGCCGAAACGGAGAAATTGATCCAGCGCCCGCGCTGCATGGCTGCAGCGGGAGCGCCGAAACAGGAAACTGATAGAACGCCCGCGCTGCATGGCTGCAGCGGGGGCGCCGAAACAGGAAACTGATAGAACGCCCGCGCTGCATGGCTGCAGCGGGGGCGCCAATAAAATCAAGTTCAAACACCCGTGATGCATACATGCAAGGGGGTTATAATTCATCCGCGCCTACCTGCATATGAGTACGTCCATGTCAAATTTAAACGGTTTCTGCAGCTATTTGTTTAAAATTCCCATACCATTTTTTTTCGACGTAGGGTGACAAAATAAGAGGTTTCCTATAGTTTGTAGGTCCAAAAAAATTTTTTTGTCTCAGATAGGCCTACAAGAGTGATTTTACCGAAAAATCAAAAATTGAAACTGTCCTACCGTATTTTGCTCGTAACTTTTGATTGCTTCGACCAATTTGGATTTTCTAAAAAGCATTTTAAAGGTGACTTCAGAAGCTATCGATTAACCACTAGTAAAACCTCTCCCAGTTGTTTTTTGAACATCCGAAAGCTGAAATACTCAAAAATCACTGTTTGGCTCATAACTTTTTTGACGTATATTTTGATTTTTTTTATTTCATTTTTTTTCGATTTGTATAGTAATAAACTACCTGCAAAGGAATTTTCAGCCATTATTTTCACTTTTGGGGCCTCCTAGAGCTGTTTAAGTGCGCAAAACCATCTCAAAAACTCGAAAAATGCGTTATTTACCCCGTTCAACTTTCTCGGGTGACCTCGCAACTAATTTCATTATGTTTGCAAGACTGTTTCACCTCAGAAATGACTGTTTTGAGTAGTTTTTTAGTGTAACAGATGCTCAGATCCGTGGAAATTTATTTCAAAAGCAAATTTTTATTCAATAATTAGCATCTCCTGCGCATGCGTTGTTTTCTACGTCTCTGAAAATGTTTCCAATCGATAGCTGGTTCAATTTCCTTCAAAAAAACCTCGTGCTGAAGTCAATTTCATGCAGTAGAACCGGAGCTACAGCTGTCAAACTAAAAAGAGATGTCTCAGGTATCAAATCCGTGAGCCTGGAGAAAGATTGTCGGTCTCGTCTGCCGGTTGAAGCGTGTATTTCCGCTTCTACTTCATCGATCTAACGTCAACAAGGGGTCATTTTGAAGGAAATTGAGTCAGCTACCGATTTGAATCGTTTTTGAAGCACCAAGATCATTTGCCTGCGCAGAATCTCCACAATCGTCTGATCAGAGTCGGAAAAAATTGCTGGCAATGATTCGTTAGATTCGAATTTCTCGTGCATGCAAATGACTTTAGAGCTTCAAAACTAATTGGAATCGGTAGCTGACTCAATTTCCTTCAAAATGATCCCTTGTTGAACTTCAAATTAACTCATCTGATGGAGTAGAAGCGGAAATACACGCTTCAACCGGCAGACGAGACCGACAATCTTTCTCCAGGCTCACGGATTTGATACCTGAGACATTTCTGTTTAGTTTGACAGCTATAGCTCCGGTTCTACTGCATGATATTCACTTCAGCAAGAGGTTTCTCTGAAGGAAATTGAATCAGCTATCGATTGAAAACATTTTCAGAGACGTAGAGAACAACGCATGCGCAAGAGATGCTAATTATTGAATAAAAATTTGCTTTTGAAATGAATTTCTACGAATCTGAGCATCTGTTACACTAAAAAAATACTCAGAACAGACATTTCTGAGGTAAAACAGTCTTGCAAACACAATGAAATTAGTTGCGAGGTCGCCCGAAGAAGTTGAACGAGGTAAAAACGCATTTTTCGAGTTTTTGAGATGGTTTTGGGCACTTAAACAGCTCTAGGAGGCCCCAAATGTAGAAATAATGGCTGAAAATTCTTTTGCAGGTAGTTTATCACTATACAAATCGAGAAAAAATGAAATAAAAACAATCAAAATATACGTCAAAAAAGTTAGGAGCCAAACAGTGATTTTTGAGTATTTCAGCTTCCGAATGTTTAAAAAACAACTGGGAGAGGTTCTACCAGTGATTAATCGATAGCTTTCGAAGTCACCTTTCAAATGCTTTTTGGAAAATCCAAATTGGTCAAAGCAATCAAAAGTTACGACCAAAATATGGTAGGATAGTTTCAATTTTTGATTTTTCGGTAAAATCACTCTTGTATGCCTATCTGAGACAAAAAAATTTTTTTGGACCTACAAACTATAGGAAACATCTTATTTCGGTACCCCACGTCGAAAAAAATGGTATGAGAATTCTAAAAAAATAGCTGCAGAAACCGTTTGAATTTGACATGGACGTACTCATATACAAGTTCACTAATCGATCGTCTCACCAGCGAATTCACGACTCGCTACTTGTAATGAGAGGTGCCGTGATACGATGTGGTCGTGGCTACGGACGAATTGACTCGTACACAACTATGGGAAAACTCAAAGGGAAACCTAGGCAAAAAAAAATATCTTAACTCTTCAACGCACTAACGTACCAATGGAAAAACCGGCATACCTCCATTATAGACAATCGGTCTAATCTTATGAATAGCTAACATTCGCTTTTCAATTCACGGAATAGCTATTGGAATTCTGTAATTAATGATCTCTCACATTTGCCCGGATTACAAATCCGCGAGCTCACGGAAACTCTCAAAAAAAGAAATTTCATGGAAAGATTTGAAGAGAAACCTAGCCCAAGAAACATCCTATCATTTCCTAGCATTCTGGTGTACGTCTTGACATCACCAGTATATTTTACATCATTGATTACAACTGTTATCATCTTCATAATTATTTAGTATTCAAACTCATGCAAGCGAAATGATTAAGGCACAAGGTCTGTAGGTTCTAGAGTAAAACGTAGACTACCATATAGAATCATATATTACAAAAATATAAAATCATAATACAAGTAAAATTATCTAAATTGAGCGAATCTGCGACGTGAGAATCGAGATTTGATAAGTCGATGAAAAAATGAGATCTCAACCAAGGGCCATCTTCGTTTTGTCGGCTGACGAGCGGAGGTAATGCGGGAAAAAGATTCGCACTCGGCGGCGACACGTGCCTTGAATACCCATGACCCTGAAACATAAAGCGTGATAACGATTACATATAGGGCCAAAAGCTCGAGAGCATACGGGAATACGAATAAGACTAAAATTTCATCATGATACAGCCAAGTTCGACCGCGAAAGTTACATCAACAAACCGAAAGTCTTAGAAGTAACACGTCAATTCGCGGAAATGGAAGCGCAGGCAAGAACATGCCACCGCAAGCATATCCATGCAACGAATCAAAATAACATAATCAGCCCTCGATGCATGTGTATAGTTGAGAACCTCGGTGTTTCATTGTCAATTGTATACTCGGCGAACTGAGATGTAAAGGATCTAATTCTTGTTCACTCTGTGTTATCGTTCTGAATCTCTGTCTCTCTCTTTTATAAAGTATTGATGGCTCAAAAACAATGGACGTGGAGAGCACCAAATATCATAACGAGTGCTAACGTCATATTGGACTCAAACCGTTTTTTCCTCTTGCAGAAAAACCTCGAATGCAAATATAGAGTAAAGCGAAGTTGGAAAATTTAACACACTCGGACCCGCATGAGATAAAAATTGCGGGAACAAATTGTGCACGATAGATGAATGGGCATTTCGTCATGCCTCTATTAATTGAAACCTCTAAGTTAATTCGATCACACGAGGACAGGATCGATCGCTTATACGATAATAATTTACAAAGAGGAAAGGGGGACATTTCGTTCTTGACAGGCGTTAGAAATAAAGGGAAGGTTCTACATCTTTGGTTTATAAGTCGGTAAAGTAAAATTACAACTTACCTCCACGGATTATCGCCGAAAACATGAAGGACAGCATCACGAGCTTAAAAAAACTGAAATTCGGATCTGTCAAGGTAATTGAACCACAAATGCGAGGGAACGATACACGTGGTCTCCTTTATGACGCTGGTGCTGGTCGCAATAAGAGTGTCAACAATATCACGCGACGGAGCCAAAATCAGAGCATGCGCAAGCATGATCGCAAGCAGATTAAGAGCCAGAGGGCGTTGGGCGGGCGAGAACAAACGCGAGACATGATGCGAGCATACTACTTATGATAATTGATATTGGACACGGGTTCATGAAGCAATTTTAAGGATAATAGTTGATATCTTATCCAACTTACCGCAGCTCAAATCTGACGTTTAACGAAGAATGTGCGAACACCACAATACACACGTCTTGCGGCAGCCACCTGTTGCGAAAAACGATAAACCACCGGTGACCGCGGGAGTTTTAAGCGACCACGGGAGTTCCAAGTGATGGAAGAACGTTAGCAAATTAATTGCGCTTGATTCAGTTGTATACCCTGCTGCAAAAGATCGATTGGGATGGATTGAAAACCAATCGAATCCTATCGGGATGAATACATTTCAATCGGTTCTATCATTCAACCGGCGAGAGCAGTATTGGAATTCAATGCAGATCAATCGAACAAAGACCCAATCAAGCTGAATCCTGAATTGTAGAATTGGGATCACAACTGCCAATAGAATTCTATACTGTTGATGAGGATTGATGTAAGCGAATATAATCCAATACTAGTATTCAGCATAGGATCGGACACGGAAGGATGGATGGAAGATCTTTGCTGGTTCAATATGTTTTAATGAACCGATTCAGTATTGGAATCAATCTAATTGAATAATGGATCTCGTCTCCCACTGCTCTATCGAGATCAATGCTTCAGAAAGTGATTCGATTCGCGAAACGATACTAATTGTCTATCCTAACCAATCCCAAATGACAGGATTGGATTTCACCTTTTGAACACTATTATTTCTACATTCCTCAATCGAACTGAATAATTCTCTGCAGTACTGGGTGTATAATAATCTTGCTCTTTCCTATCCGTTTCAATCATGAATGGACAGATTCGAGTCGAATTATGCCTGGATCAATTCCAATCATCCCCCTATCACCTATTGCGTGATTGACAAATCGAGCTGAGTACTACAAAATCGGATTGAAATCGTGGATGCATGGTTATTCTATCCTTCCCAATACTCATAATCAGTATTGAACTCCGCTAGATTTCATATATTTCAATCGAATCCAATACTGCTCAGCAGGATTAGAATGGCCTGAAGATGAGTTTTGCTATCGGTCTAAATCCTGCCAAGCAGCATTGAATTGACTGAGTCAATCGATTCCAATGATAACCCAATTACTCACTGCGTGATTGACCAATCGAGCTGAATACTACAAAATCGGATTGGAATCGTGGATGCATGGTTATTCTATCCTTCCCAATACTCACAATCATTATTGAACTCCGCTAGATTTCATATATTTCAATCGAATTCAATACTGCTCAGCAGGATTGGAACGATCACGAGATGAGTTTTGCTATCGGTCTGAATCCTGCCAAGCAGCATTGAATTGACTGAGTCAATCGATTCCAATGATAACCCAATTACTTACTGCGTGATTGACCAATCGAGCTGAATACTACAAAATCGGATTGAAATCGTGGATGCATGGTTATTCTATCCTTCCCAATACTCACAATCAGTATTCAACTTCGCTAGATTTCATATATTTCAATCGAATCGAAGATTGCTCAGCGGGATTGGTACGGCCTGCGGATGAGTCTCGCTATCGGTCTGAATCCTGCCGGGCAGCATTGAGTGGACTTTGTCAATCGATTTCAATGATGACTCGATCACTCACTGCGTGATTGACCAATCGAGCTGAATACTACAAAATCGGATTGGAATCGTGGATGCATGGTTATTCTATCCTTCCCAATACCTACAATCAGTATTGAACTGCGCTGGATTTCATATATTTCAATCGAATTCAATACTGCTTAGCAGGATTGGAACGGTCTCGAGATGAGTTTTGCTATCGGTCTGAATCATGCCAGGCAGCATTGAGTGGACTGCGTCAATCGATTTCAATGATGACCCAATTACTCACTGCGTGATTGACCGATCGAGCTGAATACTACAAAATCGGATTGAAATCGTGGATGCATGGTTATTCTATCCTCCCCAATACTCACAATCAGTATTGAACTCCGCTTAATTTCGTATATTCCAATCGAATCCAATACTGCTCAGCAGGATTGGAACGATCTCGAGATGAGTTTTGCTATCGGTCTGAATCCTGCCAGGCAGCATTGGATTGACTGAGTTAATAGATTCCAATGATAACCCAATCACTCACTGCGTGATTGACAAATCGAGCTGAGTACTACAAAATCGGATTGAAATCGTGGATGCATGGTTATTCTATCCTTCCCAATACTCACAATCAGTATTCAACTTCGCTAGATTTCATATATTTCAATCGAATCGAAGATTGCTCAGCGGGATTGGTACGGCCTGCGGATGAGTCTCGCTATCGGTCTGAATCCTGCCGGGCAGCATTGAGTGGACTTTGTCAATCGATTTCAATGATGACTCGATCACTCACTGCGTGATTGACCAATCGAGCTGAATACTACAAAATCGGATTGGAATCGTGGATGCATGGTTATTCTATCCTTCCCAATACCTACAATCAGTATTGAACTGCGCTGGATTTCATATATTTCAATCGAATTCAATACTGCTTAGCAGGATTGGAACGGTCTCGAGATGAGTTTTGCTATCGGTCTGAATCATGCCAGGCAGCATTGAGTGGACTGCGTCAATCGATTTCAATGATGACCCAATTACTCACTGCGTGATTGACCGATCGAGCTGAATACTACAAAATCGGATTGAAATCGTGGATGCATGGTTATTCTATCCTCCCCAATACTCACAATCAGTATTGAACTCCGCTTAATTTCGTATATTCCAATCGAATCCAATACTGCTCAGCAGGATTGGAACGATCTCGAGATGAGTTTTGCTATCGGTCTGAATCCTGCCAGGCAGCATTGGATTGACTGAGTTAATAGATTCCAATGATAACCCAATCACTCACTGCGTGATTGACAAATCGAGCTGAGTACTACAAAATCGGAATGAAATGGTGGATGCATGGTTATTCTATCCTTCCCAATACTCACAATCAGTATTGAACTCCGCCAGATTCCGTATATTCCAATCGAATCCAATACTGCTCAGCAGGATCGGAACGATCTCGAGATGAGTTTTGCTATCGGTCTGGATCCTGCCAGGCAGCATTGGATTGACTGAGTCAATCGATTCCAATGATAACCCAATTACTCACTGCGTGATTGACCAATCTAGCTGAATACTACAAAATCGGATTGAAATCGTGGATGCATGGTTATTCTATCCTTCCCAATACTCACAATCAGTATTGAACTTCGCTGGATTTCATATATTTCAATCGAATCCAATACTGCTCAGCAGGATTGGAATGGCCTGAAGATGAGTTTTGCTATCGGTCTGAATCCTGCCAAGCAGCATTGAATTGACTGAGTCAATCGATTCCAATGATCACCCAATTACTTACTGCGTGATTGACCAATCGAGCTGAATACTACAAAATCGGATTGATATCGTGGATGCATGGTTATTCTATCCTTCCCAATACTCACAATCAGTATTGAACTTCGCTGGATTTCATATATTTCAATCGAATCCAATACTGCTCAGCAGGATTGGAACGGTCTCGAGATGAGTTTTGATATCGGTCTGAATCCTGCCAGGCAGTATTGAGTTGACTGCGTCAATCGATTTCAATGATGACCCAATCACTCTTTGCGTCATTGATCAATCGAGATGAATACTACAGAATCCAGTTGAAATCGTGGGTGCATGGTTATTCTATTTCTCTCAATACTCACAATCAGTATTGAACTCCTCTAGATTTCATACATCTCAATCGAATTCAATACTGCTGAGCAGGATTGGATCGGCCTGAAGATGAGTTTTGCTTTCGGTCTGAATCCTGCCAGGCAGCAACGAGTCGACTGCGTCAATCGATTTCAATGATGACCCAATCACTCATTGCGTGATTGGCCAATCGAGCTTAATACTATAGGATGGAATACCGATCGTGAAAAAGTGGTTTCTATCCTCCTGAATACTCACAATCGGTATCGAACTCCTCTGAATTCCATGTATTTTAATTGAATTCAATACTGCTGAGCAGGATTGGTACGCTCTGAGGATGAGTTTCGCTATCGGTCTGAATCCTGCCGGGCAGCATTGAGTCGACTGCATCAATCTATTCCCATGATGACCCAATCACTCTTTGCGTCATTGACTAATATCGAGATGAATACTACAGAATCGAAAGGAAATCGTGGGTACATGGTTATTCTATCCTTCTCAATACTCACAATCAGTATTGAACTCCTCTAGGTTTCATATATATCAATCGAATTCAATACTGCTGGGCAGAATTGGAACAGCCTGAAGATGAGTTTTGCTATTGGTCAGGCGAACGGGTTATAAGGTCTGCAATGCTGAGAATCAGTATTGAAATCGATTGAGGCGGATTGAGATCTCGATGTTTGCAATACTGGAAGACGGTACTGGAATCGATCGGGGCAGATAAGATTTCAAGTCCTCAATACTAACAATCATCATTCAGGTATATTGACGTAGATAGAATATACGGTATCGAATGTTAGAGGTCAGTATTTGGATCTATTGAGGCAGATAGGACTTCCCAGTCCCAATCTGATACACAGCATTCGAATTAATTCAAGTAGATATGATATAAGGTCTGCAATGCTGAACATCAGTATTGAGATCGATCGAAGCGTAATGCGCTCCCGATATTCCCAATACTGAAATACAGAACTGGAATCGATTAGGGCAGATATGATTCCAAGTCCTCAATACTGATATTCCGCATTCGATTCGATTCAGGTAAATATGATATGAGGTCTGCAATGCTGAAAGTCGGGATTGAGATCGATTCAAGCGGATTGAGATCTCAGTGTTCCCAATACTTGAAAATGGTATTGGAATGAGTTGGAGCAGATAGGATCTCAATTCTGCAATACTGATTGTCAACATTGAAATCGATACAAGTAAATAGGATATAATGAGGTCACTTATGCTTACATTTAGTATTGAGATCGATTGAAGTGGACTGAGATAGCAATCTGCCCAATACTGAGAGACAGTACTCAAATCGATTCAGATTATTGGGATATAAGGGCTCCAATACTTACAGTCAGTATTGAGATCGATTAAATTGGGTTAAGATCTCGATATTCCCAATACTGGAAAACAGTACTCAAATCGATTGGGACAGCTAGGATTTCAAGTCCTTAATACTGATATTTAGCATTCAATTCGATTCAGGTAAAAATCATATAAGGTCTGCAATGCTGAACATCAGTATTGAGATCGATTGGAGCGTACTGAGAACCCGATGTTTCCAATACTGAAATACAGTACTGGAATCGACTGGGGCAGATAGGATGGCAAGTCCTGAATACTGATATCTAGCACTGATATCCAGCATTCATTCCGATTCAGGTAGATAGGATATGAGGTTTCTGATGCTTACTTTCAGTATTCAGATCGATTGAAGTGGATTGAGATCCCGATATTCCCAATACTGAAATACAGTACTGGAATCGATTGGGGCAGATAGGATCTCAAGTCCTCAATACTGATATCCAGCATTTAAATCGATTCAAGTAGATAGGATATAAGATCTGCAATGCTGAAAATCAGTATTGAGATCGATTGAAGCGGATTGAGAACCCGATGTTTCCACTACTGAAATACAGTACTGAAATCGATTCGGGCAGGTATGATTTTAAGTCCTCAATACTGATATCCAGCATTCGAATCGATTTAAGTAGATAGGATATAAGATCTGCAATGCTGAAAATCAGTATTGAGATCGATTCAAGCGGATTGAGAACCCGATGTTTCCAATACTGAAATACAGTACTGAAATCGATTGGGGCAGATAGGATTTCGAGTCCTCAATACTGATATCTAGCATTCAATCCGATTCAGGTAAATATCATATGAGGTCTGCAATGCTGAAAATCAGTATTGAAATCGGTTGAAGCGGATTGAGAACCCGATGTTTCCAATACTGAAAAACAGTTCTGGAATCGATTGGGGCAGTTAGGATTTCAAGTCCTCAATACTGAAATCCAGCATCCAAATCGATTCAAGTAGATAGGATATAAGGTTTCTAATGCTTACTTCCAGTATTGAGATCGATTGAAGTGGATTGAGATAGCGATCTACCCAATACTGAGAGACAGTACTCAAATCGATTCAGGTTATTAGAATATAAGGGCTAGAATACTCACAGTCAGTATTGAGATCGATTGAAGTGGGTTGAGATCTCGAAGTTCCCAATACTCGAAAACAGTACTGGATTCGACTGGGCAGATAGGATTTCAAGTCCACAATACTGATATTCAGCATTCAAATCGATTCAGGACGATAAATAAACTCGTCAATGCTCATAGTCAGTATTGGAACCGATAGACGTAGTGTCAGTTATTGAACTTTCCATTCCTGAAAGTTAGTATTGGAATCGATTGAGGCCGATAGAATTCGAGTGGCTGACGCTAGGCGGCGTTTCGATGACCATCTCAGTTTGCATCCAAATATCATGGGATTGCTTTCTCGCAAGCGACGAACCATCTCTCCTGTTCCTATATAAGACTGATGAGTGACAGAACCTCCAAATAGCGTTTAGTTATGTGATGCGATGATATGTTAATGCGATCATGATTAAAATGAGTATTGATTTGTATTGAAACCTTACCTGTAATGTGAGTGATGTATATGTGAGACGTTGATTTGTAATAATGACTGAAAGTCAGTATTGAGGTCGATTGAGGCCGATTGAGTTCTCGATGTTCCCAATACTGAAAATCAGTATTGGGATCGATTGATGCGCATAGCATTTCTGATATCCAATACTGATTTCCAGCATTCAAATCGATTCAGATGAATAGGATATAAGGTGTCCAATGATTCTAGTCAGTATTGAGTTCGATTGAGGTTCCAATGCAGAATAACAGTATTGGAATCGATTGAGGCGGATAGGATTCCGGATATCCAATACTGATTTCCAGCATTCAAATCGATTCAGATGAATAGGATATAAGGTGTCCAATGATTCTAGTCAGTATTGAGTTCGATTGAGGTTCCAATGCAGAATAACAGTATTGGAATCGATTGAGGCGGATAGGATTTCGGATATCCAATACTGATTTCCAGCATTCAAATCGATTCAGATGAATAGGATATGAGGTGTCCAATGATTCTATTCAGTATTGAGTTCGATTGAGGTTCCAATACAGAATAACAGTATTGAAATCGATTGAGGCGGATTGGATTTCGGATATCCAATACTGATTTCCAGCATTCAAATCGATTCAGATGAATAGGATATAAGGTGTCCAATGATTCTAGTCAGTATTGAGTTCGATTGAGGTTCCAATGCAGAATAACAGTATTGGAATCGATTGAGGCGGATAGGATTTCGGATATCCAATACTGATTTCCAGCATTCAAATCGATTCAGATGAATAGGATATGAGGTGTCCAATGATTCTATTCAGTATTGAGTTCGATTGAGGTTCCAATACAGAATAACAGTATTGAAATCGATTGAGGCGGATTGGATTTCGGATATCCAATACTGATTTCCAGCATTCAAATCGATTCAGATGAATAGGATATAAGGTCTCCAATGATTCTAGTAATATTGAGTTCGATTGAGGTTCCAATGCAGAATAACAGTATTGGAATCGATTGAGGCGGATAGGATTTCGAATATCCAATACTGATTTCCAGCATTCAAATCGATTCAGATGAATAGGATATAAGGTCTCCAATGATTCTAGTCAGTATTGAGGTCGATTGGCAATCTCTCTCTCAATGCGTATAGTCGGCATTGGTAAAGATTGGTCAACACTGTTTGAATCCCGATCAACATCATTGATCGCGATTGAACTCCAATCTTCTCCAATCCTGAAAATCATGTTTCAAATTCATCATAAGTTTCTAGATTCAGATCGATTGAGTGTTTTTCTATCGAATCCAATCGAACTTTTGCAGCAGGGTAGCTCGTTAGTTACTTTAGGAAGAGTATTGATTCAGTAGGAAAAACCTTGAATATAAAGATCACTGCGTGTTGATAGAATACCGATTGCCAGATTCAGCCGTATATAGTATGTAAACGCATTAGATATGCCTATACATCGAGAGATTTCTTCAAAATCTTGAGAGGGGATAGAAATATATAGACGCACAACCATACGATTATTAGCGGGTCTCAAAAATTGTAAACTGCATTGGAGACTAGTATCTTTATATATAGAAACTTAAGTGGCAGGACACATCAAATTGAACCCGAGGCTTGCAGCGGGAATCAGATGCATACACTACGGAAGCTGTCGAGTACAGAATTTTACGACCTGACTCGCACACATGATCACATATAATATAAACAGGCTCGCCTGAAAATTTCCTGTGGGAAATCGACGTAGTAATGGAATCTAGGAGCAGATGATAGAACCAAAAGGGCATCACCATGACAGATCATCAGTCGGGCCTGGTCTTCCTTGACAAACAGAGCTCTAGCGGAATCAATGATGGATCGCGATCAAAGCGGGAAACGAGTTTACAAAAATCTCGATGTAGTGACAAAAGCGCAACTGTTGGACGACATAAGTAAAGATGAATGGGAATTCATCCAACAAATTTGCGCGCTACCAGAATTGGACATTACTATGAGTGACCAGCGCGAAGAACAATGTGAGACGCAAAATCTGGAAGTGAATACAGTCGAATTTAGTGGTAAAAGTGCAACGAATTCATTAAGTGCTTTCATTGCAAATAGCGAGGTGCCAAACATTTCTACCCCCGCAGTGGATAATCAAGAGTCGAGAGTACAAGGCATAGTATTGGATCTTATGGAATGTGAGGAATCGAGATCTGCCCAGGGTCCCGGTAAAATACTAATGGAGATAGGACTGGTCCCAAGTAACATGAACATTGTGAGCACCACGACCTTCAGTGATAACACGTATACAGCAACCGGAGATTCTGTTACAACAGACTTTCCCAAATACAATGAATCAAGTGCGGTTGCAGCTAATGGCATTCCAATGGATGATCATGATTACGGTGTTAACTTGCCGGTGTACGCTGAAATCAACTCCACGGAATCAATGAGTCTCCAGGAAGTGAATTACGATCCAATCAGTACACCGGTACCAGAATATGGTGAAGTGATCGACAATCATAATGACAACAAAGAGGAAAATGATGCTCATGGAATTATATCGCTAACCGAGGAAAATAGAAACAATGAGGCTCAGATGGAGTTTTTACAGTGGTACGCACCCGATCCATGCGAATATACCCTGGTAACCGAACCGGTGGAGACTATACAATCATCAACGGAGCAATTCTCCCAACTCGGAACCAATGAAGCAATCGTCACTGTTGAAGTACATTCAATTGAAGTGGAAAATGAATACGTGCTAAGCCAAGAATCGGACGCACCCAACACCAATTCTCGATCAGACCCACCCATCACCGACACATCTACGAGTAGCTGCAATCTAACTGAAGCTTCAAGGGATACAACATCGGATACGATCAACACAGACGCAGCAGAACGTATACAAACGAGATCATCAGTCAAGAGTCAGCAGAACTGGAACCACATCAATACGCAAGAAGAAATAGCAAAAATCAGGTACCCCGATCTAGAAGACGTAAGGTATCAAGCAGATAATAATTGCCCCGACTTAGAAAACCCCTTCTGGGAAAATATTAAGAATTTTTGCTGTAAGCGATCGGTATTTTATCGCAAGGATAAGTTAGGAACAATATGTCCCCTCTCATATTTTAAAGAAAAGCACGAAGCCATGGGTTTCAAGGCAGACTCGAGACATATCTTGATTAAATCGAACAAAAACCCGAAAATGCTCATCTGCATGTCATGCCATTGCTGTCGATATGAGGTAGAAGATGCAATCAAGTGCGAATCTTGCGTAAAAGCATATTTCGAACTCATGATTTCAGAAATGGGAGATCAAAGAGAAATCATTGATAAGTGGGAATAATGTTGATAGAATTCGAGTTCTAGTTTCTACTATAACCTCAACGTTGAAATATTACGGTGTAATTTGTAAAGAAAAGACCGAGGAAAAAAGGGGAAAGTGAGGAAGAAATGTGAAACACCCCTTTGGAATAGAACTTGAGCTATTGGAAGACTCAGAACACTCCATATGATAGAATTTGCAATTCCAATCTCACAGCAAAATATTTATTTATTGAACTGCGGTAAAAAAAAATAATGTTCGATTATACCTATATCCTGAATATTAGAATTTGACTTGCGGAAACTTTAGAAAGCAATAATGTCCATTTACATCTATACCCTGAATATTTTTGAATGTCGATTTATATCCGTACTATGAATATTTTGAATTAATAATGTTGAACTATATCTATGAATATTTGGAACCATATTTCTGGATACCTATACTCTGAATATTTTGAAGTTGATAGTGTGAACTCTATGAATATCTGGAACTATATCTCTGAATACCCATACTTTGGATATTTTTTGAATTGACACTTTGAAGTTGTTAATGTGAACTACACCGTGTTTCAAAAGGTGTGTACATACCGTAACAGGGAGTTAGAAAAAATTTTGTATTTTCAGAAAAGTTTTTCAAGAAGTTTTGTAATAATTTTCAGATTTTGTAACTTTCAATAGAAAAAGTCACTTTTATCATTACATTTGTAATGTTTGAAATTTGGCGGCAATTGTTTGTTGTGTAATGATTCACCACTAATCATTACATGAACAATATGTAATGATTAGTGTAATGCTTTCGAGGTTATGTGTATTGAATAGTGCAGAGAGCTCGAAATTATCCCGGCAGCATAATACGGCAAAGCCGGCACGTTAAGTTGGAAGTTCTTCGCGCACGCGAGAAATTTCCACGGCTGAGATACGATCATGTTCTTGAGCTTCGCGTACGCTTAGTTGTAGAATGCTCACGCACGCGAGGGATTCCCTTGATCGAGGTGAACTGCTAAAGTTTTGATGTTGTGCCTCGCGTACGTTGAGTTGGGAATGTTCGCGCACGCGAGAATTCCCCATGGCCGACATGAGCTTATGATTCTGAGCCTCACGTACATTCAGTGTGGTCATCTCCGCGCACGCGAGAAATTCGTATCGTCAGGGTGGACTTCTGAAGTTTCGATGTTTAGGCTCGCGCACGCCAAGTTGGGAATTTTCCGCGCACGTGAGAATTTTCTACGACTGAGATAAGCCTCACATTCTGAGCTTTGCACAGGTATTGTTCAGGAAGGCTCGCGCACGCGAGGAATTCCAATGGTCAAGTCGAACTGTTCGAGTCTTGATGTTGGGTCTCGCGCACACTAAGCTGAGAATTTTTCGCGCACGCGAGAATTCTTCACGCCCGAAGTAAGCCTCTTATGTTGGGCCTCGAGCACGGTAATTTGGTCGAGCTGAACTGTTAAAGTTTCGATGAGCCTCGCGCACGCTAATTTAGTGATTTCTCGCCATTCGATACTCGAGAAAAAAGAATTTCGCACGCGAAACAACCGAAAGGAGCTTCTGGTAATGGGTCTTACGCACGCGAGCAATTTTCTTGAGCAGAATGAATCCTGAACCTTGAGTTTCCCGTACGCTAAGTTAAGATTTTCTCGCGCGCCTCGAGCTTCTGATTTCAGGCCTTGCGTACAATTTGTGTGGTAATTTTCTTGTGCGCGGGAAATTCCCATGGTCGAGGTGAACCGCTGAAGTTTCGATATCGAGCCTCACGCACGCTAATTTTAGGATCTTTCGCACACGCGAGAATTTTCAACGTCCGAGGTAAGCCTCTGATGTTGTACCTCGCGTACGCGAAGTTGGGAATTGTTCGCGCACGCGAGGATTTCCGATGGCCGACATGAGCTTATGATTCCGGGCTTCGAGTACACTCAGTGTGCAATTTTCGCGCACACGGGAAATTCCTATGGTCGAGGAGAAATGCGAGAGTTTCGATGTTGAGCCTTGCGCACGGTGATTGGGGAATTCTTCGCGCACGCGAGAATTTTCTACATTCGAGGTAAGCCTCGAATGTTGGGTTTCGCGCACGTTTAGTTGGAAATTCTTCGCGCACGCGAGAAATTTCCACGGCTGAGATAGATGGATAGATAGATAGATAGTTGTTTATTTCGACTATGTACTCTCGGTCCAATCTAGCCGGGACATTGTACAAATTAGTGAGAATTTTCCCCGGCCTACTAGAGCTTCTGATTTTCGACCCCGCGTACACTCTGTGCGGAAATTCTCTCGTGCGCGAGAAATTCCCATGGTCGAGGTGAACTGCTAAAGTTTTGATGTTGAGCCTCGCGCACGCGAAGTTGAGAATTTTTTGCGCACGCCAGAATTTTGTGAGTCCGACGTAAGTTTCTGATGTTGGGCCTCACGCAGTTTGAGATGGAAATTTTTCGCGCACGCGAGAAATTTCCATGGTCGAGATACCCTCATGTTCTTGAGCTTGCGTACGCTTAGTTGTAGATTGCTCACGCACGCGAGGGATTCCCTTGGTCGAGGTGAACTGCTGGTGTTCTGATTTTGTGCCTCGCGTACGTTAACTTGAGAATTGTTCGCGCACGCGAGAATTTCCCATGGCCAACATAAGCTTATGAATCTTGGCCTCACGTACATTCACTGTGGTTATTTTCGCGCACGCGAGGAATTCCTGTGGTCGAAGTGAATTCTAAAGTTTCAATTTTTAAGCTCGCGCTCGCGTTTGGGAATTTTCCGCGCACGTGAGAAGTTTCTACGACTGAGATAAGCCTCACATTCTGAGCTTCGCACACGTATAGTTGGGGAAGGCTCGCACACGCGAGGAATGCCAATGGTCAAGTCGAACTGCTGGAGTCTTGATGTTGGGTCTCGCGCACGCTAAGCTGAGAATTTTTCGCGCACGCGAGGATTTTTCACGCCCGAGATAATCCTTTCATGTTGGGCCTCGCGCACGCTAAGTTGGGAATTTTCCGCGCACGTGAGAAATTCCCACGGCCGAGATATGCTCCCGATTTTGAGCATCGCGTTCGCTTAGTTGGGAAATGCACGCGCACGCGAGGAATTTTCTCGGTCGAGGTGAAGAGTTTTGATGTTGGGCCTCAAGTCCCCTAAGTTGGAAGCTTTTCGCGCACGTGAGAATTTCCCTCGGCCGACAAGAGCTTCTGATTGCGGACCTCGCGTACACTCTGTGTGAAAATTCTCTCGTGCGCGAGACATCCACATGGTCGAGGTGAACTGCTAAAGTTTCGATGTTGAGCCTCGCGCACGCGAAGTTGAGAATTTTCCGCGCACGCCACAATTTTCTAAATCCGACGTAAGTTTCTGATGTTGGGCCTCACGCAGTTTGAGACGGAAATTTTTCGCGCACGCGAGAAATTCCCACGGACGAGATACGCTCTTGTTCTTGAGCTCGCGTACGCCTAGTTGTAGAAAGCTCGCGCACGCGAGGGATTTCTATGGTCGAGGTGAACTGCTGGTGTTCTGATGTTGTGCCTCGCGTACGTCAAATTGGGACTTGTCCGCGCACGCGAGAATTTCCCATGGCCGGGCTTCGAGTACACTCAGTGTGCAATTTTCGCGCACACGAGAAATTCCTATGGTCGAGGAGAAATGCGAGAGTCGTTTTTTTGACCTCCCGTTGTCGACTTTGCCGTATTATGCTGCCGGGATAATTTCGAGCTCTCTTTACTATTCAATACACATAACCTCGAAAGCATTACACTAATCATTACATATTGTTTATGAAATGATTAGTGGTGAATCATTACACAACAAACAATTGCCGCCAAATTTCAAACATTACAAATGTAATGATAAAAGTGACTTTTTCTATTGAAAGTTACAAAATCTGAAAATTATTACAAAACTTCTCAAAAAACTTTTCTGAAAATACAAAATTTTTTCTAACTCCCTGTTACGGTATGTACACACCTTTTGAAACACGGTGTATATGAGTATCTGGAACTATATCTCTGGATATTTTTGAAATGACATGTGGGAAAATTTTGGAGTGATAATGTCGATTGATATCTACACTCTGAATAATTTCGAGTTTGACATGTGAAAATTTTGGAAGTAATAATGTCGATTCATATCTATACCCGTAATATTTTGAATCACGATTTATATTTATACTATGAATATTTTGAATTTGATAATATTGAACTATATCTTTTGAACTACGATTTATATTTATACTATGAATATTCGAATTTGATAATATTGGACTATATCTTTTGAACTACGATTTATATTTATATTGAACTATATCTATATCTCTGAGTACCTATACTCTGAATATTTTCGAAATGATGTGTGAAAAAATTCTGGAAGTAATAATGTCGATTTATGTTTATACTCTGAATAATTCGAATTTGACATGTGAAAAATTTTGGAAGTAATGATGTCAATTTATATCTATATTCTGAATAATTTTGTGTGAAAAAATTTCGAAAGTAATGATATTTGGCTATTCAGGAAACTTGAACTGAGGATGTTGAACTATATGTATGAATATGAACCGAACAACCCAGATAGATAATGAGAATATGTAGAAACTGATTCTACGCAATGAGAGATACACAGATTTCATCTTTGTAAGGGCGTTCGCCCTTCCGGAATAAGGAGGGAGGTGTGACGTACACGGGACTCGTGTACGTGTGCATAGTTGAGCATGTGTGAGTCTCGGGCATCGCGCGCCAAGTATAAACGTATTCCCCACGCGAGTAGATCAATACTCATTACAGTATAACTTCAGATAGAATCAAGATTGAGGTTTCACTCTTTGAGCGCTATAGAAAGGAACATTTCAGAAACACAGCAGTAGAAGCATCTTACACATGTGATAACATCCTAATTGTTTAACGACAGTTTACACTTGAGACCTAACTAATCAAGCCCCGCGCTCATGCTATTATACCCACCCAAAAACATGTACATAGGTTGGTTACAAGGACGATTTGATATGGCGAACCCCAATATGACTTCAACTCATTAGCCAAGTAAGATCAGAGTCAAAGATCAACAATTTATCTTATTAGAACTGAAATTCATACCTGACCTTGTACGTTCAATGTAACATACAATACACACGGTTATACGGAAAGTACAGGAACAAACGCTCACACCTCACATGTTTTGGAATAGCAAACCTCAACCAACTATAAAATCATTAGCCATCAAGTTACAAGAATCTAGAATCATTATTCAGCTTATAAACAACAATTCGAGTTACATGGGATTCACGGCATGCTTTTCTCTTGAGAGGAAAGCCTATAAATACGGCCACTTTCCGGGCGACACGGGACACACTTGTCTCGGCTTCTTAGCGGACGACTTCCATACTCTCTGTAGCCACAGTATCTCTTATTGCGAGTATTTACCATAACTCTACGTTGAATATTACCTCATTGTACTACCTCAAGTCTTGTATATCGTCAAAGGTGACGAAGATGATATAACAACTATTGTATCGAAGGAAGAATAAACCTCCAGTTCTATTTACTCGCCGACTACAGTTCCTGGATTCGAAACCTACCGCAAAATTGGCACAACAACGCCATCTAATAGACCTCTGGGTCGTAACATGATGGAGCCTGTCGTACCGACGTCGGGGTTATATTTACCTTTTGACTCTATTGAATGTGATGATGAGAAGCATCATACACACCTTGACGGGAAAAGTCAGATGCGATCACAGTTGATTTCTCAACTGATTTCTCAGCTGATATCTCAGCTGATATCTCAACTGATTTCACATGCCAAATTCACACGTGGAATATCAGCTTAGAAATCAATTGAGAAATCAGCTGATATTTCAAAATTTATTTTTCAAAAATTATATTTCACTTGGAGCTGCTCCCGATGCTTCTTCATGTTCCGCGTGGTCAAGTATCGTAGCTGGATAGAGAAAAAACGTAATTAGAGGAATATAATTCTGCACTTACGGGGATTCGAACCTGGCTCCTTCGGATTGGTAGACTCAACACCTAGACCACTGCGCCATCCAAGATGTACAAGTTAGTCGTACAAAATCCGTATATGGGGCAGTCTTTCAGTGGGTCAATTTCTGTCTGTTATAACAAAGTTTATAATGAATAAGTGATGCTTATATACCAAGTTGCTTGCGGAAAGCTCTTTTTCTTGAGTTGAGTGTGCCTAATTTGCCCCCCGTGCATAATTCCTCCCTCTGAAAGATCTTGGATGTACGGACTTGCAAAATTTGGCTCGCAATTTTTTCCAACCTGTTGTATGTCAGAATGTACGAAGGTAGGCATTTAGTTCCGATACACGAGGATCTCTCTTTTTCCTATAAAGCAAATGAAGCGGATCCATGTCTACTTTTCGGGCTCACCTTTCACTCCAGAAAACAGCTGGACTTTTGAGCACTCTGGGATGATTACTCATTCAACTTAGAAAAAACGAAGGGTTGAAAGTTTCAAGAGAGGGAAAAGCATCTTGCGTAAACTTAGCGGGATTCAAGAGATTCTAGAAAACTATAGTCCTTTGAATAGTGCAAAAGCGGACCGATTACAAGGGAAGGGAGGGAACGATGCGCTGCCCTTCTTCAGCGCTTGGGTTACCGTCAACCGAGGTTAGTTTGAACACTTTTCGAAAATTTTGCTCGTAATTTCGCTGCAACTTGTACGTTTTACATCATAAGGGCAAAGTGTCTCCAGTCAATTAAAGGCTTATCGCCTTAGCACTCGATTGCGCAATAATCGAGTTTAATTGAATATTCTTGGCAAAAGTTATGATCATTTGAAGTGTTCAAATTTACACCCCCATATGAGGGTAACTTCGAACTTTCGAATAGTTTAACGTGAGAACCTTTGACGGCAAATATGGTAATGATATTTGTTCATCTCTAAAATATGAGAACTCGATCTGCTAGTACATTTGCACTCAAAAAAGATATGCCGAGCTCATTTTGAGTTTTCTGAAATTGTAACGAAGCCTCAAGAATGAAAGAGTAATTCCCGAATCATCGAAATTGTAATTACGATTTGCATTTGAATTGAAAAATTTACTTCTACGAAGTTCTCATCGACTGAGAAAAACGTTCAATTCTTCATGTATAATAATTGAGTATGTCGAGCAGAGCATTTTGAAAATCAAACGATACCAACGAAAAATCCAAAAGCTGATAATCATCGAAATGAAATAAGCGATTCGTATCATACAGTCAGCTGGGTTTCCGAGTGACTACGATTTTTTGAAGTATTCCGCCCCTATTCTTCTAGAACATCAAAAACTCTCGAATCGTATCGCTATTCTCGTTTGTATCGAATTCTCGTTTCCCCTCCTTGAGGGGAAAGATCTCGATGCTGGCTGAATCGATTCATCCTATATGTCCTATATATGCTCTATGAACGCCTTCTCTTATGCTTCTGTTCGATCTGCAGGATAAAACGATACACCGGGTTACTGGTGTATTGGTGTGTTCCGAAGAAAGGGAAATCTGAGTAAGCGAGATGGACAGAGATAGAAGATCGAGCGAGACGGCATCAGCTGCATCAGACGGCATGGCCGCATAACAGAATAAATAATTATACTATAACCTATGTCTCAGATGTTACATGTTGCGATGCTGTTCAAGTTTTTTGGTGCTATTGATGATATGTGTGATTTCTCGAGTTTCATTAGGTATGTGAATGATATTAGAGCGAGTGGTGAAACGGTGGAATTTTCCATCTTTTGTTGGGTGATGTGGAGTGAAAAAGCAGAGCAGATTCTGTCTATATACGAGTAGCCAGGGTGTAATATCTTTCAACTTGGTGAAGTTTCACAAGTACAGCTGATATTATTTCAGGTATAATTTTTGATCAATTGTGTCTGATTAGGCTATTTTCTTGACCATGTGAACTACACAGCACTTTGAACTACAATCCTTGAGACTATCAGAAATCCACAATACTTTGAACAATCCCTGATACTATTTGAACTCCACTGCACTTCTTTAAGACAATTCTTGAGATGAAGAGATATATTTCGTCAACTATTATACCAAAAAGTCAGAAAGAGCATCTTTTCATTATGATAAATTAGTGATCAAAAAACTGGCATTCACAAAAAAGTATTGATATGGGAATTTTCTTGCGACTCTTGATTTTCTTGATTTGAGAACATTCATAATCTTTTATCCGTAACATGAGATCATGAGATGAAAAGTTTTGAAATGTGCTTCTTATAGTGCCTACTGACAGGGTTTCAGGTTTTGTGGACTCATAATTATTGATGTGTCCACAAATGAATGTCTCATGTTAATCGGATGTCAGAACCATTATAGCAGGAAATGAATAATTATCAATAGGTATCAGCAACCTTAATGTTCATTAATGCTCTATCTTTGAATCTTTTACAAGTATTGAATGATTTATTCCTTAATACAAGATTTTCTGGTCATCAGCAATAAATCATATCAGCCATCAACTATTAGGATAACTGAATATTCATGATTCATCATGATGTAGATCATACTTTGTTGATGAATTTGCTTCTATTTGATTGAATATAACTTTCATGAAGAATCTTGTTGAAAACAAAAATCAGCATATGAAAATATCTATGAACACATGGTGTATTGGATTTGACGGCAAAAATCAATGTGTTACAATTTCATAGAGCTTAGAATTGCTCACTACCTGGGTACTAGAATTCCCATTTCTCCTATCAAACTTGATAGTTGAGAAAGAATATGTGGGTATTGTTTTTTGGGATCATCTTTTCATTTGACTGAAGAACCAAATTGTGTTTCAGATTAGAAATTTAAAGATGAAATACATACTATCACTCGATATCTGAAATTGAGTTGGTTTGATTGAACTTGACACCCATTCATTCTTTCATGAGCTCCATAACACTGGCTAGAATTAGCAAATATAATCATCGGTGTCCAAGTTCTGATGTGTATTTCGTAGGAGAGAAATGGATGGAAATATTTGGTAGGGACATTGGACAACATAGCTTAGATGCAATTTTTTAATGATAACTTTTGACTGGGTAATGAGTTATGTATGTGGTTCAGGTTATCCAAGGTATAATTTGTGGTTGACCATGTTTGATTGGTTTATCCCAATGAAAGAAATGTACTTCTGTAAACTCTCAAGTATGATGTAACTTTGCTCAGAAAAGTTTTACGAGTACCATTGACACTTCTTCAGGATTAATTTGTAAATAACCGTATCTGATTGGTTGATTCTTTACTCAATTATTTGAACTATACAGCACTTTGAATCCCAATATTGAGTTAAAAAGATGCACATTCCATATATGGTCATACCAAACATGAGAAAATAGATCCATCTCTTTGTATGTATGTCATCCAATCAGCATATGTAATTTTGTCAAATATTCAAGTCTTAATGCTGGAGTGCTAAATTCTCATTTTGTTCCCCAAATTTTTTGAATGTAGTAGATGTATCAAATAGGAACAAATGAATATCACAATGTGAGTGAGATTATTGTTTGATATACGAGGACTTCTGTCAACAAAGAAATCTTTACGACAAAGAAGTCTTTGTGAGGTATATGGCAATGGATGGGTATCTTGGGCCAAGCGTGCTCATCTTTTTTCATCTCAAAACTTGAGATCTAAGTGATGTTAAAGGACAGATTATCACTATCCGATTTGATTTTTGATGGAGGCAATGAACTTTATTTAATATGATCATAAATGAACCCCACAATTTGATCAGATATCGAAAATATTCACAAATGATGGAAAGTTTATAATGCCTTAAAACTTTCATCCGTAAGAGTATGTTTCTCCACAGAATACTCTAAGAACACTGAATACTGAGTTGCTGTTTTATTGAATTTCCTTCGCAGCATAAACCACAATCAATCATTCTGTTGGATCTCATAGTAGTGTATGACTCAACACCGTAAGACCATCTATGTGGTATCAGGACATATGTCTGATTATCAGTGATCTTGCTTCTATCAAGTCGGATATAGCCCTCTCACACGATTGGTTGTGAAAATCTATGGAGAAACATATGAATATAAAGCACATTGAATTTTGAAGGACAATCTTTGTTGTCTGGGTCCTTGAAATTTAGAGTTTAGTTTTTTGATCATCAAATTTGGTAGTTGAGCTGAAATATTGGGAGTTTCAATTTCACATCTATCATCATGAGAATGAAGAATTTATTATTGAAGGTTAATTCACCAAACATTCAAAATCCATTTTACAAGGGAATATTCATTACCGAAATTTCACAAACCGAGAGAATGAGATATGCTTGACTTCCTGTGTTGATGTCACGTATGAATAAACATTTTACTACAATGCCCAAATAGAAACATAACATGATGGAAGAAATAATATCTTAGCTGATGTTGAAGTTTGAATCGTTTGGACTGAATGAAAATATGGAATTTGAAAAAATAGAGCAATGAGAATAAAAAATTGCCGTCTGACTGATACGACTATATTGTTACATGGTATTACCGTCTAATACTGGATTGTCATCACACCAAAATGATTCTGGGATTGCAGCAATCTGGAACGAGTAGCCTCAAAAATCTTTGGATTATATTTGTCGCTTCATCGGTACGATTTCGTGCAGAAAATTGGTAGTTTTTGTGGCGAAATGGCCATAATGTGACTCTGAATCCATAAAGTATCAGAGCATAAGTACATGGGCGGTGTTCATTTTTTCTGACAGTAACATCAGATCGACTACCATTTTTATAGATTGATGCGATAAAAGAATCGGTAAATGCGCCATTCCACTCGTGAACAACGATACTTTGATGAATGATTTCCATCTTTAATAAAGAAGGAATGGGAGAATTGGACGGCTTGACGTTGTACAAGATGTCAGAAGCTCGACATTTTTGAAGTACGATCCAAAAACATATAGAAAATTTCAAAATGCAAGAGATTAGACGATTCCACCGACACCATCAATACTTTCGAGGTGGAAATTCTCACAACAGCATAATTAATCCTAAAATCCAGGAAAGAGGTCGAATTCTCGAATATCCGGATATTAGAACTGAGAGTTATATCCGGATGTCTGGACCCAAATTTCTGTCGGAAAATGGTCATATTCAAAATTCAGGATGGCAATCCACGATTTTCCACATGTCCGGATTTTTCTATGGAAAATAATGCAGGGAGAAATAATCATTCCTAGAACCCAGGAAGGCTACACCCGTCAATATCCAAATTCTCGGACCAACAATTTTGTCGGTAAGGTATAGTTTTCAAAATCAATAATGAAGATAATTCCGCAAATACTCAGATACTCGAACCAAAAATTCTGTCGCACGAAAAATCATTAAGAGAATTCAATCCAGAAAATCAATGATTGGACCTAGACTATCTAAGATTGCACATTTAACATAATTCAGTTTGATTTTGATATAATTTTCATTTTTTGATAGAAATTGGTAGCTCTGCTGCAGTGACTTAGAGATTCAGAAAATGTTCCAGGTAATGATCCCGATCAGCAGATTCGGTTTGAAGTCGATTCTTAAGATCATAGACCTTGGATAGTGGACTTTTTTCCAAATATAGAGATTTGGAGTTTCTTTCCAATTACACAGATGTAGATCGTAATTTAGCCCTGCCGCAATGAGTTTTTACGTAACCAACTCTTTAGGACATGATCCCAAGGATCACGATCAATCTTTATAAGGACCTGATCTTTTCAGATTAAAATCGGGTGAGTCAGTGGACCAAAATCCCCAAAAGAAAATTCTGATTCAAATATCACAACATAGCCTCATTTCTGTCATCTGGTTTGATATTAGAAAAAGTTATCAACAGTGCGATATCTTTAGTGGAAATAAATGAGATTGTGGTTTTGATCGGAAAGGTGTTGAGCTATGTTGATCAGCCGGAACTAGATCATCTGCGCTGATATGAATTCGGAATCCGGTATTGCATGATTGAGAAGGGATATTGATATGCTCAGGAATTATTTTGTATGATTTCAAGAGATGAGTAGGACTCATATCATATATGAACCAAACTGAGGATCATCAGTTTTCCTCATTTTGCAGTATACATAGTAGACTGGGTGACAACCCTACTCCAGAGAATATACTTCATGACTTACAATTCGATCGCTGTACCTATAATTCTTTAATTTCAATCTCAAATTTTCTAAATGTGACGAACAAGAAATAGGAAAATGATTGCATTACGAGTTCTTACAGATAAAAGGAATACGAAAACTCTACGATTTTGAATTCTACAAAATTTTAGCAATTTCCAAGTGTTCAAGTATTGTTTTGCAGAACATTTTAGAGAATTGCGTGGGAGAGGTTGTCATGGTCTTCGATTGCTATATGGCTAACTCAAATCTATATCTGTGCGATATTAGTGAATAGAATCTCGCTCAAAGTAATGTTATTCTGGACATCCTGTATTGAAGTGTAGCTCGTATTCTTGAACTCTTGTAAGTATTCCAGCTGTAGCATTCGCAATGAGATCAAAATCTGTTGACTCTCCGGTCTGAGACTGAATCAGAGTTCAAAAGCTTTTCAACGTAATATGTCGGAGATCGCACAGAAAATATCAGAGTTTGGATAGCAATACCCAACTTGGAATCCGCGCGCGTGAGCTAGAGATTGCAGGGTAATTTTGGATTTCGGGTACCTTCGACCCGTGCCATAATTTACAGCTTGCAAGACTCAACATAGCAACTTCAAATGATGACCGATTTTCAAATTTTCTTTTACTATCGACATTTTAAGGCTAGTTAGAGCTTGCGGGTTTGTTATTGATAAGATGTCTTTCAAATTGAGAGTGAACGTCTGTGTTATTTTAGATGGCACAAAAACCCAATAGGACCGAATCTCAAAACATTTCCATAAGAAATACACAGGGTCAAGATGGCGGCGTTCCAACTTAGGTTTATTCCCAATATCAAGATCAAGATTTGAACCATAATTCTGAACCTGTACATCTGGACGAAAGGTAAGGTATTGTTCAGGAAATTTTGAGCTTGCAAAAAAAAATTGCTAACCAAAAGACACCAATCCAAAATCATCAGGAGTACGAAATTTTGATGAGATGAGGAGATTATTCCAAATTTAGCGTATTGTTATCTTCGATCCTATACCTTTGAAATGTACACGAACTCGAGTTTAATTATATATGCAGCATGAGTGCATCAATTTCAGCTAAAAATGAAAGTACTCCAGAACCCACACTACTCAAGATTGAACTACAACGCTAACGTCCAGATACAAGAATTATCTTAAACTAGCATTCGTCATTAGTATGTCCTCAAATACTGCGTATGAGTGTCTTACCAGAAATGAGATTATCTTAGAATAGTCACATATTCGTGTTGAAAGAGGGATGACTGTTCTGGAAATTTCTAGAGAATATTTCGATCCCATACCACGGTAATGCAGATAAAATCGAATAGAATGTACGCAGTATGAGTGATTCGAATCTTGTTCAAAATGATGCAGGCATCCTTGGAAAGAGAGTTCAAGTAAATATATGACAATAGGTCTTACTTATTGGATATATAATTGAACTCGGGATGTAAAAAAAATATTTCATGGGGAATCTGTAGACGATCCAGCTCGAGATTGAACCGGAAATCGGGAGCTTTTTATCTCGATACGTCTGATATTGCACAGGAATTCACTAACCTTGGATAAAAACTGCTAACTTGAAATCCGCGCGCGTAGCGCGCATCTCTAATTCTAGTCAAACCTGTTATGTCAGAATGTACGAAGGTAGGCATTTTAAATCGATTCAGAATGACTTTCCCTTTTCCTGAGGCGACTGTATTCTTTCCCATTAGTTTAGCTCGGTGGTGAGGGAGAGTCAGATCATAAGATAGATAAATGTCATCCAAAACGATGTCCAGGGTCATTCCCAGTAGCACGCCAACAGGAGAAAACTGACGTTTGAATCGAAATCATAACATCTAGTGTTCAAAAATGCGAGCAAAATTGCTATTACAAATCTTTTAGCATAGGGAAACGCATAGGAAGATTCTTCCGATCGGGGACTCCAAAAGTTGCAGCAGACATGCAGTATACTTTTCATGAATAATTACCATGTAGGGTCTCTAAATCAATTACATCTTCGATGTCGTTTGTCGTATGCTTATTTCAGAGAGAGGATCTTGAAGACCACAAAAAATCCATCGATTCCTGAATTTCAAACACTTACGTGCTGTCTGAGGCGCCGTTATCAACCTGCGAAATTCTTTTAAAAAATCCTTCTTCAATCAATCAATCACATACAACTTTGATGAGAGTAATCCGACCACAAATATTATCACGGGGTATCGTCGATCGTTCTGGGGAACTACAGTTTCCGTTTTACTTTCTTCCCTGTCCAAGTGACGAACTTGGCGGAAAAAGCTCTCATAAACATAATCTGGTTATGAAGATATCGAGGCATGTGACTATTCCCCTCTTGGCCTAATTCTAGTGATAGAATGAAATAAAGAATACAATGGCCCACAATCTCAACGTGGAATGATTTCATTTTCTACGATATATGTTATCGGATTTTGTCTCGAATTCAAGATAGCAACGGTTTCTGTAGTTTTATCGTAAAATTTGATGAATGTCCCATTTTGTCCCTACAGGGTGTGTTTGAGACGAAATCTGATACCGTCAACCGGGGATACTTTGAACTTTTTTTGAAAATTTTGCTCGTAATTTCTCTTTAACTTGTAGATTTTACATCGTAAAGGCAATGTACAGTACCGTGCAAAAATTCCTGAACGGTGGTATGAAATCCTCTCTAGCAAAAACGTCGATTGCTCGAGCCCAGATTAACGTAGAGGAATTTTGAAAAAAGCATATCAAAGATGAGAAAAAAAGCTAACTTTTTATGGTTTTTGATTTTCCTCTCAGCCCTTTTTGGTACCTCAAATAGCTGATGTAATTTTAAGGATTCCGAGAAAAAAACGGTTTTCACTCTATGGGCTAAAGATAGACGCGGATAGAGATAAAACAATTTTGCAAAAAGCATCTTGAACAGCGGAAAAAATGCGATTTGCAATGATTTTTTGATTATTTTTTACGTCGTGTGAATGAGAGTGTGAGAGCTTTCAAAGTAGCCAAAACCGTAGTTTCTTGCCATTTTTTGCTGTTTTCACACGTATTCCATTGAAAATCCGAGAATCTGGCTACTTTGAGAGCTCTCACACTCTTCTTTGCACGACGTAAAAAATAATCGAAAAATCATTGCAAATTGCATTTTTCCCGCTCTTCAAGATGCTTTTTGCAAAATTGTGCTATCTTTATCCGCGTCCAAATTACAGCCCATAGAGTAGAAACCATTTTTTCTCTCGAAATCCTCGAAATTACATCAGCTATTTGAGGTACCAAAAAGGGCTTAGAGAAAAATCAAAAACCATAAAAAGTTAGTATTTTATCTTTAAGATGCTTTTTTCAAAATTCCTCTACGTTAATCTGGGCTCGAGCAATCGACGTTTTTGCAAGAGAGGATTTCATACCCCCGTTCAGGAATTTTTGCACGGTACTGTACATCGTATCAATTGAAAGCTGATTGTCTTACTTTCGATTGCGCGGTGTAAGAGTCGAATTGAATGTTCTAGGCAGAAGTTATGATCATTCGAAAAGTGTTCAAAGTTAAACTCTCATATAGGTGTAACTTTGAACACTTAAATAATTTGAATTGAGACCCTCGACAACGAATACAGTGATGCTCTCTGTCCATCTCTATGATATGAAAAGTTGATCTATTAATACGTATACATTCAGAAGAATATTCCAATCTCATTTCGAGTTCTCTGAGGTTGGAACGTAGGCATAAACAATGAATGAGTAGTTTCAAGAAATCATCTGAATTGTGATTACAATCTGCATTCAACTCGGAAAATTCCCTTCTACAAATTTTCAATCGAGTCAAATAAACATTCGCTTCTTATTGATGTATAATGATTAGAGCTCGGAATTTCGTGTTACAACACTTTTTTTCGTGTTATTGCACGTTTTGGGTTATTGCACGTTCGAAAGAAATGAAGTATATATCAACATCAAGTGTGAAAATAATCAATAAAATTGCGAGAATTCTGAACATAGCTCTCATTGAGGCTGCTCTTTTGGGGTTATTACTAAATTTGTTTATGTTTTGATTGCTGTTGGAAAGTTTTTAAGCGAAATTTCGTGTCTAATCCAAATTTGAAGTCAATTCAAGATGCCTAAAGTAGCGCAAAGTCTTGGTGCCAAAATTCGATCGTGGATTGCGCCGTATAACAAGGAATTTGAAGTCTTCACCACGGATGGTACAGTGGTATACTGCAACATTTGTTCGAAGGGTATAGGCTGTGAGAGGAAATCTCAAATCGACGCGCATGTCATTACAGGTTTGAGTTTTGTGAAATCCTGGCTAGATGCCTGGAAAGAGCAATGAGCATTCACGTTCATGAATAATTCCAGGCCAGCATACTGGAGCGTTGGCCCGTAAAAGAAAATCTAGAAGAGAAAAACAGACATTGCTAGCGTCTCAATCGAAGAATGTGTTTTTCATGGATCTATGCTACGCTCTCGTAGCCTCTAATATTCCGTTGCATAAACTGAGCGCTGATCCATTCCGTAATTTCCTCCAGAAGTACACACAAAATCAAGTGCCAACGGAAAGTGGTCTTCGCAAAACTTACATTCCTCTAATTTTCGAAGAAAGTCTCCGTAAAATCAAAGAAGTTGTCGGTGAGAATTACGTATACATTTCGGTGGATGAAACAACCGATGCTAGAGGAATATATATTGCGAATCTGTTGATTGGAGTTTTGGCGCAGGAAACTTTTGGGAGAGCATTTCTAATAGCGAGTCAGCAGTTGAATAAAACTAACCACGAGACCATAAGCCGATTCATTAACACCAATCTCAGGCGGTTCTACGAAGGCGAGTCATTTGAAGACCGAATTCTACTACTCTTGTCAGATGCTGCTAGTTACATGATTAAGGCTGGCAAGGGCTTGAGATTATTCTACGCTAATTTACATCACGTCACGTGTGTAGTGCATGGTATGCACCGATTGGCTGAAGAAGCACGAGCGATCTGTCCCGATGTGAATAAGCTGGTAAATGCCGGGAAGAAGATGTTCTTAAAAGCTCCATCCCGTCTAGAAGTGTATCAAGAAATAATGAACAAGCCCTTGCCACCACAGCCAGTGCTAACACGTTGGGGTACATGGCTGTCTGCAGCACTTTTCTACGCAGAGAATTTTCAGCAGTTCAAAATTGTCGTGCAAAATTTGGAAGAAGATGCGGAGTCAGTGACGAAGGCTAAGTCACTAGTGCAGAATCAGAACGTTCTGAGTCAGTTGACATTTTTGCAGGCAAACTTGTCGTTTCTGCCTCAAAGTATCGAAGATATGATGGTGGCAGGACAGACGTTGCGGGGCCAATTCGAAATCCTTAATGTGGTGGAAGAGAAAATAAAGTCAATCCCTGGCGGTAGAGGAGTCCGTCCGAATTTGATAGTGTCTTCGACAAGAATTCAGGACTAACATTCTTACGGGAAATTCTCAAAGTCCAAAGTGGCGAACAAGTGACAACTCGTGAAATAAATGATATGGAACCAACGATAATTAATAGTTTCGCATATGCTCCCCTCACATCTGTTGATGTTGAGAGATCATTTTCATATTATAAACATCTTTTGAGTGATCGGAGATATAGTTTCAACCAAGATAATTTGGAGAAGCACCTGGTTGTCGGTTTCAATAAAATTTGAGCAATGAAAAGGCGTATGAGTCCACTTTTTCATCTTCGAAAGACGATATTTTTTATTGCACGTTTTGGAACTTGATACTGCACGTTTCTCGATTTTTTGCTGCACGAAACATGGCATTTTTTGGAGTTTTTACTGCACGAAATTCCGAGCTCTATTAATGATTGAGAGAGTCAAGTAGAGCGTCTTGAAAATAAATTGATCTCAATCACAAATCCAAGTACGCTGCTGGAAGTGATTAGCAGAATGCTGTCTCTTAGCGGAATCAGCCCATTTGTTCACTCAAGCTCATGAAAAATTAGAGCTATTCCATCAAATTCCAAAATTGTCATGGCCATTCCTATAAATATTTTCCATCCTCTTTATTGTCCAAAATATAATATTCTTTACGTTCATTATCAATTTTACAAATATTTCGTTTTTTGCAGCTCCTTGGAAAATTTCAACTTGAGCTGAACCTTTCCCCCCATAGATGATAATGATTGCACAAAAATTGACATTAATATTTGAGGAGATACTTTCATATATGCTGAGCTATTTTTTTCAAGAAATGTTTTAGAGGGATTTGGAAAATATAAACTAGGAGAATTTCAGCAAGATCTATGGTTTGCTTGAGACAGAATGGCGATGCATTCGATTTGAAGATTATCTGAATGGAGTTTTAGATGATGGTTCTGATTTTTCGAGAAAATTTCATTTTTATTGCATTTTAACGGACTTGAAATAAATTCGGTTCCACGAATGGATGTAGAATGCTGAGAAAGTATCTCTCTCTTCTATCTCTCTGGTTCATCGAAAGATTGATACATTAGAAGAGAGAAATTGTGAAGGGAGATAATTGGAAAAATTTAGATAAATTTAGTTCTTATAAATTGAGTTATCCTTTCGAGCAATGATTCTAGCGGGATTTAGATCTTCCATACCAGATGAGCAAGACATGTTGTTTGGTTCAGGCTGAACTTGAATACACTTGGTGTTAAGATGGGTTGATAAAAATTACGCCTTTTCGAGGATGAATTCAATTTTAATCGTTTTCAAACGGATTTCAATGGAATTCGATACCAACTAATCGATTCATCATGCCAAAAAAGGATCAATTTGGCTCACTGAAATCCGGAAGAATTAGTTGAAGAGAGAGACATAAGGAAAATACGAATATTGAAAGAAATATTTTTGTATTCTATGAGTTATTTTTTTGAGGAAGGTTTATGGGACAATTCGTGCTATCTAAACTGAGGTTTTCGAATCAATATCTACTGTTTGGTTGAGACGGATCCTCAATGAAATCGTTTTGAATACACTCGAAATGAAGGTTTTGGTGGAAATTTGGATTTTTTCGGTAAATTTTGCTGTGCGGAGGCTGAATGAAATTTTGGTATTAACCAATCGACAGATGGAGCCAAAAAAATCATAGCCTATATAGGTAGTCGGTATTGCCGTAAGACCACTGAAAAGGGAGATATTTCACCTTAAATGTACACAGTTTTAACGATTTTACCTCGGAAAATCTCTAACTCGAATTCGACTGGGGAAGGGGGGGATGTGCCAAATCACTGGCCTCTTCTTAGGATATTCCTCTATAAATTGTAGAAAGCGGGAAAGTTGATCAGGTGAATGGTAGGAGAGGAAGCATGTCGGAAAGAATACAACACACTTACACACATACACACAAAGGGACGGAGATATGTGTCGCTCATAAGTTTTGGAGGCTTTCTGGAGCAAATGTATTACTTACAATCGATAGATTCTGGCAAGAGGGACAAAATTGTTGGAAAATTATTGAGATAAACGACAGTATGTTGAAGAAAATGTTAAATTGAATGGAAAAATTGATCAAAAATTTTCTCTACCAAAAACAACCCTTTCTCTTCAACACGTTCGCTGCAGCGGGGCCCTTTGGTGGGCCCCGTGTGTCTTTCCCCCAGTGCTGAGAGTTTCTTGGCCTTATGGGAAAATACATTGAGCGGGGCCCACCGGTGGGCCCCGCCGCACCCGGGGAAAGATCATCGATTTCAGCCTCCGCAGCGAACGTGTTAAAGAAAGCAACGTAAATGAAAATCATCAAAATACAAGAATTAATTCATGAGATTTGAAGTTAGCCCGCGGTTTCCGAGCGACTACGATTTTTTGCTTTCTCAAGAGAAAAAAATTGCATTCGAGGGTAGTCGATTTTTCCTCGAATTCTTTTTCAAAAAATTTTTTCCTCCTCCAATAAAGCTCTTGGATACATGGAAATTTTGTATCCTCTTCGTTTTCCCTAGATCTATCGACTGTAGGTAGCAGTTTTCCTTGATAAGGCCTTGGAAAATTACTATCACCTCATCTTTCGAGCCCTCTGACCGTGTCTGTGGGTATTAGTATATGTATTTTCTTTTTTATGTTGCAGCAAAACTCCTCACCGTTTTCACCAATCCCCTTCAAATTCTGCACACATATTCAGTGTCATCTGTAGATGGGAACGCTACAATTTTAGCACCCCCGACCATTATTCCCTGAGTTATGAAATTTTTCCTGAAAATTTCTCATTTTTCCATATCTTAAAAACCATTCATGAATTTTCCTCCTGCTTTGAAAAATATGAATCGCTCAATATAAAAGTTTTTTGAGGTGCTGAGTCGATTCGTTAATACATAATTTTGATTTCTTCCCATCTTATTCTAGATTTCCTGAGCTCCTTTTGACATTTGTCTCTAAGACCATCGTAATGACATTTTAACAAAATTTCGTATCAACCAATCGATTCAACACATCAAAAATTACTTCTCTGAAAATTTTTTTAAGTGGGACTAGGAATCACAAATCATTTTTAAGATATGCTTTTTCAATAAAAATTGAAAATTTGTCATAAAAAAGTTTATAAGTTAAAAAATACTCATCGAATAATGCTCAAAATTCACTGGCCTCAGCGCGAGAGACTTCCGAATCCACCCCCAGACTTTGAGAATAATCTATCGAAGCGTTTTTGAGTTTTCGCTTTACCTCTGAAGCCATATTATTCCGTTTTCTTCGTCTGCTACAACATATTACCTCCTTTTCCCATGTCATTGGCCCTCTAAGAGAATTTCGTATCAACCAATCGATTGAGAACGTCGAAATACATCTGGATCATGAATCCCACTCATTATTGAGTTAACAGGAGGAAGTACAGATTATTCTTAGATTTTAAAAGCAGAGATGTTTTTTTTTCAAATTTTGTACACCCTCGAAAAAGGAGTCCCATTTCAAAAAAAAATACTTGCCATTATGCAACGGAAACTCATTGGCATAATCATCATATTCCCCATCTAATGAAAATATTGATAACTGGTATTCTGGAAGAGTATCCGTGATCGAAATCGATTTCCTAGTGGGAATATGAGACTTAGATTACAAGGCGATACTAAATTTGATGAGGACGAGCTGGTTTGTTATTGACAAAGGTCGAAGATTTTCTTATGAGTATCTGGTTTTGATAAATGGGTTATTTGAGGGTAATTATTAATGATTACAGCTGCTAAGGACCCCCACACTGGTGCAAAATGTTGTCCCACGCATGCCGCTATGAAGCAAAAATTACCAGAACCCTTCCGCATCCCTTGCGCTTACTTTGCTGATTTCGAGAATTCAAAACTTGTACCTCAAGTGTTCAAAGTTACCCCGTCTATAACCCCGGTTGACGGTAACAGATTCTACACGATGGAATTTTTTCACGTTGAAATCATTGGTGCAATTTCTGAATGCATTTTTGAACTGTAATAGCGTAGGGGGAATGAAAAAAATGCACGCCTCGGCATCTCCATCGGCAGCCTATGCATACGAAGTTTTCTCTCCAAGCTCGTCATTGCGGAGAAGGTCACAAAGGAGATTTCAAAGAGAGGAAATTGTAGGTTGTGTCTGATGAACCTTGAAAATTGTTGTAATCGAATCACCCCCGTCAAAGTAGGTGACCCTCTGACGATTTTTTGGATCTTCAACGTTGATTACGGCGAATCAGAACGCACGTAGAGAATGTTTAAAACACATAAAAATATAAAATAGATTCCTTGGTAATTTTCGAGATCCTTCTTTCGTCATTCCTCTACGACAATCCAATCATTGGTTGAAGTGGTTTCCGGGTGACATTTTTGCGTCTCGGAAGCATGTTTCATCACAGTTCTTCGCGAACAAATAGGAATGGATGAACAACGACGGTGGTGCTGAGAGCCTTCTCGGTTAAAAATCTAGCTTGAGCAATATTCCGTTGGTGATCGTATCCGGATAGATAATCGCTCGTGCACGCAAATTAGCAGAGCCAGCTCAAGGGTGGAGGGGGGGACGTAATAGTTGCGCGGGTTCTGGTTCTACAATTTGTTGATAGTGGCATTCGTGGACAACATTCTGCATCGGTGTGGCTGTCTCTATCAGCTGTAAGTGAGTTTACAACAAACTTCTTGGAGGGCTTGATTTTGGAGCGAAGAAAAATAGCTCCAAAAAATTGGTCTCGTTCGAGAGCTTCTAGGGCGAATTCAAGTCCACGGCGCTAGATTGCATTGATCCGTACCTATATCGTGAAGAATCCATCTTTCACATGATGAATGTTTACCTTGACTCAATTTTGTAGAGTACAATCTGAAAAACACGTTCATTTTTCAAAACGAGGTAACTTTGAACACTTAAATGGGAAACGACATGCTTTTTCGACGAATGAGGTTACTTTGAATACAAAAATCGTAGTCACTCGGAAACCCAGCTGACTGTATGATACGAATCGCTTATGATTATCAGCTTTTGGATTTTTCGTTGGTATCATTTGATTTTCAAAATGCTCTGCTCGACATACTCAATTATTATACATGAAGAATTGAACGTTTTTCTTAGTCGATGAGAACTTCGTAGAAGTAAATTTTTCAATTCGAATGCAAATCGTAATTACAATTTAGATGATTCGGGAATTACTCTTTCATTCTTGAGGCTTCGTTACAATTTCAGAAAACTCAAAATGAGCTCGGCATATCTTTTTTGAGTGCGAATGTACTAGCAGATCAAGTTCTCATATTATAGAGATGAACAAATATCATTACCATATTTGCTGTCAAAGGTTCTCACGTTGAACTATTCGAGAGTTCAAAGTTACCCTTACATGGGGGTGTAAATTTGAACACTTCAAATGATCATAACTTTTGCCAAGAATATTCAATTGAACTCGATTATTGCGCAATCGAGTGCTAAGGCGATAAGCCTTTAATTGACTGGAGACACTTTGCCCTTATGATGTAAAACGTACAAGTTGCAGCGAAATTACGAGCAAAATTTTCGAAAAGTGTTCAAACTAACCCCAGTTGACGGTAGCACAAGCGCTGAAGAAGGGCAGCGCATCGTTCCCTCCCTTCCCTTGTAATCGGTCCGCTTTTGCACTATTCAAAGGACTATAGTTTTCTAGAATCTCTTGAATCCCGCTAAGTTTACGCAAGATGCTTTTCCCTCTCTTGAATCTTTCAACCCTTCGTTTTTTCTAAGTTGAATGAGTAATCATCCCAGAGTGCTCAAAAGTCCAGCTGTTTTCTGGAGTGAAAGGTGAGCCCGAAAAGTAGACATGGATCCGCTTCATTTGCTTTATAGAAAAAACAGAGATCCTCGTGTATCGGAACTAAATGCCTACCTTCGTACATTCTGACATACAACAGGTTGGAAAAAATTGCGAGCCAAATTTTGCGAGTCCGTACATCCAAGATCTTTCAGAGGGGGGAATTATGCACGGGGGGCAAATTAGGCACACTCAACTCAAGAAAAAGAGCTATCCGAAAGCAACTTGGTATATAAGCATCACTTATTCATTATAAACTTTGTTATAACAGACAAAAATTGACCCACTGAAAGACTGCCCCATGTACGGATTTTGTACGACTAACTTGTACATCTTGGATGGCGCAGTGGTCTAGGTGTTGAGTCTACCAACCCGAAGGAGCCAGGTTCGAATCCCCGTAAGTGCAAAATTATATTCCTCTGAATACGTTTTTTCTCTATCCAGCTACGATACTTGACCACGCGGAACATGAAGAAGCATCGGGAACAGCTCCAAGTGAAATATAATTTTCAATAAATAAATTTTGAAATATCAGTTGATTTCTCAATTGATTTCTCAGCTGATACTCCACGTATGAATTTGGCATGTGAAATCAGTTGAGATATCAGCTGAGAAATCAGTTGAGAAATCAACTGAGATCGCAGCTGATTTTGCCCGGCAGGGCAACGAAAAATACTAGCGTCAGCAGCGTATCTGCAACCAAAACATTATATGGGTATAATCGCGTTAACTTACACATTTTGTGTCCAAAAATTCAGAAATTGAATATTGAGTCCGCGCATATCTGAGTCAACTTTTTTCATTTCTTTTTGCATATTCAGCGATAATATGTGATGAAACTTGAACAAGAACACTACAAAAAGAAATCCTTACCGTCGGATTGATTTCGTTCTTACCGCAAGATGCAACAAATGTGAGATAAAAATCTTCAAAATGAGCAAGCCATTTGAAACAAGTTGTCCAACACTTATTATCATCTCAATTGTGGTGGATAACTCGTCATTCTTCATCCTAAGACTATCGGTGATGAACGAGAATAACTTGCCCGCAGGTACTTTCTAACCTATAAATTGGCACATTTTCGTTCACTTAAATCTCAATATCTTTTCCAATCTTGGCTCAACAAACAGTTATCCAGACCAAGTTAGACGATTACAAAGCCTGGATAACTCGCCGTTTGGAACAAATTGGAAAAGATTTGGAGATTCAGCCGAGGAGATGCGCATGCCTAATTTTACAGTCAGGCCTGAAGCCTGAATAAACGTAGGAGAGGCGGGGGGGGGGGCATTTTGGCCATTTGTATTTTCAGACTCGCGCACCCCGGCGTTTATCAACAATAATTAAAAAATTCTAGAAAGTTCTATATACAGGAGAGTGTTGATAGTTCTTGATTCTATCAACAGGGTTGATTCTAAAAAATCTCAGACAGCACTGGACATCGCCATTTCAGACTTGAGGCAAGTGTGAATGAGAATGTACTCATTATATGGGTTGATAACTCCTTTCGGTCAAGCCATCCTCATTTTCCTTCGACACTCTCAATACGATTTGAGCTAAACTGTGAGCTCTAGGTTAAACAACAAAATACTTGTACAGTTGCAATGTTTCAACAATTCGTATTTGCATCAGATGTAGTTAAATTTCCGCAGTCGGGGTTTATGGCTAATACCGGTACCCTTCAGCATCATATTGGTTATTTGATGTTTCTCAAACCACTCATTTTCTGTCTGACCGAACGGCTGTTATCTCCTCGGCAGTGATCTCTTACGAGGAAAGAGTTTTCAATTAACAATAGTATACTTTAGCGAGAGAATCTTCATTTTTAATTCTGTTTTATTTAGAAAAATTTAACAGTCACGAGGCCGAAGTACAATATCAATTAACAAAGATTCGTTGATATATTCTAATGATTTTTGTAACATGTTTTGTTTGACAATTATTATAGGGTTCATGTCTTTGGAGACGTACAGATTCTTACCCAAGCATCGTGCAAATCAGAATGTACATTGTGGGCACAGATATATAGAAGACTATGAATGATGAATACAACGTATTGATAAATTCTATTTCATTTTTATTCTGACGGTCAGTAGGATATTTTTTCTCATGCAAATTCGATTCAACAACATAAACCATCTGGTACGAGTAAAGCCTCTTTCGCATAACAAAAAAGTACTCCCTTTTTTCTCAAATAACTTCAACTTATTCTCAAACTTGTTAATTTCACAATATTACGACCAAACTAGTGTACATTTAGTCTTGGAGAAGTTATATTGAGATGTTTTAGTTTGGCAAAAAGTATTATCATAGGGCTTGAAATTTAGCGCATTTTTACACGAAAAAATCACGCTTTTTCATAACTGTAACGATTCGATCTATCTCAACAATCCTCCGAAGCTTATGCCGGGAGTTTTGAAATGAGCTGCACATTCAGATTCAATGACCCTATGCTGAGATATTGCATTTCATGGAAATAACAATTAACGTTCCTGATGAATACGTTCACTGCGGAGGGAGTTTCTTTCAATTTCCAGTTGGCCATGACATTCGCCCTCTCTTCCGAGTGATGCAATTGTACGGGAAGGGGGGGGGGGCTGAATTATTCCCTGACTCATTATTTATGCCCTCGGAAAATCGAAGCAAGAAGACGGATTGCTATTAAGGATATGAGTCATTTCGGAGCATTTCGGCCAGAGCCGTCACCAGGGGGGTCTGGAAAAAATCCTAAGAAATGTATTCCCATTAGTACTATGTTTAAATAGTGCAAATGAATTTGTTTTTGTCTTTTTCAACTCCCAATGAGTCCTAGGGCCCCCAAAAGGTCTATTTTGAGCCCCTTTTCAGCCTATTCTCAGAAAATCATAGCTCCGACCAAACTCAATCTTTTTAGACGTACTTGGGCGCATTTCCTTCGTGAAAACTGGTTCTTTTGAGAAAAAAATTGTCCGCCAACGATTATCGAGTCTAGCGATATGTAGGAGCTATTTGCTGTGAGCAGATTTTAGCAATTTTTGGGTCTTCTTCCAAGTGATCTAGCTCCTACTAGACATGCGATAATCAACTTTGACCGTCATCATTCTAAAGGTCTTGAAAAAGCCTACAATTTAACCATCGGTAAGAGTCGAATATCGTACTTTTTATAGGAGTTATAGCCGATACAAGTTGAGCAGTTTTATAAAAATGCCAAACTTTGAGCTGAATTTGCAGAGATCGTTTTTTCATTTTCGACCTTAAAACTATGTAAATATGTTCGTCAACACAAGAACTAGCAATATCAACAAGAGTCTTGGTGGAGAAATCATCTCCTGATTTTTGGCATACGTCCAGAAATACAGTTTTTTGACTTTTTGCTCAAAATGCCAACATAGACATGGCTCGCATATGCTTCCATCTGAGTTATTGTGCACCAATGTGGGTGGATTTACTCCCCAAAGTACTCCCAAATATAAGTAAGAACTTCCAGAGACAAGCCTCAAGCCAGAAGCGACCTGAGGTTCAAACCATCAGGTCCAAATTGGTCATTATTTCGTCTATTTTGGGACAGGCGAGCGAGGGCTCGATTCCCCGTGTTCCTACGCACAAACGAGACGAGTGTCTAGAACAGGGATACAAACATGTAACTCCGACTCAGGATGCTTATTCAAACACGATTACGGGGTCAATTGAGCCCTAAATTATCGTCATTTTGCAGTAGAGGAGCAAAACCTGTTATTACGGAGTTTAACGCCGTTTAAGGATTGGATAATATCCTAGGCACAAATTGACCCCAGAATCGTGTTTAGATGGTCATTCTGAGTTGGAGAAACATGTTTGTATCCATATTCTAGCCACTCGTCTCATTTGTGGGCAGGAACACGGGGAATCGAGCCATCGATCGCCTGCCCCAAAATAGACGAAATAATGCCCAATTCGGACCTGATGGTTTAAACCTCTAGTTCGCTTCTGGCTTGAGGCTCGCCTCCGGAAGTTCTTACACATATTTGGAGGTACTTTGGGGAGTAAATCCACCAGATTGGTGCACAATAACTCAGATGGAAGCATATGCGAGCCATGGCTACGTTGGCATTCTTAGCAAAAAGTAAAAAAAACTGTATTTTTGAACGAATGCCAAACATCAGGGTATGATTTCTCCACCAAGATTCTTGTTGATATTGCTAGTTCTAGTGTTGACGAACATATTTGCATAGTTTTAAGGTCGGAAATAGAAAACGATCTCTGCAAATTCAACTCAAAGTTTGGCTTTTTCGAAAAAAAAACTGCTCAACTTGTATCGGTTATAGCTCCTATAAAAAGTACGATAATCGACTCTTACCGGTGGTTAAATTGTAGACTTTCTCAAAACCTTTAGAATGACTACCGGTGAAGGTGATTATCACATATCTAGTAGAAGTTAGATCACTTGGAAGAAGACCCAAAAATCGCTCAAATCTGCTCACAGCAAATGGCTCCTACAAATCGCTGAACTCAATAATCTATGGTGGACAGTATTTTTCTCAAAAAAAATAGACCTCACGAGAAAATGCGCCCAAGTACGTCCAAAAAGATTGAGTTTAGTCGGAGCTATGATTTTCTGGGAATAGGCTAAAAAGAGGCCTGAAATGGACCTTTTGTGGGCCCTAGGACTGATTGGGGAGTTGAAAAAGGGCAGACAAAATTTATTTGTACTATTTAAACATGATACTGATGGGAAAAATTTTTTTGGAATTCTTTTCAGACCCCCCCCCCTGGCAACAGCTATGGCCGAAATGCTCCGAATATCTATTTTATCGAGGGAGTAGAAGGACTCTCTCTATCAATCCAAAAATACATTGGAAAAGTAAAAAAGAAACTGCAAGAGTGAAAAGAATTATGAAAAATGAGACATTATCACTATAATTTTTGGATCATTATGTTTTCTCCACTTTTACAATCTCTCGTAATTTATCGTAGTGAGATTTTTTACTCGGATTCTGAGTGAAGCGGTGTTGCTTTGGGATGCAAGTGAGTGTCTCAGAAGACTCCCCGTTTCATTCGGATAAGAGAGTGAGCTCCGATAAATTTCCAAGTTAAGTTCTGCCACTATTCGTTACTGATGAATCGAAGCGTATAGCAAATTTTTGTGAGGAAGCCAAGTGAAGGAATGTCAAAGTCCTCTTCCATAATTTTCTATAGGTAAAAACGATGGCGTCATCATTTCTTGAGAAGAAAAATCTCTCCAACATTCTGATTTTTTGCATATTGGTTTCGTGTACCCTCCAAATGTAATCCAACCCGCATGCACAAGTAATTCGGATGCTCTCTACCCTGCGCACTCCCATCATCAGTCCCAATCCGGCCCCGTGCTTCATCATCGATGCTAGTGACTGATGAATGCCATCCAAGCTGATTGTGAGCCATCGTACAGAGGTATAGTCTGGACACTACCTCTATGTAAGCCATGCCATGCCATGCTGCATTGCTGCATGTTGCATTTGATGCGCGCAGCTCACTCTATCATAGCTCATTCGTTCTCCAGTCATTGACCTGATCAGTTTCGGAGTGTTTCGGAGCCGTACAAGACACCAGAGACGCGTGCCCGAGCGCGTGCCGCTCGTTAGTTATGGTGAGCAAGTGACATTGGAATGGTGTACTGTGCAAGCTGAAATCATTTTCATCAATCCAATATTGTGAGCTTCGACCTCATAATCGCTGCTTCGCGGTGCGCTATATATCTGAGCCTTGCAACGTATAGTTGTGCGCCTGTTTTGCTTGCCTCCGTGCTCGATGGTGAGTTTGGAGCAGTCAGCGCGTCTCACAAGCCGCACACAAGTCCTGCGTGGATCCCGATTGAAGGTGAGTACCGACAAATTCCGATGTTATCATACCAATGTGCATTTCTATGTACTTTATAAAAATGCTTACTCCCCGGTTTGCATTCCTCTTTGGCGTCCCCTTTGATCAATAGGTATGGATAGGTTTACAAGTTGAGAAATTGGTCCACGCCGCCGTAGACAAGAGCCCATATGAGTGATTCCGTGAAGCGGTTCACAAATTGCAGACATGTCACGGATTGTTTTTCTACCATTTTTGATCGATCTTGTGGTCGAAAACGAAGTTTTCCTATCCTATGAGTTCCAATAGACAATTTTTGCACCGAGTTTATGAGCTTGTAGCTTATTTCTGAGCGTTTGGTCTTTGAACTGAGCCGCAGGCGGAGGTCGAAATGATTGCTCGGAATCAGAGAACCTCATAAACGAGGCGCGAATACTAAACTTATACAATTTTGTTGGATCCAAACTTCGAAAAATTGCATAAAAAGGGTTTGGGATCTTTGAAGAATATTTTTGACACACTGTGCGAGAGAGTAACTGTTCCGCACTGATTTTCCACTTTCTCTCACAGTTTGTCAAAAAATAGTTTTCGATACACGGGTGTAGAACTCATTTTTCGCATCCTCGTGTTGATTCCGACCTTCGCCTACGGCTCAGGCCGGAAACCCAACGCTCGGACGCGAAAAAAGTGTTTCCACCCTTGTATCGAAATGTACTATCCCATCATTCTAACCTAATAAGGCCGCATTCAAATGCGGATTTAGGGTTCTCATGATGAAAAATCATTATTGCTCTATGCTCGCAGGCCCATTTCAGGCGCGGAGGACTTATTTCCCTCATTTTGCTCAGGAAATAAACTGTCCCAGCGCCCGAATTGGGCGTACGCGCCCAGGGCAATAATGTACTATTTTTCAGTCTTTTTATGCCTGCGCGTGGGCCCGTGTAGGGGAAAGTTACTTTTTAATATACACTGTGCGTAAAAGTGTACTTTGCGCACCATTTGCTGATTTTCGCTCACAGTTTGTCAAAAAGTATGCTATCCGTGATAAAATTATTGACACTTGATTTGAAGGAGCATCAGGACTGGAGATTATGACTTTTTGAGAGAAATTTGAGCGGGAAATAATCTAACTGCGAACCAATTTGTGTTTGAAAGTGCGATTCTCTCTCTCTTTTTCCAAGCCCCCCCCCCCCTTCTGCATGCTCAGTATTGGCAGAAAATGATGTAATTGGTCGAGAAAAAATTGCAGTGCTACCCATGCAACGTGTCACTGACAGATTTGCATAGGCAATTTTTGCGAATTTGTTTCGAGTAATGAGTGATTTATGGTTGAAATTGAGTCGATAACTCGAGAACTAAAATCCGTACCAAGTTCTGGCAAACATCAAAAGATCACAAAAAAATCAAGAATCCCCGAATGATTTTTGACGATGATCGCTTCGCCGCAGACTGAATATTTCAAAATTTGACAATCTGAGACCATAGGTCTTCATCTTCAAACGCCAAAATGCAGTAAGACGTTAACCGATCTCCGGTTAATAATACCTTTGACTCCATTGCACCTCATACATGATAATGAGTGCAGTTTGCGAGGGTCCTCGTTCACGATCGGGATTATACGTTTCGGCACAAGTGCCTTATTACTTGCAATACGCAGCGTCATCCGCCATTTGTATGGAAGGGACAATCAGGTTCAGCTATTATACGTGCACCTCAAAACTGAAGGATGAGGAAATAGTGCCGGATCATCCCAATTGTAAATGAGGTCCCGCGCAAGTCTCGGATTTTGAGATATATCAATTACCGAACGTGACGACTCGAATCCTCAACGCCGCATATACAAATTATCTAGCCGTCTCTTTTCTATAATCTACAGCTGTCGCGTCCCGATTCTCGAAACAAAATCCTCCAGGGCCCATTCATTGGGGCACATTTTCGGTCGGGATTGGACGAACCGAATGGATCGGAAGGATCGTGAAGTTTGTTTGCGTTCAGACTGAAACTTCATACGTCCCATCGTGAATGGGCGAGCGCGCGGGCCCGAGCATTTATGGCCCCACTCAAATTACCTACTTCCAAATTGCAACATTGTTTTAAAACGCTTAAATATGTTTGCAAATATCTAATCTGTTTTTGTGCCTACAAGACGATCTCATAGAAACTTGAATCGTGAAATTCGGTTTATGTAAAGTGATTTTGTGGCTATCAAAATTAATTATTATGAGCACACATTTTTGTCTCGAATAATCACTGAATATCAACCGATTTTCACGTTTCGAGTTTCTATGAGATGGTCTTGAAGACACAAAGATGGATTAAATATTTGCTAACATTTTTGTGCAGTTTTAAACCATTCTGCAATTCGAAAGTAGGTAATTAGAGACGGGCAATAAACCTTGGGCCCCGAGCGCTCGTCCGTTTACGACTCGACGTGGATTTTCAGCTCCAACGCAAACTGACATAGTTTCGCGCTGCATGGAAGCAATGAGTTTTCATCTCGGTGGCGAGAGATCATGATCAGCGGATGGGCGACTGCATCGTCACCAGTCTGCTGTGAATCTGATCGGTGTAAGGAACGATGACCTAACTAGTTCGCGAGGGGCATTTCCGAGCGGTAAACCACTTCTGTCAGAATAATAAGGAATGAATTTTTGAACAATTCATTCATTTTTACTCGGGAGAGATGGAGCGCGATATTGCATAATCGATAATATATTTTGTTGACATCGAAAGAAAACTAGATTCTGGAAATTCTTCTCATAGGTGTTAGTAGTCTATAGACCAGTATAGCGAGACGACCCCCCGCGACGCCCCCCACCCCCCCCTGGGGGGGGGGTAAAGTACGTTATAGCGGGGTGACCCCCTGCAGCCCCCCCAAGTCCGGTATAGCGAGGTGACCCCCTGCCGCGACCACCCCCCACGACCCCCAGGGCCAAAACATGACCCCCGGGCGCCCCATGACCCAGCCCGGGTGATGGTGTCCCGTAACCCATACTCCCTCTCTTCCCCAGGGTGTGGCAGGTGCGAGGGTGGTGACCTCGCAATTTCGCCCGGGGCAGGTGTTCCCGGCTGCACGCGATATTTTGGCGCAAAGGTCAACGGCCAGGTGCACCAGAATACCGCGCGCGCGCGCGCGCCTATATTTTACGTGAATGGCCCGGTCTACATAGGAGCCCGCGCTCTTGCGTATAACGCATCAAGAGCGTGTGATTCCTCGTGCATTAGAGCTGTATAGGCAAGAGCGCGCGTCCTATGTAAACTCGGGGCAATTGACTCTTGATCGTGCCTCTTCCTCACCACCTTGCGGTGGGCACGTAGGCGCGTTTTTGTTTCTTGCTCGTTTCACTTCGAGTGTGAGATGAAAAATCTCACGCTCCAAGTGAAAAGAGCAAAGGCGGTTTCCCCGAGAGGCCTATTCCGCCTGTGAATGGAATTTCCTGAAAAAATAAAATACTAGATTTACAATAGTGTAATATTAAAAAGATTTTTATTCAAAAATTCATTTGCCCGACATATTAATCTTTCTCGGCATCCTTAATTCTAATATATTCTCAAATTGATTTTTTGCAATTATTCTTAAGAATCGTGAGTCCCCGTATGGGTACTCGGGATTCGACCCGCGCAACACGGAAGATACAATATTACCCACGAGGGCATCTTGGCACCCCCCGATGAAACACGATTTCATGCTGAAAGGAAAAAGCCTCTTCAAATTTGGAAATAAAATAGGTGAAATTTGAATTTTTTCGATACTTACGCGCCAGTCACTAGTGCCTGCAGATGATGTATGCTTATCTGCATACTCTTTATTTCTTTATCATCCACTGTGTGCAGCTCCATGTTCCCTTCCCAGCTCAATTTTGGCGCTAGCTTGAAGGAACTGACGCAAATAAACCGGTCTTTAAAAAGGAGCTCATCCTGGAGAGCTTGAGTGTTGGCTAGGAGAATTGCCTCGGCTCGTGCGCTATACTCAGCTCTCTCAGCTGTCATCAAGCTATTTCGTGCATTAATGATTGCATCTCCTCGCGCGAGTATTTCGCTGCATTGTAGTCCTAATGTTGATAGCATATTTATATTAAAAAAAAGTGATGTGAATAAATCTGCATGTGATAACATCGGGAAATGCTGCTGTAACGGTTTTCGGAGCCCGATTCTCTGTGGGTCATGCACTTCGATGACCCTTTGCCTCTCTTCTTCGATGTTTTGTCCATGATTTTGCCGGTGAACCAAGTTAAGGTCCCCGGGGCCCGCGTGTTGGAAATCTTGAAGTTCCACCGATTTTACAAAATATTCCATGCTCTCAGTGTCGATAATTCTTAGCATGTCTTGGCATGCGGGAATGCGTTTAAGTTTATCGCGGAGGTGGCGCATCTGATCTTTCGTCAATGGAAGAGGGTCAACGGACTTGCCTTTTTTTAAACATGCATTGAGTCTCTTCACCATGCTCATTCTTCCCCTTGGCCGACAAGTTTCCTGACTTGTTCCCGGGGTGGGCTCGGGTGAATTCAATTCAATCACAACTGGCCCCCCAGTCGTAGATTCAGCAGGCATCGTTGCTTCTCCACCCTGAATTTGCAAGCCACCGATGTCCAAGGGTGTGCAGAAGTCACGTCTGGTAGGTTCGGATGGATTTCCAGAGCTGGAGGATGTCACAGCTTCTTGGTTTCCCGTTTCGACAGGGTTCTGCGAGGAAAGTCCTTCTAGTAAACAATCCAGCTGGCCCATGTCGTGAGATGGGCCTGTACCCTCCGCGGTGTTCATACCCATGGCCTGCGAACCTGCAAATAATTGTATATTATGAAAAAAATTTGCCAAAGGGGGTTTTCGTCAGAGTAAAAACATGCAGTACTCACCATCGTTTTGGCCAGCGATCGCTGTCACGAAACGATCGAGGGATGTTTCGTCGTCGTCACCCATACTCAAACCTATCTCCAACTCCCAATCGGAGAGCTCTGGTAGTCCTTCCATCTTCTGTGATAAGCGTTTGCGCCGAGACTAAGCGATTCTCGTTTTGTGGCTCGAATTTTTATAGGTTTCAATCTAATACTATTCAGATGGGATATGTAATGACCCCGAAAAAAACTTAGCTTTTATTTCTGAGTTGAAAATTGGGCGGTGTGTTCATAAACGAGTATGAAGAAACGTCGCGATTTCTATCCAATTCATCTGCTTGTAGCCCGATTAACACAGAAAAGTTTTTGGTACAGCTTACTTGTGCAAGAAAGCTTGGTAATTCGCTCGGTAAATATTCTTCCATCGTGGTTGAGATGAACAACGAGGAAATCTAGCATAATCAGTCGTATCTCTCATCACAAGTTTCTTTTTGAGATACCGCTGAATGGCTAGATGGTCATCACGGACTGCGACGCGCTTTTCCTGGCTACGCATTTGGTAATTCTAGTATATGCGCGTGGATAATAAAACTCGGAGGGCCATCGTCGCTCTTTTTTTTGGTATTCATTAGCACCTGTGCAACGCTCAGAAAGAGCCAACCCGCGCGCGCGCGCGCTCTTTTCGCGCAACATCTTTTGAACGGTTTTCCCATCCCAGTAACCGAGGTGTTTCTTCACACGTGCGAGCGCGCGCGCGCGCGCGCTCACCCGACGTAAAGAAGCGATGTTTGCAAATCGAGTCAAGACATCTGCCTCAAATGCTGAATATCGGAATGAAAGAATTCATAGGATGCAGAACGTGTACTTCGGGGGTGAAAAAGGGTAGCAAATTCGCTTATAAAGATCGGGGCAGGCGCCTTGTCCACTCGTAGTCTTCACGAGCTGAGCGATGAGAACAGTTCGACGTGCTTCTCTACCGGTATCCGAAATGGACGAGCACGTGCTCGAGAGTTTTCGAAGTATCGTGTTGCGTATAGCCCATCACCTTTCCATCTGGTCGAGACGAGCGGGTGTGAGACGGAGATGTGCTATGTATCATCGAAGCGAGTTGAGACAGACACGAGACATCGATTTGTTATCAAGAGCATTCTCTTGGCTGCTGTTCTCTTGCCCCATCCGCGACTTGCCCCGCTATCACCGGCGATTCTTCCCGAGCAATAGAATTGCTATCCTTGCTGCTGGGGAGATTGTACGCCGCAGAGATACGGAACATTTGCCCGCACTCAACCATCTAATGGAGGAGTACAGAGAGATGCAAGGTGAGTAACGATTCACAATATTTGGTTCATTCAAGAGCCTTCGTAACGGCAGTCTATACATGCTATGATCATTCAATACTACCGAATATACTTTCAAATGATTTCAAAACGCATCGTGAGCTTCCACGCATTCGATCTCGCCAGAGCTGAGAATGAGCGGGCGAGGTGAAAGGCCGATTCGTTCCAAGTTTCTCACTGTTAGATGGCGCGGAGATGCACTTTTCGATTCTGATGTAGCTTCTAACGCATCACCCATGCGAGCGCATTCCCTCGCAATGAATTTTTACTCATCCATCCCTTACTCACTCCGTTCGTGGGAGGGAGTGATCTTGCTTCTCTTGAAAGTGAAAGGGCGCCCGAGCAGTGTGTAGCGTAGCGTATACTCGTATACTCTGGGCTTCATTCACTGAATAATGACTATTTCAGCTTCCTTATGCAGCCATGCATTGGAACGCGCGGCTACTTTGCCCCATGTTTTTCAGGAGAGCCAAAGCTCATTGTAGCCTTTTCTTTATCTTGCGGGCATTCAATGGGTCATGAGAGCTGATTTGGGCGGGCTTTGCATGCTATGTTTCATCCTTACATTTCGTTTTCAGCGCTGACTTCTCTACTGGAAATCAGTCACACATCCACAAGCGACATCATGGGAAGCGACAGTGATGCGACGGATTGTGACCTTGCGGATGCAATCTCTCTGCCGAGCACACCGGAGAGCAGTGATCGAGAAGATTCACGCCCGCTCAACTTTACCATTGATATTAGCGAGGAAGAACCCATTCAGTCAGATCGCGATGTACGTATTCAACCAGTGCGCCTTTTTGCATCGCCATCCGAGAGAGAGACACCACCGCCATCACCACCACCGCGACCGCCACCCTCTGGATCGGGGGTAGTGAGCCCATCTCTATTATCTCCCATATTCCGACATCATCCTAGACGTCGCGAAAGTACAGACGATGTTTATCTCTCATCTTCACCAATATCAGCACCCGATCCCGACGAAAATGATGTGGGAATTTTAAGATCAAGGCCGTGTGGCCGTCTCGCAACCGTGCTGATACGCGATTTCTGCGAGCCTGTAGCTGCTGCATGGAACGCCATAGGACAGCGTGAAGCTTCATGGCCAGAACTGCTATCTCATCGAAACGAAGGTGCGGAGGGAGGGAATGGAGCGATCATTGATGGATCCAACAGTCATAGCAACGCCGAGGCTGTTAATAGCAGCGTTCCAGGAGAGCGAGCTGCAGAGAACGTGCCTTTGCAAGCTGAGAGAGCCAACAGAGTTCAATCATTGCTGGATTTCTACACCGAGGACCCTCCTGCATCCCAGAGGTCATACCACGTAATCGAGGATCATCATCGCTTATCTTATCGAGACTTTGACGATGTCTCGATCATGGACAGGCGTGTCAACGAAGGTGAGATTCTATTTTTGAATAACATTGGTCTCAACTTTTCCTCGTAAAAACCAGCATATTCCTCATTCCTGTAGTGATACGGCGACACGAGAACGGTGACCATGATATCTCGAATTTTAACTCGGCCACTTTGGAATTATACGCAAATCGAGTGCGCAATGTCAGGACTGCCCAGCAGAGACGTTGGTTTAATACTCTTGCTTTGGACCGTGAATCACCTCTCTATACGGATCGCGATCTGATTGATCTATTAGACCGCGTCCGGGAGAGTTTCAATGGTTCTCCTGAAAGCTGATATGTTAGTTGTCGAGTTTTGTCTCTCGTTTGTGGAAATATTTATGCATCAGCAACGATGAAAAGTATGATATTGGTGAGCTTACTCATCCGGTCTTTTTCTCATCAGTGCAACCTCAGAGTCCAGGCGGGAGGAATCCAATCACAACAGAGTCGAGCGGCTTTGACATCCACGAGCTGCAAAACAGTCTACCAGCAGAGACTTCGAGCATACCATGCGCACAACCTCGGGAAAGCTCTCATACTGAAACTCAGCGTCAACCCCAGGAGTCACAACCATCCGACATCGCTACCAATGATTCCTCGCCGGGAGCTTTACCCTCAACGCAGTCCGGAGGTGGTCTCGGCGCTCCTGCTTCTGCGAATGCCGTGGCGAGCGAAGACATCGATCTGCAAGTCAGGCCAGCAGGCGTGCGATTCACCGTTGTGGACGCTGGCCCCCGATACGTTCGCAGATTTCGCATAAATGGTAGACGATTAGCTTTACGTATATTACCCCCTCCGCAAGGTACCCTGAATCCCATCTTATGGCTTGAAAACGGGGTGAATGACATTTGGAATTATATAATGGATCATGCTCGCGAAACTGAGCTCGTCGGTATCTCCATCGATTCCGATAATTTTGCTCACGGCCCTGCAGGGATCTCTTACCGTCCCATCAATAATTTCTATCATCATGATTTGTGGGACCTCATTTCCCGATTGACTCAGAGCAATGAAAATTTCAGTATCAACGATACTTTCATACTAGAGGTTATGTACGTTGAGATTCCTGCTGGCTCAGCTCGTCCAAAAAAATCACTGAATATTGACGCTACCAATCAAAGATCGGTTGTCTCTATCTCAAATGACGATAACATGTGTTTACCACGGGCTCTCGTTATTGGGGAAGCTTATCTGCAAAAAGCGAGTGATTGTCGCGAGGAAGTGAAAAGATTTTGGGACAACGTTCGCGATTGTCGGAGGCCATTGCAACGTGACTTAGCGCTTCAACTCCTGTCTCGCTCAGGAGTCACGATCCCCTCCGGGGGATGCGGTTATCAGGAAATTGAAAAATTCCAACGCTATTACGCGACTCAAGGGATCATTATTCGAGCATTTTCTCAGGGCACTCTAGGGAGTGGTGAAGAGCCTTTTTTCGACGGCTCGCTCATGCGCGAAGAACTTATTCCAATCAGAGGTTACATAAATCTCGCGTATGACGAAGAAAATCAGCATTTTGACACTATTTTGAATCTCACTGGTGCTAGTAAAAGTAAATTTTTTTGCAATGCTTGTAATAAAAGCTTCCGGTTCGTTGACCATCACTTGTGCTCGGCACGGTGCGAAAAGTGTTTCATTTCTCCGCCCTGTGAAAGCGATCTCGATGTCTCGTATAAATGTGAAGATTGTAACAGAACATTTCTGAGTGAAACTTGTTTTGCAAACCACAAAACGAACGGTTCTTACAAGAAGGGGAATCGAAGAATTTGTGATATAATTCAAATATGTCGATTTTGCTGCACGCAAATACACAAGTATAGAGGCGTCCACGAGTGTGGGGTTAGTTGGTGTACATTTTGTCATACCAAACATTCGCTCAACGATCTTTGTTTCATGCAACCGTATCGAGCAGCTCCTAATAAGGCTCCAAGCAAGAATCTTTACCTGTTCTACGATCTAGAAACGCAACAAAATTCCTCTCATAAGAATCACCCTACCACTACTGTACACGTGCCGAACTTGTGTATTGTACAACAGGTTTGTTACGCGTGCATGGATGTCGAGGACATGACAATGTTTGCGGTATCCGCGAGCACGTATGGCGCAAGGATCCCGTGAAAAATCTCGTATCATTGTGTATCCGAGAGAAATCCGTGTTCGACAATATAATTTGTTTGGCGCAAAATAGCTCAGGATTCGATTGTCAATTCATTTTGCGCGAAATAATCGAGAGAAATAAGGGTGTAACTCCCAACGTCATCTTAAATGGGCAAAAAATAATAATTTTATCGCATGGCCGGACAAAATTCATAGACAGCTTGAATTACTTTCACATGAAACTTAGTAAATTACCGGAGGCTTTTGGCCTCCCTGTCTCGATGCAGAAAGGGTTTTTTCCTCATTCCTTTAATACTCCAGAGAACGAGAATTATTCGGGTCCCATGCCCAAGATAGAAGATTACGGTGTCGATTCAATGAGCGGTAAAGAGCGAGAAAAATTTCTCGCTTGGTACGCGGAAACTTCTCCCAATTACCACTTCGTGATGCGGGACGAGATCGTCAAATATTGTCGTTCGGATGTAGAGATATTGAGACGCGCGTGCTTGAAATTCAGAGAAATTTTCCTGTCAGTCGGTAACGTTTGCCCCTTCACAGAAGCCACGACGATTGCCAGTGCGTGTTCCTTGGTTTATAGGAAAAACTTTCTGAAACCCGAGACGATAGGGATAATTCTTCACGAAGGCTATCGCCGATCGGAAAATCATTCGCAAAAATCCATAGAATGGCTACTCTGGCGCGAGCACGAACTAGGGAAGAAAATCATTCACGCCGCAAGAGAGCGCGAGTATAGATTACCGGAGCGGTTCCTGGTTGACGGATTCCTCAAATCCGATGATCCAGGAAAGAAAGGCAAGGTGTTTGAATTTCAGGGGTGTTACTTCCACGGATGTACCGAGTGTTTCAAGGGTGACATTAGGCACAAGCGCATGGCTTACGGACGGACATTCAACGAGTCGCACGAAAAAACGATGACCAAGTTGGAGAGAATTCGCGGATCCGGATACGAGCTTGAATACATTTGGGAATGCGAATTCGATAAACTCAAAGAGAGTCGTCCAGAAATATCTCGCTACGTTTCGAATCATCCGTTGATGAGTAAGGTCAAGATCGACCCGCGAGATGCTTTTTTTGGTGGGCGGACTGAGAATTTTATCCCGTTTTGCAAGACTAGAGCGGGTGAAAAAATCAAATACACCGATATATGCTCTTTGTACCCAAACGTGTGTAAATGCGGGAAGTATCCTGTAGGGCATCCGCGGATCTACGTTGGGGTGGAAAGTCACGAGCTGACTCGGGGCGATCCGAACGATTTGTCGCGTGTCGAGGGCCTAGTTAAATGCACGGTTCTGCCACCACGCGTTCTTTACATGCCGTTACTCCCAACTAAGATGCACGGCCGTTTATTATTCATCTTATGTAGGACTTGTGGCGAAGAAGAACGTCAGGGTGATTGCGATCACGAAAACATCGCGGATCGTGTATTAAGAGGAACGTGGGTATCCGACGAGCTACGCGCAGCCGTTCGACTCGGATACACTATAACTGAAATATCTATCATTTGGCAATACGCGACAACTGCTTACGACGGTTCGGAAGGTGGACTTTTCACTGAATACGTGAATTCGTTTCTGAAAATCAAACAAGAAACCAGTGGGTGGCCGGATAATTGTACCAGCGAGGAAGCAAAATTGAAATATTTGAGAGATTATGAGCGGCACGAGGGCATTAAGCTTGATAGAGAAAAGATCGAACTAAACCCGGGACTGCGCGCTGTTGCTAAACTCTGTCTGGTATCCCATTGGGGGAAATTTGGACAGCGTAATAACTTGGCGCAAACCAGCGTGGTCAGATCGCGAGACGATCTACTCAAAATAATAACCGATCCCGAGAAAGAAGTTTTCGCTCTCCTCCCGGTTAGCGACGAGGTTTTGTACGTGAATTGGCGCTATCGGGTCGAAGCTGTACCATCTGCTCGCAATACGAATGTCGTGATCGCCGCCTATACAACGGCTCAAGCGAGACTCGTGTTGTACGATTATCTGGAGAAACTCGGTGACAGAATAATATACGTTGATACTGACTGTACCATATTCAAATTTAGTGAGAACGCCGAGAACGCAGAGTACGAGCCTCCTCTTGGTAGTCTTTTGGGCGATATGACTGACGAATTAGCTGTGTATGGGCCCGACTCTTACATAGATACGTTCATATCGATAGCACCAAAATCATACGCGTATCGCGCCGTTACAAGCTCCGGTCAATCGTACGAATGTTGCAAGGTGAAAGGAATAACGCTCAATCATGAAAACTCGCTCAAAATAAATTTGGAAAGCATCGAGCATCTGTTGGATAATTATTTTCAAAACCGTAGAGATATTGTACCACTTGTCAGTGTCGAGAATACAATAAGGTTGAATTACCGTGCTATACAGCGTACCCCTCTACACGAGGTTGTAACACGTGATGAATCAAAATCTTGCAGTGTTGTATTGAAAAAGAGGCGATATGTATCAAAGGAGGCTTCTCTCCCGTTTGGCTATGTAGCTCCACAAATCAGAGTTGAGTGAACGATGATGTGATTGAATCGCAATAAAGATATGACTTGTGTTATATGATCTTGTTCTCAATAAATTTACCTACCCCGATTCCTCTCACTCTGAAAAAATGAAATATACTCCCAGTGAAGGCGGAGGGCGGTCGGTGATAAGCTGATCCCCGGCCGCCGGGGAATAGCTCATTACCACGAGCGCGTACGTCTCAGCTGATTACGCGCGCTCGTGGGTTTTAGCTAATCCCCGCGCGGGGCTCAGCTACTCACCGCACGCCCTAATAGCCGAGACGATGGGCGTGCGGAAACCGCGCGCGCGCCACCCCGCCCGCGCGCCGGTGGTGTGCTGGTTGGACCGTGTGTGTGTATGTGTGTGCTAGACGGGCGGAGTTGATTTTATACCGATATATATACGTATGTCGAATGCACCGGATGGCCAGTCAACATTATGGATACCCGACTCATCCATCCTTTTACTCTCACGCTTAGCGGGCCGACGATGAGCGGCAAAAGTCAGTGGATCCAACAACTCTTGCGCCATCTACCGCAGATGATCGACAAACCAATTGACAGGATATTATTCTACTATGCCGAGTGGCAAGAGAACTACGAGACGTGTTTGAAACTCGCTGAGGGAAGGAAAATTGAATTTAAGGAAGGAATACCACAGCCTGTCGACTACTCGAACGATAATCACAAGAGAAAATTGATCATAATCGACGATCTGATGCACGAGTCCAAGAACCCGGTTTTCCTCGAACTATTCACTCGGGGCGCGCATCACAAAAATTTGAGCGTATGCTTTATCACGCAGAATTTATTTCACAAAGGTGCACATCAGCGAGATTTATCACTCAATACGAATTATCTGGTACTTTTTAAGAACCCCAGAGACAGAGCTCAGGTACAGTATCTCGCGCGCCAAATTCACCCCGAAGATCCCAAATTTCTCGTTGAAGCGTACGCCGATGCTTGCAGACCCGCGCATGGTTATCTATTGCTGGATCTACGCCAAGAGACACCCGAAGATTTCCGTTTTCGCACGTGTATATTTCCCGATGATCCTGTCCATTACGCTTACGTGCCAAAGGTCCACAGTGCGTGAACAAAAATTGTCGAATGCTACGCTCGCGGAACAGTGTCCTTGTGACCATGGCTGCGGCAACATCTGGCTACTCAGGAAGTTTGTTCTCGAAGAAACGCGTGGCCTTGTTGAACGCCCTTTGCCACGCGAGCTCTCGGCAACGTCTTGCTCTCCTAAAAACAGCCGACAGAGATCTGATTAGGTGTATATGCGAGTGTGTTTTGAACGTTTTGCGAGGAGTTGTGACTTTGGATAACTCGCAAGCGAAACGGTTGAGAAAGTATAAAAATATACTTCGAGAACTGATCAGAGAACCGAACGCTAAAGTAGCATCCACGTGGACTAGTAAGAGGAAGAAAATTGTTCAAAGTGGTGGTGCCTTCCTTCCTGTACTACTGTCGAGCGTGCTGAGCACATTGATTTCCAAAATTTTGGACAAGAAAAACTCGTAAGTGTCATGAATCACGCACGCAAGATGGTCATCATTCCCGAGGAGAAGTTTGCGCGCATGCAAACCGACAAACGTCCGATTACTCCACCGCCACTTGATCGCATCGCGGAACAGAGCTCCGATAAGACTGTGCAGACTGTGGGCGATAATCTTTCTCGACTCGATGCCGAAATGTACGCTATTCTGGCTTCGAAAAGTAAAATCGATGAGCGTGATAAGTGTATAAAATATCTACAGATACTGCGGCGGTATTTGTTTTTCAAGGGAAACGAAAGAGATGTCGAGCAGAGTGGTAACGTCGATTCAACTGTGCTTGAGAATACCGAGGAACCACCCATCACAGAAGAGTCGATTGTCGAGAACTTACCTCTGGCCCCCGCGAACAGTGCTCGCAATCTGCTGATGTATTGGCAGAATTTTGAGCCCGACAGATTCAAGTGGAATGCTAAGGGTAATGTGATCATAGACGGACGTCTCATCCCACAGTCGGATATAAGTAAATTACTCGCTAACGTAGTGAGTAAGGGAAACAAGAGGGGAGAGATACCTATAGGACAGCTTGAGATGGCTAAATTCATAGGATCGTCGGCTACACCGGTGAACTTGGTAGGTAATTTGGAAATATTGGAGAATGCAAAGAGACTGACGGATCCGCTCAAGAAAGCACCGAAACGAGCCCCTCCAAGCAAAGAACCTATGACACCCTTGAACCCAAAGCTGAGGGTGGTCGAGCCCACAGTTCCCTCTCCTCCTTTGACGAGGAACGGTCTCGTGAAAAAGTGGCTGAGATATAGAATTTAATCATGTCCAAAAAAGCTGTCGACTACGCTCATCAGTATTACGATACGGAGCACGAGGCGGGCTACGCAGGGGCTCGGAAATTGATTCGGTTCAACCAAAAAAACAAGTCTCGCGAGCAAAAAAAGGAAGAAAGAGATCGCGTACAAAGATGGTTGAACGGGCAGGACGCGTACACGCTTCACAGACCGATTCGCAGAAAGTTCCCGAGGTTACACTACGACGTGACTAATATTGACGACGTCTGGGAAGCGGATTTATCCCAACTCACGGCATTGAAAGATGAAAACGATGGCTACAGCTATCTTCTCTTCATCGTCGATGTGCTGAGTAAATATGCCTGGGTGGAGCCACTCAAAGACAAATCAGCCCGCGCTGTAGGTTTGGCGTTTCAAAAAATTCTCGACAGAGCAAAAGGTCGCGTGCCAGTTCTCCTACAAAGCGATAAGGGTAAAGAATTCGTTGGTGGTGCTTTCCAGAAGATTCTTCGAGATAATGATATCCAATTTCGGACTACAAGATCTCCGGATGTGAAAGCATCCATAGTCGAACGTCTCCAAAGGACGATTAAGGAACGGTCTTGGCGCTTCTTGACCCATAGAAATACTCGCAGATACATAGATGATATCCAGAAGATCATGCATTCTTACAATAATACTATCCATACCGGGACAAACATGAAACCAAGCGATATAAACCTGTACAACGCGTATCAGGCGCGGCAAAATTTGCAGAAAAGTTGGACGCAGAGGCGCAAAGGATGGAGAATTGTCGCTACCCCTAAATACAAGGTTGGAGACCTCGTGAGACTCAGTCTCGCGAAAGGCGTGTTCGAGAAAGGATACGAGAAAAATTTCACGATCGAGACATTCAGAATCTCACGGGTGCTGCGAAAGCAAGGTATCTACATCTATGAAGTTGAGGATCTGGATAGCACGCTGATAGACGGCTTTTTCTACACCGAAGAGCTGGTACCCGTGAGCGAACATCGTCTGGCTGATGGGCAACTTTTCCAAGTGGAGAAGGTGATACGTAGTAAGGGCCGTGGGGTCAACAAGCAGGTACTCGTCAAGTGGGTGGGATATCCGGAGAAATTCAATTCCTGGATCAAGGCTACAGAACTACAACCCACTTCAAAATGAATGACGCGGACGAATTTTACCTGGTCTTACCTAGTAATAGCAGTATGTTGTACTACCCCGACAACACCACGACGTGTTTCACAACGCATCTGAACCGTGAGATTAGATTAACGGGTAACTGGGTGGTTGGTCTCGCCGAAATTCATATACCGTGTACCATGATGCATATTCAGGAAGACGATGCTTTTTATTTTTTCAACAACAGCGAGGATCTCGACGGCGAGGACACGACTGTGTCCATTGCTCCCGGTGTGTACGATAGCATCGATCAACTGGTGCAAGAAATAAACACCGAGAAAGATGTTGCAAAGCATCAGATTCTTGCTCCAGCGATCAATCCTAAAGGTTACTACATGCTCTCAAAAGTATGCGAATGCAAGAGGAACCACTATACGTATTTTAACGAAAAAATTGGACAAGCTCTGGGTTTTGACGAGCACATCGAATCATTGATTCTGTCGGATAAAAAAATGAAAATAATCGGTGACCGTCCTGCTTGTCTGTCGAGATGTCTGGTGGATCAGCTATTCGTTTACACGGACATATGCGAACCATACACGGTTGACGACACGCAAGCTGCTCTTCTCCGCATAGTATCGTTGGAAAATTCTAGATATAAATTTGGCTCTAATGTTGTCAGGCATTTTTCACCAATTCATTACATACCGTTGATGCACCACACGTTCCAGAGCGTAATTATAGATATAAGGAGTCCCCAAGGTAAACGTATCCCATTTGAGTATGGAACTCTGACGGTTACGCTTCATTTCAAAAGAGGAAGATGAGTCATGCACTATGTCTCACTACGACCAGTATTACAACGAGCAAATAGGTGGGAGTAGAGGGGTGAGGAACGTTTTTGCCGGAGCGGCGTACCAGAGAGGGTGCGGTCTTGGCAGTTTCTTGGGTTCCCTACTACGCCAAGTTGTTCCCTATCTGGCAGGTGGATTGAAAACCGTTGGAAAGGAGGCAGTGCGTGCAGGTCTGAACGTGTTTGACGACGTTGTGGACAGTGGTGTGAGTCTGAAGGATTCGGTCAAGACACGTGTACGAGAGTCGGGAAAAAAACTTGGGGTGAAGGCTGTGAAAAAAATGAGGGACATGATGCAAGGCAGCGGTTATAAAACACGCTCGGGTGGTAGGAAGCGCCAGTCCAGGCGAAACCGTACAGCTGCTAGTACGTCCACGCGTAAGAGAAAGAAGAGGGTATCTGCAAAGAAACGCACACGCAGAACAGCTGGCTCGATTGGCAAACGAAGAAAGAGAGTCGGGAATAGGAAGAAGAAGAGAACAGTGAGAAGTGTGGCGGACATATTCACCAATCAATAGTCACAAGATGGCATTTTTACACTCGTGCAGCGGAGAAGGCATGAAGAGTGAGCTCGATCTTTTCACCCTACCTCTGACACAGACTTCTATCGAAAGCAGCGCGTTTTTATACTACTCGCCCGTCTCTTCGCTGAGTGATGACGCTGAAACACCGTTGGAATTTGTCATCCCCTCTTCAACGGACCATTACATTGACCTGGCGCACACGATGCTCCGCATATCGGCATGCATAACACCAGTTGGCGTTGATGCGGAAAATGACAAAGTTGCACCTGTGAACAATTTCATCCATTCGCTTTTCGATCAAGTTGACATTTTCTTCAATCAAAAGATCGTCTCGCCGCAAAACAACGCCTACCCGTACAGAGCATACTTGGAAACGGTGCTCAATTACTCCGTACCAACAATGCAATCGCATCTCACTGCCGCATTGTGGTATCATGACCAACCTGGATGTATGGATGCCAATCCGAATGTGAAGGATAATGCAGCAGGTTTCAACGAGGGTCTCAATAAGAGGAAAAATCTAATGCTCAATGGTAAAACCGTAGATATGATCGGCTACATACACTCCGATTTGTTTTCTCAGCCACGTTTCTTGATCAACGGTATTGAGGTGAGAGTCAGACTTACACGCAGCAAGGACGCCTTCTGCCTCATGGACTTTTCAGAGGCCGGTAACTACTCGGTCCGTATCAAGGATGCAGCGCTCATAGTACGTCGCGCGAAAATAAGCCCCGGTATTTTGTTAGCCCATGCAAAAGCCCTAGCTAAGACTACGGCAAAGTACCCAATTACACGAGTCGAGGTGAAGTCTTTTACCATGCACAGAGGTATTCTGGGTGATACCATTGACAATTGCCACTACGGTCAGCTACCGAAGCGCGTGATCCTTGGATTCCTATCAAACCGCGCTAAAAATGGTGACAGGCGACTCAACCCTTTCAATTTTCAGCATTTTTCCATCAACTTCCTATCTTTGTACGTAGATGGCGTGCAAATACCCAGCAAACCGTTGCAACCTCGTTTCACAGGTGACGAAAAACTTTACGTGGATTCTTTTCACACACTCTACACGGGTACAGGCATACATTATATGAACGAGAGCCTGGGTATAGATCGTGTAAACTACCCGGAAGGTTACTGTCTGTTTGCATTCGATTTGACGCCAGATCTTTCGGCTCATTTCTCTACTCACTGGAATCTCGTTCGGACGGGCTCGCTCAGGATTGAAGTGCGCTTCGCAGCTGCTCTGACTGAAACCATCAATTGCATTGTGTATGCGGAATTCGACAACGTTCTCGAAATTGACTCCAACAGACAAGTTACCACGGATTTCAACGCTTAAATTCCCGTTGGTAACACTCCCCCCACCACCACCACAGTGTGCACCTGGTCTTCTTGTGGAGAAGGGAGCCACGTCGTGGTGGGGTAGAGGGTATACTTTCCGCAACAGTATCCGAGCTGCTTTCAGTCTTGGTCACGCGCTGACAACGGTAACTTTGCACTCGAGATGGATATCATCGTTGAGTTTATTGGTTTTCAAGATCGTTTTCTCAAATTTTCACCGAAAGAGGTCACCGTGCTTTCCATCAAAGGAGATGTTACAGCTCATTGGATGATACTTCCACCCCATCGATTCGAGGATTTGCCGGAAGAAACGAAACGATGCAATAACTACAGTTCAAAAAATTGCCACATGCTCCAATGGTTCGACGGGTGCATCTCTGTCAGCAGGCTCCATTATCACTTGTGCAAGCTTGCAAGGTGTACAGATAACATCTATGTTAGAGGAAAAGAAGAGGCAAAGTATCTGGAAATGGTAATGGCCCGTAAAGTAATCGACATCGAGGATCACGCCAAGATCAATCTTGTCGAACTCCAGAGCAAGTTTGTGTGCCATAATTTGTGTTGGTTCCACGCTGTGCTGGGAAATGCGTATAAAACTGACTACTGCACCACCAGACGTGCACATCTAGTGAGATTGTGGTTGGTATCGCTTCTACCCACCACTGCCCAGCAAGAGCTCAACGATAAGAATTCTCAGCAGATTCCGTACTATTTACGCAGATATTTCATGGATAGAAGGAAAGGGCGCACTGTGCGGTATGTTGAAGAGAGTAACGGAATCGATGAGGTAGATTCCCCACCCTGTACATCGGATGACTCGGACGAGTCGACGGAGCACGTGTACGATACAGTGGAAGAGTGCGAAAAAACTTTAACAGCCGAAGAATGAACACGATAGAAATTTTGAAAGCACTGAGGTGCGTAAAAGCCAAAAGTGTGGGAGTTTACGCCGCCGATCGCATCCCAAAGATCCTCACGGTCCCCGCGGCAATTGTTTGCAACAGTGACGAACATACCAAACCAGGAACGCATTGGTCGGCAATCCATATAGATAAAAACAGAAATGGGATTTACTTCGACAGTTATGGTCTACCACCAATATCCAAGCATCATCTCGATCGACTACGCCAGAATTGTAAGAAATTTTGCTGGAGCACGAAGGAACTACAACGCGATGAATCTACATGTTGCGGTCAATACACGGTTGTTTTCTTGCATCATATTAGTAGTGGCAAGAGTCTCCGCCAATTTTACAAATTGTTTTCCAGAGATAAGAAGAAGAATGATGAAAAAATTGTGAGACTTCATAAGAAAATTTTGGCATGTATGAAGAATAAGAAGCGCTCTTCACGCGTGGATTCTTTCCTAGCGGAGCGATCTTCTGGATCCGGACATTGTAATCAGACAAGTACTCGTAGATATCAGTAGGTCCGACGATTGTATCCATAGTTCTTGGTAATTTTGAATAAAATCGACTTTAAATGAGTCTGATGTATTCATTCCCCACCACCCTTCCTTATTATCATAACTTAGCAATGAAATGATCTTTTTACTAGACTACAAATGAGAAAGTATTGACCATGGATGACAAAATTTCGTCAGAGTTGTGAGAATAAATTGAGAAAATATTGCGAACTTGCAAAAAATACACAACGTTGAAGTCAACGGCTAACTAGCTATTCGCTAACCGACATTTGGGAATCTCAATAAAAGAATACGTTGCAGCAGATGTGAGCAGGCAATCTACCACGTTTGTGAAAAAACCGTTACATATAGTCATTTGAACACGGCAGAAATTTTGTGAGATGAACGTTAAAAACCGTTGGTAGTATAAAACACAGGTGGCAGCATACGATGTCTCCCCTCCAGTGCACGCTCTGTAACGATTGGTCAATGAGCAAAGTGTTTCAGCCCCGCCACTTCCATCGATGCTTCGTAGTACATACATTTTTTATTCAGATACCCCTTTTCGGGGAGCAAGTTCCATCACGATTGGCGAAATTTTGAAGACTTTCGGTTCATTACCCCCACCAACTCTAAGTGGAGGCGTATCTTTTTCAGCTTGCGAACCTTCGAGCGTACTTGTGTGAACATCAAAAGGAGCAGTCTAGCACAGAACGGCAATTTGTTTGCCTCGTGGGTAGAATAGTCTCGACGACTGTTTGAATCAAATGTCTCGGTGTCAGTCTCGCGACAAACGCGAAGAAATGTCTGAACTACCGAATCTACTGCTATCAACAACTTACGCGTTGAATAAATCGAATCCAAAGAGAATAGGAGTTGGTCTAGAACACGACGGCAGAAGATTTCAAGTCGTTGTAAAATTATCGAGTGCTCGTGAACCAGTGTCATTCGATGCAGACGGATGGGAACAATTCAAGGAGCAATTTGAGACGATCAACAACTACTTTCGTAATCCACAACAATTCGCCGATGACGTCGGAAAAAGCAACAAGGTTTACCTTCCAACCCATGATTTGACATTTACCGTGACTTACGGAACCAAATCCCTGCTGGTGGATGAGAGACTACCAATTCCGACACGTAAGGATGACAAGGACGATGGGGCATCGGTAAGCAAGAAACCGCACGTCATTTTTCCTACAATTGCTATGCAGCCCTCAACGTTCGATGGCCTACGCTTCCAAAGCCGACTGATAGATATTAGACTCGCTGCTTTGAAAGTCCGAGCTGAAAAAGTGGATAGGATGGTTCATCTCATCGTGGAACATTTGAGAAAAAATATAGAGGACAAGAATGAGGATCCGGCCGAGTTGCTGAGAGATCTTCCAAAATTTAGGCAATACTATGCCATGCACAATGCTGAGATCGAGGGGTATGTCAACGAGAAAATGCTATCGGATGGCGAAGGTTTAGAATCCGAATATCGAGATATTTTGTTGGCCGAAATACTGGCATTTGGTTTACCCGTAATTGTAAAATATCTGCAAGACATTATGCTGGATAAATGAATATCATCAATCATTATTATGAATCACGTGTCCAAGGAATAAAGAAGTGTAAAATTGATTATTTCGTTATTTTTTGAACACCCTTCACTCATACCTCATTAGATATATATCTACACATATATATGTAATCGCAGAGATGATTGGGCCCTATAAGTAGAAACATTCTCCTCTCTCACTCCATTACAACGGGAGCCGTTGAACGATCAGTTACGTTACAAATTATTCCAACATGGGGTCATCCACCTCGAGAGGTGCGGAGCATCAGCGCCGCCAGGGCGAGAAAGAGCCGCTCATTGACTCCAAGAGTGATTCCCAAAGCAAATGGAAAATATACAGAAAAGACTACTCTTCAGTCAAGCCGGATAAAATGCAGCGCGATGGTTACAAGAAAATTTAGTCGTTTTCATAGCCCTGTAGAATCTAAAAACAGCTAGGCACGTGGCGGACTAGGCCTCCCGGGGAACCGCCTTTGCTCTTTTCACTCGGAGCGTGGGATTTTTCATCTCACTCTCGAAGTGAAACTAGCAAAAAACAAAAACGCGCCCACGTGTCCACCGCAAGGTGGTGAGGAAGAGGCACGATCAAAATTCAATTGCCCCGAGTTTACATACGACACGCGCTCTTGCCTATACAGCGCAAATGCACGAGGAATCACACGCTCTTGATGCGTTATACGCAAGAGCGCGGGCTCCTATGTAAACCGGGCCATTCACATAAAATATAGGCGCGCGCGCGCGCGCAGTATTCTGGTGCACCTGGCCGTCGACCTTCGCGCCAAAATATCGCGTGCAGCCGGGAACACCTGCCCCGGGCGAAATTGCGAGGTCACCACCCTCGCACCTGCCACACCCTGGGGAAGAGAGGGAGTATGGGTTACGGGACACCATCACCCGGGCTGGGTCATGGGGCGCCCGGGGGTCATGCTTTGGCCCTGGGGGTCGTGGGGGTGGTCGCGGCAGGGGGTCACCTCGCTATACCGGACTTGGGGGGGCTGCAGGGGGTCACCCCGCTATAACGTACTTTACCCCCCCCCCCCCAGGGGGGGTGGGGGGGCGTCGCGGGGGGTCGTCTCGCTATACTGGTCTATAGACTACTGGTGTTGTTAACTATAAATTTGGGAGAATATTCCGTACGAATCCGTTAGGGGACATATATGGGTACTAGCTCAATCTTTGCTGACCGATTACATACTTTTACTACCGATGCTGAGTATGCGAAGTTTGGTTCGAAGGAGAAGAGAAAATTGCGCTTTCTGGTGTACTTGCTCCGAATCTACGTCATGTATTGGTGTTTTGGTGATTCGATAGAAACTACAATCTTTGAAACTAGTCTCGAAAGCTTCTTATCAGTAAACTTTTCAGATTCTACGTTCAGCTGATGCGATGTAGAAATGTTCAATCTTTCGAATGGTGCAAGAATTTTCCATCTGCGCTTCGCGGTTCCCGAGATATTAGCATTTTAATTCGTTTGCATCCATAACCCACGATCTAAAGAAGTTAGGAGCGGGGCATTCCAGATTCAACGAAAAATCGGAAGTTAAACGTATTTTGACCAAACTGAGCAGCCTCAGATTCGTGAATAACTCAAGAAACTAACGAATATGAGCACTGTTGACAGAGGTTAGTCTCTAATTTATTCCGTGTAAGGAATGCGAATTCTCAGGATGAGAGACTCTAATCCTCATCGTATAAGACTTCTAAGCGAGTAATGACAGATTTATTCAAATCGCACGCACTCACAATGAAAAAACTTATTTCTAATTTTGAAGGATTTTTCTTGCTGTGTAAATCTTGGCAGAATCATTTTCCGCCTATGGTCGTCCACTAGAAGCTCAATAATGAATAACAGTAATGATTTAATTCACCGGAAGCTTTCTTTCGGAACTCTTAATAGTACATCTTGATGTGAGGACAGAGATTAAAGGCGTAGGACTCGAAAACAAAGTTCGGAACTAATCTCTTTTTGAAAGAACACGACATTCCACATCGCAATACGAATTCCTGAGATTCTAAAAATTGGGTTTTCGCAGAATTGAATTTTTTCTGTTTCCCACCTTTTCGCGTATAGCGAAAGGGACGTCCGTAACATCAAGATACTAGTGTTCATATGTACTTTAGAATACTTTTTGAAGAACTTCTGGATGTCACCAACCACGTCTCCATATCTTGCGTGCAATCGGAACCACACGAATTTTACTGGAAAGAGATGAAAAAATATCCTCTCAAACTCCGCCAGAAAAATATTTCCTGAAAAATAATTTAATTTCGATACACTGTGCGTAGAAGTGTACTTTGCGCACTGTTTGACGACTTTTACTCACATTATATCAAGCATCATGGTTCAATACACGTCGGTAAAATGTATTAATCGCATCCTCATGATGATTCCAAACCTCGCCCACGGCTCGGGCTGAAAACCCATTTCTCGGGTGCGAAAAAAGTAGTTTCGTCCTTGTATCATTAATGTATTTTGTGGGAACCATAGAGCGTGAGAAATTCTTGTTTTGACTATAGGATCGATTGAAAACAGTGAAAAGAATAATCCAGGACACGTCTGCAATTCGCATAACTATTCATGACACGTCCGACTCATAACGCAACAGGTCTTGCGTATATTCTATCAAATCGACGGTGTAATCCAGCGTTATTTTTTTTGTACTTAACGAAATTTTTTCACACCTGTTAAATTTTTCGGAACTCGCTCATGCTCGGAAATATTTGAATTCCAAGTTTTGAGTAAAACGCGATCGTGCAATTCTATCAAGCATGCTTGAATTTGTTCCTTTTTCTCTAATCTAACGATTCACCTTTTTGAACTAGCCTTTTTATAGGAGAAGACCACGATGGTGGCTGGATTTATTGACCACCAAAATCCGGGGCAAAACTGGGTATACCAGCTCTTCAGAAGCTCTTTACATGGGAATACTTTTTTGAATGCTTACGAAACGGACAAAAGGTGAGAGAGGGAAAGGATACTATCAGAAATTTAACCCAATGCTCAGAAGAGTAATCCAAAGAAGCGCCCGCTAGAATTCCGAACAACTTTCAATAAATCCAACCTGTGAGATTTCATCATATGGCACGAAATCAATCGTCAACGGGATTTCAAGTGAGCTTTTCGAAATATTAATGACTAATTGAGTCCTATGAAATCGATTGACATCGTTTTCATCTCAAAGTATAGGGAAAGAGAGACTCGAAGACATAGCGCAATGTTCGCACCAGATTTTTCGAGATATTGATAAAAAGACATGGTTCAGCTGTTTTTGCAAAGATCCACTAGGTGATAATTGTACAGCTACAGGACATTTGTATATCAGTTATAAGAATATCAGAAATTTCAATATAACTATTGGCCAGCTAATTATCACCAGGAAGAGGCAAAATCTCGAGGGAGGTGATGGTAGGTTGAGAACTATGTTTGAATATCAAGGGACGTTCTATATTTGTGACTTTTGTTAGTTAGCATGACCCCACAGCTACGTGGGCGTGAGGTTCAGAAGCTGTTCGCATATGAGGATGGACTAAAGTATTTTTACGAACATTGTGCATTTTCACGTCGATGTATATATGAGGGTCTTATTCCAAAAGCTTTTCCCACCAACAACGTACTTACAAAGTACAATCTGATGGCTAGTAATTCTTCATACTCCACCTCCTATGTACATACTCCACTCAAGTGTTCAGTTACGTTTTAGGCTATCATTCAAGTTTGTAACGATAGTCACTCAGCTGCATATTAGGGTCGGCCAAAAAAGGGCTTTTTTGAGAATCGACACGCCCTATCGTGGAAATGTTGTGTTTATATGTATAGATGTGAGAAAAATTTTTGTGGACGCTGAGAAATGAAATTTTAGGTCACAGCAAGAGCCATCAAGCTTTCATCGAAATTAACACAGGTTTGAACGGGAATATGCCCAATTCGACGCTTTTTCCTCGTTAACTTTGCATGGACCTCTGGCGCATCTGAGCGTTCTCCAACGTATTTTAGCTCATCTTGAAGCTTGTTTCAAATCCCAGGAAATGAATTAAAGTACACCCAATTTCAACAGAGCCATTCTGTCTTAATTTTTCCAAAATTGATTATTATTAGACATTTCAAAAATGGACGCCTTTCCCCCTCTAACTTTGCTCGTATTTCTAACGCATCGGGTCATTCTCCAACGAGTTTCAACCCATTTTCATGCTTATCTCGAGATCTACAAAATGAGCTCAAGTATGTCCAATTCCGACTAACCCGAGCCAATTTATCTTAATTTTCCTGAGAAGTGATCATTTTTGAAAACTCCAAAAATAAGCGACATCACATCTCTATATACGAACACAACATTTCCATGCTAGGGCGTATCGATTCTCGAAAGGGCCCTTTTTTGGCCCATCCTACTGCATATATGGTCACCACCAACGAAGAAAAACATGCCCCTATTACAAAATACATCTTGAGAACAATAAAAAAATCATATGGACCTCGCTCATCATGAAAATTCGCGATTGTGGCACTCGGGTACATAATCTACCATTCTTTTCTTTGGCAGCGACGACTTGATCTTTTCCGAATATGGCGTACGATTAATTCCACGCGAAACAGACCAACGAAAAAGGGTCATGTCTCGGGTCTTCTTCTAAGTATTTTCAATCGATTCTATGGTCCAAAACATGCAGTTTAACCTTACTATGAAGTCTACACTGTAAAAAAAGTTTCTCGTAAAATCGCTAGTTTGTACGTAGGTTACATAGGCACCTACGTTCAAAGCAGCAATTTTGCAAACTATTAGCGATTTTCCTACAATCGTCGTAGAGAATTTTCAGCAATCGGAATTTTTTAAAGATAAACTAATGATTCATGAATGAGTCATTAGGCTTGACGATAAAACTGAAAACGTGAAGGTGCCATTTAGAAATTTATTATCAAGATTATTCAGGTTTCTCATACATCGACAAACAATGTCAACATCAAGGCAAAATACATAGAGAACACTGATATCAATCAGGTACCTTTTCACGCTATAATCAAGAACTTCGCACATATGAGATAAATTCCGAATCTTCCTGCTAAATAGATCAGATGCATGGAGATCATTAAGATATTTTCTAACTAGTTCATAACGACGCATGAGCAAGACGTGAATTTTCACGTATTTCCAGAGGCTTAATAGTTGAAATATGATCAAAGATTACTACCAACGCATTTAAAAAAAATTGCGCACCATAACATGCCCACCTCACTTCAGATTGTGGCGATACTCACATTTACAATTAATATCACGTTTTGGGTATGAATGAACCGAGTCACTGATTAATCATATAATACTCATAATTGAAATCCATTTCCTCGAACTGAGATAGTCACAGTGACTTGGCAGTTTCAATGGCACATTCTCATCAAAAATTCGCATGAGAGAACAATAAAATAATTATTTAAGAACAGAGTCAATTGACAAACGAGATAAAACTGAAAGATTGGAGAACATCAAATTGTAATGCTCTTGAATCCTTAATTGAGAATGAGATAATTGTAAGCAATTACAAACTCAAACACAGCGTTTTTTTCAAGAAGAGTACCTAGAACAGAGCTAATCATTTTCACAGCCTCAGACTCGGGGTATTATCCTCAGGTCATTGATATGGGCTATCAGAGTCTCAACTTTCTTGATTTTATTTTTGTCCCTGCAACGAACTGCACTTGGAACCATATTGAGGAAATTTCTTTGGAAAAATTCTAACGTGCGAGCTGTACCCTCTGGATACGTTCCGTTCAATGTGAAATAGACAGTAAGTAGGCACTTCAATGCATCGACCATATCTTCACAACTTCTGATGAACAGATCCCCATGAAGCAAAATTGATATCTGTCGAGCTATGGGAGGCCCCTCATATTCTGGCCCACTTTCATCTGCAAATAAACGAACCCGTGATAGAGTTGAGAAACAACACTGATGCAATTGATTAGAATGAGAAATTACCACGTATTAAAATTGTTGGATGCTCCTACGCGATCACGTTCAGCGTTTCATAGTCTGTTTCAGCCTGAAATGATATAAAATGTCATGACATCGTTGTTTATCAATCGAAAAGAGTAATGGCAGAATGACGTACCGGTACAACTCGAATAAGATCATCAAAACATTCATTGAAATGTTTCAATACCACTTTGACAACATCAATACTCTTCGAATACGGGTGAGCCATGTCAGCATTATCGATGTAGCGTTTCAAAGTACCATAAGCCAATATTTTAGGTTCATCGTTGCTGTATCTTGTCGTGAAAGTATCTAAAGTGCAACCAGTGAGTTGTTGGAAATGATGAGATAGGAATAACTTCTGAAATAGACATGACCAAGCGATCAACAATTCAGAGGCTTTTCGGAGTTTGACAGAATTGATGAAGAATCTCTGAGCTGCAAAACTCTTCTTGAAATGCGCAACACATGCAGCGAGCATTTGGGGATCGTTCAAATCATACTGACTGATGTTTAAGAGGAATACTCTACTTTCTTCAAGTGAAGCCAAAGTTGCATTTGCTGGAAGATGCGCTGGCTGCCAGTTCGGGCAACTAGATCTGATTGCTCTCAAACTTCTTAGACCCCAGAGCGGAATACGTAGCTGATGCGATAGTAGGCCCTGAACTTCTGGTCGGTTGAAGTAGTAGTTTCTATTAAGCATTTTTCTCACCAATCTAGTGACGCCGTTGCCAATGACTTCGCCATCTTCGCTATCATTGAATCTCTCCGTAAAGATTTTGGGATACTTCTGAGACATTGAGAGTGCTATTTCCTCGAAGTCAAGCTCAGGGATACTTATGTTGATGGCTCGTAGATCGTCAACAATCCGATGAACAAACTTTGTTCTCAACCGCTTCCATCGTTTCCGAGTATTTACCCCGTTTTGAAGGTCAGTAAGTGTTTTGCAGTCAAAATTTCCATACGGCACTTTATAGTGCGCCCATGGTACGTTGATATCACGGCGTGTCTGTGCGCCTCTACGACGATTTTCTACTTGATTATTCTCTCCACCACCGTTCACCACCTCACGATCCTCTTCATCATCCCCAGATTCTTCTTCTACATTTTCGTCAGCATTCTCTGAGGAATCCTCATCGGAACTTCCCTCGGAATTTCCCGATTGGGATGGAGAGCCCTGATTTCTTTGTTCGCCTTGTCTTCGTTGAGTAGAACCATTTGTGATAGACTCAGGTCTCCCATTGGATGCATGTCGATAACGATGATTCTGGATTGGGGGAGCAATCGGTTGGCGAACAGAATCATGGACACGAGCACCATTTGTGCGACGTGAACTCGTATTAGTTGCTCCATCAGCATTTTGAGCGCGAGTTTGATTCACAGTATTCGTACGCGGTGGCTGAGATTGTATTCCCTCGTTTGCTCTCCTTTTAGCAGCAGGCTCCCATGTCTCAGTGTGCGTCAGCAACATAAATATCTCGTCTTTGTATCTCACGAGTAATTCATCTTCATCTATCTCTGTTCCATCCTCTTCCAACACAATAGAAGCTCCAATCACGTTCAGTTTCCTTCCAGAAGCATAAGTAGTCCTCGACAGGAGCGAGTCACAGTGTTTGACTATCACAGATTTCCTTTTGGTTCTTGAAGCATCGACAACTTTAAAAACGTGATCAGCAGGATGTTCCATCTGCGAAACAAAGATTACGATTTAAGAAAGAAGGCAATGGTGTCATAATCGAGATTTGGGCACAATACGAGAGTCACAAATGGATTGAAGAGTCAGACGAACAAATATATCAAAAAATAATCATATTCTATTGCTCGCAGAAATTTTTCCCTGACACTCGGGGAAATCGTCCATCGTCAACGCTCAATTTTCAGGAGAGCGATGATTGTCCTGAAGATTTGCATCGTTGGGATCACGGGCATATGAATGATGAATCAAAATCACGATCAAATTAGAATCATGTTTTGTATGCTAGCATCGAGTAAATTTTTTTATGCAAATTCTGAAGTGAGCACATAATTGATTGACGGGTGTTCCTCTTCCGAGTTCATCCACCCCAAAGTTTAATGTAGTGATTTAGATACCATGTCGAGTGAGATCCAGACTAGGGGCATTTTTAATCTGATGAAATAACAAACTCATGCGTATAGTGCGTGGTCCCATACTCACATGACTGTCATCAGACGGTGAGGGGTCGAATGGTGCGTACTTCATCAAGAAAACGTGTTTCAATCCTATTTGAGCTCCTATAATTGGATCAGGACTAAGAAGCGAGGAAAAGGGGTGAATGGATATTTGGGGCAGACGAGTGACTTCTGTTTGTGGCAAGATCTCATAAATACCTATTTCGCGACATTCAACAATTTAACTTGGATGTCCCAAAAAGAAGAGATCAGATAAATCTGCATTCAACGGTATCACCCTAATTTGGCACAAGATAAAATTACCATACTCATTCTTATTTATGCAGACAAAATCATTTTGTGCATACTCTATTCCTCGATACTTGACTTCTTCAGCAAAGAAAGTCACTACAATTCCAGTTTCACATTCAAATTGAGAGATAGCAAATTTCAGCAAGGGATCGCTAACATTTGGATCATAATCAGATATTTCTTTTGGCTCGATTCTAGATGTGTACTCATTGACGTTTGAAATTTCCATCAACTGATGACGCTCAGCAATAGTTTTGGTGACATTTTTATAATTACCCAGCTTCTTCACAATTTTTTCCATACACCCATGCTTATGTTCACCTGTTTTACTCGATTGATATCTCAAAGGGCCAGAAAGATGAGTCAATTCAGCACCATGCGAAGTATACTCATGTTTAGGTCTCCTCTTCACATCTGGGAAACATTCTACTCTCTTTTGCATGTAATCCTGAGTAGCTCCTTCAAGGAGTGACAACTGCCCTCTTGACAGTGTTGGAGCAAAAAGTAAGGCGTGCATGCGCCTCAGTAACAAAATCATTTTCCACACCGGATCATGAAAGTCTTTCACGCGATCGACAATAGCCAGTGGAAAAATTAAGATAAGTTTAGCCATCCGCGCCATCGAACCGACTAACTTTTTTCAATCGCCAGTTAGATTAATCATTGGAATGTGACAATCATGGCGTTTCAATATTCTAATGTCATTCAGTCTAAAGTTCAGAAATCCTATTATGAACCATCTATTTTCCACGAAGTATTTAATCGCTAGTCGCATGTCAAATGCCACAAGGCCTAGATTTATGTCATGGTCAATACATGGAGGCAAACCAGGAGCGCCGGCGTGGTAGTATTTGAGATCATTCAAGAAAGATCTACATCTAATGCCACAACATGGCTTATTCGTAGCCTCCGCTTCTTGAGCACATTCGTCATAGTCAGCCGGAGTTCTTAGGGGTTTTCGGTTCTGAGGGTCCTTGAGAAATTCAGTCAATGTTATGGGACAAAATCGACAGAAGTATATGGTACGGCTGAGACCCCTAGGAAAACCACCAACATCGTGACTTTCAGCGTTATCTCCTTCGAAGTTAGACAAGCTACCTTTGTAATTGATACCTACGTCATTAACAGTTACGTCTATGCCAACAGTTTCCAAAATGGAAAGATCAGCCATGAAAGCTTTAATCACTTCTGTCTAACCAAATTGTGAAATATATTTGTCGTGACAAACCTGAACCAGTTTCATAAGTGATTTTGGTAGATTTTTTCGTCCTTGATGGTTGATATACAAGTTGAACATTTGGTCTCGTCGATCTTGAAGGACGGTGGGGAACTAAATAAATTCCCAAAATTTCATGATGGAAATTTTATTGCAACATTTCGTCCACTAGGTATTGTGGACCTCATCAGGCTTCAGGTTTCTGTTTCGACATATGTATAAAGATAGAAAATATGAAATTTTTTACAAATGATGGATGTATAAATATTCAAGATGCGCAACTTACGTTATTCTTTAGATCGTCATGATATTTTGAACGATCTTGTAATAGAGCACAGACATAACGTCTAGCTCCTGTCAATACAAGTAAATAGAGTGAGTCATCGGTCTCATTTTTCACTCATATTTATATTAGCGCGATCGCAGTATACAGTAGGTGACATATATATGAAAAGTAGTGCATATGGGAGAGAGAAAGAGAGCGGGGGGTCAACGAGCTTTGTCAGCCGCTGCCCAAAACGAGTTATATATTTGACTGAGATTTTGAATATCGTCTTTTCTATTGATGCAATTCTCATCGAATTTTATATGGATCATTTCAGAAATCAACCGTTTTTTCCAATTTTTCTCTGTGTCTGAAATTTGGGTTTGATCCCAATGGAAATCGTGTTTATCATTTAGTCTGTGAACAGAAACTACGGACTTTTTATCTTTGTTTGTAATATGATCTTTAATGCGTGTACCTAGTTGTCTTTTTGTCTCTCCCACATACGTTGCTGGGCAATCTTTACACTGAAATTTATAAACAACACCAGTTTTGCTAAATTTATCTAGTTGGTCCTTACCTAATTTTACTATTGAGCTTAATAACTTGGAAACTTTTGGAAGAGTGTGAATATCGTTATGTTTGAACAGAGCATTACATTTTTCGAATAAGCGTTCGTGGTATGGAATACAAATTTTATTATGGCCAGCATATAGAATTTGGTTGCAACGTATTCTTTCTGCTCTGTTCATGAGATCTTTTGAACGATGTAATCTGGTTTTTATACATTTTTCAGTGAAATCTTCAGGATAATCATTGTCAGAAAGGAGTTGTTTTACAATTGACAAGTTAGAGGAATGAAATTTTTTATGTGAAAGTGACGTGGCTCTGTCGACTAAATTGAACACTATGTTCCTCTTTTGATTCATGGTATGATTGGATTTGAAATTCAAGATCCTGCCTGATGACGTTGGCTTTTGATACCAATTGGTGATGATTTTTTTATCCTCTCGGATCAGAAATATGTCAAGGAAATTGATGGTATTATTGTTTTCAATCTCATGTGTGAACTGTAAATGCTCATTGTAGGTGTTGAAAACATTGAGGACTACACCTACCTGTTCTTTCTTCACACACATTAGAGTGTCATCGACATATCTATAATAGAATAGAGGAGTGCAATCGTGATCATTTTTCAATTTACGTAAACATGAAGTATCCAAGTCATCCATAACAATGTCTGCGAAAAGTGGAGAAATGGGTGATCCCATCGGACTACCAAAAATTTGTTGATAAATTTTATTATTGAATTGAAAAAATGTGTTGTCAAAAAGGAACTCAGTGCATTTACGAATTTCATCAAATGGTATGTTAGACTTATTATGTATATCTGAAAATCTGCGGTCAAGCGCCTCTAGCACTAACCACCATAGGATGTTTGTAAACAGAGAGCTAACGTCGAGAGAAAGGAGTATATGATCTTTTGGGATCGTTAAAGTCTCCAACCATTTTTTTAATTCAAAGCTATTGTCAATGCGTGATGCAGGCGGTTTAATACATTTTTTCAGCTCTTTATATAAAACGGAAGCAAGAAAATGAGTAGGGCTATTGACTGTAGAAATTATTGGTCTGAGTGGAACATTTTCTTTATGAATTTTTGGTAAACCATAACAACGAGATAAGTTGGTGTCCGTCTGTGTGAGAGCATTATTATGATATTTCCTAGACAAATAATTTAAATCATTCCAACTTCCTAGTATTTTATGTATTTCTGCCTGTAAACTTTTAAGTGGAATGTTTTTGATCGGAACGTATACTTTTTTGTCACTCAACAAACCGTTCATTTTATTGGTGTAATCAGACTTATTCAAACAGACGGTGACATTTCAACATTTTTGACAGTATCTATGACATTCTTTAAACTGAGGTTGTCTTTCTGACTGAAATTGGGGCCCAATGAGGATATGTCAATAACGTCTGAAGGGAGAGGAGTATTGCTGAATTTTTTTACCCAATTATTTCTAGGTAGATGTAGTCCTATATTAGGTAGATAGTAGATAGTTCTATATTAGGTAGATGTAGTCCTCAATGTTTTCAACAGCTACAATGAGCATTTACAGTTCACACATGAGATTGAAAACAATAATACCATCAATTTCCTTGACATATCTCTGATCCGAGAGGATAAAAAAATCATCACCAATTGGTATCAAAAGCCAACGTCATCAGGCAGGATCTTGAATTTCAAATCCAATCATACCATGAATCAAAAGAGGAACATAGTGTTCAATTCAGTCGACAGAGCCACGTCACTTTCACATAAAAAATTTCATCCTTCTAACTTGTCAATTGTAAAACAACTCCTTTCTGACAATGATTATCCTGAAGATTTCACTGAAAAATGTATAAAAACCAGATTACATCGTTCAAAAGATCTCATGAACAGAGCAGAAAGAATACGTTGCAACCAAATTCTATATGCTGGCCAGAACGAAATTTGTATTCCATACCACGAACGCTTATTCGAATAATGTAATGCTCTGTTCAAACACAACGATATTCACACTCTTCCAAAAGTTTCCAATTCATTAAGCTCAATAGTAGAATTAGGTAAAGACCAACTCGATGAATTTAGATTAAAACTGGTATTGTTTATAAATTTCAGTGTAAAGATTGCCCAGCAACGTATGTGGGAGAGACAAAAAGACAACTAGGTACACGCATTAAAGATCATATTACAAACAAAGATAAAAATTCCCATCATGAAATTTTGGGAATTTATTTAGTTCCCCACCGTCCTTCAAGATCGACGAGACCAAATGTTCAACTTGTATAACTGAACCAGTTTCATGTTTTCTACTTTGGAACGTAGCCACGGAGGAAGATTCGTGAGTCTCATATATACACCATTTATTTTATGTATCGTTTTTGAAGGGCCAATAGGGCAGCAAATGTCAAACGTATCACAGAAAGAATTGAACCTCAATCTATTGGGCATCATAAAGAACTGATTCTTCTTCACAATCTCACCGTCCTGAGCATCACTGAGTTTGTTGTTGTTTTTACTTACATTAACAACGCCACAGTGTTTCCGAACATTCTCGTTACGCAACATGACAGCAGCCGTTTTTAGTACAGAAACAAATGCACATTGACATCCACTCTTCTGTCCATTTTCGTTTAAAAGATCTATCATAATTGGTGGCACGTAATCTTCATCATTCTCAGAAAAGTGCTTTCGCTGGCATGTATTTCGTAGGAACCCTTTTTTTGGATGGAGCATCTCCGGAAAAGGTGTAAAGGAAGAATCGAATAACTCTGTGAACGTCAATTTTTGATCTGGTGTCACTTCGCATGAATTATTCATAGAAAAGAGAAGATCTGTTTTGCAATACTCAAAAGCGCTATATACATTTTCAACGACCACTTGTATCGCCGGTTCTACTACCACATGTTTAGCTGTGAGTTTACAAAGAGCCCCAGCAAGAAGTTTACTAGCTGGGTTCATTTCTTTCCTATTATTCACTGGACTGACCATCATATCGTTCGTATGAGCATTCGGTCTCACAGGACAAGCATTGTTGGAGGAATTTGCGTCAGATTCTCCAATTACATTAGGAAGGGGCACGTTTTCGTAGAGATTTTCATTGATCTCCAAATGTGTATTTACTGTAAATATATTGCTTCCTGAATCAACATTCATCACTATACTCCTCCATGGCTGTGTTGGTTTGATCATTACTGTTATCAGCACTAGTTTGATCAATCTCACTTCTGTATTTGTGATGTCTGGAGAAATGCATTTGATAAGCTTTCATAGTGAGGGAACTTCACACTTTTAGGCAAACAAGATTTACAGAGAATTATTGAATCGTTGCGGTTGCTGCAACTTTTTATATGAGCCAAGAGCAATTTTTTGTTACTAAATTGAGCATTGCAATTCGAATACGAACACTCTAAATATTTTGGGATGATTCCGTGATGATGTCTGAGAAAATGACGTTTGAAACTATTTTATGTTGCAAACTGCTTTTTGCAAGATTTCACTGCACAAAGTAATTGCAGATTTTGTTTATCGTGCAATTTTCGATGTTGATTATATCGTGAGATATTAGCAAATTTCAGCGCATAATTTGGACAAGAGAACATTGTGCTATTGAAAATTTTCAAACTTGGAAGGTGAGTTGAGGGAATGGGATGGAAAATCCTAGGAAGAAGCTTTCAGTGTCATCAGCCTTGATCGAACGTTCCATTGTAGCGTTCCCTTCTTCTCTGTGGAATAAAATCGAATCATAAAGAACGTAGAAGATGGAAAGTTCCAACACTGGAAAAAGTAGTTGGCATCAGTAAGAATTTGAAGGAATTTCTATATTGGCTTTGGAGGAGATTGGATTTTTGTAGTAGTTCCAAGCACTTTCTGATGGATGAGAATGATTACAGAACTCATGTGTGTACACAATGAGCCAAGGATAACATATCACTATCTCGTATAAAGTACACTCTTGCTGTAGTATACTCCAATTGAGAGGGTATCTTGTTGAGATATAACTTTTTTGGTACTACCCAGGTCAATGAGAGTCCATCAATTTGATAAAAAGAGAGCAGGGGAAGAGGGGTGAATATTTCAGTTCATGGGTGACAATTCCAAATGATGATTTCTATCTTTTCCTATATGGACAGAGGGACATTGGAGAGAATGTGGAAATTTTTGCTAGAATGTTAAAAGCATGTCTTACAAAAAATAATGTTTCACATTTTCCCTCCATCACAAAAAAAGCCAAAGCTAATAGAATCTCAGATCATTCAATGTCGTTGATTGAATAAAAAAACAGAAATCATCATCATGGTGAAGCTACTGCAATAATTACAAGCACCGATTGCCATGGAGGCAACATCGCTCTACGAAGTATGTTCCAGGTAGTAGATAGCACCTCAATGATAACTAGCAGAGGATTATTAGATAATGAATCATAGGTTCAATAAGCACTTCTGCACTTTATAGCACTCACCATGTGTTATCAAGATCAAAACTTTGGATATTTGAAAATTGACCTCTAAATGATAAACATCCATAATCACAAAGATCAAAAGATTACCTTGTATTTGGTTGGATGAGAGATCAGATGTGACAATGCAAAGCCACAACATCAATCGCTCGCTCTAATCCTCTATTGGGAATAACTCCTTCGCACGAGAGACCAATATTTACATTCACTTAAAATCTGCAATAGCTTCTATGTCTCAGCTACTTCTTGCTGTTTTCAGGTGGAAACTTATAGGGCTAGATCTGCAATAATGAATCACTAATCAACTCAATATGTCAAATTTTTGTACATACTGCATAGATTTAAAATTCTTTTCAATTTTTTAACAAAATATTGAGCAGAACAGGTGGAAACTAAATACAGCTTAAGTAGAGCAGAAAATAGGTTATGTTGTTTGAGGAACTTACCACCACAATTTGCCACAGTTTCCTCAAGATATGGTTAACCTCGATCAAAGTCACACCCCGGTGACCTTGGTGCTTCGACAGCTTCTCCACAGTCTCCTCCTTCTCTATATGCCTTCCCTAGGATGGCCACTCTTGCATCCGAGGTTTGAGATCTGTGTAAGCGAAAACGCGCGATCATAACCTCGGACGTGTCGCCGGGGCACTGTATCATCGATACTCGAGCTGTCCGGCTCGAGATGAGATGTTGCACAAAAGCTCTCCGGACGTAGAAACTCCAGTCCCTCGCAGCTCCTGGTTCAACGTCGGCCACCCTTAGCCAACCTGGAGCCTGGAGTTACTCGCCTCTCTGCTGGCCCGGAAGCTAGTCGGCGTACCACGCAGCGGACACTAACAGAGATTAGAGGACACTAACAGACGGACACTAACAGAGATTAGAGGACACTAACAGACGGACACTAACAGACCCTCTAATCTCTGACACTAATATGCACGAGAGCAAGCCGCGATCCCGAGCCGCGGTCGCGAATTTCTAACCTACCGGTCTCGAACGGTATCAATAAATTCGCCGTCTTTTATTCGTTACTTTCGCTGAAGATTAGCGGTTTTACAGCTTTGTATATTAGCAATTTCACCACGTCGGAAGTAGGTTACCTGGGCACCTACGTTCAGGGCAAACATTTCGCTAATCATTGGTAAAATTATGAATTATTAGTATTTTATTCAAAAAGCAGTTGGGGAAAAGTTCAGATGACTAGCGAAATCGCAGAAATTTTTGTTACAGTGTAGCAAGAAATTTTTGGGCCCATGGCGAGAATTTTTGAAAATCATGTAAAATCCTTTTTTTCAGAATTCCAGCAACTCTTTATCACTAAAATGCGAATGAGTCGAGTTTGCTTGCAGATAGAGACACGCGGTTCACGGCATTCGAAAGGTCTTCAGAAAATCTATCGAAAAGTATTCCTAGAACTTGATTTTGAGGTTACGTCACTATTGTCGAGTGAAAAGTCGAAAAACACAAAAAAAATTGATTTCTCGAAAAGATATTCTTGTTCTATTTCTGAAAATTTGATATTTGATGTAAAATTATGTGCTCTTTCAGAAAAAAATAGTCCCGACCATTTTTTTTGAGTCCTGAAGCCTATTTTTGCTACTTTTTACAAATCAGTTTTTCAAGCGATGGAAAATCGTGTGTTTTTTGCTCATGCGCAGGAATTTGGGTTCTTGAAACCAATTCCTTTAGAAAGCCAAGAAAATTTCCTTCAAAATGACCACTTGACAAAGTCATTTCCATCAATTTGGCTCGGAGCTACAACGTATGAAAGATGAAGCTTCAGCCCGAGAGCATCGATAGGCAAAGGCCATCGTCCGCGGATCTCAGTCACTGCTATCTCCGACCACCTCTTGGTCGTTGGCGACATTCAGTGGTCTTCTGCACGTTGTAGCTTCGGTCTCAATCGATAGAATTGACTTTGTCAGGTGGTCATTTTGAAGGAAATTTTCTTGGCTTTCTGATGCAATGGGTTTCAAGAACCCAAATTCCTGCGCATGCGTAGGGGATAAACGATTTTCCAACGCCTGAAAAACTGATTTGCGAAAAATAGCAAAAATAAGCTTTAGGACTCAGAAAAAATGTTTAGGACCATTTTTTTCTGAAAGAGCACAAAATTTTACATCAAATGTCAAAGTTTCAGAAATAAAAAAAAATGGCTTTTCGACAAATCAATGTTTTTGTATTTTCGACTTTTCACTCGACAATAGTGTACGTAATCTCGAAATCAAGTTCGAGGAACGCATTTCAATAGATTTTTTGGAGACCTTTCGAATGCCGTGAAAGTCCATAATATTTATCCACCAAATTCCTCCAGTATGTTTTTTGAGGTGTCGACTCATACCGAAGATATTTCTGGTAGGGCTTTGTTTTCCTTTTCTGATTTCTCTAAAGGGAAAGCTTCGTTCTTGGTCCAGCAAATTTCTGATCTATCTTTCCATCCAGTTCAATATTTTCTTCAACAAAATTTCTCTTATCAGAATAATGCCTCGACCGATTTGTTCCTCTCGCCAAAATCTATCGATTTTTTTTTTTTTTTTTTTTTTTATTAAAGCTCTCTCAGCCCTTGAACAGGGCTATTCAGCTTAACATAAATAAATTCACAATTCTTGGTACAAGCATTAAATTTTCAAATTACAATTTTTCAAGAACTTCATAAATATCTTACATATCTGAATGGTAGGATTTTCGAGCAAAGTATACACTGTCATTGGAAGATACATTTGGAGTCGGGACAGATCTTCAACAAACATACTTCTTTGTGGGTCATACTTCGGGCATTGCTACAATACATGATTGATATCTTCATATTCAGAACCACAAGTGCACATGGGATCATTGATAAATTTTTTCCTCTCCAAGGAGGCTGCTAAGTGATAATGATTTGCTCGACATCTATTGATGGTGACTATTGTTTCTCTGTCTAGACGGAGGTAAGAAAACCATGGTTTGCTATGGTTCTTGTGGAAGAATTGAAAATACTCATCTCCCTTCTCAGAACGAGAGTCCTGGTTTTTCTCATTCGTTTCATTCTCGGCAGACATTTTGAATTAAACTCTGAGATCAGTGAATGGTAGGCGAATTTTTTTATCATATTGACGATTTGTCGCAGCTTTAGCAAGATAATCTGCCATTTCATTTCCGCTAATCCCTCTGTGTGATGGAATCCAATAGATCTCTATCGATCTGTCTTTGTGAATTTTGCCAAATTCATGAAATTTTTTTTTTATCTGATAAATTTGATCAATGGTTTTAATATCTGCAGTGACTGAATTTAATTGTTGAAGAACACTGAGGGAATCAGTGAAAACGAGAACATTCTTGCCGCAGCTTCGAACGGCTAATTCTATTGCATCGTTCAAGGCTGTTGCTTCAGCTGTGAATATTGAAGAGAAATTATGAATGCTCCTAGTAATCGAGAAATTTAATTCGTCAGATACACAAGCAGTCCCTACAGAGAGAGCTCCATCGATTTTACTACCATCAGTAAAGATGGAGATGGCATCTTTACTTTCGATGAGGCTTCGTAAACATGCGTTCGGGTACTCCATTTCTTTCAAATCTTTCCCAAATTCCGAATCAAATCCAATCTGAGTAAGGAGGATGTCATAGTCATATCTATACATATTGTAATCTTGTTGAGATTCGATGCTCTCTTTCAATAATTCAATCTCTCTAATGCATTCAACGAGGAGGTGCTCTTTTTTCCTAAACTTTTTACGATTTCTTGTGAAGTGTGTGACAGCTTGGTGAATTGGAAGTTGTTTGTTAGACATGATTTTAGCCAAATAAGAGAGACACAAAAATTTGCTCCTGTGTTGCAAATACTCTAGTTTAGACTCTCCAATGAGAACATTCGTGGGGGTGCTGATCCTGTACCCGAGAGCATATCTTATTCCAGCATACTGAATTCTTTCGAGAGCTTCTATTTGAGTCTTTTTCCGAGGAAAATAGATGAAACTACCATAGTCAATTTGTGATCGAATGTAACTTTTGTACAAAATCAAAAGTGTTTCTGGGTCAGCGCCCCACCACGTTCCTCGTAGGAATTTTATGATGTTCATTGATCTGAGAGTTTTTTTCTTGATATGAGTGATGTGGTCGGCGGAGGATAATTTATGATCTACTATGATTCCAAGATATCGAGCTGTCTCACACGATTTTACTTCAACTTCATTTACTTTGATTGTTGTCTGTCCTGGCAGAATACCTTGGTTGTTAAAATGTATTAGGGCGGTTTTTGGAAGAGAGAGATCAAGGCCAAGCCCTTCAAGATTTACTTCAATTGTGGTGATCGCTCTTTCCATAATAGATTGACAAGATTCAAGAGATTTCCTTTTAATCACAAGAGCCAGATCATCAGCAAAAATAGATTGCAAGATACTCCTTGGTATATTTTCCATCTTTTTATTGATAAAGATTAGAAACAATAGGGGGCTCAACAGCCCACCTTGTGGAACTCCTTTGTATACTTTTCGGAATAAATCCCCAATAGAATCCGTGAAAATATGCCTTTTATACGTCAGAAATTTTATAAAATTGATTAAATTCATAGGACAACCGAGCTCTGCCAGGATTCCCAACAATTTCACAATATTCACATTATCAAAAGCACTAGTGATGTCTAAGAAAACTGCTAGTATATGTTGGTCCAGTTCTAGGCCTTTCTCGACTGATAGTAACAAGTTCGTCAAGTTATCAATACACGATTGACCCTTGCGAAACCCCGACTGGGCGTGATTGAGCAAATTGTTGGTCTCTACGTGCCATTGCAATCGATTTTTAACAAGCATTTCGAATAATTTACAAATACAGGAAGACAGCGCCACAGGCCTAACATTTATACCATCTGATTTTTTGATAAAGTGTAAGTATTGATCCTTCCAGCTGTCGGGGTATACACCCGTAGTGTACATTTCGTTAAAAATGTCAAGTAATAACAGTTTATAGTTCAATGGAAGGAAATTTAAGATCTCGTAGTCAATGCCATCAAGACCTGGCGCTGATTTCAATTTTCTCGACTCGAGGGCGAAATTAAATTCTGAAAATTGGAAAGGCTCACTGAGAAACTCATTTTCTTCACATAGCGGGAGCCAAGTTGGATCATTTGGAACCCATGGAGGAGCAACTTTATCGAGTGCAATATCTAATTTCTCTTCGTGATTCGTGTTGAAGTGATTGGGAGAGCTGACTTTTGTTACTTTATTTTTTAAAACTTTTATTTTGTTCCAAAGATACGTTTCATTAGTGCGAAAATTGAGCGATTCCGCAAACTTTCGAAAGCTTTCTCGCTTTTTTCTCCGCAGAGTTTTTCTCGTGATTGTACTTTGTCTTTTCATACTAACGTAATCAGCATTTTTTTTTTGAAAATTCCCATTTTTTTTGAGCAGCTTTTCTCAGTCGCACAACTTTGTCACATTCTTCGTCCCACCAAACTACTGGGTTGCGACGAATGAAGCCACGTTTAGATTTCTTTTTTGGGTGTTCGAGACTATGGCTTCACTAACGCAATTTGTGAATATCTCATACTTAATATTTGGTGCAGCGTTACAGTACTCAGATTCGAAGAATATGTGGTGTTTCTCAGTGAGGCTTTCCAATACTTTTGACCAATCTGTACGCAAAGATTTGATACGAAACGATTTTTTGGCATAAAAATTTTTTTCGACCGTAAGTGAGGCTAGAACTGGAAAATGATCTGAACCTACTAATTCATCATGGATTGAGATGTCGACATTGCTAGAAATATTCATCGTACAAAACACCAAATCAATATTTGATCTATTTCCGTTACTTGGATTCAATCGCGTCGAAGTCGAAGAGTTCAATAACAAAAGTTCACTGGAGTTGATTGAATCATAGAGTCTTTTACCATTTTGTTCTTCCGTACTGCAGTTCCATGATAGATGATGCGCGTTGAAGTCGCCGAAGAGAAGACAGTGTCTCCCACGTTTCACGTTGCTGTTGATTGCATTCCATTCGGATTGACTAAGTTCATTACGCGGTGGTCGATAGCATGCAATTATGTCTATTTCTGGTTTGATGTTTTTCAGAGTAATGCCGCAGATTTCCATTTTTTCGTTCGCGTTCACCAGGTTACATATTTCAATCGCATCTATTTTTTCTCTGACAGCAATAAATACTCCGCCACCGGTAGAATGATGCCTATCTTTCCTCAGGATCCTGAAGCCAGATATTTTAAAATCCTTGTCATCTGCTGTTAGCCATGTTTCAACGCATATGAAAATATCTATCTCTTTGAGCAGTCTTGGGAGTTCTTCTTCGCGTTTTGAAATGCTTCTAGCATTCCAAAACAGTATTCTAAGCTCTTTAAGTTGTTGATCCATTTTCAGAATTCAACAGATACTGATCTGTGCTTAGATCGTTTTCTGCTTCATTATCTGTTTCAGCAACCTCTATTTTAGTTTTCTCATTACTAGTGCCCTTGATTTTATTCTTGATTCTGGTCAATTTGCTCTTCATTTTGGATTCGGTGATGAGTGGATACACTTGATCAATAATCTGAGCGAGATCTGGAAGTTGTTTAGTCAGTTCGGAGGCATTTATGGCTTTGATATCTGTTTTCATGAGGTCCGTAAACTGAGAAAATGTGATCGTTAACTTATTTTGTGGATCTTCAAAAAATGTTGTTGCTGGAGAAAGTGCGTTATCGATGAAATTGAACTTTTCATCACCATTCGCTGCTGTGATTTCCCTCCGTTTTTGTGTCACAGGCGCGTGAGCGGAAATGTTCGTCGGAGACGGGAATAAATCGTCTGGAACAATGTTTGTATTTATCGGCGAGACAGCTGATGCCTCAGCTGATGCTTCACTGCTCGTCACTGACAATGCTCGCTTAGAAGTCGTGATTGGTTTCGTAGTTTGCGGAGCAATCGAAATATTTTCAGTATTGCTCGTTCCAGGTGTTATTATCTCATTCTCTTGTTGTTGCGATGGCTCGTAGGTTTGAGAACTTGTATTGGAGCAAGCTCTCGAGATATGCCCCGTCTGTTTACAAATGTAACAAGTAGCGAGGTCTGTTGATAGGTACGTCCAGTAAGTTGTGTCTTCATGTTGTATTTGCAGAGTTTCTGGCAATAGATGTTCGTCCTCTTCTTTTATGTAAAACTGGCGTCTGAATGACATGATGTGAGATCGGCCCGGTTTACTCGTACTTGCACGAATCTCACTAATGCTAGAGAGAATCGTTATGCCTTTCGATTTGATAGCTGATATTATCACACTATTAGGGATTACCGTATGCACGTTGGAGATGACGCCTCTCTTGTTGTTGCTGATAAGTGGTCTTATTTTCAGTGTATATTCTTTTACTTCGATTTTCTTGATTTTCAGTTCCTCCACTAACTTCTTGTCACTTAGATACAAGCACACTCTATTACCTGATATTTTAGATATCGATTCAACACTCTGAAGATCAATCAGTTGTTCAAGTCCATCGAGGTAGTCATCCAACATTAGTCCCTCCATTGAGTCGATAATAATCGCTTGCTCTTTCTTGATTGCGGTATTCTGGGCTGCAATATTCGAGTGTGTTTGGACATTTTCAGTGGGTTGTACTTTTTCCAGTTGATTGGTTGTAGAAACGGCACCATTTTCTGAGGCCATTTCCATGAGGGCTGCAACTGCAACTGCAGCCGTGAGGCCCAGTTGCTTGTGTCATGTAACTTGCACTAATTTACACTATCACGTCACTATTCCCGTTATAATTTACATTTAGCCACATATTAAACTCAAGCCGAAATCAGGAGCGATATGTAAACACGTCTGCTCGGTATCACGGTCTCGACCAAACTCCAAATCTATCGATTGGAGGTCACATTTTCCCTCTCAAAGGTCTCCAAGGCACTTGAAGGACCCAACTTTCCATTTTTTTTGTCCGCGTGTGTGTATGTGTGTTGTTTTTTCCTCGACACGCTTGCTCTTGTACGGTTGACCCAATCGGAATTTCGCTTTCTAAGAGTGGTATAGAATCATTCGGGGATGGGGCCAGTGATTCGTCAGCTCTTCTGTCCCAGTCGAATTTAATTTAGAAGCGTTTCGAGGTGGAATCGCTAAAATTGTGTACCTCCATAGTGAGATATTTTTCTCCTCCGTTGTTTTACTGCAATTCCGATTACCTAAACTACGGTTTTATCGGCTGAATCTATCGATTGGTTAATACTAAAATTTGATTTAGTCTTGATACACTTGAATTTTCAGGAAATAATCAAAATTTTCACCAGAAACTCCATTTTAAGAGTATTTAAATCAATTGTATCGAAATTCCGTTTCAACCAAGCTCCAGCTATTACTGAAATAACTCTAGTTTAGATAGCTCGAATCGCCTTCATAGTCTCCCTCGAAAAATTAACTCAAAATGAGCACAAACATTTTTTTCAATATTCATATTCTCATCATATCTCTTTCTCAGACTGATTTTTCAAAATTCCAACAAGCTAAGTTGATACTTTTCCCACATTTTCAATCTCTTGGTTGATACCGGTATGTCCTAAATTCCTCTAAATAAGATTGAAATTCAATTTATCCACCATAAATCAAGAATTTTACAAAAGACTACATTTTGATCTATTTCACGCCAACTGTATTAAAATTTCCCCTCAACCAAACGACATATCTTGCCCAAAAACTCCTATTTTAGATCATCTGAATCTCCCAAGAGCGAATCTCTTCAAAATAACTCAACAAAATCTTATCTAAATTTCATTCTATGCTCATACCTCCTTCTACAACTAATCTATCCAGCTGTTAATGGATTTCAGCATTTTCAATCGATTGGTTGATACCGAAATTTTCTAAATTTTTTTGAATATATGATTTAAGTTCAATTTGTCCTCAAGAAATCAACTGAAAAATCTGAGAAAAAATTTTTCAGATTTTTCCTCGACCCTTCTGGTGACGATTTTGTTTAGCTGACTCCAGAATTCCCCATATATGTAAAGAGTATGAGAAAGATACCAATAAATATGATAATGATTTGAAATATAACAGTGATCGATATTGATATTATATAGTGGACCCTTGCATATCAAGAGAGAGAGAGGGGAGAGAGAGAGAGGGGAGAGAGAGAGAGAGAGAGAGAGAGAGAGAGAGAGAGAGAGAGAGAGAGAGAGAGAGAGAGAGAGAGAGAGAGAGAGAGAGAGAGAGAGAGAGAGAGAGAGAGAGAGAGAGAGAGAGAGAGAGAGAAGGGGGAACATCGCCAGTACCATTGGACCAGTGTGATGGTAGTTATCGAAGACTCTGGTATGAATGAATATCAGTGAATGACTGGATCGTTGCGCGGTGAATCCCTCGTTGAGATTCGAACATCCATAGTTGCAGCTGTGTATTTTGTTGTCTACTTGTTTATCATTTTGCATGAACATATTTGCCTCAACGTGAGCTGTTGTTGACTGTAAGCATCCGCACTAATGATAGAGTGTGTCCATCTGATTGATTCATATGAAAATCTATTCGAACCGTGCCATAAACGATAAGGATTACAATTCGTTGATATGAATAGACGATGTGATGCTAGAGTATGTGGCTACTGAAGTCACTAATAGTTACGAGGAGAGAACCACGAGCGCAAAATACAGATTCAGCTCAAGTTTGTGGATTCTTGTCATTTTGGTGTGATAAGAGGTAATCAAGGGACTAACAAAGGGAGGATCAGGTGTTTGGATCATCAATCTTGTCCAACATTTTTTCGCAGTTTTGTATCCCCTAGAATATGAAGAATCCAGAGTATCTTCGTCGAATAGGCCCCCTGTTCAAAGCTACAGCCTATGACATTAGCATTACTCATCTAGGCTGATGTTAAAAAGTGATGTATATAGATATACTAGCAATACTGACGCTTTTGCTTTGTAGCCTCGAACAGGAGGCTCATTTGACGGAGTGACTCTGAATTCTTCACATTCTAGGTGACACAAAACTGTGAAAAAAATTTGGAAAGGATTGGTGACCCAAACACCTGGTTCTCCTCTTGTAAGTTTTCAGATTCAAGTACAAAGATGATGAACTATAGTCCACCATCGATATCAAAGCATATGAGCCACATGAACCTACATCATCCAAAGTGTTGAGAACCCATTCTCCCTCTAGACAAGGGATTCATACTGGCCATCCATACATGATCCGAAAGTTTGTTAATGTGATGCGGTCACCTTGCAAGCTGAAAATCATTCCCATGTTTTACCGATTCTCTTGCGACTAGGGCTTAACGATGAGTGCACGAATATTTGTTCTCATCTAACTCGATTTTGTGCACACGTCGTTTAGCCCAAACCGCAACGGAATCGGTGACAGATGGGAACGAAAATGTGCTTACATTTTAAGTTAGGGAGCTTCCGCGATCAACTTCTCCACGTGCTTGCGGTTTGAGTGGAACAACGAAGCGAAAATTTGGCAATAACAATGATTCAACAACTCGTGTGGAACTCCGGATCAACGTAGTTTTCATGTGAGATGTGTTTCCAAGTTCCATGGTCACGGTGCACGGAGACCAGAATGAGTTCCTTTGAGAACTATCTTTCCATCTCGAATCATTGCAAAGGGACTAGGCGGGTAAGCATGGTGAATCGGCCCTTGTCAGGTATGGCCCCGGAAGCAATTTCCCCCAGTTTCTCACCCCAAACTATGAGGAAAGCAATAGTCCTTAGGTCCCGAAGTCGCCCCTATGTTTTGGGGCAGCCTGGAAACCCTCTAAAAAGCGCTAAAAATCGATGTTCCTTGGATTGAATCGCATTCTGACGCATCTCAATGAATCGTTCTGAAATTTTTTTACATACTTTTGAAACATTAACAATCCGAAGAAGAGTGGTTTCATCTCGACAACTTTTGATCCAAGCCCCGAAAAAGATTGTTGAAAAATGGAAATCAATTTTTAACCCTGTTATCTATAATTAAGACGTGAGTGAACCATCTCATCGTATTTGTCGGCTCATTTTACGTCGGAAACCACTTTGAAATATATCATTTTTGGTGGTGGAAAGTGGTCAAAAACGTCAAAAATCAATTCCAAAGCAAATTTTTTTTCATAAACCAGCCTCTCCTCTGCATGCGCGTTGATTTACGCTCCTGAACGTTTCTTTAATCGATAGCTGGTGTAATTTGCTTCAAAATGACGCCTAGCAAGGGTCGGTTTGATGCAATTACAGCTGAGATATGACTGGTACAGAAAATGGAAAAACCCAAGGTATCGAATCCGTGAGTCCGTGCTTCCTTCAATGGCCTTGAAAAATGCGAACTTTGAATTGGGCCCTTTCTAACATGCGAACATGTGTTTTTGATGTATTTCTTGACGTAGAAACCGAATACGCGGTCAATTTTGTTCCAAACCTTCAGGATTTCTCACCAGACTTATAAGAACGACTCGATAATGGATGCTCATCTTCAGCCTTTTTACACTTATTTGAGATGAATTGTCGGTGTATGGGGAGGTTTGGGTGGATTGTGTACCAGATACAACTATGTTTCCTAATGTATTCTGATCAGCTGATGACAACGGTGATGGTTTCGGAGCTCGAGGAAGCGCTGCTATCCTCATATAAGCTGGTCGGTATAGTTTCCTCATATGAAATTAATCAACAAAATTCAGCTCCAACAACAGAAATCTCACTCCCACCGCTTCCTCGAGCCTCAAAACCACCGGGATCATCTTCGGTTAGTAAGAATACATCAAGGAACATAGTTGTATCTGGTACACAATCCTCCCAAACCTCCCCGTACACCGACAATTCATCTCAAATAAGTTTAAAAAGGCTGAAGATGAGTATCCATTATCGAGTCGGTTTTATGAGTCTGGTGAGAAATCCTGAAGGTTTGGAACAAAACTGACCGCGTATTCGGTTTCTACGTCAAAAAATACATCAAAAACACATGTTCGCATGCTAGAAAGGGCCCAATGCAAAATTCGCATTCTTCAAGGCCATTGAAGGAAGCACGGATTCACGGATTTGATACCTTGGGGTTTTCCATCTTCTGCACCAGTCATATTTCAGCTGTAATTACATCAAATCGACTTTTGCAAGAAGTCATTTTGAAGGAAATCACACCAGCTATCGATTGAAGATACTCACAGGAGCGTAAATCAACGCGCATGCGCAGGAGAGGCTAGTTTATGAAAAAAAATTTGCTTTGAAATTGATTTTTGACGTTTTTGACCACTTCCCACCACCAAAAATGATATATTTCAAAGTGGTTTCCGACGTAAAATAAGCCGACAGATACGATGAGATGGTTCACTAACGTCTTAGTTACAGAGAACAAGGTTAAAAATTGATTTTCATTTTTCAACAATTTTTTTCGGGGCTTGGATCAGAAGTTGAGGAGATGAAATTACTCTCCTTCGAATTGTTGATGTTTCAAAAGTACGTCAAAGAAATTTCAGAACGCTTCATTGAGATGCGTCAGAATGCGATTCAATCCAAGGAACATCGATTCTTAGCGTTTTTAGAGGGTTTCCAGGCTGCCTCAAAACATAGGGGTGACTTCGGGACCTAAAAACTATTGCTTTCCCCATAGTTTGGGGTTAGAAACTGGGGAAAATTGCTTTCGGGGCCATACCTGATAAGGGCCGATTCACCATGCTTACCCGCCTAGTCCCTTTATGAAATTGTGATTCTTGATCGGTAAAAGCTATTTGAGCTCACCCATCACACACAAAATGCGGTAATATGGAGATGACTTTTTAATAAATGACGGACTGATTGTTGCAACCAGGTAGCTCAATAGGTCTTTCAATGACCTTGTTGCATTTCCGTTTCAATATAAGGGTATCCGAGCTCAGAATGATCCCGTAGTTGACCATGGAGGTCCGTGGGGCTTGGCCCTGGAGAAGTTTTCAATCTCGATATTTCGCTGAATTTGGCATCGAGGACGTACAGCACACAAATTTTGACCATTAAATTTATTCAATGCGCGAGATGAAATCCCGTAGAACCTAAGTCCATATATGTCACATCGTTTCAACGGATCCTCATCATCAGACGATTCAATATGTACACTCGAGAGCAAGCTCAACTATCCAAGCTCGACATCGCATGGTCTCATTAGCATTCATAGATCGAAGCAGGGGAAAATACGCTGCAAAAAGCTATTTGCCCTATTGGAAATATTCTTGTGATGGACTTTACAATGTACATTACGATGTCTTTTGTGATGGAAATTGTAATGTACATCGTAACGAATTCCAATAACATCGTCATGTTTCTTTCTGTGATGTTCAGGTAATGGCAAGGAATTTGTGATGTCAATTCATAACTATTTCATGGTGAAAATACTGGAAAAAACACATCTACATGACTCGAATATTTTGACGAGAGTGGGATTCAAATCCATATCTTGGGCTGGAATAGGTCACTAGAGTGACCTAAACGAGCTGCAATTAGGTGAGCTGTTCGAACCTGTATTAGGCACCATGAGTGACCTGGCAAGCGCATGGGCTGGCTGTCTGCTGGCCGCGCGGCGCGTGTAGGTTAGGTGATATCGCTAAAATTATACTTTCATTTCAATTGTGCGGAGATTGATTGCGTATAATCAGTCTACGGAGGCGTGATTATGTTTGTCTAAAAAAATATGCGTGCGAGAATTCTAACTGAGTGCAAACATCTGTGATCTATGTACATCATAAGCCTCCCTCAGGGAGCCGCTATTCAGATATGAGATTTTGGGAGACAAATGAGAAGTGCACAGGTGGTCGAGAGGGCAGCGTGTGACTCTAGCACGTGAGAAGACGAGGTTCGATACCGCAGAAGTAAAATTTTTTCTCTTTTAACATTTCTACCTCTGATATGGTTTTTTCCCTCATCAAACACACTCTAGTTCATTCTTGCAAATCTACTATCACATCGTTTTCCTTTCCTCAATCACCATTCTGATCGTCAATCTGTTGACACGGTGCATATATTTATATATTAAGCCACTGAGAATATTGAAAGAGACAGCCTTCATATCATCCATAATCATTCAACTTCCAGTGCACCGCTTTGTTAAGAATTTGATGAATGGATCAAGTATTTCTGAAATATCCTGACGCAGTACTCAATCATCCCTTATGACAAGGTGTCAATCAAAATTTTTATCAAAAATGATGAGGAGAAAAGAAAATGTCACAATCATGATTACAGGTATTTTGAAACAAGTGGTTAACATTCTGACTTGAGCAACTCCGAATACTGACAAGGGGGACCCACGGAGTGCGGGTCACTAAAGCTCACTAGACTTTTTTCACTGTCTTGTACCACTTAGAATATGAAGAATCCAGAGTAACTCCGTCAAATGGGCCCTCTGTCCGAAGTTACAGCCTACTCTCTCAGCGCGAATCAGATCGGGTGGCTGAAAATCAGCGAGTGATAGCTGATTTCGTCAGCTAACGTGAACGGATTTTCACTGATTGAATCAGCTATCACGGGGGGTGATATGCATTGATATACACCGTTAGGGGATGATTTTCTTTCTGCTTTGTGCGTCTCGTAAAAATTTTTGGCTCTGGTATACATGATAATTCATTTAGTGCAGTCGGATTAACTTAATTATCCAATTTCTAAGTCCCAAATAATGTCACTAAAGTGGGCCACGTGCTGTTAAAGCGGGCCACCTGCTGTTAAAATGGGCCACCTGCTATTAAACTGGACCACTTGCTGTGAATCCCTTTACTTATTCCTTCGTCTACAGTTGACATGGCTAAAAACCGACAATTGTGATGAATTTTGATTGACAAAACTCTGAAAAATCTCTGGCAAACCCAGGAACATATCCGCTCGAAAATAGATTTTCTACTTGCTTGCATTTTAGGAAAGGTAAAAAAAAGTTTCATTTCTGTGATTATGACGTTTTTGAAAAACTCATTGGGTTGAATCAGAAATTCACCCAGCTGGTTGAAATTTTTCGGAAAAATTTTTTACAAGTTATTGATACATTCCTTGTCAGAAAAATTTTCCGACATCGGGAAGTAAGGCTTAATGTGGGCCACCTGCTGTTCAAGTGGGCCACCTGCAGTTAAAGTGGGCCACCTGCTGTTAAATCGGGACACCTGCTGTTAAAGTGGGCCACGTGCTGTTGAAGTGGGCCACGTGCTGTTAAATCGGGCCACCTGCTGTTAAAGTGGGCCACGTGCTGTTGAATCGGGCCACCTGCTGTTAAAGTGGGCTACATGCTGTTAAATCGGTCCACCTGCTGTTAAAGTGGGCCACATGCTGTTAAAGCGGGCCACCTGCTGTTAAAGTGGGCTACATGGTGTTAAAGTGGGCCACGTACTGTTAAAAAGGGCCACCTGCTGTTAAAATGGGCCACATGCTGGTAAAGCGGGCCACCTGCTGTTAAAGTGGGCCACCTGCTGTTAAAACTGGCCACCTGCTGTTAAAACGGGCCACTTGTTGTTAAAGCGGGCCACCTGTTGTTGAAGCAGGCCAGGCTAAGCAGGTGTTTTTTTCTATAGCCTCATGACGAAAACCGACAACGGCCACAACCTCACCTCCTGAGAAATAAAGATCTCTCGATCTACATATACTTATGTTGTCATATTAGGCTCCCTCTCATTATATCTCCTTCGATCCAATGCTGATCACGAAATTGTGCACGGCACAACACGAATATCGTTTAGCTGAAGAATCAGCTATATTAGCTGAGATTTCAGCTATGTTAGCCAGGGTTTTTAACGGAATATTCGTTTTGTTTCGTTTTGTTTAGCAAATAAACGAAACGAAACGAAATGATTCCGTTTACGTTGATGATAAACGAAACTAAACAAAACATTATTCATATTTAATATCAATAAACAAAACTAAACAAAATTCTGGCATTTTGAATACGTTGAATTTTGTTTTTGGGAAACGAAACGTAAACTCAATTACTTTTGATTATGTTCGAGGGAAACTGAACTAAACGTAATCAGAAGGGCTCAACGTAATATCACACGGAACAAAACTCGCATAATTTCGTTTAGTTTTGTTTATGCAGTTCTCTCATTCATATCGTTTCGTTTAGTTTTGTTCATCATCAACGTGAACGAAATTGCATTATTTTGTTTCGTTTCTCCCTTAAACAAAACTAAACGAAACAAAACAAAATATATTTTCTCTCTTTTATCATTTTTCTAGTTCACTTCATTTGCACTCATCTATCATTGTTTGAAGGTGGAAACTATGAGTGCTCGATCGCCTCAACAGCACACTTCATTCGATACGTATCATTATTCGCAGGAGCTCTAGTTCTTTGGGTGAGGGTCTTATGGGCGAATCTCGGCATTTGAGAGATACTGGTTGGCAAATTCGAGATATTTCAATCTGATACGACGTTTCCGGGTAACTTTTTCATCGATTAATTATTACTCAAACAATGGTATGACACTCGCGTGGACAACGGGTATTCTCATGTATTCAAATAAGAAGCTCGTATTACAACTATTCTGATGAGTACACTTCATCCTAGGAATGAGCTGTCCTCGGCGTCAGCAAAGTGGACAGGGGGGATTCTAACAGTTTATAGGGGTTCCCAATGGTCCCTGTTACAAGATGAAGGAACTCCTCACCTACTAAAATGTACGTTTTTGTGAATTTTCAATTTTTGTTAGCCTCGCATTACTCCTGAGATGGATGTATGACAGAGGCGATTTTTACATACGTTTCTGTTGAAGTAGAAATCAGATTACACGTGCTTCCAGTGACAATGAGGTCCTCATTTTCATGTCTTATGCAAAGATAATACATTTCGATACAAGGGTGGAAAAACTTCTTTTGACACACTGTGCGAGAAAGTAACTTTTCTGCACTGATTTTCCACTTTCTCTCACAGTTTGTCGAAAAATAGTATTCGATACACGGATGTAAAACTTATTTTTCGCACCCTCGTAATGATTCTGACCCTCGCCTACGGCTCGGGCCGGAAACCCATCACTCGGACGCGAAAAAAAAGTTTTCCACCCTTGTATCGAAATGTACTATTTTGTGCTTGCGTGCATAAACCTGTACGGAAAAGTTACCTTTCCGCACAGTTTTGCGTGCGGAAATGAGTGCGAAAAAGTACGAGCCGTGCGGAAAAATGACTCCTTAGGAAAGAACGCAGAACGGATATCTATCATCGGAAAATTATGATGACCACCAAATTTTGCTAGTTTTTGTGAATTTCTTGACTTGTTGGCGATATTTGAATACTCTTCAAGTTGTTTTGCTAATCACAGTTTGCATTACCATTAGATTGAGATAGAGACGCGATGTCGAGACCCAGATAGCTAAGATGTTAGAGCATCTTCTCGGCAAGAAGACGGTTCCCAGTTCGATCCTACATCCAGGGGTGAATATTTTTCTCGATATAGCTTCTCTCGATGTTGAGCCTCTCATTTTCTTCTCGATTAAAAACATCTCGGTTATAACGAGCTTCAAGAGACCGAAGAAAAAAGCTCGTTATAGGGGAGAGCGGGGTATGATGGGCAGCTCGAAAATTTGGGCACCCCAGTTATAAAATACAAAAAAATATTTAAAAATGCGAATGTTCATGAATTCGCATCAGTGTATCACCTAGTTTTTCCCTGGGGAGTTACAAAAAATTTCAATATGTTTTGACCCTTCAAAATCGTATGTCAAAATTCGAGGTAAAATATTGCGTGTCACGCCTGTATGCACTCTACCGTTCGTGCGACAATTTGATCGAAAATACTTGGCTACCCATCTCTCATCGGTAGCTTTGTTCGTTAGCTTTAATATCCAATTTGAATCGAAGTGATCCGATGAGTAGTTTTTGTGCAATAATGGTAATACGAGGGTGAGTGGAACGGGGTATGATGGACACAAAAAGCGGGGCGCGTTGGCCAGTTCCAACATACAGCCACAGCACATGAGCCGCGTGGCGCCATCCAACCTAACCTAACCTTCCCGTCGCCTAGTGTTGTTGATATTCTGCTCTCGCTGCACCACGGATGTGATTGTTTATCGATATTATTGATAATTTTACCTCGATGTGAGTGAAAAGTGAGTGCTATCAATGCCGTGGGTGGTGGATTAGAAGCTGTATCACATAATATGACCACCAGATTCGTGCCATGCATCATAAACTCGTGTGTGCGAGCGAGTGAGATCCGAGCTGTGACATCTTTTTGTTGAATTATCGAGTTTTACCATCATTTCACGGCATGACATGGACCTGAGGCATCAGATTAGGTAGAAAAATGTTCAAATATGCGAATGACAACAATTCTGTATGTGTAGTGTTATTATTATACTTAAAAATCGTGAGTGCCCATCATACCCTACACGACTGTCCGCTATACCCCGCGATTACCCATCGTGCCCCAATGATTAAGGTTTAGAAAATAGCATTTCTATGAAAATGTGCGAGTGAAAAAAATTTTAAAAAAAATATCACATCATTCCTGAGACGTTTCTCTGTCGAATGACCACTCGCAGATCCGATTATAGTAAAAATCGTAGTTGCCAAACGGGTTTCAATTAGCTATGCCCGACATACCCCGCTCTCCCCTATATAATTCCGTTACAACTATCCTTGATGGGTGGAAAAAACTAATCTTGAGTTTGTAAAGTCTCTCTTATCAAGATTTCAAATAACTATGACATCCAGAATACGATGACAGGACGACAATGACGTAGATGTGCATTAATCCACATACCGGTATGGACATACAATATTTAGGAATTCGCATTTGTCATAAATTGAATGAACCGCAAGATGAAATATGGACTAGTACAAATGATGGAAAACTGAAAGATTGTAGCTGAGAGATTTTTATTTCGCGTCAAAGTTTACCAGGTTTTACTCGTCATGAAATGTCTCTTCCTTGTATGTAATTAATTTTGACACTCGATCGATATGATCGGATATCGTATTTATCACTCGCGGGAATTTCAAATTATGAAGATATAATTTTTCGGTCTTTGCGAGTTAGAGTCAGTAGATATTGCTGACGTTTTTGGCATCAATCGAGAATGGATTCTACTCCACTTTCGATCAATGCACCTCTAGAGCCTCGTATGGTTTTGAGGATGCATCTAAAGGGTTTTGATGGGAAGGAATGAAGAGTAAAGATGAATCGAAAATAAAGCGTAGAATCCAAATTTTTCATAAAGTTTCTCATTCCTCATCTTTACTCTTCATTCCTTTCCATCAAAATCTTTTAGATGCATCCTCGGAACCATACGAGGCTCTAAAGGTGCATTGATCGAAAGTGGAGTGAAATCCATTCTCGATTGATGCCAAAAACGTCAGCAATATCTGCTGACTCCAACTCGCAAAGACCGAAAAATTATATCTTCATAAGTCTCTTCCTTGTATTCGATCTATCCATTTCGCTCACTTATAGAATCATACTGCATGCGTATTCGCATTGATACTCGTATTCACCTCGAGTCTTAGGCTCCCAAACTCATAGTTCAACGGCTTCCACATCGATTTGCTCGGTATAGCCGGTGCCGAAACCAAATTTTGCCAGAATTTTCGCTCGTTATGACCGAATTCTTATTATATCCGGATTATTATAGCCGGATTCTACTGTATTCTCATCGAAAAACATCTATACGGTCGAAATTACGATTGATAATCCCATTTTGAGTTGCTTTGAAATTTGAGTGTCTCCTGGGATAACATGGATTCGGAATTTGCCATATGATGGGTCATGATTTACAGATTTTTTTGCTTCTTTGGAATTTTTTATGATTATAAGTAGCTCAAATTTGAGATCGAGTGAGACTGAAAAGAATGTAGATGGATCATTTTATTTTAAAGTATGTACCAAAATCAAATTTTTCAAAATTGAGTTGAAGTTTTATTCAAATATAATGCACTTATATCAGGATTTTCTACCATTTTTTACCATTTTCTACCATATCAGGATTTTTACCAAACACACCCCCCGCCGGGGGCTTCGCCCCTTGGACCACGACCCGCCCCCGCGCACCCTCCGGAAGCACTATCATACTAATTTTCTCGTTTACAAATATTCTACGGAATTAGATCATGAATCTATCGGTATTATGAGCAAGTACCTGACACCTGTTGCACATATAGTGCAAAAACTCTCTCACTAATTCACGTGAATGAATTTTTTTGCAATTTTCCGATGTTTTGGTGTCTACAACACTGTAAGAAAAATTCTATTAAGAACTATTGAATAAATGTAACAGGGTCCTATAAGTAATCTGAATATCGTTCATTCTTCCGAACATGAATTATCAATCTTTAATCTCATTACTGACTTTTACTTTAATTTTGGTATATGAGAACTATCGCAAAAACTGACACGGAACGACTAAGGGCCCTATTCTGACTAGTGAGCTGCAAACCACTCCATTCGAACTTTTGGCCACTTATTCTATTGAATGACAATTGGTGATTGAGTCTCACGTCAATCCCTAAACGAATTATTTTCAAAATTTTAAATAGTAATAGTCAAAATATAGCTTCCTCGGACTACAATAATTTAGGTTCCACGGATTCTTATGGGGCTACCATCGAAGTGATCGATATAGTGAGTTAGCCCGAATTAATCTCTCAAAATACAATAATGACCGATTTATTCTCGATAGCTTGTAACCCCGAATGCTCAGACTAGACTTCAAGCCATACATATCTCTCTTATCAGAAGGTTTTCTCTAAAAATGAGGAATTTCATTGAAATAACAACAGCATGACCCAAATTTAGTCTGAAAAACTTCGTGACAAGTAGAGTTGGAAGAAAACATGTCAAACAACCAAATCCCGTCGCGGGAAAAGCTTAAAAGATTAGCCATGTAACTATTTTGCATCGTCTGTGCGGGGAAGAGCTTTTGATTTTCTTTCCCACGCCGACGATGGAAAAATAGTATCCGACACTCGGGCGGGGTGGTTTCCGCTTCCGAGCGATGATTCCGACCAAGGCTCTAGCCGGAAAAACATCGCTCGGGCCACGGAAACCAACATCCCCGCCCTTGTATCTAAATCTACTATTTGGACTTTGACATGATGAGAATAGATTGAATCCACGCGGCGAAAATTCTAAGTCTTCTCCATTATTTTTGCCAGCGATCTTTTCTAAATGGTAGAGTTACTTCAGAGGTGTATATTGAGCAACCGAAAGGTTACCGAGATGGTACGAACAGAGTTTGTAAACATATAAAAGCACTTTATGGATTGAAAGAAAGTCCTACGAAATGGTATGATTGTTTTGACGAGTTTTTACAAGAACTAGGCTTCAAGAAGAGCAAATATGATTTCTGTTTGTATTATTTGATTCTGAAGGATGTGACAATTTATATAATAAATTTTGTAGATGATTTGCTTATTTGCTGTAAGAGCAAGAGTAAAATCAATAGAGTCAAGAACTTGTTGAGTGAAAAGTTTAAAATGAAAGATTTGGGTCAAGTCAAAAGTTATTTGGGAATCAATATTGAGTATGACATAGAATCAGGAAGGATGACTTTAGATCAGGGAAGTTACATTAAATCTATTGGTAGAAAATACAGAATTCAGGATGCTAAGACATATGAAACACCGATGGAAGAAAATCTCAAATTACACGAAGCTGAGTATGAAACGAATAATATTGGATACAGGAATTTGATAGGTGCTTTGGCATATGTAAGTGCTGGAACTAGACCAGATATAAGCTATAGTGTAAACTATTTGAGTAGATTTCAAAATTGTTGTGACGAGCCACACTTTAAGTATGCTTTGAGAGTTTTAAAATATCTCTATAGTACAAAAGACCTGAAGCTGACATTCACCAGAAAAGAGAGTTGTGAAGTTTTAGATTGTTATGTAGATGCTGATTGGGCAGGCGACTCAACAGACAGAAGGTCTACTACTGGTTACGCTTTAAGATTTTATGGTAACGTCATTCATTGGAAATCCAGAAAACAAGGAAGTGTTATAAAAGCTTCTACTCATACTGAATATGTAGCTTTATCAGAAGCAGTTAGTGAGATCAAACTTGTAAAAAGAATTTTGGAAATATTTGATTGCAATAATGATGAGCCAGTTACCGTATATGAAGATAACTCGGGTGCTATAAGTATAGCTAGATTTGGTAACTACACTAAGAATTCTAAGTACATAGAAGTTCACTATCACTCTGTAAATGAAGCATACGTGGATGGCATAATTAATATGAAGAAGATAAATTCAGGAAATAACATAGCTGACATTTTTACTAGAGCACTTGGGAGAGTCAAGTTTGTGAATTTCAGAAATTTATTAAATGTGAAATAGAGAAACTGAGAAATGATTGTAAGTCAGCTGTAACAGCATGAATGTAAGGAGGCGTGTTGAGATATGTATACATTCAGCTGTGACACTGACATTAGCAGGAGCTATTAGGTAGTAGTGTAAGGAAACTGCTATACCGACTTTGGCGACGGCGTCACGAGAGGATGAATATGAATATGTGCGAAGGAGAAGCGCTGCGCCAAATGCGGGAGTTCGGATGAGAACGTTGTAAGAGAAAGATGTATAAGGGAGCGTGGAACTCGGAGCAAGTATTGAATGAATATTATTTAGTGAAACAAGTGTTATTGAACTTGAAGTCCACAACGATTCAAGGAAAAATACCTCTTTCCCCAACATTATCAAAACCGTAGAAAATCACGCATGCCCAGGAGAACTCGAAAACTGCGATAAAAAGTGATTGTAGGACTGTATTTCTGCCGTTCTCGCTCCGTTCTAACCCTTGAATTCAACTAAAACTAACCGCTCCGCGCGTTGAAAGTTTCCTAAGACCATCCCAATCAATGTTATTCAGCTCGGTTTGCTTCATTCTACTTGGATTGCAAGTGCTTGCCAAGTAAAGCTGACGAATTTTGTCGAAAAACGTCTCAAAACTGCGAAAAAATCGTAAATGTACGTCAAAAATGGGCACTATGTAGGCTACCTCTGAAAATCTGAAAAAGAATTTTATTGATCTAGTTTTATCTTGAAACTGAAATATCCGCAAGTGCGCGCAGGGTCCAGAAAAGTCGGGAAATAAGTGTCAGCCTAATAAAGATATACTGACAATGCTAACATTTTTACTTGTGGCTCTGAACAGGGAACCCATTTGACGGAGTCACTCCGGATTCTCCGTATTCTAGGTGGTACGAGACTGAAGAAAAGCTGGTGAGATTTGGTGACCAGCTCTTCGTGGGTCCCGCTTGTGAGTCAGAATACCTTATCGTGGTACTCCTGAAGTATGTGACTCCTCTTGGAATGTCTTGGCTTCTGAATTCTACTTCACATAGGCCAGTAAGTAGGGAATCATAAGGTACCGGTTTTTGAAAAGAATAGTAGTACATATTTTGGTATGAATGTGAGATGTTTGGCTGTACAGGGCAATGCCTTCAACATACCAGTTTATGTACTGGTTTCCACACATACTCAACTAAATGTATTATATTTTTGAGCATGTGTACCTTCGAGCTTCGTTTAAATACGAAGTTGCATCGAAGGATTTTGATGGAAAGATTTGAGATGGTGGAGTAACAAAGATAGAAATTTGGCAAAGTTTGAAAAAATGATTTTAAACGCGGATAGCGTTTCGTCTCCCGATATGACTCTCCACGGGCAGAGTACACGCACACTATCGGGCTCTGCCCGACGCTGATGTTAGTTGCATCGGAGCGTCTTTGTATATGAATCGCACTCCAATTTGTGCGCTTGCGAATTTGACGATTTGAGGAATTTTAGATGTATTTGCCGTGTTTCTCGATGACAATTCCACACATCTCGGCAGGTTCCGTCCCACTGCGATCGGACATTGAACTAAATTATATATATATATATATATATATATATATATATATATATATATATGCTCTGGCGGCAGATTCACATTTTGGTATGAATGTGAGATGTTTGACTGTACAGAGCAATGCCTTTAACATACCAGTTTATGTTCTGGTTTTCACACATACTCAACTAAATGTATTATATTTTTGAGCATGTGTACCTTCGAGATCCGTTTGAATACGAAGTTGCATCGAACGATTTTGATGGAAAGATTTGAGATGGTGGAGTAACAAAGATAGAAATTTGGCAAAGTTTGAAAAAATGATTTTAAACGCGGATAGCGTTTTGTCTCCCGATAGTGCGGCGTTTGAATCACTTTAGGGGAAGAGTACACACACACTATCGGGCTCTACCCGACGCTGATGTTAGTCGCATCGGAGCGTCCTTATATATGAATCGCACTTCAATTTGTGCGCTTGCGAATTTGACGATTTGAGGAATTTTAGATGGATTTGCCGTGTTAGTCGACGACAATTTCACACATCTCGGCAGTTGACGTGATCAGATGAAACTAACACGTATTGGTTACCTTCACGGACCAAGGGACGATGTTCAGATCAGAGGAAATCCAACGATTTGATTCCGTGAAGATGTGTTAGTGTAAAATGTTGTATCATGACATATACTTATGAGTTACGACGAACTTACATCTACAGTAGCTCGACAACATACATTTGTAATCAGTCGTACTCAGAGATGGAAGTCTCGATCTCTATGTGAGCCAAACCATCATAGTTGCATCTAGTACACAATCCACCCGATTCTCCCCATACACCGACAATTCATCTCAAATATGTTTAAGAATGCTGAAGATGAGCATCCATTATCGAGTCGGTTTCATGAGTCTGGTGAGAAATCCTGAAGGTTTGGAACAAAACTGACCGCGTATTTGGTTTCTACGTCAAGAAAAAAAACATCAAGAACACATGTTCACATATTGGAAAGGACCCAATTCAAAATTCGCATTTTTGAAGGCCATCGAAGGAAGCACGGATTCACGGATTTGATACCTTGGGTTTTTCCATTTTCTGCACCAGTCATAGTTCAGCTGTAATTGCATCAAATCGACTTTGGTAAGAGATCATTTCGAAGGAAATTACACCAGCTATCGATTGAAGATACTTTCAGGAGCGTAGATCAACGCGCATGCGCAGGAGAGGATAGTTTATGAAAAAAAATTTGCTTTGAAATTGATTTTTGACGTTTTTGACCACTTTCCACCACCAAAACTGATATATTTCAAAGTGGTTTCCGACGCATAATGAGCCAACAAATACGATGGAATGGTTCACTAACGTCTTAATTACGGATAACAAGGTTAAAAATTAATTTTCATTTTTTAACAATATTTTTCGGGGCTTGAATCAAAAGTTGTCGAGATGAAACCACTCTTCTTCGAATTGTTAATGTTCCAAGAGTATGTCAAGGAATTTCAGAACGTTCATCGAGATGCGTCAGCATTCGATTCAATACAAGAAACATCGTTTTTTAGCGTTTTTCAGGGGGTTTCCAGGCTACCCTAAAACATAGGGGCGACTTTGGGACCTAAAAACTATTGCTTTCCTCATAGTTCGGGGTTTGAAACTGGAAGAAATTGCTTCTGGGGCCATACCTGACAAGGGCCGATTCACCATGTTTACCCGCCTAGTCCCTTTGTTGCAACTGGTAAATGTAATTCGTCGCAATCATTGATATTCTTAATATTATAAGTGATTTCTGTACATGTTCCATTCTTGGGGATCAAGTTATTGAGAGGATGAGTTTCTACAAAGGGTGGAAAATGATTTGATTTTTTAGGAATTCTGAAACCGTGGTATTTTGGATTTGCTCGAAAATTACCTGGGAATCTTAAAAATCAAGATTAATGGGATAAAGAGAGTTATTTTCCAATCTTTTGTTGTTGTGGAAAATGTCTCTCTTCGTTGATCAGGTACATTGAAAGTTTTCCGAGAATTTCCGAATAAAAACTTCTTTGATTCAAATTCGAAATGAGTTTTTATTAGTTAAGCCACAAAATCCTTGACTTATGTTGTTGTGTACATCGTGGCAGTAGTTCGATTATTGGGAAGTGTTTCTTGTGGAGGTGTGACTTCACGTCACAGGGGTCGAGAGAGACATGATCAGATGAAACTGACACGTATTGGTTACCTTCACGGACCAAGAGACGATGTTCCGCTCAGAGGAAATCCAACTATTTGATTCCGCGAAGTTATGTCAGTGTGAAGTGTTGTTTCATGGGATATCTTTATGATCTACGATCAAGTTACATCAACAGTAGCTCGGCAACATTCATTCGCACTCTGTCGGGCTCAGAGATGAGAAACTCAACCTCCTTATGAGTTAAGGCATCGGACGATGTTGCAACTCGTGAATGTAATCGGTCGCAGTCATGAATATCGTTAGAATTATGAGTGACTCCTTTCTATGTTCCATTTTTGGGGATCATGTGATTGGGGGATGAGTTCATATGATCGATGGAGAATGATTCGATTTTCTGAAGAAATTTGGAATAATAGTATTTCGGAATTCCTCGGAAATTACCTGTGAATCTTAAGAACTAAAATTAATGGGATAAGGAGAGTTTTTCCCTAATCTTTTGTTGTTGTGGGGAATTTCTCTTCCCGTTGTTCAAGTACATTAAAAGTTATCCGAGAATTTCCAAATATAAGCTTCTTTGATGGAATTTGACATGGATTTTTATGAGTTGGGATATCTCATCTTCAATTCATGTTGTTGTCTATACCGTGTCAGTAGTTTGATAATAGGGAACACGCATGTGTCAGATTAAAATGTTCTAGCTTATGCAGTCGATAGTCGATATGAAAAGAATAACTTCTGTGGAAACAGAATATTTTTAAACGCTATGAATTTTTTTCTGAGAGTCGATTGAAATTGGGAATGATCCGGACGCCCGTTCAAATCGATGTCACGTGATTGCTGTCTGCCGCCGAGCCGACTGTCAGCAATCCAACCACGTACGTCAACCTGTACCGCGACCAAAATGCGACAATTGTTTTTGGTAGGACTCTAACTTCTCTAATTGTATAGAAAATTTCAGAATTTGCTTATTTTGCCTTTTCGAGAAAATCGACTTTGAAGTCGCTAAAATATGCCCGTCTTCCAGAGGCCACAGCTCTTCGAATATTGAGCCTAGACTAACGTATCTGGGCTCAAATCGAAGCTCTGAATTTGCCAAAATTGTTTTCGGCGTCAAACAGACCACACAATGAGCGAAAGAGATAAAATACATGGTCAAAGGTTTTCGCGTGTACTGGGTATACCTATATATACGGCAATACGGCGCGCGGAGGGGGCAACTGATCTCGAGCAGACGACAACACTGCTTTTGCGGGCTGGGATCGCCCGGATCGACGTTTGACGGGATGACTTGGGGAATACCTGCATCGGAACCTTCTACGAGGCCAGCAGAGCAGATCTAACCCTTTGCAGACGTAAAGCGGGAGCTAGAAACCTATGCATGCATCGAGATCATCGCGAGACTTGTCTTCCCGCGCTGGCACCGCCCGTCCGCCATCTCACCATATATATAGGTATACTGTGACCACGTGTAACTTATAATCGACGGTATCATCCTTCGCGATAATCTTTCTGAAGATTTAATACCTAAAACCATTTTGGCAAATTCAGAGCTTCAATTTGAGCCCAGGTACGTTGATCTAGGCTCAATATTCGAAGAGCTGTGGCCTCTGGAAGACGGGCATATTTTGACGACTTCAAAGTCGATTTTCTCGAAAAGGCAAAATCTGAAATTTTATATACAATTAGACAAGTTAGAGTTCTACCAAAAACAATTGTCACATTTTGCGCGGTACAGGTTGACGTATGGTGTAAAGGAGATATGGTGTGCTCACGCGCAGCGTGAGCTCTCGGCCAATCAGTTTTTGATCCCAGCCGAGCGCTCGACCAATCAGAGTTCGAGCGGGAATCGGCAGAGTTTAAAAGATATCTCGGGCAGGGTTTGACTCTTGGCTTCAGTTTTTGCAGTTCACACTTATTTTCACGCCGTTGAGTCGTATTTTATGCATTTTGAGCTACATTGTCGGGAGCTTTGATAGCAACAAGAATTTACCGTTTGTTTACAACATTCTTAAGTCTGGGAAGCAATTTCAACGCAAGCAATGTTTTGGAAAACTCATATATTCTAAGAAAAATGCCCCACAGTTGAAAAATGTGACTGTTTCACTAACTAATCTTCTTCAATAGAAGGTTCTCTCTGTTAACACTTTATACTGAGAAGTGCCGTTGTGCTCTGATGAAATTCGAGGTAAGAATTGGACATATTACTTCGAATAAAAAACACTCCATTGCATATATCTTCCTATAAATTGGATAGTGATGATACCAATAACCTATAGGTTATTGGTATCATCACTATATATTCTATAGAAATCTTTAAAATTTATCTTACAAAGAGTGAAATGTTACAAAAACAACTCGAGACGGGGAAGGGGGGGAGATGTATTCAAGTGAATTTTTTTTTTCTTAAATCGTCTATGTTTTAGAGCTTGATCAGCAATTTAGTATTTTTGTATTATCCTGATCCTTCATTTGGGCAATCAATTTTTCTATTCGTCTCTTCTCAATTATTAAATTCATTCATTGGGTCACCTTATTCATTCATTCATTCAAACATAAACTCTCTCATCCAGTTTCAAATTACGAACACGGCGGGCCTGAACCAGCTTTTGGTGGGACAAAAAAATCACCTCCGAAATTCCGATGCAGTCTTGAAGTTCATATCAAATTCAGTCTATTAAAAAACTCTGGTCGTAATTTTCCGATCGGTTTTCAAAAAAATGCGATTTTGTACATGAAATCGAGAATTTTTGGTTTGAAGAAAACGTATGTTTCTAGATTATGTAAATGCTATATGGATTTTTTTTGATTTCATGCATTTTGGACGTTTTTTTATTCAGTGCTTCAGTGTTTCCAAGTCAGCTTTTCGAAAAGATTAGATGTCCAATTACAGCTGACAAACTAACCTTTGAATCCCAAAATAGCCATGAAATGTAGATCAAATCTCCTATATTATAAACTTTAGAACCCTGCATTATATAGAAGCCGTAAATTCTCGATTAGATGTAAAAAACGCATTCATGTGAAAACCGGTCGAAAAATCACGACAGAATTTCTTTATAGGCTGCAAAGTTTGATATTATGTTTTGCAAAACTACATTAGAATTTTTTAGGTGAATTTTGTGTTTGCAATAAAAATTGGCTCAGGCCCATCGTGCCAAGCCGACAGCTTAATTTTATTGTCAAAATGTTGTTTCGAAAAGTTATCACTTCATCTCTCTGAAACTTACAGTAGAAAAGTAATTTCGACGAAAGATTAGCAAAATATTTCCAAATTTTATATGCAAAATTTTTTTATTCGTCGAATATTTACTGCGCGGATCAACTTTGTTTCGCGTGAAATCATTACTCCAATGTGAAACACTTATTTGCTGAATGTATTATTATGTTTACGAAGGAAGTCGAAAGAAAAGAAGAAAAAAAAATTTTGAATCTGATCGGATTTGAACTCGGATCATCGGATTATGAAGCAAAAATGCTGACCACAAAGCCATGAGCGGCCTCATCAACTGTTTTCATAAATGTTGTATATAAATCGCAGCCCCCAAATGGGGGCTTGAGATTTCATTGATTCCAAGTTCTACTAGAGTCCCTAATATTTTGTGGAGGAATACTACTAATTAGCACCACATGTTGATGCCTGAGTACTACAAGATATAAATTTATCGCGTGAAATGTCAGGCGAGATGCGGCTGTCTCATATCGGCTGCTACAGTAAACAGACAATATGGCTGACGGTGGGGTCGGCGCAGAAGGAGACGAAAACGCGTCCTCCGTATGAGCACACCATATCTCCTTTACACCATGGGTTGATGCACGTAATCCAGCCGGGTTTGTTCGTCATCTAGTTAGGGTCCCTAGATAGTTTAGTTCTGTTACGTACTAAATCTAGGGAAATAGTACGTATTCGATATTTGAATTGAAGAATGAATAAGAATGAGTTTAGCTCGAATGATCCATTTTTAAACAATGATTTTATGTTTGAATTTACCTTTTGGTTTGCCGACGCGAGTAGGGAGAAGGGTGAATGACGTATACACAGAGTAATGAATAAACTATTTGAGCTATATTGTTCAGAATGATCAAGACTCGAGAAATAGATGAAGCGTGAAGCGCTTTGACAAAATGATGTGATCTAGCCGAAGGCCAGTGTAGCTCTGATGGTGGGCCGCTTTGCTCGTCGATGCGGCGGTGGCGTGGGCGTCGGGCCCTTCCAATGGGCCTTGTTGCTGTCTCTCTCGCGCTCGTGGCTGCTTGGCTAGCGAGAGCGTCGAGCGATGTTTGAAAGGCGAATCTTCATAGGTTTCAAAAAGGGGTGGCTTGTATTCAATTATTCTTAACTAATTACGCTGCCAGCTATTGTGACCATTTATATACGGTGATTTGAATCGGGCGCGGGTCTTATACCATATTCGTCAGTTATCTACTTTATCAACATATCACCTCGTTACACTTCCACCCTTATGAAAAAAAATTGTTTACAATTTTTTCAGCAAACATACTATATAATATATCTCATATGAACGACCTGAGCTAATTAATCTCTCGTTTCATAATTTTTCTTCGATCCCAAATCATATCATAAATTACTATTGATCTCTCGTCGCAACAATATCATTAATTACAACTATCATATACGTTCTTTTTATTTTCTCTTCAAATTGAATTCACAAAACATGATCGTTTTTGCTGAATAGTGTGAAAAATTATCCCAATCTCGACAAAATGAGAATGTTCAAATTACTTGAATAATTCTGAAACGCGCAGAAATTCGTCTGGTTTTCGTGGAAACTTTGAATGGCGAACAGAACTTCAAAATGATATTATCAGGAGCATTTTACGAATTTTCACAAAAGGGCCTCAAATTTTACTGTTAATTTTTTACAAAAATTGTATTCAGAATTTCGCAAGTTTGAAACTGCATTTTCCAGTTTATTTTATGAATATTCCAATGATTTCATAGAATAATATGAAATTGAAAGAATTAATAAGATATGGGTAGTTGCAAGTATCTGAATTTTCATTCGTTCAAGTTGAAGTTCGATGAATATATTAACTCATTTTCGATTATATTACAGCTCTAAATCTCATTCTCCAAATCATACAGAATTTTCGTTCAGTTCTAATGCATGAATATATATATCGATTTATTCTATCTCGCACAATAATTCTATCTCCAATTTTGACTAAAGCACTTTTGTATCTCACTCATTCTTCCTCAACATAGATCTTCTAAAGTGTATCGACTGGATTTAGAAAATATGTTAAATGAATCTGTCAAGCAACCAAGAAATCTACTAGATCGAGATATTACAGCAAACGGAAAATCAATTCGGAACGACGATTTTCAGAAAAAGATAATGGAAGAGCAAAATTACTATATTCAATAAGTACGAGATCCTGATCAGCAATCATTCTAGTTTGAAGAATTATAACTTTGTCGATCTGTATCGTTACTGAAAATGGAATCTTGTCATTTAACCTCCTGTAATTTTACGCGAACTAAAAACTGTTCCGATAAATCTACGTGGCAACGTCAGTTTCATCAAATGCTGAGAATGCAGATTATTTATTTCTCTTTTACCGTAATAAATGCGGACGTGATTTTCCTACTCGTGATTCAAAAATCATGTTCAAGGTACTATTCGATGCTCAGAATCTCTGAGTTTAGGGACGATTGAACTATTTACTTTGATTTAAAAGATGAAAGAACTGCTGCCTATTATATGTAAATTTTCAATTTCAACTGGTATACTCTAATTGACTCATGATTCCCTAGATACTTCAGAATTTTACCGAAATTCTAATTTCGACGATGAAAAACGACAACTTTAATTGCACAGATCTAAAACAGCAACTTCAAGAATTCATTCTATTTGATTTCTATGCTCCAAAAATTGGGTGTGATTTTCTATCCGCAATTTCAATTGGTTGTGTTCAAAATACCATTCAAATCGTAAAATCTTTGAAGCAAATGAACCTATTTTTCTGGTTATATCATAAAACGAATACGATAATTTCAACTGAGATAAGAAATTTCAATTTCAAATGCTGTACTCGATGTAGTCTGATTTTTAGAACTCAAATAATATCTCAAATTCGACAATGAATAGCGACAACTCCACTCATACAACAAAAATCAGCAACAAATCATTCATACCATTTCATTACTTCAGATCTTCTTCGTATTATTGCTGCAAAATATTTCTCACTCATAGATCCTTACAATCTAAGAATCTCATTCTTGATTTGAATTTTCGACCAAAAATTCATTTGAATAAACGAGATGTGATCGAATTTGTTTGAATAAAAAATACGAATGCTGCAAAGAGCAAAATTGAGCAGACGACTTTTTGAAATATGCCATACGGAAGGTCATCAGCAATTTTAGACGTGTCCCAAAATACACGAATCCGTGTAAAATATGCTGTAAGATCAACTATTTGTGGTTCATTCATGCTTCTAAAAGTTAAAATTCTATACCAATACCGAAAATTTTTCCGAAAATAAACTATGGAAATGTTTCAAAATTTTACTGCATATTATGGCAATGTTATAATGTAACTTCCTGAATTTATCTTGTCGAATAGGCTGAAATGATATCGTTGTTCAATCTGAAACTATACGTCGAATAGTCGGAACGCGAATATCAAGAAAGACACGAATATATCTTATCAAACCATCATTTGTTTTTCGCTGAAATTCATCACGTGATTTAAAAGAAGATCCAGGAAACATTCATTAATATCAGTCACTCGCATTCGTCAAATGCTCATACAATCATTCAGTAGCCTAATCAGAACGCATGAGAAATTCGCGGGTGAGAGCTACACTGTGAACGTGGCCTTATGTATAACATACCATAACGTACTTCATGAAACGCCCCTGAATAGTACAGGCTGAAGCAGACAGTGGCAGAACACAACACATGTATAATTATGAATCTGGTTTTTCAGCTTCTGTATCAAAATTGGTTCATGACAGCTTTTTGGAGAACAACTTATTCCTAACATTCGTGATTCTAATCCTATTCTCTTTCCATTGTGTTGTGAAATTTCATTGTGGAATCTCTAATGAACTCAAACCCCATAGAGTGTGTTGTGAGTGGTTTGCTTTGTTATTGTATGTGCATTTCAAGAATGTCATGTAGCCATCAAGCTATTCATCCATTCATCAAAATTTTAGACTAACTATTTTGTGTTATATGAAAACAGGTTCTCGAATAATCCAGTGATTCTTGTTTCTGATTGTATATCAACATATTAGCTGTGCTCAAGTACAATTGTAGTGATCATGATGGTGAAAAGCTAATCCAATATAAAAGTGTCTAGTATTCAATACCTAAATAAGTGAATGAATGTTTATATCGGCTGGAGGCTCAAATCTCTAATCAGTTCAAGAAGTAGATAGTGTTTTTGGTGTAGTTTTGCTAGAAGTGATGTGCTGGCATGTGAGTCATTGCATTTTCAGATAAGTTTCAGAGGTATACTACTTTCTCGGCTTTACCCTATTCAAGTATATTATCTCATGCAAGTTGTTAGCGTGTCTTTACTACATTGCTCCTATATGAAATAGTAGTCAAGAAGGATGTTGATGATGTTCTACTACCCATTACCAGTCCATTTCACTACTTTCTATGTAGAAGTTTGTTTATATTTCAAGAAGTCATATTCAAATCCGACTATTCTGTCACCACATCATTTAGCAAATTCATCATATTATCAAGTCAGTATAATAGCCATCTTATTTCCATTCATCATTTCATGTTTGTCTCATCATTTCTCTCATTCCAGTCCAATCTGTCCCAAGCCTGTTATCATATCATCTCATTTCATCATTTCCTGATTATTTTGTTCTCACCTTGGTTCATGAAGGTGTCCCGCATTACATTGTGGCATGCTAAAGAGCGAACTCAAATCAGTACCATGTTATCATTTCATCATTAGTTCTCACCTTGACTCATGAAGGTGTCCCGCATTGCACTGTGGCATGCTAAAGAGCGAACTTTCATCATCATTTTCATTTTTGTTCTTGTTTTGTCTTGTCATGTTTTGTCAAAGCCCTCACCTTGACTCATGAAGGTGTCCCGCATTGCACTGTGGCATGCTAAAGAACGGGCTTTCATTCATTCCATTATTCTTTCAAGCATCATCACAATCTCTACCAATTTCACACTGTCAATTTGTCTTTGTCGAAGCCCTCACCTTGGCTCATGAAGGTGTCCCGCATTGCACTGTGGCATGCTAAAGAGCGGGCTTCCATTCACTCCATCATTCTCTCAAACATCATCAAATTTTTTACTCATGTCACAACATTATATATCATGCCCATTCTGTTCATTATTAACTGTACGAGTGATCCATTTCCCAATGAGTTTCTTTTCATGCATTATATATTTTCAAGGCCGATGCTAGCGGCACGTACGGCCCGCAACGATTCCGCGTTCCCTATACGTGCCGTTTATGAGCGATGCCCGGTGATTTCCTCGACTGTCGCGATATATTATTGGTGCGGTCGAAATTCGAGCAATAGTTAGTGTAGGAAAGCCGTAGAAATGATGTTCGTCTTGATTGTTTGTCGGATTATCAAAAAGTAGGCTCGATTGCAAAACAAATACCAGCTTGTGTGTATGTGTGTGTAGTGCTTATGCATAGGTCGTCTGTCTCTCTCGCTCCAATGGTGATATTCCCATTCGATTCGTCGCAGCGACATGTCACTGTATGTCACTGTATGTAAATATTGTCTGCTGTGCTCGGCAAAGATAATAGAGATTCCGGCGACAATTTGAATGCTTTTCAAGTATTCGATCAGATCATCTCTGATGCTATCCAAGATCGAAAATTCCCTGAGCTACGGATTTTCATATATGTATACATTCATGGGCACAGATATATGAGGAAAATCCTAATAACACCTCTGATATGTACTGACAAAGAATTAATTTTCTACTAAATACGAGTACCTATATATTCATGTCCAATCGACACAAGCATAAGCATACGCATTTGAAAATTAAAAATCGTTCCTAAAATGCTGAGAAACCAGGATGGGGGGGGGGAAGGGTATACATCAAAATATTGTATAGTTATTAGGAACCCAGATTAATAACGAAAAAGATACTTCTTTAGGTTCTGTATAAAATTCTGATAAACCAGGAGGGGAGAGGGGCATGAGATAAAAACAATAAGCTGTAGGTACTAATGAACCACACTGGAGAACTTTCCCATTATCAGTAAAAAATCTGGGATTCGGATTTTATTTCCGCTGTGTATCGACTTTCTTTGCATATTATTGGGAGAAGATGTAATTGATGAAAAAGAAATTAAAAAAAATTTCGACGTGGTCCGCAGGCATCCGAAGGGAGCTCAGGTTTTGGATTATAGAATGGGGGTTGTACTCTGATCATACTTTGAATGTTTATTTACGTAGAATTCCGTGAAGAAAAGAGATGGGCTTAACGTTACTTGCCAGAACAGACGTAGCCTCGCACCTAGCGCTGCCCCGTGCCCCGCGCGCGGAGGAACGCTGGGAACGTGGGCCATACGTGCCTCTATCATCTCCCTATTTTCAATAATCCAAGTGCAAACACCACAAAGTTATAAGGTCAGTTGCTATTCGAGTGAGGATATAAGAATTCATTGTAGTACGTAAGATGAAAATTCAGATATCTGATCAGTTATGAAGTTTTCAGAGTATTGATAAGATAGTTCTAAGGTGGTTGAATCAATGTTTGGGGTCGATGAGGAGCTACGTAGCATGCCCATCTTCTCCACACACTGATCCGAAGGGTCAAAAGTAGTTAGATGAGTAATACTTATAGATGAATAGCAGTAAATAGGTAAGATGTTCAGATAGCTAGTAAGTACTAGAATAGTGATCTTATTTCCTAGTAGTAGTGATGTTATATTCATGGAGCCGTATACTATTTATTCCAATCTTTTAAAATTGAGAATAATTTTCTATCCAGGATTTGCTCCCAAATGCCAGTTCTCATCAATAATATAATATTGTCCTTCGGTATAGTATCCAAGATTATATTCAAGCTTTGATAAAATGTCTATTAAAACTTTAATATTTTCCTCAACAAATTGAAAATATTCCATGTGTTCGCTGAACTTTTGAATAATATTAAAATCTTTAAAATTGGTTGGAGTTTGTAAGGTAAGTACCAATATTGGAAAGTAATTCAGAAAATATTCCATTGTACAATAATTCTAAGTTCAAAAGTTCTCTGTGAAAGGAAAACTTTGGAATGTTCTCTTCGTGCTGAAAAGACTAAGTGTTTGAACCCTCTAATGCAATGACTCATGTTGTTTTTCACTTTCATTTGCTGTGTATGGTATATGTATGCTGTGGGGGCGGGGGCGACGCCGAAAAAGAGAAAGGAACGCGGATGCAGCATCCCAAAAAATGGCCGCCTTTTCACTTTTCTGAACTACATCTATCCTACGTTGCACACTCAAAATATATATATCAATATTCCTATGTATATACACCGTGTTTCAAAAGGTGTGTACATACCGTAACAGGGAGTTAGAAAAAATTTTGTTTTTTCAGAAAAGTTTTTCAAGAAGTTTTGTAATAATTTTCAGATTTCGTAACTTTCAATAGAAAAAGTCACTTTTATCATTACATTCGTAATGTTTGAAATTTGGCGGCAATTGTTTGTTGTGTAATGATTCACCACTAATCATTACATGAACAATATGTAATGATTAGTGTAATGCTTTCGAGGTTATGTGTATTGAATAGTGCAGAGAGCTCACAATTATCCCGGCAGCATAATACGGCAAAGCCGGCAACGGCAGGTCACGCATAAACCGGTCTATTGCCAACTCGTGTATTGATGCGCCTCTCATTTGCACAGAAGTCGTTATAGAGTTAACCTTGACCCATCATCAGCGGCAATGCTTCAAAGCAGACGCCCGCAGAAGTCAAGACTTGCGTCGTCGGCTTTGTTAATGTTGCGACCCGGTGTGCATCAAATTACAAAATCAGCTCGAGAACTCGGCCACCGTTTGGGTCTAGGTCGCGCGATGTGTATTCGGCGGCGACGAAGAACCAGAGTGTCCATCCTCCGCGTGGATTATCTGTGGATGTGTCGACATTTTTTCTGCAGGGACGAGAGCCCGGCAACAACGAAAAGTGATTTCTACGAGTGTAACGTGTTGGGTGATTTTCAATTAATAGTGTTCCCGTGACTAGTTCAGCAGCATGCCACAATCACTCTGGTCGTTGCTCCTTCTTCCCTCATCTGCGAGTATTGAGTGCACTCCACAACACTCATGAAGGGCTCACGTCCTTGCAGAATGTTTTTAGACATGTAGACCGGCCATTTGGAGAGGGATGGCGCTCTGGTGCATCATCGTCGTCGAGTACACATCGCTCATGCCGAGAGCTGGTGCACAGTACTCAGTTAGCAGCTAGCTGAGCCAATGACGCTAACATTTCGTTGTCGTATGCTCTGCAATCGAATGCTCGTGATCACAGGTGAGCTTGAATGTAGTCGTACGCAGTAATACTGGCTGGGCGATGTCTTCTCGGCGATGATGGAGCACCAAAGTGCCGTTTTTCTCCCGAATCGCCGGTGAAAGAGTGAAAATCTGCTTGAAGGGAAGGCAGCCTGGTACATGTCAGGAAGTGCTCGGTGTGAAGTGCCTACCACGATTACGGCCTAATCAGCGCAGGCGAGACAGCCGTTTCGTGTACGCAAAATCCCATGAAAGGGAAATAGACCTTCTCTCGAGAGAGCACAGGTGGATTTCTCGCGTGCGCGAGGCCCAACACCAGGAGCTCTTTTCGGCCGTGGTGAATTCTCGCGTGTGCGAGTTTCCAACTTGGCTCACGCGAGACCCCAGATCAGCCGGGGAAAATTCTCGCGCCCGCGAGAAATTTCCCAGCTTAGCATACGCGAGACCAAATTCGGGACTTAACTTCGACCATGGAAGAAATTCTCTCGCACACGCATCAGAAGCTTCTCTCGGCTGTGGGGAATTCTCGCGTGCAAGGAAAGTATCCCAACTTAGCCTACGCGGGATCCGACATAAGAAGCTCCTCTTGATCGAGGGAAATTTTCAGGTGCGCGCAAAATTTCCCAGCTCAGCGTACACAAGACCCAAGTTGGGTACTTCATTTCGATCATGGAAATTTAACGCGTGCGCGAGACTTTTCCGGATCAGCTTACGCGAGACGCATTATTAGGAGCTGCTCCTCTTGGCCGTAGTAAATTGTTGCGTGCGCGGAAAGATTCGCAACTGAGCGTACGCGAGACCGAGATGAGCCTCAAATGTTGGCCTCGCACCCGCTAAGTTTGGAATTTCTCGCGCGCATTGAGCTCATGATTCCGGCCCTCGAGTACACTCAGTGTGCAATTTTCGTGCACACGAGAAATTCCCATGGTCGAGGTGAAATGCGAAAATTTTGATGTTGAGCCTCGCGCACGCTTAGTTGGGAATTTTCCGCGCACGCGACGAATTTCTACGTTTGAGGTAAGCCTCTGATGTTGGGCCTCGCGCACGTTAAGTTGGAAGTTCTTCGCGCACGCGAGAAATTTCCACGGCTGAGATACGATCATGTTCTTGAGCTTTGCGTACGCTTACAAGGAGAGGTCATGGTCTGTGGGTCGTGAATTCGGCTGAAACTCTGGGAATCATCTGCTTTTGGCACCAAAAGATGATGTCCAAAATCGCTAACTTGAATGCTAAAACGTTTCAGAGCTATGGTCAATCACATTAGCATTGTTAGTATACCTATATATATCAACTTTCAACATGGGCCTATATGGGCAACGCTAATGTCATAGGCTGTAGCTCGGAAACGTTTCAGCATTCAAGTAAGCGGTTTCGGATATCATCTTTTGGTGCCAAAATGAGACGATTCCCAGAGTTTCAACCGAATCCACGACCCACAGACCATGACCTCTCCTTGTTAGTTGTAAAATGCTCACGCACGCCAAGTTGGGAATTTTCCGCGCACGTGAGAATTTTCTACGACTGAGATAAGCCTCACATTCTGAGCTTTGCACAGGTATTGTTCGGGAAGGCTCGCGCACGCGAGAAATTCCAATGGTCAAGTCGAACTGTTCGAGTCTTGATGTTGGGTCTCGCGCACACTAAGCTGAGAATTTTTCGCGCACGCGAGAATTCTTCACGCCCGAAGTAAGCCTTTTATGTTGGGCCTCGAGCACGGTAATTTGGTCGAGCTGAACTGTTAAAGTTTCGATGAGCCTCGCGCACGCTAATTTAGTGATTTCTCGCCATTTGATACTCGAGAAAAAAGAATTTCGCACGCGAAACAACCGAAAGGAGCTTCTGGTAATGGGTCTTACGCACGCGAGCAATTTTCTTGAGCAAAATGAATCCTGAACCTTGAGTTTCCCGTACGCTAAGTTGAGATTTTCTCGCGCGCCTCGAGCTTCTGATTTCAGGCCTTGCGTACAATTTGTGTGGTAATTCTCTCGTGCGCGGGAAATTCCCATGGTCGAGGTGAACTGCTGATGTTTCGATATCGAGCCTCACGCACGCTAATTTTAGAATCTTTCGCACACGCGAGAATTTTCAACGTCCGAGGTAAGCCTCTGATGTTGTACCTCGCGTACGCGAAGTTGGGAATTGTTCGCGCACGCGAGGATTTCCGATGGCCGACATGAGCTTATGATTCCGGGCTTCGAGTACACTCAATGTGCAATTTTCGCGCACACGGGAAATTCCTATGGTCGAGGAGAAATGCGAGAGTTTCGATGTTGAGCCTTGCGCACGGTGATTGGGGAATTCTTCGCGCACGCGAGAATTTTCTACATTCGAGGTAAGCCTCTAATGTTGGGTTTCGCGCACGTGAGAAATTTCCACGGCTGAGATAGATAGATAGATAGATAGATAGATAGATAGATAGATAGATCCCAGGAACCGTGTTGAGGTAGAGCATTCTCCATGCTACTGGGTGCGTCCACAGGGTGCGGATAGTGGCACGGCCAGAGTAACTGGGGATTGATTTGATCCTCAGTATCTCTGGTTACTCGTGAATATGCAGAGTATGCAAAATAAGCGAGCGCAGACAAGGAGCCGCAGATACACAATACAACATCACACTGGCACAATAAGTGAACCCGCGTGGACATTCTGAGCCGACCGACGACGGCCATGCTGGCTTCGAGGGGCACACCGAAAGTTGGTGAGAAGCAACGCGGTGACCTTGTCGATACAGGGTATCTCTATCGTATATGCATCGGATCACAAGAGTGACGCGAGGGCCCGAATCAAGTCGGGCATTCTCTCGCTGAGTGGTAACACGATCTTCCCCAAGGATCCACAAAAACCCTCTTGGGGATAGGGATCGGCCGAACTAGGGAGTGCTACCACGATACCAGTTGGCATGGCGATTGGTCGAGACTCCGGTGGAAACGCGGGCGAGACTGACATTACACTGACACCACACACACAGCGCGTCACTCACGCCACCAGTGCAACAGTCCCCGGGAGGGGATCCTTCCACTGCTGTGTCCGTGCCCACTCTGGAGGGTACCGCGTTAAAACCAGTGATCGCTCCTGGGCCGCCGGTAGTAGGGGGACCCGAACCCCACGCTAACCACGAGGGGAGGCAGTCCCGCACAACGGTAGGGGGGATACCCCAAATCCCGCTCCTGTGGTAGTGCCGGTTGGTGACCGGACGGGACCATGCTGCAGGGTGCGGGGGTTGGAACGTCTTCTGAGGCCACCGGACAGTAGGCGCGGTCGGCAAGTGGGAGGATCCAAGAACGGGGTACTCGGACTGGTGGGCGGGGGTAGGTGGGAACACTAACACAAACAAAGACACAGTAATCCGAGGGGGATAGGAGAGAAGGGGAAAAAAAATGGCAGAAACAACAACGAATTTGGAAATTTTCAGAGCGAATCTGCCAACTGGGTGTCCCACCCAAACACAACCATCAACATCAAACAAGGAGAGAGTTGATGCAGAAGAGATGGAGACTGGCGAAGGAAAGACGCCTGGCGCCAGTCAACAGAGGTCACGCAGAACTAATTCCGCTGACCTCAAAACGAGCTGGGGTAAGTTCAAAGAGGCTCACACGAGAGAGGAAGAACTCCTGAAGAGAATCCTCAAGGTACTCGATGACATAACCAAGGAAGTCAACGAGCACGCGACAGCAAAGAAGTCGACCAAGAGGCTTGTACAGAAGGCCAGCAGCCTACGTGAAGGGCTAGAAGCTGCTAGTACAAGAGCTTCAGAAATGAGAGAGGCAATCAGCTCCAGCCTAGAGATAATGGCCGAGGACTCCGCTGGATCAACATCCTCGCTGGCCCCACCTCCACAAAGAGCGGGATGGGGGAGCCAAACGAAGAGAGGCCGCACAAGCCCCATCAATAGGGACCAGGAAGCCGATATCAAAAGAGCAAAGAGAGCAGCCCTCAAACCGGAGCAGCTCAATTTTGCAGGACAAGGGGCTGGACTGTTCAGGACACCCCCATCCACGCCAGGGACACCAATGACAACCTGGTCCGATAACGGTCAGCTCTCGGACGCTGGTTCCGGCTGGCAACTTGCGGGACGGAACAGGGGACGTAGGGGAAACGAGAGGCGTCCCAAGGATCAGGGGAGAGCCGAAAAGAAGAAAAAGAAGAGGAAGAACAAGGGAAATAGGAGAAGGACTAGACCCGACGCACTCCTCATAGAAGTGAAGGAAGATGGTTTGTCCTACGCGGACATGATCAAGAGAGTCAAGCAAGGAGACGAAACGAGGCATGTGGCTTCAAAAGTCTCCAAACTCCGGAAGACGAAAGAGGGTCATCTACTCATCGAGCTCGAGAAGGGGGTGAAGGCAGAGGTCGTTGAGGATGCCCTTAAGGGGGCGATCCAAGACGCCGGAGAGATACGACGGCTTTCCCCAACGATCACGCTGGAAGTGCTTGACCTCGACGACGTGAGCACACTCCCGGAAGTTAAGGAAGCCTTCGTGAAGGAACTCGGAGCAGAGCATGCAGGCAGCATCACGACCCGGACCATCCGCCCAGGATACAGGGGTACTCAGATTGCGGTGATCACACTGCCAGAGCGGCTCGCTAAAGAAGTGCTGGCAAAAGGGAAAGTCCGGGTAGACTTCGTTAACGCGCGGGTCCGGGAAAAGGGCGGAATCCCGAGATGTTACAACTGCCTGCAATACGGGCATTTGTCCGCAAAGAGCGACAAGCCACAAGTGAGGCGGGCAAAACGCTGCTTCAACTGTGGGGAAGAAGGCCACATAGCAGCGGTATGTGTTACCGGAGAGCAGAAATGCCTGAGCTGCGAGGCCCTCAAAGAGGACCACAAACACAGGTCGGGCATGCAGTGCTGCAAGGCCTACCAGCAGGCGCGAGCAGCATGGAAGGGCCGGAAGAAGCGCAAAGATGGCTAGTTTCCTGCAAGCGAATCTCTGCAGGAGCAACGATGCTCACAGTCTACTCGAAGCAGAGGCCTCAAGACTGGGAGCAGACGTCCTCATCATCTCCGAGCAGTATCTCCGAGAAGAGCGACCACGAACCACGAAAGACCTTGGGAGGGGATCGGCCATCCAAGTCTGGAACGTGAGCCTTACAGAGACAAAAAGACCGACCGAAGGGACGGGCTTCGCCCGAAGAGTCATCGGCGATATTGCGGTGTATAGCTGCTATTACTCACCGAACGCACCGATGAATGTCTTCCTTCGGGAACTGCGGGAACTCGAGGATGGTCTGAGACAGTGGAGAGGCCTCGCCATAGTAGCGGGAGATTTTAACTCCAAAGCTCCAGCCTGGAGTGGAGGGCCAGAGGATGAAAGAGGCAACGCGCTGGAAACAACCATGGCCCAATTGGACCTGGTTTGCCTCAACGAGGTAGGAAAGGCGACATGGCACAGAGGGGCATCATCCTCAGTGCTCGACTTAACGTTTGTTAGCGCGCCTCTCATGAGACGAGTCACGAAGTGGCAGGTCCTTGACTCGGAAACGCTCAGCGACCACTGCCATATCTTCTTCAAGATAGACCATGGCCGAGATGCAGGCATAGCACGGCAGATCGAGGGATGGCAAGTCCGCAAACTGGACGAGGAAAGCTTCAGAGAAGCAATCCTGAGAGCAGAGGACCCCGGAGAAGAGCTCTCGCCGGAGGAGACGGTATCGAGCGTCATTCGGTCCATCACCCGAGCCTGCGATGCCTCCATGCCGAGGAGGAAGCAACCCCGGTTCCAGAAGAGGCAAGTATACTGGTGGAACGATGAGATCAGGGATCTTCGCCGCAGCGCAAACGCTCAGAGGAGGCGAGCGAAGCGAGCGCGCAAACGTGGACGTCCATCAGCGGCAGCAGACGAAGCGGCCTACAAAGAGGCGAAGAAGCTTCTTCGGGATGCCATCCGTCGCAGCAAACAAAAATGCTGGTCGGAGCTATGCAACATGGTCGATCAAGATCCGTGGGGCACACCGTACCGGGTGGTCATGAGCAGACTGCGATTGAGAGACGGACCAACAGCGCCAACTGACAAAGAGTCAGTTCTACGGATTGCCAGGGCACTCTACCCGAGAGGGGAGCCCAGACTCACATTCCCTGGGTTCATCTACGACCCAATCCCCCTCTTCACCGAAGAAGAGCTAAGACGAGCCGCTACAAGACTGGCGAATGGTAAGGCCCCGGGGTTGGATGGTATCCCTAACGAAGCCCTGAAAATAGTGGCTCGAGAGCAGCCTACCCTACTATTGAAGCTGTTCAATAAGTGTCTCCTTGCGGGAGTGTTCCCGAAAGTGTGGAAACGGCAGAAGCTAGTCCTCATCCCCAAGGGGAAGGGTGGAGAACCAGCGGAGCCATCATCGAATCGGCCACTCAATATGCTGGACAACATCGGGAAGATGTATGACCGCATGATCCTAAACCGGGCGGAGAAAGAGTATGAGCGTAGCGGAGGGATGTCCCCGATGCAGTTTGGCTTCCGCAAGGGGCGCAGTACAATGCACGCAATAGAAAGCGTACAAGACAGAGTTCACAGAGCGCATACAATGGCTCCCCAACCAGGAGGAGGGTTTTGTGCCATAATATGCTTGGATGTGAAGAACGCCTTCAACACAGCAAGCTGGGAACGGATCTATAGGTCCCTAGATGGAAGAGTCCCCCCTTACCTGCTCGCAGTCATCAGCGATGGACTGCGTGACAGAGTCCTCGTATGTGACACCGATGAGGGAAGGGTTGAGCTGGAATTATCTGCAGGGATAGCTCAAGGATCCGTGTCAGGACCGTTCGAATGGAACACGCAATACGACGAGTTCCTGAACATGAGTCTTCCAGATGGGGCAGAACTCATTGGCTTCGCGGACGATGCGGCATTAGTCGTGGTCGCCGAAACCGCGTGGCAAGTGGAGTGTGTGGCCAATGAAGCTCTCTACCGCATTGGTCAATGGTTCCCTGAGAACGGGCTGGAGCTTGCCGAGCACAAGTGCGAAGCGATGCTAGTCACCAAGAGGAGGAGTTTCGAAACTCCCGTGTTCTCCATCAACGGGTACGAAATTCCACTCAAGAGGGAACTTAAGTACCTTGGGGTTTGGTTTGATGACCGATGGAGCTACAAGGCACAAGCCAGAGAAGCAGCGCTGAAGGCAGACAGGGTCGGTGGCGCCCTCCAGCGGCTCATGCCAAACCTTGGTGGCCCCAAGCCAAACAGAAGAGCCTTACTCAGCACCGTGAGCTATTCCATCATGCTGTACGGTGCACCAATTTGGGGGCAGGTAGCTAGAGGGTCCGTAATCGATGCAAAGCTAGGTCCAGTCCAGCGGCGTTTCGCGCTACGGACGATCAGTGCTTATTGCACGGTGTCTGACCATGCAGCCTGTGTGCTTGCGGGTACACCACCCATTCGACTGCTTGTAGCCGAGAGAGTGCGGGTATGGAAACGCCAAGAAACCCTCAAGAGCGATGGAGTCGTGCTCAACCCCACTCGCAAGGCCCTCATACGAGACGTCGAGAGGGGGGAGACCTTTGAAGAGTGGCAAAAAGAGTGGGAGAGCTCAACGAAAGGGAAGTGGACGCGAAGGCTGATCCCCAACATAGCCAGGTGGATCGATCGAGCTCACGGAGAGCTGGATTACTGGCTGACGCAAGCTTTTAGTGGGCATGGCTGCTTCGGAGAGTACCTGGAGCGGTTCCAGAAGAGGGAGACCCCGGTCTGTCAGATGTGTGCGGCAGACTGGGACGATGCGGAGCATGCACTCTTCCATTGCATGAACACAGCTACGGAGAGAGCGGAGCTCGTGAACTGGCTTGGAAATCAGATCACCCCTGAGAATCTATTGCCGTTCATGCTCCGTAACAAAGAGACATGGGATAAGATTGCCGCCTATATCAAGACGGCGATCACCCGAAAAGAAGAGCGAGAACGGGCATTGCAGCGTCAAGCAAGGGGCGCTGCATAGCGAACAACGACGACTTGAAGAGTGATCATTGACGACGAAGAGAGGAGACAGAAGAGCGGACACACCGAAGAGGGACGCCTCATGGCGCGCGATACGCCTCCCACCCTGAAGTAATGCTAACGCGGTTCCGGGGTGGGTTGGTTAGATAGTGGTTAGCTGCCCCCAGTTCTGCAATGATGGCTTGCCAACATCGTAGGGCTGAGAGCAGAAGGTTTTAGCCCCCAGGGCACACGGGCGTTGGATTCATACTCATCCGGTTTACCGGGTGAGCAAAATGAAAGCGCTTATGGTCTGCCGGTGGGAGATCCATTAGGGATAGCCTGTCATCAGATTTTTCCTTATATTCCACTTAGAAAAAAAAAAAAAAAAAAAAGATAGATAGATAGATAGATAGATAGATAGATAGATAGATAGGTAGATAGATAGATAGATAGTACAAAAGAGCCTTACTCAGCACCGTGAGCTATTCCATCATGCTGTACGGTGCACCAATTTGGGGGCAGGTAGCTAGAGGGTCCGTAATCGATGCAAAGCTAGGTCCAGTCCAGCGGCGTTTCGCGCTACGGACGATCAGTGCTTATTGCACGGTGTCTGACCACGCAGCCTGTGTGCTTGCGGGTACACCACCCATTCGACTGCTTGTAGCCGAGAGAGTGCGGGTATGGAAACGCCAAGAAACCCTCAAGAGCGATGGAGTCGTGCTCAACCCCACTCGCAAGGCCCTCATACGACACGTCGAGAGGGGGGAGACCGTCGAAGAGTGGCAAAAAGAGTGGGAGAGCTCAACGAAAGGAAAGTGGACGCGAAGGCTGATCCCCAACATAGCCAGGTGGATCGATCGAGCTCACGGAGAGCTGGATTACTGGCTGACGCAAGCGTTTAGTGGGCATGGCTGCTTCGGAGAGTACCTGGAGCGGTTCCAGAAGAGGGAGACCCCGGTCTGTCAGATGTGTGCGGCAGACTGGGACGATGTGGAGCATGCACTCTTCCATTGCATGAACACAGCTACGGAGAGAGCGGAGCTCGTGAACTGGCTTGGAAATCAGATCACCCCTGAGAATCTATTGCCGTTCATGCTCCGCAACAAAGAGACATGGGATAAGATCGCCGCCTATATCAAGACGGCGATCACCCGAAAAGAAGAGCGAGAACGGGCATTGCAGCGTCAAGCAAGGGGCGCTGCATAGCGAACAACGACGACTTGAAGTGTGATCATTGACGACGAAGAGAGAAGACAGAAGAGCGGACACACCGAAGAGGGACGCCTCATGGCGCGCGATACGCCTCCCACCCTGAAGTAATGCTAACGCGGTTCCGGGGTGGGTTGGTTAGATAGTGGTTAGCTGCCCCCAGTTCTGCAATGATGGCTTGCCAACATCGTAGGGCTGAGAGCAGAAGGTTTTAGCCCCCAGGGCACACGGGCGTTGGATTCATGCTCATCCGGTTTACCGGGTGAGCAAAATGAAAGCGCTTATGGTCTGCCGGTGGGAGATCCATTAGGGATAGCCTGTCATCAGATTTTTCCTTATATTCCATTAAAAAAAAAAAAAAAAAAGATAGATAGATAGTTGTTTATTTCGACTATGGACTCTCGGTCCAATCTAGCCGGGACATTGTACAAATTAGTGAGAATTTTCCCCGGTCGACTAGAGCTTCTGATTTTCGACCTCGCGTACACTCTGTGCGGAAATTCTCTCGTGCGCGAGAAATTCCCATGGTCGAGGTAAACTGCTAAAGTTTTGATGTTGAGCCTCGCGCACGCGAAGTTGAGAATTTTTTGCGCACGCCAGAATTTTCTGAGTCCGACGTAAGTTTCTGATGTTGGGCCTCACGCAGTTTGAGATGGAAATTTTTCGCGCACGCGAGAAATTTCCATGGTCGAGATACCCTCATGTTCTTGAGCTTGCGTACGCTTAGTTGTAGATTGCTCACGCACGCGAGGGATTTCCTTGGTCGAGGTGAACTGCTGGTGTTCTGATTTTGTGCCTCGCGTACGTTAACTTGGGAATTGTTCGCGCACGCGAGAATTTCCCATGGACAACATGAGCTTATGAATCTTGGCCTCACGTACATTCACTGTGGTTATTTTCGCGCACGCGAGGAATTCCTGTGGTCGAAGTGAATTCTAAAGTTTCAATTTTTAAGCTCGCGCTCGCGTTTGGGAATTTTCCGCGCACGTGAGAAGTTTCTACGACTGAGATAAGCCTCACATTCTGAGCTTCGCACACGTATAGTTGGGGAAGGCTCGCGCACGCGAGGAATGCCAATGGTCAAGTCGAACTGCTGGAGTCTTGATGTTGGGTCTCGCGCACGCTAAGCTGAGAATTTTTCGCGCACGCGAGGATTTTTCACGCCCGAGATAATCCTTTCATGTTGGGCCTCGCGCACGCCAAGTTGGAAATTTTCCGCGCACGTGAGAAATCCCCACGGCCGAGATATGCTCCTGATTTTGAGCATCGCGTTCGCTTAGTTGGGAAATGCACGCGCACGCGAGGAATTTTCTCGGTCGAGGTGAAGAGTTTTGATGTTGGGCCTCAAGTCCCCTAAGTTGGAAGCTTTTCGCGCACGTGAGAATTTCCCTCGGCCGACAAGAGCTTCTGATTGCGGACCTCGCGTATGCTCTGTGTGAAAATTCTCTCGTGCGCGAGACATTCACATGGTCGAGGTGAACTGCTAAAGTTTCGATGTTGAGCCTCGCGCACGCGAAGTTGAGAATTTTTCGCGCACGCCAGAATTTTCCAAGTCCGACGTAAGTTTCTGATGTTGGGCCTCACGCAATTTGAGACGGAAATTTTTCGCGCACGCGAGAAATTCCCACGGACGAGATACGCTCTTGTTCTTGAGCCCGCGTACGCCTAGTTGTAGAAAGCTCGCGCACGCGAGGGATTTCTATGGTCGAGGTGAACTGCTGGTGTTCTGATGTTGTGCCTCGCGTACGTTAAATTGGGACTTGTCCGCGCACGCGAGAATTTCCCATGTCCAACATGAGCTTATGATTCCGGGCTTCGAGTACACTCAGTGTGCAATTTTCGCGCACACGACAAATTCCTATGGTCGAGGAGAAATGCGAGAGTCGTTTTTTTTGACCTCCCGTTGCCGACTTTGCCGTATTATGCTGCCGGGATAATTTCGAGCTCTCTTTACTATTCAATACACATAACCTCGAAAGCATTACACTAATCATTACATATTGTTTATGTAATGATTAGTGGTGAATCATTACACAACAAACAATTGCCGCCAAATTTCAAACATTACAAATGTAATGATAAAAGTGACTTTTTCTATAGAAAGTTACAAAATCTGAAAATTATTACAAAACTTCTTGAAAAACTTTTCTGAAAATACACAATTTTTTCTAACTCCCTGTTACGGTATGTACACACCTTTTGAAACACGGTGTATATAACGCGTATATTTCGAATGCTCCGATACCTAATGGATTAACAGTCACATTACGCTTATTTTGCTACGAAAGCTACCAAATTTTTGCACGGAATAGTACCGCGAAGGGGTGAATATTATCCAACGATTGTTTTAGGTTTGTGACGTGGTATTTTTACCATCTCAACTCATTCATATCCAACGGGACTCTTAACCTAAGATGCAGGAATTACGCGCGCGAACGGCGAAACGACTCCAAAAATCCAGCTACCCCGTAGTCACGTCCGCAGCACAGCATCACTTACCGTGCAAACACCTGAAAATCAAAAGGGGGGAGGGGAGCACACGCTCGAGATAATAAATCGAGTATTTATTATAAAATAATCGGCTTCTATTCTTTACGTTTCTTCTGAGTGGCGATACATCAATTTTCACATATATCAAGTCCAACAATGGTCCGCGTACTTGTACTATTCAACAAAAATCTCTCATCGATCATCAAAAATTGTCTCTGAATTCTCCTGAAAATAACAAACTTAACACAGGCCATGATCTGTCCAAACCACTCACGAAATCTACTTGTGCTCCGTAGAGCACAGCTTGTCCAGTCCCTACTCCGATAATTATCTCAAGACAGATTGCTCCAAAATCCTCTTGTCCAAAATGGCCGTCCAACAGCCCTCGCTTTACGCGCGCAACGACAAACGTCCAAGATGGCTTGTGCTCCGATGCCTTGGAGCCACCGATGCTCTCTTGTCCCACGCGCTCGAGCAACAGGTGCACGATCACACATTTGGCTCGTTGTCCACTTTGCGATTGTCTAACTATCAACACACGTACGCTTACTCCGAGGCATCTTGTCCACGGCCGGGCTCAGAAAATTCACAAGTCCGCTGCTCCCAATACACGCGACGCGGTTGATGTCCGGGTCCTCAGGTGCTCTAATTCCATCCGCGTACGTCTATTCTAGACGTCCTGTCCACGTGTGCACATTGCACCAGCTAACGAGGTCCCCCGGGAGTCCGGTCTGTCCGCGGGCACGACGATTGCCCTCCACGACGCGCGAGGCTCTTCGGATATTCGCGACGAGAGATTCACATAAAAAGGAGCAAGAGCACTCACCGTTCCTCTGTCCATCTCGTTCGCTGCGGGCCCTTTAGTCAGCAGTTGCAGCTTCCAGTCCTGATCCTCGAGTCCGGTTTAGCCCTCATACTGTTCGATAGACTTCCCGGGGCTCTGCCCCGCAGGGCAAAGATGCCCCGGCCGAGCGGCCGTTGCTCCGATTTGCGGTAGCTTGAAGCACACGCGCTCTGCTCAGCGACTACTTTTCAACTGACAAAATGTCCGACTTCTCTCGTCCGCTGGCTCTTCGTCTTCACTCGAGGAGGAGAGCCTTGATTGGTCAACCAGAATAACCAGAATAGCGCTAACTGGTAACCACTGCACGCGTACTGCGCTTCAAGTCAAAATATGCGTCCGAATATACCTATATCTAGTCCATGTGGCAGCAGTATATCTGTATATATACTGTACACCGTCCCAGTGCAGCATACTTGCGTGTACAGATGCATACATAATTGTGTGCATCGTCCGCAAGTCACATTTTGTACCATCAGCCGATGTCCAGGTACTCGCCCGTCAGATTCCCGTACCCACGGCTGCCCGGGTCCGGATTTGCGCACCCGCAGCGCTGCCGCTTCAGTCCGCCAGTCCGTCGTCTGCACAGGACTGTGTGCACAAGCGCTCCGTCGGCGCTCTCCCATGATAAATACCCTTGCTCGTCCGCATCCGTGTCCACTATCCCCTGTGTCGTGGGTGACCATCCCGGAGCTGTACTGATAGTGCGTGGGTGTGCGGTGCGCCAGGTGAGCATTTTGCATGTGCAACAGGTGTTGCACATGTGCATAACCTCGGTCGTCACCGGCTTGTATGCATACTCGGGCTGCAGCAGATGGGGCAATTGCCTGGATCGCTAGCAGCCCGGAAAGTGCACCTTCAGATGTGCTACGCGTATGCTGCTGCTGCATCGTCGTCACCCTGTCCGTACCCTCGCCGCGCATCGTCCATCGTTGTGCGCGCGGTATCAAGTGATCATGTAATCTTGCACTCTCGCCCACACGCGGGCGAGAGTCTAGTCCGTTGTAGCAGCAAAAGATTCTCCGTTGTCATACCGTTTCCGGGCACGTACTCTTGCCCCGGGGCATAATGGGACCACATTGGGTGGGAAAAGGGCTGTGGAGGGGGCGGGGCAGGGCCCAAAAAGGGCTTCAGGGCCCTGGGAAAGATATCCAGCCTACCCAGCTGTCAAAACATCTCGTCCGTCGGCTGCTGGTCGCGGGGGCCTCATATGATACGGCTACAGCGTCTTTTCCTGGTGTAAGTGGGGTTCCCTACGCGCAGGCATGCCCACCTATGCAGCGTCACTTCGTCCGGTCCACTCTCCCGTCGCTCGCCGTCGTGGTCTTCTCGAGCCAGCACCTCGACAAAAAAGGGAAGTATTGGGGTCAATACCTGTCCTTTGAATTCGCTGGCTCGAGACGGCGACGAGAGATTTTTGCAATTTCGGCTGTGACGGTTCACCCGTCACAGGTTATTCGTGCCAAATTAGTGCAATTACAAAATCATTTAACTGTGGTGACAATCCAGTATTGGTCTGACAGCAATACCACGTAACAATACAGTCGTATTGTTGCGACGGCAATATTTTATTCTCAGTGTAGATGTTGTGTACGGCGTTCGAGAGGTGTCTGAAAAACCTATCGAAATTCGCCTCGTCGGTCTGATTTCGAAGTTATGGGTGATTTATGGAGCTAAAGAATTCGTCGTTCGGCGCGTTATTTATCTATGAGTCATGAGTGATAAGTTTTATCGTAAGGTGTTCAGGATGATTCTTGTAGGATTTTGGGAATTTTTCAAAATAATGTGCTCAGGTTCAGCGAAAGAATGGACCCGACCGATGTAATCAAAGAAACTTTTGATACGTCTTCGAGATATTTCCCTTTTATCTGAAAATCTCCCACCGGTTGTTCCTAATGTTTTGGATGGATGAAAGCACATCATCTCGTAGATCTTGAAAAATCTTCAATAACCTATTCCAGTCATTCCTCGATGAGAGTCTTCCTCCCGACTAATTACGAAAAAATCCTCAAAAAGATAGCAAACCGTGAAAAAGACGAACTTTTACATACCATTCGTAGTGCCAAAATTAAAAGAGTGACTCTATATAAAAATCTATTTGATTTTTTCGGGCGAATGACCGAGAGCATGCCTAGAAATTGATCGTGAAGGAATTTTTCCTCGAATTTTTCATATTGGTCAACCTTTGAATTTTCGACTTTCTGGCGCGGCACGGATTATTCCGATATACATTTTTCTATCCAGACTGAGAAGTTATCTTGTGATCCTTCAAAAAATTTGATATTCTTTGAGTTTCAAGGCATGTTCTATGGCGAGAAAATCAAGAATTTTGACCCGAAAATTCGATTTAACCCTATTCATGACTTGGCAAACCGTTCGGAAAATTCTTTGGGGTACTTTTCATAAAATGGAATGGAGTGCCGTATAAATTTGACGACCCATCAAAGGATACGCGAGCTAGGAATCATGATCGATCGGAGCATTATTTCATCACAAATGGACTATTCCGCGAATATATACTTGAATATGGAAGAATCTTCCGCCCCCCTTGCCCACAATTTTTTAGGCTTGGATTAGGGTTGCACCTATCCCCTTCTCAATTATGGACATACATATCAAATTTACTACATAATAATGAAAGTCCAAAAGTTCTTATTTCATGATTGAGTAGACAGATTCATGGGTTAATTAGATGGACTTCATCATAGACAATGTTTGGCTAAATCGAGGGCTAAACATTCGCTATAATATTAAAGCCCGTTTACCCAGTACATCTATGTACCGAATTATGTTTCAATATGATCGCTCCAATAGAAGACTCTCCAATATCGATGTTCTCCTCATTTATCGTCCATTTGTTTTGCCTCGAATCTCATCATGATGGCTAAACTAACGATGACTAATTTGGAGAATTCGATTTTTTCCAACAAATGTTTCTACGTGTTTTCCACCGACCCCAACGAAAGCTAAGGAGGAACTGTATGAGCGTGATGAATCAGAGCCTCATGGAAATAGTTCAGCTAAAAAAAGTTCAAAATCGTGATGATTGTCAAACATCTGCGGAAATTCCGACTATTAGGAGTTTAGTTTTGTATAATACCGTTGTCTGGCCAATTTTGGATAAGTTTTATTTCCATCTAAAGTAGCATTTAGCCGGAACAACTCAATCTGGAATTCTACGGTCCTAACTTGTTACAGAATTAGTGTATATCCCGGAAAAGGTATGTAGCGCGGAGTTTGTAATGTCGATTGGTAAGTTCGAAATAGTTTGTAACAATTTTCTGAGTCTGTATCTCTCGCGGAAAAAACGAGATTTTTCAGCGTCGCGGGAGTAATGTTTAGAGTGTAATGCTTAACGCTCAATCGTTACACCAAATCATCACATTGTGTATTCTGCCAAGTTACCGTTTGAGGTATTCGCAAGCTACCCTATTGTTGATTGATGATGATAATTATTCTACGTGAGAGGCTGAGAGACAGGAATCATCAAAAAATCCAGTGTACTGTGCTTGACTGTACCCGGTGAGTGCTGTGTCGCGGCAGTGGCGGCGCACACAGGTTTCCGAAACACCTCTGGGCCCAAAATTTTTCTTACGCTGAAAGGAATCGCTATCGGAAATTTGCAAGCAAGGAAATTGTAGCTTTTTGATCGTAGAATCCGAATCCTCTTCCCCCGAGAAGCCTCCTGGACCCATACGCCCATGGTGGGCTGAATAGCGCGAGAATGAGGAAAAAACGCAGTATTAGGCGTTTAACTCGGAGGGGAAGCGATTTATGCAAATTTTCATCGGGAACAAAAATGTTGCATTTTTAAAAACAAAATTGATGTTTTGGGCGATTTTTTGAAAATTGCAATTTTTTGGAGTTTTTTGCATTTTTTAGGAAGTTACCACCAATATTTTGGAATTTGAACTACGGCATTCGAAAGAACGAAAAAATTTTACGTCGAAATATGTATTTTGAAAATTTTTTCTACCACTCATTTTGAGGATTAGGGCCCACTTGGGGATGGGAAATCATGAAAAAACTGCATATTGGTAAAAAAATCATGAATTTTCGGGGTGTAAACGCGAATGTGCCACATTGAAAGTACCTGGACTACCTTTGTCCATCATCCACCTATCATTTGCCGTGTCCCAAAAGTGCGTGGATACACCTGCGGGACTTTGAGAGCGTCTAGAACGAGCTTCGAGGCGAGAGGTCACACGAATCACCGCATATTGGCAAAATATCATGAATTCTCGGGGTGTAAACGCGAATGTGCCACATTGAAAGTACCTGGACTACCTTTGTCCATCATCCACCTATCATTTGCCGTGTCCCAAAAGTGCGTGGATACACCTGCGGGACTTTGAGAGCGTCTAGAACGAGCTTCGAGGCGAGAGGTCACACGAATCACCGCATATTGGCAAAATATCATGAATTCTCGGGGTGTAAACGCGAATGTGCCACATTGAAAGTACCTGGACTACCTTTGTCCATCATCCACGCCGTGTCCCAAGAGTGCGTGGATACACCTGCGGGACTTTGAGAGCGTCTAGAACGAACTTCGAGGCGAGAAGTCACACGAATCACCGCATATTGGCAAAAAATCATGAATTCTCGGGGTGTAAACGCAAATGTGCCACATTGAAAGTACCTGGACTACCTTTGTCCATCACCCACCTATCATTTGCCGTGTCCCGAAAGTGCGTGGATACACCTGCGGGACTTTGAGAGCGTCTAGAACGAGCTTCGAGGCGAGAGGTCACACAAATCACCGCATATTGTCAAAAAATCATGAATTCTCGGGGTGTAAACGCAAATGTGCCACATTGAAAGTACCTGGACTACCTTTGTCCATCATCCACCTATCATTTGCCGTGTCCCAAAAGTGCGTGGATACACCTGCGGGACTTTGAGAGCGTCTAGAACGAGCTTCGAGGCGAGAGGTCACACAAATCACTGCAAATTGGTGCAAAATCACGAATTCCCGGGGGGTAAACGCAAATGTGCCACATTGAAAGTACCTGGACTACCTTTGTCCATCATTCACCTATCATTCGCCGTGTCCCAAAAGTGCGTGGATACACCTGCGGGACTTTGAAAGCGTCTAGAACGAGCTTTGACGCGAGAGGTCACACGAATCACCGCATATTGGCAAAAATCCATGAATTCTCGGGGTGTAAACGCAAATGTGCCACATTGAAAGTACCTGGACTACCTTTGTCCATCATCCACCTATCATTTGCCGTGTCCCAAAAATGCGTGGATACACCTGCGGGACTTTGAGAGCGTCTAGAACGAGCTTTGAGGCGAGAGGTCACACGAATCACCGCATATTGGCAAAAAATCATGAATTCTCGGGGTGTAAACGCAAATGTGCCACATTGAAAGTACCTGGACTACCTTTGTCCATCATCCACCTATCATTTGCCGTGTCCCAAAAGTGCGTGGATACACCTGCGGGACTTTGAGAGTGTCTAGAACGAGCTTCGAGGCGAGAGGTCACACGAATCACCGCATATTGGCAAAAAATCATGAATTCTCGGGGGGTAATATATCATTTTATATTATTATATATAATTATATTCGTATTCATAAGCAGAATGTCAATTAATCGTGGTGAAAACCAAACCTGATCAATCCCAAAATAGAGATGGATGAAGCAGTCCCTGCCAGTCCTCATTCCACTTAGCTATAGAAATATGATTGTATATGAATGTATATCATAACATATTGTTATACATGAATTTTTCATGGCGACGATTGATTAAAGCGATCATAGTATATTATGTACCGGGGTTCGGGAGCAGACGCTCCTCGAACGAGGTGCATACGCTATTTTTCTGTTGGGAACAGACGCAACGCTTTCCCGACCAGTTCTTCCGAAGCGAGAATGGCTCGAGAAAGGCGTTTTCCCTTTGGAAGCAGGAGAATTATGTATGCATTTCGTGCCGAAAACGCGTTCGTTAATAAAACTCGTATTGTTACTGCGTCCCAGCACTCGTTCCGTTGAATCAACGCATTCTCCGCAACTCGATACATGATGTATTATATCCTCCGAGTAGCGTTCCCACTAGGCAATCTTTTGGGCCAAGATTTAAAACACCAAAATGGTAATTCTATTGTATTCTCTCAATCCAAATAAATAATTCATTCTATCTCAAATAAGTAAGGAAATCTGATTTGTGATTTGTCGAATCGGGAGTTGATAATTGGAGCCATTTTTTGAAAAATCCATTTGTGGATCACTCAATTAACTTGCGATTCGAAGAGCGTCAATGACGAAATAATATTGGGAATCGGTTCGATTTTTGAATCAACAATTTTGTCACTTACGTTATAATTTCCACCATTGGAATTTGATGTTTTTCCGTATTAATCAGTTATTTGTTGCAAACGAAAAAAAATGTATCAAACTGTCCTGATTGACACGAATATTTTCGAATTGGATAGTTCATGAACGAGATCTTGATGAAATTGTCCATGAAAAATGATTGAGTATGATTGGAAGAAAAAAAATTGATTTCCAGGGGATTCGAACTGCGTTCCGCAGAGTAGGTAGTATTCTAACTCGTCACCTTCTTGGCTACAGTATCCTCTACTGTAAAAGTCCGAAATTCCACATATGAACCATTTGCCCCCCCCCCCCCCCCCCAGAAGGGTTTTCATGTACAGGTATTGTTTTGCGTTGTTTGTGAAGTGAACGCACACACGCACACGTGTCATCTGGTAGCAGCGCCACCAAGCGGTTGGTTAAGATAACTAACCTCTCTGCAGATTTCGGTCACGGTGCAGACGACAAATGATCTGTTCCTGTCTGTCGGGCTGATTGTTATGAATATTTTGACACGTTTTTGAGATACCAGGTAGTCATGGAGACCACCTGAGTCTGATATGATATGTGATTGTGAGTTGTCTAATAATATCAGTTGCATGGGTGTGGTGGATTTCATGAAAGAAGCTTCCTGCCCTATTGTGATATTTATCAGCAACTCAACTCCTCAGCACTCCATAAATTTTTCGAATCTGAGTCTGCCCATAGCTGCCAAATAGTGAGTTGAACAATGCTCAGTACTTAACATCCATCGATGGATGAATTGGAACCTTGGCTACACTTATCGACTTGGAAAGCAAGGTCCCCACCATGGTCAAGTACATTTCAATAAATGAATAACACTTGTTTCCATATTCAAAAACATTGTTGGGGTAATAGAATGTCATGTGCTATTCCTTGATTTGGATATTCCATGTGTGGACCATTATCAAATATCAAATAATAGTCTATGGTACAGCATCAGTTCGGATTTAGATTTTAAATTGCTGATTAACTTCAAGCACATGACCAGTGCCCTCCAGTATCACTACAGTAGAGATATCTATAAAAACTACTCATGTTATATGATGAAATAGGATGGAGGTCAAGCCTCAGTGACAAAAGTATTGATAGGCGAGCAAAGATATCTAGGTAGATAGAAATGTTTGGCTCACTACATGATCTGGAATCTTGATGACTGCTTTTCCCTTCCTATTGATTCAGTAGACTCGATTCATGAAATTTGATGGTGAAGACTGATTCATTATTCTACCATGATACCCATGGAGGGCTCTCAGGATGGAAGTGAAGCACCTTCTTAACAAAATTTCTTTATAGTACAATCTCTCATATTTTCAAATAATGAGGGTTGTACACAATGAGAAAAACCCATATCTTAACTGCACCAATGTGAGCCACCCCAAGGTAGAATCGTTGTTTGAGAATATTGCTCGCAGTCAAGGTACATCTGTATCTATTTGAGAGAATTTGTAAAGGAGCTGCTTCACTTCCATCCTGAGTGCCCTCCATGGGTATCATAGTAGAATTCTGAATCAGTCTTCACCATCAAATTTCATGGATTGAGTCTACTGAAACAATAGGAAGGAAAAAGCAGTCATCAAGATTTCAGATCATGTAGTGAGCCGAACATTTCTATCTACCTAGATGTCTTTGCTCGCCTATCAATACTTTTGTCACTGAGGCTTGACCTTCATCCTATTTCATCATATAACATGAGTAGTTTTTATAGATATCTCTACTGTAGTGATAATGGAGGGCACTTGTCATGTGCTCAAAGTTAATCAGCAATTTAAAATCTAAATCCGAACTGATGCTGTACCATAGTTTATTATTTGATATTTGAAAATGGTCCACACATGGAATATTCAAATCAAGGAATAGCACATGACATTCTATTACCCCAACAATGTTTTCGAATATGGAAACAAGTGTTATTCATTTATTGAAATGTACTTGACCATGGTGGGAACCTTGCTTTCCAAGTCGATAAGTGTAGCCAAGGTTCCAATTCATCCATCGATGGATGTTAAGTACTGAGCACTGTTCAACTCACTATTTGGCAGCTATGGGCAGACTCAGATTCGGAAAATTTATGGAGTGCTGAGGAGTTGAGTTGCTGATAAATATCACAATAGGGCAGGAAGCTTCTTTCATGAAATCCACCACACCCATGCAACTGATATTATTAGACAACTCACAATCACATATCATATCAGACTCAGGTGGTCTCCATGACTACCTGGTATCTCAAAAACGTGTCAAAATATTCATAACAATCAGCCCGACAGACAGGGACAGATCATTTGTCGTCTGCACCGTGACCGAAATCTGCAGAGAGGTTAGTTATGTTAGCCAACCGCTTGGTGGCGCTGCTACCAGATGACACGTGTGCGTGTGTGCGTTCACTTCACAAACAAGAAACAACGCAAAACAATACGGCGATAACCAAACCTGCAAATCTTACATCAGCGATGGATCGCTAAAATTATCTCGGGCTATTTTTCTCAAATCGGACCAACTTTTGAGATTAGGCGAGGAATTCAAACAGTTCGCGAATGAGGAAAAAACATCCGCGTCGACTGTACATGAAAACCCTTCTGGGGGGGGGGGGGGGGCGAATGGTTCATATGTGGAATTTCGGACTTTTACAGTAGAGAATACTGTAGCCAAGTCGGTGACGAGTTAGAATACTACCTACTTTGCGGAACGCAGTTCGAATCCCCTGGAAATCAATTTTTTTTCTTCCAATCATACTCAATCATTTTTCATGGACAATTTCATCAAGATCTCGTTCATGAACTATCCAATTCGAAAATATTCGTGTCAATCAGGACAGTTTGATACGTTTTTTTTCGTTTGCAACAAATAACTGATTAATACGGAAAAACATCAAATTCCTATGGTGGAAATGATAACGTAAGTGACAAAATTGTTGATTCAAAAATCGAACCGATTTCCAATATTGTTACGTCATTGACGCTCTTCGAATCGCAAGTTAATTGAGTGATCCACAAATGGATTTTTCGAAAAATGGCTCCAATTATCAACTTCCGATTCGACAATCACAAATCAGATTTCCTTACTTGTTTGAGATAGAATGAATTATTTATTTGGATTGAGAGAATACAATAGAATTACCATTTTGGTGTTTTAAATCTTGGCCCAAAAGATTGCCTAGTGCGAACGCTACTCGAAGGATATAATACATCATGTATCGAGTTGCGGAGAATGCGTTGATTCAACGGAACGAGTGCTGGGACGCAGTAACAATACAAGTTTTATGAATGAACGCGTTTTCGGCACGAAATGCATACATAATTCTCTTGCTTCCAAAGGGAGAATGCTTTTCTCGAGCCACTCTCGCTTCGGAAGAACTGGTCGGGAAAGCGTTTCGTCTGTTCCCAACAGAAAAATAGCGTATGCACCTCGTTCGAGGAGCGTCTGCTCCCGAACCCCGGTACATAATCTACTATAATCGCCTTAATCAATGGTTGCCATGAAAAATAAATGTATAACAATATGTTATGATATATTATGATATGTTATGATATATATTCATATACAATCATATTTCTATAGCTAAGTGGAATGAGGACTGGCAGAGACTGCTTCATCCATCTCTATTTTGGGATTGATCAGGTTTGGTTTTCACCACGATTAATTGACATTCTACTTATGAATACGAATATAATTATATATAATAATATGAAATCATATATTACCCCCCGAGAATTCATGATTTTTTGCCAATATGCGGTGATTCGTGTGACCTCTCGCCCCGAAGCTCGTTCTAGACGCTCTCAAAGTCCCGCAGGTGTATCCACGCACTTTTGGGACACGGCAAATGATAGGTGGATGATGGACAAAGGTAGTCCAGGTACTTTCAATGTGGCACATTTGCGTTTACCCCCCAAGAATTCGTGATTTTGCACCAATTCGCAGTGATTTATGTGACCTCTCGCCTCGAAGCTCGTTCTAGACGCTCTCAAAGTCCCGCAGATGTATCCACGCACTCTTGGGACACGGCAAATGATAGGTGGATGATGTACAAAGGTAGTCCAGGTACTTTCAATGTGGCACATTTGCGTTTACAACCCAAGAATTCGTGATTTTGCACCAATTCGCAGTGATTTGTGTGACCTCTCGCCTCGGAGCTCGTTCTAGCCACTCTCAAAGTCCCGCAGGTGTATCCACGCACTTTTGGGACACAGCAAATGATAGGTGGGTGATGTACAAAGGTATCCCAGGTACTTTCAATGTGGCACATTCGCGTTTACACCCCGAGAATTCATGATTTTTCACCAATATGCAGTTTTTTCATGATTTCCCATCCCCAAGTGGGCCCTAATCCTCAAAATGAGTGGTAGAAAAAATTTTCAAAACACATATTCCGACGTAAAATTTTTCGTTCTCTCGAATGCCGTAGTTCAAATTTCAAAATGTCGGTGGTAACCCCCTCAAAAATGCAAAAAACTCCAAAAAATTGCAATTTTCAAAAAATCGCCCAAAACATCAAATTTGTTTTCAAAAATGAAACATTTTTGTTCCCTATAAAAATTTGCATAAATCCCTTCCGCTCCGAGTTAAACGCCTAATACTGCGTTTTTTCCTCATTTTCGCGCTATTCAGCCCACCATGGGCGTATGAGTCCAGGAGACTTCTCGGGGGAAAAGGATTCGGATTCTACGATCAAAAAGCTACAATTTCCTCGCTTGCAAATTTCCGATATCGATTTTTTTCAGCGTAAGAAGAATTTTGGGCCCAGAGGTGTTTCGGAAACCTGTGTGCGGCGGCGGCAGTAGCGGTGGCATCATTTAAATTAGTGTAATTCTTTCGCTGAGACAACCAGGCAGTGTTGTTGTTGGTGCTGTTTGTAATTGTGTGTCTGGGCGGGGGCGGTGCGGGGCCAAACGTGCAGTCGAGATGTTTACGGCGTGATCAAGCACGCCTCAATTGCCGACGAGCAGGAAGCCGCTGCCTTGGCCGATGCAGCAGACGGCCAACATGCCGCGTGGCAGTAGAAACGCCGGCCACGCGATGCGTTTCCAGCAGCCTCTCGTTGTTGCCGACAGTTTGTAATGCAGATTTAGTGAGTGAGTGTGAGCGTGGTGGGTCATGATTTCAGTGCGACAAAAGCATGAACCGCGGTCATCGTGTGCGAGCAGCATGATACCATGATTTATGAAGTCAAAGTGATGTTCATGTTGCTAGTCGCCCCGTGTGTATCGGTCTGTTTGTTTTTCGTAAGCCTTTTTACAGGTCTGCGATGTATGGAGATCACAATTGTGGTGGCTGGTTGGAGGCTGAAAAGTGAGTCTCGCTTCATATAGAAATCCTTTCGTGTTTTGCGATTAGATAATAATGTGTGTCACGTGAAAAAACAGAGGCGGCGTGTCTGCGGAATTTTGTCGGCTGCTATCGAACATCACTTGCAGTCTCGTTCGAGTCGCTGCGCCTCAGTTGCATCATTGAATGATTCCATAGATGGTATCATTAGTAATAGTGTAGAATAGTTCTTACATGGAGAGAACCTACAGACTTATTCGTGAGTGCAATGTTAAAATCCCGTGCGTTGCGCATGCGTTGTCTAAAATGTGGAATCGCCTTGATGCAACGTGTGTATCAGGCCGTCGGTTGCTGTGGCGTCGTGAATATGAAGACAGCATTCTTGGTGTTGATCGGCTCATTTGCAGTCAGACGAGACAATCTCATTCTGGCTACTTTAGAAGAAAAAAATGATGAAATCTTCTGTGGTGTGCGCTTCACTCTCGAGTCAGCCTGTTGCGCTAATCAGAGGCAACTGATGAGCATCAGTTGTGCTTCTTCTTTATTAACGAGTGTAACGTGATTCTTTATCGGGAATCGACATTCGGCCTGTAAATTTGCCGGTCCAATTGATTCAATGATCAGTTTCATCTGAAATCTGACGGTAAGTAATGCTGATTGCGAGCAGTGCCACTATCGAGTCGTAATGAAATTTGGCCAGTGTATTCAATTTGAGCACAGTCTAGCTGTGGCGAGCTTCACTTCTCAATAGCTTTCCATTGAAGCTGATGTTGTGATCTCTCTCGCGTGGGTGCGAGAGATCAGCGTTGTTGAGGTGGGTAGATGCAGTCGATACTCGCGTGAGCAACGAGTTTCATATGAAGACTCACAGTTTCTCGAGCAAGTTCAGTTGGAAATGCTTGCGTCAACAAGAAATTTCCTACTTTTCGTTACTATCTCGAACACGAGCTTTGCGCACGCTGAGGTCAGAATTTCTTAGAGTCAGAATTTCTCTCTGCAAATAACGTTCAGATGACCCGCGTGTGCGGGCAATTCATATCCCATAGGAAATTGCGGCTCGCGTACGCTGAATTTGGATAGCGTCTTGTGCGCGATCGGCATCTCATCTTCTTTAGCCTCGCGTACGCAAATATGTATCCCACTCGCGTGAGGATAACCATTTGATGCGGAGGATTCCTTGTCTGATTCGCGTACGCGAACGTAATGTTGACTCGCGTGTCCGAGAATCTCATATTCTCAAGAATTTCGGAGCTCGCATACGCTAAGTTTGGGAAAAATCGTGTGTGCGATCGGCATCTTCTTCTCTCTTGTCTCGCGTACGCGGATATGTATGTGGAAATTTGATGGCGATCTATGGCATCACATGGGTATTCTCGTGCGAGAGAATGAAGAAAAGGAAAAAAATTCTCGTGCGAGTAAGATACATACGATTTATTCGATTATGTTGGTCGGAGCGCTCCGACTCTCGGACCTCTCTTTCTAATGCCAATGAGTAAAAGAGAGACATTCGAGAGTTCGGAGCGCTCCGACCGGTCCGAACCAGCATAATCGAATAAACCTATATTCGCGTACGCGAGGCTGAGGAAAAGAAGATACCGATCGCGCACGAGATGTTATTCAAACTGGACGTACGCGAGGTCCAAAGTGCTTGGAATTATGAGTCGCTCGCGCCCGCAAGTCAGCTTTACATTTGCGTACGCGAGTTTTGGCTTGCTCGCTCGCGCGAGGCATCTTTACGTTCACGTACGCGAATCAACTAAGATGTCTATCGCATCACATGGGTGTTCTCGTGGCAGTGAGATACCACTTCGCGTACGCGAGGCTGAGGAAATGATAATACCGATCGCGCACGAGATGTTATTCAAACTGGACGTACGCGAGGTCCAAAGTGCTTGGAATTTCAATTATGAGTCGCTCGCGCCCGCGAGTCAGCTTCACATCTGCGTACGTGAATCTCGGCTTGCTCGGGCGCGCGAGGCATCTTTACGTTCACGTACGCGAATCAACTAAGATGTCTATCGCATCACATGGGTGTTCTCGTGCAAGTGCGATACATATTCGCGTACGCGAGGCCGAGAAGGAGAAGATAACGATCGCGCACAAGATGTTATCCGAACTCAGCGTACGCGAGATCCGAGTCGCTTGCGCACGCGAGTCAGCTTTACATTCGCGTACGCGAATCTCGGCAAGCTCGCGCACGCGAGGCATCTTTACGTTTACGTACGCGAATCAACTGAGATGTCTATTGCATCACATGTTTATTCCGTCGGAGTGAGATACATATTCGCGTACGCGAGGCTGAGGAAGAGAAGTTGCCGATCGCACACAAGATATTATGAAAACTCAGCGTACGCGAGATCCGAGTCGCTCCCGCACGCGAGGCATCTTTACGTTTACGTACGTGAATTCATTGAGATGTCTATCGCATCACATGGGTATTCTCGTGCGAGTGAGATACATATTCTCGTACGCGAGGCTGAGGAGGAGAAGATGCCAATCACGCACAAGATGTTATCCGAACTCAGCTTACGCGAGATCCGAGTCGCTCGCACATGCGAGTCACCTTTACATTCACTCACGAGAGTCTCGGCCTGCTCGCGCACGCGAGGCATCTCCACGTTCACGTACGCGAATCAACTGAGATGTCTATCGCATCACATGTTTATTTCGTCCGAGTGAGATACATATTCGCGTACGTGAGGCTGAGGAGGAGAAGTCGGTGATCGCGGACAAGATGTGATCCAAAATCAGCATACGTGAGCTCCAGATCACTTGGGATCATCGGTCGCTCGCGCCCGCGAGTCAGCTTTACATTTGCGTCCGCGAGGGATCTTTACGTTAACGTACGCGAATCAACTGGGATATTCATCACATCACATGGGTATTCTCGTGCAAGTGAGATACATATTCGCGTACACGAGGCTAAGGAGGAGGAGTTGCCGATCGCGCACAACATGTTATCCAAACTCAGCATACGCGAGCACCAAATAACTTGGTATCATCGGTCGCTCGCGCACGCGAGTCAGCTTTACATCCGCGTACGCGAGTATAGGCCGGCTCGCGCTTCGAGGCATCTTTACGTTTACGTACGCGAATCAACTGAGATATCCATCGCATCACATTGATCACATCGGTATTCTCGTGCGAGTGAGATACATATTCGCGTACGCGAGGCTGAGGAGGAGAAGATGCCGATCGTGCACGAGATGGCACCCAAACTCAGCGTACGCGAGCTCGAAACTAAATGGGCCCTCTGAGTCGCTCGCACACGCGAGTCACCTTTACATTCGCTCACGAGAGTCTCGTCCTGCTCGCCTACGCGGGGCATTTTTACGTTTACGTACGCGAATCAACTGAGATGTCTATCGCATCGTATGGGTATTCCGACCGAGTGAGATACATATTCGCGAACGCGAGGCTGAGGAGGAGAAGTTGCCGATCGCGCACAAGATGTCATCCAAACTCAGCGTACGCGAGATCCGAGTCGCCCGCGCACGCGAGTCAGCTTTCCATCCACGTACGCGGGTCTCGGCTTGCTCGCGTCCGCGAGGCATCTTTACGTTTACAAACGTGAATCAACTGAGATGTCTATCGCATCACATGGGTATTCTCGTGCGAGTGAGATACATATTCTCGTACGCGAGGCTGAGGAGAAGAAGATGCCAATCGCATCTAAAATGTTCCCCAAACTCAGCGTACGCGAGCTCCGAATTTCTTGAGAATCGGAGCCGCTCGGGCACGCGAGTCAACTCTACATTCGCGTACGCGAATCAGATAAGGAATCCTCCGCATCGAATGGTTATCCTCGCGCGAGTGGGATACAAATTCGCGTACGCGAGGCTAAAGAAGAGGAGATGCCGATCGTGCACAATACGCTATCCAAATCCAGCGTACATCAAGGCGATTCCTCAATTTGGACAACGCATGCGCAACGCACGGGATTTTAATAGGGCACTCACAAATAAGTCTGCAGGTTCCCTTACTTGGGAACTATTCTACACTATTACTAATAATACCATCTATGGAATCATTCAATGATGCAACCGAGGCGCAGTGACTCCGACGAGAATGCAAGTGATATTCGATAGCAGCCGACAAAATTCCGCAGGCACGCCGCCTCTGTTTTTTGACGCGACACACATTATTATCTAATCGCAAAACATAAAAGGATTTCGATATGGAGCGAGACTCACTTTTCAGCCTCCAACCGGCCACCACAATTGTGATCTCCATGCATAGCAGATTTGTAAAAAGGCTTACGAAAAACAAACGGGCCGACACACACGTGGTGACTAGCAACATGAACATCACTTTGACTTCAAAAATCATGGTATCATACTGCTCGCACACGATGATCGTGGTTCATGCTTTTGTCGCACTGAAAGCAGGACAGCCACGCTCACACTCACCCATTAAATCTGCACTGCAAACTATCGGCAACAACGAGGGACTGCTAGAAATGCATCGCGTGGCCGGGGTTTCTGCTGCCACGCGGCATGTTGGCCGTCTGCTGCATCGGCCAAGGCAGCGGCTTAATTTCTGCTCGTCGGCAATTGAGGCGTGCTTGATCACGCTGTAAACATTTCGGCTGCACTTTTGGCCCCGCACCGCCCCGGCCCAGACACACAATCACAAACAGCACCAACAACAACACTGCATAGTTGTCTCAGCGAAAAAAATTACATTAAGGAGGCTCGCGCAAATTTTAACAAACCGAAGAAATTGCTCAAAAGTTACTTATATTAATTGATAAACTAATGAGGAATCATAATCCATGGAGAAAAGTAGGGGTTGGCGATGAAAATCTCGAGTAAACCTGTTTGGCAGAAAAATCCTTACACACGTAATCTTATAGGATAAACACGTTAAAACGAGCTGGTGCGACAACTAATTGACCAAAATCGACATTCATGGAAAATTTTGACGCTATTTTGCATCATGAGTTTAATGGTGTGAAAAAATTAATACGTTGGCGATCTAAATTTTGAGTAAATTGAGTTCAAAGTGAGTTTTGAGCGTGGAGCAGCGCGCCGCATTGCACAGCTTGCAGTGTGAGTATATCTATATGTAGCGTCAGGATCGTAACGGGAAATGGAAAGGCCTAACTACCTGCGCGTAGAGCCCCGCGCTCGGTACGACACCACGCGCGCGAGCCTCTCTAATTTAACTCATACCACCTCCTGCCGCCGCCGCCACTGCCGCGACACAGCACTCACCGGGCACAGTCAAGCACAGTACACTGCATTTTTCAAATCATATCATTACATGACTCGGCTACTGCAAGCTAATTTTAATCAACAGATCTGTTGATTAAGTGACATAGATCGATATTGGATTACTCCAATTCGATCTATGTACCTTCAAGCCACCTCGCAATTCGAGTGTCGCAACTTGAAGGATTTTGACGGGATTTCAAATACATGAGAAATGAGATGGATATCGAAAAATTTCGAATCTACGCTAGATGTTGGTGCGTTTTGTCTTTCCTCTCCGAATCAGACTCTTCAGGGGGGCTGAAGAGATCCGAGTAGAGGTTGGCCCCCGACGAGACCTAGCCAAAGTGGCTTGATGGTTATGATTTTGATCGGGCTTATATGTTACACGAGGGCTTTCGCAGCCACTCGCGAGAAAGGTTTCCATCTCGGTTGTATTCGCCGACAACCGGTGACAATTAGAATCAATTTTTGTCTCGATCGATATGAACGATCGAGACTTTATCGCTCGCGGGAAGTTCAAATCATATCATCACATGACTCGGCTACTGCAAGCTAATCAACAGATCTGTTGATTAGGTGACATAGATCGATATTGGATTACTCCAATCCAATCTATGTACCTTCAAGGCACCTCGCAATTCGAGTGTCGCAACTTGGAGGATTTTTATGGAATTTCAAATACATGAAAAATGAGATGGGAATCGAAAAATTTTGAATCTACGCTAGATGTTGGTGCGTTTCGTCTTTCCTCTCCGGATCAGACTCTTCAGGGGGGCTGGAGAGATCCGAGTAGAGGTTGGCCCCCGACGTCACCTAGCCAAAATGGCTTGATGGTTATGATTTTGATCGGGCTTATATGTTACACGAGGGCTTTTGCAGCCACTCGCGAGAAAGGTTTCCATCTCGGTTGTTCATTCGCCGACAACCGGTGACAATTAGAATCAATTTTTGTCTCGATCGATATGAACGATCGAGACTTCATCGCTCGCGGGAATTCCAAATCATATCATTACATGACTCGGCTACTCCAAGCTAATTTTAATCAACAGATCTGTTGATTGAGTGACATAGATCGATATTGGATCACTCCAATTCGATCTATGTACCTTCAAGGCACCTCGCATTTCGAGTGTCGCAACTTGAAGGATTTTGATGGAATTTCAAATACATGTAAAATGAGATGGATATCGAGAAATTTTGAATCTACGCTAGATGTTAGTGCGTTTCATCTATACTCTCCGGATCAGACTCTTCAGGGGGGCTGAAGAGATCCGAGTAGAGGTTGGCCCCCGACGTCACCTAGCTAAAGTGGCTTGATGGTTATGATTTTGATCGGGCTTATATGTTACACGAGGGCTTTTGCAGCCACTCGCGAGGAAGGTTTCCATCTCGGTTGTTTATTCGCCGACAACCGGTGACAATTAGAATCAATTTTTCTCTCGATCGATATGAACGATTGAGACTTTCTCGCTCGCGGGAATTTCGAATCATATCATTACATGACTGGGCTACTGCAAACTCATTTTAATCAACAGATCTGTTGATTAAGTGACATAGATCGATATTGGATTACTCCAATTCGATCGTTCATATCGATCGAGACAAAAATTGATTCTAATTGCCGAGATAAGAAGATCGACCCTGGGGTTGCAAATTTGCAATGTGATGAGGTAAGTGTACCCAACTTGCCCCCATATGCCAATCTCGGGGATGGACACTCCTTGGCCTTCCGGCAATTTTTTTTCATGTTTGTTATGTGAAAATAAGTTGTTCGCGTTGACCCCGAATCATTCCTGCGTTCTCCAAAAAATCTGAAGTCATTTCTCAATTTCTTGTGATTGCTCAGCTAAGAAAGCACCAAAGGAATCGCATTCAGTAAAATCGGTGCCAAATTCTTCGAGTTCAACCTATCTTAACGTATCTGAGCGTATTTGATCCCTTGTTTCAAGACCTTCAAGATCCATCTTTCAAAATGCAAAATTTGGATATGAAGCTGTTTTATGTGCAAAACACGGAGACGATTCGTAAACAATGATGCCAACATCGGAGTGTACCTAACATGCCCCCATATGTTTATCTCAAAAGCGCGTGCAGAACGACTTTTTTACCACTCAGAAAGTGTTCATCACGTCAAAATAGATTAGATATAGTGTTTCGAACTAACGAAAAGCTCCAAATGTGCGTGCACGGCGATAAAAACACTTTATCGCCGATTTTCATAATTCATTCCGGAAGAATTGAGACTGTTCGGCTCCAATTCATCAAAATCAGACGTAACTTAGTGCATTCTGAAGGCCCTGAGACAAGCTTCAAAATGAGCTGAGATACGTTGGAAAATATAGAGATGGGCCAGAGTTGCTGGGGAAATGGCTTAATGGGGGCAAGTTGGGTACAAACTTTTGGCAACTCTCAAAAATCACCTTTTGGGAGAATTAAAATAGTTTGACTCCAGTTGGTTCGAATTGGATTCATTTCAACTCATTTTGAAGGCCTCAAAACAAGCTTTAAAATGAGCTAAGTTACGTTAGAAAATATAGAGATGGGCCAAAGTTATTAAGAAAATGGCTTAATGGGGGCAAGTTGGGTACACTGACCTTATCTCTGCTTGAAATAGAGATTTTGATATTTGTCCACCGGATTTTTGTCCACAAAGCTATCGTCACAGTCTTGAGAACATGATAATTGTCCACAATGTGTCCAATTTTTGCGTGGACAAGTTTTTCGTGGACAATATTCTCGTGGTGATAATTTGACGCTTGGAGTGTGGACATTTTTGGTGTGTTCAATTTTACTGTGGACAAACCTGTTGTGGACAAGAAAACCAAAAATTGACCACACAAAATTTATACTCAACTTGGACAAATTTCTGGTGGACAATTTTCGCGTGGTCGAAAAATTCGTGGGCGATTTTGAAAGTGTCCAAATACTGCGTGACTAATTGTTGCGTGGACAATTTCCTGGAGGGCAATTCTAGCGTGGTAGAAATGTTTGTGGACAATCTCCCGTGTGTCCAAAAAAACGGTGGTCAAAACACTTCGTGTCCAATGTTTGTGGTCAAAAATCTGTGGAAAAAATACCTACCATCGTATGTCTGCTAGTTGCTCCTTTGTATCAATAGGATTAAGCATGATTTCTCCTCGACTTACAATTTCCCGTATAAAGTGATAGCGCACGTCGATATGTTTTGTACGATTATGACTCTCATGATTCTTTGCGAGACTTATCGCCGATTCATCATCTACAAATATAGGAATAAAAGGACAATCGATATTGAGCTCAATCAACATTCGACGTAGCCAAATTGCTTCTTTGGTGCCATGAGCCAAGGCAATATACTCAGATTCTGTAGTAAAATTGGACCAAACATTTTGTCGTTTACATGACCATGATATTGGCACACCATTCAGCATGAAAACAAAACCACTCCTCGATTTACGCGTCATTTTACACCCAGCGTAATCAGCATCAGTGAAACCTTGAACATCGAGATTACTTCCACTACCCCCGAACACCAATCCCATATCGCCCGTGCCTTTCGAGTATCTCATGACTCTCTTGACGAATTGCCAGTGTGCATCACCATGACAAACCAAAATTTGACTAGCATAGTTCACTGCATAATCAATATCTGGACGACAGACTCTTGCTGCGAATGAGATCGAGCCAATCGCTTCACGATAAGGATAAGATCTGGTTGGTGCAGTATCACTTTTGCTCAAGTAGACACCAGGTTCTGCTGGTATATCGCAGCTGTTTGCGTTTTCCATGCCAAATTCTTCAAGCACTTTACTAATGTAACCGGATTGTTCAATTTTTAGTGTCCAATTGTGTCGATCTCGTTCGATTTCAAAGCCTAAGAATTCATTGACTTCATCTACTTTGATTTCAAAGTTTGTGCTAAGGTATTTTAAGACTTCATCTATCGCTTCGTGAGATTCGCTTAATAACGGTTAAGGCGAGAGATTCATCGACTGTCTGTCCAGACAATCGCCGGTCCTCGCGTATGAACCTGACTATTAAGTTATCCTTTTTCATTTCTGCTTTCGGTGTACCCTCGTGAAAAAATGGGATCAAACTGGACAAAAAAAAATGTCCAGTTGGATGTCGATTCGTAATCCATTTTTCAGGATCCGAATGGAAACGACTGGATCGGAATGGATAGAAATGGGATGGAAATACTTCAAAATGGATACAGACCGATCCATTTTCTGGGATCGTCAAGGATCCATTCTAATCCAATTCTTTTCATCTCGAGGACCGGACGGTTTGATGATTCCATTTCGATCCAGAATCAAGCCTTTTCCATTCTTGTCTCATATTTTGGGTCCCGGGAGGGATTATCTCATCCATTTCGGTCCATTTTTGCGATTCAGTTCAACAAAATGCTATGGACTCTTATCTTTCAGGGGGACGTGATTCGGGATGGTGATTTTGTACCTGGCTCCGTCTGTACGGGGTCAACAATCGCAAATCTCATAGTGACAGTCCTACATATCGTGATGCGAGGGAGCTCCGTAAAGTTGGCTCGCCACTTTGAGATGAAGACACCGAAAAATAAAGTCAAAAATTCTCTATCCAATGGTGTAAGTCTTTCAATTTGATTAATTTGAGTATTTGAGGAATCAACTTTCAAAGTCTGAAAAATCACCCCCCACCAAAACATGAGAAATGCTCATTACTCCGTGAATATACACAATACGGAAAGCCACGCAGGCTCAAATTAAAGCTCTTAATTTGAGTATTTCTATCTGAGCATCCAAATTTATCATTACTGACTCAAAATTGTTTAAAAAGCCAGGGAGAAGTCCCCATGTATAAGGTATAGGCGGCCGCCGACTGTGGCAGGAGGGGCAGCGAAATGGGGAGTGCGCATACTTCCCATGTTGGCACCCGCCTATACCTTATACATGAGATCTTCCCTCTGTCTTTCAAACAATTTTGCGTCAATAATGATAAGTTTGGATGCTCAGATCGAGATACTCAAATTAAGAGCTTCAATTTGAGCCTGCGTGGCTTTTCGTGATGTGTATATTCGCCGAGTAAAAAGCATTTTTCATGTTCTGGTGGAGGGTAATTTTTCAGACTTTGAAAATTAATTACTCAAATACTCAAATTACTCAAATTGAAAGAGTTACACCATTGGATAGAGAATTTTTGGCTTTATTTTTTGGTACATTCATCTCAAAGTGGCGGGCCAACTTCACGTAGCTATGCGAGGGTTGCCCGAAGAGGAAAGGTTGGGAGGGGGGGGGGTGTCGATCGCTTGGGAAAGATCTAACTCAATCTGGCCACGCCAGGGAATGGTGTTTAGAGGGCAATTTGAAGTCGCCACCGACGATTTTGGCATCGTCGAGCTCCGATGGTGTATTGTGTGGGTGACTCGGCAGATGGACGAAGAGAATAATCGAAATCGATCTTAGCATGAGAAAAACCAATATTATTAGACGATTTCGGGATTGCTAAGCACGACGTTGATACCGGCAAGCCTTGATATCCTCAAGATTGGAGTATATCCTCGAAACATGTGATGTTTTGAGGGTACAAAGATGGCCCTGGGAACGATCTTGGCACTTTCAAGTCCCACCTATGTCTTGTGTGGGGAGCTGCGTGGGTGGTGTCCGAAGTCGAACAAGATCAGTCTCGATGCCAGGGGGAGCGAAGGGTTCAGGGTATTTAGAGGAAGTTAAACATGATCTTGGCACCGTCGAGCCTCACAAATGTGTTGTATGAATGACTGCGTAAGTAGTGGCCTCAATCGATGGTGACTGATCTTGCTGCTACGGAGAGGGATAAAGGTTCTAGATTGATCTCGATACCACTGAAAACGATATTGGCAGGGTACTCGGAGGACGCTGAGCAAGATCTTGGCATCGTAGATACCCACCTAGGTTTTAGGTGGTCGAATGCATGGGTGGTGGCCAGAATCGATCTGAAGCAATTTGCTACCACGGAAATCGATATTGGCAGCTTATTCAGAGGACGCTGAGCGAAATCTTAGCGTCGTCGATCTCCATCGAGGTCCCAGATAGATGACTGCGTGGGTGGTAGCTAAAATCGATTTAAATTGATCTCGATACCGCGAGAAGTCATGTTTTGATAGTACATTTAGGACGCCGAATACGATCTTGGCATCGTCGAGCCTCACGAACGTGTTTAGTGAGTGCGTGGGCAACAGCCAGAATCGATCTGGATCAATGTCGATGCCACAGTGAGTGCTGTTCTCGAGGGATTCCGGCGACGCTGAATACCATCTCGGCATCGTCGAGCTTCACTTATGTGTTGTGTGTATGAGTTGGTGAGTAGTGGCCAAAATCATTCTTCATTGATCTCGATGCTAGGGAACGTGATGGTTTCGGGGTATCTCGAGGACGCTGAGCACGATCTCGCATCGGCATGGCTTCTCCAACTGTAGTGGCTGGAATCGATCTAGGTTGATCTCAATGCCCCGGAAGGTGATGGTTTGAGGGTGATTTGAGGTCATTAAGCATGATCCTGGCATTGTCGAACCTCCCTATCTTGTTGTGTTGGTAATTGCGTGGGTGATAGGCAGATCCATCCAAACTGGCATAGATGCCACTACAGTGATTTACGAGGGTTATTTCAGGTGGCTGAACTCGATAATAGCATCATTGAGCCAGGCTCACGAGTGATGTCGGTAGTAGCGTGATTGACGTGCGAAAGTGATCGTAACCGATACGTATGCGATCGATGCTGGTGTGCTGAGGGTATATCGATGTAACTGAGCACGATCAGGTTATCGTCAAGCCCCACATAAGTCTTGTGTGGGTGACTGCGTGGGTGGTGATCAAAATCGATCTAAATTGATCCTAATGCCACGAAGAGTGCTGTTCCCGAGGTACTTCGAGGATGCTTAGCACGAACTTGGCATCGTCGAGCCTCACCAATGGGTCGTGCGGATGAATGCGTGGGCGATGACCAGAATCAATCTCATAGACTCAAATGCCACGGAAAGTGATGGTCTGAGGGTATTCTGAGATCCTGGACAAGTTCCCGGCATAGTCGTACCTCGCTCAACAGTTGCGCGGGTGACTGCGTAGGCGATGGCCAGAATCGATCTCAGATCCCTCTGGCGGGACCCGCGAAAATTCATAAAGATTTCGTGAATCGATGTCAAACTGATGAGATTTCAAAAGGTTTGACTGTCATGAGTACAAAATCACATATTTGTACTCTCTCGCATTCTGAGACGGAATGCCGGTTTTCACTGTCGCAGTAAACGTGTTAAGGCAGCTTGTATTTGCAGAGAAAATAAGGGACGTCGATGACGAAACTTCCCAACACCCGGGCGTAAAGCGAGCTCTCGTTATTATTGCGTATACTAAGGTATGTGTACCCAACATGCTCCCCCCTTAAGGCTTTTTGCGAATAACTTTGGCCCGTCTCAATATTTTCCAACGTACCTGAGCTCATTCTGAAGCTTGGAAAAAAAATCTTTGGAAGAGCTAAAGTAAAGTCAATTCAGACCAAGTGAAGCCGACTTATCTCAATTCTCGTGAAAGATGTTTTTTCACGAGTTCGCCAGGGGGTATACCGAACATGCCCCCATCCTTTGAAACAATGTAAGTCGACGATAAAGTCCATAGAATCGTTTCTATTACCGCGCCATCAAATTTAAAGCTTTTAGAAGGTTCATAACACTATACACGACCTACTTTGACGCGATGAACACGTTTTGAGTGGTAGAAAGACTCCTATTGCTCACCCTTCCAAAAAAAAGGGTAGAGGGGGCATGTTGGGCACACGCCCTCGTTTTCAACTTTCTCCCGAGTTTTGCTCATGAAATCTCTCCAGATTCGAGTTTTGCAACTTTAAAGAGTGGATTTTAAAGGTCTTGAGCCAAGGAATCGAATGCTTTTAGATATGTTGAGATTGGTTGAGGCAAAAAATTTTGTCAGTAGTTTGAATGAAGGCAATTTCTCAGGTGTGCACATATGAAAACGCAAAAATTTTATTTACATATTTTGGTTTACGCAGTAATCATTCGGGGCGGTCAAAAACCTCAATTTTCTCATAATTCAGAATAAGGAACGTAAGAAAAAATTGTGAGAAGATCCACGAGTGCCTCATTTTGAGATCGGCATATGAGGGCATGTTGGGTACACTTACCTTACTATTTTTAGTCCCCCATCGTTCCCTGCTCCCGAGACCAACCGCACCCCACCCTCACTCACCCGTCACACCCCCAACTCTCATATCGATTGTATCACTATTAGCTTTATTCATCTGCCAAACTAAAATATGACGTGATCTCGAACTAGCGTCACAGAGGGTATTGTTTTCAAAATGCTATTTATCAAGCCCGAATTCTTCACGTCACTCGCAAAAACACACTTTCAATAATTTCTATTTGGAGAAACTCTCCAGTACCATATACTAGAACAGTACTCATTTAAGGATTTGCGACAAAAATCTTCAGACGACAAACTTTGAGCCAGTGCGCAGGAATGTGACCCGATAATCCTTTTTGAGGTTTAGTACATGTTTTCATATTCATGCTCTTTGAGCATTCAAACGTGAGCAACTACGGGCAGTAAACTGTTTGATCTATTTTGTGACACACGTTTGTCTCTCTGTAGGCCATCAGATTGAGCGAGGTGCCTTTGCAGCAAAAACTTTCCCGAATTGGGATTATTATCTGTATCGGTGGATTAGAAATTTAATGGTTGCTCCGAAGATTGCACGCAAGAGCTGTCCATGGAACCAACTCAAATCATCCATTATGAGTCAAAAAATACGTAACTCCAACTCTTGTCCACCGTTAGCGAGATGCCTCGCTATAGTCGATCAGATAATCTGTGATACGATCAATCTAATCACCAGAAACCAATCAACTCTAGGTGAATACTTTGGTTCGTCGAATAAATTCATGCAAGACAAAAACTGTGAGTCCAAGCCAAACCCATGAGCCCCTAGAACCTCACTAATCCAAAGAATTGTTGAGAAATATCCAAGGAGTTATCACATAGGGATATGAAAACACGGTTGCACCAAATGCAAAGAATCTCGAAATCATGTCATAATTGGCTATCTAGTACACCAAATCATATACTTATCGCTTGGTCAACTTTCCGCACGAAAATTGCGAAAAATAGCGTAAGCAACTCGGGTAAAAGCTTCCTACACTCATCGTCAAAATTCGTGCGCAGAAGCTCATTTCCACACTCGTCCACGTTTAGTGACGTGCAAAAAACACTTTTCCGCACGTCACCGAACGCCGACTGGTGTGTGAAGGAACTTCCATGCACTTATTCGACGGTTCGTGCTGAAATCACGCTCCTCTCCCTTGTTGCTTGATGTACTGTTGTGACGTAATGTGGAAGGGATAAAAGTGGAATTTGTTCTGTCGCCTCAGACAGATTTCAACCTGATCTTAGAACCATGATCAGTGTGAAAAATTTTTAATAGACTGATATTTATGAAGGTACCTTTCCAATTAACATTGAAAACATTTCGTCTAATGATTGCGAATAAAATCATTGGTTTCCAAAAAGTATCTTCAATTCCAAATAATGATATTATACTTTCTTGGCCACTGGAGCGCTAATTGGACAGCAAGTCTGCTGTTACTTGATGACGTAGATTGATATTGGAGTAATCCAATTCAACCTACGTACCTTCAAAGCTCTTCGAAATCTCAAAGTTGCATTTTGAAGGATTTTGATGGAAATTATCAAAGATTTCAGATGAAAACAATCGAAAAAATTTTGAATCTACGCTTCATGTTGGTGCGTTTCGCCTTTCCTCGACAGATCCGGCTCTTCAGGGGGACTGAAGGGATCTGTCAGGTCAGTCACCGACGACACCTAGCCAAAGTGGCTTGGTAATCTAGATTTTAATCGTCCTTATATAAGAATCAGAGACTTTCGCGGTCGCTTATCTAGATTACCAAGCCACTCAGGCTAGGTGTCGTCGGGGACTAACCTGAAAGATCCCTTCAGTCCGCCTGAAGCGTCGGATCTGTCAAGGAGAGGCGAAACGCACCAACATCAAGCGTAGATTCAAAATTTTTTCGATCGTTTTCATCTGATATCTTTGATAATTTCCATCAAAATCCTTCAAAATGCAACTTTGAGATTTCGAAGAGCTTTGAAGGTACGTAGGTTGAATTGGATTACTCCAATATCAATCTACGTCATCAAGTAACAGCAAACCTGCTGTCCAATTAGCGCTCCAGTGGCCAAGAAGATATAATATCATTATTTGAAATTCCCCTGCGCAACAAGGTAGCGATCGTTCATATCGATCGATTACCACATTCATTCCAGTATCTTCAATTCCCTCCGTTCTCGTTTTATACTAATCAAGACAATGTCGATACATGATACTTGAAACTTGTTATCCAGACACGCATCGCTAGTGTTACATATCACCATTTTTCACGTAATTACCTTGAAAAATCAACCAAATACACGAAAGTACCACTCAAACGGTTCAACACCAATATTGATCAGGTGACTCGAGAAGAACCCTCGCAATCTCGGTCCTGCCTAAGAGGCTCAGAGTTTTAATAAAATCAGACTCGTATCACATTGACAGAGATTCTTGATATTTTGAGTTGAAGAATTTCGAGTAATTGAAAAGAGGGTGAATGAAATTTCAGTAAATAAGGAGATAATTTTGTATGAATACCTGGGATAGATCATATCACTGCTATTTTCAGCAGCCTCAGCAATTAATTGTGCTTGGAAGTCACGGTGAGTAATATCTCGCTGTGATGCATGAGTCGGTCTCTCTTGATTTTTTTGTGCTTCAGAAAAATACTTTCCAGCTGCAGACGAAAAACGTCACGTATATAATCCATCGTTGTTTAAGCAAATTAGCTCATTTTGTAATTTATTATAAATACCTTCTCCACTTTTGCGAATCGCATCCCAAGTTTGTTGAGTTTGATATCCAACATTTTGCTTTTCTTTTTCATATTCAGAGGTCAATCCCAATTTGTACCTTTTCCTCTTCCGATTTTTCTGATCAGCACTCATCATTGAAAAGATATTCGGTTGACTGTTGTAGGATGGAAACTGGTTATAACCAAACAATTTTGTTGTTTTAATTGTTTTGGTTTGCCAACTTGAAAATACAGATCCGTAGCAGACAATGTTTTTTCCGTATCTCATGTCTTGACCGGCAAGCGACGATCAAAAAAGGTTAGAGGAGCTAAACAGTTCTTGAGTGATGTGATTACATTGAGTGTAGTGAAAATTCGACATGTATTATTATGTGAGAATTTTGTCTGGCTCGAGCCAAGGGAAGACAGCCTCGATTCCCAGATCCAATTTCGGTGGCAAAGATGAGAATATCCGAGAAGGGAAAATATGCATCGCCGAAATAAACAAGACGAAAGTCAATGTGGAGGTTATTCGCGGAGCAGGTGAGTACGATTTTCCACATTCAAAATGGCGAAAAATTGAATATAGTCCTTCGGGGTTGCATTAAACGGGATTCTTCATCATATATTTTGAGAGTTCAGACAATTTTACGTCGGAAACATATGATCCAATTTTTTTTCAGGGCTGTTTTGTACTCAAAAATGAGTTGCAATAAGGTCTCGTAAATGGGTCATCTTAGCAGTCACCACGTAGGTGCTAATGGGCTGAATTTTCATCTGAATTTGATTCGGTATAATTAATTAGATTCTGTTTCAATGCATGGATTTCAACTTTGCGGGTAGTCATTTTACAAGAAATTTTGTCAGCTTCCAAACACTTCTCAAACACATTTTTTCTGAAAGAATACAAAATTTTACGACGAATATCTGTGTTCTGAAAAAAGAAAAAAATGGCTTTTTGCGAATTAACGTTTTGGTGGAATACACTTTTTTGACTCCAGGAGACGCCCAAGTCTCGAGAAAGGAATTCTTGACAATGTTATCGATAGGTTTTTGAATCCCCTCTCAGATTTCGTAAACCGCAGATTTGTATCTGTCAAAGAACTCGAGATATCTGAATTATAATAAATAATAGATCACCGTTTTTGAGCGTTGAATTTTCGCTTTTTTGCCGGATTTGCGTACCACAGACGGAAAAATTTTTTTTGAGTCCCATAGGTAATCCAAGGTTTCTATTCTGGGCCATACAATCGAATAGACAAAGTTAAAAAGAATTCCGAGAGGTGACCCCTTTTTGTACGTCGCTTTGGCGTGGAATCCATCTTATACGAAACTTTTTCAAAGTTGATATTGAATCATCACAATGAATCTTTCAATAATCATCCAAAAATTTGCTATGATCTTTATATATCTGCTCACAGATACAGAGGAAAAGCTCCAGGAATCCATTGAAAAAAGGCGAGCTGTTTCAAAACCTCGCAGGAATCTCTCCTCCCTCGAAGAAGAATCTGATGCGAAATTGAACGAAACCGCTACAAGGGGGAAGGAGAAATATTCCTCGACGGTGCCAAGATCGTGTTTAACTTCCTCTAAATACCCTGAAACCTTCGCTCTCCCTGGCATCGAGATTAATCTTGTTCGACTTCGGACACCACCCACGCAGCTCCCCACACAAGACATAGGTGGGACTTGACAATGCCAAGATCGTTCCCGGGGCCATCTTTATACCCTCAAGACATCACATGTTTCGAGGATATACTCCAATCTTGAGGATATCAAGGCTTGCCGATGTCAACGTCGTGCTTAGCAATTAGAATGAATTTTCGTCTTGATCGATATGAACGATCGAGACTTTATCGCTCGCGGGAATTTCACATCATATTATTGAATGACTCGCCTAATGCAAGCTAATTTCAACCAACGGATTTGTTGATTAAGTGACATAGATCGATATTGGATTACTCCAATTCGATCTATGTACCTTCAAGGCACCTCGCAATTCGAGTGTCGCAACTTGAAGGATTTTGATGGAATTTCAAATACATGAAAGATGAGAGGAGGAACGAAAAATTTTGATTCTACGCTAGATGTTGGTGCGTTTCGTCTCTCCTCTCCGGATCAGACTCATCAGGGGGGCTGAAGAGATCCGAGTAGAGGTTGGCCCCCGACGTCACCTAGCCAAAGTGGCTTGATGGTCATGATTTTGATCGGGCTTATATGTTACACGAGGGCTTTTGCAGCCACTCGCGAGAAAGGTTTTCATCTCGGTTGTGTACTCGCCGACAACCGGTGACAATTAGAATGAATTTTTGTCTCGATCGATATGAACGATCGAGACTTTATCGCTCGCGGGAATTTCAAATCATATTATTACATGACTCGGCTAATGCAAGCTAATTTCAACCAACGGATTTGTTGATTAAGTGACATAGATCGATATTGGATTACTCCAATTCGATCTATGTACCTTCAAGGCACCTCGCAATTCGAGTGTCGCAACTTGAAGGATTTTGATGGATTCTAATGAATTCTATGGATTCTATGGATTCTAATTGTCACCGGTTGTCGGCGAATACACAACCGAGATGAAAACCTTTCTCGCGAGTGGCTGCAAAAACCCTCGTGTAACATATAAGCCCGATCAAAATCATGACCATCAAGCCACTTTGGCTAGGTGACGTCGGGGGCTGACCTCTACTCGGATCTCTTCAGCCCCCCTGAAGAGTCTGATCCGGAGAGGAAAAACGAAACGCACCAACATCTAGCGTAGATTCAAAATTTTTCGATATCCATCTCATTTTTCATGTATTTGAAATTCCATTAAAATCCTTCAAGTTGCGACACTCGAATTGCGAGGTGCCTTGAAGGTACATAGATCGAATTGGAGTAATCCAATATTGGTCTATGTCACTTAATTAACAAATCCGTTGGTTGAAATTAGCTTGCATTAGCCGAGTCATGTAATAATATGATTTGAAATTATCGCGAGAGATAAAGTCTCGATCATTCATATCGATCGAGACAAAAATTGATTCTAATTGTCACCGGTTGTCGGCGAATACACAACCGAGATGAAAACCTTTCTCGCGAGTGGCTGCAAAAGCCCTCGTGTAACATGTAAGCCCGATCAAAATCATGACCATCAAGCCACTTTGGCTAGGTGACGTCGGGGGCCAACCTCTACCCGGATCTCTTCAGCCCCCCTGAAGAGTTTGATCCGGAGAGGAAAGACGAAACGCACCAACATCTAGTGTAGAATCAAAATTTTTCGTTCCTCATCTCATTTTTCATGTATTTGAAATTCCATCAAAATCCTTCAAGTTGCGACACTCGAATTGCGAGGTGCCTTGAGGTACATAGATCGAATTGGAGTAATCCAATATCGATCTATGTCACTTAATCAACAAATCCGTTGGTTGAAATTAGCTTGCATTAGCCGAGTCATGTAATAATATGAGATAAATCGTGCTCAGCAATCCCGAAATCGTCTAATAATATTGGTTTTTCTCATGCTAAGATCGATTTCGATTAATCTCTTCGTCCATTTGCCAAGTCACCCACACAATACACCATCGGAGCTCGACGATGCCAAAATCGTCGGTGGCGACTTCAAATTGCCCTCTCAACACCATTTTCTGGCGTGGCAAGATTGAGTTAGATCGTTCCCAAGCGATCGACACCCTCCCCCCCCCCCCCTCCTCCCAACCTTTCCTCTTCGGGCAACCCTCGCATCACGATATGTAGGACTGTCACTATGAGATCTGCGATTGTTGACCCCGTACAGACGGAGCCAGGCACAAATAGATAATCCCTCCCGGGACCCAAAATATGAGACAAAGATGGTAAAGGCTTGATTCTGGATCGAAATCGAATCATCGAACCGTCCTCGAGATGAAAAAAAATTGGATTAGGATGGATCCTTCACGATCCCAGAAAATGGATCGGTCTGGATCCATTTTGAAGTATTTCCATTCCATTTCTATCCGTTTCAATCCAGTCCTTTCCATTCGGATCCTGAAAAATGGATTAAGAATCGACTCCAACTTGACATTTTTTTGTCCAGTTTGATCCCATTTTTCCACGAGGGTAGTCTTCCAAGCCATTCGAAACGTCGAGAACTTGGGAAGCAAGCTTGTGAGGAGTTTCGAAATCACAGCAGATTTAGTGAGCTTTTCGTCAGCGTTGTTCAGTTTTTTGATAAAGCTCTCAAGCAGTCCAATTTTTGAGCAATCGGACCCCTTTTTTTCAAGCGAAACGTGTAGAATTCTCCGTAAGCCGATTGCTTAGCGTCGTCACTTTCACATCCATACAGACCTTTCAATTCATCCCATAATTCCTTGGGCGTGCTGCAGTTGATCAAAGTCGGATGCAGTGCTCTATCAACAGATGTAAGGAGAATCACAACGGCTTGCGATTCTCTTTCCGAACATTTTTTCCAATCGGCCAACTTCGTAGCTTTATCAGGGTCTTCTTCAGTAACATCGATGTGGCCCTCCGATTCTTTGGATTTGATCAGAAATTCGACGCCGAACTTCCATATGGGGTAATTTGTGCCATCAAGTTTGGTCAGTTCAACAGATTCTCTATTATCAGCCATAATGAAGAAAAACACTGCACACTTTAGCACCCACGATTTTTACTTTCAATGCCTGGCACTTGGCTCAAATATGATAAATAACTATTCACTCACGCGGCAGACGCTATCTGGGCCCATAACCTGTTGAACTCGTTAGGTAAAGAGTCAGGCAAGGTACTAATCAGAAGCTATTCATTATAATAGTAAGATGAATCGGAGTACAAAGTATGTACATATAAAGATAGACGTTGACGCTTCACTAGGTGCCAACAGACTAACTGCGAGTCTCGCTGGCGTCGAGTTCAAGCTGCTCGACATCGAGAAGTGGCGCTGCGTGGCAAAAAAACGAACTTTCAATTTTAATCTGCAAGCTTAACTTAGATCTAAAGTAGAATACATAATGCAAAATGAGTAGTTCAACACGACTATTTACGGTGCAATCCAAGCTTGCAATCGCAACGTTTCAGAAACGTTGAGGCAACATTCACTGTTTGGTGGGAATGGGCTCAAGAGATAGGGTTGTAGTAATCTTCCGAAGCGTTATCAAGAAAAACGGTAACCTACAATCGATAGATCTAGGGGGAACAAAGAAGACAGTAGAATTTTCATGTATCCAAGAGCTTCATTGGAGGAGTAAAATTTTTTTTCAAAGGAACCACAATTAAAGGAAAGCTTTCTCCTTTGAGAAAGCAAGGAATCGTTTGGATCGACCCCGAATCATTTCTACGTTTTCCAGAAACTATGAGGTAGTTTTTCCATTTTCCGTGATTGCACTGCTGAGAAATCACCTAGGAAATTGCGTTCAGTAGACCCACTGCCAAAACATTCCAACTCAACCAATCTCAACGTATCGCAGCGCATTCAATTCCTTGTCACAAGACTTTCGGAATTCTCCTTCTAGAACTGCAAGTCCCCGATCTGGAGCTAATTCATGTGCAAAATACGGAGATGTTACGGAAAATGAGATGGCCAACATCGAAGTGTATCCAACATGCCCCGATATGGTTATCTCAGAGACGCATATGACACAAAAAGGAAAATGAAATTTAGTCACGTTCAAACGTACTTGAATGATACTCGGTTCCAACCAATTGATGTAGAATGCTGGAAAAGTATTCACTTCACCAAAAGAGTAGATGGATTAGTTGTAGGAGGAGATACGAGCATGGAATGAAATTTCGATGAGATTTTATTCACTCATTTTTACGAGATTCCCTTTTATAAGAATTCAGATCATCTACACTAGGGTTTTTTGGGTGAGATAAATCGGTCGGTTGAAGTAAAATTTCAGTATAGGTGGAGAAAATTAAAGGGAAATATCTTGTGGAATTCGTGATTTTTCGAAGATAAATTCTATCTTAACTATATCATTTCGATCAAATTTTGAAAACTCCGGTATTGACAAATCGATTGGGATGCCGGGAAAGTATTGATTCTGTTCATTGGAACTAAAAAAACAGACTGAGAAGAAGATATGAGGAAAATGGGAATATTGAATGAATGTTTCGTAAATCTTGAGTTATATTTTTGAGGAAGCTCATTAGGGCGATTCGGGCTATCTGAACTGGGGGTTTTTCATCGATGTATGGAGTTTGGTTGAAACTGAGTTGGAATCAATGGCAGGAAAAACCAATAATTATCTCCGACTCTGGAAATTAAGGGGATGTCAGAGTCCTATCCTATTTGCATAGTTATCGTTATTGCCGAGTTTCCAAACCATTCAACGAACTTTGGAGATATCGCAATTCTAATAAGTAACGCCGATTTTATGGACCAAACAGAATCGGCGTTGCTCTTTAGAATTGCGATGTCTTAGAAATTCGTCGAATGGATCAAAAACTCGAAAGTGTCGGTATGCGACATCCTCTTGACTGGAATTTCGGGATAGAGTCCATGCGGTAGCCTGGCAACACGGCCGTGAAGTTCCGTTCACCACTTATGTGGAAATATTAACATTACAAAAATTGAGATAAGTTGTCACTCGACAACTTAACGTTCAGCCCAAATCATTAGATTGTTGCAAGATAGTGGGAAACACTAGGCGTCTGGTACATCCTAACCGGTAATATACACACATATTTGTTCCAATTTTTCTTGAATTCTCATGCGATTTAAACTGAACGAGTTTTTTTCACAGGAGATTATCATCACAGGAGGAATCCAGTTCAAGTAGATATTGGATTAAATGGAAAAATTGATCAAAATTTTCCTGGATCAAGAACAAAGCTCTCTCTCTCTCTCTCCAGGACACCAAAACACTGACTGCACTGACAGAAGAACTTGCCTTGCAGATAGTGCAGCATGGCCCGACTCACCAACACACCCCAAATGTATCGCACACATGGATTGATCATATTTACGTAGATGACAATGACATCATTACTGACTTTCAAAATAGACTCCTGCCCAGTTTCGGCAGGCACTCGGTCATAGACGTCACCATCAACGTCTTTACTCCCACTCCGCCAAAAAATACCTTCACTTATAGGGATTTTCGTAACATCACTCCGGAGATGCTGAATGACCGTCTGCTTCGCTGCGACTGGACAGCTCTTGAAAATGCTGAAATCAGTTTGGAAGACGCAATTCACTGCTTAAATGAGAACTTGAAGACTGTTATAGATGAATTAGCACCGGAAAAAACTATCAACCCGCGAAAAAATGATGCTCCTTGGATTGGTCCTGAGTTGAAGGTACTCATGAATAAGCGAGATGCGACGCGCAGGCGCTGGGAGCGGAATCAACGCAACCAGCGAAAGTGTCCTGAGCTTCAAAGTGAGTACTTCCGGCTTAGCGAAGAGGTCGACCTGCGCATGGAACAAGAGCGTAACTCCTTCCTTCAAAACCATCTCTCAGACGCTCTTGATCAACATAAGAACATTTGGAAGGAAATGCGCAACCTCGGCCTCCTGCCTAAAAGCAAAGAGGAGGAACTTCATGGTTTCACACCGGATGAGTTGAACGCTCACTTCGCGGGAGTTTCCGTTTCGCCTCACGAAAATATAGAGGAAGCAATGGACGATATAAATTCGGCCTCAGAGGAGGGGTTTAAGTTCAAGCCCACAAATTACAGTGATGTAGTCCTTGCTATTAAACATTTCTCTTCACAGGCCCGTGGGGCGGACGGGATACCCCAAAGCGTGATCGCGAAGGCTCTTCCGGCTATTGGTGATCTTATTGTACATATTTTTAACTCCTCTTTTGCTCATAGTGCATTTCCTGAGGCTTGGAAGCAGGCACAGCTAATTGCATTAAAAAAGACCACCGCTCCATCAACGGTCTCGGACTTCCGTCCTATAGCGCTGCTTTGCTTCCTTGCCAAAGTTTTGGAAAAAATCGCATACGACCAAATCACGGAGTTTTTGAAGTCTGAGAAATTATTAGATCGCTTCCAGACTGGTTTCAGACAACATCATAGCACCCAGACAGCTTTACTAAAGTTGACCGATGACATCCGAGTAGGTATTGACAAGAAAAAGATCACCTTGCTCCTGCTTTTTGACTTCAGTAAAGCCTTTGACACAATATCACCATCAAAGCTGTTGAGCAAACTTCGAAATCTAGGCTTTTCGAGATCGGCACTCCTGTGGATAAAATCATACTTACAAGGCCGCACCCAAAAAGTTACTTCAAAATCTGGTAGTTCTGATTGGCTCAAAACCAATCTGGGTGTTCCACAGGGTTCCGTTCTTGGGCCTTTACTCTTCAGTTTATATGTCAATGATTTACCTGGTTTGCTTGACGGGAAGTCAGTACATCATCTTTTTTATGCGGATGACCTACAAATTTATCTCCAAGTCGAGAAATCTAAGATCAGAGAGGGCATTGCTCAGCTGGGAGAAATAGGACGACTTGTTGCTGAGTGGGCCAGAAGTTCCGGCCTGTGTCTCAACGCTGGCAAGAGCAAGGCAATCTACTTCAGTTCTGAGAGGAATATCAAAGATCTGAAGAGAATGGACTTGTCAGGGGTTGAGATACAGGAAGGAAAGTTCATCCCGTTCAGTGATACGGTCGTGAGCCTTGGTGTTACACTTGACAGTGAACTGACGTGGAAACCGCACATCGACCAAGTAACTAAGAAAGTCAACAGAGCCCTCTATGGATTGCGGTTTTTTAGGGCATGTATCACCAGACCTCTCCGAGTTCGCCTAGTTGAGTCCCTGGTTCAACCGCATATAGACTATTGCACGGTCGTGTACCTCGACGCCACGGACGAACAGCGGCAACGGATACAACGACTAAGCAATTCATGTGTGAGGTACATTTTTGATCTTAGGAGAGACGAGCACATCACCCCGTTTAGGGAGCGTTTGGGTTGGTTACGTACTGATTCGCGGAGAATGTACTTCGCAGCTCTGTTAATGCACAAGATCATGCATTTAGGAGAGCCTGGCTACCTAGCTGCGATGTTCACCAGGTACCAATCTGAACGCCCCGCACGCGGTGATGCAGAAGAGCGGGTACTCAAAGTTCCCAATATGAGACTTGAATATGGAAGAAGATCTTTCCAGGTTCAATGTGCTCATTTGTGGAACTTTCTCCCTCCGGGCTTTCGGCAGCTGGGAAAATGTCATTATTTAAAGAGGCTATGAAGGATTTTTTGCTCACACAGTCTCCCCAGAGGATTGATGTGGAGAAGAAGCATTACTTCAATCTCTAAACTTTGAAAGGCTTGGGCTGACTTGTTGCTTGATTCGTTCATCTAGAATAAAATTATAAGTATACGTGTGACCCTTCGTCAATTGACTGAACTTTTCTGTAATATGACTGTGAGCCCTGCCATTTCTTTTTATATTTTTATATTCTTATATTATTCTATGAAGTTTGTGGATCTCCTGAGTGCTACCTGACTAGTCACAAATTGTGATATACTTAAGATTTGTCCTTGACCAAATGACTTCATTATTTTTATTAATGTGCACTATTGATCTGTGATATATATTACCATATGTAACTGATTATTTTTCTTTTTTGTCTTCGGACGAATAAACGGGCATCAATCAATCAATCAATCCAGGAAGGAGAAAAACCAGTATAGTACCAAAATTGCTCAGTTTTACGGTAATCGGCTGTTCCACGGCCGTGATTTTTACGGTGGTCCTGAACCAAGTGTATCCTCCGCTGACGACAGCATGTGGGACTCTTGTTTGATATGGTTTGGGACAACTGTGGGATCACAACCTACTAAGAATCAAAATCGCCACTTGGGCCGTTTTTTAAAAAAGGCAAAAAAACGTGTTCTTTCGCTGATTTCCCCTTTATTTACCCTCAAAAACTCGAGAGGAACGCATTTTATCGGAAAATATGTATAGCAACTTTTTGTAGAACTTGATGGATAAACAGAAAAGGTATTCACACATTCTTCCATATAAGACCTCTTGTTCCTGTAATACAGTAGAACCTGTAAAGTTGGACACTCCCTATGTTGGACACCTCATAAAGTTGTACGCCTTTCATTGGAACCGAAAAAAATTCCATTGGCTCAAATGGGAATTTTTCTCTGTATGTTAGACACTCTATATGTTGGACACCTCGCTAAGTTTTACCCCTCACTAGGAATCCAGAAATAGTATTTCAATGTATGAAAACCTTCAGAGTTGGACACTTCGAATTATACGACACATACTAGGACGTTCACCAACTCACGTTATAATAATAAGTCTGTATTGCCTACTAACCATCTCATAATATGATGTACGCACATACATGGTGTAAAAAATGTGAATCACCACGCTTGTAGTTAGCTGTCTCTAAAACGACAATTTCGAAATGCTTCAAGAAAGCAGGCTTCCAGAATTTTCAAATAACCTCCATCAAGGAGATTCTATAACAAAATATGTTCAATTTTCTGAACAAAAGTTCGAATATGATATCTAGAATTCTCAAGTATGACTCAGCTATCTATCGATTTCTCAATGAATAAGTGCACATATTACGGATATTTTGTTTCATTTATTGAATATTTGAAATTACGAACAGTTAACTGACGACATATTTTTTTCAAACAGATATTCGAAAAATATAACTTTGATCCTCAAGGATGAGTCATCCATTAATTTGTCAGTGGATGAGTGTTTATATTATGAATGTTTAGATTTATTCATTGAGTGACTTGACGTTACGATGAGTCGATTTTTTGGCATGTCCGTGTATGTTGGACACCTTGCTATATTAGACACTTTTCTTCGGAACCAAACTGTCCTACTTAGACAGGTTCTACTGTAAGCGAATTTCATCTGATACTCGTATATTATCTGTCATTTTTCACAGTTTCGACCGCGTAACTCGAAAGGAACACATTCCATCGAAAAGAATGTACATTTAATATTTATAGATCTCCAAAAGATAAACAAGGAACATATGTACCCAACTTGAGCTATATGCGTCCCATAGCGTTGAAATTTGAAACTAATGATGGTATATATATGCTCGTGCGGCAAATTCAAATTTTGATATGAATTCTAAGATGTACGGATACAACGAGCTAATGCCTCTACATCCAGTCTCAATACTGGTTCTGTCACATACACAGTCGAATTTATTCGATTTATCATGCGCACCTTCGAGCCTCGTTTAAATACGAAGCATGTCGAAGGATTTTGATGGAAAGTAAGTATGAATGAAAAATGGCAATGATCTTGAAAAAATGATTTTAAACGCGGTTAGCGTTTCGTCTCTCGATAGTGGCAGACTCTTCACGGGCAGAGTACACGCACACTATCGAGCTCTGCCCGACGCTGATGTGAGTTTCATCGGAGCGCCTTTATATACGAATCGAGAGGATTCGCAAGCGCTATAGCTCAAGTTGGGTAAAAATGACACGATTAATATGGCAAACCCATTTAAAACTGCCTTTCTCGCGAGCGCTTGCGAATCCTCTCGATTCGTATATAAAGGTGCTCCGATGAAACTCACATCAGCGTCGGGCAGAGCTCGATAGTGTGCGTGTACTCTGCCCCTGAAGAGTCTGCCACTATCGAGAGACGAAACGCTAACCGCGTTTAAAATCATTTTTTCAAGATCATTGCCATTTTTCATTCATACTTACTTTCCATCAAAATCCTTCGACATGCTTCGTATTTGAACGAGGCTCGAAGGTGCGCATGATCAATCGAATAAATTCAACTGTGTATGTGACAGAACCAGTATTAAGACTGGATGTAGAGGCATTAGCTCGTTGTACCCGTACATCTTAGAATTCATATCAAAATTTGAATTTGCCGCACGAGCATATATATACCATCATTAGTTTCAAATTTCAACGCTATGGGACGCATATGGCTCAAGTTGTGTAAAAATGACACGATTAATATGGCAAACCCATTTAAAACTGCCTTTCTCGCGAGCGCCTGCGAATCCTCTCGATTCGTATATAAAGGCGCTCCGATGAAACTCACATCAGCGTCGGGCAGAGCTCGATGGGGTGCGTGTACTCTGCCCCTGAAGAGTCTGCCACTATCGAGAGACGAAACGCTAACCGCGTTTAAAATCATTTTTCCAAGATCATTGCCATTTTTCATCCATACTTACTTTCCATCAAAATCCCTCCACATGCTTCGTATTTAAACGAGGCTCGAAGGTGCGCATGATCAATCGAATAAATTCGACTGTGTATGTGACAGAACCAGTATTAAGACTGGATGTAGAGGCATTAGCTCGTTGTACCCGTACATCTTAGAATTCATATCAAAAAAAGAAACATATGTACATATTCTTTCATGTAAGGCCTCCTCTGTCTAATACGAGTCTCGGACGAAAGTACGTTTGTTACGGGAACGGACGACCTTGTATCGAAAAATGTGTTGAGACCTTTTCGATTCATTTTTCAAAGATCTACAAGAAATCACTGTACACTTTTTCTCGATGAAATGCGTTCCCTTTGAGTGATGAGGCCAGAACTGTGGAAAATGATAGATGAAATACGAGTATCAGACGAAAATACGTTGATTACAGGAACAGGAGGTCTTATATGGGAAAATGTGTGAGGACCTCTTTTGTTCATCGTTTAAAGCTCTACAAAGAGTTGCTCTACATATTTTTCGATAATATGCGTCCCCTTCGAGTTTTCGAGGGTGAAAAACGGAAAAACATCGAAAAACACGTTTTTTCGACTTTATTGAAAAACGGCCCAAGTGGCAATTTTGATTCCTAGTAGGTTGTGATCCCACAGATGTCCCGAACCATATCCAACGAGAATCCTCCTTGCTGTCGTTAGCGGAGGGTAGACTTGGTTCAGGACCACCGTGGATTGTAACAATATCTGATTTCTATATACTTGCAAACAGTTCCCGGATCAAATCCTTGAATCGGCGCGGTACGCAGTAAGATTTTGAATCATTTGATCTTCATCGCGTCTCAGAATTTACGTTTCTTCGGAAAATTCAGGGAGTTATATATGTGCATGACCACCTGGTTCCTATGATGCTGCAGCGATAACTCGAATCGCAGCTTTTCAAACCATTCATTTATCATCGCGAGTTTCGCGGAGGAACGAATTTCAAATAATTGGAAATTTCATTGCCCCTGCTGACTCGTGAATTTGATCAAAAAAATGTTTGCGAGAATTTAAAAGTTAGATATCGTTGATTCCACGCTCTGTCGAACAGAGCAACAGAGTACGCATATGTCTTGCATATATGTTCAGACAAATTGGCGAGCAATAACTCTATCGGTATTGAGTTCAGTGACCCTCAAAACCCTAAGTACATAATGCACCAAGATACCAGACATTTTCGTACTCTAATTGTTTTTACAACACTGTTAAGAGAATCTGGTAGACCAATTGTAGAGGAGCGATGAAATCAGGACCGAATTCGGCAACCTTGAAAACACCTGAGTAAATTTCACTTCGGCATGAAACCATATGTTCCGTGATTCATTTGTCTAAATAACTCGTATATCAATGAGTTATATGAGAATTAATCTAAGTGACTCTCAGATCCTTGTGTGTATTAGGGTGTCACTTATTTCCCAAGTTTTTTTAGACTCACGGGCACCCCCTAGATCATTTCTAAATGCCAAAAAAATAAGTTTCCCCCAATCCCGGGTCCCGAACAAAAAAATTAAAAAGTGCCGCGACGAGCCGACAGTTAGTGGAATTGAATCAAAAACTTTCGTTTTTGATTCTCCGACTGGGCTAGATTGGACTACTCTGTTCAGCTTCCGGGAGGGGGGGGGGGGGGGGGCTGGAAAATACCTCTCGATACCATTTCCCGCGTAAATTTTCATGCTGAATTCGAATTCGCCCCCATATCGGAGGTTAGAGTGAGCTGAAAGGGTCAAAATTGCAGTTTTACGCAGAATTACTCGTTTTTTCATACCTTCTCTCCTCATTTTGGCCAATACGAACGGACTAAAACTCCGCAAAAATTTTTGCACAATGCTGTTTTCCATGTGGAATTTCGTGTTGAATTTGAATCCGCCCTCACATCGGAAATTAAAGTGAGCTGAGATGGTCAAAATTGCAGTTTTACGCAGAGAAACTCTTTTTTCATACCGTTTCTTCTCACTTTGGCCGATACGAACGGACTAAAACTCCGCAAAAATTCTTGCACATTGCTGTTCTCCATGTAAAATTGTGTGTTGAATACAATTCCGCCCTCATATCGGAGGTTAGAGTGAGCTGAGATGGTGAAAATTGCAGTTTTACGCAGAGAAACTCTTTTTTCATACCGTTTCTTCTCACTTTGGCCGATACGAACGGACTGAAACTCCGCAAAAATTTTCGCACATTGCTGTTCTCCATGTCAAATTTCATCTTTGATTTGAATTCGCCCTCATAACGGAGGTTAGAGTGGGCTGAGATGATCAAAATTGCAGTTTTACGCAGAGAAACTCTTTTTTCATACCGTTTCTCCTCACTTTGGCCGATACGAATGGACTAAAACTCCGCAAAAATTTTTGCACATTGCTGTCCTCCATGTGAAATTCTGTGCTGAATTTGAATCCGCCCTCATATCGGAGGTTAGAGTGAGCTGAGATGGTCAAAATTGCAGTTTTACGCAGAGAAACTCTTTTTCCATACCGTTTCTTCTCACTTTGGCTATTACAAACGGACCAAAACTTCGCATAAAATTCTGCACAATGTTGTTTCCCATGTAAAATTCCATGCGGAATTCGAACCCATCCCTACATTGAAGGTTATAGTGGGCTGAGATGGTCAAAATTACAGTTTTACACAGAGAAACTCTTTCTTAATACCGTTTCTCCTCCCTTTGGCTTTCACAAACGGACCAAAACTCCGCATAAAATTCTGCACAATGTTGTTTCCCATGTAGAGTTCCATGTGAAATTTGAATCCGATACTATCCCGGAGCTTAAAGTCAGTTCTGATGGCCAAAATTGCGATTCAACTCGAAGAATTCCCTTGACCCCATCGCATTCCTTGATTCCCTCGCACGAACGGACCAAAACCCCCTAAAAATTCTGATCAACGTTGTTCCCGCGTAGATACCCGTGTTGAGTCCAAATTGAGCCCATACTTTGCTAGTTGGGTAGCTTGGATTCGTCAAAATACCAACCTGAAGCAGAAAAGATCCTTCCTCCCACTCGTCAAGTGAGTCAAGAAGTCATTCCTCACCATCTTATACTAACGAACTAAAATATGTCGAAGATCCTCAAGATTGTCGTTTCGCATGGGGAATTTCATAGCCCCTATCCGATTAGATCTGATGTCAAACTTGAAAGCGAACAAAGTAGTCGAGTTTGAACTTTCACGTGAAAGCCTCATTTCCCTTGCAATTTCCCGTCTTGGTGGCTATGTTCAACGACCCTAAGCATCGAAGATCATCCCCTGGTTTACAATTTTTCGGGTAGGATTCTTTCAAAACCAAGGAAAAGGAATTGCTAAGGGCCTCAGAGCTCCCTCCTCTCAAGCCTGCAATTGATGGCATATTCAAATAGGGAGCATGCTGGAGAGTGCGAATGAACAAGCTAATGGAATGCACTACTACACTACAACTGTATGAGATGAAGGTATGCTCCATTCCGCTAATCATCACCTGAATCTCATCTCAGAGGCAAACAGATTTTGGAACCAAGGAATACCAAACTCACATGGGGGAAGGAACTTGAGCTCAATTATATAGCGACACACAGTTTCTCATGAAATGCCATCGAATAACATGCTCATTGTGTATCACTTTCTTGATAGAACACAGGACTGTCACTCATATTATCACTGCATGGAGGAACAACTTTGATTGTTGGCAGGACAATCTAGTTCTCATACAACTGACAAGAGAATGGAAATTTTCAACAAGTTCACCTTCATTTCCTAGCCCATTCCACAAATTTTTTCCATTGTACAGAAATCAAGTTCACTCAAAAAATGATGAATTTTGTGAAATCTGGATAGCATTACTGTCTCTGAACTGATGAAAACTGGAGCCGCGCGAGGATGGAGGCGAAATAGGACAAAATAACACACCAATAGCGCCACACCGGTATTGGTGTTATATACCGTAATGTGGTGGATTAAGAAACCTGAGGCTTCAGCACGAATGGAGAGATTTATTCAACTTACCGAAATTGATAAGTATTCCATTATTGTAACACGCCTTTAATAGTGCTCTCTAGGAAATTTCTGTAAGAAAAACACTGGTGGTTGGTAACGACAGTGACACAGTGCACTGACTAGAACCATAACAAACACACTCGTCAGCTGGTTTTCGCAGTCTTTGACTTGGTGTTGGAATATTCAAAATCAGACAATCCAGGTTACTCTTAGCGCCATTCCTGATTTGCTCTTTTCATTGACAACAAAAACTGTTGTTCAGTTACAGAAATTACGCATCTCATAACTTAGAGATCTTGCGGGTGGAAATGCAAAATCACTTCGCGCAAGCGCGTGCTATCCGTTGTGCGTATTCTGCTTCCGCTCTCGCGCCGTTCTATTCTCACAATCCAAAACCTATAGGTAATGTTACCCCAATCAACTTTTTTGGAATCAAATGGCTCTGTGTCATTCATCGAGATTGCAAACTTAATGGTCAGTAGGGAGGAGGAATCATCATCCGTAATTCATGAACAACGACGGTCCGTTAGTACGAAGAAGGGCCAATAGAGACAGCATTGTGCAAGAATTTTTGCGGAGTTTTGGTCCGCGTGTATTGGCCAAAGTGAGAAGAAACGGTATTAAAGAAGGGTTTCTCTGCGTAAAACTGCAATTTTGACCATCTCAGCTCACTCTAACCTCCGATATGGAGGCGGATTCAAATTCAGCACAAAATTTCACATAGAAAACAGCATTGTGCAGGGATTTTTGCGGAGTTTTGGTCCGTTTGTACTGGCCAAAGTGAGAAGAAACGGTATGAAAAAAGAGTTTCTCTGCGTAAAACTGCAATTTTGACCATCTCGGCTCACTATCACCTCCAATATGAGGGCGGATTCGAATTCAGCACAAAATTTCACATAGAAAACAGCATTGTGCAGGGATTTTTGCGGAGTTTTGGTCCGTTTGTATTGGCCAAAGTGAGAAGAAACGGTATGAAAAGAGAGTTTCTCTGCGTGAAACTGTAATTTTGACCATTTCAACTCACTCTAACCTCCGATATGGGGGCAGATTCAAATTCAGCACAAAATTTTATTTGGAAAACAGCACTGTGCAAATATTTTTGCGGAGTTTTAGTCCGTTCGTATTAGCCAAAATGAGGAGAGAAGGTATAAAGAAACGAGTAATTCTGCGTGAAACTGCAATTTTGACCATCTCAGCTCACTCTAACCTCCGATATGAGGGCGGATTCAAATTCAGCACAAAATCTCACATGGAGAACAGCAATGTGCAAAAATTTTTGCGGAGTTTTAGTCCGTTTGTATCGGCCAAAGTGAGAAGAAACGGTATGGAAAAAGAGTTTCTCCGCGTAAAACTACAATTTTGACCATCTCAGCTCACTTGAACCTCCGATATGAGGGCGGATTCAAATTCAGCACAAAATTCCACATGGGAAACAGCATTGTGCAAAAATTTTTGCGGAGTTTTAGTCCGTTCGTATTGGCCAAAATGAGGAGAGAAGGTATGAAAAAACGAGTAATTCTGCGTAAAACTGCAATTTTAACCGTTTCAGCTCACTCTAACCTCCGATATGGGGGCGAATTCGAATCCAGCATGAAAATTGACGCGGGGATTGGTATCGAGAGGTATTTTCCAGCCCCCCCCCCCGGAAGCTGAACAGAGTAGTCCAATCTAGCCCAGTCGGAGAATCAAAAACGAGAGTTTTTGATTCATTTCCACTAACTGTCGGCTCGTCGCGGCACGATTCAATTTTTCTTTTCGGGACCCGGGATGGTGGGAAACTCATTCCTTTGGCATTTAGGAACGATCTAGGGGGTGCCCGTAAGTCTAAGAAAAACTTGGGAAATAAGTGACACCCTTGTGTGTATATCTTTGAAGATTTTCCATTGTTCACTGAAATTCGAGAAGGGAATCAAAAACACTTCCCCTTTGAAATTCTCGTCGGATCGGGATAGCCGCTTCAAGTAGGCCTCCTATTGCTCCCCAGGTAACCTGACTCGCTGGCCCCGAGTTGAGGTGTTAGCCTTTGGATCGAAAGGTCGTGGGTTCGGATCCCACTACGAGCAAAAAATGCCATTAGCGATCACTTCTCGAAAGGCGAGTAGGAAGCCTTCTTTCTCATTTTTTGGATCATTTTCATCTTCTCCCTCCGCCTTCAGGCGTTTTTAGGTGCGTTCCAGGAAGTGATGTGAAAATTCGTCTGTGATTTGCGATTCTCGGCGGGTGGTTGCAATGAAAGGTGCAGCAACGTCTCTGCAACCATCCATGGGACGCTCGACCCTCACTCCTCGCAGCGACGATGCGGTAACGGTTCAGTACAACCTTTTGCCTGTGATTTCGGGGTTTTTGTCGCGACAAAAGTTGCAGCAACGTGTAAGCAACGTCTTCGCAACATTTCATGTAACGTTCGCCCTGGATACTCTCGGTGACGTTGCACAGTAGGTTGTAGAAACGTTGCGGCAACGTTTCAGTGCAACCTTTTCCTGTGTTCATCATTTTTTGATGACGAAAACAGTTGCAGTAATGTCTCAGCAACGTCTGTGCAACTTTCCAGGAAACGTTGCATACTAGGTTGTAGAAACGTTGTTGCAACATTCCGGTACAACGTTCTTCCATGAATCATGGGAATTGATCGCAAAGATAGTTACGGCAACGTTTCCGCAACGACTTTGTGACCTATCTTGCAACGTTTCCTGCAACAATGCACGAGAGGTTGTGGAAACGTTTCAACAACGTATCCGGGATGAAAGTTGTAATTAAACTCGGCTTCCAAACCAAAGAAAAGCTAGACCGAAGGTTGCAGAAACGTTTCTCCAACCATTTTGCAACTTTTGTGCGACCAACGGACAACAAACTTGCGACCTCCCGTTGGTTGCAATTTTGGTTGCAGCAACCATCCTGGGCGGACATCAACCTGTTGAAGCAACGTTGTGGCAAGTTCTCGCAAGTTGCAGACTTGGTTGCAAACGTTGCAGCATCGTTCACTGATTATAGGTTGTTTTCGATTTTTAATTCGGTTAGTATGCTTACGGGAGATCATATCCATGTTATATATCTTATTGATCATTATTCGTTCATATACTTTATCAATCTTTCAAGATAGTTTTCAATCATCAGATATAGAGATATTTATTCTGAAAGTAATGTAATTATTAAATTATTATTAATTGATGAAAAAATCGATAATTACTTTGACGGGGTTTGAACCTGCAACCTCTGGGTTACGGGACAGCGACGTTGACCACTCGACCATTCCGCTCATGTCAGAGTTGGTCAATAACACGCATAAGATCAACGTGGGCTAGTTTATGTGATTCAATGGGCTCTGATACAGTTGACTGAATCGGGACGAATTGACGTTGATCGCCCATGAGACTATTCATCTCTTGCGTCACGAAATATCACGAACGGAATCATCTCACTGTTGGTCGATCGATTCCAATGGTGCAAACAACCCAAAAAAGTTCACGAGACCAATCATATTCAACTGGCATGAACCATGTTCGGTGTAATCGACTTCAATCGGTTTCCATCGCCATTCCGCTCACTCCGCAATATGATTCAATTGCCTCCACTGCTATTCATCTCTTGCAATTCAAAGTGTCGCGGAGGAAATGAATTTTTGGCCAATCGCTTCCAATGGTCAAACGCAACATTGAAGTTTATATGATGCCCATCCATCCAAATATGTTGAAACGACCGATCATATTCAGTCGACATGGAACAAGTCCGTTCCAGTCGACTTCAATCGGTTTCAATCGCAAACTTGCTCACTCCTCAATATAATTGCCTGCTTGACTATTCAATGAATGCATTACCGAATGTTGCTAACAGAATGATGTTGGTCCATTGGCCAAATGCATACAATGGTCGAACGTGACATTGAACTTTTTACGGTAGGAATCAATCTGAATGAGTCCATACGATCAATTGTAATCAATTGCATGAACCAAGACCGTTCGAATCAATTCCAATCGGTTTCCATTGCCAACTCGCTCACCCCTCAATATTATTCAATCACCTCAACGACTATCCATCTCTTGCATTATTCGATGATGCGAACGAAATGCTGCGGGTATTGGCCAATCGCTTCCAATAATGAAGAGTGACATTGAAATTCATGCAACTGAAATTGAGCCAGATAAGTGCATATGATGGCCAATCATATCCGATCGACATAGCACATGTTCGATTCAATCGACTTTAATCGGTTTCAATCGCTGATAAGACTCTCACAATATTATCCAATCACTTATGAGGTTATCCACTTCCTGAAATGCGAGATGTCACGAACAGAATCGAACCGCTATTGGCAAATTGCTCCCAATAGTCAAAAGAGACATTGAAATTCATGCAAAAGGAATCAATCTAAATGAGTTCATCCGACGAAGTGTATGCATCTCAAACAATACATATTCTATTCAATTGACTTTAATTGGTTCCAATCCCTGAGTTACTCACTCTGCGATATCATTCAATCGCGTATACGGCTATTCGTTTCTTGCATTACTTGATGACGCAAACGGAATGATGATGGTACACGGAGAAATTTTTTTGCGGTAGAGTATGGGGGGAGAGCACAGATGGCGCGGCAGCGCACCGTTCGTGATTTCGCGCAAACATTCATGCCGAGACACCCCGACAGTCGTGCGGAGAGCTTCACAGCAAATGCGGAGCTGGAACACAAAACGTGTTCTCGCCGCACGATTGTCGGGCTGGCCCGGCATGAATGTTTTCGCGGGTTCACGAACGGTGCGCCGCCGCGCCATCTGTGCTCTCCCCCATACTTTACTGCAGATCGATTTCTCCGTGTAATGACCGATCGCTTCCAATGGTGAAAAAAGACATTGAACCTCATGCATCTGAAATCGACCAAAAAAGTGCATATGATGACCAATCATATCCAATCAACATGGAACACATTCGTTTCAATCGACTTCAATCGGTTTCAATCGCTGATAAGACTCTCACAATATTATCCAATCACCTATGAGCTTAACTACTTCCTAAAATGCAAAATGTCACGAACAGAATACAACCGCTATTGTTAAATCGCTCCCAATGGTCAGAAGTGACATCAAACTTCATGCAATGGGAATTAATCTCAATGAGTTCATACGACAAATTGTATGCATCTGACACAATACATATTCTATTCAATTGACTTGAATCGGTTTCAAGCGCCAAGTCGCTCACTCCGCGCAGTATGAATCAATCGCCTATACGGCTATTCGTCTCTTGCATTACTTGATGACGCGAACGGAATGATAGTGTGTTGGCCAATCGCTTCCAATGATGAAAAGTGACATTGGACTCTATGCAATAATGTGAATCAAGGAGTTCATACGACCAATCAGATCCAATTGATATGAACCAACTTCGGTTTAATCGACTTCAATTGGTTTCAATCCCCAAGTCGCCCGCTCTCCAATATTATTCAATCGCTTGCGTGACTATCCACTCCATGCATTACCAAATGTCACAAACTGAATGGTGGTGCTGTATTGGCCAATCGCTTCCAAAAAGAAAGAAATGGCACTGTACTGTAAACGACGTGAAGTGATGTGATTGCATTCAACTATATTCGGAACAAGTGGAAGACGTACCAATCGACTTTCCTTGATATTATCCAACCATCCATACCACTTCTTCAACACTTGATTCACAAAATACCACGAACAGAATGGAGCCACTACCGGCCAATCGTCCTCGAATGTCAAAAGCAACATTAACCTTCGTGCAATAAAAATCAATCCAAATGATTTAATATGACCAATAATACCCAATTGTGATGAGTCAAATTCAGTTTAATTGATTCGAATGGCTTCAATCGACAACTTGCTCACTTTTAACTATCATTTACCACCTCTACGGCTGATCATGCAACTCTTCAGTCTTTATGCAACAGAAGTCAACCCAATGGAGTTGATCCGATGAACCATAATCAAAAAATATCGAATCGAATCCGACCAATCCACTTCAATATCTTTCAATTTCCAAGTCGATCACTCCTTAATATTATTCAATCGGTTATGTGGGTGTTCCCCGGAGAAAGTGAACTAGTCAGCGATTGACGCTGATCGGAGTCGATTTGAACGATTTTGATTCATGTCGATTAAATATTATTGGGGAAATGAACGCGATAGGTCAGTACCCGTCAAATACTGTCTAATATCATGATTATCCTTAAAAACGATCGACCAATAGCGGCTCATAGCGATATGTGATCAACGCCATGAATGGCCGTACATGCCATTGAACGACATTGAAGAGTCACCTAGTCAGTCATTGGGACCGATTGAAGTCGATTGGTACGAATTTGATCCATGTCAATTGTATATTATGGGAAAAATGTACGCGATCGGGCCAGTACGCGTCAAATACTGTCTAATATCATGAATACCCTTGGGGACGGTTGATCAATAGCGGCATCGTTCAATTCATAGCCACGTATAATCAGCACCATGAATGTCCGTACGTACAATTAAACGACATTGAAGGGTCATCTAGTTAGTCATTGGAACCGATTGAAGCCGATTAGAACGAATTTGACCCATGTCGATTGAATATTATTGAAAAAATGAACGTGATCAGGTCAGTACTCGTCAGTACTGTCTAATATCATAAATATCCTTGGGAACTATTGACCAATACCGGCATCGTTTTGTTCATAGCCTAAAGTCAGTGCCATGAATGGCCGTACGTACCATTTATTGACATTGAAGAATCACTTGGTCAGCAATTGGAACCGATTGAAACCGATTGGAACGGATTTGATCGATGTCTATTGATTGTCGTACAAAATTTCAATGCCATCCTTCAACTTTGGGAACGATTGATCAATAAAAGCCACTAATGAAGTTCCCAATGGTCTGGCGATGGAATGAATCACGATTATCACATTAGAAAACATTGGCAATTATGTTAATCTTGAGTACTATTAGACCGCCTTGAGGTCTAATTAAATTGTCTCGAATTGGATAGGATTGGTAAATCTCTCCGCAGAAGTCTTCTTCATCCGAAAGAGTCCAATGGTCACATGTCATATTGAAACCACTCAGACACAATGAATTCAATATCTTCGAGGCACATTGGGAAAGATTCAAGATACTTCGAATTTGAGATATAGCCATTCTGATTGGATGTTCCGTTGGCCTAACGGTGCTAGTCTATTGGAGCGATAGGATTCCATTCAATCCATCTAAATTCAACGGGATTTCGATCGTATCTAATAAACTATTTCCAGCAGGGTATGTACCGTTGGGTGACATTGGGAAGTAAACTAGAGAGCGTATCAAACAAATTTAAGTATATTGGGACGAATTTGACTCATGTCGATTGAATATTACTAAAGAGATTAACGCAAGAGGTCAGTATCCGGTGAATACTGTCCAATGGAACTTTTCACCCTTGGGAACTATTCCCCAATAGCGGCATTGTCCTGTCTATGAACATTCATATCTTGAGTGATGAATAGCCGTATGTACCGTTGAATGACATTGAGAAGTAAATGAGTCAGCGATTGGAACCGATTGGAGTATATTGGGACGAAATTCTTTTGAGTAGCATTGGATCGGCTTGAGGCCTAATTGAATTATCTCGACCTGAGTAGGATTGGTCAATTTCTATCATTCCCATACCCCACTTGGAAGAGTCCAACAGTCACGCGTCGCATTGAAACAACTAGAACACTATTCATCCAATATCTCCGTGTCATATTGGGAACAGTTCGAGATAAGATGAAAAAAGAGTCAAATTCATTCTGATTGGATGGACTATTGGCCCAATCGCATCGGTTTATTGGAGCGATAGGATTCCGTTCGATCCAATTCAATCCGATAGGATTTCAATTGTTTCCAATAGACTATTTTTAGCAGGGGCCGCGGGGCCCCGCAGAAAACGAAGCACGCTCTTCAAAGTCGAGCGCGCTGGAAAATTTTGCAATATCTCGGCTTCTACCCCACCTTTTCCTTTCATTATTTCTCAAAAAGGTGTAGCTCGTCGAAATAGCATAATGGCGTATGTTTCAGGTGGATTGGCTGGATTTTTGTGCGTATAAAAATATAGACATCTCGAGTCAAATTTTCACCTCTACGTTTTTGATCCGTTTTGGTGTTAGGAAGTCTTCCAAAGCGTTCATACTTCGTGACTAATTCACAGAAAGTTGTTGTTGAATCATGAGACAACTTTTATTTTCTTTGAACTCATTTGAAAAAATGAAATTTTTGAATTTCTTTCCATGATCCAATAATTTCACGAGATATTCCAGTAATAGTTGAGTTGAAATAGAGGATGTAGATATTCAATTTTTTTTTATGATGGAAAATTATATGATGAAAAATTGAATAGAGGATGTAGATATATTTTCACCATCTTCATGGACTTTACTGATGAATACTTATGAGCGTATACAATTGTTATAAATATTATTCATCTGTTGGAGTCGACCCATCGCGCCTACGTAAATCAGTAGACATACTCTGGTCCTCAGACTGAATCGCAACTTGAGTAGAATCATCTTGAAGTTGGGAATAATTTAAGATTCCTACAGTATCCTGATCAATATTCAGTTGACAGTTTTTAAAAAGATCAGTGCATGGAACGCCTAACCTGACGCACTTACGTATCTTTTTACTACAACCAGTTTACTGCCGTAAGGTTAAGCGTTCCGTGCACAGATCTTTGTAAAAACTGTCACGGTACCGACTGCCAAAATGTTCCGTACTTCAACCTCGAAGTTCCCACTGATGATTTGAATGTTGATCAGGATACTGTAGAAATCTCAAAAGATTCCCAACTCCAAGATGATTCTACCCAAGTTGCGATTCAGTCTGAGGACCAGAGTACGTCTACTGATTTACGTAGGCGCGATGGGTCGACCTCAACAGATGAATAATATTTATAACAATTGTATCTGGCCACAAGTTTTCATCAGTAACGCCTATAAAAATAATATAAATATATCTACATCCTGCAATTTTCATCCAACTATTACTGAGATATCACGCAAAATTTTCGGATCATGGGAAGAAATTTCAGAATTCCATTTTCTCAAATGTGATAAAAAAAAATAGAAGTGGTCTCATGATTCAACAGCAACTTCCTGTGAACTATTCACGAAGTATAAACGCTTTGGAAGACTTTCTAACACCGAAACGGACGAAAAACGTAGAGGTAAAAATTTGACTCGAGATATCTATATTTTTATACACACAAAAATCCATCCAATCCACTTGAAACATACGCCATCATACTTTTTTTCGACGAGCTACCACTTTTTAAAAAAATGAAAGAAAAAGGTTGGGTAGAAGCCGAGATATTGCAAAATTTTCCAGCGCGCTCGACTTTGAAGAGCGCGCTTCGATTCCTGCGGGGCCGCCCGGCGCCGAGAGAGAGTACCCCCACTCCGCCGCCACTAGCCGGTTTTGGATACAGCCGAAATCGACAACAACTTCTTACAACAACAGTGGCGAGAAAGGCCCAAGTACGTAGTTCCAATAATTTTTTTATCAAAGTTTCGGGTCTTCTCCATATTTTCCAGGTCCAATTGTTTGGGAACAATGATTCAAACAAAACAGGAACGTAACTCGGGCCCAGAACGTCCTGGGATAACGTTTTTTTCTTCAAAATCCAGAAAAAAACAGAACTACAAGAATCAAGGAGAATTTTTCCGATTCGTTAACTTTGCGAGGCCCTGTGCGCAGAATAAAATGTCGAAAACCTGAAAGTTATAAACAATTGAACCTGGGGCTGAGCACGATCAATAACAAATTGATGTTATGGTTGGTCATTGTTGTTGAAGGTTCCAGAAAAGTTCCTGATTTTGAATTTTTTCTCTACCTCGTCATGGAGCGTTTTGGTAGTCATGGCGAAATCGACTAATTTTTATAAACAAATTGCAAGTGCTCCGTTGTTAATGGGCCCATTTCCGTGAAATTTGGCAGGATATTGTGGAACATCAAATACATATCCCCCGACTTACAGGATGATTCGTGCATTTTCCGTGGAGTTACAGGTAGGGGTGGAATTCGACTCAACCCTCTCTTTGTTGCTGAATACCGGGGGTTGGGAAAACGATAGGGAGATGATTCTCTTTTCAATCTGTAGAGGATTGAACCAGCTACAACATAGTCGAGGCATGAACGACATAATATGTAATCCAGAATCACTGCACGCAAAATAGTGAAAAAAGTGCAAATTCGCACTATTTTGTTGTTGTAATTTTTTGCCATGGCCAAACTTGTTCCATCTCATGTTTGAGTATTCTATTTGGTATCATACACCATGAAAGATATAGAAACATCTACTGCTATTTTCTTCAAGAACCAATGTTCCACTTACTGGCCTACACATGGATCATGGATCATTTCTCAGTCTCAATGTACATTCTGAGAATAAACTTTTCAGTCACATTTGACTTCTGAGCTGATCTCTTGTCTATTCGAATTCATCATACCGTGGAAATAAAATTGATCCTGGAGGTAGCTCACACTTGATGTAATATAGCACTTATCATTCCTTTTGGAATTCGACAGTAACAAAACCTTGTCATTCCTCATTAACGTCATTTGGGATAGCATTCACCTATAAGCATTCTTCACTAGTCAAGCCAGAGTCACATGATGATCTTAACTTGATAAATATGGAATCAGTAATGACAGGAAATTAGGCCATGACAGAAATCCAAGGATGTTGCAGGGAATCCGAGATGGGAACTCATTTAACCATCATGTGAGCACAAGATAAATTTTTGCAGTAGAAGCTGCTTGGGCACAAGGCAAACAGAAATTCTGGAAAATTTTTCTCCATAAAGATAAACTAATAAGATATCTCAAAACTTAATTTAAGTCAACTGTCCAATATCTTCTCATATTATCCATTCACTAATAATAATGGACACATATGAATTGTAGTTGATACTGACCATGAGATATTGCTATGTTTTTGCCAAAATATCTGAGCAGGGTTCTCCGACTCCTGTGATGCTCCTTTCACTTCTATGGGATAGAAGATGAGCTCATTACCATGCAATACAGCTCACACGAAAACTAGACCAGATGATTCCTTCCCCAATATGCTGTGTAATAATGAAGCTGTACTGTAGGCTGGTGCACTTCAAATCACTTGCACGGGCCATCAGGACCTTGCTTCTGCGGAAAGATACATTTGAAACTGCTTATCAACTGCAGCTAGAACTGTAGATCAAATCAATGTGGCATTCCAAAATTTTGTTACTGGGGAATTCTCAAAAGGCATGATTAGTATTATAGTACATCAAGAGTGAGCTACCTCCAGGATCAATTTCATTTTCACGGTATAATGAATTCCAATCGACAAGAGATCAGCTCAGACGTCAAATGTAACTGGGAAGTTTATTCTCAGAATGCACATTGAGACTGAGAAATGATCCACGTGAAGTAGAATTCAGAAGCCAAGACATCCCAAGAGGAGTCACATACTTCAAGAGAGTACCACGATAAGGTATTCTGACTCAGTATTCGGAGTTGCTCAAGTCAGAGTGTTAACCACTTGTCTTAAAACACCTGTAATCATGATTGTGACATTTTCTCTCCTCCTCATCATTTTTGATGGAAATTTCATAGATTGACACCTTGTCATACACTGAGAGAGATAAATCTGTGAAATTTACTGATTCGTTCAGATTTGGTGGTAGCTGAGCGCTCTTACAATAATATTTGCAGATTCACTGATGGTAAAAATTGTCGTATTATTCGGAAAAAACTAGGTGAAATGATGAGAGATTCTATAGATATGATATGTAAAATTTATGTGAATTCTGATACTTCTGAACTCGCTTCGGTAAACATTGAGCAAAGCTGTGATTTTTCCAGGAAATTTCAGCAATTTTTGGCAAGACTGGCTCGGGAGTTTTTCCCAATGTAGAACACAAAAAAGTACTGAGCGAAAACTGGACTTTTTCCAGAGTAACCCGGTGTAATTTTTGAAATGAATCATCACGTCTCAATGGGACAAAAGAGGATTATGTAAATTCTCAAAGGATAGTGAATGACAAGATTAGTCGAATAACTGGAGACTGGGGTAATTCCATAGAGTAGTCGGTAAATATTGAGGATTTCGTGAGTAATATTTGGACATATGCAACTATTCATTTCTACAGAATATTCTTACTTTATTATATCGCACTTAGAAATATGTTACAGCTATGTATAAATTCGCTTACATTTGGCTCCATTTGATCGGTCTTATATAGTAAATGGGTAGTTATTTGAGCGCTTGCGAGTTAGAACTGTTTCTCACCTCCACCTAGTGGTGGCCGTGGTCAAGTACATCCATATGTTTTAATAAGATAGAAAGCATCGCCCATATAGTTGCCGTGAGTCAACTGACAGTGATTGAGATACTTTTCATCAACACACGCCCAGTCAAAATAGCTCATGTCTTTTATATAGTAAGTTTGAAAAGCCTCACTTCAATTAACATCACACATGACCTTACAAATGAGAAGAAAACTTTCTTGCTCTGACAACAGAATAGTTTCTACGACATGAAATTTTGGCCCTTGATCTGTGAAACTGACTATCACCGTACCATTTCTAATCTGACGCCCTAATCTGCTTATCCAAGTATATGTTCTAACTTTTCCCCGAAATTCCACGGGCAAAAGATCTTTATAAAACAAGTCATCTGCAATTTTGGCAAGATTAGTGTATATTGATGTTCCTTTACTCGCATTATGCAGCCCGGTCTTCGTTAGGGAGAACTAGTTCAAATGAAGCTGATTTCGGATAGATAGATAGATAGATGTCCTTTATTCGTCCGAAGACAAAAAATACAATTACATACACCTACATATGCCCGTTAAAATGTAATAACACGTATAAGAATGAATATAATATATGTACAACAAAATAATAATGATAATAGTTTGAGAAACATTTACACGGCTTCTTGACACTTAGAGGAAATTTTGCACCTCGCATGCATAGCCTCGAACCGCATGCAAGCGATTCGCCACAAAGGGCCAATTGCTTCCATCATTCTTGGATAGTGAATCAAAAAATGATGCTTCTACTTGAAATAGTTCTGTTTCAAACTGTTCAGTAACTTGAGATATGCCAATATAAATATTCTCAAAGATTCATGGGTATTTCTATGAATGACATTACTTGTCGTTATGTTGACGATTTTTTTGAGTTTACATAGTGATATCCAGTAATTGTCTTTCTTAGGGATGAAATCTCCAATCAAAAGTTGGATATGTCGGATTAACGTTAACATCTCTGCCGCCGACATGATGATGCACTCATTGCTCAAATTTGTTTCTGTGATCAAAGGAGGATGGTTGTCACCCGCAAAATGAAAAGATTTGATTCTATCATTCAAATCATCCAAGGAAGAGTACTTTTCTTTTATGAAGTGTGACAAGATCGAAGCAATGTCATACCGACACACTCCTTCAAGTAAGTCATGCATGACGTCGACAGTTAAATTCAGTGTCATATGAAATCCTTGGAGCTTGTGGGAAACGCAGTCACTACTATTCCAGTAAGCTTCGAATTATTCAGGTTCAATTGATTAAAATAATTCTGTACATTTCGAAGAACTACTTGGCTCTCGCTGAAAATATTGGAGATATCACTTCTATGGATCTGACAAAACCTACAAAAGAAGTTTGCTCTGGATCCTTCGTTTAGTCCAAACAGCGAAGGTAAGCCCGAATTATCTCCGACTATTAGAGTTAGGACAGAATGAATGGTCTGGCGCTCGGTCGGTGTTTCAATTTCTATACCATGTTCTTGAAGGTATTGTAATTCCTCTATGAATTTAGCGAAAACGACTTTATTTCCAAAAATGACTCCATCGATTGATCGATACATAGGGATAATTGAATACTGTGTTAGCGTATTTCAGAAATACTTGATTCATTCATCAAATTCTCAACAAAGCGATGCACTGGAAGTTGAATGATTATGAATGATGTGAAGGCTATCGCGGTGAGTCATTCAGCCGAAAAAGGTCGAGTTGCGTGAACATGGGATTTTCCTCTAAGGTATGTTTCGGGGTCATCAGTAGATCATTTTCCAACAAAAATCAAAAACATCGATCAAGGGTTTCTAAGATAAAGTAGATTTTCCATTTTTCTAGATATTTCCCGAAAGTAGTCTATTTACTTCATCACTCACTCTCGTTTCTTGCTTTGGAATCGGCTATCAAAAATAACCGAAGTACCTATATTCGACGTAAAAAGACCCAATCTTTTGAAATTCCGAGGTCCAAGTTGAGCCCAGATAAGATCTTAATAATTCGGAATGGTTTATAGAGCAGGGAACCCTCTTGTTACCGAAAAAATTTACGTGAAATCCAAAAATATCCTTTGTCATCGAGGAACATGGATTTTATCAATACTGAAGGGGTGTACATATCAATATTGATGCGTTTCGCTACTATTTGATATACCAGAGACCTTCTCATCATTCGATGGGAACTCTGAATGTAAGTAAGGAACTATATCTGAACAGCTTCCTAACAAAAAAGTGTTGAATTTTTTTCAAACTGTTGTTTTAATGCGAATTGAATTCCTAATAAGTACACTCGGGAGAGAGGTGAACTGCTATGGCGCCACAACCTATGAGCGCGAGTGAGACAGCAGATCTTGATGCACTCCAGTTCACCTTCCTCCCGACAATCTTGTTGACATATCAAGGTACTTGTGAACTAACATTAGGAACAAAACACTGAAATCAACACTAAAATTAGGAGATTACAGAATGCTCTGTAACTTGGTGAGAAATCGATGCGAGTATTCATGAATATGTGTGTGAAATCTCATGAAGATTAATTGTTTCGTTTCGGAGCCCTAGCCGTGAAAAAACCGGGTGTTTTGGTCGAATTCAACATCGCGCTTACGGAAAAGGGCACATAAAATGTCACATGTTTGGGTTTCACAGCCGATTCAGATGACATAAAATGATGAGATTGCAGGAGTAAGAAGTTCATACAAAGATGAATATTTCGGCCAAGTCCGCTCAAGATTGATTGTCTAGTTTTTCCGTGGCAGTTATCGGAAAATTGAAATTGCGGAACGGCCTACACGCAAATACGGTTTATACGCAAATTATCAGCTGGATTGGAAAGATTTTGATCACAGAAGTATACTAGCCTATTTCAGCTAGTTTTTTGATGAGCAGAACAGACTGATGTGCCAAAATTATTATTTCGTTCAAATCTATTTTAGTGGAAAAGTGAGGTTAGGTAGCCATTGACTCACGTAGTTGGTGGACAACTACCTGACACGGTGGTCCTGAAGCCGAAAAAAGATGGACAAAAATGACAAAAAAAAGTGAGCACACTGTCATTTTCTTTGCAAATTTTCACTGAAGAATTCATTTTCACCAAAATCGGATCTGCTTTCGTCTTATTATGCAGCAATGGATTGTATCTTCGCATTCGAAGCAATGTAATTTCAGCCTAATTTCAGCCTTCGAGGGTCATCTTTTACGGTACGGCCTCCAACTCCGACCCACTCAATTATTCTGCAACGTATCTTAACTCATTTTGTGGATATCGATAAGAGCTTGGAAATCAGTTGAGGTACGTTGAGTTTCGAATCACCAGAGCTAACATATGCCATTTTCGAGGAGTATGAATTTTATTTTCTGAAATCACGCAATCCTTTTTCCATGACCAATCGAGGCTTCTCGAGACTCTAACTGCGGCGCATCTTAGTATTTTCCAACGTATCTCAGCTCATTTTAAAACTTATTACACAATCTTCACAATGAGTTGTGGTGCGTTGAGTTCGAGTGGTTCAGGGGAAGGATTTTCTATGTGAATGAGGCATGAATGTCGTTTCCCACAGACATTCTCAAGCATCCTCGAGCTTGAGATTTTAGTGCATGTATTTCCGTATTCTTCCGTTGGGTTCACATCACCTTCAATTTAATCACAAAGAACTGTGAAACGAGCTGAGATTTATAAAAAAGTCTCGGAAATATGTATATATACATCGGAGTTGGAGACTCAAGAAGACCCAAACCTGTCTCTGGAAAACGACATTTATGCTCCATTCACATAGAGAATTCTGCCCCTGAGCCACTCAAACTCAACGCACCACAACTCATTGTGAAGATTTCGTTATTAGTTTTAAGATGAGCTGAGGTACGTTGGAAAATACTAAGATGCGCCGGAGTTGGAGGCTCGAGAAGCCTCGATTGCTCATAGAAAAAGGATTGCGTGATTTCGGAAAATGAAATTCATACTCCTCGAAAATGGCATATATCAGCTCTGTCGATTCGAAACCCAACGTACCTCGGCTGATTTCAAGCTCTTATCGATATCTACAAGATGAGTTAAGATACGTTGAAGAATAGTTGAGTGGGTCGGAGTTGGAGGCCTTACCGTAAAAGATGACCCTCGAAGGCTGAAATTAGGCTGGAATTACATTGGTTCGAATGCAAAAATACAATCCATTGCTGCATAATGAGGCGGAAGCAGATCCGATTTTGGTGAAAATGAATTTTTCAGTGAAAATTTGCAAGGAAAATGATAGCGTGTTCACTTTTTTCCGTCACTTTTGTCCATCTTTTTCCGGCTTCAGGACCACCGTGCTGAAAGACCACTCTCACATTATCAGTTTCTATGAATAAGAGTCTCGCTCGATCATCAATATAACTCACATACAGGCTGCACCAACAGAAGAGATACACTTTCGCATTATATATCCTGTAAAATTGACCGTTCAATCTCGATCACAACGGTAGGATATCTTATATCCCTCTACGAATAGTTGAAAAAATAAGTCATACATGTAATTCATTCAACTCGCCTACTGCGCGGAAGAGACGATCTGAATGAGCAGAGTAAGCAGAATGAACTTCATATTTCTCCCAAACTTCTCTGAACTCGTGATGAACTGGCTCGAATGCATGTTCGCTGTACTTTCCAAGTACAGTTCCAGTTCTATTACAAAATTCTCCTGAGAGTGGTCTTTAATATGTCAACAAGATTGTACTTATTGAAATTTCAATTCGCATTAAAACAACGGTTCGAGAAAAATTCAACACTTTTTTGTTAGGAAGCTGTTCAGATATAGCTCCTTACTTACATCCAGAATTCCAATCGAATGATGAAAAGGTCTCGGGCATATCAAATACTAGTGAAATATGTCACTATTGATGTGTACGCCCCTTCAGTATTTATAGAATCCATGTCCCCCGATGACGAAGGATATCCTTGGATTTTACGTAAATTTTTTCGGTAGAAAGAGGGTTCCCTGCTCAATGAACCATTCCGAACTATTCGGATCTTATCTGGGCTCAACTTGGACCTCGGATTTCGAAAGATTGGGTCTTTTCACGTCAAATATAGGAACTTTGGTAATTTTTAATAGTCGTTGCCAAAGCAAGAAACGAGAGTGAGTAATGAAGTAAATGGACTATTTCTGGAAAATAGCTAAAATACGCTGCTAAAAGAGATTAGCAGAATGCTTTCTCTTAGCGAAATTGTCTCAGATGATCATTCAAACTAATGATAAATTTGGGAAACTGATCGAGTTCCAGAATCATATGACTCTTGGAGAAAGCTTTCTGCTAATCACTTCTAGCAGCGTATTTTTTATTCTTGTTGGAAAATGATCTACCAATGACCCCGAAATGTACCCCAAAGGGGTATCCCGTGTTCACAGAACTCGACCTTTTTCGGGTGAATGACTCACCGTGCTGTCTCTTTCAATATTCTCAGTGTCTTAATATAAATATATGCACCGTGTCAACAGATTAACGATCAGAATGGCGATTGAGGAAAGAAAAACGATGTGATAGTAGATATGCAAGAATAAACTCGAGTGTGTCTTATGAAAAAAAACCATATCAGAGGTAGAAAAGTTGGAGAAAAAATTTCCCTTATGCGATTTCAAACCCCGTCCTCTCACGTGCTAGGCTCACACGCTGCCCTCTCGACCACCACTGCACTTCTCCCCGGACACACGGATTTGCTCATCGTGATCATCCACCCGCCGTTTTGGAAATTGTTCGCGAGTTCTAAATTCACGAAACCCGTGTCGAACTTCATTTCCAAATGCTAGCGGCTGTGGTTCGTTACCACCAGCTTCAGATCGAGTTCCCGCGAAATCAACATCAAGATTACAAGCATCAAGATGCGGTTTCGCAGCACTATTGTCAAGTGACCTTCGAATCCCCTCTTGCAACTTGAACGATTCATCAGGATCAACAGGAATCGCACGACGAGTGTTAGAACGCGTTGACATTGTGAGCGACGGACCCTGTCCTTTCGCCCCTCGTCCACGTCTACCTCCGTCCCTTTGCGAAGGATTGGCTGGGACCGGAACATGTGATTCGTCGTCTCCCGAGTGGTATGACATTATGATGAGGAATAAAGAAACTACTCCTTGAAATATCACAGTGGGACAATTAAATGATGAGAGTTTGAAAAATCCCTCTTTCCATAACGGCGTTTCCCACAAGAGATGCGGATGAGAGGTTCAGTTGTTTTCCATAAAGCGGAAAATAGCTGAGAGTAAGATTTCTATGAAAATTTCATTCAATCGCTCGATAATTATATCGTCACTATAGATATATATGAAAGATACGACGTCAAGTGAGAGAAAGTAGGGCTATTATAAATCATAATTGTATGATCAAATCAAATTGAAATAAATTCATTTATTCATAAAAATGACTCTAACATTGTGAGAAAAATATGCTCAATCACGCAGTGACTAGTTAGTTAATCATGACAAATCTGACAATTTGGCATGCTATTAATCATGAAAAATGCAAGATAAATTTGTCCATGACTTACTTTTTGCAGCGAAGAACAAATGCCTATCTAATAATTATTACTTTGCACAATTACTATTGGCTCGACAACTGTGATCTGGGAATATAAGTGGAAAGAATATAATTTACAGAACCTAACTAAGCCCGTAGCGCGGTGGTTTCTGCAAGAAGCAGTGCCCATACGTCTGGTGACTATCGACGATATGAAGAATTCATCACCTGCTTATGGCAGGAAGGATGAGTGAAATCAATTACTGACTAGAAGTCTGAACTGAGATGCTAAATGCCGTCAAAATCGACGGTAATGGTTCATATGGACATATAATCCATATTCGGGTAGTCTCGTGAGTCGCCTGTCGGTGACACATCAACATGAATAATACGAGATCTGGCTTTAGCGAGTGATTCGAATCGGTGATTACACACGCTGAAAACAGTTTGGTTAAACTAGCAAATTTTTCTGCTCGACTAGCAATTTTCTGCTGCTGTTTCCAGACAGCGAAAATAATTCGACCTCAACCCGCTGGCACCCAGCAAAACATGTCATTGTTATTGAATTTGCTGTGAAGAATACGAGGTGAAGGATCTCTTATGAATGGCCACATGCAATTGTATTTCAACGGTGACATACCACCATTGGAAAAAAATGAGTAAACTCACCTTCTAAATCCTCAATTGATTGTGGAGGGTGTGTGATTTGGTTGTAAACAATGACAAGAGGTTATATTATTTTTGATTGCAAATTAGCCGCATCAACTAAACATGAAGCTCGCCCAGCACGCAGCTTGTGCTGTTTTACCCATCTTGAGTCGCTGCGACGCCAAAATTTTTTGCAGCGGAGATGGCGTAGCTGTTTTTGCATAATAATTTCCTAGCTAAACTTAAAAATGTTTCTAGATTTGCAGAACGTCTTCTGGCTAAATCTGTTTCCTGATTTATCGAGGCAAACTGTGCCTGATTTGGCAGCAGAAATAGCAAGACCAGATAAAAATATTTTTGGTTAAGCGAGGATCCTTACAGCAAATTCTGTTTTGCTGCTGGAGCTCGATCTTTTTCTAGCGTGCATATTTCGAGAATAACTCAAAATTTCATAATTGAATATTGATGAAACTGATATGGTGATTTCTTCTTCCAAGTTGCAACATGTCTGGATCAGTTACAAAACTATCCAGAAGTACTCCCATAGAAAATCCTCATAGATTTACTCTGGCATTCATAGTCGTTTCTTAACCGAGGCTTAGAGTTTGATCCGCGGTTTAAGCGCTGTAGTTGGTTCGGCCAATGAATGAACTAAAGTCTCTGCATCATATATGAGAGGTTCTACAGAACTTTTGACATTAGGCGTACTGCACGCTATCTCTGAACCTTCAAAAGATTACCAAAGTGTCGGAGTTGATTTGAATAGGTTCGAGGGCCTCGGAATGTGTACTCTATTCGCTGTTCTGTCAAAAGAATCTGTTTATCCACAGCACGGCCCGCAACCCTCATTCTTTGGGTATCTCTTAGCGTACTCGCGCCGTTTTTTGATTTTTTCAGTCTGCTGCAAAAATAACATTGCTCGAAAAATTCTGCCAAAATTCAGTGACATTTTAGGCACCCTATATATTGAGAAAAGATTGGTTTCAGACGCGTGCCTTCAACGTGGCGTTCATAAACAAACGTCGAAGTCGCGTAACCGTGTTTTCACGAAAAGTTGAGATCTCCCGTACTGAGCTTATAAAAAAAATAACATTTGCGATAGTTACATGATCGAAACGGATTTCAATAGCTTGAAACAACACCAATAATATCCCGTTTGGTTTGGGTGCGTGCGACCAATTGCGTTTAAATGATAGCATCAAGAAGATGGGTCAGTTCATGTGCCCACTCGACTCAAAATGGTCAAATTTCCACGGCACGACGGGGAGAAGGGGGGCACGCTCCTGGAATGTTTTGCCCATTTTTCTCCACCTATTTTTGAACAATATCCCATACCCGTGAAAAAATGTTTGGTACATGATCATGCATGACGGCATACCGCTACTAGTGCACGATCATGCATGACCGCGTACAGAAAATGGTGGTATGTAGTCATGCATGTATCATGCATGAATTGTGCATGACCATGCACCATACAATGTTGCACTTCATTTGGGATTAGGTACTAATTTCGGTGTATGGAAAAAGCTCACGATTTGGAAATTTGGAGTGTGACAGAGAAAAATCTACCATTTTGCGTTTTCATCGCTATTTGGTACCAATACTACGCATCACTCAAAAACTCTGATGATAAACATGGCTTCGCCATTTGAAGGCTCAAACGATGTCAAAAAATTGACCGGTATTCCAGAAAGACAATTCATCTCCCTCACGGTGGTCTTGAACCACGATCAATTTGGTCGACATACCAAGGCCTAAAATTCCTGTGCAATGTGTTTCTGTGTACTTAGATGACCAATTCTTGACTGGGCCGTTACGAAAAAATTGAAAGAAGGGTGGTTTTTTGGTGTTTTCTTGTCGTAAATCCTCTATAACTCGAAAGAGACATATGTCATCGAAAAATATGCGGAGTATAAATTTGTAGATTTTCAAAATATCTACAAAAATTTTTCCCATAGTTTTTCTCGTACAACGTATCCTGTTGTAGATATTTGAGGATGGTCCTCAAAAATTTTTCTCTAATTTTATTTTAGCTCCGTAACTCCAATCACACATGTTCTACAAAAAATATGTACGGTAATTTTTTGTAGGTTTTCCAAAAACTAACAAAAAAGATTCGGTGACTTTTTCTTGTAAAACGCATCCTGTTTGCGTTATTTGAGGATTCTTTGTCGACATCCATACTTACAACTCTAATATTGGTGAAGGGAGTATGAGTCTAGACGAAAAATCAACAAATATTACAAACGGGATACGTTGTACGAGAAAAAAGCAGTGAACTTCTTTTGTTCTTTTCAAAGGCCTACAAAAAATTGCTTCACACACTGTAAATAAAATAATTTAAAAAAACATTTTAAAAATTCGCTTTTATGTGAACCGTTAAGCATAATTGCATGTCAAAATTTGAAGAAGATGAAAACTGTTATCTATGTTTCTGTCATAAACAAAGAGTGAGTCAGTTGACGTCCAGCTTCACGAATTCCATGATTTCAAGATATCAAAATGGTAACAGCGTGGGTTGATTGGTGAAAACTACTCTTGATGTGTCAAGTTTACAACCCACGCTTTTACCATTTTGATATCTTGAAATCATGGAATTCGTGAAGCTGGACGTCAACCGACTTACTCTTTGTTTATGACAGAAACATAGATAACAGTTTTCATCTTCTTCAAATTTTGACATGCAATTATGCTTAACGGTTCACATAAAAGCGAATTTTTAAAATGTTTTTTTAAATTATTTTATTTTCTCAATTTTAGTTTTATCCTAATCGCTTGGAATACAGAACATGAATGAAGAATATTAATATCAGCCAGAATGTTGAGATATTATTCTTAAGATTCCTTGGGTATTCATTTTTTCTTAAGCGCTTCAGAGTGCAAATTGATAAAAAGTGGAATAAATCAGTCAACTATGGTTTACGAGAAATAATTTCTCATCTGATGTTGAGCATACCGATAATGCTGAATTAATTCTCAAGCTACAGTCACATCACATTTAAGAGGCTGTGTTACCCTTATTACTAGAATATGAAGACATCCAATGATATATGAATTTATCATCAGGACATCTCCATCCGTTAAGATCATATGATACATCACATGCCAAAGCTGGAACATGGATGATCATATTCCTAAATCAGTAGAGTGAAATTTATTAGAAATGGAATGAGTCTTTAGCCCAATATAACATGGTATGCTACACTTTAATGGCTGGACCCATGAAAATTCAACCAAAAGAGACTGTTGAATCTCTGTGATGCATCAAGAAGTGACAGGAAGCGCATCCTCATTGGTTCAAATAAACAAGTTCATAACGCGTAGAGCCACTGTGACAATTTTACTTTTGAATGTAGTCCATTCCGTCATTCATCTGAAGTTTCTTGAAGCATAGAATACTAAGAGTGAGGAGAAAGTCTAAATTCAAAGACAAATCAAGAAGCACACAGTGTCTCATGAAATATCATTCATCACCTTGATTGTGCTTCATAATTTGAAGACCAGTACTTTGGCTCAGCGCGCTTACTGTACATACACCACAAAACTTAATTGCCTCGACACTGAGGCCTCAACTTCCTCTCTGAGCTTGCAAAAAGATGAAACCATTCAACTCTTAGAGGTACCTATTATTTTTTATCTGCTAACACTAATCACAACCTTATTGGTCACACGTGGTGGAGAGAAACTTTTGATAAGACCATGGTATAGCAAGGCCGCATGCAGAAAACTTGTAAGAATCCAATAGCTAGGCGACATCGACCGCACTCTGAAAACTGCTGAAAACTGAGAAGGATCAAATCATCACAATAACAGCACTAAATAAAAAGCAGCAACACAGCCAGCAGCAGTTTAGGCTTGACAGGACAGCATCGCGTGGCAGTGGCAGCACTTCGAGGAGGTTCTATGGGTCCTACAGGCAGTTGTTATACTTGTTATAGGATAGGCATCTCATTTCTATTTGTTGATAATCATTATGTTTTGATTAATCAAAACTAGAAAGAGTGAAATTTGTAGGGTTTGCGAAGAATCGACGAGTTGCGTCGGCTGCTGTGATATTCTAAAGCGAGGCTCTTGCCAGTCTTCAGGGCCCTCCAACTCCATTGAACTCCATGCGCGAATAAAACTCTACGATAAATATGCAATGAGAAAAAGAGAGAGGTCCGACGCTGCGCACAAACCTATTTGCATTTACACAAATATTGAATCGCGCAGAGCTCGGAAACCCACACGAATACACGGGATACCACGCAATTCCACGTCAGTGACACACTCACACGAAGAATTCGGTGGCGCGGCCGCGGCCGAGTTCAATAAAAGCGAATAAAAAACGGTTGTTTTTCCACCAAAATCGGCAAGCAGTGGTTGGTTGTCGAGATCAACCAGCTGGTTGGAATTCAACCACCGGTTAAAAATTTCACCACTGGTTGACTTCTTCCCCACAGCGAATATATAAGGATGAATGCGGCGCCCAGTATATTGGTCGATGGTGGTCTCCGGGTGACACTTTCGAGTCGGAAAAACAAGTTTCGTCATGTTTTTTCACAAACAAAGAGGGATAAACATTAGCACCGGTCGCGTATAGACGACAAAGTGGGTTGCCTGTCCTGCAGGAGTCGAATACACGTCGTAAGGCTGGAGGGATGGATAGATGGACGGATGGGGTCGGAGGATAGATGGGATAAATGGATGGATGGATGGATGCAATGGAACGGACCGAAATGGAATGGACTAGAAGGGAATGGAACGGCGTGGAATGGAATGGAACGGGAAAGAATGGAACGGAGAGCAATGGAATGGAGTGTAATGGAACGGAACGGAATGAATTGAGCGGACCTACAACAATTGGAACATACAATTCAATTCCATGCCGTTCCGTTCCCTTCCATTCCGTTCCATTCCACTCCGTTCCATTCGATTCCACGCCGTTTCATTCCCTCCCACACCGTTCCATTCCCATCCATTCCGTTCCATTCTATTCCATTCCGTTCCATTTCCTTCCATTCCGGTCCATTCCATTCCAGTCCGTTCTATCCTATTCCATTCCATTTCATTCAACCCTATTCCGTTCCATTCCATCCATACATCCCATCTACCCTCCCACCCCATCCGTCCATCTATTCATCCCTCCAGCCTCACGACGTGTATTCGACCGACGCTGATGTTTATTCCTCCTTGTTTGTGAAAAAACATGAAACTTGTTTTTCCGACTCAAGAGTGTCACCTGGAGACCACCATCGACCAATATCGTGGGCGCCGCATTCATCCTTATATATTTGTTGCGGTAAAAAAGTCAACCAGTGGTTGACGCTAAAAATCAACCAGCTGGTTGATTTTTGGCCCAAACCAGTTGAGGGGAAAACTGCAACCACTGGTTGAAGTTTTTCCCACAAATTTTTTACAGTGCACATTCTCGATAGAACATGTTCTATTAAAGTTTAGGAGCTATCATGCATCCAGAAATAATGTGGGTATATAGTTGTCAAGATACACGTTTGTTGGCATGTGTTGAAGAACTTTTCTAGATCTTGGAAAGATGAACAAAAAAGGTCTCCACACATTTACTCATATGAGGCTTTCTGTTTCCGCAACCAAGATATTTCCGCCCAAGATCCATATTTTTCACGGTTTCGATCCCATAACTCATGAGAACTTCATAAGTGATTTTGGTAGATTTTTTCGTCCTTGATGGTTAATATACGAGTTGAATATTTGGTCTCGTGGGATCCCACCGTCCTTCAAAATCGACGAGACCAAATATTCAACTCGTATATCATGAGAACTTCGTTTGATCAGAAAATGTGTATCAGCAACTTTTGTCGGATTTCTGGAAGATAAACAGAAAAGGTCTCTACACATTTACTCATATGAGGCTTCCTGTTTCCGTAACCAAGACGTTTCCGTCCAAAATCGATATTTTCCACGGTTTTGACCCCATAATTCATGAGAACTACGTTTCATCGAAAAATGCGTAGAGCAACTTCAGGTGGATTTTTGAAAGATGAACAGAAAAGGTCTCGACACATTTTCTCAGTTACGGCCACCTGTTTTTGTAATTTGGGGATTCCCGCCCAAGACCCATGATTTTCCCGGTTTCGACCCCACAACTCATGGATGATACAATTTATCCGAAAATGTGTGGAGCAACGACTCATAGATTTTTGAAAGATGAACAGAAAGGTCTCAACACATTTTCTTATATGAGTCTTCCTGTTTCCGCAACCAAGAATTTTCCGTCCGAGATCCACATTTTTCACGGTTTCGATCCCATAACTCCTCAAATATCTCCAACAGGATACGTTGTACGAGAAAAACTATGGGAACAATTTTTGTAGATATTTTGAAAATCTACAAATTTATACTCCGCATATTTTTCGATGACATATGTCTCTTTCGAGTTATAGAGGATTTACGACAAGAAAACACCAAAAAACCACCCTTCTTTCAATTTTTTCGTAACGGCCCAGTCAAGAATTGGTCATCTAAGTACACAGAAACACATTGCACAGGAATTTTAGGCCTTGGTATGTCGACCAAATTGATCGTGGTTCAAGACCACCGTGAGGGAGATGAATTGTCTTTCTGGAATACCGGTCAATTTTTTGACATCGTTTGAGCCTTCAAATGGCGAAGCCATGTTTATCATCAGAGTTTTTGAGTGATTCGTAGTATTGGTACCAAATAGCGATGAAAACGCAAAATGGTAGATTTTTCTCTGTCACACTCCAAATTTCCAAATCGTGAGCTTTTTCCATACACCGAAATTAGTACCTAATCCCAAATGAAGTGCAACATTGTATGGTGCATGGTCATGCACAATTCATGCATGATACATGCATGACTACATACCACCATTTTCTGTACGCGGTCATGCATGATCGTGCACTAGTAGCGGTACGCCGTCATGCATGATCATGCACCAAACATTTTTTCACGGGTAGTTTTCAAGTCCTGATATGGAATGTTATTTGAGTGAGAAGCATTACAAGAATTGTATCGAAGGGGTCGATGTGATCGAGCCCGTCTCAGCACTTCTATGAGGTTGCAATCGCTCATATCATCTGGGAAACAGATTAATCACACCAGAGAACCCATTCTACCTTCAAATGCCACCATAGACTTTATTCAAAAATTTCACGGTCAATTGGAGAATTACGGACGAGGCGCCAGATCTTGAGCAGAAGGAATTTCAGAGCTCCGGCTTGTCGTACAGGCTTATCAAACATAGACACAGCATTACGCTGTAGATGTGTATGTTTGTGCTCACCGGTAAACATTGTAGAGAATTTTGGACGACTGTGTACGGCAGGGGGGGCTTGTAGTTATTCGCGCAACTAGTTGTTTCCTGATTCTGAGCTCTACTATCAATATCGGTTTCGGGCATTTGACGACAACTCTGTGCAAATCGACTATTATAACCATTTTGAAAGGATTTTAAAATTAGATACATGGGAAATAGCTTGCGTGGTGCTAGATCGTCGATTGTGACAGGTTCAATATTATTGATTCATGGAAAATAGTGAAAACAATGCTCGAGTCAAGAGGGAAAAATCGAGACTTAAACGAGAGGAGCAAGAGGAGCAATTGGAGAAGAAAAAAGAAAAAAAAATAGCATTTGCCATATCTTCTTAAAATATGGAGCTCTACCTCGTGATTATCAATACTCTCGCCATCAGCACCACCCATATACTGTCGATCGAAAAACACTCTGGGACCTTAGTATTCAAATATATATTACCACGATCCCGAATCATACAAAGACGCGTTGAAATGATTCTAGTTTCCAGAGCCATTTTCCTTGAATACCCCTCGTGGTGTAATAACGAGCTGGCGAGGCAGAAAAATCGTTGCTTTTCAGTCAGAATTACTCAAAAATCTGACCGATAACCACATCTAGCAGTGCGCGAATGATCCGATGGGTTTACATTCGATTGAGAGTATCTAAAAGTCCTTTGGACGTCTGTGAACGTTTTTGGTTGGTACAGAAATAACATTCCCCCAAATTAGTGGGCACGCACTTTTCCACTCCTTTTTGAGGTTCTAGTTACCACTCAAATTGATTCCAGACGCGTGCCATGAAAAAAAAATTTCATTCTGCAGTAACCCAAATGTCAAAAGTTCTGTAGAACCTCTCATATGCGCAGCAGAAAACCAAAGACTCAAACTCATAATCTGGCCACGACGACTACAGCGCCTAAACCGCGGATCAAACTCTAACCCTCAGTTTAGAAACGACTATGAATACCAAAGCCAGATAAAGAAGCTCGATAGAGAAGCTTAGATAAGGAAGTTCCATAGATTTGAACCTAGCGCCATTGCTCATGCGCAGTGGGATCGATCACAGGGTTGGGAAAAAAAAGATTTCAATATGGCGGACCGTGCCTCCCGCCCCTCTCACCCCTCCCCGCTGCCGACAAGCTGCGAGGCGCGCGCGAAACGGTCTGCTTTACGATTTATCGACACTCAGGAGGTTGCAAATGCAAGTAGATTCTGGGTTATAGAGCTGATGATACGTGATAATATGCTTTTGCTTTTGGATCAAACCTTTACAAATTTCAAAGCAAAATTTCCGCGTGCGGGGGTTTCACTGCAGTTTACTGCAGCGTGGTGAGGGTTAATGTGTCTCATTGGCTTTTTATCGAGATTTTTATATGAGAATTGATGATTGACGAGAATTTTGGAATTTTGGGAGGAAAGAAGATAATGGGATTTTTCTATAAAAGAACCGATGTCTTTGAACAGCTAGGTATACAGGTATGCTTCATTTTCCAACGAGAAAGGATCGGAAAAAATTTTGATGGCCAAAAAAAACTTTGTTGCGAGCTTTGTTACCTTCTTCCGATATCACATTCCAGTTTTTGACATTCAAAAATGAATGAGGACATATTTCTGCCTATTGAGGGGGTTTCAAACTAAATTAGCAACAATCAAAACCCAAGCCCCCCACGGGGGGCTGATGAACGTATGTAACATTTAGTACACATGTGAGCATTACATCCGTGGTCTAGCGGTAACGGCCTAGCCCATAACCCGGGAGGTCTAGGTTCAATCCCCACCCGATCCGATATTTTTTTATTTTATTTTATTTTTATTTATTTATTTTTTTTTTCGTATCTTTTGAGAATCTATACACCTCATTTTTTACACGTTGTTACACATTCATTATTATCAATAGAAATAATGTACTCTCAGTGCATTTACCTGTATAAATGACACTGGACCACACAATTCTTTCTCATTTATTTATTGACGTAGATATCGAAACCGTGCTCAGTTTTGCTCCTATGCGTCAAGATTTTCTTTTTTTAATCACAAAAAACTGATTTCCTACAAAATACTGATTTTTGGATTTTTTTCCAATTTCCGAAGGTGATGATTACTCAGCGAGGGAGTACCATTTGGTCAAAATGCATCTCAAGATATGTTTTCCTATCATTTTTGACCCGCTAAACACGACCCAGGTGGTTATGGAATCCTACAATGAAATCGTGAAGTTATTAGTCTAATTAGTCCACCTAGTATTTGGCAAAAAAAGCAATTCTGCACTGAATTTCCAAAGAATCATAGAACGAGCTAGGATGGACCGAATTAAACGATCAAGATCGCACTTTCTTCGTTTTGTTATGAACTTTGAGGAAAACATTTGTTTGGTACCCGTAAAAAGTGTGATTTGATGCCACGAATATTTTTTTGAACACCTGTTCTCGCAACAAGTTTTGCTGTGTTGAAATCACGAGCAGAGAAATTCCTCTTCGCACGGGGTATCCCAACATGGTTGTCGGACGCAAAATGACCCCCGAACACGGTCCCGTCGTCAGTTTTGAGGTACCAAATCAGGATTTTTGTCGAGGTCAAAAATCCCCGAAAAAATAGGTTTCTTGGCTGTAGCAAAGAATCCTGATGTAGTAACTCAAAACTAACGACGGGATCGTATTCAGCGGGTCAAATGACGTAGGAAAATATATATTGATATACATTCTGACCAAATGGTCCCCCCTCGCTAAATAATCATTTGCCCTTTTTTGCCTCTCATTTGTCTTTTTTGCCCCATGCTTTCTCTCCTACACTCCACTTTATTGATTTTCGCTTTTTTATCAATTGTGTAGAATCACTCAAAGATGAGACCAGGGCTTTGGCTGCTCTCCTCTCCCAATCGAAATTGATTTAGAGGTTTCTTGAGGTAAAATCGCTAAAATTGTTTACTTTCATAGTAAAATATCTCTTTCTGAAATGATCTTTCTTAATTTGGGTTACCTAGGCTATGGTTTTTTTTGCTTAATCTATTGATTGTTTAATACCGAAATTTCGTTTTATCTCCATAAACCTATATTTTTACAAAAAACTAAAATTTTCAAGAAAACTCCATTTTGAGCATATTGGGACCAATTGTATCAAAATTCCCTTTCAACCAAGTTACAGACTTTGCTGAAAAAATCTCAGTCCAGATAGCCCAAATCTGCCTAACTAGCTTCCTCAAAGAAATAACTCAAAATATACAAAAATATTTTTTTTCAATATTCATACTTTCCTCATATCTCCCCCACAAACTAAACCATTCAAATTTTGATAAACTAGGTTGATACTTTTTCCTCATTCTGAATCGATTGGTCGATACCAAATTTTTCCAAAATTCGTTTCAACACAGTCAGAATTCAATTTATTCTCGAAAAATCCAAAAATTTTCCAAACACTCCATTTTTATCATCTTTATACCAACTGTATTAAAATTTCGCCTCAACCAGACTATATATCTAGCACAAAAAACCCTAGTGTAAGTGATTTGAATTCCTCTGAAAGGGGATCTTGTAAAAATAACTCCAAACATGATGAAAAAATTTCAGCTAAAATTCATTTTGTCTTAGATCTCTCTCTACAACTAATCTATCCACCTTTTAATAAACTAGAGAGATGCTTTTCCAGTATTCTACACCAATTGGTTGAAACTGAATTTGATTCAACTACGCTTGAACCCGATTAAAATCCAATTTTCCTTCCAAAAATCAAAATTTCCCCAAAGCACTCCATTTTTATCTATAAACCAACTGTATCAAAACTCCGCCTCAACCAAACGATTGTTTTAGTATGTTACTATGGGTATAATATGAGGTGAGAATAAAATGGATTGGACCACAGGGGAAATAAACTATTTGGTGAGAATTTCAATCATGATTTTGGAATTTATTCAGTTTTCCAAATCTATCTTTAGTTTGAGTGATCATCTGAAACTATTGATCGCTAAGAGGAAGCATTGTGCTAATCTCTTTTAGCAGCGTATTTTTTCCAGATTGTGATTTACACTGCATCCATCGACCCATCATCCATCCATCAACCCCCCGACCCCGCCCCACGACCACGAGCCATTATATTCCACCCCTCTCACGTATTAGGCAACCAGATATGCGGACAACCGGACGGAAAGATTGTGGCTGGGCATCCAACTATCATAACAGTTATCATTGGCTGATTATTCAACCAAACTGGGTGATTTTTCAACCGGGCTGGCTTTCATTCAGCTAGGTGGTTGAAGTTTTTGCGATAAATTTTATACAGTGTATCTATTTTATCTAATAACGTAAAGAGTAACATTTATAGAACTTTCCAAGATCTCCGTAGAACGTGCCTCGACATTTTCCTGAATGATGTGTTCTTTCCGGATTATGAAAAATTTTGTTTTGCTCCTACACGTCAGGATTTCTTTGAGTGCCGAAAAACTGATTTTCCAAAGGACAATCGTTTTGAGATTTTTCTCTCAATTTTCAAAGTTGGTGATTATTTAGCGAGGGGGTACCATTTGGTCAGAATGTATATCAATATATATTTTCCTACGTCCTTTGATCCGCTGAATACGATCCCGTCGTTAGTTTTGAGTTACTACATCAGGATTCTTTGCTACAGCCAAGAAACCTATTTTTTCGGGGATTTTTGACCTCGACAAAAATCCTGATTTGGTACCTCAAAACTGACGACGGGACCGTGTTCAGGGGTCATTTTGCGTCCGACAACCATGTTGGGATACCCCGTGCGAAGAGGAATTCCTCTGCTCGTGATTTCAACACAGCAAAACTTGTTGCAAGAACAGGTGTTCAAAAAAATATTCGTGGCATCAAATCACACTTTTTACGGGTACCAAAAAAATGTTTTCCTCAAAGTTCATAACAAAACGAAGAAAGCGCGATCTTGATCGTTCAATTCGGTCCATCCTAGCTCGTTCTATGATTCTTTGGAAATTCAGTGCAGAATTGCCTTTTTTGCCAAATACTAGGTGGACTAATTAGACTAATAACTTCACGATTTCATTGTAGGGTTCCATAACCACCTGGGTCGTGTTTAGCGGGTCAAAAATGATAGGAAAACATATCTTGAGATGCATTTTGACCAAATGGTACTCCCTCGCTGAGTAATCATCACCTTCGGAAATTGGAAAAAAATCCAAAAATCAGTATTTTGTAGGAAATCAGTTTTTTGTGATTGGAAAAAGAAAATCTTGACGCATAGGAGCAAAACTGAGCACGGTTTCGATATCTACGTCAATAAATAAATGAGAAAGAATTGTGTGGTCCAGTGTCATTTATACAGGTAAATGCACTGAGAGTACATTATTTCTATTGATAATAATGAATGTGTAACAACGTGTAAAAAATGAGGTGTATATATTCTCAAAAGATACGAAAAAAAAAAAATAAATAAATAAAAATAAGATAAAATAAAAAAATATCGGATCGGGTGGGGATTGAACCTAGACCTCCCGGGTTATGGGCTAGGCCGTTACCGCTAGACCACGGATGTGATGCTCACATGTGTACTAAATGTTACATATGTTCATCAGCCCCCCGTGGGGGGCTTGGGTTTTGATTGTTGCTAATTTAGTTTGAAACCCCCTCAATAGGCACAAATATGTCCTCATTCATTTTTGAATGTCAAAAACTGGAATGTAATATCGGAAGAAGGTAACAAAGCTCGCAACAAAGTTTTTTTTGGCCATCAAAATTTTTTCCGATCCTTTCTCGTTGGAAAATAAAGCATACCTGTATACCTAGCTGTTCAAAGACATCGGTTCTTTTATAAAAAAATCCCATTATCTTCTTTCCTCCCAAAATTCCAAAATTCTCGTCAATCATCAATTCTCATATAAAAATCTCGATAAAAAGCCAATGAGACACATTAACCCTCACCACGCTGCAGTAAACTGCAGTGAAACCCCCGCACGCGGAAATTTTGCTTTGAAATTTGTAAAGGTTTGATCCAAAAGCAAAAGCATATTATCACGTATCATCAGCTCTATAACCCAGAATCTACTTGCATTTGCAACCTCCTGAGTGTCGATAAATCGTAAAGCAGACCGTTTCGCGCGCGCCTCTCAGCTTGTCGGCAGCGGGGAAGGGTGAGAGGGGCGGGAGGCACGGTCCGCCATATTGAAATCTTTTTTTTCCCAACCCTGATCGATCAAAATAGGAGATAGCGATGCGTCAGCAGACGACATTAATCCATCTAGTGCATCAACATATGATTTGTGATTATGAGAGGTGATCGTTTACATCAAGTCAACGAACAGCTAGGTATTGTGAGCAGGGTTTGTACCTAAATATATGTTTCGTTTTGTTTCGTTCATCTTCTACGAAATTGGGGTGGAATTGAGTTCCGTTCCGTTTTTTAGAAAACATAAACGAAATTCCAGGCTTTCGTTTCGTTTATCTCTTGAACAAAACTGAACATAATCATTCGATTCCAATAACGTTTGTTATTTTGTTCATCAGATACGAAACTAAACGGGAACGAATCATAACACTGTCAACAACAAAACGGATCCCAACATCAATTCTGTTGAGAAAAACGGAACAAAACCTTGATCATACATAGTCTCGTTCTTGAAAAACGGAACCAAACTTAAATATCCCGTAAGGTCCTTGAGAACGAAACGAATGTCAGCAATAATTTCGTTGAGACTCGCGAAACGAAACATTAACTAAACATGATTACGTTGAAGATAAACGGAACAAAACGAAATTAATTCAGGATTAGTTAATCTTTTAAAGAACTAAACGTAATCGAAACATATGTACCCAAACAAAGGTATGAGTCAATGACTATCGACAACTATTCGTTTCCATTGCAAGGGTGGAGTCTTCCCGAGTGAGATTCTACCGAGACTGTGAAGGACGCTGAATGCCTGTTACACCGTTCTACATAGTTTCGAGGAAATAACATTATAACGGCCGAGCCTACATAGAAAGAGCTCGCGCGCGGCTTGCTTATGCTATCATGCATGTGAGCACACGCACGGGCGCTCTCTTATGCATGATCGTGATAGGCAAGAAGCGAACACGCGCTTTCTATGTCGACTCGGTCAATGGGTAGCACGTATCATGTGCATATATGCCTCCGGCAGCTTGTAGTAACACTAAGCAGCGCGCATCGCGGTGCTTACCGCTTGACCACTAAACTTAATGCGGTGCTTTAGCACTTGAAGGCTTACGCAATCGATCCCAGACGTTTGGGCGGACCTCCAGTAGGTTTCGACATTATTTTGAACATGCTGAACATATTTTTCTGAGGAAAATACATCTTTGTCGACGATTAAGAACTTGAGGATTTCTAACTTAAACTCACCAAATCTCAGCGAGTTTACATCCGGAGTTTTCGAATTCTGGCGATGTTGCATTTGGATCAATTCCAAAAAAGAATGGATCATTCTTGAAGATATAACGTTGGTCCGGAATCGCTGAGAACATTTTTGACAAAATGGCGGTTTTAACAAATAATATTTCATGGAACAGTACATTAAGCAACAAAGGCGCAAAGAAATTTTACGCACGAGTTCCCGGAATGAGTGCGTAAAAGTGAATTCTGCGCACAGTTGTAACTTTTGCGGAATGCGCAAAGTTACAACTATGCGTGTGAAGTTCACTTTTACGCACGAAAATTTCGGGAACGAGGGCCTCAAATTGCGCTCGAGTTCCTTATGATTCTTTTTGATATATCTGTGCGGAAAGTTGGTGTCCGGTCCATACCACCGAAGTTGGTGAAGGACGCGAAGGGGGCGGAGCCCCCCACTTGAAAAAAATCCTGAAGAATGGATAAAAGAAAAGATATCCCGAACCAGCTCATAACCAAAATAAGGTGCTAGAATTCATCTCGAATATTGTAATCTCGTTGCAATAAAAGTGACTCCATGAAACATCCCAACTCCCATTCAAATTTGAAGTATTCAGGGAAAATCAGAGACGTCATATGATTCATGTCATTACAAACAGTCTGATTCCTTTCAGAACGTAGAAGTTTACTTGAATGCATTGGTACATGAAGGGAAGGATTGCATTGAAAAATGTTCTTTGATGAAACATATATGGGAAACTGAGTGGAATTGTTGTCGATATAAAAACTATGATATTACACAATATTCTACCGATGGCCAACATCTCTCATTTTCATGATTATTCATCCACTACCTATGACTTGAAATTTCTCATTGAAATGCCGTCCCGCCTACGAATCTTCGTATATACTCCTCATCTTGTAGATCAAGACCCGATGAGATCAATATCTATCCTCATGCTGACTCAAATTCTCTTTACATTCGGGGCCAACGACGAATTTTTGCACTCTTGTTGAATTTCTAACTTGTATGCAACAATAAGTCAGTTATCACAAATCCAAAAGGGTTTGCTTAAGTTGGAAACGAGAATGTACTCATAGTATAGATTAGGAGGTGATCAGCCACTCAATCATTCTCAACAGCCGGGTTGCAAGGCTACCGCATGCCCGTAGTAATTCGATCTCAAACTGCAACATCTTTCACCTCAACTTCATGGGTACCAATTCACAAAGGGACCGGAGGAATGAGAAAAATGCCGCAATGATCGTTTGCTGCTCTGTGATCAGCTTTTTTTGCCGGAAAACGGTTGATTAATGTTTTTTTTCGATACACTGTGCGTAAAAGTGCACTTTGCGCACAGTTTGTCGACTTTTACTCACAGTTTATCGAAAAGTATAGTTAGATACACGGCCGTAAAACCTATTATTCGCATCCTCGTGATGATTCCGACCCTCGCCTGCGGCTCGGGCCGGAAACCCATCGAGTAAAACGTTTTACGCCTTTGTATCGAAATGTACTATTTATGCACAGATTTTACTTTGCGCACAATTTCAAGAACTTTGCGCACTGTAAAACTGTGCGCAGAGTTACTTTTACGCACAGTTTCACTTTTACGCACTAAAATCTGAACGTTGATGGAATCATAATCAACCTTGCGCACCGCATACTCGCACCAAAATGGACTGTTACGCACAACTTTACGCACAGTATATCAAAAATGAGATCTTCTTTCAATCGCAAAGAGTGTGTGACGAATTTTCGGAACTGATATTTCACGCTTACGCACATCAAAGAACACTACTTGGAAGAGCTTTTGGTAGAGTTACAGCTCCGCATGTTCAATATCCGGGCAATAATGTTAACTCCTTCACTGAGCGTAGCCGCGCGAATGGCCCATGGTCCTGGTAATGGAAGGATCTGAGTATTCAACTCGTGTTCCAGAGGGTCTGTAGGCGTTCCATCGTGTATTGCAGCGCTCCACTTTCTTGGGGTGGCCAACCCATGACTCTAGTGTTCTAATGTTATCAACAATTGTTAGCGCGAAATCATGATCTTTGTGCTCAAAAATGGGAAGAATATGCATCTAACGAAAAATTTCAGAGGATCAAATTTATAGATCACCATGTTACTATGAGAGAGGTCCTTTTGAGGTTCCCGGGACACACAATACTGTGGCGGGAACTGCGCAGAAACCATCCCATGTGGTTTAACATAGGCTTGTAAGGGTTGGCGTCCAATGCAGTACAGATGAAGTCCGTGCCATTTTGACAGTCGTCGATTCATGACTGAGCTACCTGGCCTCATGGCATAAAACCTGGCCTGTTCTGATTGATATAGAATTCCCTCCTAGCTTATGAGAGTTTCACCCATATAGGGAATTCTGGAGCAAGCTGGACTAAATCGTCATCAGGGGGGTCGGGGAAAAATCTGAAGAATCCCTTTCCTGTTTGTACTATATTGAGATAGTGCTGAAGAATTTTTTTCGATTCTTCCGACTCTCCCTGTGGGCCCTGGGACCCATGAAAGGGCCATTCAAGGCCCATTTTTCGCCCATTTCGGAAGAATCCCAGCTCCAACGGAATTGAATATTTTTCGACGCACCTGGGCGCATTCTTCTCGTAAATGCAAGTCCCTTTGAGAGAAAAATTACCCGAGGCCGATAATTGACCCTGGCCACCTCTGGGAGTAATTACTGAGAGCCAATTTTAGCGATTTTCACGTCATCTTGTGGACGACCTAGGTCCATCTAGGAAGGTGATGATCGACTATTGCTAGTGGTCATTTTGAAGGTCCCGAAAATACCTACGATTTGACCACTGGTAAAAGTCGATTATTGTATTTTTAAAAGAAGCTACAGCAGTGGGAAAACGAGCATTCTCTTGAGAAATCGAAACTTTGACAGTCAAATACCGGAAACGTCCTAAATATCTATCCACCAAACCTTTCCAGTATGTCCTTTGAGGTGTTCACTTATACCGAAAGAATTTTTGGGAGGGCATCTTTTTCTGTTGTTTTGAAAATGCACCCCAAAATGCCGTTTTTGCAATTTTCTCAAATACGTCATCATTGGCCATGGCCGCATACGCTTCCACCCCACTTAACTTGCACCAGAGTATATGGAAGTACTCCCCCAAGTACTCCCAAACATGTATAGGAACTTGGGGAGCCGATTTTCGAGCCAGGAGCGAGCTGTGGGTTATATTCGCCGAGTCAAAAATGGGCATTATTTTGGCCATCTAAGTGCGGGAGGCCGTGAGCATGGTTTTACTCATCCTAGCTCGCAAATGAAACATTGGGCAGGAATGGAGATTCATACATACTTTTCCTACTCAAAATGACTACCTTTCTAAGGTCAGTTTAGCTCTACTCTCTCAGCATCAATCAGCTATTATATAGCTGAAATATCAGCTATTACTCCCATGGGACGTCAAACTGCTGATCAAATCAGCGAACACAAAAATCACGCTTAAATCGATAATTCTGATGAAATAATTCCACAAATCTGGGTTCTAATATCGACATGAACACATTAACGACTTTTCCAGACCAAGTCACGACGAACTAAGGCGTATTCGTTCGATATTTACTTATTTTGTGCCATGGGAGGCCCTATATAGCTGATTATAATCAGCTATAAATCAGTGATTGTAGCTGTAAATCAGCTAATGTAGCTGAAATTCAGCTACAGTAGCTATTCGTGTCAGTAAAAAACCGTTCACTGAAAAATCAGCTTATAATAGCTGATTCAGTCAGCTAACACAGATGGAATCTCAGCTCATATAGCTGATTTTTCAGCTAAACGATATTCGTGTTGTGCCGTATACACTATACAGTGTCGAGATCAGCATTGGATCGAAGGAAGATATATTGAGAAGGGGCCTTATATGACGAGAAAATAAGTACATGGAGATCGAGAGATCTTTATTTCCTGGTCGGAAGGTGAGGTTGAGGCGTATAACGTGCTATGGGAAATATGAGTTTCAGCGCCTCCGAGCGGTGGAAAGCGGCATGGCACGCCGCTTTTTTTACGGCACGCACATGGCCCACTTTCGATCTAGGTGGCCCACTTTCGATCAAGGTGGCTCACTTTCGATACAGTTGGCTCACTTACGATACAGGTAGCCCACTTTCGATCCAGGTGGCCCACTTTCGATCCAGGTGGCTCACTTTCGATCTAGGTGGCCCACTTTCGACCCAGGTGGATCACTTTCGATCTAGGTGGCCCACTTTCGATCAAGGTGGCCCACTTTCGATCAAGGTGGCCCACTTTCGATCCAGGTGGCTCACTTACGATACAGGCGGCCCACTTCCGATCCAGGTGGCCCACTTTCGATCCAGGTGGCCCACTTCCGATCTAGGTGGCCCACTTTCGATCTAGGTGGCCCACTTTCGATACAGGTGGCTCACTTACGATACAGGTGGCCCACTTTCGATCCAGGTGGCCCACTTTCGATACAGGTGGCTCACTCACGATACATGTGGCCCACTTTCGATCCAGGTGGCCCACTTTCGATCTAGGTGGCCCACTTTCGATACAGGTGGCTCACTTACGATACAGGTGGCCCACTTGCGATCCAGGTGGCCCACTCTCGATCCAGGTGGCCCACTTTTGACGCACTACTTCGGACTTAAAAATCGGGTAATCAAATGGATCCCACTGCACTGCTCGAACGATTCTAATACTAGAGCCAAAAATTTATCACGTGACACCCAGTGCGCAGGGAAAAACATTCCCGAACGGTGTATATCATCGTTCATAACCCTGTGTATTAGCTGATTCAATCAGTGAAAATCCGTTCACGTTAGCTGACGAAATCAGCGATCACTAGCTGATTTTCAGCTACCCTAACTGATTCGCGCTGAGAGAGTAGAATATCGTCTAGTGCCTCAACGGTGTCAGAACCCGTCGACAGAATCTGACTTCTTAAGGGGCAGAGGGACGACTATTTATGGGCAAAACTGTCCTCGGAATTGTATTTAGATGGTCATTTAGAGTCGGAAAAATATGTTTGAATCTCTATCCCAGCCCAATCTTTCATTCGCGAGCTAGAATGAGTAAAACCATGCTCACAGCCTCCTGTACTCAGATGGCCAAAATAATGCCTATTATTGACTCGGAATATATCACCCTCAGCTCGCCCCTGGCTCGAGAATCGTCCCGGCAAGTTTTCATGCATGTTTGGGGATACTTGGAGGAGCACTTTCATACACTCTGGTGCAAATTGAGTGGGATGGAAGCATATGCGGCCATGGCCAATGCTGACGTATTTGAGAAACTTGCAAAAAACGGGTTTTGGGATGCGTTTGAGAAGAAAAGAAATAGAAGCCCTCCCAGAAATTTTTTTGGTATGAGTAGACACCTCAAAGAACATACTGGAAAAGTTTGGTGGATGAATATTTCGGACGTTCTTAGTATTTCACTCTCAGAGTTCCGATTTAGAAAAAATGCTCGTTCTCCCACTGCTGTAGCTCCTATAAAAAGTACAAGAATCGACTTTTACCAGTGGTCAGATTGTAGGTTTTTTCAAGACCTTCGAACTTATCACTCGCAAGAGTCGATTATCACCTTTCTAGTTGGACCTAAGTGGTCCGCAAGATGACGTAAAAATCGCTAAAATTTGCTCTTAGTAAATAGCTCCCAGAGGTGGCCGGGGTCGATTATCGGCTTTGGGCAATTTTTCTCTCAAAAGTCCTCACATTCACGAGGAAAATTTGCCAAAGTACGTTGAAAAATATTCAACTCTGTTGAAGCTGTGATTTCTCCGAAATAGGCCAAGAAGGGCCTCAAATGGCCCTTTTACGGGCCCCAGGGCTCCCAGGGGAATCGAAAGAATCGAAAAAAAATTTCTTGCAATGCATTAACATAGTACAAACAGAAGAAGATTTTTCCAGATTTTCCCCCGACACCCTGGTGATGATTCCGTCCAGCTTGCTCCGGAATTCCCCATATCTATCCAACGACCATAAGCTACAATCAGCGAGTGAATTGTTTATACAGAGGCCTCAGACCACTTGCACGCCTTGGGCTCTCGTCCAAGCGCTGACTTGCCCGAGAAAAGTTTCAAAAGTCGATGTTGTATATCAAACACTTGATTCTCGAAGTGTTGATGATGGACCAAGTGTGGTCCGATTGACAAAAACAATAAATAATCATTTGTTGTACCCACTTGAAAGGAAATTTCGGAAATGAAAAAACACTAAGAATTTCCCCAGAATCGCAGTTGGTACATAAGTAGTTCCGTGGAAGTTTCGATATCTTGGGATCGAAATTGTGCCGATCGTGAATCTTACTGCTACAGGTTTTTCTGTGTATTTTTCGTTCTTCGGAAAATATGAAGCATAATCCAACTCGTATAAGGATAACACGGAGAGTCGCGTAAGCGCTGCGCGGACCTCACATTTTAGAACGCGACACGTTCCTGACATTCTGCCACTACAATTATTCTCGTGGCCACACGGTTTGAGCGACGGTATTGACATCGTGAGGATTTCATTTGACCACCAGTTCATATGCTTTAAACCCTACAAAAGTCTCTTAATACGAGATTGCTGCAAAATTGTTGTGCAAGATTTCAGAAATATTTCAAAGTCGTATATATGAAATATTGTTTTGGAATATTTCAGAAAACTTTTAAAAATTCTTCAGGCAAATATTTCTGGGAGGTTTCGAGTAATTTTCCATGAAAAGTTTCGAGGAGTTCTCCGAAAGATATTTATGATATATTGTAATGAATATCACGAAAAACATTCTTTGAAATATTTTTGCGAGATTTTTCGGAGATTTCTTTGGAATATTGCAATGAAATGTTAGGGTCAGTGTACCCAACTTGCCCTGATCAAGCCATTTTCTCAATAACTTCGGCTGGCCTGAATATTTTCCAACGTACTTCGATTCATTGTAAAGCTCGTCTCAAGACCTTCAAAATGAGTCAAGATTCATCCAACCAGAATGAACGAGAGCTGAGCTGTCTCAATTTTGCCAAAATGTGATTTTTGAGAGTTTACAGAACTGTGTGCCCAACTTGCTCACATCATTTAAGGCAATGTAAACCAGCGATAAATTGCATGAATTCGTCATCATCCAATACCGTCGACGTGTAATCCCGTTTGGAGCTTTTTGCCGGTCCAAACTACTATATTCAACCCATTTTGACGCGATGAACACGTTCTGAGCATTGGATTAGTCGTAACTGTACACCCTCTAGAAATAACCATATGGGGGAATGTTGGATACACTCACACATAAATGTGTAAGTTATCGCGATGACATCTATATACTATGAACAGTCCCGTGGGAGATAGGATTGTATGGATTTTGAAACCAATTGATACCAACAAATGATTATACTCTTCTCTTTGGGAAGCCAATAGTTAGTTTTCAGCCAATGTTTTTCCCCGTTATCGATAATTCGAAAATCAAATATTTGATGAATAATAGCCTTGGGTGTCCCGGGAAACTCAGAAGAACCTTACTCATAGTAACTTTGTGATCTATAAATTTGATCCTCTGAAATGTTTCGTCAGATGCATATTCTTCCCATTTTTAAGTACAAAGATCATTATTTCACGCTAACAATTGTTGATAACATTAGAACACTCGACTCATGGGAATGGCCACACCAAGCAAGTGAAGCGCTGAAATACATGATGGAACGCCTACAGACCCTCTGGAGCACGAGTTGACTACTCAGATCCTTCCATTACCCGGACTATGGGCCATTTGCGCGGCTACGCTTGGTGAAGGAGTTAACATTATTGCCCGGATATTGAACATGCGGAGCTGTAACTCTACCAAAAACCTCTCCAAGTAGTGTTCATCGATATGCGTAAACGTGAGATATCGATTTCGAAAATTCGTAACACACTCCTTGCGATTGAAGAATAACTCATTCCCGTGAGAGATTATTTGTTAAAAACCGCCATTCGGTTGGAAATGTTTCCAGCGATTCCGGACCAACGTTAGATCTTCAAGAATGGATCAAATGCGACATCGCCAAAATTTCTTGGTCCCATCTCGGTGCCAGGATACCTCTGCTCGTCTTCGCGGCCTTATTACAGGATTTCCAGTCAGTTTGAGTAAGCTTAGTTCGGTCCGGTCGAGTCATTGTATAACGGTTTTAATGTATTCATTCCTGCAACAAACACTAATTCAACAAATCATTGCTAAGAAATCGCAATTGCTTAGCATTACATCATGCAAACGGATAATCTTAATGGAGAATGTTAGCAATTTTTATGGGATTTTCACGATTCGTAGTTGAGTCGGTTGTGACGTGCATCTATTCATTGTATATTTCATAACCTTGCATTCATTGGAATTAGGGGAAATGAACTCAATATAAATGGGAAAATATGTATAATATTAGTAATCATTGGTCCTACCTATCTAGAAGACAGCAATGAATGGATTGAAGTCGTCATGTAATGGATCGGCCGGATCCGAATCGATTCACTCGAACCGATTATGAAATCTGCGATGAGGCTCAGTAATCACCGAGCTCGGAATGAGGGAAGTCCTGATTAACAGAGAACCTGCGTCAAGCACGACTGGGACAGAGATCGAGCTGAGAAGACTCTGCATCCGTCTGGACAATAATTTCTATCTCATTTTGAAACGTTTCCAATTCTGTTTATTCATATTGATTTCATTTTGTTTCGTTTATGGTCAACGGATTTCGAATTAATTTCGTTCACTTTCGTCCATTCCAACGTAATTATGTTCAATTAACGTTTCGTTAAGTTCCCTCCAACAAAATTATCGTTGCAATGTGTTTCGTTTCCAACGATATGAGGGGTCATTTTCGTTTAGTTCGTATCTGGATAAACGAAACTAAACGAAATCGAAAAGTTTTGTCTCTACTTCTTTTATTGCGAGCATCAGCTCTGGCCCCGCGGTGAGGAGATATTCGAACAAGAATACGAAATTTCGGTCGAATCTGTGATAATCGAAACTCTGCCAATCCTGATTATGTTGTGGCTCCATTCAAGGGAACGAGAAGCGACTTAGTTATGTTTAGTTTCGTTTCTCAAAATTTTCTGGCATATCGTTTACGTTGTGTTTCGTTTACCAATGAACGAAATCAAACATATTGAATGATTCAGTTTAGTGTCATTTAGTTACAAACCCTGAAAATAAGTGTGGTAAAATAATTATAAATAAACTGCAGCATTGGGTAAGTACGCCTGTAACATGTCTATGAAAGCATATGTGAGCATATCATGGGTGTTAGTACTCATGGTATGATGTAAAAAGAAATTGTTATTATTTTGGTGTAGGTTGTTGATAATGGATCTTCCAACTAACCAAGAAATTATTCTAAATGCATGATAGAATTGTTGCATGGGGTGGATACTCATATTTCATGTAGTGCTGGTGTGGGAAAACTGATTCTGTGTGTGTTTCAACAGTAAAAATTGGTGCGGCAACTAGGAAACATGGCCCACGATATGAGCTATAGACATCAGTTGTCCTGCGTTGGACCATCGCCATCATCAGATGGGAGCCACAGAACGGAAAATACATCATTCCCAAATGAATAATGTAAACAAAATGAATAATTGTACGAATACTAATGTATAATTTTTATTCTATGTTGCTGATACTACATGGTGCCAGATTTCTGGATTTGGCAACCTGGGTACCTACAATGATGTCCAGCCTCCTGCTTTTGCATCCAGAAGTTGATCGACTTCCATTGATGGATCAATAATCACCATACAGGGTGTCCCAAAAGTCAGCCCCCCCCCTCCCGAAAAACTCGAAATTGGCTCCGGGGATCGAAAAACCCCGAAACACATGTCGCCAAAAATCGAGGGGGAAGCTCGATTATGGTCTCAAATTTGACCTTGAATGTGACCTTGATGGTTTTTTGAAGGTTAGAACGTTTTTTTAAGTAGAAACCCCTATTTTTGACTCCGGATTCTGAAAGAGCACAAAATTTTACGTCCACGTATGACTTTTTGTCGATGTTTCAGATGATCTTTAGGGGTCGTTTTGGGGCCAAAAGTATCTGGAGGGTGGATTAATGTTCCACACCTAGTGCGATAGTCTTGTTTTGAGAGGTACCTCTCAGAGAAATTTCTCAGCCTCATTCTGACCCTTGACCTGTGACCTTGAATATGACCTTGACTCACAAAATTTGGAATTGGCTCCCGGAATCGAAAAACTCTGAAACCCGTGTCTCCTAAATTCGAGGGAGAAGCTCGAATATGGTCTCAGATTTGACCTTGAATGTGACCTTAATGGTTTTCTGGAGGTGAGAAACGGTTTTTCCAAATGGGAACCCTGGAAGAATGACCCCTCAAGGTCATCTGAAACATCGGCATGAAGTCATATTTGGACGTGAAATTTTGTGCTCTTTCAGAATCCGGAGTAAAAGATACGGGTTCCCATTTGAAAAAAACCGTTTCTAACCTCGAAAAAACCATCAAGGTCAAATCTGAGACCATATTCGAGCTTCCCCTTCGATTTTAGGAGACACTTTCTCCGGAGTTTTTCGATCCCCGCAGCGAATTCCAAATTTTGTGAGTCAAAGTCATATTCAAGGTCACAGGTCAAGGGTCAGAATGAGGCTGAGAAACTCCTCTGAGAGGTACCTCTCAAAACAAGACTATCGCACTCGGTGTGGTACGTTAATCCACCCTTCAGATACTTTTGGCCTCAAAATGACCCCTGAAGGTCATCCGAAACATCGGCAAAAAGTCATATGTGAACGTAAAATTTTGTGCTCTTTTAGAATCCGGAGTCAAAAATAGGGGTTCCTGCTTGAAAAAACCATTCTAACCTCCAAAAAACCATCAAGGTCACATTCAAGGTCAAATCTGAGACCATATTCGAGCTTCCCCCTCGATTTTAGGAGACACGTGTTTCGGGGTTTTTCGATCCCCAGGGCCAATTTTGAGTTTTTAAGGGGGGGAACTGACTTTTGGGACACCCTGTGTATCATGCAAGCACTACAAGGATAGGTAATACTGTATCTCCTGCTCCTAAGATGAGTTAATGTTAATATACTCTCATTGAAATTTGCTAGTTACGATTATATTTTGTTTTTGGTGCAGAAGATTGAAACGGTGAATTCAAGATCAAACCATAATCCAACTTTGAACTAATAATTTTCCATTCGCGTAACAAAAATTTATAGGATAATTTAGTAATATCCAGAATCGCCCTAGCGAGAGCGTTGCAGAGTGGATCAAGAATAGCAGTAGAATAGTTCCTATGTGAGTAATTCACCATTATGTCTATACAGATATTTCAAAAATAAGTGCCCAGAAATAAATCGACCAGATTATCTGTACTGTGTTTTAGAGAACAGATTTTTCCCTGTATATGAGAGCGGATAATATCCGGAGGAAGTCCGAAATAGTTTGATTGATTGATTGATTGATAACCTTTATTCACCCGAGGGTGAAATTAAAAAAATACAGTGGCATATGTCACATATGTTTCACCTACATAAAAAATATATAGAACAGTATAAATATTTGTCTTTTTGGTCAAAAAATATTAGAATCATCACAGAAAGTGACTAGTCATTTTAAGGCATCGAGAGATGCATAAAAGTCAAGGAAGAGAATGATGAAATACATTCTCATATACATGAATCAGTCATTACAAGAACGATCGAGGAGAGGAAAACATTCTCATGAAGAAAGGCATATGAGAAGCTTGGGCCAGCGGAAATATTACAGGAATTACAATACAGTGACGAAGTAGCCACGTATAACTCTTTTAAAAAAGGAAACGCTGATTGAAAAGAGCCCAAACATATCACAGTTTAGAGATTAAAATAATGCCCCCTCTCCACATCAATCCTCTGAGAAGACTGAGTCAGAAGGAAATCTTTTAAGGCCTCTGTGAATACTGATATTTTCCGCAGCTGCCAAAAGCCCGGAGGGAGAGAGTTCCACAAATGAGCACATTAAGCCTGGAATGATCTTCTTCCGTACTCAAGTCTCATATTGGGAACCTTGAGTACCCGCTCTTCTGCATCACCACGTACGGGGCGTTCAGATTGGTACCTGGTAAACATCGCAGCTAGGTAGTCAGGTTCTCCAAGATGCATGATCCTATGCATTAAAAGTGCTGCGAAGTACAGTCTCCGCGAATCAGTACGTAACCAACCCAAACGCTCCCTAAACGGGGTGATGTGCTCGTCTCTCCTAAGATCAAAAATGTACCTCACACATGAATTGCTCAGTCGCTGTATCCGTTGCCGCTGTTCGTCCGTGGCGTCGAGGTACACGACTGTGCAATGATCTAAATGCGGTTCAACTAATGACTCGACTAGGCGAATTCGGAGAGGTCTGGTGATACACGCCCTGAAAAACCGCATTCCGTATAGGGCTCTGTTCACTTCCTTAGTTACTTGGTCAATGTGCGGTTTCCACGTCAGTTCACTATCAAGTGTAACACCAAGACTCACGACCGTATCGCTGAACGGAATGAACTTTCCTTTTTGTATCTCAACCTTTGGCAAGTTCATTCTCTTCAGATTTTTGATATTCCTCTCAGAGCTGAAAAAGATTGCCTTGGTCTTGCCAGCGTTGAAACGCAGGCCGGAACTCCTGGCCCATTCAGCGATGAGTCGTCCTTCTTCTCCCAGCCGAGTGATGCCTTCATTGATCTTAGTTTTCTCGACTTGGAGATAAATTTGAGGATCATCCGCATAGAATAGATGATATACCGACTTTCCGTCTAGCAAACCAGGTAAGTCATTAACATGTAAGCTGAAGAGTAAAGGCCCGAGAACGGATACCTGTGGAACACCCAGATTGGTTTCGAGCCAATCAGAACTACCAGATTTTGAAGTGACTATTTGGGTGCGGCCTTGTAAGTATGATTTTATCCACAGGAGTGCCGATCTTGAAAAACCAAGGTTTCGGAGCTTCCTCAACAGCTTTGAAGGTGTTATTGTGTCGAAAGCTTTGCTAAAGTCGAATAGTGGGAGTAAGGTGATCTTCTTCCTATCAATGCCTACTCTGATGTCATCCGTCAACTTTAGTAAGGCTGTCTGGGTGCTGTGGTATTGCCTGAAATCAGTCTGGAAGCGATCAAGAAGTTTCTTTATTCTTAAATACTCCGTGATTCGGTCATGTGCAATTTTTTCCAGAACCTTGGGAAGGAAGCACAGCAGCGCTATGGGACGGGAATCCGAGTTTGAAGTGATACGGCAGAGAGAATAACGCTGAACAGAATGAAGTGGGATGGTGCGTGATGTATGAATAAGAAACTCGCCGATCAATACCAAGATTAAGATTAGGTTGGGTGCACGGTATAACGGAGACTACAGAGTATCGTGGAATAACACTGAACTATAGAAAAATAGCTCCTAAGGAATCATAATCAGGAGCAATCTAGGAGGCGAAGTTTCAGAATCAAGTCAAACTCGTTTCGAAAGGATGTTAATTAATAAGTATTTTGTGGTTCCGGAATCCAATGAGTATTTAGCAAGAATGATGGACGGGAAGGGATTCGATTGGTTCGCCGAGATCCTAACAGAAGCTCGACCAGAGAAAGTGATTGAATCAAATAGATCAATGTGTGTGCGGGATTGGCTAGTGAAGATAATCATACAGATTCGAAGAATAATAGTGAGTTTGATGTGCTAATGACCAATATGCATAAGATACTCAAGAGAGTGATGATGAATGTTGAAGCTTATGAGTTAGATAGATATAATGAGGAAGAGAAACGTATGTTGAGTGCTGCAAAATGATGAGACCCTGGAATGTAGAGATGCGCTTATCGTTAAGATTGGGAAAGTGTATGAACCGATAAAATTATAATCGACAATAAGAGGAAATGTGTGGGTGTGGGGACAAAAATATGGTTTCGATTCAATTCATATCCCTCCCCAAATTATTGAGGAAAATAGTTGGAGGTACTCACTCCATAAGGATGCAGTCGAAAATGTTTCCATTGCTCATTCCGGTGGCCAAGATTCAGAATTCAGTGTGAGCATATCACACACGTTCGACCAAGTTCACAATATGAATGATACATTTGAATACGTTCCACTGTGATAAGAAATATTGCATTCTTCTGAATTACTCACACTCACAAAAAACACTTCGCGACTTCAGATATAAGGAGATACAGGGAAAATAATTTTAAAAGAAGGGTGAATGATTTCTAAGTAATCTGAAAAATGATGTCGCGTGTGAGCGACGGTACACTTCTGTATACTACCGTCGAGAGAACGAGTGAAGGTAGGCAGCAGTGAAGCAGCTGCTCATGGAGGGGACTTCTCAAGCGACGGGCTTGACTGCTGCTCGCAAAGATTACACAGCCTCACGGAAAAAGGGAAAATTTCTGACCTAACTCCCAAACTACACTATCTTTATGTTTTTGGCGTCGCTGAATCAGAATCCGGTGTCAGTTTTATCCCAGCACGTCGAAATTTTGACATAACCTCAAACATAATTTCTGAAATTTGCTCGGGGATTACAATTGAATCGTATTGAATTCACTTTGTACCAAGTACTGTGAGTTTATGGAGTCGCTCAATCCAAATCCTAGGTCAATTCCGACCCAGCACGTCAAGATTCTGACATAACCTCAAAAAATTATGATTTTTGAGAATTCTGGGGTTTGGCGATGAAATCATACGTTATTTTGTGCTCACTCCATGTTCTCGGGATCGCTGAATCCGAATCCGAGGTTGATTTGGTCCCAGCACGTCAAGGTATTGATATAACCTCAAAAAATCATGATTTTTCGAGAATGCGTGGGGCTGATGATGGAACCATACGTAGTTTTGCACTTACTCCATGTCCTTGGGGTCGCTGAATCCCATTCCGTAGTCAGTTTGGTCCTAGCACATCGAGGTTCTGATATAAACTCAAAAAATCACGATTCCCCGAAAACGCTTGAAGCTGGTGATGAAACCATACGTAGTTTTGCACTTACTCTTCATAAGTCTCGCGGCAAGACTTTATTGAGCTTACAACTCAGGCTCTATCCTTTTTCGGAGCTATAGCAAGTCACCTTTCCTTCGAATGACCCATGTCGAGTATACGGAATCGGCCATCATGTTTTTATCCCATCTTCCTCCATAGCGAGTTTCCGTCACTTAGATATTTCGATGAGAACGTTCACCTTGCTCTTCACTAAAGTCTCCGAGATTTTCCGAGAATTCATCCAGATAGTCATCCAAAAAATTCCAACTAATGTAGCTTGAGGCTCATATTACATCCTAAAACTTCGAAATCGTTCACCATTCTTTTGACGAGTTTTTCATTTGGCCTTCTCCTATTCCCGGAAAAATTGATTGATACCTCTTTGAAACTTCTCCAAGCTGCTACTTCAAGTGGAGTCATCACTTTGAAGAAATTGGTATCTGTAACATGGTGCGAATTTGCGGCCCGTCGAAAACTCCTTGTTTCATTTTCGCTTCCGGAAGCTTTGGGAGTTTTCTCTCAAAATATTTGTAGCGTTTGCCATCTCTATCCAGAGCTTTCACGACTCGCTCCATCAAGCCGAGCTTGATGTGCAACGGTGGAATGAGAATCTTGGATGGATCCACTAGAGGTTCCTCAGTCACGTGAGCAGAACCTGAAACCAATGAGGACCTCCTCTCCCAGTGCTTCGTCTTTTTGTAGTGATTCTCCTTGTCTCTGCTATCCCATAAGCATTCGGAGCATGAAAATGTTGTATATCCTGACTGTTGGCGCAGTAGCATGGATATGATCTTCAGATGAATGATCATCAAACTTTATTTTTCCCCTAAGCACTTTCATGTTGCTATAATACTCCTCCATCACTATTGAATGAGCGATCGGTACTGGAGCATAAACATTCGTGTTGTGGAGTGGAACCGCCTCGATACTCTGCTTGGACGAGTCTAGAAGAGTCACCAATCAGCGAAGAACGATGGACAGCTGGCGAGAGTATAACCGGTATAAGAGAGAGATTGATTGATTGATTGATGTCCTTTATTCGTCATAAGACAAAATATAACCCACATATTTTTACATATGTTGCATAATTCTAGAAAAAAAATTCAAAAATAAAAAGAAAAGGTGTAAAATATATATAATACAAGCGATTTGGTCAAGGACAGGTACATATCACAAATTGTGACTAGTCATTACAATTGCGAATTCGCGTATGTCTAAAATCTGAGAGCATGGGTTCACAAAAGAGAAAATATCACAGTTTGCTTCAGTCAGGTGACAGAAGGTCACGTAAAACTAATCGTAAGCTAAAAATAAGAACCCAAGCCTATCATAGATTAAAATAATGCTTCTTCTCCACATCAATCTTCTGAGGAGTCTGTGTCATCAAGAGATCTTTTAAGGCCTCTTTAAACAACGATATCTTCCCCAGCTGCCGAAAGCCCGGAGGGAGAAAGTTCCACAGATGAGCACATTGAACCTGGAAAGATCTTCTTCCATACTCAAGTCTCATATTGGGAACTTTGAGTACCCGCTCTTCTGTATCACCGCGTGCGGGGCGTTCGGATTGGTACCTGGTAAACATCGCAGCAAGGTAGCCAGGTTCTCCCAAATGCATGATCTTATGCATTATAAGTGCTGCGAAGTACATTCTCCGCGAATCAGTACGTAACCAACCCAATCGCTCCCTAAACGGGGTGATGTGCTCGTCTCTCCTAAGATCAAAGATGAATCTCACACATGAATTGCTCAGTCTCTGTATCCGTTGCCGCTGTTCGTCCGTGGCGTCGAGGTACACGACTGTGCAGTAATCTAGATGCGGTTGAACTAATGACTCGACTAGGCGAATCCGGAGAGGTCTGGTGATACACGCCCTAAAAAACCGCAAACCGTACAGGGCTCTGTTAACTTTCTCAGTAACTTGGTCAATGTGCGGTTTCCACGTCAGTTCACTATCAAGTGTAACACCGAGACTCACAACCGTATCACTGAACGGGATGAAATTTCCATCCTGTATCTCAACCCCTGGCAAGTCCGTTCTCTTCAGATCTTTGATATTCCTCTCAGAGCTGAAGTAGATTGCCTTGGTCTTGCCAGCGTTGAGACACAGGCCGGAACTCTTGGCCCATTCGGCAACTAGTCGTCCTATTTCACCCAGCCGAGCGATGCCCTCCCTGATTTTAGTTTTCTCGACTTGGAGATAAATTTGGAGGTCGTCCGCATAAAATAGATGATGTACCGACTTTTCGTCTAGCAAACCAGGTAAATCATTGACATATAAGCTGAAGAGTAAAGGCCCGAGAACGGAACCCTGTGGAACACCCAGATTGGTTTCAAGCCAATCAGAATTACCAGATTTTGAAGTGACTTTTTGGGTGCGACCTTGTAAGTATGATTTTATCCACAGAAGTGCCGATCTCGAAAAGCCAAGATTTCGAAGTTTACTCAACAGCTTAGATGGTGATATCGTGTCAAAAGCTTTACTAAAGTCAAAAAGCAGGAGCAAGGTGATCTTCTTCTTGTCAATGCCTACTCTGATGTCATCTGTCAACTTTAGTAGAGCTGTCTGGGTGCTATGGTATTGCCTGAAACCAGTCTGGAAGCGATCTTGTAATTCCTCTTGTTTTAAGTACTCCGTGATTTGGTCGTGTGCGATTTTTTCCAGGACCTTGGCGAGAAAACACAGCAGCGCTATAGGACGGAAGTCCGAGACCGTTGATGGAGCGGCAGTCTTTTTCAGTGCGATCAGCTGTGCTTGCTTCCAAGCCTCGGGAAAAGTGCTATGAGCGAAAGAGGAGTTGAAAATATGTAAAATAAGATCACCAATAGCCGGAAGAGCCTTCGCGATCACGCTTTGGGGAATCCCGTCTGACCCACGGGCTTGCGAGGAAAAATGTTTGATAGCAAGGACTACGTTATTGAAATTTGTAGGCTTAAAATTAAAACCCTCCTCTGAAGCCGAATTTATATCGTCCATTGCTTCATCTATATTTTCGTGAGGTGAAACGGAAACTCCCGCAAAGTGAGCGTTCAACTCATCCGGTGTGAAACCGTGAAGTTCCTCCTCTTTGCTCTTAGGCAGGAGGCCGAGGTTGCGCATTTCCTTCCAGATGTTCTTATGTTGATCAAGAGCGTCTGATAGATGGTTTTGAAGGAAGGAGTTACGCTCTTGTTCCATGCGCAAGTCGACCTCTTCGCTAAGCCGAAAATACTCACTTTGAAGCTCAGGACACTTGCGCTGGTTACGTTGATTTCGTTCCCAGCGCCTGCGCGTCGCATCTCGCTTATTCATGAGCACCCTCAACTCAGGACCAATCCAAGGAGCATCATTTTTCCGCGGGTTGATAGTTTTTTCGGGCGCTAATTCATCTATAACAGTCATTAAATTCTCATTCAAGCAGTGAATTGCGTCTTCCAAGCTGGTTTCGGCATTTTCAAGAGCTGTCCAGTCGCAGCGAAGCAGACGGTCATTTAGCATCTCCGGAGTGATATTACGAAAATTCCTATAAGTAAAGGAATTTTTTGGCGGAGTGGGAGTGAAGACGTTGATGGTGACGTCTATGACCGAGTGCCTGCCGAAACTGGGCAGGAGTCTGTTTTGAAAGTCTGTAACGATGTCATTGTCATCTACGTAAATGTGGTCAATCCATGTATGAGATGTATTGGGGGTGTGTTGGTGAGTCGGGCCATGCTGCACTATCTGCAAGGCAAGTTCTTCTGTCAGTGCAGTCAGTGTCTTGGTGTCAGGGTGAGCAGTGTCTAACAAATCCGCGTTCAGATCTCCCATTATAATTTTGTGACTATAATCCCCACACAGTTGGCGTAACGAGCCAAACAGCCCGTCATCCTTCTGCATGGCGATTTTCGGGGGTCTGTAAATTACCACGACTAAAATTGGAGGGGAGTTACCCTGCTGTACGCTACAGAAAAGAAATTCAGGAACACCAGGTTTCCCTGGGCCAAAAGTTTTAGACGAAGTTAGCTTCTCTACCTTGAAATCATTGCGTACATACAAGGCAACCCCACCACCCTCTCTGTTTCGATCCTGTCTCAACAGAGAAAAACCCGGTATCTGAACGAGACTGTCATCCACATACTCATCTAGCTTCGACTCAGCCACCCCAAATAGATGGTAGGAGGGATCGTTGGCGACGAGCAAGCGTAGATGCTCAATCTTATCTGTCAGGGAGTTAAGGTTGATAAATCCCGCTTTTAAGGAACCTCCACTCCCTCGTCGCTCCTCAGCAGCCGTATTTAGTCAAGGAGTCTCCACTGATTCTGCTGCCGGAACCCCGTTTTGCTCCGGAACGACTGTGCAGCTCTGGTTGTTGTTAGAGGACGCACGAGTACGTTTTGGAACACTTCGACAGGCCGTTTGAATGACCTGCAGATCAGCGAGGGACTCGAACGTGTGCGCTCGCTCACCATTCTTCCGCCTAACCCAGAAACGTCCACCGCTGTGCCAGACGTATCGTAGTCCCAAACCGCGTGCAACTGACCTCAAACGTATATACTTCTTGTACTTTTCGCGGGGGAGCATTTCATTTATGAAGATTTTACGGTCTGGCACATGAGCTTTCACATCTGGATCAAGTAGATCAGACTGGATGTTATTAGCCGTGAAATAATTATTGGCGATTGAACGTTTAGCCCGAATCACTTCCCCGACTAGTCGGCTACTGGAGAGTTGGACTACGCATGATGGTAAAGAACGCGAGATGGCAGCTGGAGCTCGGGAAGATGGGACCGAATCGCGATTTCCAGTTGGAGGCCTCTCCCCAGACGCATGCCCTGGTTGCAGGACATGAACATCAGCAATGTCTGCCCTCTCCAGTGAGGGGAGGATGGACTTGAGCACTGCGTAAGAAATATCAGATAATTGTGCCGGTGAGGCCATTGAATTTTCTTTCAAAACTCCATTAATAATCAATTTACAGTGCTCAAGGCCGTCACTGCCGTGTCCCTGTCGCTGCTTCCCAGCGTGTGAGTGGGGGGACTTGTCTATCCTAGGTGGAATAAGAGGAAACGAGGATTGATGTGGCGATTCGACATTACTATTCTCGTTAATTCTACATTCTCTATCTCGCAGACTACACTGGTGACCTTCTAATAGCTCAGTCAGAGTGGAAAGCTGGCCTTTCATGGTGGTATTCTGCTCCAGGAGAAGCTGGTGATCCAAGCGAAGCTCCTCCAGCTGGGAGTTCTGCCTCTCGATAAGTCTCTCGAGAGAAGATACACGTTCCAACAGGCGATCATCCACCTCTTTCACTGCTGGCGTGAGAGGTGGAGAGGGAATGGCAACGTTTTGTCGACTCACGAGAGATTCTATTTCGACGAGCTGATCCCGGAGCATGTCATATTGTTGATAAAAGAGGTCCAGTGTAGACTGCGCTATAAATACCCATTCAGGTTCAGGAGACTTCGTCGTTGTCGATGCTGATGGTACTGCAGGTTGTCCCGAGATGTTGCGGCTGTTACTTTCTACCGACCCAACAGCGTGGTCCACAGGTGGTATGGTGAGCAGCGACTGGGTGGTAGCATTGAGCCGCGCGTCCGTTCGCTGCTTTTGAAAATTCGCGGGCTCTACTGTGTTGGACTGCTGCAGGGTGGCGCCACTTGACGGAGACAGATCTGCAGGCGATAGCATATCCCTCTCTAGCGCGAGCTGTGGCCTTTTGGTGGAAAGAGAGGCATTGGTGGTGGGGAGCTTCGCGCTGCGGCGCGCAGCGGTGGTATGCTGCGGAGCGGGGGGAGACAATCCTGACGCAGCGCGCGAGCTGAGTCGCGTGTGTGAGATGGGCTGATTACTCACACGTCTTTGCGAGTTCGTATTCTCCTTCTCTCTCCCTCTGGCTGTTTGCATGCTGAGGCGAGAAGTCGTAGTCGTCTGCTTCGACGCACTCGATTTCAATTGTGCGGCTGGAATTTGACTCACCTCCAGACAGCCTTTGCATGTGTCTGCTTCTCGGGATGAGATCGAGCACTTGACATGTGCTGATCCCTTGCAGATGCTGCATTCTTTGCTGCCCGCGCGCAAAGATTTGTGGCAGTAACAGCAGGTGTTGTCACTCATCATGCAGCAGACAGCAAGGCGGTGAGGCGAGCCAGCGTAGCAGACGACCTCCGAGCATGCGCAGAAAGCTCACTTTCCGCGCCAAGCACTGCCAACTCGATGTTGTTGTTGGAAATTGCAGAATTGGAATTATTCCTCCCAGGCTCTAGTAGGAGCCATGCAGTGATGCTCCAGTGGTATGAGCCTGCAGGAGGAAGTCCAATCTGCAAAAAAGTGCCACTCGGGACGACGTTTTGGTGGTCAAAAAGATGTTCAAACACGGAGCGATGTTAGATGCGTGTGGAAGCACTTACCGCCAGAGAGAGAGAGAGAGAGAGAGAGAGAGAGAGAGAGAGAGAGAGAGAGAGAGAGAGAGAGAGAGAGGAGGCACGGTGTCCTTGAACCAACTTTAAATGAACCGAAAGACTACCTGGCCAAATTTTTTAAAATGATCCTTTAGGGCTCAAATAACATCTTCCAATTGAGGGGCCGCGTGGAAGAAGGGCCTGATTTCAAAAAGGTCATTTTGAGAAAATCAATGAAAACTTAATAAAAACCGACAGAGGCATGGTTGGACGAGTGGACCTGACTTAATTTGAAGGAGATAGCATTCTCGAAATAGCTCAACTCAAGCCGGGGGATGAAATTTAATTTCGACCTTTTTTCAGCAATTTCAAAAAATGCAATTAAGCCCTTTTTCCGAATGCAGGGTCAAATTTCGGCCTTTCTTCCTTACAAAAAGTTAAATGAAATCTCGAGATCAAATACAATCCTCTCCAAATTCCTTGAGAGTGTTTCTGGGCATGTTTTGAAAGATATCTGATTGCTAGGGGGTGATTCGATTCATGCTCCACAATTTTATGGACACAAAAAGCTTCCATTAGTCGTGTGGAAATGACGAGAGATTATTTTCACTAGGGAAGGGTGAAAACACTTAATTTGAAGGTAGAACAACATGTTTCCATCGTTATATTAGGTGAAAAAGCGTTTCCAGGCTCTGGAGAATTTTTATAAAATTTTTCCTCGGCAATTAGGCCCTTTTTCCATATTGTACCTGATTACGCCCTTTATAAAAAGTAATAATGCCCTTTATGTCTTTTTTCACCAGGGACTTAGGTCCTTTTGGAATATGATCATGGCAATTACGCCCTTCTTCGAAATTTCCTGGGATTAGTTGAGACAATTACGCCCTCTCTGTAGTTCTATGCTGCAATTACGCCCTTTTTGGAATTATTTTCTGCAATTACGCCCTTTTTGACATTTCCTTCTGCAGTTACGCCCTTCTTGGAATCCTCTTCTGCAGTAATATCTCCTTCGAAATAGATGATGTCAGTTGTGCCCTTTTTACATATTCGCTTCCGTGATCAACATATTATTAGGCCTTTATTGTGAATTTAATGTAACTATATATATTTTATGAATATTTGGAATATATACTTGTTGTTGTAAGATCTGTGTGCCCATATCAGGCTCTCTATGTGAGAATATTTGCCCGTCCTTACTAGAAAAAAGAATAATCTATGTGAATTTAGCGTTGAGACTGTCCGAGGAGTCGAGTGATGGTATATCTCCGTGATGTGATAGGATTTCTCGCGTGTGAAGCAGCGTATGTCATCGACCACACGGAACTCGCGACTCGCCGCAACTCGCCGTCTGGGAGATTTTGATCTGCAAAATATAACTGCCCAGAGCTATTAGTGCACATACACTGAATGCGCCCTCGACTCGATATCAAATTTCGTTCATTCCATTCATGCATAATGCACTGGCAGTTATATTTTGGATCTAAAGACCCTAGACAGCAAGTGGTGAGTTGCGCGCTCGCAGTCGACGATACATATAAGCTGCCACGGTACAATCCCTGCTGCTATATAAAAGGCCGCCATAAAAGAGTCATAAGAGCGCAGTATAAAGAGCCGCGTACTAGGCGCGCGGCCTAGCCACCTTGGTAGCTTCAAACCGGCATCGCTTTGCGAGGTATATTATGTATCGATTTTTGGTAATAGACGCCTTTTCGGCACGAGACGCATACAGAAAGGAGCTGTTGCAAATAAGGCCAAATCTGCTCCAGAGAATTGGGACTCCAGGTTGCACTGAAATGCGTGTTTTGGGTGTCTGAATATGCATATGAATTTTTTCCGCGTCAAACCAAAGCGTCTCCCAGTAGTGGGCAAAAAGGTGTCCCATTTAAAATACACGTGGAACGCACTTTCTAGCGTCCCTCTCAAAATTGGCCCAATGGACTATAACGGCTCCAATGAGGATTTGTTCTTGAACAGAAAATACAACTTTTAGGGGTTTTTTCATGGACGGGAAATGATGTGCTGGTACCGAAAAACCACTTGAGAGATGGAAAATGCGGATCTTTCACGCTAAAACCGGGGAATACTCGAACGGAGTGGGATTAATCGAAAAGTTGCAGAGGACCAAAGTTGTAGATTATGTTCTAAGCTTCCATTTGGCATCGGCTTTTTATGCATGTATTGGTTGGGGGTTCCCAAAAAACGACCAAAGTCGTAAAAAACCATATTTATTGGATTTCTTGGCGATCTCGGGGTGAAAATGGACTGACAAACTATCATATCTTGTAGATCTCATCAAAATACACATTTTTGGTTCCCATAATTTTTTCGAAAAAACGCACCAGATTCGAGTTTATAGCGAAAAAGTGCCGGAAATAGGCACTCTCCAACGTTCTCACGCAAAATATTCGAAAAACGCAAATGGAAACCCTACATAATAATTGCGTGAAAAGTTGCCTTTTTTTGTGTACTTTAAAATGAAAAAAAATTTCATAGCGTTCCGATGTTCCTGCTTCGAGGAATATGCATTTTTATGCCAGATAACAAGTTTGAGTGGATAAATTCATGGTTCCAGCATGCTATATGCAATTCTACGTCAATGAGTCATACAACTACATCAATCGGACATGCAAAATCACCAATTTTCATCCACGATCACCGTTCAGAGCCCTAGAATATCCCGGAAACTAGGCACATCCATCAAAATTCTCCGGTGCTATTGGAATTCCTCATTTGTCAAGGCCCAACACTGGCAAGCTTGCACGCACATGGGTTCCCCGGAAGTCGCAGCTGCCAAAATCTGTTGATATTGTGTGAATTCGTACGTTGGTAGATGTGAATCCCCGATTCAAACCTTCTCCCTCTAAAAAAATCGCAAATAGCCCAAAAATCATAATACCTCGAGTCACTCGCAACAGAGGCTCAAACGATTTCTCCAATATGCACATTCCTGGATACGCATCCGTGGTCCTCATAATTTTGGCGGGTTCCAAAAAATCAGATATCATAGCGAGATATGTCTCAAGAGGGCTCCTTTCTTTCTCAAAATCAAAGCTCTCCAAATAATCAAATGGGAACCATATGCCATCTCGTCAGGGAGAGAGAATTGACGTTTCTCGTTCTTCTCAGAATAAAGGAGTCCTTTTTGATGTTATTTGCATATTGCGAATATCCAAATCAATGAATCAAACTTATATCGCAGATACCCAGTATGACGATGATCTAATTCTGGGGTGCGAAGTATTTTGTTTCGTCGATAGTTTATTTGGTGAATGCGGCATTATGAGAAAGATCGGGATCCTCTGTACATCCTCTTCACAATTGACCACTCGTGGAAGCTCTGCCATATCCTCCTGTTATGGCAGAGTCCACCACGAGTATTCGATACATCTGCTGATGGAATGAAAGCTGAAAAAATACTTCAGCGCCTGAGTAAAATAAATGAGTTGGAAAATATTGTGAAGGAAAAGAAGTTGGCAACTGTGAGAGCAGTATGGGAGGAGATCAGCGATTTATCGTTCACTGATTTCCCTCGCCTATCCCTGGATGACCTGCAAGAATTAACGCTTGGCATCTACCAGGTATTACTCCCAACAAATATTACTCACGTATAAGTAGTTGGCCTAAAGTGTGCAAAGTACTCGATCTAGTGATGATACTTCCGAAGTACTCCCATAAAACTGCGTAGAAGATGAAAAAATTCCTAGCACTCTCGAATGACTGTTTTAATTCATGTTCATCAATCCAAACAATTATTGTGACAAGGCAGTACTTTTCGAAGTCAGGGTGACCTGAATGCCCTTGATATCTCTTCAACGAGGTGATTGATCATTATTTTGGTTCACAGCTGAAGCAAGCAAGATCATACACTGACGAGCACCGTGATGATGAAGGGTTTTATTCCCTATTCTATCATAAGGATGAAAGAAACATTATACGGATCAAGATGCAGTCACGCCACACATCCTCGAAAGTGTACTCTCTTTGGATAAGATATGACGAAGATGAAAAATCCACTAACGGTTGGTACTGTCAATGCAGGACAGGTGGAAGAACGGTTGGTTGCTGTGCTCACATCGCTTCAGTATTATGGTATCTCGGTTATGAACGATACCAGGAGAATTGCAGGGAGAGGTTAAGCCGGAACTATGATTCCTTCGTCAGCAATGTCGACCATGAGCAAACGAATGAAGAGTTCCTGGCTGAGCATGGAGTTTTTGAATCAGTGGCTACAGATGAAGATGACTCTGAGTCAGATTGAACCTCAAAGTCAAATATGTGATATCAAAGAAAACTATAGCTATTATGAACAGGTGAACTGACTGACACACGAGTTTTGGTATAAAACGTGAAGAACGAATAACTTCCGTTGTCATCTTACTCAGAAAACTTGTTCTACCAGTAATCTCGTCGTCTAGCTTGACAGGCGGACTACTGTCACGGCTGATTAAGTAGATTTCATTAGTTTGGAAATTTTCGACATCAACTTGTGATATCAATCCAAGCCATAGAGTATGAGTTCTCATGAATGGTTATTTTCGTAGTCTCGTACACTACAATATTCTCATAGTTGGAAAAAGTTTTGAGAAAGACAACAATCCTGGTGTTCAAAGATTCGATCCTTATCATAACCTTATATAGCTCCGAATGATGATCGTGGATGAAAATTGGTGATTTTGCATGTCCGATTGATGTAGTTGTATGACTCATTGACGTAGAATTGCATATAGCATGCTGGAACCATGAATTTATCCACTCAAACTTGTTATCTGGCATAAAAATGCATATTCCTCGAAGCAGGAACATCGGAACGCTATGAAATTTTTTTTCATTTTAAAGTACACAAAAAAGGGCAACTTTTCACGCAATTATTATATAGGGTTTCCATTTGCGTTTTTCGAATATTTTGCGTGAGAACGTTGGAGAGTGCCTATTTCCGGCACTTTTTCGCTATAAACTCGAATCTGGTGCGTTTTTTCGAAAAAATTATGGGAACCAAAAATGTGTATTTTGATGAGATCTACAAGATATGATAGTTTGTCAGTCCATTTTCACCCCGAGATCGCCGAGAAATCCAATAAATATGGTTCTTTACGACTTTTGGTCGTTTTTTGGGAACCCCCAACCAATACATGCATAAAAAGCCGATGCCAAATGGAAGCTTAGAACATAATCTACAACTTTGGTCCTCTGCAACTTTTCGATTAATCCCACTCCGTTTGAGTATTCCCCGGTTTTAGCGTGAAAGATCCGCATTTTCCATCTCTCAAGTGGTTTTTCGGTACCAGCACATCATTTCCCGTCCATGAAAAAACCCCTAAAAGTTGTATTTTCTGTTCAAGAACAAATCCTCATTAGAGCCGTTATAGTCCATTGGGCCAATTTTGAGAGGGACGCTAGAAAGTGCGTTCCACGTGTATTTTAAATGGGACACCATTTTGCCCACTACTGGGAGACGCTTTGGTTTGACGCGGAAAAAATTCATATGCATATTCAGACACCCAAAACACGCATTTCAGTGCAACCTGGAGTCCCAATTCTCTGGAGCAGATTTGGCCTTATTTGCAACAGCTCCTTTATAGCTATCCATCGTTGAAAGAAGCGATTTCAACGATGGGTACCATACAATTCCTTGCAGTATTGGCCAAAAAATGATTGTCCAGGAGTGTACATGAGGATTATAGAATGGGTCCAAAACGAGTTGAACATGTGTTTCTAGCAAGGGTCTCTTGTAGAGTTTTCCATGCGTTTTCTCCGAACAATAATTCAATATTCGCAAAACAAGTTCCACTGACGTCATGTCACTGACAAAAGGGCCTAACCGCCACCAAGCCCTTTTTCCGAATTTTATAAAAGAGCCTAATGGCGTTTACGCCCTTTGCGATCCATGGTGGTTTTAAAGGCTTTTCGAAAAACGAGTTTCATGGGGTCATAGATCATGGTTCAAAGGTTCAAAAAAGCGATAGGGGGGAAAAGGGCCTAACCGCCATTAGGCCCTTCTTCCACGCGGCCCCTCAATCGTTTTTAAAATCGCCTACGTTAGGATTTCCAAATAAATCAATTTCCATGATTTTTTCTGGTAAAAACGTCGAAAAACGACTTTTACGCACTTTAGTGATGATGAACGCTTGATTATATGCTTGAAATTTCACAAAAATCTTGTCAGAAAGTGCAGACGGTTCGTGACACTCTATACGAAACGATTTGCAATGTAATGCGTAGGGGAAGACATGGGATACGCGACTTGTGGCCAATGCTTGGGTAAAGATTCGAATGGCAAATAGAGAAGTCGAAAAATCTATATCAGAAGATCTTTAGCATGCTTACGCCTTTCTCTTTCCCACACTTTCTCACATTGGTCTCGATAATATATGAACAAACTCTCGGCAAGGCCCTATTAGCGCAACAAAAGCTCTCATTCAGGTTTGGGAGAGCTTGCAGGTACATCATAACTACATTATTTTTTGCATCTGAGGGGGAGGGGGGGGGTCCTATCTTAGTTCTGAGATGCGATGTGCTTACTCTCATGAAGAGAATCGGCTCAAATTTCGGATAAAAAACATGAAAAAGAAGTTTTGAGTGCAGATGCTGATTGAGAAACATAGAAAATTGCTCCAAAAGAGTTCGACATTTGATGTTCAAGATAATAGATCGCCTCTATCTTTATGTCAGACATAGGTAAGTCAGATGTAGGCGATCTACCATCTCGAACATCAAATGCCGAAGACTTTTGGAACAATTTTCCATGTTTCTTACTCAGCATCTGCACTCAAAACTTCTGCTTTATGCTTTCTATCCAAAATTTGAGCTGATTCCCTTCATGAGAGCAAGCACATCGCATCTTAGAACTAAGATAGGACCCTCCTCCCCCTCAGATGCAAGAAATAATGTAGATATGATGTACCTGCAAGCTCTCCCGAGCCTGAATGAGAGCTTTTGTTGCGCTATAAGGGCCTTGCCGAGTCCAAGGGGCGTTGTTCACATATTACGAGACCAATGAGAGAAAGAGAGGGGCGTAAGCATGCTCAAAATCTTCCAATATAGATTTTTGGACCTCTCTATTTGCCATTCGAATCTTTGCCCAAGCATTGGCCGCAACTCGCGTATCCTATCTCTTTCTCTACGCATGACATTGCGAATCGTTCGGGAAAGAGTATCACGAACCGTCTGCACTTTCTGACGAGATTTTTGTGGAATTTCAAGCATATAATCAAGCGTTCATCATCACCAGAGCGCGTAAAAGTCGTTTTTCGACGTTTTTATCAGAAAAAATCATGGAAATTGATTTATTTGAAAATCCTAACGTAGGCGATTCTAACAACAATTGGAAGATGTTATTCGGGCCCTAAATAATCATTTGAAAAAATATTTTTCGAGGTGGTCTTCCTGCTTATTTGAAGTTGGTTCAAGGACACCGTGGAGGTGAATCATATGCGGGGCCCAGCGCGCACGAGAGAGGAGGAAGTTTGCTCGATGGGAGGAGTGTAGCTGACCAGGAGAGGGTTTCAGGTTCCGATCACGGATTAGGCTGAAACTCTGGGAATAGTCTCTTTCTAGTGCCAAGAAATGAAATACAGAATAATAGACACTGACGCTCAAGCGTTTCGGAGTCACAGCGAAGGACATCAGTATCGCCCAAATAGGACCATGTTGAAAATCATGAATAGAGTTATACCTACAATGCTAATGTTCTTGGTTGTAGCTCGGAAACACTTGAGCGTTGGAGTCTATTATCGTGGGTTTCATCTTCTGGTGCTGAAAGGACTCTATTTTCAAAGTTTCAGCCAAATCTGTGACCCGGATCTGGAACACTCTCCTGGTGAAAGGAAGGAAGGAGTGTGGTGTACTTGTCTCGAAAAATTGTCTAGAAATATTATTCGGGGATATTATTTGAATGAACAGTTGCCACAAGGATCGGCTGGCAATGCTATTCTCACGGCGAAAGTGTGGAATCATCGATGCGTGAATAAAACGAGGAGTTGCACTCATCTATCCTCGCTGTGTATTCCACTGGATCTGTGCGCAATGCTTTCCTCACGGTCGGGCGTGAAAAACACTGGGATCTATTTCGCGTTCCCCGCTCTCCTCCCCTACTACCCTGTCTTCAAATTTTCTCTGGTGTGGGAGAGAGAGCGAATCGTGCGGAGGATCGTTAACGTAGACAGGTGGTTCTGCCTTTGGTAAGCGTAATAGTATTGAATGATGTCATATTTCCTCCCTGTCACTCTAGTGTGAATGCAATCAAGCTGTCACGGGTAGTACTGTCAATTTGGTGATTTTGGGAGATATCATTCATTTTTTTTCTTTACTTATTCAAAGACAGATATCATTCATAGTGATCATATCTCTCCACTCATCATCATCCGCAAAGTGAATTGGGATAACCATAGATATCTGATAACATCTGTCATCTCCTTCCTGACAATTCTTTCGTCGGTTCCAGGAAGATGTCAATATCTTTCGGAAGAGTTTTGATTTGTGATCCAGTTGATGAAGCATGTACACAAATTTTGAGGAGTCATGGATTGTTTGTGATGACAAAGTATAAATTATCGGAGTCAGAGCTCATTGGAGAATTAGCTGTAAGTATGCAAATTTCCATCGTCAGATATATGAAACATCGACGATTACAGGAACGCCGGAGAATTTATTGCGTACCGGGAACCAAGAATTCTGTACAGAGCACGCATCGTCAAAGCAGACCGTAGGATCTGGTAATTTAGATCCAGTTTCGACCTCCTGATCGCCATAGCTTCCAATAGAATAGGGCTACAAGAACGTTCAGGAGCTCAAAATGTGGGTCTTGGTTTCAAGTACCCAATGCTTCCCTGCCGAAAAAAATCGGGTGATTAATCAGCTGATTAATCGGCTGATAAATCGCCTGATCAATCGGCTGATAAATCAGCTGATTAAGCATGCCAAAATATCACCCAAAAAATCAGCTGATAAATCGGCTGATTAATCAGCCAACTTATCGGGGGATCGTTCACCCAGAATTGCAAATTACCGAATATTCATTCTACTTCCTGGAACGCACCTGAAAGAGTCTGAAGGAGGAAAAAAATGAAAATGGCTCAAAAATGAAAAAAAAATACCATCGGCCTTTCCACATTTCACACTTGCCGCCGGTGGTGGGATTCGAACCCACGACCTTTCGGTTAGAAGGCAGACACTTTATCCTCGTGGCAAGCGAGTCAGGTTCTATGATTGCTCATAGAAGCCGTACTTGGAAGGGTTATTCCGATCCGTCGAAGATTCCGAATAGGACGACTGTTCGATATACCTTCCCGGTCTCGGTAAACAATAAGGAACCTTGGAAAATGTATTTCTAAGGATCTGAGAGTCCCTCAATCCAATGAAAAATTATTTTTGGCCTTGGTGAACAATGGAAAAATCCGGAAAAATATTTCTCGGGGGTTTTGAGGGTCGCTGAACTCGAATCCGATAGAATTATTCCTCTACAATTTGTTTGAAATAATTCAAGCGGGACAAATCTCTCCAGCCTTGGTGAAAAATTGGAAATTCTGGATGAATATATTTCGAGGGTTTTGAGGGTCGCGGAACTCGGATCCGATGGAATCATTACTCTACTATTTGTTTAAACGAAGTTGTTGGAACAATTCAAGCGAGGGAATTGTTTTCGGCCTTGGTGACCGGTGGAAAACCCGGAAAAATATAATGCGGTGGTTTTGAGAGTTACTGAACTCGAAAGCAATGAAAATATCTGAGCTCATTTGATTTGACTCGCGACTATAAATACCATTCTGTGAGGGGCATTATATGTTCCGGCTCCTCACTATTTGTATATAAGATAGAGATCTCCTTCTATGTTAATGAGAATGATGAGACACTCTTCTTAGAACATTTGGAAAGGTTGGCACAAAAGAACCATAGACGGTTGCATTGCTTTTGATTGGTTTATGTAAAGATTGGACATTGGAAAGATAAAAATCGAATCGCTAATTATCTATTCGGTCGTTTAGTTTTTAAAACAATAAAATAGATCATCATCTACATTAATATAGGTAAAGATGTCTTCGAGTTATCCAAAGACCAAGCGACGTACTCGATTTTCCCGATTCAATTTTGATGCTTCCAATGTCCGATTTTCACATGAATCGATCCAAATCAATGAATTTCTAAGTTCTTCTTTGTGTGACGTGGCAAATGAATTTACCTATCACACTTATTTATTTTTAGACGGACTTATATCCTAGGCGCAGATTCTCTCGCGCTATGGAGACACGACTCCGAAATCTCAGGAACTCGGCTCTCTGCAAGTCTCGTTCACTTACCGTAATTCCACCTGAAGGGATAAGAGAAGGGGAGGGAACGCAAATACTAGATAATCAAATCGACATTTACAATAAAACAACCTCGGCATATATTCTACAACGTTCGTCTTTCGCGGCGATACATGAAATTATACATATCGTGACGACTTGAAATTAACGACTTTTAAATTGACAATGTACCGAATATCGATAGGAATTCAACAATTGTCTTTTAACTATTCCTGCAAATCACAAGAGAGAAAAACACTGCACTGTCTGGCACACTAGCTCGGCAATAATTCGACTCTACAATTGAGAAGAGCACGCTGCTCCGAAGCACTATAAAAATGGCTGCTCCGCGGCAATTTCCACGCCACGCTAGGCGAAATGTCTAATTACCCCCGCGCGAATTTCACACACCTAATTTGGGTGATTACGATACTCCCGCGACTACTGGGGTGTGCTGGAGTCTCGGCAGATTTCAGGGTGCACTCCAGCACCGTCAGCCTCCCCAGGAGTCCGGTTCGGCAAAGCCCGACGACGGCAAATACGCGCGCACGAGGCTCTCGAGGGACGCACGAGAAAATTCACCAATTATTCATAAAGATCAAAACCACTCACCGCTGATATGCGACATCCTTGCTAATTCTGACAATAAATCCTTGATGAATAAATCCTTGATTTCTTCCAACGACTCTTGATGTCGTGTGAGCCACCCGGGACTCCTGGGGGGCTCACGGCAAAACTTTGGAGCACGAGGCAAAGGCACAAGAAACGTGTGGTCACTCTGAGGGCAATCCAACAAGTGTCACAATGGCCGGCTTCCTGCCGGCAAAAGCTCTTCTTCCTCAATAAATGAAGCTCTCTGATTGGTCGACGGCAACAATTTTGATTGGCTCTCAAACTCCGCGAAAAGCCAACATCGCCCTCTGGTGGCCGTGGCGCGGCAAATTATGAAGTATGCGCTCGAGCCCAAGGCAGCAACTCGGCAGCAAGATACAAAATTCACGGCAGGAATCTACTTGATTGTGGGTACGGCACTGTTTTCTTGCCTCCACCAGTTGCTTATTCCATCTCACTCGCACCCACGGCAAGCATATGCAAGCGTGGAGGCTCTGCGCAACTCGCTATTGCCTCCATTCTTCGTACTTTCGCTGTATGCAATCAGGCACACGAGTATATATATATATATATATATATATATATATATATACACCTATATATATCTCATCACGGCAACGATATACTTATATATGTACTCATCACAGCAACGCTACCTATGAATGGGCTGATCACGGCAGTAATATCCATTCACAGTCTGCCTAGGCAATATCTTATATGCCCACACACATACATAATGACCGGTGGGTGTCGTCTGCGTGCTCAATTTCCCACCCAGCAGTCGATGTCCGGGTATCATCAGGGTCCCGGGTCGGCAAAATGCGGTATAACCTACCCTGAGGTGGGCATACCCGTCGGCAGCGCCCTCGCGCCGGCAGCAGCAGCAGCACGGCAGTGTGTCGTCTGTGCGAGCCCGCGTGCACATCGTCATCATCGTCGTCGTTGTTTTCGGGGTCACCCGGGTGTCTGGGTGTCGTCGCGTGTGCTTGTCCGGGTGTGGGTAACACCCCGGGGTGTGCGCGATCGCGTGGGTGTCGTCAGGGAGCTGGTGCATCTCGGGTGCATGCAACAGGTGTTGCATGCACCAATAACCTCGCATCAGCTGTGCAACGTAACTTCAGGGGCTATTTGTATATGGGGCAGCTGCCCGGCTGATAAATAGCCCTGTGGTGACTCCTCCAGGTGTACGGCATCGTCGGCAAGGCTCCGGCATCATCCCATCGTCATCGTTTCCGTGGCATCACCCTGGCACACCCGGGTCGGTAATAGTGTTGTGGCCTTGCGGGGCATGCGGGTGTAAAGTGCATCCCTGGATGTTGCACTTATTATCGGGTGCATAGCTGTTGGGGGTGGGCTGTGGATGCCGCACGGTGCTTGCGGGCACCGGCTGTTACCATTCTCTACCCCAAATACGGCATTTTTGGTGCACAAGTGCTAAATTCGCCTGTTAATGACATCTGCCCTCGCTTACCCGGGAGCGAGAGCCTCGGCAAAATTTCCGCGTTAGGTGTCAGCTTGGCACGAGCCCCGGGCCCCTCCGGTGGTGCGGCGGGGTAGATGCGGGTAGTGGTGGGCCCTAAAAGGACAGAACTGCGTCATATTGTCCGGGCAGCCCGCCCTGGGCTGCATCAGCTGATGTTGTTGTGGAGATGACCATCAGCCTCCTATAGGCTGGTGGTTGCGGTGAACACAGTCGTAGGCTGGGTTGCCTGCCCCCAGGCATACCCGCATCAACTCCAGTACACGGAATCGTCATTTCCTCGAGCAGCAGCACCTTGAAAGAAGACGTACTTTGCGTATAAATACGGGTTTTCAGAGGCTGCTGGCTCGATCCACGACAAGAGAGACTTCCTCATTTTCACGAGAGGCTGTGACGGTTTTACCGTCACATTACCCCCGGTTTAAGGGGGGGGGGGGGTCCTCCGGAAGGGAGTGGCCTTGATCAAAACTTGGGTGGCGCATTCTCGCCTAGAAGTGAGCTCTCTCGCCGTAGCCTCGACCCGGCAGTTCGTCAATTAAATATCATCAATATTTTTATATCTATTATGGATTCATCATAGGGGAATCACCCACCCACTCTCTCACACGACCACACTGGAGGGATATCATTCTACGGGGTCCTATATCTCAAGGATCTAAATAAAACGTCTACTGGGGAGGGAGGAGGGCCCCACCTGGGCCCTAAGGACATGGACAACCTTCTACATTCGTTCGCTGAAAAGGGGAGGAACTCAGATAAAATCAAACCATTAGCATCTCACTTTTCGACAAAGCGTCGTACCGCTTATGGTTATGGAATTTTTCACGGCAACATTGCTGACTCCGGCAATCTATCTTCTTCGCCCTGACAGGGGCGCTCCGGCATGGCACGGCTGCTAACCGCCGGCCCTCGACTAGCAGATCAAGACCTGCGGTGGGCCCTGTCCCCTTCCGTTAGCAGAAGGGCCGAGGTGACAGGGCCAGGACCACTCGAGCTTATCGGGTGTCTGGAGGTTGGCCCGGTCGGTGTGCCGCAAAGGAGGCTTGCATCACGGTTTGGCGGTCCTCGGGAGCCATGTATTGTGCCATTCCACAGGCCTGTTGCATCATCTCGGCAAATGAGGGCTGCTGTGTTTGTTGTGGGAGGGCCCGTGGTGGTGGTGGTATGGCCTCTGCCGCTTCCCGTATCCGAACCTCTTCTTCTCGGCGCTGAGCGCGGACCCGTTCCTCTCTTCATGCAGCAGCCTCTTCGTGATCGCGGTGAGCCTGTGCTGCAGCTTCCGTGGCTCGGGCCTCCTCCTGCAGGAGCCGTGCTTGAGCAATCTGCGCTTGATGGGCCTCCTCGGCAGCTTGCCTGGCGCGGTCCTCAGCTTCTCGGTAAGTCGCGGGTGGTCTCGCCCGAGCTCCGTTGGCAGGGGCCTCTTCGGGCCTTTGCCCATGCCGCGGAGCTCTCCGCCCTCGCGGATGTCGTCCTGCTGGTTGTTCTTCGACCTCCCGGCCCTGGTTCTGCAGCTGTCGTTTCCTCTCCCGCTGCTCTCGCTCGATCTCCTCGGCTTGACGACGCCTACCGTGGCGGGTTTGCCAGGCTAGCCAAGCTTTACGGCAGCGAGGGCACGTCGAAGCGTGCACGCCCCGTCTACCGCAGGTCTCACAGTAACGCTGCCTGGGCAGTGGGCAGCGTGTGGACGGATGTCCGCTGTCCACCACCCAGCAGTTGAAACAGCTGAAAGGGGGCGGGTCTAAGGTGGCACTGGTTTGGATGAGCGTAAGCCACTCCGGGAACAAGCCCTTCCTCTTGATCGGCAGCACTCGGTTAACTGCGCGGGAGAGTCTCGGAGTCGCGCGTTGTGGTCTTGGATCGGGCACGCCCGCATCTCTGTTATGGTTCGCTGCGGAGGGCCTCATGGGGCTCCAAGACCGTGGTGGTGACGTCTCGCGAGGCCTCGAGGAGTTGGCTGTCGATGTGGGATTGGCTGAGTGTCGGGATGAGGCTGCTCGCTGTCTCGGGGTCCCTACACTGGTGCGCGGCAATTCTCCCCGGGACGGGCCCCATCTGGTGCTGGAACCGCGTCCCCTCGGCAATGTGTCCACCGGTGGCCTTTCCAGCGGCACTCCCCGAACCAATTGCCTTGGCCCTAACTCCTCGACCTCAATCTCCTGATAAGGTGGGAGCCCTCCCTCGTAGTCATCGGCAGTCAGCTGTCTTCGGGGGTTACATGGCTTGAGCCGGTGGCCAGTATCAAGGCGTAATCGCGGCAGATTTTCCAAAGTAGCTCTTGAGGGTTGTTGGGAGCGAGGCTCTCCCCTCCACATAGGTGGCGAGATAGGTTGCAGCTCCGGTTGGCGTCTTGGTGAGTGGCTCCGGGGCGTGGACGTCTCTGGCGTGGTTTCTGAGGGGCGTGATGGACATGTCGACGACGCTGCTGGTTGTGATGAGCTGCGATTCGCCCCCTCGGATTGATCAGTTGGTGGACGATCCGTCTTCCGGCAGGGCACTGCGTCTCTGTACGCTGGAGGCGGGCTAGCCGGCCTCGCGAAGACTTCGGCCGTGACCCGGTCCTTTTTGGGAATACCATCCTTGGGGCCCAACTCCACGGACCAGTCCAGGATAGTATCGAGGTCCGCTTCGGCCTGCTTGGACTCCACAGCTTCCCGTGACCGTGCAGGAGAGGCTGCAGGGGTCTCCTCCGGGGGCGGAGTTGACTCGGTCTGGCGCGACCTATGAGGGGTTCGAGGGATAGCCCCTCGAGCCCGGTGGGCCGCCAACTCGTCCTCGGAGAGAGCCTGCATTCCTACTCGTGGTTCCGGTTCCTCGAAACGGACTCTCTTGGGTCGATGTTTGCTGCTGGCCTCGCGAGCTGGTGGTGACCCCACTTCACTCGTAGTGGTGCCCGCCAGATCATGAGTGGGAAGGGCGTCCGCCCGTTCACCACCCGTCTCGGCACTACTGGTCCCCGCGGCAAGTTCCTCGGATGGCTGGCTACCGCTGATCTCCATTCCCGCCACTTGAGCTGCCACAAAGCTAGCAGCGCCCTCACTGTGGACAGTAGATGTAGGTGGGGAATCGCGAGGTTTTGGAGCGGCATTGGACTCGGAGTCGGGGGTAGCGCCCGCTGGTGGCGCGGTGGTGGGACCGATGGTCGGTTGGCCCCCACTAGTGAAAAACTTGCGGCGACTAGCTATAACCTCCACCCAGGTCGCCCATACCCGCAAGGTGTCCAGCTGGTCCTCGTGGGTAGTCAAGTCTTGGAGACGGGGGAAGGGTGGCAGCCCCTCATCCCCGCTTGCTATGGTTGCCGACTCCCAGAGGCTCTCCGCCTCCATGGAATCCGCTGGATTGGGGAACATCTCGAGAAAGTCCGGCTTGACTCCTTCGAGAGCCTCCCCAACCAGCGATTCCGGCTGGTTCACGGCAAGGGCGGCGTCGCCCTCCTCTTCGAGGTCTATGACCAACTCCACCGAGTGGTCCTCGGCAATTTCTTCAGCCTCACGGCCTTGTTAGCTGGGCTCTTCCACCCCCATTGGTGGGTCAACCACCGGAACTCCTTCGGGTCGCCTTCTCTGATTCTCGACAAAATAGCGGTCCATCTGGACCCGAAACTCGCCCAAATCGGCCAGCGTGTTGTCATCTTTATGTTGAGATCCTGAAACAAACAGTAACATCAGACCCGTTCTCGGTCCCATTCCAGCTCACAACACGGCATGCACCATCACCAGGCAGATTCATTCCCGGGGTGGGATCCAGCGCTTGAGTTGGGAAACGTGGGCCTCTGGCAGCCTCCTACCCATTTCCCCTTCTAACACGTAGACCAACGGTGACTTTACGGAAATAACTTTAAATGGACCCTCGAACTTCGGTGCAAGCTTCCTGGAGAACTTATTCGCGGCATTAGACAGGAAGTGGGTTTTACGGCAAACCATATCTCCTACCTGAAATTTCGCGTGTTTCCGACCCTTATTGTAGTGCCTAGCCTGCCATTCACGAGCTTCGTCGATGTTCAACTGTACTAGGTCTTTCAACGCATCTAACCTCTTCATCCTATCCACCCACGCGGCCTCATCGATTTTCTCAACAGGTTTCCCGGCAGTTAGCTCACGACGCAAACTCTTGACAGGCTTCGAATTCCAACTATAATTCAGGAACGCAGGTGACACCTTGAGTGTCGACTGGACGGCAGTGTTCACGGCATGCCTGAACTCATGTACATGTAGGTCCCAATCGCGGTGATCGTCTTTCGCAAACTGCGCAATCATGGTCTTCAAACCACGATGGGCCCTCTCGACAGGGTTAAATTGGGGGTGATAAGGGGGGGGGGGGGATCATAGGCCATTTTCACCCCAAACTCGGCCATCCTCTCGGCCAAGAGTTTGTTATCAAACTCTTACCTGTTATCTACGACCAGGTAGTCCGGCGTCTCCCACCGGAACAAGACCAACTCTTCCACCCCAGCTAGAACCGACTTACCGTCCGCTTTACGCAGCGTTCGAGTCTCGATCATGCGCGTAAATGAGTCCTGAAATACCAGGAGGTATTTGAACCCCCTCTTACTCGGTGGAAATTCCATTAAATTGGCAGATACGACAATCCACGGTGCTTCTACGATGCGAGACCCCATTAAGCCTTGTGGTCCAAGTCGAGAGACTTTATACATCTGGCATGTCTGGCACTGCTTGATGAATGATACCACATCGTGGTACAGTGCTGGCCAGGAGTATTCACGGGTGATCCGGTCATACGTTTTCTCTACACATAAGTGTCCGGCAGAGGCAATGCAGCGGGCATCTTCCAGCACTCTCTTGCGCAAGGTCACCGGCACGACCAAACGCCATTTCTCGTGTGGCGAGGTTATCGGGTCTAACATCACGTCTGTCCGAAAGCGATACAATTGCAGCGCTCAGCTTTTGGGGGTGATTCTAAAATAGTCAATTTATCGCGACTCTAGAGGTATAATTTAAAGTTGTGATTTAGAATTTAGTTTGACTTTTTTAGATTTTGTTATATCTTTCCATTTTCTTTACCTGAAAGAAAATAAGTAAGATTAATTTTGACCTGATGGATTTCCAAGTTCAATATAGAATATACTAAAAGACCTTACCGGTAAATTGATGAGCAAACCATACCAAAATATGATGATATTGATCCATCGATGCAATCCATCCATCGGTGAAACTCAAACAACTATTGGATGCAAAAGCAGGAGGCTTGACATCTTATCAGGTAATATCAGGTTGCTAAATCTGGACATCTGGCACCAGGTAATATCAGGAACATGCAACAAATACAAGAATTAGTATCTGAATGTATATTTTATTTTATTAGTAAGGAAAGAAATGTCAATAATAGAAAAGAGTCATGCGAAAGCCATTCATTCAGTTTCATTCATTCAGATCTTATTCTCAATGGTCTGTCAGTACATATTTTTGCACATATAATCTCACAGCCATCAGATGATAATATTTCACACTAACTCAACATCGATGGTTGAATCAGTCAATATAAAATCAGTCCAAAAGGAATTTACATTTAAAGTTCAGAGATAATCAAGATTCCATACCTAATTTTCCTTGGTAACCCCAGAATCCCATTTATCCTGAGGAAATGATGTTTATTCTGCACCTTGGCTCCCATCTGATGATAGTGATGGTCCAACGCAGCTCAACTGATGCCTCTGGCCCATAGTGTGGGCCATCCTTCCCAGTTGACGCACCAAGTTTTCCTATAAAAACACATAAAGAATTAGTTGTCCGACATCAGCAATGCATTAACTATTAGTATTCAACCCATATAACATCAGCATCATGCAAAAACAATAATTTATCCATTAGTTATAAAAATCACCCATCAACATCTATCACCAAAACACTAATATTCTTCATTACATCATACCATGAGTACTAACACCCATGATATGCTTATACATGCTCTTAGAAATATGTTTCCGGTGTACTTACCCATTGCTGCTATTTATTTGTCATCATTTTGCAATACTTACAATACCCAGGTGATTGTTGAAAGTAAACAAACACCTGTCATAACCACAATCCATATGACTGATGCACTGGATATCTTGATGTCGTCTGCTGTATATTGCTATCTCTTGATTGGCCAAACTGATTGATGATACTGCGCATGCTCAAGGGCGCCAGGTTCAAATCTATGGGACTTTCTTATGGAGATTTTCTTTGGGAATATTATTGGAATATTGTGGATACGACTCAGGTATGTTGCAGCCTAGAAGAAGAATTCATAATATTAATGTCATCAACATTTGATTATGGAAATCCTAACTATTAGCAAAAGTATCAAATTATCAATTCAAATCAACCGCCAAACTCACATCTTGTATATCGGGTAATTGATATGTCGCCGATAGATGGCTACCCAGAATACTTTAATGTAAATTATAAATTATGCACCTATATCAATGATCACCGGCTTTTTGGGTAGCAATCGTCACTCAACTCAGTCTCCAGGGTGAGCCCAGTTACCATCGCAAGTAACATTGCAGGTACACTGTCATTTTGGCATCGGAACACTGCTATAATGCAGCTGCCATGTACTACCTGGTTTTCTAGTTGTTTCTAAAATCGTTTTCTTTTTTAATTTCAGAGTGATCAAGTAATTACAGTCCAGTTTAGAGTTTTTTCATTAAAATCATTAAGTGTGTTCATCGCTGCGCGACAAAAAGTAAGTCATAGTTAAGACTATGAATACTTGAAAATGTGTTTAGATATGTGTGTGTAAAAAGAAATTGCTGGGGTATGAATACATTTTATTTTATTTTGAATAAATGCTATTATTTTTAATCTAACCTATGTGTTATAACTCTCTGCTACCCTGTCGTATACCCAATACATGAGAAGTACATTTTGTAAACAAAATGATACCTTAATTTTCATCTTTTTCTAAAAAGAATTATAATTCAACTTTGTTGAATCTTCTCACAATCGACCGTCTTCCACTCTCCAATTTCTTCACTCCTCTGGAGCAGCTTGTTCTTCTTGCATTCTCTTAACGTACCATGGGTCAGAATCGACTTCCATCGCGGCAACTTCCAGCTCCTCGCCGGGCTCGGCATCGGCAGGGCCATGCAACCTAGACAGGGCATCCAGCACCCTATGGAGCCGCCCGGAGCGGTGAGAAATTTCGAAGTCCCACGTCCAGGCTCCGACGCCCGGTACTGAGAAGCTGACATAGTCCTTACTGTCCTCAGACATTGGGATTTGTAAATACACTTCTTTCAAGTCTATCTTCGAGATGTACTGGGACTTCCGAAGCTTGTCCAGTATGGCATCCATATTCGGCAAGAGATAGGCATCCTTCTTCGTCACTTTGTTTAAATCACGGAAATCTATGCAAAACCGGTAGGTTCCATCGCTCTTCCGGACTAAAACTGGCGCGCTGCTCCAGGCACTCTTCGATGGTTCAATATGACCAGCGTCAGCTAAACGCTTCACCTCTTCACGTGCTACCTCCAGCATGGCAGGGGCCATCCTTCGATACTTGTGCCTGATTGGCGTGGGGTCCGTGACCTCGATTCGATGTTCAGCCAACGTAGTCAACCCAAGGTTATCCCCGGCAGCTTCGATCATTTCCTCGACCATTTCTCCAGGGTTGCTTTTTCGTGTGGCTTTTCCACCGCCAATCCGGCACACTCGGCATAAATTCGATTCTCAGAGGCCTGGCCCACCCCAATGAATTCCTTATAATCTCCTTTCAAGACTCTCCAGCGACCATCGGCATTCTCGGAGTCCGATTGCCAGACTTTCATGAAGTCCATGCCCAGGACCATGTCATGGTTGAGCTCTTTTACCACCTGCATCACCACAGGTCTCGAGACTCCGTCAATATCCATATTCATCCTCAGTAACCCGACCGCTGGAGTCTCACTCCTCCCAACCGCACTTTTGAGGTAGCCAGTCTGTCTACAGATTCTCTCCTCGTGGAATTTTGAGACCTTAGGACCCACCATGGACACTTGGGCTCCCGGGTCATAGAGAGCGGTAGAAGACTGACCACCAAGAGTTACCTCAACGTAATTCCTCGGTACAGGCTTCAGCTTAGGCCCCTCGGTTAATTCCGGAGCAGTCCACGGCAAGACCTCGGCAACTACACGACTTCTCGGATCCACGTGTCCGAAATGTCCATCCTCGAAGCTCCGAGCTTCGGTCACACCGGCTTCTTCGGAGATTGCAACGGTGGATTCAACCGCGTCAACCTTCATGAACTTCAACCAGGCCCGGTAATTCTTGACTGCTTGGCTAGTTTCTCCCGTTCCCAGGCATGTATTAATGTCAGGCTGGGTTTTCACTAGGGGTTGAGTCTCGCACTCCGGCACGTCCGGGTTTTGCTCCGGGGCTTGTAGCTCCGGCACGTTTGAGTTCAACTCGTCGTCCACAGCAGCTTTCAAGGCCCCCAGGATGGAGAATTTCTTCGCTTCGCGCAAACCCGCAAGGAAATCATCACACTTGGCTCCGGTATACACTTTCCGTGTAATATCGGTGGTCTCGTCACCACGTCCCACTCCCACCCGACGCTTCTTGGGGAATTTCTGGTCCAGTCGCTTCCTCAAGAGGTCTTTAGTTCTCACTGCCCACGGCTTCTCAATTTTCAGCCCCGTCATACCTTCACCAAGGTGCTCAGGTACCTCTACCCATGACGTCACCGGCTGTTCTTCCCCCATACCTTCACAAAGGCGCTCAGGTTCGCTAACCCACGGTGTGTTCGACCGTTCTGCCACCATACCTTCACAAAGGCGCTCAGGTTCGTTAACCCATGGTGTATAAGGTCGTTTCTCTTCCAGCAGTTGGCCACTCACAAGGCTCTCAGATTCGCTCTCGACTCTCCGAGTGGACTTCCAAATTCCCACACGTGGCATTACCTTCTCTCTTCACATTCTCGACTTCTAGCAAAGCCTCGTCAAGGCCCCCAGGTTCCTCTTTTACCGCCAAGGGCATGCTCATATTGGCGGGGACGCAGTACCTGGGTTTTTCTGGGCCCCCGCTGGGCCGTTTTCCACGTATTCTAACTTGAACTTACAATCGGGGCACATCTGGGCTGTCACTCCGACTTAACTGCACAACTGGTATTTTTCCACGGCTGAAGCGGCAGCACCAGCAGGCGCAGTAGCTTCCGGGCACTCACTGGCAGTATGACCCAGGGCAGAACACTTCTAGCACTTTCTGGTGGGGCAACTGTGGGCAAAGTGATTCGGCTGATTGCAGTTAAAACAGAGGCCCTTACTCATTTGCTCGTCCTTTATCATACGGTCCTCACTGACCCTCGCTCGACCCGTGCCTGGTGGCCTACGTTGTCCATACCCGGCATACGGTGGATAGGGATACATCATAGGGTACTGGGTCCATCTCCCGGGAGCTGGCATCCAGGGTGCCATCGCAGTATGTTGTGGCTGGGTCGTTGGTGGTGGAGCACTTGGCTGAGGTTGACTCGTCGCAGGTGCGTTCGTCGTCGGAGTGTCGACAGGGGCGGCTTGAGTACTCGGCTGAGTAATCTTGGCACCAGTTCTACCACTCTGATTTCTGTTGCGATTCTGCGGGCATTCAGCCCCGGTTTGGGGGCCTCGGCATCAATGGGCTCCGTCCCGGCAGTCTCATTCCGCCCCGGCTTACCTCGTGGAGGGTCTTGGTTCGATCCCTGGTAGGCGGCACCCGGTATACGTGACCTCTCTTTGGGGGGCGGTGCAGTGTAGCGAGTGTCTAGATCTTTTCTGGCCATAGTACTGTATGTCTTTTAACGTTTTAACTCTCTTAGCTTCTAAGTACTTGCGCAGTTCCGGCAATAAATTTCGACGCACAATCTCAAACACATCACGGCCACGAGGTAGTCTTTTGAAATGACACAATATTATTTTTATGCACGTCAAATACTTGGCAACTTTTTCACCCTTTGCCTGGGTGCGATGTTGGAGCTCGTCCATCACATCTTGACGGTCCAAATGGCCGACATACTGATCTCTGAAGGCATGCTTAAACTCTGGCCACGTCTCAAACTCGTCTTGGCGAGTACGATACCAACTGCGAGCATCTCTAGTCAGCGCAGCTGGCACGGCAGATAACATCTCGGCATCCGTCACTGGCAGCATCCGCCAGCAGCCCTCCAGATTGGCCAGAAACTCCTCCGGGCCTTCTCTGTCTCCCCCACCGAAGCTAATCTTCATACTCTGCAGCATTTCAATAATTTGGAACGTCCTCGCGTTTGCCTGACCCAACCGACTCCAGTTAGAGTCATCATCGGAGGTATCATACTCAGATTCACTACTCTCCCGACGTTTGTGATTCCTGCGTCTTCCCCGGTGACCCTCCCGAGAATCACGTGACTTACGTCGCCCGACTCGCCGCCTAGACCTATTCGAATCCGACCCTGAACGTCTATTACGGCGTGAGTTCCGCGGGAGAGAATTATCGGACGAACTGTCTCGGCTATCTCGGTTACCATGGCGATTATCACGCCCCCTATCGGCATCCCGGGAGTTATCCCGGCATCCTCGGTGGTCCCTGGAGCGGCGCCGGTGCGTATGATCACCCGAAGTTTGTCGTTGACCAGCGTGATCGATCTGGGATGAGCGCCGCTGGCCTCGGTTTGAGGTTGGTGGGTCGACGCAACTGCGGGAGCCCTCGACAGGATATTTGCGTGGATGCGGCACGGCGCTCGATCCGGCACGTCGGCTCTCTGGTTTTTGAGAGTGATCTGGAATCACACGCCCCTGCTCTGACACGGCATGATTCCGATAGCTATCCCCCGATCGCTCACGGGGGTGTTGATTCGCATCCATGTTGGCTCGCTGGCCCTGGATCGGTGGGGAGCGCTCTCGCATTCCTGATGCTATCAGTATTGACTCGACACGGCTGGGACGTCTACTAAATGCACGTTCAGTCACGCGCGGATTCACGTTAGCAGTTGCGCTATCGGTAGGTGGTACGCGCGAGCGCCACGCATTGGGTTGCAATCCCGGCTGATCCGCACCACTGCTGAGGCTATCAAGTGAGGGATCACGACACCTCAAACTATCGAGCGTGTAACCTGGTGGCGGGTCGTCGTCACTCGAGTCTCGATCATCTACTCGCTTGAGCTTGGGGTCACGGCAACTGGTACGGTTTGAACGCGGCCTATTTTCCCGAGGGTCATCTGTACCAAACGGAATTCCGTCGTGGTCCCACCACATCGTTTCTCCACGTGATAATTCCGGGTTGCGCTCTGTGAGCTGATTCAGCGTCCGGTAGTCAGCTCCTAGCAGGCGATGTCCTACTGGGTGTTGTGGTGGCATTCGCAGATACGTTGGATCTACAGGCAAATCTCGTTGACTTGTTCCACTCCTGTGACTCGCAGACTCACTGTTACTTTCCGTTTCCGACGACTGACTCTCCTCGACAATCTCGACTCGTCTGGCATTAAATGGTCTAGAGTTGACTGAAACAGGTGGAACTACAGGCCCGCTAGGCCTGGTTCGTGAAAAAGCACCAATCCCAGGGCTCGGATTGAATAACAAGTCGTCGGCATATAAGAGGGATGGTTGCTGTGATTCCGTGGCAGGTATCAGCGCATCTGGAATCGCGGCGCCTGCTAATATAGCACCAGACATCGCGGCCATCAGTGTCATCAATCGATGACTCGATTGAGAGATCAGAAGACTACTCCTCGGCAACTGGAACGGGGCATGACTGACAGCTGGGGAGGAAATAGGACCCGGAATACTACTCGTCACCCGCACGGCAGATTGCGTAGTCGTCGTCACGGATGTGGTCACCGTAGTCGTCACGGCAACAGTCACAACGGTCGATGATGTCGTGAGGGTCGGAGAAACTGAGAAGGGCAGTAATCCGGAAGTTGCAGGCCACGGCAGAGTTGACGTCGAGTCAGCGACTCCGCTGCGCGATCCCGTCGACGAAGAAGTCGTGGTTGGCAGAGAAACTGTAATTGACGAAACTAACTCAGTCGCTGCGGCTTCTGTACTAGTTATGGTGCCACTTTGTTGGGACGTATCACGGCGAGATCGGTCCAAGCATCGCCATGACTCTGGATGTTCGGAGGGGTCCACATCCCCGACCTCGTCTCCTTCTGGTTCCCATGGTACATCTGGTTCTGGGGAACTCTCTCTAAGCTCTGCCCTTACTAGTCGCGAACGCGTGCTTTCACGAGTTCCTCTGTCATTCAAGACCTTTGCTTGCAGCTGTCTCGTCACCGCTGCTCCATCTAACGCGAAAATCAATTGAGTTACCCGCTGGTAGCGTTCATCTCTCTCTAGCAATGCTATGAGCTCCATATCTCCGCAACGGAGCAATCCTGGGATCATAGGTCGCGATGGCAAAGCTTTCAGTCTACCCCTGGCCATCCCAGTTGCAACCCACTAGTCCAAAAACCGGCAAAAGTATAGCAGCTACCTTCTTATCCTGTCAAATTCGCAGCTATTCCCACTAAGGCTACTTGGTATTCCCACAGTACACGGCACAACCTCCTAATCTCGAACCGATTCCCAGAAACCTCCCAAAAATCCGTAAGTCTATGCACACGTGTCACTACCCTATCGAAAAAAATCAGCTGATTCATCAGCTGATTTATCACCTGCCGGATCACCTGACTACCCTGCTGCAGAAGTTCGATTGGATTTGATTGAAATACATCCAATCGTTCTGAATCTAGAATCTTATGATGAATTTGAAACATGATTTTCAGGGTTGAGGAAGATTGGAGTTCAATAACGATCAATGATGTTGATCATGATTCGAACAGTATAGACCAATCTTCACCAATGCAGACTTCTCGCATTGAAAGTGAGATTGCCAATCAATCTCAATACTTACTGCCAGTATTCGGAAGTCGATGTTCTATCTGTATGAATGCTGATTCCCTTGATAGAATATCGCGATTCCAATCTGTGTCAATGCCATGAAGAAGCATTGACATGCTATGTATCCTATGTACTTCAATCGATTCCAACACTGTTTTTCAGTAATGGAAACATCGAGATCTCAATCCGCCTCAATCGACCTCAATACTGACTGGAAGCATTGGAGACCTTAAACCCAATTTATCTGAATCGATTTGAATACTGGATATCATTATTGGAATTCCGAAATCCTATCTGATCAATCGATTTCAATACTGTTCCCCAGTATTGGAAACATCAAGATCTCAATCCGCCTCAATCGACCTCAATACTGACTGGAAGCATTGGAGACCTTAAGCCCTATTTATCTGAATCGATTTGAACGCTGGATATCATTATTAGAAATCCGAAATCCTATCTGTCTCAATCGAATCGAATACTGTTTTTCAGTATTGGGAACATCGAGAACTCAATCCCCCTCAATCGACCTCAATACTGACTTTTAGTCATTATTACAAATCACCGTCTTACATATACATCACTCACATTACAGCTAAGGTTTCAATACAATTCAATACTTATTCTAATCATGATCGCATTAACATATCATCGCATTACATAACTCAACGCTATTTGGAGGTTCTGTCACTCATCAGTCTTATATAGGAACAGGAGAGATGGTTCGTCGCTTGCGAGAAAGCAATCTCATGATATTTGGATGCAAACTGAGATGGTCATTGAAACGTCACCTAGCGTCAGCCACTCGAATTCATCGGCCTCAATCGATTCCAATACTAATTTTCAGGAATGGGGATTTCGATATTTCACACGACGTCAATCGGTCCCAATACTGACTATGAGCATTGACGAGTTTATTCATCGTCCTTAATCGATTTGAATGCTGAATAAAAGTATTGAGGACTTGAAATCCTATCTGTCCCAGTCGATTCCAGTACTGTTGTCTAGTATTGGGAACATCGAGATCTCAACCCACTTCAATCGATCTCAATACTGACTGTGAGTATTGGAGTCATTATTAACAATAATAAGAGACAAGGCGCCTTATGTCTATCCGGAATCCCAATATCAGGCTTGCCAATATAAAATCAAATCAGGGCTGCCAACTCAACGAGGCAAATGTCCCTAGGCGAATATAAAAGTCACTAGATTTGTTTTGATTGTGCGTATATATTTATTGATGGGTTGGTGGATGGGTGGATGGGTTGGTGGGTCGGTGGTTCGGTGGGTCGGTGGGTCGGTGGGTCGGTGTGTGTATATGTGTGTGGGTGTGTCTATTTTTGTGTCTTTTGTTTCGAGAATGTGTGTAGAATCCTCTTTTGTGAGGCAGCCCGGTACACGAGATACATTATGTATCCTCCTTACCGCACCAACATATATTGTATATATTGGCGTCTTCACTGCGTGTGGGAACCGGCTCGAGGATATAGATTCGAGGTTTTATGTATGTAGCTGTGTGTGTTTGAGCATGTGTTCTGAGTGTGTGTAGAATCCTCTTCTGTGAGGCAGTCCAGTACACGTACATCTGCTAGACGAATATAATGAATATATCCACATTTTACGGCGTGCTGTCACCGGCTTGAGGATATGGATTTGTGTTCGTGTGTGTGTTTGAAATAGAAGTGAGATCGCTTTTGGAGTGGGATGAATGAGGAATAGAATGAATGGTACGAGGAATAGAATGAATGGGATAGAATTGATTTGGGATGGTGATATTTCGGAATTCCTCGGAAATTACCTGTGAATCTTAAGAACTAAAATTGATGGGATGAAAAGAGTTTCTTTCTAACCTTTTGTTGTTGTGGGCAATTTCTCTTTCCGTTATTCAGGTACATTAGAGGTTCTCCGAGAATTTCCATGTATAAGGTTCTTTGATGAAATTTGGAATGGATTTTCATGAGTTGAGACATCTCATCTTTGATCCATGTTGTTGTGTATATCGTGTTGGTAGTTTGATGATTGGGAAGTATTTTCCGTGGAGGTGTTTCTTCACGTCACAGGGGTCGAAAGAGTTATGATCAGATGAAACTGACACGTATTGGTTACCTTACCGGACCAAGGGACGACGTTCAGAACAGAGGAAATCCAACGATTTGATCCGTGAAGATGTGTTAGTGTAGAGTGTTGTATCATGAAATATCCTTATGAGTTAAGACGAACTTACATTGACAATAGCTCGGCAACATTTATTCGCATTCTGTCGCACTCAGAGATAAAAGTCTCGATCTCTATGTGAGCCAAGACATCATACAAACTTATTGCAACTGGTAAATGTAATTTGTCACAATCATTGATATTGTTAGTGTTATGAGTGATTCCTGTACATGTTCTATTTATGGGGATCATGTTACTGAGGGAATGAGTTTCTACAATGGGTAGAAAATGATTTGATTTTTTAGGAATTTTGAAACTGCGGTATTCTGGAATTTCTCGGAGATTTCCTGGGAACCTTAAAAACTAAAATTAATGTAATGAGAAGTTATTTTCTAATCCTTTGTTGTAGTGGAAAATCTCTTTCTTCGTCGATCAGGTACATTAAAAGTTTTCCGAGAATTTCCGAATATAAACTTCTTTGATCAAAATTCGAAATAAATTGTTATTAGTTAAGACACGAAATCCTCGACTTATGTTGTTGTGTACATCATGGCAGCAGTTCGATGATTGGAGAATGTTTCTCGTAAAGGTGTGGCTTTACGTCACAGGGACCGAAAGAGACATGATCAGATGAAACTGACACGTATTGGTTACCTCACCGGACCAAAGGACGACGTTTAGAACAGAGGAAATCCAACGATTTGATCCGTGAAGATGTGTTAGTGTAGAATGTTGTATCATGAAATGTCCTCATGAGTTACGACGAACATACATTTACAATGGCTCGGCAACATTTATTCGCATTCTGTCGCACTCAGAGATGAAAGTCTCGATCTCTATGTGAGCCAAGACATCATACAAATTTGTTGCAACTGGTAAATGTGATATGTCGCAATCATTGATATTGTTAGTGTTATGAGTAATCCCAATATATGTTCTATTCTTGGGGATCATGTTATTGTGAAGATGAATTTCTACGATGGGTGGAAAACGATTTGATTTTTTAGGAATTCTAGAACCGTGATATTTTGAAATTTCTCGGGGATTACTTTTGAATTTTAGATGTTCTAAAATTAATGGGACAGAGAAAATTATTCCACAATATGTCATTATTGTGAAATTTTTCTTTTTGGTTTATGTACATCGGAAGTTTCTTGAGAATTCTCAAATAAGTTCCTGTATGATTTGAAGTTTAAAACGAATTTTCGTGAGTTGTAATACATTCTGTCTAATTTTTATTATTGATAATACTTTAGTAGTTTTGAAATACGATTATTTCGTCAAAATCTTAATAGGATGGAATCTGAAAATTCTCAACGATTCACCGAGATTCTTAATTCTGAGGGTTGGGGGCTCAAAACTGACGTACGTATGTAGTCATATGGTATTTGTGGGGATCTTCATTTTCGCTAAAAATATCTCACTAACCTGTTGATCCTTAAATGGTCCTCTGTCGATCCTCGGCAAGTACTTTTCAAAATTTGATTCAGATCATGAGTAATGAAACACAGAAGGATGGAGTAAAAGGAGTGGGATGGGATATAGGTTATATGTTTAATGCATTCAATTAATCATTTTACAATCAATGATACATATACAATCTGATTCATTAAGTGTGTACATGCCATAACCGGGATGTGGGAAGAAATTTGTATTTTGAAACGAGTTAGTTGTAGAAATTCGTAATAGCTGTCGGAATTTGTAACTTTTGATAGAAATATGATTCTCAATCAGTACATTTGAAATGTTTGGAAGCGGGTGCCAACTTCACACGCGTAATGTTTTACCTTCCAACCATTACGTAACAAACCCGTGTTTATTATGTAATGATTATTGTTTCGCCATGAAGGTTATGTGTTGAATTTGCACGTGGTGTTGTGATTTGTGCAGTTTCTTCACATATAGTGATTCTCGTGTTTTTTGGCTCTCTCTTCTCGTAATCTTACCGCGGAGCCCCGCAGGAAGAAGAGTATAACAACGCCATCTCACAGAACAAGGGATCATAACCATGTGTTATCAAATAAAAAAAAATAACAATGTGTTACGCACACAAGAGCACAACTTCCACACCAATACGGGTGCCTCTACATACGTGTGGAAGTTGTGCGTTAGTAGTGGAGAGTCGTGAGAGCGGGTAGAGGGCTGTATACTGAGCAGCGAAAGGGTTACTGATACTCATTCTTTGCTTTTTCTGAAGATAATAGTTTGATTCCGTGACTGCTAATCTTCTATCAACACTCCCATTCAATTGCATATTTTCTCCATCCTATTTTCACCAAATGTCCTTATATCGAAAAAATGGTTGGACCATTTTCTTCCTCTCGCCGAGATCTATCGATCGGAGATAATGCTTTTTCTCCAGGAAGCTTCCCAAACCTGAGATAGACTAATCTTTGAGTCCCTTTGTCCGTGTGTGTGTGTGTTGTTTTGTCGCTTCGACGCTTCCTCTTTTATACTCGATCTGATCAACTTTTGCTCTTCTATGAGTTGTAGAGTATCACTGAGGGGAGAGCCCAGTGATTTGGCATCTCCTCCCTCCCAGTGTCATACAATCTAGAAGCTTTTTGAGCAAGAATTGCTTGTATCCTGGTTTTAAAACCCATTCGTGAGAATTCAATCTCATCAAATTTAATAATTTAATCTGTATTTAAGTTCGAAAATTTGAGAATTAAAATTAAATGAGTTAATTTTTCCGTTCGTTTTAACGCACTTAGAATTGTCGTCCATTAGCATGGAAGTCTAGATCACTCGCTTTAAACTACGTCTACGCGTTACGTGCATAAGATGCTAGTGATCTGGTTTTTTAGAAAATTCATAGATCGATGACCGAATTCTGTGAGACCACATACATGTCCGGTTGGAATTTCAAATTTTGACCGAGGATTTTTTTTGTCACAATTTGATGTAATTTTCCGATCGAAACAGAAGGGTTCTTCCGTTGTTTTTCGAAATAATTGATATTTCTCGAGTTGCGAGGCATTTTAACGATAAAATTCAGAATTTTGGCAGGAAAAAATGTATATGGTCTGACAGAAATCGATGGATCGGTCTGCAGATTTTTTCTGGTGTGCTTTCTGTGGTTTTGAACGCATTGTCGTATGGGTTCGGTGTTCTGGCCAATTGTACGCGAACCCGGAAATACATATGGATAACGTATTATTTTTCCGAAAATGTGACTAAGCCATCGTTTTTAGATCGAAAAAATACTCATAAATCAGAATCTCCAACCCCCCATGATTTTTCAGACCAGACTTGAAAATTAGGGGTGCACCTCCCCTTGAATGTGTGACCACCAAACGATGATCATTCGCATACGCTACCCAAGCAAATGGTATTCGCGTATTCGCGTACGCGAATACGCAGAATAATGGACTCCTCCTGAACATCTTACGTGACCAACCAACTAGGGATATTCACGTACGCTACTAGGGGTGCAGATTAACGTGCGCGAATGCATGGAGTACTTCCATGAATGTGAACTATACTAAATCACGCGTGTGGCTATCGAACCAATGGTATCCGCCCAAGCTCCCAGGAAGAGGATGATGAATTTGCTCACTTGTATGAGCGAATGTGGCAACTCCTCCTGGTGTTTGCGAATGATCACTAGACCATGAGCATCCGCGTACGCTACCGAAGTGAATGTTATGCGTTTCGCGTACGCGAATCCAAAAATGAGAGGGATTTTCCTGAAATTCGCGCATTACTAACTAATGATGGATTCTCGCGTACGCTACAAGAAATGCAGATTCGCTTACGCGAAGTCACGCATGTTCCCCATACCATGAATATCTGCGTACGTTCTGAAAAGAATGACGGGATCTTATACGGACATCAGCGGATAGACCCCCTCCTTCTGAAATCGTGTGTGACAACCAGACCATGGGCGTTCGCGTACGCTACTGAAGTGATTTGGATTTGCGAATGCGAATTCGCGTGTGACTACCAAAGCATGGATATTGGCGTACAAGCCAAATCATGCTGATTCGCGTACGTTACCTGAATGATGCCGATTCGGGTACGCATGTCCTCGTGTGGCCACCAAATCATGGAAATTCGCGTAGGCTATCGGTTATGATGTTGGCTTATAAAATTTGTGCGTGATCACCCAACTATGGATATCCACTCTTGCTACTAGGGATACAGATTCGCGTACGCTACACAAGTGATTCGGATCCTCGTTTGCCAATTGAAAGTGTGACTACCGAACCATGCATATTCGCTCAATCTCCCAGGAAAAATTTGATACTAAAATTCGCGTACGTGAATAAGTGAATGCGACAACTTTTCCTGGTATTCGCGTGTCATCACCAGACCATGAGCACTCGCGTACGCTACCCGAGTGAACCATGTTCGCTTACGCGAATACACGAATCAAAAGACTTCTCCTCTCTGTACGTGCCTCACTCATCGTGGATCTTCGCGTACGCTACTAGCGATGCAGATTTGCTAACGCGGAGGCACCTATGGAACTTAACTGGAACTCGCGGGTATCTACCAAATCAGAAATATCCACCTACGCTACTGGGCATGTTAGCGAATCCGCATCGCTAGTAGCGTACGCAAAGATCCACGATGAGTGAGGCTTGTACAAATTTGAGGAGAAGTCTTTTGATTTGTGTATTCGCGTAAGCGAACATGGTTCACTCGGGTAGCGTACGCGAGTGCTCATTTTCTGGTGATGACACGCGAATACCAGGAAAAGTTGTCGCATTCACTTATTTACGTACGCGAATTCTAGTATCATATTTTTTCTGGGAGATTGAGCAAATATGCATGGTTCGGTAGTCACACTTTCAATTGGCAAACGAGGATCCGAATCACTTGTGTAGCGTACGCGGATCTGTATCCCTAGTAGCAAGAGTGGATATCCATAGTTGGGTGATCACGCACAAATTTTATAAGCCAACATCATAACCGATAGCCTACGCAAAATTTTCATGATTTGGTGGCCACGCGAGGACATGCGTACCCGAATCGGCATCATTCAGGTAACGTACGCGAATCAGCATGATTTGGCTTGTACGCCAATATCCATGCTTTGGTTGTCACACGCGAATTCGCGTTCGCAAATCCAAATCACTTCAGTAGCGTACGCGAACGCTCATGGTGTGTTTGTCACACACAATTTCAGGAGGAGGGGGTCTATCCGCTGATATCCGTATAAGATTCCGTCATTCTTTTCAGAACGTACGCAGATATCCATGGTATGGGGAACATGCGTGACTTCGCGTAGGCGAATCTGCATTTCTTGTAGCGTACGCGAGAATTCATCATTAGTTAGTAATGCGTGAATTTCAGGAAAATCCCTCTCATTTTTGGATTCGCGTACGCGAAACGCATAACATTCACTTCGGTAGCGTACGCGGATGCTCATGGTCTAGTGATCATTCGCAAACACCAGGAGGAGTTGCCACATTCGCTTATACAAGAGCGAATTTATTATCCTGTTCCTGGGAGCTTGGGCGGATAACATTGGTTCAATAGCCACACGCGTGATTCAGTTGGAGTACTCCATGCATTCGCGCACGTTAATCTGCACCCCTAGTAGCGTACGTGAATATCCCTAGTTGGTTGGTCACGTAAAATGTTCAGGAGGAGTCCATTATTCTGCGTATTCGCGTACGCGAATACGCGAATACCATTCGCTTTGGTAGCGTACGCGAATGATCATGGTTTGGTGGTCACACATTCAAGGGGAGGTGCACCCCTAATTTTCAAGTCTGGTCTGAAAAATCATGGGGGGTTGGAGATTCTGATTTTTGAGTATTTTTTCGATCTAAAAACGATGGCTTAGTCACATTTTCGGAAAAATAATACGTTATCCATATGTATTTCCGGGTTCGCGTACAATTGGCCAGATCACCGAACCCATACGACATTGCGTTCAAAACCACAGAAAGCACACCAGAAAAATTCTGCAGACCGATCCATCGATTCCTGTCAGACCATGCCGATTTTCGGCTTGTCTATACGGCCGGACTAGCGCACGCGAAAAGAGAGTTCTGGTGGACGACGCATGTGACGTCTTCGCCGAAAAAATCCCTAGGAAATCCGTCGCGTACGCGAAAGACCGCGGGCCCTGATCCCAGCCTTCGCGTACGCGAAAGGGCCCATTCTTCGCGTACGCGAAGGGGGCCCATCTTCGCGTACGCGAAGACTTTGCAAGGTGTCGGTCCGAATATGGAGAAAAAGCACATTTTCGCGTACGACAAGCACATTTTCGTGTACGCAAAGGAAGTAGCCTTTGCGTACGCGAAGAATTCCTGATTTCGCATAAACGACAATGGCGTGGAATTGATTCTCGCTTCAATACGAACTACGAGGGCGAAGGGAGCCCATTTTTTGCCTACGCGAAGACTTTGCGAGGTGCGCGTCCAAAAATTTTCGCGTACGCGAAGGCTTTGCAGAGCGCCGTTTCAAAAATCTTCGCGTACGCGAAGGAGCCATTATTTCGCGTGCGCGAAGATTTTGCAAGTCTGCAAATTCTGAGTGGAAAATGACTGGTGAGGCTGCTTCACGAAATTCCCTGCATCAAATGCTATGAGCGCAAGCGTATGCGCGTACGCTTGCGCTTGGAACATTTGATGCAGAGAATATCATGAAGCAGCCTTAGCAGTCGTATTTTACTTGGAATTTTGACAAGTGAAGAGTTATTGATGATTGTTGGGCCCCGAGTGACATGATCAAGCCAAAAAATTAAATTCTTTCATCTTTTCCCTTAAACAAATAGAGAAAAACATCAGCGGTGGCCGCGCGAGCCTTTTCGGAAGGAAATCCAGGTTGAGCAACGTTTTCGCGATTTTGTATTCGGATTGGTGACCACTCGTCTTAGCTTACGAAGACTGAAACCTTGTTTGGGATCAGAAACTTGGCAAGAGCAAGATGAGCGGTCACCAATCCGGATACTGAATTGTGGAAACGTTGCTCAACCTGTATTTTCTCCCGAGGAGGCTCGCGTTGCACCGCTGATGTTTTTCTGTATTTGTTTATGGTAAAACATGAAGAGACGGGATTTTTTCCGCTCGATAATGTCACTTGGGGCTCACCAATCATCAACCAACACTTTATTTGTGAAAATTCTGAGTAAAAAGGACTGAGACTCGGCTGCTTCATGAAATTTTCTGCATCAAATGCTTCAAGCGCAAGCGTATGCGCGTACGCTCACACGATGACCGCATCCTATGTAGAACGGGCCCTTGTAAAGGCTCGTTCTACATAAGATGCGCTCAGCGCGTGAGCTTACGCGCATACGCTTGCGCTCATAAATTTTGATGCAGGGAATTTCGTGAAGCAGCCTCACCAGTCATTTTCCACTCAGAATTTCCAGAAGTGAAGAGTTGGCTAAGGCTTGGTGGACCCCGAGTGACATTATCGAGCCAACAAATCAAGTTTCTTCATGTTTTCCCATGAGCAAATAGAGAAAAACATCAGGGTTGGCCACGCGAGCCTTTTCGGAAAGAAATTCAGGTTAAGCACGGGTTTCTCGATTCAGTATCTGGATTGGTGATCACTCGTCTCGCTCTTGCCTAGTTTCAGATCCCAAACAAAGTTACAGTGTTCGCAAACTAAGACGGGTGGTCATCAATGCAGATACTGAGTTGCAAAAATGTTGGTCAACCTGGATTTCCCCCCGAAAAGGCTCGTGGTGCCGCCACTGCTGGTTTCTCCTTCTTGTTCATGAGAAAACATGAAGGACATTGTTTTTTTGACCCAAGAATGTGACTAGAAGACCGCCATTAATTATCTTCGCGGGTCCCGTATTCCACCGATAATGAAAGAGCGCGTAGCTTTTAGGGTGGTCAACGCTGATGTTTTGCTCTGATTGGTTGTAGAAAAATACGAAGAAACTTGATTTTTCGTGTCGATAATATCACACGGAGCCTCCCAATCATCAACTAACTCTTCCCGTGAGGAAATTCTGAGTGAAAAACGACTGGTAAGGCTGCTTCATGAAAATTCTTGGATTGAATGCTCTGAGCGCAAGCGTATGCGCGTACGCTTGCGCTCAAAGCATTTAATGCAGGGAATTTCATGGAGCAGCCTCACCTTTCGTTTCCTACTCAGAATTTCTCCAGGGAAAGAGTTAGCTGATGATTGGTGGGTCTCCGAAGGACATAATTGAACCAAAAAATCAAATTTCCTCAGGTTTTTCCACAATCAATTGGAGAAGAACGTCGGCGTTGGGGACCCTTAGAATTACTCGCTCTTTCATCACTGGTCAAATACATTGAATGACATTGAATGACGAAGGTCTCCGAGTGACATTTTTGAATTAGAAAAACAATCCTGACAATTTCCTTCGTTTTTTTCATGAACAAATGGGATGAACCAGCAGTGGTGGCCCCGCGAGCCTTTTCAGGGAACAATCCAGGTTGAGTAACGTTTTCGCAACTCAGTATCCGCATTGGTGGCCACCCGTCTTAGTTTACGGAGACTGTAACTTTGTTCGGGATCAGGAACTAGGAAAAGAGCCAAATCAGCGGTCACCAATCCGGATACTGCATCGCACAAACGTTGCTCGACCTATATTTTTCTCCAAAAAGGCTCACGTGGCCACCGATGATGTTTTTCCATGAACGAATCGGGAGAAACATCCGAGGAAACATCAGCGTTGGCCGCGCGAGCCTTTTCGAAAAAGGGTATAGGTGTAGCAACATTTTTGTGATTCAGTATCCGGGATAGTGATCACTCATCTTGATCTTGCGTAGTTTTTGATCCCAAACAAAATTACAGTCTTCGCAAAGTAAGACGGGTGTTCACCAATGCGGATACCGAGTTGCAAACACGTTGCTCAACCTGAATTTTTCCGGGAGAGGATCGCTGGGCTGATTCTTCCTATTTGTTCGTGAAAAAACATGAGAAAAATTGTTTTTCTGACACAAAAAAGTCATCCGGAGACCACCATCAATCAATGTCATAGGTTTTGTATTTCACCGATAATGAAAGAGCGGGTAATTCTGAGGGTGGCCAACGCTGATGTTTTTCTCTAGTTGATTGTGGAAAAACATAAAGAAACTTGAATTTCGGCTCGTCAATATCAGTCGGGGCCTACCAATCGACAACCAAGTCTTCCCTTGGGAAAATTCTGAGTAGAAAACGACTGGTAAAGCTGCTTCATGAAATTCTCTGCATTGAATGCTTTGAGCGCAAGCGTGTGCGCATACGCTCACGCGCTAGGCGCATCCTATGTAGAACAAGCCAAAGTCTTCGCGCACGCGAAATCATGGCCCCTTCGCGTACGTGAAGGTTTTCGAAACGGCGCTTTGCAAAGCCTTCGCGTACGCGAAAATTTGTGGATGCGCACCTCGCGAAGTCTTCGCGTTCGCGGAGAATGGGCTTCCTTCGCCCTCGTAGTTCGTATTAAAGCGAGAATCAATTCCACGCTTTTGTCGCGCGTGCAAAATCAGGAATTCTTCGCGTACGCGAAAATATGCCTGTTCTCCATATTCGGACCGACACCTTGCAAAGTCTTCGCGCACGCGAAACCATGGCTCTTTTGCGTACGCGGAAAATTTCGGAAAATCGACTCGCAAAAGTCTTCGCGTACGCGAAAGGGCCCGCGGTTTTTCGCGTACGCGACGGATTTCCTAGGGATTTTTTCGGCGAAGACGTCACATGCGTCGTCCACCAGAACTCTCTTTTCGCGTACGCGAGTCCGGCCGTATAGACAAGCCGATACATTTTTTCCTGCCAAAATTCTGAATTTTCTCGTTAAAATGCCTCGCAACTCGAGAAATATCGATTATTTCGAAAAACAACGGAAGAACCCTTCTGTTTCGATCGGAAAATTACATCAAATTGTGACAGAAAAATCCTCGGTCAAAATTTGAAATTCCAACCGGACATGTATGTGGTCTCACAGAATTCGGTCATCGATCAATGAATTTTCTAAAAAACCAGATCACTAGCATCTTATGCACGTAACGCGTAGACGTAGTTTAAAGCGAGTGATCTAGACTTCCATGCTAATGGACGACAATTCTAAGTGCGTTAAAACGAACGGAAAAATTAACTCATTTAATTTAAATTCTCAAATTTTCGAACTTAAATACAGATTAAATTATTAAATTTGATAAGATTGAATTCTCACGAATGGGTTTTAAAACCAGAGATACAAGCAATTCTTGCTCAAAAAGCCTCTAGATTGTATGACACTGGGAGGGAGGAGATGCCAAATCACGGGGCTCTCCCCTCAGTGATACTCTACAACTCATAGAAGAGCAAAAGTTGATCAGATCGAGTATAAAAGAGGAAGCGTCGAAGCAACAAAACGACACACACACACACACGGACAAAGGGACTCAAAGATTAGTCTATCTCAGGTTTGGGATGCTTCCTGAAGAAAAAGCATTATCTCCAATCGATAGATCTCGGCGAGAGGAAGAAAATAGTCCAACCATTTTCAGATACAAGGACATTTGGTGAAAAAAGGTTGGAGAAAATATGCAATTGAATGGGAATGTTGATAAAAAATTGGCAGTCACGGAATCAAACTATTATCTTCAGAAAAAGCAAAAAATGAGTATCAGTAACCCTTTCGCTGCTCAGTATACAGCCCTCTACCCGCTCTCACGACTCTCCACTACTAACGCACAACTTCCACACGTATGTAGAGGCACCCGTATTGGTGTGGAAGTTGTGCTTTTGTGTGCGTAACGAATTGTTATGATCCCTTGTTCTGTGAGATGGCGTTATTACACTCTTCTTCTCGCGGGGCTCCGCGGTAAGATTACGAGAAGAGAGAGCCAAAAAACAGAACGAGAATCACTATATGTGAAGAAACTGCACAAATCACAACACCACGTGCAAAATCAACACATAACCATCATGGCGAAACAATAATCATTACATAATAAACACGTGTTTGTTATATAATAGTTGGAAGGTAAAACATTACGCGTGTGAAGTTGGCACCCGCTTCCAAACATTTCAAATGTAATGATTAAGAATCATATTTCTATCAAAAGTTACAAATTCCGACAGCTATTACGAATTTTCACAACTAACTCGTTTGAAAATACAAATTTTCTCCCACATCCCGGTTATGGCATGTACACACTTAATGAATCAGACTGTATATATACAATCATCTTTCGGTTTTTCTGGTGACTTATCCTATTTTATTATAATTATACTATGATTAAAATAAGAACAGATATTTAAAAGGACGTCGCATGGTTATATTGAGGTTCCGGTAAGATCTAAAATTTTTAAACATTATCATCAATAGGCTCTCTCAATTTATCCAATCGATTGATGTGGATTTGGAATTCACTTCGAGGCGTTTACTAAAATAGGCCTTCCTGTTGAGACACGCGAGGCGTTTAATATGTTTGCCGTTGAACACAATCTTATTTAATGAGTCCACCGGTAGAACCGAGTGTACAGAACAATTCACGTGATTCTATCCGCGAGATAAACGAGTAAATCATGATAATAAAATATTATGAATGAAAGTGAGATATAAAACAAATGTAGGGTAGATTATTTATGATAGAGAAGAAGAGAAAGATACTGAGTTTGAATTAATTATGGATCCTCAACGAGTTGATTCATTATAAATCTGAATTGAAAAAAAGGTTTTAAAAAAATTTCATGTATGAATATATCACTCACCACTCCATCTTTTCGAAATTGCCGTTGAATAATTCATGTCTTAATGAATTATAAAAAATGATGTTCACAGTCTTCTTCCATGTCTTGATCAATTCTCCTTTGACTGGGATCTTTGTTGTACTGAACGTTTCTCCATTCTCTGGACACCTGTAACATATATTGAAAACAACAATGATTATTTGTCTTCTTATAGATAATGTAAAAAACTGAAAATTAACTATTAATGTAAACAGAGTGTATTAATAGTATATTACGCAACGAGTGCGAGAAGGTCAATTTCTGCACAAGTTGCCAAACGAGTGCGAGAAGGTCAATTTCCGCACAAGTTGCCAAACGAGTGCGAGAAGTTAATATTCACGCACACTTTGAAATTTCTTTCACACCCAAAAGAACACATTTACGCACGCTCGCGAAGCGAGCATGCGTGAATATGTACTTCTAAGTGTGCGTGAATGTTACTTCTCGCGCGAGTTGGCAACGTGTGCGGAAACTTCTCGCACGTGTTGCGTATACTATTTTTTGCAACTGTGCGCGAAGTTGTGATTAAATGCACCACTGTCCGAGCAAGATTATCTTGAAAACGAAGTTTTCAAGAAAGGCCAGATTCAGAGGGATGACGTGACATCATATTTTGGAACTGTGCGTGGATGAAAATGCATTAGAGCGAGAAGTTACATTCACGCACACTCCTTCAGTGCGTAAATGTAAAACTGTGCGAGAAGTCATTCACGCATTACTTCTCGCACTGTAAATAATGAAAAGAAGTCTCATTTTTTTACAACTTCGCGCTCACAGTTGCAAATAAAAATTTCTGAATTTGAAATATTACTCACCACATAATAAGTATTATTGGTGGATGACCGATATTGAATTTATAGAAATGTTATTAAGAATTCAAGTAAAATATGGAACTTACCCAAACATTTTGATGTATTCGATGCAGATATCCGTGTGAATATATTCCACCGTTGTTCATCCCCAGTTATCCATGTGTTCACTCCGAAGTGTCCCAACAGACTGGCACACGTCGAGTTGTTTCGCGGCACCAAATGCTTTCCCCCACTTTTCTTTCACCATCATATCATCTTCCTATTAGCAATGACCGACACCATTACTACATATGAATGTTACTATTATTCACTGTATTACATAACATACATGTATAACTAACATTACAGATTATGTGATATGACGTCAATATTGAATATGAATATTGAATACAAATGACTTACCCCTTTCCTTCTCCTCACATATATTCTGGAAGACAGAATATAATTGACTGCAGAATAATTGTATATATATATATATATGTATGTATATATACTGCACCGTCATTTATCCGGAGCTACCCATGTGTCCATACCGAAGAGCACCGACAGACTGCCACTTGCCAAGTTGTCACGCGGCATCAAATGTTTTCCCCCCACTCTTCTTTCACCATCAGAGCTTAATTCTGTTTGGTGTACAGATGTGAGGAAAACAAGTAACAATGACTGACGTCAATACAGGAGCGCGCAACATTGAGCGCTTCCCTACTCCTCCTGGCCCCAGACGTGTGAGGAATTTCCAAGGTGCCTTCGTTGTCAAGGAGAAGGGGTAAAGAAGACTGGCGCCACCAAACAAGCGCGTATGTCTAGACATCCCCCTCTCCTTTGACTGATGAACGTGTAATGTATTGTGACGCGTCGTTGCAATCGAGAAGAAGGGGTAAACAAGACAAACGCCAACGAGTAGAAGCATAATAATTAACTGATATAGTTATTATGGTGTACAAAATTTGCGTTCATACTGAATTGTAAAAAAGTTTTCGATGCATGAAGAAGGAGGGATAATTATTGGAATTTTTTATAAAAGTACATATATTATGTATATGCTTTTAGAAAACGCGTTGCAAATAGGCTGTTAAATATGTCGTCGGTTGGGTGTGAACAATAAGAAGGAGGGAGAGTATATGTATATGTAGATGGATCGTGAAGAATACGTTTTTGGTCGATTATTGTGTACTTAGTCTGAGGTTGGAAGGTAATAGGCGATGAATGGAAAAGTTTTGAAGGAGGGAAAAGGAGAGAGTTGATGAAGGATTGAAGAAGAGGACTAGGAAGGGGGGTCTTAAATGAGATGATGAGAAGGAAAAGAGGAAAGGTGAATAAGGAATTGAGTAGGAGTGGAAGAAGGGGGTTAAAGAACTACGATCATTAAATGAATATACGAATATGATTTACTAGACTGTCAAGAATTCGAATAAATATTTTCCCATCATTATTGGTCGATTTATTGACACTGAATCCAAGTTGGATTTATATACAGAATTATAATGAAATTTCTTTTAGAAGAAAATTTTCATCATTAATTCCATTTTGATTATCCTCAAACAAACTATATTAAAATTTGCTCTGAACCGAATGATATATAGTTAAAAAGACTCAGTCTAACAAATCAACATTGTGCACAGATATTTGAGATGATCCATTTCCTTTGCATAATTAGTGACTTATATTTCAAATACTCCAAACAATTTGTGAAAAAAATTTGAGACATAGCCATTAAGGTTTGGTACGCACAAAGATTTTACAAGAATGAAAAAGCATAATGATAGAAAAGAGACTTTTCCCGAAGTAAGCTAAGTGATCCAATCAATTAGAGTGATGACTTTTGGATTATTATAGTTTGTCTGAGTTGCTGTAATTTCCTACAATAAGATACAGAAAAAAAGAACTATATGTGTACAGGATGTGGACTTGAATTCATCTATCTCATTAGTGATTTACACAAAAATCTTGAATTTAACTAATAACAACACCATAACAATTCTTCCTTCATAACAAGATTCTGTTGACCATAGCTTGATGGTTGGTCTTGATTCTCTCAAGTTGTTATAATGGAGCACTCAAACTTTGATATTTCCTCCTTCATAACTCTTTTTTGGTTAAATTTTTATTAGGACCAGACACGACAAAATGTATTTTACGCAGAACTCTAATGACTATTGTTGAAATTTAAGAGTGGTATGTTGTATTCCTGAGTTGTTGAGAGAAGATGATTCTTGACAGATTCATAGCCTTACCATCTACCTTAAAATTATTATTCCCGACATACAACACATCAAAAATCACTAAGAATTTCAAATTCGAAGATGATAAAGAACTTAACAGATACAAAATATCTTCACACTACTCCAATATCCTGATAAAATCTTACACTGAAACAGCACTTCTCTCAAAGGAGGAGTTTTAACCTTTGTGCATGAATTCTTTAATCTTAATCAGAATATTTTGATGAGTTGAATTTGAATAAAAATTCATTCCAGGCAAGATCTATCTATTCCTGCTGTTTTTCTTTTGTACTTATCGATGAGTTCCAATCATGATTGATCATATTATGTATGATTGGCGATCAGTCTACCGTGAGTTCAAATAAGTGAGGAATCAGCTGCGTTGCGTCTGAAAATATCTCTTGAATCATATAGAAACCCTGGGATAACACATGGTCGTAAACCCGCGAACTCTTGAATTTAACATTTTGAGAAGAGGGTATAAAAATCCGATTTCCCTGCATAATCACAGTCGTTCGAAGAGAATAATAGAAGTGATAGTCCAAGAGCTTTTGAAACAGTTTCATAATGGCTCAAAAAATGTCATGGAAAAATTTTTGAAAAATCTATCGTTCGGACTAAAACCACCAGAGACATACCTTAATGATATGAATGGATATTTTTTCATTGTTTTCCAAGTATTGCTTGATATCATTTGAGTTGAAGTTGTAAATCATGATTAAAATGGAGAACTCTTAATAGTACATTAAGCAACAAGGGCGCGAAGAAATTTTACGCACAAGTTCCCGAAATGAGTGCGTAAAAGTGAGCTTTGCCCACAGTTGTAACTTTCGCACAATGCGCTAAGTAATTTGCGCTGTGCGCAAAGTACTCTTGCGCACGGTTTACCGTGCGCAAAGTTGCAACTGTGCGTGAAAAGTTCACTTTTACGCACGAAAATTTCGGGAACGAGGGCGTAAAATTGCGCCCGAGTTGCTTACGATTCTTTTTGATATATCTGTGCGGAAAGTTGGTGTCCGGTCCATACCACCGAAGTTGGTGGAAGACGCAAAGGGGGGAGAAGGTGGGGTTGTGGGGGGCGTAGCCTCCCACTCGAAAAAAAATTCTGAAGAATGGATCAAAAAAGAAGATATCCTGAACCAGCTGATAACCAAAATAAGGTGCTAGAATCCATCTCGAATATTGTAATCTCGTTGCAAGGGAAGTAACTCCATGAAACATCCCAACTTCCCTTCCAATTTGATGTACTCAGGGAAGAAAATCAGAGACGTCATATGATTCATGTCATCAGAAATATCCTGATTTCTATCAGAACGTAGAAGTTTACTTGAATGCATTGGTACATGAAGAACAGGATTGCATTGAAGGATGTCTTTGATGAAACACATATGGGAAACTTAGTGGAATTGTTGTCGATATATAAACTACGTTAATACACAATATTCTACCAATGACGAACATCTTTCATATTCATGATTATTCACTACCTATGACTTGCAATTTCTCATTGAATTGCCGTCTGACCTACGAATCTTCGTGTATACTCAAGATCTTGTAGATCAAGACCCGATGAGAACAGTATCTATCCTCATGCTCTCTCGAATTCTCTTCACATTTGGGGTCAACGGCGAATTTTCACACTCTTGTTGAATTTCTAACTTGTATGCAACAATAAGTCAGTTATCACAAATCCAAAGAGAATTCGCTCAAGTTGGGAACAAGAATGTACTCATAGTATAGATTAGGAGGTGATCAGATACTCAATCATTCTCAACAGCCGGGTTGCAAGGCTACCGCATACCCGTAATTCGATCTCAAACTGCAACATCTTTCACTCCAACTTCATGGGTACCAATTCACAAACGGCCCGGAGAGATTGGAAAAATGCCGGAATCATTGTTTGCTGCTCTGTGATCAACTTTTTTTGTCGTAAAAATCGAAATTGGAAAACGGTTGATTAATGTTTTTTTACGCACAGATTTTACTTTGCGCACGATTTCAAGAACTTTGCGCACTGTAAAACTGTGCGCAGAGTTTTTTTTACGCACAGTTTCACTTTTACGCACTGAAATCTGAACGTTAATGGAATCATGATCAACCTTGCGCACCGCACACCCACACCAAAATGGACTTTTACGCACAACTTTACGCACAGTATATCAAAAAATGCTTTTTGGTCGTCTGTGCCTAAATGAGCCATTTTCACACTGTTTTTCGCTTTTCATTTGCTCACAGAAGATCAAAAAACATAGTAGATACTTGGGCGCAATGGTTTTCACTTTCTCGTGACTATTTAGACCGTCGCCTGCGGCTCGGGCCTAAAAAAGTCACTTGAAATGCGAAAACCATCATTTGCGCCCTTGTATCATAATATGTTATATATAGAAACAACTACACAAGTCATTTTCAATGAATATTTTGTACTCTTTTTATTGCAATTTATCATTTCATTAGTCCAGGGCGACCTAAAAAGAATACCATCGGAAAAGAGATCAAAATGTCAAGTTTGCGTCGCGTAGTTTTTCATCTTTTCGACCTTTAATGAATATTTTGTACTCTTTTTATTGCAATTCATCGTTCTATTAGTCCAGGGTGACCTCAAAAGAATACCATCGGAAAAGAGATCAAAATGTCAAGTTCGCGTCGCATAGTTTTTTATTTTTTCGACCTTTGTAAGTTTGAAGCACGGTAGTAAAACTTATTCGAGATTCGGGTGGGTGAGACGTCAAATATCAGGATATTGTTGATCAAATCCCATTGTTACAAGAGTCTAAAAACCACTTTCTGTGTATGCAATGAACACGTACATTTCGTGACGAAATTTTACTTAAAATTTTACTCCCTCAGTTTTCTTCGATAAGAGCAAATTTACCTCGTTTCAAGCTTTTCAGCACCAATTCATTCTTAGAATAAATCATTAATTGCAACTTTTCTTCACTCACAGTATCGAAAAACATTGATTTTCACACTTTGCGGAGTAGTTTTTTCTCCAAAATATAGTTTTGTTTTATTTTTATGTCACATCCGTGCTCTAATGAGCAACCCTCAAACGCGGAATTCTATGAGTCCTAATTGGCTTTTTTCAAAGTATTTGGTAGCCAAATGTACCTCTATCGAATCTCGAGACTATAACTGGAACCGTTTGGCCGTGGGATGAATTTTAGTGTCAAGATATCAAGTCCGTGCCGCGCCTCAAAATGTCATGTCCGTGTGACGCCACCGTGTCTCTCCATGTTATTCTCATGGTATCTATGAGTGAGAAAATTTACATTCGTGCGCAAATTTATTCATACTCTCTCAGCGCGAATCAGCTAGGGTAGCTAAAAATTGGCTAGTGATGGCTGATTTCGTCAGCTAACGTGAACGGATTTTCACTGATTGAATCAGCTAATACACAGGGTTATGAACGATGATATACACCGTTCGGGAATGTTTTTTTCTGTGCACTGGGTGTCACGTGATAAATTTTTGGCTCTAGTACTAAAATCGTTCGTGCAGTGCAGTGGGATCCATTTGGTTACCCGATTTTTAAGTCCCAAGTAGTGCGTCTAAAGTGGGCCACCTGTATCGTGAGTGAGCCACCTGTATCGAAAGTGGGCCACTTAGATCGAAAGTGGGCCACCTGGATCGAAAGTGGGCCACATGTATCGTAAGTGAGCCACCTGTATCGAAAGTGGGCCACCTAGATCGAGAAAGGGCCACCTGGATCGAAAGTGGGCCACCTGTATCTTAAGTGAGCCACCTGTATCGTAAAAGGGCCACCTAGATCGAAAGTGGGCCACCTGGATCGACAGTGGGCCACCTGTATCGTAAGTGAGCCACCTGGATCAAAAGTGGGCCACCTAGATCGAAAGTGGGCCACCTAGATCGAAAGAGGGCCACCTGGATCGAAAGTGGGCCACGTAGATCGAAAGTGAGCCACTTGGATCGAAAGTGGGCCACCTTGATCAAATGTGGGCCACCTAGATCGAAAGTGAGCCACCTGGATCGAAAGTGGGCCACCTGGATCGAAAGTGGGCCACCTGTATCGTAAGTGAGCCACCTGTATCGAAAGTGGGCCACCTGGATCGAAAGTGGGCCACCTGGATCGAAAGTGGGCCACCTGTATCGTAAGTGAGCCACCTGTATCGAAAGTGAGCTACCTTGATCGAAAGTGGGCCACCTAGATCGAAAGTGGGGCACCTGGATCAAAAGTGGGCCATGTGCGTGCCGTAAAAGAAGCGGCGTGCCATGCCGCTTTCCACCGCTTGGAGGCGCTGAAACTCATACTTCCCATAGCACGTTATACGCCTCAACCTCACCTTCCGACCAGGAAATAAAGATCTCTCGATCTCCATATACTTATGTTGTCGTCATATTAGGCTCCTTCTCCATATATATCTTCCTTCGATCCAATGCTGATCTCGAGACTGTATAGTGTATACGGCACAACACGAATATCGTTTAGCTGAAAAATAAACTATATTAGCTGAGATTCCATCTGTGTTAGCTAACTGAATTAGCTGTTATAAGCTGATTTTTCAGTGAACGGTTTTTCACTGACACGAATAGCTACTGTAGCTGAATTTCAGCTACATCAGCTGATTTCCAGCTACAATCATTCATTTATAGCTGATCATAATCAGCTATATAGGGCCTCCGGTGGCACAAAATGAGTAAATATCGAACGAATACGCTTTAGTTCGTCGTGACTTGGTCTGGAAAAGTCGTTGATGTGTTCATGTCGATATTAGAACCCGGGTTTGTGGAGTTATTTCATCAGAGTTATCGATTTAAACGTGATTTTTGTGTTTGCTGATTTGATCAGCAGTTTCACGTCCAATGGGAGTAATAGCTGATATTTCAGCTATATAATAGCTGATTGATGCTGAGAGAGTACTTCAGATGTTTCAAAAGGTAAAAACACATCTTAAAACCTCCAAAGTGAAATTTAGCACTAACACATTATCATCCCGCAATCACGAAGTTGTGGCAGAACTACTCAGATACAAAAAAGTCAAAATATGAGATTTCACTCTTTGGAGCTGTGAGAGGTCATTTTTTCGAGTACAAACTTACACATATTAGACTCGTATTTGATGAAATTTGTATTAGAAAGATAATTTTTTTTTTTTTTAGAAAATTACAATTCCATCAAAACACTCATCTCGAAAACAAGTCCCATTTGGCTTACAAAAGCATTTTGAAAAGCCAATACGCCTATCTGAAGCAATTACAAGCCGAGCAACGTGAGGCATACGCTAGTATCATAATAACCTGAATCGATTTCAGCACTGTCTCTCAGTATTGGGTAGATCACTATCTCAATCCACTTCAATCGATCTCAATACTGGAAGTAAGCATTAGAAACCTTATATCCTATCGACTTGGATCGATTTGAATGCTGAAAATCAGTATTGGAGAATTGGAATCCTATTTGCCCCAATCGATTCCAGTACTGTTTTCCAGTATTGGTCACATCGAGATCTTAATCAGCTTCAATCGATCTCAATACTGATTTTCAGCATTGGAAACCTTATATCCTATTGACCTGAATCGGATTGACTGCTGGATATCAGTATCGAGGGCATGGAATCCTATCTGCCCCAATCGATTCCAGAACTGTTTTTCAGTATTGGAAACATCGGGTTGTCAATCCGCTTCAATCGATCTCAATACTGCTTCTCAGCATTGACAACCTTATATCATATTTACCTGGGTCGGAATGAGCTGACTATCAGTATTCAAGACTTGCAATCCTGTCTATCCCAATCGATTCCAGTACTGTTTTTCAGAATTGGAAACATCGAGATCTCAATCAGCTTGAATCGATTTCAATATTGATTTTCAGGATTGCAGACATTATATGATATTTACCTGGATCGAATTGAATGCTGAATATCAGTATTGAGGACTTGGAATCCTATCTGCCCCAATCGATTCCAGTACTGTATTTCAGTGTTGGGAATATCGGGATCTCAATACGCTTCGATCGATCTCAATACTGATGTTCAGCACTGCAGACCTTATATGATATTTACCTGGATCGAATTGGATGATGAATATCAGTATTGAGGACTTAAAATCCTATCTGCCCCAATCGATTACAGTACTGTTTTCCAGTATTGGGAACATCGAAATCTCAACCCACTTCAATCGATCTCAATACTGACTGTAAGTATTGGAGCCCTTATATCCCAAAAACCTGAATCGATTTGATTACTGTCTCTCAGTATTGGGTAGATCGCTATCTCAATCAACTTCAATCGATGTCGAAACTAAATGAAAACATAAGCGACCTCATTATATCCCATCTACTTGAATCGATTTAAATATTGATAATCAGTATTGAGGACTTGGAATCCTATCTGCCCCAATCGATTCCAGAACTGTTTTTCACTATTGGAAACATCGGGTTCTGAATCCGCTTCAATCGATCTCAATACTGGTTTTCAGCATTAAAGACCTTATATCATATTCACGTGGGTCGAATTTAATACTGGATATTAGTATTGAGGACTTGAAATCCTATCTGCCCCAATCGATTCCAGAACTGTTCCTCAGTGTCGGGGACATCGAGACTCAGTCTACTCCAATCGATCTCGATACATACTGATTTTCAGCATTGCGTATCTTATATCCTATTCACCTGAATCGAAATGGATGCTGGATATCAGTATTCAGAACTTGCAATCCTATCTGCCCCAATCGTATCCAGAACTGTTTTTCACTATTGGGAACATCGGGTTCTGAATCCGCATCAATCGATCTCAATACTGATGTTCAGCATTGCAGACCATACATAATATTTACCTGAATCGAATTGAATTCTGAATATCAGTATTAAGGACTTGAAATCCTATCTGCCCCAATCGATCCCAGAACTGTTTCTCAGTATTGGAAACATCGAAATCTCAACCCACTTCAATCGATCTCAATACTGACTGTAAGTATTGGAGCCCTTATATCCCAAAAACCTGAATCGATTTGATTACTGTCTCTCAGTATTGGGTAGATCGCTATCTCAATCAACTTCAATCGATGTCGAAACTAAATGAAAACATAAGCGACCTCATCATATTCCATCTACTTGAATCGATTTAAATATTGATAATCAGTATTGAGGACTTGGAATCCTATCTGCCCCAATCGATTCCAGAACTGTTTTTCACTATTGGAAACATCGGGTTCTGAATCCGCTTCAATCGATCTCAATACTGGTTTTCAGCATTAAAGACCTTATATTATATTCACGTGGGTCGAATTTAATACTGGATATTAGTATTGAGGACTTGAAATCCTATCTGCCCCAATCGACTCCAGAACTGTTCCTCAGTGTCGGGGACATCGAGACTCAGTCTACTCCAATCGATCTCGATACATACTGATTTTCAGCATTGCGTATCTTATATCCTTTTCACCTGAATCGAAATGGATGCTGGATATCAGTATTCAGAACTTGCAATCCTATCTGCCACAATCGATTCCAGTACTGTTTTTCAGAATTGGAAACATCGAGATCTCAATCAGCTTCAGTCGATTTCAATACTAATTCCCAGCATTGCAGACCTTATATCCTATTTACCTGAATCGGATTGACTGCTGGACATCAGTATTGAGGACTTGGAATCCTATCTGCCCCAATCGTATCCAGAACTGTTTTTCACTATTGGGAACATCGGGTTCTGAATCCGCATCAATCGATCTCAATACTGATGTTCAGCATTGCAGACCATACATAATATTTACCTGAATCGAATTGAATTCTAAATATCGGTATTAAGGACTTGAAATCCTATCTGCCCCAATCGATCCCAGAACTGTTTCTCAGTATTGGAAACATCGGGTTCTCAATCCGCTTCAATCGATCTCAATACTGGTTTTCAGCATTAAAAACCTTATATCATATTTACCTGGGTCGGAATGAATGCTGACTATCAGTATTCAGGACTTGCAATCCTATCTGCCCCAATTGATTCCAGTACTGTTTTTCAGAATTGGAAACATCGAGATCTCAATCAGCTTAAATCGATTTCAATATTGATTTTTAGCATTGCAGACATTATATGATATTTACCTGGATCGAATTGAATGCTGAATATCAGTATTGAGGACATGGAATTCTATCTGCCCCAATCGATTCCAGTACTGTATTCCAGTATTGGGAATATCGGGATCTTAATACGCTTCAATCGATCTCATTATTGATGTTCAGCACTGCAGACCTTATATGATATTTACCTGATTCGAATTGGATGATAAATATCAGTATTGAGGACTTGAAATCCTATCTGCCCCAATCGATTTCAGTACTGTTTTCCAGTATTGGGAACATCGAAATCTCGACCCACTTTAATCGATCTCAATACTGACTGTAAGTATTGGAGCCTTTATATCTTAATAACCTGAATCGATTCGAGTACTGTCTCTCATTATCCGGTAGATCGCTATCTCAATCCACTCCAATCGATCCCAATACTGAATGTGAGCATAAGTAACCTTATAATATCCTGTCTACTTGAATCGACTTGAATGTTGGGAATCAGTATTGGAAAATTGAGATCCTTTCTGCCCCAACTCATTTCAATACCCTTTCCAAGTATTGGAAACACTGAGATCCCAATCCGCTTCAATCGATCTCAATACTGATTTTCAGCATCGGAGACCTTATATCTTATTGACCTGAATCGGATTGACTGCTGAATATCAGTATTGAGGACTTGATATCTTATCTGCCCCAATCCAATCCAGTACTGTTTCTCAGTCATGGGAACATCGGGATCTCAATCCGCTTCAATCGATCTCAATGGTGATTTTCAGCATTGCAGACTTCATATCGTATTTATCTGAAGCGAATTGAATGCTGAATATCAGTATCAAAGACTTGAGATTTCATCCTCCCCAAGCGAATCTAGTACTGTTTTCTAGTATCGAGAACATTGAGTTCTCAATAAGCTTCAATCGATCTCAATATTTACTTTTAGCATCGCAGACCTCATATCATATTTACCTGAATCGGATTGAATGCTGAATATCAGTATTGAGGACTTGAGATCTTATCTGCCCCAATCGATTCCGGTTCTATTTTTCAATTTCGGGTACATCGAGATCTCAATCCGCTTCGACCTATCTCAATACTGACTTCCAGCATTGCAGACCTTATATCATATTTACCCGAATCGATTTGAATGCTGAATATCAGTACTGAAGACTTGGAATCCTATCTGCCTCAGTCGATTCCAATACTGTATACCAGTATTGGAAACCCCGAGATCTCAATCCGCTTCAATCGATCTGAACACTGTCTTTCAGCATTGCAGACCTTATAACCCATTCGCCCGAATCGATTAGAATGCGTTGTATCAGATTGGGGATGGGAAGTCCCATCTGCCTCAATAGATGGAGATACTGACCTCTAACATTGGAGACAGTATATTCTATCTACGTCAATATACCTGAATGATGATTGTTAATATTGGGGACTTGAAATCCTATCTGCCCCGATCGATTCCAGTACCGTCTCCCAGTATCGGAAACATCGAGATCTCAATCCACCCCAATCGATTTCAATACTGATCTTCAGCATTGCAGACCTTATAACCCATTCACCCGACCAATAGCAAAACTCATCTACAGGCCGTTCCAATTCTGCCCAGCAGTATTCATTTTGATTCAAATATATGAAATCAGGAAGAGTTCAATACTTATTGTGAGTATTGAGAGGGATAGAATAACCATGCACTCACGATTTCAATTTGATTTTGTAGTATTCATCTCGATTAGTAAATGACGCAAAGAGTGATTGGTTCATCATTGGCATCGATTGACGCAGTCAATTCAATGCTGCCTGGCATGATTCACACCGATAGCAAAGTTATCCTCAGGCCTTACCAATCGCGCTCAGCAGTATTGAATTCGGATCAAATATATGAAACCTAGAGGATTTCAATACTGATTGTGAAAATTGAGGAGGATAGAATGACCATGCACCCACGATTCCAATCCGATTCTGTAGAATCCATCTCGCTCGGTCAATCACGCAATGAGTGATTGGGTCATCATTGGAATCGACTGACGGAGCCGACTGAATGCTGCCCGACAGGATTCAGATCGATAGCGAAACTTATCCTCAGAGCGTACCAATCCTGCTCAGCAGTATTGAATCCGATTAGAATACATGGAATTCAGAGGAGTTCAATACCGATTGTAAATATTGAGGAGGATAGAGACGATGCTTCCACGATTCGAATTACATCCTATAGTATTCAGCTCGATTGGTCAATAACGCAACGAGTGGTCGGCTTATCATTGAAATAGATTCACACCGTCAATTCAATGCCGCCTGGCAGGATTCAGACCGATAGCAAAACTCATCTCCAGGCCGTTGCAATCCTGCTCAGCAGTATTGAATCCGATTGCAATATATGAAATCTAGAGGAGTTCAATACTGATTGTGAGTATTGAGAGGGATAGAGTAACCTTGCACCCACGATTCCAATTCGATTCTCTAGTATTTATCTCGATTGGTTAATCACGCAATAGGTGATTGAGGGATGATTGGAATCGATCCAGGGCTAATGATTTGAATCTCTCCATTCATGATTGAGACAGATAGGAATGAGCAAGGCTATTATACACCAGTACTGCAGAGAATTATTGGGTTCGATTGAGGAATGTTGCAACAATAGTATTCAAAAGATGAAATTCAATCCTAATTATGAAGATATAATTTTTTCGGTCTTTGCGAGTTAAAGTCAGCAGATATTGCTGACGTTTTTTTGGCATCAATCGAGAATGGATTTTACTCCACTCTCGATCAATGCACCTTTAGAGCCTCGTATGGTTCCGAGGATGCATCTAAAGGATTTTGATGGAAAGGAATGAAAAGTAAAGATGAAAAATGAGAATCTTTATGAAAAAATTTGGATTCTACGCTGATATTATGCGTGTTTCGCCCTTCTCTCATTGCTCGGGCTTTTCAAAGTGGTGGAAGAGCAATGAAAGTTTACCACTGACACGCGGCTCAAGTGGCCGAATGTTCGATGGTTTGAACGCCCTTACATACGAAAGTTCATCTTCGTTAAGCGCTTGCGAGAAAGGTCATTTCCACCCGCTATTTCCATTTGATTTCTCAACATTTTTAACTCGCAAAGACCGAAAAAATTATATCTTCATAATTTGAAATCCCCGCGAGTGATAAATACGATATCCGATCATATCGATCGAGTGTCAAAATTAATTAGAAATTCAATCCTGTCATTCGGGATTGGTTAGGATAGATGGTTAGTATCGTTTCGCGAATTGAATCATCTGAAGCATTGATCTCGATAGAGCAGTGGGAGACGGGATCCATCATTCAATTAGATTGATTCCAATACTGTATTGGTTCATTCAAACATATTGAACCAGCAAAGATCTTTCATCCATCCATTCGGATCCTATCCTATGCTGAATATTAGTATTGGATTCTATTCGCTCACATCAATCCTCATCAACAGTATAGAATTCGATTGGCAGTTGTGATCTCAAATCTACAATTCAGGATCCAGCTAGATTGGGTCTATGCTCGATTAATCTGCATTGAATCCCAATACTGCTCTCGCTGGTTGAATGATGGAACCGATTGAAATGTATTGATCCCGATAGGATTCGATTGGTTTTCAATCTATCCCAATCGATCTTTTGCAGCAGATGATAAATCAGCTGATTTTTCAATATTTATTTGTTACTGGCCAGTGGAAAATCAGCTGATTAATCAGTTGACAAATCAGCTGATAAATCAGCTGATTTTTCAAAATTTATTTATTTAAAATATTATTATTTGCCCATTTCCTAAGCTATTATCCCATATTCTGTGTGGTTTATTATCATAGATGTAATGAGAAAAAACGTAATTGAGCAATTAAAATTTTGTACTTACCGGGATTTGAACCTCGTCCTTCGACTTTGTAGACACGACACCTAGCCAACTGAGCTATCGGGGATGTATCGATTCAGAGTACAAAACACGTCTATGGGGCTCTCCTTCGTTGGGCCGAACTTAGTATGTTACCAACAATGTTTATGATGAATAAGCATGCGTACTCACTTGATCAGCTTGGATGACTTTATCTTGGGGTAAGTGTACCTAATTTGCCCCATGTGTATAATTTCCCTCCACATAAGATCGTAGAAATGAGCTCTCGCAAGACTTGGCTCCCGGTTTTTTTTCCGAAGTTGTTATGTTAAAATGTATACAAGTGAGCGTCTATGTTGGCCTTTGTGTATGAATGCATAGTTCTCCTTGTAGGAGAATTTCTCCTCTAATATCGCTCAGCTTCCTCTTGAACGATTTCCGACTTTCTAGGGCACAGCATGATCAAAATGAGAGACCCGCGAATCGCTGGACCTCCTAGGCCATATTCAATTGGTCATTCTTGGAAGTAAGCCAGCTGAAATCTTGTTTCTCCATTTCAATATATCTCTCACAAAGTCGTCACGAAAACTTATCCAACATCAGTGAGGGTATTTGAAATATTCTCTGTCGATCGGTTGATACAGGAATCCAATGTTGTCCATTGAAATATGGTTAGGATGAAGTTTCCGATAAAAATTTGAATTTATCGAAGAAAATCTGATTCCAGTTAGAAAACTATAGAATCACCCCGTTTCAGAGTGAAGAAGGGTTAAAAACCCTCCCGACCACGATAATACAAATTCATTGTTTCATCGATGGGGAGCTACTGTATTCAAGAGCAGACAGAAGAGAAAACTTATAATCATGAATCATCATTGGGTACTATTGACAGATCTTATCGGAAAGTATTCGTTTGGGATCAGAGCTGTAATCGATCATATGCTTGAGACTGCGATTAAGGTGCCTATATTTGAGAGTTCCCAGATGGGTCCATTCGGCGAGCATGGTCTATAACTTCCTAAGGTAACCGTACCCAACTTGTACGTCTCTGTACCCAATTTACCCCCATATGCCGGTCTCAGGAATGGGCGCCCGTTGGCCTTCCGGCAATATTTTTACGTTTGTTATGTTCAAATATGAGAAAGAAAGTGCTTTGCATCACCCTGAATCATTTCTGCGTTTTCCAGAAAATATACAGAGATTCTCCTACTTTTCGTGTTTGCTTACCTGAGAGAGCACCAAGGAAATTGCGTTCACTACCCGATTAAAAATAAGTTCAAGCAACTTGACCTAACTATCCAATCTTGATCCAGTTTTTTATCCAATCTGGATCAAGTGAAGAAACGGGGATTGGATCCAGTTTGAACTTTTTACTTGAACTTTATATCTTTATGATGTGTCGTCTGCACTTCCTTATCTATAAGGGCGGTGATGCCGAAGCTATGAATTATCATTGTTAGTCTGTCAAATTTCTCTCTTGAATTATTTTCTGATTACGTTCAATAGAACCAACAATTTCAAATTCATCAAGAGTACGTGGTCGTGGTCCAGCAACTTTGTTGAATGAGAAGAATATGAGGGAGCAGAAGCTTTGCTAGACTTTTTGAGGCTAAGACATCCCAAATGAAGTCAAAAGTGATATTAAAAATTCCTTCTATTCCTGTTTATAAACAAGTATACTACTCTGTCACAGCGAATGCAGTTGAAGGGAATTTTGTTATCTTTCTATATTTGCTTAGGGTTTATACCAGGATGTTATTTTTGATCTTCACAATAAGTGCTTGGAGAAGACCAATCAAGTGAAGCCAAAAAAGGAAGATGAAAGAATATAGAGGAATGGAAGTATGAAAAGGGCTACAAACTCTTATGAGAAAATATTTTGCAATTTTCTAGGTTCATGACAACTAAAAGCGAGAGTCCAGTTTAGGACAGCACCAGAGCTGTAGCATAATGAAATTACATCAGAATGAAGTTGCAACAATATACCTATAACTTTCTGTGAGTGAAGAGCAACATCAATTATCATTTCCAAGTAGATAATAATGAGCCGTTGATAGTTAATTGTGCACTCCACTCAGAAAAAGTTGTTACAACTACTATATCTTGATGGAATAGTCTGGCACTTTTTCGGATAGAATTCTTGTATATTGGTTTTCTTTGAACTGAAAAATTACCAGGTTCATCTTTCATAAAAATGTCAAGTCTTTTTGATATTTCTTAGAATTTATAGTGCAAAAATAACTATTGAGAAACAAAGGTGTTACAAAAGCTGGACATCAAATATGAGAGAGGGTTGCAGTTGGCCTGATTGATACGATTAAAACATATGAGTGAGTTGGCATTCAAAGTGCTTTAGAGTAATGCGATAATGGCCCACACAGCTTTCCTTGAAGGAGAGTAGCACCAACTATCATTTTCTTCTTAATATTATCTATTTGGAGAAAATAGTTAATGTTACAATTCATCCAGGATTAGCTATATTGTTTCAACTCCATCTTGATAAAATAACTTTGGCGCTCTTCAAAATTGGACTATTGTAAATAAGTTGCCTCTCATCTGGATGATGGCAATATCCTGTTAAGATAATGTCTACTCCTTCTGATACTTCCATAAGAATCAGAGTGCGACACAGGAGTGTCACAAAAACCAGACCTCCTCAGAAAATTTTAGTTGCCCAGATTCACAACAACTAACATCCAGGGTGAGTCTGATTTTGGAGAGTCCTCAAGATATATGATGACATTCCATCAAAATGTAGTGGTAAAATATAACTCATTCTGGGTGAAGAGCAATATTATTTAATATCTTCTTCCATTATCTACTTGAATTTATAAAGTAGTCAACATGCTGCCTCTCTACCACAAAAAGTTATATTATCAAGTCCCAATGGGATCTCACCACATAGAGCTCTAGCGCTCTCCAAAATTGAACTCTCGTGTTATGTGTAATAAACCTAGGCAACTATCATATAAAATCCTATTGTAAAAATGTCTAGTCTTGACAATTTGGACGTTGATTCTGAATTTGAAAAAGGTTCAAGTAAATATTATTTGGATAAACTTGGAGAGATATTATTTAGAATAACATTTGAAAAATCTCACTCATTCATGAGAATGTGAAATTATCAAGAGGGAATTCCAAACGTAAATTACCTTATGTGAGATTCAGAGAAATTTGACAATGACAGAAAATATGTATGTCCGAGGAAAATCATTCTTGGAGGACAACGAGAATTAATAATTCCTAAATTGAATCCATCCCACTCCGGGAAACCTTATTTGTATTGGTTCTGGTCATGATCCCCCCGAGCATTGAAGAAATTTGTTGGAATATTCAGAATATTTTTTATCGGAAATCTAGTCAAACGTAGATTTTGAGCCTAAGTAACAATCTTTGAGCATTATTTTTCCCATCGACCCCGATGGTCGAACCACGATGGGATGAGGTTATTGTTGTTTTCTGGAATTCTAGTGCCCCGAAAATTCCCCAGAAAGTTCAAGTAAAAAGATCAAACTGGATCCAGTCCCCGTCTCTTTACTTGATCCAACCTTGATCCTGCGTTCAAGTTTTTTATCAAGATTAGATCAAGTCTTGAACTCCATTTCTAATCGGGTAAAACCGGTGCGAAATCTTTTTCAATTCAACCAACCTTAACGTACTTCAACGCATTCGCTTTCTTGTCTCAAGACCTAGAGTCCATTTTTCAAAGTTGCAAAATATGGATCTGGAGCTATTTTATGTGCAAAACACGGAGATGATTTATAAGACTAGGGTACCAACAACGGAAAGTACCCAACCTGTCTCCATGAGTATATCTCAAAGGGCGTGCAGTGCAACTTCTCAAAACGTATTTATCACGTCATAATATGTCGGAAATAGTGTTTCGGACAGGCGAAAAGGTCCAAATGTGCAGCGTGCATGGCGTTTAAAACACCTTATCGCAAATTTCCATAATTTATTTCGAAAGAAGTGAGACAATTCAGCTCCAATTCATTGAAATTAAACGTAGTTTAACTCATTTCGAAGGTATTGAAACAAGCTTGAGAATGAGATAGTGTACGTTGAAAATTATTGAGGTAAACCAGAGTAGTTGAGAAAATGGCTTAATGGGGGCAAGTTGCGAAAGTTTCTCCAAATACTCCAAAAACACGTTGGGGTTTTTTTTTTCGATTGACCCAACAAACTTTCACTAACAAGGGGAGACCACGGGGTCCGGCTCGCCAATCTCCCCCAAGATTTTCTTACAGTCTTGGACTATCGAGAAAATGAAGAATCCAGAGTAACCCCGTCAAATGGGTCTCTTGTCCAAAGATACAGCCACTGAGATTAACATTACTCATATAGGACCATGTTGAAGAATGATATATATATATATATATACATCCATATAGCTATAAATACTGGGACGCCGATATGGATTCATAAAATCTGGGACGAAAAAGAGTATATTTTCCCAAATACTGGGATTTTTCCAAAAACGTGTAAAAATGGAAATTTTGGGTTGAAAGTATTTTTTTATTCAAACACTAAACCATCCCTCGTGGGAGATAACCGCCGAGGAGATAACAGACGTGTGCTTAGACTTCGTTTTGCGTTCAAAACACTAACCATCCCTCGTGGGAGATAACCGCCGAGGAGATAACAGAACTTTGCTTAGAAAGTGGTTTTTTTCAAAATATCACGAAATTTTCACGCGTCCCAGAAAATAGCAAAATATATTATTCGCCGCGTCCCAGAATATATGAATCTAGAAGGAGGCCTTCCGGGACGTCCTAGAATTTAGAACGCGTCCCGGAATTTGGCAAAATATCGCTGAAATGACGTCATCGCGTCCCGGAATCTCTAATTAAAGAAGTGTATATATATATATATATATAGATATAGGGGAGAGTGGGGCAAAATTGCATAAGTGAGATAGCTCGGTCAGAGGCGAGTCTAGGCTTTCGCCGCATAAATTCTCTTTTAATACCATCACAGACAATGGTTTTCATCGCGGTTAGACCTCCCAAAACGATACTGGGAGTCCACGCTGACATGGGGGTGCTTTTTGAGAGCCTCACGCGGTTTATTTTCCGAATGCAAGATTACACGCTGCTTCTGCGAAAGTGGACGACTTTAATCGCCGTTTGGGGGTCGAAAACTACATTGTAAAAGGAAGATTTTGAGCCGTCGCACAGTGGGGCCAGGGCATCTTTCTAGGGCTCAGCGCCACGCAAATTCTCAACTTATCACCGTGTACGCTCTCTCAGCATCAATCAGCTATTATATAGCTGGAAAATCAGCTATTACTCCCATGGGACGTCAAACTGCTGATCAAATCAGCGAACACAAAAATCACGCTTATATCGATAATTCTGATGAAGTAACTCCACAAATCCGGGTTCTAATATCGACATAAACACATTAACGACTTTTTCAGACCAAGTCACGACGAACTAAAGCGTATTCGTTCGATATTCACTCATTTTGTGCCACGGGAGGCCCTATATAGCTGATTATAATCAGCTATAAATCAGTGATTGTAGCTGGAAACCAGCTAATGTAGCTGAAATTCAGCTACAGTAGCTATTCGTGTCAGTAAAAAACCGTTCATGAAAAATCAGCTTATGATAGCTGATTCAGTTAGCTAACATACCTGGAATCTCAGCTAATATAGCTGATTTTTCAGCTAAACGATATTCGTGTTGTGCCGTATACACTATACAGTGTCGAGATCAGCATTAGATCGAAGGAAGATACATTGAGAAGGAGCCTAATATGACGACAACATAAGTATATGGAGATCGAGAGATCTTTATTTCCTGGTCGGAAGGTGAGGTTGAGGCGTATAACGTGCTATGGGAAGTATGAGTTTCAGCGCCTCCGAGCGGTGGAAAGCGGCATGGCACGCCGCTTCTTTTACGGCACGCACATGGCCCACTTTTGATCCAGGTGTCCCACTTTCGATCTAGGTGGCCCACTTTCGATCAAGGTGGCCCACTTCCGATACAGGGGGCTCACTTACGATACAGGTGGCCCACTTTCGATCCAGGTGGCCCACTTTCGATCCAGGTGGCTCACTTTCGATACAGGTGGCTCACTTACGATAAAGGTGGCCCACTTTCGATCCAGGTGGCCCGCTTTCGATCCAAGTGGCTGACTTTCGATACAGGTGGCTCACTTACGATCCAGGTGGCCCACTTTCGATCCAAGTGGCTCACTTTCGATACAGGTGGCTCACTTACTATACAGGTGGCCCACTTTCGATCCAGGTGGCCCACTTTCGATCTAGGTGGCCCACTTTCGATCTAGGTGGCCCACTTTCGATACGGGTGGCTCACTCACGATACAGGTGGCCCACTTTCGATCCAGGTAGCCCACTTTCGATCCAGGTGGCCCAATTTCGATCTAGGTGGCCCACTTTCGATCAAGGTGGCCCACTTTCGATACAGGTAGCTCGTTTACGATACAGGTGGCCCTTTTTTCGATCCAGGTGGCCCACTTTCGACCCAGGTGGCCCACTTTCGATCTAGGTGGCCCACTTCCGATACACGTGGCTCACTCACGATACAGGTGGCTCACTCACGATGCAGGTGGCCCACTTACGATCCAGGTGGCCCACTTTCGATCTAGGTGGCCCACTTTCGATCCAGGTGGCCCACTTTCGATCTAGGTGGCCCAATTTCGATACACGTGGCTCACTCACGATACAGGTAGCCCCTAGTTCGATCCAAGTGGCTCACTTTCGATCTACGTGGCCCAGTTTCGATCAAGGTGGCCCACTCTTGATACAGGTGGCTCACTCACGATACAGGTGGCCCACTTTCGATCCAGGTGGCCCACTCTCGATCTAGGTGGCCCACTTTCGATCTAGGTGGCCCACTTTCGATACAGGTGGCTCACCTGTGATACAGGTGGCCCACTTTTGATCCAGGTGGCCCACTTTTTACGCACTACTTGGGACTTAAAAATCAGGTAATCGAATGGATCCCACTGCACTGCACGAACGATTCTAATCTTAGAGCCAAAAATCTATCACGTGACACCCAGTGCGCAGGGAAAAACATTCCCGAACGATGTATATCATCGTCCATAACCCTGTGTATTAGCTGATTGAATCAGTGAAAATCCGTTCACGTTAGCTGACAAAATCGGCTATCAATAGCTGATTTTCAGCTACCCTGGCTGATTCGCGCTGAGAGAGCGGGATCGGACGGTATTCTGATAACTGAGAGCAACATCCCTCGTTCCCGGACATGGCAATAAGTTGAGAATTTGCGTGGTGCTGAGCCCTAGAAAGATGCCCTGGCCCCACTGTGCGTCGTGGGTCAAAATCGGTTCACTTGGGCCCAAGTTATCGCAATTCTGCGAGAAAAACGCTTGGGGGCATTTTTGGACGAATTGGTTGGGGCGAAATCGGTCGACCGATTGCCTGTCCGTGTTTTTCGAGGATAATTGTGCGTATTGAGGCGCGTATGCGTTTGTGCAAATCTTTCGAAGCGCGGGTTGTTGAGGGTGACTTAGATGATTGAAAATGGGTGAAAAAGTGAAATGACGATGTCTAATGACGGTGATAAGAGTCGGATTGGAGGCGAGAAGTCGCTTTTTATGTGTTCGAAGATAGTGCTGGAGTTCCGCATTTTCACTGTTGCATTGGTTAACATTGTCTTGAATGTTACACACTATCAGCGGGATCGTTGACGTAGGGGCGAGTATGAGTACCTCTAACGTGAAGAAAAACGAAAAAAAGCCGACTCCATAAGAAGCCGCGGATCGATTGCTGATTGTTTAAGACGGTAGTGTACCAATGAAGCGCCTATTTCAATAATGCTGAAGAATGACACAAAAATGGCTCGCTTGCCTGGGCTATGGGAGGATGTAAAAGTCTCAGGCGGGTTTCCCTCTTGGTTCTGGGTTATTACCACGTGTTTTGATGAGCAAACTCGACTCTAATAGGTAGGGAAAAATGCTGTATACCTCGATTTTGGAAGGCTGTCCAAATTTGTCCCCAAAACTTGTCAAAAGTGCTCCCAAGCTCGGGACAAATTTGGACAGGTTTATTTTTCAACTTCAAGGAAAAGTATAAACGCTGAGACCTAGGGGTCTGAAAATTTTTTTACAATCTATTCAATAGTTGAACTTCAAAGTCCCATAGCGCGCCTAGCCCCAAGTATCGCCAGATAGCCCCACTGCAAAATCCGTCCAATTTTGCCCCACTCTCCCCTACAGGTGATTCGTTTTTGCTCGTAGCTCTGGACACGAGGGCCATTTGACGGAGTTTTGAACTTTTCTGTGGGATGATAAAACTTTCTCGTGTATCTAAAATCTTATCCTCTTCAATTATCTCCAACAATAAAGTTCCGGTATGCTTTCCTACAAAATGATCCGATTATAGATACGGAGATGCAGTCTCGCAGATTCCACGAAGTCTTAGAGAATCTATCGAAATTGGTCTTGTGAGCTTGATCTGAGATCATAAGTATTTTCAACGAACAATAAAAGATTGAATAGCATGAAGGTATATTAATTTCTCAGACACCCAAATCTTTAAATCTTCGGAAATTTGACATTTAATGAGGAATATTCGATTCTTTGAAAAAAGCGGTCTCAAAATTCTTTTCTCGCATTTTGATGTTTTTTTTGTTGTTGCTATTTTTGCTATTTTACAAATATATTATTCAGGTATCTGGAAATCGTGTTTTCTGTACATTCGCAGGAATTTGAACCCCCAAAAGCAATGTCGATGGAAAGACAAAAAAATTTCCTTCGAAATAAGTACTTGGTGAAGTCAATTTCATGCATCAAAACCGATAGCTGCAATTTGATGTATAATGGTTTGAACTCCCAGCACGAGCGCGGCAAGTATAGGCGGACGCCATCAGGCGTGGATTTTCCTCGTCTCTGTCTTCAATGCCTCGGACCTAACTCTCCGTGGTCATAGACATTTCGTATTCTTCAGGACACTGTAAATCTGGCTCCAATTCATGGAATTGACTCTGCCAAGTGGTCCATTTGGAGGAAATGTCCTCAACATTCAAATGCACAGGAGACAGACGATTTTCACTCGCCTGGAAGATAGATTTGTAAAATTTAGCTGGAATAGGATTCGTCGAGCACGACGATATTCCGGACCATTCTTCCTTTCCTGAACGAACACAAAATTTTACACCAAATATCAAGAATCTAAAATTTGGGTTTCATAGAAATTCGTTTTTGTGTGATTTTTACTCTTTCGCCCGATAAAATCACCAATAATACCTCAGAATCAACTTCACAAAACCAATCTTGATAGGTTTCTTCCAAGACTTCCCGAATTACGTGAACAGCATCTACGTATCCCTCATCGAACTAAAGAAGTATATATTTATTTAGAAAAACATCCAAACTTCTATGTGAAAGATTCCGTGAACAGGGAGTAATTTCGGAACAAAATTGTCATTCTTTTCCTTATAAACCTCGCGAAACTTGTACTTCTTGCATCGGAAGCGCATTCCCACCAAACAGTGAATGTTTCCACAAAGTTTCCTAAAAGTTATATTTGCAACCATGCAACATTCCGAAATTAGTCGGAAATGCAGTGTCTGAAACGTTGGTGCAACATTAGAATGTCTACCAGATGCGGGTTGCCTCAACGGATAACGTTTCTGGACGTTTCAGCCGTTTTTCTAAGATTGTCCAATAGTTTCCGGGATTCCCTGTACAACCAATACTTGGAAAATTTTTTGTTAATTCAATGAATAAATTGTTTCTAAAACTCTCTTTCCCGCAGTCTATCAGCTCAATCCCCCTTCAATTCCCTTGGTCGCGCTCAGTCAGAAACATGTTAACTTACTCTCAGAAAAACGACGAGATTGTTTACTCATATTCGAGACCGTCCAGAAACGTTCTAGAAACCTTGAGGCAACATGCATCTGGTAGACATCCTAATGTTGCGACAACGTTTCGGACACTATCGATATATCCGAGTCATTTCGGAACGTTGCATGGTTGCAAAGACAACTTTCGGGAAACGTTGCTGGAACATTCACTATTTGGTGGGTAGTATCTCTAATCAATCGAAAGTTTACAGTTTCAGCTTTCAATTGCGGGGCTAACGGAGTCCATTTGGTCATCTCTGGTCAGAGCTGTGAGCGCTGAAAGTCATGTTCCAAAGTTAAACCCGGACTGGGGTAACTTTGGAACAGCATACTTGATGTAGGAAATTTCGCGGTTATGAGGATCTCCGGGACAATCAGTAAGTGTCGTATGGAGAAAATTTTGTTGATCATCGTCCCAGTATGAGGAAATGATAAAAAATCATGGAAAGTAAATGAACAAATTTGGATATTTTACTCGCTTATTTAAATTGCCTGGCCATTCGATTGGACTGGGGTATCGAAATGCATCTCTAGAAGAAAGGGTGATGTCTTCTTTCGATATCTAGAGGTTATAATAAATTATCAGAACTTAAATGGATTATTATAATATTGATTCATTCAGGAGAGTACTCTATGCCGAGACTGGAGACGTCTTTTAGACATGCTAACTTACAGTACATTCATGAATAATGGATCAAATAGGGTCTTACTAAAACAGTGATATTTCCAATATACTTTGACGTACGGGATTTTGAAAAGAAACATCTTGAAGATCACGGAAAAATCTATTGATTCATGTGTTTAAAACATTCCTTGCGTCCTCATTGAGTGACCGTAGTCAACGATGAAGAGCTAGAAAATTTCTCCTTCAACCAATCACCTACAACTTTGGCGGAAGTGAGCTGATCACAAAAATTTTCAAGGGATCTGGTAGATCTTCCCAAAATCTACAATTTCCTCTTCTTGAAGTCCTCTCTACGACCTTTCCTGCCCAAAAACGAGCTTGAAAAGGAAATTTTGTATTACATGAACTGCTTATGGAGATATCGCGGTTGGCTCCTGTTTCGTCTCGCCTTGCTCTATTCTCGCGCAAAAATTCATCAAAAAAATATTATGGCATATGATTTTGATGTGAAGTAATCTCATCTTTCAGAATATTTGGTCAGATTTTGTCTTGGATTAAAGGCAACCCCGGTTTCTCAAGATTCATTGGGAAAATTGATTAATTTCATGTTTTGCCCTTGTAAATCACATTCAAGGCAGAATCTGATGAATTATTCTGGAAGATGAGATTACTTCACGTCGAAATCATATGCCATGATATTTTTTCGATGAATTTTTGCACAAAAATGGCGCAAGGGGAAATGAAACAGTAAGCAGCTTCGGTATCTCTTTAAGCAGTCCAAGTAATACAAAGTTTTTTTCCCAAGCTCCTTACTTCGACAGCAAAGGTCGTAAAGAAAGCTTCAAGGAAGGGAAAGTGTAGGTTTTGAAAAGATCTATAAGATACTATGAAAATTCTCTGTGATCGGATCACTCCCGCCAAAGTCGTAGGTGATTGACTGAAGGAGGAATTTTTCGGATTTTCATCGTTGACCACGGTTGATCAAAAAGGGCGCAATGAATGTTTCAAATACATGGATCAATAGATATATTCGTGATCTTTAAGATTCTCTCCTCAAAATCCCTGTGAGTCAAATTATATCGAAAATATCACTGTTTTATTGAGACCCTACATCATCCATTATTTATGAAAGGTACTGTAACTTGGAGAAAAATCGGGAGCCAAGTCTTGCGAGAGCTCATTTCTACGATCTTATGTGGAGAAGAATTATACACATTGAGCAAATTAGGTACACTCACCCCAAAATGAAGTCCTCCAAGCGAATCGAGTGAGTACGCATGCTTATTCATCATAAACATTGTTGGTAACATACTAAGTTCGGCCCAACGAAGGAGAGCCCTATATACGTGTTTTGTACTCTGAATCGATACATCCCCGATAGCTCAGTTGGCTAGGTGTCGTGTCTACAAAGTCGAAGGACGAGGTTCAAATCCCGGTAAATACAAAATTTTATTCGCCCAATTACGTTTTTTCTCATTACATCTATGATAATAAACCACACAGAATATGGGATAATAGCTTAGGAAATGGGCAAATAATAATATTTTAAATAAATAAATTTTGATAAATCAGCTGAATTTTTTCGATAGGGTACACTCAGTTAACTGAGTCTCGACAACTCCCTAATCGGTTACTTCCTAGTTTCGTACAGAAAACCCGAAAAAATCCCCAAAAACCCCCTTCCAGAGTCCACAATAAGGATTGGGGACGGGAGAAATTCTTTAGAATATCCTCGGCAAGGGTACGAGGTACTTCGAGGATCTGTAGGAGAATCAAACTCGGCGAGATTCCAAATATATTCAAATATTAATATTCGAAAATATTCACACATATGAAAGGGAGGATAAGTCAGCGTACAAAGGCAGGGATAAATTTTTCCGACTCAGAAAAATTCCCTACGGGACCAGTGAACCTCAATGAGATGCTATGGTAACTCTACGTGAGACTCAAGTCCCACCAGGAATGATTTGACTGGGTACCTCTACCAAATCCTAGGCATCAGGGCTGCAAATGGGGTACAAACTATTCAAATCAGGGAGAAATATTCGCATTCACGATGGCTATGGTGTGAGAGAGGGTACTACACTACTACTACACGCGATGAGCCTCGTACGCACGCAAGAATACGGAAAAACCAGCGATTTTTCCCAGTAGACGCACTTGGACAACTCCTTCGCACGCCTAGCGTGCACCGCAACAATCTGAAACTTGGCAAAAATCGTTCTGGAATTTTTAGAAGTGGCAAAAGTCCACTGAAAAATTTTTAATAATGGCAACAGTGCGTTCAAAAATTTTTCCGAACGGCAAAACACGTTCAGAAATTTTCAAAAGTGCCTAAAGGGCACTCAAAAAATTTTTACACACGGCAAAAGTCGTTCAGAGATTTTCAAAAGTGGCAAAAGTCCACTGAAAAATTTTTCAGAACGGCAACAGTGCGTTCAAAAATTTTTCCGAACGGCAGAACACATTCAGAAATTTTCAAAAGTACCTAACGGGCACTCAGGAAATGTTCACACACGGCAAAAGTCGTTCAGAAATATTTAAAAGTGGCAAAAGTCCACTGGAAAATTTTTCGGACCGGCAACAGTGCGTCCAAAAATTTTCCCGAACGGCAAGACATGTTCAGAAATTCTCAAAAGTGCCTAACGGGCACTCAGAAAATTTTTACACACGGCAAGAGTCGTTCATAAATTTTCAAAAGTAGCAAGAGTCCACTGGAAAATCTTTCAGAACGGCAACGGTGCGTTCAACAATTTTTTCGAATGGCAAAACACGTTCAGAAATTTTCAAAAGTGCCTAAAGTGCACTCAGAAAATTTTTGGAGCAATCCCAAAGTCACGGCAATACGAGCTACGGCAATAAAATCACAGCTAGAATTTTTCCAAAGTCGCGTGTGTCCTGGAACGGTCGCCATTGTGACGTGGCAAATGAATCAACCTATCACACTTATTTATTTTTAGACGGACTTATATCCTAGGCGCAGATTTTCTCGCGCTATAGAGACACGACTCCGAAATCTCAGGAACTCGGCTCTCTGCAACTCTCGTTCACTTACCGTAATTTCACCTAAAGGGATAAGAGAAGGGGAGGGAACGCAAATACTAGATAATCAAATCGACATTTACAATAAAACAACCTCGGCATATATTCTACAACGTTCCTCTTTCGCGGCGATACATGAAATTATACATATCGTGACGACTTGACCATTTTAAATTGACAATGTACCGAATATCGATAGAGATTCAACTATTGTCTTTTAACTATTCCTGCAAATCACAAGGGAGAAAAACACAACACTGTCTCGCACACTAGCTCGGCAATAATTCGACTCCACAATTGAGAAGAGCACGCTGCTCCGAAGCACTATCAAAATGGCTGCTCCGCGGCAATTTCCACGCCACGCTCGCGACGCGAGGCAAAATGTCTAATTGCCCCCGCGCAAATTTCACACACCTAATTTGGGTGATCACGACACTTCCGCGACTGCTGGGGTGTGCTGGAGTCTCGGCAGATTTCAGGGTGCACTCCAGCACCGTCAGCCTCCCCAGGAGTCCGGTTCGGCAAAGCCCGACGACGGCAAATACGCGCGCACGAGGCTCTCGAGGGACGTACGAGGAAATTCACCAATTATTCATAAAGATCAAAACCACTCACCGCTGATATGCGACATCCTTGCTAATTCTGACAATAAATCCTTGATGAATGAATCCTTGATTTCTTCCAACGACTCTTGATGTCGTTTGAGCCACCCGGGACTCCTTGGGGGGCTCACGGCAAAACTTTGGAGCACGAGGCAAAGGCACAAGAAACGTGTGGTCACTCTAAGCGCAATCCAACAAGTGTCACAATGGCCGGCTTCCTGACGGCAAAAGCTCTTCTCCTTCCTCAATAAATGAAGCTCTCTGATTTGTCGACGGCAACAATTTTGATTGGCTCTCAAACTCTGCAAAAAGCCAACATCGCCCTCTGGTGGCCGTGGCGCGGCAAATTATGAAATATGCGCTCGAGCGCAAGGCAGCAACTCGGCAGCAAGATATAAAATTCACGGCAGAAATCTACTTGATTGTGGGTACGGCACTGTTTTCTTGCCTCCACCAGTTGCTTATTCCATCTCACTCGCACCCACGGCAAGCATATACAAGCGTGGAGGCTCTGCGCAACTCGCTATTGCCTCCACTCTTCGTACTTTTGCTGTATGCAATCAGGCACACGAGTATAAATATACCTATATATTCTCATCACGGCAACGATATACCTATATATGTACTCATCACAGCAACGCTATACCTATATATGGGCTGATCACGGCAGTAATATCCATTCACAGTCTGCCTAGGCAATCTCTCATATGCCCACACACATACATAATGACCGGTGGGTGTCGTCTGCATGCTCAATTTCCGACCCAGCAGTCGATGTCAGGGTGTCATCAGGGTCCCGGGTCGGCAAAATACGGTATAACCTACCTTGAGGTAGGTATACCCGTTGGCAGCGCCCTCGCGCTGGCCCGCGTGCACATCGTCATCATCGTCGTCGTTGTTCTCAGGGTCATCCGGGTGTCACGGTGTCGTCGCGTGTGCTTGTCGGGGTGTGGGTAACACCCCGGGGTGTGTGCGCGATCGCGTGGGTGTCGTCAGGGAGCTGGTGCATCTCGGGTGAATGCAACACCTGTTGCATGCAGCAATAACCTCGCATCAGCTGTGCAACGCAGCATAAGGGGCTATTTGTATATGGGGCAGCTGCCCGGATGGTGAATAGCCCTGTGGTGACTCCTCCAGGTGTACGGCATCGTCGGCAGGGCTCCGGCATCATCTCGTCGTCATCGTTTCCGCGGCATTACCCTGGCACACCCGGGTCGGCAATAGTGTTGTGGCCTTGCGGGGCGTGCGGGTGTAAAGTGCATCTCTGGATGTTGCACTTATTATCGGGTGCATAGCTGTTGGGGGTGGGCTGTGGATGCAGCACGGTGCTTGCGGGCACCGGCTGTTACCATTCTCCACCCCAAATACGGCATTTTTGGTGCACAAGTGCTAAATTCTCGTGCTGAATACATCTGCCCTCGCTCACCCGGGTGAGCGAGGGCCTCGGCAAAATTTACGCGTCAGGTGTCAGCTTGGCATGGGCCCCGGGCCTCTCCGGTGGTGCCGCGGGGTAAATGCGGGTAGTGGTGGGTCCTAAAAGGACAGAACTGCGTCATATTGTCCGGGCAGCCCGCCCTGGGCTGCATCAGCTGATGTTGTTGTGGAGACGACCAACAGCCTCCTATAGGCTGGTGGTTGCGGTGAACACAGGCGTAGGCCTGGTTGCCTGCCCCCAGGCATACCCGCATCAACTCCAGTACACGGCATCGTCGTTGCCTCGAGCAGCAGCACCTCGAAAGGAGACGTATTTGCGTATGAATACGGGTTTTCAGAGGCTGCTGGCTCGAGGCACGACAAGAGAGACTTCCTCATTTTCACAAAAGGTTGTGACGGTTTTACCGTCACATTTGGGATAACCTCTGGGAATGTTCGGAGGAGAGGCTTCCATCATTCTTATGAATATCGATACAGATGTCTTTTAGTTGTTCGAAAAGTAAATGGTGAACTCGATAATTTCGATCGAATTTTTATCTTTCCAATGTCTGATCTTCACATAAAGCTATCCAGAATTAATACAATTATTCATGGCTCTTTTAGGCTAACCTCTGTGAATATTTTCAGGTGAGTATCTCATCATTCTCATATTAATATAGATCTCATCATTTTTATGAATATAGATGAAGATCTCTTTTTATTTCTTGAAAACTAAACGACAAACTCGATATTTTCCTATTGGATTTTTATCCCTCCGATGTCCGATCTTCACATAAAAAATCAAAATCAATGCAAGCTTCTACGATTCCTTTGGGATAACCCCTGGGAACGCTTCGTGATCAGTGCTGGTATCTCATAACCCTCACAAATATAAATAAAGATGTCTTTTAGTGGTTTAAAAACTACAATTAAGATATGTGACTCTATCGTTATTCGAGCTCATCATCGGGCTATGCCGATAGATACACCAAGGCTTGAATTAAATATCAAACACAAGGACCTCCATGGTACCACTTTATTCTATGGTCTCCAAATGAAGGATTTTTTTCGAAAAGCGACAAAGAGAGAAAAAAATTCTTCCCCAAGCAAGATTTGAACTCGCGATCTCCAGTTCTCCGGACCGGCGCCTTAACCACCAGACCACCGGGGCGATTGCGAATTCACACGCTTAGAGAAGTCTTCTCCCTGTCTCGATGTCGCTTTTCAAAGGAGAGGGGCCAGTTTTTAAACCATGGCCAATCTGAATTATAGATTATTTGAATCTATCGCTCAATAGGAATTTCAATTAAGAAATGTAACTCTATCGTTATTCGAGCTCATCATCGGGCTATGCCAATGGATACACCAAGGCTTGAATTAAATATCAAGCACAAGGACCTTCATGGTACCACTTTATTCTATGGTCTCCAAATGAAGGATTTTCTTCGAAAAGCGACAAAGAGGGGAAAAAATTCTTCCCCAGGCGAGATTTGAACTTGCGATCTCCAGTTCTCCGGACCAGCGCCTTAACCATTGGACCACCGGGGCGATTGCGAATTCACACGCTTAGAGAAGTCTTCTCCCTGTCTCTATGTCGCTTTTCAAAGGAGGGGGGCCAGTTTTGAAACCATGGTGAATCTGAATTATAGATTATTTGAATCTATCGCTCAATAGAAATTTCAATTAAGAAATGTGACTCTGTCGTTATTCGAGCTAATCATCGGGCTATGCCGATGGATACACCAAGGCTTGAATCAAATATCAAGCACAAGGACCTTCATGGTACCACTTTATTCTATGGTTTCCAAATGAGGGATTTTCTTCGAAAAACGACAAGGAGAGGAAAAAGTTCTCCCCCAGGCGAGATTGGCCTCGGTGGTCTAGTGGTTAAGGCGCCGGTCCGGAGAACTGGAGATCGCGAATTCAAATCTCGCCTGGGGAAGAATTTTTCCCTCTCTTTGTCGCTTTCCGAAAAAAATCCTTCATTTGGAGACCATAGAATGAAGTGGTACCATGAAGGTCCTCGTGCCTGATATTTAATTCAAGCCTTGGTGTATCCATCGGCATAGCCCGATGATGAGCTCGAATAACGATAGAATCACATTTCTCAATTGAAATTTCTATTGAGCGATAGATTCAAATAATCCATAATTCAGATTGGCCATGGTTTCAAAACTGGCCCCCCTCCTTTGAAACGTGACATAGAGACAGAGAGAAGACTTCCCTAAACGTGTGAATTCGCAATCGCCCCGATGGTCTAGTGATTAAGGCGCCGGTCCGGAGAACTGAAGATCGCGAGTTCAAATCTTGCCTGGGGAAGAATTTTTTCCTCTCTTTGTCGCTTTTCGAAAGAAATCCTTCATTTGGAGACCATAGAATAAAGTGGTACCATGAAGGTCCTTGTGCTTGATATTTAATTCAAGCCTTGGTGTATCCATTGGCATAGCCCGATGATGAGCTCGAATAACGATAGAGTCACATTTCTTAATTGAAATTTCTATTGAGCGATAGATTCAAATAATCTCTAATGTTTGAAAACTACTCTGGAAAAAAAATCCTTCCCGTTTTTCAGTACGATCGTATTGTGAATTTTTCCACTGGACATATTGAATATGCAATGCGCAATATTGAATCGGTCTTCAGCACAGTTCATTGAAAAGTAACAATTTATATCAAATATTACATGATTACGTCTCGAATACCGTGAAAGTTTGTATAATGAAAGTTTTTATGTTAAATAGAGTAAGATTCTGGCTGAGATTATACGAATCTTACACTTCATTACGTGAAAGTGACGCCGTATTAATATTTCTCTGTGAAACGTTTCTCGATTTTGCAATATGTCCCCTGGTGGTGGGGTTTGAACAGGGGAAACTTTGGTTAGTAGTCTGGAGACCTGACCACTGCGTTACTGAAACAAATATCTGGGCCCCGGCCGGTCTCAAAACACCAGTGTTCCACACAGCATGGGAATATTTCAGAGAAACATTTGAATGGAATGTTCCGATCTTCCAGAAACCTCGCGGGAACGTTTCAAGAAATATTTTTGTAATGTTTCATTGCAATATTTCAATGGAATCTCTCACATACCTCGCAGAAACATTCCAAGAAATGTTTTTGTCATATTTTATTGCAACGCAATATCCCATGAATACTTGCCGGAAAGCTCCTGAAAATATTTCATGGAATGTTACTCAGAATGTTTGAGATATATTTGTCCGAATGATTTTTTGAAGGTTTCTGAAATATTTCAGTGCAATGACCCATGGATATGACTTAAAAATATTCGTGAAATATCCTGCTGAACAGTTTTACAACAATCTCGTATTCAAAGATCTTTGCGAGGTTACTGAAAGCTCTCTGAAGGATTTTCAAAATTTTCCTGATAGCCTCTTCAGGAATTTCGGTCCAATCCAAAATTTCGAAAATATTTGAAACTGATTTCACAATATTTCACCAGCAACCTATCAAGAATCTTGATTCGGAGAAGTTCATTCCGTGACGTGTATGAAAGGTTGCCATGAAATTTCAGAACAGTATTCCAAAAGTATTCGACGAGTAAGCTCCGAATCACCCCACTCAAATTTTCCTGCACATATAGTATTGAAATACACTTGGTTGTAAAGTTTGAGTTCGATCCGTCGGCTAATCTTTTTTATTTTCAAAGAATAAGGGTCGAAATTTCAATTCCGTGCATTGTTACATTGGCAGTTTGACGAATACCTCCACCGCCAACGTCGGAGTTAGAGTTGCAGTGGATATCCTCGGATTTTTCTTTTAAAGTACAATATTGAACCAACAATTCTTCATGGGTTTTATGTCCAGAATGTTCAGTTTAGTCTTCAAGCCATGTGCCTCAATCTTTCTATAGGATTTTCACTAGAAATGAGACATTTTTCTAAAGTGCTCACCGCGCAACCTTGATTCACTCTAGGTCGCTTTGTCGCGGACGAAATTCCAAGGAAAGATGTCAAAGAATCAGATCGGAGCTCGAGAAAATCCCCAAAATCAAAGTTCTGAATACTGCATGTACATTCGTGACCGAAAATTAGCCATGTAATCAACTTTTTCGCGATTTTGTCAGTTCCGTGCATACCTGATTACCCACCTAAAAGTCAATTTATTTAGGCGGAAACAATTTTAAATGTGATGAGAAGAGATAGAATCTACGCGGGGAAATTCCTACGTCAACTCCATTATTCTTGCGGAAGAACTCAAGGGGAAATTTCCAGTTCCATGCATGTCATTTCCGCGCATTCTGAAGTCGATCCGTGGGATACTCAATAGCACGGAAAGGAGAAAGAAATGAAATGATCTGCTCGACAGCATGTATTTCCGACTCGATTAAATGATATAAACACGAATTTCTAGGCCGTTTGGCCCCATTGCGTCTGGATTCCTCGCTAGACAATAAATTGTCAAAAACCGCGAATGTCAGTTCCGTGTACTACTTTCCCGGTGTCTTATGCATGTGAAAATGACATATACCGTTCTAACTCATTGCAAAAACAACTTCTGCATATGTTTTATCACATAATGTAACTGAATGAGCGGGAAGGAATGTGAAAAGTTGGGATAGACATGCGGGGCATCAATTTTCAACTTCTGAATTTTTGGGTACAAAACGTGTAAGTTATCGCGACAATACACGATATACAAATCTTCAGCAAGCTTACTTCGAAAATTTTTGGAAGTTCCCTGATAGCTTTCTGGAAAGTTCCTATGTGACAAAGCTCCTTAAAATATTACTGAAAGATTTTTCAAAGGTTTCTGGCACGTTTTTGGAATGTTCCTGATTTGTTTCTGAATTTTCCAAAAAACATTTCTGAAATGTTTTTGAAATGTTTCTGGAACATTTTTGGAAGGTTTCTGGAAGATGCCTAGGAGTTCTATCGTATAGCTTCTTCTATTCCATATCATTTTCAACTAGTCCTGCAATATTTCACTGGCAATATATCATCAATCTTGATCCAGAGAAAATGTTGTAAGGTTTCTGAAAGGTTGCTAGAAGATTTGAAAGCAACGTACCAAAAGGATGGCTTTCAAGTATCCCATGAATATTTAACTGACAAGTTTTCAGCAGCCTCGCGCAAAAAAGTTCAGAAACATTACATATTACAGTGCCACACATAAAAAAAATCATTGATACGTCCATAAGTAGAAACAGCATGTTTCTACGTACAGACGTATAAAACTGCGTAAGCGTCTCGTTCGGAAACATTTTCCCCTCGGGAAAACCAAGCTGGACGTTGCCTTCGCCCACGTCCAGCCCGGTTCCCCGAAGGAACAATTGTTTTCAGTACTCGACGCGTAATGTACTAATATTTCGAATATTCCTGCAATGGTTCACAGATACATCTCCTCATCAATCTTGCTTTCGACAATTCTTGAGATGTTTCTGGTATTTCCCTGAAATATTTCTGAAATATTTTCGAAACGTTTTTGAAATATTTCTGAACTGTTTTCAAAACGTTTCTGAGATTCTTCTGGAACGTTCCTAATAGATTCGTAGAAGTTTTTTTGTATAATTTCTCCAGGAATTCAAATATCATTATCAACTATTCCTGCAATATTCGTCTAGCGATATGTCAGCATTCTTGATCCGGAGGAAAATTCGTGAGGTTTCTGGGGGGAGGTTGCTAATACATCGCACGTTTAAATCTCTTTCTCTGCAGATCCATTCTGAAATCTGCCCAATATTACCATTGACAGTGCGAAATTCCTGTGAAAGGAAATTTCAGGAAAGAAAATTATGATTATTCTGCGTGATTAATTTTGGTAAAACGAAAAGATTTGCGTCATCCCTATCTCGAAATTCTGTTTCATTCCATTCACACCCTCTTGTCTTCTAGATCCTAACTCCATACTTCAATATACAGTCTTCTTCTCCTCAAAATCCTTGTAGTGAGTACAAAATACTGCTTTCATATCAAAAACTTGGATTACAATCCTCATTGTATCTGTCAGATCGTCTGAAACAGATACATTCAACAATCAATTCATCCTCACATCGCAAACATTTGCGTTTGGCCAAATAGACGTTTGGAGACATGTGGCGTGTAACTTTGATATCTCAATAGTGGACAGCGTTGTTGCGGCCCTGTACCGGCGACTCTCGTGTTGAAGTGTTTATATAGTATCGATGATTATACTAAAATGAGTTCTTCAAAAAACTTAGTAGTCAAATAACAAATCTGAATAAGAATTCGTTCAATTTGAGTGTCGATTGACTTTCTTCGGCTCAATCGTCGCAATATTTATTATCTTGAGTCTCCACTAATATTTCAATGCATTGTCTCTGAAAGGTTTCTGAAATTTTCTTGAAACATTTAGAACATTCCGTATCGAATCAAGGATGCAATACGAATTTGACTGAATATTTAAAAAAATCGCACTGAAGAATGTGATGGATTTCAATATATTTCTTCCAGCGTAAGCGACGAACTCGATATTTCTCGATTGAATTCTAGTCCTTCCAAAGTCCAATCTTCACAAAGACCAATCAAGATCAATACGGTTTTTATGGTTCTTTTGGCATGACCTGATATAATGTCTGAGAGATAGTGTCTCATTATTCTCTAAGATATAGATGAAGGTTTCTATTATTTTCTTGAAAATTAAGCGACTAGCTCGATGATTTGCGTTCGAATTTTTATCCTTTCAACGTCCAATCTTTACATAAATCAATCGAAATCAATGCAATTCTCTATCCTCCTCTAGGCTAACCTTCCCGAATGTTAAAAAAAGAGTGTCTCATCATTCTCATGAATATAGAGGAAGATCTCTATCTTATATACAAATAGTAAGTGACCGAAACAGATATTGACCCATTAAAAAATCTTCATCTTTCGTCATTCGTTTCCCCAGCAAGTGAACTGTCAGGTTTACTTGCGGCCGAACTGATTTCTCACATTTGTAATCATCTCCGAGGTGATTTCTCTGGCGTCAAAAACGCTCGATTTATATTTCACCAATGAAATAAGACGTTCCCGGAATTCATATGATTTGCTTAAACCAATTGTTTCAATGAATTATAGAGCAATGATTATTCAAGATTCGGATCCAGCATCGTCAAAACCCCGAGGACGTATTTGATGAGCTTATCATGCAATGTCCAACTTTAATTGTTTGAAAAAAAATTTTTAAACAAATTGTAGAGCAGTATTTCTTCAAGCTTCGGATCGGGCATCTTCCAAAACCCGCGGACTCATATCTTAGGAGCTCATCCTTCAACTTTCAACTTTATTTGTTGAATCAAGTTTGTTCAATCATGTTCGGTTAAACGAATTGTAGGGTAATTACTTGAATCGATTCGAGTTCAGCGACCCTCAAACCCCCGAGTTATATTTTTCCGGATTTTACCATGGTTCATCAAGGCCGAAAAGAATTCTTCCGCTCTAATCATTTGAACAACTTGGTTTAAACAGATTGTAGAGTGATAATTTCATCAGTTTCGAGTCCCGCGACCCTCAAAACCCTCGAAATATATTCATCCAGAATTTCCGATTTTTCACCAAGGATGGAAAGATTTTTTCCGCTCAAATTATTCAAACAACTTTGTTCAAACAAATTGTAGAGAAATAATTCCATCGGATTCGAGTTCAGCGACCCTCAAAACCCCCGAAATGTATTCTTCCGGACTTTTCCGTTGTTCATCAAGGCCAAAAATAATTTTTCATTGGATTGAGCGACTCTCAGATCCTTGAAAATAAATTTTCCAAGGTTCCTTATTGTTCACCGAGACTGGGAAGAAATATCGAACAGTCGTCCTATTCCAAATCTACGACGGATCGGAATAACCCTTCGAAGTATGGCTTTTATGAGTTATCATGGAATCTGACTCGCTGGCTACGAGGATAAGGTGTCTGCCTGTGAAAAAGATGTGTGATATTAAGTGTGTGTTTCGCCCTGGTCTCTCACTTGGGCTCGTCAGTGAGACGAAGAGAGACCTATCTCAGATACTATTGCAATTTGGATGGATTGACATCAGGTAAAAGGAGGGTCAAATTCAAAATTTTAGTGGAACCACCATGCAATGAGGTTGACACGTAGTGATAAGGTCACGAAGCAGATCTTAAGCTTCGTGTGGTAAACGACTCTATAAGGTCTCATGTCGTTTGGAAATATAATAAAATTATACCCTCGCTATACTTGAATTTTTGGTGGCAGGAATAGCCTGACATCAGTTCAGAATTCGGAGCTCTTAATGATATTGAGGTTGGGTTCTTGATATCTCCCCGATGGCTCTGTGGTTCTATAGGGTTTGTATGTTCCCCAGAAAATCAGAATCACGGAAGCTCTGTTGAGAGATCCCGCTCCGAAAACAATTGCCTCAGATGCATAGATCGGACGTTCCATCAAAGATCTGAATAATGCATAGGAGAGTTCAGAATTCTGTCAATGCAATGGCTGAGCCATCATTCTACTGTTGCTGTATGGAGAAACTGCAGACCTGAACTTCCTCGGAAGAGCCATTTGAGCCGTTGTACTGACCTTATCGAAGTAACGATTCTCGACTCATTTGATTCTCCTGTGGAACACTAAGACTTGTTCTCATGTAGAGAATGAGTTATTTTTGTTCCCAACTCGAGCTATTTCAGAAATTTTGAGACATCTCCAAACCCTCGATCAACGATCGAGTAGTGACCTCGCCGCAACCATTCTCTGAGTCCGTGATAATCTCTTTTCTGGGCCATTCCAGTTAAGACCGTCCGAGAGAGTGAGTTCAAGGAATTTGTTTCCCTCCGCGATGAAGTATATAATTCTAGAGCTAAAATGAGGTGACACGTTTCTTCTGTTCAGTCCATATCTAACTAACATCGGAGCTATGCGGATTTTCATTTTGGAGCCGGAAATCAAGATTGGCATCCTGAAATTGGTGAACTCCACAACTTTGCTCCTGATGAGTCTTCTGGAATGAGGCCTGATGGAAATTATCAAACACAAAATATTCTACCAAAATAGAGTTCTATGGTGCTCAAAATTCCGCATAGAGTCCCAAAAAGCTACAGTTTGATGAAAAATGGAAAGATGCAATTTCTGACCAGCAAGAATTCGTATCCCTTTGAATTTTTTCCTCTTAGTGTACTTTGAACGATGCCGAAAACGATGCATTCGCTCTGGTAGGCGCTAAAAATTCATGGGAGGCGCTGAAAAAAAATTTCCTGGAAAAAAGAGGTTGAATGCCAAATTATTGTTGAAATTCGGTAACAACTGTTGTGAAAAATTCTATTTCTTCTTCCAAGAGTATCGTAATCCCATGGAAGAGTCCCAAGATGATCGATTTCGGGATCTGTCGCTAAATTGAGCTGTAATCACTGAGAAACTGGAATTAAGCAATTGATCCCGAGATTGATCATCTTGGGACACTCCCATGGGATGACGATACTCTTGGAAGGAGAATTAGACTCTCCCACAACAAATGTTACCGGGATTTGTACCTAAAAATATGTTTCGTTTATCTCCTACGAAATTGGGGTGGAATTTAGTTTCATTTCATCTTTTAAAAAACAAGAACTAGATTCCAGGATTTCGTGTCGTTTATCCCCACGGTGCATCGGAAGGCGTCAAAAGGTCAAGTAGCAGGAACTTAAAGAATTCTTTGGGTTTTGTTCCCGGGTATATTCACAATTATTTTCCCGAAAGAATCAAAATCATCCGTCGGGGATTTCCAAAATAAAGTCCATTTTTCGGTTTCGAGTTCAGAAACTGCTTTTTGGCAAAACGAGAATCTTTCTATATCTTCTGCCCTTCATTATTTGGGGCGTGCAGAATCTTTGAATGGTTCAAAACTAACTGTTGCTCGTGTAGAATTTCCCGATCTTTCAGAAAATGGAGTCAGATTTTATCTATGTCCAATTCTTGATCGATTTATCCTTAGTTTATTGTGGCAAAGCTGTCTTTTCCCTTTCTTGGAACCAAAACTGACCTTGATCATGCATTGTTATATTGTATTTGTTGCTAAAATCGACCACCAGATGGCTCACTGTAATTACTGTCCACGGGCTTGGATTCGTTACTAACAAATTAAGGATCGTGAATTCCGTCATTGATGTCTTTATACTAAGATAGTGAGTGATTGCTGTCAGTAGTGACGTCAGAATCAACCCGATTCAAAGTGATCCCGTTATTGGTAGTTGTTGACGTTATCTCATTAGTCTACCATTCAACTAACTACGGAAAGTTAGTGTGCCCTAGTCGGCAAGTGTTGCAGTGCAAAAATACGCCGGAATCTGAGCAGTGCTCGTGCTTGTGGAAGCCGTAATTGTGGTGAGTAGGATGGTGATTTGTTCTTTCTTCCTCTAGTCGACTCTAATATCAATTTGGGATATCAAATCCTTCTGGGAAACAATATGTTCGGCATTTATCCAAGCATCCATTGGTTCCTGAGTTTCCTTCAATGTATATCCTATTGTTTCTCTATCGCTTTTTTCCTAATTTTCCTCCTCAGATCTACACGGATTGTTCTAAACTAGCTGTGTGAATAGTTTCAAAAAACCATGCCCGTGCACACGCATGACGAAAATTGAGAAAGAATTTGTTGTGTTTGTCTGAAGAAAAATCCAGCGAGCAAGGAATTATTCCAAATAAGTCCTGGAGGAAGAACTGGGGAGCTAATCAATCAATCTTCTAATTACGATGCTTCCGACTCAAAACTACCTTGTGAACTTTGCAGTTCGTGCAAAACCAAGTTTTTTTTCTTCATTTATTATTTTCAGTTATACAAGTTGCGAGGAAATTTATAAATGAAAGGTGTACCTGATTTTTCAGAGTTTTTGTCTGCAAGAATGGATCTCCGATCTGATAATGGAACATGCGCGTGCCAAATTTGTGTGATACGGAGAAATCAAGAGTATCAGAACCTGTCACATCAGAACGTCCTTACTGTAACATTGGGAAGAGGTACATATGACTCCGATTTCTCCATGCAAGCTTGTTTTTCTGTCGGAATTAGAATCTTCATTGATCGATACACTCATCTTCTCTAACATTCATGCGGATTCCAAATCGATAACTCCTACTACTATATTATTACAGAATCTTTGCCCGTATCGATTTCAAGTAAGAAAGATCCAGATGCTCATAAGAGGTGTGAATATTGCATATCATTAATTGTAAAAGGAATAAGTCATCAGTGCAATGAAGAGAGTTGAGTGAAGAATTTGAAAGATCTCCTCGCATCAACATCAAAGCAATCGGCAGAAAAGGTAATCTCTGCATCACTCAAGTCACTCGCTGAGAAAAGTACTGAATTGCAACCAGTTTGTTCTTCAATGACTGTTCGCACATTAGGCAGACCTGTCAGAGTCACGGTTGGTTCGAAAGCTCATCCGAAGTCTCTTCCACACATGCCTGCAAGTGCTATGATAACCAAGCAAAATGATCTCAATCTTACCCAAAATGATACCTTGGGGATCGCAAAAACTCTTTGAAAAATCACTCGGAAGAGGAATATAGTCGAGTCTAATTTGAAAACTGAACTCAGTGCTCAGATTCATTTAGTAGATAAATTTTTTCGCGCCGAAAAAATGAGTTTTTTTATAATCGGAGGTGATAAAAAAGAAGAGGCTGAATTAGTTACCGTTTATTGTCACGACCTCTCCGGTTTGATTGAGTTCGTCAAAAATCATCGTTCAGTTACTAAAGTTCTGTTAAAATATGGTATCGATGGCGGTAGAGGTTCGCTGAAAGTTTGCTTATCCATCCAAAATTCATATAGTGATCTGGATCAACCTGATTTGAAAAAGTTCAAGCAAGGATGTATATCTAAACGATTCTCCGATTCCGGCGTGAAAAAATAATCCATCATTGGAATTGTAGAGTCATGCCAAGAAAATTACGAGAACAATTCGAAGCTGTGCTCGTTGATTGGTTCACAGAAACCCCAGGTAAATATGCTGTTGATTTGAAAGTTGCGAACGTGGGTTCTGGAATAGGACCCCACAGTTCTGCATTCCCTTGCACATGGTGCTTTGCTCCAACAGAAAGCCTATCACGAACCGGTTTTGGATCCAGAACGATCGCAAAATTCGCGCCTATTGTGAAGAATGGAAAGATCACGGTGCAAATAAAAAGTTACGTAAGAACTACAAAAATTGCATCAACGAACCTATCATCTCTGGAGATCCTGAAAAACCGTTGATAGATTTCATTCTACCACCACAGCTCCATTTTTTTCTAGGAGGTATGAACACTATATATGATAACATGCTCAAAGAAAATGAAGTTGTCACACTTGAATGGGCTCAGTCATGCCACGTTAATCGTATGGTTGTAAATGGTGGCTCGGGTTTCAATGGTAATAATTGTAAGAAGTTATTATACGCTGTTGACACTCTAGCTGCAAAGGAATGTATCTCTGTCCAGAAATATGTAAATGTTTTGAGAAAATTCAAGCTTGTTGTAGAATCCAATATTGGTGTTAATCTCAAGCCTGAATACGCTACTCATATTGATGACTTCAAGACTGCCTATCTAGAGCTCGGGATATCTGTTACCCCCAAAATTCATGGGATCATGATCCATGCGAAGGAGTTTTGTGAAAAAAATAAAACCGGGCTAGGCAAGTACAGTGAACAAGCTTTTGAATCTGTCCATCATGCGTTTGATGAGCAATGGAAGAGATACAAGACTCACAGTAAAAATCCTGAATATGAGAATCATATATTCCGAGCGGTATGTGAATTCAACGGGTTGAATCTATGAGGCAAGGACAATATTTCTTGCATTGTTTCGTTCAGCCGTTCTTCATTCAAGGCGTTAATGTTGCATGAGAATGGACGATCTATGCCATCATAGAGTGGATTAATCCAACTCACAGGAGTTGGAATGAATGTTATTATTACACATAAGATTTCCCTATGATGTTATCTCAATAAATTTGAAACCAACCCTTGTACATTTTTTATTCTATATGGATATCGTGATCGACTTTCATGGAGCTTTTTCCACAATGAAACCTCATAGTTCAGGAATTAAATGGGGAAAAACAAGGGAGAAACAAACTTTTCATGGAAAAATCGGAAGAACATCGATCAAAGGATGGTCACAGGTGAATTCTAATTCCATTTCCTGGAAGATCGGAATATTCTGAACAAGAAAAAGTTAGTGTCTAATCATTCAAAAATTCTGCACGCCCCAAATAATCAAGGACAAAAGACATAGGAAGGTTCTCGTTTTGCCAAAAAGCAGTTTTTGAACTCGAACCCGAAAAATGGACTTTATTTCGGAAATCTTCGACGGATGATTTTGATTTTTTCGGGAAAATGATTGTGAATATACCCAGAAACACATCCCAAACAATTTTTTTAGTTCCTGCTACTTGACCTTTTGACGCCTTCCGATGCACCGTGTCCCCTGAACAAAACTAAACATAATTGATCAATTCTGATAACGTTTAGCTATCAAAAAAGTTGGACGATCTCGTAGCAAAATGATGTAGTAACAACAAAAATGGGCTCAAATCTGGTGAGCAGCGTACGAGCCGTACGCAAGCTCACGGCTCATGCGCTCTATTTGTGGACATACCGGAAGAGCACACACGCGCGCGTTCTCTCATTCATCGTCGTGATAGGCAAAACGCGCGCGCGCGCTTTCCATTTGGACTCGGCCAATGGATAGCACGTATCATGTGCATGTATGTCTCTGTTTTCACGGGCGGTCGTGTGTGTGCGCGCATGCATCGGGCCACTGGGCCATATACACAAAGGTGACCCGGCTCATAGTCATCAGCATCATTGTCGGATGGCCTGCATTCGCTCTTATAAGTACAATGGTCGTGTTGAGATATGAGTAGGGCAATCTCGACAGACTTCAAGTGTGGCATCTGTGACATCATACTCAATTTTCCTGAAGATCTCATCACCTGCACGTCCGCGAGGAAGGTTCATAGTAGTGAAGGTACGTGGCAAAGACAGAGGATGACTTCGAGTGTTTGTTCTCCAGCACCCGTTGGAATGAATGGCACTCCGCAGCTTCGAAAAGCGATTGATGCACCACCTTGCGGTCGAATCGATGTATATAGTGAATATAATATCAACCAAACAATGCCGATTCGAGCGCGATATGACGATATTAATAATTTCTCTATAAATCATTAGAAAAGTTTTATCGAGATAGTGCAAGATTGAGTGAGCCAATCTGTCTGAAAAACTTCCAACCGTCTTCGTTATACTCAAAATTATCCCCACAAACACTTCACTCGATTTCACACCGATTTTGATGGAATTTTTCTTCAGACTCATAGTAAAATCTCCCGCACCGGTCAAAACATCCAACTTCGAGGATACTCGTAAGAAAAAACATCTAGATGATCAAGGGAAGAACTAATTCCTTTGGGCCTTGTATGGTTCTTCATCAATTTCCTTGAAGGCTATGAGTTCCATATTGAAGTTGGTGTTTTGTCGATCTTGAAGGACGGCGGAGAATTAAATTAACCCCCAAAATTTCGTGATGGAATTTTCATCACACGTTTCGTCCACAAAGATTCGTGGACCTCATCAGGCTTGGATTTTTCTGTTTTAACATACAAAGATAAAAAGAATTACATAACATATTGTGTACAACATATGATAGATGTATACATGTAGAGATGCGCAACTTACGTTATTCTTTAGATCATCATGGTATATATTGAGCGATCTTGTGCTGGAGACCGAACATAACGTCTGGCTCCTGTCAATACAGGACAGCAGAATGAGTCATCGGTCTAGTTTCTCACTCATATTTATATTACTGCGCGATCACAGTGTTACAGTAGGTGACATATATGAATCATAGTGCAAGTGGAAAAGAGAAAGAGAGCGGGGGTCAACGAGCTTAGTCAGCCCTTGCCCATAGCGGGTTGAGACCGATGACTCATTGTGCACAACGGGTTATGAAGTCGACTGAGATTCTGAATATCGTACGTCTCTCTTATTGATGGCATTCATGTCAAATTTTATGTGGATCATCTCAAAAATTGAACCTTTTTTTTCAATTTGGTTCTGTGTCTAAAATTTTGGTTTGATCCCGATTGAGGGAGTGGGTGGAAAGAAGGCGTAACCGCAAAACAGTCATTTTGAGAAAATCGATAAAAACTTAATAGAAACCGCTAGGGACATGATTGAACAAGTTGAGCAGACTTATTTCGAAGAAGATAGCATTCTCGAAAATGCCCAACCCGAGCCGGGGCATAAAATTTGATTCTGAACTTTTCTCAGCAATTTCAAAAAATGCAATTACGCCCTTTTTCCGATTACAGGGTCGAATTTCGGTCTTTCTTCCCCACAAAAAGTGGAATTCAATCTCGCAATCAAGTCCAATCGTCTCCAGATTTACTGAGAGCGTTCCTGGGAATGTTTGATCCACCCTCACTTACGCCCTGTTACAGTGTAATTACGCTCTCTTAAATCTTTTCAGTCAGGTCCTCAAGCCCTTTTTCCAAATCTTGTTGGGCTGAGCAAAAAATTAAGCCCGGCTCTTGAAATGTTATCACAGTTGTTACGCCCTTCTAACATCTTATCATAGCAGTTACGCCCTTTTAATATTTTATCATCGCATTTTCACCCTTTTATCGTACAGATAAGAGGGCGTCATGGCGGTTACGCCTTTTTATCTGCCAGATGGTTTTTGGGGTCTTACGAAAAACCGATTTCCGGGGTGGTGGATCTTGGTATAGGGGCTCAGAAAAAGTCATGTCCGAAAAAGGGCATAATGGCGGTTACGCCCTTTCTCCACCCACCCCCTCAATTGAGGGCCCGCGTGGAAAAAGGGCCTTATGGCGGTTATTCCATTTCCCCCCTGTCGCTTTTTAGAACCTTCGAACCATGATCTATGACCCCAAAAAACTCGTTTTTCGGAAAGCCTTAAAAACCGCCATGGATCGCAAAGGGCGTAAACGCCATGAGGTCCTTTTATGAAATTCGGAAGAAGGGCTCAGTGGTGGTTAGGCCTTTTTGCCAGTGACATGACGTCAATGAAGCTTTTTTACGAATATTGAATCATTGTTTGAAGGAGATGCACGGAAAACTCTGCAAGAGACCCTTGCTAGATACTCAACAATACTCCAAGAAATTGTATGGTATCTATCGTTGAAATCGCGTCTTTCAACGATGGATAGCTTTATAGCTTCGTAAATTTCTGTAAGCATCTCGTACCTAAAACGCGTGCATTACCAAAAATGGATGCATAATATACCCCGGAGAGCGATGCCAATCAGCTGAAGCTGTCAAGGTGGCTAGGCCGCGCGTCTAGTACGCGGCTCTTTATACTCCGCTCTTGACTCAAATATGGCGGCCCTTATAGCAGCAAGGGTTGTACCGTGGCAGCTAATATGCATCGTCGACCGCGATCGCGCATATCACCACTTGCTGTCTAGGCTCTTTAGATCCAAAAGATAACTGCCAGTGCATTATGCATTGATAGAATCAACGAAATTTGATATCGAGTCGAGGGCGCGCTCAGTGTATGTGCACTATTAGCTCTGGGGAGTTATATTTTGCAGATCAAAATCTCCCGGACGGCGAGTTGCGGCGAGTCGCGAGTTCCGTGTGGTCGATGACATACGCTGCTACACACGCAAAAAATCCCATCACATCACGGAGATATATACCATCACTGGACTCCTCGAACAGTCTCAACGCTGAATTTACATAGAGTATTTTTTTTGCTTATAAGGACGGGCAAATATTCTCACATAGAGTGCCTGATATGGGCACACAAATCTTATAACAACAAGTATATATTCCGAATATTCATAAAATATACATAGTTACGTTAAATTCACAAGAAAGGCCTAATTACACGTTGATAACGAAAACCAATATGTGAAAAGGGCACAACTGACATCATCTATTTCGAAGAAGGCATAACGGCAGAAGAAAAGTCCAAGAGGGGCGTGACTGCACAAGGAAATTTCGAAAAAAAGCGTAATTGCCATGATCATATTCCAAAAGGGCCTAAGTCCCTGGTGAAATAAGATAAAAAAGGCATTATTACTTTCCATGAAGGCGTAATCAGGTACAATATGAAAAAAGGGCCTTATCTGTAATGGAAAATTTTTATAAAAATTCTCCAGTGCCTCGAAACGCTTTCACGCCTAATATAACGATGGAAACATGTTGTTCTACCCTCAAATTAAGTGTTTTCATCCTTCTCTAGTGAAAACATCTCTCGTCATTTCCACACGATTGATGGAAGCTTTTCGTGTCCATAGAATCGTGGAGCATGAAACGAACCACTCCCTAGCAATCAGATATCTTTCAAAACATGTCCAAAAATACTCTCAAAAGATTCGGAGACGATTGGACTTGATATCGAGATTTAATTCCAGTTATTGTAAGGAAGAAAGGCCGAAATTTGACCCTGGATTCGAGAAAAGGGCGTAATTGCATTTTTTGGAATTGCTGAACAAAGCTCAAAATCAAATTTTATCCCCCGGCTCAAGTTGGGCTATTACGAGAATGCTATTTCCTTCGAATTGAGTCAGGTCTACTCGTCCAAGTATGCCTCTGGCGGTTTTTATTAAGTTTTTATTGATTTTCTCAAAATGACCTTCTTGCACTTAGGCCCTTCTTCCACGCGGCCCCTCAATTGGAATCATGTTTATATTTCAGTTTATGAATAGAAACTACAGATTTTCTATCTTCATTTCATGCAAGTACCTAGTTGTCTTTTGGACTCTCCCACATAAGTGGCTGGTCAATTTTTGCACTGAAATTTATACACGACTCCAATTTTGTTGAATTATTCTAATCGATCCTGACCCAATTTTACTATTGAAATTAATGACTTAGAAACTTTTGGAAGTATGTGAATATCATTGTGTTTGAATAAAGCATTACATTTCTCAGATGAACGTTCATCATATGGGATACAAACTTTGTTTTGGGCAGTATATAAGATTTGGTTACAACGTATTTTTTCTGCTCTGCTCAAACGATCTTTTGAACGATGCATTCTGGTTTTTATACACTTATCAATGAAATCTTTGGGGTAATCATTGTCTGAGAGAAGTTGCTTCATAAAAAACAAATTCTGCGAATGAAATTCTTTATGTGAAAGAAGAGTGGCTCTGTCTACTAAATTGAACGTTATGTTCTTTTTTGGCTCATCGTATGGTTGGATCTGGAATTCAAAATCCTGCCTGATGACGTCGGCTTTTGATACCAATTGGTGATGATTTTTCTGTCTTCTCTGATCAACGAAACGTCAAAGAAATTTATGGTATTGTTGTTTCCAATCTCGTGTGTGAACGTTCGTTGTAACTGTTGAAAACATCGAGGATCAGATCTACATGCTTTTTCCACACACATTAGAGTGTCATCGACATATCTATAGGTTCGCATTGGAAATCGTTTTTTAATTCTCGTAAGCATGGAGTTTCGAAGTCGTCCATTACAATGTCTGCAAAAAGTGGAGAAATGAGTGATTCCATTGGACTGCCAAAAATTTGCTTGTATATTATATTGTTGAACCGAAAAAACGTGTTGTCGAAGAAAATTCCAGTACATTCTCGAATCTCATCAAACGGAATTTGTGACTTGTTATGGATGTCGGAGAATCTACGGTCAAGCGCTTCTAGCACTAGCCATCATTGGATATTTGTAAACAAGGAGCTCACACCGAGCGAAAGAAGTATATCGTCGTGTGAAATCGTTAAACCCTCCAACCGTTCTTTCAATTCAAAGCTATCGTCAATGCGTGATGATGGTGGTTCAATGCACTCTCCCAATTCTTCATATAAAATCGAGGCAAGAAAATGAGTTGGGCTATTGACTGTGGAGATGATCGGTCTGAGTGGAACGTTTTCTCCATGAATCTTTGTTAGACCATAACAACGAGATAAGTTAGTGTCCGTAACTTTCAGCAAAAAGTCAAAAGAGGGTACTTGGAACATTCTACCAGGAATCAGGAACCAAAAAAGACACCCAGATGATTGTTCTTATCAATAGGACTTGTCTTTGAAAACATTTTCTCATAGGTTGGTTGATGAAAGAAGAAGAACGATTTTTCCAATTGAAATCAAAGTTTGGCATTCTTACGGGACTCCTCAACTTGTACCGACTCTAACTCCTATAAAAGTCCGATAATCGACATTTACCTGTAGTCGAATTGTAGGTTTCTCCAAGTCCTTCGAAATGACTACCGGTGAAAGTCAATTATCTCTTTTTTAGAAGGAGCTAGGTCACTTGGAAGAAGGCCCAAAAATCGCTAAAATATGCTCTCAGTAGAAAGCTTTCAGAAGTTGCTAGGCTGGATCATCGATGTCGGGGGATTTTTTTTCAAAAGTACTAGTTTCAACAAAGAAATTGTGCTCAAGTACGTCAAAAAATATTGGGGCTAGTCGGAGCCATAATTTTTCAAAAACAGGCTCGAAGGGGTCAAAAATGGGCCTTTATTGAGCCCTAGGGCCTACGGGAAGCTCCGAAAGAATAAAAAAAAATTTTGGACTATTTGAAACATAGAACTAATGAGAAAAATTTCCTAGGAATTTTTTTCAGACCCCGCTGACCACGGCATTTGTCGGAACGCTCCGAAATGACTCACATACATTCCCGGGAGCGTGAAATTGGAATTACGATCAATACAACAAATTTGATATGACTCGATGAGAAAATAGGAGAGAAGGAACACTGAATTGAAATGTCATAGAATAAGTTGGAAAGGAGCGAAAACGAAAATGGAATCATTTCTCATAAGATTGTGCATACTGATTCCATATTTAGTGGATCAGCAATTGGGGGAGATGAGGAATTCGCATGCATTGCAACTCGAGATACCAGTCATAGAAACTGCGGCTGATAATTTATTAGAATAGTTTCACAACTCATCATAAATATATCTGTCAGGTGTTCGGGGATATTTGCTCCGCAAAATTATCAAGGTCAAGTTCTGAAAAAATAGGTATACGAGGTCCATTCCTCGAGCGTCTCATGCTTCACAATCAGATTGTTCATCAGTCGACCTTGATATTTCAAAAAAACACTGAGAGAACGAGCTTCTTTGAAAAGGTTATGGGCTTCTTCAAGCCACAGCGGACTACAGTAGATTTTAGACTCATCCTCAGAACCAAACATGTCTCTAATCGATTTCTTCCGTAGTTAACGCGAGTGCAAGATGATTCTATCCCTGACCACAGGAGATGATAATTGTATACCAATTGCTTGGGATAAGTCTTAATCCTCAAAGTGGGGAGGGTTCCAATTTGAGGTCGGAATTGATGAACACTTACTTCAAAGACTAGGACCTTTCCATCCTCTTTCATTGATTACAGCATTTGAAAGCGCTGGCTCATCCATGGTATCGAAAACTCGGTCCACTATCTCAGTTTTTAAATGGTTTACGCCATGAGGAATGCTATTCAGAATAATTTTAGAAGAGTCGGCTAATGTGGTTTGATGAGAAAACTGAGAAAGCTTATCACGAATTGGTGGAACATCTTTTTCAAGGACAGCTATTCGGTTTCTCATCCGAGTCTCAATTTCGTTCAGTTTTGAAAAGAGGTTCTCTTGAGAAAGGTCAAAATGTGCAATGAAGATTTTGGAGCAAGATGGTATTCCACCTACATGACGAGCATTCTCTCTGCTGAAAACAATTTCATGGCACCCCATGGGACTCCGCGGGACCTGGCGTTGGGGGAATTCTCAATCTTGACACTTGGGAAATTCGGCATCCAAGACATAAACCATACGGATTTCGACCATTTTCCTCCCAAAAATGATTGAATTTGGTCGATTACAATCATGGTCAAAATTGGTATGCTACACGTTTCCAATGCCGGATTATGTGGAGAATAAGATCAGAAATTTTCCGAGGGCCAGGTCCCACGAAGTCCCATGGGATCTCACGGAATTATTCACAGCAGGGCTCTGAACAGATCTCAATTTGTATGATTCACACGGAATTCGTTGATTGAGAAGATCTCACTGTGAGAAGATTTGGACTCATGGTAACGAGATAGAAACGCAGATGCAACGCAAGATTGATATCGGCTGTCGACATGGTCTCAGGAGTCTGCTGGTGACGATCACGCAGCTCACTTGGGCAAAATACTCGAGGTGGAAACACGTGTAAATCAGGCTTCAGCGAAGTTGATAGAGTAGAAATTTGCTCTTATTCGCTGCCATCTAGCATCTGATAGTGAAAGTTGCTTAAAGATCGAGCGAAGCTTTGTACAACGTACGCTTCAATCTTCTAACCGCAACTCCAGAAACGGAATAATGGATGAAATTCGCAGGATACTTTGATCCACAGCATTCCATGAATCAAACGAATTCTTGCAAAATTTGACGTGCAAGATTCTGCGAAAGGAAAACCCGTAGGCAGCTTGCGGCAGAAAACTTGTCAAGATGGAGAGAGACACTGGAGAAGATGTGTGAGGAGACTTGCCGAGAGAGAGAGAGAGACCCTGAAGTAATGCTCACGCGGTGCCGGGGCCGGATTGGTAAGTTGGTGGATCTCTCCCTTGTCCAATGGCCGGCGCCAACGGAGAAGGAAGAGAGGGTTTACCCGGTTCGGATGGCCGTATCGATGCGGATTCCAGCCCGGGACTGTTGGGGAGGTGCTGGCCAGCCGTGTTTGGCTGACCGGTGCCTCTCCTTCGTACGTCGCAGCGTATTTGCCCTACAACCACCTTAAAGAAAAAAAAAAAAGAGAGAGAGAGAGAGAGACAGAGAGAGAGAGAGAGAGAGACAGAGAGAGAGAGAGAGAGAGAGAGAGAGAGAGAGAGAGAGAGAGAGAGAGAGAGAGAGAGAGAGAGAGAGAGAGAGAGAGAGAGAGAAGGAGGCCGCTCAAAAAGAGGAGGCCGCTCAAAAAGCGAGCAGGGTTGGTGCGGCGCTTCAACGGCTGATGCCGAATATCGGAGGACCCAAGGAAAAGAGGCGCGCACTTATCAACACCGTCAGCACCTCTATCATGCTCTACGGTGCACCCGTGTGGGGAAAGAGAGTAGAGAAGACCATCATCGAGAAGAAGATGGGGCCTGTCCACCGGAGAGCGGCCCTGAGAAGTATCCGTGCCTACCGCACCGTGTCAGGAGATGCGGCTTACGTATTGGCGAGTACACCGCCCATCCACTTGCTCGTCGCGGAGCGAGTGAGGATCTGGGACCGCCAGAAAGTGATCGGAGCCGAACGAGTACTCACCCCGACGATGAAGGAGATTATCCGCGACAACGAGAAGGAAACCACCCTTGAGCATTGGCAAACTGAGTGGGATTCGCCATTTGCGAACGGCAGATGGACGCACCGGCTGATCCGTGACGTAGCCAAGTGGGCGGAACGCACCCACGGAGAGATGGACTACTGGACGACGCAGGCACTGAGCGATCATGGTTGCTTCGGTTCCTATCTAACCAGGTTCAAGAAGAGGACGACCCCAGCATGTCAGTCATGCGGGGATGAATGGGATGACGCCGAACATGCCCTGTTCAAGTGCAGCGACACCCGGAGAGAGCGCGCCGAGCTGGATGAATGGCTGGGTCCCCGGACAAGTGGAAACGCCAGAAGCTGGTCCTGATACCTAAGGGTCAAGGAGGTCAACGCCCTCTCAGCATGCTCGACAATATCGGGAAAATGTACGAGAGGATGGTGCTCAACAGGGTGGAAAAAGCCTACGAAGAAGGCGGTGGGCTATCACCAATGCAGTTCGGGTTCCGGAAGGGACGGAGCACTGTGCACGCGATCGAGGCGGTCCAAGAACGGGTTCAAGCGTCGGTAGGGAACCCATACCAAGGAAGAGGAGGATTCTGTGCCATCATTGCGTTGGACATAAAGAACGCATTCAACTGCGCGAGCTGGGAGCGAGTCTATCAATCCCAAGCAGGTAAAGTGCCCCCCTATCTACTAGCCGTCACGAGTGACTACCTGCGGAACAAGACCCTCGTGTACGACACCGACGAGGGACAAGAGATTCGGGTACTGTCCGCCGGAATCGGACAGGGATCGGTCTCCGGGCCGTTCAACTGGAACACCCAGTATGACAGCTTACTGTCTATCGAACTGCCAGAAGGAGTGATAATAGTGGCTTTCGCGGACGACGCGGGACTCATAGTATGGGCTGACAACGAGGAACTCTTGGGTAGACGCGCGAACGAAGCGCTGGCCCGAGTCTACGAGTGGATGATTAGCAGGCTTCTGGAGCTCGCTGTCAAGGAGTGCGAAGCAATCGTGGTCACAAGGCGTAGGAAGTTTGACCTACCCCGGTTCCATATCAACGGGCAAGAGATTCCACGGAAGACAGAGCTGAAATACCTCGGTGTATGGCTCGATGACAAGTGGTCGTTCAAGAAGCACATCCAGGAAGCCGCTCAGAAGGCGAGCAGGGTCGGTGCGGCGCTCCAGCGGCTTATGCCGAATATCGGAGGACCCAAGGAAAAGAGGCGCGCACTTCTCAACACCGTCACTACCTCCATCATGCTGTACGGTGCACCCGTGTGAGGGAAGAGAGTAGAGAAGACCATCATCGAGAAGAGAATGGGGCCTGTCCACCGAAGAGCGGCCCTGAGGAGTATCCGTGCCTACCGCACTGTGTCAGGAGATGCGGCTTACGTATTGGCGAGTACTCCGCCCATCCACTTGCTCGTCGCGGAGCGAGTGAGGATCTGGGACCGCCAGAAAGTGATCGGAGCCGAACGAGTACTCACTCCGACGATGAAGGAGATCATCCGCGACAACGAGAAGGAAACCACCCTTGAGCATTGGCAAACTGAGTGGGATTCGCCATTTGCAAACGGCAGATGGACGCACCGGCTGATCCGTGACGTAGCCAAGTGGGCGGAACGCACCCACGGAGAGATGGACTACTGGACGACGCAGGCACTGAGCGATCATGGTTGCTTCGGTTCCTATCTAACCAGGTTCAAGAAGAGGACGACCCCAGCATGTCAGTCATGCGGGGACGAATGGGATGACGCCGAACATGCCCTGTTCAAGTGCAGCAACACCCGGAGAGAGCGCGCCGAGCTGGATGAATGGCTGGGTGCTCAACTAACACCTGAGAATCTCGTCCCGTACTTGCTCCGCAACCAGGAGACATGGGATAGACTCACCGGATACATCAAGCTGGTGATGACCCGCAAAGAGGAGAAAGAGAGGGAAGTAAGGCGCCTCGAAGCAGGCGAATCACAGCGACTCTGCCGATTGAAACAGAAGAGGCCCAAATGATCCCAGGAGGAATCTGATGCACTGAAGAGGGAAGAGAGAAGAAAGAAGAGAGAAGAAAGAAGATGAAGAATGACGAGATGGAAGAAGATCGAAGAAAGGGAAACAACACCTGCGAGTCGTGAGAAGAGAGACGCTCGATCCTGAGCGCGAGACGCCGCCGGCCCTGAAGTAATGCTCACGCGGTGCCGGGGCCGGATTGGTAAGTTGGTGGATCTCTCCCTTGTCCAATGGCCGGCGCCAACGGAGAAGGAAGAGAGGGTTTACCCGGTTCGGATGGCCGTATCGATGCGGATTCCAGCCCGGGACTGTTGGGGAGGTGCTGGCCAGCCGTGTTTGGCTGACCGGTGCCTCTCCTTCGTACGTCGCAGCGTATTTGCCCTACAACCACCTTAAAGAAAAAAAAAAAAAGAGAGAGAGAGAGAGAGACAGAGAGAGAGAGAGAGAGAGACAGAGAGAGAGAGAGAGAGAGAGAGAGAGAGAGAGAGAGAGAGAGAGAGAGAGAGAGAGAGAGAGAGAGAGAGAGAGAGAGAGAGAGAGAGAGAGAGAGAGAGAGAGAGAGAGAGAGAGATCTGAGCAGGCAATGGGGGGGCCCAGTTATAATCGCGGGGGATTTCAACTCCGAGGAACCGACTTGGAGCGGGGGGCCGCGTGATAGACGGGGGGTAATACTCGCTGATGCCATGGAGGCATTGGGATTAGTGCTCGCGAACGAGACGGGGGTTATCACCTACCACCGACACGACACTCGGTCCAGGGAGGGAGGTTCGTCTTCGGTCCTCGACCTGACGTTCATGAGCCCGTCGCTCATGGGACGTATGACATCGTGGGAGGTTCTGGACACGGAAACATTGAGTGACCATCGACATATTCGGTTTCGGCTTAGGACTGACAGACAGAGACAGACGACACACAGACCGCGACCGACGGGGTGGCAGGTACGCAAGCTGGATGAGGGGAAATTCCGGGAATCGATAGAAACAGTCGAAGATCTCCCGATGAACTCCGCCTCGGACGAAGCTGTGGCGATGGTAACATCCGCCATCACGAGAGCTTGCGACGCGTCGATGCCTCGCAGGACAACACCATGTTTCTGGAGGAAACCAGAGTACTGGATCACCGATGAGATCAAGGCTCTACGAAGAACGAGCAACAAGAAAAGGAGGACCGCATGGCGATCAAGGGAGCTGCAACGACCATCGCTGGCGGAAGATGACAGAGCGTACAAAGAAGCAAAGAAGGCTCTCGTTCTAGCCATCCGGAGGAGCAAAGAGAAGTCCTGGGGTGAACTGTGCGACATGGTTAACGAAGACCCCTGGGGCACGCCATATCGCGTGGTCATGTCAAAGGTCCGACCCCGGAAGGGCAACCCAGCACCGACCGATGCAGCAACATTGCGCACCATCGTGGAAGACCTCTTCCCAGCAGGAGAACCCAGAGTTACATTCCCTACGGAGAGCGAAGACCCCATCCCGCTCTTCACTATGCAAGAGCTACTCATAGCGGCGAAGAGAATGCCGAACGGCAAGGCCCCTGGCCTGGATGGCATCCCAAACGAGGCTCTGAAACTGGTCTTCAAAACAAGCCAGATCTACTCCTCGACCTCTTCAACATCTGTCTGAGCGCGGGAACTTTCCCGGACAAGTGGAAACGCCAGAAGCTGGTCCTGATACCTAAGGGTCAAGGAGGTCAACGCCCTCTCAGCATGCTCGACAATATCGGGAAAATGTACGAGAGGATGGTGCTCAACAGGGTGGAAAAAGCCTACGAAGAAGGCGGTGGGCTATCACCAATGCAGTTCGGGTTCCGGAAGGGACGGAGCACTGTGCACGCGATCGAGGCGGTCCAAGAACGGGTTCAAGCGTCGGTAGGGAACCCATACCAAGGAAGAGGAGGATTCTGTGCCATCATTGCGTTGGACATAAAGAACGCATTCAACTGCGCGAGCTGGGAGCGAGTCTATCAATCCCAAGCAGGTAAAGTGCCCCCCTATCTACTAGCCGTCACGAGTGACTACCTGCGGAACAGGACCCTCGTGTACGACACCGACGAGGGACAAGAGATTCGGGTACTGTCCGCCGGAGTCGGACAGGGATCGGTCTCCGGGCCGTTCAACTGGAACACCCAGTATGACAGCTTACTGTCTATCGAACTGCCAGAAGGAGTGATAATAGTGGCTTTCGCAGACGACGCGGGACTCATAGTATGGGCTGACAACGAGGAACTCTTGGGTAGACGCGCGAACGAAGCGCTGGCCCGAGTCTACGAGTGGATGATTAGCAGGCTTCTGGAGCTCGCTGTCAAGGAGTGCGAAGCAATCGTGGTCACAAGGCGTAGGAAGTTTGACCTACCCCGGTTCCATATCAACGGGCAAGAGATTCCACGGAAGACAGAGCTGAAATACCTCGGTGTATGGCTCGACGACAAGTGGTCGTTCAAGAAGCACATCCAGGAAGCCGCCCAGAAGGCGAGCAGGGTCGGTGCGGCGCTCCAGCGGCTTATGCCGAATATCGGAGGACCCAAGGAAAAGAGGCGCGCACTTCTCAACACCGTTAGCATTGGCAAACTGAGTGGGATTCGCCATTTGCGAACGGCAGATAGACGCACCGGCTGATCCGTGACGTAGCCAAGTGGGCGGAACGCACCCACGGAGAGATGGACTACTGTACGACGCAGGCACTGAGCGATCATGGTTGCTTCGGTTCCTATCTAACCAGGTTCAAGAAGAGGACGACCCCAGCATGTCAGTCATGCGAGGACGAATGGGATGACGCCGAACATGCCCTGTTCACGTGCAGCGACACCCGGAGAGAGCGCGCCGAGTGGGATGGATGGCTTGGTGCTCAACTAACACCTGAGAATCTCGCTCCGTACTTGCTCCGCAACCAGGAGACATGGGATAGAGTCACCGCATACATCAAGCTGGTGATGACCCGTAAGGAGGAGAAAGAGAGGTAAGTGAGGCGCCTCGGAGCAGGCGAATCAAAGTGAGTCTGCGAATTGAAACAGAAGAGGTCTAAATGGTTCCAGGAGGAACATGATGCACTGGAGAGAAGAGAAAGAAGGGAGAAGAGAGAAGATCGAAGATTGAAGGAAGAAGAGAGAAAAAAGAAAAGTCAAGAGATGGAAGAAGATCAAAGAAGGAAAAACAACACCTGCGAGTCGTGAGGAGAGAGACGCTCGATCCTGAGCGCGAGACGCCGCCGGCCTTGAAGTAATGCTCACGCGGTGCCGGGTCCGGATTGGTAAGTTGGTGGATCTCTCCCTTGTCCAATGGCCGGCGCCAACGGAGAAGGGAGACAGGGTTTACCCGGTTCGGATGGCCGTATCGATGCGGATTCCAGCCCGGGACTGTTGGGGAGGTGCTGGCCAGCCGTGTTTGGCTGACCGGTGCCTCTCCTTCGTACGTCGCAGCGTATTCGCCCTACAACCACCTTAAAAGAAAAGGAAAAGGGAGAGAGAGAGAGCCCGGCACGGTTGTGGGCACCACGGACAAGCCGTATTGACCGAGACCTCACCAACTTGTAGAAGCAGGAGAATTGCTTCTCCGATGTACTACGCAGCGTATCCCGCCTCACAACCACCTGAAAGAAGAGAGAGAGCGAGCAAGCGAGTGATTGATTGATTGATTGATTAATAAGTTTATTTTGCGGGTGGTCCCGAGGAGCGTATGGCAAAGAGTGCAAAACATCATCTTACAATTTTAATACAATTTCCTGAACAAGGTATATAACCAAATTCTCACTAAGCTAAACTCGACAGGAATTTTCAAGATAATAACACAAATATAAATAATACTTATACAGTCGGCTAAGCCTCTACTTTTGTATAATTTCGGACATATCAACACGTAACATACTCATGCACTTCCTCCTCATAGAAAAAACTATTAACTGTAACTTTGAAAGCTTTGATGGGGACTAGCAGGCGCGTTGCAACAGGTATGGAGTTCCATAACTCCATGGCTTGGATGAAAAACGCGTTTTCGTACGTTGTAGTACGTGCTAACGGCATTTGGACTCGAACTGAGTTTACTCGCTGAGATCGCCGTACTGTCTCATCAAGAGGTTTAAACAAGCCATGAAGATACTCTGGGGTCGAATTGGAGAGAATTTTGTATGTTTGTACACTGAGAAAGTAATCACGTCCACACGCCAATGGCATCCAGTGCAAACGCTCGTAGAATGGCTCTAATTCTGCATCGCGACGACAATGAACAATGAAACGAACGCAAGTATTGAGCAGACGCTGCAGCTTTGTTACTAGATAGCCTGATAAGTCATAGTATACTAAACATACATAATCGGAATGAGGCGATATAAGCGCACTAACTAAGAATTTCTCCACTTCGGTGGATAGGAAGTGTCCTCGATTTCGCAATTTATGAAAAACTCCATGTACTTTGGAACAGATACTTGCTACATGAGCATTCCGAGAAAGTTCTTCCGCGAAAATTATCCCCAAGTTCTTAATCGATTCCCGAAGAGAAATAACAAGGACCACCTCCAAGGATAGGTGGTAGTGCTCCAAGATCGATTCGCATGTGATACTGTACAGAGGCGTACAGTATTGCTACTGTCTCAGGAATATTCGGAAGTAAGTTATTATCATTAGCCCATTGCACAATTCTGACCGAGTCGTCGTTCAGTTTTTCGATCATAGACGGTAATTCATTAGGTCTGCCTTGGATGTATATTTGGAAGTCGTCGGCACATAACATACCCTTACAATATTCTGACATACGCAAGATAGGATCAATGAGTATCAGGAAAATTATTGGACCCGGGTTTGAGCCTTGGCGGTAGCCCGACGAACGAGGTTCGAAATTAGACACAGCTCCATTATCGCCGACTACAGCTTGTCGTCTACCGCTCAAGTATGAGTGGAACCAGAGTGAAATTTCATTCGAAAAGTTAATTTCTCTCATCCTCAACAATAGTTGCTCATGGCTAACACTGCTGTTTGCAGATTTGGAATCAAAAAGTACCTTGAGTGTCACCAACCCATTCTCAATGCCACAGCGAATATCCTCTGCGACTTTCAATAAAGCAGCTCGCGTGCTGTAGTTCGCGCGAAATCCCGATTGGAATGGGGATAAGATCGTATTACACTCAAGATGGTCCACTACTTGATTAGTTATCAAAGTATCGAAATCTTTAGCAAAGTGAGGCAAATTTGAGATGGGTCTAATTCCTGCGGGTGTTTGCGGGCGTGGGACTTTACTCAGCGGAATCACAATTGATTTCTTCCACATTTCTGGGTAATGGCACGTTTAAATCAAAGCATCGAATGAATTCACGAAAAATGGAACTAGTGAGGGAAGGACTGATCTAAGGTGTTGTAGGGACATACCGTCATTACTTTGACCCTTCAACTTTGGCAAGCAACTAAGCATGGATTCGTACACCTGATTACCGTCGACTGATGTCAGAGAAAACTCTAGGTAATCACAAGTAATGCTAGTACTAATGATCAAACGTAAGGTGGATACAAAGCAATTCAGGTGCTGACACGTCATTTCCGAATAGTGTTCATTAAGGACATCGGCAGAAAAAATCTCTAGAGGTGACTTGTTTTTGTCTTTGGAAAAACCTAATTTTCTGAGAACATTCCAATAACCTGCTTTTCCAGATGCTCCGGACAGGGCTTTCACACAATAATCATTCTTAGCCTTTCTTTTCTTATACTTCAACTGTTTCCAGAGTGATTTATATTCAGCCCATTGCATTGGAATTCCAGATAGGTTGCTTGTTTATATTTCCGGTCACGAGCTTTGCCTCCTTCCACAAGTTCCGGAGTAAGCCACGGGGCAACTCGCTCCCGAACACAGCGTGTATCCAAAGGCACCATCTGGTCAAGACCACTTGTGACTAATTTCTGGAATCCTTCTAATGAGTTATCAACATCCACGCACTCACAGATCTGGTATGTACAGTGGTTTCTAACATTTCGCGAAAAACTTCAGCGTCGAATTTGCGAAAATATCTGGAGGTAATCGTCACACACTTTTTTTCTACTGAAGGAAATTTGTAATCAATGATTGAGTAATCATGACTATTAATGAACGGAGCACTGGACTTCTCTTGGTGAACCACTTTCTCTACAGAATCAGTGATAATAACGTCTATCCAAGTATCGCTATCCTCAAGATGGTGGGTGGACTCAAACGGGACGCAGTATAAAGAGTTCTCATGAATCAAGTCACGCAAATGCGTAGAATAGTACTCGCTCGAAAGTAAGTCTGAATTCGAATCACCCACCACGATTACATTAGAATAAGAGTGAGACAACTTTTGAAATGTAGCGAAAATTGAGTCAGGACATTCCCTTTTGGTCTCCGATAAATAGATCCGAGCAGAACACTGCGGTTTTTTTGTGTCTCAGTATCCAAAATAACGAACTCAGTCTCATTAATGTTTTGAATTTTCGATGTATCGGCGACAGTATACTTCAGACTATGACGAATATAAACAGCAACGCCTCCGCCTTTAATTAATTCCCCGTTTTCCAGTAGACGAACGGAGACCACGATCGTTACGAACGAAGGCATAACCAGGTATCGCAAAGAGATCATCGGTGTACTTAGGTGTTAGCCAAGTTTCTGACAGTGCTAAGATATCTATCTCACGATCGTACAAAAGGGTAGAAATTTCAGTAAAATGTTCTTTCAAAGAGCTAACATTAACTTGCGCAATTCGGAGGGACCTACGCGTTGCACTGGCGCTATTACGAATTGCATTATGCGAAGGTAGTCATTCCATATTATCTAAATCAGACTCAGTGACAATCGGTATCACATTACTCCCATCCTCTTTACGTACAAACACGTTACCATTGCGAGTCCACACATATTTGAAATTACGTTTCTCAGCACGTTCTTTTGCTCTAATCCGTTATGAACTATTTGCGGAAGCATTTCAAACATATTAACCTTGACTTTTGATTCATTTTGATTGCTAGTGGACATAAAATCACCAAACAACAAATCACCGAAGTCACGTTTAACTTTCAACACATGATCACGAACTGCAACGGATTTAAACTTGACAATGTGAGCAGAGATGTCATCGTGTTGCTTAGAAGATTGAGGTTGGCTCGCGTTTGAACTCTCATTCCTAACTTTGAATTCACGAATTTCTAGAATATCAGCGTAGAAAGATTCAATATTTAGTTTCTTGAACATTGCGCGAGTAAGAGCATTCAATGAAGCAGTACATGTGCGCGGTATAACCACAATTTTCATCTCGGTACTAGGCGCACCTCTCACACGCAATTCTTTCATTTGATCCAACTCATTTCCTAAATACACATTCTCATCTTCTAGGGTTGATAATCTCTCGTCATGCTGCTTCAAACTAGTAGTGATCTCATCGATGATCGACTTTGATAGTCAAGTCATTTATGCGATGCTCAAGTTGGTGCTCAAGCGATATATATATATATATACCTCTCTATTTACGGATCCGCAAAAGAAACAAAACATGGTCATTCATACGAAAAAGTACATACGTATAATACATATAGAAAGAAGATACAAATATATTCAACCAGATTACAAAGATATATAAAAAATATCGTATCACAGTCAGAAGTTATTCTTCTGTCGAGGCGAGGAAGAAAATAGAAATCTATCGTCACAGTCGCAATAAGACTAGGTCACTCTTGTTGATGAAATGGCTATCTAGAGTCATGATAGAGAAGAGAGAGAGAGAGAGAGAGAGAGAGAGAGAGAGAGAGAGAGAGAGAGAGAGAACAGGGAAGGGGGGCGAATAAACCGGAATCGCGACAAGAGAAACAGCACAATACGAAGAGGACGCGACGCGGACATCCATCGGGAGCCCTCGAAACACCGCGCTCGACATCGACTCCTAATAGGCCCAAGCAGGACGGGCCTTGGCAGGGAGTGGTCTCTAAGAGAAATACAAAGAGGGCAAAGAAAAGCGGTCGATCAAGTGACACCGCTGGAAAGAAGGCAAAGATGAAGCCAAGAAGAGCGAAATCCGACGCCGTTCTCGTCACGGCAAACCAAGGTGGGTTAAGCTACGCAGATATGCTGCGCAAGATAAAGACGGATGACCTTAATGAAGAAGTGGGCTCTAAAGTCACGGGCATCCGCAAGACACAGGAAGGACAAATCCTCATTGAACTGAGGAAGGGCACCGACGCTGCAGCCATCAAAGCGGCTCTGACACCAGTCGTCGGGCAAGAAGGGGCCGTCCACTGCCTCGCAAATAGCATGACCCTCGAGGTTCTCGGAGTAGACTACGATGTCGACAAAACTAAAGTGCAGAAGGACCTCGCGAAGGCCCTACCAGAAAACGAGGATGGAGCCATAATAGTCAAGAGCCTGCGAAACGGCTCCCGAGGCACCCAAACAGCGGTTGTGTCCATCCCAGCGAGGCTCGCTCACCGCCTCCTGGACTGGAAAGAACCCAAGGTGGGATGGAGCAGAGTGAGAATCCGCGAGAAGGGAGGCATCCCACGCTGCTATAACTGCCTAGAGTATGGCCACAAGGCCTCAGGCTGCAAAAAAGAGATGGCAGAGGAACGTCAACCGAAACTCTGCTTCCAGTGCGGTGAACCAGGACACCTCGCCGCTACCTGTAAAGAGAAACCAAAATGCCTCAGCTGCGTGGCTATCAGAACCAGATCTGACCACAGGTCAGGCTCCAGCAACTGCACAGCCTACCAAAACGCGAGGGCGACATATAGACGCAGGGGGGGAAGAAATGGCTAACTTCATCCAAGCCAACCTCAGGAGAAGCGGGGACGCTTGTGACCTCCTACACACTGCCGCCAAGGAAGGGGGTATCGATGTTCTGATCATCTCCGAACCGCCTCGGAAGCGCGAACTTTCCCGTTCCACGTTCGATCACTGGGGGACCGCTGTAATCCAGATCACGAATCCCGCGATCCGCGAGACTGAACCAGCTGTTAGTGGCCGTGGTTATGCTCGAAAGACCATAGGGGGCACAGCTGTATACAGCTGCTACTACTCGCCGTCGCTCAAGACGCACGAATTTGAAGACGAGCTCCACGACCTAGAAGAGGATGTGAGGCAATGGGGGGGCCCAGCTATAATCGCGGGAGATTTCAACTCCAAGGAACCGACTTGGAGCGGGGGGCCGCGCGATAGACGGGGGGTAATACTCGCTGATGCCATGGAGGCATTGGGATTAGTGCTCGCGAACGAGACGGGGGTTATCACCTATTACCGGCACGACACTCGGTCCCGGGAGGGAGGTTCATCATCGGTCCTCGACCTGACGTTCATGAGCCCGTCGCTCATGGGACGTATGACATCGTGGGAAGTTCTGGACACGGAAACACTGAGTGACCATCGACATATTCGGTTTCGACTTAGGACTGACGGACAGAGACAGACGACACGCAGACCGCGACCAACGGGGTGGCAGGTACGGAAGCTGGACGAGGGAAAATTCCGGGAATCGATAGAAACAGTCGAAGATCTCCCGATGAACTCCGCCTCGGACGAGGCTGTGGCGATGGTAACATCCGCCATCACGAGAGGTTGCGACGCTTCGATGCCTCGCAGGACAACACCATGTTTCTGGAGGAAACCAGAGTACTGGATCACCGATGAGATCAAGGCTCTCCGAAGAACGAGCAACAAGAAAAGGAGGACCGCATGGCGATCAAGGAAGCTGCAACGACCATCGCTGGCGGAAGATGACAGAGCGTACAAAGAAGCAAAGAAGGCTCTCGTTCTAGCCATCCGGAGGAGCAAAGAGAAGTGCTGGGGTGAACTGTGCGACATGGTTAACGGAGACCCCTGGGGCACGCCATATCGCGTGGTCATGTCAAAGGTCCGACCCCGGAAGGGCAACCCAGCACCGACCGATGCAGCAACATTGCGCACCATCGTGGAAGACCTCTTCCCAGCAGGAGAACCCAGAGTTACATTCCCTATGGAGAGCGAAGACCCCATCCCGCTCTTCACTATGCAAGAGCTACTCATAGCGGCGAAGAGAATGCCGAACGGCAAGGCCCCTGGCCTGGATGGCATCCCAAACGAGGCTCTGAAACTGGTCTTCAAATACAAGCCAGATCTACTCCTCGACCTCTTCAACATCTGTCTGAGCGCGGGAACTTTCCCGGACAAGTGGAAACGCCAGAAGCTGGTCCTGATACCTAAGGGTCAAGGAGGTCAACGCCCTCTCAGCATGCTCGACAATATCGGGAAAATGTACGAGAGGATGGTGCTCAACAGGGTGGAAAAAGCCTACGAAGAAGTCGGTGGGCTATCACCAATGCAGTTCGGGTTCCGGAAGGGACGGGGCACTGTGCGCGCGATCGAGGCGGTCCAAGAACGGGTTCAAGCGTCGGTAGGGAACCCATACCAAGGAAGAGGAGGATTCTGTGCCATCATTGCGTTGGACATAAAGAACGCATTCAACTGCGCGAGCTGGGAGCGAGTCTATCAATCCCAAGCAGGTAAAGTGCCCCCCTATCTACTAGCCGTCACGAGTGACTACCTGCGGAACAGGACCCTCGTGTACGACACCGACGAGGGACAAGAGATTCGGGTACTGTCCGCCGGAATCGGACAGGGATCGGTCTCCGGGCCGTTCAACTGGAACACCCAGTATGACAGCTTACTGTCTATCGAACTGCCAGAAGGAGTGATAATAGTGGCTTTCGCGGACGACGCGGGACTCATAGTATGGGCTGACAACGAGGAACTCTTGGGTAGACGCGCGAACGAAGCGCTAGCCCGAGTCTACGAGTGGATGATTAGCAGGCTTCTGGAGCTCGCTGTCAAGAAGTGCGAAGCAATCGTGGTCACAAGGCGTAGGAAGTTTGACTTACCCCGGTTTTATATCAACGGGCAAGAGATTCCACGGAAGACAGAGCTGAAATACCTCGGTGTATGGCTCGACGACAAGTGGTCGTTCAAGAAGCACATCCAGGAAGCCGCCCAGAAGGCGAGCAAGGTCGGTGCGGCGCTCCAGCGGCTTATGCCGAATATCGGAGGACCCAAGGAAAAGAGGCGCGCACTTCTCAACACCGTCACTACCTCCATCATGCTGTACGGTGCACCCGTGTGGGGGAAGAGGGTAGAGAAGACCATCATCGAGAAGAGAATGGGGCCTGTCCACCGAAGAGCGGCCCTGAGGAGTATCCGTGCCTACCGCACTGTGTCAGGAGATGCGGCTTACGTATTGGCGAGTACTCCGCCCATCCACTTGCTCGTCGCGGAGCGAGTGAGGATCTGGGACCGCCAGAAAGTGATCGGAGCCGAACGAGTACTCACTCCGACGATGAAGGAGATCATCCGCGACAACGAGAAGGAAACCACCCTTGAGCATTGGCAAACTGAGTGGGATTCGCCATTTGCGAACGGCAGATGGACGCACCGGCTGATCCGTGACGTAGCCAAGTGGGCGGAACGCACCCACGGAGAGATGGACTACTGGACGACGCAGGCACTGAGCGATCATGGTTGCTTCGGTTCCTATCTAACCAGGTTCAAGAAGAGGACGACCCCAGCATGTCAGTCATGCGGGGACGAATGGGATGACGCCGAACATGCCCTGTTCAAGTGCAGCGACACCCGGAGAGAGCGCGCCGAGCTGGATGAATGGCTGGGTGCTCAACTAACACCTGAGAATCTCGTCCCGTACTTACTCCGCAACCAGGAGACATGGGATAGACTCACCGGATACATCAAGCTGGTGATGACCCACAAAGAGGAGAAAGAGAGGGAAGTAAGGCGCCTCGAAGCAGGCGAATTACAGTGACTCTGCCGATTGAAACAGAAGAGGCCCAAATGATTCCAGGAGGAATCTGATGCACTGAAGAGGGAAGAAAGAAGAAAGAAAAGAGAAGAAAGAAGAAAGAGAGGGAACAATGAAGAGTGAAGATAGAAGATGCCGACAAGTGGCCGAAGAGAGAAGATGGAGAAGAGGAACGCTCGCAATCGAGCGCGAGACATGCCGCTCATCCTGAAGTAATGCTCACGCGGTTCCGGGATGAGATGGTAGATGCAGGTGGATCTCCTTCTTGATTGCCCGATGCCCTAGGTATCGGACATCGAGGGGAGAGGGATATTACACGGCCGGGCCCACCTCTCGGTGGGCCCCACCCAAACCCGTGTCCCGCCTGGTATGGCCTGCGTGGGCTATGCGTAGTCCGCGTAAGCTGAACCAGTCCGGTGTCTGGGGACGGATCCGAGGGATCCTGAGGCAGATTTTGCCCTCTAACCACCTTAAAAAGAAAAAAAAAAAAAAAAAAGAGAGAGAGAGAGAGAGAGAGAGAGAGAGAGAGAGAGAGAGAGAGAGAGAGAGAGAGAGAGAGAGAGGTGTCCTTTATTCGCCCGAAGACAAAAAATACAATTACACACGCCTACATATGCCCGTTAAAATGTAATAACACGTATCAGAATGAATATTATATATGTACAACAGAATAATAATGATAATTTCAGTCAATTACTGGTTTGGTCAAGAACAATAATTATCACAATTTGTGACCAGTCAGGGTGCATACTCAGAAGTATAAAAAGAGGGGTAATGGCTCGCACTAATATCACAGCTATAGATCACCATTTGGGTGACTGAGGTCACATGTAAAAAATACTAAATTGAAGGAGAGCCCTTCCCATTACAGATTAAAGTAATGCCTCTTCTCCACATCAATCTTCGAGAGAGAGAGATTGATTGATTGATATGAATTTCATTGAGGACGAGGGGTAGAGACCCCATTCACCCAATTACGGAGTATACATAGCAAGGAATGAAGATTTATCAAACTAATGATATCGAATAATGTATGATGAAAAGTATAGGTATTTCTATCATAATATATACAAGTAGAATCAACAATGAGCTGGAGAGCTCTCAGTACGCGGTAAAATTAGGTCGACTGTGAGAGCTGATTTGAAATAGCGAAGAGAGATGAAGGAGTAGCTTCAAGCCCGTCGCGCAAGGCGCGCTCGTACCACTCATTGCGATCACGATCTCGTAGAGAATCCAGTAGAGTATTCTTGAGATTGTCCAAACTTGCTTCGGAGTCAAGGTACGGGAGCTTATTGAGGAGATGCGAGGCACGGATGGTAAATGATTGGTTGGAGGCTTCAGTGCGTGGGGATCGGTAGGTAGAGGACCCTTTGTTGTTCCTTTCCGACTGGCGAAGGGTAGGGTTGTCTATGGCTAGAGAAAACTCAATCCTGAGAAACTTTGGCTGATTGTATTTAATCACGGCAAGAGCAAGTGAGCCGAGGAGATACTCTCTACGGCTTTAAGCAGACAGCCAACCGAGACTCAGGCGGTAGGGTGTAACATTGGCTTGCCGAGGGATATTGCCATAGATGAATCTGATGCACGCATTGTGCAAACGGTGGAGCTTCAGGTCTTGTTCTTTATTCAGTCCAGTGAGTAAGGCCGAGAGAGAGAGATTGATTGATTGATTGATTGATTAGAGTATTTATTGAAGCTATGGGGTACAACTCTGCTTAGCCCTGGTGAGTAATCACAATGATATGAGCTGAGATTGCACTATGTTTTACATCAGTAATTACATAAGGTGATATAAAATTCTTGAGTGAATAACATTAGATATAATGATATAATATATATATATATATATATATATATATATAAGGATTTACAATAGAATTGCTTATAATCGATTCAACAGCCATCCGGTACCAAAAATTCTCATAACTAAGCAAGTTAGTTCAAAGGAACAAAACGATGAAATGAAGAAAGTGTATGTTTTATGAGGAATAGTTTTGGAAATTATGTTACGAATCGACAGGCAAATCTGTGATGCGGCAGCGCATACAGAGATCAAACACTCCAGGGGAATAACATCTCAAATGCTAGTCAGGCGAGAGTGCTATTTCAGCTCAAGAGTTCTTTCAATTTAGATGACTGAGGTAGAGGATTGAGGGTTAGGCCTTCTCTTGCTGCTTTTTGACGCCAATTTGTAACCTCAGATGAGAAGAGGTCTTCACGCACTCTCGTTTTAAACGCTCCCAGAGCTTTGATGTTGAATAATAGAGATTCATTATGCAGTGAGTTGATGTATTTTGATGCAGCGATGTGAAATGAGTTCTCAAAAGTAACAGTGCGGGGTGTTGGATACAATAAAATTGGAGGTACATGTCTGGAAGAGGTGCGTAAGGGAGGTCCATCAATTCTGCGCCGGAAGAGTCTAGACAGATAGGAAGGTTGGTTCGTAGATAGAACAGTAAAGGCTAGCGATGCTATTAGAAATTTACGCCGATCCTCTACCGTAAGCCAGCCTAGAGATAGTCGATATGACGTTACTGGTGCTAGCCATGGAATATCACCAAAGACGTAGCGAACACATGCATTTAGCAGACGATGCAACTTGAGGTTAAGCTCATTTCCGACATCATTATAAACAGCACATCCATAGTCAAAATATGGGAGCACAAGGCTTTCGACCAGTCGTTGTTTGAGCTTCCTAGAGAGAGAGCGCGTTTGTGAAATCTGAGTTTGTACAGTGACCCATGAACCCGACTCGAAATCGCGTTGACGTGCTTGGTCCAATCGAGCTTGGATATAAGGTGGATCCCCAGATCAACAACATGATCAGTATGATCGATGGTTACGCCATTGATGATCAATTTAGGTAGTGTAGAGAAATCTAAGTCTCAAATATAAGGTAAGCTCCCCAGAATAATGAATTTCGTCTTGTCAGGGTTGAGCTTGATCAAATTACTTCGGGCCCATTCGTAAACCCTCATAGCATCCTCGTTCAGTTTACGAATGCATTCAGGGAGATCGGTTGGTCGGCAGTGCATGTAAATGCGTGTGTCATCAGCGTATATGCCATGTTTTGAATGGTTCAGGACTCTCGGTAAGTCATTGATAAAAATTGTGAATAGAAGAGGACCCAGAACACTTCCTTGTGGTACACCTGCAAATGTGATGATTGGCTCAGACAGGTTTCCATTCATATCACGAACTGCCTGCTGTCGACCAGTAAGATAGCTCGCAAACCACTTGATAACGATATCAGTACAGTTCATTTTCCGCAACTTTGACAGTATCAACTTATGGGATACTGTGTCGAAAGCTTTAGAGAAATCGAAAAGAATGAGCGGAGTGACTTGATAGTGTTCAACCCCAAAACGGACCTGTTCGGTGAAGCCAAGTAACGCTGTCTGCGTTGAGTGACGTGGCCGGAAACCAGACTGATGTTCGTCAAGAAGATTATTAGATCACAAGTACGTTAGTAACTGTTTCTGTACAATACGCTCAAATAATTTCGAGATCTCGGGGAGAACAGCAATGGGTCGCGTATCAGAGGGTGAAGCTGGTGGATGAGATTTTGAAAGTGGTAAGATTGAAGCTATTTTCCAATTCTGAGGGAATATTCCTTGTTCAATGGAGGCATTGAAAAGTTCAATAAGTTTCAAGCGGATGGCTGGGTATGCAACCTTAAGCATGTTGGTAGACAGGGCGTCAGCACCAGTGCAGTTCTTTGAAGTTTCGCGAGAGCTTCGTCTAAATCAGCTCCAGTGATTGGAGAAAAAGTGAATGAGTCTGGTAATCTATCTGTTATTGGGGTCTCGAGGATTTCATTCAGATCAGTGGCACAAAGTGGTGGTGAGCCTCTAGAGACGGCCACGTAGTGATTGTTGAGTACTACTGGTGAGAAATACTTCAAAGGAGAGGGTGTTTTTGGGGCGGCAAGGCCCATGGAATCAAGTTTGCGCCACAGGTTGCGCGGATCTGATGAGCTATCCAGCACTGATAAAAGGTATTTGTTCTTAGCCATGTCGATCTTATTGCTCAAGTCAGAACGAGATTCTCTATAATAGAGAATATCAGAAGTTCGACCGGTCGTTTTAGCTCTGCGGTAGGCTGAGGCGTTAGCTCGAATCATTACTCTTATGTCGTTCGAAACCCAAGGTTTATGATCAGGTCTGAGTGTGATAGTTTTACTGGGTGCAACACTATCGAAACAATCAAGGGTGCTCTTCGTTAAGGTTTCTGCCATGATTGAGACAGGGTCTTGGTTGCATAACTCTTGGCTATGAATCAGGCTAGCCACTAGTGCAGGGTCCAGTGGAGACAAAATTTTGGTGGACAGATAAGCATTGAACTGATCGACATCCAAGTTCTTGAGGTTACGAGTGGAAATTTTCCTTGGCTCAGATGCAAGGGATGGCAAATGAAATTCTAGAGAAATGAGATCGTGTCCACCCGCAAAAGGTGATTCAGTTTTGGTGTATTAACGGACGAATTTCAAGGATGGAACAATGAATAGATCAATCCACGTATGACTCTGAAAACCATCCACATGGAGTACATGATGGGTTGGATCGGAAGGAACAAGCTCAAGACTGTGAGAATGGAGAAGATCTTGGGAGTAATTAGAGTCAGCAAGGCTCTTGTGCATAGGAAAGTTGAAATCACCTGTTATGATAAAATCTGGATATTTTGGAAGTATTTTCTCCAAGGTATTGAAAAGTTCATGGGGGTAGGCAGCATGGGGTGGACGATAACAAACGATAACTAGAAGTTTAATGTGCTTATACTTGATCTCCACGATTATATACTCAGGGGAATTGCTATAAAGAGGACCTGATTTAGCCAGGATCCTGGTTTGATAACAATCTCGCACGTAGAGACCAATGCCACCACCAGTTTCGCCAACTCGATCATGACGAAGTAAGCTGTAGCGGTCTAGTGCATATGGTGAGTCGGGATCATTAGGTTTGAGAAAAACCTCGGTCAAAGCAATTGCATCATACATACAGTGATTACCTACAAAAAGCTCTAGTTTATTGAAATTGGCGGAAAGGTGATTGATATTGCTGTGGCATAGTGTGAAGAAACGTTTTGAGCTAAGATCTCTTGAATGCGCTGCCTTATTTCAATCGTTTTTATCTTGAGGTTTGGGTTGTGAATTTAGATGAAAAGAATGATCTTGGAGTTGTTGTGAGGAGTTTTGCTGACAAAGTGCGTTATTACTAGCTTGATGTTGAAGAGAGAAGGTGTGGTTCTGAAACGAAGAGGGTGCGATCGGATTCCCTGATCGTCCGGAGGGGAGAAAATTGTTTTGCTGTTGAAAGTCTCGGGCAGTTGGTTCCTGCAAGGGCAAGAGAGCATGAGTACTCTGAGGCTGAGAATGTGACGAGAGTGATTGGGATTGGGACGATGTTTGCATAGGCTGAGAATATAAAGATGGTGGTTGGATCTGAGATGATTGCTGTATAGACTGAGGATGGGCAGGGCGTGATTGGCTTTGAGATGACGTTTGTGGTTGATGATTACAATTTGGAGAGGTCTCGTGCGCCTGGGGTATCGGTAGGTGTTCATTGCGATTATCCAGAGTTCGAGTTGGAAGCGCTTCAAGATCAGCATAAGTGTATAAAGGGATTAAAGGAGCAGTACGGTCCATGCGCATGCAGACAATGAGATTCCGAACAGTGGGCCGCAAGTAGCCTAGTTCTCTCGCCCTGGTATTTGCAGCACGGAGTATTTCAAAGGTTGGCTGAGGCCATAGTGGCGTTATGAAAACTCTCCGATCACCCCCGGCACCGAAGATCAACTGTGCAGTCTTATCTTTCAATTTAACAGCCTTAGCAGTAATGTCATTTCTCACGGTGGGAGAGATGACCTTGATCACCAGGGACATGGTGTCGACCGTTTTAATCGAAGATCCCTGATTCGTATTATTCACTAGAACGGTGGACGGCCATTCACGATATGAAAGGATGAATTTGAGACTTTCCAAGTTGCCCGAGGCATAAAGAACTTCCTGGATGGCTAGAGATGGATTACTTTTGAATGATAAAGGTATGCCAGAGATGCGAAGTTCACAAGAGTCTGTTAGTAGTTCTCTGGCGTTGAGTTGAGCGAGTGATGGTCGAGTTTGAGAGATTCCCGCTTGGATTGCAATATCAGCAGTGCTGGTGGTCGTCTCTAGATTACTCATGCGTTCTTCAAGTGAACTCAATCGAGTTGTGACTCCTTGTTTGAATTGCTGGGAATCGTCATTATTCCAGGAAGAAAACCAAGCTGGCATCTCAGCCATTTTTGAAGATCCCGAACAAGCAATTTTCACTGCACGTGAATCCGAAGGAGATGGGGGAGTACGGTCAGCTGGTAGACGTTTGCGATTCGTGGAGGAATTTTCCGGTGTATGTACGTTGACGGGACTGGCGTATGAGCGAACGTTAGAGCAAGGCGCACACAAATGATTAGTATAGTTCCAAGACCACGGGTCTTCAAGGCAATCAGAGTGAAATAGCTTTTTGCATGACTTGCACTTTTGATATGATTTCTCACGTGGAGCAATTCCAATGTTACATACAGGGCATACGCGATCGGTCATGCCGTGCTCAAAATATGGATTTGAATTGTAAGGCAGTAGCTGAGTTTGCTCTGTTGCAGAGTTGAATGTGGGCTATTCATGCACGAATCACAATGTAAACAAAGCTAAGTTCGAAGGCAAACGGATTATAGTGTAGCTGCCACAGACACATGAAAGAGACAGCTGTCTGCTTGAGTGTATGTGAATGACTTTATCAACGTATATGAACTACTTTATCAAATTCTATGGTGCAGAATGACCGATGCAAAAACTAAAATGTCGCATGACTGTTGCAAATTGATTGAATACAGATCGATTTGGTCGATTAGATTTCAGTCCATTTACACGCACACTTGTATATAAGAAGCACTTTGGATCACCTTGTTTGTATCTCACGAAGCACGTTATCACACCAGTTCGAGAATAATTAATTTTCACTCGGATCACAGCATTTGACCGAAAAACATTCCTGTAACTGCAAGTAGGCTTACTGCGAGCGTTGGCTTCAGCAGCTCGATGCGGGCATGAAGCATGTGGGCGCCGTGATGATTAAATTGGTATCCACATGACGGTGAAAAGAGAAGCTCAGCAAAATGGCGACGATGATTGAAGAAGCTACTCGGGCACGTAGATACAGACAAAATCCTCTCACCCTGGCTCTAGGGGTCGAGCCGTACCGTTGATGCTCGAGCAAGTATGAGCCAGCAGGTGGAGGAGTGCCTGTAAATGATTTATTCACTCCCAGGAGTGAAAAAAACTAGGTAAATCTATGTTATAAGCAGGAGCGATGTAAAAGCGTGCGTGCTGCCACTTACCGATCGTGAGCATGTTCAGAGAGAGAGAGAGAGAGAGAGAGAGAGAGAGAGAGAGAGAGAGAGAGAGAGAGATTGATTGATTGATTGATTGATTGATGTCCTTTATTCGTCATAAGACAAAATGTAACCCACATATTTTTACATGTGTTGCATAATTCTAGAAATAATTGAGTACTCAAAAATTCAAAAATAAAAAGAAAAGGTGTAAAATATATATAACACAAGCGATTTGGTCAAGGACAGGTACATATCACAAATTGTGACTAGTCATTACAATTGCGAATTCGCGTATGTCTAAAATCTGAGAGCATGGGTTCACAAGGAGAAAATATCACAGTTTGCTTCAGTCAGGTGACAGAAGGTCACGTAAAACTAATCGTAAGCTAAAAATAAGAACCCAAGCCTATCATAGATTAAAATAATGCTTCTTCTCCACATCAATCTTCTGAGGAGTCTGTGTCATCAAGAGATCTTTTAAGGCCTCTTTAAACAACGATATCTTCCCAAGCTGCCGAAAGCCCGGAGGGAGAAAGTTCCACAAATGAGCACACTGAACCTGGAAAGATCTTCTTCCATATTCAAGTCTCATGTTGGGAACTTTGAGTACCCGCTCTTCTAGATCACCCCGTGCGGGGCGTTCGGATTGGTACCTGGTAAACATCGCAGCAAGGTAGCCAGGTTCACCCAAATGCATGATCTTATGCATTAAAAGTGCTGCGAAGTACATTCTCCGCGAATCAGTACGTAACCAACCCAATCGCTCCCTAAACGGGGTGATGTGCTCGTCTCTCCTAAGATCAAAGATGAATCTCACACATGAATTGCTCAGTCTCTGTATCCGTTGCCGCTGTTCGTCCGTGGCGTCGAGGTACACGACTGTGCAGTAATCTAGATGCGGTTGAACTAATGACTCGACTAGGCGAATCCGGAGAGGTCTGGTGATACACGCCCTAAAAAACCGCAAACCGTATAGGGCTCTGTTAACTTTCTTAGTAACTTGGTCAATGTGCGGTTTCCACGTCAGTTCACTATCAAGTGTAACACCGAGACTCACAACCGTATCACTGAACGGGATGAAATTTCCATCCTGTATCTCAACCCCTGGCAAGTCCATTCTCTTCAGATCTTTGATATTCCTCTCAGAGCTGAAGTAGATTGCCTTGGTCTTGCCAGCGTTGAGACACAGGCCGGAACTCTTGGCCCATTCGGCAACTAGTCGTCCTATTTCACCCAGCCGAGCGATGCCCTCCCTGATTTTAGTTTTCTCGACTTGGAGATAAATTTGGAGGTCGTCCGCATAAAATAGATGATGTACCGACTTTCCGTCTAGCAAACCAGGTAAATCATTGACATATAAGCTGAAGAGTAAAGGCCCGAGAACGGAACCCTGTGGAACACCCAGATTGGTTTCAAGCCAATCAGAATTACCAGATTTTGAAGTGACTTTTTGGGTGCGACCTTGTAAGTATGATTTTATCCACAGAAGTGCCGATCTCGAAAAGCCAAGATTTCGAAGTTTACTCAACAGCTTAGATGGTGATATCGTGTCAAAAGCTTTACTAAAGTCAAAAAGCAGGAGCAAGGTGATCTTCTTCTTGTCAATGCCTACTCTGATGTCATCTGTCAACTTTAGTAGAGCTGTCTGGGTGCTATGGTATTGCCTGAAACCAGTCTGGAAGCGATCTTGTAATCCCTCTTGTTTTAAGTACTCCGTGATTTGGTCGTGTGCGATTTTTTCCAGGACCTTGGCGAGAAAACACAGCAGCGCTATAGGACGGAAGTCCGAGACCGTCGATGGAGCGGCAGTCTTTTTCAGTGCGATCAGCTGTGCTTGCTTCCAAGCCTCGGGAAAAGTGCTATGAGCGAAAGAGGAGTTGAAAATATGTACAATAAGATCACCAATAGCCGGAAGAGCCTTCGCGATCACGCTTTGGGGAATCCCGTCTGACCCACGGGCTTGCGAGGAAAAATGTTTGATAGCAAGGACTACGTTATTGAAATTTGTAGGCTTAAAATTAAAACCCTCCTCTGAAGCCGAATTTATATCGTCCATTGCTTCATCTATATTTTCGTGAGGTGAAACGGAAACTCCCGCAAAGTGAGCGTTCAACTCATCCGGTGTGAAACCGTGAAGTTCCTCCTCTTTGCTCTTAGGCAGGAGGCCGAGGTTGCGCATTTCCTTCCAGATGTTCTTATGTTGATCAAGAGCGTCTGATAGATGGTTTTGGAGGAAGGAGTTACGCTCTTGTTCCATGCGCAAGTCGACCTCTTCGCTAAGCCGAAAATACTCACTTTGAAGCTCAGGACACTTGCGCTGGTTACGTTGATTTCGTTCCCAGCGCCTGCGCGTCGCATCTCGCTTATTCATGACCACCCTCAACTCAGGACCAATCCAAGGATCATCATTTTTTCGCGGGTTGATAGTTTTTTCGGGCGCTAATTCATCTATGACAGTCATTAAATTCTCATTCAAGCAGTGAATTGCGTCTTCCAAGCTGGTTTCGGCATTTTCAAGAGCTGTCCAGTCGCAGCGAAGCAGACGGTCATTTAGCATCTCCGGAGTGATATTACGAAAATCCCTATAAGTAAAGGAATTTTTTGGCGGAGTGGGAGTGAAGACGTTGATGGTGACGTCTATGACCGAGTGCCTGCCGAAACTGGGCAGGAGTCTGTTTTGAAAGTCTGTAACGATGTCATTGTCATCTACGTAAATGTGGTCAATCCATGTATGAGATGTATTGGGGGTGTGTTGGTGAGTCGGGACATGCTGTACTATCTGCAAGGCAAGTTCTTCTGTCAGTGCAGTCAGTGTCTTGGTGTCAGGGTGAGCAGTGTCTAACAGATCCGCGTTCAGATCTCCCATTATAATTTTGTGACTATAATCCCCACACAGTCGGCGTAACGAGCCAAACAGCCCGTCATCCTTCTGCATGGCGATTTTCGGGGGTCTGTAAATTACCACGACTAAAATTGGAGGGGAGTTACCCTGCTGTACGCTACAGAAAAGAAATTCAGGAACACCAGGTTTCCCTGGGCCAAAAGTTTTAGACGAAATTAGCTTCTCTACCTTGAAATCATTGCGTACATACAAGGCAACCCCACCACCCTCTCTGTTTCGATCCTGTCTCAACAGAGAAAAACCCGGTATCTGAACGAGACTGTCATCCACATACTCATCTAGCTTCGACTCAGCCACCCCAAATAGATGGTAGGAGGGATCGTTGGCGACGAGCAAGCGTAGATGCTCAATCTTATCTGTCAGGGAGTTAAGGTTGATAAATCCCGCTTTTAAGGAACCTCCACTCCCTCGTCGCTCCTCAGCAGCCGTATTTAGTCAAGGAGTCTCCACTGATTCTGCTGCCGGAACCCCGTTTTGCTCCGGAACGACTGTGCAGCTCTGGTTGTTGTTAGAGGACGCACGAGTACGTTTTGGAACACTTCGACAGGCCGTTTGAATGACCTGCAGATCAGCGAGGGACTCGAACGTGTGCGCTCGCTCACCATTCTTCCGCCTAACCCAGAAACGTCCACCGCTGTGCCAGACGTATCGTAGTCCCAAACCGCGTGCAACTGACCTCAAACGTATATACTTCTTGTACTTTTCGCGGGGGAGCATTTCATTTATGAAGATTTTACGGTCTGGCACATGAGATTTCACATCTGGATCAAGTAGATCAGACTGGATGTTATTAGCCGTGAAATAATTATTGGCGATTGAACGTTTAGCCCGAATCACTTCCCCGACTAGACGGCTACTGGAGAGTTGGACTACGCATGATGGTAAAGAACGCGAGATGGCAGCTGGGACTCGGGAAGATGGGACCGAATCGCGATTTCCAGTTGGAGGCCTCTCCCCAGACGCATGCCCTGGTTGCAGGACATGAACATCAGCAATGTCTGCCCTCTCCAGTGAGGGGAGGATGGACTTGAGCACTGCGTAAGAAATATCAGATAATTGTGCCGGTGAGGCCATTGAATTTTCTTTCAAAACTCCATTAATAATCAATTTACAGCGCTCAAGGCCGTCACTGCCGTGTCCTTGTCGCTGCTTCCCAGCGTGTGAGTGGGGGGACTTGTCCATCCTAGGTGGAATAAGAGGAAACGAGGATTGATGTGGCGATTCGACATTACTATTCTCGTTAATTCTACATTCTGTATCTCGCAGACTACACTGGTGACCTTCTAATAGCTCAGTAAGAGTGGAAAGCTGGCCTTTCAAGGTGGTATTCTGCTCCAGGAGAAGCTGGTGATCCAAGCGAAGCTCCTCCAGCTGGGAGTTCTGCCTCTCGATAAGTCTCTCGAGAGAAGATACACGTTCCAACAGGCGATCATCCACCTCTTTCACTGCTGGCGTGAGAGGTGGAGAGGGAATGGCAACGTTTTGTCGACTCACGAGAGATTTTATTTCGACGAGCTGATCCCGGAGCATGTCATATTGTTGATAAAAGAGGTCCAGTGTAGACTGCGCTATAAATACCCATTCAGGTTCAGGAGACTTCGTCGTTGTCGATGCTGATGGTACTGCAGGTTGTCCCGAGATGTTGCGGCTGTTACTTTCTACCGACCCAACAGCGTGGTCCACAGGTGGTATGGTGAGCAGCGACTGGGTGGTAGCATTGAGCCGCGCGTCCGTTCGCTGCTTTTGAAAATTCGCGGGCTCTACTGTGTTGGACTGCTGCAGGGTGGCGCCACTCGACGGAGACAGATCTGCAGGCGATAGCATATCCCCCTCTAGCGCGAGCTCTGGCCTTTTGGTGGAAACAGAGGCATTGGTGGTGGGGAGCTTCGCGCTGCGGCGCGCAGCGGTGGTATGCTGCGGAGCGGGGGGAGACAATCCTGACGCAGCGCGCGAGCTGAGTCGCGTGTGTGAGATGGGCTGACTACTCACACGTCTTTGCGAGTTCGTATTCTCCTTCTCTCTCCCTCTGGCTGTTTGCATGCTGAGGCGAGAAGTCGTAGTCGTCTGCTTCGACGCACTCGATTTTAATTGTGCGGCTGGAATTTGACTCACCTCCAGACAGCCTTTGCATGTGTCTGCTTCTCGGGATGAGATCGAGCACTTGACATGTGCTGATCCCTTGCAGATGCTGCATTCTTTGCTGCCCGCGCGCAAGGATTTGTGGCAGTAACAGCAGGTGTTGTCACTCATCATGCAGCAGACAGCAAGGCGGTGAGGCGAGCCAGCGTAGCAGACGACCTCCGAGCATGCGCAGAAAGCTCACTTTCCGCGCCAAGCTTTGCCAACTCGATGTTGTTGTTGGAAATTGCAGAATTCGAATTATTCCTCCCAGGCTCTAGTAGGAGCCATGCAGTGATGCTCCAGTGGTATGAGCCTGCAGGAGGAAGTCCAATCTGCAAAAAAGTGCCACTCGGGACGACGTTTTGGTGGTCAAAAAGATGTTCAAACACGGAGCGATGTTAGATGCGTGTGGAAGCACTTACCGCTAGAGAGAGAGAGCCCGCCAGAGAGAGAGAGCGAGAGAGAGAGAGAGAGAGAGAGAGAGAGAGAGAGAGAGAGAGAAGGAGTCCCTGTTCAAGTGCAGCGACACCCGGAGAGAGCGCGCCGTGCTGGATGAATGGCTGGGTGCTCAACTAACACCTGAGAATCTCGTCCCGTACTTGCTCCGCAACCAGGAGACATGGGATAGACTCACCGGATACATCAAGCTGGTGATGACCCGCAAAGGGGAGAGAGAGAGGGAAGTAAGGCGCCTTGAAGCAGGCGAATTACAGTGACTCTGCCGATTGAAACAGAAGAGGCCCAAATGATTCCAGGAGGAATCTGATGCACTGAAGAGGGAAGAGAGAAGAAAGAAGGAAGAGAGGGAACAATGAAGATTGAAGATAGAAGATGCCGACAAGTGGCCGAAGAGAGATGATGGAGAAGAGGAACGCTCGCAATCGAGCGCGAGACATGCCGCTCATCCTGAAGTAATGCTCACGCGGTTCCGGGATGAGATGGTAGATGTAGGTGGATCTCCTTCTTGATTGCCCGATGCCCTAGGTATCGGACATCGAGGGGAGAGGGATATTACACGGCCTGGGCCCCACCCAAACCCGTGTCCCGCCTGGTATGGCCTGCGTGGGCTATGCGTAGTCCGCGTAAGCTGAACCAGTCCGGTGTCTGGGGACGGATCCGAGGGATCCTGAGGCAGATTTTGCCCTCTAACCACCTTGAAAAAAAAAAAAAAAAAAAAAAAAAAAAGAGAGGGAGTCGTCAAGGCAGCTTTGGCACCAGTCGTCGGGCAAGAAGAAGCTGTCCACTGTCTAGCAAATAGCACGACCCTCGAAGTGCTCGGAGTCCACTACGATGTCGACATAATCAAGGTGCGGGATGAACTCGCGAAGGCCTTACCAGAGAACGAGAAGGGAGCCGTTGTAGTCGAGTCCATTCGGAGTGGCTGCCGCGGCACCCAAACCGCTGTTGTCTCGATCGCAACGAGACTGGCCCACCATCTCCTCGACTGGGAGGAGCCATAAGTTAGATGGGGCAGAGTCAGGATCCGCGAGAAGGGTGGCATCCCACGGTGCTATAACTGCTTAGAGCACGGCCACAAGGCCGCGGGGTGGACAAAAGAGGGGGCAGAAGAACGGAAACCAAAACTCTGCTTCCTATGAGGCGAACCAGGGCACCTTGCCGCGATTTGCAAGGAACAACAAAAATGCCTAAGCTGTGCGGCGATCGGGTCCAAATTTGACCACAGATCTGGGGCCAGCAACTGCGCTGCGTACCAGTGGGCAAGAGCCACATATAGGCGCAGGAAGGGAAGAAATGGCTAGCTTCATCCAAGCCAATCTCACGAAGAGCGGAGACGCAGACGATCTCCTACACGCTGTTGCCAAAGAAGGAGGAATCGATGTTCTGATTATCTCCGAACCGCCTTGGCAGCGCGATATCTCTCGATCCACATTCGATCACTGGAGAACCGCTTTACCCAGATCATTAATCCTGCGATCCGTGAGACTGGACCAGCTGTGAATGGACGTGGTTTCGCTCGAAAGACTATAGGAGGCACGGCAGGCTACAGTTGCTACTATTCGCCGTCGCTCAAGATGCACGAATCCGAAGACGAGCTCCATGACCTAGAAGAGGATGTGAGGCAATGGGGGGCCCAGTTATAAGCGCGGGGGATTTCAACTTCAAGGAACCGACTAGGAGCGGGGGGCCACGCGATAGACGGGGGTCAATATTCGCTGTAATATTCGACGTAATACTCGCTGATGCCATGGAGGCATAAGGATTAGTGCTCGCGAACGAGACGGAGGTTATCAACTATTACCGGCGCGACACTCGGTCCCGGGAGGGAGGTCCGTCATCGGTCCCCGACCTGACGTTCATGAGCCCGTCGCTCATGGGACGTATGACATCGTGGGAGGTCCTGGACACGGGAAATTTGAGTGATCATCGACATATTAAGTGCTGGCTTAGGACTGACAGACAGAGACAGACGACACGTAGACCGCGACCGACGGGGTGGCAGGTACGCAAGCTGGATGAAGGAAGATTCCGGGAATCGATAGAAACAGTTGAAGATCTCCCGATGAACATCACCGAGGACGAGGCTGTGGATATGGTGATGACCACCATCACAAGAGCTTGTGACGCATCGACGCCTCGCAAGACAACATCATGCTTTTGGAGGAAACCAGAGTACCGGATCACCTACGAGATAAAAATTCAACGAAGAACAAGCAATAAGAAAAGGAGAACCGCGTGGCGATCAAGGAAACCGGAACGACCATCACTGGCGGAAGATGACACGGCGTACAGAGAAGCAAAGGAGGCTCTCGTTCTAGCCATCCGGAGAAGCGAAGAGGAGTGCTGGCGTGAATTGTGCGACATGGTTAATGGAGACCCGTTGGGTACGCCATACCGCGTGGTCATGTCCAAGGTCCGACCCCGGAGGGGCAACCCAGCACCGACCGGCGCAGCTACCTTGCGCAGCATCGTGGAAGACCTCTTCCTAGTAGGAGAACCTCGAGTCACATTCCCTCCGGAGAGCGACGACCCCATCCCGCTCTTTACTTTGCAAGAGCAACTCATAGCGGCGAGGAGGCTGCTAAACGGTAAGGCCCCTGGCCTGGACGGCATTCCAAACGAGGCTCTGAAACTCGTCTTCAAATACAAGCCAGATTCACTCCTCGACCTCTCCAACATCTGTCTGAGCGCGGAAACTTTCCCAGACAAGTGAAAACGCCAGAAGCTGGTCCTGATACCTAAAGGTCAAGGAGGTCAACGCCCACTCAGCATGCTGAACAATATCGGGACAACGTATGAGAGGATGGTGCTCAACAGGGTAGAGAAAGCCAACGAAGAGAGCGGCGGGCTATCACCAATGAGATTCGGGTTCCGAAAGGGACGAGGCACTGTGCAGGCGATCGAGGAGGTCCAAGAACGGGTTCAAGCGTCGGTAGGGAACCCATACCAAGGAGGATTCTGTGCCATGATTGCGTTAGACATGAAGAACGCATTCAACTGCGCGAGCTGGGAGCGAGTCTGTCGATCCCAAGTAGGTAAAGTGCCACCCTATCTACTAGCCGTCACGAGTGACTATCTGTGGAATAGGGCTCTCGTGTACGCCTCCAACGAGGGACAAGAGATCCGGGAACTGTCCGCCGGAATTGGACAGGTTTCCGGTCCATTCAACGGGAACAACCATTACGACAGTTTGCTGTCTATCGAACTGCCAAAGGGAGTGAGAATCGTGGCTTTTGCGGACGACGCGGGACTCATAGTCTAGGCCGACAACGAGGAACTCTTGGTCAGACACACAAACAAGGCGCTCGCCCCAGTCCACGAGTGGATGATCAGCAGGCTCCTGGAGCTTGCGGTCAAGGAGTGCGGAGCAATCGTGGTCACAAGACGCAGGAAGTCTGACTTGCCCCACTTTCAGATCAACGGGCAAGAGATCCCACGCAAGACCGAGCTGAAATACCTCGGCGTATGGCTTGACGACAAGTGGTCGTTCAACAAGCACATCCAGGAGGCCGCCTAGAAAGAGAGCAGGGTCAGTGCGGTGCTTCAGCGGCTGATGCCAAACATCGGAGGACCGAAACAGAAGAGGCACAAGCTGCTCAACACCATGAGCGCTTTCATCATACTCTACAGTGCACCCATGTGTGGGGAAGAGTGTAGAGAAGGCCGTTATCGAGAAGAGAATGGGGCCTGTCCACCGGAGAGCAGCTCTAAGGAGCATTCGTGCCTACCGCACCGTGTCAGGAGACGCAGCTTGCGTGTTGGTGGGGATGTCACGCATCCACTTCCTCGTCGCGGAGTGAGTGAGGATCTGGGACCGGCAAAAAGTGATCGGAGCCGAACGAGTGCTCACCCAAACGATGAAGGAGATCATCCGCGACATCGAAAAGGAAACCACCTCTGAACAGTGGCAAAATGAGTGGGATTCGCCATTTGCAGATGGTGTATGGACGCATCGGCTGATCCGCGACGTAGCCAAGTGGGCGGGACGCACCCACGGAGAGATAGATTACTGGACGAACCACGGTTGCTTCAGTGCCTATATGACCCGGTCCAAGAAGAGGGCATCCCCAGCTGATCAGTCATGCGGGGACAACTTGCAACGACACCCGAAGAGAGCAAGCCGAGTTGGATGAATGGCTTGGTGCTCAACTAACACCTGAGAATCGCGCCCCGTACTCGCTCCGCAACCAGGAGACATGGGATAGAGCCACCGGATACATCAAGCTGGTGATGACCCGTAAAGAGGAGAAAAAGAGGGAAGTAAGGCGCCTCGAAGCAGGCGAATTACAGTGAGTCTGCCGATTCAAACAGAAGAGGTCCAAATAGTCCCAGGAGGAATATGATGGACTGAAGAGGGAAGAAAGAAGAAAGAAGAGAAAAGGAAGAAGAATGAAGAGATGGAAGAAGATCGAAGAAAGAGAAACAACACCTGCGAGTCGCGAGATGAGAGACGCTCGAGCCTGAGCGCGAGACGCCGCCGGTCCTGAAGTAATGCTAACGCGGTTTCGGTGCCGGATTGATGAGTTGGTGGATCTCTTCCTTGTCCAATGGCTGGCGCCAGCGAAGAGGGAAGGGAGGGTTTACCCGGTTCGGATGGCCGTATCGATGCGAATTCCAGCCCGGGACTGTTGGGGAGGTGCTGGCCAGCCGTGTTTGTCTGACCGGTGCATCTCCTTCGTACGTCGCACACAGGTTTCCGAAATACTTCTGGGCCCAAAGATTTTCTTACGCTGAGAAAAATCGATATCGGAAATTTGCAAGAAAGAGAATTGTAGCTTTTTGATCGTAGAATCCGAATCCTTTTCCCCCGAGAAGCCTCCTAGACCCATACGCCCATGGTGGGCTGAACAGCGCGAAAATGAGGAAAAAACGCAGTATTAGGCGTTCAACTCGGAGGGGAAGCGATTTATGCGAATTTTCATGAGGAACAAAAATGTTGCAGTTTTAAAAACAAATTTGGTGTTTTGGGCGATTTTTTGGTAATTGCAATTTTTTGCATTTTTGAGGGAGTTACCATCAAAATTTCGGAATTTGAACTACGGCATTCGGAAGAACGGAAAATTTTACGTCGAAATATGTGTTTTGAAAATTTTTTCTACCACTCATTTTGAGGATTAGGGCCCACTTTGGGATGGGAAATCATGAAAAAACTGCATACTGGTGAAAAATCATGAATTCTCGGGGTGTAAACGCGAATGTGCCACATTAAAAGTACCTGGACTACCTTTGTCCATCATGCATCTATCATTTGCTGTGTCCCAAAAGTGCGTGGATACACCTGCGGGACTTTGAGAGCATCTAGAACGAGCTTCGAGACGAGAGGTCACACGAATCACCGCATATTGGCAAAAAATCATGAATTCTCGGGGTGTAAACGCAAATGTGCCACATTGAAAGTACCTGGACTACCTTTTTCCATCATCCACGTATCATTTGCCGTGTCCCAAAAGTGCGTGGATACACCTGCGGGACTTTGAGAGCGTCTAGAACGAGCTTCGAGGCGAGAGGTCACACAAATCACTGCGAATTGGTGCAAAATCACGAATTCTTGGGGTGTAAACGCAAATGTGCCACATTGAGAGTACCTGGACTACCTTTGTACATCATCCACCTATCATTTGCTGTGTCCCAAAAGTGCGTGGATACACCTGCGGGACTTTGAGAGCGTCTAGAACGAGCTTTGAGGCGAGAGGTCACACGAATCACCGCATATTGGCAAAAAATCATGAATTCTCGGGGTGTAAACGCAAATGTGCCACATTGAAAGTACCTGGACAACCTATGTCCATCATCCACCTATTATTTGCCGTGTCCCGAAAGTGCGTGGATACACCTGCGGGACTTTGAGAGTGTCTAGAACGAGCTTCGAGGCGAGAGGTCACACAAATCACTGCGAATTGGTGCAAAATCACGAATTCTTGGGGGGTAAACGCAAATGTGCCACATTGAAAGTACCTGGACTACCTTTGTACATCATCCACCTATCATTTGCCGTGTCCCAAAAGTGCGTGGATACACGTGCGGGACTTTGAGAGCGTCTAGAACGAGCTTTGAGGCGAGAGGTCACACGAATCACCGCATATTGGCAAAAAATCATGAATTCTCGGGGGGTAATATATCATTCTATATTATTACATATAATTATATTCGTATTCATGAGTAGAATGTCAATTAATCGTGGTGAAAACCAAACCTGATCAATACCAAAATAGAGATGGATGAAGCAGTCTCTGCCAGTCCCCATTCCACTTAGCTATAGAAATATGATTGTATATGAATATATATCATAACATATCATAATATATCATAACATATTGTTATCCATTAATTTTTCATGGCATTCATTGATTAAAACGATCATAGTATATTATGTACCGAGGTTCGGGAGCAGACGCTCCTCGAACGAGGTGCATACGCTATTTTTCTGTTGGGAACAGACGAAACGCTTTCCCGACCAGTTCTTCCGAAGCGAGAATGGCTCGAGCAAGGCGTTTTCCCTTTGGAAGCAAGAGAATTATGTATGCATTTTGTGCTTATCGTAAAATTCGAGACTGTCACACAGAGTATCTGAAATGGCTGTTTTCGAGCATTGATTGGCATAATGTTCAACGAAATGAAAAAATACCATACGGTCTCGCTGAATCTTTCCCCTGTCATACCCATACTTCACGCTCATTCCGTAGGTAAAAAATGCACTCACCGAGACCTCGAGCCAAGCTTGTTTTCTTTGTGGGGAGAAGATCTCACAATTACAGGATCTATCCTTATTCGAATACGAAATCCCAATCGAACGCCTGAAGCTCGGAATCTCTGTTCTCCATGCGAAGATAAGGATGATGACACTGGTTTTTGAAATATCTTGCCGTCTCGAATGCAAAACGTACAGAGGGGTGAGTTCCGGATCTTGCCCACTTGTGGGGGATGGAAACACTATCAATCCTCATAACAATTCCCTATTTGATGAATATAATGAATACTGTTTCTGGGTTAGTCGAAAAGCAAGAAATCGAAAGCAGAGAGTAGTAGCAACGAACTGACCCGAGAGGCGACCAGTGACAGTATCGGCAGGCGGAAAGCTTTACTCCAGGAGAAACTCTATCCGCTGCTTGGAGTAAAGATAGACTTTCCCAAGAATGGTGATGGAAACACGAGCGATGGCAATACTGCTAGGAAATTTTTTGACAATTACGAGGGAATTGCAAAAATTACCGGTAAGTCTTGACACATATTGGCAGAACATAATAGTCACCTTCGACCTTGATGTCATTGAACGGCATGACACATAATCAACTATTTAGTGAAGCTTTTGTTCTCATGTTATTGACGCCACTGGTGACCATACTCCACTCCAAAGTAGCATATTTTATATTGTATATACGGATATAAAACTCGAATCCGAATCACAGGATATCATGACCTCTTATGTGTTTGTGACAGACTTCGTTTCTATCATTGATTGATGTAGTCACGAATGTATCGTTGGATGAACTTGGAGGGTAGCCTGATTCCATTTCTATATTATTCCTACGTCTGCACAGAAATTCTCAAAATTTATAATACAGACTTGATGAAGAATATCCCTGATTCCATCGAAATCATGGATGCTGAGAACCAGAAATAAGATGTAAATGTTAGAAAGAGGGAAATAGAAATTGCTTCAAAGGAACTTTCTCAAATATAAGAGCCAAGATGGCATATTGCTGGTTGGTGGTGTTTATGTGTATCCGTGGATGATTGTTTAGAACCGGGATTTTCCAATATCTTCTTCAATGCAACATGACTTGCCGGGTATTTTTACTAGCGCCAGATGATATTATATATTCCTTAGTAGGATCAGAATGTTCCTCTTCGTATATCTGCGGGAATCTCTTCCCAAGTGGTATTTCCTCTATACTGATTCTTTTGGAGTTCATTCTGTTTTTGAAATTTTCAAATACTGTATGGCTGAACCAAAAATGTGTCCATTATTTCATTGAAGAAAAGTCTGAGGATGATTCCCGTTGTCACAGATTTCTATGCAGATGTTCGTATATGATTTTTTATAAACGATTAGAAATTATATTTTTCGGATAACTTATTGGATTGTAGAACATCAACATGATGTACTAGATGAAGCCAAGCCGAATGGTGATCACGATAGTATTTTTCAATGATGTAATTGAACGTATGTCATCAGTGCTCAGTTCGCTTCCATGAAATTCGGTAAATGTTGAAACATGAATCAATGTCATGGCCCGGATACACGAAAACCACAAAGAAACCCAGTATAATGTTTTTTCGTTGAAAAATGGATCAGATGATATCTGGTAGTTTTTTAGTGTATGAGAATTGCCTTCACGTCAAAAAATTTCACAAAATTTATTACAGGCTTTGACCCACTATTGTTTGGATACTTCAATACCATTCTTCACGCTTTGTCTTGTTCTTACAAGATCGAGCCCCTCAAGTTCAAGAATCTGAGCATGAAAGCAGCGATACGCTACTGTGGAATGTACCCTTGGTACAAGCTTCCACCATGAGTACATGCTATTTTGATGCATGGATGGAAAATGATGCAGTCTTACCATATCCCTATCGATGTTATCAGAAGAGGCTCTTGAGACAACTCATAAAGTTGTCAAGTCATCCAGACTGAATCACACCAGGAAATTTTCCAGGTATGCACTTTTTATTCTGCACAGGCCTCGTATTTTCAGGACTCTATTGGACATTGATGGAATCAGAATTTTGTTCGAGTGTTCACGCGATCATGTGAATGGGATACCGAACTATTAGGGATACGATTCACCATATCAGAATAGATATCCTTTTGGATGATGAATCCATCAATGTTTAATCTTAAATCCGGATGAAATGGCATCTCCATGTATCTTCTCAGTGGAAAAAATGTGAATTAACAGCAAAATCACTATGTTAGGCCCATTCACTTTTTGTGATGATTGTTATCTCTCAAAACTTCTGACAATGACTCTGTAAATCACGATTAATGACCCGTAACGGTTTGCAAATCAATCACTCCAATCGAAAAATGCCAGCTTGATGAGAGAAAGGTCAGCTGGAAATGATGATCAAGGAATTATTCCCATCACCAGAGAGATAATAAATGATGTACAATACCAAAACGGTAATGAAACCTTAAATTGTTTTCCAGGGAAGCTACGAATGAGGACCTCTCCAAACGATTGTTCTTGTTATCAGATCCTGTTCTCTCTCAGACTCGCAAGATCAGGGACGAGAAAGTAAGACTGCTATCGCCTGAATTGAGAGAACTGATCGTTGTCGATAGTGAGGATGATGAATAGATTATGATTATCTAGTCAAAATATGCCTATCTTCTCCATTTAGTCGATCGGATCGTGTATTAATATTTGTAATTTTGATCTGTTACCTTTTCAATATCTTACTATGAACGCACGCCTATATCAGAGGTGCGATTGAGACGTTTTTTCAAATATTCTTAGTTTAGAAACAACTATGTTGATGATTACCAGACTACGAGGAGTCATAATCGTCACATAGGTTATATATAGTATTCCGTTGAATTTCGTCCAGGGCGATCTAGTCTGTGGGCAGGTGGATATGTTATACCGATTTTTTCCCAGAACATGAGTAATATTATCGACTCCATGATAGTGTGACTAGTGGGATTCTGTGATTCTCCATTAATGGGAAAGAATGCATCAATTCTGTATGTATTCGAAGTGATATATTTATTTTGTGATTGAATCAACCTCTTTAGATCTCAATCCTTCTAAAATTCAAGTTTGGAAAAGATTATGTGATTTTGGGTTTCTATCTCTGTAATTGTCTGAACATTTGCAATATTGTGATCATGGAGTCGAGAGGAACATTTGTCAAAAATTTCGACTCACAGGTTCGTACAACCAAAGTAAGTGAATCTCGGTTGGCTCTGGCGAAACACGACTGGGATCCGAATCCAAATGAGACTCACGAAATATACGTTTAGTTGAACTACCGTGATGATAGTAAATGAAATGTTTGTATTTCGATGATTTATTCTTGATTGGAATTATAATTGGAATAAATATATGAATGCATGACTGAACTGTGAACAGATTTTGCACGTGTTGATTCGCGGGATGGGTATTCTCTAGATTTCATAAAAACTGGGGAGATACTTAGTTTCGATTCCAAAAGTACTTTGCAAAGATTTTAGTGGTCATCATATACTTCACTCAGACTCGAAAGTGATACACCAACTCCAGATCACAACTCAGATTTGTGGAATATTTCAACAACACGTTGTTAAGAGTAGAATTTCTTGATCTTTCGATTTTCGCAGTTCTAATTTACGAATATTGGCGGAGATTCCATGAAAGAGACAAAATCCTATGAGACTGATTTTCTTGGGGAGGGGGGAGGGGGCGGGGGAAGGGGAATGAGGCAACCATTGGATCTGGATTCGTACGAACAAACTGGAGAATTCGTGATTTTGCACCAATTCGCAGTGATTTGTGTGACCTCTCGCCTCGAAGCTCGTTCTAGACGCTCTCAAAGTCCCGCAGGTGTATCCACGCACTTTTGGGACACGGCAAATGATAGGTGGATGATGGACAAAGGTAGTCCAGGTACTTTCAATGTGGCACATTTGCGTTTACACCCCAAGAATTCGTGATTTTGCACCAATTCGCAGTGATTTGTGTGACCTCTCGCCTCGAAGCTCGTTCTAGACGCTCTCAAAGTCCCGCAGGTGTATCCACGCACTTTTGGGACACGGCAAATGATAGGTGGATGATGTACAAAGGTAGTCCAGGTACTTTCAATGTGGCACATTTGCGTTTACACCCCAAGAATTCGTGATTTTGCACCAATTCGCAGTGATTTGTGTGACCTCTCGCCTCGAAGCTCGTTCTAGACGCTCTCAAAGTCCCGCAGGTGTATCCACGCACTTTTGGGACACGGCAAATGATACGTGGATGATGGAAAAAGGTAGTCCAGGTACTTTCAATGTGGCACATTTGCGTTTACACCCCGAGAATTCATGATTTTTTGCCAATATGCGGTGATTCGTGTGACCTCTCGCCTCGAAGCTCGTTCTAGACGCTCTCAAAGTCCCGCAGGTGTATCCACGCACTTTTGGGACACGGCAAATGATACGTGGATGATGGAAAAAGGTAGTCCAGGTACTTTCAATGTGGCACATTTGCGTTTACACCCCGAGAATTCATGATTTTTTGCCAATATGCGGTGATTCGTGTGACCTCTCGCCTCGAAGCTCGTTCTAGACGCTCTCAAAGTCCCGCAGGTGTATCCACACACTTTTGGGACACAGCAAATGATAGGTGGATGATGTACAAAGGTATCCCAGGTACTTTCAATGTGGCACATTCGCGTTTACACCCCGAGAATTCATGATTCTTTACCAATATGCAGTTTTTTCATGATTTCCCATCCCCAAGTGGGCCCTAATCCTCAAAATGAGTGGTAGAAAAAATTCTCAAAACACATATTTCGACGTAAAATTTTCCGTTCTTTCGAATGCCGTAGCTCAAATTCCGAAATATCGGTGGTAACTTCCTCAAAAATGCAAAAAACTCCAAAAAATTGCAATTTTCAAAAAATCGCCCAAAACATCAAATTTGTTTTTAAAAATGCAATATTTTTGTTCCCCATAAAAATTTGCATAAATCGCTTCCCCTCCAAGTTAAACGCCTAATACTGCGTTTTTCCCTCATTTTCGCGCTATTCAGCCCACCATGGGCGTATGGGTCCAGGAGGCTCCTCGGGGGAAAAGGATTCGGATTCTACGATCAAGAAGCTACAATTTCCTTGCTTGCAAATTTCCGATATCGATTTTTTTCAGCGTAAGAAAAATTTTGGGCCCAGAGGTGTTTCGGAAACCTGTGTGCGTCGCAGCGTATTTACCCTACAACCACCTAAGTAAAAAAAAAGATTGATTGATGTGTTTATCCACCAGGGGACAATGGGTCCCATAGGGTATAGAATTGATGCAATTCATATTTATGAAATTAATGATGATGACAGAATCTTAGATCTAATGACTTGATAACAGTAACGAAGCTCTATTATCAATGAAACAAATATATGTACATGCCATAACGGGGATGTAGAAAAATATTTGTATCCTTAACCGAGTTATTTGTAAAAATTCGTAACGGTTTTCAGAATTCGTAACTTTTGATAGAAATAGGATTCTTAATCATTACATTTGAAATGTTTGAAAGAGAGTGCCAACTTCACACTCGTAATGATTCACCTCCTATCCATTACATAAAGAACACGTGTTCATTATGTGATGAATTGTTTCGCCATTAAGGTTATGTGTTGCATTTGCGCGTAGTGTTGTGATTTTACAGTCCCTCTACATATAGTGATTCTTGATTCCTTTTTTGGCTCTTTCTTCCCGTGATCTTGACACGAAACCGCACGAGAATGATTGGAGAAGAGCTCATCCGCAGCTGAATAGCTGAACGCGATCTCACTGATCAAGGAATCACAACATCATCTAACGCACACGAAAGAACAACTTCCACACCGATACGGGTACCTCTACATCCGTGTGCAAGTTGTGCGTCAGTAGTGGAGGGTCGTGAGAGAGGATTTAGAGGGCTGTACACTGAGCAGCACTCAAGCTACCGATACTCAGTGTTTGCTCTCTCTGAAGAAGAAGGTTTGATTTCGTGACAGCAAATTTCTGCTCAACACTTCTATTCAATTGCATTTCTCTTTCATCAAATGTCCTTGTATCTAGAAGATGGTTAGACCATTCTCTTCTTCTTGCCGAGATCTATCGATTGTGGGTGATGCTTTTTCTCCAGGGAGCATTTGAAACCTAAGAGAAACCTATCTTTGAGGCCCTTTGTTCGTGTGTGTTGTGTTTCTTCTTCGATGCTTTCTCTTTCACTCTCGCTCTTCTACAAGATGTAGAGTATCACTCAGAGGAGAGCCCAGTGATTCTGCATTTCTTTCCTTTCAATTTCATATACAACCTGGACGATCCTCAAGCAAAAATTGCTCATTAGATCTCTTATTTTAATGGTAAAATCTCAATATTATCATTATTCCAATATTATTCTCCCGAAAAAGTGACTAGGCCATCGTCTTTAGATCAAAAAATACTCATCAATCAGCATTTCCGACCCCCCATGATATTTCAGACCAGACTTGAGAATCTGGGTGCACCTCCCCTCGAATGTGCGACTATCCAACCATGATCATCTGCGTACGCTACCCAAGAGGATTGTATTCGCGTATGCGAATCCACAGAATAATGGACTTCCTCTAAAATTTCTACGTGCCCAACCAACCATAGATATTCGCGTACGCTACTCTGCTGGCGAGGCAGGATAACGTACACTAATGCACGCACGGGAGTCCTACAACTGGATCAAGCGTGTGACTAGTCAACCAATGGTATCCACGCAAGCTCCCAAGGACGGAATGATAAATTCGTTTACTTGGATGAGCGAATGTGGTAACTCCTCCAAGTATTTGTGTGTGATTACTAGACCATGAGCATTTGCGTACGCTAACCAAATGGATGGTATTCGCGTACGCTGCAAGAGATGCAGTTTCCCCTACGCGAAGTCACACCTGACTCCCATACCATGAATATCTGCGTACATTTCCAAAAGAATGCCGGAATCTCGTACGGCCATACGCGGATAGACCTTTTCTTGAAGTTGTGTGCGACAATTAGACCATGAGTGTTCGCGCACGTTACGGAAGTAATTTGGATTTGCGAGCGCGAATCTGCGTGCGACTACCACACCATAGATATTGGTGTACAAGCCAAATCATGCCGATTCGCGTACGTCACCTGAATATTCAGCCGTATTATATGATGCCGATTCGGAAATGACCGTCTATGTGTGACTATCATATTAAGGATATTTGCGTACGCTACAAAAAATATTGATTTTCGCGTAATATGCAGATCAGTCAGTGAAACCACTACTGTTGAAGTGCGCATCTGCTTACTAAACCATGAATATTTGCGTACGCTACAGGTGTGAATGATGTTTGCTCGTCAAAGGAATTCCTGTAAAATTGGCGCGTGATTACCCAGCCCCAGACATCCACTCATGCTACTGGGAATGCAGATTCGCGTACGCTACACAAGTGATTCGGATCCGCGTATGCCAGTCTAAGATGTGACGACCAAACCATAGATATTCGCGCGAGCTCCCAGAAACATATGATACTTGAATTCGCGTACGTAAATGAATGAATAGGACAATTCTTCCTGGTATTCGCGTGTGATCACCAGACCATGTGCACTCGCGTACGCTACCCGAACGAATCATATCCACGTACGCGAATACACAAATCAAAGAGCTCTTACTGGAAGTCATACGTGACACACTCATCATGGATATTCTCGTACGCAACTAAAGATGCAGATTAGCTAACTTGCCCAACAGCGTACGTTGATATTCAGAGTTTGGTGGCTACCCGTGGATTCCAGTTGAAGCAGTTGCATACGTGCATTCGCGATAGCGAACCTGCATCTTCAGTAGCATATTCACAAAGAGTAAGGCACGTGCGACTCTCAGAAGAAGTACTTTGATTTGTATACTCACGTACGCGAACAAGAGTCACTCGGGTAGCGTACGCGAATGCTCATGGTCTGGTGATCACACGCGAATACCAGGAGAAGCTATCGCATCCACTCATTCACGTACGCGGATTCAAGTGTCATATATTTCCTGGGCGCTTGGGCGAATATGCGTGGTTCGGTACTCACACCTTCAACTGACATACGCGGATCCAAAAAATTGTTTGATACGTGCATCGACGTAAAATTGTCTGAACTTTCATAATATGAGATAAAAAGTCCTGATTGAGGCGATCGCGGAGAGTTGGATTACATTTTCCGAAGAAAAAGACGATTTTCTCCATTCAAAATCGCGCTCAAGTGGGATTTTGACACACAAAATCGATAGATACGACTCTGGTACCTGAAAAAATCGTTCAGTTGGATCTTCAACTACAAAATCTATGAGTCAGAGGAATTGTAAAAGACGAATCTGGGACTGAGGAGACGGGGATTTGAGATGAAGTTTGTAAGTTCTGATGAGAATTCAGGTTTTCTCGCTTCAAACGCCATCCGATCCCAATTCTGATCACGGAATGTGGAAGAACAGTCAATTTTACGTCGAAAACATGTCTTATGATATTTTTCCAGAAGCTATTTGATGCTCATAATTGAGATCGAACGTGGTGAGACGTCTTAATGACGATGAGAAGCCGTTACACCAACTTCGTTCCGTTTTGGTCGATACCTTGGGCCCAGATTCGTCTGCTAAAACTCCCCAGACCCATGAATTTTGTGGTTAAGGACCCGAAGACACGTTCTTTCACGTTCCGGAGGTATACTCGTCGATTTTTGGTGTCAAAATGTCGTCTGAACACGATTTTAGTGGAAAAAGTTTGTCTTTTTCCGCAAAAACTTGGGAGTAGCTCTTCAGGATCGTCTAGAACGGGATATTTCATCACATATTCCGAAAGTTCAGACAATTTTACGTCGATTTCATGCATCGAAAATCTTCTTCGAGGGCTTCTTTGTACTGAAGAACGAGCCCCAAAAAGATGTCATAAGTGTATTATTTTTAAAATCAGAGGAGCAGGTCAAAATGGGGACTATAAGGGCTATCTCTAAGAATCCCAAAAATACGCTGCTAGAACAGATTAGCAGAATGCTTTCTCTCAGCGGAATAGTCTCAGACGATCACTCGAACTGATGATGAATTTGGAAAACTGATCAAATTCCAAAATCATGATTGGCGGTCTGAAAAATATTTTCATCTTCCCTGTGGTCCAATCCATTCCATTCTCACTCCAGATTATACACATATATGACATATGGAAACGATCGTTTGGTTGAGGCGGAGTTTTGATACAGTTCGTTTATAGATTATGAGAGTGGAGTCCTTAAAGGGAAGGAAAAGGTTTTGATTTTCGGGAGAAAACTGAATTTTAATCGGGTTCAAACGTAGTTGAATCAAATTCGGTCTCAACCAATTGATGTAGAGTGCTGGAAGAGCATCTCTCTAGTCCATTAAAAGGTGGATAGATTAGTTGTAGAGGGAGATATGAGCGAAAAATGAATTTTAGTAGAAATTTTTTCATCGTGTTATAAGTTATTTTTACAAGATTCTCTTCTAGAGGAATCCAGATAACCTATACTAGGGTTTTTTGGGCAAGATATATCGTCTGGTTGAGGTGGAGTTTTGAAATTGTTGGTATAAAGATGATTAAAATTGAGTGTTCTGAAATTTTTTGGATTTTTCGAGAATAAATCTAATTTTGACTGTATTGGAACGAATTTTGAAAAAATTCGGTATCAACCAATCAATTTAGAATGATGAAAAAGTATTAACTTAGTTTATCAAAATTTGAATGGTCTAGTTTGTGGGGGAGATACGAGGGAAGTATGAATATCGAAAAAAATATTTTTGTACATTTTGAGTTATTTTCCTGAGGTAGCTAGTTAGGGAGTTCTAGGCTATCTGAACTGAGGTTTTTTCAGCAAAGTCTGTAACTTGGTTGAAACGGAATCTCGATAAAGTTGGTTTCAATACGCTCAAAATGGAGTTTTTGTTGAAAATTTCGTTATTTGTGAAAATTTAGCTTTGAGGATATTGAATGCAATTCTGGTATTAACCAATCGATGGATTACGCCAAAAAACCATCGTCTAGGTAACCCAAATTGCGGAATGATCAAGTAAGAAAAAGATATTTTACTATGAAAGTAAACAATTTTAGCGATTTCACCTCAAAAAACCTTTAAATCGGTTTCGATTGGGAGAGGAGAGCAGCCAAATCACTGGTCTCATCTTTGAGTGATCCTACACAACTCATAGGAAAGCAAAAATCAATGAAGTGGAATGTAGAAGAGAAAGCGTGGCGCAAAAAAGACAACAGACATACACACAACATACATACACAGGCAAAGAGGCGGAGTGATTAGAATTTGGCGAGAGGAACAAGATGGTTGGAGTATTTTTGTGATAAGAGAAATTTTGTTGAAGAAAATATTGGATTGAGTGGAAAGATTGGTAAAAATTTGATAGCCCGGAAACAAAGCTTTCTCTTTATCAGAGAAAGCGAAATCGCTTCCATCTTTTCTCACCCTAAATTTTAGATTTCCGCGCGTGCCCGTAGGAAATTCAAAATTTGGGAAATAACTGTCACCCTAGTATATATATATATATATATATATATACACTACCGGTCAAAAGTCTGAGGACACCTGGGAATCAGACTGATGATTTTCGGAGTTGGATATCTCAGAACCTGTTGGTCGTAGAGAGCTCTGCGTGGTTGCATTTCGTAGCTCATATCGAGCACTTTCAAATCTATTTTCAGTATTTTTCGTCCCGCGTATTATACCGGAGACACACGAGTCAGAAGAATGCCTTTTTTCGCAATTTTTCAGGCTAGGTACGAACGCCCGCCGATTTTGGAGAGATTGTTGGATCGCTACGAAACCTATGACATCTTCAAGCCCATGAAAAAACCTTTAAAATCCGTTTTTGAACGTCTCCCAAAGTGGTTCTGGTTCCGAGATATGACTGATTTTGCTAAGGGTGTTTGTATCTCAAAAAATCACACGGTAATCCAAAAATGACGAGAAACAGCCCGTTTTGAGGCATCTGACCCTCATTTCTGCAAGAGTTTGACTCAACATCGAAATTGCCAAAGGAAATCAAAACTACCGACCTTGAACTGGGCTGTTTCTCATCATTTTTGGATTATCGTGTGATTTTTTGAGAGACAAACACCCTCAGCGAAATCAGTCAGATCTCGAGTCCAAAACCACTTTGGGAGAAGTTCAAAAACGGATTTTGAAGGTTTTTTCATGGGCTTGAAGATGTCATAGGTTTCATAGCGATCCAACAATCTCTCCAAAATTGGCGGGCGTTCGTACCTTGCCTGAAAAATTGCAAAAAAATCCATCTTTCTAACTCGTGTGTCTCTGGTATAATACGCGGGACGGAAAATACAGAAAATAGATTTGAAAGTACTCGATACGAGCTACAAAATGCGACCACGCAGACCTCTCTACGACCAATAGGTTCTGAGATATCCAACTCTGAAAATCATCAGTTTGATTCCCAGGTGTCCTCAGACTTTTGACCGGTAGTGTATATATATATATATATATATTTACATATATACATACACACAATATGTGTCAGAATAGGTGTACATCCCGTAACTGGGCTATGGATCGTGTTTTGTAATTTATTTTGGTAATTTCAGAATTTTTTGTAATAATTTCCATTTTTTGTAACTTTTTATTGCAAATGGAGTTCCAATCATTACATTTATGATGCTTCAAAGCGGGTGCCAACTTTGGGCACGTAATGATTTGCCACTGAACATTACACAACAAACAAGCGTTTGTAATGTAATCAACTTATCACTTATTTGTGAAGATGGTGGTTCTGAGAGTGATTGTTGGTGCGCAAGCGCTTATTTTCGTAAGAGTGCATATGGGCATTGGTTGAATTGCGGGCGAGGCCACGCGCGGCGCGGTGGAGCGCATAGATGTCTGCTGTCGGGGCCACGTGTCGCAGGCGACTCTACAGCTGTTTTTAACCCATTTGAAATTCTCACAAGTTACAACCCGGGACCCCCCTCCCCCCATACCATTTTAATTCACGAAGGATTTTTCAAGCTTTCTTCACCTGGAACTGAAAAATTGATCGAATTCAGCGTATGTGGATTAATCATATACGCATTTCTTGACATGCTCACCAAACAATTTGCCCTCATCAGATGTTGCAAATTTTCGCTCTCGCAGAAATTGCTACGCATTTTTGCAATGTTTGGTGCATGAGATTATGAAAAAATGATATGATTCGTGTGATCCAGAATCTCCTATACATTTCTCAAAGCAAAAACACTGCTCTTGCTAATTTTGACATGTTTTTTGCTTGTTACCAAAAGCTTCGCCCATCAAAATTGATGTGATGAATTCCAACGTACAGTAGCCCAGATTTTGTCTGTCTCAACTTTGAATGCTTAGCAAAATAGCAAATCTCCATTCCTAATCGATTTTACGAGTACATTACGAAAAAAATCGCAATCCCAATTTGACATGACTTCCTCTTAGATTCGCCCCTCGCCACATGAAAACCCTTTTACTCTCGCGATGTATTCGCTTTCGTCACTCAGTAGCACAAATTTATCTCAAGCTGTTCACAACGCAAGCGTGAATTTCGATTCTTCCTCGGTAAGCGAGGGTCAAAAATTCCGTTTGCACTGTAGTAAAGTTAAAAAATTTCGCTTGCAACTCGTGATGCGGACTCGTTACTTAATATACTATCGTGTTCAAGAACATTGCGCGATGATCAACGCTGTACTTTTGCACTGCATAATCAGCGTGGCTCGACACTCCCATGGGCCTGCACGACATCGCAACAGGACGAGTCCGGGACTAGTTTGGGACTGGCGCGACGTGACACGACACTTGCATGGGTCCTGCACTATATCGCACCAGGACCGGTCCGGGACCAGTTTGGGACTGGTGTGGCTCATCCTGACACTCCCACGGGACTCGTACGACATCGCACCATGACCGGTCCGGGACTAGTATAGGACTGGCGTGACGCCGCCTGACAACCCTTCGGGCCCTGCACGGTATCGCACTAGGACCGGTCCGGGACCAGTTTGGGGCTGGCGCAGCGTGGCTCGACACTCCCATGGGGCCTGCACGACATCGCAACAGGACGATTCCGGGACTAGTTTGGGACTGGTGCGATTTGGCCCGACACTTCCATGAGTCTTGCAGGATATCGCACCAGGACCGGTCCGGGACCAGTTTGGGACTGGTGTGGCTCATCCTGACACTCCCACGGGACTCGTACGACATCGCACCAGGACTGCTCCAGGACCAGTTTTGGACTAGTGCGGCTCCTGACAATCACTCGAGCCCTGCACAGCACCGCACTAGGACATCTCCGGGACCAGTTTGGGACTGGCGCGACGTGGCCCGATACACCCGTGGGACATGCACAAAGTCGCGCTGAGATCAGTCCGGGATCAGTTTGGGACTGGTGCAGATCATCCAGACACTCACTCGGGACCTCCGCGACATCGCACCAGGACCGGTCCGGGGCCAGTTCAGGACTGACGCGACGTGGCCCGACACTCCCATGGGACTTGCACGACATCGCACCATGGCCGGTCCTAGACTACTTTGGGACTGGCGTAGCGTTGCCTGACAGTACCTCAGGCCCTGCAATTTTTTGAAAAGCTTTTGAAAGATGAAAAGGAAAATCAATCCAATTATGTGTTTCAAAGATTATTTCGATTCGGATTTCTCGCTTATGATCGACGCCCAAGACTTCATACATCTCTATTGTGATCGATCAACCCCCATTTCTATGCAAATCATGCTAGCGTGGAAATTCTCGGAAATCTTATAGCTCTTTCCAAGATCTTTGATATCTTTTTTGAGGCGTTGCTTTACGTACCAAACTCTTCCCGGGCAATTGCTTGTTCGGCTTAAAATATCGTAGAACAGTGTATGAAATAAATTTCAAAAGGTCTATAAGCCTTTCAGCACAGGCCAATTTTTGGTATATAAGAGAATTTTTTCTCCTGAACACGCAATAGTTGGCAATAGTTGATATCAAGATAATTCTTGTGGGATTTGGATTTTCAGAGACTCAAGTGATTTTCTGAATTACCTCAGATTTTTTCTACCATGAATATCAAAATTATTGTCGTTTTATTTCTATCCAGTGTGTCCATAATCATAGATATCCATGCTGGGAGGGTTAATAGAGCTACAAGTTTTTTCAAAAAATATTGACGCTAACATGATTTGCATGAAGAAGAAGGGTGATCGATTGAAATGTAGGTTCTTAGAGTTTGAGACGTCGTTATAACAGGGCGAGAAATTCCATTCAGAATAGTATTCGAAGCATTTATAATAATAGATTTTTTTTTCATTCTTCGAATGCTGTTTGGGAGATCATCGCGGACCCAAGGGCGTCGAAGTAATAGCTGTCTTAGCAAAGCGTTTTGTGTCCCATTTTTTCCGCAGGATACTGTATAACTCGAGTTCTTGGCTAGGAATCGTGATCTCGCATAAGAAATTGTTTATGAAGAAAGAGTGATTAAAAGCTGAGGAAGTGACGTCGGAAAATCGATTCATACGGGAGCATCGGTGGGCGCCGAGACATATTTGGGTGCATTTTGGGGTATAATTTGACACAGATTGGTACAAATTTACCAATAGGCAATTCAGCCAATGCCCGCACCCCCACGAAAATAAGCTCTCGCGCACCAACAATCATTCTCGGAATCACCATCGTCACAAATAAGTGATAAGTTGATTAAATTTACGGGAAAAACGATAAACACCCTGACTTAACCTCGATGGCATTACAGTGACCATTACACAAGAAACGCTTGTTTGTTGTGTAATGTTCAGTGGCAAATCATTACGTGCCCGAAGTTAGCACCCGCTTTGGAGCATTACAAATGTAATGATTGAAACTCCATTTGCAATTAAAAGTTACAAAAAATGGAAATTATTACAAAAAATTCTGAAATTACCAAAATAAATTACAAAATACGATCCATAGCCCGGTTACGGGATGCACGCCTATTCCGACACATAATGTATATACATATCCACGCATCGACGAGATAATCCACAACTGACGAGTTGACATCAACATCACTCGTTGATATCAGGGAATAATCTCAACTGTTGACATCAGTCAAGCCCAACTCCAGACTAGTAAGAATTGTGAAGTTGCTCTCTTGAAAATGTTCAGTGAAGTGCTGTTCCTTGGTAGAGAAGTGATGGTGCGAGGCAATCCGTTTCAGAAACATGAAATGAGTTCCTTAGCGCAGAGGTATGATGACTCGGAATTAGAAGATCGCTAGTCTGGAGTCTTGCCGATCTGTGTAGACTCATGTTACAAATCTCAACAATGTTCTTCGGTAGATATGAGGGCTTATTCGTCTTCAGAATTTGGACATAGAACTAAGGGAGAATAAGAGTTTGCATAAGGGATTTTTGTAAAGAGAAAGGGAGTGCATGCTGATGAGGACAAAGCTGATGCAGTGTTATGAAAATTTTTTGTCAGATATGAGAGACGTGCTTCTTCCGGGACAAGTCGGCTGTCATCCAGATACCGAGATTTTTCACTTCGGACACGAACTCTATGGGCGTACCGTCAACAGTGATTGGGGAGAGTACACTCATATTCAGGAGTCGCAGGTTTTTGGCACAGCCTAGGATCATAACTTTAGTTTTCTTGAGGTTCAAACTCAATCCGTTGGCAATAGCCCACGAGTGAATGGCATGTGCGTCTCCCTCGATTAATCTGAGTGTCTCCTCGATCTCGTGGCGGTGACAACTTCTATAGATCTGTGTGTCGTTGGCGTATATCATGTGCTTAGAGTAGCGTAAGACTCGGTGCAGGTCATTGATGAAGATAGAAAACAAAAGTGGACCCAGGACTGATCCCTACGGAACACCTGCTGTTGTATTTATCCAGTCAGAAATTGTTCCACCATCATCAATGACCGCCTGGCCCCGATCAACAAGGTATGTGAGAAACCAACGCACTGTGGGATCGCTAACTTGGAAAGCTCTTTATTCTGAGAATTTTATCGAAAACTTTGGAGAAATCGAAAAAAAACCAAAATGGTAATTATCGATTTGTATAGCTATACCTTTTCGCACATCATCCAACACCCCGAGCAAGGCCGTCTGGGTTCCGTGACATTCTCGAAACCCGGCCTGACATGGATCAAGGAGCTCATAATCTTCGATAAATTATTTGAATTGGTTTGATACAACTTTTTCGAGAATTTTGGAGCACTCAGAAAGCCTAACTATGGGTCTCAGATCTGATAAGTCTGGGAGAGAGAGAGAGAGAGAGAGAGAGAGAGAGAGAGAGAGAGAGAGAGAGAGAGATTGATTGATGCCCGTTTATTCGTCCGAAGACGAAAAAGGAAAATAATCAGTTACATATGATATACAATATGTGTCGGAATAGGTGTACATACCGCAACTGGGGTATACATTGCATTTTGTAATTTCGTTGGGAAATATCAAAATTTTTTGTAATAGCTTTCATTTTTTGTAACTTTTGATTGAAAATGCCTTTCAAATCATTACATTTTTAATGCTTTGAAGGGGGTGCCAACTTCGCACGCGTGTAGATTTACCCTTAACAAACGAGCGTCTGCTGTGTAATGATTAGAGTGAGGGCCATCGAGGTTAAGCTACGATGTTCATCGTTTTTCTGTAAAGGATAATAAAATTATTACTGTTTTGCGGTAATGGTGGTGACGAGAGTGATTGCAAGTGCGCGAGTGTTGATTCTTCTGTGGGCGTGCGGGCATTGGTTTAGCTGCGGATCAGGCTGCGGAGCAAATGATGCAGATCATCAACATTGAATGCTATCATCGTGGTCCACGTGTTGCAGACGGCCTCCCCTAGAAAAGAGCTTCTGCGTTCTGCTGTGATTTGTACGACAGACTCTCTGTTGCGACACAATTTTCAAAATTCATTCAGCACACGCGACTGATCACTCCCGTGGCGTTTTTGTGCGGGCATCCGCTCAGTCATATACGAGTCCTGTGCCGTTTTCAGAAGTGCAATACTCGCGTGTGCTAATAAGAATATCTCTCGCGTGCGCTAAGCTTATTACTCAGTTTTAGCGTACGCTAAAGTTGCCTCTCGCATGCGCTGCAATTCATGGTGTATACTTCCAGGGAATTAGCGTACGCGAAAATTAAACTGTGCGTTGTAGCGCACGCGAAAGGCAACTTTAGCGTACGCTAAAATTGAGTAATAAGCTTAGCGCACGCGAGAGATATTCTCATTAGCACACGCGAGTATTGCACTTCTGAAAACGGCACAAAGACCATCGTATGACTGAGCGGATGCCCGCACAAAAACGCCACGGAAGTGATCAGTCGCGTGTGCTGAATGAATTTTGAGGATCGGAGAGTCTGTCGTGAAGATGACACCAGGACGCAGAAGCTCTTTTGTAGGGGTGGCCGTCTGCAACACGTGGAACACGATAATGGCATCCAATGTTGATGATCTGCATCATTTGCTCCGCAGCCTAATCCGCAGCTAAACTGATGCCCGCACGCCCACAAGAGAATCAACACTCGCGCACTTGCAATCTCTCTCATCACCACCATTACCACAGAACAGTAATAATTTCATTATCCTTTACAGAAAAACGATAAGGATCGTAGCTTAACCTCGATGGCCCTCACTCTAACCATTACACAGCAGACGCTTGTTTGTTATGTAATGATTAAGGGTAAATCAACACGCGTGCGAAGTTGGCACCCCCTTCAAATCATTACGAATGTAATGATTCGAAAGGCATTTTCAATTAAAAGTTACAAAAAATGAAAGCTATTACAAAAAATTTTGATATTTCCCAACGAAATTACAAAATGCCATCTATACCCCAGTTGCGGTATGTACACCTATTCCGACACATACTGTATATCACAGATCAATAATTAGCACATTACTAAAGATGATGGAGCCATTTGGTCGAGGACAAATCTTAAGTATATCACAATTTGTGACTAGTCGGGTAGCACTCAGAAGATTCACAAACTCCACAGGATGATATAAGAATACAAAAAAAATGGCAACGCTCACAGTCATATTACAGAAAAGTTTAGTCGATTGACGAAAAGTCACGCGTATACTTATGATTTTATTCTAGATGAACGAATCAAGCAAAAAGTGAGCCCAAGCCTTTCAAAGTTTAGAGATTGAAGTAATGCTTCCTCTCCACATCAATCCTCTGGGGAGACTGTGTGAGCAAAAAATCCTTTATAGCCTCTTCAAATAATGACATTTTCCCCAGCTGCCGAAAGCCCGGAGGGAGAAAGTTCCACGAATGAGCACATTGAACCTGGAAAGATCTTCTTCCATATTCAAGTCTCATATTGGGAACTTTGAGTACCCGCTTTTCTGCATCACCGCGTGCGGGGCGTTCAGATTGGTACCTGGTGAACATCGCAGCTAGGGAGCCAGGCTCTCCTAAATGCATGATCTTGTGCATTAACAGAGCTGCGAAGTACATTCTCCGAGGATCAGTTCGTAACAAACTCAAACGCTCCCTAAACGGGGTGATGTGCTCGTCTCTCCTAAGATCAAAAATATACCTCACACATGAATTGCTTAGTCGTTGTATCCGTTGCCGCTGTTCGTCCGTGGCGTCGAGGTACATGACTATGCAATAATCTAAATGCGGTTGAACTCATGACTCGACTAGGCAAATTCGGAGAGGTCTGGTGATACACGCCCTAAAAAACCGCAATCCGTGAAGGGCTCTGTTCACTTTCTTAGTTACTTGGTCGATGTGCGGCTTCCACGTCAGTTCACTATCAAGTGTAACACCAAGACTCACGACCGTATCGCTGAACGAAATGAACTTCCCTTCCTGTATCAACCCCTGGCAAGTCCATTCATTTCAGATCTTTGATGTTCCTCTCAGAGCTGAACAAGATTGCCTTGGTTTTGCCAGCGTTGAGACGCAGGCCGGAACTTCTGGACCATTCAGCAATTAGTCGTCCTACTTCTCCCAGCCGAGTGATGCCTTCCTTGATCTTAGTTTTCTCGACTTGGAGATCAATTTGAAGATCATCCGCATAGAATAGATGATATACCGACTTCCCTTCTAGCAAACCAGGTAAGTCATTAACATATAAGCTGAAGAGTAAAGGCCCGAGAACGGATCCCTGTGGAACACCCAGATTGGTTTCGAGCCAATCAGAACTACCAGATTTTGAAGTGACTATTTGGGTGCGGCCTTGTAAGTATGATTTTATCCACCGAAGTGCCGATCTTGAGAATCCAAGGTCCCGAAGCTTCCTCAACAGCTTTGACGGTGTTATTGTGTCGAAAGCTTTGCTAAAGTCGAATAGTAGGAGTAAGGTGATCTTCTTCCTATCAATGCCTACTCTGATGTCATCCGTCAACTATAGTAAAGCTGTCTGGGTGCTATGGTATTGCCTGAAACCAGTCTGGAAGCGATCAAGAAGTTTCTCTACTTTTAAATACTCCGTGATTTGGTCATGTGCAATTTTTTCCAGAACCTTGGAAAAGAAGCACAGCAGCGCTATGGGACGAAAGTCCGAGACCGCTGATGTAGCTGCAGTCTTCTTCAATGCGATCAGCTGCGCTTGCTTCCAAGCCTCGGGAGAAATGCTATGAGCGAAAGAGGAATTGAATATATGTACAATAAGATCACCAATTGCCGGAAGAGCTTTCGCGATCACACTCTGAGGGATCCCATCCACCCCGCGGGCCTGCGAGGAGAAATGTTCAATAGCAAGGACTACATCATTGAAATTTGTGGGCTTAAATTTAAACCCCTCCTCCGGTGCAGAGTGAATATCGTCCATTGCTTCATTGATATTTTCGTGAGGCGAAACAGAGAACCCCGCAAAGTGAGCGTTCAACTCATCCGTTGTGAAACCGTGAAGTTCTTCCTCTTTGCTCTTGGGCAAGAGGCCGAGATTGCGCATCTCCTTCCAAATATTCTTGTTCTGATCAAGAGCGTCTGAAAGATGGTTTTGAAGGAAGGAATTACGCTCTTGCTCAATGCGCAGATCGACCTCTTCGCTAAGCCGAAAGTACTCATTTTGAAGCTCAGGACACTTGCACTAGTTGCGTTGCATACGCTCCCAACGCCTGCGCGTCGCGTCTCGCTCCTTCATGAGCACCCTCAGCTCAGGACCAGTCCAAGGAGCATCATTTTTACGCGGGTTTATAGTTTTTTCCGGTGCTAATTCATCTGAAACGATCATTAAATTTACATTCAAGCATTGAATTGCGTCTTCCAAACTGGTTTCGGCATTTTCAAGAGCTGTCCAGTCACAGCGGAGCAGACGGTCATTCAATATCTCCGGGGTGATGTTACGAAAATCCCTATATTTGAAGGAATTTTTTGGCGGAGTAGGGGTGAAGACGTTGATGGTGACGTCAATGACCGAGTGCCCACCGAAACTGGGCAGGTGTCTGTTGTGAAAGTCAGTAATGGTGTCGTTGTCATCTACGTAGATGTGATCAATCCATGTATGAGATACATTGGGGTTGTCTTGATGAGTCGGGCCATGCTGCACTATCTGCAAGGCTAGTTCTTCTGTCAGTGCAGTCAGTGTCTTGGTGTCGGGATGAGCAGTATCCAACAAGTCAGCGTTCAGATCACCCATAATGATTTTGTGACTGTAATCACCACACAGCCGGCGTAACGAGCCAAACAGCCCATCATCCTTCTGCATGGCAATTTTAGGGGGTCTATAGATTACCGCGACTAATATCGGGGGTGAGCTGCCTTGCTGCACGCTACAAAAAAGGAATTCGGGCACGCCAGGTTTCCCCGGCCCAAAAGTATTCGACGAAACCAACTTCTCAATTTTGAAGTCATTGCGCACATACAAGGCAACTCCTCCACCTCCTCTGTTGCGATCTTGTCGCAACAACGAAAAACCTGGAATTTGAACGAGACTGTCATCCACATACTCATCTAGCTTCGACTCGGCCACCCCAAATAGATGATAGGAGGGATCGTTAGCGACGAGCAAGCGTAGATGCTCAATCTTATCTGTCAGGGAGTTAAGGTTGATAAATCCCGCTTTCAAAGAATTACCCCTCCCTCGTCGCTCTTCAGCAGCCGTATCCAGTCAGGGAGTTCTTGCTGATTCTGTTGCCGGAACTTTATTTTGCTCCGGAACGATAGTGCAGCTCTGGGTGTTATTAGAAGACGCACAGGTGCGTTCCGGACCACTTCGACAGGTCGTTTGAATGACCTGCAGATCAGCAAGGGATTCGAACGTATGCGCTCGCTCACCATTTTTCCGTCTAACCCAGAAACGCCCATCTCTGTGCCAGACGTATTTAAGACCCAAACCGCGTGCAACCGACCTCAAACGTATAAATTCTTTGTATTTCTCACGGTGGAGCATCTCATTTATAAAGATTTTACGGTCTGGCACATGAGCTTTTGTATCTGGGTCGAGTAAGTCAGGCTGGATATTGTTGGCCGTGAAATAATTTTTGGTGATTGAACGTTTAGCCCGAATCACTTTCCCGACTAGTCGACTACTGGAGAGTTGGACTACACATGATGGTAAATTGCGCGTGATGGCAGCTGAGGCTCGAGAAGATAGAACCGAGTCACGATTACCTGTTGGAGTCTTCGCCCCAGACGCACGCCCCGGTTGCAGGACACGGACATCAGCAATGTCTGCCCTCTCCAGTGAGGGGAGAATAGACTTGAGCACTGCATAAGAAATATCAGATATCTGTGCTGGTAAGGCCTTAGAATCTTCTTTTAATACACCATTAATAATCAGTTTGCAGCGCTCAAGTCCGTCATTGCCCAGTCCCTGCCCTTGCTTCCGAACGTATGAGTGGGGGGACTCGTCCATCCTAGGGGCATTGTTAGGAATCGAGGATTGATGTGTCGATTCAGCATTACTATTCTCATCATTACGAAATTTACAATTCTGCAGAGTACTCTGGAAGCCTGACAATAGCTCCGTTAAGGTAGAAATTTGGCCTGCCATGATGGAATTTTGCTCCAGAAGAAGCTGTCGATCCAAGCGAAGCTCCTCCAGCTGGGAGCTTTGCTTCTCTATAAGTCCCTCGAGAGAAGATACACGTGCCAACAATCGATCATCCACCTCACTTACTGCTGGTGTGCAAGATGGAGAGGTAGTGGCAACGTTTTGTCGGATCACGAGGGATTTTATTTCGTCAAGCTGGTTCTGAAGCAAGGCATTTTGGTTGTAGAATAGGTCCAGAGTACTCTCCCGTATATATACCCACTTTGATTCCGGAGAGTTTGACGACGTCGACGTGGTTGTTGCTGCAGGTTGATCCGAGATGTTGAGGCTATTGCTCTCCACCGATCCGACGGGGTGATCCACGTGTGATGTACTGAGCAGCGACGGAGAGGCAGTAGTGAGCCGCGCATCAGCTTGCTGCTTTTGAATGTTCGCGGGCTCTGTTCTGCTGGACTCGTGGATGGTGGCGCCACTTAACGGAGGCGAAGCAGTAGCTGGCGGAATACCCCCCGCTAGCGTGAGCTGTCGACTCTCGATGGCTTGAGAGGCACTGGTGGTGGGGAGCTCAGCGCTGCTGCCCGTGGTGGTATGATGCGGGGTGAGGGGAGACTTTCCTGGCGCGCCACGCGAGCTGAGCCGCATGTGTGAGAGCGGCTGATTACTCACACGTCTTCGTGGGCTTATTTTCTCCTTCTCTCTCTCTCTCTCATTCTCTGGCTGTTTGCATACTGAGGCGGGAAGTCGAAGTCATCTGCTTCGTCGCACTTGATGTTGATTTTGCGGCTGGAATCTCGCTCACCTGCAGACATCTTCCACATGTCACTGCTCGTCTGGATGTTCTCGAGCACTTGAAATGTGCTGATTTTCTACAGATGTCGCATACTCTGCTGCCTGCACGTAAGGTGTTGTTGCAGACACAGCAGATGTTGTCGCTCATCATGCAGCAGACAGCAAGACAGCGAAGGAGGCTAGCGTAGCAGACGACCTCCGAGCATGCGCACAAAGGTCACTTTTGGCGCCAGGCACTGCTGACTCGATGTTGTTGTTGCGGTTGCAGAATTGGAATTATTTCTCCCAGGCTCTGGCAGGAGCCATGCAGTGATGCTCCAGTGGCATGAGCCTGCAGGAGGAAGTCCAATCTGCAAGAAAGTGCCACTCGGGACGACGTTTTGATGGTTAAATTGATGTTCGAACACGGAGCGATGTTAGATGCGTGTGGGAACACTTACCGCCAGAGGGAGAGAGGACCGCCACCGTCAAGGCAGCTTTGGGACCAGTCATCGGGCAAGAAGGAGCAGTCCACTGTCCAGCGAATAGTACGACCCTCGAGGTGCTCGGAATCGACTACGATGTCGACAAAACCAAAGTCCGGGATGACCTCGCGAAGGCCATACCAGAGAACGAGAAGGAAGCCGTTGTGGTCAAGTCCATGCAAGGCGGCTACTGCGGTACCCAAACGGCGGTCGTCTCGATCCCAACAAGACTGGCCCACCACCTCCTGGACTGGAAGGAGCCCAAGGTTGGATGGGGCAGAGTCAGGATCCGCGAGAAAGGTGGCAATCCACGGTGCTATAACTGTCTTCAGTACGGCCACAAGGCCTCGGGCTGCGAGAAGAAGGAGACGGATGAGCGGAGACCAAAACTCTCCTTCCAGTGTGGCGAACCAGGACACCTCGCCGCAACCTGCAAAGGGAAGCCGAAGTGCTTGAGCTGTACGGCGATCGGGTCCAAATCTGATCACAGATCTGGGGCGAGCAACTGCACTGCCTACCAGAAGGCGAAGGGCGCGAACAAATGGAGGAGAGGTCGGAATGGCTTATTTCATCCAAGCCAACCTTAGGAAGAGCGGGCACGCGAATGACCTCCTACACGCTGTTGCCAAAGAGGAGGGGATCGATGTTCTGATTATCTTCAAACCACCTCGGAAGCGCGAATTCTCCCGATCCACAACCGATCACTGGAGGACCGCTGTAATCCAGATCATGAATCCTGCGATCCGTGAGACTGGACCAGCTGTTAGTAGCCGCGGTTTCGCTCGAAAGACCATCGGAGGTACAGCAGTCTACAGCTGCTACTACTCGCCGTCGCTGAAGCCGCACGAATTTGAAGACGAGCTTCACGACCTAGGAGAAGATGTGAGACAATGGGGGGCCTAGTTACACTCGCGGGGGATTTCAACGCCAAGGAACCGACTTGGAGCGGGGGGCCGCGCGATACACGGGGGGTAATAATCGCTGATGCCATGGAGGCATCAGGATTAGTGCTCGCGAACGAGACGGGGGTTATCACCTATTACCGGCACGACACTCGGTCCCGGGAAGGAGGTCCGTCATCGGTCCTCGACCTGACGTTCATGAGCCCGTCGCTCATGGGACGTATGACATCGTGGGAGGTTCTATACATGGAAACACTCAGTGACCATCGACATATCTGGTTTCGATTCAGCGTTGACAGACAGGTACAGGCGGCACGTACTCTACAACCGACGGGTTTGCAGGTGAGCAAACTAGACGAGGGCCAATTTCGGGGGTCGATCGAGGCAGCAGAGGATCATCCGGGGAACGCCGCCGTCGAAGAGGCTGTGGCAATCGTGACATCGGCCATCACGAGAGCTTGCAACGCGTCGATGCCTCGCAGGACAACACCATGTTCCTGGAGAAAACCAGAGTACTGAATCACCGAAGAGATCAAGGCTCTACGAAGAACCATCGACAAGAAGAGGAGGACCGCGTGGTGATCAAGGAAGCTGCAACGATCATCGCTGGCGGAAGATGACAGAGCGTACAAAGAAGCGGAAGAGGCTCCCGTTTTAGCCATCCGGAGAAGCAAAGAGAAGTGCAGGGGTGAACTGTGCGACATGGTTAACGGAGACCCCTGGGGCACGCCTAGACCGCGTGGTCATGTCAAAGGTCCGTTCCCGGAGGGGCAACCCAGCACCGATCGATTTAGCAACCTTGCGCAGCATCGTGGGAGACCTCTGCCCAGCAGGAGAACCCAGAGTTACATCCCCTACGGAGAGCGAAGACCCCATCCCGCCCTCCACTATGCAAGAGCTACTCATAGCGGCGAAGAGAATGCCAAACGGCGAGGCCCCTGGCCTGGGTGGCATTCCAAACGAGGCTCTGAAACTGGTCTTTAAATACAAGCCAGACTTACTCCTCGACCTCTTCAACATCTGTCTGAGCGCGGGAAGCTTCCGAGCAAATGGAAACGCCAGAAGCTGGTCCTGATACCTGAAAGTCAAGGAGGTCAACGCCCCCTCAGCATGTTTGACAACATCGGGAAAATGTAGGAGAGGATGGTGCTCAACAGGGTGGATGAAGCCTACGAGGACAGCAGCGGGATAATATCGATGCAGTTTGGGTTCCGGAAAGGTCGCGGCACGGTACATACAGTCGAAACGGTGCAAGAGCGGGTACAATCGGCGGTAGGGAACCCATATCAAGGAAGAGGAGGCTTTTGCGCCATTATTGCGTTGGACATCAAGAACGCTTCCAACTGCGCGAGCTGGGAATGTGTCTACGAATCCCAGGCAGGTAAAGTGCCACCCTACCTGTTAGCAGTCACGAGCGACTACCTACGGAATAGGACCGTCGTATACGACACCCACCAGGGACAAAAGGTTCGAGAGCTGTCCGCCGGAATCGGACAAGGATCAGTTTCCGGGCTGTTCAACTGGAACACCCAGTACGACAGTCTCCTGTCTATCGAACTGCCAGAAGGTTAGATAGATAGATATGTAGATATTTATTCAAATGTGGACCCCAGGTCCAGTGTAGTCGAGGCTACGTGCTTTACAATCCATACAAAAGTAAAATTCCAGGCCATATACACGAGAACGAGACTCGAGCATCATGAGTAGGAAAAAGAGAGAAATAAATAAATGAAAAGTGAATAACAATAATCATAATACTATTGATGAGGCATTCCACATTTGTTTGACCAACTCATATGGTAAGTCCATGTTCAGGTAATGAATCCCTACATACATATAAAATGTTCTAAAATCAAGAAAAATAGACCAGAGCACCACCTTAATCTCCTGGTGAGTCCTGCTCAGCCAGAGAGAAACTTGACAAAACGTTGATAGATAATACAGCATATGTAAGTCATCTAATCCTTTACAATGTACGTATGCTCCGAGCATATCGAGCAGAGAGAAAACTTGATAAGGGTATCCTATCGACTAGTTTCAATCGTTACCAGCGAGTAAATGAAAGAAAAGCCTCGTTTTAAATGAGGGACGTTTGTATCTCTCTTTATGTCATCAGGCAACTTGTTCCGAAGCATAATACTTTCAATCAAGGACGGATATCTATATGTGGCAGATGACCAAGATCGCACAATCAAATCGAATTTGGACACACCTTTCGGACCCTACCCTATCCTCCGTTCTAAATTCCAACCTTGTTTTCAGATATCTAGGTTTCAACGTCTTTAAGATAGTGGCTAATAAACACAGAGTTAGGTAGTTCCTGCGTAAAGAATAGGGCATAATCCGAAACTCGTCATACCAGGGTGTAATGTGGTCGTACTTTCTACAAGAAGCTACAAACCGAACGGCTGCATTTTCGCAACGACCAAGTTTCACAGTGAGTTCATTCGAGAGATCGAGAAACAAACCTGAGCAATATTCAAGGTGGAGAAAGACTAGAGACTTCTTCAGCAGGAGTTTGGTGCCTTGGGGCATGGAATCACTACATCTGCGTAATTTGCTAAGGGACGCGAAGCAGTTCTTTGTTGTAACAGAGCATTGATTGCGCATTGTGAGACAACTATCAAGAGTTACACCAAGTAATTTGAACGTGTCGCAGTATCCTACTATCTGGTCCCCTATTTTGAGTGGTGGAACATCTAGCTCTTTCAACTTATTCATGAAGAATCGCGACCCGAACCATATGGCTTTTGTTTCGTTGTCATGCAGCTTGAGACCATTTTCGATGCCCCAGATCCTGAAACGATCTATGTCTTCGTTAACGTGTTTGACTCTATTTGCAACATCTTGTGTCATCAGCATAGAGGTGCGATTTACAGTGCCAGAATACCAAAGCAGCATCGTTGGCAAAGATGGAGTAGGAAGGTGGCTCTGCCTTCGAACCCTGAGGAACACCAGCATGGCGAATGCATGGTACCGAGCATTGGCCATCCGGCAATCTGACAATTTGTGTCCTGTCCGAAAGAAATGACTTGACCCATCCACAGGCCTAGTCCGAGAACCCATAGGCTTTCACTTTCTCAATAGAAAGAGAAATAACAACCATGTCGAATGTTCCTGTGAAATCGAGACTGACCATCAAGGGACTCACCAGAAGGTGTGATGATAGTGGCTTCCGCGGACGACGCAGGCCTCATAGTTTAGGCCGACAATGAGGAGCTCTTGGGTAGACGCGCGAATAAGGCGCTGGCCCGAGTCTACGAGTGGATGATCAGCAGACCCCTGAAGCTGGCTGTTCCAGAGTGCGAAACCATAGTGGTCACGAGACGGAGAAATTTCGATTTGCCCCATTTTTACATTAACGGGCAAGAGATACCACGCAAGACAGCTAAAATATCTGGGTGTATGGCTCGATGATAAGTGGTCGTTCAGGGAACACAACCAAGAAGCCGCGCAGAAGGCAAGCAGGGTCGGAGCGGATCTCCAGCGACTGATGCCGAACATCGGAGGACCGAAACAGAAGAGGCGTGGACTGCTCAACACCGTGAGCGCTTCCATCATGCTCTACGGTGCACCTGTGTGGGGGAAAAAAGTAGAGAAGGCAGTCATCGAGAAGGGGATGGGGCCTGTCCACCGGAGAGCGGCTCTGAGGAGCATTCGTGCCTACCGCACCGTGTCAGGAGACGCAGCTTGCGTTTTGGCGGGAACGCCACCCATCCACTTGCTCGTCGCGGAACGAGTGAGAATCTGGGACCGGCAAGAAGTGATCCGAGCCCAACTTGTGCTCACCCCAACGATGAAGGAGATCATCCGCGACAACGAGAAAGGAACCACTCTTGAGCAGTGGCGAACTGAGTGGGATTCGCCATTTGTAGATGGCAGATAGACGCATCGGCTGATTTGTGACGTAACCGAGCGGGCGGAACGCACTCACAGAGAGATGGATCACTGGACGACGCAGGCACTGAGTGACCACGGTTGCTCCGGTGCCTACCTGACCCGGTTGAAGAAGAGGACATCCCCAGCACGTCAGTCATGCGGGGACGACTTGGATGACGCTGAACACGCCCTGTTCACTCGCAACGACACCCGGAGAGAGCGCGTCGAGTTGGATGAATGGCTGGGTGCTCAAGTCACACCTGAGAATCCCGTCCCGTACTTGCTACGCAACCAGGAGGCATGGGATAGAGTCACCGGATACATTAAACTGGCGATGACCCGTAAGGAGGAGAAAGAGAGGGAAATAAGGCGCCTCGAAGCAAGTGAATTACAGTGAGTCTGCCGATTCAAACAGGAGAGGTCCAAATAGTTCCAGGAGGAATATGATGGACTGAAGAGGGGAAGAAGGAGAAAGAAGAGAGGGAAAAGGAGGAAGAGAGGGGAAAGGGGAGAATGAAGATAGAAGATGCCGACAAGTGGCCGAAGAGAGAAGATAGAGAAGAGGAACGCTCGCAATTGAGCGCGAGACATGCCGCTCATCCTGAAGTAATGTTCACGCGGTTCCGGGCTGAGATGGTGGATCCAGGTGGATCTCCTTCTTGATCGCCCGATGCCCTAGGTATCGGAAATCAAGGGGAGAGGGATTTTACACGGCCGGACCCACCTCTTCGTGGGCCCCACCCAAACCCGTGTCCCGCCTGGTATGGCCTGCGTGGACTATGCGTAGTCCGCGTAAGCTAAACCAGTCCGGTGTCTGGTGACGGATCCGAGGGATCTTGCAGCAGATTTTGCCCTCTAACCACAAAAAAAAAACAAAGAGAGAGAGAGAGAGGACCGTCGAGAAGGCTGTGGCAATGGTGACATCGACTTACAGGGGCGTTTGCTACGCGTTGATGCCTCACAGGACAACACGATGTTTTTGGAAGAAACTAGAGGACTGGATGACTTAGGAGAAGGAAGCTTTCCGGAGACCAAGCAACAAAAAAGGAGAACCGCTTGGCGATCATGGAAGCTCAACAGACCCTCGCTCGTGGAAGATGACAGGGCATACGAGGCTCGAAGAAGGCACTCATCGTAGCCATCCTTAAGAGCAAAGAGAAGTGTTGGGGGAACTGTGCAAAAGGGTGACCGAAAACCCGCGGAGCACGCCATACCGCGGGGTTATGTCAAAGGTCCGACCTCGGAAGGGCAACCCAGCACCAACTGATGCGGCAACCTTACGCGGCATCGTGGAAGGTCTTTCCCCAGTAGGAGAGCCTTGGGTCACTTCCCCTCGGAGAAGCGAAGACCCCATCCCGCTTCTCACCATGCAAGAGCTTCCGACAGCGGAAAAGAGGATGCCAAATGGCAAGGCCCCTTACCTGGATGGCATTCCAAACGAGGCTCTGAAACTGGTCTCCAAATACAAGCCAGATTTACTCGTCGACCTCTCCCACACCTGTCTGCGCACGGAAGCTTTCCTGGACAAGTGGAAACGCCAGAAGCTCGTCCTGATAACTAAAGGTCAAGGAAGTCAACGCCCTCTCAGTATGCTTCACAACATCGGGAAAATGTACGAGAGGATGGTTCAACAGGGTAGAGAGAACCTACGAAGAGAGCGGTAGGCTGTCATCGATGCAGTTCGGGTTTCGAAAAGGTCGCAGTATTATTCACGCAATTGAGACAGTCTAGGAGCGGGTCCGAACGGCGGTAGGGAGACTACACCAAGGAATAGGGAGTTTCTACGCGATCATCGCGTTAGACATGAAGAACGCATTTAACTGTGCGATCTCGGCGCGAGTGTACGCATCCCAGGCAGATAAAGTGCCACCCTACCTGTTAGCAGTCACGAGCGACTACCTACGGAATAGGACCCTCGTATTTGACACTGACGAGGGACAAGAGTTTCGAGAGCTGTCCGCCGGAATCGGAAAAGGATCAGTTCCCGGGCCGTTCAACTGGAACACCCAGTACGACAGTCTACTGTCTATCGAACTGCCAGAAGGTGTGATAAGAGTGGCTTTCGCGGACGACGCGGGACTCATAGTTTGGGCCAACCTTGTAGAGCTCTTGGGTAGACGCACGAACGAGGCGATGGTCCGAGTGTACGAGTGGATGATCAGCAGGCTCCTAGAGCTGGCTGTTCCAAAGTGCGAAACCATAGTGGTCACGAGGTGGAGATCAATTCGACTTGCCCCATTTTTACATCAACGGGCTAGAGATACCACGCAAGACAGCTAAAACATCTGGGTGTATGGCTCGACGACAACTGGTCGTTCAAGAAGTACTTCCTAGAAGCCGTCCAAAAAGCGAGCCGGGTTAGTGCGACGCTTCAGCGACTGATGCCGAACACTGAAAGACCGGAACAGTAGAGGCACGAGCTGCTCAACGCCGTCAGTACGTCCATCATGCTCTACTGTGCACCCGTGTGGAGGAAGAGAGCAGAGGAGGCTATCATCGAGAGGAGGATGGGGCCTGTCCACTAGAGAGCGGTCTTGAAGAGCATTCGTGCCTACCGTACCGTGTCAAGAGATGCAGCTTGCGTGTTGGCGGGGACGCCTCCCATACACTCGCTCGTCGCGGAGCGAGTGAGGATCTGGGACCGGCAAGAAGTGATTGGAGCCGAACGAGTGCCCACTCAACGATGAAGGGGATCATCCGCGACAACGAGAAGGAAACCACCCTCGAGCAGTGGCAAACTGAGTAGGATTTGTCATTGGCAGATGGCAGATAGACGCACTGGCTGATCCGTGACGTAGCCAAGTAGACGGAACGCACTCACGGAGAGATAGATTACTGGAAAATGCAGGCACTGAGTGACCACGGTTGCTCCGGTGCCTACGTGACCCGGTTCAAGGTCAGGACATCCCCAGCATATCATTCATGTGGGAACACTGGGATGACGGTGAACACGCCATGTTCACGTGCGAAGACACCCGAGACGAGCGCACCGAGTTGAATGAATGGCTGGGTACTCAACTAACACCTGAGAACCTCGTTCTGTACTTGCCGCGCAACCAGGAGACATGGGATAGAGTCACCGGATACATCAAGCTGGTGATGAACCGGAAGGAGGAGAAGGAGTGGGAGGTGAGGCGCCTCAAAACAGGCGAATCACAGTGAACGATCTGGTTCTAACAGAAGAGGCCCATGACTCCCGGGAGAGCATGATGGCGGAGAGAGAGACGAAAAAAGATAAAGGAAGGAGAAGGAAGAAAGGAGAATGACAATGGAAGATCCCGCTAGATGGTTGGTGAGAGAAGAGAGAGAAGAAGCACGCTCGCAATCGAGCGCGGAATGCCACCGGTCCTGAAGTAATGTTCACGCGGTTGCGGGGACGGATTAGTGAGTTGGTGGAGCTCTCCCTCGAGAAAAGAGGGAGAGAGGGTCTATTCAGTTCGGATGGCCATGTCGATGCGGATTCCATCCCGGAACGGGGGGACGCACTGGCCAGCCGTGCTTGTCTGTCCGGCGCCCATCCAACGTACGTCTCAGCGTATTTGTCCTACAACAACCTTAGATGAAAAAAAAGAGAGAGAGAGAATGAATGAATAAATGATGACCTGTATTCGCCCGAAGGCGAAAAATTCAATATACATATGGAGCATATGTCACACGCATAATAAATTTAGAAAGAATAGTCAATACGATTTGACATTTTGGTCAAGATTATTCCCAGACAGCACTGAGAGATTTTCATGAAACCTTTCACGGAAAGCTTCCAATGAAAGCTTTTCAACAGGTTTCTGAAAGCTTTCATATGGCTTTCTCCTGTGATTTCATGGAAAGAATACCATGAAACCTTCCTGAACTCTTTCAGAACCCTTTCAGAGCAAGGACCATCAAAATTTCCTATATCTTTGCAGAGAAACTTCCGATGAAAGCTTTCAGAAAAGTTTTCTGAAACCTCTCCGAAACTTTTCCGTGCCAAGTGTCCGAAAACTTCTCGAAAAACTCTCTGAAGCGAACTCTTCCGTATCAAGTGTCCGGAAACTTTTCAAAAAACTGTCTGAAGCCTTTCAGAAGCCTTCCGCTGAAAATCCCGATGGAACTTTCAGATCCTTTGAGGGGAAATTTTGATGGAAACCTGCCAGAAAGCTTTCAGGAGCCCTTCAGCGCAAGGACCATCAGAATTTCCATATCGTTGCAGAGACACTTCCGATGGAAGCTTTCAGAAAGGTTCCCCGAAACCTTTCCGAAACTCTTCCGTGCCAAGTGTCCGGAAACTTTTCGAAAAACTTTCTGAAGCCCTTCACGAGCATTTCGCTGAAAATCCCAATGGAACTCCTAGATCCTCCGAGGGGAAATTTTGATGGAAGCTTTCGGAAAGATTTCAGGAGCCTTTCAGCGCAAGGACCATCCGAATTTCCATATCGTTGCAGAGACACTTTCGATGGAAGCTTTCAGAAAGGTTCCCCGAAACCTTTCCGAAACTCTTCCGTGCCAAGTGTCCGAAAACTTTTCGAAAAACTTTCTGAAACCTTTCGGAAGCCTTTCGGTGGAAGTTCCAATGGAACTTTCAGATCCTCACAGGGTGAATTTCGACTAAAGCTTCCAGAAAGCTTCCAGAACCCCTTCAGTGCAAGGACTGTCAGAATTCCTACATATTTGCAGTAAAACTTTTGATGGAAGCTTTGAGAAAGGTCTCCTGAAAACTTTCACGAAACTCTGCCCTGCCAAGTGTTCGAAAACTTCTCAAAAAACTCTCTGAAACCTCCCAGAAGCCTGTCGGTGAGAGTTCAAATGAAACTTTCTCGTCTCTACAGGGAAAATTTCGATGGAAGCTGTCAGAACGCTTACGAAAACGTTTCACAAAACTTTGCCCTGCCTTATAGTGTCCGAGAACTTTTCAAAAAACTTTCTGAAACCTTTCAGAAGCCTTTCGGTGATAGTTCCAATGGAACTTTCAAATTCTCACAGAACAAATTTCGGTAGAAGCGTCCAGAAACTTTCGGGCAACTTTTTATGTGAACCTTGCATTGCCAAGTCCAGATCACGCATGCTCGTTATTCCTACCAGGGCCATCCTCGCGACCGTGCATGCGACAATCGACATCAGGCAGTCTGTATAGGATCAAGTCTGGTCATGTTTGGGGAAGTCGGCCATCTTTATGGTTCGTTGACTATCCCCAGTTCCCTCGTGCAAGAGTGCATTTCGCATTAATCATTCAGTTCGAAGTCAATTCTTCAAATCATCGAGTGCTGAGAGTGGCGGTTTTCTTGATTGAAGCCTGCTTGCCGATTCGTAGTGGAAATCTATTTGTGCAAATCGAGAACATTCTTGTGTATTTTACATGTCTTCTGATTTTTCTGTTACTCACTTCCTGGTGGGGTGTCCTCATCGCGGTGAGGAAAAAATAACCTCTGAACTCTGTTTCCTCCATAGACTCATACAAGTAGTTTCCTCGATAAATTTGTAGAGCTGTGGGATTTGCGGATCAGATGAGTATATTTCTGTCTACTAACCTTGTTTAGTCTCAAGTTTTGAGCAAAGAGCAAGACCCATTGTGTTGAAGAGAACATATTTTTTTAGGAAAATTGGTGCCAGCATATGTATTGTAGATGAACTCTACCATTATTGCCATTAACACAGGAGGTGATTGGTCATTTATAGCATCAAGAGATGCACAAAATTAACCAGAACTGAATTTTACTTCCATCTATACAATCTGTTATGACTAGGGAGAGGACAATGAGAACATTTTCATATATGAAAGAGAACATGGGCACAAAAAAATATCACAACGTGTCTCAGTCCAGTGATAGAAAAGCTACGCAGAAGTTATCTTAAAGTAAGAACTCTAATTGGGAAGAGCCCAATCCTATCAGAGATTGAAGTGATGCCTCTCCTCCACATCGATACTCTGAGGAGACTGTGTCAGTAGAAAATCTTCCAAGGTCTCTTTAAACAACGATATCTTCCCAAGCTGCCGAAAGCCTGGAGGGAGGAAGTCCCACAAATGAGCACATTGAACCTGGAAAGATTGTCATCCATATTCAAGTCTCATAATGGGAACATTGAGTACACGCTTCTTTTGATCTCTCATGCGAGGTGTTCAGACTGGTACGTGGTAAACATTGCAGCAAGGTAGCCTTGTTCTTCCAAGTGCATGATCTTGTGCATTAAGTAATGCAAAGTACATTCTCTGCGAATCAGTACGTAACCAACCCAAACGCTCCCTAATTGGGGTGGTGTGCTCGTCTCTCCTAAGATCAAAAATATATCCCACACATGAATTGCTTAGTCTCTGTATCCAATGCCGCTGTTTGTCCGTGGCGTCAAGTTACACGACTGTGCAATAATCTAGGTGCGGTTGAACCAATGACTCGACTAGGCAAATTCGGAGAGGTATGGTGATACATGCCCTAAAAACCGCAGACCATATTCGCTCCGAGATTCAGCGGAGCGCCACGTAGTGGCTGACTTTGGGAGTTCAACTGGCGTACTGCTAGGGTGACGCCATGCTGCGCCATGCCAATGACAATATTGAGCGTGCACAGCGAGGCACAGCATAGGCGCAGACGGGGTTTTCGTGAATTTAGGAAGAAACCGTAGCTTGAACCTGCTAACAGTAAGCGACAAAGTTGTTGGAAATTCAATTACAAAGATTTTGAGCTGTTCTGGATATCAATCAGAGCAATATTCAAAGATTCACGGAGCTCGAAAGAATGGATGCGAGCTCGCGGCTTGAGCGGCGGCTGCGACGCCTATGCTAAGAGCACGCCAAATCTCGAAATCGCCTCAACTAGCTCAAATTTGCTCGGATTTAGGCTCACGACTACTCAAACTCTTCGTTTATACAAGTTCTACAACTTTTTCGCTTATTGTTGCCACATTTGAGCGATGGTATTCGAGTTTGACCCTTACGAAGATTCGCCGTCTGCTGCACAGTACGCCAGTTGTAGTGAATGCGGTGGCCACAAGTCGCGCACAATCGCCCGTTTTGAATTTCAAAAGCGCGCGTCTCGGAGCGAATAGGGCTCTGTTGACTTCCTTGGTTACTTGGCCAATGTGCGGTCTCCATGTCAATTCACTGTCGAGTGTAACACCAAGACTGACGACCGTATCACTGAACGGAATGAACTTTCCCTCCTGTATCTCAACCCTTGGCAAGTCCAATCTCTTCAGATCTTTGATATTCCTCTCCGAACTGGGGTAAATTGCCTTGGCCTTACCAGCGTTGAGACACGAGCCGGAATTCCTGGCCCACTCAGCAACTTGACATCGTATTTCCCCTAGCCGAGCAATGCCTCTCCTGATCTTATTCTTCTTGATTTGGAGATAAATTCGAAGGTCATCCACATAAAATAGATGATGTACCGACTTTCCGTCTAGCAAGCCGGGTGAGTCATCCACATACAAGCTGAAGATGAGAGGCCCAAGAATGAAACCCTGTTGAACACCCAGATTGGTTTCGAGCCTATCAGAATCACCTTCTTCAGAAGTGATTTGTTGGGTGCGACCATGTGAATATGATTTTACCCACAGGAGTCCCGATCTTGAGAAGCCAAGATGTCGTAGCTTCCTCAGCAGCTTGGATGGTGGGATTATGTCAACAGCCTTACTAAAATCGAATAGTAGGAGCGGAGTGATCTTCTTCCTGTCAATGCCTTCCCTGATGTCATCGGTCGATTGAAGTGAAACTGTCTGCGTGCTATGATGTTGCCGAAAACCAGTCTGGAAGCGATCAAGTAGCCCATCGATTTTCAAGTACTCCGTGATTTGGTCATGTGCAATTCTTCCTGAAACCTCGGAGAGGAAGCACAGCAGCGCTATGGGACGGAAGTCCGAGACCGTTGATGCAGCGGCAGTCTCTTCTAATGCGATAAACTGTGCTTGCTTCCAAGCTTCAGGGAAATGCCATGAGCGAGAGCGGAGTTGAAAACATGTACAATAAGGACAGCAATAGCCGGAAGAGCTTTCGCGATCACGGTTTGGGGTATCCTATCCGCTCCATGGGCCCCTGAGGAGAAATGTTTGATAGCAAAGACTACATCACTGAAATTTGTGGGCTAAAATTTGAACCCCTTCTTCGGTGCCGAGTCAATATCGTCCATTGTTTCATTAATATTTTAGTGGGGTGAAACGAAAACTCCCGAAAAGTGTGCGTTCAACTCATCCGGTGTGGAGCCATGTGGTTCCTCCTCTTTGCTCTTAGGCAAGAGGCCGAGATTGCGCATCTCCTTCCAAATGTTTTTCTCCTGATGAGAGAGATAGATAGATAGATAGATAGATAGATAGATGTCCTTTATTCGTCCGAAGACAAAAAATACAATTACATACACCTACATATGCCCGTTAAAATGTAATAACACGTATAAGAATGGATATAATATATGTACAACAAAATAATAATGATAATTTCAGTCAATCACTGGTTTGGTCAAGGACAATAATTATCACAATTCGTGACTAGTCAGGGTGCATACTTAGAAGTATAAAAAGAGGGGTAAGGGCTCGCACTAATATCACAGCTATAGATCACCAATTGGGTGACTGAGGTCACATGTAAAAATATTAAATTAAAGAAGAGCCCTTCCCATTACAGATTAAAATAATGCCTCTTCTCCACATCAATCCTCTGGGAGGATAGTGTTAACAGGAAGTCTTTTAAGGACTCTTTAAATAATGATATCTTCCCAAGCTGCCGAAAGCCCGGAGGGAGGAAGTTCCACAAATGAGCACACTGAACCTGGAAAGATCTTCTTCCATATTCAAGTCTCATGTTGGGAACTTTGAGTACCCGCTCTTCTGGATCACCCCGTGCGGGGCGTTCGGATTGGTACCTGGTGAACATCGCAGCTAGGTAGCCAGGTTCTCCTAAGTGCATGATCTTATGCATCAAGAGAGCTGCGAAGTACATTCTCCGCGAATCAGTACGTAACCAACCCGAGCGCTCCCTAAACGGGGCGATGTGCTCGACTCTCCTAAGATCAAAAATATATCTCACACATGAATGGCCTAGTCTCTGTACCCGTTGCCGCTGTTCGTCCGTGGCGTCGAGGTACACGAACGCGCAATAATCTAGGTGCGGTTGAACCAATGACTCGACAAGGCGAATTCGGAGAGGTCTGGTGATACATGCCCTAAAAAACCGCAGACCGTATAGGGCTCTGTTGACTTTCTTAGTTACTTGGTCGATGTGCGGTTTCCATGTCAATTCACTGTCAAGTGTAACACCAAGACTCACGACCGTATCACTGAACGGGATGAACTCTCCTTCCTGTATCTCAACCCCTGGCAAGTCCATTCTCTTCAGATCTTTGATATTTCTCTCCGAGCTGAAGTAGATTGCCTTGGTCTTGCCAGCGTTGAGACACAGGCCGGAACTTCTGGCCCACTCGGCAACTAGTCGTCCTATTTCGCCCAGCCGAGCAATACCTTCACTGATCTTATTTTTCTCGATTGGGAGATAAATTTGGAGATCATCCGCATAAAATAGATGATGTACCGACTTTCCGTCTAGCAAGCCAGCCAGGTCATTCACATACGAGCTGAAGAGGAGAGGCCCAAGGACGGACCCCTGTGGAACACCCAGATTGGTTTCGAGCCGATCAGATTTGCCTACTTTAGAAGTGATTTGTTGGGTGCGACCCTGTAAATATGATTTTATCCACAGAAGCGCCGATCTTGAGAAGCCAAGATGTCGTAGCTTCCTCAACAGCTTGGATGGTGAGATGGTGTCAAAAGCTTTGCTAAAATCGAATAGTAGGAGCAGAGTGATCTCCTTTCTGTCTATACCTACTCTGATGTCATCAGTCAATTTCAACAAAGCTGTCTGGGTGCTATGGTGTTGCCTAAAACCAGTCTGGAAGCGATCAAGTATCTTCTCGATTTTCAAATACTCCGTGATTTGGTCATGTGCGATTTTTTCCAGAACCTTGGAGAGAAAGCACAGCAGTGCTATAGGACGGAAGTCCGAGACCGTTGATGGAGCAGCAGTCTTCTTTAGTGCAATCAGCTGCGCTTGCTTCCAAGCCTCAGGGAAAATGCCATGAGCGAAAAAGGGGTTGAAAATATGTACAATAAGATCACCAATGGCCGGAAGAGCTTTTGCGATCACGCTTTGGGGTATTCCATCCGCTCCACGGGCCTGTGAGGAGAAATGTTTAATAGCAAGGACTACATCACTAAAATTTGTGGGCTTAAATTTAAACCCCTCCTCCGGTGCCGAGTCAATATCGTCCATTGCTTCATTAATATTTTCGTGGGGCGAAACGGAAACTCCCGCGAAGTGTGCGTTCAACTCATCCGGTGTGAAGCCATGAAGTTCCTCCTCTTTGCTCTTAGGCAAGAGGCCGAGATTGCGCATCTCCTTCCAAATGTTCTTCTTCTGATCAAGAGCATCTGACAAATGGGTTTGAATGAAGGAGTTATGCTCTCGTTCATTGCGCAAGTCGACCTCTTCGCTAAGCCGAAAGTATTCATTTTGAAGCTCAGGACACTTGCGCTGGTTACGTTGAATCCGTTCCCAGCGCCTGCGCGTCGCGTCTCGCTTATTCATGAGTACCCTCAGCTCAGGACAAATCCAAGGAGCGTCATTTTTACGCGGATTAATAGTTTTTTCGGGTGCTAATTCATCAATAACGGACTGTAAATTTTCATTTAAGCAGTGAATTGCATCTTCCAAACTCGTTTCAGCATTTTCAAGAGCTGTCCAGTCACAGCGAAGCAATCGGTCATTTAATATCTCCGGAGTGATGTTTCGGAAATCCTTGTAGGTAAAGGAATTTCTTGGCGGAGTAGGAGTAAAGACGTTGATGGTGACGTCAATGACCGAGTGCCTGCCGGAACTGGGCAGGAGTCTGTTTTGAAAGTCAGTAATGATGTCATTGTCATCTACATAAATGTGATCAATCCATGTATGAGATGTATTGGGGGTGTGTTGGTGAGTCGGGCCGTGCTACACTATCTGCAAGGCAAGTTCTTCTGTCAGTGCAGTCAGTGCCTTAGTGTCGGGATGAGCAGTGTCTAACAAATCCGCGTTCAGATCACCCATTATAATTTTATGACTGTAGTCGCCACACAGCCGGCGTAATGAGCCAAACAGCCCGTCATCCTTCTGCATGGCGATTTTAGGGGGTCTGTAGATTACTACGACCAATATTGGCGGGGAGTTACCCTGTTGTATGCTACAAAAGAGAAATTCAGGCACACCAGGTTTCCCTGGCCCAAAAGTATTTGACGAAATCAACTTCTTAACTTTGAAGTCATTGCGCACATACAAGGCAACCCCACCACCCTCTCTGTTGCGATCCTGCCGCAACAATGAAAAACCCGGAATCTGAATGAGATTGTCATCTACAAACTCATCTAGCTTCGACTCAGCCACCCCAAATAGATGGTAGGAGGGATCGTTAGCGACGAGCAAGCGTAGATGCTCAATCTTATCTGTCAGAGAGTTAAGGTTGATAAATCCCGCTTTCAAGGAACTGCCTATCCCTCGTCGCTCTTCAGCAGCCGTATCTAGTCGAGGAGTCTTCGCTGATTCTGCTGCCGAAACTCTACTCTGCTCCGGAACGGTAGTACAGCTCTGGGTGTTATTAGAGAACGCACGAGCACGTTCTGGAGCACTTCGACAGGCCGGTTGAATGACCTGCAGATCAGCGAGAGATTCGAACGTATGCGCTCGCTCACCATTTTTCCGTCTAACCCAGAAACGTCCGCCACTGTGCCAGACGTATTTTGAACCCAAACCGCGTGCAATCGTCCTCAAGCGTATGTATTCTTTGTATTTCTCACGGGGGAGCATCTCATTTATGAAGATTTTACGGTCTGGCACATGAGCTTTTGTATCTGGGTCGAGTAAGTCAGGCTGGATATTGTTAGCCGTGAAATAATTATTGGTGATTGAACGTTTAGCCCGAATCACTTTCCCGACTAGTCGACTACTGGAGAGTTGGACTATGCACGATGGTAGAGTGCGCGGGGTGGCAGCTGGGGCTCGAGGAGATGGAACCGAGTCGCAAATACCTGTTGGAGGCTTCTCCTCAGACGCACGCCCAGTTTGCAGGACCTGGACATCAGCAATGTCTACCCTCTCCAGTGAGGGGAGTACGGACTTGAGCACTGCGTAGGCAATATCAGATACTTGTACCGGCGAGGCCTTAGAATTTTCTTTTAAAATACCATTAATAATTAATTTACAGCACTCAAAACCGTCACTGCCGTGTCCCCGTCCTTGCTCCCCAGCGTGTGAATGAGGGAACTTGTCCATCCTAGGTGTAATAATAGGAATCGAAGATTGATGTGTCGATTCGACATTACTATTCTCAATTCTGCTACATTCGCTATCTCGCTGACTACTCTCACGACCTATTAATAGCTCAGTCAGAGTGGAAAACTGGCTTTTCATGATAGAGTTCTGCTCCAGAAGAAGCTGGCGATCCAAGTGGAGCTCCTCCAGCTGGGAGCTTTGCTTCTCTATGAGTCTCTCGAGAGAGGATACACGTGCGAATAGGTGATCATCCACCTCATTTACTGCTGGCGTGAGAGGTGGAGAAGGAACGGCAACGTTTTGTCGCCTTACGAGAGACTTTATTTCGTCAAGCTCGTTCTGGAGTAGCGCATATTGATCATAAACGAGGTCGAGAGTAGTCTGCGCTATGAGTACCCATTTGGTGTCAGGCGAATCCATCGCCGTCGAAGTTGGTGATGTTGCAGGTCGTTCCGAGACGTTGAGGCTATTGCTCTCCGTCGACCCTACAACGTGGCCAAGAGGTGGTGTAGTTTTCGAGATGGGGCTGTTGCTCTCCATCCGCCCGACAGCGTGGCCAAGAGGAGGTGTAGTGAGCAGCGACTGGGGGGTAGTGGTGGGCCGCGCATCTGTTGGCTGCTTTTGAATATTCGCGGGCTCTAAACCGGTGGACTGGCGGGAGGTGGCACCACATGACGGAGACGAAGCAGCAGGCGATAGAGTACCCCCCGCTAGCGCAAGCTGTAGACTCCCGGAGTTGGATAGAGAGGCATTGGTGGTAGGGGGCTTTGCGCTGCGGCCCGCGGCGGTGGTATGCGGAGCGGGGGAAGAAAGTGCTGATGCAGCATGCGAGCTGAGCCGTGTGTGTGAGATGGGCTGATTACTCACACGTCTATGCGAGGTAGTATTCTCCTTCTTTCTCTCTCTGGCTGTTTGCGTGCTGAAGCGAGAAGTCGAAGTCGTCTGCTTCGATGCACTTGATGATAATTGCGCGGCTGGAATTTTGCTCACCTGCAGACATTTTTCGCATGTCACTGCTCCTTGAGATGATTTCGAGCACTTGACGTGTGCTGATCTTTTGCAAGTGCCGCATTCTCTGCTGCCCGCGCGTAAGGTGTTGTTGCAGACGCAGCAGGTGTTGTCGCTCATCGTGCAGCAGACAGCAAGACAGCGAAGCAGGCCAGCGTAGCAGACGACCTCCGAGCATGCGCACAAAGCTCACTTTCGGCGCCAGGCACTGCCAACTCGATGTTGTTGTTGGAGTTGCAGAATTGGAATTATTCCTCCCAGGCTCGAGCAGGAGCCATGCAGTGATGCTCCAGTGGTATGAGCCTGCAATATAAAAATATAAAAATAAAATAAAAAAAATGAAAAGCATACAAGAATATCAAAAAACAAATGAATAAATAAATAGGAACATGTGAAGAATAGTATGAGTAAGAGTTAACAATAACAACAATTTATGCTTATAAAGGCAAATCAGAGCGTAACCCAAGGCCAAATCGAGGCACGGGCATGGAAAGGCATCAAATTTTACCGTTGACTAAGGAGCTCATCTTTTGCGCAATAATGATTATACAGCGTCGGTTTGAATAATTCTAGTGGCTGTATTAGACGAATACTATTAGGGACCTTTTTCCATTCTGCCATAGCCTGGTTAGAGAAGGCTCCGTCATACGTCACAGTTCGCGTTGTGGGTACAGAAAAACGATCGGAGTCCGTTCTTTCTGATCGTCTAATGCCTTCATCAATTGACCGAAAGAGATCCAGCAGGTATTGCGGCTTAGACGTGGTGAAAATCTTATATAACTGTACACATAGAAAATAGTTCCGGCGTGTCGATAGTGATGGCCAGTTCAGATGTTGGTAAAAGAGCTCAAGTTCCGCATCGCGCCGCAAATGGAATATGAATCTCACGCACATATTACTGAGCCGTTGGAGCTTGGTCACGAGATAGCCAGACAAATCATTGTAAACGAGACATGCATAGTCGAAGTGCGGGACAATTAAGGCGTTTACTGATAATTTCTTAACATCGGGTGACAAAAAGTGACCGCGACGTCTGAAGAGATGCAATACTCCATTGACTTTCGATGTGATACAAGAGATATGAGAATTCCAAGACAGATCTTGAGAGGAATGTACGCCGAGATTTTTTACAGTGCATTGCAATGGGGGTGACACCACCAATGAGTATAGGCGGTAGCAGCTTTAGGTCCAGTCTCATGTGATACTGAGCAGAAGCGTACAAAATTGCTTGCGTTTTCAGCAAATTCAGACGTAGTCCATACCGTCTCGCCCACGCGACGATACGGCTGATATCGTCATTGAGTTTGCGGATGGTTTCAGGAATGTCAGATGTTCGGCATTGTTCGGCAATATTTGAGGGGACGAAGGAGATGGCACCTTGCTTAGAGGGATGACTAAAGATTTCTTCCAGAGATCCGGGTATTTGCATGATATGATAGACTTGTTGTAAAAATTTGTCAAATATGGCACCAAAATACTCAACACGGACTTGAAATATTTTAAACAAAGACCATCACTGCTATTACCTTTTGACTTCGATAGACATGCAAGCAATGCTTCGTATACATCAACACCATCAATGGGCGTGAGTGTGAAGGAAGGGAAGTTAGATGTGACAGAGCTTTCGATTATTTCTTCCAATTCAAGGAAAGAACAATTTTCGTGAACGCTAGACGTTCGCGAATAGTGATTTATTAACTCGATTGCAGAGAAATGGTTCAGAGGCGACTGATGACCTTTATTCGCTATACCTATCTTGCGCAGAATGGACCAATATTTAGATTTGTCAGGTGTTTCGCCTAAAGATTTCAAGCAATATTCGTTGCGAGCATTTGCAATTTTTCGTTTCAGAACTCCACGGAGGATCTTATATTCCGCTGATAATTTTTCATTGCCATAACGTCTAGCTTTTTCACCTAAGCGATCCCTTCTCTCACACTCAGCGCGGAGTTCATTGGTGATCCATGGGGATTGACGTTTGCGTGAAGAGCGAACTGTCAGTGGTGCGTGTTTATCAAGGATACTCAGCATTGCTTCGCGAAATTTCTCTAATGATTCATTGATATCTACGCATTCTGTAAGACATAAATCGTTAATAACTGCCTCTAGATCACTAGCAAGCAATGGAACACGACATTTAGAAAAATCCCGCGAAGTGATTCTGATTTTTTCTTCCACATGCATTGGCAATTTGTACTCAATAATAAGGAAATCATGACCATTGATGTAAGGCGAGGACGATTTCGTGAAATTCACGACTTTCTCAGATGAATCGGTGAGCATGACATCAATCCACGAGTCTGAATTCGCAGAATGATGCGTGGCACCAAATGGTACATTGAAAAGAGAGCTTTCAGAAATTAGACCTTGCAAGTGAGTAGAATAATAAGAATTTGACAATAAATCAGAATTTAAATCACCAGTGAGTATAATGTTATGATAGCGCGCCGAAATTCTCTGGAGTTCAAGGAAAAAATCGGTCAATACAATGCCACCAGGACGACGGTAAATACAACCAAATAAGATATTTTCACTGTCTTCTGTTCTCATTTCAATTAGCAGGTATTCAGTTTCATTTATACTACGAATTTTAGGCATATGAATTACTTTGAATGACAAACCCTGTCGGACATACCAGGCCACGCCACCACCTTGAACAAACTCGCGTTTACCTGTCAGAGATTTGAGACCACGGTCGTTACGTATAAGAGAGAAATTGGGAATCGAGACTAATGAATCGTGGCAATTGGGCGTTAACCAACTCTCACTGACAGCTAATATATCGATCTCATGCTCTTCAACAAGTAAAATTACCTCATCAATATTTTTACGCAAAGATGAAACATTCAGATGAGCAGCCTTCACTGACGCTTGCCTAGACGGAACTTTCTCCAACGCATTATGATCAGATGGAGCCAGTCAAATGATTTGATCTAAATCAGATTCAGTAACTATATCTAAGCGCTCACTCCCATCTTCTCTCCTATCATACAGAATTCTTCCGCGTGCCCATACATACTTATAGTTACATTGTTTCGCGCGCTCCTTAGCCAAGACGCGGATGTTATGCATAATTTGGGGCAAGATTTCTTGGAGAACAATTTTAGAATCACTCACACAGTCAGACAATACACCAGTAACTTTCAGATCACCATACTCACGCTTTATTCCGAGGACATGATCACGCACACTTACAGACTTAAAGTTTATAACGAATGAACGAAACGCATCAAGATTACTATTGTTCTGAATATTTTGCCCATTATTTCGAGGTTGAGGCTTAGGCTTGAACTCACGTATATTGAGAATATCATTGTAAAAATTCTCTATGTTCAACGCTTTCAGAATGGCTCGAGTAATAACATTAAGTGGCAATTTGCAAGAACTAGGGATGCCAAATACTTTTAGCTCCGGGCAAGGAGAGCCATTTACACGCAATTCATTGAGCTGACTCAATTCATTCCTTAGATACATATTTTCACTCTCAAGAGAATCCAAACGATCTGACTGCTGCTTTAATAGAGCAGTAAAACTATCAACCTTCTCATTCAAATTGTCCAATTTAGTGATTGTATGAGCTGAATGCATATTTATAGCGGTAAAAAGAGTTGAGAATTGCTGAGCCGAAGTATAATTCTCCTAGCCGTCAGGCAGGCTTGAATTATCTAGATTTGTCGGTTGAGATGGCTGAGACTGCATTTTGTTCATATCAGCTAATACACTACTTCCAGAATGAACAGAGTCGTCAGATGCGTCTAAATTTGCCGAGCTCAAGCCTCTCGCCTGGTCGAAAGCGCGGTCGCGAGCACTCACACTATCACGATTGCCGCGCACATAGGTAGCGTTCGACAACAGCTGGCTTCGGCGTAACGTATCGTGAAATGTATGTCGACAACAGCAGTCAGCTGGTTTATACTTGATATAGCCTAAGACACAGCCTGGATCGAAGTGCGACTTACATACGGGGCAACTTTTCGATTGATGTACAATTTTACGCCTGCATTTCTTGCAAGTCTGCATGAGTCAAAGGTTTCAAAGAAACACACAATTCGCACCAACTGAAATTCACTTGCTCAACATACATCCATACACTGCCTTGAGCTCATGTTTCACTGCACAATTTGCACTAGGTCACAGACACAACACAACAGATGAACTATAGCAGGTGATGCAAGATGACAGGGCAGCAGTATCATCAGGCAATGTATAGCGAAGCAGCGGTGCGATCAGCGGAGCAGACAGCAGGTTAGCAGACGATGGCTACGTCGAGACGGCAATAGAAATATACACCAAGACGACAGGCATGCGCAGCTGCGTCAATCTGCGCGCCATCAGAATGTCGGCTATCTTGTTAGTGATGGATATCCAGCGTCACTTTTTCAAAGGTGGAATATCCTCCCAGGCTCGAAGAGGGGCCAGCCAGTTTACGCTCCAAAGACGAGAGCCTGCAGGAGAAGTCCACCCTGAAACAATTTTCCACTCGAAGGAGTGATATTTGTATTAGAAATCAAGGTTCTCTGAGGAGCGATATAAAGTACGTGTGGTCTCAACTCACCAGCGCCAGAGAGAGAGAGAGAGAGAGAGAGAGAGAGAGAGAGAGAGAGAGAGAGAGAGAGAGAGAGAGAGAGAGAGAGAGAGAGAGAGAGAGAGAGAGAGAGAGAGAGAGAGAGAGAGAGAGAGAGAGACAGAAGAGGCCCAAATGATTCCAGGAGGAATCTGATGCACTGAAGAGGGAAGAGAGAAGAAAGAAGAGAGAAGAAAGAAGATGAAGAATGAAGAGATGGAAGAAGATCGAAGAAAGGGAAACAACACCTGCGAGTCGTGAGAGGAGAGACGCTCGATCCTGAGCGCGAGACGCCGCCGGCCCTGAAGTAATGCTCACGCGGTGCCGGGGCCGGACTGGTAAGTTGGTGGATCTCTCCCTTGTCCAATGGCCGGCGCCAACGGAGAAGGAAGAGAGGGTTTACCCGGTTCGGATGGCCGTATCGATGCGGATTCCAGCCCGGGACTGTTGGGGAGGTGCTGGCCAGCCGTGTTTGGCTGACCGGTGCCTCTCCTTCGTACGTCGCAGCGTATTTGCCCTACAACCACCTTAAAAAAAAAAAAAAAAAAAAAAAAAGAGAGAGAGAGAGAGAGAGGTGACAGGTACGCAAGCTGGATGAGGGAAAATTCCGGGAATCGATAGAAACAGCCGAAGATCTCCCGATGAACATCACCGCTGACGAGGCTGTGGATATAATGACGACCACCATCACAAGAGCTTGTGACGCATCGATGCCTCGCAAGACAACATCATGCTTTTGGAGGGAACCAGAATACTGGATCACCGACGAGATAATAGCTCTACGAAGAACGAGCAATAAGGAAAGGAGAACCGCGTGGCGATCAAGGAAACCGGAACGACCATCACTGGCGGAAGATGACACGGCGTACAGAGAAGCAAAGGAGGCTCTCGTTCTAGCCATCCGGAGAAGCGAAGAGGAGTGCTGGCGTGAATTGTGCGACATGGTTAATGGAGACCCGTTGGGTACGCCATACCGCGTGGTCATGTCCAAGGTCCGACCCCGGAGGGGCAACCCAGCACCGACCGATGCAGCTACCTTGCGCAGCATCGTGAAAGACCTCTTTCCAGCAGGAGGACCTAGAGTCGCATTCCCTCCGAAGAGCGACGACCCCATCCCGCTCTTCACTTTGCAAGAGCTACTCATAGCGGCGAAGAGGCTGCCAAACGGCAAGGCCCCTGGCCTAGACAGCATTCCAAACGAGGCTCTGAAACTGGTCTTCAAATACAAGCCAGATTTACTCCTCGACCTCTTCAACATCTGTCTGAGCGCGGAAACTTTCCCGGACAAGTGGAAACGCCAGAAGCTGGTCCTGATTACTTAAGGTCAAGGAGGTCAACGCCCTCTCAGCATGCTCGACAATATCGGGAAAATGTATGAGATGATGGTGCTTAACAGGGTAGAGAAAGCATACGAAGAGAGCGGCGGGCTATCGGCAATGCAGTTCGGGTTCCGGAAGGGACGTAGCACTGTCCACGCGATCGAGGAGGTCAAGAACGGGTTCAAGCGTCAGTAGGGAATCCATACCAAGGAAGAGGAGGATTCTGTGCCTTTATTGCGTTGGACATAAAGAATGCGTTCAACTGCGCGAGCTGGGAGCGAGTCTATCAATCACAAGCAGGTAAAGTGCCGCCCTATTTACTAGCCATCACGAGTGACTGTCTGTGGAACAGGACACTCGTGTACGACACAGACGAGGGACAAGGGATTCGGGACCTGTCCGCCGGAATTGGACAGGGATCGGTTTCTGGGCCGTTCAACTGGAAGACCCAGTACGACAGTCTACTGTCTATCGAACTGCCTGAAGGAGTGATAATCGTGGCTTTTGCGGATGCCGCGGGACTCATAGTCTGGGCCGACAACGAGGAACTCTCGGGCATACGCGCAAATGAGACGCTGGCTCGAGTCTACGAGTGGATGATCAGCAGGCTCCTGGGGCTTGCTGTCAAGAAGTGCGAAGCAATCGTTGTCACAAGACGCAGGAAGTTCGACTTGCCCCACATTCACATCAACGGGCAAGAAAACCCACGCAAGACGGAGCTGAAATACCTCAGCGTGTGGCTTGACGACAAGTGGTCGTTCAAGAAATACATCCAGGAGGCCGCCCAGAAAGCGAGCAGGGTCGGTGCGGCGCTCCAGCGGCTGATGCCGAATATTGGGGGACCCAAGAAAAAGAGGCGCGCACTCCTCTACACCGTCAGCACCTCTATCATGCTCTACGGTGCACCCGGGTGAGGAAAAAGAGTAGAGAAGACCATCATCGAAAAGAGGATGGGGCCTGTCCACTGAAGAGCGGCCCTGAGAAGTATACGTGCCTACCGCACCGTGTCAGGAGATGCGGCTTACGTATCGGCGAGTACACCGCCCATCCACTTGCTCGTCGCGGAGCGAGTGAGGATCTGGGACCGCCAGAAAGTGATCGGAGCTGAACGAGTACTCACTCCGACGATGAAGGGGATCATCCGCGACAACGAGAAGGAGACCACCCTCGAACAGTGGCAAACTGAGTGGGATTCGCCATTCGCGAATGGCAGATGGACGCACCGGTTGATCCGTGACGTAGCCAAGTGAGCGGAACGTTCCCACGGAGAGATGGACTACTGGATGACTCAGGCACTGAGCGACCATGGTTGCTTCGGTTCTTATCTAACCAGGTTCAAGAAGAGGACAACCCCAGCATGCCAGTCATGCGGGGACGACTGGGATGACGCTGAGCATGCCCTGTTCAAGTGCAGTGACACCCGAAGAGAGCGCGCCGAGTTGGATGAATGGCTGGGTGCTCAACTAATACCTGAGAACCTCGTCCCGTACTTGCTCCGCAATCAGGAGACATGGGATAGAGTTACCGGATACATCAAGCTGGTGATGACCCGTAAGGAGGAGGAAGAGAGGGGAGTGACGCGCCTCAAAGCAGGCGAATTACAGTGAGTCTGCCGATTAAAACAGGAAAGGTCCAAATAGTTCCAGGAGGAATATGATGGACTGAAGAGGAAAGAAAGAAGAAAGAACAGAGAAGAAGGAAGGGAGAGAGGGAACAATGAAGAATGAAGATAGAAGATGCCGACAAGTGGCCGAAGAGAGAAGATGGAGAAGAGGAACGCTCGCAATCGAGCGCGAGACATGCCGCTCATCCTGAAGTAATGCTCACGCGGTTCCGGGATGAGATGGTAGATGCAGGTGGATCTCCTTCTTGATTGCCCGATGCCCTAGGTATCGGACATCGAGGGGAGAGGGATATTACACGGCCGGGCCCACCTCTCGGTGGGCCCCACCCAAACCCGTGTCCCGCCTGGTATGGCCTGCGTGGGCTATGCGTAGTCCGCGTAAGCTGAACCAGTCCGGTGTCTGGGGACGGATCCGAGGGATCCTGAGGCAGATTTTGCCCTCTAACCACCTTAAAAAAAAAAAAAAAAAAAAAAAGAGAGAGAGAGAGAGAGAGATTGATTGATTGATTTTGATTAATTTAACTTTATTAGCCCGGGGACACTGAGTCCCATGGGGCAAAACGAGAAACAATGGATACATAAATTTTATAAAATTTTATTAAAATTTCATAAAATAGGCAGATATATGTTCAGCAATCGTACTCCTTGATGCATTATATAACCACAACTTATACACTAAATAACAGTAACAGGTACAATGATCAACTCGTGACTGTAAGAAGGGATGACGGTAAATGAGCACAGGTAGCAAAAACACCAGTGTCTGACGATTGGTATGGAATGCTTTCGACGAGAATATGAACAAGCTGTGTGTTACAATTCGACGAGTTCATCTTGACTGTGCAGATGAGCTAGAAGATGCTTTTTGGACGTTTCAACTGTTGTTGCATCCCGAGGAAGAGATGAAAATACTTGAGGTAACTTATTCCAGAACTTAGCAGCTGCGATTCTGAATGATTTTTCATATGTGCTAGTGCGAGCAGTTTTGATAAGCAAATCGCCCGTTTGCAATCGCTCTGACCTGTGTAGGGTGGTATTGCATATTTCAGTAATGTGACAGGCCAAGTAGCTGGGGGTGCCGCTTTTCAGTATTTGAAATGTTTGACTAGCCAAGAAGTACTCTCGACGAGACTTGACAGATAGCCATCCTCACTGTTTCCGATAGGGAGTGATATGGTCGCGCCAGGGGATATTGCCAAAGATAAAACGTGTGCATGCGTTTTGTGCTCTTTGGAGTTGGAGGTCCAATCCCTTATCAAGACTATGAAAAACAAGGCAAGCGTAATCGAAGAAAGGCATGATAAGAGATTGAACTAGTGTTTTCCTGATTGAGAACGAGAGTGCATGACGGTGAGATCTGAGTTGGCGTAGAGAGAGAGAGAAAGAGAGAGAGAGAGAGAGAGAGATTGATTGATTGATGGTTTTATTGAGGGCGTTGGAAGAATTCCATATGCGAATTACAGAGTGCTACATATTTACAGTCGAATTATGGTGCAGGGTATTGAGAGTTTAGTTATAACGAACTATAGTATTAATCTATGGTTTGCTAGTGACTAACTAAAATTGCGAATAGACTTAAGATTGAATATTGAGACAATTCGAAATGAGCTGAGAATAGAAGTAACAATAATATTTGAGGTAATAATTAAACTGGAACTCGGTTGTTCACGTTCTCATAACTTATCCATTCCATGAAGCATGGATCAAGTTCATGAGTGCAATAGAATCTCTTATCGTCAATGTGAGTGCCAGTATCATCTTGTTTTGCTCAGGAAGGTGGAAAAGAAATCAAGTGAGCGATGGCGGGTGGGACTGATTCAAGTTGCTCTTGTTGCACACGCTTAAGCCAGTCATCACGATTCAGAGACATGAGATGCTCGAGCAGGTCTTGTTTGAACTGTTCGTGTGTGGATGTTTCAAAATCAATGTAAGGTAACTCATTGATGAGTCTCGATGATGCAAGAGCAAATGATTGGTTTTGAGCTTCAGTACGGGGAGTTCGATAATTGAGTGTGTCCTTGTCTCTCCTCTCAGATTGCCTCAAAGATGGTAACTCCGCTGTAAGAAGGAATCTAGGACGGAGATATTCGGGCAAACCGATATCTATTACCGAGTAAGCTAAGGAACCGAGCAGGTATTCTCTACGGCGCTGAGCTGATAGCCATCCTAGGGCTAATCGGTATGGGGTCACATGCGATCGCCCCGGGATATTCCCATAGACGAAGCGCACACATGCATTATGCAGGCGGTGGAGTTTAAGTTGCTGGCCTTTATTGAGATCCGTGAGCAATGGCGCGGCATAATCAAATATTGACAGCACGAGGCTTCGAACAAGTTGCTCTCTAAGATCACGAGAAAGTGAGTGCCTCAGAGACCGAAGTGAATAAAGTGAATCGTGGACTCTCTCTGATACTTCTATAACCTGAAGGTCCCAGTCAAGGCTTGGTGGTATGTGAAGTCCTAGAATTTTCATAGATTTTGAGTAAGGTACGGTAGTGCCCATGATGTTGAGGGTTGGGATCTAAATATAATCGATCTTTGAGGTATAGAACTCACTCCCAAGTATCATCACCGTTGTCTTAGTAGGGTCGAGTTTAAGCCCATTATCAGCTGCCCATTGAGCAACGGCGTTTGCATCTTGGGCAATTAGGGCAAGTTTTGTAACTAATTCAATTAGAAGAGCGTGTAAGTAGATCTGGCTATCGTCTGCATATATCATATGAGATGTATGCCGAAGGATTTTGGGAAGATCGTTAATGAATATAAGGAGAAGTAGGGGGACTAAAACGCTGCCCTGGGGAACTCCTGCATTCATAGGTAGCCATTCGTCGTGAGTTCCGTTATCTAGTCGTACCGCTTGCGAGCGATTTCTCAGATAACTGGCAAACCACCGTATGACACGGTCAGAACAACCAAAATTTCGAAGTTTTTCTAGGAGTTCAACGTGTGGGATTGTGTCAAACGCTTTTGAGAAATCAAAAGAGACGAGAACAGTTAACATACGCTTATCGATGAAATTTCGCACGTCTTCCAAAACACCCAGGAGAGCTGTCTGAGTGGAGTGACGAGCTCTAAAACCCGATTGGAAAGGACCGATGAGCTTGTTTATAGTCAAATGGGACATGAGTTGTTCATGCACGACTCTTTCCAAGAGTTTCGCAGGCTCAGGAAGCTGCGCAATGGGTCGTGTATCGCTGGGGTCCTTTGGAGACGGGATCTTAGACAGCGGGATGATCGAGGCACGTTTCCAGTCGTCGGGAAAATAGCTCGTTTGCAAGGAATTATTGAAAACTCCAGTGAGATGAGGAAGTAATGCTGGGAATGCCAGTTTCATCATGGACGAGGATAGTTGGTCAGACCCCGCTCCCTGGAGTTGGCTGTATTGAATGCTCGAACCCCGTCATTCTCAGAGATAGACGAGAAATCAAACCCAGGAACATGACTCGGGAGGGGGAGGAGCAGATTCTATCTATGTCCTCATCTTCCAGGGGAGGAAGATCTTTTGTCACAGAGGCAAAATGAGAGTTCAAAGTTTGACTGCTGAAAAATGCGAAGGGTCAAGTAACGCGCTTATTAGCGAATCCAAATTTGCGCAGCTCTTGCCAGCGGGTCTTTACGTCCTTTGCAGAGTATAGTTTGCGAGATATGTAGCTATTCTTAGCACTATCGAAAGTCGATTCGACTTCACTGCGTGCTTGACGATATTGCTGCATGATTATAGGAGATCTTGTTTCGGTGGCTCTGCGATACAGACGATCTCTACGTTTCATGGACAACCGAATATCTGCTGTCACCCAGGGTTTATTTGTGGAGGTTAGAGTGCAAGATTTAGCAGGAGACAGCAGATCGAAGGCGTCAAGCGAAGTTTTTGTAATACAGTTTACTTGGTCATCTATATGACCTTTTGCTGAGGTTGAATATAAAGGATGACTGAGATCCAAGGGACGCAAAATGTGGTTAGAATTTAGCAAGAGTGGATTTGGTATATTTACATTATTTACAATATTTACAGATAGGAGGGGTGCAGGAAGCACCTCTTGTACAGCATCAGTTGCTAGAAAAACAGGGTCTGCCACCGCTGGGAAATTCAATTTTGAAGATAGGTTGGACGATATAATGTGACACAGTTTGGCAGGATCAACTCGTTTCAAATTTCGTATCGGTGGAGATTTGGGCTCAATGGGCTTCACTTTGAGATTATAATCAATCTCAACAAAATCATGGCCATATGTAAAAGGGGATTCTGATTGACGGTGAGCTGCTAAAGCAGTCGAGTTGCTGATAAAAAACAGGTCGAGACATGTATCATGACGAGAGCCATCATGCCATACCTTATGGTGCGTAGGTTCGGTACTAACCAGGGATAATGAGTATGCGGTGTATAATGCTGTCAAAGAAATCGAGGGGGGCCATTCAATTGCCATATTCATGTTGAAATCACCTGTTATGATAGTGTGCTCATATGTAAGAAGGAAAGGGGAAATGGCCTCAAAGAACTCATGTGGGTAAGTAGTAGACGGTCTGCGATAGACGATAGCCATTAAAAGAGAAATACTTCCTAATTTGATTTCACAGATCATATACTCGAGCTTGTTCATAAATACTGGATCAGAGCACTTGAGGATTTTCACTTGAAAGTCGGAGCGAACGTAGAGTCCGACACCGCCACCCTCCATTCCCAATCTATCATGATGGATGAAAGTGTAACCGGGAACTTCAAAAATTTGCACATTAACTGATGGATCTAGAAAAGTTTCGGAGATGGCAATGATGTCGTAAGTATATGAGGAAAGTTTTAATTCAAGTAGGGAGGAATAAGTTTTCAATCTATTGATGTTTGTGTGACCGACAGTAAGTTTACAACGCGAGGCAGCAGATTTTGATGATAAATTCGAATGTGGCAGACCTGCGTTCCTTCAGGTAGAAGTAACGTCCATATTGGAGTTTGAATATTCTTGAGTTATTGGGGTAATTTGATTACGAGGGAGCTTAGCAAGCTCTGCCACTGAGAGGATTGCAATGGGAGGCGCAGATCGACCTGGACGCATGATTACTGTCATATTATTAATTTCGGGCCTAAGGTATCCTAGTTCCTTAGATTTTGGCAGAGCTGCTCGCCAAATTTTGTAAACTGACGGTGGCAATACTGGGGATAACAATATTTTAATCGGGCCTCCAACACCAAAAATTGTCTGGGACGTTTGACCTTTCAGAGCCATTGCCTTCGACGAGAGAAAGTCTCTCACAGTTGGCGAGGTAAATTTAGCAACAACCGAAATATAGTTGCCTATATTTGGGCGTGCTGAGGGTATTGCTGGTGCGACGTTGGAGTTATTGTTTGCAGGGTTATTCAAAACTGGTGACTGAGCCCATCGGCGCACAGCTAAGATGACACCAGCTGTTCCTGCACAGCCCATAGCTACCAATACCTTGTTTACAAGATGAGAGAGAGAGAGAGAGAGAGAGATTGATTGACTGATTGATTGATTTGGATTTATTAGCCCGGAGACAATGTGTACACTTTGAAATGTACAGAATTTATAAATATTTCATAAACATTAAATGAGGACATATCATACTGCAGGTGAACTGAAACCGTAACAATAAACGATAAATGCTCAAGTTAAAACAGAAAGTCGCATAAAATCTCATAAAATCTCATAAAATGTCTGGCCCGAGGATTACACCTTATATAGTACATATAACAAAAATAGGTTTGCTTAGATGTTTACGAATTTATTTACAAGGACAACTTATTCTCTAAGTCATGGCCTAGGAACGCATTCATCAGCTAAGCAAGTGCATAAGTAGAAGCGTCCTGGTCAAGATCACGTAAATGCGCTAAGAGGTGGATTTTAAAAGTTTTGATGTTCGTCGTGCCACGAAGAAGTGATGTCAGGTATTGAGGCAGCGCGTGAGAAGTCAAAGAGCACAAGAACGGTGTATTGTGACTTATCAATGGCCGTCTCACATCATCTAGTACACCGAGGAGTGCTGCCTGAGTGTTAAGACCCTGCCGAAACCCTGCTTGACGAGAGTCGAGCAGGTGGTTCTTTTCAAGGTGACATAACAGTTGGCGTGCAACAATTTTCTCGAGAATTTTCGAGCACTCAGACAGCCTTCCAATGGGTCTCAGATCGGAAACGTCAGAGACTTCTGTTATTTTAGGGATAGGTGTGATCAGTGTGCGTTTCCAAAGCGTGGGATAAGATGCAGTTGAGATGGATGAATTGAGGATGTTGGTAAGGGGTGAGAGGATTCCAGGGCACGACGTAATGAGATTCTTAATTGTAAAGCCATCGAGACCAGATGAATTAGATTTGACTCCAAGCATTTGGTAAACTTCTTCGGGTGATGTTTCGTGGAGCGACAGCAGTGAAATGAGTTCTGGCTCTTGGGATGTTGCATGAGATGAAGTGTGGATAGGGGATATGATTCCAGATATGGTTGAACTGTGATTACTTGAGATAGATGCAAGTCTATCCAGGGCAATCCGAAGCTTGTTCATGCTTTTAGCCGCATGAATCTGACTAGCGTAATAACTGTTTTTGGCTTTCTTGAGCTCAGGTTTGATTTTACTGCGTAAGATGCGATATTTTTCCATAATCACAAAAGAAACGAGCTCTTTTGCTTTCATGTAAGTGTTGTCTCGCTGTTTCATACGCTGCCTGATGCATTTATCAACCCACGGTTTTTTTGAGTCTGATATTGTGATCGTGCGCTTCGGGGCTGCACGGTCCAACGCGAGAGTCAATGAGTCAGTGAAAGATTGAACCTGGTCCTCGAGACACGAGTTTGCATCGAAATGAGTGAGTTCGGACCGCAAGTCCGCTAGATATTTGGATCGTTCGAAGTGTTTAAAGTCTCGCTTGACGAATGAGCGTTTCTGGGACCTAGGAACAAGGAACTTCACATCAAGATCTATTCTATCATGGCCATAGGTGAAAGGAACGTCAGATTTCCTATAAGAATCAACAAAAGATAATGAGTTTACGATGAACAGGTCGATCCACGTGTGAGCTAGTTGGCGCTGAGCATTCAATACGTGTTTGTGGGCTCGGATTGGACTAGTTCTAGTGCAAGATTTTGCTCATTTCTCAATATAAACTTACTTTCTGAGTCATTGGCACACATGTTGACATTTCTTCGCCAGTTACGATAATTCGCTCATACTTAGGGAGAAATGTGAGCAAAACATTAAAGACTTCGTTTGGCAGAAGGCCATGAGGTGGACGATATACGTTTCCGAGAAGTAGCTTATCATTTTCGATTGCTATCTCCACTATGATATATTCAGAGAAATGAAGGCGAGAATTAACAGACTTCACAAGTACTTTGAATTTTAGCGTTTCGTGGACAAATAAAGCCACCCCACCACCTGGGCGGTTGGCCCCATCATTGCGTAGAAGGCTGTGATTTGGAAGATGAACAAATCTTCCAAAGACAGATGTGCTAGAGTCTTGTGAGGAGAGTCTACTTTCAGAGATTGCAAAGATATGTCTAAAATTATCATGCAAATTCAATTTCATCAAAGTGAGTAACCAAACCATTGACATTTGCGTGTGAAATTTTGAGGAGAGGGTTGCCATAATTGAAACGGAATATAGAATCACACTTGTCAAGAATGAAAGGAATTCAAGTCTGCTTCAGATCTGACTGGAATCTGTGGAGAATTTGCATCTTTACGCATGATAATGGTATAATCTATGATGCGAGGGTGCATATGATTGAGTTCTTTTGCCTTATCTCTCGCTCTTTTAAACAGCTCATAAACAGATTCAGGATGAACTGAACGTTCAAAGATCTTGTTGCTATATGAGGCCTCTCCGAAAACTTAGGCAACAGTAAATTGAGAAATTGCGACGCGAGTGGACACTACATAGTCCCGTACCTGAGCTGACTTAAATTTTACTACGATGTTTTTGAAAGAGTTACTCGGCACTGTAGATGTAGATGCTCTAGATGTAGACGCAAGAGGAGCAGTTCCATCTCTTTTCGCAGGTTCACGTGGGAAAAATCTCGCATCAAGCACGTCTCCAACTAGGTGTGACAGATTCAGGGCAAGCAGTATGGACTTGATCATATTTAGTGGAGAGACTTGTACGTCCGATGGTATTCCAGAGACGATGAGCTCCCCCTCTTCCTCAATCGTGTTATTAGCAGGAACATTGGCAGTGGGGGCATGAGGTGCCGGAACTTGGAGAGCCGCAATATTTTCTTCTACAGCACGTACCCCATCCCTGATTTGTGACAGATCTTGGGTCACTCTATCACCCAGATCATTAATTTATTCATCATGTTCCGCCAGTTTGTTATTGATAGCACTCAAGTCATCGACACGTAGATTTAGTGCACTGATAGATGATTGGAACTGCGTTTCCAAAACTTGTAAGCGTTCTTCCTGGCGAGTTGAAAATGCATTGAGCTTGCGCTCAATGAGCTCTGAAATGGAGGCCATTGGCGGGTCATTCGTAGCCGGGGGCTGTATAGGTGTGTTTGTAGTCAGTGAGGCAGCGATGGTGCCGTCGTTGTCATTGCCAAAGAGCGACGAAGTCGTGGTTTGTGTGCTCGGAGTATTGCCGGCAGATGGCACCACGTGGTTCTGACTATTTCCTTCCATACCGACACCCTTCCGATAATATTTGGAACCGATAATGGATAGCGCGCAGCAGGGTTTAGCAGAACGATGAACAGCGTATGCACGAGCACAACCCGGATGAAATGTGTTGGTGCAGGTCTCAGAGTCACATAAGATGAATTCACCTGCAATAGGCTTCAAACACTTCGTACACGCAGACATTCGGTGGGCAGCCGGTGTTTGAATGCGGCGAGTTTGTATGGGGATCAAGTGCGCATGCGCCAGCAGAATAAATTTTCGCAGCGATCCACCGACCAAACAAGATTATTTAATGTTGATGGACCAAATTGTTTGTCACAACACTACGCACACATACACACAGAATGACTGTCACTGTTATTGTTCAATTGACTGTGATTCGCACATTCCACAGTACAACACAATACACAATACAATAGCTGCTGGAAAATTCCAGCTGTTTGGGAGCTCAGGTGATCGGCGGCAAGCAGTAGTGAAGCAGACGACAAAGTTTTGCGCGCCAACGATGTCACTCTCGGCGATGATGATTCTCCAGTGCAGCCTTTTGAGGTGGATAATTCTCCCAGGCTCGAATGTGGAGCCAAACAGTGTATGCTCCAAGTGCGAGAGCCTGTAGGAGAGGTCCACCCTGCAAAAGTTTTCCACTCGGGGAAGTAATTTCTGGTTAAAATCGTATTTCTCTGGAGAGCGATACAGAGTACGTGTTGTTCCAACTCACCAGCGCCAGAGAGAGAGAGAGAGAGAGAGAGAGAGATTGATTGATTGATTGATTGATTGATGAATTTATTCACCCGGGGACAATGGGTCCCATGGGGCATAAAATTCAATACATTTCATGGTTATAATAATAATAAGGGATAAAATCTTAGAACTAGTAAATTAATGACAAATGATTAGAGTAAATTACAAAACTCTGAAAATGATTAAACCATGTATGTACACACACACACACATATATATATCTCCACGCAACGATAATAGAAGTATACAATTAGTATGTTGGTGCCATCCGCTGACTACACAAAATATTTTCAACTGTTGACATCGGTCAAACTCGACTCCAAGCTTGTGAGGTGTTGCAAAATGGCTCTTTTGAAGACGATTAGCGAGGTGGTGGTTCTCGGTAAGGTAGTGACGGTGCGAGGCAATTTATTCCAGTAAGAGGAAGCAGAAACATAAAATGAGTTTCGTAGCGAAGAGGTGTGACAACTTGGAATGAGAAGATCGTCAGTCTGGAGTCTTGCCGATCTATGAACACTCGTGTTACAAATCTCAATAATGTTCTTCGCTAAATATAAAGGCTTATTGGTCTTCAGAATTTGAAACATAGAGCTGGCTAAGAAGTATTCTCTACGCGCCTTTACCGAGAGCCATCCTAATCGTAGACGATAGGGAGTTACATGCTCGCGCCAAGGAATGTTACCAAATACAAAACGGGTGCATGCATTTTGAGCACGCTGGAGTCTGGTATTTTGCTCGTCAGTGAGGTCGTGGTAAACGAGGCAGGCATAATCGAAGTAAGGGAGGATGAGAGTTTGGATAAGGGATTTACGTAAGGGAAAGGAGAGTGCATGCTGGTGAGGACGAAGTTGACGCAGAGTTCCAAGAACTTTTTGACAGATATGAGAAACGTGTTTCTTCCAGGACAGGTCGGCTGTCATCCAGATACCGAGATTCTTTACCTCAGACACGAACTCTATAGGCGTACCGTCGATAGTGATTGGAGAGAGAGCACTCATATTCAGGAGTCGCAGGTTTTCGGCACTGCCCAGGATTATGACCTTCGTTTTCTTGAGGTTCAAACTCAAACCGTTGGCGATAGCCCACGAGTGGATGGCATGTGCGTCTTCCTCAATTAATCTGAGTGTCTCATCAATCTCGTAGCGACGGCAACTCCTATAGATCTGTGTGTCATCGGCGTATATCATGTGCTTGGAATAACGCAAGACTCGAGGCAAGTCATTGATGAAGATGGAAAACAAGAGTGGACCCAGAACTGATCCTTGTGGGACACCTGCAGTAGTATTTATCCAGTCAGAGATTGTTCCACCATCATCAATGACCGCCTGGCACCGGTCAGCAAGGTATGCCAGAAACCAACGCACTGTATGATCACTAACTTGGAAAGCTCGTAATTTTTGGATGAGAATGTCATGAGGAATTTTATCAAAAGCTTTGGAGAAATCGAAAAGTACCAGAATAGTAAACATCGATTTGTCTATACCCTTCCGCACATCATCCAACACCCCAAGCAAGGCCGTCTGAGTGCTGTGGCCCTCTCGAAACCCGGCCTGACATGGGTCGAGGAGCTCGTAATCTTCAATAAATTGTTTAAGTTGATTTGATACAACTTTCTCAAGAATTTTTGAGCACTCAGAAAGTCTTGCTATGGGCCTTAGATCAGACAAGTCCGACAGGTTGTTCGTTTTGGGGATAGGCGTGATGAGAGTACGCTTCCATAGATCGGGAAAGGAGGAACTGCTTATGCTTGAGTTGAAAATTTCCGTAAGTGGATCTATAATGGTTGGGCATGATGTGCGCAGAGTTTTCAGGGAGATGTAGTCGATCCCAAATGTCTTCGATTTCATTGAGTTAACTATGCGTACAACTTCGTCACCGCTGGTAGGGGATAGTGAAAATACTGGGATACTGGATAGGTGCGATTGGGAGATTGTGTGGGGAAGTGGGTAAGGCATATGTGTTGGCGACGGACAGGAGATGGAGGCAAAGTGGGCATTAATGGCTGCTGGGGAGAATGTTCTGAACGGGGAGGGAGGACGTGACGATACTATGCCTAGGTCGTTGAGAGAGTTCCATAATCGGTTTGAACTTTGAGCATCCTCAATTTGGTTAGCGTAGTATTGGTTCTTGGAAGCACGGAGTAGTTTTTGTACATTGGATCTGGCAGACCGGTATTTTCGCATTAACTCGGCACAACGAGTAATTCGCGCTCTTTTGTAAAGATTATCACGTTCTTCCATCGCGTCACGAATTTCTTTGGTCACCCAGGGTTTGTTACGAGCTCGGATCTTATAGACTCTTAAGGGTGCCGATTGGTCAAGAGCCTCGGTAATTGAATGATTAAGCATTGAGACCTTATCGTTAATACTTCCAAGGCTGGGAAGGAGTGTAAGTCTGGCCGAGAGATCACTGTGGTACCGGTCCGGGTCGAAATTCCTATAGTCGCGCTTAGTGATAGTGACCGGTTGTCTGATGATTTTCTCAAACTTGAATATGATCTCAGTCCTGTCGTGTCCTATGGAAAAAGGTGCGTCGGTTTTTTTTGTATATTGTACGACATGGTCGAGCGAGTTCACGATGAACAGGTCAATCCATGTATGTGCTATTTGGCTCTCAGCATTGAGGGTATGATGAGTTGAGTCAGATGGTACAAGCTCCAATGAATAGTCTTTCAAATATTTGTGAATGAATTTGGATTTGGAGTCAGAGATTGCCATGTTACAGTTAAAATCACCAGTGATGACAACGGATGTGTACTTTGGTAACAGATGGGATAAATTGTTGAAAAATTCAGTCGGAAGACATGCATTAGGAGGCCTATAAACAACTGCAAATAGTAGGCAATGATCGCCACTCTTGATTTCACATATCAAGTACTCAGGTTGGTTAACGCGTGAAGAGTCAGATTTAATAAGAATTTTGAGGTTAACTAAGTTGTTAAAATAAATGGCAATGCCTCCTCCAACACGCCCAATCCTATCATTACGAATTAAAGAGTAATTTTCAATGTTCACACTGGCATCAGTGTCAACTTCTTCCAAACGACTCTCTGTGACGGCAAAAATATCTTGAGGGTGATCATGGAGAAAGACTTCTACATTTGTATGGTACTTTGTGAGACTATATAAATTGACATGTGAAATTCTGAGGTATGTTACAGTTACTTGCTTTCGCGTATCATTATCAAACTATTTTAGAAATATCACCATCATGCGCGATCAATATTCTTTCAGACTGAGCATTCTTACGTACATAAATTGAGCCACTTCTAACCCATACTCTTTCGTAACCTTTTAACTTAGCAACAGTCTGAACTTTGCCAAGCAGTTTGTAAATAACAGGAGGCAAAAACTCATTCAAGAACAATTTTCTCTGAAGTTGATCAATGAACTCCGGGAATATTTCCGAAGCAGGCAAGTCTCCATGGGTTATCTTACGGCGCATTATCTCGTCTCTAATTTGTACAGATTTACATCTGACGAAAAGGGTAAACATTCCATCTAGTGGTGGTCCCGCATTCGTCGGGCCGCCTGCCGTTGGTTGGGTACGACGGTTAGTACGAATAATATCGGGCACAAAGTTCAGCGCGTCATTTTTTGAGAAGATGCGTTCTAAAATTTCTGAATCAGAAAGAGTAGTTGCCGTTGGTAAACCCGATATGACAATGTCGGCATTGGCGCTCGAGTGAGTGTTCTGGGTCACATTCGAATTCTTCATACTCTCCAGCTGTAGATACACACGAGATAACCGATCTTCGAGATCCTTAAGACGCGTTTCTTGATTTAGAATCATTGTGGTAAAATTACTCAGCTTATTCTCAATAGCTTCGATGCGACTATTACTTTGTGTATTTTGGTCCATAATAGTGAGCAAATTATGGAATATGGCTGTCATTTTCTCGTCTGAATTGAGTGAGGTAAATTTAGCAACGGTTTCATCCCGAGTCGAAGTTTGAGGCTGCACGTTTTGAGAGTTGACAGGGGGCTGAGTTGTTACTGAAGGTATACTATTGTTATTGTGAGAGGTTTGAATGGTACTTCCACTAAGCAAACCTGGAGTTGCGGAATTAGTGGGATTGAAAAACATGTTGTTTGAGCCAAGAGAAGTTGATGGAAAAGTGAATATTGGAGTGCTCGGACCGTTCATCACGTTGTTAATGTCAGAGTTCCCACGACGAGAGTTAACATCCACTCTTGTACGGAGAAAGTGGTTCACACAGCAACGATTAGCACTTGCAGTTTTGATGTATGCACGGGCACACCCAGTGTGGAAAATGGAGTTGCACTCTTCGCATACAAATACACAGTCTTTAACGTTACCGCCACATCGCTTACAGGGAGGCATTCGAACAATTCTATGGCCACTTTGGTTCACTTTCAAACAGCTGATATAGTCTTACTTGTGCAAACGTATATATGTACATGCAAATGAGTGAATCACGGCAGATTGGGCAATGATCTGACACCTAGTGGACAATAATGGAGGTAAAACGTAAGTACAACTGCCAGCTAGCCTGGTAAAGTAGGACACGATTTTATCACCGATCAATTGGTGAGACGTTGAGTAAAATGGCCGATAGGTGACGCCACAGTGCCAGTTAGGTACCCTCTCATACACTTACAGACTCACACCACGGACTGCCCTAATTGACAACTGTTCTACGACACTAACTTATTGAAAACGTGAATATGCACTCATCACACATTAAAACGACACGGGTCACTTAATAGAGCTTACGGGTCACCAAATTTTCGTGGAACAGCTCTGCAAACATCAGCACGGTAGCACAGACGTCAACATCAGCGATGGGATGCAACACTTCCACTGACTAGAATGTTCTTGAATTTGCTTAGCACGTTGAAGCTGTGTAAGCAGCGTGGACGTAGAGCACACACAAGATATGAGACGACAAACAGAGCAGCTGATTGATAGCTTCAGCAGCTGTGATGGCGAGCACGAGTGCAGCAGACGACAAGTAGTAGACTAGCCAGGTAGATGGATTGCTGAATTGTGCGGACATGCGCAGACGTGACAAGTTGCGCGGTCAATGTCTGCTCCAAACTCGCTGCTGATGTGGATCGAAAACTTCAAGAGTGGATATTCAACCCAGGCTCGAAAGTGGAGCCAACCAGTTAATGCTCCAAGGACGAGAGCCTGCAGGAGAACTCCACCCTGTAAAAATTTCCCCCTCGGGAAGTGAAATGAGAGAGATAGATAGATAGATAGATATCCTTTATTCGTCATGCGACAAAATACACCTACATATTTTCATATGTGTCACATATATATATATATAAAATTAATAAATATTCCGATAAAATCATATTAAGAAATAATTTGGTCAAGGATAGATATATCACAATTGTGACTAGTCATACACTTTACGATTTAACTTGAAAGAAAATAAGATAAAGGGCATGGGTTCACAGAAATATCACAGTTTTTCTTCAGTCTGGTGACAGAAGGTCACTTACAATTAAAAAGAGATAGAAAGAAAAGGAACAAAGCCCTAGCCCATCAAAGATTAAAGTAATGCTGCTTCTCCGGATCAATCCTCTGAGGAGACTTTGTTAATAGGAAATCTTTCAAGGACTCTTTGAACAAGGGTGTTTTCCCCAGCTGCCGAAAGCCCGGAGGGAGAAAGTTCCAAAAATGAGCACATTGAACCTGGAAAGATCTCCTTCCATATTCGAGTCTCATATTGGGAACTTTGAGTACCCGCTCTTCTGCATCACCACGTGCGGGGCGTCCAGATTGGTACCTGGTAAACATCGCAGCTAGGTAGCCAGGTTCTCCAAGATGCATGATCTTATGCATTAAAAGTGCTGCGAAGTACATTCTCCGCGAATCAGTACGTAACCAACCCAAACGCTCCCTAAACGGGGTGATGTGCTCGTCTCTCCTAAGATCAAAAATGTACCTCACACATGAATTGCTCAGTCGCTGTATCCGTTGCCGCTGTTCGTCCGTGGCGTCGAGGTACACGACTGTGCAATAATCTAAATGCGGTTGAACTAATGACTCGACTAGGCGAATTCGGAGAGGTCTGGTGATACACGCCCTAAAAAACCGCAATCCGTATAGGGCTCTATTCACTTTCTTAGTTACTTGGTCGATGTGCGGTTTCCACGTCAGTTCACTATCAAGTGTAACACCAAGACTCACGACCGTGTCGCTGAACGGAATGAACTTTCCTTCCTGTATCTCAACTCCTGGCAAGTCCATTCTCTTCAGGTCTTTGATATTCCTCTCAGAGCTGAAGAAGATTGCCTTGGTCTTGCCAGCGTTGAGACGCAGGCCGGAACTTCTGGCCCATTCAGCAATTAGTCGTCCTACTTCCCCCAGCCGAGTGATGCCTTCCTTGATCTTAGTTTTCTCGACTTGGAGATAAATTTGAAGATCATCCGCATAGAATAGATGATATACCGACTTTCCATCTAGCAAACCAGGTAAGTCATTAACATATAAGCTGAAGAGTAAGGGCCCGAGAACGGATCCCTGTGGAACACCCAGATTGGTTTCGAGCCAATCAGAACTACCGGATTTTGAAGTGACTATTTGGGTGCGGCCTTGTAAGTATGATTTTATCCACAGGAGTGCCGACCTTGAGAATCCAAGGTTTCGGAGCTTCCTCAACAGCTGTGACGGTGTTATTGTGTCAAAGGCTTTGCTAAAGTCGAATAGTAGGAGTAAGGTGACCTTCTTCCTATCAATGCCTACTCTGATGTCATCCGTCAACTCTAGTAAAGCTGTCTGGGTGCTATGGTATTGCCTGAAACCAGTCTGGAAGCGATCAAGAAGTTTCTCTACTTTTAAATACTCCGTGATTTGGTCATGTGCAATTTTTTCCAGAACCTTGGAAAGGAAGCACAGCAGCGCTATGGGACGAAAGTCCGAGACCGTTGATGGAGCTGCAGTCTTCTTCAATGCAATCAGCTGCGCTTGCTTCCAAGCCTCGGGAAAGACGCTATGAGCGGAAGAGGAATTGAATATATGTACAATAAGATCACCAATTGCCGGAAGAGCCTTCGCGATCACACTCTGAGGGATCCCATCCACCCCGCGGGCCTGCGAGGAGAAATGTTTGATAGCAAGGACTACATCATTGAAATTTGTGGGCTTAAATTTAAACCCCTCCTCCGGTGCAGAGTTAATATCGTCCATTGCTTCATTGATATTTTCGTGAGGCGAAACAGAGACCCCCGCAAAGTGAGCGTTCAACTCATCCGGTGTGAAACCGTGAAGTTCTTCCTCTTTGCTCTTGGGCAAGAGGCCGAGATTGCGCATCTCCTTCCAAATATTCTTGTTCTGATCAAGAGCGTCTGAAAGATGGTTTTGAAGGAAGGAATTACGCTCTTGCTCAATGCGCAGATCGACCTCTTCGCTAAGCCGAAAGTACTCATTTTGAAGCTCAGGACACTTGCACTGGTTGCGTTGCATACGCTTGCAGAGAGAGAGAGAGAGAGAGAGAGAGAGAGAGAGAGAGAGAGAGAGAGAGAGAGAGAAAGAAAGAGAGAGAGAGAGAGAGAGCCCTACCAGAGAACGAGAAGGGAGCCGTTGTAGTCAAGTCCATCCGGAGTGGCTACCGCGGCACCCAAACTGCTGTTGTCTCGATCGCAACGAGACTGGCCCACCATCTCCTCGACTGGAAGGAGCCCAAGGTTGGATGGAGCAGAGTCAGGATCCGCGAGAAGGGTGGCATCCCACGGTGCTATAACTGGTGAGAGTACGGCCACAAGGCCTCGGGGTGCAAAAAAGAGAGGGCAGAGGAACGAAAACCAAAACTCTGCTTCCAATGCGGCGAACCAGGGCACCTTAGCGACTTGCAAGGGAAAACCAAAATGCCTAAGCTGTGCGGCGATCGGGTCCAAATCTGAGCACAGATCTGGGGCCAGCAAATGCACTGCGTACCAGAGGGCAAGAGCCACATATAGACGCAGGAAGGGAAGAAATGGCTAGCTTCATTCAAGCCAACCTCAGAAAGAGCGGAGACGCAGACGATCTCCTACACGCTGTTGCCAAAGAAGGAGGGATCGATGTTCTGATTATCTCCGAACCACCTCGGAAGCGCGAATTCTCTCGATCCACATTCGATCACTGGAGGACCGCCGTAATCCAGAATCCTGCGATCCGTGAGACTGGACCAGCTATTAGTGGCCGCGGTTTAGCTCGAAAGACCGTAGGAGGCACAGCAGTCTACAAATGCTGATATTCGCTGTCGCTCAAGACGCACGAATTCGGAGACGAGCTCCATAACCTAGAAAAAGATGTGAGGCAATGGGGGGGGGCAGTTATAATTGTGGGGGATTCTAACTCCAAGGAACCGACTTGGAGTGGGGGGCCCCGCGATAGACGGGGGGTGATACTCGCTGATGCCATGGAGGTATTAGGATTAGTGCTCGCGAACGAGACGGGGGTTATCACCCATCACCGGCACGACACTCGGTCCCGGGAGGGAGGTTCGTCATCGGTCCTCGACCTGACGTTCATGAGCCCGTCGCTCATGGGACGTATAACATCGTGGGAGATCCTGGACACGGAAACATTGAGTGACCATCGACATATTCGGTTTCGGCTTAGGACTGACCGACAGAGACAGACGACACGCAGATCGCGACCAACGGGGTGGCAGGTACGCAAGCTGGATGAGGGAAAATCCCGGGAATCGATAGAAACAGCCGAAGATCTCCCGATGAACATCAACGCGGACGAGGCTGTGTATATAGTGACGACCACCATCACAAGAGCTTGTGACGCATCGATGCCTCGCAAGACAACATCATGCTTTTGGAGAAAACCAGAGTACTGGATCCGCGACCAGATGAAAGCTCTACGAAGAACGAGCAATAAGGAAAGGAGAATCGCGTGGCGATCAAGGGAACTGAAACGACCATCACTGGCGGGAGATGACAGGGCGTACAGAGAAGCGAAGATGGCTCTCGTTCTAGCCATCCGGAGAAGCAAAGAGAAGTGCTGGGTCGAATTGAACGATATGGTTAATGGAGACCCGTGGGCTACGCCATACTGCGTGGTTATATACAAGGTCCGACCCCGAAGGGGCAACCCAGCACTGACCGATGCAGCTACCTTGTGCAGCATCGTGGAAAACCTCTTCCCAGCTTGGTAACCTAGAGTCACATCCCCTCCGGAGAGCGACGGCCCCATCCCGCTCTTCACTTTGCAAGAGCTACTCGTAGCGGCGAAGAGGCTGCCAAACGGCGAGGCCCCTGGCCTGGACGGCATTCCAAACGAGGCTCTGGAACTGGTCTTCGAATACAAGCCAGATTTACTCCTCGACCTCTTCAACATCTGTCTGAGCGCGGGAACTTTCCCAGACGAGTGGAGACGCCAGAAGCTGGTCCTGATACGTGAAGGTCAAGGAGGTCAACGCCCTCTCAGCATGCTCGACAATATCGGGAAAATGTATGAGATGATGGTGCTTAACAGGGTAGAGAAAGCATACGAAGAGAGCGGCGGGCTATCGGCAATGCAGTTCGGGTTCCGGAAGGGACGAAGCACTGTGCACGCGATCGAAGAGGTCCAAGAACGGGTTCAAGCGTCGCTAGGGAACCAATACCAAGGAAGAGGAGGGTTCTGTGCCATCATTGCGTTGGACATAAAGAACGCGTTAAACTGCGCGAGCTGGGAGCGAGTCTATCAATCCCAAGCAGGTAATGTGCCGCCCTATCTACTAGCCGTCACGAGTGACTATCTGCGGAACAGGACCCTCGTGTACGACACCGATGAGGGACGAGAGATCCGGGAACTGTCCGCCGGAATTGGACAGGGGTCGGTTTCCGGGCCATTCAAATGAAACACCCAGTGCGACAGTTCACTGTCTATCGAACTGCCAGAAGGAGTGATAATCGTGGCTTTCGCGGACGCCGCGGGACTCGTAGTCTGGGCCGACAACGAGGGAATCTTGGGCATACGCGCAAACGAGGCGCTGGCCCGAGTCTACGAGTGGATGATCAGCAGGCTCCTGGAACTTGCTGTCAAGAAGTGCGAAGCAATCGTGGCCACAAGACGCAGGAAGTTTGACTTGCCCCACTTTTACATCAACGGGCAAGAGGTCCCACGCAAAACAGAGCTGAAATACCTCGGCGTATGGCTTGACGACAAGTGGTCGTTCGAGAAGCACATCCAGGAGGCCGCCCAGAAAGCGAGCAGGGTCGGTGCGGCGCTTCAGCGGCTGATGCCGAACATCGGAGGACCGAAACAGAAGAGGCGCAAGCTGCCCAACACCGTGAGCGCTTCCATCATGCTCTACGGTGCACCCTCGTGAGGGAAGAGAGTACAGAAGGCCGTCATCGAGAAGAGGATCGGGCCTGTCCACCGGAGAGCGGCTCTAAGGAGCATTCGTGCCTACCGCACCGTACCAGGAGATGCAGCTTGCGTGTTGGCGGGGATGCCACCCATCCACTTGCTCGTCGCGGAGCGAGTGAGGATCTGGGACCGGCAGAAAGTGATCGGAGCCTAACGAGTGCTCACCCCAACGATGAAGGAGATCATCCGCGACAACGAGAAGGAAACCACCCTTGAGCAGTGGCAAACTGAGTGGGATTCGCCATTTGCAGATGGTAGATGAACGCATCGGCTGATCCGCGACGTAGCCAAGTGGGCGGATTGCACCAACGGAGAGATAGATTACTGGACGACGCAAGAACTCAGTGACCACGGTTGCTTCGGTGCCTATCTGACCCGGTTCAAGAAGAGGACATCCCCAGCATGTCATCCATGAGGGGTCAACTGGGATGACGCTGAACATGCCCTGTTCACGTACGACACCTGAAGGGAGCGCGCTTAGTTGGATGGATGGCTTGGTGCTTAACTTACACCTGAAAATCTCGCCCCGTACTCGCTCCGCAACCAGGAGACATGGGATAAAGTCACCGGATACATCAAGCTGGTGATGACCCGTAAGGAGGAGGAAGAGAGGGAAGTGAGGCGCCTCGAAGCAGGCGATTTACAGTGAGTCTGCGAATTCAAACAGAAGAGGTCCAAATGGTTCCACGAGAAACATGATGCACTGGAGAGGGAAGAAAGAAGAGAGAAGAGATGGAAGAAGATCGAAGAAGGAGAAACATCACCTTCGAGTCGTGAGAAGAGAGACGCTCGATCCTGAGCGCGAGACGCCGCCGGTCCTGAAGTAATGCTCACGCGGTGCCGGGGCCGGATTGGTCAGTTGGTGGATCTCTTCCCTGTCCAATGGCCGGCGCCAACGGGAAGGAAGAGAGGGTTTACCCGGTTCGGATGGCCGTATCGATGCGAATTCCAGTCCGGGACTGTTGGGGAGTTGCTGGCCAGCCGTGTTTGGCTGACCGGTGCCTCTCCTTCGTACGTCGCAGCGTATTTGCCCTACAACTACCTTAAAAAAGAAGAGAGAGAGAGATTGATGCCCCACCTTCCCTCACTTAACGTCGTATCCTCCATATATTTATAGTGATGATATTATTATTGAACAAATTGGATAAATCTCAAATAGAGAACTCATTTTCAGTTATTGTTCCGCTTCACGGGATAAAACATTACCTTTCAAGGTTCGTTACGCGCAGAAATTGTATACGCTCTTGGAGGGGCCGATAGGTCGAGGGCAGACGTAATTGACTGATTAATAATGGCTAGCTCATAGATCCTCCTAATCCCAACTCTTGACTCACTCTCATTCTGATTGAATTGGAATTTGAGGTTGATTTTGTCATGACCAATGGAGAATGGCGAATCTGACTCAGTATAGTTAATGACATCATCAAGTGAACTCTTTATGAATGATTTATCCATGTGTGAGAGGACAACAACTCAGCATTCAGCGTGTGGTGCGTAGAGTCCGACGGGACCAGGGAAAGTGAGTAGTCGCGTAACGCTTTGTGGATGAATTTAGATTCGAAGTCGTTTACCACTATGTTACAATTCAAATCCCCCGTAATGACAACTTGAGTATACTGAGGAAGCAGTGCGGACAGAACTCTGAAGAACTCATCAGGCAGACGCGCGTCAGGGGGTCTATAAATGACCGCAGTGAGTCAAGTCTCATTGCGGTCTTGCACCTCACAAATCATATATTCGGGATACTTCCTGCGTGATGAATCCGATTTCACGAGGACTTTAAAATTGACTGAATCAGCACAATAATTGGCTATTCCACCTCCCGAGCGACGCAGTTGGTCATTTTGGACGATGGTAAAATTTGCTACTCCAGTACTTACATCAGTATCAACTTCGCTGAGATGACTCTCAGTAATAGCAAAGATATCTGTAAGATCATCACAGAGAAAAGCTTCAACGGTATCACGATATTTAACAAGATCATAGACATTCACATGTGGGATTTGTAATTCAGGTACATTATACGTGCGAGGCTGTTGATTCAATCATTTCCTGTAGGTCCAAGGTGAACGTCATGGGAATTCTACCAGACTGTGCATTCTGACGGACGAAAATTGACCCACAACTCACCCACACTCTTTCATAGCCCCGGGATCTTACGCTGCCCGAACTTGCCCTAAGAGTTTGGAGGTTTGAGGGGGCAAATACTCATTCACATAGAGTTGACGCTGAAGGCGTTCGGCAAGTTCGGGGAATATTTTTGTGGCTGGTGAGTCTCCGTGAGAAATCTTCAGTCGCATGATCTCTTTGCGTATCTGAGGCGATTTGCATCGAACAAATTATGAAAATGTGAAATGTTCCTTGCCAGAGTCTTCATCGCAGGTAGGAGTTTGTACATTGTAGATTGGTTTTTATTGTGGTACCTTGGGTTGTAACCCTATCTGGTACATCTAGCAGATTCAGTCTACATGATGTACAATATAAGAGTAAGCATGAAGATCATTCGATCTGGTGAATAGATGATAGTATAATATAATGATCAATCTTTGTACTCATGTCCATACATGAATATGCGGGGAACTATAATTAGAGTTACATCTGATGAAGTGAATTTGATATAATTCAGTGAGAAGAGATGAGAGGAGCTAAACTGATTCAAACGTGGTGAAATGAGTAAGATAGGAGGATGAACGAAATCAATAAGTAATTCCGCCAATTGAAAGAGAACGGGGTATGCAAGGCTACCGGCTTTGCATGGACCAAAAAATTTGTCGTCAATGTTCAAATATGGTCTGAACAATGCCAAGATTCAGTCTTAGGCACCAGTTAGTGCCTACTTATTTACTCCAGATCTCAAAATCATACAATGATAGGCATTTCCTGAGAGTGAGTTGTGCTATTCACTATATACTCCTACCAGCGATTTCTATCATGTAACTCAAAAGACCCCATCATGAGGAAGTTTTATAGAGGATCAAATCCCATCTCGTAGTCCCACATCATCATGAAACCGAACACAGATAAGTGTGACTCTTGATAAAAAAGTTCCAAGGAGGTGTTCCTAATGGGAACCCATATTTCAATATTTCATCAGTCTTCGCAACCATGAACATTATCCAAAAGACCTATGGTTTTTTTCTCATCAAAACTACGCAGAAATCTTGGTCTGAGTATTCGAGACGAAATACCTCGAGCTGAATACGTATGCCTATTGTAGAAGGGAACTCATCGCAATTCTAACGAGGGAAAAATATTGCGAGATTTGGTTGGAGAACATAATAGAATTGATGGTTCATCGTAATATGGATAGATGAGTCCTTCATTCGTGTTGTGGGAGTTGGTTTCCGTGGTGATGGATGATGGAGATGAATCAACATTGAGAATTTGAGAAATTCTCCTTCGCTGGATCACCTACAACTTTGACGGGAAAGGTCGGATCACAGAAATTCTCACGGGATCTCGTAGATCGTTCAAAAATCATGAAATTGGGTCCCCTGTAAGATTTCCGTACGACCCTCTCCGTCTGACTTACGAGCTCCGAAAGAAAACTTTGTATTAACATAGGGTGCTCATGGAGATCCCGAAGCTGGTACCTATTTCGTTTCGTCTCGCTCTATTCTAGTGCAAAAACTCATCAAAAAAATATCACGCCACATGATTTTGACGTGAAATGATCTCATCTTTCAGAATATCCCATCAGATTTTGTCTCAAATATAATATGGACGGCCCATATTATATTTGAGAGCACATTCGCTGATTAAATTAGCTTGCAATAACCAATTCATTTATTACATGATTTGAAATTCCCGCGAGCGATAAAGTCACGATCGATCATATCGATCAAGCACGAGAATAATTCTAATTGTCACCGATTGTCGGCCCATCAACGACCAAGATGAAAACATTACTCACAAGTGCCTGCGAAAGTCTCTGATTCGTATATAAGGTCGATTAAGATCTCGATTACCAAGCCACTTAGGCTAGGTGTCGTCGCGGACTAACCTGACCAGATCCCTTCAGTCCCCCTGAAGAGCCGGATGTGTCAAGGAAGGGCGAAACGCACCAACATCAAGCGTAGAATCAAATTTTTCGAATATTTCATCTCATTCATTCATTTCCATCCAAAACCTTCGAATTGCAACCTCGCATTAGAGAAGCTTTGAAGGTACATAGATCGATTCCAATATCGATCTATGTTCAAAAATCAGCACATTCGCTGATTAAAATAGCTTGCAATGGCCAATTCATATATTACATGATTTGAAATTCCCGCGAGCGATAAAGTCACGATCGATCATATCGATCAAAAACGAAAATAATTCTAATTCACACACATATACAATCAAACGAATTCAATTATTTGATAAAAAAATATTACGCTATGATAATTCTTTCATTCTACAGCGCCACCAAAGCCGAGAAGTACTGTATCCCACCAACCCATTGGACAATTCAACCCAACACAAAGTCAGGGAGCAATTGCAATGCCACCGTTGTCGAGTGAAAGACGTACTCCTGGTGATTTCGAATCATTCAAAAATATTTAATATGGTTGATATTATAGATATTTCTATACTACTTCTGGAAAAATTATTGAAACTTTTCAAATATTGTAAAAGATGGGATATGTATATCAAATAAACCAATAAAATTCAACAGAGACGGGACATTTGCCCGTCTTCCCCCTCTCGTCTCCTTCCATTCCATAGGTTAAGTTAAAATAAACTTCCCAATAATATTGAATTGACTTGAAAAAGATTATATGATAATTTCTACTAGGCTTTACCCAGAATCAATTGATTCGCTCCTCAATTCTCAAGATTTTCCAAAATTATAATCATTTTAGAATCAAGACCATGATGACAGGACAGATTTTTCAAAACTGAGAAAACTCATCATCATAATAGAATTCTTTTTCCTAATAATTATCCGACGTGACATCCACAAACGAAGAATCCAAAATTTGACTATTGCATGCGGTAAGGTGCCTTACAAAAATGCTGAGGTAATGACAAGGATTCGGTGTTATTATTAGCTGACTGATGGATCCCATCAAGGAATTTCCGCCCAACTGAAACCCTACATTTCTGAGTCATTCCACACAGAACCCGGAAAGGTCCCTTGTTAGTAAATGACTCATCAATAGATTCGTATATTCTCCTGGAATCGTGGAATTCTGGGCCACGAACAAACATACTCTGAATGCATTATTCAATAGTTCAAAGAATTGAACAAAATAGGAGGAAAATTCCCTCAGAGATAATCTTTAGATGATTTTGCAATCAATGAAGGTCGTCGTAAGAAATCAAATTTCTCCTTTTTCTTATCATTCTCGAACCATGACGGAATAACAAATATCAAAAAACTTCTCGACAACTATTACTGCAAAATGGACTCACACTGAGCAATCATAAAAGACCCTCATACAACAACATTGATGACATAAAACAAACGATAAATCACATCAATCACAACTGAAGTACTTCGACTCCACACCGATGAGAACGTTGCGGTCACTTGCTTAGGTCATGGCTCAAGAGTGAGTAATTCCACTGAGAGTGGCCGAAGCAAAAAATCCAAAACAAATTCATCAAGACTTCACACACAACATAAATACATAATAATTCAGTGTAACAGACAATCCGAGAATTTCCATATGGCAACAATCGAAGTTTCGTTCATATTCATCATCAACATCGTTCCAGATAACTGTCTAATTTTTCAATGAGTATTTAATACATAGTTGAGAAGATATCCTAAAATTTACTACTTTCATGGTGGATCACTAAAATTTTCAATCAAGAATCAACAGTTTCAAATGGTCGAATAATAACAACTCTGAAGAATTACATGATACATGAAGAAAATAAATTCATTGAGATAATAGCTGAAACTGAGGCAGAATATAGAGCCTATAATTCAAGATTTCTATTTTTGAGTGGACTGCTCCGTCAAACAATCAAAGATCAGTACTCGGTAATGGCGGGAGGACCGAAGTCCGCAGGCCGATTGCGCGAAAAAGAAGGAGAGGAGCAATCAAAAATGAAAGATTACTGACCGGGACAAGTATAGTTCAGAGGCAAAGATCCAGTTCGTGTATGAATGGTAACGATCACTCACTTCATTTCAACGCCGAGTTCGATCTTCGAATGATTGTAGAGCAATCGCTATATCAAGCAAGATTTGAAGAATCAAGACGAGTCTTTTGTTGAATTTTTCCAGCAGTTGCAAATTAGAATCATCACTTCCTTGTAACAATTGGATTCTATTCAGGCCAGAAGACAGCTTTCCCATAAAAATGAACAGGTATTGTTGCAGGTCTTTCAGAAAGTATTGTACATGGCACCCATGAAAACTTGAAGTCTTCGGGGTACTCTTGGAGGAACTCTTGGAGAAGTCTTGGAATGAGTATCAACCCTTGATAACCAACGTGAAATGAAGCTACACTCCAACCAATGTGGTGGATTCTTGGCACATTCCGCTTAATCCATCCAATTTCCAAAAAATGACGGACAAAGTTGCTAAATTCAATCTCGAATTGATTATGTCGAAATAAATGACCTGTTAGAGCTAGAATTGGGTATCTATTGTAAAAATTGAAAATTTTCACTCATGTCGACGATGAATTTTGAGAGCTTACATCTTTTATAATTATTTGAGAACAACCAATTCAAATATTTTGGGAGGATGACATCTGGAAAAGAGCATTGGGATATCAATTTACATCCAAGTCTTCAGTTATGGAGAGGACGTTTTAGCGTTTGTGACCATATGACGTTTTGAGTGTGCCTGAAGTCCCCCACGTTGGTGATTTAGAAATGAGGTGAGCATACCCAGCTTGACCACGTGAAGCTATTGTCTAGCAACTTTTACATGACCCAAAATTAACATAATTAAGCCACGTGCGAATTCCTGCCCGTCCGGATCCCCCGAGCAGGGCTGCCAACCTGAAGTCGCGTTCGAGAATCAGTGTTGCCAACTTGACGAAAGTATATATGGGTCAGATCAGTATATTTCGGTAAATCCGTGCGCACGACCCCCGCGGATCTTCCCGCAAATTTTTTACATAAAAAGAAACACCAAAAATAGTTCCCGCCCAGAGTTTCAGCCCCCTAAAAAATTTTGTACAGCCACTAGAATTTTCTGAAGTTACAAAAAAAGCCTTTTTAGCGTTTTCTCAGAAAAATCGTCAAATTGACCAGAAACATCGTAGCGAGGCCTGCGGGGTCACGTTTTTTTGTTTTAATGTCAACTTTTAGAATAAAAATATGCGAGACTCTGAAAACCAAATGCGTTCAGTCTATACGACAACACGTAACGTCACTCTTTCTGGATTTCCAGACCATTTTGAAACGGATGCCATTCCGAAGCATCTGAACCTTCCTTCATCTATTTCAACTAATTTTCTTTGTCTCACGAAATCCTAGAATTTGCGCCCTCGCACGTCCGAATCGGTTGATTTTGGTTTGAGTTATGTCCATTAGAAGATGGTGAGTTATCGAAAAACGCTCAATTTGTCCAGCTCGTCAAATCTATCGCCCTCCAAAAATCTACTTGAAACTTGACGTAGGTGTTTCATCAATTGTCCCAAACATGTAGAAGAAATTCCGCGCTGTGTTTCGGCCTTCCATTGGACCGATGAATTCACAAACACTCTCATTTTTGCGGATTTTCGCGTGACTTTTGGAGCTGTTGCCGCTCTCTTACTGCGCATGCACACATCTGTACTATTCCGGGAGCATCTTTAATCGATAGCCCTTGCAATTTCCTTCAAAATAACCCCCTGACAAAGTCACTTTGATGCAACTGAACCAGAGATCTAGCTATTTCAAGGCAGGAAGATGAAGACGAATGGCAAGCTCCGGCCACTTCTTGTCACCCCGGAAATCTGTGAGTCTAGGTACTTTCGGCACTTCGAGCTTTTCCCTGTCTTAGAATAGCTAGATCTCTGGTTCAGTTGCATTAAAGTAACTTTGTCAGGAGGTCATTTTGAAGGAAATTGCAAGGGCTATCGATTGAAGATACTCCCGGAACAGCACAGATGTGCGCATGCGCAGTAAGAGAGCGGGAACAGCTTCAAAAATTACCGGAAAATCCTCAAAAATGAGGATATTCATGAAATTCATAGGCCCAACGGAAGGCCGAAATACAGCGCGAAATTTTTCCCTTCATATTTGGGACACTTGGAAGAACACCTATGTCAAGTTCCAAGTCGATTTGTGGAGGGCGATAGATTTGACGAGCTGGACAAATTGAGCGTTTTTCATTAACTCATCATCTTCCAATGGATATAACTCGGACGAGAATCAATCGATTTGGACGTGCAGGAACGCAAATTGCAGGATTCTCTAAGACAAAGAAAATTAGTTGAGTTAGTCGACAGAAGATTCAGATGCTTTGGAATAGCGTCCGTTTCAAAATGGTCTGAAAATCGAGAAAAAGTGACTCCACGTATCGTCGTGGAGACTCAACGCATTTGGTTTTGAGAGTCTCACATATTTTCTTTTCTCAAAGTTGACATCAAATGAAAAGAATGCGACCCCGCACACGGCGAGTCGGAAACCCAAATAGGTGAAAGTTGCATGAACCTGGAAAATGCTTGTGGGGTATGTTTTGGGATATTTTGAACATCATTTTCCAACAAGAATCAAAAAAATCCGCCGAGGCATTCCAAAATAAAGTAAATTTTTGCATTTTTTTCACGCCATTTCTCGGAAAAATGAATTTTTCATGGTTTTCTTTTTGTCTCACAGCTCTGTATCGGCTCTGAGGAATTCTTCCAAGTATGAAGAACAAAAGCCCTTGTCGCATAATCCCTGGTCTAAACATCGTTTTATAGTCGAAAAAAGTTTTTACTCACCAGAAAATCTCTCAAAGATGGTTCGAAAGGTAGAACGAAATTCTTCTCTCCTTAATAGTCCTTTTATCAATAAAGTAATGTTTTCTCCCTCTTGCTAATGTCAATGGATAGGTCATAACATTTTCGAGAATACAACTAGTACATTAATCCAGCTGAACGATTGCTGGAACAAAGATCTTCCACCATGAAGAGAGCTTTGAAGAGGTACAAATGTAATCCATTGGAATCACATACTGCGCGAAGCAGACGATTTGAATATTTGGAATGACCCAAATGAACTTCATGTTACCTCCATACTTCATTGAAGTCATGATGGACTGATTCGAATACCTGCTCACTGAAAACTCCCAATCCAGTTTCAATTTTCTCGCAGAATTCCTTGATGTGAATCATAACCCCTTGGTCGACACAAAGACCTTGGGTGTCACAGGAATTCCCAGTTTTAGATAATTATCTCAACAATCACTTATGAAACTTACAATTTCTGTGACATCCAAGGTCCATATGGTTATGATTCACATCAAGGAGTTCTGCGAGAAAATTGAAACTGGATTGGAAGTTTACAGTGAGCAGGCATTTGAATCAGTCCATCATGGCGTCAATAAAGTATGGAGGTAACATGAAGTTCATTTGGGTCATTCCAAATATCCAAATCGTCTGCTTCGCGCAGTATGTGAATTCAATGGATTACATTTGTACCTCTTCAAAGCTCTCTTCATGGTGGAAGATCTTTGTTCCAGCAATCGTTCAGCTGGATGTACTAGTTGTACTAGTTGTATTCTTGGAAATGTTATGACCTATTCATTGACATTAGCAAGAGGAAGGAAACATTACTTTATTGATGAAAGGACTTTTAAGGAAAGAAGAATGACGTTCTACCTTTCGAACCACCTTTGAGAGATTTTTTGCTGAGTAAAAACTTCTTTTCGACTATAAAACGATGTTCAGACCTATGTCGCCGATTATGCGACAGAGGCCTTCGTTCTCCATACTTGAAAGAATTCCTCAGAGCCGATACAGAGCTGTGAGACAAGAAGAAAACCGTAAAAAATTTATTTTTTCGGAAAATAGGGTGAAAAAATGCAAACATTTACTTTATTTTGGAATCCCTCGGCGGATTTCTCCGATTCTTGTTGGAAAATGATGTCCGGAATATCCCAAAACATACCCCACGAGAATTTACCAGGTTCACGCAACTTTCACCTATTCGGGTTTACGACTCGCCGTGCGCAGGCCTCGCTACGATGTTTCTGGTCGATTTGAAGATTTTTCAAAGAACGCTTAAAAGGCCTTTTTGGAAACTTCAAAAAAATCTAGTGAGCGTAAAAAATTCTTTAGGGGGCTGAAACTCTGGGAAAGTACTATTTTACGTGTCTATTTCCATGTAAGAAATTGACGGAAAGATCCGTGGAGGTCATGCGCACGGATTTGCCGAAATATACTGATCTGACCCGTATATATACATGTATACATGTCTCTATAATATATGTATGTGATGGAAAATTACGTGTACGTCGAGTTGGCAGTTCTGACCTTGGATTGCGATTCTATCTATGAATTTAAATATATACATATTTGCCAGTGGATCAACTATGTTGATCCATTTATATGTTGTGTAAGTGTGTGAGTGTGATTCCTCTATATGAGGCAGTCCATACACGAAAACTTACCGCATCAATATATATACATATTGACCTGCATGCTGGGGCCGGCTCGAGGGTATGAAGGTTTGTGTGTGTGTATTTTATGATTTTGTGTATGGTCACGATTCCGTAATTTGGTTCTTTCCATGTTTGGTCGTACACAGTGGAGTTAGTCACTCTTGTGCTGAGGGCCTAAATGGAAATTACCTAACGGTATCGTTTTCACGCTTTCGAACGTGTAAATGTATGTAAAATTTAGTATACGTGAGTATTCAGTTATGTAGTATGTTCTGGACGCATTCGTGTGTTCTTGTACATATATTCAGGTGATATATAGCTATAGGTTATGTGGTATTAATTATCGTATAATTATTTTGAAGAGAATTTTCCAAGAATGTTTGAGAACTCGATCGAGAGAATATTCCAAGTATTCCCCAATTAATTGCGAGGAATATATTGGAATGATGAATGATGAGAAATTCGAGTCGTTTTTGGAAGCATATTCAATTTATGTCTGAGTATGTCTGTTCGTAGCCCATAATTCCAAGCTTACAATAGATTATCCAATCCTCTGGATGAGACATTGCTAACAGGGAACCTTCAAAGGATGTGTGTAGAATGACTTAGGATTGCAGGGATTCTATGAGGCTGAAATTCTTTATTGGGATCCGTCTGTCAGCTAATAAGAACACCTAGTACTTGGCATTACCTCAGCACTTTAGTGAGGCACCCTTCCGCAGGCGATAGTCGAGTATTGGATCCTTTGTTTGTTTTTGTCACGTTATTTTGAAATCTGAACCTCTCACTATAATGTAATTTCCCAAATTTTGCAGAATTAACTGATATTTCGGAGTGAGACTGTCCTATCGTCATGGTCTTGATTTGAATGCAAAAAATGGAGTAATGTCTCTTACAGTCAATTTCTAATTGTCGGATCTGGATCCCTTTTGGGAAAAAAATTCAAATCCATCGGATTTGAATACCTTGTTGTCTTGACTCCTTGTTGTTCCCGGTGTACTATTTTCTTGATACAAATGTGGGAGAACCGCATCCACTCTGCTTGCGGTGAAACGTGATATAGAAGTTCGCACCGGTATCCTCAGCAAATTGTTAGTGCGCCGTCAGTGGATCCACAGCAAACTGTTAGTGCGCCGTCAGCAGAACAACGCGGTGTGTTGTTTTGCTCAGCCATCTCAGTACTTGCACTCGCGGACGAGTGTAAGTGCTGCTATTGCATGGACGCTCAAACGCCACAACTGACAAACTCCGTACCACTGCAGCTGCTTACATGGAGTAACAGTTGTGTGAACCTATGCAGATGTGGATAAGTTTCGACACAGCCTCCATGTAGCTGAACAACTGTGTCTCGGTTGTGTATTGAACAACGCCTACCGTTTACGTTTGCGCAGCACAATCTGGGAACCTTTTCCCTGTTCAGAATCAAGACCAAACTCTGGGACTCGACTGAATGCCCATTATGGTGGTATTTGGTGAGTGTGTGTACGTTTGTGTGTGTGCGCATGAGTGCGAATTCAAACGATTGTGGGTGGGTGTATGGTTTCGTAAAGGTGTGTGTGTGTGTGTGTGTGTGTGTGTGTGTGTGTGTGTGCGTGATTGAATGTGCGTAAAAATAAAATCAGGTCATAACTTTTACGGATCTCTAACTCACCCTGGTTGGCACAATGGAAATATTATCATAGGAGAGTTTCTATTCTAGGACGAGAATCGCTAAAATTTTACCAGTGAATTTTCCATGGGCACTCTTGAGTCGGGCGGTCGAGAAGAAAATTTTTCATGTGCTGATCTCAATTTCACAATAATTCCACAAGATGGTACTTTGATCGCTCTCATGTGAATTCAAAACTTGGAAACTGCAAGATACACGTATAACAGGAATCTATGGAAGAAACTCTGATAAATTTCGAAAAATTGAACGCTCCGAATAGAGTGAAGCCGAACGAGCGTTAGCGAGCAAGGCTATACCGCTACTTTCCCAAATTTCTTTCGCTCATAACTTGTTCCAAGAATTTTCGAATGAGATGAGTAAGTCTGATTCTAATCAACTGGAGTGGAGATGCTGTAATTTCCCCGAACTAAACGATGCGAATCAGTGACGAAGAGCATAGAATGATTTTTATCGATGCTCAAACACATTCGAAACTTCTCACCGGTCCGCAAAAATATTTCCAATATATTTTGACGTAATAAACACGTCCTGAAATATAGAATGGAACGTATCTACTGCACACCTCTCTGAGATAACTATATGGGGGCATGTCGATTACACGCCGCGTTTTAAAACCAGTCTCCGTGTTTGGCCCATAAAATCATTCCACATCGGAGTTTTGCAACTCTGAGGGAGATAATTGAGAGGTCTTGATGAAGGAAATGTGATGCTCTATAGCGCTGTAACGTGGGAAGGTAGAGTTTCCAGAAGGAACACGAGTATTGAATCTATGGGTGACTCTTGATGGGTGAGAGATAATCATGCGGTGAGAGAGAGTGTGTGATTCCATTCGTTGGTCGGTGCGGTCTCCTGTGGCGTGGCCTGTCGTCCGCGACGATGTACGATGGGTCCGCGACGCAACTTAGCGCTTCGGGTGGGGGAACGGGCGAAGTTCAGTGGGAAACGCTGACGGTGCAACCGGTGCGTCGCCGGGTGACGAGGGGAGGCGCGGGTCGGAGGGTCGAGACTCACCACGTCACAGGCGTGCCTGACCAGAGACGCGCGTCGTCCCCGATGCGGTGACCTATATAATACAGTGGCTCATCTCTGGCCTCTTGAATGGCCTTGCAATCATATGGTTGAGATCATATGTTATATTATAGTGCTTAAGCGAGCAAGGACGTGTTAGTATGAGTGTAGGTATGAAATCCTGGTAGAGCGAGAGTGTTAATGCCTGTGTGTGTCACGATACAAATTCTTATCGCGAACTCTCTCTTGTTACAATCGTTCTTGACTTAAGGACTTCCATTTCCTTATTTCTATTCTTACACAGTGAAATTTTTCTGTGAGTATGACCATCAAGAGTTCAAAAGCCTTCGATGAGAGTTTTCAAAATTTTGACAAATGTTTACCACGGATGTGCGAAAATCATTTTCATTGTTCATAACCAATATTCCATACTCATACGATGATTCATATAGGCTCTAAACCTCAATTCGATTAACACAACTTTTCTTGGAGAGTTCATCTTCATATGAACAATACCCTGAATGATATTGATAAATTATACATCAAACGAATAATGTGCGTGATATAATTATCCATAGTTGGGTACTTTTGTTCAAAGATAGAATCCGTCGGATTCGAGATTTGACTCAGTTGATTTGAGGAAGGAGCTCGACTATTCCTATCGGCCTCTCTCCCGCTTTCTCTTCCATTCTCTGTATACCATACGTATACAGTATGTATATATACGATGGGGGTAAAGCATGTAAGACGTAGTATTACGAAATCGTATCTTGGCCTACTTAAAGTTGTTGAAGCCTGCTATTCTTTTGTTCGATATATACAATTAGTAGTGTGAGGCCGATTCAGTTGCTCTCTAGCACTCGATCGAACAACGTGTCCTCGTCGAGGACTTCCTCGAGGAAGCTCCACAGGTATTCCTCGACTCCCGGGGGATAGGATATTCGACCACTCAATCATTCAATCTTAGTTTTTTGATAACCCAATCATTATTCCACAGAGAGATGAATAGAGGGGGATGCGAATTCTGCGGTCTCTCAAGGGTTCCAAGTTTCGAGACTCCCAGGGTGTGATTGGAGGGACTCGTCTCAGCTTTGCTGGGGGTCCATGCAGATTATAAGGGATTATCGGGCTTGATCGGCTCTTGGGAAGCAATTTTTGAGACTCTGGCTGGTTTTATTTATGTCGATAGAGTAGATTCCTATACACCAGACTCTCAATTATAGCTCGTTTTTGCTTCTACATTATGCGCAAATGAGCTTGTTATTGAAACCGGCAGCTTGACAGACAAAGCCTAACCGGTCTTTTATAACAATGCAAAGAACTGTCAGAGGCCTTTACGGTGAGAATCAGGCAAGACTCGGAAGCCTGGTGTTTGCCTTAGAGACCTAGGCTTGCCCGGGTCGTCCTAGAGCGCAGAAACAAGAGCTCGTGCTCGCGTGGGAGTGAAAATGGACTCCAGAAACCCGTAAATACGGGTTTTGAGTCGGTTATTGTCATGCATAGGGCTTAGCGTCCATTCATCTGATCAAACAAGCTCACGGGTCCTGGGTCCTCTCAATTACTAACAATTACTGACGTCATTAAGAGGCGGGGCTTAATCAGGCCACGCCTCCATGGACTCAGAACCCGTAAACGTATTAAATTAGATGGATGGACTCAGAACCCGTGAGCATGCTTCAACATAGGACTCAGAACCCGTAAATTCTCCTACTACTTGCAACGATTCATCCACAAGGTTTCGTGGTATTCTGGCGACACACAAAGGTCATTTTTGGAAAATCTTTATGTTTCAGATTTCTTGATAGCCAAGACGTTAGGAAAGTGTCGAAGACTTTACTGAGGTCAAATAGTAGAGTGAAATTGGATTATCTTGATCAACTGCAGCTTTTATGTTGACCATTGGAATGCAATCGAACTGTTTGACAGCTGTGATGTATGAAAAACCGGCTTAGGAAGAAGGGAGTTAACCTGTCTAACGAATTTGTTCCAGATACAGCACATCCTCAATCGCGATTCTTGCCTCCCGGCCACCATACCTAAATCACGAATCAGGCATACTTGAACAGAACATGAGATTCCTCATATCTTGATTCCAGAACTACGATGCATTGGTCGTCCGTTCAGAGACGAGAGTGACAGCCAAAGTCATCAATAGTGCGCCAAATTTGCGCATCATAGGGCGTGCAGGGGCAGGCGTGGATAACATTGATGTTGAAGCGGCTACTCGGAAAGGGATATTAGTGATCAAGTAAGTTCCAGAACACCATGATAACTCTCCCCTGTATGCTGTCAGCTCGTCGACTAAGTTTTGAGGTAGACAGGGGCGGGTGTAAGTACATATGACCCAGTCTGATGAACATATTCGATGAGATGATAGGTGGATGATAGGTCAAGTAGTGACCATCTCACGTCCCAGGAATGATAAGAACGCATTAAGAGATGATCATCCCCTACGACAGCAGGAGTTATTCAAACGCCCTGATGCAAAATTTCGATTGGATCCAATTGAAATACATTCAATCGTTCTGAATCTAGAATCTTATGATGAATTCGAAACATGACTTTCAGGATTGAGGAAGATTGAAGTCCAATAACGATCAATGATCTTGATCATGATTCAAACAGTATAGACCAATCTTCACCAATAGACTTTTCGCATTGAGAGTGAGATTGCCAATCAGTCTCAATACTTACTGCCGGTATTCGGAAGTCGATGTTCTATCTGTATCAATGCTGCTCCGCTTGATGGAATATCGCGATTTTAATATGTATCAATGCCATGAAATAGCATTGAGATGCTATAATAAATCCTATCTACTTCAATCGATTCCACTCCTGTTTCTCAGTAATGGAAACATCGAGATCTCAATCCACCTCAATCGACCTCAATACTGACTGGAGGCATTGGAGACTTTATACCCTATTTACCTGAATCGATTTGAGTGCTGGATATCAGTATTGAAATTTTGAAATCCTATCTGCCTCAATCGATCACAATACTGTTTTCCAGTATTGGAAACATGGAGATCTCAATCCGTTCCAATCGACCCCAATACTGACTTTCAGTATTCAGGATTCGGTATTCTATCCTCCTCAATCGATTTTAATGCTATCTTTCAGGATTGGGAATTTCAATATCTCAATCCACTTTAATCGATCCCAATACTCACTGTAGGCATTGGAGAGCATATATCCTATCTGCGTCAATCGAGTCCAATACTGAATAGCAGTATTCAGAATCTGGTATCTCATTCTCTTCAATCGAATTCAATACTTCATTCGAGGATTGGGAATTTCGATATCTCAATCCACTTCAATTGATCCCAATACTCACTGGAGGCATTGGAAACCTCATCATCCTATCCATCTCAATCGACTTTGATACTATCGAACAGGATTGGAAAATTCCCTAATTCAATCCAACTCAATGCTCGTTCCGAGCGTTGGAGGACGAGAAACCAACATGAAAGACGGAATGATAATTTATCAGTATTTTTTCGGACAACATCTACATCCACTATATCTAATCCAATCATGCACATAGGGATCGGGATTGAACTTTCCACATACGCCTGTAAATGACTCCCATACTCGTGGGAGTCATTTACAGGCCCCCGCATATTCCGATGCAGAAGAATTCTGATATGTTTAAGGTTTTGAGGGATCTATCGAGTGACTATAGTCACAAAGTCATCATGGGAGACCTGAATGCAAACTTGCTGTCGACATCGCCTGATGCGTTAACTATCAGACGCTTAGTAGAGGAGCTATCTTTAAAGCTAGTCCACCATGGCCCGACGCACCACACTAACTCCTCTCACACATGGATTGATTTGATTCTGGTTGACAACAACGACATCATAATGAACTCACAGAGTATCCACATTCCTAGCTTTGGTGGACACGCACTCATTGACGTGACTATCGACATCTTTGTCCCTGAGCCTGTAAAGAAACCCTTTTCTTCCCAAAAGTACAGTGACATCGACCCAGAAACACTCAACAACGTGTTGGGACAGATGGACTCGACAGCAGTAGATAGCGCCGAATCTGATCTGGAGGGAGCCGTGAAGTGCTTGAGTGATAATCTTCGTGCAGCCACGGACCATCTGGCACCTTTAAAATCTGTGAAACCTCGGAAAAAACATGCTCCATGGATAAGTCCTGATTTGAAGGTAATAATTTCTAGGTGTGCAGCGGCGAAGAGGCGCTATAAACGCACACATCGCACTACGGACCTGGATGAGTTCCTACAATTGAGCAAAGAGATCAAGGCGCGCACAGACCAAGAGCGTAACACTTTCCTCCAAAATCATCTTTCGGATGCTCTTGCGTAGAATAAAAACATTTGGAAGGAAATGCGCAACCTTGCTCTCTTGCCTAAAAGCGAAGAGGAGGAGCTGCATGGTTTTGCACCAAACGAGCTTAATGCTCATTTTGCGGGGGTTTCCATCTCACCTCAAGAAGATCATGGAGAAGGAGCAAATGTCATCTCCTCGGCGGATGAGAACGGCTTCTCATTCTCGCCGACTAATGAGGTCGATGTCATCTTGGCCGTGAAACACTTTTCATCGCAAGCTCGAGGCGTGGACGGAATCCCTAAAGTTGTAATTGCCAAAGCACTTCCTGCAATCAGCGAAATTGTTGTTAAAATTTTCAACGCGTCGTTCGCACAAGGTGTATTCCCGGAATCCTGGAAGAAAGCTCAGCTGATCGCACTAAAAAAGACAGCAACACCATCCACTGTCGCGGACTTCCGCCCTATTGCGCTGCTGTGCTTCCTTTCCAAGGTTCTGGAGAAAATAGCTCACGACCAACTCATGGAGTACCTGAAACAAAAGCAGTTACTAGATTCCCTCCAGACTGGATTCCGGCGGCGCCACAACAGCACGCAGACAGCTCTACTGAAACTGACTGACGATATCCGAATGGCCAGAGACAAACAAAAGATCACGCTTCTCTTGCTCTTCGACTTCAGTAAAGCATTCAATACCATCTCTCCCTCAAAATTGCTCCAGAAGCTGCGCATACTAGGTTTCTCAAGAATGGCTCTGGTGTGGGTAAGATCTTATCTTGAAGGGCGTTCACAAATCGTGACATCTCGAAACAGCGGTGATTCTGATTGGCTCACAACCAACTTAGGAGTACCCCAGGGCTCTGTTCTTGGACCACTTTTATTCAGTCTTTACGTAAATGACCTCCCAGACATACTCCACGGACAGCCTGTCAAGCATATATTCTACGCAGATGATCTTCAAATTTATCTTCACATTAAGAAGAGCAAAATCTCGGAGGGCATCGCTAGACTGGAAGAGGTGGCACGATTAATCGCTGGATGGGCCGAGTCCTCCGGCTTGCTTCTCAACGCTGGCAAGACCAAGACTATCTTCTTTGGCTCTGCGAGTAATGTCAATGAGCTGGAGGGAATGGGTCTAGTCGGTGTTGCGATGCCGGGCGGAGTGACGATTCCGTTCAGTGACACGGTTGTGAGTCTCGGTATTACACTCGACAGTCAGCTGAAGTGGAAATCGCAGGTTAACCAAGTAACAAAAAAAGTCAATAGAGCCCTGTATGGCCTGCGATTCATCAGGGCGTGTACTACCGAGATACTCCGCCGAAAACTAGTCGAGACATTAGTCCAACCACATCTGGACTACTGTGCAGTGGTATATCTAGACGCAGACGAAGAACAACGGACGCGACTTCAAAGATTGTCCAATTCATGTGTGAGATACATCTTTGGTGTTAGAAGGGATGAGCACATCACTCCGTACCGGGAACGCCTGCGCTGGCTACGGTTGGACTCCCGTAGATTATATTTTGCAGCTATTCTGATATACAAAATCTTGAAGATGAAAGAGCCCGAATACTTGGCTGCAATGTTTACCATGTATCAGCGCAGGCCTACCAGTCGGAGTGAAGAGAGAGAACTTGATATACCCAGAGTTCGGCTCACCGCGACTGAAGGCTCTTTTCAGTATCGTGGTGCTAGGCTCTGGAACTCTCTACCTCCCTCCTTGCGCCACTCACCCTCGAAATCAGCTTTCAAACTCTCGCTCAAACTTCACCTATTAGAGCTCGACTCCAAAGTCTCTGCAATAATCCCAATCGTACTACGCTGAGTACTGCCAGTAATAGAGTATTTATTTATTTGTTAGAAAATATTTCTGTAATCTGTGTTTTGCAACGATGCTACCTGGCATGAGTCGAATTAATGACGTATCGTATTTGTGATAAAACTGACCTTGGATAGCTTTGACCAAATATCCCAGTTATATTTCTATTATGTCTTTTGACATTCAGTATTATATTGTCAGGAATTACCTTTCATATAAGAATATGTTGTTTAAATGTTGAATTGAGTTTTTGCCTTTATGGTGAAATAAAGCTTACCTTATCTTATCTTATCTTATACTCATTCCACTGGAACATCTCACATATGAGCCATTCTTCTTAATATCGCCAGGTTTTGTGTCGGGGGGGTCAAGGATTTTTCTGTAACTCTAGGTACATGTTGTATATGATGCAAGAAGATGGAAAGCACAGTTCTTAGGTCCCGAAAGTGATCCGCGCGAGTTTGGCGCCCTATTTTCGTTTTCAAAATTCGTGAAAAATCCGATTTTTCAACTTTTTGATTGATTTCTCACCAGTATGGAACCCAATAAAAAAATTATTCAAGACACATATTTCGACGTGAAATGAGCTGAATTTTACGAACAAAATACTCTCAGATCCGTCAAAGGTGAACATAACCTCAAAAAAGTGTTTTTTTTTTTCAGAAAACCCCAATTTTCAAGCCTTAGGCCCTATTTTATCTCAAATTTGGCATTTTCATCGGATTTCTCGTCAAATTTTACGTCGAAAACCGTTTTTCAAAACTTGGGCTGAGGATGGGTTTGGCCACCATAATAATAACTTTAGTAGCAGGACCGTAAAAATAGCGCTAAATTGTTCGTTTCGGGAGGGACACTTATCACACTGGACAACAAAATATTGGGTCAGAAGTAGCGCATTGATCAAACAATGACTTTTTTTGTGTATTTTTTGACGTAGAAACCGAATCCGAAACCAGTTTTGCACCTAGACAACAGGAATTTCTTTAAATCGCGAAATACTGAGCGTCTAAAAAACTGCATTTTCAGCGTTTTTTGATAATTCTGTAGATACATGATTTTGATGGTGCGACCTTGCAGCGGGCTTTGAGCGTACCTGGACTATGATTTCTAACGTATTACGACCTGCTAAACACGATGAAAGTTGTTTTAGAGGGCTAGCATGTGTTCGAAACGAAGGACAAGCTGATTTTTCGAGTTGCTATCAGGAGAGTTCGGACAATTTCGTGATAAATCAAGAAATTGATCAGAAACACCCTCCGCAATCCCACGAGAGCGCACTATTTTTCTGTTTGCACACACACTAAGGGAATAATGTTTGCAATCGCCTAGAAATAGATGAGTAGAATATACGTGTGTTATTCCGAAAAGAAACTTTTGATCTATTCCGAAGGTAAGCTGAAGCCTTCTCGTCATGAGTCAAATTTGCAGTTCTCTAGTCTCGTGAGCTCCTGAATGCATATGGATAGCCGTTTGCAACCAGCCCAAGATGGTTTATCCGACGCTGAATATTCTTATTCACTCGACTCCAGAATAGAATCATTGGAGTGCCCACATTAGCTTAGGGTGAGAAACGATGTAACTAGGTCCTATTCGTTTCGAACGTATGCTAGCCCTCTAAAACAACTTCCATCGTGTTTAGCAGGTCAAAATACGTGAGGATTCATAGTTCGGGTGAGCTCAAAGCCCGCTGCAAGGTCGCACCACTCAAATCATGTATCTACAGAATCATCAAAAAACGCTAAAAATGCAGTTTTTTAGACGCTCAGTATTTCGCGATTTAAAAAAATTCCTGTTGTCTAGGTGCAAAACTGGTTTCGGATTCGGTTTCTACGTCAAAAAATACACAAAAAAAGTCATTGTTTGTTCAATGCGCTACTTCTGACCCAATATTTTGTTGTCTAGTGTAATAAGTGTCCCTCCCGAAACGAACAATTTAGCGCTATTTTTACGGTCCTGCTACTAAAGTTATTATTATGGTGGCCAAACCCATCCTCAGCCCAAGTTTTGAAAAACGGTTTTCGACGTAAAATTTGACGAGAAATCCGATGAAAATGCCAAATTTGAGATAAAATAGGGCCTAAGGCTTGAAAATTGGGTTTTTCTGAAAAAAACACTTTTTTGAGGTTATGTTCACCTTTGACGGATCTGAGAGTATTTTGTTCGTAAAATTCAGCTCATTTCACGTCGAAATATGTGTCTTGAATAATTTTTTTATTGGGTTCCATACTGGTGAGAAATCAATCAACAAGTTGAAAGATCGGATTTTTCACGAATTTTGAAAACGAAAATAGGGCGCCAAACTCGCGCGGATCACTTTCGGGACCTAAGAACTGTGCTTTCCATCTTCTTGCATCATATACAACATGTACCTAAAGTTACAGAAAAATCCCTGACCCCCCCCGACACAAAACCTGGCGATATTAAAAAGAATGACTCATATATACATCACTCACATTACAGTTGAGGTTTCAATACAATTCAATACTTATTCTAATCATGACCGCATTAACATATCATCGCATTACATAATTAAACGCTATTTGGAGGTTCTGCCACTTATCAGTCTTACATGAAAACAGGAGAGATGGTTCGTCACTCGCGAGGAAGCAATCCCACGATTTCTGGATGTGAACTGAGATAGCCATTGGAACGCGGCCTAGCGTCAGCCACTCGAATTGTATCGGTCTCAATCGATTCCAATACTAACTTTCAGGAATGGGAAATTCAATATCTCACACTACATCAATCGATCTCAATACTGACTATGAGCATTCACGAGTTTATCCCTATCGACCTTAATCGATTCGAATGCTCATATCTCAGTATTGGAGATTTGGAATCGTATATCTGCCTCAATCGATTCCAATACTGACTTTCGGAATTGGGAATTCCAATAACTTAATACACCCCAATCGATTCCGATACTGAATACGAGCACTGCCGACCCTGCTGGAAAGAATGGATAGGATCAGATTGGGAGAATCGCCAATCCGTTCCTATTCCATATGTGAAACACGTTCCTCGAGGTTCGACTGGATTGAATTCAGCTTATCCCGGTCAATGCTCAAAAACGGTATTTCGCTCTTAACCGTTCTAATCTCGTGAACTGAAATTAGTCATCGCGACTCATTCTTCCTCAATGCCAATATATTGTGTAAGGGTCTGAATGAGTCTAACCGTTCCTATCCGGAACCAATCCAGATCGATCCAATTCTATCCGTCCCAATCCTGAAAAATAGAACTGCTCCTATACGGTTCAATCCAATCCAATGACAATATATTTGATCGAGATCTCGATGCGCCAATCCGATTCTATCCGAACCAATCCGGATCAATCCGGTCCTATTTGTTTCAATCCTAAGGATTGAAACTGCTCCTATACGATTCAATCCAATCCAATGCGAATATATTCGGTTGTAGTCTCGACGCGCCAATCCGTTCCAATCCGAATCTATCTGGATCAATCCAATTCTATCTATCTCAACCCTGTAAACTAGAACTGCTCCGATGTAATTCAATCCAATTCAATGCCAGTACATTGAATTGAAATCTCGATGCACCAATCCGTTCCGATCCGATTCTATCCAAACCAATCCGGCCCTACCCGTTCCAATGTGAGGATAGAAACTGCCTCTATACGACTCAATTCAATCCAATGTGGATATATTGGATTAAAATTCCGATGCGTCAATCCGTTTCAATCCGGATCTATCCGAACCATTCCGGATCAATCCAATTCTATCCAACTCAATTCTGTAAATTAGAACTACTCCGATGCGATTCAATCCAATTCAATGCTTGTATATGAGATTTAAATCTCGACGCGACAATCCGTTCCGATCCGATTCTATCCAAACCAGTCCGGTCCTATCCGTTCCAATCCTTGAGATTGAACCTGCCCCCATACAATTCAATCCAATCCAATGCCAATATATTAAATTGGAATCTCGAAGCGCCAATCCGGTTTGATCCGATCCTATCCAAACCAATCTGGTTCGATCCGGTCCTATCCGATCCCATCTCGGCGATTGGGACTGCTTCTATACGATTCAATCTAATCCAATGCCAATATATTGGATTAATATCCGATGAGCCAATCCATTTCAATCCAAATCTACCCTGACCAATCCGGATCAATCCAATTCCATCCGTCTCAATCCCGAAAATTGGAACTGCTCCTTCACGGCTCAATCGAATCAACAGAAGTAGAATTTCGAATTATCGTACTGCATCCGAATCACCTCAATCCGCGATGTTTTCATCAATTCACTTCACTCTTGGCACACTTTCAGACAGTTTGGATACGGAAATAGATTAGGACATCACCCAAGGAGATATTTTATGTTTTATACACGTGAACACCATCTCCTTGCATTTACAACTTATCGCATTTTAACACTTAACGCACACAACTTATAACTAACGCACTGGTGGTGCTGTTGGAGATCTTGCTTATATACAAACCGAGTAGATAGTTGGTCAATTGCGACAGAGGAAATATACGTCTTCCCCATCTGAACTGATAGGTTCTCAGAAGACGCTGACAAGGGGCGGATAGCGTATTGATAGTATTGTCGTCTGCTCTTGCACCAAGATTTTGATCCATTCCCATTTCACTCCCAATGCAGATTAACAATGGACGATATGGACTGCTCAGTCCGGTTTAATGCTGATTCTGTACGCTCTTCCTATCCGGCTCAATCCGACACAATCCACTACGGTTGATGTATTGGTATGCAAGAGCTGACATCCGATCCAAGCCAGTCCGATACAACTCGGAGTTACTGTACTGGACATAAGCAGCTAAATCCTATTCAATATTGATCTAATCCACACTTTCTATCCGACTTAATCCGAATCAATCCGCTTCTAATGCTACAACAGTGAATAAGAGCCGACATTCAAGATGGTGCAATTCAGTTTAATCCGATATTGATCGACTGTATCAGATATAGGCGGCTCAATCAAATCTAATGCCGTTCTGATCCGCTCTTACTATCCAATTCAAGTCACTCAGGATGATATATTGGTATGCAAGAGACGAGATCTCAGGTGATCTAATCCAACGTATACAATCTACTATCAATCGACTCTATCGGATATAGGCTGCCCAATCCGATTCAATGCAAATCCAATCCACTCTCTCTATCCGGCGTAATCCGAATCAATCCACTTTGATTGCTGCAACGGTTAACTAGAGCGATCATTCAATCCAATGCAGTCCAATCCAATTCAACATCATGATAGACTCTCATTCACTTTCTCTTGCCAACAATCAACCGACGCATCACGTCATGTATCATGATCGCTCTAATCATGACACCTGCATTGATCTTTTCCTGTTGCGTGATCCATCGGCTTTAGTTGCTCATCGGAGATTAAATTCACCTTTTGCAGCCGGACATGACGTTATCGAAATTGATTATCGTATTGTTCCTCCGATCATTCCTCTCAGAAAGTCAGCCCTGCGCAACCGCAACAATGTTGACTCCGCTCAATTACATCAATTAATTTCTTCTGCTCTCGGAAGAGAAATACTACTGTATGACACGACTGGCCCGAACTGCAATACTGCACTACCCCTGGCACGAGTGCCATGAGATATCCTGTAAATAGTCTCAATATACCCCATTTACAACCCAATGATCCTTGTACATATGACTCCTCAGAAATACGTATAAGTTTTGGTCTTCATCAGGAGTTCCCTGACTATAGTAACCCCCTCTACTCGACACTTACGCGAACCCATGTCAACGAATCTGTTGCTGCGATCACGCGAGTCTCACTGGATGCCTTTGATCAGCTGTCCCCTATCAAGCATCTCACTGTCAACGCCTCCAAAAAACTCTGGGTATCAGCTGACATAAGATATCGCATGAGACAACGTGACGCCCTGTACAGACGCGCTCGCAGGACAGTTGCACCAAGCAACGTTGCAGCTTACCGCTCAGCACGCAACGGAGTCAAATCCACCCTTTACAACGCTAAAAACGACCATATCTCTAACAGAGTCTTGAGTGCGCCAGATGTCAAATCGAGATGGAAAGAGCTGAGGGAATTTGGATTAATGTCTAAACGCACGCCCTCACCACTTGACTTATTTAGTGGTGACACCCTCAATCGTCACTACGCTGCTGTTTCCAAGAGTATCCAACCACTGATATGTATATTTGAGGATGTATATGTGTTCATGTGAGTGGGTGATGATCTTAATGTCACTTTTCATCATATATTATTCTGAATAAAATTTTACTGATTCGTTGTGTATATTGATTTTTAGTTTATTGTTGAATATTCTAACTATTATGATAGTGCGGATATGTGCATATGGTTTCTTGAGTTATGTGCTCAAGGAATACGTAGATTTCTCAATACCATGTTTATGAGTGTGTTTGTTGTGATATCGAGTATGTTCGTTTGATGATTTGTTGTTTGTATTTTTTTTCGTCATAAATTGTCCATATTCATTGATCTCGTGTTTCTCGTTCATTCTAACCCTCAATTCTTCCGCGTTGATGAATCGGGTAGTCGCAAATATCATCTCATTATATTACTCACCGTTGATGAGCGCCTCATCATTATATTTTAGCTATCTCCGGATCAGGAAATACATCTAATTTGAATAAACAAATGTAGGTTTAATAACCATGTCCTGTACGCTCCGGATGGGGAATGGCGATAGAGATACTAGAGACAGTACGTCAGATTATTTTTTTTGCTTCAAATATAGAGAACATATTGATGAAAAACTGGCTCATGGAACTTCGATTTGAAGAATTGGTGTTTCAGACTCGCACGAAGTGGAGATTCGACATTGCAAACTTCTTCTAAGTATTTTTGTTCACACCACTCGCAATGATCCTTGATATTCTCTAGTTTCCTCCAAAAAGTTTCCATTAATTGGAAGAAGAAGGAAGTAAGTGGGATGTATATAAAATTTTTCCCAGAAATTATTTCGGGTTCTTGGGAAAACAAAAATATAAAAATTGAATTTTTGGGCAAAAAAAAATTTTCGCGGCGGCCGCCCGGGCGGGCGACTTCATCGTCAATTTCGTGCTACCGTCCGGGCGCCCGCCCCGGCGCCCGCTCGGGCGGCCACCCATTTTCAGTGGGGGATTGGATCTTGAGAGCTCATAAGGAACATCTTGATTCAATCCCCTTGGCATTGATAGGTAAACTCACACTCCCTGGAGTAGTGTAAGAAAGTCGGCACCCTCAGTCTAGTTCATTAATGTTACTTTCAGCATAGTCAATGATATTTTGTCACGTATTTCTGTATTCAAGCTTTCATGGAACATACCTCCTGCATCTCCCAGTGTATACTCAGCAAAACCTAAGCAACGTTTTTGGTCTATTATATCATTCATTATACTGTATTGTTAACTATGTATCACAGCTACGGCAAATAGGGTCTACCCTCTGCCCTGAATAAATTTCTCAATCAATCAATCAATCAATCAATCAATCGACCGTGTTAGAAATAGGCTGCTCAATTTGATCCGATGCTATTCTGATCCCTTTTCTCTATCTAGTTCAATCCGACTCAATCCAGTGCAGTTGATGTATTGGTATGTAAGATCGACCTATCATCCGATCCAATACGGAGTGACTGTACTGGGTATGAGCAGTTGAATCCCATTCAATGCTGATCTAATCCACTCTTCCTATCCGACTCAATCCGAATAGATCCGTTTTAAATGCCACAACAGTCAACAAGAGCCGATGTTCAATTTACCGCTGGTCAATGCAATTCAATATCAATCGACTGTATTGGATATGGGCTGATCAATGCATACAATGCCATTCCAGCCCACTCTTCCTATCCGACTAAATCCACTCCAAATGGCACATTGGTATGCAAGGGTCACACCTCATGTAATACCAATTCAACTGAATACAATCTCATACAGATCGACTGTATTGGACATAGGCTGTCCAATTCAATTTGGAGCGAATCCGATTCACTCTTCCCATCCAGCTCAATCCAAACGCATCAATTTTGAGTGCTTCAACGGTGAAAGAGAGCGGACATTCAGTCCAATGCATTCAAATCGAATTCAATATCAATCAACTGTGTTGGAGATGGGCTGTTCCATCCAAACGAAGGCTAAACTAATCCGCTCTCGCCATTCGACTGAATCCGAATCGATCCGCCTTGAATGCTTCCAACAGAAAACAAGAACCGACATTCGATCTGGTGCAATTCAATACAATCCAATATCGATCATCTGTATTAGACATGGACAACTCAATCTAATCCAATGCCGTTTCAATCCGCTGTTCCAATCTGACTCAGTCCACTCCAGATGGTAAATCAGTATACAAAAGGCGGACCGTATTGTCATACGATCAGAGCCTATCCGGACACTCAATCTGATACGGATTCACTGTCGGATCTTATGTGACCATTGGATTCAAAGCGTATGCAACTAGATAGAATGGTTGGAACTACGATAATAGAATGGTATTGGTCCAGATTAGCGATTGAAGGCACATTGATGATTTCCAAGATTGGCACGGATAGGAAATCTGTTAGTGGATCTAATGACGGATTCAGATCAAACAGAGCCGGGTTGAATCGCTGTGACCAACGAATTGATATGGTATCGGTCCGAATTGATCTGCTCTACCCAATATCAATCTCTCGATCCACTATATATCACCACGGATAGAGTTCTGGCTGGCCTTTCTTATCGTCATATTCAGAGCGGATTGAAACGGATAGATCGCGGAAGTCACCGGATTGTAGTGGCATTGATCCGAATTAACGAGCATAGGAGCAACGATGTTCCTCGAGCTCGGGACGGATTGACACACTGTTCGTGGATTCGATGACGGATCCAGAGCAGATGGATCCGGATCCAATCGCTGATCCCTGCGGATTCAAATTGTATTGATCCGGATTAGCTTGCTTTGGCTCAATATCGCTCCACCATATCACCGCGCATAGCTGGTCTTCCCTACCGTCATATTCGAAGCGGATTGAATCTCGAGATTGGGACAGATGGACGACTTGTTCGTGGATTCGATCACGGATTCATAGCAGAAAGATCCGGATCGAATCGCTGATGCCTCCGGTTTCAAATTGAATTAATCCGGATCGGCTTGCTACAGTTTGCTATCGTTTTCCCATATTGCCGCAGATGAGGATCTTGGTCTATTCGTTCGTCAGATTCAAAGCGGATTGAACCGAATAGAATTGCGGAAGCTACCGGATTCGAGTGATATTCATCCGAATAGACACGCGAAGGCACAACGATCGTTCTCGAGATTGGGGAGGATAGACATACTGTCCATTGATTCGATGACGGTTTCGGAGTGGATAGATCCGGATTGCATCGCTGATCCCTGCGGATTCAAATTCCAATCATCCGGATTGGCTGGCTTCGGTTCAATAAGGTCCCACCATATTACCGCGAATGGAGTTCTTGATGGTCTGTTCGACCGTCAGATTCGAAGCGGATTGAACTTGATAGAGTCACGGACGTCACCGGATCGGCGTGATATCGATCCGAATAGACACGCGACGGCACAACGCTAATTCTCGAGATCTGGACGGATAGACGTCTTGTGTCGGATTCAATGACGGTTTCAGAGCGGATAGATCTAGATTCAATCGCTGATCCCTGTGGATTCGAATTGTAATAATCGGATTAGCTGGCTACGGTTCAATATCGTTCCACCATATCACCGCGGATCGAGTTCTGGCTGGTCTTTCCTATCGTCATATTCAGAGCGGATCGAAGTGGATAGACCGCGGAAGTCGCCGGATGGAAGTGGCATTGATCCGGATTGACAAGCGGAGGAGCAACAATGTTCCTCGAGCTCGGGATGGATTGACACACTGTTGGTGGATTCGATGACGGATCCAGAGCAGATAGATCTGGATCCAATCTCTGATCTCTGAGGATTCAAATTGTATTGATCCGGATCAGCTTGCTTCAGCTCAATATCGTTCTACCTCGTCGCCGCGCATAGCTGGTCTTCCCTACCGTCATATTCAAAGCGGATTGAATGGAATAGAATATCAAGAGCTACTGAATTGGTGTGATATTCATCCAAATTGACACTTGAAGGCACAACGATGGTTCTCGAGATTGGGACGAATAGACATACTGTTTGTGGATTCGATGTCGGTTCCGGAGCGGATATATCGAGATTGAATTGGTGATTCCTGTGCCTTCGGATTGCATTAATCCGGATAAGCTCGTTTCCCTCCAATATCGTTTTGCCATATTGCCGCAGATGGAGATCTTGATGGTCTCTTCGACCGTCAGTTTCGTTGCGGATCCAACCGGATAGAATCGCGGACGCCACCAGATTGGTGACATATCGATCTTAATTGACACGTGACGGCACAACGATCATTCTTGAGATTGGGACGGATAGACGTCTTGTTCTTGAATTTGATGACGGTTTCAGAGCGGATAGATCCGGATCGAATCGCTGATCTCTACGGATTTAAGTTGTAGCGATTCGGATTGGCTTGCTACGGTTCAACATTGTTCCTCCATTGTGCCGCGGATAGTGATCTTGATGGCTTGTTCGACAGTCAGTTTAGAAGCAGATTGAATCGAATAGAATACCAGGAGCTACCGGATGAGAGTGATATTGATCCGGATTGACAAGCGAAAGCGCAATGATGATCCTCCTGACTGGCCTGGATAGAAAGACTGATAGTTCATTCGATAGCAAATCATCTTTGAGCGGATAGGATTGGATAAGATGTTTGAGGACCCCGGATCAAATTGATTCTGATTAGGATAGCCCAGCTCTCGTCAGATATTATCTTTGCAGATTGCCGCGGATAGAGAAGTTCACAACTGGTCATGTTATGATTCTCATTTAATTCGTATCGAACTGGATTTGGTCCTCGATCTCGTCTTTCAGGGATTGTACTGACAAGGGGGGCCCACGGAGTGCGGGTCACAAAATCTCACCAAACTTCTTTCACCATCTCGTACCACCTAGAATATGGAGAATCCAGAGTGACTCCGTCAAATGGGTCTTCGAAGCTACAAGCAAAAATGTCAGCATTGCCAGCATATCTATATATATCACTTTTTAACATGGGCCTATATGAGCAATGCTAATGTCATAGGTTGTAACTTCTGATAGAGGGCCTATTTGACGGAGTTACTCTGGATTCTCCATATTCTAGGTGGTGCAAGACTGTGAAAAGAGTCTGGTGAGCTTTGGTGACCCGCACTTCGTGGGTCCCCCTTGTGAGTTGGATTGGAGCGTCAAGTGCGAATCTCCATCATCCCTATTGGAAAGGACTGGGTTCCTCCTCGTTAATTCGCGATCCGATCGGACTGATCTGAATCGCGTTCCCCATCGTTGGAATGGACTCCCATGAGGCAGCATTCCGGACGGATCGAACCGGATTCACTCTAGTCCGTATTTCCGTCATTCGAACCGATTCGTTGAACATTACCCGCAAAACCGCTTCGATCCAGATCGATAGGCCGTCCCTCAATGCGGAGATATACGATCTGTTCAGATCGGAATTGAGATGGATGGGAATCGATAGATCTTCAATTCAACTTATCTCCTCGGCGGATTGGCCGGACGCATTCGCATTAGACCGGACTCATCCGGATCGAGTTGGAATTCATTCCTATCCATCTCTTCCAGTATGAGAGTTCATTGCTATTAACATCGATCGATTTGAATGCTGAATATCAGTATTGGAGATTCGAGATCCTATCTACCTCGATCGATTCCAAAATTTTTTTTCAAAATCGGGATTTCAATATCTGAATCAATCTCAATCGGCCCAATACTGATAACGAGCACTGCCGAGTTTATTTTCATCAACATCAATCGATTTGAATGCTGAATATCAGAACTGGGGATTTGAAATTCTATCTACCTCAATCGATTTCCATGCTGACTTTCGGGATTGGGAATTCCAATATCTCAATCCACATCAGTCGATCCCAGTACTGACTATGAGCATTGGTGAGCTTACTTTTCTCAACCTTAATCGATTTAGATGCTCAATATCGGTATTCGAGATTCGAAATCGTATGTCTGCCTGAATCATTCCGATACTGACTCTCGGGATTGGCAATTTTGATATCTTAATCCGCTTTGACCCAATCCAATAACTACGAGCATCAAGAATTCGTCCCTATCGACCCCAATCTATATAGATGCTGAATATCAGTATAGGAGGATTCGAATCCTATCTACCTCAATCAATCCCAATACTCACTTTTGGAATTGAGAATTTCAAAATCGGCATTCATTTCAATCGATCCCAATACTGACGACGAGCATTGCCGAGTTTATTCCTATCAACCTCAATCGATTTGAAAGCTGTATACCAGTATTGGAGATCAGAAATCTTATCTACGTCAATAAATTCCAATACTAACTCTCGAGATTCAGAATTCCAATATCTCAATCAACATCGTTCGATCACAATACTGACGGCAAGCATTGCCGAGTTCATTTCTATGAGCCTGAATCGTTTGAATGCTGCGTATCAGTATTGGAGGTTCGGAATCATATATCTGCCTCAATCAATTCACATACAGACTTTCGAGATCGGAAATTTGAATATCCCAATGCGCTTCAATTGATTCCAATGCTTACTACAAGGATTGCCGATTTGGATTCTGTCGACCTTAATCGATTAGGGTGCCTGAACTCAGCACAAACATTACCGCACAAACACGAATGAACCATTTGATATTTTATTGCTTTTCTATTGCTAATTTATTGCTGTATTGCCGAATTTATTGCTCTTCATTTTCTCGAATTATGAGTGTTTGTGCTGAGTTCCGTGTGGAGTCAGCACAAACATTGGGTTTTCGCCGACCTATCGGAACCTAACTTAGCTTATATTTCATTGCTAATTTATTGCTCTCAGAATCCGTTTTGATCATCCCCCCTTAGAGCAACTTCCGGCGGAGATATGAGTGTTTGTGCTGAGTTCAATGTGGACCCAGCACGAACATTGAGTTTTTGTCGACCCATCGAAACCTGACTTAACTTATATTTTATTGCTAATTTATTGCTCTGAGAATCCGTTCCGATCATCCCCTTAAGGCAACTTCCGGCGGAGATATGAGTGTTTGTGCTGAGTTCAATGTGGACCCAGCACAAACACTGAGTTTTTGTCGACCCATCGAAACCTGACTTAGCTTATAATCTATTGCTCCCAGAATCTATTTTGATCATCGCCTCAGAGCAATTTCCGGCGGAGATATGAGTGCTTGTGCTGAGTTCAATGTGGAGCCAGCACCAACATTGGGTTTTTGCCGACCTCTTACGCCTTGATTAAATATACTTCATTGCTATTCCATTGCTCTAAGAACCTCCGTCGGCTATTATCTCAAAGGTGCGACAATAGACATTCGAGTTTGGACATGGAGGGCCCGACAGCCTTCAGTGGCGAGGTTGCAGTGGCGCAGGAGCCGCGAAGTCGTGAATATCGGGACCACTCTTCTTGGCATGTTGTGCATACTTTTGGGGCCACTGTGGAGAGTATCTTACACAGTTTCGCATGACGGAAGTTCAACGGAATAGTCCAATTTATCATTTTTGGAGAGAGATGCAGCAATGGCATTTCGGACCAAGTTCACAGTATTTGTGACGCAAATCCCCCACAAAATCCTTGGGTGGTCGACGAAATCAATGAGGTTCCCAAGAGCATTTTCGCGAGGGTTTAATAAACAGAAAAAATTAACTGTAAATTGAGTTTTGACCTGCTTCAACATGACATTCCCAGGGGTATTTGAGTCTTCCACGGTGGGGACCCTGCCTAGTTATTTTTGGAGACAATTCGGTTTCGTTTCACTGTTTGATAGAGAAAATGAAAGACGGTCGAAACAAAGCATAGCGAACAGCACCGTCAGTAGAGGGTCTATCATTGCACTAACGTTATTCGTTCGAACCTCATACCAAAGTAATGGAAAATCAATCTTTGCGACTTCCCCCGGCTTTCCTTTGGCCCTTGATGCCTGGAGGAAGACATTCGTTCAGCGATTTTTTGCTCATTTTGGAAAAATCTTATCTTTCGCATATCTCAACTTTCAAAGACGTCCAGAACGCCAACGCTCAGGCTAATTTCAATACGAATACACGATGAATCCGAATGCTTGCTGGTACCTAACTGTGTACGACAATTGCGCAATCGAGTTACCTCTATTGGCAATTTCGCATCTCCATCCGTAATTTTGAAGAATCCAAGCACCTGGGATCATGTTTCAGCTAGAATGAAAATTGCCGTTCGAGCGGTTATGGAAGAGAATCCAGGAAACGTATTTTCCGCCTCCGTTCGACCTTCTCGCTCCACAGCTTGAACAGTACGTGAAAATTCCCCGTTCTTGCTCGAGTACCCGCTCTTAATGAACCCTGCGATAAAATTTACAATTTTAACAAAACATGCTTATGTTGCAGAGTCGGAGATTGACCGATCTGAAAGATTTACCCTCGATCAATTTCTAGGCACCTTGACGGTCATTTTCCTGAGAGAATTGAAATCATGCGTCGATGGAATCTGGAACTAACCAGGGGAGCACTTGACTTCCGGGTCACCAATCTTCTCCAAAATTGTTTACAGTTTGGTATCACCTAGAATATGAATAATCCAGAGTGACTCCGTCAAATGGGCTCCCTGTTCAGGGCTACGAGTAAAAATGTTAGCATTGTCAGTATATCTGTATATATCATTTTTTAACATGGGCCTATATGGGCCATGCTAATCTCAATCGCTGTATCTTTGGACAGGAGGCCTATTTGACGGAGTTACTCTGGATTCTTCATATTCTAGGTGATACTAGAACTCAACACGCGCGCAAGCGCGCTGATTGTTCCCGAAATTGAGACGTAGAATGATAGAGGATGACTTTAATAGCTCGCGAACGACAAATATCATTGTCGTCATCAAACACCAGGCCCGTGATATACCTGTGCGTCCACAATGGATTCAAAAGGATGGAAATTATCACTCAGGATTTCTGGTCAGAATAATTGCCCGTTTAAAAATTTTTTTGCGATTCTCCGATGTTTGGGTGCTTACGAAATTGCATAAAATAGCATTTGCACCTAGTTCATGAGCTTCCCCGTTTCCGAGCGATTATTTCGAAACTCGCCTGCGTCTGGGGCTGCAAATCAACCGCTCAGAAGCATAGCTCAGAAGCGAGCTACAACCTCATTCACTCCGTGCGAAAGTATGTAATAGGTTTTCACTGTAGGGCATCTGATTCTCGGAACTTCTGCAAGATTCGTGTCCTTATACAAATTCCTCCATATTTCGATATCTTATGAGACTCAAATATAGCAGTTGTGGCCCCGGATGAATTTGGGGCTGTGCCTCACTTTGGAACGTTTAAAACTTTTTCATGTCACTAATAACTGCTGTCAGTTTTCAACAACTACTTATTGCTCGACCTATTGTCAGTGCTTTGAGTGTCATCCTTAGGCGTGTGCAATTTCCTGTGTTGCGTCCTCATTCTTCCACACAAGCATTGCTTCAAGAAACTTCGAATCATTATCTCTCTGATCGTCCTTGATTTAGAATTGATCTTGGCGAAATTTTTATTCAATCGCGAGAGACAGATTCTAAGCTCCACGACCCTCGAGCATAGAGGTGAAATCTCATCGTGGTCGCAGCTGTTTGATACACGTGGACGAAATCGTGAAAGTGAGAATATTGAATTGAATATAAATATAATATTGAATCGCAATAAGTATTTTTAATATGGTGATTGTAGGTGATCATCATCAGACGATCTCAACATTGACTTACCCAGCAGCTCAATGGTGCAGTTATCTGCCTAGGCCAATTCTACATTTTCATTATTTTACTCCGGGTAGCGTCGCTCGGTAGAGTGTGGAACCTAATCCTGACATGAGTATTGAGCGTCGATGATAGAATAATAACAACAGCTCTCAAATATTTTAAGAACTGAGCGAATTCACTCGAGTATGAGTCGTGTCATTGTGTATAAGAAATTATTCACTAAAAAGTGTCAGAGTGTTCTATATAGAATGCTAGAATCAATTAAATGACGTACTGAAGTGGGCATGACGATGATGATTGATGCTATAATCACAACAAAAACCTGACACTGAGAAATTGGAAACATGCCGTGACTTACCTATTTCAGCTTCAATTGATTTTTGCCACCCGATTCGAGACGAAATGTTTCCGCAACCCACATGAAATCACTCTCGTCATTTCAATCAAATCTCTTGAACATTGTTATATTTGATACAATACAATGAGCTGGTCATTGAGATGAGGTTGACGCGATAAAATTCGCAAATTTTTGAATGGATTGAATCGTTTTGCTATATTAGTCCAGGAACCATGCGAGTCTTTGTGTTGTTGCAACAATAACCTGTCAACCTTACTGGTTATGTTGATATTCACTATTCCGATGTCTACTGACGACTTTCATCGATTCCTACTCACGAAACGATAGCCTTACGAGATATCGCAAATTTCGATGCGACTGACTTCTCGATTGTACTGCGGATTAATATAAGGGATCAAACTGTGAACAAATTTCGGGGAAGATTGGCGACTCGGAAGTTAAGTGCTCCCCTTGTCAGTCAATTTTTCGCTTTCATCAGTATAAATGGGATGTTAAGAGCTCCTCTTCTTCGCGATTTTTTTTGCCCTACTACTGTGATGTGCTTTTCGTTCTAAGACGAAAAGATGAAATTAGTTTCACCGAAAATGTGTGGGATACTTTTTTGTGAATATTTCGAGAATCTACTCCAAACCGAAGTATACAACTGCTGCCAGTTTCACAGATCTAAGAAACTCGTCGATTCCTTGCGTTTCACCCTCACCGTAGGTGAATCCAGTCCTTTGATGTGTGTGAGCACACCATTCAGCTGTTAATCCTTCAATATGATACCTCGATTTCACTAATGGTAGACGTGATCCTCTATGAATTATGTGTACGCTACAGTCGACCGGGTTTAAGATATCACCTCTAAAAATGCCGAAGTTAAAGCTGATCAATACTCAGTTTACAGTTATTTTTCTTCTTTTTATTAAAACCTCGCGAAAATGCTCTTGGGAACCTCATTAATCTCGTCAACCACCCAAGGATTTTGTAGGGGATTTGCGTCACAAATACTGTGAACTTGCTCCAAAATGCCATTGCTGCATCTCTCTCCGAAAATGATAAATTGGACTATTTCGTTGAACTTCCGTCATGCGAAACTGTGTAAGATACTCTCCACAGTGGCCCCAAAAGTATGCACAACATGCCAAGAAGAGTGGTCCCGATATTCACGACTTCGCGGCTCCTGCGCCACTGCAACCTCGCCACTGAAGGCTGTCGGGCCCTCCATGTCCAATCGCGAATGTCTATTGTCGCACCGTTGAGATAATAGCCGACGGAGGTTCTTAGAGCAATGGAATAGCAATAAAGTATATTCAATCAAGGCGTAAAAGGTCGGCAAAAACCCAATGTTGGTGCTGGCTCTACATTGAACTCAGCACAAGCACTCATATCTCCGCAAGTTGCTCTAAGGGGATAATCAAAACGGATTCTGGGAGCAATAAATTAGCAATAAAATATAAGCTAAGTCAGGTTTCGATGGGTCGACAAGAACTCAATGTTTGTGCTGGGTCCACATTGAACTCAGCACAAACACTCATATCTCCGCCGGAAGTTGCTCTAAGGGGATGATCAAAACGGATTCTGAGAGCAATGAATTAGCAATAAAATATAAGCTAAGTTAGGTTCCGATAGCTCGGCGAAAACCCAATGTTCGTGCTGACTTCACACGGAACTCAGCACAAACACTCATAATTCGAGAAAATGAAGAGCAATAAATTCCGCATTACAGGGATAAATTAGCAATAAAAAAGCAATAAAATATCAAATGGTTCATTTGTGTTTGTGCGGAAATGTTTGTGCTGAGTTCAGGCACCAAATCGATTAGCATACTGACTTTCCGAATCATCTCGATTTGATCCAGCAGTAATCGTCCCGATTAATCAACGATGCTCATAGTGATCGGATTAACATTTAAGCGACGGAGACAGTCAATTTAATTCTCTCAGTCAGGATTCATACAAATATGATACTTCAGCTAATCGCTATTCTGACCCGTCAAACCAGGATGGGACGGAATTGAAATACTTGATAACTCCAGGAGTTTAATACTGATTGTGAGTATTGAGATGGATAGAGAAACCATACACCTCCGACTCGGACTGATTTATCAGTATTCGTCTCGATTGGTCAATGCTGTGAGAGTGATTCGGTCATTTTCGAAATCGATTGAGACATTGAACTCAATCCTTGCCAGGCAGGATTCAGAACGATACTGAAGCTTACCCTTAGCATACAAATCCTGCTCAGCACTCTCTCAGCATCAATAAGCTAATATATAGCTGAAATATCAGCTATTTCTCCCATGGGTCGTCAAACTGCTGATCAAATCAGCAAACACTAAAATCACGCTTAAATCGATAATTCTGATGAAAAAACTCCACAAATCCGGGTTGTAATATCGACATGAACACATTCACGACTTTTCCAGACCCAGCCACGACGAACTGGGGCGTATTTGTTAGATATTTACTCATTTCGTGCCACGAGGGGCCCTGTATAACTGATTATAATCAGCTATAAATCAGTGATTGTCGCTGAAAAGCAGCTAATGTAGCTGAAATTCAGCTACAGTAGCTATCCGTGTCAGTAAAAAACCGTCGACTGGAATATCAGCTTAGAATAGCTGATTCAGTCAGCTCACATAGCTGGAATCTCAGCTAACTTTTCCAGGACTAGTTTTGCCTTATATTTTCGTTACGCAATAAAAATTAATTCGAAACATTGAGAACTCGCGGATGAACGTCATTTCATTCATTCTTCTTTTCAAATCGATGATGAAGGGTCCTGGCGGTGTCCTGGATGTACAATTCAATGGATCGTTGTCAACAACCCTTCGCTCAGCAGCAGTAGCAGTTTGTTCTTGTTTTACATTTTTAGATCTAACCGAAATATTTCCCATCCATCACAGTAAGAATTACAGTCTTGATCTTTTATTTGCATCTAGAAATTGTGTGAGCAATGTTAATGTTTTTGATACTCTGATTGCGACAGATCAACATCATATTCCAGCTACGTTTTCACTAACGCTAAACTCTAAGCATGCCCTTTCTTCATGTCCTAAGTTCATTGATAAAAAATTTTTCAAAGCTGATTATTCTAGAATTTCAACTGAGCTTGAACAGGTTGATTGGGACTTAGTTGTGTCTGGCGCAAATCCCGAAGTAGCTATTTCATCTTTCTATGAAGTTTTGGAAAACTGTATTGATGAACATGTTCCAACTAGCAGCTCTTCTGTCAACAATTGGCCTGCATGGTTCGATCATGAACTTATAAACTTGATTGAGGAAAAATCTATAGCGCATTCTATTAGCCTCGATACCAACTCATTAGATGACTGCATCAAATTTAAAAAACTGAGGGCACAATGCATTAGGAAGTCCAAAGATTTATATCCAAAATATATTGAGAATGTTGAGAATAATATATTCAAGAACGTCAAAGCTTTCTGGGGGCATGTACGTGATCTACAAAATACAGTGGAACCTGTTAAGTTGGACACTCCCTATGTTGGACACCTCACTAAGTTTTACCCTTTTCATCGGAACCGAAAAAAATTACATTAGTTCAAATGGGAATTCTTCTCTGTATGTTGGACACTCTATATGTTGGACACCTCGCTAAGTTTTACCCCTCTCTAGGAATCCAAAGATAATATTTCAATGTATGAAAACCTTCAAAGTTGGACATTTGGAAATATAACATATACTAGATCTTCACCAGCTGACTTTACGAAAGATATTTGTATAGCCTAATGACCATCAGATAATGTGATGTATACACATACATGGTGTTCAAGATGCAAACAACCGCGCTTGTACTGAGTTGATCGATATACGCCTTGGCTCAATTTCGAATAAAGTCAGTATCGGATGATTGCTCGTAGAGCTCTTTTCTTCAATATTCCACTTGCAATTGTGCGAAATAATTAGTCGCGGTGAACAACAAACGAAAAAATGCTGTGGAATTGTGCATTGATGAAAAGAAGAATGTGCTCGATTTACGTAGTCAAGGATCAAGCCTTAGAGTTGTGGCTCAGCAGTTTGGCATCAGTAAGACTACAGTTGCGAATATTGAAAAAGGCAGAGAAAAGATTATAAAAATATGGGAAGCTAACTGTAGCGATAAAAGGAAACGGAAGTTGAGGACCAAGGTCGAGGAGAGGATCTACGAGAAAATTGCTCTGGCAAAACAGTCAAAAATCGATGAATTCTTGTTGAAGGAATGAAATATTTGATGAAACTTTTTTTACACTAATACATATTTGAATACGGTATCTTAATTTCTTGAATATGGCTCAGCCATTTATTGTCAATCAATTAATGTACATAATACAGATTATCTTGATTCATTCGTTGGATGGTTTGAAACGATGAACGGTTAACTGCCGAAATAATTTGTAATTGCTTTGCTCAATTTCTTTATACAGATATTTGAATATGACATCTTGAATGTTACAAAATGACTCAGTTATCTATCAATTTTTCAATAAATAAGTGTGTATATCATGGATAATCAGATTTATTCATTGAAAGACTTGACGGTACGAAAAGTTGATCTTTTGGCATGTTTCTGTATGTTGGACACCTCGCTATGTTGGACACTTTCTTTCGGAACCAAACTGTCCAACTTAGACAGGTTATACTGTAGTAGTAGTATACCAGATAATTTGAAGTTTCAGAATAAATCTTCAACCAATGGTTTGGAATCAGCGAACTTGTTTGCTGCGTATTTTGGATCTTTCTATTCTAACTCTAGTCCCATGAATTTACGTACAGCTTTAGATGAATCACTTTATGACATCAACTTTAGAATCAGTGAAGCTGAGGTTCGCAAAGTGATAAATTCGCTGAAGGAATCTAACTCTCCTGGCCCAGATGGTATTCCATCCGTCTTCGTAAAGAAACTCGCACATATCTTGGCAAATCCGTTAACTCAGCTATACAATCTATCGTTACAATGTCGACATTCCCCCAGAAAGTGGAAACTATCTTATATTATGCCAATCTTAAATCTGGTGATAAATCTCAAGTGCTCAATTACCGTCCAGTATCTATCTCTAGTACTATTGCAAAGATATTTGATGCTCTTATGTCAGAAAAAGTGTACGATATTTTTTGTCAATTCGTTACACAGGAACAACATGGTTTTATAAAGGGTAGATCCGTAGTCTCGAATTTACTCATCTATTCAGATTTTATTTTCAATGCACTCGAGGAACACTCGCAGATTGACTCTATATATACTGATTTTTCAAAAGCCTTCGATTCAGTTGATCATGGAATTCTTATTAATAAGTTATACGACTACGGGATAAATCATGGCTTAATTGAGTGGATTTCCTCGTATCTATCGGATCGCAAACAATCAGTTAGGATCAATGAATCGTGCTCTGAATGGTTCTTCTGTAAGTCAGGGGTCCCGCAAGGTTCACACCTAGGACCGATATTGTTCATCATTTTTATCAATGATCTACCATCTATTTTTGATCACTGACAGGTTTTGATATATGCAGATGACGTGAAAATATACTTTAAAATCAATTCGGTTCGTGATGCACTGAAGGTGCAGAAGGATCTTGATGCCCTTGTCTTGTGGTCCATTACAAATATGCTCAACTTAAATGTATCCAAATACCACATTATGTCTTTTATAAAGAATCGTGAGCTCATCAAGTTTGATTATCAAATTGGTGGTCAAACGTTGTCTCGTGTAAATGCTATAAAAGACCTTGGCGTCGTTTTTGAAGAAAATTTTACTTTTGGTGAGCATGTTGCTGGTATAGTTAATGAATGCAACCGATTGCTGGGATTCATCAAAAGAAATACTAGTGACTTCAAAAATATTGAAAGTATACAGTATTTGTACACTACACTGATTTGTCCGAAACTCACGTTCGCTTCAGCAATATGGAGGCCTACCTCAAAATTTTTGATGTATGAATTCGAAGAAATTCAGCACAGGCTATTAAGGTATCTATCTCTCAAGAAAAATGAACCTATGCATAGATTTGATCATGATTATGAGAGTCAATACAAAAAATTCGGTATCGCTACAATTGCTGAACTATTCGATTACTATGACATTTTGACCCTAAGATGTGCATTGTATCTTCGAGATTCGAATTCTTACATTCAATCTAAACTGATTGATTTCGAACATCCTTATGGCACGAGATCTACTCAATCTTTCAGAATACCACCACACAGTTTTCAAGGTACGGAGGAGTCGACATTTCGTCGTTGTATAAAACTATGGAATAAGCCTCCAAACCATGTGGTTTAAAATCATGATAGTCCCAATTTTAAGTTTTTGGTGAAGAACAACATTGTGTCTTCATAACCCATAGAGATGGAAATTTTGTTGTTAGTTAGAATTTTCCATTTGCTGAATAATAATTTATGATTCATTAGAAAATTATGTATTCTCCTTGATAATTTATATCTCTATATGTTGTTATTCTTATCTGAGATGATATTTCTCAAAGAATCTTTATATTATGTGTGTACATAGGGCCTTGTTGCCCGTTCGATTTTCCTAAATAAAATTAAAAAAATAAAAATAAATAAAAATGAAGCTTATTCATTGGTCAGGATGGAATAAATCGAAGTAAGAAAGAGCTTTTGAAGAACACTATTATATGCTGACCGCGGAAATTTGCAGGATTTGCGAGAAAATTCAGCACGGCGTAAGAGCGATATATGCACAATCCATCCATTACCTATCATCCATCCATCCACCCATCTTCACCACCTATATGATCATCTATCACATTATGCTCCTTTCACATAGGTAACCCGATATACGGGAACCGCACAGACAGATTGTGGCTGGGCATTCAACTTTTACTTTTATGATCCACAGATAGAACCAGTCAGACTGGTTGAAGTTTTCATTCAACCAGCTGGCTGAAGTTTTTCGGAGAAATTGTTTACGGCGCGCGGATGGTCCGCTTCAGAGGCTGAGGGCCAGCTTCGGATGCAGGTGGCTCACTTTCGATCCAGGTGGCCCACTTTCGATACAGGTGGCCCATCTTCGATACAGGTGGCTCACTTACGATACAGGTGGCCCACTTTCGATCCAGGTGCCCCGCTTGAGATGCACTACTTGGGACTTAGAAATCGGGTGATCAAATGGATCCCACCACACTGCACGAACGGTCCTGGAAATACCAGAGCCAAAAATTTATCACGTGACACCCAGAGCACAGGGAAAAACATTCCCGAACGGTGTTTATCATCGTTCATCACCCTCTGTATTAGCTGATTCAATCAGTGAAAATCTGTTCACGTTAGCTGACGGATTCAGCTATCACTAGCTGATTTTCAGCTACCCTAGCTGATTCGCGCTGAGAGAGCAGTATTGAATTCGATAGAAATATGTGGGAACTGGGGGTGTTGGATACTATTCGTAAGTATTGACGATTTTAGAACTACTATGCTCCCAAAATCTGAATCTAATCCAGCAGTATCTATCCCGATTGGTCAATGACGCGATAGGTGATTGAGTCATCATTGGAATCGATTGAGACAGTGAATTTTATTCTGTCCGGCAGGATTCAGACCGAAAGCGGAACTTATCGATAGGATACACTAATCTTGCTCGGCAGTATTGAGTTCGATTGGAATATATGGAAACCAAAAGAGCTCAATACTGATTGTGAGTATTGAGAAGCATAGAACGATGATACTCCCACATTTCCAATCTGATCCAGCAGAATTGGTCTCGATTGGTCAATGATGCTTTGAGTGATTGAATCACCATTGGAATCGATTGAGACAGTAAATTCAATCTTGCCAGGTAGGATTGAGATCGATAGCAAAACTTATCCTGGGGATACACCAATCCTGCTCAGTAGTATTGAATTTGATTGAAACATGTAGAAACTAAAAGAGTTCAATACTGATTGGGAGTTTTATGAAGGATAGAACAACTATGCTCCTACAATTTGCATCCGATCCAGCGGTATTTGTCTCGATTGGTCAATGATATTATGAGTTATTGAGCCATCATTGAAATAGATTGAAGCAGTAAATTCAATCCTGCCAGGCAGGATTCGGACTAATAGCGGAGTATATCCACAGGACACACCAATACTGCTCAGCAGTATTGATTTCGATCGGAATATGTAAATGCTAGAGGAAATGGATACTGATCGTGAGTATCGAGAAGGATAGAATAATCATACTTCCACATTCCGAATCCGGTCCAGCAGGATTGGTCTCGATTGGTCAATGGAGCTATGAGTGATTGAACTATCAATGAAATCGATTGAGATAGTAAATTCAACCCTGCCAGGCAGGATTTAGACTGATAGCAGAACTTATCCTTGGGATACACCAATCCTGCTTAGCAGTACCGAATTCGATCGAAATATGTGGAAACTAGAGGAGTTCATTACTGATCGTAAGTATTGAGAAGGATTTAACAGCCATGCTCCCGCGATCTGAATTTGATCCAGCAGTTTCCATCTCGATCGGTAAATAAGGCAATGAGTGATTGGGGGGATATTGGGATCAATCCAGTCAATGACCCGAATCTCGTCATTAACTCATGATCAAGACAGATAGAAATGAGCAACACTTTTGTACCTCAATACTGCAGAGAAGTATTGGGTTCGATTAAGGTAGTACTAGCGGTACTGATGAGTCCAAGCGCGTACTGGATCTTCGCTTGACTCGATTCCGTCCGCCTATATAGGTATAGTGACCCACACAGCAGACGACAGCCTAACCCCGAAACTTTCAAGAGTAGTGACGTATTGGCTCAGATCTTCCTTTGTAGGCTCCTAATCGTTGATCTGTTTGTTTCTATGCACTTTTTGTGTACTCTCACATCTGTGTGCTCTTTCCTGTGAAAATCTGATAGAAATTAGCGTATCGATAATTTCCCATAAGACGCCGTGTTAATCGGCTTTCACGAAATTGTCCAGATTTTTCCTCCGCGGCTCCTAAAAATTTCGAAATTTCAGCTGTGTCTGTTTGAGGCACTAATGAACCACTGTGCTGACTTTCGTAATTTTCTGATAGGTAATTCAAATACCGCTTGTACTACCTTAAGGAATGTAAGATGATAGTGCTCAAGAAGTCAACTTCAATCTTGTTATCAAGGATTGGTCTAGATAGACATGCAGTATTGTTTCGGAGATTGAATCATTTTCTGAAGCATCTATTTCGATGAAGCAATTGGGGCAGTGATCCACCATTCAATGAGATTAATTCCAATACTGTTTTTTTTCTCTAAAATGTATTTAACCAGCAAAAACCTTTCATCTATTGACTCGGATCCAATCCTATGCTGGATATCAGTATTGGATTATATTCGCTCATGTCAATTCTTATCAACAGTATAGAACTCAATTGGCAGTTGTGATTTCAAATCTTTAATTCAGGACTCAGCTCGATTGGTCCCTGTTCAATTGATCTGCACTAAAATCCAATACAGCTCCCGCCGGTTGACCGATAGAGCCGATTGAATTGTATTAATTCCGATGGGATTCGCTTGGTTTTCAATCCATTCCAATCGATCTTCTGCAGCAGGGCGTTCGGAGTGAGTTTGTAACGGACTCACCCGAAAAGTCTGAACACATCCGTGTAACCTAATTCATTCTGGGCCGGATAGGGGCAAGGGCAGGTCCCCCGCGCCCGAAGGGCGGGTCGGTGAGGGAGGATTTTGGAGCGTACCTGAAAATGAACGGGCTATCTGCGAACACAAGAAAAATATTCACTCACGATTTCTATAAAATACAAAGGAGGCGTTCATTGCTATTAGATATTTGCATGTAACGACACGCAGGTCGATAATCCTACTTATGAGAGCCGCACGCGGCGAAAATGTCTCTGAAATTGTCCATCTGTCAATGAAAAGCACTAAGTCCAAAATGATGTTTCGGCGAGAATGTTCCCGTAAATCGTCTTTCACGCTCACACTCGTTTGGATCGGAAATGCCCATAAAGCGATGGGCGGGGCTTCCTCACTCGCATTGCGCGCGCACTATCGCTCTCTGAACAACTTTGTCGTCACCGAGAATTCACTCGGGGTTCTAAATATGGTGTCTCGATGCAAGGCACGCTGCCAAAATCTCCACTGCCCGCACGATACCTGCTGCGCGAGCCACCCGAACGATGGAAAAAAGGGGCGTCGTTCCAGGACTAGTGCCCTCATGGGAGCGGGTCTACTCGGGTGGCGACGCACAGTGGGGCCAAGAAGTTCTTGGATAATTCGCCATTACGTGAATTTGCAACCAATAGACATATGCGCAGACGCAGAAGGTTGTTCTCATTCATCCAAAAGTCTTCTGTTTGCGCATATGTCGATTGGTTGCAAATTCACGTAATGGCGAATTATTCAAGAACTTCTTGGCCCCACTGTGCGACGCGGGGCAAGTCCACGTCGCAGAGACACGTCGCGCGAGGAAAGGGGAGCCCGGGGAGACGACACATATCATCGGGCGTTCACTACTCGACACTACAACGGGCATGGGGCATCGCGGGGCATAGAGAAGGGCTCGCGGGGAACTACAATCAGGTACTTTATGGAGCCTGCCGCTGCGATGGATTACCTCAAAGTCCCATTTCTGGAGTTTGAGGGCCCAGCGAGCCAGGCGTCCCGGCGGATCCTTCAAATATCGTAGCGAAATCAGTACACTATCGTCAGTGATCACCTGAAACTTGTACCCCTCAATATAAGGGCGTAGCTTCTTGATAGCCCACAAAACCGTTAGCAGCTCCCTCTTGCTGACGAAATTATCAAGTTCAGCTGGCGTAAGACTGCAGCTGAGGTAAACAATCGGGTGTTCACCGTTTTCCCCCTCTTGGGTCAGCACGGCGCCCAGGCTATAGGCCGAAGCATCGGTCTGTATGACAAAGATTTTTGAGAAATCTGGCTTAGCTAACACTGAAGCACTAGTTGAGACCTGTTACAGCCTGTCAAATGCTTCTTGATGCTCCTCCATACATGCCCACGCCGCACTATCGGAGTTCTTATTTTTTCTCACTTTTTCGCGAGCGAAACCTCATAACTTTCGATAGATATGAGCTTTTGTTATGATCCAAAAAGGAAATGAAAGGTGAGACCCACACGCATACGTGGAAATTGTTTTGCTCGACTGATTTTCATTTTCCGGGTCAGGAAAACCTGTAGGGGCTGGAAATGAGGGAACTACCTATGTATGAAGATCAGGTGGACTATCATTCCAGCTTGGAATGTAATTTCACTGTCATATACGAATCTGCAACCATATGTTTCCATGGAAAATGATTTTCCGGGCCCGGAAAATTCGGAAAATCTGGAAAAACCTGAAAACCCGGAAATTCTCAAAAAATGCATTTTGGTTTTGAATCAATTTCTCTCAAGCATTTGCCGAATCAGTGCTCACCTGCCATGTAGCGTTGCTCGATGAACCTCTAGAAAGAAAAAGAGAGAATGGCCAGTTGATTCTGAGATGGGAGTGATAGCAAAGTTGTTGGTGAAGATGAGTGAAGCTAGTGCGAGGAATTTCTAGCGAAGAAATTGGTTCATATTTCAAGCATCCAATTCTTGGAAACCATCCATTTTTGTACTATTCTCTGAGACTAGATCGCATATATCGATAACATCATAACTAATCAACAGTGCTAGACCAATATACGACAATCAACGAAGAAAATAAAACCTTGGAATAAGTCATGATAAATGTAGAATGATGACCAGCACTCTTCATACTCAACTTAATCAAGGTAATATAGGTAACGATGGAATTATTTGATGTACTCCTCCATCTCAGGCGTTATAGAATGCTCTTCATGCCTAGCGAGTCTCAGGTCAATATCCTGTAGGGACCCTGGTGGAAAAAACAGCGTACCACTGCAGTAGTACTACAGTAGACTACTGTCTGGCTGATCGTACTACTGTAGTAGCTTACTGTCGTACTACTGCAGTAGCCTACTTTTTTTTTTTTTTTTTTTTTCTAAGTGGAATATAAGGAAAAATCTGATGACAGGCTATCCCTAATGGATCTCCCACCGGCAGACCATAAGCGCTTTCATTTTGCTCACCCGGTAAACCGGATGAGCATGAATCCAACGCCCGTGTGCCCTGGGGGCTAAAACCTTCTGCTCTCAGCCCTACGATGTTGGCAAGCCATCATTGCAGAACTGGGGGCAGCTAACCACTATCTAACCAACCCACCCCGGAACCGCGTTAGCATTACTTCAGGGTGGGAGGCGTATCGCGCGCCATGAGGCGTCCCTCTTCGGTGTGTCCGCTCTTCTGTCTTCTCTCTTCGTCGTCAATGATCACTCTTCAAGTCGTCGTTGTTCGCTATGCAGCGCCCCTTGCTTGACGCTGCAATGCCCGTTCTCGCTCTTCTTTTCGGGTGATCGCCGTCTTGATATAGGCGGCAATCTTATCCCATGTCTCTTTGTTACGGAGCATGAGCGGCAATAGATTCTCAGGGGTGATCTGATTTCCAAGCCAGTTCACGAGCTCCGCTCTCTCCGTAGCTGTGTTCATGCAATGGAAGAGTGCATGCTCCGCATCGTCCCAGTCTGCCGCACACATCTGACAGACCGGGGTCTCCCTCTTCTGGAACCGCTCCAGGTACTCTCCGAAGCAGCCATGCCCACTAAAAGCTTGCGTCAGCCAGTAATCCAGCTCTCCGTGAGCTCGATCGATCCACCTGGCTATGTTGGGGATCAGCCTTCGCGTCCACTTCCCTTTCGTTGAGCTCTCCCACTCTTTTTGCCACTCTTCAACGGTCTCCCCCCTCTCGACGTCTCGTATGAGGGCCTTGCGAGTGGGGTTGAGCACGACTCCATCGCTCTTGAGGGTTTCTTGGCGTTTCCATACCCGCACTCTCTCGGCTACAAGCAGTCGAATGGGTGGTGTACCCGCAAGCACACAGGCTGCATGGTCAGACACCGTGCAATAAGCACTGATCGTCCGTAGCGCGAAACGCCGCTGGACTGGACCTAGCTTTGCATCGATTACGGACCCTCTAGCTACCTGCCCCCAAATTGGTGCACCGTACAGCATGATGGAATAGCTCACGGTGCTGAGTAAGGCTCTTCTGTTTGGCTTGGGGCCACCAAGGTTTGGCATGAGCCGCTGGAGGGCGCCACCGACCCTGTCTGCCTTCAGCGCTGCTTCTCTGGCTTGTGCCTTGTAGCTCCATCGGTCATCAAACCAAACCCCAAGGTACTTAAGTTCCCTCTTGAGTGGAATTTCGTACCCGTTGATGGAGAACACGGGAGTTTCGAAACTCCTCCTCTTGGTGACTAGCATCGCTTCGCACTTGTGCTCGGCAAGCTCCAGCCCGTTCTCAGGGAACCATTGACCAATGCGGTAGAGAGCTTCATTGGCCACACACTCCACTTGCCACGCGGTTTCGGCGACCACGACTAATGCCGCATCGTCCGCGAAGCCAATGAGTTCTGCCCCATCTGGAAGACTCATGTTCAGGAACTCGTCGTATTGCGTGTTCCATTCGAACGGTCCTGACACGGATCCTTGAGCTATCCCTGCAGATAATTCCAGCTCAACCCTTCCCTCATCGGTGTCACATACGAGGACTCTGTCACGCAGTCCATCGCTGATGACTGCGAGCAGGTAAGGGGGGACTCTTCCATCTAGGGACCTATAGATCCGTTCCCAGCTTGCTGTGTTGAAGGCGTTCTTCACATCCAAGCATATTATGGCACAAAACCCTCCTCCTGGTTGGGGAGCCATTGTATGCGCTCTGTGAACTCTGTCTTGTACGCTTTCTATTGCGTGCATTGTACTGCGCCCCTTGCGGAAGCCAAACTGCATCGGGGACATCCCTCCGCTACGCTCATACTCTTTCTCCGCCCGGTTTAGGATCATGCGGTCATACATCTTCCCGATGTTGTCCAGCATATTGAGTGGCCGATTCGATGATGGCTCCGCTGGTTCTCCACTCTTCCCCTTGGGGATGAGGACTAGCTTCTGCCGTTTCCACACTTTCGGGAACACTCCCGCAAGGAGACACTTATTGAACAGCTTCAATAGTAGGGTAGGCTGCTCTCGAGCCACTATTTTCAGGGCTTCATTAGGGATACCATCCAACCCCGGGGCCTTACCATTCGCCAGTCTTGTAGCGGCTCGTCTTAGCTCTTCTTCGGGCTGCAGTAGCCTACTGCAGTAGTACGACCGTAGTCTACTACAGTACTCCTGAGCGTACTACTGTCGTACTACTGGATAATAGTACTGAGCTGGTTTTCGCTGCTGTGTTTACTTTCTACCCTTGAGATGATAGAGGCAAGGAGAAAAAATTATAAAAGGGTGAGATCTCTAGATGAGTTTAGGCTCACTCATGAGGAGCACCTTCGTAAAAGACTTGTGCGCTACTTTTTCAAAATGCTTCAAACCCATAACATAACCTACACACGCCACGCGCGCGCCCGCTCTCCCCGCAAACTCACACAGCAGAAGACAAGAGTCGAACTGTCGCAGCCGTACTCATCGTTTTGTTTTGATGGGTCGAAGCAACAATTTAACCGTCTCATGTTGATACATTCTGTCGGATTCTGCCATTTGAGTATCAACGATAGGCCATGGATAACAAAGCCGGTTGTTATTCATGCCGATAAACAACAAAAATGAGGCCCAGATCACGAGCCCTTTATGGGGGCTTGACGCTTATAAGTAACATTTGAGCACAAATTGTGATAGTGAGAATAAGCGCAAGTGGCAACGGGTCCGCCTCGCACGCGAGAGGCTCGGGATCGCTTCCCGGAAACGAATATTTTTTTCTTTTTTTTCCGAGTCTGTTTTCGTTTTGCTCTTCGCAGACTTGCACTTTTTTCCTCGGTATCGAATATGTATTCAATCCTAATTTCATTCATTTATATATGTACAGTCCCTACCATAAATAATGGAACACGTAGGGTCTCACTCAAACAGCGATATCTCCGATTTGATTGGTCGTACGGGAATTTTGAAAAAAGGATTTTGAAGAGCACAAAAAAATCTATCAATTTATGGGTTTTAATGATTTTTTACGTGCTTTTTAAGTGCCCGTACACGTGGTTGAAAATCAGAAAAAATTTTCCTTCAATCAATCACCTACAATTTTGACGGGAGTGATCCAATCACAAAAATACTCACGGGATCTTGTAGATCGTTCAAAAATCTAAAAATTTGGTGTTCCGTAAAATTTTCGTACGACCCTTCCCGTCTGACTTACGAGCTCCGAGAGAAAACTTTGTAGTAACATAAGGTGTTCATGGAGATACCGAGACTGGCACCTGTTCAGTTTTCTCTCGCTCTATTCTGGGGCAAAATTGGATTTAAAAAATATCATGACACATGATTTCGGCGTTAAATGATCTCATCTTTTAGAATATTTCATCAGATTTTGTCTCAAATGTGACCTATGGGAGCAAAACACGAAATTTATCAATTTTCACATCAAATTCCGAGGAATCGTTGTTATCTCAAATCTCAGACAAAATCTGATGAAATATTCAGAAAGATCAGAACATTTTACGTCGAAATCATATGCCATGATATCATAAGTGATTTTGGTAGATTTTTTCGTCCTTGATGGTTAATATACAAGTTGAACCTTTGGTCTCGTCGATCTTGAAGGACGGTGGGGAACTAAATAAATTCCCAAAATTTCATGATGGAAATTTTATTGCAACGTTTCGTCCACTAGGTTTTGTGGACCTCATCAGGCTTCAGGTTTCTGTTTCGACATATGTATAATGATAGAAAATATGAAAATTTTTTACAAATGATGGATGTATAAATATTAAAGATGCGCAACTTACGTTATTCTTTAGATCGTCATGATATTTTGGACGATCTTGTAATAGAGCATAGACATAACGTCTGGCTCCTGTCAATACAAGTAAACAGAGTGAGTCATCGGTCTCATTTTTCACTCATATTTTTCCCACCGTCCTTCAAGATCGACGAGACCAAAGGTTCAACTTGTACATATGCCATGATATTTTTCTAATTCGATTTTGCCCCTGAATAGAGCGAGAGACAATTGAACAGGTGCCAGACTCGGTATCTCCATAAACACCCTATGTTAGTGCGAAGTTTTCTTTCGGAGCTCGTAAGTCAGACGGGAAGGGTCGTACAAAAATTTTACATAGGACCAAATTTTTAGATTCTTGAACGATCTACAAGATCCCATGAGTATTTTTGTGATTGAATCACTCCCGTCAAAATTGTAGGTGATTGATTGGAGGAAAATTTTTTCTGATTTTCAACCACATGTACGGGCACTTGAAAAGCACGTAAAAAATTATCAAAACCCATAAATCGACAGATTTTTTTGTGCTCTTCAAAACCCTTTTTTCAGAATTCCCGTACGACGAATCAAATCGGAGATATCGCTGTTTGAGTGAGACCCTACGTGTTCCATTATTTATGGTAGGGACTGTAATTCAAATTTAGACATTCAAGTTTTAATAATCTATGATTGAATTTTCAAAATATAACCGCTACAGCATATTTTCTTATCCAGTCATGAATTGATGAGTTACATTATTTTTGATTCATTTGGATTGAATAAATCCAATCTGCATTCATGAAATATTATTCGAAAGTAGAAAGTAATTAGTTGATTAATTTAAATATAATATTTGAAGATGTAAAAATAGCCCGTTAATTTTTATTGGATTGAGAAATATGCTGTAGCCGTGCCTATATTTATCTCAAAACTTGAATGTCAAAATTTGAATTACATATATAAATGAATAAAATTAGGATTGAATACATATTCGATACCGAGGAAAAAGTGCAAGCCTGCGTAAAGCAAAACAAAAACAGAATTGGGAAAAGAAAGAAAAAAATATTCGTTTCCGGGAAGCGATCCCGAGCCTCTCGCGTGCGAGGCGGACCCGCTGCCACCTGCGCTAATTCTCACTATCACAATTTATGCTCAAATGTTACTTATAAGCGTCAAGCCCCCATGAGGGGCTCGTGATCTGGGCCTCATTTTTGTTGTTTATCGGCTTCGGCATGAATAACAACCGGCTTTGTTATCCATGGCTTATCGTTGATACTCAAATGGCAGAATCCGACAGAATGTATCAACATAAGACGGTTAAATTGTTGCTTCGACTCATCAAAACAAAACGATGAGTACGGCCGCGACAGTTCGACTCTTGTCTTCTGCTGTGTGAGTTTGCGGGGAGAGCGGGCGCGCGCGTGGCGTGTGTAGGTTATGTTATGGGTTTGAAGCATTTTGAAAAAGTAGCGCACAAGTTTTTTACGAAGGTGCTCCTCATGAGTGAGCCTAAACTCATCTAGAGATCTCGCCCCTTTATAATTTTTTCTCCTTGCCTCTATCATCTCAAGGGTAGAAAGTAAACACAGCAGCGAAATCCAGCTCAGTACTATTATCCAGTAGTACGACAGTAGTACGCTCAGTAGTACTGTAGTAGACTACGGTCGTACTACTGCAGTAGGCTACTGCAGTAGTAAGACAGTAGAGTACGTCCAGTAGTTTGACTATCCAGTACTGCTACGCTGTTTTTTCCACCAGGGGAGATGAGTGGATCACTCATGAATTTTGCTTGATTGAAAGCATCACTCAATCTATCCTTCCTATTAATCTGCCTCGCATGGTCCGTGAGGTTTTTTCTATGGAATGTATACCAAGACTCTTGAGCATCTTCAGCATAATATCCCAGAGGTAAGGAAAAAACTTCAGCTACCTCCCAAGAATGCATCAAGAATCTGTGAGAGCTTGGATTCAAACTTGCCCACTCATACAGCTGAAAATGTAGATTGTGTGTTCCATGACACAGATCTCTATACTTCTCGATAACCAATGGTTTCTTGCATTTGGCTAGTTTTAAACTCGAGGCCATCTTTTCAACTTTCAGGCATTCAGCGAACTTTTTCGGATCTGCAAAACACCGTCTGGCCAGATTGCCAGTGTTGGTGGTACCATGGCCTTGGAGAACTTGGTCAGGCCTAACCCCAAAGTTGTCATGAATTTCCAATCGCACTTCCATTGTAGTAACTTCAACATCATCTTTATGAGGAGTAAATCATATTCAATGTTAGATCATTCAGCTAGGACATTTCAAGATCGCGATAATCGGATGCTTGGACTAGAAATTCTGTCAGTATCACAATCAGTCCTCAAAAACTAGAAAGGCTATCACACCGATAAATAACCGTCTGCACCGGGAATTCTGTGGATGAAAGGAATCTACCCTCAAAACTTGGGAGACTATAAATCCGGTAAATAACCGGATGTTCGAAGCGGTAATTATGTCAGTATAGTAATTCTGTCAGTATGAGAATCAATCCCCAAAACCTAGGAAGGCAATCAAACCCGCAAATAACCGAATTCTCTCACCGGTAATCCATTCAATAAAGAGTCAACTCTCAAAACCCAGGGAGGCTATCAATCTGGCGAATAACCGGATGCTTGGGCTGAAAATTCTGTCAGCTCAACAATCAACCCCCAGAACCTAGGAAGGCTGTCAAACCCTAAATAGTCGGAAGCTCGGACCGGAAATTCTGTCGGTGACGAAATCAATCCCTAGAACGAAGGTTATCGAATCCGCTACTATCTGGATGCTCGATCCCAAAACTCAGGGAGTCACCCGCAATCGGTTGGATGCTCGGACCAAAATATATCTATTGGGATGAATCCCAATAGACTAGGAAGGCACCCAGAACCGCAAGTGTTTGAACCACAAATCTTCCCGAGTTGAAGAATGGATCTTCATAAGAATCCAAAATGGTTATCAAACCCTCGAATCTGCGGATATTCGGACCGAGAATTGGAATAATAGTGAATGAGTCCATTGAGAGGTCAACTAACGTTATTCCATTGTCCTCGATCCATCTACAACAGAAGCTTTAGAACAGCGAAGAGTGTTCTCAAAGTTTCTACAATATAACACTCGATTCGAGAGCGGATACTCGAAATGAAATTCGGATCCTATGAGTGCTGGACTCTTATTTTCCTCTGAATTCTTTCCAGATCGGATTATTCTGATTTTCTAATTAATTTTGACACTCGATCGATATGATCGGATATCGTATTTATCACTCGCGGGAATTTCAAATTATGAAGATATAATTTTTCGGTCTTTGCGAGTTAAAGTCAGCAGATATTGCTGACGATTTTGGCATCAATCGAGAATGGATTTTACTCCAAGGTGCATTGATCAAGAGTGGAGTAAAATCCATTCTCGATTGATGCCAAAATCGTCAGCAATATCTGCTGACTTTAACTCGCAAAGACCGAAAAATTATATCTTCATATTCTGATTTTCATCTTCGCATTCTGAAAGGATTACTCTCCTCATTGCTTCCATATCATACTCAATTCGTTATCATATTCCAGGAACAGCTTTGAAGATCACTCAAGATTCAATCAAAATAGTTTTACTCATATTGATTTGCAATTCATATCGAAAAAATCACGTGTTGCCTCTGACTTTGAAATCTGAATAGCTAGTCCATTCATGTACAAAAATTACGATAATTTCAGGAAATCATTACCTTTCTCTTCCTGGTTTTTCTTCCCAGAGTGCGCAATATTCATGAGATAACCAAGTTTCAGTAACTGTTCATACATTTTCAACTCTGCGCGCAAAAGTGTTGGACCGAATTTTAGGAATTTTTCTTCGTGTGCTTGACAAGGTGATCCAGAAACCTTATAATCTTTATTCGTTTTGAAACACATAGGACATCTCAACGTCGAGGAGTTACCAACAAGCTCGTTTACCACTTTTCCATCGAAGAGCGTGTGTTCTACGTGGAAACTGATTTTCACATCTGAATCGTCCTTAGTTTCGAACTCGTAAGGAACAAGAGAAGTCTTCTCTTTCTCAACGCGATCGAACTCATTTCTTATAGCATCACTGCTCTCTTATCATAGCTCTGAACTCATCTCTCTTAGGTAGCCTACCTATCAAAAGTAATGGATCATGTAGGACCTCACAAAAATTGTTATATTTGATATAGCTCGCCGTACGGGAATTTTAATCTCAATTCTGGTGTAAAATAGCATCAATGGAATATCGCGCCAAATAATTCCAAAGTGAAAATTTCTCATCTTCCTGGAAATGCTAACAAATTTTGCCTCAAACGTAACCCGTGGGAACAAAACATGTGATCAATCACTTTTTCGATGAAAATGTAGGGATCGTTGTCACTCCACACCTGAAAAAAAATCTCATAACATGTTTTGAAAGATGAAATCATTAACGTCAAAATCATGTGTCGCGATATCTTTAGGTGCATTCTTGCACTAGAATAGAGTTACAGGAGAAGGGACAGGTGTCAATCTGGCTATCTCCATAAGCAGTCTGTGCAATACAAAGTTTTCTCTCCAAGCTCGTTACTCGGACGGAAGTTGTCGTGCAGGGAACTTCAAAAAAAAGGAAATTGTAGGTTCTGTACCGATCTGCAACATCCCGTGAGAATTTTGGTGGTCAAATCACTCTCGTCAAAGTTGTAGGTGATCCGCTGAAGGAGAGATCTTTCAAATTTCCAACGTTGATCACGGTGACTTTAACGAAAATATTTGAAGTACATAAATTGATTGATTTATTGTGATTTTGAGATCCCTTTTTCGTAATTCCCGTACGACAAGTATGTTAAAAAAATCACTGTTTCTGAAAGATCCTTGAGCTATGGTTTTGGGCGATCCTATATGGGAGCTGTTGTCGGGAACTATTTCCATATGGGTTTCCCACTGATCTCATCTCATCTGTGAGAGATTCAACAGCATGTCAGGTTATTACTCCTTGTTTCTTGAGAGATTGTGAATCATCGAGTTTTTCTCAGGAAATGTTCAGATTCAATTAATTTTTCTGAATAACACACTCTTACACAACCAAGATTATTACAGAGGCATCATACAAAGCTCCTCGGAATAGTTTTACAGTGAAATCTCCCGAAAGCGGACACCTTCGTTCGCATCAAATCTGCCCGCTATTTGGAGTTGTTTGAATGGAGGTCCATTTCTGTGGTTATTTTCTAGCCGATCGTAAGAAAATTGGCCGTGATTAAGAGAATTCTATTGAAGGAGAGTTCACCGTAGTTGGAGAATCCCATAGGATTCTGATCCCTTAAAGTGAACTTCAAAGAATGCAGATGATAGAACTATCAAAACGGGCCAGATCAGAAGTCAACGTTTGATATTTGAAAAAACATCATCAAGATTTCTCGATTTTTGAGGTAACTTCTCTTCTAAGTCATGCCAAAAAATACGCCCTGATTATCTCCGATTGAGAAAGATCTTTCAACGAATACCAGCTCAGACACATCAGGCTAATGGAACAGGCAAATCACTTATAGATAGTACCTTCTCTTTTCTTATCGTGAGGGATTCCTCTTACAATTACCTCATCGTGTCATAACCTGGTAAGATATTGCAGTTCCTTGATTGAAGCTCTTTCACCAAGTACGAGTACTTCTCCTTAGACAGATTCATGGTAAGATAGAGGTTGGCGGCCGATTCAGGCGTGTGTCGCGAGTACGTACGTGTCACCTGATTGCTATGATGTTTTACTCTCACACCCAAGGCATCGGCGACGATATCTCGCTCGATATCAGGCGCAGGATTCATATCATTTGAATCATCCTGTGATATTTCATCATCATTCACAAGTTGTGGTCCTGTCGAATTCTCCTGTGTAGCTCGAAGACGCTCCGCGTCATCAGCTTTATCTTTTTCCTTCTTCAGGCTCATCTTGAGCGCAGCTTGGAACAGCCTCACATCAAAACCCTTCTCCTCTGCCAAATCAAAAGCTCTCCTTGGAATGGTCCATCCAGACAGTCCTTCTGTATTTTCTTTCCAAGATCTACCTCCTTTATTACTTCCCTCTTTGAAGACTTTCACCTTTTTGGCCTTGCGACCTACTTTATTCTTCACCTCTTCAACAGGATTTCGATTAACTTCTTGATCCTGAACAGCAACTTGAATATTCCCAACTGTCTCAGTAATGAGTTGAATAACCTCATTTGAATCTGACTTCCTCTTTTTGTTTTTTCTAGGGAAATAAATTAAAAATAACAGTTCCCTGATGCGACATAGTTATATGCGACTGATGAGACATAGTTGCACCAGTAACAAGAGACGAAGAAATGTATTGGATCGAACGATTTCACAGAAGAATTTTTTCATATTGATACAGATTTCTATTTTGATTACAGGTGAATTTTCCTACTCCCGATACTGAAACAATCGAAGTATACTGTTCTGGTCCAACAAAAGGAGGTCCAACCTTACGGGTCCTGGATTCATCCCAAACTCTGGGAATCGTCTCGTTTTTAAACGAGAATCGTCTCGTTTTTTCCACTCCTGAAGAGGTCTACAAACCTTGGTAGACGAAACGTCGAGAATAAACAATTCTCTTTTATGGAAACTTCTGATTCTTCAAGAGTTTCTAAACCCAGTCCTTAAAGATCGAAAAAGTACCCTACTCATCGTCTCGTTTTTGTGAGAATGGAGGAATCTCAGAGGATTCAGTTCCATGGGCTTCGGGCTTCCCAATCCGGGATACAGCCATGGAGATTAGCATTGCCAGTATATCCATATACATGTCATTTTCACATGGGCCCATATGGGCAATGCTAATCTATATGGCTATATCTCAGGATAGGAAGCCCATGGGATAAATCCTTTGAGATACCTTCATTATTCACATGACGATTCCTAGAGTTTGGGACGAATGCAGGACCCGCAAGGTTGGACCTCCCCTTGTAAGCTTGGTGAGAAATAGTGATTGAATCAGTCTATGACAGATAACATGGCTTTATCGGCATCAATCGAGTCATATAAACAAATTTAAGACCATTGATGACATTAGATCGTAAGCGGGAGAGCGAGTGTACCTACCCATATAAAAGTGAGGATAATCTTATCAGATATGAACATGGTGTCCTAGTACACTTTTGCCAAGTATCATAATCTATGAACTAATTTTTTTAATTTTTTGTATTTTCGGGGAATTCATTGGCGTACGCTAGAACACAGGGGGTACAGCATGGATACTTCAATATTGACCGTACACGACTTCATGAAAATCTCTCGGGGGTCAATCTTAGTTCTTTGAATTTTGAGTATTTGAAGAGAAAAATTTCGAAATGGATATCTTTTTTCTTCCAATTACTTTTCTTCTTCAGAAGCCGAGACCAACTCCTAGGAAGAATCAGAACGATCCATGAATCAGTGTGCCCGAGTGAAATCAATCGTCTGAAAATGTATAAGGACTAGATCATCAGACAAAATGAATCGAACCGACTCTATACAAAAACTGCGCTTCAGATCTTACACTGATTTGGTTACTTCTAGTTCTTCACAAATGAAGACGAGTTCAGGATATGAATGTCAAAAAACTCTTTCCAAAACTGAATGAAAATATCAAAGGATATTTTTCTTTATTCATTGTTCTCTCATACCTTCCTCTAAAACTAATCCTCCCAACTTCGAATGACCTAAAGTTATGATTTCTCGGCGTCCTAGATCAACTGGTTGACACCGAATACATCGAATCCCATTCGAATTCGTGAAAACATAGTTTTTCTTTTTTATATATGAATCTATCGCAGGATGTCGTTGAATCAATAGGAATGAGTCGATCGGTATTTCCTGCAAGTTATTTATTTTCGCAATAAGTGCGACGTTTCGGCTACCTCATGTAGCCCTCTTCAAGCTAAAAAATTTTTTAAAAAATTCACTAATACTCTCTCAAACCGTAGACATTACCAAATATGTGTAAAATACATTTTTTACCTTGAATAAGTAAGAGTAACGTGTGAGTCATATCAAGAGATCAAATGTAGAATTTCTTCAAGCTATGCTTGGGGTCACAGTGAAAACTGATGTATTCATGACTATCCAGCCTGTTAAGATATTCGTAATTATATAATTAAAAGTATAACAACACTATTGCACTGTAAATTTGGCTATCAAGTATGTTGACTCACAGATGTAAAAGAGGAACAGTATTTTTATGTAATCTCTTGATATTTTCCATGGGGTATGAGAAGGATATAATTCTATGTCATCAAGTTTTAATGACACCCCAGGAACGACTGAATTGGCTGATGTCGTAGCAGACAAATTGATTGATAGCTGGTTGATAAAGTAGGTATGTAATAAAATCAATCCCTATTATCGCTTATGATCTACTGGAATTCTGAGAAAGTAAGGTAGAGATGGCAGTGGTATCACATTTTTGTTAGCTGATTAAGACTTTCGTTCACGATTTTTAAAATTTTCCATGATATTTTTATAAACATTTTTCAAAAGTTTGACATCTTCTTGTCTATTCAAAGTGTTTGGATGATGATGAATATTTAGCATCTCCGAAAAAAGCCTCTTTTTGTACCAATTTTCCACATCCAGAATTTTAACATTATCAAAGTTGATTTCGTGGGAAAAATTATTGGCATGCAATGCTAATGCAGATGTTTCAGTGTTCTTACTAACATCTCTCTGATGTTCTGTGATCCTCTTTCTGAGTTTTCTTTTGCTCGTGCCAATATAGTTTTTCTCACAATCTCCACAATTGATTTGATAAACGATGTTAGACATCTCCAACTTAGGTAAGCGGTCTTTTCCTAATTTTATAATATGATTCAAATTGTTACAATCCAGATTGACTGGAGTGAAGGAGAATTTTTTGGTAATTTTATTGAGAATTCGTGTTAATTGTTTTACGAAAGGAAAAGCAAAGATGGGTGATTTTAAATTATCAGTTTTCCTATTACTAGATTTATCACAGTTTGTCATCATTTGTATACGTTTTCTTATGTATCTGTTTATAAAGTGATCTGGGTAGCTATTGGCACGAAGAAGACGTCGTATGGTATCAAAATTTTCAGAATGGAATGAGGAATGAGATAGTTGTATATCTTTATCAACTAATCCATATATCACAGCGATTTTTTATGACTCTGCATGGTGCGAGTGAAAATTAATGTATCGTCCTGAAGCAGTATCTTTTCAGGAGCAGTATCTTTTTTGACATTTGTATCCAGCTATCAATCAATTCGTCTGCTACGACATCAGCCAATTCAGTCGTTCCTGGCGTGTCATCAAAACTTGATGACATAGAATTATATCCTTCTCATACCCCATGGAAAATATCAAGAGATTACATAAAAAGACTGTTCCTCGTTTACATCTGTGAGTCAACATACTTGATAGCCAAATTTACAGTGCAATAGTGTTGTTATACTTTTAATTATATAATTACGAATATTTTAACAGGCTGGATAGTCATAAATACATCAGTTTTCACTGTGACCCCAAGCATAGCTTGAAGAAATTCTACATTTGATCTCTTGATATGACTCACACGTTACTCTTACTAATATAAGGTAAAGAATGTATTTTACACATATTTGGTAATGTCTACGGTTTGAGAGAGTATTAGTAAATTTTTGTACAAAATTTCTTAGCTTGAAGAGGGCTACATGAGGTAGCCGAAACGTCGCACTTATTGCGAAAATAAATAACTTGCAGGAAATACCGATCGACTCATCCCTATCGATAGTTTTTCTTTGATGAACAAATATTCTATTGAGGACTTCATTTCAATCATCGTTCGACTAACTCTATTCAAATTCCGTCTCAACCAAACGATATGTCTTGCGCAAAAATCCCTTGTGTGGATAAACCCAATCCTTCTGATGAGCCTCCTCAGAGGAATAACTCGAAGATAGGATAATCTTTCAATATTTCCTTCCCCTCATATACTCCTCCACAACTCATCTCTCTTATATGCAATGCCCTCAAGAGATCTTTTTCTGTCAATTTACATCAATCGGTCGATCTTCAGCTTGATTAGAGTTCGTCGAAATATGATGAAAATGAACATTTTTCAGTCTTTCCACATTTCCACAAAAACACTTGATTTCAATGAATTTTGCATGAATCAATCCTTGAAAGATACTAAGAAAGGACCTCATTGAAGTAAAACAAACTGATCGACTTTGGAGAAGATGAAGATGACATTCCTATCCAATCTCTACTCATTCCCAGGGGTATTCATTTACTTATTCTGGAAAACTTGCATTGGATGATTTTAGGAAGTTTACAGTGAAATGATTGAAGTATGGTCATGACCCGTAAGCTTGAAACCATTTGGTATTCTTCGGGAGAGAGATTTCAATACACTTTCATCAACCAACAGCTTCGTCCAGAGAGAGACAGTCGATTGTATGCATTCTTTCCAATTTGACAGATTGGGATCGGTAGAACTGAGTTGCTCACGACAAATTTGGAACTCGAAAAGAAATCTCAATGTCTAAAGTAGCAGATCCTTCACACTTGCCGCGCTCACGAAATCTCTGATGACGATAGAGATTATAGACTAAGAACAAAGTTGTACTTGAATACTTACCATAATTGAATGATGAGGGTTGCAACGACTGGTAGCAAACGATGAGTTTGTTGAATTCTTCTCACAGGCAGAACCACTTCCGACACTATCAATTCGTAACTGATATCTGGATGCACAATGCACTCTGCGAGGATATCGATAAGGCACACTGTTCCGAGAATGGAGAGTTCGTTGCATATTTATTGATCTAAGCGTATCAACTAAGTTGTGGTTGTTAGAATCCCGACTCCCTCTAGTGGCGGTTTCACGAAACCATGGGCTCATCAATTCAAACAAATGATTGTGGATGAGGGATGGTGGGCCCGAACGGACAGAAAGTCGAGAGGCGATGAAATGAAGAAATTCTTTCTGGGTTTGATTCTGGGTGTCTTCACGATGGTATTTATCGAGAATCAACTGAATTCGTCAGTGGATTTTGAAATGAAGTCGATTCTTCGATTATCCCTTACAAAAGATAGGCAAAAAATCGTCTCCATCGCAGTTTCTCGCCTTTTTTCTTGTTTCTCTATCATAGGTCGGAGAGGGATGAGTTTTATCGGAAATATATGGATAGTATTTTGTAGATGATTCAAGTATGTACGGGATAATGTAGTCACATATATGAGAAATTGCATCCGTTGTTCGTAATTGAATAAATTTCAAGAAATTCATCAAGTTTCTGCGATTTCCTTTTTCGTCTGAGAAATTCATAGCTATGGTTCATAATTCCTCCATGAATGGAGACACATTACCTCGTAGATTTTTGAAGAATCTGCAAAAAACTATTCCACACATTCTTCCATGAAACTCATCCATTTCGACCTATGATGAAAAAACCTATGATTGTGAAGCCCACCTTTGGTTCGAGGCCTCTGATACCCAACGGTACTGAAATGAGGGCACAATTTTGCAGTATCATGAGGCATCTGTTTATCTAAAAATTCAGTTGACTCGCCTTGGCTTGGTTGAAATTGGACATAACTTCACTCATTTCAGTGATCTTGAGATGAACTTCACAATGGGTCAGACTGCGGTGAAAAATAATAAACTAGAGTCAAGTTATAGAAGGAATGACTATAGGTAAGTATTTACTGATATGTTACGACATCATTACGAATTCGGTGGCGATTCCATTGATTGTTCTGCCAAGTCTGGAATCTACAATGATATATTTTAGGGGTTGATCTTGTCACCGACAGAATTTTTGGTCCGAACATCCGGTTATTTGCCGGCTGGACAGCCTTCCTAGGTTTTAAGGGTTGGTTTTGTCACCGACAGAATTTTCGGACAAGCATCCGGTTATTCGCGGGTTCGTGAGCCTTCCTAGGTTTTGGGGGTTGATTGTTGAGCTGACAAAATTTCCAGTCCGAGCATCCGGTTATTTGCAGGTTTGACAGCCTTCCCAGGTCTTAGGGGTTGATTTTGTCACCGACAGAATTTTCGGTCCGAGCATCCGGTTTCGTCAGCCTACTTAGGTTTTGGGAGTTGATTCTTGAGCTCACAGGATTTTCAGTCTGAGCATCCGGTTATTTGCCAATTTGATAGCCTCCTAGGTTTTGAGAGTTGATTCTCCTATCGACTGAATTTCCGGTTCGAGCATTCGGTTATTTTCGGGTTTGAAAGCCTTTCTAGGTTTCGGGGATTGATTGTTATCCTGACAGAATTCCCGGTCCGAGCATCTGGTTATTTACCGGATTGATAGCCTTCCTGGTGTTTGAGGATAGATTATTTATTCACAGAATTCCCGATGTGAGCATTTGGTTTATTTCATGAGTGATTCAGTCATCTCCCGACAAGACATTGACCTGAAATTCGCTAGGCATGAAGAGCATCTTATAACGACTGGATATAAAGTGGAGGATTACATCAAAAAACTTATTGTTACCTATATTACCCTAATTAAGTTGAGCATGAAAAGTGCTGGTCATTAATTCACATTCATAATGACACATTCCGAATTTCATATTTCCTCCGTTGATCTTCGTATATAAGTTCAGCACTGTTAATTACTTCTGATGCTATCGATACACACGAATTTTTCTCGGACAACAGTACAAAGTGGATGATTTTCAAGAATTGTGGGTTTGGAATATAAACCAAGTTCTTCACTAGAAGTTCGTCGTGATAGTTTCACTCATCTCTACCAACAATCTTGCGATCACTTCCGTTTGAGAATTAAATAGCCATTCTCTTTATTTCTCTCTGGAGGTTTATCGAGCATCACTACACGGCAGGTGAGCGCTTATTTGGAAAATGCTCGAGAAAAATTGATTCAAAACCAAAATGCATTTTTTGAGAATTTCCGGGGATTTCAGGTTTTTCCAGATTCTCCGAATTTTCCGGGCCCGGAAAATCATTTTCCATGGAAATATATGGTTGCAGATTCTTATATGACAGTGAAATTACATCCCAAGCTGGAATGATAGTCCTTCTGATCTTCATACATAGGTAGTTTTCTCATTTCCAGCCCCTACAGGTTTTCCTGACCCGGAAAATGAAAATCGGTCGAGCAAAACAATTCCCACGTATGCGTGTGGATCTTACCTTTCATTTCCTTTTTGAATTATAACAAAAGCTCATATCTTTCGAAAGTTATGAGGTTTTGCTCGCGAAAAAGTGAGAAAAAATAAAAACTCCGATAGTGCGCCGTGTCTTTACGCAGCAACCTCAACAGTGGTACTCTGATTTCGGCATCGCGGTCAATAGATCGTGAATACCAAGTTACCATTCCCAGGAACGAGTGGAGTAGGCGTATGTTTTTGGGCGGTGGAAACTCACGTACTGGCGTTACTTCCTCTGAATTCGGACGGAGACCTTCGGAATCCAGAATAAATCCAAGATAATTCACCTCTTTGGAGCAGATTTGACATTCCTCCGGGTTTATTTGGAGTTCGGCGTCAATCAGGCGTTTCAGCACTATCTCCAGATATCTCCCATGTGCTTTATACGTATCTCTCGCGATGATAATGTCGCCAAGATACACGAAAACAAAGGGCTCCAATTTTGAGCCCAGGAATTCGTCGATCAGGCGCATCCAGGTCGCTCCAGGAGCATTACAGAGCCGGAAGGGCATAGCGGCACCAGCAACAGGACCCGACGCACTATCTTTTCAAAAACTTAACTTTGCTAGTGAATCCGCTTCAATCGGCTTCATCAGCTATTGGGATGATCCAAACGGCATTCTCTTCTAAATTCTCTCAGCTACACGATGCGCGATGCTTTTTTTGTCCTAAGCTCGAGGGGGAGGGGTGGGGTGGGGGGGGGGCGATGAACGCCCGCTCCCAAAACAGCAACGATACTTTCCCGAAACGAAACATACACCTGACGAGTCCCTCGTTCTACTGCCAACTTGAACACACTTGGAGTACATTTAAGGACACTATAGTTAAAGGAGGATGCACACTTTGTATGGGAAAATGGACCATGAGCGGTAACCTCTAATTCTTTTTGCATCGTGTAGAGCGGGCCGCTGGCAATAACGAGGGCCTGTTTTGGGAAATGTCACTACTGGGGAACTTTTTAGAACCAGGAGAATGCTTAGGGGGTAGTTTTTTTCGCAGAACGGACCTAGCTGATGCAAGAACGTCGAAACTGAACAAATGCACGATCGAATCGTAACGAATGAGGGCTCGATCGATTCGTCTTGATGAGGAGCTTCGTGTGCAGATGGATTGATACCAGCGCAATGGAAGTCATGAACGTGGAGAGTGTTTGTATCGACTTTGGAAAAAAACAACCCCTAAGAATCCAGACCTATTCATCAGTAGAACTCAGACTTGCACGATGGGATCTGGATGTTAATGGTTGCATTTTGTAGATATGGTCCGGCCACGAGGTTATGACCTACTCGGAGACCAGCGCTGGTTTTGGAGGGGGGCAGATGGCCGGAAAACCATTCCCAGTAGTAATATACGAGTTTAGTCAGAAACAGATAAACCAAAGGATGATAGGTGGGATCCTGAAAGTTTGCACGACGAGATTGCGACGTTGGCAGGCTCGTTTTGTAGCTCGACAACAGTAGAAAGTGTGGGTATTCTCGAAATATCAGCGCTGAGTTGCCAACGAGAGCTGCATCTCGGAATGTGAGTAACCTTGAAAAACCACCCCTATTGATATTTCGACATTTCCCCAGATATACAACGAATGCACGATGGGATCTAAATTTTCTTGGTTGCATTTTGTAGATATGGTCCGGCCACGAGGTTATGACCTACTCGGAGACCAGCGCTGGTTTCGGAGGGGGACAGATGGCCGAAAAACCATTCCCAGTAGTAATATACGAGTTTAGTCAGACACAGATAAACCAAAGGATGATAGGTGGGATCCTGAGAGCTTGCACGACGCGATTGGGACGGGGGCGTGCTCATTTTGTAGCTCGACAACAGTAGAAAGTGTGGGTATTCTCGAAATATCAGCGCTGAGTTGCCAACGAGAGCTGCATCTCGGAATGTGAGTAACCTTGAAGAACCACCCCTATTGATATTTCGACATTTTCCCAGATATACAACGAATGCAAGATGGGATCTGGATTTTCTTGGTTGCATTTTGTGGATATGGTCCGGCCACGAGGTAATGACCTACTCGCAGACCAGCGCTGGTTTCGGAGGGGGACAGATGGCCGAAAAACTATTCCCAGTAGTAATATACGAGTTTAGTCAGACACAGATAAACCAAAGGATGATAGGTGGGATCCTGAGAGGTTGCACGACGCGATTGCGACGGGGGCGTGCTCATTTTGTAGCTCGACAACAGTAGCAAGTGTGGGTATTCTCGAAATATCAGCGCTGAGTTGCCAACGAGAGCTGCATCTCGGAATGTGAGTAACCTTGAAAAACCACCCCTATTGATATTTCGACATTTCCCCAGATATACAACGAATGCACGATCGGATCTCGGATTTTATGGGACCAGTTTGTAGATATCGATGGGGCGCAGCCGATGGACCAGGATGGATATCAGCGCAGGGAGCAGATTCAGCGGGAGGAGGAAAATACGCCTCTCAGTAGTAACAGACGAGATGTGTCAGACATACGACCTGGGGAGAGTATTTGAGATTTGAAGAGTTTGCACGATGCGATTGGGACGAGGAAGAGCTCACTTTGAAGCTCGACAACTGTAGCAAGTGTGGGTATTCTCGGAATATCAGTTCTGAGCTGCCAACGAGAGCTGCATCTCCGAATGTGAGTAACCTTGAAAAACCACCCCTATTGATATTTCGACATTTCCCCAGACATACAACGAATGCACGATCGGATCTCGGATTTTATGGGACCAGTTTGTAGATATCGATGGGGCGCAGCCGATGGACCAGGATGGATATCAGCGCAGGAAGCAGATTCAGCGGGAGGAGGAAAATACGCCTCTCAGTAGTAACAGACGAGATGTGTCAGACATACGACCTGGGGAGAGTATTTGAGATTTGAAGAGTTTGCACGATGCGATTGGGACGAGGAAGAGCTCACTTTAAAGCTCGACAACTGTAGCAAGTGTCGGTATTCTCGGAATATCAGTTCTGAGTTGCCAACGAGAGCTGCATCTCGGAATGTGAGTAACCTTGAAAAACCACCCCTATTGATATTTCGACATTTCCCCAGATACAAAACGAATGCACGATCGGATCTCGGATTTTATGTGACCAGTTTGTAGATATCGATGAGGCGCAGCCTATGGACCAGGCGGGATATCAGCGCAGGCAGGAGATCCGGCGAGAGGGGGGAAATATGGTTCCCAGTAGTAACAGACGAGATGGGTCAGACATACGACCTGGGGAGAGTATTTGAGATTTGAAGAGTTTGCATGATGCAATTGAGACGAGCAAGAGCTCACTTTGAAGCTCGACAACTGTAGCAAGTGTGGGTATTTTCGAAATATCAGCGCTGAGTTGCCAACGAGAGCTGCATCTCGGAATGTGAGTGACCTCGAAAAACCACCCCTATTGATAGTTCGACATTTTCCCAGATATACATTGAATGCACGATCGGATCTCAGATTTCATGGGACCAGTTTGTAGATATTGATGAGGCGGAGCCTACGGACCAGGCGGGATATCGGCGCAGGGAGCAGATCCAGCGGGAGGAGGAAAATACGCCTTCCAGTAGCAACAGACGAGATGGGTCAGACATACGACCTGTGGAGAGTATTTGAAATTACGAGAGCTTGCACGATGCGAATGAGACGGGCAAGAGCTCACTTTGAAGCTCGACAACTGTAGCAAGTGTGGGTAGTCTCGGAATATCAGCGCTGAGTCACCGAGGTGATGTATCTCTCAGGATGTATGTGATAGCGGAACAACCCCTATTCAGATTTCGACATTTCCCTCGTATTAAACGAAGGCACGATTGTATCTCGGGCTTCATGGGACCAGTTTGTAGATATCGATGAGGCGAAGCCTACGGACCAGGCGGGATATCAGCGCAGGGGAGAGATTCAGCGGGAGGGGTAAATATGGCTCAATATCTCTTCACAACAACATTTCCCATACCCTGAGTAAGTTCAGTGATACTTTAAGAATCAAACTTTGTTGGAGCAAAACTATTCCCCAAAAGTAATGCATTCGCCAGTTTTGAGCCCTAAATGCTGATATGCAAGATCTTCTGGTGCTGAGATGCCTGTCTAACCAATCACGAAAGGATTTCAATAACTATCACTAACGCAGTTGAGTATCTAACAATGCAATTGATATCTTTTTGAGCTTATTTCGGTCCTCAAAATATATGTTCAAAGATCCTCACCCTAAACTTACCGAGGGTATGGAAGACGTAGTTTTTGAGAGAAATTGAGTTTTTGGAGGTGATCTTAATCACAGTCAGAAAAAATCCGATGGATTCGAGTTCTACTAGAGAGAAAATTGATTGAATGCATCCGTTTTGAATATTAGTATTTCAGCGAGAATTTTGGATATTGAGAGGACGAAAATGTATCAGCCCCGAAATTAACTTTCGAAGGTTTTAATATGTATTCCTCGACTTCGCAAAACCTATGAAGGATAAATTAGCTCGCGCACGAACATGCTTATTTTCGCTCTTCGATACCATAATGATAACGAGGTTAACACCGTAGCGTCACACAGATCTGATGATTTTTCCACTAAAATTGATCTCACGCCAAAACAATTTGAGCAATTCGAGTTGGATACCTGGGAAATGTCGAAATCTGAATAGGGGTTGTTCCGCTATCACATACATCCTGAAAGATACATCACCTCGGTGACTCAGCGCTGATATTCCGAGAATACCCACACTTGCTACAGTTGTCGAGCTTCAAAGTGAGCTCTTGCCCGTCTCAATCGCATCGTGCAAACTCTCGTAATCTCAAATACTCTCCCCAGGTCGTATGTCTGACCCATCTCATCTGTTACTACTGGGAACCATATTCCCCCCTCTCGCTGGATCTCCTGCCTGCGCTGATATCCCGCCTGGTCCATAGGCTGCGCCTCATCGATATCTACAAACTGGTCCCATAAAATCCGAGATCCGATCGTGCATTCGTTGTATACCTGGGAAAATGTCGAAATATCAATAGGGGTGGTTTTTCAAGGTCACTCACATTCGGAGATGCAGCTCTCGTTGGCAACTCAGAACTGATATTCCGAGAATACCCACACTTGCTACAGTTGTCGAGCTTCAAAGTGAGCTCTTGCCCGTCTCAATCGCATCGTGCAAACTCTCGTAATCTCAAATACTCTCCCCAGGTCGTATGTCTGACCCATCTCATCTATTACTACTGGGAACCATATTCCCCCCTCTCGCCGGATCTCCTGCCTGCGCTGATATCCCGCCTGGTCCATAGGCTGCGCCTCATCGATATCTACAAACTGGTCCCATAAAATCCGAGATCCGATCGTGCATTCGTTGTATACCTGGGAAAATGTCGAAATATCAATAGGGGTGGTTTTTCAAGGTCACTCACATTCGGAGATGCAGCTCTCGTTGGCAGCTCAGAACTGATATTCCGAGAATACCCACACTTGCTACAGTTGTCGACCTTCAAAGTGAGCTCTTCCTTGTCCCAATCGCATCGTGCAAACTCTTCAGATCTGAAATACTCTCCCCAGGTCGTATGTCTGACCCAACTCGTCTGTTACTACTGGAAGGTGTATTTTCCTCCTCCCGCTGAATCTGCTTCCTGCGCTGATACCCCGCCTGGTCCATAGGCTGCGCCTCATCGATATCTACAAACTGGTCCCATAAAATCCGAGATCCGATCGTGCATTCGTTGTATATCTGAGGAAATGTCGAAATATCAATAGGGGTGGTTTTTCAAGGTTATTCACATTCCGAGATGCAGCTCTCGTTGGCAACTCAGCGCTGATATTTCGAGAATACCCACGCTTGCTACTGTTGTCGAGCTACAAAATGAGCACGCCCCCGTCGCAATCGCGTCGTGCAAACTCTCAGGATCCCACCTATCATCCCTTGGTTTATCTGTGTCTGACTAAACTCGTATATTACTACTGGGAATGGTTTTCCGGCCATCTGTCCCCCTCCGAAACCAGCGCTGGTCTCCGAGTAGGTCATAACCTCGTGGCCGGATCATATCTACAAAATGCAACCAAGAAAATCCAGATCCCATCGTGCATTCGTTGTATATCTGGGGAAATGTTGAAATATCAATAGGGGTGGTTTTTCAAGGTTACTCACATTCCGAGATGCAGCTCTCGTTGGCAACTCAGGGCTGATATTTCGAGAATACCCACACTTGCTACTGTTGTCGAGCTACAAAATGAGCACGCTCCCGTCGCAATCGCGTCGTGCAAACTCTCAGGATCCCACCTATCATCCTTTGGTTTATCTGTCTCTGACTAAACTCGTATATTACTACTGGGAATGGTTTTCCGGCCATCTGGCCCCCTCCGAAACCAGCGCTGGTCTCCGAGTAGGTCATAACCTCGTGGCCGGACCATATCTACAAAATGCAACCAAGAAAATCCAGATCCCATCGTGCATTCGTTGTATATCTGGGGAAATGTCGAAATATCAATAGGGGTGGTTCTTCAAGGTTACTCACATTCCGAGATGCAGCTCTCGTTGGCAACTCAGCGCTGATATTTCGAGAATACTCACACTTGCTACTGTTGTCGAGCTACAAAACGAGCACGCCCCCGTCGCAATCGCGTCGTGCGAACTCTCGGGATCCCACCTATCATCCTTTGGTTTATCTGTGTCTGACTTAACTCGTATATTACTACTGGGAATGGTTTTCCGGCCATCTGCCCCCCTCCGAAACCAGCGCTGGTCTCCGAGTAGGTCATAACCTCGTGGCCGGACCATATCTACAAAATGCAACTAAGAAAATCCAGATCCCATCGTGCAAGTCTGAGTTCTACCGATGAATAGCACTGGATTCTTAGGGGTTGTTTTTTCCAAAGTCGATACAAACACTCTCCACGTCCATGACTTCCATTGCGCTGGTATCAATCCATCTGCATACGAAGCTCCTCATCAAGACGAATCGATCGAGCCCTCATTCGTTATGATTGGATCGTGCATTCGTGCAGTTCCGACATTTTTGCATCAGCTAGGTCCGTTCTGCGAAAAAACTACCCCCTAAGCATTTTCCTGGTTCAAAAAAGTTTCCCAGTAGTGACGCCTCCCAAAACAGGCCCTCGTTATTGCCAGTGGCCCGCTTTACACGATGCAAAAAGAATTAGAGGTTACCGCTCATGGGCCATTTTCCCATACAAAGTGTGCATCCTCCTTTGGACCTATCCTCGAACCTGGAATTCACTGCTATGAATTTTAAGAGCGATTTTTAGCCAGGAACATGTTCTAGAGACTGTATATTTGACCAAAATCGTCGATTCTAAGTTGGTGACCGTTCTGCTGCCTCCTGGAAAACGATAGCGATGAATTTTGGGATTATTTTACGAGTTTTTCAGCTAATTCTCGAATTCAGAAATTGCTGTTGAGATTGTTGCGATGCGTTTTTAGCTAAAAACGGTTGGAAATGCCCTACCGCCTGATCAAAGTCATGGATTGTAGCTCGGATTTTCGACTACTGCCAGCTCAAAAACACTTGGAGTGGACTCTACAATGGCTGAACATGATTTTGACATCAATCCTGAGTCTCAAAACTACTGCAGGATGATTTATGACCGATATTAGGCCAGAGAAGCTGAAAAAAAATTGACGTTTGAGAAAGAATTATGAATTTTAGATGAAAAAAAACTCTACTGCCAACAAGTTGAAGCTTGGCACACATTCCAGTCCTCCCTCACAAGATTTCGAGCTCAAGCCCGAATCTGGGAATTGCTGCTGAGAGCTCTGAGATCGATTCTTAGCCAAGAGCGTGAGATGAATCGAGCAGATTTATGCGTGATTATGAATCATAGATTGGAAACCGCTCTACTGACACATAAAAAATGGTCACATCACAATCCAGGGTTATTCAACAAGATTTGAAGCATAATTTGAGAACTGGGGATAACTTCTGAGAGTACTGGGATCGATTCTTATACGGCATGTGCCAGGAGTATATCACTAGCGTTGCGAATCATCCCGATTGGCGAATTTCTGCTCGGAATTCCTATTGCTGCTAGCTTAGGGATACTTGGTGTATACTCTGTGATCGATCGGCGAGATTTTGACACTGATACTGAGTCCGAGAACTGCTGGAATGAGATTCTGTACCGGTATTGGGTCGAAAAAGGCTGACAGATACCCACTTTTGGCTCAAAATGGTGACATTCAGGTGAATAGAAGAAGTATCACCAACTAATCAACGATTGGAACCAATTCTGAATCTCACTCACAGGATTTCGAGCCCAATCTCACACCCGAGGATCGCTGCTAAGAGCACTGAGATCAATCCTTATAGAGCAGCATTTCAGAAAGGCAGAGAATTCTCGCATAATCGTGGATTATGGGGCGGAAATCATCCCACTGCCACCTGAACAGCAATCGAGATACATTTTGGGATCATTTGACGTAATTTGGAATAGAACCCCGATTCTTCATATATCTGCTGAGAGCTTTGAGATCAATCCTGGGGCAAGAATTGCAAAGAGCCACTAGTAATGAACCAGATCTGATGACTCTAACTCCCAATAAGTACTACTGCTACTCCAAGAATACATACAATGGAATCTAGGATCACAGACGGGAATTTCTAGCCAAATCCTGCATCTGAGAATTGCTGCAGAGGAATTTCAGATGCAAATTGGGCTAAGTATTGTCGTAAATTACAGTCGATCTGATGCGGAATTGTTGAAGTTTTTCCTCCTATTGTACTACTGCCAAGGTAAGTACCATTCCACCTCGTTACAGGTCCAAAAGTGAATATTTTGAGCCCGGTGTCATGCTCCCGAATCACTGCATTGTGATCTGCAGTCAAGATTGGGCCGGAATAATTGGAAAACCGTGCGGATCCCACGGAGAATGACGAGTTTTAGGAGGGAAATCATACTACTGCGAACTCGAGAATGATCTTATCGAGTTCCAAGTTTGCCAGTGAATCCTATGGGCACATTCCCGTGTCTCGAAACTACTGCAGTGCGATCTGAGACCAATATTTGGGCCAGAGTACTCGCAAATCAGCGTAGGTTATATCAAAAGAAGATGGATCCTAGGGCGTGAATTCTACTCCTGCCAACTTGTGAATGGATCCAGGACATTTTGAGTCTCGTCAGAAGTATTTTGGGCCCGGTTTCGTGTCTGACGATTACTGCAGTGCGATCTGCGATCGGTATTGGGCCCAGAGTTCTGGGAAACTCCTGCGGATCCTGAAGGAAATGATGATTTCTAGGGGGTAAATCGTACTACTGTCAATCCTATGAGGAATACAATACATATCGATTAGAAACATGTTAAGCCCAGCTCCGTCGCTCAGAATTACTGCAGTGCAATTCAAAACTAGTATTGAGCCCCGAAATGTCGGAAATCCGTGCGGCTTTCCCCATGACAAATGATGGGGTTCAGAACGGGAATCGTAATACAGCCGAGACCGCGAGCGATTCCATCGGATTCCATGTTTGTCAGTAAATATTTTGGGCCCGGTCCCATGTCTGAGAGTCACTGCAGTGCGATCTGAGATCGGTATTGAGCCCAGAATCATCGGGGATGATTGCAGATAGGATTCAGAATCATGAATTCTATGGGGTCAATTCTACTCTTGCCCATTCGATGAGGAATCCAGTTGATTTCGGGATCGACTAGAAACATTTTGAGCCCAGTCCCGTCACTCACATCCACTGCATCGCGATGTAAAACCAGTACTGGGCCCCGGATCGTCGGAAATCCGTGCGGATCCCACGGAAAATAATCCATCTTAGGATGGAATTCGTACAACTGCGACCCTTGAAACTGATCCAGCAAATTTTCAATTCGGAGAGAAATATTTTGTGCTCAGTCCCGTATCTCAAAATCACTGTAGTGTGATCTGCGATCGGTATTGGGCCCAGAATCATCGGAAACTTCTGCGGATCCTACAGAAAATGACGTTTTTCATGGGGTGAATCGTACTCCTGCCAACGGGATGATGAATCCAGTCCTCTCTGGAATTGACTCAGAATATTTTGCGCCCAGTCCCGTGGCTCAAAGTCACTGCGGTGTGATCCGTGATCGGTATTGGGCCCAGGATCATCGGAAGTAACTGCGAATCGTATTCAGAGTTATGAATTCTAGGGGGTAAATCCTATTCCTGCTAACTGTATGAGGGTTCCAGTTGATTTTGGAATCGATTAGGAATATTTTGAGCCTAGTCCCGTGTCTCAAAACAACTGTGGTGCGATCTGCGAACGGTATTGGGCCCAGGATCTTCGGAGATCACTGCAAATCGTATTCAGAATCATGAATTCTAGGGGATGAATCCTATTCTTGCCAACCGGGTGAGGGATCCAAATGATTTTGGGCTCGACAGGAAATATGTTGAGCCCAGTCCCGTGGCTGAGAGTCACTGCAGTGCGATGTAATACCAGTATTCGGCCCCGGATCGTCCGAAATCCGTGCGGATCCCATGGAAAATGATACCCCTAGGATGAAAATCATTACTGCGACCCTTGAAACCAACCCAGCGCATTTTGAATCGAAAGAAAAATATTTCGTGCCCAGTTCCGTGTCTCAAAATCACTGCAGTGCGATCTGCGATCGGAATCGGACCCAGAAACTTCGGACTGGGCTCAAAATATTTCTAGTCAATTCCGAAATCAACAGGATTCCTCATCTAGTTGGCAAGAATAGGATTTGCCCCCTATACGATTTGCGGTCATTACCGATGATTTTGGGCCCAATACCGATCACAGATCGCACCGCAGTGACTCTGAGCCATGAGAGTGGGCCCTAAACATTCCTTAATGATCCCGGAATGTACTGGATTCACGACCCAGTTGGCAGTAGTGCGACCCACCCCCTAGAATTCATGATTCTGAATACAATCAACAATTCTTTCCGATGATTCTGGGCCCGATACCGATCTCAGATCGCACTGCAGTGACTCCGAGCCACGGGACTGGGCCCAAAATAGTTCTAGTCAATCCTCAAATGTACTGGATTCATCATCCAGTTGGCAGTAGTACGTTTCACCCCCTAGGAATCGTCATTTTCTGTAGGATCCGCAGAAGTTTCCAGATATTCTGGGCCCAATACTGATCGCAGATCGCACTGCAATGATTCCGAGAAACGGAACTGGGCACAGGATATTTCTCGTCCGATTAAGAATGTGCTGTGTCGGTTTCAAACGTCGCAGTAGTACGATTTCCATCCTAAGATGTCTATCCATGGGATCTAGACGGATTTCGGACGGTCCGGGGCCGAATACTGATATCACATCGCACTGCAGAGACTCTCAGCCACCACACTGGGCTCGAAATATTTCTTATCGAGCCGAAAATCAACTGGATCCCTCATCCGGTGCGCAGGATTAGGATCTACCCCCTAGAATTCATGATTCTGAATACGATTGGCAGTTATCTCCGATGATCCTGGGCCCAATACCGATCGCAGATCGCACCAAAATAATTCTGAGACATGGTACTTCAAAATATTCCTAATTGATCCCAACATCACCTGTAACCCTCATACAGTTGGTAGGAATAGGATTTACCCCCTAGAATCCATGTTTCTGAATACGATTTGCAGTGATTTCCGATGATCCTGGGCACAATACTGATCACGGATCACATCGCAGTGACTCTGAGCCACGGGACTGGGCGCAAAATATTTTGAGTCAATTTTAGAAAGTACTGGATTCATCATCCCGTTGGCAGTAGGACGATTCACCTCCTAAGAATCGTCATTTTCTGTGGGATCCGCAGGAGTTTCCGATGATTCTGGGCCCAAAACCGATTGCAGACTCCCAATTCAAAATGTGCTGGGTCGGTTCCAAGGGTCGCAGTAGTACGATTTCCATCCTAGGATGGATCATTTTCCGTGGGATCCGCACGGATTTCCGACGATCCGGGGCCCAATACTGGTTTTACATCGCACTGCAGTGGATCTGAGTGACGGGACTGGGCTCAAAATATTTCTAGTCGATCTCAAAATCAATTGGATTCCTCATAGAATTGACAGAAGCACGATTTACCCCCTAGAAATCATCATTTTCTTCAGGATCCGCAGAAGTTTCCCAGAACTCTGGGCCCAATACCGATCGCAGACTGCTCTGCAGTACTCGTCAGACACGGAACAGGGCCCAAAATACTTCTAGCGAGACCCCAAATGTCCTGGATTCATTCACAAGTTGGCAGGAGTAGAATTCACGCCCTAGGATCCATGTTCTCTAAATATAAACTGCGCTGATTTGCGAGTACTCTGGCCCAAATATTGGTCTCAGATCGCATTGCATTAGTTTCTAGACACGGAAATGTGCCCATAAAATTCACTGGCAAACTTGGAACTTGATAAGATCATTCTCGAGTTCGCAGTAGTATGATTTCCCTCCTAAAACTCGTCATTCTCCGTGGGATCCGCACGGTTTTCCGAATATTTTGGCCCAATCTTGACTGCAGATCACACTGCAGTGATTCGGGAGCATGACACCGGGCTCAAAATATTCACTTTTAAACCTGTAACGAGATGGAATGGTACTTACCTTGGCAGTAGTACAATTGGAGGAAAAACTTCAACAATTCCTCATCAGATCGACTGTAATTTACGACAATACTGAACCCAATATCCATCTGAAATTTCTCTGCAGCAATCCTAAGATGCAGGATTTGGCTAGAAATTTCCGCCTGTGATCCTAGATTCCACTGTATGTATTCTTGGGGTAGCAGTAGTACTTATTGGGAGTTAGAATCATCAGATCTGGTTCATTACTAGTGGCTCTTCGCAATTCTTGCCTCAGAATCGATCCCAAACCTCCAGCAGATATATGAAGAATCGGGGTTCTATTCCAAATCACGTCAAATGATCCCAAAATGTATCTCGATTGCTGTTTAGGTGGCAGTGGGATGATTTCCACCCTATAACCCACGATTATGCGAGAATTCTCTGCCCTTCTGAAATGCTGCTAAATAAGGATTGATCTCAGTGCTCTTAGCAGCGATCCTCGGGTGTGGGATTGGGCTCAAAATCCTGTGAGTAAGATCCAGAATTGGTTCCAATCGTTGATTAGTTGGCAATACTTTTTCTATTCACCTGAATATCATCATTTTGCGCCAAGAGTGTGCGATAGGGTAACGAGCCTCTCGTTAATTACCCATATCTGCTACATCTCATCCTGAAGGGATGAGGGATTTTCTGGAATATATGCATCTTCGTACTTTTATTGATACAAGTATGGATCTATATATATATATATATATACATACACTTCTTTAACTAGAGATTCCGGGACGCGATGACGTCATTTCAGCGATATTTTGCCAAATTCCGGGACGCGTTCTAAATTCTAGGACGTCCCGGAAGGCCTCCTTCTAGATTCATATATTCTGGGACGCGGCGAATAATATATTTTGCTATTTTCTGGGACGCGTGAAAATTTCGTGATATTTTGAAAAAAACCACTTTCTAAGCAAAGTTCTGTTATCTCCTCGGCGGTTATCTCCCACGAGGGATGGTTAGTGTTTTGAACGCAAAACGAAGTCTAAGCACACGTCTGTTATCTCCTCGGCGGTTATCTCCCACGAGGGATGGTTAGTGTTTTGAACGCAAAACGAAGTCTAAGCACACGTCTGTTATCTCCTCGGCGGTTATCTCCCACGAGGGATGGTTTAGTGTTTGAATAAAAAAATACTTTCAACCCAAAATTTCCATTTTTACACGTTTTTGGAAAAATCCCAGTATTTGGGAAAATATACTCTTTTTCGTCCCAGATTTTATGAATCCATATCGGCGTCCCAGTATTTATAGCTATATGGATGTATATATATATATATATATATATATATATATATATATATGTTACGTACCAAACCCGAAATCGTACACTTTGCGAACGGTACAGCCGATTCTGTACCATTCGCGAATAGTACACCACCATTTGTACCGAGCCCGGAAGGGTTTGGTACAGCAGAGTCTTGTACCATTCGCGAACTGTACAGCCGCCTTGTACTGAGCTCAATTTCGAATCGCGCCATATGGCTCGGATCGTGTTCTCTAATGAGAATTGCCTATAAATAATGATTAGCGTTCAAGATGATATGTATTGACGAGTTCAGTCAAGAACAGGTAACGATCGAGCTTACACAATGTGTCCCGATAATACTATTCGTGATGAGTTCAACTCAGAATTAGGCGAACATCCGATAATTGTAAGTTCATAAAAAGTGAGACAGAATGACGAGACCTTGCGAGGCTAATTAGTGAAATTGAGAATAAATCATTCAAGACCTCTCTGGAATACAGAAGATTGAAAGTTTGACATATGTATTGATTGTTGGCGATATTCCTCGTCTAATCTTTCCAATGGAAATAGCACTGTAAGAAGAAATTCTCAAAGCCGGTAAAAAATCGTACTAAATCACAATAAACCCCCTAACCTTATAATGTTAATATTCAGACAATGAGACTGATTTTGAGGATTTCTTCTCACGATGGGACGACGAAGTGAGATATCACGTAGAAAAATCCGAAATCTACGATTTACTGATGAAATATATTAAATGAAGATAGATTCATGATGAAACTGGGTTTGGGGGTGTCCACAAGATGTATTATGTCATCAAAACAAGATACGCGAACATAACCTGTGCAGTGATTCTAATGGTTATCAAACTGTGTCTCACGTGTGTAAGAATATTCTGTTTTACTTTTCATGAACTTACAACTATCGGATGTTCCAAGAACATCTAATTTTGAGTTGAGTTCATCACGAATAGTATTATCGGGATACATTGTGCAAGCTCGATCGTTACCTGTACTTGACTGAACTCGTCAATACATATCATTTTAAACGCTAATCATCATTCATAGGCAATTCTCATTTGTGAACACGATCCGAGCCATATGGCGCGATTCGAAATCGAGCTCGGTACAAGGCGGCTGTACAGCTCGCGAATGGTACAAGACTCTGCTGTACCAAACCCGAAATATCGGGCTCGGTACAAATGGTGGTGTACCATTCGCGAATGGTACAGAATCGGCTGTACCATTCGCGAAGTGTACGATTTCGGGTTCGGTACGTAACATATATATATATGTAGAATTGAGTTGAGTCAATGAAGTGAACTCGGAAATTTCTGTTTACTGTGGGTTACATCTCCATAACCTTCGAATAATTTATTAACACAAAAATGGATAAAAGAAAGATTCATACAATTAGTCTATAAACGTTCGAGCGTTTAGTAATGCGAGTTAATAATACATATGACGCACGTGAGAGAGAGAGAGAGAGAGAGAGAGAGAGAGAGCGCGCACTAGGGGGAGAGAGACTCACCGTTCCTGTACACACATGTCTCGCACGGCGCAAACCGGTGCCTCGCATCCGGGCCGACATATCCCGAGGATGGGCAGCGTGTTCGCCCTGGATCCTGGGCACGGACTGGTCGGCTACTCGGCGATGATCCCGGAGGAGTCACTCTGCTGCACACACGCGAGTGGCCGTCGACCGGGGCCAAGGTCGGCACACACACACGTTCACACCCATATCGCGTGCGTCGCGTTACTTTATCGATCCGTCGGGTAGATCAGCCGTTCGCTCTCGCGCCTCGCGGCAAGCTGCTCGTCATCGACGACGACAGCTGTCCCTTTGCTCTCTTTCTTCTCTCTCTCCCCTCTCTTGTGGCTGATAGTCTGTTCGAATATGAATTTATGCTTCGACTCGCGTGTGACGAATTACCCCGTCACAAGTGGGTATCTGTCAGCCTTTCTCGACCCAATGCCGGTACTGAATCTCACTGCAGCAGTTCTCGGACTCGGTATCAGCGTCAAAATCTCGCCGATTGATCACAAAATATACTCCAAGTATTTCTAAGCTGGCAGCAATAGGAATTCCGAGCTAAAATCGGCCAATCGGGATGATTTGCAATGCTAGTGACACACTTCTGGCACATGCCGTATTAGAATCGATTCCCAGTGCTCTCAGAAGTTATCGCCAGATCTCAGATTATGCTTCAAATTTCGTTGAATAACCCTGGATTGTGATGTGACCCTTTTTTCATGTGACAGTAGAGCGGTTTCCAACCTATGATTCATAATTACGCGTAAATTTGCTCGATTCATCTCACGCTTTTGGCTCAGAATCGATCTCAGAGCTCTTAGCAGCGATTCCCAGATTCGGGCTTGAGCTTGAAATTTTGTGAGGGAGAACTGGAATGTACGTCAAGCTTTAACTTGTTGGCAGTAGAGTTTTTCTCCATCTAAAACTCATAGTTTTTTCCCAAAGGTCAATTATTGTAGCTTTTCTGGCCTGTATTCGGTCATAAATCATCCTGCAGTAGTTCTAAGACTCGGGATTGATGTCAGAATCATGTTCAGCCATTTTAGAGTGCACTCCAAGTGTTTTTGAGCTGGCAGTAGTAGAAAATCCGAGCTACAATCCATGACTTTTATCAGACGGGAGGGAATTTTCAACCGTTTTTAGCTCAAAACGCATCGCAACATTCTCAACAGCAATTTCTGAATTCGAGAGTTAGCTGGAAATCTCGTAGGATAATCCCAGAATTCATCGCTTTCGTTTCTCAGGGGGCAGCAGAACGGTCATCGATTCAGAATCAACGATTCTGGTCAAATATACAGTGTCTATAACGTGTTTCTGGCTGAAAATCGCTCTCAAAATTCATAGCAGTGATTTCCAGGTTCGAGGATAGGCCCAAAATTCAACTATAGGGTCCTAGAATGTACTCCGAGTATATTCAAGTTGGCAGTAGAACGAGGGACTCGTCACGTGTATGTTTCGTTCTGGGGAAATATCGTTGTTTTTTCCCCGGCCCTCCCCTCGAGTTTAGGACAAAAAAGGCATCGCGCATCGTGTAGCTGAGGGAATTTCGACGTGAATGCCGTTTGAATCATCCCGATAGCTGATGAAGCCGATTGAAGCGGATTTACTAGCAAAGTCGAGTTTTTGAAAAGTGCGATGCCCGGTAGGCTGAAACAGAGGTACTCCTGGGTCCCCTCCTCTACTGGTATACGGTGATAGACGCTCTCTAAGTCTATCTTCGACAGGTCATTCGCTTTGCTCTGATTGACCTGTCCGAATCTACCGGAATATGAGCCGCCCTCACTGACGGCCCAGCACGCCAATGTTCAAGTCCGTCCGTACACACGTCCTGAATGGTATTTCCTGAAACAGGCAATCTTGTTAACTGCAGTATCTACGTCCCTGATACTCCCACCAGGAGAATGGTCTGTCTCCGCCATGCGCATGCACCGTTAGCGTATGCGTAGAAGCAACATGAAACTAGCGCGCACACGTTCATGTATACCTATATCACTAGCTCCCAATTCGAAGATTATCCATATGTCGTTCATGATGCAGCAGTATGCCTAGAGACTTTCGCTGAGAGTCCGTTGTATATCGATATAGGCAAATCTCACGAACTATGTGATTTGGCCGAACAGGCCAGGTTACACGTTGGGAGAAGAACACTCGCGTTATTTCCGCCACTCGTGCTGGAGCATTTCGAAGATATACTCATATCAAATCTCAATTTTCGACCGAATAGAGGCATGATTCGCTCACGCCTTAGCACTTGGCGGACGGGGGGGGGGGGGGGGGGGGGGGGTTGGGTCGCCTGATCGGTCTGAAAATTGAATATGAGATGGATTATGGAGTGAAGGAATCTATAATGTTTGCCGGAGGTTGTGCCCATTGATGCGTCAGAGTGACAATGATTCGTTGGAGGAAACTTCGATAATACATTTTTTCCTGTATTGTTTCTCCAATCGATGCAGCATTCAGGGTTGTGAGTATTTCGTATCTGTAGAAATCGCATCTTGTTCTACTCCCAAAAACCTACAAATTTGGCTCAAGGACGATAGTGTGCTCGATTCCGCATGACGACGTGGCTTAAAATGAGAAAAGTTATTTTTGCGTAAATCTGGTCAAAAAATCGTTTTCCGTGTGGTACACGAAAATTTCCATCCCGTTGGGATTGAAACCACGTGTGAACTAATTTCAATACCTCAAAAAATGACGATGGGGATCGCCCGTACTACAGACTCATCTCGGTCGTAATGCGAGGCTTGTAAGATTTGACGAATGACGAAAATGAGCCTTTTTGCGCCTGAGGCATATCTTCATTTCGTATTACAGACCTCCAGAAGGCACTGTCAACTATCAAACTCATCCCCCTCTCTCTAATTCAACACCTAGGATGCCATTTATTCACATCCACATGTGCCAATTAGGATCACGGAAATATGAGGCTCCCATTCAAATACATAATAAAATATTCTATGCCCTCACAAATCCACGGTGGAGCTCAAAAGTGATTCACGCGAGTATTTTATCATCGTTCAAGCATTACTTGGACCGAAAAAAAGTCCATGGGAGGTGTGCTGCCGTTCTGGAATCATCAAAATGTTTAAGTCGAAATCGCACAGTTCCTCAGTTTTGCCCATATCTGCGGTGCACAATGCTGTCGGAGTACTCAAGTATCCGCATATGAACGAATGTATGTATGTCGTCTTTAGCTAACTTTGCCAGGCCCTGATCAACATACGAGCGGCGCTACCAGGCCCATCTTATTAGTCCACTCGTCCGTCTTCTGCGCGTTACCTTGGGCACAAGCCCTCCGTCATACTATCGTTCGAGAATTCCAACTCTGACAGAAAATCGCTTCAAAGCCAGTCCCTACTGCTTACTACTCCATGAATGATGCCACGGTAATTTGCATAGCATAATTCGAACAATATCCAATTTGTGAATAGTTGCAAACACTCTCCGAACCAAATCATTGGATCAGCGCGCCTCCCACTAGAACTTCCAATCGTTTGAGCTTTGTTGCGGCCCAAAACACGTGATATATTCCAAGAAATTTGCGAGAAGACAATCGTGCATTAGAGCGTGGTTACAATGATACAGCAGCGGCAGCTCCAGATTGGCGTTTTCCACATCTCGCAGAATGAATTACGGGTTTTGAAACGCAACAAGCTAAAATTTCATTGGAAATCGCACTGACTCAATGATTTTATCCGAGAAGTGTTTCCAATTATTGGAAAATTAGATATTGTTGGAAAACCTAAATGTACTCCGATGCGAGTCTGGTTCCGGTGTTACCGGCTGCCAAATCCTACGCCATGCGCACATTCTCTTCTTCCATCCCCTCCCCTACGGGGTTGTCCATGAACCATATGGCCTCACTTTTGGTCATTCAATATGGTCTCTGGACCAACCACCCACCTACCCCCTTAGAAGTCATATAGTTCGAAAAAATTCTCGCTCGGAACATTGAGTAATATTCGAACCGAATTTATTGAAGTCACAATTTTCTGACAAATTTCCTCTCGGCAATATCATCAGACGTAGTAAAAGGTGAAGTGAGCCAGCCATGCAACAAGTCATCAATGATAGGGAACAAGTCCGACTCTCCTGTTTGAAAAATAGATGGTATAGAGTTAATAAGGTCCACTTCCGAATACATCGAAAATTTTGTCCCAGCGTGACTTTCTTTAAAGACATAATAGCCCAGGCCGAGTGGGCGCCATCGTTGGGAAATTCATTCCGACGAGGTATCTCTGCAGGATCCTCTTCAGAAGACCCTTCTGATCATGGGAATCCATGTTGCCAGGTCGAAAAATGGTCACAATTTGTTCAAATCGAGTTTGCTTAAGCCATTGAATGAAATTGTTTAATATCGATTCAAACTATTTTTATCAGATAGAATGATATATTTTGAAGAGAAAAGGTCTCTTGTCATTTTTCGCTAAACTTGATAGTTTTCGAGTAATGAGCACTTTGAAAATAGAAAAACGCGAAATTTGCAATCTTTGACATCGAATAAGAGCAACAACGAGATTTGATGAGATATCGTCTCGAACTTCTCAGTTCTCGCGATGTGCTCAGGTCATATGACTTGAGGATTCACCACTGACCCACCTCATATGGCTAGATATGGTACTTCGCACAACCACCCACCCACCCTGGGCGGACCGTATGGTTTATGGACAGCCCCTACGCCTTGGCCTCGGAGACTCACAAGCATGAGCAGTTCGTCATGCCACCGCTGAGTGGCGCGCATCCTTATCCGCAATCGAAACAGGGCACCGTGTTCTTCAATCGACCGGACTTCTACAGCACTGCCGTAGTCAGGAGACCACTGGACGGGTACTTAGGCCCAGTTCTGGAGCGCTCACGCGTTGAAGAGTTTCTGCAACCTAGTCGCGCCACATCCGTCCCTCAAGCTGATGTTCGCAGCTTATTCGGCTGTCACGTGGGTAGAGGTGGGGATCAGTGCCCGATTTCACCTCTCCCCTTCGTGCCCCGATGACATTGCACCCGCGACGACTACGTGGCCACGGAACATATGTTCGTGGTTTGCCGGCTGTCATCGATATACCATCAGGACTTCCACGAAGCGGAGTACATCCCCACTGCATCGGTCTACGCTGTAGCACGGACCGTCGTCATCGTTACTCTCTCTCTCTCTCTTTCTCTCTCTCTCTCTCCCTCTCTTTTCCTTATGGTGGCTGTAGGGCAAATACGCTGCGACGTACGAAAGGAAGGCACCGGTCAGACAAACACGGCTGGACAGTACCTCCCCAACAGTCCCGGGCTGGAATCTTCATCGATACGACCATCCAAACCGGGTGAACCCTCTCTTCCTTCTCCGTTGGCGCCGGCTATTGGACAAGGAAGAGATCCACCAACTTACCAATCCAGCCCCGGGACCGCGTGATCATTACTTCAGGACCGGCGGCGTCTCGCACTCAGGATCGAGCGTCTCTCTTCTCACGACTCGCGGGTAATGTTTCTCTTTCTTCGATCTTCTTCCATCTCTTCATTCTTCTTCCTTCTCTCTTCTTTCTTCAATCTCCGATCTTTGATCTTCTCTCTTCTTTCTTCCCTCTCCAGTGCATCATGTTTCTCATGGAACCATTTGGACCTCTTCTGTTTGAATTCGCAGACTCACTGTAAATCGCCTGCTTCGAGGCGCCTCATTTCCCTCTCTTTCTCCTCCTTACGGGTCATGAGCATTACTTCAGGACCGGTGGCATCTCGCGCTCAAGCTCGAGCGTCTCTCTTCTTGCGACTCGCAGGTGTTGTTTCTCTTTCTTCGATCTTCTTTCTACTCTTCAGTCTTCTTCCTCCTCTCTTCTTCCTTCTTTCTTCCTTCTTCAGTCCATCATGTTCCTCCTGGAACCATTTGGACCTCTTTTCTCTCTCTCTCTCTCTCTCTCTCTCTCTCTCTCTCTCTCTCTCTCTCTCTCTCTCTCTCTCTCTATTTGTCTCTCGGTATTTTTTGTTTTCGGACGAATGAAGGACATCTATCTATCTATCTCTCTCTCTCTCTTTTTTTTCTTTGAGTGGAATATAAGGAAAAATCTGATGACAGGACATCCGTATTGGATGTCCCACCGGTAGACCATCAGCGCTTTTATTTTGCCCACCCGGTGAACCGAATGAGCATGAATCCAGCGCCCGTGTGCCCTAGGAGCTGAAACCTTCTGCTCTCAGCCCTACAGTGTTGGCAAGCCATCACTGCAGGATTGGGGGCAGCTAACCACTATCTAACCAACCCACCCCGGAACCGCGTTAGCATTACTTCAGGGTGGGAGGCGTATCGCGCTCAGGATCGAGCGACTCTCTTTTCTCACGACTCGCAGGTGTTGTTGCTCCTTCTTCGATCTTTTCCTACTCTCCTTCCTTCGATCTTCTCTCTTCTTCCTTCTCTCTTCTTTCTTCTTCCTTCTTTCTTCCCTCTCCAGTTCATCATATCCCTCCTGGAATAATTTGGACCTCTTCTGTTTGAAGTGGCAGACTCACTGTGATTCGCCTGCTTCGAGGCGCCTCACTTCCCTTTCTTTCTCCTCCTTACGGGTCATCACCAGCTTAATGTATCCGGTGACTCTATCCCATGTCTCCTGGTTGCGGAGCAAGTACGGGACGAGGTTCTCAGGTGATAGTTGAGCACCCAGCCATTCATCCAACTCGGCGCGCTCCCTTCGGGTGTCGTTGGACGTGAACATGGCAAGTTCAGCGTCATCCCAGTTGTCCCCGCATGACTGACATGCTGGGGATGTCCTCTTCTACAACCGGGTCAGGTAGGCACCCAAGCAACCGTGATCACTCAGTACCTGCGTCGTCGAATAGTCCGTCTCTCCGTGGGTGCGTTCCGTCCACTTGGCTACGGCACGGATCAACCGGTGCGTCCATCTGCCATTCGCAAATGGCGAATCCCACTCAGTTTGCCACTGTTCTCGCCAATACGTAAGCCGCATCTCCTGACACGGTGCGATAGGCACGGATACTCCTCAAGGCCGCTCTCCGGTGGACAGGCCCCGTTTTCTTCTCGATGATGGTCTCCTCTACTCTCTTTCCCCACACGGGTGCGACGTACAGCATGATGGAGGTAGTGACGGTGTTGAGAAGTGCGCGCCTCTTTTCCTTGAGTCCTCCGATATTCGGCATAAGCCGCTGGAGCGCCGCACCGACCCTGCTCCCCTTCTGGGCGGCTTCCTAGATGTGCTTCTTGAACGACCACTTGTCGTCGAGCCATACACCGAGGTATTTCAGCTCTGTCTTCCGTGAGATCTCTTGCCCGTTGATATCAAACCGAGGTAAGTCAAACTCCCTACGCCTTGTGACCACGATTGCTTCGCACTTCTTGACAGCGAGCTCCAGTAGCCTGCTGATCATCCACTCGTGGACTCGGGCCAGCGCTTCGTTCGCGCGACTACCCAAGAATTCCTCGTTGTCAGCCCATACTCTGAGTCCCGCGTCGTCCGCGGAAGCCACAATTATCATTCCTTCTGGCAGTTCGATAGACAGTAAACTGTCGTACTGGGTGTTCCAGTTGAACGGCCGGGAAACCGATCCGTGTCCAATTCCGGCGTCAGTACCCGGATCTCTTGTCCCTCGTCGGTGTCGTACACGAGGGTCCTGTTCCGCAGGTTGTCACTCGTGACGGCTAGTAGATAGGGGGGCACTTTACCTGCTTGGGATTGATAGACTCGCTCCCAGCTCGCGCAGTTGAACGCGTTCTTCATGTTCAACGCAATGATGGCACAGAATCCTCCTCCTCCTTGGTATGGGTTCCCTTTCGACGCTTGAACCCGTTCTTGGACCTTCTCGATCGCGTCAACAGTGCTCCGTCCCTTCCGGAACCCGAACTGCATTGGTGATAGCCCACCGCCTCCTTCGTAGGCTTTCTCCACCCTGTTGAGCACCATCTTTTCGTACATTTTCCCGATATTGTCTCGCATGCTGAGAGGCCGTTGACCTTTTGACCCTTAGTTATCAGAACCAGCTTCTGGCGTTTCCACTTGCCCGGGAGAGTTCCCGCGCTCAGACAGATGTTGAAGAGGTCGAGGAGTGAATGTGGCTTGTATTTGTAGACCAGTTTCAGAGCCTCGTTTGGAATGCCGTCCAGGCCAGGGGCCTTGCCATTTGGCAGCCTCTTCGCCGCTATTAGTAGCTCTTGCATAGCGGAGAGCGGGATGGGGTCTTCGCTCTCCGTAGGGAATGTAACTCTGGGTTCTCCTGCTGGGAATAGGTCTTCCACGATGTTGCGCAATGTTGCTGCATCGGTCGGTGCTGGGTTGCCCCTCCGGGGTCGGACCTTTGACATGACCACGCGATATGGCGTGCCCCAGGGGTCTTCGTTAACCATGTCGCACAGTTCACTCCAGCACTTCTCTTTGCTCCTCCGGATGGCTAGAACGAGAGCCTTCTTCGCTTTTTTGTACGCTCTGTCATCTTCCGCCAGCGATGGTCGTTGCAGCTTCCTTGATCGCCATGCGGTCCTCCTTTTCTTGTTGCTCGTTCTTCGTAGAGCCTTGATCTCAGCGGTGATCCAGTACTCTGGTTTCCTCCAGAAACATGGTGTTGTCCTGCGAGGCATCGACGCGTCTCAAGCTCTCGTGATGACGGATGTTACCATCGCCACAGCCTCGTCCGAGGTGGAGTTCATCGGGAGATCTTCAACTGTTACTGTCGATTCCCGGAATTTTCCCTTGTCTCGCTTCCATACCTGCCACCCCGTTGGTCGCGGTCTGCGTGTCGTCTGTCTCTGTCCGTCAGTCCTGAGCCGAAACCGAATGTGTCGATGGTCACTCAGTGTTTCCGTGTCCAGAACTTCCCACGATGTCATACGTCCCATGAGCGACGGGTTCATGAACGTCAGGTCGAGGACCGATGATGAACCTCCCTCCCGGGACCGAGTGTCTTTCCGGTAATAGGTGATAACCCCCGTCTCGTTCGCGAGCACTAATCCTAATGCCTCCATGGCATCAGCGAGTATTACCCCCCGTCCATCAAGCGGCCCCCCGCTCCAAGTCGGTTCCTTGGAGTTGAAACCCCCCGCGATTATAACTGGGCCCCTCATTGCCTCACATCCTCTTCTAGGTCGTGGAGCTCATCTTCAAATTCGTGCGTCTTGAGCGACGGCGAATAGTAGCAGCTTTATACAGCTGTGCCCCCTATGGTCTTTCGAGCATAACCGCGGCCTTTAACAGCTGGTCCAGTCTCGCGGATCGCGGGATTCGTGATCTGAATTACAGCGGTCCCCAGTGATCGAATGTGGATCGGGAAAGTTCGCGCTTCCGAGGCGGTTCGGAGATGATCAGAACATCGATACCCCCTTCTTTGGCGGCAGTGTGTAGGAGGTCACAAGCGTCCCCGCTTCTCCTGAGGTTGGCTTGGATGAAGTTAGCCATTTCTTCCCCCCTGCGTCTATATGTCGCCCTCGCGTTATGGTAGGCTGTGCAGTTGCTGGAGCCCGACCTGTGGTCAGATCTGGTTCCGATAGCCACGCAGCTGAGGCATTTTGGTTTCTCTTTACAGGTAGCGGCGAGGTGTCCTGGTTCATCGCACTGGAAGCAGAGTTTCGGTTGACGTTCCTCTGCATCCTCTTTTTTGCAGCCTGAGGCCTTGTGGCCATACTCTAGGCAGTTATAGCAGCGTGGGATGCCACCCTCCTCGCGGATTCTCACTCTGCTCCATCCGACCTTGGGTTCTTTCCAGTCCAGGAGGCGGTGAGCGAGCCTCGCTGGGATGGACACAACTGCTGTTTGGGTGCCCCAGGAACCGCTTCGCAGGCTCTTGACTATTATTACGGCTCCATCCTCGTTTTCTGGTAGGGCCTTCGCGAGGTCCTGCTGCACTTTAGTTTTGTCGATATCGTAGTCGACTCCGAGAATCCTCGAGTCATGCTATTTGCGAGGCAGTGGACAGCCCCTTCTAACCCGACGACTGGTGTCAGAGCTGCTTTGATGGCTGCGGCGTCGGCGCCCTTCCTCAGTTCAATGAGGATTTGGCCTTCCTGTGTCTTGCGGATGCCCGTGACTTTAGAGCCCACTTCTTCATTAAGGTCATCCGTCTTTATCTTGCGCAGCATATCTGCGTAGCTTAACCCACCTTGGTTTGCCGTGACGAGAATGGCGTCGGATTTCGCTCTTCTTGGCTTCATTTTTGCCTCCTTCCCAGTGGTGTCACTTGATCGACCGCTCTTCTTTGCCCTCTCCGTATCCCTCTTAGAGACCACTTCCTGCCAAGGCCCGTCCTGCTTGGGCTTATTAGGAGTCGATGTCGAGCGCGGTGTTTCGAGGACTCCCGATGGATGTCCGCGTCGCGTCCTCTTTGTATCGTGCTGTTTCCTTTGTCGCGGTTCCGGTTTATTCGCCCCCCTTTCCTGTGTGCCGCTTCCCGACGCGGCTGGCCCACAGGGCTGCGCACTCCTCTTCATTTCTAGGGTCTTCTCCGCTTCGAGAAGTGTGGTCTCGAAAGCCGCTCTCTTCCCTTTGTCTGCCGCAAGTAGGCCTACGAGAGCGTGGCCAGTCTTCTTGAGCTCTTCCATGTCACCCTGAGTTCCTTCTGGGATGTTGGAGGGAGACTCGGCTATCCCTATGACCAAGTTCAGGTGGTCTTCTCCTCCATCTGTTCTCGGCACATTTTCAAGTCCCTCCATCCTTCCATTAGATCGGGGGCCTTGTCTCCACTCCTTTGTTGACTGGCCTTCTCAGGTGTGCTTTTTTGCCCTTTTCCGAGTCCGCGGTCACAGTCCTTGGATGTCAAGGTGTCTTCTGACTTCTGGGACTCCGTGGTGGTGTTAGAGTCCCCTGAATCCGACCTCGAATCGGCGGGATCGTCTTCCTTGTTCTTGTTTTGCGTAAGCCGGATCTTGATCGCGGGGTTGATCTTCATCAGCTTGTCTGCCGCCGCTTGCGCTTCTGCAGCAACCTTCGCGTTCTTCTCTTTTTGGCTTGAGAATGTGAGCTTCGATTGCTTCAGCGTTAACTTCTCTACTTCTTCACTCAGACCCTTTCTCTTCCTGCTGAGGAGGGTGAGGTCTACTCCTCTCTTGTGTTGGTTCTTTTCTCCAAGTATCTTCGCCTGAGGCGTATTTCCATCGCTTGTAGCTTTACGCGTAACTCCATCAGCCAAGTGTGCCACCGGTAGCGCGCTTTGCATCGTTGCCCCCCCCCCCAAGATCCGAATGGGGCCCCGCTTTACTTGGGGAATTCTTGCCGTCAATGCTGGACATCATCTTCTTTCTTCCCTTTTCCAGGGCCTGGAATCGCATGCTGGCCGACCCCGGACCAGACCAGCACGGGTGTGGTGTTCGTGTGATGCGTGTTCTGTATAATGTTGGTATGTCTGTGTAATGCTTGAGCAAGCGTAAGTATGGTGCATGTAGGGTGTGGTGTGTGTAAGTGTAAGTGTAGGACTCGGGTCCGGAGGGGCGTCGCTCCCTCAAGCTCCAAGTGCAGCCCAAAGGTCACATTCCAAGCCCCCTACGGGTTCTCTCTCTCTCTCTCTCTCTCTCTCTCTCTCTCTCTCTCTCTCTCTCTCTCTCTCTCTCTCTCTCTCTCTCTCTGGTGGTAAGTGTTCCCACACGCATCTAACATCGCTCCGTGTTCGAACATCAATTTAACCATCAAAACGTCGTCCCGAGTGGCACTTTTTTGCAGATTGGACTTCCTCCTGCAGGCTCATACTACTGGAGCATCACTGCATGGCTCCTGCTAGAGCCTGGGAGGAATAATTCCAATTCTGCAACCCGAACAACAACATCAAGTCAGCAGTGCCTGGCGCCGAAAGTGAGCTTTGTGCGCATGCTCGGAGGTCGTCTGCTACGCTAGCCTGCTTCGCTGTCTTGCTGTCTGCTGCATGATGAGCGACAACATCTGCTGTGTCTGCAATAACACCTTACGTGCAGGCAGCAGAGTATGCGACATCTGTAAGAAATCAGCACATGTCAAGTGCTCGAGAACATCCAGACGAGCAGTGACATGTGAAAGATGTCCGCAGGTGAGCGAGATTCCAGCCGCAAAATCAACATCAAGTGCGACGAAGCAGATGACTTCGACTTCCCGCCTCAGTATGCAAACAGCCAGAGAGAGAGAGAGAAGAAGAAAACAAGCCCACGAAGACGTGTGAGTAATCAGCCGCTCTCACACATGCGGCTCAGCTCGCGTGGCGCGTCAGGAAAGTCTCCCCTCGCCCCGCACCATACCACCACGGGCAGCAGTGCTGAGCTCCCCACCACCAGTGCCTCTCAAGCCATCGAGAGTCGACAGCTCACGCTAGCGGGGGGTATTCCGCCAGCTACTGCTTCCCCTCCGTTAAGTGGCGCCACCATCCACGAGTCCAGCAGAACAGAGCCCGCGAACATTCAAAAGCAGCAAGCTGATGCGCGGCTCACTACTGCCTCTCCGTCGCTGCTCAGTACATCACACGTGGATCACCCCGTCGGATCGGTGGAAAGCAATAGCCTCAACATCTCGGATCAACCTGCAGCAACAACCACGTCGACGTCGTCAAACTCTCCGGAATCAAAGTGGGTATATATACGGGAGAGTACTCTGGACCTATTCTACAACCAAAATGCCTTGCTTCAGAACCAGCTTGACGAAATAAAATCCCTCGTGATCCGACAAAACGTTGCCACTACCTCTCCATCTTGCACACCAGCAGTAAGTGAGATGGATGATCGATTGTTGGCACGTGTATCTTCTCTCGAGGGACTTATAGAGAAGCAAAGCTCCCAGCTGGAGGAGCTTTGCTTGGATCGACAGCTTCTTCTGGAGCGAAATTCCATCATGGCAGGCCAAATTTCTACCTTAACGGAGCTATTGTCAGGCTTCCAGAGTACTCTGCAGAATAGTAAATTTCGTAATGATGAGAATAGTAATGCTGAATCGACACATCAATCCTCGATTCCTAACACTGGCCCTAGGATGGACGAGTCCCCCCACTCATACGTTCGGAAGCAAGGGCAGGGACTGGGCAATGACGAACTTGAGCACTGTAAACTGATTATCAATTGTGTATTAAAAGAAGATTCTAAGGCCTCACCAGCACAGATATCTGATATTCCTTATGCAGTGCTCAAGTCTATTCTCCCCTCATTGGAGAAGGCAGACATTGCTGATGTCCGTGTCCTGCAACCGGGGCGTGCGTCTGGGGAGAAGACTGCAACAGGTAATCGTGACTCGGTTCTATCTTCCCGAGCCTCAGCTGCCATCACGCGCAATTTACCATCATGTGTAGTCCAACTCTCCAGTAGTCGACTAGTCGGGAAAGTGATTCGGGCTAAACGTTCAATCACCAATAATTATTTCACGGCCAACAATATCCAGTCTGACTTACTCGACCCAGATACAAAAGCTCATGTGCCAGACCGTAAAATCTTTATAAATGAGATGCTCCACCGTGAAAAATACAAAGAATTCATACGTTTAAGGTCGGTTGCACGCGGTTTGGGTCTTAAATACGTCTGGCACAGAGATGGGCGTTTCTGGGTTAGACGGAAAGATGGTGAGCGAGCGCATACGTTCGAATCCCTTGCTGATCTGCAGGTCATTCAAACGACCTGTCGAAGTGGTCCGGAACGCACCTGTGCGTCCTCTAAGAACACCCAGAGCTGCACTATCGTTCCGGAGCAAAATAAAGTTCCGGCAACAGAATCAGCAAGGACTCCCTGACTGGATACGGCTGCTGAAGAGCGACGAGGGAGGGGTAATTGTTTAATAGCGGGATTTATCAACCTTAACTCCCTGACAGATAAGATTGAGCATCTACGCTTGCTCGTCGCTAACGATCCCTCCTATCATCTATTTGGGGTGGCCGAGTCGAAGCTAGATGAGTATGTGGATGACAGTCTCGTTCAAATCCCAGGTTTTTCGTTGTTGCGACAAGATCGCAACAGAGAAGGTGGAGGAGTTGCCTTGTATGTGCGCAATGACTTCAAAATTGAGAAGTTGGTTTCGTCGAATACTTTTGGGCCGGGGAAACCTAGCGTGCCCGAATTCCTTTTTCGTAGCGTGCAGCAAGGCAGCTCACCCCCAATATTAGTCGCGGTAATCTATAGACCCCCTAAAATTGCCATGCAGAAGGATGATGGGCTGTTTGGCTCGTTACGCCGGCCGTGTGGTGATTACAGTCACAAAATCATTATGGGTGATCTGAAAGCTGACTTGTTGGATACTGCTCATCCCGACACCAAGACACTGACTGCACTGACAGAAGAACTAGCCTTGCAGACAGTGCAGCATGGCCCGACTCATCAACACAACCCCAATGTATCTCATACATGGATTGATCACATCTACGTAGATGACAACGACACCATTACTGACTTTCACAACAGACACCTGCCCAATTTCGGTGGGCACTCGGTCATTGACGTCGACATCAACGTCTTCACCCCTACTCTGCCAGAAAATTCCTTCAAATATAGGGATTTTCGTAACATCACCCCGGAGATATTGAATGACCGTCTGCTCCGCTGTGACTGGACAGCTCTTGAAAATTCCGAAACCAGTTTGGGAGACGCAATTCAATGCTTGAATGTAAATTCAATGATCGTTTTAGATGAATTAGCACCGGAAAAAACTATAAACCCGCGTAAAAATGATGCTCCTTGGATTGGTCCTGAGCTGAGGGTGCTCATGAAGAAGCGAGACGCGACGCGCAGGCAATGGGAGCGTATGCAACGCAACCAGTGCAAGTGTCCTGAGCTTCAAAATGAGTACTTTCGGCTTAGCGAAGAGGTCGATCTGTGCATTGAGCAAGAGCGTAATTCCTTCCTTCAAAACCATCTTTCAGACGCTCTTGATCAAAACAAGAATATTTGGAAGGAGATGCGCAATCTCGGCCTCTTGCCCAAGAGCAAAGAGGAAGAACTTCACAGTTTCACACCGGATGAGTTGAACGCTCACTTTGCGGGGGTTTCTGTTTCGCCAAACGAAAATATCAATGAAGCCATGGACGATATTGACTCTGCACCGGAGGAGGGGTTTAAATTCAAGCCCACAAATTTCAATGATGTAGTCCTTGCTATTAAACATTTCTTCTCGCAGGCCCGCGGGGTGGATGGGATCCCTCAGAGTGTGATCGCGAAGGCTCTTCCGGCAATTGGTGATCTTATTGTACATATATTTAATTCCTCTTTCGCTCATAGCGTTTTTCCCGAAGCTTGGAAGCAAGCGCAGCTAATTGCATTGAAGAAGACTGCAGCTCCATCAGCGGTCTCGGACTTTCGTCCCATAGCGCTGCTGTGCTTCCTTTCCAAGGTTCTGGAAAAAATTGCACATGACCAAATCACGGAGTATTTAAAAGTAGAAAAACTTCTTGATCGCTTCCAGACTGGTTTCAGGCAATACCATAGCACCCAGACAGCTTTACTAAAGTTGACGGATGACATCAGAGTAGGCATTTATAGGAAGAAGATCACCTTACTCCTACTATTCGACTTTAGCAAAGCTTTCGACACAATAACACCGTCAAAGCTGTTGAGGAAGCTCCAAAACCTTGGATTTTCAAGATCGGCACTCCTGTGGATAAAATCATACTTACAAGGCCGCACCCAAATAGTCACTTCAAAATCTGGTAGTTCTGATTGGCTTGAAACCAATCTGGGTGTTCCACAGGGATCCGTTCTCGGGCCTTTACTCTTCAGCTTATATGTTAATGACTTACCTGGTTTGCTCGACGGGAAGTCGGTATATCATCTATTCTATGCGGATGATCTTCAAATTTATCTCCAAGTCGAGAAAACTAAGATCAAGGAAGGCATCACTCGGCTGGGAGAAGTAGGACGACTAATTGCTGAATGGGCCAGAAATTCCGGCCTGCGTCTCAACGCTGGCACGACCAAGGCAATCCTCTTCAGCTCTGAGAGGAACATCAGCGATCTGGAAAGAATGGACTTGCCAGGGGTTGGGATACAGGAAGGAAAATTCATTCCGTTCAGCGATACAGTCGTGAGTCTTGGTGTTACACTTGATAGTGAACTGACGTGGAAGCCGCACATCGACCAAGTAACTAAGAAAGTGAACAGAGCCCTTCACGGATTGCGGTTTTTTAGGGCGTGTATCACCAGACCTCTCCGAATTCGCCTAGTGGAGTCATTAGTTCAACCGCATTTAGATTACTGCACAGTCGTGTACCTCGACGCCACGGACGAACAGCGGCAACGGATACAACGACTGAGCAATTCATGTGTGAGGTACATTTTTGATCTTAGGAGAGACGAGCACATCACCCCGTTTAGGGAGCGTTTAGGTTGGTTGCGTACTGATTCGCGGAGAATGTACTTCGCAGCTCTGTTAATGCATAAGATCATGCATTTAGGAGAGCCTGGCTACCTAGCTGCGATGTTCCAGGTACCAATCTGAACGCCCCGCACGTGGTAATCCAGAAGAGCGGGTACTCAAAGTTCCCAATATGAGACTTGAATATGGAAGGAGATCTTTCCAGGTTCAATGTGCTCATTTTTGGAACATTCTCCCTCCGGGCTTTCGGCAGCTGGGGAAAACACCCTTGTTCAAAGAGTCCTTGGAAGATTTTCTATTAACAAAGTCTCCTCAGAGGATTGATCCGGAGAAGCAGCATTACTTTAATCTTTGATGGGCTAGGGCTTTGTTCCTCTTCTTTCTATCTCTTTTTAATTGTAAGTGACCTTCTGTCACCAGACTGAAGAAAAACTGTGATATTTCTGTGAACCCATGCCCTTTATCTCATTTTCTTTCAAGTGAAATCGTAAAGTGTATGACTAGTCACAATTGTGATATAACTATCCTTGACCAAATTATTTCTTAATATGATTTTATCGGAATATCTATTAATTTTATATATATATATGTGACACATATGAAAATATGTAGGTGTATTCTGTCGTATGACGAATAAAGGATATCTATCTATCTATCTATCTCTCTCTCTTTTTTTTTTCTTTTTTTTTTTTAAGGTGGTTAGAGGGTGAAATCTGACTCAGGATCCCTCGGATCCGTCCCCAGGAACCGGACTGGTTCAGCTTACGCGGACTACGCATAGCCCACGCAGGCCATACCAGGCGGGACACGGGTTTGGGTGGGGCCCACCGAGAGGTGGGCCCGGCAATGTAATATCCCTCTCCCCTCGATTTCCGATACCTAGGGCATCGGGCAATCGAGAAGGAGATCCACCTGCATCTACCATCTCATCCCGGAACCGCGTGAGCATTACTTCAGGATGAGCGGCATGTCTCGCGCTCGATTGCGAGCGTTCCTCTTCTCCATCTTCTCTCTTCGGCCACTTGTCGGCATCTTCTATCTTCATTCTTCATTGTTCCCTCTCTTTCTTCTTTCTTCTCTCTTCTTTCTTCTTTCTTCCCTCTTCAGTGCATCAGATTCCCCCTGGAATCATTTGAGCCTCTTCTGTTTCAATCGGCAGAGTCACTGTAATTCGCCTGCTTCGAGGCGCCTTACTCCCCTCTCTTCCTCCTCTTTGCGGGTCATCACCAGCTTGATGTATCCGGTGAGTCTATCCCATGTCTCCTGGTTGCGGAGCAAGTACGGGACGAGATTCTCAGGTGTTAGTTGAGCACCCAGCCATTCATCCAGCTCGGCGCGCTCTCTCCGGGTGTCGCTGCACTTGAACAGGGCATGTTTGGCGTCATCCCATTCGTCCCCGCATGACTGACATGCTGGGGATGTCCTCTTCTTGAACCTGGTTAGATAGGAATCGAAGCAACCATGATCGCTCAGTGCCTGCGTCGTCCAGTAGTCCATCTCTCCGTGGGTGCGTTCCGCCCACTTGGCTACGTCACGGATCAGCCGGTGCGTCCATCTGCCGTTCGCAAATGGCGAATCCCACTCAGTTTGCCAATGCTCAAGGGTGGTTTCCTTCTCGCTGTCGCGGATGATCTCCTTCATCGACGGAGTGAGTACTCGTTCGGCTCCGATCACTTTCTGGCGGTCCCAGATCCTCACTCGCTCCGCGACGAGCAAGTGGATGGGCGGAGTACTCGCCAATACGTAAGCCGCATCTCCTGACACAGTGCGGTAGGCACGGATACTCCTCAGGGCCGCTCTTCGGTGGACAGGCCCCATTCTCTTCTCGATGATGGTCTTCTCTCCTCTCTTCCCCCACACGGGTGCACCGTACAGCATGATGGAGAAAGTGACGGTGTTGAGAAGTGCGCGCCTTTTTTCCTCGGGTCCTCCGATATTCGGCATAAGCCGCTGGAGCGCCGCACCGACCCTGCTCCCCTTCTGGGCGGCTCCCTGGATGTGCTTCTTGAACGACCACTTGTCGTCGAGCCATACACCGAGGTATTTCAGCTCTGTCTTTCGTGAGATCTCTTGCCCGTTGATATCAAACCGAGGTAAGTCAAACTCTCTACGCCTTGTGACCACGATTGCTTCGCACTTCTTGACAGCGAGCTCCAGAAGCCTGCTAATCATCCACTCGTAGACTCGGGCCAGCGCTTCGTTCGCGCGTCTACCCAAGAGTTCCTCGTTGTCAGCCCATACTATGAGTCCCGCGTCGTCCGCGAAAGCCACTATTATCACTCCTTCTGGCAGTTCGATGGACAGTAAGCTGTCATACTGGGTGTTCCAGTTGAACGGCCCGGAGACCGATCCCTGTCCGATTCCGGCGGACAGCACCCGAATCTCTTGTCCCTCGTCGGTGTCGTACACGAGGGTCCTGTTCCGCAGGTAGTCACTTGTGACGGCTAGTAGATAGGGGGACACTTCACCTGCTTGGGATTGATAGACTCGCTCCCAGCTCGCGCAGTTGAATGCGTTCTTTATGTCCAACGCGATGATGGCACAGAATCCTCCTCTTCCTTGGTATGGGTTCCCTACCGACGCTTTAACCCGTTCTTGGACCGCCTCGATTGCGTGCACAGTGCTCCGTCCCTTCCGGACCCGAACTGCATTGGTGATAGCCCACCGCCTTCTTCGTAGGCTTTTTCCACCCTGTTGAGCACCATCCTCTCGTACATTTTCCCGATATTGTCGAGCATGCTGAGAGGGCGTTGATCTCCTTGACTCTTAGGTATCAGGACCAGCTTCTGGCGTTTCCACTTGTGCGGGAAAGTTCCCGCGCTCAGACAGATGTTGAAGAGGTCGAGGAGTAGATCTGGCTTGTATTTAAAGACCAGTTCCAGAGCCTCGTTTGGGATGCCATCCAGGCCAGGGGCTTTGCCGTTTGGCATTCTCTTCGCCGCTATGAGTAGCTCTTGCATAGTGAAGAGCGGAATGGGGTCTTCGCTCTCCGTAGGGAATGTAATTCTGGTCTCTCCTGCTGGGAAGAGGTCTTCCACGATGGTGCGCAATGTTGCTGCATCGGTCGGTGCTGGGTTGCCCCTCCGGGGTCGGACATTTGACATGACCACGCGATATGGCGTGCCCCAGGGGTCTTCGTTAACCATGTCGCACTGTTCACCCCAGCACTTCTCTTTGCTCCTCCGGATAGCTAGAACGAGAGCCTTCTTTGCTTCTTTGTACGCTCTGTCATCTTCCGCCAGTGATGGTCGTTGCAGCTTCCTTGATCGCCATGCGGTCCTCCTTTCCTTGTTGCTCGTTCTTCGTAGAACCTTGATCTCATCGGTGATCCAGTACTCTGGTTTACTCCAGAAACATGGTGTTGTCCTGCGAGGCATCGACGCGTCGCAAGCTCTCGTGATGGCGGATGTTACCATCGCCACAGCCTCGTCCGAGGCGGAGTTCATCGGGAGATCTTCGACTGTTTCTATCGTTTCCCGGAATTTTCCCTCGTCCAGCTTCCGTACCTGCCACCCCGTTGGTCGCGGTCTGCGTGTCGTCTGTCTCTGTCCGTCAGTCCTAAGTCGAAACCGAATATGTCGATGGTCACTCAGTGTTTCCGTGTCCAGAACTTCCCACGATGTCATACGTCCCATGAGCGACGGGCTCATGAACGTCAGGTCGAGGACCGATGATGAACCTCCCTCCCGGGACCGAGTGTCGTGCCGGTAATAGGTGATAACCCCCGTCGTGTTCGCGAGCACTGATCCCAATGCCTCCATGGCATCAGCGAGTATTACCCCCCGTCTATCGCGCGGCCCCCCGCTCCAAGTCGGTTCCTTGGAGTTGAAATCTCCCGCGATTATAACTGCCACCCCCTTGCCTCACATCCTCTTCTAGGTTGTGGAGCTCGTCTTCAAATTCGTGCGTCTTGAGCGACGGCGAGTAGTAGCAGCTGTATACAGCTGCCCCCTATGGTCTCTCGAGCATAACCGCGGCCACTAACAGCTGGTCCAGTCTCACGGATCGCAGGATTCATGATCTGGATTACGGCTGTCCTCCAGTGATCGAATGTGGATCGAGAGAATTCGCGCTTCCGAGCCGGTTCGGAGATGATCAGAACATCGATACCCCCTTCATCGGCGGCAGTGTGTAGGAGGTCACAAGCGTCCCCACTTCTCCTGAGGTTGGCTTGGATGAAGTTAGCCATTTCTTCCCCCCTGTGTCTATATGTCACCTTCGCGTTTTGGTAGGCTGTGCAGTTGCTGGAGCCCGACCTGTGGTCAGATCTGGTTCCGATAGCCACGCAGCTGAGGCATTTTGGTTTCTCTTTACAGGTAGCGGCGAGGTGTCCTGGTTCACCGCACTGGAGGCAGAGTTTCGGTTGACGTTTCTCTGCCTTCTCTCTTTTGCAGCCTGAGGCCTTGGGGCCATACTCTACGCAGTTATAGCAGCGTGGGATGCCTCCCTTCTCGCGGATTCTCACTCTGCTCCATCCCACCTTGGGTTCTTTCCAGTCCAGGAGGCGGTGAGCGAGCCTCGCTGGGATGGACACAACCGCATTTTGGGTGCCTCGGGAGCCGTTTCGCAGGCTCTCGACTATTATGGCTCCATCCTCGTTTTCTGGTAGGGCCTTCGCGAGGTCCTTCTGCACCCTAGTTTTGTCGACATCGTAGACGACTCCGAGAACCTCGAGGGTCACGCTATTTGCGAGGCAGTGGACGGCCCCTTCTTGCCCGATATCTGCGTAGCTTAACTCACCTTGGTTTGCCGTGACGAGAACGGCGTCGGATTCCGCTCTTCTTGGCTTCATCTTTGCCTTCTTTCCAGCGGTGTCACTTGATCGACCGCTTTTCTTTACCCTCTTTGTATTTCTCTTAGAGACCACTTCCTGCCAAGGCCCGTCCTGCTTGGGCCTATTAGGAGTCCATATCGTGCGCGGTGTTTTGAGGGCTCCCGATGGATGTCCGCCTCGCGTCCTCTTCGTATCGTGCTGTTTCCCTTGTCGCGATTCCGGTTTATTTGCCCCCCTTCCCTGTGTGCCGCTTCCCGACGCGGCTGGCCCAGAGGGTTGCGCACTCCTCTTCATTTTTAGGGTCTTCTCCGCTTCGAGAAGTGTGGTCTCGAAAGCCGCTCTCTTCCCTTTGTCTGCCGCAAGTAGGCCTTCAAGAGCGTGGCCAATCTTCTTGAGCTCTTCCATGTCGCCCTGAGTTCCTTCTGGGATGTTGGAGGCAGACTCGGCTATCCCTATGTTGGTCATTTCATCAACTTGGTGTTCAGGTGGTCGAGGAGAAGATGAGTCTTCTCCTCCATCTGTTCTCGGCACATTTTCAAGTCCCTCCATCCTTCCATTAGATCGGGGGCCTTGTCTCCGCTTCTTTGTCGACTGGCCTTCTCAGGTGTGGGGAACCGATCGATGTCCATATCCTCCGGTGTTTTTTGACCTTTTTCGAGTCCGCGGTCACAGTCCTTGGATGTCAGGGTGTCTTCTGACTTCTGGTACTCCGTGGTGGTGTTAGAGTCCCCTGAATCCGAGCTGGAATCGGTGGTATCGTCTCCCTTGTTCTTGTCTTGCGTAAGCTGGATCTTGATCGCGGGGTTGATCTTCATCAGCTTGTCTGCTGCCGCTTGCGCTTCTGCAGCAACCTTCGCGTTCTTCTCTTTTTGGCTCAAGAATGTGAGCTTCGATTGCTTCAGCGTTCGCTTATCTACTTCCTCACCCAGACCCTTTCTCTTCCTGCTGTTTGGGGTGAGGTCTACTCCTCTCTTGTGTTGGTCCTTTCCTCCAACTATCTTCGCCAGAGGCGTATTTCCATCGCTTGTAGCTTCACGCGTGAATCCACCAGCCAAGTGTGCCACTGGTAGCGCGCTTTGCATCGTTGGGCCTCCCCCCCCAAGATCCGAATGGGGCCCCGCTTCACTTGGGGAATTCTCGCCGTCAATGCTGGACATCTTCTTCTTTCTTCTTTTTCCAGGGCCTGGAATCGCATGCTGGCCGACCCCGGACCAGACCAGCACGGGTGTGGTGTGTTGTGTGATGCGTGTTCTGTATAATGTTGGTATGTCTGTGTAATGCTTGAGCGGGCGCAAGTATGGTGCGTGTAGAGTGTAGTGTGTGTTAGTGTAAGTGTAGGACTCGGGTCCGGAGGGGCGTCACTCCCTCAAGCTCCAAATGCAACCCTAAGGTCACACCCAAAGCCCCCTACGGGTTCTCTCTCTCTCTCTCTCTTTCTCTCTCTCTCTCTCTCTCTCTCTCTCTCTCTCTCGCAGTCAAGCAGAAGGTTTCGAATGCTCAACGCAGCACGAAGAATGTCAGAGAGAGAGAGAGAGAGAAAGAGAAAGAGGACACCGGTGTGCGTGCTGGTGTGAGTGGTCTGTCTACCATCACGCAGGCGCGTCTCAGCTCTCGCGGCAAGACGGGGATATCTCCCCTTGCCCCGCGGACCACTGTCACCGGCCGCAACGAGAAGCCCCCTACCACCAGAGGCTCTCTTCATGCCGCGAGGAATGACGAGCAGCGGTGGTCGTCTGCTGCGCTACCAACTTGCAGCGGTGGCAGCACCTCAACACTTGCCACCAGTGGCGCGAAAATTCAAACAGCAGAGACGCAGGACACTGGCACATCCCAACCGTTTCTCTCAACATCCCCAGGAAATGGCTGTGGAATATCCCAGGACGGGAGAGACAGAAGATCAGTACAGCCTACGAGTCCAGCAACGACGCCAACACCGGAATTTCTTAGAGATAAGTGGGTTTTGATTTCGCAGAGTGCTCTGGATCTCTTTTTTCAACAAAACGATTTAACTCAGAAGCGGCTCGACGAAATAATGTCCCTTCTGAAGCGACACGACGCCGCCATCTCCTCCTCATCACCCACACCAGCAGTGAGTGCGGCGAGTGATGAACTGCTAGCGCGCATGTCATCTCTGGAGGCACTCATAGAGAAGCAAAACTCCAAGCTGGAGGAGTTTCGCCTAGATCGTGAGCTGCTTCTTGAGGAGAATACTTTGATGAAAAGCCAGATCTCACATCTGACTAATCTTCTGAAAGATAACCAGGGCACTCTGCGAAAATCTAATGTTAGTAATGAAATTAAGTCTTCCATTTCTGAGCTTCCACATCAATCTTCCGGGCCAGATCCGCAAGTTCGAATGGATTTTTCTAACCATTCACTAGCTGGGCGGCAGAGTACTGAACTCAGGGGTGAAGGTCTTGAGTGCAGCCAATTAATTATAACCGGTGCTTTGAAAAAAGACTCTACTGCCTCGGAGGAAGAGGTATGTAATATTTCCTATGCAGTACTCAAGTCCATCCTTCCCTCGCTGAAGAGGGAAAACATCACTGATGTTCGTATTTTGCAGCCCGGGCGCGTGTCTGGGAGGGAAAATCCAATGCATGACAATAGACCGACCAATTCATCGCCTCAAGCCCCGGATACCCGCTCACGTTCTATTCCATCTTGCCTAGTCCAACTCTCGTGCAGCCGTCTAGCCAGGGAGGTGATGAGAGCCAAGCGCTCGATCGCCAACAATTACTTTACAACTCATGAGATTGAGCCCACATTGCTTGACCCTGAAGTGAAAGCCCATGTGCCAGATCGAAAGATTTACATCAATGAGATGTTACCCCGTGAAAAATATAAGGAATATGTTCATTTGAGGCCACTTGCACGGGGCTTAGGCTTCAAATATGTTTGGCACAGCGGTGGACGCTTCTGGGTCAGGCGTAAGAATGGCGAGAGAGCGTATGCGTTCGAGTCCCTCACTGAGCTACAGGTCATTCAAACGGCGTGTCGAATAGTCCCAAAACCAACTCCTGAGTCATTGGATAGTGCCAGAAATGGCTCTACCATTCCAAATCAGAGTGAAAATTCGACAGCAGCATCGGTGGGGACACCCTGACTAAACACGGCTGCCGGGGAGTCAGAAGGGAGAGGTAGTTCCCTAAAGGCGGGGTTTATCAATCTTAATTCCTTAACGGATAAGATTGAGCATCTGCGCCTGCTTGTTGCTAACGATCCCTCCTACCATCTTTTTGGGGTGGCTGAGTCGAAGCTAGATGAGTATGTGGATGACAGTCTCGTTCAGATACCGGGTTTTTCGCTATTGAGACAGGATCGCAACAGGGAGGGTGGTGGGGTTGCCTTGTATGTGCGCAATGACTTCAAGGTAGAGAAGCTAATTTCGTCTAAAACTTTTGGCCCAGGGAAACCTGGAGTTCCTGAATTTCTTTTCTGTAGCGTACAGCAGGGTAACTCCCCTCCAACCTTAGTCGTGGTAATTTACAGACCCCCGAAAATCGCCATGCAGAAGGATGACGGTCTGTTTGGCTCGTTACGCCGACTGTGTGGGGATTATAGTCATAAAATTATAATGGGAGATCTGAACGCGGATTTGTTAGACACTGCTCACCCTGACACCAAGACATTGACTGCACTGACAGAAGAACTTGCCTTGCAGATAGTGCAGCATGGCCCGACTCACCAACACACCCCCAATACATCTCATACATGGATTGACCACATCTACGTAGATGACAATGACATCGTTACTGACTTCCAAAACAGACTCCTGCCCAGTTTCGGCAGGCACTCGGTCATTGACGTCACCATCAACGTCTTCAGTCCCTCTCCGCCAAAAAATTCCTTTACCTACAGGGATTTTCGTCACATCACTCCGGAGATATTGAATGACCGGCTGCTTCGCTGCGACTGGACAGCTCTTGAAAATGCCGAAACCAGTTTGGAAGGAGCAATTCACTGCTTGAATGAAAATTTAAAGACCGTTATAAATGAATTAGCTCCTGAGAAAACTATTAATCCGCGAAAAAATGACGCTCCCTGGATTGGTCCTGAGCTGCGGGTACTCATAAAGGAGCGAGACGCGACGCGCAGGCGCTGGGAGCGGAATCAACTTAACCAGCGCAAGTGTCCTGAGCTTCAAAATGAGTACTTTGGGCTCAGTGAAGAGGTTGACTTGCGCATCGAACGAGAGCGTAACTCCTTCCTTCAAAGTCATCTTTCTGACGCTCTCGATCAACAGAAGAACATCTGGAAGGAAATGCGCAACCTCGGCCTCTTGCCTAAGAGCAAAGAGGAGGAACTTCATGGTTTCACACCGGATGAGTTAAACGCACACTTTGCGGGGGTTTCCGTTTCGCCCCACGAAAATATTGAAGAAGCAATGGACGATATTGACTCGGCGCCAGAGGAGGGGTTTAAATTTAAGCCCACAAATTTCACTGATGTAGTCCTTGCCATCAAACATTTCTCCTCGCAGGCCCGTGGAGCGGATGGAATACCTCAAAGTGTGATCGCGAAAGCTCTCCCGGCTATTGGTGATCTTATTGTACATATTTTCAACTCCTCTTTCGCTCATAGCATTTTTCCCGAGGCTTGGAAGCAAGCGCAGCTGATCGCATTAAAGAAGACTGCCACTCCATCAACGGTCTCGGATTTCCGTCCCATAGCGCTGCTGTGCTTCCTCTCCAAGGTTTTGGAAAAAATCGCACATGACCAAATCACGGAGTATTTAAAAATTGAGAATCTACTTGATCCCTTCCAAGCTGGTTTCAAGCAACATCACAGTACCCAGACGGCACTGCTCAAGTTGACAGACGACATCAGAGTAGGAATTGACAGAAAGAAGATCACTCTGCTCCTACTGTTCGACTTTAGCAAAGCATTCGATACAATCTCACCATGCAAGCTGCTGAGGAAGCTACGACACCTTGGCTTCTCGAGATCGGCACTCCTGTGGATAAAATCATATTTACAGGGTCGCACCCAACAAATCACTTCTAAAGTAGGTAAATCTGATTGGCTCGAAACCAATCTGGGTGTTCCGCAGGGGTCCGTTCTTGGGCCTCTCCTCTTCAGCTTGTATGTGAATGATTTGCCCGGGCTATTGAATGGAAAGTCAGTGAACCATATATTCTACGCAGATGATCTTCAGATCTATCTTCAAGTTGACAAGAAGAACATCAAGGAGGGGATTGCTCGACTGGGAGACATAGGGCGACTCGTTGCTGAATGGGCTAGGAACTCCGACCTGCGCCTCAACGCTGGCAAGACCAAGGCAATCTTTTTCAGTTCCGACCGGAACGTTAGAGACTTTTAACGAATGAACTTGCCAGGGGTTGAGATACAGGATGGAGTGTCTGTCCCATTCAGTGATACTGTCGTGAGTCTTGGTGTTACACTTGACAGCGAACTAACGTGGAAACCGCACATCGATCAAGTTACCAAAAAAGTCAACAGAGCCCTATATGGTTTGCGGTTTTTTAGGGCGTGTATCACCAGACCTCTCCGAATTCGCCTAGTCGAGTCACTTGTTCAACCGCATTTGGATTACTGTACGCTCGTGTACCTCGACGCCACGGACGAACAGCGGCAACGGATACAACGACTAAGCAATTCATGTGTGAGATATATTTTTGATCTTAGGAGAGACGAGCATATCACCCCGTTTAGGGAGCGTCTGGGCTGGTTACGTACTGATTCGCGGCGAATGTACTTCGCAGCTCTCTTGATGCATAAGATCATGCACTTAGGAGAACCTGGCTACCTAGCTGCGATGTTTACCAGGTACCAATCTGAACGCCCCGCACGTGGTGATGCAGAAGAGCGGACACTCAAAGTTCCCAATATGAGACTTGAATATGGTAAAAGATCTTTCCAGGTTCAATGTGCTCACTTGTGGAACTTTCTCCCTTCGGGCTTTCGGCAAACTCAAAAAATTTCACTTTTTAAAGACGCTCTAAAAGAATTTTTCTTGTCGCAACCCTCCCGGAGGATTGACGTGGACCAGAAACAGTACTTCAATCTCTGATAGGCTTGGGCTCTTTTCAATTAGTCTTTTTCTAGTTTTAGTCGAGTTTTACGTGGCTTACCTGTCACATAACTCTTAAATCTGTGATAGTTTCCGGGCCCATGTCTGTCTTTTTATATGTACTGATGTACCTCGATTAATTAATTACCTAATTTATTTTGACTCGTGCGCATCTCTCGATGCCTTTTCAATGACTAGTCACATTCTGTGATAAATGAAATTTCCTTGACCAAAATGACAAATTGTATAATATTTATATGTTGATTATGACCGTTATATGTATCTCATTTAATTGTATTTTTACTTTTGCCACTAGGCGAATAAAGGGAATCAATCAATCTCTCTCTCTCTCTCTCTCTCTCTCTCTCTCTCTCTGAGCGATGGCCTGAATATTTCATATTTTGAATCAGGTTTTAGCTCTTTAGTGCCATTTTCGACCAACTTTTTCAATTTATCGATATCAATGTGCGAGTACCCTGACTTGTGGAAAAGGTCCTTAGTTATACCTCTGATTAAAGTTCCATCCCCGTCTTGTCCATGTGAGACGAGGCCCAACGCAAATATTTCTCACTCCGCTAAGGTCTCCGATAACCTTATCACACATCAGCTCATTGATCACCTTGAAGAGTACAAACTCCTGTCTAAATGGCAGTCTGGTTTTCCGTCCTCTCATAGTGCCCAAACTGCATTATTGAAAGTTCCTGATGATATACGTCTTGGGGTCGAGAAGGGTTTTGCTACTGTACGAGTACTATTCGATTTCAAATCCGCTTTCGATTGTATCAAACACGAGGAGCTCCTCATGAGGATGAGAGAGCTAAACTTCGCTAGTGAAGCCTCAAAATGGTTCCACTCATATCTGAGTAAACGTTTTCAAGTAGTAATCGATGAATCCAACGAATTATCAGAATACATGCCCAATACACCCGGCGTTCCTCAAGGGTCAAAACCAGGACCGATTATATTCCTCATTTTCATCGATAGCATTCTATCTATCTTGAAGTATTGTAAGGGCTTGCTATTTGCAGATGATCTCCAAATTTATATTCAATGCAAGCCATCTGATCTTTCAAATATCATCAGACTGATTAACGGAGATATAAGTCGAATTGTCTGGGCGCAAGCACATGGACTGATATTGAATCTCCAGAAAACAAAAGCAATACTTTCTACCTCTGTACAGTACCATATGAGACTCGATTTGAATCCTTTACCGGAAATAATTGTCGATGGAATATCATTGCCTTTACAAAGTACAGTAAAAAATCTCGGAAACATATTCACGCAAGATTTGTTCTGGAATTCCCACGTAGCAGGAATTTTCTCGAGAGTTCATGGCGTGATGCATACTCTTCGATATAAAGGCCACTCCTTGTCACCTGAAGTTAAACGTTTGCTTGTGGGTGCCTTAGTCACCCCTTATTTTGATTATGCTTGTCTTGCATATAACGATATGTCAGGTTACCTCGAAACGCAGGTTACCTAGCGCTGCTTTTCTTCCTCTCCAAGGTTTTGGAAAAAATCGCACATGACCAAATCATGGAGTATTTAGAAATTGAGAAGCTACTTGATCCCTTCCAAGCTGGTTTCAAGCAACATCACAGTACCCAGACGGCACTGCTGAAATTGACAGATGACATCAGAGTAGGAATTGAGAGAAAGAATATACAAGTTGAACATTTGGTCTCGTTGATCTTGAAGGACGGTGGGGAACTAAATAAATTCCCAAAATTTCATGATGGAAATTTTATTGCAACGTTTCGTCCACCGGGTTTTGTGGACCTCATCAGGCTTCAGGTTTGTTATTCTATGAGGTCCACAAAACCTGGGGGACGAAACGTTGCAATAAAATTTCCATCATGAAATTTTGGGAATTTATTTAGTCCCCCACCGTCCTTCAAGATCGACGAGACCAAATGTTCAACTTGTATATTAACCATCAAGGACGAAAAAATCTACCGAAATCACTTATGAGAGAAAGAAGATCACTCTGCTCCTACTGTTCGACTTCAACAAAGCATTCGATACAATCTCACCATGCAAACTGCTGAGGAAGCTACGACACCTTGGCTTCTCGAGATCGGCACTCCTGTGGATAAAATCATATTTACAGGGTCGCACCCAACAAATCACTCCTAAAGTAGGTAAATCTGATTGGCTCGAAACCAATCTGGGTGTTCCACAGGGGTCCGTTCTTGGGCCTCTCCTCTTCAGCTTGTATGTGAATGATTTGCCCGGGCTATTGAACGGGAGGTCAGTGAACCATATATTCTACATAGATGATCTTCAGATCTATCTTCGAGTTGATAAAAAGGACATCAAGTAGGGGATTGCTCGACTGGGAGACATAGGGCGACTTGTTGCTGAGTGGGCTAGGAACTCCGACCTGTGCCTCAACGCTGGGAAGACCAAGGCAATCTTTTTCAGTTCCGACAGGAACGTTAGAGACTTGCAACGAATGAACTTGCCAGGGGTTGAGATACAGGATGGAGTGTTTGTCCCATTCAGTGATCCTGTCGTGAGTCTTGGTGTTACACTTGACAGCGACCTAACGTGGGAACCGCACATCGATCAAGTTACCAAAAAAGTCAACAGAGCCCTATATGGTTTGCGGTTTTTTAGGGCGTGTATGACCAGACCTCTCCGAATTCGCCTAGTCGAGTCCCTGGTTCAACCGCATTTGGATTACTGTACGGTCGTGTACCTCAACGCCACGGACGAACAGTGGCAACGGATGCAACGACTAAGCAATTCATGTGTGAGATATATTTTTGATCTTAGGAGAGATGAGCATATCACCCCGTTTAGGGAGCGTTTGGGTTGGTTACGTACTGATTCGCGGCGAATGTACTTCGCAGCTTTCCTGATGCATAAGATCATGCACTTAGAAGAACCTGGCTACCTAGCTGCGATGTTTACCAGGTACCAATCTGAACGCCCCGCACGTGGTGATGCAGAAGAGCGGGCACTCAAAGTTCCCAATATGAGACTTGAATATGGAAGAAGATCTTTACAGGTTCAATGTTCTCACTTGTGGAACTTTCCCCCTTTGGGCTTTTGGCAAATTCAAAAAATTTCACTTTTTAAAGACGCTCTAAAGGAATTTTTCTTGTCGCAACCCTCCCAGAGGATTGATGTGGACCAGAAACAGTACTTCAATCTCTGATGGGCTTGGGCTCTTTTCAATTAGTCCTTTTCTAGTTTTAGTCGAGTTTCACGTGGCTTACCTGTCACATAATTCTTAAATCTGTGATAGTTCCCGGGCCCATGTCTGTCTTTTTATATGTACTGATGTACCTTGATTAATTACCTAATTTATTTTGACTCGTGCGCATCTCTCGATGCCTTTTCAATGAATAGTCACCTCCTGTGATAAATGAAATTTCCTTGACCAAAGTGACAAATTGTATAATATTTATATGTTGATTATGACCGTTATATGTATTTCATGTAACTGTATTTTTATTTTTGTCACCGGGCGAATAAAGGGAATCAATCAATCAATCAATCTCTCTCTCTCTTCCTCTCTCTCTCTCTCTCTTTTTTTTTTTTTTTTTAAGGTGGTTGTAGGGCGAATACGCTGCGACTTACGGAGGAGAGGCACCGGTCAGCCGAACACGGCTGGCCAGCACCTCCCCAACAGTCCCGGGCTGGAATCCGCATCGATACGGCCATCCGAACTGGGTAAACCCTCTCTTCCTTCTCCGTTGGCGCCGGCCATTGGACAAGGGAGAGATTCACCAACTTACCAATCCGGCCCCGGCACCGCGTGAGCATTACTTCAGGGCCGGCGGCGTCTCGCGCTCAGGATCGAGCGTCTCTCTCCTCACGACTCGCAGGTGTTGTTTCCCTTTCTTCGATCTTCTTCCATCTCTTCATTCTTCATTCTTCTTTCTTCGATCTTCTCTCTTCTTCCTTCCCTCTTCAGTCCATCATATTCCTCCTGGAACCATTTGAACCTCTTCTGTTTGGATCGGCAGGTTTACTGTAATTCACCGGCATCGAGGCGCCTCACCTCCCTCTCTTTCTCCTCCTTACGGGTCATCACCAGCTTGATGTATCCGGTAACTCTATCCCATGTCTCCTGGTTGCGAAGTAACTACGGGACAAGGTTCTCAGGTATCAGTTGAGCACCCAGCCATCCATCCAACTCGGCGCGCTCTCTTTGTGTGTCATTGCACGTGAACAGGGCGTGTTCAGCGTCATCCCAGTTGTCCCCGCATGACTGACATGCTGGGGATGTCCTCTTCTTGAACCGGGTCCGATGGGCACCGAAGCAACCGTGGTCACTCAGTGCTTGCGTCGTCCAGTGATCTATCTCTCCGTGAGTGCGTTCCGTCCATTTGGCTACGTCACGGATCAGCCGGTGCGTCCATCTGCCATTTGCAAATGACGAATCCCACTCAGTTTGCCAATGCTCAAGGGTGGTTTCCTTCTCGTTGTCGCGGATGATCTCCTTCATCGTTGGAGTGAGTACTCGTTCTGCTCCGATCACTCTCTGGCGATCCCAGATCCTCACTCGCTCCGCGACGAGCAAGTGGATGGGCGGTGTACTCGCCAATACGTAAGCCGCACCTCCTAACACGGTGCGGTAGGCACGGATACTTCTCAGGGCCGCTCTCCGGTGGACAGGCCCCATCCTTCTCTCGATGATGGTCTTCTCTACTCTCCTTCCCCACACGGGTGCACCGTAGAGCATGATAGAGGTGCTGACGGTGTTGAGAAGTGCGCGCCTCTTTTCCCTGGGTCCCCCGATATTCGGCATCAGCCGCTGAAGCGCTGCATCAACCCTGCTCGCTTTCTGGGCGGCCTCCTGGATGTGCATCTTGAACGAACACTTGTCGTCAAGCCATACGCCGAGGGATTTCAGCTCTGTCTTGCATGGGATCTCTTGCCCGTTGATGTAAAAGTGGGGCAAGTCAAACTTCCTGCATCTTGTGACCACGATTGCTTCGCACTTCTTGACAGCAAGCTCTAGGAGCCTGCTGATCATCCACTCGTAGACTCGGGCCAGCGCCTCGTTTGCGCGTCTACCCAAGAGTTCCTCGTTGTCGGACCAGACTATGAGCCCCGCGTCGTCCGCAAAAGCCACTATTATCACTCCTTCGGGCAGTTCAATAGACAGTAAACTGTCGTACTGGGTGTTTCAGTTGAACGGCCCGGAAACCGATCCCTGTCCAATCCCGGCGGACAGTTTCCGAATCTCTTGTCCCTCGTCGGTGTCGTACACGAGTGTCCTGTTCCGCAGATAGTGCGTGTCGTACACGAGTGCGTGATGGCTAGTAGATAGGGCGGCGCTTTACCTGCTTGGGATTGATAGACTCGCTCCCAGCTCGCGCAGTTGCACGCGTTCTTCATGTCCAACGCAATAATGGCACAGAATCCTCCTTTTCCTTGGTATGGGTTCCCTACCGACGCTTGAACCCGTTCTTGGACCTCCTCGATCGCGTGCACAGTGCTTCGTCCCTTCCGGAACCCAAACTGCATTGGTGATAGCCCGTCGCTCTCTTCGTAGGCTGTTTCCACCCTGTTGAGCACCATCCTCTCGTACATTTTCCCGATATTGTCGAGCACGCTGAGAGGGCGTTGACCTCCTTGACCTTTAGGTATCAGGACCAGCTTCTGGCGTTTCCAATTATCCGGGAAATTTCCCGCGCTCAGACAGATGTTGAAGAGGTCGAGGAGTAAATCTGGCTTGTATTTGGAGACCAGTTTCAGAGCCTCGTTTGGGATGCCGTCCGGGCCAGGGGCCTTGCCGTTTGGCAGTCTCTTCGCCGCTATGAATAGTTCTTGCATAGCGGAGAGCGGGATGGGATCGTCGCTCTCTGGAGGGAATGTGACTCTGGGTTCTCCTGCTGGGAAGAGGTCTTCCACGATGCTGCGCAAGGTAGCTGCATCAGTCGGTGCTGGGTTGCCCCTCCGGGGTCGGACCTTGGTTAGACCACGCGGTATGGCGTACCCCACGGGTCTCCATTAACCATGTCTCAAAATTCACCCCAGCACTTCTCTTTGCTTCTCCGGATGGCTAGATCGAGAGCCTTCTTTGCTTCTCTGAACGCCCTATCATCTTCCGCCAGTGATGGTCGTTTTAGTTTCCTTGATCGCCACGCGGTTCTCCTTCTCTTATTTCTCGTTCTTCGTAGGGCTTTTATCTCGTCGGCGATCCAGTATTCTGGTTCCCCCCAGAAGCATGATGTTGTCTTGCAAGGCATCGATACGTCACAAGCTCTTGTGATGGTGGTCGTCACCATATCCACAGCCTCGTCCGCGGTGATGTTCGTCGGGAGATCTTCGGCTGTTCCTATCGATTCCCGGAATTTCCCCTCATCCAGCTTGCGTACCTGCCACCCCGTCGGTCACGGTCTGCGTGTCGTCTGTCTCTGTCTGTCAGTCCTAAGCCGAGACCGAATATGTCGATGGTCACTCAATGTTTCCGTGTCCAGGACCTCCCACAATGTCATACGTCCCATGAGCGACGGGCTCATGAACGTCAGGTCGAGGACCGAAGACGAACCTCCCTCCCTGGACCGAGTGTCGTGTCGGTAGTAGGTGATAACCCCCGTCTCGTTCGCGAGCACTAATCCCAATGCCTCCATGGCATCAGCGAGTATCACCCCCCGTCTATCACGCGGCCCCCCGCTCCAAGTCGGTTCCTTGGAGTTGAAATTCCCCGCGATTATAACTGGGCCCCCCCCCATTGCCTCACATCCTCTCCTACGTCGTGGAGCTCGTCTCCGAATTCGTGCGTCTTGAGCGACGGCAAATAGTAGCAGCTGTAGACTGCTGTGGCCTCTATGGTCTTTCGAGCAAAACCGCGGCCACTAACAGCTGGTCCAGTCTCACGGATCGCAGGATTCATGATCTGGATTACGGCTGTCCTCCAGTGATCGAATGTGGATCGAGAGAATTCGCGCTTCCGATGCAGTTCGGAGATAATCAGAACATCGATCCCTCCTTCTTTGGCAACATCGTGTAGGAGATCGTCTGCGTCCCCGCTCTTCCTGAGGTTAGCTTGGATGAAGCTAGCCATTTCTTCCTTTCCTGCGTCTATATGTGGTTCTTGCCCTCTGGTACGCAGTGCAGTTGCTGGCCCCAGATCTGTGGTCAGATTTGGACCCGATCGCCGCACAGCTTAGGCATCTTGCTTTTTCCTTGCAAATCGCAGCAAGGTGCCCTGGTTTGCCGCATTGGAAGCAGAGTTTTGATTTCCGTTCTTCTGCCTTCTCTTTTTTGCATCCCGAGGCCTTGTGGCCGTACTCTGAGCAGTTATAGCACCGTGGGATGCCACCCTTCTCGCGGATCCTGACTCTGCCCCATCCAACCTTTGGCTCCTTCCAGTCGAAGAGATGTTGGGCTAGTCTCGTTGCGATCGAGACAACAGCGGTTTGGGTGCCGCGGTAGCCACTCCGGATGGACTTGACTACAACGGCACCCTTCTCGTTTTCTGGTAGGGCCTCCGCGAGGTCATCCCGCACCTTGATTATGTCGACATCGTAGTCGACTCCGAGCACCTCGAGGGTCGTGCTGTTTGCTAGACAGTGGACAGCTCCTTCTTGCCCGACGACTGGTGCCAAGGCTGCCTTGACGGTGGCGACATCGGTGCCCTTCTTGAGTTCAAGGAGGACCTGGCCTCCTTGGGTCTTGCGGATGCCCGTGACCTTAGAGCCCACTTCTCCATCGAGGTCATCCGTTTTTATCCTGCGCAGCATGTCTGCGTAGGTTAGCCCACCTTGTTTGGCCGTAACGAGGACGGCTTCGGGCTTCACCCTTCTCGGCTTCATTTTCGCTTTCTTTCCGGCAGCATCGTCCGATCTACCGCTCTTCTTTGCCCTTCTTGCTTGTTTCTTTGACATCACTTCCTTCCAAGGCCCATTCTGCTCGGGCCGATGGGGCGTTGATGTCGAGCGCGGTGTTCCGAGACCTCCCGGTGGAGGTCCGTATCGCGTCGCCTTCGAACCGCGTTGTTGCCCCGGTCGCGATTCCGGTTTCCCTGCCCCCCTTCCCTGGAAGCCACTACCCGACGCGGCCGGTTTTTCTTGTGACCGGAGGCTGCACATTCCCCCTCGCTTTCAGGGTCTTTTCCGTTTCGAAGAGCGTTGTCTCGAAAGCAGCCCGCTTCGCCTTGTCTGTCGCGAGTAGGCCTTCGAGCGCGTGGCCTATCTTCTTGAGCTCTTCGATGTCACCCTTGGTCCCTTCTGGATTGCTGGAAACGGACTCAGCTATTCCTACAACCAAGTTGAAGTGCTCGAGAAGGAGATATGTCTTCTCCTCCGTCTCTTCCCGGCACGTTTTCAGGTCTTCCCATTTCCCCATGAGATCGCCTGCCTCGTTTCCACTCCTCTGTCGTGCCGCATCTCTGGTTGAGGGGATGTGGTCAATCTCCACCCTATCAGGCACCTCATCGTGCACTCCCCTCTCGAGCAAACCGTTTCCAGGAGTCAGGATTGTTCCGTTCCTCTGAGTTCCTATAGTGGAGTCGGACTCGCTCGAGTCTGAGCTCAAGTTGACGGCGTCATCAACCTCGTTGCTGGGTTGCGTGATCTGGATCCTGATAGCGGGGTTGATCCTCAGCAGCTTCCCTGCCGCCTCTCATGCTTCTGCTGCAACTTTCGCGTTCATCCCTCGTTGACTCAGAAATGTGAGCTTTGATTGTTTGAGCACTCGCTTCTCTGCTCCGTCACTCGGGCCCTTCCTCTTCCTGCTAGGGGTGAGCTCAGCTTCTCCATGGCGTAGGTTTCTCTCTCCCGCACCTTCCACCTGCAGCGTATTTCCATCGCTTGTAGCTGTACGCGTTATTCCACCAGCCAAGTGTGCCACTGGTGGCGCGTTTTGCATCGTTGGCCCTCCCCCCCCCCCAAGATCCGAATGGGGCCCCGCTTTACTTGGGGAATTCTTACCGTCAATGCTGGACATCATCTTATTTCTTCTTCCAGGGCCTGGAATCGCATGCTGGCCGACCCCGGACCAGACCAGCAAGGGTGTGGTGTTCTGTGTGATGCGTGTCCTGTATGATGTTGGTATGTTTTTGTAGTGCTTGAGCAGGCGTGAGTATGGTGCATGTATGGTGTAGTGTGTGTTAGTGTGAGTGTAGGACTCGGGTCCGGAGGGGCGTCGCTCCCTCAAGCTCCAAGTGCAACCCTAAGGTCACACCCAAAGCCCCCTACGGGGTTTCTCTCTCTCTCTCTCTCTCTCTCTCTCTCTCTCTCTCTCTCTCTCTCTCTCTCTCCCTCTCTCTCTCTCTCTCTCTCTCTCTCTCTCTCTCTCTCTCCCTGATAATCTGACCCAGAGATGGCTTGACGAAATAAAATTTCTTCTGGGCAGACGTAATGATGCTTCTCCTGCATCCTCGCCCACGCCAGCGATGAGTGAGAAATATAACCAAATGTTAGCACGTATGTCGTCCCTCGAGGAACTCATAGCAAAGCAAAACTCCCAGCTGGAGGAACTTCGCTTGAATCGTCAGCTGCTTCTGGAGCAGGACTCTATGATGAAAGATCAGATTTCGAATTTGACGGAGGCCCTGAAAGCCACCAAGAGTGCTTTATGCAATGACAGGATACATACTAATTCTAACACTTGTAATACTCACTGTGATGCCGAATGTCCCAAGCAAATCCCTTCAAGTCCGAACACTCGTATTACGGTGGACTCATCTCACTATCCTCGTGCTTGGAAGCGGTTCACAGGCTTCAGCGGTGATGGTCTTGAGTGCTGCAAGTTGATCATGATCGGGGTTTTGGAAAAGGACTCTACTGCCTCGACGGAAGAGGCAAGTCTCATTTGTTATGCGGTGCTCAAGACCATTCTCCCTTCGCTAGAGAAAGAGTACATTACTGAAGTATGTGTCCTGCGACCAGGGCGTGCGGCCGGGGAGAGAGGCCACGAGCGTGACGGGAAATTGCCATCTTGCGTAGTCCAGCTGTCCGGTAGCCACTTAGTCGTGGGAGTGATTCGGGCCAAGCGCTCGATCGCACATGACAATTTCACGACTCGAGACATTAAGCCTACTTTGGTTGATCCGATGACAGCACCCCACGTGCCAGACCGGGAAATTTTCATCAATGAAATGCTACCTCGCGACAAATATCAAGATTACGTGCGTTTGAGGCCCCTTGCGCGGGGATTGGGCTTCAGATACGTCTGGCACGAGCGCGGACGCTTCTGGGCCAGGCGTGGAAATGGTGATCGAGCGCATGTGTTCGAGTCTCTTGCCGAGTTGCATGCCATTTAAACGGCGAGTCGAACAGCTCCAAAACGTACCCGTGTATCTTCGGATAGCACCCGAAGCAATGCCACCGCTCTAAATCAGGGTGCACGTTCGGTTGCAAACCCGGCAGGGTTTCACTGACTGGAATCCGCTGTCGGAAAGAAAGGAGGGAGAGGTGGTTTCTTGAAAGCGGGGTTTATCAATCTTAACTCCTTGACAGATAAGATTGAGCATCTACGCTTGCTCATTGCTAACGATCCCTCCTATCATCTTTCCGGGGTAGCTGAGTCGTGGCTAGAGGAGTTTGTGGATGACAGCTTCGCGGAGAATGTACTTCGCAGCACTTTTAATGCATAAGATCATGCATTTGGGAGAACCTGGCTACCTTGCTGCGATGTTTACCAGGTACCAATCCGAACGCCCCGCACGCGGTGATACAGAAGAGCGGGTACTCAAAGTTCCCAATATGAGACTTGAGTATGGAAGAAGATCTTTCCAGGTTCAATGTGCTCATTTGTGGAACTTTCTCCCTCCGGGCTTTCGGCAGCTGGGGAAGATATCGTTGTTCAAAGAGGCCTTAAAAGATCTCTTGATGACACAGACTCCTCAGAAGATTGATGATGAGAAGAAGCATTATTTTAATCTATGATAGGCTTGGGTTCTTATTTTTAGCTTACGATTAGTTTTACGTGACCTTCTGTCACCTGACTGAAGCAAACTGTGATATTTTCTCTTTTGTGAACCCATGCTCTCAGATTTTAGACATATGCGAATTCGCAATTGTAATGACTAGTCACAATTTGTGATATGTACCTGTCCTTGACCAAATCGCTTGTGTTATATATATTTTACACCTTTTCTTTTTATTTTTGAATTTTTGAATACTCAATTATTTCTAGAATTATGCAACATATGTAAAAATATGTGGGTTATATTTTGTCTTATGACGAATGAAGGACATCAATCAATCAATCAATCTCGTTCAGGTCCCAGGTTTTTCACTGATACGACAAGATCGTAATAGAAATGGTGGAGGTATCGCTCTGTATGTGCGCAATGACTTCAAAGTGGAGAAACTGATCTCCTCTAATACTCCTGGCCCAGGAAGTCCGGGCATTCCTGAATATCTTTTCTGTAGCGTACAGCAGAGCGGATCTCCCCAAATTTTGATAGGAGTTATTTATAGACCACCTAAAATTGCCATGCGAGAGGACAGTGGGCTGTTTGGCTCGTTGCGCCGGCCGTGTGGCAGCTTTAGCCACAAATCATAATGGGGGACCTGAACGCTGAGCTGTTGGACGCAGATGACTCTGATGCAAGGACTCTGACTGCATTGACCAAAGAACTGTCATTGCAGATTGTTCTACATGGAGCGACTCACCAACATAACCCCAATGTATCTCATAAATAGATTGACCACATGTATGTAGATGAGAATGACACCATTACCGGCTTCAAGAATAGGTCACTGCGCAGTTTTGGCAAGCATGCGGTCATTGACGTCATCATAGACGTATTTACCCCCGATCCGCCGAAAGACTCCTCTATCTACAGAAATTTCCGTGACATCGCTCCGGAGATGTTAAACGACCTCTTGCTTCGCTGTGACTAGACAGACCTAGGAAATGCTGAAACTAGCTTGGAAGCTGCAATTAACTGTCTCAACAAAAATTTGATAACTGTTTCGAATCAATTAGCACCTGAAAAAACCGTCTGCCCACAACAAAACACTGCTCCATGGATTGGTCGTGAGTTGAAGGCACTCATTAGGAAGCGCAATCCGAACCGGCGGCGCTTGGAACGTATGCAACGATCTCAGCGCAGGTGTCCAGAGCTTCATGATGAGTACCTGCAACTCAGCAAAGAGGTCGATGAGCGCATAGAACGAGAGCGAAAGTCCTTCCTCCAAACCAAACTTTCGGACGCTCTCGATCAAAATCAGGATTTCCGGAGGGAGTTGCGTGAAATCGGCCTCTTGGCCAAGGGTAGAGAGGACCCCTCACATGGATTCACCCCAGATGAGCTAAACGCACACTTCGCTGGGGTCTCCGCTTCACCTGATGAAAATATTGAAGATGCAATGGACGAAATCATGTTTGCGCCGGATGACGGGTTCAAATGTAAGTCCACAAACTTTAATGAAGTAGTCCTTGCCATTGAACATTTCTCATCGCAGGCTCGTGGGGTGGACGGAATCCCTCAAAGTGTAGTCGCGAAGGCTCTCCCTGTGCTTGGTGATCTCATTGTGCATATTTTCAACTCTTCTCTTGCTCACAACGTTTTTCCTGAGAATTGGAAGCAAGCGCAGCTAATTGCATTGGAAACAACGGTGGCACCATCGACTGAATCGGACTTTTGTCCAGTTGAAATACTGTGCTTTCTCGCCAAGGTTCAGGAAAAGCTCACCCACGACCAAATCACTGAGTATTCGAAGAAAGAAGAATTACTGGATCACTTCTAAGCTGGTTTTAAGCAACATCACAGTACCCAGACGGCACTGCTCAAGTTGACAGACGACATCCGAGTGGGAACTGACAGAAAAGAGAACGCTCTGCTCCTACTTTTCGACTTTAGCAAGGTATTTGACACAATATCACCATCAAAGCTGTTGAGGAAGTTACGACATCTTGGCTCTTCGAGATCGGCACTCCTGTGGATAAAATCTTACCTACAGGGTCGCACCCAAGTAGGAGAGGTAAGCTGATTCTGGGCCAGGTCGTCACTGACCTTGCCCAGGTCAGCGTCGTGGAAGTCACTCCCTCAAGGTCAAGCCATCTCCTGGAGTAACCCTCCACCAGGTATGTCACCTGGGGTTGAATTTCTCCACCAGGTGCGACTCCCCTAGTCTCCGTGGTTTTTTACTCACCCCTAAGGTCTCCGTGGGTGGTTTTTTACTCACCCCCAGGGTCAGCTCTGCTTCGATTTCCGGGACACACACACACCACACACGCACACACACATGAATGAAAAAGGAACTAGAGTTGAATAAATATTACTTTATTCTATTATGATCCAAAAAATTGACATTACAATTTCCGAAGCATTTTTACAAATTGTAGATTTTTGATCTTATATTTTTCGATTAATCTTTCTATCCCTTTTCTATCTCCCCTAAATAGGAAAGGGCAGTGTAGATTTCAATCATACTCAATACACACATTGGTGTCTACTTCAATAGCTACATCTCCTCATTTCACGATCCTATCATCTATTGGATCTTCTGTATCAAATATCACTGTATATCTTGCAGGCATCAATCTTCTCGATGTTGAAGTCATCGAGAACATATTTTTCATAAGATGGAATTCCTCGAGAGAATTCCATCATGCGTCGATCAAATCAGCAAAGTAATAAACTTCCACTAGAAAAAAAAAGCAAACAGAACGAGGAAAAAATTATTTCATCACAAAGAAAAAGGGAAGGAAAATGGATTGAACACTTACCCTCTCGGTGTGTTGTCCGGAATAGATCCGGGTATGTGGCCTTGACGATTGGTGAAATTGCCATTATTTCAGAAATTGATGATTGATTGATTAATTATTTCTTTTTCCTTGCTGCTCACAAGTAGCACTCACGAGATTGAATTCTTTTACTCCTTTACTGAAGTGAAAGTCACTTTCTTTTTCAATCCTGACAGAGAATCAAAACGAAAACTCACGATTCACAATGTTGCACAAATTTAACACACTGTATTCGAAAATTTTCAAATATGATGAGCACGAGAGCGCAGAAAACGAACGGAGAATGTATTGAAACGAAGGTAGCGTTCCAACTGAAACTTCTTTACTTTGTATGCGAATAGTTCGACTGAATTGACTGCAAAAAACCGGTAGCTTCCCATCGATATCTGCGGCAGTTCAAGGACATGGTTTCTATCGTATGCGGGTAATCAGCTGCAGTTCTGAATTATGATAGCTGCAGGAAGTTTTTTACGATCCACTCATGTTCATATGACATAGGTGGGTCTGCGTTTTCATCTTTCTCTCTCTTTCCATCCGTATGTCATATATATATACATACACTCTACCTGCACAGTAGGTGATAAATGATGGTCAATATTATGCCTACTGTCCACGCACTATGTATGTTGATGTGGGAAGAAAGGAGAAAGAAGAGAGATCAAAGAGATGAAGGTGAGTATATATATATATATATATATATATATATATATATATATATATTGATCCTTATCTTTGTTGAAAATGTATGCAACTTTTGCATAATAAGTGTTAGTATTTTTCATCCTTGATGACACGAGTATGAATTGAATTGAACTGTTTGAATTCTTATAACCATTGATAATTGATAAACAAATAAATATTTGTTTCTGTCTCGCAAATCACATAATCAATATTCTTTGATGCAATTGAAACTGTATGACTGTGAAACTATACTGAATTCGAAACAAAAAGAATTTTACATATATCTTGATTAGTTCAAGAGATATGAACAATGGATTATTATTAACTGATTGAATGTTCATTATTGGCTCACAAGTTATGTAATAAACATTTTTCGATGAAATTGAAACTGTATGACTGCGAAACTATACAGACTTCATAACAAAAGGAATTTCACATATAACCTGATTAGTTCAAAAGATATGAAAAATAAAATATTGTTCAAAGTTCGAATCTTCATTATTGTCCTGTAAGTTATGTTATCAATATTTTTCAACGAAATTGAAACTGTATGACTGCGAAACTATACAGATTTCGAAACAGGAAGAATTTCACAAGTACCTTGATTAGTTCAAGAGATGTGAGAAATGGATTATTGTCAACTGTTTAAATCTTCATCATTGTCTCGTAAGTTATGTAATCAATATATTTTGATGAAATCGAAACTGTATGACTGCGAAACTATTCAGAATTTGAAACAAAAAGAATTTCACAAGTACCTTAATTAGTTCAAGAGATGTGAGAGATGGATTATTGTTAACTGTTTAAATCTTCATTATTGTCCCGTAAGTTATGTAATCGATATATTTTGATGAAATTGGAACTGTATGACTGCGAAACTATACAGAATTTGAAACAGAATGAATTTTACATATACTTTGATTAGTTCAAGAGAAATGAAGAATAGATTATTGTTCAAAGTTTGAATCTTCATAATTGTCTCACAAGTTACGTATTCAATATTTTCTCATGGGAATGAAACTGTATGACGGCAAAACTATAGAGAATACAAAACGAAAAAAATTATTCATATACCTTGATTAGTTTGAGGGATATGAAAAGTGGATTATTGTTTAAAGTATGAATCTTCATGATTGTATAGCCAGATATGTAATAAATATCTTTTTAATGGAATTGAACATTCATATGTGGATCAACAGTTGAAAATCAAAAGAACTACAGAAAGTTTCAGAGTAATATACCTTTATTATTCCCATGATTACACTTCATTTATCATTCATTTCGTTCTGCATTAGAAGTTTGCGAGCTACATTGTGGATCAAGTACTCTAGATTCCTAGCTATGATCTCACCGTGAATGGAATCAGTTACATCAAAAACTCCTGTATCAATGAGATATTTGACCACGCAACTCTTATGATCCAGTTTTATTTCTTTTGCACGTCGTCCTTTTTCAATTCCTTTTTCTATAGTTTTCATACCTCTCTGATAATCATAAACCTTATTCATGTATCCATTGAATTTATCTCGAATGTAGTACTTCTGTATGTACAAATTATCGAAATTTTTTTTTGAAAAGAACATGAATGAATTATTTTTTTGTAGATTGATAACTCCAAGGTGATTTACCGTTTTGAACATGAGGGTATGCTTCCTATCCACTACTCGTTTTATCTCATCCACGATGCAATGACAGTTAATCTGTTTGAACTCCTCGTATTCCATCATTATTCTTGCCCATTCAGGATAGGTCATGATGAATATTTTCTTGTCATTCTTCAGAACAATCTCGAAATCTGGACCTTTCCCCATCAAGAGATTCAGCTTGAGTTTGGTTTCTTTTTCACAGATGTCCAAGTACTCTGTTGCCTTACAGAATTCAAGAAAACTGAAAACATAGTCAAATTTTATTCTCCAATTCAAAACATAAAGATCAATCAGAAATTATCTTACCTAGTCTTCAACGAAGTAGTTAGTCCACCCGCTGATTGTAAGTCATCGTCGAATACACCACTGTAACTCATCATTTTCAAATCATCCAATGTTTCATCATCATCATCATAATCGTAAGGAACAGGAACACTTGGTTCTGAGAAATGCATTTCCTCTTTTTTCGGCTTACTCACAGTCCCCAAGATCTCAATGGATGAATTTGACGATTCATCTGTAATAACTTCCTCAATGGTTCTCTTCACAGCAGGTCTGCTCATCCAAGCAGTAATTTTTTCCTGCGGCTTTAAAGGAGACGGTGTCTTTTCTTCACTCATTAAATCCTGATTTGATGTTATCTGCTCCACTCCAGAATCAGTTGAATTGCTCACCATGCAACTAGCTCTTGGTTGATCCATTCCTGCTTCTTCACTCGGTGGTGCATCAAGATTCATCTCTGTCACCATCCTCGTCTTCACTTTCAGCCTCAATACTCTCGTAAGATTTCAAGCGATTGTATCCCTTCAGTGGTGCATACCTCAGATACACTGGATCTTCAGTTGAGTTGAACTCCGTTAAGTAAGTATTCAAATCTCTCTGGATCCGGATCGTTAGTCTTCGAGGGGCAAACAAACTGAAAGTCTCTCCAGTGGATGGATTCACAATTCCAAATACGATAGCTTCTCCGAACCTTGTTTCAATCAGTCTGCAAGAAGTTATCTTATACCTCACACTCTGATTGAGCGAAGTAATCTTGATTGTCTCGGGGTAGCCTTGTTGTGTGTTCAATTCTCTCCAAGACATAATTCGAGTTCTTGCTATAATTGTCCCAGCTTAAATAGTAGAGCTTGATCATGAGCTTGCTCTTTTAACATTGATTTATCAAATCGATAATCGAAATGAGGAAAGGAAACTTCATCAGTGTTCGAAGGAGGAATGATTGACTTCAACTTTTTATCGAAATTACTTCATGTATTAGTTCCATTAGCAATCGAACAGGGAAAATACTCCAACCTTTTACAGCAGGTAATTATTATTTCAGCTCACTCATATAGTGTAGCCATGACCTTGCTTTTATCGAATTGATAATTGGTATGGGAAAAAATTACTTCAAATTTCAGAAGTTATTAACTTCCTATCGAAGTTAGTACATGTATATTAGGGTGGTCCTTATTTCCCAAGTTTCACAGATCCTTTCTCCCCCCCTCTGGATACCTTCTTTGAGTCGAAAAAACATGGGGAAAATTTTCCCCGAGCCCCTAGAGAGTGATTTAATAGTGCCTCAAAGAGCATCTTGCTTTGAAATTCAAGTAAAAAATAACGTTTTTTGTGATTTTTCTGTCCCTATGTTCGAGCTCTTGAACCTTAGTGTTTCTTCGCGAATGTAAAAGTGGGGATACATATTCCCACGTAAAATTTGATGCTGAATCGAATTTCATCGTGACATTTGAACTAGGATGCCACCCAATACTCGTAAATTGCGTTTTCCGACGCGGTAAACATTTTTAGCGCGACTTTTTCATCTCATTCGAGTGTCTCAGGCGTCACTTACTCCCTCAAGATTAATCTAAACCACCTATTTTCATGTAAAAAAAGACGCTGAATTGGAATCCATCGTTATTTCTTAGGTATAATGTCGCCCAACGTGAGGAAAATGCGTTTTTCCACCGAGAAAGCACCTTAAGCGAGTCTTTCACGCCCGAATCGAGTGTCTCAGGCGTCACTCACTCTCTCGAGATCAATACGAACGACCTAATTTCATGTAAAAAACACGCTGAATTAGAATTCATCCTTATTTCCTAGGTATAATGTCGCCTAACGTGAGAAAAATGCGCTTTTCCACCGAGAAAGTGCCTTAACGAGTCTTTCACGCCCGAATCGAGTGTCTCAGGCGTCACTCACTCTCTCAAGATTAATCTAAACCACCTAATTTCGCAAAACTCGACTCATAGTTACCCCTATTTCATGCATCATCTGAATCTCAACGGCTTAGCTTTCCCAATAAAAATTAAATCGATTTCTAGATTTGAATTCTTGAATCCAGAGATTTCAGTCAATGTTTACATTTACGATTCTGAACGCAAATTCTACCCTCTGTACATAACTGCAGAAGGAAAAGATCAACATTTGAACCTGCTTCTAATTCACGAAGGCGAAAATCAACACTATTGTTACATCAAATCTCTCTCAAGACTATTGTCTTCATCTTCCTCTCGCAACAGACGTAAAATTCACGTGCGTAATCGTTGTCTACATCACTTTCACTCCGAAGATAAGCTAGCCTGCCATAGGATTGATTGTTCGAGTAAAAATCCTGTTGCAATAACTGTACCATCTGACAACATTTTGAAGTTTACATCTTATTTCAAGAAAGAATATCTGCCTCATATCGTTTATTGCGCCTTTGAATGTCTGTTGATGAAAACTAATAAAAAATACTTTGAGGAAACTGAGGATCAGCATCTAGAGAAGCTTCTTAGACTCAAAGTCATACAGAACTCATATCAACATCACGTTGCATATTCAGTTGGTATGTACTTTCATCATGCCTATGACTCGAACCGATGTAAATACGAATCTCACAGAGGACCTGATTGCAGTAATAATTTCGCAATCCGTCTCTCTGCAATTGCATCACAAGTTAAAAAAGTGAGTACAACATTCTGACTTCCATCATTTACTTAATACTACAGAATATTCACTCCTACAGGAATTGGATTACATAAATCCCTTGAACATGACAGAACAGGATGAGATAGACTTCAAGTCTCCTACACATTGTCATATTTGCGAAAGTTTACTAGACTCTGATCTGACTAAACGTGCACGTGATCACAACCACCTAATCGCAGGTATTGATTCTTCTCCCCAGATATTATTCTCCGTACAGTTATAAAAATCAATACATTATAGATCAAAACTATCGAGGTGCAAGTCACATTCCATGCAATCTGGGATATAAGAAACGATATATGCTCGTCGTCGTGATCCAAAATTTGAGCAAATACGATGTGAATTTGCCAATAAGGAGCATTTCCAGTGCCATTCCAGGACGTATGAAGATCATTCCTCAGAGCATGGAGAATTATATCGCATTCACCAAAATGATTGATGGTACAAAGATGAGGTTAGTTTTCATCGATTCTCTCAAATTTTTGAATGCAAGTATCGATAAACTGGCCAGTTATCTATCAACTGATAGAAAATCAATCACATTATTGAATCTCTATCCTGATATTGCGAGAGCTGCTGCAAAGAGACAAGCAAGCATTGAAGAGATAACCCGACTTGTTATGGGGAAGGGAGTTTCTTCTTACGATTACATGGATAATTGGTCGAGATTAGAAGAAACTTCACCACCGAGTAAGGAAAATTTTTTCAATATTCTGATAATTTTTTCCAATTTAGTAAGTTCAGTTTAGTATCAAGAAATTTTTTCAATTTCTTGATACTTTTTCCACCAAGTATACGTCGGGATTCCTTACAAGTGCCAATTCTTGTTCGTAAACGCTTCCGAGAATTTTCTCCTGTTTGAAATCTTCGAGAATGTAAGAGATTCGTTTGCTGAACTCTGAGGATACGGAAAACCTCCGTATCCCAATTAGGTGTATAAGACTTTGAGAATATTATTTTGAATTTCGAAATCCTTACATAATCTCTTCCAGTTGATTTCGGTTTTTTCTTCGAATCAAGTTCTTTACTGTATACAAAGTTCAAAAGAGCCGAGACAATTTCTTCTTGTTGCGTAGATTTTTTCCAAACATCTTTCGGTTTAAGTCCAATCATTCGATGCACTGTTCCGTTACTCTCAGATATTATATCTTGGAGTACATCGATATATTTGTAGGATCCTCTCAGTGAACAGTATTCATGAATTTTTCCTTTAAGAATTCTTATCATCCGTTCTGCAATTGATGCCTTTTCCTGAGAATACGTTGAATTGTGATTGATGTTATGTATTTCCATGAAATTGAGGAATTCGCTATTGTAGAATTCCTTTTCCTCATCAATTTGGAGTGTACGAGGTGCTCGTCCTCCCCTCTTCAAAATTTTTGCGAAAGCATGACTCACATCGTGACTCGACTTGCTCTTAATAGCTCCAGCCCATGCATATTTCGAGAATGTATCAATAACTACGAGGGTATACTTGTAGTTGCTATTCTCTCTTGCATGGTTGATGAACATAGCTAGACCTGCCTGCCATAGATCTGACAAGCCTCGAATGATAACACGACGACGTGAAAAACTTTCCCTTGCTGGAGCATGTAGCTCACGAACGAGTTGAATTTTTTCTGGACAAAAATTGTTCATGTTGCTGGAGTAGTAGTATCAGACTATTTGGTCTTCTTTTTAACAGGTTGTAGCTTTTTCAAATCTTCCTCGAGAAATCTTACTCTCTTCGTTATGTCCAGTATTTTATCATGTAATTCAATGAAATCTCTAACATCTTTTTCGGTATTCGAGCGTATTCTTGGCATAAGCTCTTCCTCAACAGAGCACACAGAATCTCGTACTACAAAAATTTTATGTTCAAGCTCGCGTTGAGTGGCTTTCATCGAAGGAATCTCTAAGTCAGCGGATGACTCTAGAGTTCCTCGAAACGTATCAATTTCCATCCTGTTGCTGAGCAAGTTCATTTCAAGCAACTGAATATTTATAGTTATCTGGTTAGAAGGAGGGAGGGAGAGACTGAGAGAGAGAAGGAGACAAGACATTCGTATATTCAAATTTTTATTACTTCACATATCTCATAAACTCCACATTCTTCAGAGCACATGCATATAATTTAGATGATTGAATTTAAATTGATCAGCTTTTGCCAGTAGCATTGTGTCAACAAATTTCGCTGACTCGTGTCATGGATCTAGTTGAATTACTTTAACTCGAACTATGGACTTCCAAGCCTCGTATGGTTGCGAGGTTAACTTGGAGGATTTTGATGGAAAGAAGGGTGAGAAGAGACATATGGAAGAAATTTTGACTCTACGCTAGATTACAGTGCGTTTCGTCATTCCTCGTCAGATCTGGCTTGTCAAGGGGACAGAAGATCAGCCGAGGTTAGTCCCCGACGCACTCGGCCTATGTGGCCGGACGTCGAGCTCTTAAACGGCTTTATATATGAAAGTCTTACATACGCAAGCGCTGACAAGGAATGGCGAAACGTGTGACGGTTGAATACATACCGTCTCCTCTCTCCTGGACCCAAGGGTGTCAGCGCGTAGTAGAGTACCTCCCCTCAAGCCCCTCCAGTCAAGTGCAGAGAGCGTCGCGGCTCGCGGCGAAGGAGCCCCTTCCCTGCGACGCCGTGGCGCGCTCTACACATGACTGGAGGGGCTTGAGGGGAAGGACTCTACCACGCTTGACACCCCTGCCTGGACCAATTATTACTCGAATATAATTCATTGTTACAGCTAGGGCAAGTAACAAGGAGAGGACTTTCGAAGGTGAAAGAGAGAGAGAGAGAGAGAGAGGTGGCACATAAAAAAGCGAGATAGAGTCGCGCGGGCCGTAACTTGTAGGAGACGCTACCAAGCTATCCTTCCTCGTGCTCCCCTCCCCTCGCGTTCCACCAAGCTGCCACTGCGCTGCCGTGCCAGCCGGCAGACTACCGTCGTCATGAATAGTGAGAGCACGTGTCGGAGCTCGCTCCATTTTTCGTGCTCCGTTTTTCTCTTCCGCGCGTAACCTCGTCGCCGTTTTACTAGTCTCGGTGCGCGCGTGATAACCTGGTGCAGCGGTCCCGCGACAGGTCCTGCAGACCTACAGCACATTCAACGAGCTTGGACTTCGAGGGCATCCTGACCGTGCTCGGTCAAGCTGCCAGTAGCCGTCGGCCAAGCGTGGCCCATATATACTTCTGTCCTCGTGGACATCTCCGTCGTCGCCAAGTCGACCATTCTGTAAGTGCCAGATCGATCTTCTCTCTCTCTCTCTCTCTCTCTCTCTCTGGTCAGGCCTTACCCCGTATGCTTCGCCAGCATCTCACGCAAAGTCTCGTTCTCTCTCATTTTGACTTCTCAGCAATCCTTCTTACAGGCCTTGAAAAGGGCCAAGCCCTGAAACTCCAAAGACTTCTGAACCTCTGTGTCAGATACGTCTACGGCAACATCCCTTGGAGAGAACACGTCACGCCCTACCGTCTTGCTTTGGGATGGCTATCAGTTGAGAAACGACGTGAATATCTCATGGCCTCGCTAGCAGTCTCCATTCTAAAAACAGGTCTTCCCCTATACCTTCGCCTGCGATTCATGCGTACTCAAGATTGGCCGAACCTCAGACAGTCTGAGCGAGGAAACAAGCCAAAGCTCATGTATTCTGCACCCCGCACTGAGGCACTCAAACAATCGTTTGCTATCGCCTCTGCTCGTTTCCTCAACACACTCCCACCGATCGACCTTGATGACCTACCGCCTGGCCAAATAAAAAATATCATACTCAAACAACAAGTTGAGAAAGATAGAAGCGAGTGGTTTGCTCGCGCGAAGCGTGAGCAAATCACCGCCATCCCCCCCAGTCTCCTCGAAGCTTTTGCTTCATTCAATGAATGAGCATCTGTGAGAATATTAGTTAGTGCCCGAATACACTCGCGGAATTCAACCACGCCTCAGAAACCAACATTTGAGGACTAACTCAACTCCACTCACAAATTGGAACTGTTACCTGCGATTCAAATGTAATTTCTTGTAATGTAATACCCGATCTAGAACATCTCCTCCAGTTAGTTAACCTTAATCAATATCAGTGCTGTAATACACTTTCTCTCGCCACCAGTTCGTTTAAATTATTATTTTGTAATTCAAGTGTAATACGCTTAATGAGCAAATGGGGAAAATTCCCCCCGCTCTCAATAAATTAGTCAATCAATCAATCAATCAATCTCTCTCTCTCTCTCTCTCTCTCTCTCTCTCTCTCTCTCTCTCTCTCTCTCTCTCTCTCTCTCTCTCTCTCTGTGGCCTACAGTGAATATGATTTCTCCCTCGTGCCCTCCTTGTTACGTGCTCGAGTTCAAATGCGTCTCAAGGTCATTCGACCATTTGTGAATATCTTTGTAAATATTCATTCTCTCTTCATTACTTTATTAAAGCCTCGGTACTTAAATTAACCTCATGCTTTGGTCATTTGACCTTTCCCTTATACATAAGTACAGAATCAGAACCCACAAAATATCGAACCAGGCTATGCCTGGATATGACGGAATAAATTCCCTCATATGGCGCCCAACTCGGTTCTGTTTTTTTCATGTAATTAGAGTGAGATGCACGCGAATTCGAGCACGTAATAGTGTGTATTGTAGTGCGTGCATAAGCGTGGGTGTGAGAGTGCCGATTATGGAAAATCCGAGTGCGGGTTGGACTTTTATAATCCAACGTTCGAAAACGTTTGGTCAAATGCCCATTTCGCTCAAAATTTTCGGAGCAATAGAATGCTCATCGGGTTTCGCGACTTTCCGGCGCCTCGACAGGAGAGGCACGCAAACGGCTCGCGCCCTAATGCCATATATGGGCATCATAAACATCGCGCGATCACCGTCCGTCGCTCGCTTGCAAATCGAGTCGAAATTTTCTCTGCTCGCCCGTGCGTGTGTGCGAGAGAGATAGCTGTACGAATGTTCTCGATCGTAATATTTCGTGCGTGCGATATAGTTTTTCGAACATATTTCGATCCGACACTCGGTATGCAACATGTGTATGTGTGTGTAACGTGCGCTTTGAAAAGCGTGCAGCCAAGCGAGCGGGAAACCAGCGATATATATAGCTCAAGCAACCGATATGGATACAGTGGTGTCTGTGGGAATTCGTAATTGAATTACGGTCGATGATCGCACAATGATTGTTGCGTTGGATTGTTCATTTAACAATTTTTCAAGCTGAAATTGAGTCTCTTGAATGGCCTTATACCGTTCTTGCTTTCTCTAAAGAGAAAGCTTTGTTTTCGACACAGCAAATTTTTGATCAATTTTTCCATTCAACTCAATATTTTCTTCAACATAATTCATCTTATCACAAAAGTGCTTCAACCATCTTATTCCTCTCGCCAAAATCTAACGATTGTAAGTAACACTTTTCTCCTTATAATCCTCAAAAACCCCCCAGTGACTCATCTCTCCGGCCCTTTGTCTGTGTCTGTGTGTGTGTATGTGTGTTGTTTTTTTTTGCGCCACGCTTTCTCTTCTACAATCCACTTTATCGATTTTTGCTTTTCTACAAGTTGTAGAGAATCACTCAGAGATGAGACCAGTGATTTGTCTGGTCTCCTCTCCAAATCGAATCTGATTTAAACGTTTTTTGGGGTAAAATCGCTGAAATTGTGTACTTTCATACTAAAATATCTCTTTCTAAGTTTACCTTACCCCAATTTTGATTACCTAGGCTATGGTTTTTTTGGCTCAATCTATCTTTTGGTTAATACCGAAATTCCATTCAAACTCCATCAACGTAAATTTTTATAAAAAAACCAAAATTTCCAACAAAAACAGCAATTTGGACATGTTTAGACCTATTCTATCGAAATTCTGTTTTAACCAAATTACACGTTTTGCTAAAAAAACCTCTCTTTAGCTAGCCCAAATCCCGATAACTATTTTCCTCAAAAAAATAACTCAAAATATACAAAAATATTTTTTTCAATATTCATACTTTCCTCATATCTCTCCTCTAAACTACTTTATTCAAATTTTACTCAACTAAGTTGATACTTTTTCATCGATCTAAATCGATTGGTTGATACCGAATTTTCTCAAAATCCGTTTTAATACATTCAAAATCCCATTTATTCCCGAAAAATCCAAATTTTTTCAAAATACTCCATTTTTATAATCCTTACACCAACTATATTAAAATTTGCCCTCAACTATACTACATATATTCCATGGAAAACCCTAGTTTAGGTCATCTGAATTCCCCTAAAAGGCAATCTCCTTATAATAACTCGAAATATTAGAAGGAAATCGCATCTAAAATTCATTTTCCGCTATTACCCACCCCCTAAACTAATATATACAAATTTTACTCAACTAAGTTTATACTTTTTCATCGTTCTAAATCGATTAGTTGATACCGAATTTTTCAAAATCCTTTTGAATACATTCAAAATCCAATTTATTCCCGAAAAATCCAAATTTTTTTTTGAAAACCTTCATTTTCATGATCTTCTCACCAACTGTATCAAAATTTTCCCTCAACCAGACTACATATCTTCCATTAAAAACCCCAGTTGGGGTCATCTTAATTCCCCTAAAAGTGAATCTCGTAATAATAACACAAAATATTAGAAGAAAATTGCAGCTAAAATTCATTTTATCCTCATATCTCCCTCTACAACTAATCTATCCACCTTTTAATGGACTAGAGAGATACTTTTCCCTCATTCTACATCGATTGGTTGGATCCAATCATTGGATTGTGAGTGTGATATGAAATGCAATTAAATTAAATTAAAGAATATAACTATTTTGTAGGAATCCCAATCATCATTTTGGAATTTGATCAGTTTTGCAAATTTCTCATTAGTTCCAGTGAATCTCTTAAACTATTTCGCTAAGAGAAAGCATTCTGCTAATCTCATTTAGCAGCGTATTTTTGCATCGTTCTGTGTGGAATCCCAAAAGTTTTTACAATTGACAGTAAATTGGCTATGACTCAAGCACTCTCACGCATTGCAATCTCAAGTTATTAATAACAATATTTATCAACAGATTCGTGATTGTTGTCAAAAGTAGGTCAAATTGATCGGACCAATTATGAAATGAATGAATTATGGTGCCATCGACCGAATCTGTTTTCGATCTGTATATATAGATATAACTTGACTTCTCTGAGAATATATATAGATTTACTAAGATTCCCATCATTACATATGTATAAATATAGTGATGACTACATATAATCGAGCGATGCGCTATCGAATTAGCGGAATAGGACAAAGTCCAAATGAAGTGTTGATCTGAGTGCGCGCGCAGATGCTGAAAATTGTTATTGTCAATTATCAGGAAAATTTACGACTCAAGTCGAATTTTTTCCGTTAACAACATGCGATGTTGGAGTATATGAAAGCAATCTGAAGTAGAATCGAAAATTATTTCTGAATATTTTTGGGAATACCCGGTTTTGACTTTTTCTGACTTTTCAATCAAAATTTGACTGCGATGGCTGCAAATACTGTTAAAGAATCAAGATTGCGTATCATCCAACATCATTCTATAATTTTGCAACCAATTCAATAACAAATTTGGGATCAAACAAATTATGCGAAATTTTTGTACATTCTGACTACTGCCAATGATTTTCGATAAAATTCTGACATACCTCAAATACAACATGAGAACACTGTACGTGCATCTATACGCACAATGAGGCAGACAAAACCTTGTGAAGTGTATAAATATTCAAGAATGTGGCACAATTCCTGTAGCACTAATTATGAATTACATGTGCTCAAAAAATTTGAAAAATTCGCCCGGAGGCTAAGAACTTGTGGACATAGTCCTCAATCCCTTTCTATGAATTGTTATCATGAATTCTATTTATGTACGTAAAAATTATCGCAATTTGAGTCACTTGGTCGTATTTTGACCGTTAATTCGTGAGTTTTATATAAAATTTTTCAAAATTTTGCGTTGTATACAGGAAACTTTTGAGGACCCGAGCACTTCGGTGCATGGCAAAATGAAATTGTATAAGACATTTTTGTCGACTTTTCTTTGTTTCTTGTTGAGATATTGGTCATTTTATTTGATCTTTTTTGCAACCTATCAATCATTGAACCATTGACCACTCATGATTTGTAATGAATGAATGCGGTCTTATTTAGGGAATGCTGAATGTATATAGCTAATAGTGACCATTATAACAGCCAGAATCGTCCCATTGAGTGCATTCGTTCGAGTTAGAGATTTTGGTATTATAGCTTTCAAAATTTGCCTACTGAATTTTTCTTTGGTGAAAAATCCACACTTTTTTTGGATAGAATTCCATATCCATACTTGTTTGCCTAGAGCTTGTGACCAATAATAACGGCAAATTTCTGAATTTCAATAAATTCTCTATTTTTTTTCGTTTAGTCACCTATATGACAAAATATAACTGCGAGTTTCTGCAAATGCCACTCGAATGTTTAAGACATAGAATAATGTGCCCGTAGATTAAGTTGCATGCTTTTTTTATAAAGCTGCACGAGGATCAATCGACGGAAACTACAGCAACAATGAAGATACTTGGGGCACGAGGCAAGTAGAGGCTTATGTTTGTCTTCATTACAAGCGAATGCCAATTCAATTACGCCGATGTCAAGCTCAAGTCTGAAGTGTTCGTGAAAAGTGACCATAATAAGGACAAAAATGAGGTCCCAGTTGAGGAGTAAAACTTACTAAAAATGCTCTCGAACAGAGTGTCAGAGAGTTACTGTCCTAAATTCTCAGAGAGTAGAAAACTGAGTAAGATATTCGAATTCTCCATAAAAAATATGACCCTTGGCAACAGATCGGTCTATGACCAACAAAAAAAATCATGTTCCAAGAAACCTGCCATGTCGAACCCCCTCATTATGACAATGCAAATTCAATCAGTGATCAATCTCATTGGAGGCTTGACACTGAGTCAGAAAATATTTGCTTATGGGTTCTGAATAATATTGATATTCCTAGAACAGTTGTTGGACCAATCAATCCACAATTGATTGCTGCAACCATATTTCACGTTATCTTGTGATGCAATTCTTGTTCCTGTAGGAAGTACAATGATGGTGAAGGGCGAAAAGGGCCCGTCAGACCCCTTCACTGTTCAATTCTTGACGCAGGAAGATTTAATTACTGCACAACTCGCATTTGTTAGCGTTGAAGATTTTACCGTTGAGCAGTGTGAATTGTTTGATATCACATCAGACCCCAATATATATTTATGGTCCAAATACCAATCGCACAGACTGGACTGAATACGAGATCATTGTCGAGTCTACTCGACCGATTGATGAGGAATACTACCCCGTATCCAAGCGGATCGAGGACAAAAGAAAAAATGAAGTCCGGCCAGTGCTCAAAATTTGCATATCTTCCACTGCAATTACATGCAATATTATACAGCTTTGAAATATTCGAAAATGGCTTTGAAAGCGCATAATGAGTAGCACATACTTGGAAATTTCGATTTTTTTCAAGAAATTATGCCAAATCATGACTTTTTGTCAAATTCTCATTCTTACAGGCAGAATTATTACTTGTCTGTATCGATGGATGTCCAAACTGCTCAATCTTGTACTCATTCTTCATTGCCAGGCATGACTTTTCTTCAATTTGGCCTATTTGGGCATGAAATATTGTACGAGCAATCCTGGCTCTGTCAAAATATTAATCACTTTGATTTGGCTCTCTCTCAATTGGAACAACAAATCAATAATTTCCATCACGCGAGGGCAGAGATTTGTCTTGACATCCCAAGGGAAGGTACGTCTTCTGAGTCCTTCACGAATCCTCTGGATGTCATCGATTTCCATGGCTCTTCTCGTTTGATATGTATTTTCCAACATCCGTTCATCTTGATCATTTTTACGACCGTTCGTTCTCCATCGGACAATCGCAGTCAGAATCTTAGAGTCCGACAAGCTAGCGCGTGTTGTAGTGCAAACCTGTCAGCCCAATTGAATTGTAGAATTCTCTGAATCTGGAATTGCATCAAGACGAGAAATGGGCCTGATCAACCCTATTCTTGTCAATTTCGCCCCCCGGGTTCAATATAAAGTGGAATTTCATGGGCAATATCTCAAAACTGACTTGCACAGTCCAAATTTTAAAGGTGATTGAAACCGTAGTGAGACATTTGATGGTCGTAGGATCGATTGCAAATCCTAGTCTGAGTATGAGGTCGAGTCTGGCCTATCTCGACCGGCCAATAAAGCATTTTACCTCGTTTCTACCAAGTACGAGGCCAAGCTCCATGCTCATGATGAAGAGATGCAAATAGATAATTATACATTTTCTTCTCTTCTCACCCATGCACAAGCGTTGTGCGAATACCAAAGTACCATTTTCAAGTACAATTCCCCAATTCAACATTGATCAAGCCTCGGAACGCACTATTGTCTGACGAAGCACATTTTCTGCCTAGATGCATCATGTTGCAGGTTTCAGTGTGCGGTAGCCTTGCAATGATCGTTAAATTTTCTGGTCCTCAAGATCTGACCTAGCATCTCAATGTATTAGCTCGCCACACAGGACCATTCTATCAACGTGGCTAGAGCAATCTGACTCGATCTTGACGAGCTGTTCCCGACATTATCTAGTAGTGATATTGGAATCAAATTTTATACAACCCATGACCTTCGATCAGCAGATCAATTACTCTCAATCAATCCAAGGCCTATGAGGCCAATACAACCACATAACGTCGTTACGACAAATTCAGACCAAAAGACTTGCCTGGGAGGGGGCATAGCGACATCATAAGCGCAGGAGCAGCCTTGTGCCCGTAGGAAGCATATACGTGCTACTGACTGCAGCTGAAGATAAATATCGCTCCGGAAGAAGATTCGTCGAGGGAGAGAAGAATTGACCTCATCGAACCAAATGAACGTTCCAGTGTGTGAACACTGAATTTTTTCAATTTTTCCCGAGATTTTCGATACTTGTTCAATTCGTTGTTATGATCCTCCTATCAAATTTCCGTTGGATATCCATACTCGAATTTCTCGAATTGGAATGAAGTCCGTTGACCAATCTCCGTAGTAGAGTACGTCCATGTCAAATTCAAAAGGTTTCTGCAGCTATTTGTTTAAAATTCCCATACCATTTTTTTTCGACGTGGGGTAACAAAATAAGATGTTTCCTATAGTTTGTAGGTCCAAAAAAATTTTTTTGTCTCAGATAGGCCTACGAGAGTGATTTTACCGAAAAATCAAAAATTGAAACTGTCCTACCGTATTTTGCTCGTAACTTTTGATTGCTTCGACCAATTTGGATTTTCTAAAAAGCATTTGAAAGGTGACTTCAGAAGCTATCGATTGACCACTAGTAAAACCTCTTCCAGTTGTTTTTTGAACATCCGAAAGCTGAAATACTCAAAAATCACTGTTTGGCTCATAACTTTTTTGACGTATATTTTGATTTTTTTTATTTCATTTTTTTTCGATTTGTATAGTAATAAACTACCTGCAAAGAAATTTTCAGCCATTATTTTTACTTTTGCTGCCTCCTAGAGCTGTTTAAGTGCGCAAAACCATCTCAAAAACTCGAAAAATGCGTTTTTTACCTCGTTCAACTTTCTCGGGTGACCTCGCAACTAATTTCATTATGTTTGCAAGACGGTTTTACCTCAGAAATGACTGTTTTGAGTAGTTTTTTAGTGTAACAGATGCTCAGATCCGTGGAAATTCATTTCAAAAGCAAATTTTTATTGAATAATTAGCATCTCCTGCGCATGCGTTGTTCTTCACGTCTCTGGAAATGTTTCCAATCGATAGCTGGTTCAATTTCCTTCGAAAAAACCTCGTGCTGAAGTCAATTTCATGCAGTAGAGCCGGAGCTACAGCTGTCAAACTAAAAAGAGATGTCTCAGGTATCAAATCCGTGAGCCTGGAGAAAGATTGTCGGTCTCATCTGCCGGTTGAAGCGTGTATTTCCGCTTCTACTTCATCAATCTAACTTCAACAAGGGGTCATTTTGAAGGAAATTTAGTCAGCTACCGATCTGAATAGTTTTTGAAGCACCAAGATCATTTGCCTGCGCAGAATCTCCACAATCGTCTGATCAGAGTCGGAAAAAATTGCTGGCAATGATTCGTTAGATTCGAATTTCTCGTGCATGCAAATGACTTTAGAGCTTCAAAACTAATTTGAATCGGTAGCTGACTCAATTTCCTTCAAAATGACCCCTTGTTGAACTTCAAATTAACTCATCTGATGGAGTAGAAGCGGAAATACACGCTTCAACCGGCAGACGAGACCGACAATCTTTCTCCAGGCTCACGGATTTGATACCTGAGACATTTCTGTTTAGTTTGACAGCTATAGCTCCGGTTCTACTGCATGAAATTCACTTCAGCAAGAGGTTTTTCTGGAGGAAATTGAATCAGCTATCGATTGGAAACATTTTCAGAGACGTAGAGAACAACGCATGCGCAGGAGATGCTAATTATTGAATAAAAATTTGCTTTTGAAATGAATTTCTACGAATCTGAGCATCTGTTACACTAAAAAAATACTCAGAACAGACATTTCTGAGGTAAAACAGTCTTGCAAACACAATGAAATTAGTTGCGAGGTCGCCCGAAAAAGTTGAACGAGGTAAAAACGCATTTTTCGAGTTTTTGAGATGGTTTTGCGCACTTAAACAGCTCTAGGAGGCCCCAAATGTAGAAATAATGGCTGAAAATCCTTTTGCAGGTAGTTTATCACTATACAAATCGAGAAAAAATGAAATAAAAACAATCAAGATATACGTCAAAAAAGTTATGAGCCAAACAGTGATTTTTGAGTATTTCAGCTTCCGAATGTTCAAAAAACAACTGGGAGAGGTTCTACCAGTGATTAATCGATAGCTTCCGAAGTCACCTTTCAAATGCTTTTTGGAAAATCCAAATTGGTCAAAGCAATCAAAAGTTACGACCAAAATATGGTAGGATAGTTCCAATTTTTGATTTTTCGGTAAAATCACTCTTGTATGCCTATCTGAGACAAAAAAATTTTTTTGGACCTACAAACTATAGGAAACATCTTATTTTGGTACCCCACGTCGAAAAAAATGGTATGGGAATTCTAAAAAAATAGCTGCAGAAACCGTTTGAATTACACATGGACGTACTCAGTAGTAAGTACAAAGCTCTACGACCAATTTTTCCTAAATAGTTTTTCGATACGTTTGATGAGTCTTCAGATCGATCTTTCAGTAAAATTATCATTATGTTACAAACTTCTTGCAATTCTAGATTAGGAAGAACAAGGTCAATGACCATTATCTAGAAAATCTAGAAATTTACCGAAAAGTGTTACGTTAATTTTCCAACATTCATGGGAAAAATGCTTGCCCGTCATTTGACAAATTTCTATTCATTTTCATTTTGTGTGCCGAAATACAAAAGTTTCGATGAACAAGCCATGTTCTAATATAAGGTCTACGACCGAATAATCATGTGACAAAATAGTCAATCAATCATGACTTTATATTTAATTTGTGCGCTATTTGTATGAAAAGTATGGATTGAGCGAAGTACGGTATGATCTGAATGCACAAGGCGTGAATACGAGACAAATGTCCGAAGTATGATCAGTGTACTGTATGCAATGTATGATCAGAGTGCTGTATGCAATGAATGATCAGTGTACTGTATGCATAGTATGGTCTAATAGTGACGGTCAATTCAGACCGTCAGAGACCTAGTGGTTCAGTAAAACCAAGTGATTTGTCTGTGGACCAATAGTGCAGAACAGTGCAGTGAAGAGACGCTCTCCAGTGATCTGTGATCCGGAATTCGTACGAATAGTTGCGTGATAGAGTAGATTTTATGTCCGTATGAATGAATCTCCAACCGTTATTTGAAGAAATCGTATCTACTCTTGATATCAAATCCCTCTCAATTTACAGAAAAGTTCAAAACATGTTGACCAAAATCAACTTTTTATTTTTATGACCGAATTGGTCCATCTCCTAAATTGGTCCAGATTGAGAGAGGGTAGTTCTCGAGCTGGTACGCCAGCCGGCTACCCAGCGTCTGAGGGAGGGGTGTGACGGTTGAATACATACCATCTCTTCTCTCCTGGACCAATTATTACTCGAATATAATTCATTGTTACAGCTAGGGCGAGTAACAAGAAGAGGACTTTCGAGGGTAAGAGAGAGAGAGATTGATTGATTGATGTCCTTTATTCGTCATAAGACAAAAAATAACCCACATATTTTTACATATGTTGCATAATTCTAGAAATAATTGAGTATTCAAAAATTCAAAAATAAAAAGAAAAGGTGTAAAATATATATAACACAAGCGATTTGGTCAAGGACAGGTACATATCACAAATTGTGACTAGTCATTACAATTGCGAATTCGCATATGTCTGAAAGCTGAGAGCATGGGTTCACAAAAGAGAAAATATCACAGTTTGCTTTAGTCAGGTGACAGAAGGTCACGTAAAACTAATCGTAAGCTAAAAATAAGAACCCAAGCCTATCATAGATTAAAATAATGCTTCTTCTCCACATCAATCTTCTGAGGAGTCTGTGTCATGAAGAGATCTTTTAAGGCCTCTTTAAACAACGATATCTTCCCCAGCTGCCGAAAGCCCGGAGGGAGAAAGTTCCACAAATGAGCACATTGAACCTGGAAAGATCTTCTTCCATACTCAAGTCTCATATTGGGAACTTTGAGTACCCGCTCTTCTGTATCACCGCGTGCGGGGCGTTCGGATTGGTACCTGGTAAACATCGCAGCAAGGTAGCCAGGTTCTCCCAAATGCATGATCTTATGCATTAAAAGTGCTGCGAAGTACATTCTCCGCGAATCAGTACGTAACCAACCCAATCGCTCCCTAAACGGGGTGATGTGCTCGTCTCTCCTAAGATCAAAGATGAATCTCACACATGAATTGCTCAGTCTCTGTATCCGTTGCCGCTGTTCGTCCGTGGCGTCGAGGTACACGACTGTGCAGTAATCTAGATGCGGTTGAACCAATGACTCGACTAGGCGAATCCGGAGAGGTCTGGTGATACACGCCCTAAAAAACCGCAAACCGTATAGGGCTCTGTTAACTTTCTTAGTAACTTGGTCAATGTGCGGTTTCCACGTCAGTTCACTATCAAGTGTAACACCGAGACTCACAACCGTATCGCTGAACGGGATGAAATTTCCATCCTGTATCTCAACCCCTGGCAAGTCCATTCTCTTCAGATCTTTGATATTCCTCTCAGAGCTGAAGTAGATTGCCTTGGTCTTGCCAGCGTTGAGACACAGGCCGGAACTCTTGGCCCATTCGGCAACTAGTCGTCCTATTTCACCCAGCCGAGCGATGCCCTCCCTGATTTTAGTTTTCTCGACTTGGAGATAAATTTGGAGGTCGTCCGCATAAAATAGATGATGTACCGACTTTCCGTCTAGCAAACCAGGTAAATCATTGACATATAAGCTGAAGAGTAAAGGCCCGAGAACGGAACCCTGTGGAACACCCAGATTGGTTTCAAGCCAATCAGAATTACCAGATTTTGAAGTGACTTTTTGGGTGCGACCTTGTAAGTATGATTTTATCCACAGAAGTGCCGATCTCGGAAAGCCAAGATTTCGAAGTTTACTCAACAGCTTAGATGGTGATATCGTGTCAAAAGCTTTACTAAAGTCAAAAAGCAGGAGCAAGGTGATCTTCTTCCTGTCAATGCCTACTCTGATGTCATCTGTCAACTTTAGTAGAGCTGTCTGGGTGCTATGGTATTGCCTGAAACCAGTCTAGAAGCGATCTTGTAATTCCTCTTGTTTTAAGTACTCCGTGATTTGGTCGTGTGCGATTTTTTCCAGGACCTTGGCGAGAAAACACAGCAGCGCTATAGGACGGAAGTCCGAGACCGTTGATGGAGCGGCAGTCTTTTTCAGTGCGATCAGCTGTGCTTGCTTCCAAGCCTCGGGAAAAGTGCTATGAGCGGAAGAGGAGTTGAAAATATGTACAATAAGATCACCAATAGCCGGAAGAGCCTTCGCGATCACGCTTTGGGGAATCCCGTCTGACCCACGGGCTTGCGAGGAAAAATGTTTGATAGCAAGGACTACGTTATTGAAATTTGTAGGCTTAAAATTAAAACCCTCCTCTGAAGCCGAATTTATATCGTCCATTGCTTCATCTATATTTTCGTGAGGTGAAACGGAAACTCCCGCAAAGTGAGCGTTCAACTCATCCGGTGTGAAACCGTGAAGTTCCTCCTCTTTGCTCTTAGGCAGGAGACCGAGGTTGCGCATTTCCTTCCAGATGTTCTTATGTTGATCAAGAGCGTCTGATAGATGGTTTTGAAGGAAGGAGTTACGCTCTTGTTCCATGCGCAAGTCGACCTCTTCGCTAAGCCGAGAGAGAGAGAGAGAGAGAGAGAGAGAGAGAGAGAGAGAGAGAGAGAGAGAGAGATGGCACATAAAAAAGCGAGATAGAGTCGCGCGGGCCGTAGCTTGTAGCAGACGCTACCAAGCTATCCTTCCTCGCGCTCCCCTCCCCTCGCGTTTCACCAAGCTGCCACTGCGCTGCCGTGCCAGCCGGCAGACTACCGTCGTCATGGGTAGTGAGAGCACGTGTCGGAGCTCGCTCCATTTTTCGTGCTCCGTTTTTCTCTTCCGCGCGGAAGCTCGTGGCTGTTTTACTAGTCTCGTTGCGCGAGTGATAACCTGGTGCAGCGGTCCCGCGACAGGTCCTGCAGACCTACAGCACATTCAACGAGCTTGGACTTCGAGGGCATCCTGACCGTGCTCGGTCAAGCTGCCAGTAGCCGTCGGCCAAGCGTGGCCCATATATACTTCTGTCCTCGTGGACATCTCCGTCTTCGCCAAGTCGACCATTCTGTAAGTGCCAGATCGATCTTCTCTCTCTCTCTCTCTCTCTCTCTCTCTCTCTCTCTCTCTCTCTCTCTCTCTCTCTCTCTCTCTCTCTCTCTCTCTCTCTCTCTCTCTGTGGCCTACAGTGTATATGATTTCTTCCTCGTGCCCTCCTTGTTACGTGCTCGAGTTCAAATGCGTCTCAAGGTCATTCGACCATTTGTAAATATCTTTGTAAATATTCATTCTCTCTCCATTACTTTATTAAAGCCTCGGTACTTGAATTGACCTCATGCTTTGGTCATTGGACCTTTTCCTTATACATAAGTACAGAATCAGAACCCACAAAATATCGAACCAGGCTATGCCTGGATATGACGGAATAAATTCCCTCATAAACGCACTGTAATCTAGTGTAGAGTCGAAACTTTTTCCATATGTCTCTTCTCACCCCTCTTTCCATCAAAATCCTCCAAGCTAACCTCGCAACCATACGAGCCTTGGAAGTGCATAGTTCGAGTTGAAGTAATTCAACTAGATCTATGACACGAGTCAGCGAAATTTGTTGACACGATGCTACTGGCAAAAGTCGATCAATTGAAATTCAATCATTGGTAATCCCCGCCAGTGATAAACATGGTGCTTGATCGTATCGATCGAGTACAAATATTAGTTTGATGCATCTTTTTTATTTTCATGATGAAGACAGGTTGAATAATTGCGGAATTGATCAAAATCATGAATATCATCGGACATGCTAGAGAGCAGAAAATTCGTCTGGCTGGAGGAATAATTCAGTAAGAGTTGTTTCAATACACGTTCTTTCCACTCAGAAGTGACGTATACATGACTGATGAGGAATGGTGAACTTGACTCGTCAAGCGCTCTTGCAATATGAAATGAACACATATCCCAGGATCTTTCTCCATCTTTCCAGGATAATCCATCACTATGTCTCTTGGAATATCTCACTTTTCTCATACTGCACTGTTTGAGATTTTCAAAGGGATGAGGTGGAAGTAGAGTGAAATGTGTCAACTTCCCTTCATCATTGAGTATAGCAATTTCTTTCATCACAACATCATTTTCCAGCTCGAATCCTTGAAAGTTCATGAAAACGCGTCGTGGTTCAATTCTGAATAGACTTTCCCCTGACGATGTCCGATTATGACCAAAAGTACTGTACTCGATGACCTTCAATCATATTATTTTGTGTATAATATTGGTCATTGGATTGAACTCCAATGAGCGATCATGTAGGATGAGACAGTATGCGCACGTATCTGGAGGTAAATTCTCAGAGCATTCGAATCCAATACGTATATCGACTGTGGTGCTTTTGAGGGATTCGTTCTATCTACTACAGTCGATCACGAAAATCGGAAACGAATCTTTAAATTCGTTTAATCCCGACAATGCACCAGGATCTCTTCCGAGATTATAATAAGATTTTTTGAATGATACGTTTCTCTCATATAGTAAGGATGTATGTTTACTAGTACCCCATACAACGTTGCTCGATTCATACGGATAAGGCTCAGCATTGAGGAATAGTTTCAGGTTTGAAATTTTACAATGATCAAACTGAACTGCATACGCTTTTTTGTTTTCCTTACGACTTGTCTGAAATGCCATTACAATGTATCTAGGCTTCTTGAGGTTATCAGAAGATCTTACTGCCCACACAGTTTTATCGTTCTCTTGCAGAAGTGGATACTCAATCATCTCCCATTGACGGAAGTACATTGGAGTTTGAACTATTACGTTGTAAGAGACGTAATGGATTCAGCCTGAGAGCATCATTCAATTGAACATGAGGCATTGCTAGGAATAATCTTTCCAGTGTGATTTTCGGGGTACATTCATTGGAGGTAACCTCAAAACAATCAAGGTCAGATTTCGATCTCATGAGTACTAATTCATGCTTTGCATTTACCACAATTTTTCGATAATCTTCACAGAATCCGAGAAGCTTGTTCAAAGGAATGCAGAAGTTGAATTTATGTCCATTTTTGACCAAAAAATTTTTTTCATTCCAGCCAGCACCTGATAGACTCTTTGATTCTCCCGGAGATAGAGATAGATAATTTCTTAAGGTTGTTGAAATACCAACATTTTTCACACTATCAACTTCTACGTTATATATTTCATACCTTATATCTCGGAAGAGGAATGCAGGAAAATTGTTACAAGCGGTAATACTAGTATCCGTATCGGAACTTATAGTTCCTTCAATGTACAGAAAGCTTTCACAAGGTAACACATATAATTCATTCGAATTAATCACTATCCTGATTTCATCGTTCTGACTCAAATTGGTTAGGTTGTATGGATAATAGAATCTTACACCTTTCCGGATGATCCGCTCATCTGTTTGCACGTGCGGGTCGGAAACCAGAATAGATGAAAGTTGCGTGAACCTGGGAAATGCTTGTGAGATATGTTTTGGGATATTTTGAACATCATTTTTCAATGAGAACCAGAAAAATCCGCCGAGGGATTTCAAAATGAAGTTGATTTTTGCATTTCTTCACCCAATTTTCCGGGGAAATCAATTTTTCTCCATTTTTTCTATTGTCCCACAGCTCTGCATCGGCTTTGGAAGACCATCCCAACTCGCTGACTTGGTGTGACAAAGTTTGGCCCCTCGAAATCTTGAATGGAAATCCAGAACAGATACAGTTTTCGGGATTTTTTGCACCAGACCCGAGTATATTGTCTTGATTGGCGATAGAAACATACAAAAATGGACGATTCAGTCCCATCATCGACAAGTCAGGCTTACAAAACCCCCATGACTCACAAGATCATCAGTTTTGCCATGCTATAGACTATTCGTCACGCACGAAAAAAAGAAGATTAGTTATATTCGCAATGACGAGGATTTAAGCCCCTTGCGGACAGTTGAGTTGGAGATCCCATATTATTGGGACGATTTACCTTGGCTTTGTGCGTAGGAGGAGCTTGAGAAGTGTGAGGAGGGTCTTCTGTACCGGTCGGCCGTGGTAACTTTCGCAATGCATCAGTAAAAAATAGTAATTTTCTTACCCGAAGAAGATTATGCAAATAACAACAGATCAAACGAAAAGGGATTGAATGATCCAACAACTCGATAGGCGTTAAATATAGCAACAAATTTTGATTGGTTAGGACAACCAATCTCTTTTTCCGTGCGATTTATGCGATACTAGCTATCATCTATCCAGAGCATGAATCGTAACCAATAGTATATGGCATGGCGAAACTGATAGATGAAGATGTGAGCCTATCTTGTCGGTGATAGGACGGAATTTTCCATTTTTGTATGTTTCTATCGCCAATCAAGACAATATACTGGGGTCGGATGAAAAAAAAATACCGAAGACTGTATCTGGTCTGGATTTTCATTTAAGATTTCGAAGGACCAAACTTTTTCATATCAAGTCAGCGTGTTACGATGATCTTTCAGAGCCGATGCAGATCTGCGAGACGAGAGAAAAAATGGAAAAATTGATTTCCCCGGGAAAATTGGATGGGAAAATGCAAAAATTAACTTTATTTTGAAATCCCCCGGCGGATTTTCTTGGTTTTCGTTGGAAAATGATGTTTAAAATATCCCGAAACATATCCCATAAGCATTTCCCAGGTTCACGCAACTTTCACCTATTCCGCCGTGGTGTATCCTATCGTACGCAAAAATACAATTCTTTTATCGAACAGCTGTTCCCTTCTTTTCCTTGTTCGGGCTATCCGTGATGTAGCTCTATTACAAATGACAGGTGCTTGTAGTCTAGGGTTATTATATATTATCATTTTGTTCTCTCCAATATAGTCGTAGAGCAATAGTTTCCCCTCTAAAATCTAGTAATTTCCCATGATCGTTACAAATACGTATGGCAAGCGTGTCAATGATACGTGTTTGAATTGGTAGATAGATTGGACTTGCAGGGAGTACATTCAACTTGTAGCCCACTTGGACGTTGGGAAAAAACTCAAAGAGAGTGTGACAATTTTCACCGTTTATATACGATTCTGTCTCAATATTGCAGTCAATTCTAATTGTATTAGTATGATTGATATCCACTGGTTCAAACGACTCATGCCACTGGCGCGCTTTAAGAATTTGACCACCTCTCTGTAAATTGTAGTACCCAAGCAGTGAGCTAATTGTACCAGGCTTCGTGACGTTTACGTCCCAATGGCTATATAGCTCACAATGCAGAGTTGATCTATTACCTCTGATTGTGATTGGAAAGTCTTCGTCTTTCTTATTCTTTTGATCTGATGTTCCAGATTGTAATGTTTTTTGAAGATAAGCAGCAATATCTGTCAATTCATAGGATCCTACAGGTATCTCAATCAGCTTGTCATTGTCGTAATGAAATTTGTTATTCAATTTAGTTACGTTTGGTATTGAATTGTGGGATTGGGAACCAATCAAGCCTATTTCATAGTTTTTATCGCAGCGCAAGTGATTGGCGGGAAATAATTAACTTCTATGTTTGTTTTGGTATCAGTTATGATGAATGTTCAAGACACGACTGAATAGGAACGTGAAAGTTGATATCTTCCATGACCCTCTCCTTAGAAACTTCAGACAAAGTTGACCGCAATTACTCTCTGAATAGTTCTGATAACGTGTACGATTGTAGAAAATTTCACAGTTTGAACACCTCCTGAAATATCTCGGAAGTTTCAGGTCAGGTTTCAGATCTCCAAATCAGTTATAAATGATGATTCTCTTCCCATTTCTTTGCCAAGCTGTCCAGTGACTACCCATATTACAGTCGAGATTGTAGATACCACATTCTCTATACTTTGGAGCGGATGAGGGTAGATCTGTGCTCCAGAGAACTCTTCTGAAACCGGGGATATTTCTAGCGGCGAATTTGGATTGATCGCTACTCATCCCCCTCATCGATACCTTTTCACTGTTTTCTTTGGACTTTTTTTTAACTCTCCTCTTCAATCCACGTCCTTTTTGATACGGATTCAAGTACAGTCCTTTACCACCTTCAGGAAATTTATGATGTCTTTTCAGCTCCGCGATTTTTCTCTGGTTAATGCGTGAATTGCCGATTGAATTGACTACACCAGCTGCTCCGGTAGCTAATGATCCGATTGCAGCTAGAATCGGTAGGAGGGGTAAGAAACCTCCATGTTTTGCGAGCAGAAGTTCACGACCGTATGAATTTTTCTTTGTTTCGCTCTTCCTCTTTTTCTTCCCACGCAAACCAGCACCAAGTCGTCTCTTAAGATTTATTGCAGTGACAACCCCCAGCGCTGCGATTTTCTCACTAAATGGTGCAACCTTGGCATGTTCTTCGGCAGTTCTTTGTAGCTCCAAATCAGCTAAATAACGTTGATTTATGTCTTTGTCCAGATGGTACCTGATATCGTGCAGGCGGCACGAAGAATCCGAAGGATTAATTGGTTGATCTCCGCGTTTGGGACGTTCCTCAAGCCTTGTTCCCGGTCCACAATACATATTCCCGGGTATATGGAGCTCTAGGGGTAGTTTACTTATAATGCTATTGATTATACCCTTACCGCGATGTATCCTCATTCATCATGTTCACAATTTGAGTATATTCGCAAAACTCACAATCATTCCTCACGTTTTATCGTATTTATAGCTCTCATTTCGATGATTAGTCTCACTAGTGATCATGGAATTCCACAGACAAAAAAAAAGATCACAGTTATAAACGTGGACACTTGTGGAGTAGTAGAGAAAAAACGACATGGCGATCTTCTCCCGAATACGATTCGTGCTTTCGTTCTTGCGCCATCGGGTGGTGGAAAGACGAACATACTCTTGAATCTCATCACTAATCCAAATGGGTTAGTCTTCAAAAACCTATACGTGTACTCAAAATCGCTCCATCAGGATGAATATCAATACTTGGCTAAGATTATGAAAAATCTCGCGAAAGATGGATTCGGATACCATGCTTTCTCTGACGGAACAGAAATTTTATCACCCAGTGAAACAAAACCAAACACGGTGTATGTATTCGATGATATTCCTCACGAAAAAGATGATAAAATATCAGTTCTATTCTCAATGGGGAGACATGCAGGTATCGATCGTATATATTTAGGACAATCTTACGCAGGGATTCCTAAACATAATTGTCGCGATAATGCAAACCTGAGCATTCTACTCAGTCAAGATCATAAAAATCAAAAATATGTTTACTCAGATCATGTTAATTCAGATATGTCGTTTGCAACGTTCAAAGAAATGTGTGCGGCATGCTGGGCAGAACCGTGGGGTTTCTTCGTCATCATGAAAGACCGTCCGTTGAATGAGGGTAAATATCAGCGTGATTTCATAGAGCATATCGTCTTGAAACAGAATCAGTAATCTTCGAAACGTCGAGATGGCAAGGTTGAAAAATATCAAGCCTATGAAACGAGTAGAGCCACACGAAAACGTGAGAATGAAGAGAAAAAAAGGTGAATCCGTCAAGAGAGCAATAGATAAGGCATCGTCAGAGATTCGACGTTAATATCGTGCTTCGAAAATTGAAAAACTTGATCAGTATCATGAGAATGTAGAGGAGTTGCGTCCAATCATAGAACCTCTACAGAAATTGGTCGTTCAAACTAGTAGCAATGGTTTGTTGAAATCTCAGAATTATGGTAAGACAAAGAAAGAGGATATGATCGAGTCATCGGATGAACAAGAGAGCCTCACCAGTAGTGAACAAGATTTTGAGCAGTTGAAGATACTAGAACTTCCTCGCAAATCTAATCTCAATCGCAAACACTTGAGTGCTACCAAAGTCGCTAGCAAATTGCTGCAAAAATCAGCATCGTCTCCAAGTCGTCATACAAATCATAGTTATGATGAGCCATCAACATCCAGAGCAGCTAGTGAGTCCCTGGAAAGATCGATGAATCAGCTATTCGAAGATCCTCAAGAGCTTAGGGATCTACAGGATTATCTAAGCACTAATCTCGGACCTGATTCACGAGAGTATCTCTCCGATTTTTTCACAAAACACGATGATAACGACATGATTATGGTACCTCATTACGAATCAAATGTTTTGAAGCTTGGATCAAAAGTGTTCGATATTTCTAGAAAGGTTGATAAGTTACTCGTTGCAGATGATTACATCGTTGATGGTAACAAAAGGTCTTTTCGAATTGATCTCCAAGAACGCACCCCAAGGCTACACTCATGACGACTTGTTGAAATATAAAGAGATATCAGAAATAACGTCTGCTCATAGAAAAGATTATCAACCAGATGGTCGAATTTTGAGTAATAAGGGTGAAAAATATAGAGGAATAATCAAAAAACTATTCAAACCTGAGACTAGGAAGAATCTGAAACCAGTGGGAAAGGGACTACGGAAGATAATGAAAAAAATCACTGTTGATAAGCTCATGCCTTTGAGACCTGATAATTCGAAGGTTGAATACAGGTATTGGGACTTGCCTGATGAAATATTTGATAGATTGCAGCTACTCCTTAGCAGTATCGAGGCTGGACATACTGGATTGAAGGGGGAATGTTTAGAAATCATCGATGAATTGAAGGAGAGGGGACACATATTATCAATGTAAGATTGACCACTCTTGACTCATTGTTCAGTTCAACTCGATAAGATATACTTATAAGCAGGGTGAGGAAAGAAAATGGAGAGCTCAGAGCAGACATCTAGTCGAGGCAATGTTTCTTCACTTTCACCTACACCTGGAGATAGTAAAGTTCAATATAAGAATATAACTATGGTTACTAAAAAATCGTCTGATCAAATTACGTCATCAAAGAGTGGAGAAGAGGAGGAGGAAGAAGTGTATACTACAATTACTGGTACGTGCATATCATTTTCAATTTTTTTTTCTTCTCATATGAATCCTAATTTCACTGTTGTTTTTATTTCTTTTTCAGAAAATGTTCCTCATTCCACAGCCAAGGACTTGCTCCGTTCTATTGCAGGAATTGAACAGAGCTCTGGATCATTATCTGATAATTTCAAGCAGCGACTTGAAAAAGTAACCAAAGACGCAACTATAAGCATAAGCGATAAGATAAACGTAGCAAAGGAACTATAGACCCAGGAATTCATGAAGAATTCAAATGAGAGTGAGACTAAACTTGTTAGTAAAGTTGGTGAAATGTTGCATTTAACTTTGGATGGAATAGAAAATAATATGAGCTGGTTCCGTCATGATCTCGTGAGATTTGCACGTAAAATAGAGGGGGACTTTGAGAACTTAAAATTTGAATCAAAATTATGCGAGGATAATTTGTTCAAGGAAATCAAAGTTTTCGATGATCATGATGAAACTCGTCAGAAGGTAATGGATGACTTCCGCGTAAGATTCAGGCAGAATCAAAAAGATTATCACGATGCAAAGGATCACCTTATGAAATCCGAAGCCGATAATCTGTTTCATAAGAGACACGTAAATACAGTGTCTAAACAATTATCCGATTACACGTTACAATCCGATGAGAAACTGAAAAATCATGATCAACTTTTAGCTGAATTTTCAAAGAAAAATGATGAAATGTATGAGAAGAACAAGAAACAGTCAGAGTCTATTACAAACCTGGAGTCTGATTTTGTGTCTCATAAGGATAAGGTATGGGATAAGATTGAAGAATCCAATTTCTCAATAAGAGGTCCTATGACTGCACAGTTGGGGCAATTGAAGAAAACTGCTCTTGACACGACTAATAGAATAGAAAATGCATTCAGAAATATTGATACGAACAATTTGAGCTCCCAAGGTGATATTGATTCCATGATTCAGCAACAAACTGAAATGAATACTAAAATTCACAATCATAGAATGGACTTGGATACTAAAGATGAGTCTCTCGAACTAATGATGAATGTGTTCAGATCTGATATGAAAGATGTTCGCAGAGATATCGAGTCACTCACAGAGCAACTGCAGACAGATACTATTGAACGGAAGAAATGACAGGAACAAATTAATGAACAGAAAAACTACTCATCCTCAACACAATCACAGCCCGAAAAAATGGCAACTGATGTTTGCTGAATAAATGAATGGAAGGAATTGATTGTTATTCGTCATTGTATTCCTTTGTTTCCTTAGGTATTAATTTCACAAACTGAATGTACTTTATTCCATACAAGACAATCATTTGAACAATTTCATCAACATTACCAGTAAATACGTATTTCGATGATATGTTTTCAGCTTCACCTTCAATAATCCATTCACTTCCTGATGAAAGTACAAATTTCGGGCTTGCATTATCTGTTTCAAAGATAATCTGATATTCGACTGACTTATCGATCACGTGCTTCAGATCATGAAGAAGATCAGGAAAGAGTGTACTTCCCGGCGTTGACATTCCAATGAACATTGCGCCCTGACCTAAGACGTCAATCCTCTGAAAAAATTAGTAGCTCAGAATTTATCGGTGAGAAATAATTCATCGATAGAATTTCTTACCTCCGAAGGATGCTAAAATATCCGAGATTACTTCTTCTGCAATTTCAGATGACAGATCCCAATCTTCTCCTACGTAGCTTAAGTCATCGACTCCAAAGATGAGATTACGAACCTCGGCAAAATCATCGGGAAATTCATAAGCTAACACGTCATTGAGTGACACAAATTTATTTTGAAATTTAATTCCTGCTACCATTGTGACAGGTGCAAACGCACTGAACTTGGGATCCCTCCATTCTCGTTTCGTCATAATGGGGACGAGGGAACAACTTCAAACTTGAATTGTTATCGAAGAACTACAACATGTTTGCAGCTGCACTCTACAACTAGCATTTTATCATGAATGAAGTGATAATTTTGAACTAGTATCCTCAAATGTAAGAATAAAGAAGCTCTGATCGTTTGCTGTTGCGTTAGTAACAAAGTGTCAGTATCTCATTGTTCATTATTTGAGTATTTTATTTCCTCTTTCACGATGGAGTTTACGAATATCAAGCGCATGTTAGAAGTTTCGAGTTATTGGAACAGAGTAATACTCGACCGAAATCATGAAGCAGTGATTGATTCGGTGATTCAGAAACTGTTCATTATAACACAATATCCGAGCTACGAACGACTCCGGGAAGCAATGAGAGAGGTGAATAGAACTCGAAGAGGTTCTGTCAATGATGTGTGCAATGGAGATTATTGGGCGATGATCGATGAAAGCAAAAAGCGGGGGCATAAGCTGATAAAAATATTACGCACGCATCAAGTTGACTTCCCAAGAATACAAGACGATTTAGGCGATACCCTTCTGCATTTCGTAAGTTATGTAACTGAATGGTATGAGGAAGATGATATGCAACTAGTTGCACTCAAATTAATTAAAATGGATGCAAAGTTGATGCGAGAGATTGGAACGATGTGACTCCACTGCATGCAGCAGCTGCCCGTGGATATGAGAAAATAGCTAAGACACTACTGAAATAACCTCCACTTATTGAATCATTGTTTCATCCACTTGAAAATTATCGTGACTTCCCCATAGTTGAAGTTTTGATAAAATCTGGAGCAAATGTGAATGCAAAAGCGATTGATCACAAAAATTGTCTACACATTCTATTTGCAGAGACAGATCGCTTACGCCGTGGTACTGCTACTAATCTTCATAATCAATTAAGACTAATGCAGTATTTATTAAATTTTGGATGCGATGTGAATGCGACCGATTATTATGGGAAAAGTTTATTACATCGAGTTGGTAAAACTGGAAAACCGGAACTTGTACGTTTACTGTTATTCTATGGTGCAGATATAAATGCTGTAGATAGATCAGGTGTGACACCACTCCTTTTACATTTACAGAGTTCAGCAAATGCAGCTGAAATGATTAATCATGGGTTGAGACTGAGATATTTAGGGAAATATGTCTCTCTTGCGAACCAACTATATATAAATGAGAATATTGGACACGAAGTCTATAACGTTACATGCGATATATCAGATGAACCTATTGATCAAATCCAAACTCTGCAAAACATTCGGGTCGGAAAGAATAAGACTTTGTTTGATATTCTCCGTATGGAGAGTAGTAATGAACTGAATGAATATCTCGGATGTAGAGAATTCAGAGCCCATGTTTTTTGTGAATATCCATCTACTAGAGAATATCATCAGATGTTGAGAAGCCAATTCAAAAAGGCATATACAAGACGGCTTTTACTGAGAAGAAGTAAAAAGTTCTTTTCTTCCGTTTTAAATCCTATTGTACAAAATTCTCTGATCAACCAAGCCGAGAACGAACCGAAATCAGTAGTTTATAACTCATTGCTCCCATCGATAGTTTTAGATAAAATAGTGTTTTACCTTAGTGATACCGATCTTGAGAAAATCGTTGGATTTGATGAACAAATTTATGAATTCCGTGAATCATTTCACTTGAATTAATCACAATTGAATAAAGGTTCATTATTATAACTTTGATATTCTATTCATTTAGGTGTGTGTGTGTGTGTGTGTGTGTGTCCACCGGAACCCGAAGCGGAGCTGACCCTGGGGGTGAGTATAAAAACCACCCACGGAGACCTGACCTTAGGGGTGAGTAAAAAACCACGGAGACTAGGGGGGTCGCACCTGGTGGAGAAAACCAACCCCAGGTAACATACCTGGTGGAGGGTTGCTCCAGGAGATGGCTTGACCTTGAGGGGGTGACTTCCGCGACGGTGACCTGGGCAAGGTCAGTGACGACCTGGATCAGCTTACCTCTCCTACTCACCCAACAAGTCAAGTCCAAAGCAGGTAGTTCTGATTGGCTCGAAACCAATCTGGGTGTTCCACAGGGGTCCGTTCTTGGGCCCCTTCTCTTCAGCTTATATGTAAATGACTTGCCTGGGCTACTTGACGGAAAGTCGGTTAACCATATATTTCACGCGGACGACCTCCAGATCTACATACAAGTTGACAAAAAGAACATCAAGGAGGAGATTGCTCGACTAGGAGAAATAGGGCGGCTTGTCGCTGCTTGGGCTGGAGATTCCGACCTGCGTCTCAACGCTGGAAAGACCAAGGCAATCTTTTTCACTTCTAAAAGGAACGTTAAGGACTTGCAACGATTGAACTTGCAAGGGGTTGAGATACAGGATGGAGTTTTTGTCCCATTCAGCGACACAGTCGTGAGTCTTGGTGTCACACTTGATAGTGAACTGACGTGGAAGCCGCATATTGACCAAGTAACTAAGAAAGTTGACAGAGCTCTTTACGGATTGTGGTTTTTCAGGGCGTGTATCACCAGAGCTCTCCGAATTCGCCAAGTCGAGTCATTAGTTCAACCGCATTTAGATTATTGCACAGTCATGTACCTCGACGCCACGGACGAACAGCGGCAACGGATACGGCGACTGAGCAATTCATGTGTGAGGTACATTTTTGATCTTAGGAGAGACGAGCACATCACCCCGTTTAGGGAACGTTTGGGTTGGTTACGTACTGATTCGCGGAGAATGTACTTCGCAGCACTTTTAATGCATAAGATCTTGCATCTTGGAGAACCTGGCTACCTAGCTGCGATGTTTACCAGGTACCAATCCGAACGTCCCGCACGTGGTTGTGCTGGAGAGCCGGTACTCCAAGTTCCCAAAATGAGACTTGAGTATGGAAAAAGATTTTTCCAGACTCAATGTGCTCACTTGTGGAATTACCTCCATCTGGATCTCCGGCAAGTGAAGGAAATTTCACTCTTCAAGAATGCGATGACAGAATTTCCACTTGAAGAACCTCTACCATCGATACGGCAACCCCTTCTGATTAAGACCCTCTCTTCCTTCTCCTTTTGCATCGGCCATTGGACAAGGAAGAGAACCGCCGAACTTACCAATCTGGCCCCGGGACCGCGTGAGCATCACTTCAGGACCGGCGGCGTCTCGCGCTCTAGATGGAGCGGCTCTCTCTTCAGGACTCGCAGGTCTTGTTCCTCCTCCCTTGGTCTTCTCACTGCTCTTCATTCTTCTCTCTTCGATCTTCCCTCTTCTTTCTTCTCTCTTCCCTCTTCGGAGCATCATGTTCCTCCTCGAACGAATGGGACCTCATCTGTTTCAAATGGCATACTCGATGTATTTCGCCTGCTCCGAGGCGCCTCACTCCCCTCTCTTCCTCCTCCTTACGGGTTATCACCAGCTTGATGTATCCGGTGAGTCTATCCCATGTCTCCTGGTTGTGGAGTACGGGACGAGATTTCAGGTGTTGGTTGAGCACCCAGCTATTCATATAGCTCGGCGCGCTCTCTCCGGGTGTCGCTGCACTTGAACAGGGCATGCTCAGCGTCATCCTAGTCATCCCCGCATGGCTGGCATGCTGGGGTCAACCTCTTCTTGAACCTGGTTAGATAGGAACCGAAGCAACCATGATCGCTCAGTGCCTGAGCCGTCCAGTAGTCCATCTCTTCGTGAGAACGTTCCGCCAACTTGGCTACATCACGAATCAACCGGTGCGTCCATCTGCCATTTGAAAATGGCGAATCCCACTCAGTTTGCCACTGATCGAGGGTGGTCTCCTTCTCGTTGTCGCGGATGATCTCCTTCATCGTCGGAGTGAGTACTCGTTCGGCTCCGATCACTTTCTGCCGGTCCGAGATCCTCACTCGCTCCGCGACGAGCAAGTGGATGGGCAGAGTACTCGCCAATACGTAAGCCGCATCTCCTGACACGGTGCGGTAGGCACGGATACTCCTCAGGGCCGCTCTCCGGTGGACAGGCCTCATTTTCTTCTCGATGATGGTCTTCTCTACTCTCTCCCCCACACAGGGGCCGAATTACGAACAAGCGAACGCACGAGCGAGCGGACGACGCGCACGATGCGCAAGATGCGCACGCCAAGCGCGAGAAACGAGTGACCGAACGACACGAGCGGGCGAACCGCGAGTACCCCCACTCCACCTCCCCAATGTAAAAGGTATAGGGGCCAGTATAGTGGGGGTACTCGCGGTTCGCCCGCTCGTGTCGTTCGGTCGCTCGTTTCTCGCGCTTGGCGTGCGCATCTTGCGCATCGTGCGTGTCGTCCGCTCGCTCGTGCGTTCGCTTGTTCGAAATTCGGCCCCAGGTGCACCATAGGGCATGATAGAGGTGCTGAGAGGGTGTTGAGGAGTGCACGCCTCTTTTTCTTGGGTCCCCCGATATTCGGCATCAGCCGCTGAAGTGTCGCACCGATCCTGCTCCCCTTCTGGGCGGCCTCCTGGATGTGCTCCTTGAACGACCACTTGTCGTCAAGCCATACACCGAGGTATTTCAGCTCTGTCTTGCGAGTGATCTCTTGCCGTTTGATGTGAAAACGAGGTGAGTCAAATTCCCTGCGTCTGGTGACCACGATTGTTTCGCACTTCTTGACAGCAAGCTCTCGGAGCCTGCTGATCATCCTCTGGTAAACTCGCACCAGCGCCTCGTTTGCGCGTCTACCCAAGAGTTCCTCGTTGTCGGACCGGACTATGAGTCCCGCGTCGTCCGCGAGAGCCCCTTTCATCACTCCTTTGGGTAGTTTGATGATAGTAAACTGTCGTAGTGAGTGTTCCAGTTGAATGGCCCGGAAACCGACCCCTGTCCAACTCCGGCGGACAGTTCCTGAATCTCTCATCCCTCGTCGGTGCCGTACACGAGTGTCCTGTTCCCCAGATAGTCACTCGTGATGGCTAGTAGAAAGGGCGGCACTTTATCTGCTTGGGATTGATGGACTCGCTCTCAGCTCGCGCAGTTGAACGCGTTCTTTATGTCCAACGCAATAATGGGACGGAATCCACCTCTCCCTCGGTATGGGTTCCCTACCGACGCTTGAACCCGTTCTTGGACCTCGTCAATTGCGTGCACAGTGCTTTGTCGCTTCTGGAACCCAAACTGCATTGGTGAAGGCCCGCCGCTCTCTTCGTAGATTTTCTCCACCCTGTTGAGCACCATTCTCTCGTACATTTTCCCGATATTTTCGAGCATGCTGAGAGGGCGTTGACCGCCTTGACCTTTAGGTATCAGGACCAGCTTCTGGCGTTTCCACTTGTCCGGGAAATTTCTCACGCTTAGAAAGATGTTGAAGAGGTCGAATAGTAAATCTGGCTTGTATTTGAAGACCAGTTCCAGAGCCTCGTTTGGAATGCCGTCCAGCTCAGGGGCCTTCCCGTTTGGCAGTCTCTTCGCCGCTATAATTAGCTCTTGCATAGTGAAGAGTAGGATGGGGTCGTCGCTCTCCGGAGGGTGCCTCTAGGTTCTCCTGCTGGGGAAATATCTTCCACAATGCTGCGCAACGTAGCTGCATCAGTCGGTGCAGGGTTGCCCCTCCGGGGTCGGACCTTGGACATAACCACGCGGTATGGCGTACCCCACGGGTCTCCATTGACCATGTCACACAATTCACCCCTGCACTTCTCTTTGCTTCTCCGGATGGTTAGAACGAGAGCCTTCTTCGCTTCTCTGTACGCTCTGTCATCTTCCGCCAGCGATGGTCGTTGCAGCTTCCTTGATCGCCACGCGGCCCTCCTTTTCTTGTTGCTCGTTCTTCGTAGAGCCTTCATCTCGTCGGTGAACCAGTACTCTGGTTTCCTTCAAAAGCATGATGTTGTCTTGCGAGGCATCGATGCGTCACAAGCTCTTGTGATGGTGGCCGTCACCATAACCACAGCCATTCCGCGGTGATGTTCATCGGGAGATCTTCGGCTGTTTTTATCGATTCCCGGAATTTTCCCTCATCCAGCTTGCGTACCTGCCACCCCGTCATTCGCGGTCTCCGTGTCGTCTGTCTCTGTCTGTCAGTCCCGAGCTGAGCCAAAACCGAATATGTCGATGGTCACTCAATGTTTCCGTATCCAGGACCTCCCACGATGTCATACGTCCCATGAGCGACGGGCTCATGAACGTCAGATCGAGGACCGATGACGAACCTTCCTCCCGGGACCGGGTGTCGTACCGGTAACAGGTGATAACCCCCGTCTTGTTCGCGAGCACTAATCCTAATGCATCCATGGTATCAGCGAGTATTACACCCCGTCTATCACGCGGCGCCCCGCTCCAAGTCGGTTCCTTGGAGTTGAAATCTCCCGCGATTATAACTGCCCCCCCTTGCCTCACATCTTCTTCTAGTTCATGGAGCTCGTCTTCGAATTCGTGCGTCTTGAGCAACGGCGAATAGTAGCAACTGTAGACTGCTGTGCCCCCTACAGTCTCTCGAGCGAAACCGTGGCCACTAACAGCTCATTCAGTCTCACGGATCGCAGGATTTATGATCTGGATTACGGCGGTCCTCCAGTGATCGAATGTGGATCGAGAGAATTCGCGCTCCCGAGGCGGTTCAGAGACAAGCAGAATATCGATCCCTCCTTCTTTGGCAACAGCATGTAGGAGATCATCTGCGTCCCCGCTCTTCCCGAGGTTGGCTTGGATGAAACTAGCCATTTCTCTCCTTCCTGCGTCTATATGTGGCTCTTGCCCTCTGTTACGCAGTGCAGTTGCTGACCCCAGATCTGTGGTCAGATTTGCACCCGATCTCCGCACAGCTTAGGCATTTTTGTTTTTCCTTGCAAGTCGCGGCAAGGTGCCCTGGTTCGCCGCATTGGCAGCGGAGTTCGGTTTCCGCTCATCTGACCTCTCTTTTTTGCATCCCGAGGCCTTGTGGCCGTACTCTGAGCAGTTATAGCACCGTGGGTTGCCACCCCTCTCGCGGATCCTGACTCTGCCCCATCCAACATTTGGCTCCTTCCAGTCGAGGAGATGATGGGCCAGTCTCGTTGCGATCGAGACAACAGCACTTTGGGTGCCGCGGTAGCCACTCCATATGGACTCGACTACAGACGCTCCCTTCTCGTTCTCTGGTAGGGTTTTCGCGAGGTCATCCCGCGCCTTGATTATGTCGACATCGTAGTCGACTCCGAGCACCTCGAGGGTCATACTGTTCGCTAGACAGTGGACAGTTCCTTCCTGCCCGACGACTGGTGCCGAGGCTGCCTTGACGGTGGTGGCATCGGTGCCCTTCTTGAGTTCAAGAAGGACTTGGCCTTCTTGGGTCATGCGGATGCCCGTGACCTTAGAGCCCACTTCTTCATCGAGGTCATCCGTTTTTATCCTGCGCAGCATGTCTGCGTAGGTTAACCCACCTTGGTTGGCTGTGACGAGGACGACTTCGGGCTTGGCTCTTCTCAGCTTCATCTTCGCCTTCTTCCCGGCGGTATCGTTCGATCTACCGCGCTTCTTTCCCCTCTTTGCTCGTTTCTTTGACACCACTCCCTTCCAAGGCCCATGCTGCTCGGCCCGATTTGGCATTGATGTCGAGCGCGGTTTCCCGAGACCTCCCGATGGAGGTCCATATCGCGTCCCCTTCGAACCGCGCTGTTGCCTCGGTCGCGATTGTGGTTTTCGTGTCCCCTTTCCCTGGAAGTCATTACCCGACGCGGCCGGTTTTTTGTGGCTGGAGGCTGCACATTTCTTCTCGCTATCAGGGTCTTTTCCGTTTCGAGGAGCGTGGTCTCGAAAGCATCCCACTCCGCCTTGTCTGCCGGAAGTGGGCCTTCGAGCGCGTGGCCGATCTTCTCGAGCTCTTCGATGTCGCCCTTGGTCCCTTCTGGATTGCTGGAGACGGATTCGGCTATCCCTATAACCAAGTTGAAGTGCTCGAGGAATAGATATGTCTTTCCCTCCGTCTCTTCCCGACACGTTTCCGGTCCTCCCCATCTCCCCATGAGATCGCCTGCCTCGTTTCCACTCCTTTGTCGTGCCGCATCTCCGGATGAGTGGATAGGGTCAATCTCCATCCCATCAGACTCTCCATCGTGTACTCTCTTATCGAGCGCACCGATTCCGGGAGTCAGGATTGTTCCGTTCCCCTGGGATCGTATGGTGGTGTCGGACTCGCTCGAGTCTGAGCTCAAGTTGACGGCGTCATCAACCCCGTTGCTGGGTTGCGTGAGCTCGATCGTAAAAGCGGGGTTGATCTGCAGGAGCTTCTCTGCCGCTGTGTTTGCTGCTGCCGCTGTCTCCAAAATCGACTCCCGTTGGCTCTTGCAAGCAAGCTTGGTTTGCTTTAGCGTTCGCTTGTCTGCTTCCTCACCCACACCCTTGCTCTTCCTGCTGTTGGGGGTGAGGTCTTCTCCTCTCTTTTGGAGGTTCTTCCCTCGAACTCCCTTCACCTGCGGCGTATTTTCATCGCTTGTAGCTTTGCGCGTTACTCCACCAGCCAAGTGTGCCACTGGTAGCGCGTTTTGCGTCGTTGCCCCCCCCCCCTCAAAGATCCGAATGGGGCCCCGCTTGACTTGGGGAAATTCTGCCGTCAATGGTGGACATCATCTTCTTTCTTCTTCTTTCCAAGGCCTGGAATCGCATGCTGGCCAACCCCGGACCAGACCAGCACGGGTGTGGTCTTTTGTGTGATGCGTGTCCTGTATAATGTTGGTGTGTCTGTGTAATGCTTGAGCAAGCGTAAGTGACGTGCATGTGTGGTGTAGTGTGTGTAAGTGTAAGTGTAGGACTCGGGTCCGGAGGGGCGTCGCTCGCTCAAGCTCCAAGTGCAGCCCGAAGGTCACACTCAAAGCCCCCTACGGGTTCTCTCTCTCTTTTCTTTCTTTTCTTTCAAGGTGGTTGTAGGGCGAATACGCTGCGATGTACGGAGGAGAGGCACCGGTCAGCCAAACACGGCTGGCCATCACCTCCCGAATAGTCCCGGGCTGGAATCCGCATCGATACGGCCATCGAACCGGGTGAACCCTCTCTTCCTTCTCCGTTGGCGCTGGCCATTGGACAAGGGAGAGATCCACCAACTTACCAATCCGGCCCCGGCACCGCGTGAGCATTACTTCGAGGCCGGTGGCGTCTCGCGCTCAGGATTGAGCGTCTCTCTTCTTGCGACACAGGTGTTGTTTCTCCTTCTTCGATCTTCTTCCTCCTCTTCATTCTTCTTCCTTCTCGCTTCTTACTTCAATCTTCGATCTTCGGTCTTCTCTCTTCTCTTTCCTTTCTCCCCTCTCCAGTGCATCATGTTCCTCCTGGAACCATTTAGACCTCTTCAGTTTGAATTCGTAGACTTACTGTAATTCGCCTGCTTCGAGGTGCCTCACTTCCCTCTCTTTCTCCTCCTTACGGGTCATCACCAGCTTGATGGATCCGGTGACTCTATCCCATGTCTCCTGGTTGTGAAGCAAGTACGGGGCGAGATTCTCAGGTGTTGGTTGAGCACTAATCCATCCATCCATCTCGGCGTGCTCTCTTCGGGTGTCGTTGCACGTGAACAGGGCATGTTCAGCGTCATCCCAGTTGTCCCCGCATGACTGACATGCTGGGGATGTCCTCTTCTTGAACCGGGTCAGATAGGCACCGGAGCAACTGTGGTCACTCAGTGCTTGCGTCGTCCAGTGATCTATCTCTCCGTGGGTGCGTTCCGCCCACTTGGCTACGTCGCGGATCAGCCGATGCGTCCATCTGCCATCTGCGAATGGCGAATACCACCCAGTTTACCACTGCGCAAGGGTGATTCCCTTCTCGTTGTCGCGGATGATCTCCTTCATCGTTGGAGTGAGCACTCGTTCGGCTCCGATCACTTTTTGCCGTTCCCAGATCCTCACTCGCTCCGCGGAGAGCAAGTGGTTGGGTGGCATTCCGGCCAACACGCAAGCTACGTCTCCTGACACGGCGCGGTAAGCACGAATGCTCCTCAGAGCCGCTCTCCGGTGGACAGGCCCCATCCTCTTTTCGATGACGGCCTTCACTACTCAGTTCCCCCACACGGGTGCACCGTAGAGCATGATGGAAGCGCTCACGGTGTTGAGCAGCTTGCACCTCTTCTGTTTCGGTCCTCCGATATTCGGCAACAGTCACTGAAGCACCACGCGAACCCTGCTCGCTTTCTGGGCGGCCTTCTGGATGTGCTTCTTGAACGACCACTTGTCGTCAAGCCATACGATGAGGTATTTCAGCTCTGTCTTGCGTGGGATCTCTTGCCCGTTGATGTAAAAACGGGGTCAGTCAAACTTCCTGCGTCTTGTGACCACGATCGCTTCGCACGTCTTGACAGCAAGCTCCAGGAGCCTGCTGATCGAATCCCACTCAGTTTGCCACAGTTCGAGGGTAGTCTCCTTCTCGTTGTCGCGGATGATCTCCTTCATCGTCGGAGTGAGACTCGTTCGGCTCCGATCACTCTCTGGCGGTCCCAGATCCTCTCTCTCTCCCTCTCTCTCCCTCCCTCTCTCTTTTTTTTTTCTTTTTTTTTTTTTTTTTTAAGGTGGTTAGAGGGCAAAATCTGCCTCAGGATCCCTCGGATCCGTCCCCAGGCACCGGACTGGTTCAGCTTACGCGGACTACGCATAGCCCACGCAGGCCATACCAGGCGGGACACGGGTTTGGGTGGGGCCCACCGAGAGGTGGGCCCGGCCGTGTAATATCCCTCTCCCCTCGATGTCCGATACCTAGGGCATCGGGCAATCAAGAAGGAGATCCACCTGCATCTACCATCTCATCCCGGAACCGCGTGAGCATTACTTCAGGATGAGCGGCATGTCTCGCGCTCGATTGCGAGCGTTCCTCTTCTCCATCTTCTCTCTTCGGCCACTCGTCGGCATCTTCTATCTTCACTCTTCATTGTTCCCTCTCTTTCTTCTCTCTTCTCTCTTCTTTCTTCTTTCTTCCCTCTTCAGTGCATCAGATTTCTCCTGGAATCATTTGGGCCTCTTCTGTTTCAATCGGCAGAGTCACTGTAATTCGCCTGCTTCGAGGCGCCTTACTTCCCTCTCTTTCTCCTCTTTGTGGGTCATCACCAGCTTGATGTATCCGGTGAGTCTATCCCATGTCTCCTGGTTGCGGAGTAAGTACGGGACGAGATTCTCAGGTGTTAGTTGAGCACCCAGCCATTCATCCAGCTCGGCGCGCTCTCTCCGGGTGTCGCTGCACTTGAACAGGGCATGTTCGGCGTCATCCCATTCGTCCCCGCATGACTGACATGCTGGGGTCGTCCTCTTCTTGAACCTGGTTAGATAGGAACCGAAGCAACCATGATCGCTCAGTGCCTGCGTCGTCCAGTAGTCCATCTCTCCGTGGGTGCGTTCCGCCCACTTGGCTACGTCACGGATCAGCCGGTGCGTCCATCTGCCGTTCGCAAATGGCGAATCCCACTCAGTTTGCCAATGCTCAAGGGTGGTTTCCTTCTCGTTGTCGCGGATGATCTCCTTCATCGTCGGAGTGAGTACTCGTTCGGCTCCGATCACTTTCTGGCGGTCCCAGATCCTCACTCGCTCCGCGACGAGCAAGTGGATGGGCGGAGTACTCGCCAATACGTAAGCCGCATCTCCTGACACAGTGCGGTAGGCACGGATACTCCTCAGGGCCGCTCTTCGGTGGACAGGCCCCATTCTCTTCTCGATGATGGTCTTCTCTACCCTCTTCCCCCATCCCTCCCTCTCTCTCTCCCTCTCCCTCTCTTGGTCATAGACGTCCCTATCAACGTCTTTACTCCCACTCCACCAGAAAACTCCTTCACTTATAGGGATTTTTGTAACATCACTCCGGAGATGCTGAATGACCGTCTGCTTCGCTGCGACTAGACAGCTCTTGAGAATGCGGGAATCAGTTCGGAAGACGCAATTCACTGCTTGAACGAGAACTCAAAGACTGTTAAAGATGAATTAGTGCCGGAAAAAACTATCAACTCGCGAAAAAATGATGCTCCTTGGATCGGTCCTGAGTTGAGGGTACTCATGAGTAAGCGAGATGCGACGCGCAGGCGCTGGGAGCAGAATCAATGCAACCAGCGAAAGTGTCCTGAGCTTCAAAGTGAGTACTTTCGGCTTAGCGAAGAGGTCGACCTGCGCATGGCACGAGAGCGTAACTCCTCCCTTGAAAACCATCTCTCAGACGCTCTTGATCATCATAAGAACATTTGGAAGGAAATGCGCAACCTCGGCCTCCTGCCTAAGAGCAAAGAGGAGGAACTACATGGTTTCAAACCGGATGAGTTGAACGCTCACTTTGCGGGAGTTCCCGTTTCGCCCCACGAAAATATAGACGAAGCAATGGACGATATAAATTCGGCCTCAGAGGACGGTTCCAAGTCCAAGCCCACAAATTACAGTGATGTAGTCCTTGCTATCAAACATTCCTCTTCACAGGCCCGTGGGGCGGACGGGATACCCCAGAGCGTGATCGCGAAGGCTCTTCCAGCTATTGGTGATCTTATTGTACATTTTTCAACTCCTCTTTCGCTCATAGTGCATTTCCTGAGGCTTGGGAGCAGGCACAGGTAATTGCATTAAAAAAGACCACCGCTCCTCCAACGGTCTCGGACTTCCGTCCTATAGCGCTGCTTTGCTTCCTTGACAAAGTTTTGGAAAAAATCGCACACGACCAAATCACGGAGTTTTTGAAGTCTGAGAGATTATTAGATCGCTTCCAGACTGGTTTCAGACAACATTATAGCACCCAGACAGCTCTACTTAAGTTGATCGATGATATCCGAGTAGGTATTGACAAGAAAAAGATCACCTCGCTCCTGATCTTTGACTTCAGTAAAGCCTTTGACACAATATCACCATCGAAGCTGTTAAGCAAACTTCGAAATCTAGGCTTCTCGAGATCGGCACTCCTGTGGATAAAATCATACTTACAAGGCCGCACCCAAAAAGTTACTTCGAAATCTGGTAGTTCTGATTGGCTCAAAACCAATCTGGGTGTTCCACAGGCTTCCGTTCTTGGGCTTTCACTCTTCAGTTTATATGTCAATGACTTACCTGGTTTGCTTGACGAGAGATCAGTACATCATCTTTTTTATGCGGATGATCTACAAATTTATCTCCAAGTCGAGAAATCTGAGATCAGAGAGGGCACTGCTCAGCTAGGAGAAATAGGGCGACTTGTTGCTGAGTGGGACAGAAGTTCCGGCCTGTGTCTCAACGCTGGCAAGACCAAGGCAATCTACTCCAGTTCTGAAAGGAATATCAAAGATCTGAAGAGAATGGACTTATCAGGGGTTGAGATACATGAAGGGAATCTCATTCCGTTCAGTGATACGGTCGTGAACCTTGGTGTTACACTTGACAGTGAACTGACGTCGAAACCGCACATCGCCCAAGTAACTAAGAAAGTCAACAGAGCCCTTTATGGATTGCGGTTTTTAGGGCATGTATCACCAGACCTCTCCGAGTTCGCCTAGTTGAGTCCCTGATTCAACCGCATATAGACTATTGCACGGTCATGTACCTCGACGCCACAGACGAACAGCGGCAACGGATACAACGACTAAGCAATTCATGTGTGAGGTATACTTCTGATCTTAGAAGAGACGAGCACATCACCCTGTTGAGGGAGCATTTGGGTTGGTTATGTACTGATTCGCGGAGAATGTACTTCGCAGCTCTGTTAATGCACAAGATCATGCATTGAGGAGAGCCTGGCTACCTAGCTGCGATGTTTACCAGGTACCAATCTGAACGCCCCGCACGTGGTGATGCAGGAAAGCGGGTACTCAAAGTTCCCAATATGAGACTTGAATATGGAAAAAGATTTTTCCAGGTTCAATGTGCTCATTTGCGGAACTCTCTCCCTCCGGGCTCCCGGCAGCTGTGGGAAATTTCATTACTCAAAGAGGCTATGAAGGATTTTTCGCTCACACAGTCTCCTCAGAGGATTGATGTGGAGAAGAAGCATTACTTCAATCTCTGAATTTTGAAAGGCTTGGGCTGATTTTTTCCTTGATTCGTTCATCTAGAATGAAATTATGAGTATACGTGTGACCTTCCGTCAATAGACTGAACTTTTCTGTAATATGACTGTGAGCCCTGTCATTCTTTGTATTCTTATATTTTTCTATGGAGTTTGTGAATCTTCTAAATGCTACCTGACTAGTCACAAATTGTGATATACTTGAGATTTGTCCTTGACCGAATGACTTCATTAATTTTATTAATGTGCACTATTGATCTGTGATATATATCACCATATGTAACTGATTATTCTTTTTTCTTTGTCTTCGGACGAATAAACGGGCATCAATCAATCAATCTCTCTCTCGCCTTCTATTCCCATCATCAAAGTACAATCTCAGTCGACTTGTTTGTCATTCATTCGAATCGACCCTCCTTTCCCACGTAACACTTCCTGGGGCTAGGTGTGGGCGCAGAAAACCTGTACAGGAATTTAGGAATTTAACTTTTATATCCCGGGTGCCTGGCTTTCACCTTCACCCCGGCTTGCCCCCATGGGCGCGGGACAGGGATACGCCCTGCCAGCGCGTCGATTTGGAGGATGGCCAACACCGAGTCAGGCTCGGTGATGACTCAGTCTTCCTCTCCGACTACCGAATTCTGGTCTCAGCCCCCAGCACAAGGCCGATGCCCACCCCTCGGTGGGTGTTTTGGGACTCGTCTAGGCTTCCTGAGAGCCCAGGGAGTCCCTCGGGATGATGGATGAGTCTTCCGGACTCGCATTGTTATCGCCCCAGAGCGATTCCAATACAAGTCCCTAGACTCACCCATTCCCGTGGTGCCGGATGGAGGTGTGCGGTCTCCTCGCTCCGGCGGGCGTAACTGGGGCCAGGAGCTCATCAGACTCCAGGGATGAGGCACCATGCCCCAACTCCCCTTGCGGGTTTTCGGGGGAAGTCAAAGTACCGAGCGCCAGTCTCGGGACCAGTCTTCCCCCTACCGGCTTCGGGCCTAAGCCCGGGTACGGTGTCACCAGCAGCTGAATGATCCTGCCATCAAAACTCAAAGGCAGCAGCCATGGACTCAGAGACATCGCTTGAGAGAAGGCCTAAATTATTCCAAATCCTGCCCTATAAACTATACCAGAAGATGCAATCACAAGCACTGAGCGTCATCGTCGTGTATTGCCGCATTCTCCAAGAAGCATAGATACGTCAACTCCTCATTATGAATATCATGGCGAAGAAGGAAAAGACGATCTATGAAGGACTACAACTTCAGCATCTGATTCAATGCATCGCATCCCGCCAGCAGCTTCAACCATATCATCAAGTATTGTATTTTCGCCATTCAAACTTTATGAGTCAATGCTATGCACAGTAACAATTAATAATTTGATGTATTTCTCAATTTATGAAGCAAAGATTTGGATTGCGAATTATAGATTTACTAAAGTCTACTTGGGATGCATCAGTGAAAATGATGGCTCTTTTCTATCAAATTGGGAGAACCCGATTTTGATGAGTTATTGCAGTGATTTGGAAGTATTTTGGAAAGATGCTGATAGGCATCATATGTATATGCAAATTCCTGAATTGATCTCATTGATAAGAAAGGCACAAAACCGATATGACGATTCCGGTTGTGACCAGTCAAGCCAACCTAATGCAAGTCGGTATGGAGTCACTGGAGCAAGCCATGGAATTTGGCCGTGAACGAAGCGAACACATTTATTTAGAATAGCATGGAGTTTCAGATTCTGTGATTGTGAGACTTCGTTATAAACTGCACATGCATAATCAAAATATGGGAATATAAGGGCCTCAACAAGTTTTTGTTTTAGTTTCCGCGAAAATGGATGCTTATGAAAACGCAGCTTATGGAGAGCTCCATGCACACAACTTGATATCGAGTTAACATGTTCTTCCCAATTGGAGTTAGACTCGAGATGGACACCTAGATCACGAACGTGGTCAGTATGAGAAATAGTGACTCCATTAATGACCAGTGGTGGAAGTGATGAGAAATTTATGCGATCGGTATAATATGCACTCCCTAAAATTATGAATTTAGTTATGTCAGGATTGAGTTTGATTAAGTTGTTCTCAGCCCATTGATATACCCTGTTTGCATCTTCATTTGATTCGCGGACACATTCGTCTAGATCTGATACGTGGCAATGAGTATATATGCGAGTATCATCTGCGTAAATGCCATGTTTAGTATGTTTCAATACCCGGGGACATCATTAATGAAGATGGTGAGAAGTAAAGGGCCTAAAACACTTCCTTGCAGTACACCAGTGAAGGTTTGATTGAGTTCAGAGAGACATTTTCATTCCGCACCGATTGACTCCGTTCAGACAAGTAGCTTGAAAACCATCGAATCACTGAGTCACAACAATCTATTGATCGAAGCTTTTTTAAGATAAGTTTGTGGGAGACAGTATCGGATGCTCTCGAGGAATCAAAAAGAATCAAGGGCATGAGCATATAACGGTCGAAGGCAATACGGGCGTCCTCAGTAAACCACAGGAGCGGAGTATGTGTCGAGTGTTGAGGCCGGGAACCAGATTGGGAGTCATCAAGCAGGCGTTGGGCTGTGGGATATGTCATCAATTGCTTGAGAATAATCCGCTCGAACAATTTGGATAACTCAGAGAGTATGGCGATGGGTCCAGTGTCTGAGGGGAAAGAGGGTGGATGAGACTTTGATAATGGTAAGATGGATGCTATTTTCCAACAATCAGGAAAAACTCCCTCTTCGATAGATGTGTTAAAAAGTTCAATTAGGTGAGGGCGGAGGATTGGATGAGCTGCCTTCAACATGGAGGTGGATAATGAAGCAGTGCCTGTCCAGCTTTTGGTAGATTTCGCGAGTGCTTCATCGATGTCTTCGCCAGAATTGGGAGAAAATTCAAATTGACTTGGAATACTATTTTTCAGAAGAATTCGTGGTATGTCATCAACTTCAGTGGGGAGAAGTGCAGGGAAACCACATGAAATAGCAGCATAGTGAGTATTCAGCACATGTCGCGAGAAACTATTGTAGAGGAGATGGGGATTTTGGTGTCGTGACCCCCATTGCACTCAGCTGCTTCCAATCATTCCGACTGTCTGTGGATCCTTCTAGTAGAGATGATCAATGTTCATTCTTAGCAGTGTCAATCTTATTGCTCACTTCTGACCCGAGCTTATGATAACACAGAACATCAGTTGGTCTATTCTACTTTTCTGCCCGCCCGTATGCAGCATCACGAGTACGCATGAGCGATCTGATATCATTAGAGATCCACGGTTCCTGATTTGGACAAATGGTAATGTTTCGCTTTGGCGCAAGGAGATCAAAACTATACAAAGTTGCGCTAGTGAGGGCGCGCGCCATCATGGACACCGAGACTTGAGGAGTGGAAGTCATGGTCGCGAGGCATCTACCGACTTGAGCATATCTATATGGTTTGAATCATTGTGTAGTGCATCTATAGACAAGTTTTTTAGACATCTGGTTGACAAAGTTTTTGGTTCTACACATAGTCACGGGATATTCAACTCAAAACTGATCAGATCATGACCAGCAGCAGAAGGTACATCCGTTTCCTTATATAAGCGGACATATTTTAGAGATGGGACAATAAACAAATCAAGCCAGGTATCTGCTATGGAGCCATCTGAATGAAGGACATGATGAGTAGGTTCTGACGGAACTATTTTAAGACTGTCAGATTTCAAGAGGTCTCGGAACTAGTCAGAATCTGGAAGCTGAAGCGATCCAAGTGACTTATGAGCCATCTTTTGAGAATTTGATTTTTTCGGTTTCAGAAAAAGGCGATTCCCTGCGCATGCGCACAAACGTAGACTTTCGGTGCCACTTCCAATGGAAAGCTGACAAATTCTCCTAAAAAATGACTACCCGCGAAGTTGGAATTCATGCACTGGAACGGGATCTGCAACGATTAATTATATCGAATCAAAATCACATGAAAATTCAGCCCATTAACGCCTTTGTGGCGCCTGCTGAGATGACACATTCATAAGATCTTCTCGGAACTCAATGTTGAGTACTAAATTAACCTGAAAAAAATTCGGATCACATGGTTTCAACGTAAAATTGTATGAACTTTCAAAATATGCGATGAAAAACCCCGTTTGAGGCGGACCCAAGGTGCTACATTCAATTTTTGCCAGGAAATACGATATTTCACATTCAAAATTGCAAAAAATTGAATGTAGCACCTCGGGTTCGCCTCAAACGGGATTTGTCATCGCATATTTCGAAAGTTCATACAATTTTACGTTGAAGCAATGTTGTCCGAATTTTTTCCAGGTCACTTTTGTACTCAAAATTGAGTCCCGAAAAGATCTCGTAAATGTGTCATCTCAACAGGCTCTCATGGGCTGAATTTTCACGTGATTTTGATTCGATATAATTAATAGGGTGGGCCGAAAAACCACTTTTCTCGATATCGATACGCTTGGGGTCGGAAAAGTTGGGTTTCAAGAAGTACATGTGGAAATTTTTTCGCTGAGCGCTGAGAAAGCACATCTTCAGTTGCAGCAAGAGCCGTGAAGGTTTTTCTCGAATTAACACAGGTTTAAAAGGGAAAGTACCTTTTCTGCTCATTTTTTCTTCACTATTCAGCACGTATTTCTGACGCATCTTGACATTTTTCGACGTATCTCAACTTATTTTGAAGCTTGTTCCAAACACTTTAAAATGAGCTAAAGTACGTTCAATTCCGTGTCATTGAGGCCGAGCTATCTCAATTCTCCCAAAAGTTGAGTTTTAACGGAAAATGCAAAAAATTACGATTTTGACCTTGTGAACCTCGCTGAAAGATCGAAGCTCCGACTGACTAGACAGCGCATGAATTGTGATGTTTGGAAGTTTCCTCTGTATTCTCACTGGCAAACATTAATTGAGGTCACATGCACTAAGTGCGTATTGAGATGATCGAGTCCCAGGACTGATAGCCAGAGCATGTTTTCCTCGGACATGGGAAGCAGAGGCTAAATCTATGTGAAACTTGATCGTCTGCCACAGACCTCTCAGACTGTTCCTATCACCATAACAACCCCTCTTCTTTTCTCGTACGGACTTGGGATCGACAGTGGCAGAGTTACATTTTTTTGTTTTTTCTTATTTTCTATTTTTCTTCCTGGATTTTGTATTTCCTTATTTATTTTGTAATTTTCTAATTTCCATTCTCTTGTCTTTTCTGATTCTTTCATCTTATAATCATCTTGGTTCCATCCTCATGTAATATTTTCGATTATTCACCTACCTCTTTGAAAGATATTCCATATTTTCGATAGATTTTTGAAACATCTCAAAGAGGATTGAAATCTTCCTTCGGATCGAACTTCGGCAACGAATGCCTAGATCGGAGCGTTGCTAATATATAGTTTTCCCTATTTCCCTTACCATAAACTTTAGAAAATTCCTCCGTTATCATTTCCATGCGGTTCACTGAAAACCGGCATCCACCTAGTGGTGGCGCGCCGAACTAGCAGAGGGGGTGCTACTATAGAGCCCGTATGAGAAAAGAGGAGGGATTGTTATAATATGAGATATAGACTGAGAGGTCTGTGGTAGACCATCTGAGGGAACTTTCGAACATAATACTTCATGTGCTGTCCAATCAGTCGGAGCTTCGATCGTTCAGCAAGATTTACAAGGTCAAAATCGCAATTTTCCGCTTTTTTCGTTAAAACTCAACCTTTGGAAAAAATGAGATAGCTCGGCTTCAATGAGACGGAATTGAACGTACTTTAGCTTATTTCAAAGTGTTTGGAACAAGCTCCAAAATGAGCTGAGAGACGTCGAAAAATGTCAAGATGCGTCAAAAATACGTGTTAAATAGTGAAGAAAAAATGAGCAAAAAAGGTACTATCCCATTTAAACCTGTGTTAATTCAAAAAAAACCTTCACAGCTTTCTGTAGACGACTATCATCAAGTGAGGACTTGATAGTGGAGAATATTTTTACAGCATCAGCGTAGATTAGATTCTGAATTTGTGGCATCTTCTCTACTATGTCATTTATAAATATTATGAACAGGATTGGGCCTGGATGTGACCCTTGTGGTACACCTGATGGAGTTTCAAAGGATTTCAAAACGAAGTTTGATACTCTTACAGCTAATCTTCTCTCAGATAGATATGATTCAAACCACTCAAGTAACTTCTCATTTATTCCAAAATTTCTGAGTTTACTTAATAAATGAGAGTGATTCACTGATTTGAACGCCTTAGAAGAATTGATGAAAATGGATTCAACTTGCTCGTAGTTACTTAAGCTTTTCGTTGAGAAATCTTGGTAAAGGATGAGGTTAGTTATCGTTGATTCCTCTTTTAGGAATCCGTGCTAATTTTGAACTATCTTGCCCACAAGAAAAACAGACAATTGATTCGCTACACATGCATCAAATAATTTTGCTAGACAGCTCAGAATAGAAATTGGCCTATAATTTTTTATATTATGCTCATCTCCATTTTTGAATACAGGTTGGACAAAAGCCAATTCCCAGGTTCATGGAAAAGTGCCTTTCTCTAATGATTTGTTAAAGATCTTAAGGACAGTTTCTCTAATACTAGACCAGCAGTTTTTCACGAAGAAAGCAGGGATCCCGTCAAGGCCTGGTTCGGTATTATCAACTAGATTCTTAACAAGACAGTCTAGTTCATCTTGTAGAATGGTAACGGAATGGAGCCTTTCTTCACATTCTCATTCTGCAGATGGATCTAACGAGCTACTTTTATAAAACGAACTAAAGTGTTCAGAAAAGAGATTAGCGATGCTCGAGCTTGTTCTAGCAGATTTCTTTTGGAAATACATATCATTAGGGAGACTATTCGTTTTCTTCAAGCTCTTCGTATACGCCCAAAACTGTCTCAAATTACCTTTCAAATTGCTTTCGACTGATTTCAAATATCCAGCATATTTATTCCGTGAAATTCTGATACATTGGGCACGTGCTTTTCTGAACGCAATGTGATCATCTAAGGAATCACTATCCTTCCAAATTTTATGGAGTTCCTTTTCCTCAAATATCAAAGATCTCAATTCGTGGTCATACCGTTTCGGAAAATTGGAGTGAATGACTTTCTTGATAAAATTATGCTTTTCAAAAACTGAAAAAATAGCTTTTTGAGAAACCAACATTTCGGTGGAAAACTCTCTTTTGCTTTCAGGAGGCCCCCAAATTACAGAGAAGGGATTCCCAAAAATGTTCCCGACAGGTTTCTTGAGGCCCTTTCAGATTCCCCAAACCCGCAAATCGATAGCTATTCAAAAATTCGAAATAATCCCATTTTCGTGAATAAGAGAGCATCGATTTTTACACGATAGATTCTCGGTTTGTTCACGGATGTGCGTGCAATGGGAAGGAGAAATTTTTTTTGGACCCCATAGGTGGTCCGAAGTTCCTATTTTGGGCCATAGAATCGAATGAGAAAGGTTAAAGAAGAATCTGAAAGATGACCTCTTTCCGTAGGTCGCTTCGGCGTGGAATTCATCTATATTGATGTGTATTAACCTTATCCTATCCCCCCCCTCGCAGTTCTTTTGGTACCATTACCTCCCTCATGTGAACCCAAGTCCAAATGTGATCTCCACCGCAGTTCTTTTTCTCCTCCCAGCCAACTACCCCCCCTCCCCCCCCCCGACTCCGACAACCTAACCTCGAAAAGGAATTCCGAAAACAATAGCAACACGGTTGATTATGCCAAAAGAGTTTTTTCAGCTTGTCGTTTCCAAAGTAATAGAAGTTCCCTTGTATTGATAAAAAAATGTATCCATCAAAGTTATTTATTCTATACGTGCTCTGTACCGTGAGACAAAGATTTCGAAACTTCCTTGCAACAATTGATCGAGGTCGCCAGGAACTGACGGATACCAGATCTTGCTCTTAACAGAAGATCGAAATTGAGAATAAACTTGCCGCGTCAGGCGAGATACTAATGAAACCTCGGGCGGGAATACACTTTAGACTTTTCGAACAATCAACCGGAAAGTTGTAGCTGCTTTTGAACAAAAGGTGCAACATCAGACATGAAAATGAGTCACGTCTATCATCGACATCACTGTCCCTCGATTTTTTCGAATTAATGAGCAACAATAGCATGAAAGAGTTTTTAGGTTAACAGGCGGGAAACCCTCGGGAGTCTTGCGGGTCCAGGAATGTTCATCACCTTTTAGAACTAAGAAGCGTATAGGAACGAAGACGAAAGACCTTTCTTGGATTCGGAAGCGTACTTTTTATGACCCTTTGTTGAGTTTCGAGACCGTCTTTGTCCCAACGCGTTTCCAGCGGTCAAAAGAATTGCTTAAAGGGGATATACTCATGTATCGCTTCTGATGGCAAAACATTTTCTAATTATAGGTTGAACACTATGATATTCTGCCGCAAAGTTCGTTTTATTAGAGCTAATGATTATATTCTTCAGCTTTCAGTTCTCTTTGCGCCTAACAGCGCTTATAATCAATGTCACCCAAGCTGTTGGGGCGGGGATATTTCAATATCACTCGACAATTGTAGTCGATATCATGGTATGATGTGTGCAAGAAAATTACAGAAGAGTGATGGTTTCTCCATTCTACAATAGGATCAACAACTGAAGAGGAACAAAAATATATATCATCATCATTAAATTGTTGCACATTGACAGAAGAATAAACCAGAGAATTGTCTGGTCTGGGGAATATTTTCAGCACGGTAGGGCGCCACTCGTCGGGACACATAATATTCATAGTAGCAATATTCAGCGCAGAGAGCGCCACTTACTAGGACCCAAAATATTCATAGTACCGACATTTAGCGCAGCATGTGCCACTTGCTGGGACCAAATTGTCCGTCCCACCAGGCCCCTTTCCAAGATGTTGCCGCCCCCAAACTCTAAGACCCAACCCTCCCTCTAAACGCATGTATAGGGCCCGCGCCCTTTCTACTGAGATTAACTTCATTTCGGGCGTTGTGGCCCCGGCTAACAAAAAACTATGAACACCAATCACGAGACAAGATTCTACCCCGCCACTTAGCCCTTTTGTTTAGCTTCCCCTCTCCGGGAAATGCAGTTCCCACCCAAAAATCATCGGGTCTCCGCACAGGACTTCGCGTTTCACTCCGCTCCTGGACCTCAACTAGACCAGTCGATCAGTTTTTTACATGTATTTTTTCTCTCTGACTAAAAATCACCGACACATCAATTCCACGATTCTCAAGTTTTCCTATTTTCTAGAAGTCAGCATCGTGCCCTTTTTCTTGTTAACTTTCGCGCATCAACTGGTCATCCTATTGGAAACTCAGCTCCAACACCGACGTATTCTTTTTGGAGCAACATCCTGGGGAGGAAGCCCAGAGTTCTTCACATCAGTGAACCCGCAAACCGTGTATCGAGTGGTGCTCAGGGACAACAGAAATAAAGGCATCAACTTCACCAAAGCAAGAGAGTAAGTCGTTTTCTCTCTATTAATAAAAAGTTTTATCCGCGTTAGAATCAATTTTGATAGGATCGTTCATTTTTATTCTGAAATCAGTGTCATCTTAGCACCGCGTCGCGTACCTGCGTGATTTCCGTTTTCTTTCAGCTGATAATAGGGATAACGTCTCTATCACCAGCGTTAAAGTCCCAAAGATACACCTGAGATCACGTAGCTCCTAATGATTTACTTGACAGATTTGTTCAAGTTCTTTCTCCAGAACCAATCATCGAGAAGCTTCTTAGCCTCAAGTGTATGATGATTTGCCGCGAGCTAGGGCTTTTCAGAATTCTTTATTATCCAGTTTTATACAAATTACTACAGAGTAACCTGCTGGAGGTATAATACCTGTGCGCAGGACTGGATACAAAAACAAAATAAATAAAATATGAAATAAAGTTTCTTACGCCTACACCTTAACACTAAAATATTACATAGAGTGGGCATTTAAGCACTCAATCTCTCAAAATTCTTCATCCAATTCACTCACCCATTCTTTCAGTAATTCTTTTACATTCATTTTCTTACTATTACAGTTTTTTTATCGAGTTTGGTAATGCATTGAAGTATTTTCTAGCGTTGTATGTTATTGACTTTTTTTCTATTTCTAATTTTGGCTTCTGTAAGGGTAATGCCCTGTTTCTTGTGTTACTAATGGTTTTTTGGAATTCCTTTCTCAATCCATCAAAATTTTGATGTAATACATGTAGAATATACAGTTTTCGGATACCCAAAGGTCTGTTTTTTTCATTTCTGGCTAAGATCTTATTCAGAATTTTGTTTTGCAATATGGAATTCCTATATGCACAACCCCATGCCCCAATCCCATATGATGCAATACTTCCGAATAGTCCATGGTAAATCATTTTTAATGATCTGGGTGATACTACATACTTTATTTTGGCGAAAATGAATAGCAAATATCTTGTTTTCTTCACAATGTTACGGATGTGCTCTTTCCATTTCATGTGTGAATCTATATTGATACCCAAGTACTTGGTGTATTCTACTCTTTGTATTTGAATGTTGTTCATTTTGAGTTCTAATTCATCTGGTTTTTTATCTTCATAGTTGCAGAAAGTCATGTGAACAGCTTTTCCAATGTTCAAGCACAGTAGGTTATCGTTCAGCCAATTCGTAATTACTTCCAGAAATTTGTTCATTTTTTCTTCTGCGTTTTTCCAAGTGTTCCCTTCGCAGAATACTACAGTGTCATCAGCATACGATATGACATTATTTTCAAAAATTTTTAATAGGTCGTTGATATAAATAATGAATAAGAGGGGGCCTAGTATGGTTCCTTGTGGAACTCCAGTTTTCACTTGGATTTTTCTACTATATGTATCATTTATCTTCACACATTGCTTTCTGCCTATTAGGTAACTTCTCATTAGGTCATGTGCTTTTCCCCTTATCCCATGATGTTCCAATTTATCTAGGAGGATCTGGTGGTTAACTGTATCAAAAGCTTTTGCCAAGTCCAGGAATACCGCAAGTACTGGTGTACTTTGGCCCAAATTCTTGTGAATGAATTCTGTAATTCCTTTAATAGCATCATTCGTTCCCATACCTGGTCGAAATCCAAATTGATATCTCGATAACACATTGTGTTTGTCTAAAAGATCCAAAATCCTCAAATATAATAATTTTTCAAATATTTTTGCAATTATCGTAATAAGTGAAATTGGTCTATGATTTGTTGCTAGTTTCTTGTTTCCAGATTTATAGACAGGCACTATAACAGCTATTCTTAACTTTTCAGGCCATATTCCCTCTTCCAAGCACTTATTGAGTATTTCAGAGAGCGGTGTGGCTAGTTGATTCGACAGTTTTTTAATAACACTAGAATGAATGCTATCAATGCCTCCAGCCTTGTTTTTCAAATTTTTTATAAATTTTCCAACTTGGACTTCATTTGTTGGTCTGAAAAAACAACTTTCATCTATTTTTGTATCTATCGGCATTGTTAATTTCTTCCTAGTCTCGTCTTTTCTCATATTCTCAGTTAGCTTACTACCTACACTGCCGAAAAATTCATTCAGATGATCCGCTACTTCCCTTTCGCTATCCAGTTCTTTTCCATTTTCATCAATGAGTTCAATTCGAGTTTTTTTTTCATTTTACTATTTCCTATCTCTTCCTTTACAAAACCCCATAGCTTCTTACTGTCATCTCTCATCGATCCAACTCTTTTCTTTTCGTATGAATGCTTAGCCTGCCTAATCATAGTATCCAGCTTGTTAGCAAATTTTCTGTACTTTTGTTTCAGTGCATCCTCATTTACATTGTTCTGCCATATTTTATATAGACGATTTTTGTTCTCACAAGACTTCATGATCCCAGCAGTGATTCATGGTTTTCTAGGGTGATTCTTTCTTTTTGTATTTTTTACAGTACTTTTCCTCACAAGATTCTGTATTTTACAGACAATATCTTCTACTGCTGTATTGACATCTCTCTCTAACTTTTCTTTCCAGTCTACCTTTTTTCCTAGCTTCTCTAATTTTTTGTAGTCTATTTTATCATCATATTTCTTGCTACATTCATTCTTCTTATCTCTGTATCTACATGTAAAATTATTGGGTCATGATCTGTAATCTTGTAAGTTACTTTGTGAGCCTCTATTTTGAAAGAATTGCACTTGCCGTAAATATTATCTATGCATGACCCTTTGCCATTCTCATTATTTCTCGTTATAGTAGTAATATATGGAATATACTGATTCTCAAAAAATGTATTTAGGAAATCTTTCCCATTGTTATCTGGATTTAATGTATCTATATTGAAATCAACAATGATAAAATGATTCTTCTCTTTCTTGCGGAATAAGAGCATTCTTTCCATCAGATCTATAAGAATGGGTTTTTCAATTGCATGGCTTCTGTATACAGCACTTATCAAAATATTTTCTTTTTTTTCTGTTTCTATTTCAATTTCTAGCACCCTCAGTTTCCCTATCTCTAGTACTTTATGCTTTGCGTCTAGCCTTTTCCTCACAAAAGTTATAACACCGTCAGACTTATTTAATCTGCTATTGTTGTACAAAGTTTCATATCCTTCAATTCTGTAAAAATTTGGGATTTCTACTATCCAGGATTCTGTACAGATAATGAGATCTGGTTTAGTATACAGATTTTCCAGCATTACATTAAGGTTCTCGAAGTTTTTGTTGATACTCCGAATATTGACGTGCAGTATAACTAGTCCTTTTACACATTTCAGTTTTGCATTGAGACTACTCAAGTCTTGATGCTCACATTGCGGTACATTTACCTTTTCAATTTCCTCTTCTCCCACTTCTTGGCCGTTCATCAGTAGTAGTCATAGACATAGAAGTATAGACTGCTGGTCCCGTATACTCGCCGTTGTCATCGAGAGATAGGCCTTTGCGTGAGAGTGAGCGAGACGGCATGCTCCAAGGCGCACGCTTTCAACATGCGATTCCTATGTTGCGTCTCTCTCACTCTCATTGCGGAGCCTCGATGTCAACGGCGAAGATACGAGACCGGCAGTCTATACTTCTATGTCTATGGTAGTAGTAGATTTCTTCCTTTCCATTGTTTTTCTTCCTCCTCCAACAATCATGAGCTTTGGTATTGTAGGCTTAACGGGGTAGTCTGTAGTGTCAACAATCTTCTTCAGCTTGTTTTTTAATATTTCACACTGTGTCGCATCAGATGCCTCATGGTTCACTGGTTTTGTTGTGTTGTAGACTTTGTTGCTGTAAATGCAATTGAGGCACTTGTAGTCTTTTGTATTTCTGCATTCTGTTGTCGAATGCTTTCCAGCACATTTCAGGCATTGTATTTGGTTTTCACATTTCTTTCCATTATGTCCAAACCCTCCACAATTATAGCATAGTCCAACGTTGAGGTCATCGTACACTCGACATCTTTGGTGTCCAATAAAAACTTTGTAGTTGTTATTCCTTATTTCACTGTAGACATCACTGCTTACTTCCATTATCAAACTTTGTTTTGTATCAGATGTTCTGTACACGTGTATAGCTTCAGCTTGCCCTTCCAATTCATTGGAATTTCTCTCTTTAATATCCATCTCTAATTCATCTAGACTCATGTCATTTTCTATGTTAACAATTTTGATCCTTCGGTTTTTCAATGCCTCCACTTCAACTTGATATTCATCACCCAGTACATTTTGTAAAGTTTTTTGTGTTCTTTCCACCTCAGTTTTGCTTGCACATATCACCGCTACTCCTTCTCTCACTTGTGTCACAGCCTTGACGGGGGTGTGTATATCAGTGTGAAATAGCTTTCTCACTTTAGCAAGTAGTTCCTCCTTGGTTTTGTTTTTAGATTTGATGAGTATTTTAGGTACGTGTACTCTTCCTTCTCTTCCCCTCATGATTGCGTTACTATGGTTCATTCTTGGTTTTTCTTCTTTTCCTATCAGCTGCTTCAGAATGCTGTTTTTGTCTTTAAGTTCTTCATTCAATTCTCTCAGAAGCAAATTTTCTGTCTTGATATGTTGTAAAGTAGTTTCCTTTTCATTTTCAGTCTCCGTAATTGTTTCATTACCATCATATTCGTCCTCATTTGTTTTACTTTTGATTTTTTTCTTCAATGCTGCAATTATATTCCTTGCAGTACCATTCAGTTCATTTTGAGATCCATTATTGGAGGTTATGTTTACTTCTTGATGTTCCGGGCAGATTACCAGGACGTCTCCTAGAATTGTTGTCCCACTGAGTCTTTTAAAATCACTCGCATGATAAACATTCTCGCACAGAATACAAACTTTTGATCTAAACTTTTGTTGTGGATGACACACGTTATATTTATCCAGAGGTTCTGTAGGCGTGGGCTTGCTGTTTTGCGCCATCGCGACTTTTTACACTATAGATTTTAGCAGCATTTCATTGTCCAACTTTTTTCAATTCGAAGGCTTTCTCGAGTCATTGTAGTTCCTCCCAGACTTGCAAATACATTCGGCGTCAAACAATTCAATCCTAAAGTATTTCCGATGTAAGAATAGTCCTTCCCTGTAAGAGCAATGTGAATGACGAAAAACGCCCAGCCTCATCATGGAGTATAAATATCTAATCCACAGTTATCCCGAGGAACCTTTTGAATATTATCAACTCACACTCTCGTTATCAGTAATGGGCCAACTGCCCGTATTCAATTCTTCTGCTAGTTACAAGTAAATCTCATTATGATCGATATTGGTGTAAAAATGTTATACTCCTTGAATTGAGCTACCTACATTTTTAATTCAAATTACATTATACTATTCATCAATATAAGTTGTTCCAGATTGTTAAAATGGATCAAATCTAATTACTCGTTCAAACTCTACGTTGCGATAGGAGAATCATTATTTCGAGCTATTTAATATAAAATCCTTCCATGTGAATCTCCAAGTAGGAATTGCGTACTTTACTACTCCTCGAACACTGTAGAGTGCAAACCAGGCTGATTGCATTGAATACCTCTCGACTGAAACCCTCGAATACGCACTCTTGGACTGCAATTTCAAGAATATAATCGATTACGATCGTAGTGCTCCAAATTCAACATATTTGGTGAAATCTGTCAATCCTCTGGTGAATACCTACTCTAGTTAATATCTACACCAACACCTAGCCATAGTTCCTGATCAACAAGTCGGGGAAAAACATGGGGTCATACCATTTTGGCCCTCAGGATATTTCAACCCTTCTTTACGCAAGAAGTCCACAGTCTCCCGAAGTTTTTTCTCTCAAAACGCTTCAAATCAACCATTTCTCAATATTCAACGATCTGAGATGATGGAAGTCGACTCGTTCCTTTACTTTCTCCGGTCCAGAATGATATAAGTCAACTTCAGAAGAAATGATGGACCTATACCGTTCTGGTCCGGAAAAGAATTTGAAACGATTTGGGGATTAGAACGTTAGAAATCCATTTTTATCGCAATACAATCGATGAGAAGTGTAAACAATCGAAAATAATCAAGTCTCATGCAAAAACTGTCGTGAAAACATACTCATACCATGATGACTGGAGCAGAATCGCTAATAATGACAATCCGAATTCTCTATTGGAAGAGAACTTTGAAGTTCATTTGCCAGAGATGCCAAAAATAGACTCATACCGTTCTGGTCGGGAGCCGTCCATATATCAATAAAGACTTAAATCTGATATTTGAACCAGGACTTTTGATATGCAATTTTGGAGATAGCTAGGATATGAAAATGATTTGCTATACAATGTGACCACGATATTTCCGACAAAACATGCATGCACAAGCACAGGGTATGGGGATAACCTCCAAATTTTGCCAGATCGTGGTCACATGGTATTTTGGGATATAATCTAAAACGGACTGGAATATCATTACAGGAAGTTACAGTGTACTAACAGTAAAGCAGTTCAATGAGGAAGAGAAAAAGCAAATTAACCTGTATCGTGTGAAGTAAGGAAATAACTATGTATATGATGGAAATTCATATTTTTGAATCATTCTGCCTCACAGGAGATGAAAAATCAGGATGATTATTATCTTTGTTGATCAATATGAATATCCCGATTAGAAATGTTTTCCAAGTTACAATCAAGGCTTAATTAAGTACTTGACGACCACTTTCAAGCCTTCATCAAGAAATGTAATGGCGCCCGGATAAAGCCTCGATCAAGTATCTTGATTCGAATAACGGGTGTCAAGGAGCTTGATCAAGCCTTGATTGATCCTCTATCAGGTCTTGAATGAGTTTATCATCAGAACTACTTTTGATTTGAGGGAAACCTAACCATTATTTTCACGATCCGTATATAGATGATATAATGTGTATAAATGAGTATTCAACAATATCGTGCAAATGTTCTCCGATGAAAATAACTTTGGACTCTTTCTTTTGAAAAGTTCTCTGTCAACTAAATCATTTTTAATTCTTGTGGAGTGAAAGAGAATTTATGAGAAAGAAGAATGATTGTGGATTGGGGTATTCAAAATCATTGAGAATTCTTGTGGATTCTTTGATTAAGATGATAAACTCCATCCATTGAATGTCTCTACAAGCACTCTTTTCAACAGTCGTAATAATTTCGACACAAAATTAGTCAACCTTTGTCAATTTTCACAATACTGTTCAATGTTTCGTCATTATATTATATCACAGCAGTCATTAAACTCGAGTTACCAACTAGATATCATTGATGAATGACTCATTACAGGCATACTTGAACAGATATCGATAGATGAGTGGCTGCACTGAACATTTGAACAAAGATTCCTACAAACATTGGATTACCGACATGAAAAACTAAGATATTCGCATCTATGATGGAATGAATTACAATCTGTCGAGTAAGTGGATTTTTCAGATAATGCCACAAACTCAGAATCATTTGATATGGAACAAGTGAAACATACTCAGCTTTGATGGAGGACATCAAAGTTGTTCGAGCAAAATGAAAAATTGAATATCTTGTGTGATTAACATAAATTCCAACCACGGTAGATCGGAAAACTTTTGACAATCAATAAATAAACTTGATCATTGCGGTTGGCCATTTCCATCGTCAGAGCATTCGTCGTCATCATCTCTCCACGTCCGAGCAGCATTGATGATTGATCCCATTCCTCTCAACAATGCCGTTTCATTTAAAACATTCTTTGGAATATTATGCACGGCAAAGAAGGCGTCTGGAAATAGACAGTTTGTTGATTCTGCGAAAAGGAAAAATCAAGATTGGATAATCAAGCTCACACATACCTCTAACGCATTTGAAAAATTCAGTATTGGGAAATATTGGTTTCTTGTCATCAATTGTGCTGGACTGTTGAGCTGTATGAGACAGCACCACTGTCTCACTCATGACTCTTCTGACATACACTCGCAAATTATCTTTTGAATCTCTATCTGAGTTGGTCGTAACAAAAATATGTTTTTTTTCTGGAATTTTTCAGTTTGATAATTCCTGTCGTGCTGAGTTCACAGAACTGCTCACAGGAAACTCGGGAATCAGTCTTACTCACCAAATTAGATCTAATATCTTGGTGATTTAATCGAAGCTGTTCATTGAATCTATTGAACTCTTCGCAAGTCTTCAGAGGGAAGTTGAAAGTATTATACTCCTTCTTCAAATCATCGAAAGGAATGACGATTGCCAAATCCATTAGGGGTCTCCTTTCTTTTCCGATATTGGCAACATCTTCAACGCCTGTATCTAACTTATTAAATCTTGGACTGAACTTTCTGTCAATATACAGTACCGTGCAAAAATTCCTGAACGGGGGTATGAAATCCTCTCTTGCAAAAACGTCGATTGCTCGAGCCCAGATCAACGTAGAGGAATTTTGGAAAAAGCATCTTAAGGATGAGAAGAAATGCTAACTAATTATGGTCTTCGATTTTTCCTTCAGCCCTTTTTGGTACCTCAAATAGCTGATGTTATTTCAAAAGAACCGTTTTTACTCTATCGGCTGTAATTTGGACGCGGATAAAGATAGAGCAGTTTGGCAAAAAGCATCTTGAAGAGCGGAAAAATGCCATTTGCAACAATTTTTCGATTATTCTTTACGTCATGTGAATAAGAGTGTGAGAGCTCTTAAAGTAGCCAGATTCTCGGATTTTCAATGAAATACGTGTAAAAATGACGAAAAACTACGGTTTTGGCTACTTTGAGAGCTCTCACACTCCTATTCACACGACGTGAAAAATAATCGAAAAATCATTGCAAATGGCATTTTTTCCGCTCTTCAAGATGCTTTTTGCAAAATTTTTCTATCTTTTTCCGCGTCCAAATTATAGCCGATAGATTAAAAACGGGTTTTTTCTCGAAATCCTTGAAATTACATCAGCTATTTGAGGTACCAAAAAGGGCTGAGAGAAAAATCGCAAACCATTAAAAGTTAGCATTTTTTCTCATCTTTAAGATGCTCTTTTCGAAATTCCTCTACGTTAATCTGGGCTCGAGTAATCGACGTTTTTGCAAGAGAGGATTTCAAACCCCCGTTCAGGAATTTTTGCACTGTACTGTATTTACTTACCGAATTCACTATATCACATCTCAAAGCTTTTCCAAAAACTGAAAGAAATTATCCGGGGTGATTAAGAACTAACGTTACACTGAATCATCAAAGTAATTGTCGAGATTTCCTGCATCTCACCCATAAGATCTTGCATAGTAAGTAAATGATTTGGAACATCACTAGCAAGCACCACAGGAGAGAGAGGTTCTTTAGGAACAGTCATTCCATCTTGGCCACTCATAGTTTGAGTTTGTGGTTCATCTGGAGCATTTTCATTTGGTACCATCACATTAGCTGCAAATTTTGAGAAACCATCAGGTTGTAAATAAGATAGGGATGATATGTGGTTAACCAGTGTCAAATGGAATATTGATGAGATGATTGCATCATCCAAGAATACATCAACTTACGAGTGTTTGGAGTACTAGTGGGGAGTGGATCCTGAAGGATTGGAATTTCGCCATAAAGTAAACTCCTGACAGTTTCCTCAGACACATTCACTTCTTCAGCAATATTCGAAGCATTGAGAAGTAATCCGAAAGGATTATCGTCTCCTTCCATGGCTGTATCAATGCTCTGCTTTTCGTTCAACAATGGTGGCATTAGCATTTCACAAGATTTAGAAGCATTGGAGTCATTCGAGCTGCTTGTATCTCGATACTCTCCAGTATGCAGCAAAGACTCAGTGCTGTTTTGGTTCAGCGATTCATTTAATCCTGGTACAATCACTTCAACTTGGGATGTAACTGTTGCATCGGCATTCTGAGAGAATTTCTCTGACACATATGCAGGAATAGGCTGGATATTCTCTGGATAGTTTACACTCATCTTTACTTTTTTGCTGGTCTGCCTCTTTGGCACTTGAATTCTCTTTGGGAATGCTCTCTGGCTTACGCTTACTAACAGTTGTCCTCAAATTTTGAAAGAGGCGTATCATCAGTCCTTGAGCATCCGTATAGCTTCCTACGGAATTGAATAAGAACACTCAATATCTTTGAAACAGATGGCAATTGTACGCTGTAGAATAAGATACTCAAAAGCTTCATAAGATTACACCTGCAAATAATTCGATCACACACTCATATCTCTGCCACTCAGCTGATGGCTCAGCTTCAGGATATTTCACAACAAAATCCTCAATTAATGAGTTGAGATCCTCAGTGAAAGGTGGAGATGGATATGCTGCTGACATAATTCCATCTTTTGCAGGTTTTACATACTTGGTTGGGACTATTACTTGTGGGTTTTTCCAATGCAACTTTCTAGTTCTTGGCACAATAACTTGGATGATGTAATAAGTAGCCATTATATCTGTAATCGAAATTATTCAGATGTTAAAATTCGCGCATTGGGGATGATTGTACAGATTTCAAAACACATCCATCAAAGATCGCGTTCTTTTTGGGCAGAAGCAAATATAAGATCTGGAACACGTGTATTGAAGCGGCGAGTGCGGACATCGCGGTTTGAGGTTAGGTTGTCGTTTCCCCTGTTCCATTACACCTAAGCAATTTCTTCCCGATGTATTACATTATTTATTGCTTACTGTGACTTTGATGTTGCCCCCAAATTTTGAGCACGGCCGAACACGGCGTGACTGATATAAAACCTTGCTATTACGGGACTGAAGGTTTCTAGATCTGGCGCACGTGATTGGTTAGATTCTCGTGTAGCAGATCTCTGATTCGTTGATTCAAAACAAGCTTCAATATTCTCGAATTCGAAAGTAATGACGAGAATAGATGTTTTTGGAGTGATGAATCTTTGACATATGAGTAATTAAAGTTCTGGGTAACTGGGAGTTGTAATTCAGAGAACCGAGTCATATAAACTTAATATCATATTTATTTACCATGAGTATAAATGACTGCTTAATGTAGCATGTTGACAGCAAATGTGTCTCTAGGATCTGATTATAGAGCATAAATTTGGAACAATGCAACCTTGCTCGACATTTCATTCAAAGTGCATTGAATACTCCCACACTTATTTGTTGCTGTGACCTTGAATATGCCCAACTCAACGGCGATGGTTGGATATTCATGAACTGGCTGATCGCTGATCTGCAATTTTTCTCCTACTATGTGCACCTCATCAGGATTCTCTTCAATGGATGAGCAAACCATGTCCTTGATTCTCACTAATGATTCATCTTTTAAGAGAATGACATTATTCGGCTTCTCGACAGTGAACTCAAAATTTTTGAATTTGAGTTTCTGGACCTGATAGATATTTTCTGTCATCTCATATCTCAGGATTTCCGAATCTGTTGTGCAAGTTACTTTCTGATTATTGAACACGAGATCTCTTTCAATGTTGTTGCAAAATTGCACCAGAGGTTTGTTGCCCGATTTCAGATCATTCTTGTAATGGCCAAACTCATTCTCGAAGGGGAATGCAGTGTAATCACTGATAGGGCAATCCATGGATTCATCATCTCCTGAGAGGTGTTCGAGGCTATGTACATTTAGAAAGATAAATTCCAAACCATATAGAACCTTAGCAGACAACACAAATCGGTGCTGGTATTGTTGAGCATGTCCCGAGTATTTTTTGTACAGATCTTTACTTCAGAAGATCCTGCAACCATCATGCACAAGCATGAAGTTGTCATATTGGTGTTGGGTCAATACATCTTTGAGCACAAGAGGCCTTATGTAGAGCAGAAACATTATAATTCCTTTGCTGTCCATTGACTAGTATCTTCTAGACCTCTTGTTCTCCTTTGGAGCTCAGATAATACTTGAGGGGCAAGTTTGAGCAATCTCAAAGAGACTTGCATCATTTTTTCTTGAGTAAGTTGAGATTTACCTGAAAACCATATGTTAAGAAGAGATTTCATGATACTCTAGCACCCCAAATGCATGAAATCAAGCACAAATAATTCAAGTAAATTTATGGGTGGTTGGATTTTTAACAATGGACTGACATCATTATGATGTTCTATGTTATCCAATCTTCTGAAAGATTCTTGAGTGCGCTGAGTTTCATCTCTCAAAGAATACACCCTACGGTCCTTGTACGTACTGCCTTCAACAAGGCAACGTTCACAAGCGTAGAATGCCCCATGATTTTCTATACATTTTACAAATGATCTTGCAGGTCTGTCAGAAATGAAACATTTTATTTTTACCTTATAGTGTATTTCTTCAATTGTGACTCCATTTCGGCACAAGTCATCCACTCCCCCCACAAATTCATTCAAATACAACTGGGCCGATGAAAGTTCACTCACACCACAATAAGCTGCAATGGGGAAAGGTCTATAAGATGCTTCAGGATGGAATTCCACCCCCATCAGAGGCCACAGAGTCATAGAACTTGATTAAAAGAGGGATACTCCATCAGCATTGAATGCTAAGAGTATAATCTTGTCTGGATGCAGACTTGGATTAATCATTTCGATTAGGAAGCGGAGAACCCCAAATTATACAAACTGAGCCTTATCAGAAGAGTTGGATGGATCAAAATCTCTGATTCGACGTCGAGACGAATCGACGTCGATCGCCCATGAGATTATTCATCTCTCGCGTCACGAAATGTCACGAATGGATTCATCTTACTGTTGGTCAATCGCTTCCAATGGTGCAAACAACCCAAAAAAGTTCACGAGATCAATCATATTCAACTGACATGAACCATGTTCGATTTAATCGACTCCAATCGGTTCCAATCGCCAACCCGCTCACTCCGCAATATGATTCAATTGCCTTCACTCCTATTCATCTATTGCAATACGAAGTGTCGCGGAGGGAATGAATTTTTGGCCAATCGCTTCCAATGGTCAAACGCGACATTGCAGTTTATATGATGCCAATCCATCCAAATATGTTGGAGCGACCAATCATATTTAATCGACATGGGACAAGTCCCTTTCAATCGACTTTAATCGGTTCCAATCGCGAACTCGCTCACTCCTCAATATTATTCAATCGCCTGCTTGACTTCATGCATCACGAAATGTTGCTAACAGAATGATGTTGGTTTATTGGCCAATAATTGGAAGCAATTATTGAAAGCAATCATTGCTTCCAATGGTCGAACGTGACATTGAACTTCATACAGTATAGGAATCAATCTGAATAAGTTCATACGATCAATCGTGATCAATTGCATGAACCAAGCCCGTTTGAATCGACTTCAATCGGTCTCCATTGCCAACTTGCTCCACCTCAATATTATGCAATCACCTAAAGGGCTATCCATCTCTTGCATTACTCGATGATGCGAACGGAATAATGAGGGTATTTGCCAATCGCTTCCAATATGGCGAAGGGCGACGTTGAAATTCACGCAACTGAAATTGAGCCAGATAAGTGCATCTGATGACCAATCATATCCGATCATAGTACATGTTCGATTCAATCGGTTTCAATCGCTGATGAGACTCTCACAATGTTGTCTGATCACCTATCAGGTTATCCACTTCCTGAAATGCGAAATGTCATGAACAGAATCGAATCACTATTGGCAAATCGCTTCCAATAGTCAAAAAAGACATTGAAATTCATGGAATAGGAATCAATATGAATCAGTTCATGAGACCCATCATAACCATCTGACATAAACCATGTTCGGTTCAATTGACTTTAATCGGTTTCAATCCCCAAGTCGTTTACTCCGCAATGTCATTCAATCGCGTATACGGCTATTCGTTTCTTGCATTACTTGATGACGTGAACGGAATCATGGTGGTAATGGCCAATCGCTTCCAATGGTGAAAAGAGACATTGAACCTCATGCGAGTGAAATCTACCAAGAAAGTGCATACGATGACCAATAATATCCAATCGACATAGAACACGTTCGTTTCAATCGACTCCAATCGGTTTCAATCGCTGATAAGACTGTCACAATATGATCCAATCACCCATGAGCCTAACCACTTCCTAGAATGCGAAATGTTACGAACAGAATACAACCGCTACAGGTAGCCCCCGCTATTCGTGGTTAATGCGTATAAAGAAAATGCCGCGAATACTGAAACCGCGAATACCGGGACCTTGTCCTTATGGAGAAACGGGGGTTACGTATACACGTGGATCAGAAATTAACTAAACTAAGCTGAACATTATCTTTAAATAATCGTATCATGTAATTAGCCTCGCAGACTGATTTCATGTAGGGAAGATACGAAAGAGCAGTGTGGTAAGTCAATTGGAGAGTTAGATGATTCACTTTGAAATCTGTCCAAGAAATCAGTCACTAGCGTGTGGGTGAAGAACTTGGTTATTTTTGAGTGGCGAGATCGACGAACGTGAATGGTCACCTTACAATCCCTGGTGAGTGGCAATTGGAAGATTCAACACGAGCCAATGCAGCAGTTTCAATTCCTCCGAACGGCTCACAGCTTATTAACACATTTTTCAGTTGCCGAAAATGCATTATTCCAGCGTGCGGTGCCATGACTAAAATTTAGATAGGACACTATTAATTTGACTACATATCCGATTAGTCGTATAGAGCGATAACAATACCCACATATTCTGAACGTGTAGATCCCGAAATTGTTTTTGGATGGTACATTTGAATGGAGTCCGACTAAAATTCATTTTTTATGAGCAAAGTTGTCTCGAAAATCCAGACCCGAACCGCGAATAAGCGAGTCAGGGCACCGCGAATATCGGGGAATGCCGCATTTGTAGAACCTCGAATGAGCGAATCCCGTGGGTACCGGGACCGCGAATAGCGGGGGCTGCCTGTATTGGTAAATCGCTCCCAATGGTCACAAGAGACATCAAACTCCATGCGATAGGAACCAATCTAAATGAGTTCATACGACGAATCGTATGCATCTTTTTTTTCCTCTTTTAGGGGGGAAAATGCATTACGCACGCCGGATTCCAAGCATTTGTTGAATAGCTCGAGTATCAGCGAAGGTCTCGTCTCCACAACGAATTTGAGCGCCTCGTTGGGGATCCCATCGAGGCCTGGTGCCTTGCCATTCGTGAGTCTCTTCGCTGCGATTCGGAGTTCACTCTCTTCGAATGGTGGGATGGGCTCAGTTACTGGTCGTGGGAAGGTCAACCTTTCCTCTCCTTTAGGGAAAAAACCTTCTATCGTCCTTAGCAGGGTTGGCCTGCCAGAACCGTATGCATCTGACACGATACATATTCTATTTAATTGACTTAAATCGATTTCAAGCGCCAAGTCGCTTACTCCGCGCAGTATTAATCAATCGCCTATACGGCTATTCGTCTCTTGCATTACTTGATGACGCGAATGTAATGATAGTGTGTTGGCCAATCGCTTCCAATGGTGAAGAGTGACATTGGACTGTATGCAATGATGTGATTCAAGGAGTTCATACGACCTATCATATCCAATTGATATGAACCACTTTTGGTTTAATCGACTTTGATTGGTTTGAATCCCCAAGTCGCTCGCTCTTCGATATTATTCAATCGCTTGCGTGACTATTCACTTCATGCTTTACCAAATGTCGCAAACTGAGTGGTGGCGCTTCATTGGCCAATCGCTTCCAAAGGAAAAAATGGCATTGTACTGTGTGCGACGTGAAGTGATGTGATTGCATTCAACTATCTTCGGAACGAGTGGAAGACGTACCAATCGACTTTCCTTAATATTATTCAACCATCCATACCACTTCTTCAACACTTGATTCACAAAATACCACGGACAGAATGATGCCACTACCGGCCAATCGTTCTCAGATGTCAGAAGTAACATTAACCGTCGTGCAATAGAAATCAATCCAAATGATTTAATATGACTAATGATATCCAATTGACATGAACCAAGTTCGGCCCAATCGCCTTCAATCAGTTTCAATCGCAAATTTGTTTACACCTTAGTATTATCAAATCTCCTACACGAATATTAATCCCTTGCATTACTAAATGTGGAGAATGCAATAATGGCACCGTTGGCAAATTGCTCCGAATGTTAAGAAGTGATATCAGACTGTGTGTAACGAGTATGAGCTTGATTGCATCCAACCAATCACATTTCTATCCAATTGTCATGAGTCGAATCCAGTTTGATTAATTTGAATGGCTTCAATCGACAACTTACTCACTTTTAACTATCATTTACCGCCTCTACGGCTGATCATGCAACTTCATAGTCTTTATGCAACAGAAGTCAATCTAATAGAGTTGATCCGATGAACCATCATCAAAAACATGAATCGAATCCGACCAATCAACTTCAATATTTTCCAATTTCCAACTCGATCACTCCTTGATATTATTCAATCGGCTATATGGGTGTTCCCCGGAGAAAGTGAACTAGTCAGCGATTGACGCCGATGGGAGTCGATTGATACGATTTTGATCCATGTCGTTTAAATATTATTGGAAAAATAAACGCGATGACTCAGTACTCGTCAGATACTGTCTGATATCATGAGCACCCTTAGAAACGATCGACCAATAGCGACATCGTATCGTCGTTGACCATTCGTAATCAGGGACATAGGAAGCCGTGTGTACCATTCAATGCCATTGAGGAGTGAACAAGTCAGCAATTGCCGCCGATTGAAGTCAATTGGAACGATTTTGTTTCATGTCGATTGTAGTATCAGGTGAATACTGTCCAATGAAACTCCTCGCCCCTGGGAACGATTCCTCAGTAGTGGCATTGTTTCGTCGATGACTATCCGTATCTCGACAATGAATAGCCGTATGTACTATTAAATGACATTGAAGAGTGAATCAGTCAGCGATTCGGACAGATTGAAGTATATAGGAACGAATTCAACCCATGTCGATTGAATATTATTGGGACAATAGGGGCAATCGAGCGAGGAGCCCGTGAATCCTATCTTATGGCACCCTGTACCCTGAGGAACGATTCCCCAATAGCGGCATTGTTTGGTTCATGACCATTCAATTCTCGAGGGATGAATAGCCGTATGCAGCATCAAATGATGATGAGGAGTGAATTAGTCAGCAATTGGAGCCGACTAAAAGATATTGGATTGAATTTGAACCATGTCCATTGATCTGATAGGATGGTCGAATGTCATTCTCCATCCTTAGAAACGATTAGGCAATCGTGGCACCAATGATGTTTGCGAGGGTCCAGCGATGAAATCAATTCACGATTCCGCATTGAGAAACATTGATGCCGATGCTTCTCCTGAGTCGCCTTGGATCGGCATAAGGCCTAATTGAATTATCTCGAATTGAGTAGGATTGCTCAATTTCTATCATTTTCATACCCCACTTGGGAGAGTCCAACAGCCACACGTCGCATTGAAACAATTCGAACACTACTCATCCAATATCTTCGTTTCATATTGGGAACAGTTAGAGATACGTTGAAATAGAGTCCGATTCATTCTGATGGGATGGACTATTGGCCCAATCGCATCGGTCTATCGGAGTGATAGGATCCCGTTCGATCCAATTCAATCCAATAGGATTTCAATTGTTTCGAATAGACTATTTTTAGCAAGGGTAGGGGTGATATATTCACTTTTTCGCTCATGATTACCTCTGATGTATTAAGCAACCTGAAATTTGTAACGTGAGATTTGACTCGACGTCCAACTAATTTATTTTTCGCCGAAGATCCAAATTCCCCTGCCAAATTGAGGGAACGAATGCCTGGAATCTTACCTGCGCTTCTACCGGGCTGCTGGGAAAGAGGGAGGGAACGAATATTGATTCTCATGAAATAATAACGACCAGGAAGTTCATTTCGAACTATACTGATATATATTGTTACAGCTCTCAGAACCGCGACCAATAAATTACAACCGAAGAGGTATAGAAAGTGCGCATCAAGCGCCTATAAGATGTGTCCAACTATTCACTATGCCTCGTGGGCCACTGGAGCCATATTGGCTTCCGTACACCTTTTTCACTAATACGATCAAAGTTTCACACGCGCACTCAATTTCCCAATTTCTATGGCTCACCGGGTCGCGCGGATTCCTGGGGAGTCACCCTAGCAGATCTCGAGCCCAATCAAGGGCGAGATGTCTCAGTCTATGTCTTTGTCGAAGGGAAAAGATGGTGGATCGGGGCCAGAGAGAGAGAGAGAGTATTTCAAAGAACAAGGCAGTCGCACTCACCGTCAATCACTAACCAACTTTCCCCGTTTATTCCGTCCATGCTATTTTCCTTGTATTTCCTGGATCTCCTTGTAATATTAATGGGATTCGTCGGGAAAAAATGGAATATAAGATGGTTCCTGGAAATCGCGAAGAAAAACTGATCCGCACTGCCCCGAGTCACTTCCAAGAATGCCCGACTTCCCTCGTCTTCTTCTTCTTCCTCGATCACCCGACGCGATCACAGAGCCCTCATTAATCAAACTAATTTCCGGGAAATTAACCCGCGAGATACGAAAGACACTGAATCATGATGCTGGAATTTCATATAAATCCCGCGCCGACACTCCACTCGAGAGCCCCGCATTTTACCTACGTTACTGAATCGTGCCTCCACCCGTGTGACATGCGCACTACCCGTAATAATCACGTATCTCACAGCAACTCCACCATCACGTCAGGCCACGTGCATTTAATATTACCAATTGTCTCGGTCTCTCTCACTCGCATGATCTTCCTCACATAACCGGCTCCGTCTCTCTCATTCCACTGCAACTCTGCCTACACGAGCGTGCCGTGCGCAAAACCCTATCCCTCTCTCTCTCACTCTCCCGACGCTACGCATCCTCTGTCTCTCTCTCCCCACTTCCCGCGCGAGCCCGCCTCGTTGCCGCATGATCTTCTGCTCCCGATTCCAACGTCCAGTAAGTGCTGCCACGCCGCGCCCACTCCTGCCGTAACCTGCTATACCGACTCTCCTCCCTCTTCCTGACTCTGATATTCTGCTGACTCCCGCTGCTGCTCCGCTCGCGGCATCCACCTCGGCAAAAATATTACTCTGCATTATTACATGCTCTAGGTGCGATGGCCCGGCGCAGCAGCGGACGGTGGCGACGGTGATATCGGCGACTCCGTCGCATATCCCCCCACCAAGCCGGGCTACTCCCGACGGGAGTGGACCGCCTTCTCAACTCTCCACTGTCACCACCGATCCGCTTCTGCCTCGGACCCTTAATCCAAGTCTCCTGAATGCCAACAATCCCCATGCCCTTTAATTCAGCAATTAATTATGTACATCCACACATATCATCCATTATTTCTTACGTCCTACGATTTCATGCATTCCCCTTCACCATTACTACTACTACTACTACTATTACTACTAATACTACTAATAATAATATAGATCCTTACTACATGGTCGCCATGTCGAGGCATGCCGATCACGTCTTCGTCTTGACTGGTTCCGAACTTCAGCTCCCTTAAGCTCTCCCCATCCCATTTCCCTGATTATTATTCCCAAAATTGCATACACGACAGTTACGCACTGTTACTCCCTTAGCCCCACAACCTTGACAAGCGATCCCCTGTTGATTGCATTCATTCGCCACGTGCCCGGCCTGATTACAAACATAGCACTGTCGCTCTGGACATTCCCTCGAATAATGACCCGCAGCTCCACAATTATAACACGTGTTTCCGGCCTGATTCTGTACTCCATTTTGCCCCGGCACCCCATTCCCTGGTTGCTGCCTGTTTTGGAACCCATTCCTCCGCGGTTGACCTCCCGAAAATCTCTGACGCAGGCCGTTAAAGTCCATTGGCCACATCCAAGGCATCTGCGAACACATCAACGGACATATTCCAGGCCAATGACATTGTGCTGCCGGCTCAACGGGATTCGTCTGCGTCATCGTCTGATGGGGGTTCGCTTGAGTAGCGCGCTGAGTTTGTGTTCCTTGAGGTATAGACGGAGCTGACTGAGTACCAGTCCGCTGCAACGCCGCAGCCTCGGCTTCTCCCTCTGTCTCTTGGTTGTGACTAACCTTCGTCTTATTCCTATCCTGAGAACACTTCTCGAGTCCGTCTCCGTCTGATTTCCTTTTCTCCTCCGAATCTCTTTCCATTGCTGCCGCCTGCAACAGTTTTTGGGATGATTTATCTCCACCGTACGCTGCACTCTTCACCCGAGCTTTCTCTCTCGGAGGAGGCGCTATGTACCGCTCGTCCAACTCTCTTTCTTTCTCCCATTTTCGCCCATAATGCTCTATATCACTTAATCGGGTAATTGTCTTACCAGAAATGTATTGTCCCAACTCTGGCAATAGATTCCTTCTGACTTTGTTCATCACCCATCTACGGCTTGGGGCTTCTCTGAAAAGATCCACTATCTGCTTCACACATGTGAGATATTGTGATATCTTCTCCCCCTTTGCCTGAGTTCTTTGTCTCAACTCGTCCATCAAATCTTCTTCATCCCATTCTCCGACATACTGGTACCTGAAGGCTCTCGCAAACTTCCTCCAGCTTGTCATTTCGCTTTTCCTTGTTCTAAACCATATTCGAGCTTTTCCAGATAGTACTGCTGGAATAGCTCCCATCATCTCTCGATTTGACATGTTCAACTGATCCTTGCAATCCTCCAAGCTGGAAAGAAATTCTTCTGGGCACTCCTCTTTCACCCCTGAGAAACTCAGTTTCCAACTCTGCAGGAGTTTTATGCATTTCAACGTGTTCCCAGAACTCTGCTTTTTGTATGATTTCTTCTTCTTTGATCTCCTATCTTGATCTTGCTCGCTTGTACTACTTTCGGCCGAGCTGCTTTCGCTGCTACTCGTTGAACTACTGGTGCTCTCGCTACTACTCTTCTCGATCTCCCGCCCCCGTCTCCGTCTCCGTCTCCACCTGCGCTCACTGCTCGAGCCATCAGATTGCTCCGATGACGAGCTGTCGCGCTTCTTTCTTCCACCTTGTCCCTTGTCCCCGTCACCAGCTATACTATTTGTCGGTTGCTTCATCTGCCCCCCTGAATTCACCCCGGATTTCCCAACAGTGTTTAGCTGGGCGGCACCCTCATCGTTCATTGACAGCCGCTTTTTCACCCTTTGCCGCTCCGCAGTTTTCTTGTTCCTGTGACCCGTCTCCCCGATAGGTTTTTCTCGTGCTCTCCTCGAGCCCGCATCGACTCTCGTTTTACTCGACTGTCGAATCTTTTTAGAGGACCGATGACTCGTTCTCGAACTCGTAGTACTCGTCTCCGTCTCCGAACTAGTTTGCACCGCTTTGTCCTGGGTTCTACTAGTCTCATTTCTCCACTTCTCTACCACTGCATCACTGTTCGACCCGGACGCGCTATCATCAGCATCATCGTCCTCGTGGATCGTGGTTAATCCTGGTCTCGCGTTTGCTTGTGACTGTGGCATTGCGAATCCCCCGGCGTTTTCGTCTACAGTAGCCACCATGGTTGCCCATATGGCCATGTTCTGCTTCATCACTCTCATCATCTCCCATGACACTGGTACGTAACCTTGGGGTAAATAATACCCCATTTCTCCAGATGTCACTGGCCTTGACTGTGAATTCGACACCGATGCGGGGGTCCTAGTCTGCACTCCACTCACTCCTGAATCCATGACGAGAGAGGAGGGCTGTAGGCCCCCACTGGGTCCCGGTGTACTCGTGTTATCCTGGTTGTTCCCACTCTGGTCAGCACCCTTCTGACCGTCTCCGTCGGCTATACCTGTGGTCCCCCCAGTGCGTGTCCCGTCATTCTCCTGACTCGAGGAATCTTCCTCTGATGATTTCCCCATCGTTTTATCTAACTCTTCTGGCAGTTCGTTCTCAAATGATATCAGATCTGCCACACTGTTCGTTCTTCTTTCACGCGGTACGCTTTCTAGAGGTTTTTCATCCGTCATAGGATCCCACCTGACCTGCACTCCTGGTTCTATTCGTCGAATCTCAAAACGAATCAGCCTACTCCTGCACTCTGCGTTACTCCCTGCTGGATTACACCCTAACCTATCTAATTCATCTGCCAATTGCTCTGGTGGCAATGCGACTATTAGCCTAGCTATTTTCCTACGTGCCCGGTCTCCATTAACCAGGTCTACTAAATGTTGCTCTTCTTATGTTAATCGCCCCCTTCTATGCCTAAACTTGAGACCCATAACCCCATGAGCGGAGGATCTCTCGGACTCTCGGTGTATGTATAGCCACCATCGGCTCATACAGTTCACTGAGATCCGACCTCGACGCTGTCTTAGTCCACGTCACCGTCTCACCTAATCTCAAAATCCACACTACCCAACAAAATCCCTCGATTCTAACCTCCCAGTTAGCCACGAACTAATCCTTATTCCACCCGACAACACCAGAGGTGCAGTGTCAAAATCACTAGATGGATGTTTGGATTTATTCAGTAAACCAGGGTCAGGTCGATGGGACGGAAGGATCTCAAATCGGGAGGATAGCTCTTGAGTTCGGTGCCACAGCTTCTCCAGCACTGCGCCGACACGTGAACCATGAGGATTGAATCCTATAATGTCACTCACACCACTCTTTTCCTACTCAGGCATGCATAAGTTACAAAAGACCATAAAACAACGAGAAAAAAAAAATTCCGGGCGAGAAAAAAAATTGCCTTAACTTCCACCACCCGTCTTCACCAACTACTTCATTCACTCTTATCATGACCGAATTAAAAAAAATGAAACTAAAAAAACAGATTTCTCTTGAGTCGCCTTAGCTCCACTACCCCACGCTGAAAAATCAACATTTACCCCGTGCTATCATAGCTCCACTACAAAAAAAAATCCATCGAAATGCATCAAAATTATTTCACAACACTCAATACTCATTCCACTCATCCAAATTCATCAATCTCCATTCAACGAGGTCATTTGGGGCATATCAGGATTATTGGAGTCCGCTATTAAGGTCCGGACCCGGTGAGCAGCGTGTACCGTATCAGGAGCCTGAAATGCGAGTGTACCATCTCGCCCCTATACTCATCTCACCCCCAGCGCCGGCTTCGTCTATGTCTGCGGCTCCGTCTAAGTCTCTGATCCCCCCTCACCACCTCGTTCCCGCTCAGCACTCCCGCGCAAGCAAGATTCCGCACTCATTGGATCCTGGCAGGATCGCCATTTGTAACGTGAGATTTGACTCGACGTCCAACTAATTTATTTTTCGCCGAAGATCCAAATTCCCCTGCCAAATTGAGGGAACGAATGCCTGGAATCTTACCTGCGCTTCTACCGGGCTGCTGGGAAAGAGGGAGGGAACGAATATTGATTCTCATGAAATAATAACGACCAGGAAGTTCATTTCGAACTATACTGATATATATTGTTACAGCCCTCAGAACCGCGACCAATAAATTACAACCGAAGAGGTATAGAAAGTGCGCATCAAGCGCCTATAAGATGTGTCCAACTATTCACTATGCCTCGTGGGCCACTGGAGCCATATTGGCTTCCGTACACCTTTTTCACTAATACGATCAAAGTTTCACACGCGCACTCAATTTCTCAATTTCTATGGCTCACCGGGTCGCGCGGATTCCTGGGGAGTCACCCTAGCAGATCTCGAGCCCAATCAAGGGCGAGATGTCTCAGTCTATGTCTTTGTCGAAGGGAAAAGATGGTGGATCGGGGCCAGAGAGAGAGAGAGTATTTCAAAGAACAAGGCAGTCGCACTCACCGTCAATCACTAACCAACTTCCCCCGTTTATTCCGTCCATGCTATTTTCCTTGTATTTCCTGGATCTCCTTGTAATATTAATGGGATTCGTCGGGAAAAAATGGAATATAAGATGGTTCCTGGAAATCGCGAAGACTAACTGATCCGCACTGCCCCGAGTCACTTCCAAGAATGCCCGACTTCCCTCGTCTTCTTCTTCTTCCTCGATCACCCGACGCGATCACAGAGCCCTCATTAATCAAACTATGTTCCGGGAAATTAACCCGCGAGATACGAAAGACACTGAATCATGATGCTGGAATTTCATATAAATCCCGCGCCGACACTCCACTCGAGAGCCCCGCATTTTACCTACGTTACTGAATCGTGCCTCCACCCGTGTGACATGCGCACTACCCGTAATAATCACGTATCTCACAGCAACTCCACCATCACGTCAGGCCACGTGCATTTAATATTACCAATTGTCTCGGTCTCTCTCACTCGCATGATCTCCCTCACATAACCGGCTCCGTCTCTCTCATTCCACTGCAACTCTGCCTACACGAGCGTGCCGTGCGCAAAACCCTATCCCTCTCTCTCTCACTCTCCCGACGCTACGCATCCTCTGTCTCTCTCTCCCCACTTCCCGCGCGAGCCCGCCTCGTTGCCGCATGATCTTCTGCTCCCGATTCCAACGTCCAGTAAGTGCTGCCACGCCGCGCCCACTCTTGGCGTAACCTGCTATACCGACTCTCCTCCCTCTTCCTGACTCTGATATTCTGCTGACTCCCGCTGCTGCTCCGCTCGCGGCATCCACCTCGGCAAAAATATTACTCTGCATTATTACATGCTCTAGGTGCGATGGCCCGGCGCAGCAGCGGACGGTGGCGACGGTGATATCGGCGACTCCGTCGCAAATTGTTGGTGAAATGAGGAGTATGATGAATTGTTGACTGCAAATACTAATTTTATGAGTGGAATTCTATTTTATGTATGTGAAACTTCAGATGAAATGATAATCTATCATTGAGCAGTTTTAATGTAGAGAACATTCTGACAGAATTTTTGAACCACAAGTGGAGGAGATTGTTGTCAAGGGTCAACCTAACCTCACTGTACTATTTATTATTACTCATAATTGCCTTCTTTCAGCATCAGGAGGAGTAAATTGGTCACTTTTGCCGTCGCATATTGAATTATCACGACCAAAACAGATTAAAAAACTCAGAAGGAGAAGTAAAATAATTTTAAAATCCATTTTGCTTCGAAGATTCGGTCCCGCAAGTTGTTTGCCGGGCGACCACGGTCAATTGCCTGAATTGTCGTCCGGGTTTCATATGGCGTTGGCACGGTGACCTCAAATACAAACCAAAATTCGAGGCCCTTGATCCAGGCTTGGTTGTGGCGCCATTCCAAGCTTGATCAAGCCAGTATCAACCTCTTTGATCAAGGCTTATAAATTCTTCAAGTAGCTTGAAATACCTCCTAATCGGGATATCTCATTCTTGAATCTTTAGCACCGCGATGGCTATGATTGGCGGCGTAAGTCAAATGGATATTTTGTATATTGAGTGGTGCACCAATGGAAGTGAACGTGAGGTTTTTCGGATCTTTCACGGGGTTCCGATCCTTTCGGGGGTGGGGGGCCCTGTGACGGTGCAAATTCACTATCACGTCACGCGAATACGACACGCACACGAAAAACACCTCATTCTAGCGTTTTGGGAAACAGAGGAAGGAGACAGTCAAGAGCTGCCGGAGAGAGAGAGAACACATTAGCTTGCGACAGTTCGCGATCGCGAATGATCTCGCGCGCGGAGACCGAATCATTTTCGCGTACGGGGCAGGGGGGGGGGTCGTCGATCCGACCAGCTGCGACTACCTGTTGTGCAAGAGACGACGAGCGGTACCGAACAGGGAACAAGGGGTACAGTGACTTCTCTGGAATCTTCCAATAAAGGCCTGGTGATATGGGGTGTTTGTTCTGCAGAAGTTTCGGTGATTCATCCCCACTTTTTGGATATTATGGGCCGGGTCTGAGACTTCCTCGCTGTTGATCCTGCTCTCCAATAAATTCGATTTCATATCCCTCTGAAATAATTTCCAGCTCACCGGGTGGCAACACCATAAGCGCATGTGAGCTCACCTGTGCCATGATCCTGGCGTTGTCACGGAATCTCGTACCAGCTGATCACTCGATGAAGGAAGGAAGATGGGATCGGAAACTTTATAGGGGTCATGAACTCTCTGAGAAAATTCTTGGGATAATCGGTTTCGGTCGTATTGGACAGGAAGTAGCACATAGAATGAGAGCATTTGACATGAGCATCATAGCTTTCGATCCATTACTCACTGTAGAGAAGGCAGCGAGTTTCGGAGCATCTAAAGTTAGTTTGGCAGATATTTGGAAGTTATCTGATTACATAACTGTACATGTGCCACTCCTCCCTCAAACAAAAAGTGAGTAGTATATCAATTCGATCCATCTCAGTCCATCCTCGTCTCGCTCTTCTCCAGTGTAGTTGTGTTGGGTCAACTTTGCTGAGGAAACTATCGTTCTGAAGTAACCCCCGAATCTGTGACAGACCTCACTGTCTAAACCACACCCGAACATTTGCATGTGATGCAAAAATGGATGAAATGCTTCCCTAAAACGAGTACCAAACATCTCTGTCTATTCTTTCGGCGCAAATTAGCTAGGGCAGCTGAAAATTATCTAGTAATAGCTGATTCCATCAGCCAACGTGGACGGATTTTCCCTGATTGAATCAGCTAACGCACAGGGTGATATGCATTGATGAACACCGTTCGGGGATGTTTTTCTTCGTGCTCTGTGCGTCTCGCGATGAATTTTTGAAAAATTGGGTAGCGGTGACTTTGTTATTTTGATCGGTGGGATCGAGAGAGTTTCTTATAATTCCCTGAGTTTGTAACTGCCGTGTGAGTAAACTTTTTTTAGCGTTATGTCAGTAAGGCTGGTGTCTAATGCTTAACAGTTAGCATTACACCAAAGCGTTACTTTGTGTATTCTGCATGCTTGTGGCTCGGAGGCGTGTGTTTGTCGGCTGCTCTAGTGTTGATTGTGAATCGTGATTTTTTGCGTGAGCTGTTGGCGTCGGGAAATTGAAAATTAATCCGGTGTGCTGTGCGTGTCGGGGCGTTCGCGTTTTTATGAGAGCTGTGTCTTCGGCGGGTGCGGTGGCAGCGACATTGCATGATTTCAAGAGCGTTTCTGCAGAGGCAACGACGCAGTGCTTTTCGCGTTCCAGTTTGCATTTCTATGTTGTGGTAATCGCGGAGAGTGTTGTGAAATAATAATGTATGTGGAATGGTGTTACGAGGCATGCGTGGCGAGAGCCGACAAGCAGACAACCGTGGCCTTCGCCGCTGCAGCAGAAGGTCGGCATGACGTATTGTAGCAGGAATCCCGTCGCAGATAGATCGAACGCAGTACAGATAATGCCATGTATCTGCTGCGGGCCATGGTTTCCGTGCACCAATTGCATGGCCCGAGACCGGCTCGTGGGAGATGCCACGTGTTGGGGTCATGTTTATTCCCTTCGTCACACGAGGAGCATTCCTGTCGAATTGCCTTATTTGAAATATTTATTCTCCGCTGTGATGCGTGGCTTGAGCTGGCTCACTATCTTTTCAAAAACTCAACTTAGCTAGTAAATCTGCTTCAATCGGCTTCATCAGCTATTGGAATGATTCGAACGGCATTCTCTTCGAAATTTTCTCAGCTACAGAATGCGCGATGCTTTTTTTGTCCTAAACTCGAGGGGGAGGGGTGGGGCAATAAACGCCCTCAAAAAAACAACGATATTTTCCCAAAACAGAACATACACGTGACGAGTCCCTCGTTCTACTGCCAACTTGAATACATTTGGAGTACATTCTAGGACCCTATAGATGAATTTTGGGCCTATCCTCGAGCCTGGAAGAGACTGCTATGGATTTTGAGAGCGATCTTTAGCCGGGAACATGTTATAGATACTGTACATTTGACCAAAATCGTTGATTCTAAGTCAGTGACCGTGCTGCTGCCTCCTGAAAAACAGTAGCGATGAATTCTGGGATTATTTCATGAGAATTTCAGCTAACTCTCGAATTCAGAAATTGCTGTTGAGATTGTTGCGATGCGTTTTCGGCTAGAAACGATAGAAAATGCCCTCCCACCTGATCAAAGTCATGGATTCTAGCTCGGATTTTCTACTACTGCCAGCTCGAAAACATTTGGAGTGCACTCTAAAATGGCTGAACATAACTTTGACATCAATCCCGAGTCTCAGAACTACTGCAGGATGATTTATGACCGATATCAGGCCGGAAAAGCTACAAAAAAAATTGACGTTTGGGAGAAAACTATGAATTTTAGATGGAGAAGAACTCTACTGCCAACAAGTTGAGGCTTGACGTACATTCCAGTCCTCCCTCGTAAAATTTCAAGCTCAAGCCCGAATCTGGGAATTGCTGCTGAGAGCTCTGAGATCGATTCTGAGCCAAAAACGTGGGATGAATCGAGCAAATTTATGCGTAATTATGAATCATAGGTTGGAAACCGCTCTACTGCCACATGAAGAATGGTCACATCACAATCCAGGGTTATTCAACAAAATTTCGAGCATAATCTGAGATCTGGGGGTAGCTTCTGAGAGTACTGGAATCGATTGTAATACGGCATGTGCCAGGAGTGTGTCACTAGCGTTACAAATCATCCCGATTGGCCGATTTTAGCTCGGAATTCCTATTCCTGCCAGTTTAGAAATACTCGGAATATACTCTGTGATCACTTGGCAAGATTTTGACACTGATACCGAGTCTGAGAACTGCTGCAGTGAGATTCAGTACCGCAGTGGGTTGGAAAAAGGCTGACAGATACGGCACTTTTGGCGCAAAATGATGATATTTAGGTGAATAAAAGAAGTACTGCCATTTAATCAACAATGGGAACCAATTCTGGATCTCACTCACAGAATTTTGAGCCCAATCACGTACCCGAAAATCGCTGCTGAGAGCACTGAGATCAATCCTCATTCAGCAGCATTTCAGAAACGTAGAGAATTCTCGCATAATCGTGGATTATAGGGCGGGAATCGTCCTACTGCCACCTGAACAGCAATCGAGATACATTTTGGGATCATTTGACGTGATTCTGAATAGAACCTCGATTCTTTATATATCTGCTGAGAGCTTTGAGATCGATTCTGAGGCAGAAATTGCAAAGTGGCACTAGAAATGAACCAGATCTAATGACTCTAACTCCCAATAAGTACTACTGCTACCCCAAGGATACATACAGTGAAATCTAGCATCACAGACGGGAATTTCTAGCCAAATCTTGCATCTAAAATATTCCGCAGAGAAATTTCAGATGCATATTGAGCTCAGTATTGTCGTAGATTACAGTCGATTCGATGAGGATTAGTTGAATTTTCTTCAATTTCACTGCTGCCAAGGTAGGTACCATTCCATCTCGTTATAAGTGAAAAAGTGAATATTTTGAGCCCGTTGTCATGTCCCCGAATCACTGCAGTGTGATCTGCAGTCAAGATTGGGCCGAAATGATCGAAAAACCGTGCGGATCCCACGGAGAAAGACGAGTTTTAGGAGGGAAATCATACCACTGCCAACTCGAAAATAATCTTATCAAGTTCCAAGTTTGCCAGTGAATTCAATGGGCACATTCCCGTGTCTCAAAACTACTGCAGTTCGATCTGAGACCAATATTTGGGCAAGAGTTCTCGTAAATCAGCGCGGGTTATATAAGAGGAGATGAATTCTAGGGCGTAAATCCTACTCCCACCAACTTGAGAATGGATCCAGGACATCTTAAGATTCGGTAGGAGTATTTTGGGCCTGGCCTCGTGTCTGATGATTACTGCAGTACGATCGGCGATCGGTATTGGGCCCAGAATTGTGGAGAACTTCTGCGGATCCTAAAGAGAATGATGATTTGTAGGGGGTAGATCGTACTACTGCCAATTTTATGAGAAATCCAATACATTATGGAATTGCCGAGAAACATTTTGAGCCCAGCTCTGTCGCTCAGAATCACTGCAGTACGATTTAAAACCTGTATTGGGCCCCGACACGTCGGAAACCCGAGCGGATTCCACGAGAAATGATGGGGTTCAGATCGGAAATCATAATACTGCCAAACCGCGAGCAATCCCATCGGATTTCATATTTGTCAGTGAATATTTTGGGCCCAGTCCCATGTCTCAGAGTCACTGCAGTGCGATCTGAGATCGGTATTGGGCTCAGAATCATCGGAAATGATTGCAAATCGTATTCAGAATCATGAATTCTAGGGGTAAATCCTATTCCTGCCAACTTGATGAGGAATCAAGTTGATCTTGGAATCGACTAGGAATATTTTGAGCCCAGTCCCGTGCCTCAGAATCACTGCATTGCGATCTGCGATCGGTATTGGGCCCAGAATTTTCGGAAACTTCCGCAGATTCTAGAGAAAATGACGATTCCTAGGGGCCGGAACGTACTACTGCCAACTGGATGATGAATCCAGTATATTTTGGGATTGACTAGAACTATTCTGGGCCCAGCCCCGTGGCTCAGAGTCACTGCAGTGCGATCTGAAATCGATATAGGGCCGAAATCATCGGAAATCCGTGCGGATTCCACTGGAGCATGATGAAAAGTTCAGGAAGGGATAGTAACTTCGTCAACATGGTCATAATTCGATGTTGTTCCAGGCACGAGGGAATATGTCTCGTTCAATACTGATTCTGAACTTCGACGGAGAGTCAATCGTCATTTGTCTCGAACTCGACAAATTCGATAGCCCCCGCAAGTCTATCTCAGATTAGAATAAATCTGAATGGATGACTTCCTCCTGTCAACTCTGAATGAGTTGTGAGTTATGTTCCATCCCAGCCCCAATTTGGGACTTTGAACTGAGATTTATTGCTGAGAGATGGGACGAAAAGATGAATCCTATTGTGACCTGTACTTGAGACCCAAATACCGGGACCTCATCCTCGTAAGAATTGAAGTGGTGGAATAACACCTCATTTGGACCCAACTCTGATGAACTATTGACAACGTCTTCCATTGTATGTAATAGTGTTGAGATCATTTCCCTCGTTTTTTAATAGAAAAAATCACGGGAGAGTTCATCCATGGCATTTTTACATCTAGATTTTATGGAAAGTCTTAGGATCGATCTTATGGTCATAATCTGGAGTTCGGATAAGCTTATCCAAGGCGCCACAATTGCCAGTCCTAATAGATAAGCAAACTCGCCGCACCGATTGTGGCGCCTCGGATTCGCTTATCCGGACTCCAGATATTGACTATAAATTCGAGCCTAGGATGTACGTCGGAACAGTGTCCAGGAGATTGCTTATAATAATAATGATCTTACGTCTCAGTTTTCCGCCACTCACATCGCACTGTTCAGTTATGTTCCATCCCAGCCCTAATTCGGGACTCTAATCTTGTTGTGGCGGGGTGGTCTGATGGAACCCCGGAGCCCATTCTAGTGTGGACCGATCGTGTATGGAAAGGAAAAGGGTTCAAAATCACCACTCACAAGTTATAATGAAAAAAAAAAACGTTTCATTATATTGTCGTAAAAACGGTGTGGAACAGAGGGTATAAAAGATGAATCGCGGAGAACCGCGTGCGCGGCGCACGAATAATATTAGAGAGAAAAAACTATGGAATGTAGAGGAAAGTGAATTGTCGCGGGCGAGCACCGGCGTGATCGCGAGAGAGATGATCGGACGCGACGACGCTCGAGCCGCACATGTTGCTCACTCGCAGACCGACGGCTAACTAGCGCAAATCGAGTAATGAGCGCAGCTCGGCAAGAAGGACCTGGGCGTTACACTTGTCGTCTGTCTCAATTTCGGCCAATAACGTGAGAATCTCACCTCGCGTGAGAACAAGGGGAAGAAAGGCAACGACCGAGGACGTCTCGCCGAGTAGTTTCTGGAATATAGGTATATTACGGGGATTTGACACGCATAGGCACGAACATACCGCCCTCTTTGCTTGCTCAAAGCAAGCAAGTCAAAAAAAATCAAGATAAGTATAAATTCCAAAAATATATCAAAATGGTACGAGACTGCGATATATTCGTGCATTGAGCGAGCTCAGAAAGAATGAGTCATGGAAAATTATCCAATCAACTAACTAGATTCCCAGAAGGAGAATATGAATCAAAATCAGATTTGATATTCAACTTGACAATAAACAATGAACAACAATAATTCAAAACAATTACAGCAAGTATAGCTGAATTAAACTCCTCAAAAAATTGATAAAAATCAAACAATGGATATTGAAAGACAACAAACAAACAAAGAATATATCCATTACGGCCACTGAATAGTGCCATCAAATTACGATCAACAACCATTGGAAAAAAACTCGATGCGCTTACAATTCCCTTAATTCTCAGAATGAACGCAACGTAAACATAATGTCATGTGACTGTGTCACGTTTTGCAATCATTCCCAATCGTCGATACGGATGAAAAATTGCGAAAAAGGTCATATTCCTCAAAAAATAACCAAGTTGTGAAATAATTTTCGCGACAAAGGACGAAGCTGATCCTTCTAGCTACGCAGCGTTCCAGATTCAGCAAGTGCCACTATTATTCGTTTGAAAAGCGTCACTCTACGAGGAAGTATGATGGTGTATATATATATATATATATATATATATATATATATATAAGAAAATCAAACTTTCACGAACGGACGATATTTTTCGCGGATGTAAAGCGAAACGAGGAAAGTGTGTAGTGAGTCGTCAGATAATTCGCGAGTATCATGCAGAATCATCATCAGCCTGGTGTTGTACGCCTTCGACATCTTCTTGTTCGTCCGGTTCGGTCGACAATTTGATGAGCTTGCACAAAACTCGAGTACACGTGGAAGTGGCGGTCTGGAGGTCGACCACCCGAACAAGCCCATCTTTTCCAGGATGAAGTGCCATGACCCGAGCCAGAGGCCATTTTGTTGGTGGGGTTGACTCGTCCTTGATCAATACAACATCATCCACCCTCAACTGCTCATTGACGTTGATCCATTTATTTCCTTCCTCCATTTTTCCCAGAAGTCATTCCTCATTCGTTTGATTTAAAGCCATCTACAGAGAGGTCAAATAGTTACATTTCTATCATCAAAAGATTCTGGGACAGCAGACATGGATCGACTAATAATCAAATGTCCAGGAGTGAGTGCTACTAATTCAGCACGCTCCGAACTGATGGGTCTAGAATTCAAGCAAACTTCTACTTGAGAAGAGAGGGTTGAGAATTCTTCGAAGGTCAGTATCGAGTCTCCTGCAACGCGCTTGAGATGATATTTGAAGCTTTTTACGGCAGCTTCCCAGAGGCCACCGAAATGTGGCGCGCGAGGCGGAGAAGAATGCCAAGTCGCTTCTTTGTCAGCAAGTAAAGCAGCTACTTCAGTTGGAAACGAGGATGCTTGTCGGAAATGTTGTTTCAATTCTCTACTGGCACCGGTGGAATTTCCAGCATTATCACAGTACACGTCAGCACATATACCTCTTCTAGACACAAATCGTCGAAATGCTGCTAAAAATGCCGATCTAATGAGATCCGAAACTACTCCTATGTGAATTGCCCTCGTCAACATACAGATGAAAATAGCAAAGTATCCTTTGACAGACACCGCACCCCGGCCGCCAAAGAACAAGATTTGAATTGGTCCGGCGAAATCTACACCGACAACTTCGAATGGCATTTTTGGTGTTAGTCGAACAGCTGGCAAAGGAGCCATTTGCTGTTCCAAGGGTCTAGCAGCAAAACGCGCGCAGCGTCCACAATTTCGGAAAAATTTTTGGACAATGTGCTTTACTCTTGGTATCCAAGCCCAATGAAAAAGTTGACTCATCATAAGTTGCACACCTCCGTGCGAGCAAGAACTATGTAATTCTTCGACAAGTCTACGTAAGAATATGGATTTGGTTGGCAAGATAATTGGATGTTTCTCATTGAAAGGCAAGTCAGCATTTTGTGATCGACCTCCCACTCTGAGCAGGTTTTGCGGTCAGAAAAACGGTAATAAACGACGTAAGTGACTAGATGCAGGAAATTTTCCTTTTTCTCTCATGATTCTGATTTCTTTCGAGAAGTACTGGCTCTGAATGAACCTGAATATTCCGTATTCTGCTGCAAGAAGCTCGGATCTCAAGAGGGAACCGACTATTCGTTTACCTTTCTGTGATTTCACATTGGATTTCCATCGATATATGAATGCAATGATTCGATTGATTTTTTGAAAAGATGAAAATCATTCAAGATATTCGAGAGCGTTTGGATCTCTTTGGACTTCAAATACAGCGTGAGCGCGGACCTCCAAGAATTTGCTCTGGCTTGATGTTAAGCTGAGACGGCCACTCAGACTTGTCTGCAATTATCCAACGAGGCCCGTGGCACCAAAGGCTAGAATCTTTCAAATCTTCTACTGTTTCCCCCCCGGGTTGCGAGGTCCGCCGGGTTTTCATGAGTTGGAACGTATGACCACTGTGTAGAATGAAACGATCTTTGAATTTCACTGACTCGGTTGGCTACAAAAGTTACCCAACGCGAAAGCACACCCGCCAGCCAGTCGAGAGTTGTCTTTGAGTCTGACCAACAAAAAATCTGCGTTGCTTTATTTTGGAGCTGTGGATGCACATAATTGATCAATTGTACCAGTAAAAGAGCTGCACAGAGCTCCAACCGAGGTACAGACAATGACTTAGAAGGAGCAATGCGATTTCTCGACATGAGTAAGATTGACGAATGTCCTGGAATGACTAAGTAAATAGCGACTGTATAAGCGTGAGTTGACGCGTCGGCAAACCCGTGTAACGTACATTGAGTGCTCGAGCAAGTTCCTAACCAACGGGGTATTCGAATCGAGTTCAAGTAGAAATTTGTTTACGAAGTTCAAGCCATTCTTCAAGCAGATTGCCTTCAACGGGAGTAGCCCAGTCTAATTGAGCTAGCCAGAATTTTTGGAGAAGAATTTTGCATTGAACTAAAAACGGAGCGAGCCAGCCAAGTGGATCAAACAACTTTGAAACCTCGGAGAGAACGATGCGTTTTGTGAAAATTGTTGGCTGTGCTGGCATTTCCACATTGAAAAAGAATTCGTCTGAATCCAAGGCCCATTTCAGACCCAAAGCCGACACAACGTTCTCAATATTTACAGAAATTTCGCACTTAGCCTCCGTATGTAGTCCTTGCAGCAGGTTGGGATCATTTGCAGCCCATTTTCCGAGTGGAATGGGGGTTTTTCCTAACAAGGCAATCAATTGATCGCGAACTTCAAGGGATATCCTCCAAACTATTCCCCCCCCCCTCCATAGAGATCGTCGACATAGCTAAGTAGTTGGATTATCATGGCAGCAAGCGGAAATTCCTCTCCGTATTTTTTAGCAAGATGAATTGAGACTCTAAGCGCGAATAATGGGCAATTCATTCCGTACGTAATTGTTTTAGATGAAGTCTAAAATTCCAGGGGCTCAATCATCTTTCCATAGGATTCGTTGCCAATTACGATCATCAGGGTGAATCAAAATTTGCCGAAACATTTTCACTATGTCAGTGACGAATACAAACTTGAAAAATCTCCAGCGTATGATAATATGTGCAATATCCTTTTGTAACTTTGGGCCAGGGAGCAGAGAATCATTGATACAATAGCCCTTACCTCGATGTTGAGACGCGTTGAATACTACTCTGATTTTGTTGGTCTCTCGACAAAAAACTCGGTGATGCGGCAGGTAGACTACTGGACCAGATGATGTCGACTCGTCTGCAAGCTCCATGTGCTCAAGCTCCTCATACTCTTTCATGAAGCCCTTGTAAGCTGCGTCAAGACTCTCATCACGCTGACGTCGTCATTCTGAACGTAACAAACAAGCGATGGCGATGTCCCTCGAATCAGAAAACGGTGGTATCTCAATATTTTGCTTGAACGGTTGCCTAACTATAATACGTTCTTCCGGTGTAGATGACACTGTGGACGTGGAGTAATTTTCACAATATTCATCATCTTGGGACTTGGGTGCTAAAGCGTGAGGAAGTTCCTCGACCTCCCAGAATTTTTGCAAGTTCTCAGACAGAGACTCATCAGCAAGAGCAACATGAGGAGCAACGCAAGGCCGAGAGCTTGCATAGTTTGAATGCGAATTTCCAATTATGATCCAGCCAAATACCGAATTCTACGCCACGGGATCATCATTCTTGCCTTTTCGCAAGCCTGGTAGTATAATAGCCGCATAAACATCGGCAGCCAGAACGAAATCAATTTTGTCAGGTGACACAAAACAAGGATCAGCAAATTGAAGATTTTTCAAGTGAGCACAAGAACTCACATCGACTTTACTAGCTGGCAGAACTCGAGTTAGTTCAGATAATACTAGAGCTGAGAGATCGAGTTTGAAATCCGAGCGAACAGGTGAGCGTATGTGTATAAATGCTTCTGATTTAACAGTAATTCCAGATTCACCGCCAAGAAAGGTAATATCTTGCGATATTTTTGATAGCGGTAACGAGAGCACTTTCGCTACTCGTTCGGATACGAAAGATCTCTCAGCTCCAGGATCGACAAGAGCTCTAACTTCAAGTGATTCACCCGATTCTGATTGTAAAATGATTCGCGCTGTAGTAAGTACACAAGTTTTCCCGACTACTGCAGTATGTGCAGCAACCTTTGGAGATGTCGAGGGTTTTTCCGAGTCTTCCGGTTTATCTACGGGTTTTTTCGAGTAAGCACCGTTGTGCAGTCTTGTGTGATGAGACCCTTTGCGGATTGAGCAGCGATATGGAGATTTACAATCCTTGAGATAATGACCTGGACGCAAACAGTTTATAAACAACCGTTTTTGTTTAGCAAGTTCATATCGCTGTTGAACACTCAAAGCTGCAAAAGACTCGCAAGCGTTAAGCTGATGTTTTTGTTTGCAACAATAACAATCAGCTGATTCTTCCGAGGTTACTGTGGATGGTTTGGCTGTTTTACTACTCGATTGAACATTCGCAACATTAACAGCCAACGAGCTTTTCGAGGACGAGTTTTGTGACGAGGAACGAGGTTCAGACGAGTTTTGATTTTGATTCGAGGACAATTCAAGTGTGGCTCAAAGAGACGCCAATTCGAGTGCATGAATGCGATTTTCGAGGAATTTTGAAAGATCAGCGTACGTAGAAAATCCCTCAATATTCGATTGATTATTTTTCCAGGCTTCACGAGTGCTAGGATCAAGTTCACTAACGATACAATATACAAGAACACAATCCCAGGATTCAAGAGGACATTTGAGATCCTTAAAACCTTGAACCGCTTGCTCAGCTTTATTCAAAATTTCATTCAGTTTAGATGCCGAATTTTCGGTAAGAGGTTTCAAGGATTGTAGCGCGTGCATATGCGTAGTCATTCTTCTACGACTATTATCATACCGACGAGACAGTTTATCTCAAGCTCGCTTGAAATTCGTGCCATCAGGCGTGATACCCCCCAGTAACTCTCCTGCCACTCCCTGTACAGCATCGAGTGAATATTGGATTTTGAGTGCATCAGAATATGGTTTATACGTGACAACAGCTTCAAAACGAGGTTTAAAAATGTCCCAGGCTTTCTGCTTGCCTGGAAAGGTAGGCATTGCAATAGGAGGGACCGATTGTATTTCAGAAGTTGTCTTCAAAAAACGTTCAAATTGATATGCTTGCTGTGCCAATATTTGAGACATAGTCATTGATCCTGAGCTTGGATTTGATACTGATGCACTTTGTTCCGCTAGTACAGGGGTAGGCAGCCAGAATTCTATAGCTGCATAATGCCTCGCTACCGCGTCTTCAATTTCAAGGAAACAATCTTCTTCGAAAAATTCATGATTTGGCAGAAGAGATTTGTTTGTGTAAGCAAACTCGTGATAGGTTTTGAATTCAAACCAATAATCTGTTAAACTAGCAAATTTTTTCGTTACGTACGCTGATTGCTTTCGTTCTTCAGCTGTAGCTGATTTTTTGGCATTTTTTATAAAATTCAAAATATAAACTTTCAACCGTTCGAGACGTTCGAGTTTCAAATTTAACTCAGCTGCGGTGATCGTTGCCATGATTTTACAAGTTGATCGATCTTAATTCGCAGTGAAAATGGTCTAATAAAGTTCGAGGAACGTACTCTGTAAACGTACTCAAAGTGCACGTCAAGCGATGAAAATGACTAGATTGCGAAAAAATAGGATAAGGTTGAGAGGAACAAGGACTGAGATCAAGGTTCGAACGAGGGATTCTGGATTTGACAACACACGGGACAGAGAGATATAACAAACATAATTGTAGCTAGCTGTGAGCATCCAATATTCGAGGGAGCAAGTATAATCAGCTGTGCGCGACTCGCGTGATAATTTGCTGCATGTATCGAGACGCTCGCCAATACGAGCCTATACTGCAGCAGCCAAGTCTAGCCGAGCGATGAGCGATTGATTGATTGATTGATTGATAAAGAATTTTTTCATGCCTAGGTTATGGAAGACCGTAAGGCAAATTGTATTTACATGGTGTAGCATCAATGTTTTATAATAAGTAAATTCAGGAATAGTAGAAAATCAAATCAGGTACATATCGAGCATAACAGCATTCCACGGGAGGATCGATAGACTTACATACATTGCAACTTTGACATGAATGTTACACAAACATTCAATCGTAACGACCAACACACTCAAAATTCCATTTCAAGACGAAAATTCATGAACAGTGTTCATAGCGACATTTGGAAACATCGCAGGGCAACTTGCCCAATAAATTGAAGCAGATTCAATAACTGGGCCTATTCCCAGATTTGTTCAATTTCATTCCCTTTGAGATGTGACATCAAAGTAAATTTGAGCGAATCTAAGGGCACTTTAATACGGATGCTCGATGGTAGTTTTTCCCATGCAAGCTTTGCTTGTACCGAAAACAAACCAGCATAAGCAGTGGTTCGCGCGGTGGGAATCACCATGCGAGATGACTGATTTCTGTCTGATCGACGGATTTCGTTGTCAATGGGAAATAGATCAAATTAATACTTGGGCTTAGATTTTGTGAATATTTTATAAAGTAAGACATTCAAAAAATATTCCCGTCTCCTTTCCAAGCTAAGCTATCCGAGCTCCTGATAGTATGGCTTTGGCGCGGCATCGCATCGGAGAAGGAAGATGAATCGAACGCACATGTTGCTAAGGCGCTGTAATTTTGTCTCGAGATATCCTGACATATCATGGAATACTAGGCAAGCATAATCGAAGTGCGGAACAACAAGTGAGTTTACTAGGAGGCGTTTGACTCCCGATGATAGGATGTGACCTCTGTATCTCAAAGTGTGCATAATTCCATGAACCCTCGAGCAGATGCCCGCAACATGTGCATTCCATGACAAGTCCTGGGAGAAAGTAACTCCGAAGTTCTTGAAGTTTTTGATCCAGCCTCATATGGTATTGTACAGACGCGTATAGAATCGCTTGTGTTTTTGCCAGATCCAAGATAAGACCGTGGGCTCGCGCCCAAGCAACAATTCGACAAATGTCTTCATTGAGTTTCTGGATAATAGCAGGCAATTCGGATGGTTTGCACTAAATGTAGATCTGTAGATCATCTGCAAATAGTAACCCTTCACAATGCTTTAGAATTGACAGAATATGATCGATGGGAATCAGAAAAATTATAGGCCCCGTTTTGGAACCTTGCAGGACTCCCGATGTATTGGGTGGAGATTCAGATTCCTCGCAATTTAGGCCAACTACTGCTTGGGTCCTTCCACTTAAGTACGAGTGAAATCACTTCAAAGCCTCATCAGAAAAGTTTAGGTTTTTCATCACTAGAAGAAGAGTTTCATGGTCGATGCTATCAAAGGCAGTTTTGGAATCAAATAATACTTGTCGAGTGACCAGTCCCTTGTCAATTCCCATGCGTATGTCTTCTGACACTTTCAAGAGTGCAGTTTGCGTACTGAACGATGCACGAAATCCTGACTGCCATGGTGACAGTAGGTCATAACTTTCAAGGTGATAAATGAGCTTCAGTAATCAAATCATCGAACACTTTTGCAAAATGAGGGAGATTGGCTATAGGCCGCGTTTCAGACATTGAAGATGGTGATGGTACTTTACTCAATGGAATGACCAAAGATTTTTCCCAAATATCAGGATACACACATGTCACAATAGGAAGATTGAAACGCGTAACAAGATAGGGCACAACATGGCTGAGAACGGTTTTGAAATATGATAAGCATAACCCATCGCTACTCTTTCCTTTCGTTTTAGGCAAACACGAGATCATAGCTTCGTACACTTGTGTACCATCAACAGGGGACAGTGAAAAAACTGGAATTTCAGATTGTGAATGAGATGAGATAATTTCCTCAAGTTTAGTTTGTAAGCAGTTTTCGTGGCAACACGAGATCCTCGAGTAATGACTGATAAGGTCAGTGTCAGGTCATCAAGGTCATCAGTCATACCAAGTTCTCGGAGAATGCACCAGTAAGCTGAGCTGTCCGTGGCTCCCTTGAGAGCTTGCAGGCAATACTCGTTTCTTTTTGCATTTATTTCTCTTTTCAGTTCGGATCGTTTGGTTCTATACTGGCGCATGAGTTCTACGTTATTTGTTCGTTTTGCTTTAGAATACATCTTGTCACGTTGTTTACATTCTTCACGGAGTTCAACAGTCATCCACGGGTATCGCTGGGATTTCAGAGTGCGAGTTTTAAAAGGTGCTTGATCGTCGAGTATCGCAATAGCCAAATGGCGAAATTCACCAATGGATTCGTTCACATCATTACTTTCCAGTATTTTGCAATCAGTAATAGCCGTTTGAAGTTTCTGGGAGAATATAACTGGGTCAAATCTATCAAAGTTCTTCGAGGTAATTTTCATTTTTTCCTCCTTCAAGCATGGTAATTTGTATTCAATGATAAGGAAATCGTGACCATGAATATAGGGCACTATGGATTTAGAAAAGCTGACAACCTTACTATTAGAATCTACAAGTATAACATCAATCCAGGACTCAGAATTATCAAGATGGTGCGTTGGACCAAACGGAACACAGTAGAGTGAGTGTTCATTGATCAGATCACGTAGATGCAAACCATAATAACGGGCTGATGACAAATCAGAATTCAGATCTCCAGCAAGAGGTCTACGATACAACAATCCCACCAAAATTTTCTCATTCTCCGGCATTTTCACTTCAAGTAAAATATATTCAGTATCATCAATATATTTAATTTGAGGGGCGTCGATGACTTTAAAAGTGAGGTCCTTCCGCACATATTAAGCTACCCCCCTCCTTGCATATATTCGCGTTTGTCGGTAGTAGATTTGAGACCGCGATCATTGCAAACAATTGAAAAGTTTGGAACAATAACCATTGAATCCGGACAGTTTGGTGTTAGCCACGTTTCACAGACACATAAGATATCAATCTTATTCTTTTCAATAAATAGGGCAACTTCATTCCGATTTCGCTTTAAGGAAGTGGCATCCAATTCCGCGATTCGAAGAGATGTGCGCAATGATCTTTGCGGTTCAAACAATTTCTCTTTCGGTGGTAGTCAGGTGATTAAATCGAGATCAGATTCCGTTAGGGTCGTAATTCGTTCGTAACCATCGTCTTTACGAACATGTACTTTACCCTCACGTACCCACACATACTTATAATTATTAGATTTGGCCCGATCCTTTGCTGCCAACCATAAGCTGTGAACAGTTTGGGGTAACATCTCTTGAAAATAAACCTTAGATTGACTCTGTGAATTTGGGACGACAGAAGAAAACATTGAGTCTCCAAAGCTACGTTCAACATCCATCACATGGTCACGCACATTGGACGATTTGAACTTTATAACATACGAGTAGGTATCTTCTCTCAGTTGACCACTCTGTGCTCAGCCATCTATTGGGTGGTTAGAAGCTGAATTTTTGGGCTCAAATTCACGTGTCTCGAGGATGTCGCTATACAAGTGTTCAATTTTAAGGGTCTTCAAGAGAGCTCTACTAAGGGCATTTATAGGTACATCACAAGCACGTGGTACTCCATTAACTTTCATATCAGGGCATAAGGCCCCATTCATATGAAGTTCTTTAATCTGGTTAAGTTCATTTCGAAGATATGAATTCTGTTCTTCTAGAGAACTTATGCGTTCGGATCGCTGTTGTAAAGTTGTGTGTACACCATCGACTTTCTCATTTAGACTCTGAAATTCCCGACTCATTGTTGTCGAACTTTCACCAATTTGGTGAACATAGCTGCAAGCTGTTGAGCGGTTGAAACCTCAGCCCAGCCTCCAGGTAATTCTGCCATAGTAGAAATATTTTGAGGAGACTGTGAGTTATCAATAGGTTCAACAGTGTTGTCCAGAATACCACTATTATCGTCAATAACAGCTTCAATAGAATTCAAATTTCTAGCTTTCTTAAATGCTATGTTTCGAGCACTCAAAGATTGACGCACTGGTATAGGCAGCGTGGAATTTTCACAAAATGAACTTCGACGTAGAATGTCTTGAAAAGCTCTTACACAACAGTGGTCAGCCGGCTTATTTGAAATATCACCAATAACACAGCCCGGATGAAAATGACTTTTACAAGTAGGGCACGTACGTATATTGTGCACAATATCTTTCTTGTACCTCTTGCACTTATGCATGGATAAAAGTAAAATACTTCAGTTTCCTTGTGGACAGATGATATAGACTTGCTTTCACGGACGGACGTGAATAGATATAGTCAGTCATACGCGTCTGGCGAGACGCTGGCGATACAGACCATGAGCTGACATCTAACAATCAGTAATGAAATTAAACTAGCGATAGGCCTGTCTGCCAAATTGATATGGTGGGTGTCGATTTTATCACTAGTTTGTCGGTGAGTTCGGTAAAAATCCGACAGGTGGCACTACACGGACGATTTGGTGTTCACTCATAGCCACACACAAACATGAATGGGATCGAGAATTCGGTCTCATTAGTACAGCACAAAGTTGATAACTCATCCAAGAGAAAAATGAATGTGCATGAGGCACGCACAAATTCTACGATCCACACACTAACTTTGCGGGTCACCGATGAATAAGGGCAGCTAAGCAGGCATCAGCACGGTAGCCCTTCATGTCACAGACACAAGCTTGCGTAGAATTCAGCTGCTAGCAGACAAATCGTGTGGCGCCAAGCTCCTTCTCTTGTGGTAGCATAACCTCGAATTCCAGGGAAAATAGCGCCCAAGGAATTGAGATTTTCAATGGATACTCTTATTGCTGCCGCAGAATAAAACTTGTGGGTGTTATTTGCAATATGTCGCTTGCACAGACCTGGAAGATATCAGGCCCGAAGGCAGAATGAGGCAGAAATCGTCGATATTTCTAAGAGAGTCCAGCAGAACGTGTGTTTGGTATACCCACCGAGAGAGAGAGAGAGAGAGATCAGATTAGATTAGATTAGTTTTTATTTGGTACCTTGGGGTATTACCCTATGTGGTACTGGTAGCAATATTCAGGGTACATAATAATATAATATCATATAGATATGTATGGATAATTCAAAACAATAAGAATTCTTATGAATTGTATCGATATTCATATATAACAACGATATCGCAAATGTAATAATCAAGTGGAGTCAATTTGAGGAGTCAATCAGAATGAATTGGATTACAGAGATCAGAATGGATGAGTGAAATCACAGCGTAATTCACATACGAGGGCTATATTCGTGCGATAATTGACGTTCCTGGAATGTGAACTCTGGACAGTCTCACTGAGAAAAAATTGGGGATTGCAGAGCAAGCTCTTCAGTTGAATTACAAAATCTAAATCAGAAAAATGACTGTAGTACAGAACGTATAATATAGAGGCTGAATTATTCAGCAGAACATTCTATGCTGAGATTCAAAGATTTCGAGATCAAGCTCTGAAAAAATTGGTACCAGTGGGTCAGTTTTAGAGGGTTTCATACACACAGTGAGATTTTTCACCACTGGTTTCTGAAATTTTAAACGAGCACTCGCTGAGTAGGCTTTCTTGAGCAAATTGTGAATCTCTTTAGGCCACAATGGGCTACAAAACACCTTCGAATCATTGTCACAATCAAAAATATCTTTCAAAGTCTTCTTTTCCAATTTAGTTGAGCTCGATATAAGTTTATCGCGAACTATAGTTGACGATAATTTTACGATAATTGCTCGAGAATTAGAGTCATTGATTTCAGGAGAATTAGGAGTTGAGGTCGGAGCAGATGGATGTGCATCTCGGAATCGAGGACCTTCCCATTCTCTCACATCCACTACAAAGTTTTGAAGTTCGGGCTCATCCATAGCATCAAAAACCTTAGCTACTATCTCGGCTCTTGAGAGATTTAAATCGCGAGGGATGTCGGATAGAATAATTTCAGCTGGATCTATTAGAGTTGTTTGATGTGAAATTTTAGACAGATCCTTACGAATTTGAGTAATATCATCCTCAATCGCATTAATTCGATTCTCAATTCTAGATTCAAGCTTATTCAACTTCGGAAAAATTCTTTCTTGACTAGCGTTGAAGTGAGAAATGAAGAGTTTAAAGTAATGTCGCATATCACTTGAATGATTGTCATTTTCTGACTTATTCTTGGAATCACGCGATTCAAAAGGGGTCATCTGATGTTGTTGTGTGGAACTCACTGCGGAAGAATTTGGTGACATTGTAGAGCGATAGAATCGTAGATGCAATGTGCAGGTTCGAGTCAGCTGTCAGGGGGCACGTACAATCGGCGGTCAGGCAGGTTACTTGACACTCGATAGGCAAAACGCTCTAAGTGGATCAACGTGTGAATCAGGCTTCAGGATCGGTATAACAGGGATCTAGTCCAAATTGCTGCCATCTAGCTGCTGACGGCAGAAGTTCAAAGATCCAGCGGATCGAATGACTCCCAGCAACTTAACCTCGAAATCCACAACGTGCTGATCGGAAAACAGATGAAACTCTTGCAAAACGCACAGATCCACAGAGATTGATGAATCTAGTGAATATTTGCAAGCTTGGCGTGCAATAATCTGCAAGAGAAAGGCCCGGAGGCACTTTGAGGCAGAGAAAACTGACGAAATACAGAGGAGCACTGGATAAAACGTGTGATGAGACTCACCGAGAGAGAGATTGATTGATTGATTGATAACTTTATTAGCCCGGGGACATCGCGTCCCATAGGGCAACATGAGAAGTATATGGTACATGAATGTATATATAATATAAATAGTTAAATAGATAAGATATGAAGACAAAGAGTATAGATATTGGTTATAATTTCTTGAATACACAAAAATATCAAAAATATCACAAATATTTTGTTGGTTGGGGATTTCGTACTGCAGACTATCCGTTTGTTCCATCAGAGAACTCTGGGAAGTAGGAAAGTATCAAGACCTTCAGCTATATATGGAGTGTTTCTAGTCCTCAGCAGCACCATTTTGACTTAAAAAGTGACCGAGGAGATGACATTTGAACGTGCTGACTGTGGTTGTATGGCGTGATAGGTTAGTGATTGCTCGTGGTAGTTTATTCCAGAAATCAGAGGCGCATACGTGATACGCGTTCTGGTAGGTAGTGGTACGTGCATAAGGGACATACAGTTCCCCGGTTCGAAGCCGCTGGGATCGGATCAGGCTAGTATTACAGATTTCTGTAGAGTTAGCAGCTAGGTATGAGGGTTTGCCAGTTTTCAGGACCTGGAACGTCAAGCTAGCTAGGAAATATTCTCGACGCGCTTTGACTGTGAGCCATCCCAGCTTTTTTCGGTACGGAGTTACATGATCTCTCCATGCAATGTTGCCATAAACGAAGCGAGTACATGCATTTTGGGCTGTTTGGAGCTTTGTATTCAACTCTTCAGGGAGGCCATGATACACGAGACAGGCGTAGTCAAACAGGGGGAGGATGAGGGATTGGATCAGTGTTTTGCGCAGTGAGAATGATAGTGCATGGCGATGGGCTCGGAGTTGACGAAGAGTCCCAAATACCCGCTGAGAGATGTGTGAGACATGCTTGTTCCAGGACAAGTCAGCACATATCCACACTCCCAAGTTTTTAGCCTGTGTCACAAAATCCACAGGAGTACCACCCACGACTATGCGTGGTAGCTCATTCATTTTGAGAAGCCGCAAATCGTCTTTGCTCCCAAGGATCATGACCTTCGTCTTTTTAAGATTCAGGTTAAGACCATTGGAGGTGGCCCAATTATATATGGCATTGGAATCTGACTCTACTTTCTTGAGAGCATCGTGAATTTCGTAGTGACGGCAACTCCTGTAGATTTGGGTGTCGTCAGCATAAATCATGTAGCGCGAAAACTGTAAGACCTTTGGTAGATCGTTGATGAAAATAGAAAATGATAGAGGCCCCAGGACAGATCCTTGAGGTACCCCACGCGAGGTTTCGAGCCAGTCAGACACGGTGCCTCCCTCATCTATAACAGCCTGACATCTCTCAGCCAGGTAAGAGAGAAACCAGCGGATGGTAAGGTCATCAACGTGGAATGAACGAAGTTTGTGGATGAGGATGTGATGAGGGATTCTGTCGAACGCTTTAGAAAAATCGAATAACACAAGTAAGGTATATTCACCTTTATCGATCGCTTTCCTTATATCATCCAAAACACCCAAGAGAGCTGTCTGGGTGCTATGGCTCTCGCGGAAACCAGCTTGACGAGAGTCAAGCAAGTGATTCTTCTCAATGAATTTCGTGAATTGATCGGCTACTATACGCTCCAGGAGCTCAGAGCACTCAACCAGTCTCGCGATGGGTCGTAGATCAGATATATCCGAAACCTCAGGCATTTTGGGTATCGGGGTGATCAACGTTTTTTTCCAGAGCGCTGGATAGGATGCTTGTGTGATTGAAGTGTTGAAGATGTCTGCAAGTGGTGCTAGGACAACAGGGCATGATTTGATCAGATTGTCTATCGTAAAGCCATCTATTCCAGATGTTTCGGATTTAACCTCGAGAATGGCACGATATATTTCGTCCGGAGTGGTCTCTTGTAGTGTGAATGGTGAGATAGTTGATGAGACAATGGTGTGACTGGCTGATAGTGAAGGTGGTGGGAGGTCATGAGTCGATGAGGTTGATATTGATGCAAAGTGTGAATTGATGGAGTTGTGCGAGAAATTGACAAATGGTGATGGATTCCTTGATTTGACTATGCCTAATCTGTCGAGAGAGTTCCAAAGCTTTTTAATATCTTTTGAAGTAAGGATTTGGCTTGAATAATATTTGTTTTTGGCTGTCCGAAGTAACTTCTTCGTCTCAGCGCGGAGCCCTCGATATTCATCCATGAGGTGGGCCGAACCGGTCACCTTTGCTGCTTCATAAGCTTTATCGCGTATTTTCATGCTGTCTCTGATTTCTTTGTTCACCCACGGTTTTTGAGAACTACGAATAGAGATCGTCCTCACAGGGGCTGAAAAGTCCAATGCCTTAGTGACTGAAGAAGTCAGTGAAGATATTTTGTCGTCAAGATCACCGTGTTGAGGATAGGTACTCAATTCTACTTCTAACTTATGGAGAAACTCAGGTTTGTTGAAATTTCTGAAGTCACGTTTCCTCAGGTTGCGTCTTTGGTCAGCTGGCTTCTCAAATTTAAGTTTGAGATCTATCCTATCATGAGCTACTGTGAAAGGCGCTGTTGACTTGGAATAAGACTCAACGATCGACAATGAGTTGACTATGAAAATATCAAGCCAATTGTGAGCTAATTGGCGATTGGCGTTGAGAACGTGGTGGGTTGGCTCTGAGGGAACCAACTCCAAAACTAGGTCTCGTACTTTCCTCTTCATGAACTCAGACTCTGCACACACAACATTCATACGACAGTTAAAATCACCTGTGATTACAACATGCTTATATTTCGTTAGGTAAGAGGTCAAGACATTGAAAAATTCATTAGGTAAAATGGATAGACCACTGAAAACAAGAGAATGTCATTATTGCACACTATTTCCATGATCAGGTACTCCGAATGATAAGGACGTGAGCTATCTGATTTTAAGAGAACTTTGTACTGGAGGTTTTCTTGGATGTAAACGGCAACTCCACCACCAGCTCGACCAATTCTGTCGTTGCGAATGAGTGTATAACCTGGGATCGCAACGGATTGATCAGTGTCAAGGTTTGAAAGTTTGCTTTCAGTTATAGCGAGGATATGCTTGGGCGAGTCATGGAGATAAAGATCTATTTCGTCGTAATAAGTTGAAATGCCCTTCACATTAGCATGTGATAATTCAATATTAGAGCCACAAACTGCGCGCTGAAATGAATAGACGTTCTTGTCAGGATTGAATTGGATCTAAGTCCGATTCTGAATTGATTGGTATATGTGAAGAATTAGCATCTTTCCTCATAAAGATCTTATAATCAATTATTCGAGGTCTCAAATACTTGAGCTCGCTTGCTTTAGCCATAGCTTTTTTGAACAGTTCAAAAACGGGTTTCGGGTAGAGAGGGCGAATGAAAATTGTTTTAGTAGATGCCTCTCCAAAAGCCTGCGCAGCCGTAAAATTTTTCGTAGCAATGCGAGTCGAGATTATCTAATCACGAACTTGTGCCGATTTGAATTTAACCATGATACTCTTCGTTGTCTTTGTATTCGCTGAGCTGGCAGACGATTGATTATTTGTTTTTTTAGTAGACTCACGTGGAAAAACTCTGGCATCCAATATATCACCAACAAGGTGGGCGAGGTTCAGTGCAATCAAAATAGACTTGATCGTATTGAATGGTGTGGCTTCTACGTTTAATGGGATGCCAGAAGCTATTAATTCTCCGTCTTCTTTGATGGTCATATTTGCAGACGTTGGAGCTGTAACTTGTACTGCGGGGAGTTTGTTCTGCACAAGACGCAGCTCGTCGCGGATCGAAGCCATATCTTTCGTCATCCTCTCGTTCAGTTCGCTAATTTGTTGCCGTGCTCTGTGAGTTTGTTATGGATGGCACCGAGATCATCAACGCGTTTAGTTAAGACTACAATTAATGATTGGAAGCTTGTCTCCATTGCTTGAAGTCTTTCTTCTTGGCGAGTAGAAAAATTATTGAGTTGGCGCTCAATCATGGCAGCAATAGCCGCAAAAGCTGGATCGTTCGGGGATGGCTGTTGCATGCCAGTATATAAAGGTGTAGTGGGACCTGTATCAGCTGCTCCGACAGCTGATCCGGTACATGTATTGGTGAAGAAGGACGCAGCAGTAGCGTCCCCCTGCTGCGTTGTAATAGCGGTGTGCTCGCTAGCTGATGCAGCTCCCTCTGTAGGTGTCTGCTGTGAGGTGGTCTCTTCCATACCGACACTCTTTTGGTAATGCTTGGAGCCTGTGATACTTAGCGCGCAACGAGGTTTGGCTGAACGACTGCTGGCGTAGACTCTCGCACAGCCCGGATGAAAAGTTTGAGTGCAGTTTTCCGCGTCACAGAGAATGAACTCCTTGACAATAGGTTTGAGACACTTCGCGCACGCTGGCATTCGGCTGACTTGTATGTGTACGTGAGTGACAGATGATCGCAGAAAGCTGTCTCGCTTAGGAATCAAGTGCGCATGCGCATTAAATATCCAATTCTCACAAAAATTAGCGAGCTCACGTGTGAATGTACTTCAGCAGCAATGAGAAAGTGCAGAGTTCACTGTTCTAAACCTTAAGCTAATTTGCACAATGAGGTATTCACACGTTCCACGATCTGTTCCACGATACACTTCACACTAGACACAGCACAAAAATTTTCGAAAGCAAGATGCTAGGGCAACAATGTCAGGTGTTGTGGCACATGCAAACCTTGAGGCAAATGACAGCGTAGCAGACGACGGGAGAGAAGACGATGATGGGTAGATAAACGCCATGCGCAGTTGTCTCAATTTGCGCGCCAGCCATGTCGGCACTCTTGGCAATAATGGATTTGCAAGGCCGGATTTTTCAGAAGTGGATAGCTCTCCCGGCTCAATAAAGGAGCCGAACAGTTGATGCTCCAAGGGCGAGAGCCTGCAGGAGAGGTCCACCCTGTGAAAATTGCTCACTCGGAGAAGTGATATCTGGGTTAAAATCAGATTTCTCTGGGGAGCGATATAGAGTATGTGTATTCTCGACTCACCAGCGCCGCAGAGAGAGAGATAGATAGATAGATGTCCTTTATTCGTCCGAAGACAAAAAATACGATTGCATACACCTACATATGCCCGTCAAAATGTAATAACACGTATAAGAATGAATATAATATATGTACAACAAAATAATAATGATAATTTCAGTCAATTACTGGTTTGGTCAAGGACAATAATTATCACAATTCGTGACTAGTCAGGGTGCATACTTAGAAGTATAAAAAGAGGGGTAAGGGCTCGCACTAATATCACAGCTGTAGATCACCAATTGGGTGACTGAGGTCACATGTAAAAATACTAAATTAAAGAAGAGCCCTTCTCATTACAGATTAAAATAATGCCTTTTCTCCACATCAATCTTCTGCGAAGACTGGGTTAGTAAAAAATCTTTCAGGGATTCCTTGAATTGTGATGTTTTCCGCAGCTGCCGAAAGCCCGGAGGGAGAAAGTTCCACAAATGAGCACATTGGACCTGGGAAGATCTTCTTCCATATTCAAGTCTCATGTTGGGAATTTTGAGTACCCGCTCTTCTAGATCACCCCGTGCGGGGCGTTCGGATTGGTACCTGGTAAACATCGCAGCTAGGTAGCCAGGTTCTCCTAAGTGCATGATCGTATGCATCAAGAGAGCTGCGAAGTACATTTTCCGCGAATCAGTACGTAACTTACCCAAGCGCTCCCTAAACGGGGCGATGTGGTCGTCTCTCCTAAGATCAAAAATATATCTCACACATGAATTGCTTAGTCTCTGTAGAGAGAGAGAGAGAGAGAGAGAGAGAGAGAGAGAGAGAGAGAGAGAGAGAGAGAGAGAGAGAGAGAGAGAGAGAGAGAGACAGAGAGAGAGAGAGAGAGAGAGAGAGACAAGAGACACTACTCATAGCGGCGAAGAGAATGCCGAACGGCAAGGCCCCTGGCCTGGATAGCATCCCAAACGAGGCTCTGAAACTGGTCTTCAAATACAAGCCAGATCCACTCCTCGACCTCTTCAACATCTGTCTGAGCGCGAGAACTTTCCCGGACAAGTGGAAACGCCAGAAGCTGGTCCTGATACCTAAGGGTCAAGGAGGTCAACGCCCTCTCAGCATGCTCGACAATATCGGGGAAATGTACGAGAGGATGGTGCTCAACAGGGTGGAAAAAGCCTACGAAGAAGGCGGTGGGCTATCACCAATGCAGTTCGGGTTCCGGAAGGGACGGAGCACTGTGCACGCGATCGAGGCGGTCCAAGAACGGGTTCAAGCGTCGGTAGGGAACCCATACCAAGGAAGAGGAGGATTCTGTGCCATCATTGCGTTGGACATAAAGAACGCATTCAACTGCGCGAGCTGGGAGCGAGTCTATCAATCCCAAGCAGGTAAAGTGTCCCCCTATCTACTAGCCGTCACGAGTGACTACCTGCGGAACAGGACCCTCGTGTACGACACCGACGAGGGACAAGAGATTCGGGTACTGTCCGCCGGAATCGTATCAGTATGACAGCTTACTGTCTATCGAACTGACAGAAGGAGTGACAATAGTGGCTTTCGCGGACGACGCGGGACTCATAGTATGGGCTGACAACGAGGAACTCTTGGGTAGACGCGCGAACGAAGCGCTGGCCCGAGTCTACGAGTGGATGATTAGCAGGGTTCTGGAGCTCGCTGTCAAGAAGTGCGAAGCAATCGTGGTCACAAGGCGTAGGAAGTTTGACTTACCCCGGTTTTATATCAACGGGCAAGAGATCCCACGGAAGACAGAGCTGAAATACCTCGGTGTATGGCTCGACGACAAGTGGTCGTTCAAGAAGCACATCCAGGAAGCCGCCCAGAAGGCGAGCAAGGTCGGTGCGGCGCTCCAGCGGCTTATGCCGAATATCGGAGGACCCAAGGAAAAGAGGCGCGCACTTCTCAACACCGTCACTACCTCCATCATGCTGTACGGTGCACCCGTGTGGGGGAAGAGAGTAGAGAAGACCATCATCGAGAAGAGAATGGGGCCTGTCCACCGAAGAGCGGCCCTGAGGAGTATCCGTGCCTACCGCACTGTGTCAGGAGATGCGGCTTACGTATTGGCGAGTACTCCGCCCATCCACTTGCTCGTCGCGGAGCGAGTGAGGATATGGGACCGCCAGAAAGTGATCGGAGCCGAACGAGTACTCACTCCGACGATGAAGGAGATCATCCGCGACAACGAGAAGGAAACCACCCTTGAGCATTGGCAAACTGAGTGGGATTCGCCATTTGCGAACGGCAGATGGACGCACCGGCTGATCCGTGACGTAGCCAAGTGGGCGGAACGCACCCACGGACAGATGGACTACTGGACGACGCAGGCACTGAGCGATCATGGTTGCTTCGGTTCCTATCTAACCAGGTTCAAGAAGAGGACGACCCCAGCATGTCAGTCATGCGGGGACGAATGGGATGACGCCGAACATGCCCTGTTCAAGTGCAGCGACACCCGGAGAGAGCGCGCCGAGCTGGATGAATGGCTGGGTGCTCAACCAATACCTGAGAATCTCGTCCCGCACTTGCTCCGCAACCAGGAGACATGGGATAGACTCACCGGATACATCAAGCTGGTGATGACCCGCAAAGAGGAGAAAGAGAGGGAAGTAAGGTGCCTCGAAGCAGGCGTATTACAGTGACTCTGCCGATTGGAACAGAAGAGGCCCAAATGATTCCAGGAGGAATCTGATGCACTGAAGAGGGAAGAGAGAAGAAAGAAGAAAGAGAGGGAACAATGAAGAATGAAGATAGAAGATGCCGACAAGTGGCCGAAGAGAGAAGATGGAGAAGAGAAACGCTCGCAATCGAGCGCGAGACATGCCGCTCATCCTGAAGTAATGCTCACGTGGTTCCGGGATGAGATGGTAGATGCAGGTCAATCTCCTTCTTGATTGCCCGATGCCCTAGGTATCGGACATCGAGGGGAGAGGGATATTACACGGCCGGACCCACCTCTCGGTGGGCCCCACCCAAACCCGTGTCCCGCCTGGTATGGCCTGCGTAGGCTATGCGTAGTCCGCGTAAGCTGAACCAGTCCGGTGACTGGGGACGGATCCGAGGGATCCTGAGGCAGATTTTGCCCTCTAACCACCTTAAAAAAAAAAAAAAAAAAAAAAAAAAAGAGACAGAGATATAGATAGACGTCCTTTATTCGCCCGGAGGCAAAAATCAAATATCACATGTGGGATACATATGTCGTATAAATAGAAATTATCAATTAATATAAATGAATCTTTTGGTCAAGGACAGCTAGGTTATCACAAGTTGTGACTAGTCAAGATTGCAGCAACAAAGGCTGCTTAAAAAACATTTAATGGATAGGACAAAGGCTCAACAAAATATCGCAGTTATCTTCTAATCAGTCATGTAACAGGTTGTGAGTATAATCACAGTCCATATGAAAAGAGAAGAGCCCAATGACCTTGAAAGATTGAAGTACAGAGAGAGAGAGAGAGAGAGAGAGAGAGCGAGAGAGAGAGAGAGAGAGAGAGGGAACGAGAAAGCGCGAGAGACAGACTGAGAACAGCTGTTGTAATAGCAAGGTGATGCTATAGACTCGGTAAGCGAGACGCGCAGCGAGGAGAATAGTACTATATAGCAAGCACACAATCATATGTGACAGCGGCAATGCTGTGCTGGGATGCGGCAGCAACTATAGCCGCAAACTATGGGTAGGAGAGAGGGTGGGCGGGCGGGGACAAGTGCGAGAGCCCGCAACTGATTGGCTTGCAAGATTCAAATGTGGTGATATATATGTATGTAAAGGAACTATACACTCACCGGCCATTGCTCGATTGCCGCGGCTTTCCCTTTCCCCTCTGCGCTTCTTGCTGCTCCCTAGGATGCTATGGAAGGTGCCCAACGTCGCTCGATGGTGTGGACGTCAGGACGACAGCAACGTCGACCCAAACGCCGATGATGATGCGTGAAGAGAAAATTCCGGGTCGACTGCTCGCTGTGGCCAATGACTGCCACAGGGCTGCTGCCTCCTTCCTCAAGACTCGCCTTTGACCGAGCAGATCTGCTGCATCGTCGTCGTCTCGACGCCGGTGCCGTGAAACTTTAGCCAGGTTCCAGTGCTGGTGCAACGAGGTACACAAAAAACTGGGCGTGAGACGATGATGATTTCGCCCGCACTTGCACTCAGCACTTCACAATCACTTTGACCGCGACACTCTCGAGTTTCCCGCACGCGCGCACCAATTTTGCGATTCTCGCACGCGACTCGATTTCCGCGAAATTCAAAAAATGACACGATTCCACCGAGCTCTGCTACCAAAATGTTGGGGCGGGGTGTTCTAATGGAACCCTGGAGCCCATTCTAGTGTGGACCGATCGTGTGTGGAAAGGGAAAGGGTTCAAAATTACCATTCACAAGTTATAATGAAAAATAAACGTTTCACTATATTGTCGTGAGAAAGGTGTTGAACAGAGGGTATGAAAGATGAATCGCGGAGGATCACGTACGCGGCGCAGGGATAATATTAGAGAGAAAAAACTATTGAGAGTGGAAAAAAGTGAATTGTCGCGGGCGGGCACCGGCGTGATCGCGAGATAGATGATCGGACGCGACGACGCTCGAGCCGCACATGTTGCGTACTCGCAGACCAACGGCTAACTAGCGCAAATCGAGTAATGAGCGCAGCTCGGCAAGAAGGACCTGGGCATTACACTTGTCGCCTGTCTCAATTTCGGCTAATAACGTAAGAATCTCACCTCGCGTGAGAACAAGGGGAAGAAAGGCAACGACCGAGGACGTCTTGCCGAGCAGTTTCTGGAATATAGGTATATTACGGGTTTGACACGCTTACGCACGAACAAGAGCAAATCGTATTCAGCATCATGAATTCGAGGAGGCAAATCCGATTCCTGCCAACTCGATGAGGAATCCAGTTGATTTTGGGCTCGACAAGACATATTTCCATCCCAGTCCCTCGGCCCAGAGTCACTGCAGTGCGATGTGATACCAGTATTGGGCCCCGGATCATCCGAAACCCGTGCGGATCCCATGGAAAACGATACATCTTAGGATGGAAATCGTACTTCTGCGATCCTTGAAACCGACCCAGCACATTCTGAACCGGAAGAGAAATATTTTCTGGCCAGTTCCGTGTCTCAAAATTACTGCACTGCGATCTGCGATCGGTATTGGGCCCAGAACTTTCGGAAACTTCTGTGGATCCTACAGAAAATGACGATTTCGAGGGGGTGGAACGTACTACTGCCAACTAGGTGATGAATCCAGTACATTTTGAGATTGACTAGAACTATTCTGGGCCCAGTCCCGTGGCTCAGAGTCACTGCAGGTCGATCTGAAATCAATACAGGGACGGAATCATTGGAAATCCGTGCGGATTCCACTGGAGCATGATGAAAAGTTCAGGAAAGGATAGTAACCTTGTCAACATGGTGATAATTCGATGTTGTTCCAGGCACACGAGGGGATATGTCTCGTTCGATACTGATTCTGAATATTGGCGGAGAGTCAATCGTCATCTGTCTCGAACTCGACAGATTCGATAGCCCCCGCGAGTCCATCTCAGAATAAAGTAAATCTGAATGGATGACTTCCCCCTGTCAACTCTCAATGATTTGTGAGTTATGCTCCATCCCAGCCCCGATTCGGGACTTTAACCTGAGATTCATTGCTGAGAGATCGGACAAAAAGATGAATCCTATTGTGACCTGTACTTGAGACCCGAATACCGGGACCTCATCCTCATGAGAATTGAAGTGGTGGAATAACACCTCATTTGGATTTAATTCTGGTTAACTAATGACTACGTCTCCCATTGTATGTAACAGTGATGACATCATTTCCTTCATTTTCTAATAGGCCAAATACTTTCCCCGGGCAAATTCATTACTTTTAATGTGAATAGACTCTCAGTAGGCCTGTGAGTTAACCGCTATTGTTGACGAGTAGCAATACAATCAACCCAAAAAGCATATGAAAAATCACGGGAGAGTTTATCGATGGAATTTCTACATCTAGATTCTATCAAAAGTCTCAAGATCGATCTTTTAGTCGTGATCCGGAGTTCGGATGAGCTTATCCAAGGCGCCACAATTGCCAGTCCTAATAGATCAGCAAACTCGCCGCACCGATTGTGGCGCCTCGGATTCGCTCATCCGGACTCCAGATAACGACTATAAATTCGAGCCTAGGATGTACGGGGAATAACGCGGATATCGGAACAGTGTCCAGGAGATTGCTCATAATAATAATGATCTTACGTCTCAGTTTCCTGTCACTTCCATCGCACTGCAGTGGATCTGAGTGACGGGACTGGGCTCGAGATATTGCTAGTCAATTCCAAAATCAACTGGATTCCTCATCGAGTTGGCAGGAATAGGATTTACCCCCTGGAATTCATGATTCGGAATACGATTTGCGATTATTCCCGATAATTCTGGGCCCAATACCGATCACAGATCGCACTGCGAAGACTCTGAGCCATAAGACTGGGCCCAAAATTTTCCTTGTTGGTCCCAAAATGTACTGAAATCACGATCCAGTGGGCAGTAGTACGATTTACCCCGTAGAATTCATGATTCTGAATACAGTTTGCAATTATTCCCGATGATTCTGGGCCTGATACCGATCTTAGAACGCACTGCAGTGACTCTGAGCCATGGGAACGAGCCCGAAATATTTTCAGTCAATCCCAGAAGGTCCTGGATTCATCATCCAGTTGGCAGTAGGACGATTAACCCCCTAGGAATCTTCATTTTCTATAGGATCCGCAGAAGTTTCCGAAGATTCTGGGTCCGATTCCGATCGCAGATCGCACTGCAGTGATTTTGAGACACGGGACTGGGCACAAAATATTTTTCTTTCGATTCAAAATGTGCTGGGTCGGTTTCAAGGGTCGCAGTAGTACGATTTCCATCCTAAGATGTATCATTTTCCATGGGATCCGCACGGATTTCGGACGATCCGGGGCCCGATACTGGTATTACATCGCACTGCAGTGACTCTGAGCCACGGGACTGGGCTTGGAATATTTCTTGTTGAGCCCAAAATCAACTGGATCCTCCATCGAGTTGGCAGGGATAGGATTCACCCCCTAGAATTCATGATTCCGAATACGATTTGCAGATACCTCCGATGATCCTGGTCCCAAAACCGATCACAGATCGCACTGCAGTGACTCTGAGCCATGAGACTGGGCCCAAAATATTCCTTGTTGATCCCAAAATGTACTGGAATCACGATCCAGTGGGCAGTAGTACGATTTACTCCCTAGAATTCATGATTCTGAATACTATTTGCAATTATTCCCCATGATTCTGGGCCAGATACCGACCTTAGATCGCACTGCAGTGACTCTGAGCCACGGGAACGAGACCGAAATATTTTTAGTCAATCCCAGAATGTCCTGGAGTCATCATCTAGTTAGCAGTCGTACGATTAACCCTTAACCACACTGGTATTCCGTAACGCCATGCTAATCAAATGGGAAATGTGTCAGAATACTACCACCAGGGTATCTAAGGGTTGACCCCCTAGAAATCGTCATTCTCTGTAGGATCCGCAGAAGTTTCCGAAGATTCTGGGCCCGATACCGATCGCAGGTCACACTGCAGTGATTTTGAGACACGGGACTGGGCACAAAATATTTTTCTTTCGATTCAAAATGTGCTTGGTCGGTTTCAAGGGTCGCAGTAGTACGATTTCCATCCTAAGATGTATCATTTTACATGGGATCCGCACGGATTTCGGACGATCCGGGGCCCAATACTTGTATAACATCGCACTGCAGTGACTCTGAGCCACGGGACTAGGCTCGAAATATTTCTTGTCGAGCCCAAAATCAACTGGATACCCCATCGAGTTGGCAGGAATAGGATTCACCCCCTAGAATTCATGATTCTCAATACGATTCTTAGTTATCTTCGATGATCCTGGGCCCAATACCGATCACGGATCACACCGCAGTGACTCTGAGCCACGGGACTCGTCGCAAAATATTCACTGATAAACATGGAATCCGATGAAATCGCTCGTGATTTGGCAGTATCACGATTTCCTTTCTGAACCCCATCATTTCTGGTGGAATCCGCACGGATTTCCGACGTTTCGGTGCCCAATAATGGTTTTAAATCGCACTGAAGTGATTCTGAGCGACGGAGCTGGGCTCAAAATGTTTCTCGTCAATTCCATAATGAATTGGATTCCTCATAAAATTGGCAGTAGTACGATTCACCCCCTACCAATCATCATTCTCTTTGGGATCCGCAGAAGTTTTCCACAATTCTGGGCCCAATACCGATCGCAGATCGCACTGCAGTAATCGTCTGACACGAGGCCGGGTCCAAAATACTCCTAGCGGAACTCGAGATGTCCTGGATCCATTTCCAAGTTGGTAGGAGTAGGATTTACGCCCTTGAATTCATCTTGCTTCATACAGTATGTGTCGGAATTGGTGTACATACCGCAACTGGGGTATGGATGGCATTTTATAATTTTGTTGGGAAATATCAACATTTTTGGAATAGCTTCCATTTTCTTGTAACATTCGATTGGAAATGCCTTTCAAATCGTTACATTTGTAATGCTTTGAAGGGGGTGCCAACTTCGCACGCGTGTTGATTTACCCTCAATCATTACATAACAAACAAGCGTCTACTATGTTATGATTAGAGTGAGGGCCATCGAGGTTAAGCTACGATGTTTATCGTTTTTCTGTGGAGGATAATGAAATTATCACTGTTTTGCGGTAATGATGGTGACGAGAGTGATTGCAAGTGCGCGAGTGTTGGTTCTTTTGTGGGCGTGCGGTCATCGATTGAGCTGCGAATTAGGCTGCGGAGCAAATGATGCAGATCATCAACATTGGATGCCATCATCGTGGTCCACGTGTTGCAGACGGCCTCCCCTAGAGAAGAGCTTCTGCGTCCTGCTGTGATCTTTACGACAGAGTCTTTGTTGCGACACAATCCTCAAAATTCATTCAGCACACGCGACTGATCACTCCCGTGGCGTTTTCGTGCGGGCATCCGCTCAGTCATACACAAGTCCTGTGCCGTTTTCAGAAAAGCTATACTCGCGTGTGCTAATAAGAATGTCTCTCGCGTGCGCTAACCTCCAATTCTCAATCTAAGCGTACGCTATAGTTGCCTTCCGCGTACGCTACAATGCATAGTATGATTTTCGCGTACCCTAATACCCTGGGAGTATACACCATGAAATGTAGCGCACGCGAAAGGCAACTTTGGCGTACGCTAAAATTGAGTATTAAAGCTTAGCGCACACGAGAGATATTCTTTCTAGCACACGCGAGTATTGCGCGTCTGAAAAGGGCACAAAACTTGTGTATGACTGAGCGGATGCCCGCACAAAAACGCCACGGGAATGATCAGTCGCGTGTGCTGAATGAATTTGAGAATTGTGTCGCAACTGAGAGTCTGTCGTAAAGATCACAGCAGGACACAGAAGCTCTTCTCTAGGGGAGGCCGTCTGCAACACGTGGTACACGATGATGGCATCCAATGTTGATGATCTGCGTCATTTGCTCCGCAGCCTAATCCGCAGCTAAACCGATGCCCGCACGCCCACAAAAGAATCAACACTCGCGTACTTGCAATCACTCTCGTCACCACCATTACCGCAAAACAGTAATAATTTCATTATCCTTCACAGAATAACGTTAAACATCGTAGCTTAACCTCGATGGCCCTCACTCTAATCATTACACAGCAGACGCTTGTTTGTTATGTAATGATTGAGGGTAAATCAACACGCATGCGAAGTTGCCCCCCCCCCTTCAGAGCATTACAGATGTAACGATTTGAAAGGCATTTTCAATTAAGAGTTACAAAAAATGAAAGCTATTAAAGAAGCTAGATATTCCCCAACAAAATTACAAAATACCATCTATACCCCAGTGGCGGTATGTATACCTATTTCGGCACATACTGTATAACCCGCGCTGATTTGCGAAAACTTTAGCCCAAATATTGGTCTCAGATCACACTGCAGTGGTTTTGAGACACGGGAATGTGCCCATTGAATTCACTGCCAAACTTGGAACTCGATAAGATCATTCTAGAGTTCGCAGTTGTATGATTTCCCTCCTAAAACTCGTTATTCTCCGTGGGATCCGCACGGTTTTCCGATGATTTCCGCCCAATCTTGACTGCACATCATACTGCAGTGATTCGGGGACATGTCACCGGGCTCAAAATATTCACTTCTCGACTTGTAACGAGATGGAATGGTACTTACCTTGGCAGCAGTAAAATTGAAGAAAAAATTTGGCTAGAAATTCCCGTCTGTGGTCCTAAATTTCACTGTATGTATCCTTGGGGTAGCAGTAGTACTTATTGGGAGTTAGAGTCATTAGATCTGGTTCATTTCTAGTGCCACTTTGGAATTTCTGCCTCAGAATCGATCTCAAAGCTCTCAGCAGATATATAAAGAATCGGGGTTCTGTTCAAATCACGTCAAATGATCCCAAAATGTATCTCGATTGCTGTTCAGGTGGCAGTAGGACGATTTCCGCCCTATGACCCACAATTATGCGAGAATTCTCTGCCTTTCTGAAATGCTGTTGAATAAGGTTTGATCTCAGTGCTCTCAGCAGCGATCCTCGGGTGTGAGATTGGGCTCAAAATTCTGTGAGTGAGATCCAGGATTGGTTCCCATTGTTGATTAGTTGGCAGGACTTCTTTTATCCACCTGAATATCATCATTTTGCGCCAAAAATGCCGTATTTGTCAGCCTTCTTCGACCCAATACCGGTACTGAATCTCACTGCAGCAGATCTCAGACTCGGTATCAGTGTCTAAATCTTGCCGAGTGATCACAGAGTATACTCCAAGTATTTCTAAGCTGGCAGCAATAGGAATTCTGAGCTGAAATCGGCCAATCAGGACGATTTGCAACGCTAGTGACACACTCCTGGCACATGCCGTATTAGAATCGATCCCAGTACTCGCGGAAGCTATCCCCACATCTCAGATTATGCTCAAAATTTTGTTGAGATACCCTGGATTGTAATTTGACCATTTTTCATGTCGCAGTGGAGCGGTTTCCAACCTATGATTCATGATTACACATAAATTTGCTCGAATTCATCCCACGCTTTTGGCTCAGAATCGATCTCAAAGCTCTCAGCAGCGATTCCCAGATTCGGGCTTGAGCTTGAAATTTCATGAGGGAGGACTGGAATGTACTCCAAGCCTTAACTTGTTGGCAGTGGAGTTTTCCTCCATCTAAAATTCATAGTTTTTTCCCAAACATCAATTTTTTTTGTAGCTTTTCTGGCCTGATATCGGTCATGAATCATCCTACAGTAGTTCTGAGACTCGGAATTGATGTCAAAATCATGTTCAGCCATTCTAGAGTGCACTCCAAGTATTTTTGAGCTGGCAGTGGTAGAAAATCCGAGCTACAATCCATGACTTCGATCAGGCGGAAGGGCACTTTCAACCGTTCCTAGCTCAAAACGCATCGCTACAATCTCAACAGCGATTTCTGAATTCAAGAGTTAGTTGGAAATCTCGTCAAATAACCCCAGAATTCATCGCTCTTGTTTTCCAGGAGGCAGCAGAACGGTCAGCGACTCAGAATCAACGATTTTGGTCAAATATACAGTGTCTATAACATGTTTCTGGCTGAAAATCGCTCTCAAAATTCAGAGCAGTGATTTCCGGGTTCGAGGATAGGCCCAAAATTGAACTATAGGGTCCTAGAATGTACTCCAAGTGTATTCAAGTTGGCAGTAGAACGAGGGACTCGTCACGTGTATGTTTTGTTTCGGGAAAATATCGTTGTTTTTTTTTTTGGGGGGGGGGGGCGTTTATCGCCAGTTCCATCTCCAATGCGAAGTATAAGGGCACCTTTTGCGTGCGCGGAGAGCTAGCAGGTTCGTGTAGACCACATTCACGTACGCTAACACAAGAAGCAGAATTTCGCGTGCCCAAAAAATGGGATTCACTTTATCTTCAATACGAAATTCGAGGGTAACGAGATTATCTACCGCATGCGCGAACAGCTAGCGGGTCTGTGTAGACCTCATCTGTTTCAATCACACAAAAAGCAAAATACTCAAACGTTAGGTACACGGAGCATTATTTCGCGTACGCAAAGACATTGCAAGGTGCCGTCCCGAAAAATTCCGCGTAAGCGAAGGAAGCACAATTGCGCGTACGCAAAGACTTTCTGATTTCGCGACGAGGTAGTGGGGTGCACTCTCGCTTCAATTCGAAGTACATGAGCATCGTTTACGCGTGCGAACAGCTAGAGTGGCAGTGAGGAGCACATGAAGAAGTCAGTGATGAGCACCCCTCCTAAAAACTCCCACATACAACTACACGTTCATTTATATATGTGTTTGTATATCCTTTCCTATATTCTTTGGAGCGTGGGGAGTGATGTGATAATGGAAGTGGAAAAATCGCTAGAGGAAAACGTGGACTTTCACATGGAAATAGGGGTCTAATTAAGGACCACTCTGGAAATGTACAAATCAAAGTGATTTTTCTCGTGTAATTTTTCAATCTGTTTTTCCCTTATCAAATTCTCGCATACGAATAACTTTGCCTTAAAAATTCAAGCGATGTAAGCATCCAGTTCTTTCCAAACAACCTATAAAATCTGGTGAAAGAAGGATTTCTATTCTTCAAATTTGTTTCCAATACTTCCATACGTATCAGGACGAACTCATCAATTCTCTGCTCTAAACCTCTTTCTTGCATTTCTATCATATTCAATAACTCAACAAACTCCTCCCTTCTTTGAAGATTTGAGTCATATAGTGGATTAATTTTGGAATGCGTATTCATTCTTAACTCATGAACATGTTTAAAACTCCCATCTTTAAGTTTATATGAGTATCTTATTAATCATAAATTACATACATGTTGAATACATTATCACAAATATTTTCAATACTGATTTTCACTCACATTTTTACATGCTTCTTCCTGCTCGCAGCTACTGTTTCGAAATTTACATCTCTGTACACTCACACTTTCACTTATACTTACACTTACACCTACATTTGCACTCGAACTTTCACACCACACTGCTCCTTTATGTTTGGCTCTTTTTGATGTTCTTGTCTTGGTCCTTGTTTTGCTTAGTATTGTATATTCATTATCCGGTAGGCTGGTGATTGGAATAGCCTATATTCTGAATTCCGTGTTTTTTCTCCTTCGGTTCCTCCGTTTTTCTATCATCAGTTTGATTTCTTGAAATTTTCTATTTCCAATTATCATTTAAATTTCGATCATTATCAATACTCACTTTGTTATTTTTTGATTATCAACTTAAACTCGATGATTATCACTGATTCGAACACTACACTCACACTTACACTTACACTTACACTTTTACACTTCAAGCCCCTTTTTTGTTGGGATCCTTTTACTGTTTTTGTATTGGTCCTCGGTTGGATTTGTATCGTATCTCCCCCCTTCCCCCCCGGTAGGCTGTTCACAAGGGACTGAAAGAGCCTACTCCCTGAGCTTCGCATTTTCTCCTCTTGCACTTTGAGAATAAGGAATTGGACGAATAAACTCGTTCGACTCCTTATTCTCAAAATACAAGAAGGGAAGACACGGAGTGCGGAAAATAGGCCCCCTCAGTAATTGAATGAGTTTTTCTTGGAATTCTCACTTTTTAGTTATCCTTCCAATTGTAACTATTATCAATATTCACTTTTTGATTATTATTTGAATTTGAATGATCATCACTGATTCGAACACCACACTTACGCTTACACTTACAATCTTGCACTTCATGATCCTTCATGTTTGGCTCCTTTTGATCTTTTTGTATTGTTCCTTCATTGATTTTGTCTTGTATCTCTCCCCCGGTCGGCTATCCACTGGAGACTGAGGGGGCATATTTTCCGCACTCCGTGTTTCCTCCTCTTATATTTTGAGAAAAATTTATTCAATTACTGGAAGTGTGAATGTAAGCGTAGTGTTCGGATCAGTGATAATCAATAAAATTCGAATAATAACCGAAGAGTACATCGAATGACAAGAACATCGAAAAGAGCCAAACATCAAAGAGCAGTGGAGCATAGAAGTTCGATAGTTAGTGTAAGTGTAAGTGTGAGTGTATACAAATGTACATTTGAAAACAGTCGCTGCGAGCAGGAAAGAGCATGTAAAAGTGTGAGTGTGAATCAGTATTGAAAATATTTGTGATAGTGTATTTAACATGTGTGTAATTTATGATTAATGTGATACTCATACAGTACCCACCAAAATGAATGGAACACGGGGTACTTCACTAAAACAGCGATTACTCGGACGTCCTTGGGTCTACGGCAATTTTACGAAAAGCATTTGAAAGATGAAAAAAAAAGCTATCAATTCATGTCTTCAAAAGATCTTTCCAACCCAAAATCCATCTTCTTGATTGGCTCCGAAAAGTGAAAAATTCTTCATTCCAATCAATCATCGATCATTTATCGGGTATCCACGATAGAGTAAAAACTCTTGCGGGATCTCGTAGATCTTTTCAAGACCTTCAAAATCGTTCTTTTATACATTAGTCCACGGTTTTTTGCACCCGAGTTACGAGCGATCAAGTGAGAGAAAATTCACACGCGTTGAAGGTAGCGGAGATACAAAATAATGCGTAATCCACGATTTCGACGTGGAATCTTTTAGAAATCATGGAATATGAGTTATGTCTTAGAACGCACTCAAAACGACCTGAGACAGCTTGAAGGAGAAAAAAGTCATACCTCGAGATCAACAGTACCCTCGACCCGCACCAACTTTTCTTTCCCAGATCACTCATAACTCGGGTGAAACAAACCGTAGAGTGATGTATTAAAAGAGGATCCTGAAGGTCTTAAGAAAAACTACAAGATCCCGCAAGGTTTTTTGCGCTATCATAATTTTCCGATGAATGATCGACGATTGATTGAAATGAAGAATTTTTCACTTTGCGGAGCCCATTAAAACCATGAATTTGACGGCAAAAAAAAAGCCAAAGTACATAAATTGATAGATTTTTTTCTCATATTTTGGATGCTTTTCGTAAAATTGCCGTAGACCCAAGGACGTCCGAGTAAACGCTGTTTTAGTGAAGTAACCCGAGTTCCATTCATTTTGGTGGGTACTGTATAGACTCAAAGATGGGATTTTTGGAAATGTTTTCGAGTTAAGAGTTAATACGCATTCCAAAATCAATCAAGTATATGACTCAAATCTTCAAGAGAGGAGGGAGTTTGGTGAGTTATTGAATATAAAAGTAATCCAAGAGATAGGTTTGAGGCAGAAAATCGGCGAGTTCGTCCTGATAGGTATAAGAGTATTGGGAACAAATTCAAAGAATAGAAATTCCTTCTTCGAGAAAATAATGAATTGAAAAATTAGACGTGCAAAATCACTTCGAATTGTACATCCCCAGAGTGGTCCTTAATTAGACACCTATTTCCACGTGAAACTCCACTCTTTTCTAGCGATTTCTCCACTCTCATTATCACATCACTTTTCACACTCCAAAAAATGTAGAAAAGGATATACAATCACACATATGAACGGACGGGTAATTGTATGTGGGAGTTTTCAGCAGAGACATGATTAGAGTCTAGTTTCTGAGATTGCTGCAAAACAACGATGCTCAGTGTTGAGTCAAATTGTTGCTACTCTTCATCACTCAAACTGTCGAAGAGCTTTGTGCATTGACATCAGGATCAAGGAAAAAAATATCATGTTTTCAATTGCGAGATTCTGCATTCAATACGATCACAACCGATCCGAATTTCAGAGATTGTATTGAGATTCCGCGAGTTCTGCAATGATACGAATCATAGCAATCCGTTGTGAGCAAATTTCTCCTCATCTGAGCCCACGGAGAGATCTGTGCATTGCCGCCAGGGCCCAGGGTCCCATATAACATTCTCATTTTAACAGTCTATGCACCTATGATTATGACGAGTATTCTCAGAATCGTGATTGTAGTCTACTTTCTGACATCGCTGGAAGATAATGATGCTCGGTGATGAGTGATATGGTTGCTCTTTTTCATCATTCAAACTGTTGGAGAGCTCTGTGCATTGTCATCGGGTTCAAGAAAAAAAATATTAGGTTCCCAATCGCGGGATTCCGCATTCATCAGGGTCATCAGCAATCCACGATCCGGAGTTCAAATTGAGGCTCCGCGAGTTCTGCAATGATACGAATCATACCAATTCATTGTCATATGAATCACTCATCATTTGAGCCCACGGAGGATTCTGTGCAACCCTATAAATTGTCGTGATCAGCATACACAAGCATGGACTATAATGTTATGGTTGACGCTGAGATATCTGTCGTGCATGAGCGAGGAGTACCATAACGTACGCGAGGCTCATGTTCGGAAGAAAAAAAAACGGGATCAGGACAATTTCTTGCAAACGCGATGATTTTGTAATTGAGCGTGCGCGGGAAATAATGTGTCGTATCGTACGATTCATCGCGTACGCGAATTCCAAGCCCATTAACTCACCTCAACAGCTCCAATCTCTCGCACTCACGTAGAGGATCATTGCCAAAACTGTGATTCGGGTCGATTAAATCGGCTAATCCCCCAGCCTAAGGGAAAAAATGAGGCATGACTTTTTGCGAGCAGAAGGGTCACTCACCAAATTAAAAATAGCTCGATCCGCATTGAGTCTGCTATCTCGTCTGCTCTGAGCCTCAGCAGACGACAGCTCAAGCCACGCATCTCAGCGGAAAATAAACATTTCAAACGAGGCAATTTGATAGGGATGTTCGTCGTGTGACGGAAAGAATAAACACGACCCTAACACGTGGCATCATCTTGCAGAACCCGGTTGCGGGCCTTGCAATTGGTGCACTGGAAACATGGCCCGCAGCAGACACATTGCATCATCTGTACTGCGTTCGATCCTTCCGCGACGGGATTCCTGCTATTACACGGCATGCTGACCTTCTGTTGCAGCGGCCAAGGCCACGATTGTCTCCTTGTCAGCTCTCGCCACGCATGACTCGTAACTATTCCACACACCTTATTATTTCACAACACTCTCCGCGACTTCCACAACACAGAAACGCAAACTCGGACGCGAAAAGCACTGCGTCGTTGCATCTGCAGAAGCGCTCTTGAAATCATGCAATGCCGCTGCCACCGCACCCGCCGAAGACACAGCTCTCATAAAAACGCAAACGCCTCGACACGCACAGCACACCGAATTAATTTTTAATTTCCCGACGCCAACAGCTCGCGCAAAAAGATCACGGTGCACAATCAACACACAATCAAGCAGAATACACAAAGTAATGCTTTGGTGTAATGCTAACTGTTGAACATGATACAACAAGCGTTACTGACATAACGCTGAAAAATACGTTTTCTCACACGACAGTTACAAACTCAGGGAATTATAACAAACTCTCTCCATCTCACCAATCGAAATAACAAACTCACCGCTAACCAATTCTTCCGGGGTGTACACGAATTCTAAAACATGTTGTGTATAATAGTTCGTTCGGTGCAGTCGGATCAATTTGGTCATCCAATTCTCAAATCCCGAATGATGTCTCTAGAGCGGGCCACTTGCTTCTAAAGTGGGTGACCTGCTATTAGAGTGGCCCACCTGCTGTCAAAGTGGGCACCTGCAATTAAAACGGATCTCTTGTTGTTCAAGCGGGCCACTTGCTGTTAATCCCTTGACTTATTTCTTTCTTTACAGTTGACATGACCAAGAACCGACGATTGTGATAAATTTCGATTGACAAGATTCTGAGAAACCTCTGACTATCCCAGGAAAACATTGGCTCGACAGAAAAGTCTCTACATGGTTCCATTTTGGAAAAGACAAAAAATTTCCATTCTTGTGATTTTTACGTTCTTGAAAAACTCATTGGGTTGAATCAGAAAAATTCAACCAGCTGATTGAGATTCTCCGGGAAAAATTTTCACAGTGTTGTTATTGATACATTCCGTGTCCGAAAAATTTTTCGAGATCGGGAAGTAAGGCCTGAACCGGGCGGGTTGAAGCAAGCTGCTTGCTGTTGGAGCAGGCCACCTGTTGTTCGAGAGGGCTTTCTGCTGTTGAACCGGGCCACTTGTTGTTGAAGTGGGCGACCGCTGTTTAACCGGGCTACCTGCTCTTAAAGTGGTCGACCTGCTGTCAAACCGGGCCACCTGCTGTTGAATTTATCCACCTGCTGTTGAACCGGGTCACCCGATGTGGAAGTGGGCCACGTGTTGTTGGAGTGGGCCACGTGTTGTTAAAGTGGGCTACCTGCTGTGAAAGTAGACCACCCGCTGTTAAACCAGTCCACTTGTTGTCAAAGTGGGCCATCTGCTCTCTCAGCATCAATCAGCTGATATATCAGCTATTTCTCCCATGGGTCGTCAAACTGCTGATCAAATCAGCAAACACTAAAATCAAGCTTCAATCGATAATTCTGGTGTAAAAACTCCACAAATCCGGGTTCTGATATCGACATGAACACATTAACGACTTTTCCAGACCAAGTCACGACGAACTATGGCGTATTCGTTCGATATTTACTCATTTCGTGCCATGAAAGGCCCTGTATAGCTGATTATAATCAGCTATAAATCAGTGATTGTAGCTGAGAATCAGCTAATATAGCTGAAATTCAGCCACAGTAGCTATCCGTGTCAGTGAAAAACCGTCGACTGAAATATCAGCTTATAAGAGCTGATTCAGTCAGCTGACATAGCTGGAATCTCAGCTGACTTTTCCAGGATTAGTTTTGCCTTATATTTTCGTTAGGCAATACAAATCAATTTGAAACATCAAGAATCCGCAAATGAACCTCAATCCATTCATTCTTCTTTTCAAATCGATAATGAAGCTTCTTCATTGCTCAGGATGGAATGAATTGGAGTAAGAGAGAGCTTTTGAAGAACACAATTGTATGCTGGCCGCGAAAATTAAAAAAGTTTGCGAGAAAATACAGCACGGCGTGAAAGCGATATATGCGCAATCCACCCATTACCCATCATCCATCCATCCACCCGTCCCCATCCACCCATATGACCACCTATCACATTATGTTTCTTTTACATAGGTAACCCGATATACGGGAACCGCGCAGACAGATTGTGGCTGGGCTTTTAACTGTTATCTTCATAATCCACAGATAGAAGCAGTCAGACTGGGTGAAGTTTCCATTCAACCAGCTGGCTGGAGTTTTTCGAGTAAATTTTTTACGGCGCGCAGATGGCCCACTTTCGACCCAGGTGGCCCACTTTCGATCTCGGTGGCTCACTTACGATACAGGTGGATCACTTTCGATCCAGGTGGCCCACTTCCGGTACAGGTGATTCACTTGCGATACAGGTGGCCAACTTTCGATACAGGTGATTCACTTGCGATACAGGTGGCCAACTTTCGATCCAGGTGGCCCACTTTCAATCCAGGTGGCCCACTTTAGATCTGGGTGGCCCACTTACGACACAGGTGGCCCTTTTTCTATCCAGGTGGCTCACTTAAGATACAGGTGGCCCACTCTCGATTCAGGTCACCCACTTTTGATACAGGTGGCTCACTTACGGTACAGGCGGCCCCCTGCTAAAGTCCCACATACAATTACACGTCCATTTATATGTATGATTGAAAATTCTCTTCTACATTTTTTGGAGCGAGAAAAGTGATGTGATAATGAGAGTGGAAAAATTGCAAGAAAAGAACGTGGAGTTTCACGTGGAAATAGGTGTGTGATCAAGGACCACTCTGGGGATGTACAATTAAGAATGATCTTGCACGTGTGATTTTTCAATCTATTATTTCCTAATCAACTTCTCGCTCAGGAATAACTTTGCCATAGAAATTTGAGCGGTGTAAGCGACCAGTTCTTTCCAAACACCCTATTCAATCTGGTGAAAAAGGAATTCCTATTCTCTGAATTCGTTTCCAGTACTTCCATACCTATCCGAACTAAGTCACCAATTCTCTGCACTGAACCTCTTCCTTGAATTTCTCTCATATTCAATGACTCAATCAACTCCTCCCTCCTTTGAGGATTCGAGTCATATAATCAATCAATTCTGGAATGCTTGTTTACTTTTAACTCATAAAAATTTGCGAAACTCCCATCTTTGCGATCATATAAGTATCACATGGATCATAAATTACACACATGTCAAATACATTATTACAAATATTTTCAATACTGATTTTCACTCACACTGTTACATGCTCTTTTCTGTTCGCAGCGACTGTTGTGAAATTTACATTCTTATACACTCACACCTACACTCATACTTACACTTACACTCGAACTTTCACACTTCACTGCTCCTTTACGTTTGGCTCTTTTTGATGTTCTTATCTTGGTCCTCGTTCCGTCTAGTATTGTATATTCATTATCCGGTAGGCTGGTGATTGGGATAGCCTATATTCTGCATTCCGTGTTTTCTCCCCTCTGATTCCTTCGTTTTTCTATCATCAATTGGATTCCTTGAAATTTCCACTTTTCAATCATCATTTGAATTTTGATCATTATCAATACTCATTTCGTTATTTTTTGATCATTATTCTAATTTCAATGATTATCAATGATTCGAAGCCTACGCTCACACTCACACTCATACTCTAACACTTCGTGCCCCTTTGTGTTAGGATCCTTTTACTGTTTTTGTATTGGTCCTTGGTTGGATTTGTATTGTACCTCTCCCCCGGTAGGCTATTGTCTGGAAACTAGAGTGGTCTTTTTTGCACACTCCGTATTTTCTCCTGTTGCATTGTGAAAATGAAAAACTGAACGAATTTATTAGTTCAATTCCTCATTCTCCAGATACAAGGGGAGAGAATACGGAGTGCGGAAAGTAGGCCCCCTCAGTAATTGACCGAGTTTTTCTGGAAATGTTCACTTTTCGATCACCGTTCCAATTGTAATTATCATTGATATTCACTTTTCGATTATTATTTGAATTTTAATGATCATCACGGATTCTAACACTACACTTACAATTACACTCATACTTAAAGTAATTGATTGAATTTTTCCTCAAAATATAAGAGGAGAAAATACGGAGTGCGGAGAATAGGCCCCTCAGTCTGCAGTAAACAGCCTACCGGGGGAGAGATACAATACGAATCCAACCAAGGACCAATACAAAAACAGTAAAAGGATCCCAACATAAAGGGGAACGAAGTGTAAAAGTGTGAGGGTAAGTGTAAGTGTAGTGTTCGAATCATTGATAATCATTGAAATTGAAGGAATAATCAAAAAATAACGAAGTGAGTATTGATTGATCAACTGTATGACTCAAATCTTCAAAGGAGGAATGATTTCGTTGAGTTATTGAATATAAAAGAAATTCAAGGGAGGTTTCGGGCAGAGAATTGGTGAGTTTGTCCTGATAGGTATGAAAGTATTGGAAACAAATTTGAAGAATAGAAATTCCTTTTTCACCAGATTTTATAGGTTGTTTGGGAAAAACTGCATGCTCACGCCGCTTGAATTTACATGGCAAAGTTAGTCTTGTGTGAGAATTTAATAAGGAAATAATAGATTGGAAAATCACACGTGCAAGATCACTTTAAATTGTACATTCCCAGAGTGGTCTTGAATTAGACACCTATTTCCACGTAAAACTCCACATTCTCCTCTAGCGATCCTTCCACTCTCGTTATCACATCACTTCTCACGCTCCAGAAACTGTAGAAAAGAATATTCAATCACATATATGAATGGACGTGTAATTGTACGTGGGAGTTTTCAGCAGGGCCCATTTTCGATCCAAGAGGCCCACTTTCGATCCAGGTGGCCCACTCTCGATCTGGGTGGCCCACTTCCGATACAGGTGGCCCACTTTTGATGCAGTTGCCTCGCTTCAGACGCACTACTCGGAACTTCGAAATCGGGTGATCATATGGATCCTACTGCACGGCACGAACGATTCAGCCAAATTTTCATCACGTGACACCCAGTGCGCAGGAGAAAACATTCCCGAACGGTGTCTATCATCACCCTCTGTATTAGCTGATCCAATCAGAGAAGATCCGTTCACGTTAGCTGACAAAATCAGCTATTACTAGCTGATTCGCGCTGAGAGAGTGTTGTTCAAGCGGGCCAGATCAAGCGGGTATCTTTCACTATAGCCTCATCACGGAGACAGACAACGAACACAACCTCACCTCTCGAAGAATCAAGATCCCTCGATCTCTATATACTCATATTGTCGTCATTTCAGACTCTTTCTCATTATATCTCCTTCGATCTAATGCTGATCACGATACTGTATACAGCACAACACAAACAAGTTCAGCTAAAGAATGAGGTATATTAGCTGAGATTTCAGCTATGTTAGCTGACTGAATCAGCTATCAAAAGCTGATAGTTCAGTCGAGGGACTTTTACAGACACGAATAGCTATTGTAGCTGAATTTCAGCTACATTAGCTGATTTTCAGCTACAATCGCTGATTTATAGCTGATTGTCATCAGCTACATAGGAGCTCTCGTGATACGAATTGAGTAAATGTAATAAATATTTCTCCACAAATTTATTTGTGGAATTTTTCCGCCAAAATTATTGATTTCAGGGTGAATATAGTGTTTGCTGATTTGATCAGTAGTAGTAGTCTATAGACCAGTATAGCGAGACGACCCCCCGCGACGCCCCCCACCCCCCTGGGGGGGGGGGGGGGGGGTAAAGTACGTTATAGCGGGGTGACCCCCTGCAGCCCCCCCAAGTCCGGTATAGCGAGGTGACCCCCTGCCGCGACCACCCCCACGACCCCCAGGGCCAAAGCATGACCCCCGGGCGCCCCATGACCCAGCCCGGGTGATGGTGCCCCGTAACCCATACTCCCTCTCTTCCCCAGGGTGTGGCAGGTGCGAGGGTGGTGACCTCGCAATTTCGCCCGGGGCAGGTGTTCCCGGCTGCACGCGATATTTTGGCGCGAAGGTCGACGGCCAGGTGCACCAGAATACTGCGCGCGCGCGCGCGCGCGCGCCTATATTTTATGTGAATGGCCCGGTTTACATAGGAGCCCGCGCTCTTGCGTATAACGCATCAAGAGCGTGTGATTCCTCGTGCATTAGCGCTGTATAGGCAAGAGCGCGTGTCGTATGTAAACTCGGGGCAATTGAATTTTGATCGTGCCTCTTCCTCACCACCTTGCGGTGGACACGTGGGCGCGTTTTTGTTTTTTGCTAGTTTCACTTCGAGAGTGAGATGAAAAATCCCACGCTCCGAGTGAAAAGAGCAAAGGCGGTTCCCCGGGAGGCCTAGTCCGCCACGTGCCTAGCTGTTTTTAGATTCTACAGGGCTATGAAAACGACTAAATTTTCTTGTAACCATCGCGCTGCATTTTATCCGGCTTGACTGAAGAGTAGTCTTTTCTGTATATTTTCCATTTGCTTTGGGAATCACTCTTGGAGTCAATGAGCGGCTCTTTCTCGCCCTGGCGGCGCTGATGCTCCGCACCTCTCGAGGTGGATGACCCCATGTTGGAATAATTTGTAACGTAACTGATCGTTCAACGGCTCCCGTTGTAATGGAGTGAGAGAGGAGAATGTTTCTACTTATAGGGCCCAATCATCTCTGCGATTACATATATATGTGTAGATATATATCTAATGAGGTATGAGTGAAGGGTGTTCAAAAAATAACGAAATAATCAATTTTACACTTCTTTATTCCTTGGACACGTGATTCATAATAATGATTGATGATATTCATTTATCCAGCATAATGTCTTGCAGATATTTTACAATTACGGGTAAACCAAATGCCAGTATTTCGGCCAACAAAATATCTCGATATTCGGATTCTAAACCTTCGCCATCCGATAGCATTTTCTCGTTGACATACCCCTCGATCTCAGCATTGTGCATGGCATAGTATTGCCTAAATTTTGGAAGATCTCTCAGCAACTCGGCCGGATCCTCATTCTTGTCCTCTATATTTTTTCTCAAATGTTCCACGATGAGATGAACCATCCTATCCACTTTTTCAGCTCGGACTTTCAAAGCAGCGAGTCTAATATCTATCAGTCGGCTTTGGAAGCGTAGGCCATCGAACGTTGAGGGCTGCATAGCAATTGTAGGAAAAATGACGTGCGGTTTCTTGCTTACCGATGCCCCATCGTCCTTGTCATCCTTACGTGTCGGAATTGGTAGTCTCTCATCCACCAGCAGGGATTTGGTTCCGTAAGTCACGGTAAATGTCAAATCATGGGTTGGAAGGTAAACCTTGTTGCTTTTTCCGACGTCATCGGCGAATTGTTGTGGATTACGAAAGTAGTTGTTGATCGTCTCAAATTGCTCCTTGAATTGTTCCCATCCGTCTGCATCGAATGACACTGGTTTACGAGCACTCGATAATTTTACAACGACTTGAAATCTTCTGCCGTCGTGTTCTAGACCAACTCCTATTCTCTTTGAATTCGATTTATTCAACGCGTAAGTTGTTGATAGCAGTAGATTCGGTAGTTCAGACATTTCTTCGCGTTCGTCGCGAGACTGACACCGAGACATTTGATTCAAACAGTCGTCGAGACTATTCTACCCACGAGGCAAACAAATTGCCGTTCTGTGCTAGACTGCTCCTTTTGATGTTCACACAAGTACGCTCGAAGGTTCGCAAGCTGAAAAAGATACGCCTCCACTTAGAGTTGGTGGGGGTAATGAACCGAAAGTCTTCAAAATTTCGCCAATCGTGATGGAACTTGCTCCCCGAAAAGGGGTATCTGAATAAAAAATGTATGTACTACGAAGCATCGATGGAAGTGGTGGGGCTGAAACACTTTGCTCATTGACCAATCGTTACAGAGCGTGCACTGGAGGGGAGACATCGTATGCTGCCACCTGTGTTTTATACTACCAACGGTTTTTAACGTTCATCTCACAAAATTTCTGCCGTGTTCAAATGACTATATGTAACGGTTTTTTCACAAACGTGGTAGATTGCCTGCTCACATCTGCTGCAACGTATTCTTTTATTGAGATTCCCAAATGTCGGTTAGCGAATAGCTAGTTAGCCGTTGACTTCAACGTTGTGTATTTTTTGCAAGTTCGCAATATTTTCTCAATTCATTCTCACAACTCTGACGAAATTTTGTCATCCATGGTCAATACTTTCTCATTTGTAGTCTAGTAAAAAGATCATTTCATTGCTAAGTTATGATAATAAGGAAGGGTGGTGGGGAATGAATACATCAGACTCATTTAAAGTCGATTTTATTCAAAATTACCAAGAACTATGGATACAATCGTCGGACCTACTGATATCTACGAGTACTTGTCTGATTACAATGTCCGGATCCAGAAGATCGCTCCGCTAGGAAAGAATCCACGCGTGAAGAGCGCTTCTTATTCTTGATACATGCCAAAATTTTCTTATGAAGTCTCACAATTTTTTCATCATTCTTCTTCTTATCCCTGGAAAACAATTTGTAAAATTGGCGGAGACTCTTGCCACTACTAATATGATGCAAGAAAACAACCGTGTATTGACCGGAACATGTAGATTCATCGCGTTGTAGTTCCTTCGTGCTCCAGCAAAATTTCTTACAATTCTGGCGTAGTCGATCGAGATGATGCTTGGATATTGGTGGTAGACCATAACTGTCGAAGTAAATCCCATTTCTGTTTTTATCTATATAGATTGCCGACCAATGCGTTCCTATTGGTATGTTCGTCACTGTTGCAAACAATTGCCGCGGGGACCGTGAGGATCTTTGGGATGCGATCGGCGGCGTAAACTCCCACACTTTTGGCTTTTACGCACCTCAGTGCTTTCAAAATTTCTATCGTGTTCATTCTTCGGCTGTTAAAGTTTTTTCGCACTCTTCCACTGTATCGTACACGTGCTCCGTCGACTCGTCCGAGTCATCCGATGTACAGGGTGGGGAATCTACCTCATCGATTCCGTTACTCTCTTCAACATAACGCACAGTGCGCCCTTTCCTTCTATCCATGAAATATCTGCGTAAATAGTACGGAATCTGCTGAGAATTCTTATCGTTGAGCTCTTGCTGGGCAGTGGTGGGTAGAAGCGATACCAACCACAATCTCACTAGATGTGCACGTCTGGTGGTGCAGTAGTCAGTTTTATACGCATTTCCCAGCACAGCGTGGAACCAACACAAATTATGGCACACAAACTTGCTCTGGAGTTCGACAAGATTGATCTTGGCGTGATCCTCGATGTCGATTACTTTACGGGCCATTACCATTTCCAGATACTTTGCCTCTTCTTTTCCTCTTACATAGATGTTATCTGTACACCTTGCAAGCTTGCACAAGTAATAATGGAGCCTGCTGACAGAGATGCACCCGTCGAACCATTGGAGCATGTGGCAATTTTTTGAACTGTAGTTATTGCATCGTTTCGTTTCTTCCGGCAAATCCTCGAATCGATGGGGTGGAAGTATCATCCAATGAGCTGTAACATCTCCTTTGATGGAAAGCACGGTGACCTCTTTCGGTGAAAATTTGAGAAAACGATCTTGAAAACCAATAAACTCAACGACGATATCCATCTCGAGTGCAAAGTTACCGTTGTCAGCGCGTGACCAAGACTGAAAGCAGCTCGGATACTGTTGCGGAAAGTATACCCTCTACCCCACCACGACGTGGCTCCCTTCTCCACAAGAAGACCAGGTACACACTGTGGTGGTGGTGGGGGGAGTGTTACCAACGGGAATTTAAGCGTTGAAATCCGTGGTAACTTGTCTGTTGGAGTCAATTTCGAGAACGTTGTCGAATTCCGCATACACAATGCAATTGATGGTTTCAGTCAGAGCAGCTGCGAAGCGCACTCCAATCCTGAGCGAGCCCGTCCGAACGAGATTCCAGTGAGTAGAGAAATGAGCCGAAAGATCTGGCGTCAAATCGAATGCAAACAGACAGTAACCTTCCGGGTAGTTTACACGATCTATACCCAGGCTCTCGTTCATATAATGTATGCCTGTACCCGTGTAGAGTGTGTGAAAAGAATCCACGTAAAGTTTTTCGTCACCTGTGAAACGAGGTTGCAACGGTTTGCTGGGTATTTGCACGCCATCTACGTACAAAGATAGGAAGTTGATGGAAAAATGCTGAAAATTGGAAGGGTTGAGTCGCCTGTCACCATTTTTAGCGCGGTTTGATAGGAATCCAAGGATCACGCGCTTCGGTAGCTGACCGTAGTGGCAATTGTCAATGGTATCACCCAGAATACCTCTGTGCATGGTAAAAGACTTCACCTCGACTCGTGTAATTGGGTACTTTGCCGTAGTCTTAGCTAGGGCTTTTGCATGGGCTAACAAAATACCGGGGCTTATTTTCGCGCGACGTACTATGAGCGCTGCATCCTTGATACGGACCGAGTAGTTACCGGCCTCTGAAAAGTCCATGAGGCAGAAGGCGTCCTTGCTGCGTGTAAGTCTGACTCTCACCTCAATACCGTTGATCAAGAAACGTGGCTGAGAAAACAAATCGGAGTGTATGTAGCCGATCATATCTACGGTTTTACCATTGAGCATTAGATTTTTCCTCTTATTGAGACCCTCGTTGAAACCTGCTGCATTATCCTTCACATTCGGATTGGCATCCATACATCCAGGTTGGTCATGATACCACAATGCGGCAGTGAGATGCGATTGCATTGTTGGTACGGAGTAATTGAGCACCGTTTCCAAGTATGCTCTGTACGGGTAGGCGTTGTTTTGCGGCGAGACGATCTTTTGATTGAAGAAAATGTCAACTTGATCGAAAAGCGAATGGATGAAATTGTTCACAGGTGCAACTTTGTCATTTTCCGCATCAACGCCAACTGGTGTTATGCATGCCGATATGCGGAGCATCGTGTGCGCCAGGTCAATGTAATGGTCCGTTGAAGAGGGGATGACAAATTCCAACGGTGTTTCAGCGTCATCACTCAGCGAAGAGACGGGCGAGTAGTATAAAAACGCGCTGCTTTCGATAGAAGTCTGTGTCAGAGGTAGGGTGAAAAGATCGAGCTCACTCTTCATGCCTTCTCCGCTGCACGAGTGTAAAAATGCCATCTTGTGACTATTGATTGGTGAATATGTCCGCCACACTTCTCACTGTTCTCTTCTTCTTCCTATTCCCGACTCTCTTTCTTCGTTTGCCAATCGAGCCAGCTGTTCTGCGTGTGCGTTTCTTTGCAGATACCCTCTTCTTTCTCTTACGCGTGGACGTACTAGCAGCTGTACGGTTTCGCCTGGACTGGCGCTTCCTACCACCCGAGCGTGTTTTATAACCGCTGCCTTGCATCATGTCCCTCATTTTTTTCACAGCCTTCACCCCAAGTTTTTTTCCCGACTCTCGTACACGTGTCTTGACCGAATCCTTCAGACTCACACCACTGTCCACAACGTCGTCAAACACGTTCAGACCTGCACGCACTGCCTCCTTTCCAACGGTTTTCAATCCACCTGCCAGATAGGGAACAACTTGGCGTAGTAGGGAACCCAAGAAACTGCCAAGACCGCACCCTCTCTGGTACGCCGCTCCGGCAAAAACGTTCCTCACCCCTCTACTCCCACCTATTTGCTCGTTGTAATACTGGTCGTAGTGAGACATAGTGCATGACTCATCTTCCTCTTTTGAAATGAAGCGTAACCGTCAGAGTTCCATACTCAAATGGGATACGTTTACCTTGGGGACTCCTTATATCTATAATTACGCTCTGGAACGTGTGGTGCATCAACGGTATGTAATGAATTGGTGAAAAATGCCTGACAACATTAGAGCCAAATTTATATCTAGAATTTTCCAACGATACTATGCGGAGAAGAGCAGCTTGCGTGTCGCCAACCGTGTATGGTTCGCATATGTCCGTGTAAACGAATAGCTGATCCACCAGACATCTCGACAGACAAGCAGGACGGTCACCGATTATTTTCATTTTTTTATCCGACAGAATCAATGATTCGATGCGCTCGTCAAAACCCAGAGCTTGTCCAATTTTTTCGTTAAAATACGTATAGTGGTTCCTCTTGCATTCGCATACTTTTGAGAGCATATAGTAACCTTTAGGATTGATCGCTGGAGCAAGAATCTGATGCTTTGCAACATCTTTCTCGGTGTTTATTTCTTGCACCAGTTGATCGATGCTATCGTACACACCGGGAGCAATGGACACAGTCGTGTCCTCGCCGTCGAGATCCTCGCTGTTGTTGAAAAAATAAAAAGCATCGTCTTCCTGAATATGCATCATGGTACACGGTATATGAATTTCGGCGAGACCAACCACCCAGTTACCCGTTAATCTAATCTCACGGTTCAGATGCGTTGTGAAACACGTCGTGGTGTTGTCGGGGTAGTACAACATACTGCTATTACTAGGTAAGACCAGGTAAAATTCGTCCGCGTCATTCATTTTGAAGTGGGTTGTAGTTCTGTAGCCTTGATCCAGGAATTGAATTTCTCCGGATATCCCACCCACTTGACGAGTACCTGCTTGTTGACCCCACGGCCCTTACTACGTATCACCTTCTCCACTTGGAAAAGTTGCCCATCAGCCAGACGATGTTCGCTCACGGGTACCAGCTCTTCGGTGTAGAAAAAGCCGTCTATCAGCGTGCTATCCAGATCCTCAACTTCATAGATGTAGATACCTTGCTTTCGCAGCACCCGTGAGATTCTGAATGTCTCGATCGTGAAATTTTTCTCGTATCCTTTCTCGAACACGCCTTTCGCGAGACTGAGTCTCACGAGGTCTCCAACCTTGTATTTAGGGGTAGCGACAATTCTCCATCCTTTGCGCCTCTGCGTCCAACTTTTCTGCAAATTTTGCCGCGCCTGATACGCGTTGTACAGGTTTATATCGCTTGGTTTCATGTTTGTCCCGGTATGGATAGTATTATTGTAAGAATGCATGATCTTCTGGATATCATCTATGTATCTGCGAGTATTTCTATGGGTCAAGAAGCGCCAAGACCGTTCCTTAATCGTCCTTTGGAGACGTTCGACTATGGATGCTTTCACATCCGGAGATCTTGTAGTCCGAAATTGGATATCATTATCTCGAAGAATCTTCTGAAAAGCACCACCAACGAATTCTTTACCCTTATCGCTTTGTAGGAGAACTGGCACGCGACCTTTTGCTCTGTCGAGAATTTTTTGAAACGCCAAACCTACAGCGCGGGCTGATTTGTCTTTGAGTGGCTCCACCCAGGCATATTTACTCAGCACATCGATGATGAAAAGAAGATAGCTGTAGCCATCGTTTTCATCTTTCAATGCCGTGAGTTGGGATAAATCCGCTTCCCAGACGTCGTCAATATTAGTCACGTCGTAGTGTAACCTCGGGAACTTTCTGCGAATCGGTCTGTGAAGCGTGTACGCGTCCTGCCCGTTCAACCATCTTTGTACGCGATCTCTTTCTTCCTTTTTTTGCTCGCGAGACTTGTTTTTTTGGTTGAACCGAATCAATTTCCGAGCCCCTGCGTAGCCCGCCTCGTGCTCCGTATCGTAATACTGATGAGCGTAGTCGACAGCTTTTTTGGACATGATTAAATTCTATATCTCAGCCACTTTTTCACGAGACCGTTCCTCGTCAAAGGAGGAGAGGGAACTGTGGGCTCGACCACCCTCAGCTTTGGGTTTAAGGGTGTCATAGGTTCTTTGCTTGGAGGGGCTCGTTTCGGTGCTTTCTTGAGCGGATCCGTCAGTCTCTTTGCATTCTCCAATATTTCCAAATTACCTACCAAGTTCACCGGTGTAGCCGACGATCCTATGAATTTAGCCATCTCAAGCTGTCCTATAGGTATCTCTCCCCTCTTGTTTCCCTTACTCACTACGTTAGCGAGTAATTTACTTATATCCGACTGTGGGATGAGACGTCCGTCTATGATCACATTACCCTTAGCATTCCACTTGAATCTGTCGGGCTCAAAATTCTGCCAATACATCAGCAGATTGCGAGCACTGTTCGCGTGGTCCAGAGGTAAGTTCTCGACAATCGACTCTTCTGTGATGGGTGGTTCCTCGGTATTCTCAAGCACAGTTGAATCGACGTTACCACTCTGCTCGACATCTCTTTCGTTTCCCTTGAAAAACAAATACCGCCGCAGTATCTGTAGATATTTTATACACTTATCACGCTCATCGATTTTACTTTTCGAAGCCAGAATAGCGTACATTTCGGCATCGAGTCGAGAAAGGTTATCGCCCACAGTCTGCACAGTCTTATCGGAGCTCTGTTCCGCGATGCGATCAGGTGGCGGTGGAGTAATCGGACGTTTGTCGGTTTGCATGCGCGCAAACTTCTCCTCGGGAATGATGACCATCTTGCGTGCGTGATTCATGACACTTACGAGTTTTTCTTGTCCAAAATTTTGGAAATCAATGTGCTCAGCACGCTCGACAGTAGTACAGGAAGGAAGGCACCACCACTTTGAACAATTTTCTTCCTCTTACTAGTCCACGTGGATGCTACTTTAGCGTTCGGTTCTCTGATCAGTTCTCGAAGTATATTTTTATACTTTCTCAACCGTTTCGCTTGCGAGTTATCCAAAGTCACAACTCCTCGCAAAACGTTCAAAACACACTCGCATATACACCTAATCAGATCTCTGTCGGCTGTTTTTAGGAGAGCAAGACGTTGCCGAGAGCTCGCGTGGCAAAGGGCGTTCAACAAGGCCACGCGTTTCTTCGAGAACAAACTTCCTGAGCAGCCAGATGTTGCCGCAGCCATGGTCACAAGGACACTGTTCCGCGAGCGTAGCATTCGACAATTTTTGTTCACGTACTGTGGACCTTTGGCACGTAAGCGTAATGGACAGGATCATCGGGAAATATACACGTGCGAAAACGGAAATCTTCGGGTGTCTCTTGGCGTAGATCCAGCAATAGATAACCATGCGCGGGTCTGCAAGCATCGGCGTACGCTTCAACGAGAAATTTGGGATCTTCGGGGTGAATTTGGCGCGCGAGATACTGTACCTGAGCTCTGTCTCTGGGGTTCTTAAAAAGTACCAGATAATTCGTATTGAGTGATAAATCTCGCTGATTTGCACCTTTGTGAAATAAATTCTGCGTGATAAAGCATACGCTCAAATTTTTGTGATGCGCGCCCCGAGTGAATAGTTCGAGGAAAACCGGGTTCTTGGACTCGTGCATCAGATCGTCGATTATGATCAATTTTCTCTTGTGATTATCGTTCGAGTAGTCGACAGGCTGTGGTATTCCTTCCTTAAATTCAATTTTCCTTCCCTCAGCGAGTTTCAAACACGTCTCGTAGTTCTCTTGCCACTCGGCATAGTAGAATAATATCCTGTCAATTGGTTTGTCGATCATCTGCGGTAGATGGCGCAAGAGTTGTTGGATCCACTGACTTTTGCCGCTCATCGTCGGCCCGCTAAGCGTGAGAGTAAAAGGATGGATGAGTCGGGTATCCATAATGTTGACTGGCCATCCGGTGCATTCGACATACGTATATATATCGGTATAAAATCAACTCCGCCCGTCTAGCACACACATACACACACACGGTCCAACCAGCACACCACCGGCGCGCGGGCGGGGTGGCGCGCGCGCGGTTTCCGCACGCCCATCGTCTCGACTATTAGGGCGTGCGGTGAGTAGCTGAGCCCCGCGCGGGGATTAGCTAAAACCCACGAGCGCGCGTAATCAGCTGAGACGTACGCGCTCGTGGTAATGAGCTATTCCCCGGCGGCCGGGGATCAGCTTATCACCGCCCGCCCTCCGCCTTCACTGGGAGTATATTTCATTTTTTCAGAGTGAGAGGAATCGGGGTAGGTAAATTCATTGAGAACAAGATCATATAACACAAGTCATATCTTTATTGCGATTCAATCACATCATCGTTCACTCAACTCTGATTTGTGGAGCTACATAGCCAAACGGGAGAGAAGCCTCCTTTGATACATATCGCCTCTTTTTCAATACAACACTGCAAGATTTTGATTCATCACGTGTTACAACCTCGTGTAGAGGGGTACGCTGTATAGCACGGTAATTCAACCTTATTGTATTCTCGACACTGACAAGTGGTACAATATCTCTACGGTTTTGAAAATAATTATCCAACAGATGCTCGATGCTTTCCAAATTCATTTTGAGCGAGTTTTCATGATTGAGCGTTATTCCTTTCACCTTGCAACATTCGTACGATTGACCGGAGCTTGTAACGGCGCGATACGCGTATGATTTTGGTGCTATCGATATGAACGTATCTATGTAAGAGTCGGGCCCATACACAGCTAATTCGTCAGTCATATCGCCCAAAAGACTACCAAGAGGAGGCTCGTACTCTGCGTTCTCGGCGTTCTCACTAAATTTGAATATGGTACAGTCAGTATCAACGTATATTATTCTGTCACCGAGTTTCTCCAGATAATCGTACAACACGAGTCTCGCTTGAGCCGTTGTATAGGCGGCGATCACGACATTCGTATTGCGAGCAGATGGTACAGCTTCGACCCGATAGCGCCAATTCACGTACAAAACCTCGTCGCTAACCGGGAGGAGAGCGAAAACTTCTTTCTCGGGATCGGTTATTATTTTGAGTAGATCGTCTCGCGATCTGACCACGCTGGTTTGCGCCAAGTTATTACGCTGTCCAAATTTCCCCCAATGGGATACCAGACAGAGTTTAGCAACAGCGCGCAGTCCCGGGTTTAGTTCGATCTTTTCTCTATCAAGCTTAATGCCCTCGTGCCGCTCATAATCTCTCAAATATTTCAATTTTGCTTCCTCGCTGGTACAATTATCCGGCCACCCACTGGCTTCTTGTTTGATTTTCAGAAACGAATTCACGTATTCAGTGAAAAGTCCACCTTCCGAACCGTCGTAAGCAGTTGTTGCGTATTGCCAAATGATAGATATTTCAGTTATAGTGTATCCGAGTCGAACGGCTGCGCGTAGCTCGTCGGATACCCACGTTCCTCTTAATACACGATCCGCGATGTTTTCGTGATCGCAATCACCCTGACGTTCTTCTTCGCCACAAGTCCTACATAAGATGAATAATAAACGGCCGTGCATCTTAGTTGGGAGTAACGGCATGTAAAGATCGCGTGGTGGCAGAACCGTGCATTTAACTAGGCCCTCGACACGCGACAAATCGTTCGGATCGCCCCGAGTCAGCTCGTGACTTTCCACCCCAACGTAGATCCGCGGATGCCCTACAGGATACTTCCCGCGTTTACACACGTATGGGTACAAAGAGCATATATCGGTGTATTTGATTTTTTCACCCGCTCTAGTCTTGCAAAACGGGATAAAATTCTCAGTCCGCCCACCAAAAAAAGCATCTCGCGGGTCGATCTTGACCTTACTCATCAACGGATGATTCGAAACGTAGCGAGATATTTCTGGACGACTCTCTTTGAGTTTATCGAATTCGCATTCCCGAATGTATTCAAGCTCGTATCCGGATCCGCGAATTCTCTCCAACTTGGTCATCGTTTTTTCGTGCGACTCGTTGAATGTCCGTCCGTAAGCCATGCGCTTGTGCCTAATGTCACCCTTGAAACACTCGGTACATCCGTGGAAGTAACACCCCTGAAATTCAAACACCTTGCCTTTCTTTCCTGGATCATCGGATTTGAGGAATCCGTCAACGAGGAGCCGCTCCGGTAATCTATACTCGCGCTCTCTTGCGGCGTGAATGATTTTCTTCCCTAGTTCGTGCTCGCGCCAGAGTAGCCATTCTATGGATTTTTGCGAATGATTTCCCGATCGGCGATAGCCTTCGTGAGGAATTATCCCTATCGTCTCGGGTTTCAGAAAGTTTTTCCTATAAACCAAGGAACACGCACTGGCAATCGTCGTGGCTTCTGTGAAGGGGCAAACGTTACCGACTGACAGGAAAATTTCTCTGAATTTCAAGCACGCGCGTCTCAATATCTCTACATCCGAACGACAATATTTGACGATCTCGTCCCGCATCACGAAGTGGTAATTGGGAGAAGTTTCCGCGTACCAAGCGAGAAATTTTTCTCGCTCTTTACCGCTCATTGAATCGACACCGTAATCTTCTATCTTGGGCATGGGACCCGAATAATTCTCGTTCACTGGAGTATTAAAGAAATGAGGAAAAAACCCTTTCTGCATGGAGACAGGGAGGCCAAAAGCCTCCGGTAATTTACTAAGTTTCATGTGAAAGTAATTCAAGCTGTCTATGAATTTTGTCCGGCCATGCGATAAAATTATTATTTTTTGCCCATTTAAGATGACGTTGGGAGTTACACCCTTATTTCTCTCGATTATTTCGCGCAAAATGAATTGACAATCGAAGCCTGAGCTATTTTGCGCCAAACAAATTATATTGTCGAACACGGATTTCTCTCGGATACACAATGATACGAGATTTTTCACGGGATCCTTGCGCCATACGTGCTCGCGGATACCGCAAATATTGCACAACATTGTCATGTCCTCGACATCCATGCACGCGTAACAAACCTGTTGCACAATACACAAGTTCGGCACGTGTACAGTAGTGGTAGGGTGATTCTTATGAGAGGAATTTTGTTGCGTTTCTAGATCGTAGAACAGGTAAAGATTCTTGCTTGGAGCCTTATTAGGAGCTGCTCGATACGGTTGCATGAAACAAAGATCGTTGAGCGAATGTTTGGTATGACAAAATGTACACCAACTAACCCCACACTCGTGGACGCCTCTATACTTGTGTATTTGCGTGCAGCAAAATCGACATATTTGAATTATATCACAAATTCTTCGATTCCCCTTCTTGTAAGAACCGTTCGTTTTGTGGTTTGCAAAACAAGTTTCACTCAGAAATGTTCTGTTACAATTTTCACATTTATACGAGACATCGAGATCGCTTTCACAGGGCGGAGAAATGAAACACTTTTCGCACCGTGCCGAGCACAAGTGATGGTCAACGAACCGGAAGCTTTTATTACAAGCATTGCAAAAAAATTTACTTTTACTAGCACCAGTGAGATTCAAAATAGTGTCAAAATGCTGATTTTCTTCGTCATACGCGAGATTTATGTAACCTCTGATTGGAATAAGTTCTTCGCGCATGAGCGAGCCGTCGAAAAAAGGCTCTTCACCACTCCCTAGAGTGCCCTGAGAAAATGCTCGAATAATGATCCCTTGAGTCGCGTAATAGCGTTGGAATTTTTCAATTTCCTGATAACCGCATCCCCCGGAGGGGATCGTGACTCCTGAGCGAGACAGGAGTTGAAGCGCTAAGTCACGTTGCAATGGCCTCCGACAATCGCGAACGTTGTCCCAAAATCTTTTCACTTCCTCGCGACAATCACTCGCTTTTTGCAGATAAGCTTCCCCAATAACGAGAGCCCGTGGTAAACACATGTTATCGTCATTTGAGATAGAGACAAGCGATCTTTGATTGGTAGCGTCAATATTCAGTGATTTTTTTGGACGAGCTGAGCCAGCAGGAATCTCAACGTACATAACCTCTAGTATGAAAGTATCGTTGATACTGAAATTTTCATTGCTCTGAGTCAATCGGGAAATGAGGTCCCACAAATCATGATGATAGAAATTATTGATGGGACGGTAAGAGATCCCTGCAGGGCCGTGAGCAAAATTATCGGAATCGATGGAGATACCGACGAGCTCAGTTTCGCGAGCATGATCCATTATATAATTCCAAATGTCATTCACCCCGTTTTCAAGCCATAAGATGGGATTCAGGGTACCTTGCGGAGGGGGTAATATACGTAAAGCTAATCGTCTACCATTTATGCGAAATCTGCGAACGTATCGGGGGCCAGCGTCCACAACGGTGAATCGCACGCCTGCTGGCCTGACTTGCAGATCGATGTCTTCGCTGGCCGCGGCATTCGCAGAAGCAGGAGCGCCGAGACCACCCCCGGACTGCGTTGAGGGTAAAGCTCCCGGCGAGGAATCATTGGTAGCGATGTCGGATGGTTGTGACTCCTGGGGTTGACGCTGAGTTTCAGTATGAGAGCTTTCCCGAGGTTGTGCGCATGGTATGCTCGAAGTCTCTGCTGGTAGACTGTTTTGCAGCTCGTGGATGTCAAAGCCGCTCGACTCTGTTGTGATTGGATTCCTCCCGCCTGGACTCTGAGGTTGCACTGATGAGAAAAAGACCGGATGAGTAAGCTCACCAATATCATACTTTTCATCGTTGCTGATGCATAAATATTTCCACAAACGAGAGACAAAACTCGACAACTAACATATCAGCTTTCAGGAGAACCATTGAAACTCTCCCGGACGCGGTCTAATAGATCAATCAGATCGCGATCCGTATAGAGAGGTGATTCACGGTCCAAAGCAAGAGTATTAAACCAACGTCTCTGCTGGGCAGTCCTGACATTGCGCACTCGATTTGCGTATAATTCCAAAGTGGCCGAGTTAAAATTCGAGATATCATGGTCACCGTTCTCGTGTCGCCGTATCACTACAGGAATGAGGAATATGCTGGTTTTTACGAGGAAAAGTTGAGACCAATGTTATTCAAAAATAGAATCTCACCTTCGTTGACACGCCTGTCCATGATCGAGACATCGTCAAAGTCTCGATAAGATAAGCGATGATGATCCTCGATTACGTGGTATGACCTCTGGGATGCAGGAGGGTCCTCGGTGTAGAAATCCAGCAATGATTGAACTCTGTTGGCTCTCTCAGCTTGCAAAGGCACGTTCTCTGCAGCTCGCTCTCCTGGAACGCTGCTATTAACAGCCTCGGCGTTGCTATGACTGTTGGATCCATCAATGATCGCTCCATTCCCTCCCTCCGCACCTTCGTTTCGATGAGATAGCGGTTCTGGCCATGAAGCTTCACGCTGTCCTATGGCGTTCCATGCAGCAGCTACAGGCTCGCAGAAATCGCGTATCAGCACGGTTGCGAGACGGCCACACGGCCTTGATCTTAAAATTCCCACATCATTTTCGTCGGGATCGGGTGCTGATATTGGTGAAGATGAGAGATAAACATCGTCTGTACTTTCGCGACGTCTAGGATGATGTCGGAATATGGGAGATAATAGAGATGGGCTCACTACCCCCGATCCAGAGGGTGGCGGTCGCGGTGGTGGTGATGGCGGTGGTGTCTCTCTCTCGGATGGCGATGCAAAAAGGCGCACTGGTTGAATACGTACATCGCGATCTGACTGAATGGGTTCTTCCTCGCTAATATCAATGGTAAAGTTGAGCGGGCGTGAATCTTCTCGATCACTGCTCTCCGGTGTGCTCGGCAGAGAGATTGCATCCGCAAGGTCACAATCCGTCGCATCACTGTCGCTTCCCATGATGTCGCTTGTGGATGTGTGACTGATTTCCAGTAGGGAAGTCAGCGCTGAAAACGAAATGTAAGGATGAAACATAGCATGCAAAGCCCGCCCAAATCAGCTCTCATGACCCATTGAATGCCCGCAAGATAAAGAAAAGGCTACAATGAGCTTTGGCTCTCCTGAAAAACATGGGGCAAAGTAGCCGCGCGTTCCAATGCATGGCTGCATAAGGAAGCTGAAATAGTCATTATTCAGTGAATGAAGCCCAGAGTATACGAGTATACGCTACGCTACACACTGCTCGGGCGCCCTTTCACTTTCAAGAGAAGCAAGATCACTCCCTCCCACGAACGGAGTGAGTAAGGGATGGATGAGTAAAAATTCATTGCGAGGGAATGCGCTCGCATGGGTGATGCGTTAGAAGCTACATCAGAATCGAAAAGTGCATCTCCGCGCCATCTAACAGTGAGAAACTTGGAACGAATCGGCCTTTCACCTCGCCCGCTCATTCTCAGCTCTGGCGAGATCGAATGCGTGGAAGCTCACGATGCGTTTTGAAATCATTTGAAAGTATATTCGGTAGTATTGAATGATCATAGCATGTATAGACTGCCGTTACGAAGGCTCTTGAATGAACCAAATATTGTGAATCGTTACTCACCTTGCATCTCTCTGTACTCCTCCATTAGATGGTTGAGTGCGGGCAAATGTTCCATATCTCTGCGGCGTACAATCTCCCCAGCAGCAAGGATAGCAATTCTATTGCTCGGGAAGAATCGCCGGTGATAGCGGGGCAAGTCGCGGATGGGGCAAGAGAACAGCAGCCAAGAGAATGCTCTTGATAACAAATCGATGTCTCGTGTCTGTCTCAACTCGCTTCGATGATACATAGCACATCTCCGTCTCACACCCGCTCGTCTCGACCAGATGGAAAGGTGATGGGCTATACGCAACACGATACTTCGAAAACTCTCGAGCACGTGCTCGTCCATTTCGGATACCGGTAGAGAAGCACGTCGAACTGTTCTCATCGCTCAGCTCGTGAAGACTACGAGTGGACAAGGCGCCTGCCCCGATCTTTATAAGCGAATTTGCTACCCTTTTTCACCCCCGAAGTACACGTTCTGCATCCTATGAATTCTTTCATTCCGATATTCAGCATTTGAGGCAGATGTCTTGACTCGATTTGCAAACATCGCTTCTTTACGTCGGGTGAGCGCGCGCGCGCGCGCGCTCGCACGTGGGAAGAAACACCTCGGTTACTGGGATGGGAAAACCGTTCAAAAGATGTTGCGCGAAAAGAGCGCGCGCGCGCGCGGGCTGGCTCTTTCTGAGCGTTGCACAGGTGCTAATGAATACCAAAAAAAAGAGCGACGATGGCCCTCCGAGTTTTATTATCCACGCGCATATACTAGAATTACCAAATGCGTAGCCAGGAAAAGCGCGTCGCAGTCCGTGATGACCATCTAGCCATTCAGCGGTATCTCAAAAAGAAACTTGTGATGAGAGATACGACTGATTATGCTCGATTTCCTCGTTGTTCATCTCAACCACGATGGAAGAATATTTACCGAGCGAATTACCACGCTTTCTTGCACAAGTAAGCTGTACCAAAAACTTTTCTGTGTTAATCGGGCTACAAGCAGATGAATTGGATAGAAATCGCGACGTTTCTTCATACTCGTTTATGAACACACCTCCCAATTTTCAACTCAGAAATAAAAGCTAAGTTTCTTTCGGGGTCATTACATATCCCATCTGAATAGTATTAGATTGAAACCTATAAAAATTCGAGCCACAAAACGAGAATCGCTTAGTCTCGGCGCAAACGCTTATCACAGAAGATGGAAGGACTACCAGAGCTCTCCGATTGGGAGTTGGAGATAGGTTTGAGTATGGGTGACGACGACGAAACATCCCTCGATCGTTTCGTGACAGCGATCGCTGGCCAAAACGATGGTGAGTACTGCATGTTTTTACTCTGACGAAAACCCCCTTTGGCAAATTTTTTTCATAATATACAATTATTTGCAGGTTCGCAGGCCATGGGTATGAACACCGCGGAGGGTACAGGCCCATCTCACGACATGGGCCAGCTGGATTGTTTACTAGAAGGACTTTCCTCGCAGAACCCTGTCGAAACGGGAAACCAAGAAGCTGTGACATCCTCCAGCTCTGGAAATCCATCCGAACCTACCAGACGTGACTTCTGCACACCCTTGGACATCGGTGGCTTGCAAATTCAGGGAAGAGAAGCAACGATGCCTGCTGAATCTACGACTGGGGGGCCAGTTGTGATTGAATTGAATTCACCCGAGCCCACCCCGGGAACAAGTCAGGAAACTTGTCGGCCAAGGGGAAGAATGAGCATGGTGAAGAGACTCAATGCATGTTTAAAAAAAGGCAAGTCCGTTGACCCTCTTCCATTGACGAAAGATCAGATGCGCCACCTCCGCGATAAACTTAAACGCATTCCCGCATGCCAAGACATGCTAAGAATTATCGACACTGAGAGCATGGAATATTTTGTAAAATCGGTGGAACTTCAAGATTCCCAACACGCGGGCCCCGGGGACCTTAACTTGGTTCACCGGCAAAATCATGGACAAAACATCGAAGAAGAGAGGCAAAGGGTCATCGAAGTGCATGACCCACAGAGAATCGGGCTCCGAAAACCGTTACAGCAGCATTTCCCGATGTTATCACATGCAGATTTATTCACATCACTTTTTTATAATATAAATATGGTATCAACATTAGGACTACAATGCAGCGAAATACTCGCACGAGGAGATGCAATCATTAATGCACGAAATAGCTTGATGACAGCTGAGAGAGCTGAGTATAGCGCACGAGCCGAGGCGATTCTCCTAGCCAACACTCAAGCTCTCCAGGATGAGCTCCTTTTTAAAGACCGGTTTATTTGCGTCAGTTCCTTCAAGCTAGCGCCAAAATTGAGCTGGGAAGGGAACATGGAGCTGCACACAGTGGATGATAAAGAAATAAAGAGTATGCAGATAAGCATACATCATCTGCAGGCACTAGTGACTGGCGCGTAAGTATCGAAAAAAATCAAATTTCACCTATTTTATTTCCAAATTTGAAGAGGCTTTTTCCTTTCAGCATGAAATCGTGTTTCATCGGGGGGTGCCAAGATGCCCTCGTGGGTAATATTGTATCTTCCGTGTTGCGCGGGTCGAATCCCGAGTACCCATACGGGGACTCACGATTCTTAAGAATAATTGCAAAAAATCAATTTGAGAATATATTAGAATTAAGGATGCCGAGAAAGATTAATATGTCGGGCAAATGAATTTCTGAATAAAAATCTTTTTAATATTACACTATTGTAAATTTAGTATTTTATTTTTTCAGGAAATTCCATTCACAGGCGGAATAGGCCTCTCGGGGAAACCGCCTTTGCTCTTTTCACTTGGAGCGTGAGATTTTTCATCTCACACTCGAAGTGAAACGAGCAAGAAACAAAAACGCGCCTACGTGCCCACCGCAAGGTGGTGAGGAAGAGGCACGATCAAGAGTCAATTGCCCCGAGTTTACATAGGACGCGCGCTCTTGCCTATACAGCTCTAATGCACGAGGAATCACACGCTCTTGATGCGTTATACGCAAGAGCGCGGGCTCCTATGTAGACCGGGCCATTCACGTAAAATATAGGCGCGCGCGCGCGCGCGGTATTCTGGTGCACCTGGCCGTTGACCTTTGCGCCAAAATATCGCGTGCAGCCGGGAACACCTGCCCCGGGCGAAATTGCGAGGTCACCACCCTCGCACCTGCCACACCCTGGGGAAGAGAGGGAGTATGGGTTACGGGACACCATCACCCGGGCTGGGTCATGAGGCGCCCGGGGGTCATGTTTTGGCCCTGGGGGTCGTGGGGGGTGGTCGCGGCAGGGGGTCACCTCGCTATACCGGACTTGGGGGGGCTGCAGGGGGTCACCCCGCTATAACGTACTTTACCCCCCCCCAGGGGGGGTGGGGGGGGCGTCGCGGGGGGTCGTCTCGCTATACTGGTCTATAGACTACTAGTAGTTCAACGACCCATGGAAGTGATAGCTGATATTCCAGCCCTATATCAGCTGATTAGTGTTGAGAGAGCATTAGTGACTTTTCCAGACCAAGTCGCAACAATCTAAGGCGTACTCGTTCGATATTTACTCAATTCGTGCCATGAGAGGCCCTATATAGCTGATTACAATCAGCTATGAATCAGTGATTGCAGCTAAAAATCAGCTGATTGCAGCTGAAATTCCAGCTAATATAGCTGATTTTTCAGCCAAACGATATTCGTGTTCTGCCGTATACAGTATTCAGTGTCGTGATCGGATATCAGATATCACCCATATGACCTCCTATCAGATTATACTCCTTTCGCATAGGTAACCCGATATGCGGGAACCGCTCTCTCAGTGCCAATCAGTTAGGGATAGCTGCAAATCAGCTGTTGATAGCTGATTTTGTCAGCTAATACGAACGGATTCCCACTGATTGAATCAGCTATTAAGGGATGTGATATGCAATGATATGCACCGCTCAGAGATGTAATTCTTCAATTTTTCTGCGTCTCGTGATAAATTTTTGGCTCTGGTATTCATAGTCGTTCATTTTGTGCATTGAGTTTTATTTTATTCATCAATTTTTGAGTATCTGTAATGCCCCGAATGTGGGCCACCCTTTATAGCTCTATGGAGAGTGGCCCACATTCGAGGCATGTAATGTTATAGAGGGTGGCGCACATTCGGGGCATATAGTGTTATAGACGGTGGCCCACATTCGAGTCATGTAGTGTTATAGAGGGTGGCTCACATTCGGGGTAAGGGTGGCCCATATTCGGGGCATGTGGTGTTATAGAGGGTGGCCCACACTCGGGGCATGTTGTGTTACAGAGGGTGGCCCACACTCAGGGCATATAGTGTTATCGAGGGTGGCCCACATTCGGGACAAGGGCGGCCCACATTCGGGGCATGTTGTGTTATAGAAGGTGGCTCTCGTTCGGGGCAAAGGAGGTCCACATTCGGGGCATATAGTGTTATGAAGGGTGGCCCACATTCGGGGCATATAAAGTTATAAAGGGTGGCCCACATTCCAGGCATGTAGTGTTATAGACGGTGGCCCACATTCGGGGCATGTTGTGTTGTAGAGGGTGGCCTACATTCGGGGCATGTTGTGTTATAGAACCACCACAGCGACTTGTCTCGAGTGTTCTAAAGCTCCGAGAGCAAGTGAGCAACACATAACGAGCACATCATTTGACCTGCAGTTGCAGCACTTCTCGTTCTCGCCACTCGCCCCGAATGCCAAGATAATTGACTCCAAGGATCCATCACAAGCTCAAAAAGATGTATCAGGGCACAGTTCATCTTCAGGGTGCTCCTTTCGACCATACGAAACGACTGTGCGACTCACGAGCAACCGCCAAGGTCACGTTCAAGGCCTAACTAGCTTCAAGCCACAATATGTCTAGCCTTAACCTAAATGCTGTCGGGGCGTCTGGGCCTGGGCCAGGCTGGTATTAGGTCCCTAGTTGGGAACTGATGGGCGCGAGGTCGTATTAGAGCAGTACTGTATTCGAGGTGAGCGACGACAGCTCCGCACCCAGCGGATTTTCTGTTCAACTAAAGACAATGCCATGACTCATTCATGCTGAAGTATAGCAATATCGACATTCCATGATATATTATTAGCATCGTCTTGAGCCCAATTTTTGGCCACTCGATACTATTTGCATTCATTAATCGGCGCATGGATCAGCACCCATCTCGAATTCTAGTCACCTCAACACTGACGGAACAGATAAAGACCTCTCGATCTCCATATACTCATATTGTCGTCATAATAGGCTCGTTCTTTTTATATCTCTTTTGATCCAATGCTAATCACGACACGCGCACATATATGTGGTGTGACAAGGTAGATCGCCACACGCGTTAGAAGCAGAGCAGTTATTATAAGCAGCCGAGAAGTATAGAGAGAGAGAAAGTGAAGAGACCCATCCTGAAGTAATGCTAACGCGATTCTGGGGTGGGTTGGTTAGATAGTGGTTAGCTGCCCCCAGTTCTGCAGTGATGGTTTGCCAACACTGTAGGGCTGAGAGCAGAAGGTTTTAGCCCCCAGGGCACACGGGCGCTGGATTCATGCTTATCCGGTTCAGAGAAAAATAGACGAGTGATCAGCTGTCATCACCGGCGTCGTCGTCGTTGTCGTCGTCGATGATGAGCAGCTTGGCGCGAGCCACGGAAGCGAGTAGCAGCGATCCGTCGGATAAGAATGTAGCGCGCGCGACGCGAGATGTGTGTTGGTGTGAGTGACCCGAGCGTGGCTTCGACCGATGGCCTTCCGCGAGAGTGTGGTGTGAATATCCCCGACAAGGAGTAAGCCGAGCCGTCGACCGGGCCGGGCCCAGGATGGGATTTGTCGACCCGGGTGCGAGACGCCGGCACGCGCGAGAATGCAGATATGTGTGCAAGCTATGGTGAATCTCTCTCGTAGTTGCGGTATCTCTCTCTCACGCGTAATATTCATGTTCATGCATCGCGTATCATAATTGCGTGATATTATATATTGGATTTACCTGAATTTATCTATACTATTTTCATTATAATCAACTTTCGAAGGTTACATAAAGTAACCCACGGTCAACATGAAATATTGTGTCTGAGTTAAAGTCATTCATTAGATGTAAACATATATACATCTACGGTCGATGCTTACGTTTCTGCTTGTAGCTCTAAACAGGAAGCCCATTTGATGGAGCCTACTTAGCTGGGCTAAGCTGGTGACTTACAAGAGGTAGTTGATATAGGAATGTTAATTGTGAACTATTCAATGTTGATGTCCAGATGTGTTCATCGAATTCCTGAAGATTGATAACTTCAATCTTCGCGTGGAGAATGAGACTATGGGCACGACCGAACGAAGACGCAAGAAGCATATTATCTTCAATGAGGCAGATCTGTTTAGATGCTGGTATGCTTTGGAGCACAAACCTAACAGTTTCACTCCCATGATGCTAGTAACGAAAGCCGCTTACAGTTTGAAGCCAAAGTATATCCAGCTGGGACACATTTATTCAGTCACTCGTGAGTACAACTGATTTCATATCCAAATTCTGGGACAGTACAGACCTTGGAGTAAATCGAGATTTTCCAAGATCAATCGTTCGAGTACATGTGAAAAAAAGGTTGATGTCTTTGATTTCCTCATAACCATAGATGGAGATGAGGACATGGCAGAATTCGACGATCATATGGATTGTGAGGAATTTGCGGATGAGAGAGTTGAAGCCCTTGAAGATGAAACTAGTTTTGATCAGATCTTTCATTTATACTTCGAGAAAATTTTATCGCAATCTAACTTGAAAAATCACAACTTCCGACATGATTATTGAATCCTTGTGCATCAAAATATCGAATAAGACGACTCATCTAAGTGCAGTGTCGTGATATAAAGTAAATGTACGCAACATGCCTCCAGTGAACAATTTTCTGAACAATTCCGGTTGACCTCAATGATTTTCGACGTATTCCAGCTCGTTTCAATGCAAATTCCAAGACTTTCAAAATGGAATATATTCCAATTTGACCAACCCAGTTGAAGCCGAGCTATCTGCGTGCATCCAGAAAGTGATTTTTTAGACTTCACAACAAAGTGTACGCAACTTACCCTCATTCAGCCATTCTGTCAACAACTCTGGTCTCCTTCAATACTTTTCAACGTACTCCAGCTCGTTTTTGAGCTTATCTTGAGATCATTGAAAAGACATCAAATTCCGCTTCATTGGATTCTGACTGTTTCACTTTTTCTAAAAAAGATGTTATTCGGTGATGAAGTGCGGAAAAGTATTTTCATCACCGTGCAACCACATTTGGAGCTCTCTGCCGGTCCCCAACACTCCGACCTATCACACGCATTAAACACGTTCTGAGTGATGAAAATGGTCTCGCTGCACGCGCTTTTCAGATGAATATATGGGTGCAACTTGGGTACACCACGATGTTGGCCTTCTTGTTTTACAAATCATCTTCGTTTTTTGGAAGAAAAATGGCTTCGGATCGGAATCCCGCAACTCTGAAGAACGGATGCTGAAGGTCTTGGAAAACGAAATGGAATGCGTTAAACGACGATGAGATAGATTGATCTGAAGAATTTGGCGCCAGTTTTACAGAATGCAATTTCTTCGGTAATTTCTTGGCTGGGCTATCACAAAAATTGGAAAAGTCACTTCAAATTCTCTGAGAAATCCAGAAACGATTTAGGATCGATGCAAACTATTCATATTCTCATATCCCAACATAACAAACGTAGGAAAGAATTGCCGAAGACCAAGGAATGCACATTTGTGAGGTCGGCTTATAGGGTCAAGTTGGGTACTCTCGCCTTACTATTTTCCAACAGCTTCAAGAATTTATTCCAACCAATCAATCAATTGGCTAATTCTACCACCAAAGTGAGGCTAGTTGAAAGATGTTAATCACTATTAGAATCACTTTTAATGATATCCCGAAAAGATGATGTCGACAAAAAATATGAAAATAGAACTCGTTGATTGCAATGTAGATCTAAGAATAAGAGTGTTCCTTGCGATTGAATCACTTCACACGTCGACGTCATACTTTCGAAATTAGTCAGTCCTAGAAATCGAATGAGATTTACTCATAGTCATGAGATGCAAATAGAAGTCTCGAATTCTCAGTCATTCCAATATAACCATGTCTTAAGTGCCTAACTATGAGCTCTTGTATTGAGCTCAGATGAATCAGAGAAAAGTCTGTACTGGAGTGGGGAACTTTATGACGTTTTTGATGAATCCATCTGTATATATATATATATATATATATATATATTTAAATGCATTGAAATTCTACGATACCAGACTCTTCACTCAAAATGGCGTTCATATAAAAATTTCTCTTTAGTGTTTGGCCGAAATGATGAATTGGAGAATGAAGAGCAAAGCAGTACAGGAGCGAGGGTCACTAGTGATGGAGAAAACGTCATTAGTGTGGTCACTGACCTTCGGATAGATACTGAAGATATAGAGGAGCTGTTCAGTTCTGATCTCGAAGGTAATTTTGACTCAATAACTCCGTGTATACTGAGGAGCAAGTTGAACTGTCCACCAACAGCTCACTATACGATCTTTCTGTTTCTTTTTCCCGGACCTCGATCCATGAGTGCGAGTGAGACAGCGCGATGTCGAGTGTGGATTGTTCAGCTTGTTCCCGAGTGTACAATCAATGAGCGATATATAAAGCTCCGAATCAAAACGGTATGAGTCTATTCCTATGGCAAGATGAGATGTAAGGAGTATCAATTAGTGGAAATCACAATTTACTTGAAAAATGACGAAAAAGGTTTCGTTCCCCACTGAAAATGCGCAGCCGCCCGGGCGGGCGGCAGGGCGGGCGGCGCAAAATGGGGCCAAGAAGTTCTTGAATAATTCGCCATTACGTGAATTTGCAACCAATCGACATGTGCTCAAACAGAAGACTTTTGGATGAATGAGTACAACCTCCATCAACTGCGCATATGTCGATTGGTTGCAGATTCACGTAAAGGCGAATTATTCAAGAACTTCTTGGCCCCACTGTGTGGCGGGGCGGGCGGCAAGACGGGCGCCCTGCCACCGTGATATTCTTGTTGAAAAGTGCGGGCGGCAGGGTGGGCGCCCGCCCGGGCGTCAAAAAAATTAATTTTCCAAAAAAAAGCCTTTTTTCTGGGAGTTTTATTTTCTCGCGCAATTTTTTTCTTTGAAAATCCATTCGAAGATGAATCACCTAATTGCAAAACTCTGTTTGTGTAGAATTTGGCTCTGAATGATGCAGACAATGAGCCCACAAAGTCTCGCGATGCTGAAAAATTCACGCAGAGATATGTTTGACAGCAAAACAAATTCTTCTCGGAATACTTCCTCTCCCGACCGAAATAGTCCAGATTCGCGTTATTCATTCAGAGGAGTTAATTTGGATCTCAATCGATTGGATTGTGAAGGGTTGTCAACAGGGTTGGTAGTCCATAACACGACACCTTAACTTTGCGACGTGTCACACATTGCGCGATGTAGTTTTGACGCAGTGCGCGTGCGCGGGGATCTGGCTTCGAGATGAACGATGCACGCCGAAAAAGAAGCAGATGAGGACAAACGAAAGAAAGGCGAAGGAATCGCCGGCTCGGCATTCAGAATATTTGCACTTGTATTCGATTACAATTTTTAATGAACTCAGAGTCATGAAGGGATATTCTCTGAGAACATGAAAATCGATTCATGTATTGACTTCAAATTGGATCATGGAATTCGATTTCCGGCGCGGAGTACAAGGAGATGAAGTGATATTCTTCCGATAACCCGACTTGATTTCCGACGCAGATTTTTCAATTTGACTTGAGCAAAAATTGTTTTATTGTCCCAGAGTGATGAATATATGTCCTCCATCATCGGGAGGAGCTGTTCATACATTCTTTTCGGATCGGATCATGAAATTTGATTTTCGTTGCCACATACGAGGAGAAAAAGTGAAATTTTTTCGATATCCCAACTTGGTTTTCGACGCAGATTTTTCAATTTGACCCTAGTGAAAATTTTTTCATCATTCCAAAAGGATTAATATAGGTCCTTCATCATCATGAGAACCTATTTATACAATTATTTTGGATCGAATCGTGAAATTCGATTTTCTTTGCCACATACAAGGAGCAAAAGTCACATTTTTTGATGTCCCGACGTGGTTTTCGACGCGAATTTTCTAAACTGACTCGACTATGAATTTTTTTATCATCCCAAAGTGATGGATATGAGTTTTCCTCATCATAAAAAGCCATTCGTGCATTTTTTTTCAATCGAATCATGAAATTTGATTTTCGTTGCCACATCCAAGGAGGAAAAGTCAACTTTTTTCGATGTCCGGACTTGGTTTTCGACGCGAATTTTTCAAACTGACTCGACTGTTAATCTTTTCATAATGCCAAAGTGATAGGTATATCTCCTTCATCATCATGGGGAGCTATTTGGGCATTGATTCCGAATCAAATCATGAAACTCGATTTTCGTTGCGACATACAAGGAGAAAAAGTCAAATTTCTTCGATATCCCGACTTGGCTTTCGACGCGGATTTTTGAATTTGACACGAGTAAAAATTTTTTCATCATTCCAAAGTCATAAGTATATGTTTTTCATTCTCGTGGAAAGCCATTCGTACATTTACTTCGAATCGAATCGTGAAATTCGATTTTCCTTGCCGCATACGAGGAGAAAAAGTGAAATTTTTTCGATATCCCGACTTGTTTTTCGACGCGGATTTCTCAATTTGACACGAGTAAAAATCTCATGAGGAGAAAAACTCATATTCATCTTCTTGGGATGATAAAAAAATTTATATTCGAGTCAGTTTGAAAATTTTGCGTCGAAAACCAAGTCGGGAAATCAAAAAAATGTGAAATTTTCCCCTTGTATGTGGCAACGAAAATCGAATTTCATGATTTGATTCGGAATAAATGCATGAATGGCTCCTCATGATGATGAAGAAGATATATTTATCGATTTGAGTTGATAAAGAAATTCTTACTCGAGTCAGTTTGAGGAATCCACGCCGAAAAGCATGTCGGAACATCAAAAAAAAGTGACTTTCTTCCTTTTATGTGGCAACAAAAATCGAATTTCATCAGCCAATTCGGAATAAATGTATCCATAGCTCCTCACGGTGATGAAAAACATATATTTATCACTTTGGGACGATAAAGAAATATTTTCTCGAGTGGAATTGAAAAATCCGCGTCCAAAACCAAGTCGGGATATCGAAAAAATTTGAATTTTCCTCCTTGTATGTGGCAACGAAAATCAAATTTCATGATTTGATTCGGAATAAATGCATAAATGGCTTCTTATGATGATGAAGAAGATATATTTATCACTCTGGGTTGATGAAGAAATGTTTACTGGAGTCAGATTGAGTAATCTTCGTCGAAAACCATGTCGGGACGCCAAAAAAATGTGACTTTTTCTCCTTGTATGTGGCAACAAAAATCGAATTTCAGCAGCCGACTCGGAATCATTGTATGAATGGCTCCTTATAATGATAAAGAACCTATATTTATCACTTTGGGATGATAAAAGCATTTATAGTCGAGACAGTTTTAAAAATCCGCGTCGAAAACCAAGTCCGGACATCGAGAAAAGTTGCCTTTTCCTCCTTGGATGTGGTCACAGAAATCGAATTTCATGATTTGATTTGAAGTCAATGCATGAATCGATTCCCATGTCCTCAGAGAATATTCCTCCATGACTCTGAGTTCATCAAAAATTTAAATCGAATACAAATGCAAATATTCATCTGATTGCCGAGCCGGCGATGCCTTCGCCTTTCGTTTGTCATCTCATCTGCTTCTCTTTCGGCGCGCATCGTTCATCTCGAAGCCAGATGCCCGCGCACGCGCACCGCGTCAAAACTACATCGGGCGATGTGTGACACATCGCAAAGTTAAGGTGTCGTGTTATGAACTACCAACCCTGGTTCTCAATCATTAATAACACGGTATTGGGGAACATTATTTAATTCACTCATGATAATTGTATGAAGCCAGTCCAAGTTTCATGGTGACAATAATAGCCGACATCATGATTGCACTTCAATTGCTACATACAAGAATGAGTACGGCTAGTCATGTATACATTCGATCTGATTCTTATGAGCTGCGAGTGAAAGTGCAGATGAGAAAATGGTGTGAGGAACAAGAGAGTAGTTCGCACTTTTCAATCCAGAAATGACTTCCTTATAAATATGGAGATGTAATTTTCAAGATCACACGAATCCTAAGAGATGTCATGAAAGAATGCCACATCACAAAAACGGTATTTCAGGATAAATTGTACAGTCAAACGCTCAGCATATGATTAGTTTTTCACAATGCCATTGTATACTATGGTATGGTCTTCTACTACGATGGCGACTTCCACAATGAGGCGAGTCTTGTGTTGCACGCATTGACATTCTCTGCAAAGATCCAATATTCATCAAATCAGTGATAATCCCGTAGGAGAACGAACCTCCATTGAGTAGTTATCCACTGTTTCCACAATCCTGATCCCGTCCAAGGATGATTATTCCTGGAATCTGTAATGGTAGATCTGTGTTGAATATTCTAGAAATATTTGAAACTCCGATGGAGGTATCACTATTTGTGTATAAGATGGGAACTTACTCAATTAATTGTCTCTCTGATAAATATGTCACAGATTAAGCAGAACCGAAATTAGCATAATCACGCTGTTACATTTCCACTTTGCAAATGAACGGCTCAACTGATGATATTCTCATGCAGTGTTGCGATCAGTTCGTTCGAGAGAGTGAGCACAAACTACGAATGAGGAAGATAGAAATCAATATTCTGTAAGAATGACGACCGTCAATGTGTTTTTTGTCAACTTACCTTGCCGAGTTTTTCATCATTGAGAACGACCTGGATATTTCTGAATTTTGATTGCATTAACAACATGCTCTTCACCTATCCATCAATACTTGACAATATGCAGCCCTGTAATGTGTGAAATATTGTGAAGAAACTATACGTTAGTTCTCAACTTCATTGTAATCAAAGCGATATCCAGGACTCACCAGCACACATATCTTCCGTGCACGCAGAATACTGAGAAACTGTGAAGGTTGAGTGACGAAACATTTTGATCGATGAGCGGGGTCTTAGGTACATCAAAATGTAAGTACCTTGAGCTGATCTTTGACTATTATTGTCACCATGCCACTTGGACTGGCTTCATACAATTATAATGGATAAATTAGATAATGTACCCCCATCACCGTGTTATTGATGATTGAGAACTCTTCACAATCCTGATCGATTGAGATTCAAATTAAGTCCTCTAGACGAATAACGCGAATCTGGACTATTTCGACCGGGAGAGGAAGTATTCCGAGAAGAAATTGTTTTGCTGTCAAACATATTCCTGCGTGAATTTTTCAGCATCGCGAGACTTTGTGGGCTCATTGTCTGCATCATTCAGAGCCAAATTCTACACAAACAGAATTTTGCAACTAGGTGATTCATCTTCGAATGGATTTTCAAAGAAAAAACTCCCAGAAAAAAGGCTTTTTTTTTTTGGAAAAATTAATTTTTTTGCCGCCCGGCCGTGCGCCCGCCCTGCCGCCCGCACTTTTCAACATAAATATCACGGCAGCAGGGCGCCCGTCTTGCCGCCCGCCCCGCCGCCAGCCCGGGCGGCCGCGCATTTTCAGTAGGGTTGTGGAGAAAGGGAATAAGATTGAAATAATGATCCATTTTTCATCATGCAAAGAAAATCTGAGGCAAATTCCACAGGAAATAAAGTAGTAAACTCAGACGATTCTGATCCGGAGCTCTTCATACATATCAACATGCATTCTCATCATATTTTATTGATGTAACTTCAAATTGCTATGTTTTGGAGCTATTGATATTCTCCCTCCACTTGGTTTTTTCCCTGATTGATTAATACTAAGAACCTAGTTAGTCATTCATTCTTTCTAAATTACGCGATAGGTCCGGAACTGGAAAACCTCACACATGTTGCCGGAGCTTGGGAGTTGAGAGAATAACTTCATAACTTCGCTCGTCGTGATGGTAACTAGGGAGCGAAATAAAATATTTCTTCAAATCTAATTGTGTTGATTCGTCAAGGAAATAACTATGACTATTCTACAGGCTCTCCCGAAAAGGATGATCAAGAGATTGATGCAGCTCCATGAAGGATTCCGTTTGATGAACTGTACCCAGAAGAAAATCAACCCAATGAGGTACGGTGAGCCATTCTTATGATTATCACATCCATGGTATATAGTGAATACTGTGCTGCAGTAGTTGATATCCCTCAAAGTTTCAAGCTTTGTGCTCAGTGAGAATTCAATATCATTTCATGAGTAGGAAGGGACTTGGAATAGAAGCGGGAATGATCTCACGACTAGATCTACAATTCCCGATCTCCATGATTATCGCTCTCATGATGGAATTTTGAAGCTCTTACACACCTTGTCGAAAGTGTCAGCACGCCCAGCACAAAATTATGAAATCTCAAAAATTCAATACCTTGCGATCTCTTACCTCGTTTGGAGTCTACTTGAGTCTCCTCTGCATTCGAAGCTCTTTTCAAGTACTTCAAGTCGTCCATGCACATTTTTTTCTGTCGAACCAATCGGTTTCCTGCTACGACACTCTGAAGTCTTTAAAGATTGACCAATTCTTAGGGGTCGGTACATGCACTCGCCAATCCTAAGTCATGGTGGCAATATAAGTACAAGTTCATCTAAAAGTGCTAGTTAGAGCCTTAAAAAATCGTTCTTGGGAGTAGTTTTGCGTACGTCTGAACCAGAGTCACGAGCATTCTCGTGGAAAAAGTAGTGTTACCTGAATTATTGACTATGAAAGTTGTTTATCGGTGACATGAGAAGTAAAGAGCTCATATTACCATAATCAGTCGATGGATTATACTTAGAATTATGATAATTAAACGCAAGAACACTTGATTCTGTGAGGGAATTATTGAGTGTGGTTCCGGAATTTTACACTTGACACTCGGTATTCGCTACCATTTAATTCTTATAAGTGAATAGTTTCACGAATGCAAATAAAACTTACAATCCATATCCGAAAGGCTTAGATCGACGGATGGGAAGTGACTCTATTCTGAATCGATCTCATATCGGTCTCTACTCTGAAACATGAGATCATTTTAATCAATCCTAATGTGAGGATCTGCGCAACATAAAAAAAATCTCACTAATGAATTCCATGACACTATAAAGGAACGTCCATAAATTACGTATGGTTAAATTTCATGATTTCAGACCCCCTCCCCCCTTGTGAGATTTTTCTAATGGAAAATTGCTGATCCACATTTGGAACGTGAGGAATTAAAATACCCCCTCCCCCCTGAAACCCTTAATTCATGGACATTCCTTAACATTAGAGCTCAGACAATTCAATGGAAGAACAACGATGCTCATACTCTTTTTCACCGGAGTACTATCACGAGAGTTGAGTATTATCGATTGACTAGATACGGGAATAAGAATTTTTTACTCTTGAAGTCATCGACGCACCACTTGCTCATGGGATAACTAACGGACATAAATTTTTTTAATGACAATGCTCATGACTTTGGCTCGGATGCACTTACAAAGGGGGACCACGAGCTCCGAGTCACCTATCTTTACCATTTTTTTACAGTCTAGTACTATCGAGAAGATGAAGAATCCAGAATAACTCCGTCAAATGGGTCTCCCGTCCAAAAATACAGCCAATGAGATTAACATTGCTCATATAGGCCCATGTTGAAAAGTGATATAGGAGATATACTGGTAATACTAACGTATTTGTTTGCAGCTCTAGACAGAAGGCCCATATGACGGAGTTATTCTAGATTCTTCATATTCTAGATGGTACCAAACTGTGAAGAAATTTTGGAGATGATTGGCGATCCGGACCCCGTGGCCCCCCTCTGTTAGTACAACTTTTATAACTTCATGGAGACTCGTACTTCAAAATATCATTGGTTTCGAATAAATTCCATGACTTCTCTGGGGTTGGCAAATCCAGATACCGACCCCTGAACATTGCTCAATTTTTCAAGCCTTCAGAGAGTCGTGGTGAAAAACCGATAGGTCTGTCGAGGAAAGTGCAAATAGACGGCTCAAAGTTGGGAAGAGCTGAAAAATGAGTCTCAGTAGAGTCCGAAAGAAGTAAGGTACAGCAGGATATTCATATTTTGAGATTTCAGAATTTTTCGCTGGTTGTCCTCAGATTTTGATCGGAAGTATAGCTACGAATGCCTGATTTTGAGTTCCAAGTATAGATTCTGCTGTCCAAAGGCATTTCTAGATTTCAATCGGATTTGCATCTGAGGAGTAGATCTTGTACAAAGACGAGTCATTTTTACCAGAGTGAAAAATCTGTTGGAAATCGTATTGAAAGTACTACGGACACTTATATATTGTAAATGGATCTATGAAAATATGAACAGTAGTATAGCCGGACTCAGTATAAGATATTAGACCTTTGGAAAGCATGAATTATTATCATAGATGAAGGTTGAATATTCTTAATAGGTCTTGAAACACCTAGCTACCGGGAACTAATATTATTCTTGATCTCACTAATGTATCAGAAATGACCTTGTCTATTCGATTCTAGATCACCAACTGAGTATGGTGCTACAAGGGGAATCCTATTGGCTCACACATCCCCATCACATCTGGTGAAGTCAACTCAAATGTACAGTATCAAGAGCAGTATCAAGTTCAAGACATGCAAGAAACGTCGGGAGATCGAGGTAAATCTATTTCCATTAGAACTACTGAGAATTCTCGATAATGTCAAGAAGAAACTGGATGTCAGTACTACACTACCGGTTGAAAGTTTGTGCACACCTAAAAAAAATTTCGATTTCGCTCATTCGACTGCTCGTTTCTCCTTCGTCTAAAATAACTCTACTTGGGTTCATTTTGTAGCTTTTTTTGAACACTTTGGGAGCTATTTGTAATTTTTCTGCGCAGCTCGACAGATCCTTGCAGAATCGATCTGAAGCTTTGTGGAATTTTATATAAATTGGGTCATTACAAAACCTCCGCAAGTCTGGCGGAAATCGATGAATTAAGATGATTAAGAAAGCATCTAAAAGTAGAAGTCAAGAGCTTCAAAATTCGTCTTCGAAAATTATTCTAGCTTGTTTCTGGTTCGAGCTGTTACTCTTTGTGTAGAGGAAGAATTTTCTCGAAAGAAGGACCAGTCATTGAGAAATTATGAATGGACTTATTTTTTCACAAGTATAAGCACTCATCTTGGCTCCTCTCACCAACATCACGGAAAAACTCGGGAAAGTTCAGAGAAATACAACCGTGAGCCCGATTTCTTCAACTTTCATGGTTTTTGGGACTCTTCTTCGAGAAAAATCTTCCCTTACAAAAACAGTCACAGCTCAAACCAAGAACAATCTAGAATAACTTCCAAAAACGCATCTCAAAGCTCTTGACTTTTACTTTCAGATGCTTTTTGAATCATCTGAATCCATCCGTTTCCGCTAGACATGCCGGGGTAGGTTTGCGTAATGACCCGTTTTTTTGAAATTCTACAAGGTTCCAGATTGATTTTGCAAGAATTCATTGAACTGCGCAGGAAAAATCCTAAATAACTCTTGAAGTGCTCGGAAAAAGCTATAAAATGAGCCCAAGTAGAGTTATTTTGAACCAAGGAGATCCGAGCAGTCGAGTGAGCAAAATCAAAATTTTTTCTAAGGTGTGCACAAACTTCTCACCGGTAGTATATATGCTAATTACAATTGCACTTCTATCCAACAATCTTGTGTTACCCGCATGTCATGAATTTAGATTCCAATCCTCTTATTTGCATAATTCAATGGAGGTCAGATTTTGTACAACTCATGAATCTATTGCTTCTACATCCATGGCACACCATCTTATTTCTTACCTTGGCAATTCAATCCTTCGAGTTCACATGAAATTGTATGTCCTCAATTTTCGAGAGATAGTTTTACGAAAAAATTTCGTGGATCTTCTCATAATTATCATGTTTTTTCTATTTCAGACGAAACAGTGCCCAGAAGTATCAAAAGAAAAGTTCGAGTGCTGGTTCAGCATTTAAGAAATGTTGAGGATCTCCCGCCTAAACGACAACGCAAATCAGTAATGAACGGAAAGTTTCGTGACTACTCTTGTCGATCTCCCAGCGATTGAGTGGCGGAATGAAATTCAACAATCCATTATCTAGTTTATAATATTGATGTGAGTCGTTGCTGTTTCGACCTATTCAACAATTGTTGAATAAATATCAATATTTTTAGCGTTGAAGGAATGTGGAAGTGATATCTTCAATATCCTTGAAATTTTCATCATAAACCTGTGGACTTTTGGCCAGTACTCCCGCATTAGTGCTATTTTGAATATTTTGCAACGTTTCTTGAAAGAAATTTCGAATTAGATCTGAGAGATCCATAATATTTTCTCGACATTTTTGAACCGCAATGGTGCGCAAGTGAGTCTCAGCATATTTCGAAAGAGAAAGGGTTAGAAAAATTTTCAATGGATTTCTTCCACTAATCTCACCATTTCGTCCCTAATGCCTGAGGCTTGAATAGCTGAGGAGTAATCGCACATATTCCGGAGTTGGCACAGTCAAAATGACTGTGCCAACTCCGCTTATTTGCAAAATGCAAATAAGAACAATCTTCTCAATTATTCCCCGCTTGATGCATGTATGTCATGTAACAGTATCAAGATCGACAAATATAATCACCAGCTATATGATATGAGTATTCTCCGAGCAGGAAAATCTAGGATTTTGAGTAGATGTGGACGGAGCTCGGGATCAGTACGGGATTATTATGCACAAATATAATATATTTCATGGGATACGCAGGGGTGTATCTTCGGCGCTTACATACTTTGAATCTGCGAACACTCGACCATTCATAGCTTAATTCATTTTTTTGATCGTCTGTGCGCAAATGAGTCATTTGCACAGAGTTTGTCGCTCCTCATTTGCTCACAGAAGATGAAAACATAGTATGATACTCGAGCGCAACGGTTCTTGCTTTCTCGTTGACTACTTAGACCCTTGCCTGCGGCTCGGGCCTAAGAAAGATACTCGAAGTGCGAAAGCCATCGTTAGCACCCTTGTATCATAATATAGTATCATTCAAAACAAGTATCATTCTAAGTGATTCATGGGATATGCATGAGTGCATCCTCGGCATACAAGTACTTTGAATTTGCAAACACTCGACCATTCAAATCTTGATTCATTTGTACCTAGAATGAATATTATTCTGAGTTCTATAATTCAGCTTGCTATCGCGATTCTATCAAAACCGAGTTTGTTTGGATGGTGAACTCGCTTTGCCTGCATGGGCCTCTCCCAATTAATCTACTCGGGGGGGGGGGGGAATGAAATCCATGCTGTAGATACATACGACCTGAGAACTCAAATGGAGTTAAATATCATCAACCTGCAGGCGGGAGTACAGATTCGCACGTTTTTAGGAGTCGTAGAGGGGGCATTGTTCCCCTTCGCCACGTTGCTATGGAAACCGTCGGACGGACAGACACTCGGCGACTTGTCGTCGCGGCGGAATGTCCGTGACCCTACATAGTGAATCTGGAGAGTTCCATGAGATTCTATGAGGAATTTTTCATATAAAACCTCATAAAATCGAAAACTCTTCCCTGCCATTACAAAGTTCATTTTATCCATCAAACTATCAGACATATTCAGTCATTCTTCAGAACTAATCAACTTTGCACGTTTATTTTCATTTTGCAAACTAAATGTTCTTGTAGAAAAGCAAAATTGGTTTTTTTTGTTCCACCTTTTTGATACATCTGTACACATGTATTTTGGAGCATATGAAGTGTGACGCCTTCCCCGCAGGGCCCCCGCGAAGTATCTGATCACTTTCATAACATTCCTGCGGAGTGTCTCTGAGTTGACCTCACTTCTGTGGGTGTATGATAGAATTTTGAACAAAGGCATTGAACGTGAGCACACTGTATTTCAAAATCACTGATGAGCACCACTCACTCTTCACACAGATCTCACTCCAGCAAAACTACTTTCTTCACCAAACGCTGCAAAGTCAAGTGACTATTTCCCCACAGCAGGAGTAAACACACACTGTTTTTTTTCCTTTTGGTAGGCCGGGGAGGGGGAATGTCCATAGACACCCACAAGAGTGTGGGTAGTGTCGGATTCACCCGAGAAATCTCGGGCACCTACCGATCGAAACCCCTCCCGGGAGGGCATCAACCCGAAAGTTATAGTCCCAGAAGAATGAAGGGAGAAATAGAAAAGTAGAGAGGTCTCTGTGTGAAGAGTGAGTGGTGCTCATCAGTGATTTTGAAATACAGTGTGCTCACGTTCAATGCCTCTGTTTGAATTTCTATCATACACCCACAGAAGTGAGGTTAACTCAGAGACACTCCGCAGGAATGTTATGAAAGTGATCAGATACTTCGCGGGGGCCCTGCGGGGAAGGCGTCACACTTCATATGCTCCAAGATACATTTGTCCCACGAGGCCCCCGCGATGTTCGGGGCAAACCCCGCGGGAAAGATATGTACCAAAATCTCTGGTCGGGACGCTGACTGACACATACAATTTTTTCGTGATGGTCACTAACAACCAAAACTCGTACAGTCTACAGTCTATAACCGAGATTAGAGAACCTTCTTATCTCTGTCTATACTGGATAATACCTGACATTACTGCATCAGCTGTTCATCACATTCGCATAAACGGAGGATGCCATGCAATATTGAGCATGCGCAAAGTGCCAAAGCGGCTGGCTGGGCTAGTGAGCGCGGGCTAGTTAAGTGAGGGATGCGTCACAATCGATTTTCTCGATTTATCTTGTATTTACTCAATTCACTCTAGTTTCGGACTGTTCCATCGTGGAACATTGCACGAGAGGCCATTCTCCAGCTCTAGGTCTCATCTTTCACGATATCTTATGCCGAGTGCTGAATATTTAGAGTCCACGAATCGAGAGCAAGGGAAGACCCAGTTCACGAAGCTCATCATGAGGCCCGAATTCGACATGATTTTCGATTTTCGACTGCTCCTGACTGCTCGTATAGAATCGGGATTCAGAAGGAACAACCAAATGACCTCCAAGAAGACACGTGAAGGAACATTTCCTCATAGATTTGGGGTCGATAAAAAAACAATTTTTTTAAATTCGCCTAGAAAATTCACGTTCTTATAAAAACGACCAACTCAAATCGGCTGTAGATCGTATGTAAAATAAGATAATGATACGTTCAAAAAGGGAAATTGAAGGTTTTTTCAAGACCTCCAAGTTTTTTCTCCCGCGAAATTTCGTTGCGAGGCTTCCATTTTGACCTATACGCCTCCGAAGTTGGTGCAAAATCGTATTTTGAGGCCTTTTCGATGGAACCATGGGATGTACCGGATATCAATTTTTTGGGCTGGTCAATCTTTTTCTTGAAAGTGTACGTCATCAAAAAAAATGCGCACAGGTAAGATGAGAAAGATTCATTTGGGCCCGAACTACGGATTTTCCAAGATAGCGAAAAATAGGCGAAAAACTGCTCAAAAATGGGACTCTGAGAATTCGTAGGGCTCGCCAAGGGTCCCAAAAAAATCTAGGAAAAATTCTTTCAACTATATTCTAGTAGTACTAACGGGAGAAAAATGTTTGGGGCATTTTTGAATTGCGTCTTTTTCCAAAATGTTCACTTTGGTCCAGAATGACCCATAGCTATCCATTGAAATTGGCCATCCTCTCCAGTGTAAGCTCGGCGGATTTTGATTCGCCTCTGGATTCGAACTAAAGGTCAATTCTCATGTAACTTTGAATTAATTTCGGACAAATTCTAATTGATACGGCCCTGGGTGGCACGAGACGTGACACGAGTTCCGCTGCAGGATTTCGGAGACTCGTGCGCACTTCTTCCTTCTCCGTTTGATCGTCGCAGCACACACATGCGCTTCTGTACGGCTCGCGCAATAAGCCAAATCTTCAAGAATTCATTGAAGTACTGTCGAACATAACCCTCTGTATTCGTAAGTGTTTATTTTTCCACCCCATCTCGTCCATTAGCTCCTCATGAGCGAACATACACAAACAGCAGTGGGTACGACCATGCATAGCGCCGTATTAGCGTAGCGGCGCGCGGCGTGTGCGCATGACGTACCAAACGGAAATTCGTCCTAAACGCGTGTCCACGTAGACTCTCAAGCATGGACGCACTCACCATGGTGAAAGATAACTCTGTCATGGAGAAAATATGAGAGAGAGAGAGAGAGATTGATTGATTGATTGATTGATATCCTTTATTTGCTCAGAGGCAAAAATTAAAAATTCTGTTACATATGGTACATATGTCACTCATAATAAATATATATCACATTCGTGAAATTTGTCGTTTTGGTCAAGGACATTGTATTATCACATCAAGTGACTAGTCATTTTGAAGCACTGCAAGGTGCGTAGAAAGTCAAATTACACTATTTCTTATACAGGTAAAGATAGCAAAAAAGGAGCAAGAAAATATAAAACATTTTTGTACATATAAAAGGACAGTGGGCTCGGAAAATTATCACAGATGTTTCAGTCAATGGCGGGAAGGCCATGCATAACTAACTTATAATTAAAAGCCTAATCGGAAAGAGCCCAAGCCTATCAGAGGTTAAAGTATTGTTTGTTATCCACATCAATCCTCTGGGATGGTTGTGATAAGAGAAACTCTTTCAAAGCTTCTTTGAAAAATGAGATCTTCTGAATTTGCCGAATGCCTGAAGGGAGAAAGTTCCAGAAGTGAGCGCATTGAACTTGGAAAGATCTTCTTCCATATTCAAGTCTCACTTTGGGGACTTTGAGTTCCTGCTCTTGTGCATCTCCCCGCACGGGGCGCTCGGATTGGTGCCTGGTAAACATTGCAGACAGGTAACCAGGTTCCCTCATGTGCATGATCTTATACATGATGATGCCTGCAAAGTACATTCGCCGCGAATCAGTACGCAGCCAATCCAAGTTTTCCCTGAACGGAGTGATGTGCTCATCTCTCCTAAGATCAAAGATGTATCTCACAAATGAGTTGTTTAGTCTTTGTAGCCGTTGCCGCTGTTCGTCTGTCGCGTCAAGATACACGACCGTACAATAGTCTAGATGGGGTTGTACTAACGCCTCGACCAGTCGAACTCGGAGAGTCCCGGTGATGCATGCCCTGAAGAACCGCAAACCGTACAGGGCCCTGTTGACTTTCTTCGTCACTTGATTTATTTGCGGTTTCCACGATAATTCGCTGTCTAATACAACACCAAGACTCACGACTGTGTCACTGAAAGGAACGAAAACTCCATCCTGTATCTCAACACCTGGCAAATCCATCCTTTTCAGATCCTTGACATTCCTCTCGGAAGAGAAAAAGATTGCCTTGGTTTTACCAGCGTTGAGACGCAGGCCGGAGCCCATAGCCCAATCAGCAACCAGTCGTCCGATTTCTCCCAGTCGAGCGATGCCCTCCCTGATCTTATTTTTCTCGATTTGGAGATAAATTTGGAGGTCATCAGCGTAAAAAAGATGATCTACCGACTTTCCATTCAGTAGCCCAGGCAAGTCATTGACGTACAAACTAAAGAGTAAGGGCCCGAGAACAGAACCCTGCGGAACACCCAGATTGGTTGCGAGCCAATCAGATTTACCATTCTTGGAGGTGACTAGCTGGGCGCGACCTTGTAAATATGATTTGATCCACAGGAGTGCCGAACGCGAGAAACCGAGTTGTCGCAGTTTACTCAGAAGTTTTGTTGGTGATATCGTGTCAAAGGCTTTGCTGAAGTCGAAGAGTAGTAAAAGGGTGATCTTCTTCCTATCTATACCTAGTCTGATGTCATCAGTCAATTTCAGCAAAGCTATCTGGGTACTGTGGTGTTGTCTGAAACCAGCCTGGAAGCCATCTAATAATTCTTCTTTCTTCAAGTACTCCGTGATTTGGTCGTGTGCAATCTTTTCGAGAACCTTGGAGAGGAAGCACAAGAGCGCAATAGGACGGAAGTCCGAGACTGATGATGGAGCTACAGTCTTTTTTAGCGCAATCAGCTGTGCTTGCTTCCAAGTCTCAGGAAAGATGCTGTGAGCGAAAGAGGAGTTGAAAATATGTACAATAGAATCACCAATCGCCGGGAGAGCTTTCGCGATCACGCTTTGAGGGATTCCATCTACCCCGCGAGCCTGTGAGGAGAAATGTTTTATGGCAAGGACTACTTCATTCAAATTGGTTGGCTTGAATTCGAAACCCTCCTCTGGAGCCACCATAACATCGTCCATTGCTTCTTCTATATTCTCGCGAGGTGAGACAGAGACTCCCGCAAAGTGAGCGTTCAACTCGTCCGGGGTGAAGCCGTGAAGCTCCTCCTCTTTGCTCTTGGGCAAGAGGCCGAGGTTACGCATTTCCTTCCAAATGTTTTTATGTTGATCAAGAGCGTCAGAAAGGTGACTTTGAATGAAGGAATTTCGCTCTTTCTCAATACGCACGTCGACCTCTTCACTGAGCCGGAAGAACTCATTCTGAAGATCAGAACACTTGCGCTGGTTGCATTGGTTTCGCTCCCAGCGCCTACGTGTTGCATCTCGCTTCTTAATGAGTCCTTTCAGCTCGGGACCAATCCAAGGAGCGTCGCCTTTACGAGGGCAAATCGTTTTTTCAGGCGCTAGTTCATCTAATACAACTTTCAAGTTTTCATTGAGGCAATTAATCGCATCTTCCAAACTAGTTTTAGCATTGTTGAGCGCTGTCCAGTCACAGCGAAGCAGGCGATCATTCAACTGCTCCGGAGTGATGTTGCGGAAATCCCTGTATGTGAAGGAATTTTTAGGCGGAGCAGGAGTGAAGACGTTGATGGTGACGTCGATGACCGCGTGCTTGCCGAAACTGGGCAGTAGTCTGTTTTGTAAGTCGGTGACGGTATCATTTTCATGATACCGAGAGAGAGAGAGAGAGAGAGAGAGAGAGAGAGAGAGAGAGAGAGAGAGAGAGAGAGAGAGAGAGAGAGAGAGAGAGAGATTGATACAACGTTTATTACACCTAGGTCTTGTTAGACCGTAAGGCGAAAGGCATACATAGTGAAAATACAAAATGGAAAAGATCAATGGGAATATATCGAGTAACTAGTTTGATACTACAAAGATGAACAGTGATCAGTCATTCTTACAAATGAAAGAATTTGGACGAACAGAATTGTTTACTAATTTATAATCAGAATTGAAAAGCGGAGAAGTAATGCATCAAGTTGAGAGATTCCACACATGTATAAATGAGATGCATATGTAAACTTGCAATACAGAAGCTCAAGAGTAGAACGAAAATGAATACAAATATTTGCGAATATTGGATCAATTTGGAATCTGTTTCGAAACTATGATATCTCGGTGACATCCGACTCTGTTACAATACATATGCCTTGCAAAACATCGTCTTCTTGCGCATGGATTTCGCCCTCTCGGGTCCAGAAATACTTAAATTTACACTCGTTTGCGCGCTTTTGTGCTTTAAGTCGTATCTTGTGAGTGACTGATGGTAACATCTCATACATGCCGACTCTTGATCGATTCGTACTATTCGGAATCACGTCACCAATTTTCAATTCACCGAAGTCTCGCTCCATTTAGAGTACATGGTTACAAATGCCTTTGGATTTAAATTCGATTACTAAAGAGCGAGTTCTAGAATGAGACCCGTCCATGGATGAATTTGGATTAGAAGCAGTAGAATTTGCGATCCTCGGCTTGAATTCACGGATTTGGAGAATATCATCGGTCAAAAATTGTGCTTGTAGACTTTCGACGATTTTACCTGGAATATTCTCCAGTGAAATATCATAATCACGAGGGATCCCAGTAATTTTCAGTTCGGAAGTTGACTGATCATTTGCATGAAAATCTTTAAGCTGTTCAACCTCTTCGCGGAGTGATCGATTCTCATCTTCCAAGACACTGAGTCTTTCAGACTGTTTTTCGAACAAAGATGTAAGTGTGTCGAACTTTTCATGGAAAGCACTAAAATGTTTAGTAAAATTGGTAGACTGCGACTGGATCGCCTAAAACATCACTCCTAGCTGTTCGGAAGAATTGAAAGTTTCCCATACTTTCGGTAAGTCAGGCATGGTGAATTTTTGTGAGTATAAAGGATAGTATAAGACGCAACACTGTCAGAATCACAGACACGAAACTATACACAGACCTCAGCACGTGGGTTTCGACGATCATGCGTCTTCTGCTTCTATGAATGTAGACACGTAGAGGTGACGAGTGTGAACTAGGCTTCAATGCCGATATTGCAGGTGACGGGTCAAAGGGCTCATTTAATATATTTTAGCTTAGAATAAACAGCATACATCACTTTTGATTATTAGTTGGCAGATTTTCCATCCCGAGTAAAAAGGAATCATATATAGTGAGGACATATATGGCCATATATAGCCATATACGGTTATGTATAATTATGAGGTATAAGTGTACCCGATTGGAACCCGCATTTGCCAATCTCATCACTGGGTACTCGTTGACCTTTGCGCAGTTTTTCGCGCAATGTTCGCTAAGTAAGAATATGAGAAAATAAGTGGCTCAGGTCCACCCTCATTCATTTCTGCGTTCCCCAGATAACTTAGAGTGGTTTTTCCATTTTCCATGTTTGGAAAGCTAAAGAATTATCAAGAAATTTGCGTTCAGTAATACCGGTGCCAAATTTTTTGGGTCAAACCAATCTCAACGTACTTCGACGCATTCGATTCTTTGTCGCAAGACCTCCAGAATACGCTTTTCAAAAATGCAAGAGTCCGATCTGGAGCTACTTTATGTGCAAAACACGGAGATGATTCGGTGAACGAGAAGGCTAGCATCGGAGTATACCCAACACGTCTCCCTATGGTTATCTCGAAAATGCGTGTAGTACGACTCACCACTTTCCACCACTCAGAACGTGTTCATCGTGGCGAAATAGGTCAGGGAGAGTGTTTTAGACTGACGGAAAGCTTCGAATGTGATACCACGGTGATGAAAATGGATGGAAATGATTTTGTGCACTTCATCGCCGATTGACATTGTTTCAGATGATGGGGGCAAGTTGGATACACACTTCTGGAAAATCTCAAAAATCATTTTTTGGAAAAATTGTGATAGCTCGGCTGTTTGGTCAAATAGACGTACTTCAACTCATTTTGAAGGTCTTGAGACGAGCTTTGAAATGAGCTAAAGTACGTTGAAAAAATTGAAGTAGACTAGGGTTGTTGAGAAAATCCTTTGAAGGGGGCAAGCTGGGTAGACTTACCTCGCGTGATTATGGAAGTATAACGACTCTATTCAATAGCTGGCTAGGGCGATTGAACGTGGCAGAAGGCTCACTTTGATCGGATTCGAAAGTAGGATATTAGCCCGGTCTCTGCGAGGGTCGCCAGTAGACCTTTTGTTGGTCCGTTGGAAATAGCGAGATGACTGCACCAATGTGGGGATGGTATGTTCCTAAAAATTTTCGGCCCAAGGTGGACATTGTGCTTTTGTTCAAAGCGGAGCTATGCGTTTTTTAAATGATTAATTTCCGGTGTATGTCCCTCGTGCTCTAGTGCCAGGGTGCTCATTCGAAAACTTCTTCAGTGCACTGAAAAGTTTTTGTTGGTTCGCTATTCTGTAAAAATGGGCTCAAATCTATACTGGAATCTGAATGAATCAGCACCTCGGCCCAAGCACGGATACTTCGCACCTGGGCACACTGAGTGCCTAGTCCGAGATTATACCACGCTCTGTCCGAGGTGCTGGTTTACCCAAAATCCAGGATGAATTTGTGCCCGTTTGTCCAGAGCAGAAAACTTCACCAAAAACTTTCCAGTGTGTGAATTTTTACTTTCCACCGCAGATCTGGGGTCGGCACTTGGGTTTCCATGAAGTTTCACATATGAGAAGGTATTTTGGAGAGCTTTTGTAAATCATTGAATAGCTGGTAAGAGAGGGAACGAGGAAAAATAATTAGAAACGAGGTTTTGTTGGCAAAGATTACCATTTTTCGGATCTAGGTCACAGTTACTCATCAATATCAGTTTGAATCCAAATCCAGCAGCAATTTTCACGACGGGAATGATGTATTTGGGTACTTGAAAACCTCAATGGCGTTCTAGCGTGCGGCTCAAACATGTTGGGACCGAAGGAATTTTCAGTGTTTTCGACATCTTTTTCTGAAAAATTTCGGCTCGTGACGGCACGGTTGAAAATTTTTTTTCGGTGTATATAGAAGTGGGTTTCTCATTCTTTGGTCATGAAGAAACGATCTAGGGGGCGCTCGTGAGAGTAAAAAAAGCTGAAAAATGAGGGACACTGTAGTGAACATTCCTTGGCATTCTTTTTCTTTGCGATGTACACTCGGCGTCAATGAATATACTTCCCCCCTCCATTCACTTTTTTCAAAAGTATAACTTGGCGAGTATGAGATTGTTCCTCAAAATTTATTGATTTTTATCAGGTTTTCACAGTAAAAATGATGATTGATTCGAATCAGCTGTATTACATAGTTTCAACTCTTTCAAGGAATGAAATCAAAGCCACTATGTCAAGTATTTCTGTAAGTTTGAGAGACCAACCATTTTCCGGGCATAATACTTATGGCATTGTTTCAACTCGTGAAAAGGATGAAATGAATAAGAAACCATAACGAGAGTTTTTCGAACGAGTTTGATTGTATAACGTGATGGATTTTGGAAATTTTGCACGGTCTTTCTTATTTGTTGATTATTAAAACCAGAACTTGAATGAGAAAAATTAAAGAAGTCAAGTATAGTTGATTAAAGAATCACGCTAATTATTCTCGAGAATAATTAAGGTGATTCTTTAATTAACTATACTTGACTTCTTTAATTTTTCTCATTCAAGTTCTGGTTTCAATAATCAACGAATAAGAAAGACCGTGCAAAATTCCCGAAATCCATCACCTTATACAATCAAACTTGTTCGAAAAACTCTCGTTACGGTTTCTTATTCATTTCATCCTTTTCACGAGTTGAAACAATGCCATAAGTATTTTGCCCGGAAAATGGTTGGTCTCTCAAACTTACAGAAAGACTCGACATAGTTGCTTTGATTTCATTCCTTTCAAGAGTTGAAACTATGCAATACAGCTGATTTGAATCAATCATCATTTTTACTGTGAAAACCTGATAAAAATCAATAAATTTTGAGGAACAAACTCATACTCGCCAATTTATACTTTTGAAAAAAGTGAATGGAGGGGGGAAGGATCTAATTTCTTTCTCATGAAAATCAAAACGAAGAAATCAACTTCCTCATCTGATCACAGCTTTTGAGAATCTGTTAATCACATATCCCTCTAGAATATAAATAATTATTTCACTCAGATCATCTTTTTGATCAAGTTGACTTGGAGCGGCTCTTGATATACTTGAGAAATCCCCAAATATTATTCCTCCCAAGTATTGATTCTATATTTCTGAACGAGACATTTCTCTTTATCTCATCCTAGAACTTACCTCATTTATAAGGAATTAGAAAATTTCCTTATCACAATCATAACATCAATGCTTGAACAATGTTAGACATTCTTCATTCAGAGTGAAAGTTGGGATGTTATGATTAAGATTAGAAATCTCCTGATCCCTCATTGTTCAGGATATGTTTTAGAACCAGAAGATCAACATATCCCTGGTTACAAACATGATATCAATATTTGGAGTGAAATAGTATTGAGGAATAATACAAGAGGAGCAAAAGCCGCTCCAAGTCAACTTTGGTGACAAGAAAATTTGAGTGACATAGGTTTTGCTACCCTATATAAATATTTGATTCGCTGATAGTCAAAAGTTGTGAGCAGAATTTCAAGCATCAACTCCTATAAAGTCCAGAAACCCATATTCCCATCTTATGGAGCGCTTGAATATCTTCTTTACATCACATCTCAACTCATGAATTACAACACATGATTTCGAACTTTCTTGGAGCAGCAATAACTCTGCTAGAACTTTTTAGTAATACTAAATGGACCCATGAGTTGCATGTATGATTGTGACGATGAACGAGTTATTAATCTGGATCTGAAAGGTTCTGGAAGTGTGTGGTAGTTCTATCAAATGCGCTTGACCACTTGCCAATATTTCTTGTCACATACCAGCTCTCAAGCTTCTTACTTGATGACACCAATGAATAAAACTCAAAATCAGCTCAGAAGCAGTCAAAATAATGAAATGTATTGTCTGGTCCTCACAGTGATATCGACTCTGGATTGTATATCAATAGACTAAGAGTAAGATAATGACCGCTCAATCTCTATTTATTGAGATTATTCAGTGTATGCATGTAATAACATATAATCAATCACTGAAACTTCCCATCCAACTTCTGACTGAATGTTTAGGAAAAATAACCTGGAAAGCAATATCACAAGTATCAACGCAGATGAAGTGACTTATTGGACCTCAAAGCCATATTCTCATGTACTTGGCAAATGCTCCTTGATTCTTCTGAAGACATTTAGTACTGCATCACATACAAGACTTCAAAGTTGCATCTATAAACTCCTAATCTAATGGGGCAAAGAAACCCAGCATACATCTTGCACAGGTTTCCACAATATACTACGTTTAAGAATACCTAACTCTCAATAGCTGCTTTTTCCATGAAAACATACACATTTTGCATCTATTTTGTCCAAACAAGATATAATGCATGCACTAATTGAGATTGCGGCACCGCGATGCATGGCGATGTAAACAGAGCAGACGGATCTTCTCTCTCTCTTCTTCCTCTCTCTCACTCTCACTCACCCGTCGACAACTCTCGAATCGAAGTTGTGCGTTCGAGAGTCTAAACAAATCGATCGAAATTGCATTCGAGGTCTAAACAAATCGAATGGATAATTTTTTTGAAGTGGTGAAAATTGGCGAAGCGAAATAAAAGTCCCAGCGGTCAGAATCGGAAAATTGATGACACCAATAGTGAGTCCGTATTAAAACAGCGCTGAATAGAGAGGGAGGAGATGTTTGTGCACCCGGGTGGTCGAAATGAGTGAGGTGGGAAAAATGTGTGAGGTTAGAAAACCCCCAATTCAAAGTATATAAGGCACAGCGGCTCGCTCGATTTTTTGTCTGCTCATACTCGCCAGCGAGGCGCTATCGCGCCTCTTGATTTTCCAGAACACGCAGCCCACCCGTACATTTCTAATCTAGGGTCGCGTGTTCTTTCAGTGTTCTGGAAAGTATTCATTGACGCCGAGTGTACCACGTGTTGAGTGATGTCATGCTTTGGAATGCCATATGCTCTTGTTATTGTTTTGGGGCTTAGCCAATCTTTTTTTATAGATTATCCAGCCTCAGAATTTACAATGAAAACTCGTGATCGAGTGGAAATGTCCATGAATCGGCTTGTTGGACTCTTATACCTCGCAGTACAAGAGTCCAACGATGCGTGGAAAACTGCGTGGTAGTTCATGCGATCAAAATTCTCTAATGTAGATTAGAATTTGCACAATCCCGCATTCAAACCTCTTAGACAATAGTGAGGCCTAGCAGATTCAGGTGATGGATTTTGATTTTAGACATCTGATCACCCAAATTCTGACTGCAAAGTTTGAGAAAATTCTGTATCATAGGGACCACCCACAAAAGACTTCCGCACTTGAGGGGGGGGGGGGCTATCGCAATTGTGATTATTTAGGACGTGGGGGAGGGGGGGGGTCGATGCATTGTGACGTCCTATGAAAGTTATCCATATTTTAGGATTGTTGTCGATTCTCGGTCAAGTTATGATATCAGTCACCAGTGGAAATATTTCAAATTTGGCGCGAACGTCACGATTCGACTATGTAAAGGCAGCTTGAGGCAAGATTCAACCTTTGTGCGCTCCTGTATTGCCTCGTTTGATTACAAACACGGTGAATCGCATACCCGAGTTTGTGAGAGTTGTAACGATCGTCTGAATATATTATTTTGAATTTTACTTAATCAGATGAGTTTCTCGATAAATATGTTGGAGATCGAACTGATTTTTTCCATATTGAAATATTTCTTCTCTTCGTGTATGCTGTTAAATTTTTAAATGAGTTGACGAGAACAGAATTTTATCATAGCTAATTAAGGAGGTTGGATAGTGACTCGTGAGTCAAGATAGCAACCAATACAAAACTCTCATTTTTACGCTCCCAAACATCCCACATTCCACGTGTAAATTCAAATAATGAATTTAGACGAAGCTAGATGATATTTTTTTCGTCAAAAAATGTCCAAAATAATAAGTCTCACTTTTGTGTGACTCGCTTGATTATCGGAACCTCATTTTCTGTGCGAGCGAGGGGATTCCCCGTTCGAATGTTTACGTCTAGCTGAAAGTTATAAGTACTATAACCTGTCTGCTATTGTTTACGTTGCGTGTCATCCGTGATACTTGTGAGCTTTCGTGATTACAATCAGAAAAAAGTGATTTCAAGTGCGAAATGGAACCGTCTCAGAGTTCGTGCGATTTTAGACGACTGAGAGGCAAGTTCAAAGGACAGTTTGCGAAATCAAGTGTCGTGAACAAAATAGAGAAGATGCAAGAAGCTCGGAGCAAAGCGAAAGCTCAGAGATTAGAAAATGTGAGTTTTTGAGTTTATGTAAGGAATGAATGAATTATCGCTACGTAAGCTTGGCAATCTCTAATATGGTGGAAAACTATTTTTGTGTAATTTTGGGTATGGTTCTTTTTTGAAGATATCCTCGAAAAATCACGAAAAGCATATACGCGTGTGTTTTGTGACATTGGTCTTCTCTGCACCATTTACGTGTACAAAAAGTACTGAAAGATGATGATATGATTAACACTGAACGCTAGCTGTAAGAAATATTAAGGCCAACATTCGTGGGTCCATTCGAGGGGACTCAAAAGATTGAAAACTATGATTTTTTTGCACTTCAAGATGAATACTGATAGCCAGGAAGTTTCGGGTTCGAGGTTGGTGGATCTGGATGTGCTGGGAAATGAGTTGTGGTGTAAACCTTGCGATATACCTTTATCGCTCAAGAATCGAACTGCCGAAAGAAAATCTGGTCTAGCAAGTATTTTCACGATCAGATGTCAGCTGTGTCTACGGAGTCATCTTGTAGAGACACAGAAAAAGAACGAAAAAGATTCAACTTACGAGATAAATTCAAGATTAGCTTTTGGTAAGCCAATTGGACTGCGTTCAGTAAGTAATAGGAATCTCGAGAGCAATTATTGATTTTATCACAGGTATGATCGATGCAGGCATTGGTGTAACACATGTAAATACTTTGTTGTCAGCACTCAATACTCCAACAATCAATCACAATACTTTGAAGAGGTATGAAAGAATAATTGGACCAGCGATTGAAGCAGTGGCTAAAAAATCATGTATCGAAAGTATCCGGTCAGAGAAAGAACTGACTGTAAGAGCACTGAATTCAGAGTACGTATATTTTATCTCCCAAATCTGCTCCTCCGTAATTTTTCAAGTTTTTCTAGAAAAAAAGTCTATGTGACAGTATAAGTGAATCTCTCAAAGATTTTTCCATCGAACCTTGATCGATACATCTCTGTTTTTGTATCATCAAAACAGTCGAAATTGGCAATCTTTGATTGTACGACCAGGAAAGATTTTTGCATCAATTTCTACGCGACCTGTTTGCTTGCCAATTTTGAACTCGGGTTGTCACATTTCCACGTGTGCATACGCCAGCGTGATATCGTTGCTAGTTGAATCACTGAAAAGCTATGAAGTTCGGAGCAAACCCATTTCCAGATATTATAGAACCACCTTCGAAAGTGTTTTTTAAACTATTCCTGCTTACAACCATTTCAGCTCTCATTTTCCACCTATGAACCTATAATATAATTTCCTTGCAATACTTTCTGCCTCCTAATATGCAAGCTCCTGTCCATAATCCTTCCCGTCCATATATAACAGAAAGAATGTACACACTGCTGGCCCGAGGAGTGATAGTGATTCATCTGAACATGCATCGAGCAATGTATCTTCGGTTGATAATGGAAACCCGCCAGACCTCATCATGGACCTCAATTCAAGTTGTAGCGAATCTAACCTATCTCAGCCCGGTTGCGACCTAGATATTCACACATCAATTTCAGAAGAGCCCGCCGATAGACCGTATCTCACTATTCCTGCCGCACTTTCGTATGTCAGTAGTGGCCATGAAGTTGATAAGGGCAATTTGGGAAGGAAACGTAAAATGGACAGAAATCTCGAGACCAATGATAGTAGTGATGCAACTCCGCCGAAAAAATGCAAAATTGGTGCTGCTTTTGATGCTGGATGGCAAAAAAGATCTTCGGGTATGGCTTACAATAGCAAATCCGGTGGGTGTACAATCATTATGAGTATTTCCTTTCTCTTCCACTCTCTCGTACTCCTTACTATAAGTTGTCAATTATTTCGTTCGGTTACAATTCCCTGAACTATTCTCTCGCGATCAACTAAAGCTAAATTAGGTCAGTTTTCGATAATCTTCATCGATCAATTTTTGATTTACCATTAGTATGAAGCTAGTATCAAGCTTTGTATTATAGGTCAGTTCATTGTTAATTTTCAATGCGTTGATGTAGGTCATGGGACTGCGATTGGACTCCACAGTGGTAAAATACTTTCATACTCGGTCAGAACGAAAGATTGTAGAAAATGCAGCCTTGGTCATCCCAAATCTGATCACGACTGTCGAAAAAATCATACAGGGTCAGCGAAGTCGATGGAAGCGGCAATGGCAGTAGATTTATTCACAAAAAATGAACTTTTCGCCCAGGAGAATGTTGAAATAGCAGTAATGGTCATGGATGACGATAGTAGTTCTACTGCAGCAGTGAACAGAGTGGCGGATGGCCCCATAGAGAAATGGTCTGATTTTAATCACACATACAAGAAACTCACATCTGCGCTGTACAAAATGAATGTTAGTGCTAAGGTGAGAGAGTACTTGTCTAAAAACTTTCGAATTGCTGTGAAGAAGAACAAGGGAAACCCGTCCGAAGTTCAAGCTTCTCTCAAATCTGTCGTTCCTCATGCCTATGGCGACCACTCCTTATGCGGTAATTGGTGCAGAGCAAAAAATTCTGGACAAGAGTATGTTTATCGTCATTTACCGCACGGTAAATGTCTGAATGATGGCAATCGCAAGCGTCTGACTGAGCTTTTTGAAGGATTCGCCAGTAACTCTCGGAAGATTGCTCCCTGCGCTTCGACTCAAGGAAATGAATCGAATAATAATGTGGTGGCCTCTAAAAATCCCAAATCTAGGCACTACGCTGGTTCAGAATCATTGTTTTTTCGAACTGCTGCTGCAGTTTGTCAAACGAATATTGGATGCAGCTATGCGATACAAGTGTTCCAAGAAGCGGGATTTGCACCAGGGAAAACAACAGAAAGCTTTCGACATCAAAAAGATGAAACCAGGAAAAGGAAAGCTGAAAGAAGTAGAACGATTGCATTCAAGAAAAGGAGACACGAACTGAAAAAGCAGCGATCATCGAAAGATTCTGCACAATGTAAAACGGAAGGAATCACTTATGAAACAGGTGTATCATTTCACGATGTATCAGAGCTCATAACTAATCCAGACTCAACAACAATTTCTGCCAAGAGCATTTCAGATTTAAAAACTTTCAAGAGAGTTGTGATTGATATTGAAACAACGGGTTTATCAGTACAAGATGATCAGATATTTGAGGTAAGATGAACTATAAAGATATGAACAATCTTTTTTAAATCCACTGTTCTCAAGATTTTCTCAAGTTCTGCCCTCGTTCAGATAGCTGCTAGCTGTGATGAGTCGAGCTTCGACGTTTATACGTTGCCCTCAAAACCCATTACAAAAGGTGCATCAGAAGCAACTGGGTTCAAAATGATACGCGGAGAGCTCTATTACAGAGATGAGAAGATCGAGACCAAATCGGCAAAAGCTGCCATATCAGATCTGATAGAATATTTGAAGAAATTTGGCTGTCCCGTCATCCTTATTGCTCACAATGGTTTCCGGTGAGAGCTCTTTGTGAAACGTTTTTTTGGCCGCACAACCTTTCCCCCAATGATACATGCGATAAACACATCTCTTTTTCAATAGATTTGACGCACCAATCTTATTGAAACTGATTGTCTCTGTTGGGCTACTCAAACAATTCACTGATGTCGTGGCAGGATTTGTTGATTCATGGGCGATCTTCAAACTTCTCCTTCCTGAGAGGAAAAAAGAGAAGAAAGGATTCTCTGTCTCTGATTTAGCCACAGAATATCTTCCTGAAGTAGATCTTGCTTCTTTGCATAGAGCATCGAATGACGTCGCTGTACTCCAAAAGCTCATCGATGAGATTGGGGTTTCCGATGATATTATTTTGAAAAATTTTAGAAGTATTCGACAAATGTTTGACGAAAAAGAGAAGAAAAAAATTAGCTTGGAAAACAAGGGATCATTGGATGATTATAAAGGCACTTTGTCATCGTATATAATCAATAAAATGTCGAGGAATGGTATCAATAAGCAGATTCTTCAAACTGCTTTTGAAAAAGGGGGCCATGATGCTCTTCGTGCCCTTTTAGGTCAAAATATTAATGGCAAACCTCTTGTCACAACTAATAAGGATATCTTGGGAAAACTATTTTCCCTCTTCCCTGTAAACAAAGACTAATTTCTTGTGATACCAACAAAAATGCGCCTATATTTGTATATATTATCCGAATAAATACTATGATTATAGTCAACGTGTTACTTATTTCAACAAAAAACTTTGAAAATCCTTGAGCAAATTCAATTTATTAGCCGTAAATAGCAAGTGAATTGCAAGGCCTGCATCTCTCATACGGCAGAGAATTCATTTCTACAAAAAATATTGAAAATCCTTGAGCAAATTCAGTGTATTAGACGTAGATGACAAGTAAATTGCAAGGCCTCCATCTCTCATACGGCAGAGAGTCTAGCCTCATTTCAGAAAGAGTTGAGCCGGTGAATGATTCCGAAATAAATCACCGACCCTGCCTCGAGATCGAGCCTCCCTCCTCCGTGAAATCATTATTTCTATCTTGTCAAAATCCTTAGTGCGATCAATAAAACTGACTTGTGTGTGTACAATGTATTCGAATTCAGCATCGTTCGATCGCGAGTTTTCCCCGCAATACCGTAACCTGTACGTCATCGAATTCAATCTCAAATTCCTCTCGTAAAAGTGCGGCAACCCACAATTTTCATGGATTCATCAGAAAGTACAAAATTCCAACTTCCTCCGACTAGTTTCTTGATGAAGTGAATTATAATTACGGAAAAATATCCCATCACTTCCGGTCGAAAGAAATGATATGGCCGTAAGAATAAGGTTAAAAATCCGATTTTCAAAATGCTTTTTCTTGTGAAATCCTGCGGCAACCCATACTTTTTTTCACGGGAAACGATGCACGAAATTGCGATCTATACAGCTGTATGAATCTCAATCCTCTGTAAAAAAAAGTCATTTACTATCCAACCTCCTTAAGCATTGTGGATGAATCATGCCTTCCTGTCTTCTCTTCTAAAGATATATGTTATACATATGTAAATGCTCTGAGGAAATTATTAAACTCATCGTTCAAATCATGTATCTCGTGAATTGTCAGTGTACAAGCGTATGAATACCCAGATATTATTCAAATCAAAATTCTCACCAGAAAAGGGGGGAGGAGATGAAATGATTTTGATGAATGATTTGTGACATCTTTCTAGGGGGGGAGGTCGAATGATATGTGACACGGTGTGACAAAGGGGGGGAGGGGTTCAAAATCCATCAAAAACCTGCGGACGTCTTTTGTGGACGGCCCCTAGGCAGCGGTAATGCCAAGCGGATTCGGATACTGCTTTTAGGTCCTCAACATTTTCTCAACCAAAATCTGAGTAGGAAGGCCGAAACAAGTTTGCATCATGGATAGACAGATAATAGACAGGGTCAGAACAGTATCTCATAATAGGGACGTGGATGAATACACGAAAAATTGTAGATTCGACTGTTCAGTTATGAGATCAAAGTTCTTGAAAGTGGTTGAGTTCTTGGAAAATTCCATACACGAACCTTTCAGAAATTGGTGATACCAAGCAGATTCAAGTTCTGCTGTTTGAGTTTCAAAATTATGTTAGCTTCAATTTAAACACAAAGTTTGGGAAAGTTTGCATTAAAGGTGCATTGTAAACACGAACTGAACCGGTACCCAGTAGCTGGGAGATGCAAAAATGTTTGAAAAGAATTTTAGCTTTGATTGCTCATCTATGGGATCAAATTCCTAAAGAATGGGTGGGTTTTGCGTGAATTCCAAACGTGACTCTACTAGAGAATGGTGTCAACAAGCAGATTCGATTTTACCTTTGATTATGGAAGTCCTGTCAGCTAAAATCTGACTAAAAAGTCTGAGATGAGTTAGCATCATAACGAATGGTGAAATCTAGTCGCAACAGTAACCCGTACCTGGTGAGTAGACAATTATTTGTGGATTATGATTCTGACGGCCCCGCAATGAGATCACTATTTTCAGAGGGGCGCAAAGGTTTTTGAAGATTTCCACACGTAAACCTATCGAAAATCGTCATGTTATATCCGAGTGCGGAATTTGAGGAGAGCTCACTGACTTACAAGAATTTTGATATTATGGTTTGATCATTCATACCCACGATTTTTCAAACATTTTTGCATCTCTCAGCCATCGAATACTGGTTCGATTCTTCATAATTTTACCTTCAACTTCGTAATCAAATTTGAACTGATAGAACATTTAGACTCAGACAGCAAAACTCAAATCTGCTTAATATCACCAATTTCTGAGAGGTTCGTGTATGGAATTTTCCAAGAACTTGACCACTTTCGAGAATCTTGATCGCATAACTGAACAATCGAAGCCATAATTTTTCGTGCAATTATTCATTGAGATACGGTTCTGACTCGTGCCTATTATCTGTATACTTCCTGTTCAGATTCTGGTTGAGGAAAAGTTGGGAACTCATAAGCAGTATTCAAATCTGCTTAGCATTACTAATTTTTAGTAGGTTCACCTTTGTAAATTTCGAAAGACTCACCCACTTTATAGAATTTTGATCTCGTGAGGAACCAGCCAAAGCTACAATTTTCCATATTCTCTTCCTTCTCCAGCTACGAGATATCCATCTAACTCGTGCCCATAATCTCTGTACCACCTATGATAAAAAGTTTTCCCAAACTTTGTAACCGAAATTTGGGCGATGAAATGTCTTAAATAAATAAGCACCACCCGAATCTGTTAGGCATTCCTATTGTTTAAGCGGTTCACATCCGGGATGAATCAAATTTAGATCTACATTAGAGAATTTCGATCGCATGACTACTGGACATTTTTTCTACGCATTATTGGACTCTTGTACTGCAGGGTACAAGAGTCCAATGTAAACTTTCAAATAAGAGTTGAAAGATCTTTCCAAGATAAACAGAAGAGTGTTCTTGTAAAATTTTCATCAAGCGCACCATTTTCGCGGCGAGTTAAACGCCGAGGCGGGTTCGGGACAACTGGTTCGACATGCTGCAAGGCATATATGTCAGGAAGGAAGCATTCCTTAAAAAAACATCTGGATACAAATTGAAAGATCTTGAAGAGGTGGATACAAAAATGTTCATGCCACACATCTCGGTTCAGTGCAATATTTCGTACACTGTATTTACGTGCATGAATTTCAACCAAAATTTCCAGCCACGGTAGTTGAATACAAGAGAGCGTGGTTGAAGTACAACCACCGTAGTTGGATCCAAATTCAAACAGGTGGTTGAAATTCAACCAACATGAATGAAACCCAATAATCATAATTGAAATGTGGACGGCCGAGAATATTGATTCTTTGTAGCTTTGATAGAATATACATGCAAAACACAAAACTACGATAATTGTTATAAGGGTGTAAGAATTTTGATATATAAAAAAAATATCCAGGAGACTGTGCCCTCCCCTAGATTTTCCGCGTCTAAGTCAGTATACTGACGATGTCAATAACTTTTCGAATATGAGGAATATCGATTGAACTCCTTAGGAAACTATCGAAATACCTCTGGCAACTTCTTCGATATTTAGTGCCATATCAATAAAATAGTATAGGATATCGAGTGGAAAAAATCATTCGACTTATGGATACGCAAATTTTTCTTCAACCTGATCCGACGTATGTACCACGAGTATACAACATGAATTGTATGCTTGAGCGAGGAAGTTTAGGGATGCCAGGGGAGACAGTGGATGAAAAATTGAAAGCTTTTGGATATAAACAAAACATACATATATTCTTAGTAAATGTCAACAAAATAAGGACTAATTCAGGTACGCGGATTTTCAGAAAATAATTTGCACATTTTTTCCAATGTGCAGCTAGAGAACAGTCGATTACCAGGAATCTTGAACTTATTTGATAGGCTCTGAAATTCATGATCAGTAACATATTCTTAATAACAGTTCGAAACGAAAAATATTGGACGTGGTCACTAGAGAATCTAACTTCGAAATTGAAAGCCATACAACTCATTTCTCCGGTTTTACACAATTCATGAATTGTATGCTCTTGTAGGTCGTGGTACATCTACACACCGATGGCTGAGAGTGAAAGATTACTACCTGGAACCGTAAGACTTGAAGGGGACTATCCAAAAATGTCTGTGAAAGGAACTATCTGTGAATTTTTGGTGACTCTTAAACCAGAAATTCACAGATACTTCCTTTATAAAACAAAAACTTCCAGATAGTTCCTTTTGAATCAAACAAATCCAGATAGTTCCTTTCAACCAAACATTGACAGATAGTTCCTTTTGAACCAGAAATTCACCAATAGTTCCTTTCTGAAACAAAAATTTTCAGATAGTTCCTTTTAGCCAAAAATGTATAGATAGTTCCTTTTAAATCAGACATATCCAGATAGTTCCTTTTGAGCAAACATTTTTAGATAGTTCCTTCCACAAGAATTGTTGGATAGTTCCTTTCAAGTCTTACGTTTTCAGATAGTTTTTTTTTTACTCAGGGCCATCGACATAATCAACTCATGTACGATTCGTTCGGCCAATCGGTGACCTGCATCACTAAGACCCTGGTCATTGGCTATGATTTCTGGGCGAAATTTGCAGTTGAGAGATATACCAAAATATCGAATCACATAGCTAAATGTTGATTTTCGCAGGACCACTGGGTGCCAAAATAGATGTACAGATTTCGAGCTGGTATGAAATTTATGTATGCTGAAATACGTTAAGACAGTCAATCAGGTGCGTTACTTGATTTCAACCACGTGCTTGAAATTCATTGCTGAATCGATTTTTCAACCACGTGGTTGGAAAATCGATTCAAGCACAGTGCTTGTAGACAAATTTCAAGCAGTGCTTGAAATACTGACTATAAGTTTTTTACAGTGTAATCATGTTCCAAAACACGTTCGTGACCTCTATCGACCACGAGTGTGAGGTCAATATCTCAGAAATGCGTCGCTCACGGGAAAAAGTACATGAGCCCGAATTGAAAGACCTTTGAGATAAACAAAACAAAATTCTAGTGAAGTTTTGGTCAAACGCATCATTCTCGAGCCTAGAAGCCACGGAACTAACGTTCACGCTTGCTGCGAAGACAATGTCACAGAAATAACGTATCTCTGAAGAAAAAACACTCGACTACAAATTGAAAGATCTTGCAAGGATAGACAAAAAAGTGTTTATATAATAGTTTGATTAAGCGCGTTGTTTTTCGAGTTCTTGGCGAAAAATTGTCACTATACCCCTTTTCCTTTGCCAATTCTGATCAAATCTAGATTGACCACCTCAACGTTATCTCACTTTACCCCGAAGAAGTTTCAGAATGAGCACCCTGGCACTAGAGCACGACGGACATACACCGGAGATTAATTATTCAAAAAACACATAGATCCGCTTTGAACAAAAGCACAATGTCTACCTTGGGCCGAACATTTTTAGGAACATACATCAACTCCACATTGGTGCAGTCACCTCGCTATTTCCAATGGACCAACGAAAGGTCTACCGGAGACCCTCGCAGAGACCGGGCTAATATCCTACTTTCGAATCCGATCAAAGTGAGCCTTTTGCCAAGTTCAATCGCTTTAGCTAGCTACCGAATAGAATCTCCATACTCCCATGATCATCTATAACCATACATGACCGTGTATGGCTATATATGGCCATATATGTCCACACTATATATGGCCATATATGACGAGATATGGCCATATATAGTCATATATGATTCCTTTCTACTCGGGATGCTACAGTGATATTCGAACAGGGCAGATTTGAAAGCTCCTAGAGGTCTGAGCAAGCGTAGGCTATTTGGTACTGATTCCCACTCTTTCAATGCCTGTATGGAAGACCCACCACCGTACGCTGATGTGCGAGTGGTGGGTAAGTAGACACGCATTGTATGATTTCTCTCAAAACGCCTTATTCCTCCGTCCAATGTATGGAAAATTTCATGAAGATACTCTGGTTTCGATGTGGTAAAGATTTCATAGAGTTGAACGCAAAGGAAGTACTTCCGGCGCAAAGTCAGAGATAACCAATTTAGACGGAGGTAATAAGGCTTGAGAGCAGCATCACGTCGTAGATGAAAAATAAATCTCACACACATATTTAATAGCCTCTGCAATTTTGTTTCTAAGTAACCAGACATATCGTTGTATACTAGGCATGAATAATCGAAGTGAGGTAGAGCTAAGGCATTAACAAGCAAACGTTTGACTTCTGGAGACAGAAAATGACCACGATGACGGAGTATGTGTAAAACTCCATTGACTTTCGAACAGATGCTTGCAATATGAGAATTCCGCGAGAGGTCATTCGAAGAAATAATTCCCAGATTTCTCACGGTGGTTTGAAGCGGAACTGTGACAGAGAGAGAGAGAGAGAGAGAGAGAGAGAGAGAGAGAGAGAGAGAGAGAGAGAGAGAGAGAGAGAGAGAGAGAGAGAGAGAGAGAGAGAGAGAGAGAGAGAGAGAGAGAGAGAGAGAGAATCAGAAGAGGTCCAAATTATTCCAGGAGGAATATGATGAACTGAAGAGGGAAGAAAGAAGAAAGAAGAGAGAAGGAAGAAGAGAGAAGATCGAAGAAAGAAGAGTAGGAAAAGATCGAAGAAGGAGCAACAACACCTGCAAGTCGTGAGAGAAGAGAGTCGCTTGATCCCGAGCGCGATACGCCTCCCACCCTGAAGTAATGCTAACGCGGTTCCGGGGTGGGTTGGTTAGATAGTGGTTAGCTGCCCCCAGTTCTGCAGTGATGGCCTGCCAACACTGTGGGGTTGAGAGCAGAAGGTTTTAGCCCACAGGGCACACGGGCGCTGGATTCATGCTCATCCGGTTCACCGGGTGGGCAAAATGAAAGCGCTCATGGTCCTGATAGACCGTAAGGCAAATGGAATATTACAAATATATACATTGATTATCTATAATACTTTTCAGGGATTTCGAGGTAATTCGCGTTAGTGAGATATAGAGTACAAGATATAAAATATAACGTATAAGATATGGAATACAAGATATTAAATACGAGAAATACCTTCTCAATTGCAAATCCCAGGTATCATATACAGTATAGCATTTCGAGTCCGGTTAAGATAATAATACAATTTTCTGCACATAGAATTCAGGCAACGAGAATACAGTGGGCATTCCACAGAATGATTCAACATCAATTTAACTATAATTTCGCATATAATCACTCAATCTTGCAGAGAAAGTCCTTCATTCTCACAAAAGTGCTCAAATAGTGCGGATTTGAATGAATCCAAAGATTTCATCATGCGAATACTGGAGGGGAGTCCTTCCCAGGACAATTTTGCTTGTACTGAGAAAGCTCCTCCATAAGTAGTAGTACGCGTGGTCGGGATGCGCAATTGTGAGGACTGGTTTCTGTCAGAACGCCGCAATTCATTATCTATCGGAAATAGATCCAAAAGATATTCAGGTTTTGATGTTGTGAAGATCTTGTAAAGCATCACACAAAGGAAGTATTGACGGCGTGACTTGAGTGATAACCAGCGCAATTTTTGGTGGAACGGCTTAAGAGCCGCGTCACGGCGTAGATGAAAAATGAAACGCACGCACGTATTACAAAGTCTCTGCAATTTTGTTTCTAGATAACCCGACATATCGTTGTATACAAGGCAAGCATAATCAAAGTAGGGAGTGACCAGAGCGCTCACAAGTAAACGCTTCACTTCGCATGACAAGGAGTGACCTCTATATCTGAGAGAGTGCAAGACTCCATGCATCCTTGAGCAAATTCCCGCAATATGGGGATTCCAAGATAGATCCTGGGTGAACAACACTCCAAGATTTTTCACTGAACTTTGCAGGGGGATTGGAATTCAGTTAACCATTATGGCTGGAAGGGCCTCTACATTAAGTCTCATGTGGTATTGAACCGAGGCATATAGGATAGCTTTGGTTTTTTCAAGATTCAATTCGAGACCATGTGCTCGTGCCCAAGCAACTATGCGACTCGCATCTTCATTAATCAAGCTTATGATACTAGGTAAATCGGATGGTCTGCACTGAATGTAAATTTGCAAGTCATCTGCAAATAACATGCCTCTACAGTGCTTCAATACTGATAAAATACCATCGATAAGAATCAAAAATATGATAGGCCCTGGTTTCGAGCCTCGGGGGACGCCTGAGGTGTTCGGAAAGAATTCTGATAACTCGCCGTTTTCATCAATTATTGCTTGTGATCGCCTACTTAAATAGGAATGGAACCATTTCAAGGTTTCACTAGAGAATTTTAGTTCTTTCATTCTCATGAGGAGCTCCTCGTGTTTAATGCTATCAAAAGCAGATTTGAAGTCGAATAACAACTGCAACGTCACAAGACCCTTCTCTACTCCGAAACGTATGTCCTCAGAAACTCTCAGCAGGGCTGTTTGGGTACTATGCGAGGCACGAAAACCCGATTGTCATTTAGAAAGGAGTTTGTGCTCTTCAAGGTGATCAATAAGCTGACGTGTAATGAGGTTGTCAAAAACCTTGGCAAAGTGAGGAAGATTCGCTATGGACCTCGTCTCTGATGGGGAAGATGGCGATGGTACTTTACTCAGGGGTATAACTAAAGATTTCTTCCACATGTCTGGGTATTGGCAGTTTGAAATAGATAAATTAGAAAGATTAGTTAGGAAGGGCACTAATGAACTGAGAACCGATTAAAAATATGAAATATTCAGGCCATCACTACTTTTCCCTTTAGTTTTTGGTAAACAATCAAGCAATGATTGATAAACCTGTATGCCATCAACCGGTGCAAACGTAAAAATTGGTATATCAGATATTGTTGATGTTGGAGTTCCTATAATATCTATGAGTTTTTCCATACTGCAATTCTCATTGCGACTTGAAATATTCGAATAGTGACTCATGAGTTCATTTGCTGAGAACTTGCTCAAAGGTGACTTATGACCACTCTTTGTTAAGCCAAGTTTTTGAAGGATTTTCCAATAATTTGAAGTGTCTGAGGTCTCTTTAAGAGATTGCAAGCAATAGTCATTCCTAGCTCCTGCTATTCTCCGTTTTAGTTGTGCACGCAAAGTTTTGTAATTCCTCATCAGTTCTGCATTTCCAGTCCTCTTTGCTTTTCGGTACATACGATCACGCTGTTTGTATTCTTCACGAAGATTAGGTGTAAGCCAAGGATTCTCATGCTTACGCACAGTACGAGTCCTTACTGGCGCATGTTCATCTAGTAATTTGGTTGCTAAACAGTGGAATTTCTCCAAAGATTCATTCACATCTGTGGGCTCTAGCAGGTTATGATTTACAATGACTGATTCTAATTCCTGAGAAAACAACTTGGCATCGAATTGACTAAAATTTCTGGGGGTGATTCTACGTGGCTCTATAACCTTGACGGGTAACTTGTAATCAATGACAATAAAATCGTGACCATGTATATACGGGGTATTAGACTTAGAGTAGCTCACGAGTTTAGCAGCGGAATCAACAATCATGACATCTATCTATGTGTCTGACTCATCGAGGTGGTGGCTAGCCCCCGATGGAACACAGTATAGAGAGTGTTCCGAGATCAGCTCGCGCAGATGATTACGGTAATAACGATTTGACAATAAATCAGAATTCAGATCACCAGCCAAAATAAAATTCCTGTACAAAGGAGAAATGTTTTGAAAATCTGCAAAAAACTTTGTCAATACGTGTCCGTTCGGCCGACGATACAGGGAACCGATTAAAATTTTCTCATCATCACATGTTTGCACTTCAACTAGCAAGTACTCTGTTTCATCTAGATGCTTAATTTTTGAAGATCCAATTACTATGTACGACAATCGATCGTGAATTTAACAAGCCACTCCACCGCCTTGCATGAACTCGCGTTTACCTGTGGAAGATTTTAGCCCACGATCGTTTCGAATTAATGCAAAATTTGGAATTGATACTAATGAGTCAAGACAAAGTAGAGTAAGCCATCAAAAGAAACAGAAAGAATATCTACATCATGACTTTCCAGGAACAGCTTGACATAATCAAAATTCTTCTTAAGAGAAGTGACATTTAATTGCGCAACTCGGAGATGAGTGCGGACTCGTCTTTTTTCACGCACAGGATGAAAATCAGGCGGTAGTCATGCTATGTTATTCAAGTCAGCTTCTGTCACTATAGGAATACGATCATTATCGTCATCTTTACGTACATAGATCACGTCTTCACGAACCCAAACATATTTATAATTGTGCTGCTTAGCACGTTCTTTGGCTTGCACTCGAAGATTATGAAGGACATAAGGAAGCATCTCTTGGAAGAATATCTTGGACTGACTTCCCGCATTAGGAACAATTTTGTCAAATTTTAGTTCACCATAGTTACGCTTCATCCTGATTACATGATCACGGACGTAGATAAACTTGAAATTAAGAACAAATGAAAAAACATCTTCGTGTGTCTGTGCGCCCTGCGATGGAGTTTGCCCTGCATTTCGGCCAGGATTCTTTATCTTGAATTTGCGCGTCTCAAGAATGTCATTATACGAATGTTCTATCTTCAGTTCTTTAAGGATACCTCGAGAGAGAGTATTCAAGGGTACATTACATGACCGTGGAATTCCATTAATTTTCAGTTCAAGACATGGCGCACCAGACACACGCAGTTCTTTGAGCTGATTTAGTTCGTCACGAAGCAACATATTCTCATTTTCTAAGGAGATTATCTTCTCAGCCTGTTCCTCTATTTGAGTTTTGGAAGAATCAAATTTTCCATCTTGCAACGTCTGCAATTTTCAGATAATTTTGAAAGTTTTAGAAATAAAAATTTCCAGTCAGCCACTTGCGCAGATGACCATCAGACCAGTCGTGTAAGTAGATTCATGCATGTACGGTGTGGTAATACTAATACTAACAATTGTATAGTGAATTATTGTGAATTAATCAATGTACTAATACTTAAAAACTGCTTTTACACGACGATTGGGGAACTCGATATATATGTGTCAGGTCAGCTATATCTTACACCCTTTCCACGACGAACGATCACCGATATATCAATACTAATAGCTGACCAATCAATTCAAATTTGTGGTGAAATTTTCATTAGCATGCATGAAAACGCGTGTCTATGAGATCGTCCAGTCGAGCCGCCGAAATTGGTCTTGAAGTGGGGATCTGGCGAGTTCAGGCATATAGTTAGCCGACGGACGAGTGCGCGATCACTTGCGCTGGAACGACGGCAGACTACAACAAGCCGAAACCTATACGCCTGTGACGAGAGCGTACCCAGGTCTCCCCAAGACCGGATGTAAGTTGAAATTTCTAATATCCAAGTGGACCGCTTCGGCGAACACGCGAATTAAAATATCGCGACCCTCTTTGGATCGGGATAAATAGGCAACTTGGCGACTATTTTTGATCCAGGGCGGGACAGAAATTAATATTTTCACGTAAACATGGGCAAAAGTGAATGCATCAGACCCAATTGGGCAAGCCGGACTGATCGTCTCTGTACCCAGGATGGGGTTAAGACTCACGAGAGGCGGACATTACGCAGTGGTCTGATGCCGGTTCGGGTTTTCAAAGTAAAATCACCCGCTTATACGCGTAGAAATCCATACATCGCACAAGTAATATCTTTTCGTCTCGGCCCACTACAAGTATGCGCGATATTAAAATCATTTGTGTCTCAAAAGTATTAGACACACGCGAATAGGGCTCAAATTTATAAATATCTGTACTAATGCGTACTGATTCAAATGTGTTACAGATAGACGTATAATTTTTCCATAGACACATGTCAGATCGAGGATGAGAGTCACATCGTCGATTATACTAAGAGACCAGAAATCATCATAAATTTACAATTCTATGTACCCGATTGAGATCGGGGTTTTGAATTGTGTAAAATCAGATTTCAGAGTCAATTTCGAATCATTGTAAAGTTATAGAAATAAAATCATGGTCACACGAACCAAACTCTTTTCATGAGAAAATACCCGATAAATTATTTCCCAGAATTATTTTTAATATTCTCAGGCCCTCCTTTGGTAATAAATCCTTATATACATAAAGCCACTTATATACGATCATCATGCACAAGAATCACTAAAATTCATGCCATAACAAAAGTATTTGAAGCCAGTAGAACGAATTTCTGCATGATATAATTTTTGATATCGATATTAAAAATTTAGCTATACATCGATCAATTACTCGTCTCAGGCGATGGCGTTATCATGTTTCACGGTTTAATCGAGTAATAGAATCAATTACGAACAAAACGAGCTAACATACATATGATTTACTCGTAAAATGCCTGAGAATAAGTGATTTGATCGATGGAATCGCATAACCGATGAAATCGACCGATTTCATGCTTTATTTATTTATTCTTTAATTAGTGTGCATTTTTAGTTGCTTATAGTTTTTGATATAAGTAACTTGTGGCCGTAGTATGCTCTTTTAGCATTGAACAGCTAGAGTGCCGTATTCCCAAAGTTCCAGTCCCGATCGATCGATTGAAAGTACGAGGATTTCAATCGATCCAAGCAGCAAAAACGTGAGTATATTCGGACGTCCGAGAGGAAGCAGCCAAGCTGAGATCCAGTGCCGAATAATATTTTACGCCACTCGTTTGCTCGGATAGATATATATATATTCATACATACCCCAACCTCGCGAATGGTACCCAGTTGGTGGCACGTTAATCCTGACACGGACCTATAATAAAATCAGCTCTTATCAAGAGCAAAAATTTAGATGAAAATCTGCACAAAAGTCACTCGATTTCGATTAGAAAGTATTCGAAAAAGAGGATTTCTCATGAAGAGTTCGTCATTACCATATATGAATTAGTCCATAAAATTAGTGCGATATGAAAATCGCAAGCGTCTATCTGTAACATAATAGGTTCAAAATTATACTTTTGAAGCTCGAACAGTCGAAGTACATTGACTCTGCATTTCGAGAGTTCGAGCAATAGAATCAATTTTGTCAATGTACAGAGACAGTGCCGAGATACATCGTGTTTGTTTACTTCTCGGAAAGCTATGCATAAGCTCTTTCATGGAAACAGTATACCTACTGGATATATATTAGGGTGGTCCTTATTTCCCAAGTTTCACAGATCCTTTTTCCCCCCTCTGGATACCTTCTTCGAGCCGGAAAAACATGGGGAAAATTTTCCCCGAGCCCCTAGAGAGTGATTTAATAGTGCCTCAAAGAGCATCTTGCTTTGAAACTCAAGTAAAAAATAACGCTTTTTGTGATTTTTTTGTTCCTATGTTCCAGCTCTTGAAACTTAGTGTTTCTTCGCGAAAGTAAAAGTAGGGATACATGTTCCCACGTAAAATTTGATGCTGGATCGAATTTCATTGTGACATTTGAACTAGGATGCCACCCATTACTCGTAAATTGCGTTTTCCGACGCGGAAAACATTTTTAGCGCAACTTTTTCATCTCATTCGAGTGTCTTAGGCGTCACTTACTCCCTCAAGATTAATCTTAACCACTTGATTTCATGTAAGAAAAGACGCTGAATTGCAATTCATCGTTATTTCCTAGGTATAATGTCGCCTAACGTGAGAAAAATGCGTTTTTCCACCGAGAAAGTACCTTAAGCGAGTTTTCCACGCCGGAATCGAGTGTCTCAGGCGTCACTCACTCTCTCGGGATCAATACGAACGACCTAATTCCATGTAAAAAAACACGCTGAATTGGAATCCATCTCCAGTTACCAGGTATAATGTCGCCTAATGCGAGAAAAATGTGTTTTTCCAGCAAGGAAGCACCCTAAGCTCATCTTTTACGCGGGAATCGAGTGTCTCAGGCGTCACTTACTCTCTCGAGATTGATCTAAACGACCTGATTTTATGTAAAAACCTACGCTGAATCGAGATTCATTGTTATTTTTCGGATACAACGACGTTTAACGTGAAAAAATCCGTTTTTCCTCCAGAATGCACCGAAATCCACGAAAGATGACGAATTCCTGGGTAAAATTCATAAAAAGTCTGGAATCAACCAAGTTAATTTGAGAGACAGCTCGAAGTCCCTACAAACCATTGTGGTCCTTGAAGAACTCAGTCATCATTCTCCACCAGAACATTTTGACACTCGACACGAATAGGGATATCATGAGTCAAAAGGATTTACACCTCAGGCATCTATTGGAAAAAAAAATTCACGATATCTGATTCGGATGGGATAGTCGATACTCTTTATCACGCATTGACTAGGGAGATACATTTATCAACAAGAGTGGAGATATCGAGTGACTCAAGTTAACAACATAACACGAGTCTTCGACTCGTAAAACTATGAAGATCTTTCCTCTTCGATCCTCATCTTTTTCAGAACGGTCATCCTACTTTCATCTGGGTACTGTCTTTTATCCCTTGTTAAACTCAGCTGTATAGAATGTAACTCGGTTTTTGATCGTCTGTGCGCAAATGAGTAATTTGCAAACTGTTTTTCGCTTTCCATTTGCTCACAGAAGATCAAAAAACATAGTATGATACTCGGGCTCAGTGATTTTCTCCTTTTCATGACTATTTAACTCACTAAAATTTCATGACAGCTAGACGTTGCTCGTCGTTAACTGCCAAAACGACCGACGTGAATCGACGCTGACAAAAGGCTGGGAGCAGGGCCTGGACTACTGTAGCGGCCATAGGATCCCATTTTCAAATAAAATGCTAGGATTGCGAAGCGTGTAAGGTTTGGTTCGATGACCGGCCGCAACGCACGAGCAAGGGGCGCTACAATCTTCGCGTGAGATAGGGACCTTACCCGTGAGGGTTGGGTTAGAGTGAGCCCGATTGGTCTCTTTCTGGATTAGGCGGCCGGAGTGCATAGACGTTTTTGTATGAGATACTTTTATCTCGCGCTGATTGGAGGTGATTTCAACAAGACGCCATTGACGAATTCGATTCAGCCTAGATCTTCATACGATAGTGAGCGCCTCTAGGAATGGTTGTGAAGAGAGTTTGTCACGGATCCCGGAAATCCCATATGAGGCCGAGTGAGATAGTTTTTCGATTTTGGCAGGAACTCTCCCTTAGGTCTCTTTACAGGGACCAATTTTACGGCAGAAATCATGGTGAACTCTGATTTGGCATGGATTTGGAACGTTCTGACCATTTCTACGTGAGTCAGTGACTGCTGAGACCCTCGAATCGAACGGAAGAGATATTTTGGTCAATTCACATTAGTCTCGAGAGAGTGAGTGACGCCTGAGACACTCAATTCGGGGGTGGAAGATGCGCTTAGGATGCTTTCTGGGTGGAAAAACGCATTTGTTCCACGTTAGGCATCGTTGTTACTGAGAAATGATGATAAATTTCGATTCACCGTGGTTTTTTCCATGGGATCAGGGCATTAAGATCAATCTCAAAGGAAGTGAATGAAGCCTGAGACACTCGATTCCCGCGTGATGGACGCGCTTAGGGTGCTTTCTCAGTGGAAAAACGGATTTTTCTCACGGTGAGCGTCGTTGTACCTGAGAAATAACGATGAATTTTGATTCAGCGTGGTTTTTTACATGAAATCAGGTCGTTAAGATCAATCTCGAGAAAGTGAGTGACGCCTGAGACACTCGATTCCCGCGTGGAAGATGAGCTTAGGTAGCTTCCTTGGTGGAAAAACACATTCTTCCTCACGTTAGGCGACATTATACCTGGTAAATAACAATGGATTCCAATCCAGCGGGTTTTTTTTACATGGAATTAGGTGGTTTAGATTAATCTCGAGAGAGTGAGTGACGCCTGAGACACTCGATTCGGGCGTGAAAGACTCGCTTAAGGTACTTTCTCGGTGGAAAAGCGCATTTTTCTCACGTTAGGCGACATTATACCTAGGAAATGAGGATGAATTCTAATTCAGCGTATTTTTTTACATGGAATTAGGTCGTTCGTATTGATCCCGAGAGAGTGAGTGACGCCTGAGACACTCGATTCGGGCGTGAAAGACTCGCTCAAGGTGCTTCCTCGGTGGAAAAACGCATTTTCCTCACGTTGGGCGACATTATACCTAGGAAATAACGATGGATTCCAATTTAGCGTCTCTTTTTACATGAGAATAGGTGGTTTAGATTGATCTTGAGGGAGTAAGTGACGTCTGAGACACTCGAATGAGATGAAAAAGTTGCGCTAAAAATGTTTTCCGCGTCGGAAAACGCAATTTACGAGTATTGGGTGGCATCCTAGTTCAAATGTCACGATGAAATTCGATTCAGCATCAAATTTTACGTGGGAACATGTATCCCCACTTTTACATTCGCGAAGAAACACTAAGTTTCAAGAGCTCGAACATAGGAACAAAAAAATCACAAAAAGCGTTATTTTTCACTTGAGTTTCAAAGCAAGATGCTCTTTGAGGCACTATTAAATCACTTTCTAGGGGCTCGGGGAAAATTTTCCCCATGTTTTTTCGGCTCAAAGAAGGTATCGAGAGGGGGGGGAGAAAGGATCTGTGAAACTTGGGAAATAAGGACCACCCTAATATATATAAATAAGGAAAGTCACGCATGTATCTCGACGACGGGCTCATCTGTATAAGCTGCAAACAAAAATATTGCGATCAATTCATGCATCAAAATCGATTACATTGATTTTGAAGGCATATTTATAGGACATATAGACTATAGTGAGTTATCGGTCAGTCTGCCGATTTCTATCATTCGTTGCCGCACATATAGCTTACACAGGCATAGACGATGTCTTTACCTTATTACTCACATTATAGACAGTATACTTCTGTCTCTCTTACACTCATTCGAATGAATATTACGCGTTCAGGCTCAAGCAAGTGATTGAACTTGCAGTATCAGAAGTATCGATAGGCATTTGTTAGAGTCAAGATAAGGGAAGGTTATGTCTTATATATAACAATTTTTTGCAAATTGTTACACTCCATGCTTAGGCTGGGGGAACTATTGATTTTTTTTCCTTCGTTTTGTGCGATTAGTACGCATTTCAGTACTCTCGGAGTATAGTCCGGGGGAACTAGAATGTATAATTACTTGTAACGATTTTGGTGCAATTCTATAGAAATTCGTTCAGTTTTGCGAATAATGGCAGTATTTGTGTAAAAATATCGTCTCGTTTATGAAATTTGACGTAATTTGAGTATTTTTGAAATGAATATGCCATTATTTTTGCGAATTTTCCATCCAAAAATTCAAGGAAATATAGTTTACCTGGATCTTCAAACAATCCATTCAATAGAACGTTAGCACGAGTCATGGAGACTATAAGTCCAACCCCGTACATTACAACAATTATGAACAAAGTAAATTAAAATTATGAGGGCCACAGGCCGACAGCTGATCTAGTCTAGACATTTTTGTCACTCTGTTTGATGGACAGAACGACCATTTCCACGCGGCCTAGTGACCAGGCGTTTATTCCGTCAGGGACCTTCCGTGATTCATGAACGTAGTAGCAGAAGCTCACTGCCAGTAAGGGGTACATTCGAAAATCTTTTCGAGATGTTGTGAAATCAGCTCACTGTCATCATCCGAGTGGTAATACAGTCAAAACTCATCAGATGTACGTCACGCCGACCACATTTTAATTTCCTGAAATTTGGAATAAATTGGGAATCTCGAGTCACCGAGACTTAAATTGAAACAGCTTCAGATGAATTCGAGCCATCATGTGTATGTCTCGAGGGGCAGATCGATAGGCCCACCTTTGTTAATAAAACCCGGGAAATCGATTCGGTTAGTAATCAGGTTCAACAAGTTAATCATGGAGAAATACTTGTATGTGAGGCTATTTCGGATTCAATTCATACAGACTGCGTTAGAAACGAATTGCCGGTGAAGTTGAGTACATTTCATACAGACTGCGTTAATAACGAATTGCCGGTGAAGTTGAATCCGGTTCATACAGACTGCGTTAGAAACGAATTGCCGGTGAAGTTGAGTACATTTCATACAGACTGCGTTAGAAACGAATTGCCGGTGAAGTTGAGTACCTTTCATACAGACTGCGCTGAAAGCAAACTGCCGGTGAAATTGGACTCGGTTCATACAGACTGCGTTGACAACGAATTGCCGGTGAAGTTGGACTCGGTTCATACAGACTGCGTTGATAACGAATTGCCGGTGAACTATGAAATAAGCCAAGCGTGCAAGATGGACACGGATTTTCAGACGGTATTTGAGAACATCGAATCCATTGAGCCTAGAGGGAGTAGTTCAGAGGGGTTAACCGCATCCCTGCGATCAGATATTCATAATGAGAACTCGTCTAATCATTGGCAAGTAGAATCAATTTATTCTCGGTAAGACCACAATACATTTTTCTTAGAGAACTCTTACGATGCTGATTCCGGAGAGGATCTCGAAAGCAGAAAATTTCGCAAAAATGGCACAACCCCAGGAGCTTGTCAGCTGACCTACTCGCTATGGATGAGTATCCTATAGCAGGGTTAGTTATCTGATGAGTGAGTGCTTATACGTGAATTGTAGAATTTGTTTGAAATTTCAAGTTTTAACACCAAACTTGGTATACCATTTCAATAAATATCTATTGATAGTTGTAATACATTATCTCATCAGCCACACTACGGGCTGGGGGAACTAAAGTTCCAGAATTTAATATTTCAGTTTTATTAATTCCTACCCGCCCATCAATAAAAATCAATGGCAAGTACTTGGATTCGACCAGAATCAAATTTTCTTAGGATAGAGACACTTGGAATTACATTTTTGAACATCGGAAATATTCTATATGATTAAATCATGCCTACTGATTTTTTTTATTGGTAGTGAATTTTAGAGATTATTGTTGTGATCATCAGTAAAAATCTTGATTTGGAATCATAAATACCCTAAATACTGGGAATTATGGAATCCTTCCAAGGAAATCGCTTATGATTATAGCAAATCATTTCGCGTTCTAGTCCTCTAAACCAAAACCAATCAACGACCCCATATGACAATGGATTTTTTTATCTTGTATACAAATATAACGTCATTTTATCCATCAGATACATATAAGAGGTAGGTCGATGGATGACCCAAGATCGTATATAGTTTTTTTTCCAGTGATGATTCATCCATCATTATCATACATTCGAAGCGCTTTGCTCTACATTGATCCATAATTAGGGTAGCTGAATCGTTCATCCAGAAATCACCAAATGGATGTACTTTTATTTCTTGAATTATTGTGCATCGTATCATTTTGAGACCCAAAGTATAGTGAAATGTTAACATTTTATAGTAAAATCACGGGAATTTTTGTTACACGATCCGATGGTCTGATCTGAAAATTGTTTCGTTTTCTTTTTTAATTTATCTCCATCAATCTTCATGAATGAGATTCGACTCCAATAAATTGGGGGAACTATGCAACGTCTGCAATTTTCAGATAATTTTAAAAGTTTTAGAAATAAAAATTTCCAGTCAGCCACTTGCGCAGATGACCATCAGACCAGTCGTGTAAGTAGATTCATGCATGTACGGTGTGGTAATACTAATACTAACAATTGTATAGTGAATTATTGTGAATTAATCAATGTACTAATACTTAAAAACTGCTTTTACACGACGATTGGGGAACTCGATATATATGTGTCAGGTCAGCTATATCTTACACCCTTTCCACGACGAACGATCACCGATATATCAATACTAATAGCTGACCAATCAATTCAAATTTGCGGTAAAATTTTCATTAGCATGCATAAAAACGCGTATCTATGAGATCGTCCAGTCGAGCAGCCGAAATTGGTCTTGAAGTGGAGATCTGGCGAGCTCAGGCATATAGTTAGCCGACGGACGAGTGCGCGATCACTTGCGCTGGAACGACAGCAGACTACAACAAGCCGAAACCTATACGCCTGTATCGAGAGCGTACCCAGGTCTCCCCAAGACCAAATGTAAGTTGAAATTTCTAATATCCAAGTGGACCGCTCCGGCGAGCACGCGGATTAAAATATCGCGACCCTCTTTGGATCGGGATAAATAGTCAACTTGGCGACTATTTATGATCCAGGGCGGGACAGAAATTAATATTTTTACGTAAACGTGGGCAAAAGTGAATGCATCAGACCCAATTGGGCAAGCCGGACTGATCGTCTCTGTACCCAGGATGGGGTTAAGACTCACGAGAGGCGGACATTACGCAGTGGTCTGATGCCGGTTCGGGTTTTCAAAGTAAAATCACCCGGTTATACGCGTAGAAATCCATACATCGCACAAGTAATATCTTTTCGTCTCGGCCCACTACAAGTATGCGCGATATTAAAATCATTTGTGTCTCAAAAGTATTAGACACACGCGAATAGGGCTCAAATTTATAAATATCTGTACTAATGCGTACTGATTCAAATGTGTTACAGATAGACGTATAATTTTTCCATAGACACAAGTCAGATCGAGGATGAGAGTCACATCGTCGATTATACTAAGAGACCAGAAATCATCATAAATTTACAATTCTATGTACCCGATCGAGATCGGGGTTTTGAATTGTGTAAAATCAGATTTCAGAGTCAATTTCGAATCATTGTAAAGTTATAGAAATAAAATCATGGTCACACGAACCAAACTCTTTTCATGAGAAAATACCCGATAAATTATTTCCCAGAATTATTTTTAATATTTTCAGGCCCTCCTTTGGTAATAAATTCTTATATACATAAAGCCACTTATATACGATCATCATGCACGAGAATCACTGAAACTCATGCCATAACAAAAGTATTTGAAGCCAGTAGAACGAATTTCTGCATGATATAATTTTTGATATCGATATTAAAAATTTAGCTATACATCGATCAAATACTCGTCTCAGGCGATGGCGTTATCATGTTTCACGGTTTAATCGAGTAATAGAATCAATTACGAACAAAACGAGCTAACATACATATGATTTACTCGTAAAATGCCTGAGAATAAGTGATTTGATCGATGGAATCGCATAACCGATGAAAGCGACCGATTTCATGCTTTATTTATCTATTCTTTAATTACTGTGCATACTTAGTTGCTTATACAGTCATCCCTCGTTAACACGAATTTTACGGGACAGGAATTCTGTTCGTGTTATCAAGGAGTTCGGGTTAACCAGAACGCTCCAGTCACTTCTTAACACGAACTAATTCGTGTTAACCCATTAACACGAATTAATTCGTGTTAACAGGGTTATATGCGATAGATGGTGTTGAAAGAACAGATCGGAGTATTTCTGCTATTTCATAGGTAGTATTGATTGAATTTGGACAACTACAATTCCTATCTAACAAGGGGAGTCCGGAGTCTTCGGATCCTGAAATCTCACCAAAATTTTTTCACAGTTTCGTACCACCTAGAATATGAAGAATTTAAAGCAACTCTGTCAAATGAGCCCCCTGTTCTGAGCTACAGCCAGAAATGTCAACATTGCTAGTAGATCTATAGATATCACTTTTTAACATGGGCCTATATGGGCAATGCCAATGTCATGGGCTGTAGCTCTCAACGGGTGGCCCATTTGACAGAGTTGCTTTGGGTTCTTAATATTCTAGGTGGTACGAAACTGTAAAAAAATTTTGGTGAGATTTCAGGACCCGGAGACTCCGTACTCCCCTTGTAACTTTTATTATTATTATATTTTGGCACCACCATGGCACTTGTTTCCTCTTAGATTGAGTGTACTGTTGGGGAGAAGATTGTAATGTATCCCACCTTCATCGATATTGAGAGTATCTCGAGGAGCAAATTTCTTCCTAGTTTCTGAAAAATCTTTCCTCCAGTTGTTCGCGTCTCTTTCGTCCACTTTTAGAAATTCACCGCAGATAACTTGGGATAAAATATGTTTATGATTTTGAGAATTCTCCAGACAACCACTCGAAGCTTCAAAATTTTCGATGCCTAAATCTTTCGCAATCTCTAAAGCTTTCTCTCGAACTAACCCGCCAGTCAGTGGAATGTTTTTTTCCCGCTCTCTGCAGAACCATTCAAATAATTCCTCTCCCAATTCATCATTTTTCGCACCACGCAAGCGTTTTACTTTTGACAACTCAATTCCTGATGCTGCGGCGTTCCGAATCTCATCTTTCTGTGATATGATCGTTGATAATGTAGATCTTGGGATTCCAAAACTATCAGCTATTTCGCTCTTTTTCTTAACAGACCGATCGACTCCATCCAGTATCTCGAGTTTAGTGCTCAAATCAATACACGACTGCTTGCGCGGCTCACTCATCACGATGTACTGAGCTGTTCCTCGCGGACATTGACTCTGTTTACAAATTTGAATTCGTATTAACCAAGATCTTGAGTCAGACGGGACCGGAAAATCGTTCGAAATTCGTGTTGACTCGAAAAACGTCCATAAGAGCCAATGCATTCTCAACGGGACAAGAATTTCGTTCGTGTTAATGAGAGAATTCGTATTAAAGGTGTTTGTGTTTACGAGGGATGACTGTAGTTTCTGATATAAGTAACTTGTGGCCGTAGTATGCTCTTTTAGCATTGAACAGCTAGAGTGCCGTATTCCCAAAGTTCCAGTCCCCGATCGATCGATTGAAAGTACGAGGATTTCAATCGATCCAAGCAGCAAAAACGTGAGTATATTCGGACGTTCGAGAGGAAGCAGCCAAGCTGAGATCCAGTGCCAAATAATATTTTACGCCACTCGTTTGCTTGGATAGATATATATATATTCATACATACCCCAACCTCGCAATCTAAGCCGGTCAATTTCGCGTTGATTTGATTTGAGTTGGCATTTAAAGCAGAAAACAGTGTAGATAACTGCTGTGATGGGGTGGAATTCTCCCAACCTTCCGGTAGTTCGGCCATAGTTGGAGTTTGAACTGTATTTTGGGTGTTACTGATCATCAAATCAGATGAAATTGAGCTACTTGAACTACCAGGGCTGTCGTCCGTAAAACTTTCCGACAGGTCCCTCGATTTGTTATAGGCCTTATCACGAGCAATTTTCCTTTCACTTGTCTGAGAAATAGATTTGTTATTACCTAATAAATTATTCCGGTGTAATGTATCATGGAACGACCGAACACAGCAAAAATCTTCAGGCTTATTAAAGATGTAACCATACACACATCCCGGATGAAAGTGATTGTTACATATATGACAAGTTTTCGAAATATTGATGATATTCTTCTTACACCTTTTACATTTACGCATTGATGATATGTCTGCGTCACGTCTATTGAGTAATAGCTTCCAATATTCGCTGTGACACCTGCTCTCGTATCGTCAGGTATGTTGAATCAGCTGATGAAGAGAGAGTGTTGTCATTCGATCGCAGGGTAAAACAGGTGATAAAACAGGGACTAAACAATTCTCTGACCGGTTTCCGGTTCAGCTAATAGATGGCGTGATAGGCCTGATAAACAGCGAATTTGCCTCGATACATGAACACATTGACAACAGAAAGGCTGATCTTAACTGCGATGTAAACAACACGCCATGTAAAGCAACACACTTGGCGATATTAAAATCCACTTAATACGATCATAAAAAGCGATCGACTTAAACATCCGTCATTTATGCTTTCGCAAAACGTTAAAAATTTGACTCGCCACAGCACGATGTACATTTACACTCACACAGAGTCAACTTTGCCACATGACACTTGGCCACTATGCACGAATACCTGGGGCCATCCAGATGATGATGCTCACGAAGTAATGACGAGACTACTCACTATTCCTCTTCTGGAACTCAGATTTCTTCCCAGGCGAAGGTGTCATAATCCACAGGCAGCAATTCAATAGCTCGTTTCAAAGTTAGCCTCGTAGCAGCGAATGTGTCGTGTGGCGCCAAGCTCTTTCTCTCTTGGTAACATAACCTCCAATTCCAGGAAAAAAAATTTGCCCAAGGAATTGAGATTCTCCGAGATTCTCCGATCTCTACCCCAAAATAATACTTGTGAATGTGTTTTGCAATCAGGCGCTTGCATAAATCTGAAAAAACAGTAGGCCCGAAGGCAGATTGAGGCAGAATTTGTCGATATTTGTAGGAGCGTCGAATAGTACGTGTATTTCGTATACCCACCAGAGAGAGAGAGAGAGAGAGAGAGAGAGAGAGAGAGAGAGAGAGAGAGAGAGAGACAGAGAGAGATGAGATTAGATTAGATTAGATTAGTTTTCATTTGGTACCTTGGGGTATTACCCTATGTGGTACAGGAAGCATAATTCAATTACATAACAATAAAAATAGTGTAGAAGAGTATTGGAATATATCTTGAATAATGAGAATAATTATTAATTTTTGCGCATTGCTGATGTTCTAAGATGAGATTCTGATTGAAATAATATGATGAACATGATTAGCATAATAGAGGAATTAACAAATAATGATAAGTTTCATACATAGCAGCTGAGTTTTTCGAAGTAATGATAAGGAAGTTGTTCGATAGAAACATCTTTCTTATACAGAGATCGATACCGAGAAAATTTCACTTGAAGTTGATCAAGCGAGGAACAAAAATAGATAAATCGTATTGATCAGGTGATGTTTTGCTGCGTTTGAAAATTTTCAAGATCGTGCTCAGAAAAAATTGGCATGAGTGGCCCACTCTTTGAACAATTCATGCATACAATTTTTCACCACAGGCTTCTGATATTTCAAACGAACACTGGATGCATGGGCTTTTTAAAGCAAATTATGAACTTTTTTGGGCCAGAGTGGGCTGCAAAAAATTTTTGAATCACTTTCATAACCAAAGATATCTCTAACACTTTTCTTCCTCAGCTCAATTGAGCTTGAAATGAGTTTATCTCTAACTATCGCTGATGATGATTGGATGACAATTGCTTGAGAATCGAGAACTTTTCTTTTCAATGGATCTGGATACAAAGTTGAAACTGATGTGTTTACATTTCGAAAATCAGGACCTTTCCATACTCTTACATTGACAACAAATTTTTCGAGCTCTGGCTCATTCATAGCAATCAAGACTTTAGTCACTATCTCTTTGTTTGAAAGGTTCAAGTTACGAGGAACATCTGTTACAATCATTTCAGCTGGGTCGACTAGTGATGACTGTTGAGAGATGTGAAAAACTTTTTCACGAATTTTTGATACATCTTGTTCAAGTGCGGTTATTCGATTTTCCATTTTAGCCTCAATTTCATGCAATTTCGAAAAAAATTTGTCCTGACAAGCGTCAAAATGAGCAATGAACATTTTGAAATATGTTGGCCATTCACTCGAATGATCAGCATTTTCTGAGTTGAGTACGAGGTCACTTGATCTTGTTGAGAGGAACTCACTGTGAAGATATGTGGAGCCATTGTAGCGTGATAGATACGTGGATGCAGAACAGGATCAGAATCATCTGTCACTGCGATCAAAAACACTCAGGGGAAAACACGTGTGAATCAGGCTTTAGAGGAGTTGATAATGCAGATATCTGCTTAAGGTTGGTGCCATCTAGCGTCTAGCGGTGAAACTCCGACGAAGCAGCAAATCAAGCTCTGTGTAGCTCCGAGTCCAACCTCATAACCCCAAAAAAAGGAACGTGCTGGTTGAAAAAAACAGATGAATTTCTCGCAAGATGCGTCGATCCACAGCAATATATGGATCAAACGGATCCTTGCAAGATTTGGCGTGCAAGAGTCTGTAACAGAAAAGCCCGTAGGCAACTTGCGGCAGAAAAAATGATGAAATACAGGCACGCACTGAAGGAAACGTGTGACGAGACTCACCGAGAGAGAGAGAGAGAGAGAGTGAGAGAGAGAGATTGATTGATTGATTGATGCCCGTTTATTCGTCCGAAGACAAAAAAGAAAAATAATCAGTTACATATGGTAATATATATCACAGATCAATAGTGCGCATTAATAAAAATAATGAAGTCATTTGGTCAAGGACGAATCTTAAGTATATCACAATTTGTGACTTGTCGGGTAGCACTCAGAAGATTCACAAACTCCATAGAATAATATAGGAATACAAATAAAATGGCAGGGCTCACAGTCATATTACAGAAAAGTTCATTCGATTGACGAAAGGTCACACGTATACTTATAATTATATTCTCGATGAACGAATCGAGCAAAAAGTCAGCCCAAGCCTTTCAAAGTTTAGAGATTGAAGTAATGCTTCTTCTCCACATCAATCCTCTGGGGAGACTGTGTGAGCAAAAAATCCTTCATAGCCTCTTTAAACAATGACATTTTCCCCAGCTGCCGAAAGCCCGGAGGGAGAAAGTTCCACAAATGAGCACATTGAACCCGGAAAGATCTTCTTCCATATTCAAGTCTCATATTGGGAACTTTGAGTACCCGCTCTTCTGCATCACCGCGTGTGGGTCGTTCAGATTGGTACCTGGTGAACATCGCAGCTAGGTAGCCAGGCTCTCCTAAATGCATGATCTTGTGCATTAACAGAGCTGCGAAGTACATACTCCGCGAATCAGTACGTAACCAACCCAAACGCTCCCTAAACGGGGTGATGTGCTCGTCTCTCCTAAGATCAAAAATATACCTCACACATGAATTGCTTAGTCGTTGTATCCGTTGCCGCTGTTCGTCCGTGGCGTCGAGGTACACGACCGTGCAATAGTCTATATGCGGTTGAACCAGGGACTCAACTAGGCGAACTCGGAGAGGTCCGGTGATACATGCCCTAAAAAACCGCAATCCATATAGGGCTCTGTTGACTTTCTTAGTTACTTGGTCGATGTGCGGTTTCCACGTCAGTTCACTGCCAAGTGTAACACCAAGGCTCACGACCGTATCACTGAACGGGATGAACTTTCCTTCCTGTATCTCAACCCCTGACAAGTCCATTCTCTTCAGATCTTTGATATTCCTCTCAGAACTGAAGTAGATTGCCTTGGTCTTGCCAGCGTTGAGACACAGGCCGGAACTTCTGGCCCACTCAGCAACAAGTCGTCCTATTTCTCCCAGCTGAGCAATGCCCTCTCTGATCTTAGAGAGAGAGAAAGAGAGAGAGAGAGAGAGAGAGAGAGAGAGAGAGAGAGAGAGAGAGAGAGAGAGAGACCCCGTAGGGGGCTTTGGGTGTGACCTTAGGGTTGCACTTGGAGCTTGAGGGAGTGACGCCCCTCCGGACCCGAGTCCTACACTTACACTAACACACACACTACACTCTACACGCACCATACTTACGCTTGCTCAAGCATTACACAGACATACCAACATTATACAGAACATGCATCACACAACACACCACACCCGTGCTGGTCTGGTCCGGGGTCGGCCAGCATGCGATTCCAGGCCCTGGAAGAAGAAAGAAGATGATGTCCAGCATTGACGGCAAGAATTCCCCAAGTAAAGCGGGGCCCCATTCGGATCTTGGGGGGGGGGGGCCCCCAACGATGCAAAACGCGCCACCAGTGGCACACTTGGCTGGTGGAATAACGCGTACAGCTACAAGCGATGGAGATACGCTGCAGGTGGAGGGTGCGGGAGAAAAAAACCTACGCCATGGAGAAGCTGAGCTCACCCCTAGCAGGAAGAGAAAGGGCCCGAGTGACGGAGCAGAGAAGCGAGTGCTCAAACAATCAAAGCTCACATTTCCGAGCCAACGAGGGATAAACGCGAAAGTTGCAGCAGAAGCACGAGAGGCGGCAGGGAAGCTGCTGAAGATCAACCCCGCTATCAGGATCCAGATCACGCAACCCAGCAACGAGGTTGATGACGCCGTCAACTTGAGCTCAGACTCCAGCGAGTCTGACTCCACTATAGGGTCCCAGGGGAACGGAACAATCCTGACTCCTGAAAACGGTTTGCTCGAGAGGGGAGTGCACGATGAGGTGCCTGATAGGGTGGAGATTGACCACATCCCCTCAACCAGAGATGCGGCACGACAGAGGAGTGGAAACGAGGCAGGCGATCTCATGGGGAAATGGGAAGACCTGAAAACGTGCCGGGAAGAGACGGAGGAGAAGACATATCTCCTCCTCGAGCACTTCAACTTGGTTATAGGAATAGCCGAGTCTGTTTCCAGCAATCCAGAAGGGACCAAGGGTGACATCGAAGAGCTCAAGAAGATAGGCCACGCGCTCGAAGGCCTACTCGCGACAGACAAGGCGAAGCGGGCTGCTTTCGAGACAACGCTCCTCGAAACGGAAAAGACCCTGAAAGCGAAGGGGAATATGCAGCCTCCGGTCACAAGAAAACCGGCCGCGTCGGGTAGTGGCTTCCAGGGAAGGGGGGCAGGGAAACCGGAATCGCGACCGGGAAAACAACGCGGTTCGAAGGCGACGCGATACGGTCCTCCACCGGGAGGTCTCGGAACAGCGCGCTCGACATCAACGCCCAATCGGCCCGAGCAGAATGGGCCTTGGAAGGAAGTGGTGTCAAAGAAACAAGCGAGAAGGGCAAAGAAGAACGGTAGATCGGACGATGCCGCCGGGAAGAAAGCGGAAATGAAGCCGAGAAGGGTGAAGCCCGAAGCCGTCCTCGTTACGGCCAAACAAGGTGGGCTAACCTACGCAGACATGCTGCGCAGGATAAAAACGGATGACCTCGATGAAGAAGTAGGCTCCAAGGTCACGGGCATCCGCAAGACCCAAGAAGGCCAAGTCCTTCTTGAACTCAAGAAGGGCACCGATGTCGCCGCCGTCAAGGCAGCCTTGGCACCAGTCGTCGGGCAAGAAGGAGCTGTCCACTGTCTAGCAAACAGCACGACCCTCGAGGTTCTCGGAGTCGACTACGATGTCGACATAATCAAGGTGCGGGATGCCCTCGCGAAGGCCCTACCAGAAAACGAGAAGGGTGCCGTTGTAGTCAAGTCCATCCGGAGTGGCTACCGCGGCACCCAAACCGCTGTTGTCTCGATCGCAACGAGACTGGCCCACCATCTCCTCGACTGGAAGGAGCCAAAGGTTGGATGGGGCAGAGTCAGGATCCGCGAGAAGGGTGGCATCCCACGGTGCTATAACTGCTTAGAGTACGGGCACAAGGCCTCGGGGTGCAAAAAAGAGAAGGCAGAGGAACGGAAACCAAAACTCTGCTTCCAATGCGGCGAACCAGGGCACCTTGCTGCGATTTGCAAGGAAAAACCAAAATGCCTAAGCTGTGTGGCGATCGGGTCCAAATCTGACCACAGATCTGGGGCCAGCAACTGCACTGCGTACCAGAGGGCAAGAACCACATATAGACGCAGGAAGGGAAGAAATGGCTAGCTTCATCCAAGCCAACCTCAGGAAGAGCGGGGACGCAGACGATCTCCTACACGCTGTAGCCAAAGAAGGAGGGATCGATGTTCTGATTATCTCCGAACCGCCTCGGAAGCGCGAATTCTCTCGATCCACATTCGATCACTGGAGGACAGCCGTGATCCAGATCATGAATCCTGCGATCCGTGAGACTGGACCAGCTGTTAGTGGCCGCGGTTTCGCTCGAAAGACCATAGAGGGCACAGCAGTCTACAGCTGCTACTATTCGCCGTCGCTCAAGATGCACGAATTCGAAGACGAGCTCCATGACCTAGAAGAGGATGTGAGGCAATGGGGGGGCCCAGTTATAATCGCGGGGGATTTCAACTCCAAGGAACCGACTTGGAGCGGGGGGCCGCGTGATAGACGGGGGGTAATACTCGCTGATGCCATGGAGGCATTGGGATTAGTGCTCGCGAACGAGACGGGGGTTATCACCTACCACCGACACGACACTCGGTCCAGGGAGGGAGGTTCGTCTTCGGTCCTCGACCTGACGTTCATGAGCCCGTCGCTCATGGGACGTATGACATCGTGGGAGGTTCTGGACACGGAAACATTGAGTGACCATCGACATATTCGGTTTCGGCTTAGGACTGACAGGCAGAGACAGACGACACACAGACCGCGACCGACGGGGTGGCAGGTACGCAAGCTGGATGAGGGGAAATTCCGGGAATCGATAGAAACAGTCGAAGATCTCCCGATGAACTCCGCCTCGGACGAAGCTGTGGCGATGGTAACATCCGCGATCACGAGAGCTTGCGACGCGTCGATGCCTCGCAGGACAACACCATGTTTCTGGAGGAAACCAGAGTACTGGATCACCGATGAGATCAAGGCTCTACGAAGAACGAGCAACAAGAAAAGGAGGACCGCATGGCGATCAAGGAAGCTGCAACGACCATCGCTGGCGGAAGATGACAGAGCGTACAAAGAAGCAAAGAAGGCTCTCGTTCTAGCCATCCGGAGGAGCAAAGAGAAGTGCTGGGGTGAACTGTGCGACATGGTTAACGAAGACCCCTGGGGCACGCCATATCGCGTGGTCATGTCAAAGGTCCGACCCCGGAAGGGCAACCCAGCACCGACCGATGCAGCAACATTGCGCACCATCGTGGAAGACCTCTTCCCAGCAGGAGAACCCAGAGTTACATTCCCTACGGAGAGCGAAGACCCCATCCCGCTCTTCACTATGCAAGAGCTACTCATAGCGGCGAAGAGAATGCCGAACGGCAAGGCCCCTGGCCTGGATGGCATCCCAAACGAGGCTCTGAAACTGGTCTTCAAATACAAGCCAGATCTACTCCTCGACCTCTTCAACATCTGTCTGAGCGCGGGAACTTTCCCGGACAAGTGGAAACGCCAGAAGCTGGTCCTGATACCTAAGGGTCAAGGAGGTCAACGCCCTCCCAGCATGCTCGACAATATCGGGAAAATGTACGAGAGGATGGTGCTCAACAGGGTGGAAAAAGCCTACGAAGAAGGCGGTGGGCTATCACCAATGCAGTTCGGGTTCCGGAAGGGACGGAGCACTGTGCACGCGATCGAGGCGGTCCAAGAACGGGTTCAAGCGTCGGTAGGGAACCCATACCAAGGAAGAGGAGGATTCTGTGCCATCATTGCGTTGGACATGGAGAACGCATTCAACTGCGCGAGCTGGGAGCGAGTCTATCAATCCGAAGCAGGTAAAGTGCCCCCCTATCTACTAGCCGTCACGAGTGACTACCTGCGGAACAGGACCCTCGTGTACGACACCGACGAGGGACAAGAGATTCGGGTACTGTCCGCCGGAATCGGACAGGGATCGGTCTCCGGGCCGTTCAACTGGAACACCCAGTATGACAGCTTACTGTCTATCGAACTGCCAGAAGGAGTGATAATAGTGGCTTTCGCGGACGTCGCGGGACTCATAGTATGGGCTGACAACGAGGAACTCTTGGGTAGACGCGCGAATGAAGCGCTGGCCCGAGTCTACGAGTGGATGATTAGCAGGCTTCTGGAGCTCGCTGTCAAGAAGTGCGAAGCAATCGTGGTCACAAGGCGTAGGAAGTTTGACCTACCCCGGTTTCATATCAACGGGCAAGAGGTTCCACGGAAGACAGAGCTGAAATACCTCGGTGTATGGCTCGATGACAAGTGGTCGTTCAAGAAGCACATCCAGGAAGCCGCCCAGAAGGCGAGCAGGGTCGGTGCGGCGCTCCAGCGGCTTATGCCGAATATCGGAGGACCCAAGGAAAAGAGGCGCGCACTTCTCAACACCGTCACTACCTCCATCATGCTGTACGGTGCACCCGTGTGGGGGAAGAGAGTAGAGAAGACCATCATCGAGAAGAGAATGGGGCCTGTCCACCGAAGAGCGGCCCTGAGGAGTATCCGTGCCTACCGCACTGTGTCAGGAGATGCGGCTTACGTATTGGCGAGTACTCCGCCCATCCACTTGCTCGTCGCGGAGCGAGTGAGGATCTGGGACCGCCAGGAAGTGATCGGAGCCGAACGAGTACTCACTCCGACGATGAAGGAGATCATCCGCGACAACGAGAAGGAAACCACCCTTGAGCATTGGCAAACTGAGTGGGATTCGCCATTTGCAAACGGCAGATGGACGCACCGGCTGATCCGTGACGTAGCCAAGTGGGCGGAACGCACCCACGGACAGATGGACTACTGGACGACGCAGGCACTGAGCGATCATGGTTGCTTCGGTTCCTATCTAACCAGGTTCAAGAAGAGGACGACCCCAGCATGTCAGTCATGCGGGGACGAATGGGATGACGCCGAACATGCCCTGTTCAAGTGCAGCAACACCCGGAGAGAGCGCGCCGAGCTGGATGAATGGCTGGGTGCTCAACTAACACCTGAGAATCTCGTCCCGTACTTGCTCCGCAACCAGGAGACATGGGATAGACTCACCGGATACATCAAGCTGGTGATGACCCGCAAAGAGGAGAAAGAGAGGGAAGTAAGGCGCCTCGAAGCAGGCGAATCACAGTGACTCTGCCGATTGAAACAGAAGAGGCCCAAATGATTCCAGGAGGAATCTGATGCACTGAAGAGGGAAGAGAGAAGAAAGAAGAGAGAAGAAAGAAGATGAAGAATGAAGAGATGGAAGAAGATCGAAGAAAGGGAAACAACACCTGCGAGTCGTGAGAAGAGAGACGCTCGATCCTGAGCGCGAGACGCCGCCGGCCCTGAAGTAATGCTCACGCGGTGCCGGGGCCGGATTGGTAAGTTGGTCGATCTCTCCCTTGTCCAATGGCCGGCGCCAACGGAGAAGGAAGAGAGGGTTTACCCGGTTCGGATGGCCGTATCGATGCGGATTCCAGCCCGGGACTGTTGGGGAGGTGCTGGCCAGCCGTGTTTGGCTGACCGGTGCCTCTCCTTCGTACGTCGCAGCGTATTTGCCCTACAACCACCTTAAAAAAAAAAAAAAAAAAAAAAAAGAGAGAGAGAGAGAGAGGGAGAGAGAGAGAGAGAGAGAGAGCGAAGGAGAGATGCAGGGGGGGAGAAATGGCTAACTTCATCCAAGCCAACCTCAGAAGAAGCGGGGACGCTTGTGACCTCCTACACACTGCCGCCAAAGAAGGGGGTATCGATGTTCTGATCATCTCCGAACCGCCTCGGAAGCGCGAACTTTCCCGATCCACATTCGATCACTGGGGGACCGCTGTAATTCAGATCAAGAATCACGCGATCCGCGAGACTGGACCAGCTATTAGTGGCCGTGGTTATGCTCGAAAGACCATAGGGGGCACAGCCTTATACAGCTGCTACTATTCGCCGTCGCTCAAGACGCACGAATTTGAAAACGAGCTCCACGACCTAGAAGAGGATGTGAGGCAATGGGGGGCCCAGTTATAATCGCGGGGGATTTCAACTCAAAGGAACCGACTTGGAGCGGGGGGCCGCGCGATAGACGGGGGGTAATACTCGCTGATGCCATGGAGGCATTAGAATTAGTGCTCACGAACGAGACGGGGGTTATCACCTATTACCGGCACGACACTCGGTCCCGGGAGGGAGGTTCGTCATCGGTCCTCGACCTGACGTTCATGAGCCCGTCGCTCATGGGACGTATGACATCGTGGGAAGTTCTGGACACGGAAACACTGAGTGACCATCGACACATTCGGTTTCGGCTTAGGACTGACGGACAAAGACAGACGACACGCAGACCGCGACCAACGGGGTGGCAGTTACGGAAGCTGGATGAGGGAAAATTCCGGGAATCGATAGTAACAGTCGAAGATCTCCCGATGAACTCCGCCCCGGACGAGGCTGTGGCGATGGTAACATCCGCCATCACGAGAGCTTGCGACGCGTCGAAGCCTCGCAGGACAACACCATGATTCTGGAGGAAACCAGAGTACTGGATCACCGATGAGATCAAGGCTCTACGGAGAACGAGCAACAAGAGAAGGAGGACCGCATGGCGATCAAGGAAGCTGCAACGACCATCGCTGGCGGAAGATGACAGAGCGTACAAAGAAGCGAAGAAGGCTCTTGTTCTAGCCATCCGGAGGAGCAAAGAGAAGTGCTGGGGTGAACTGTGCGACATGGTTAACGAAGACCCCTGGGGCACGCCATATCGCGTGGTCATGTCAAAGGTCCGAACCCCGGAGGGGCAACCCAGCACCGACCGATGCAGCAAAATTGCGCAATATCGTGGAAGAACTCTTCCCAGCAGGAGAACCCAGAGTTACATTCCCTACGGAGAGCGAAGACCCCATCCCGCTCTTCACTATGCAAGAGCTACTCATAGCGGCGAAGAGACTGCCAAACGGCAAGGCCCCTGGCCTGGACGGCATTCCAAACGAGGCTCTGGAACTGGGCTTCAAATACAAGCCAGAACTACTCCTCGACCTCTTCAACATCTGTCTGAGCGCGGGAGTTTTCCCGGACAAGTGGAAACGCCAGAAGCTGGTCCTGATACCTAAGGGTCGAAGAGGTCAACGCCCTCTCAGCATGCTCGACAACATCGGGGAAATGTACGAGAGGATGGTGCTCAACAAGGTGGACAAAGCCTACGAAGAAGGCAGTGGGCTATCACCAATGCAGTTCGGGTTCCGGAAGGGACGGAGCACTGTTCACGCGATCGAGGCGGTCCAAGATCGGGTTCAAGCGTCGGTAGGGAACCCATACCAAGGAAGAGGAGGATTCTGTGCCATCACTGCGTTGGACATAAAGAACGCATTCAATTGCGCAAGCTGGGAGCGAGTTTATCAATCTCAAGCAGGTAAAGTGCCCTCCTTATCTACTAGCCGCCACGAGTGACTACCTGCGGAACAGGACCCTCGTGTACGACACCGACGAGGGACACGAGATTCGGGTTCTGTCCACCGGAATCGGACAGGGATCGGTTTCCGGGCCGTTCAACTGGAACACCCAGTACGACAGCTTACTGTCTATCGAACTGCCAGAAGGAGTGATAATAGTGGCTTCCGCGGACGACGCGGGACTAATAGTATGGGCTGACAACGAGGAACTCTTGGGTAGACGCGCGAACGAAGCGCTGGCCGGAGTCTACGAGTGGATGATTAGCAGGCTTCTGGAGCTCGCTGTCAAGAAGTGCGAAGCAATCGTGATCACAAGGCGTAGGAAGTTCGACTTAGCCCGGTTTTATATCAACGGGCAAGAGATTCCACGGTTAACAGAGCTGAAATACCTCGGTGTATGGCTCGACGACAAGTGGTCGTTCAAGAAGCACATCCAGGAAGCCGCCCAGAAGGCGAGCAGAGTCGGTGCGGCGCTCCAGCGGCTCATGCCGACTATCGGAGGACCCAAGGAAAAGAGGCGCGCACTTCTCAACACCATCACCACCTCCATCATGCTGTACGGTGCACCAGTATGGGGAAAGAGAGTAGAGAGGACCATCATCGAGAAGAGAATGGGGCCTGTCCATCAAAGAGCGGCCCTGAAGAGTATCCGTGCCTACTGCACCGTGTCAGGAGATGCGGCTATCGTATTGGCGAGTATCCCGCCCATCCACTTGCTCGTCGCGGAGCGAGTGAGGATCTGGGACCGCCAGAAAGTGATCGGAGCCGAACGAGTACTCACTCCGACGATGAAAGAGATCATCCGCGACAACGAGAAGGAAACCACCCTCGAACAGTGGCAAACTGAGTGGGACTCGCCATTCGCGAATGGCAGATGGACGCACCGGTTGATCCGTGACATAGCCAAGTGGGCGGAACGTTCCCACGGAGAGATGGACTACTGGGCGACTCAGGCACTGAGCGATCATGGTTGCTTCGGCTCTTATCTAACCAGGTTCAAGAAGAGAACGACCCCAGCATGTCAGTCATGCGGGGACGACTGGGATGACGCCGAACATGCCCTGTTCAAGTGCAGCGACACCCGGAGAGAGCGCGCCGAGCTGGATAGATGGCTGGGTGCTCAACCAACACCTGAGAATCTCGTCCCGTACTTGCTCCGCAACCAGGAGACATGGGATAGAGTAAGCAAGGAGGAGAAAGAGAGGGAAGTTAGGCGCCTCGATGCCGGCGAAATACAGTGAGTCTGCCAATGAAAACAGAAGAGGCCCGAATGATTCCAGGAGGAATATGATGCCCTGAAGAGGGGAGAAAGGAGAAAGAAGAGGGAAGAAAGAAGAAAATGAGGGAACAATGAAGAATGAAGATAGAAGATGCCGACAAGTGGCCGAAGAGAGAAGATGGAGAAGAGGAACGCTCGCAATCGAGCACGAGACATGCCGCTCATCCTGAAGTAATGCTCACGCGGTTCCGGGATGAGATGGCAGATGCAGGTGGATCTCCTTCTTGATTGCCCGATGCCCTAGGTATCGGACACCAAGGGGAGAGGGATATTACACGGCCGGGCCACCCAAACCCGTGTCCCGCCTGGTATGGCCTGCGTGGGCTATGCGTAGTCCGCGTAAGCTGAACCAGCCCGGTGTCTGGGGACGGATCCGAAGGATCTTGAGGCAGGTTTTGCCCTCTAACCACCTTAAAAAAAAAAAAAAAAAAAGAGAGAGAGCGAAGGAGAGAGAGAGATTGATTGATGATTTATTATGCCGTGGTCACGGAGACCGTATGGCAATAAAAAAATACACATGATAAAACATCTCTTAAGTATGAAAACTAAAAGGACTAAACAGTAAATCTTAGAAATAAAATATACACTTGGTTATAACTACATGGAATACCGCTAACGTACCCAGAGAATGAGCATATGCAACTCAACGACTCGCTGCTTAAAGAACGGTAGCACATGCACTGGTTATATCATACAAATCGACACCATTCACGCGTACAATAAACAACTCATGCAAATCAACACAGCTAGCAGGTGATCATATCATGCGGCTTCTTTCTTATACAAGTAAGCAAAAATTGCATCTTTGAACGCATCTAAGGGAACAAGTAGGCGAATATTTACAGGGACAGATTCCCACATCCTAAAAGCAGACCGGGAGAATGAGTTCCTATACGAGGTTGTACGCGCCAGAGGAATTATCATTCTAGTGGCATTAATTCTTCGTGAACGTCGGATCTCGTCATCTAATGACTTGAACAAACCATTAAGGTAATTTGGAGTGTTGGTTGAGAAAATTTTATATAATTGCACCCATAGAAAACATTGCCGACGACGAGCTAGTGACAACCAGTGAAGAGAGAGAGAGAGAGAGAGAGAGAGAGAGAGAGACGAAGAGAGAGAGAGACAAAGAGAGATTGATTTAGGTTTATTGGCCCAGGGACAATGGGTCCCATAGGAAAATTTGAAATGTACAGATCCAATAACATTTGTAGATAAAAATTGAATATGCTTATATAACACTGCTGGTGAGCTACAAATAAACTGAAACTAAAAACTAAAAGTACAGATAACATATAAGTCGTATCAAGAGAATGAACACGTGACTTTAATACTGTCTGATCAAGATGATTGAAAACTCGGTAAAAGTTGAACGATAGGGGAGGATTTATTCTCGAAAAGGAAGCTCGGAAGCGCAATGATCAGCTGGCTAAGCTTTTAAGAAGAATCTCGATCACAATCACGCAGATACAAGGGAGGAAGAGAAAGAGAGAGAGAGAGAGAGAGAGAGAGAGAGAGAGAGAGAGAGAGAGAGAGAGAGAGAGAGAGAGAGATTGATTCCTTCTATTTGCCCAGAGGCAAAAGTAAAAATAGAGGTACATGAAATGCATATAACGGTCATGATCAATATATAAATATTATACAATTTGTCATTTTGGTCAAGGAAATTTCATTCATCACAGAAAGTGACTAGTCATTGAAAAGGCATCGAGAGATGCACACGAGTCAAAATAGATTAGGAAATCAATCAAGGTACAGATTTGAGAATTATGTGACAGGGAAGCCACGCATAACTCAACTAAAACTAGGAATAACTGGAAAGAGCCCAAGCTTATCAAAGATTGAAGTAATGTTTCTGGTCCACACCAATCCTCTGGGAGGGTTGCGACAAGAGAAATTTTTTTGGAGCGTCTTTAAAGAGTGAACTCGTTTGAATTTAGCGAAAGCCCGAAGGGAGAAAGTTCCACAAGTGAGCACATTGAACCTGGGAAGATCTTCTTCCATATTCAAGTCTGATATTGGGAACTTTGAGTGCCCGATCTTCTGCAACACCACATCCGGGGCGTTCAGATTGGTACCTGGTAAACATCGCAACTAGGTAGCCAGGTTCTCCCAAGTGCATGATCTTATGCATCAAGAGAGCTGCGAAGTACGTTCTCCGCGAATCAGTACGTAACCAACCCAAACGCTCCCTAAACGGGGTGATGTGCTCACCTTTCCCAAGATCAGAAATATATCTCACACATGAATTGCTTAGTCGTTGTATCCGTTACCGCTGTTCGTCCGTGGCGTCGAGGTACACGACCGTACGATAGTCTGAATGCGGTTGAACCAGGGACTCAACTAGGCGAATTGGGAGAGGTCTGGTGATACATGCCCTGAAGAACCGCAGACCGTATAGGGCTCTGTTGACTTTCTTAGTTACTTATTCAATGTGCTGCTTTACACGTCAATTTACTGTCAAGTGTAACACCAGGACTCACAACCGTATCACTGAAGGGGATGGACATTCCCTCCTGTATCTCAACCCCTGGCAAGACCATTCTCTTCAGATCCTTGATATTCCTCTCCGAACTGAAAAAGATTGCCGTGGTCTTGCCAGCTTCGAGATACAGGCCGGAACATTTGGCCCACTCAGCAACTAGTCGTCCTATTTCTCCCAGTCGGTCAATGCCCTCTCTGATCTTATTCTTCCCGATTTGGAGATAATTTTGGAGGTCATCCGCATGAGATAGATGATGAACCGACTTCCCATCTAGCAAACCAGCTAAGTCATTGACAGATAAGCCGAAGAGTAAAGGCCCAAGAATGGACCCCTGTGGAACACCCAGATTGGTTTCGAGACAATCAGAACAACCTGATTTTGAAGGCCTTGTAAGTACGATTTTATCCACAGAAGTGCACATGACCAAATCACGGAGTATTTGAAAATCGAGAAGATACTTGATCGCTTCCAGACTGGTTTTAGGCAACACTATAGCACCCAGACAGCTTTGTTGGAATTGACCGATGACATCAGAGTAAGTATAGACAGAAAGAAGATCACTCTGCTCCTACTATTCGATCTTAGCAAAGCTTTTGACACAATCTCACGATCCAAGCTGTTGAGGAAGCTACGACATCTTGGCTTCTCAAGATCGGCGCTCCTGTGGATAAAATCATATTTACAGGGTCGCACCCAACAAATCACTTCTAAAGTAGGCAAATCTGATTGGCACGGAACCAATCTGGGTGTTCCACAGGGGTCCATCCTTGGGCCTCTCCTCTTCAGCTTGTATGTGAATGACCTGGCTGGCTTGCTAGACGGAAAGTCGGTACATCATCTATTTCATGCGGATGATCTCCAAATTTATCTCCAAATCGAGAAAAATAAGATCAGGGGAGGTATTGCTCGGCTGGGCGAAATAGGACGACTAGTTGCCGAGTGGGCCAGGAGTTCCGGCCTGTGTCTCAACGCTGGCAAGACCAAGGCAATCTACTTCAGCTCGGAGAGAAATATCAAAGATCTGAAGAGAATGGACTTGCCAGGGGTTGAGATACAGGAAGGAAAGTTCATCCCGTTCAGTGATACGGTCGTGAGTCTTGGTGTTACACTTGACAGTGAATTGACATGGAAACCGCACATTGACCAAGTAACTAAGAAAGTCAACAGAGCCCTATACGGTCTGCGGTTTTTTAGGGCATGTATCACCAGACCTCTCCGAATTCGCCTAGTCGAGTCATTGGTTCAACAGCGGCAACGGGTACAGAGACTAAGCAATTCATGTGTGAGATATATTCTTGATCTTAGGAGAGACGAGCACATCACCCCGTTTAGGGAGCGCTTGGGTTGGTTCCGTACTGATTCGCGGAGAATGTACTTCGCAGCTCTCTTGATGCATAAGATCATGCACTTAGGAGAACCTGGCTACCTAGCTGCGATGTTCACCAGGTACCAATCCGAACGTCCCGCATGGGGTGATTTAGAAGAGCGGGCACTCAAAGTTCCCAACATGAGACTTGAATATGGAAGAAGATCTTTCCAGGTCCAATGTGCTCATTTGTGGAACTTTCTCCCCCCAGGCTTTCGGCAGCTTGGGGAGATATCATTATTTAAAGAGTCCTTAAAAGACTTCCTGTTAACACTATCCCCCAGAGGATTGATGTGGAGAAAAAACACTATTTTAATTTGTAAACTGTGATACGCATGAGCCTGTTTCAATTGATGTCTTCTACTTCAGCTGCGTGGCTTTTCCGCTACCGAACTGAGATTCCTGTGATATGACTGTGGGCCCATGTCTTCTTTATATGTCTTCCCGAACGGGAAAATGTTTCCTTTTCCTCAACCTTTTTTTCCAAGACTGATATATGTATATATATATATATATATATATAAACGTGACTTTTTCTTCTTTTTCTTTTCATGACTCTTAGCATCTTACGATGCCTCGAGATGACTAGTCACTTTCTGTGATAATTCGAATAGCCTTAACCAAAACGACGAATTTTTACAAATTCAATGTATTTATTATGTATGAGTGACATATGTTTCATATGCTTCTGTTTTTTTTGTATTTTTGCCCTTAGGCGAATAAAAGGTTATCATTCATTCATTCATTCTCTCTCTCTCGCTCTCTTCGGTGGGTATACCAAAAACACGTTCTACTGAACTCTCTTAGAAATATCGACGATTTCTGCCTCATTCTGACTTCGGGCCTGCTATTTTCCAGGTCTGTGCAAGCCAAATATTGCAAATAAGACCCACGATTTTTATTCTGCGGCAGCAATGAGAGTATCCATCGAAAATCTCGATTCCTTGGGCGCTATTATTCCTGGAATTGGAGGTTATGCTACCACAAGAGAAGGAGCTTGGCGCCACACGATCCGTCTGCTAGCAGCTGGATTCTACGCAAGCTTGTGCCTGTGACATAATGTGCTACCGTGCTGATGCCTTCTGAGCCGCCCTTGTTCATCGGTGACCCGTGAAGTTTCAGTGTGTGGATCGTAGAATTTTGTGCGCGCCTCATGCATATTCATCCTCCTTTTTGATGAGTTATCATCTTTGTGTTATACTAATGATACCGAATTCTCGATTCCATTCATGTGTGACTGTATCAGTGAACACCAAATCGTCCGTGTAGTGCCATCTGTCGGATTTTCACCGAACTCACCGACGAACCAGTGATAAAATCGTCACCTACCATACCAACTTGGCAGATAGGCCTATCACTTGTTTAATTTCATTGCTGACTGTTAGATGTCAGCTCATTGTCCGTATCACCAGCGTCTCTCAAGACGCGTATGACTCCCTATATTTATTCACGTCCGTCCGTGAAAGCAAGTCTATATCATCTGCCCACAAGAAAACTAAAGTATTCGCAACGCCGTTCGAATGCCTCCTTGTAAGCGATGTGTCGATGATGTTCAAGACAGTGTATTTGTATGTGAAGAGTGCAACGCGTTCTTCCATACCGGATGTGCCCGTGCATATATCAAGAGTACGAACGCTAATCGCTGTTGTGTGAACCACTCCTCACGCACAAAAGTAGACGTGAACTCTCGCGGTGCAAACTCTGGTAGCGTGAACACGATGAACGGTCCGGGGACTCCAGTATTTTCTTCCCTATCAATTGCACATGGCTCAAGTAACACCTTCTTCGGTGCCGGCAGTTCTTTACCTCAAGATCCACCCGTCGGTCACATAACACAAGGCTCCTATCTTGCCTCTTGTAGTACCGGTACTAATATGAAAATAACGTGCCAATGCAATCTGTAATGAGCTCTCACAATGTGCAGTCTCGAGCTCTGTCCCGTGATGAGACCATCGCTAAATCTACTTCGCTCAGTTTAGATGAGAAAATGACAGCTATATTCCATAACTTGCTCACGATCATGGATCAAAACACACAATGTAGTGGTCGCATTGAGGTCATTGAGAATAAATTATCGGGCTTTACTACAATGATTCAAAACCAGAAAACTCGCCTGAAAGATCTCGAAGAGCGTGTATCCCGAGTTTACTTGCAGCTTGACAACCTAAGAAGTGCGAATGGTACTCAGCTCGTGTCTGGAAGCGCCAACGCGGATTGTTATATCGGGTCTACCTGTGGCAAGTACTCTTTCCGACTCTGAGATCCTCGAACGTATCCTTACAAAAATCAATGCACAGCATCTTGCCTCTGATATTATTAGAACTAATCGTCGCACTCAAACATCAGCAAATGCTCCTGCAATTACTAACTCATCCACGAGTGGGATCTCCATTTCATGCATTAGATGTGAGTTGGTACGAATCAGGAACGAGATAATGCGCCTCAAAATCACACATGGTGCAGCTCAAATTTTCCCCGAATTCATTGACCGACTTGAGAGAAAACTATATTTGAATGGGTTCTTACCACCTGCGACCTACAAACTACTCGACAAGGTACGCTCTGTCGCTGAATCAAAGAGTTTTGAGAGAGTTTGGGTCAGGAGTGGTTCCATATAGGTACGTAAAAATGCCCAGGCAGAAAGAATTTTGATAGCAAATGAGGGTGACGTGGCGGAGTTAGTTTGATGTTCATTCTTGAAAGCAAGTAATCGAATCTTGTCTCGTCATCTCACATGCTAATGTATATAGTCTTGTCAACTTTCTTATGAATGTCGAGGTCTTTCTTCACGACCACCCTCAAGACATTCTCGGAATCACTGAAACTCATTTGGATGAAATTGATGCTGATACCAGCGTGGATATCGACAACTATACTCTGATACGCAATGATAGAATGGGCCGTGCAGGCGGAGGTATTGCTATATATTTCTCCAACTCTATCGATTCAAAAGTCCTCATGAAGTCAGACTCTTCTCAAGTAAACCAAGCTGAATACATGATATGTAAGGTCAAGGACTGTGAGAAATTCCTATTATTTGCAGTAGTTTACAGACCTCCATACTCGCGTCTTCCTACTGAATTTTTCAACAACTTATCGACACTGTGGCCAAAATACCTATGTGTAGTCATCACTGGCGACTTCAATTGCAATATATGTAGAGTGATCCAAAATTTGAATTCCTTTAAAAACGACTGGAAGATTTTTCTCTAGTACTTGTGCCATCAGAGCCTACTCACCATACAATGAGCGCTGAGAGTCAACCCTCCCACACGTGGATGGACTTGTTTGTAGTGAATTCGCTTGACAGTGTTAGAGAATCCTCTAAATCTGATGCTCCTCCCACCGTAGTTCATGGCATGATTATCATCAAGTACAAGTTCAACAAAGTTGTCAGGCAGCAGTTAACCATCACCGAGCGAAACTTCAGACATTTTAATTGAGATCGATACCTGGGACACCTATCGCTTGGGCTTTCTTCAGTCTCTCCACTCAAGGATATCACCGATAAACTATCCATTTCCAATCAATCTATCACGAGGTCACTTGATCTATCAGCTCCTATAACAACCTACAAAGTATCCTCACGTGAAAAACCATGGGTGACCAAGGAAATTCGTGATTTAATGAAGGAGCGTGACGCTCTGTATAACAAGGCACGAATCATTCAATATATGGAACTGGAACAGGAATATCGTTTCGCTAGATCTGATGAACGAAAAATACTGCGAGCCTCCAAGAATAAGTATTATGCGAACCAAGTTACGGCGGCACAAAGTCCTGAGAAGCTATGGAATTCGTTAAATGGGTTAGGCATAGTCTCCTCGCGTCCAATCTCACCATTCAGAACATTTTCCCCTGATGGCATCAACTCTCATTTCGCCTCCATCTGTAACCCATCACCAACTCACACCACTTACTGTCCTACCCACTCTCTTACCCCATCACTCCCACCTCATCTCCCATTATTTTCCCTTTCACCCACCTGAAAAGATGGAGTCATGCGTGTAGAGAGAGAGAGAGAGAGAGGGAGAGATTGATTGATTAACTCTTTATTTTGCCGTGGTCACGTTGGACCGTATGGCAACAGGAAAATACACAAACTTTACATATAAAAACTTGAATATAATTCAAATTTCATGCTATCGTAGAATTCAACTTACATATAATATACGAAACTATAATGATATGACATACAATAACAGCCGTCATAAGTGGCGCAATTACTTTTACGGCATACAATTTGCAATTATCACACTCAAGAACAAAATATCACACATCCAGACTTCTTTCAAACAGCTTTTCCATACAAATGTTCTTGAATGGCGATTTTGAATGCGTCAAATGGCACCTTCAAACGGATAGCAACAGAGACGGATTTCCATGCTGCAAAAGCTAAACGAGAGAACGCTTTTTCATACGCCGTAGTACGCGCCATTGGAACTTGGACCCGGGTGGAATTAATCCTTTCAGATCTCCGAATATCATTATCGAGTGGTCTGAATAAATCGTTCAAATTTTCAGGGGTTCTTGTGGTGAAGATCTTATATGGTTGCACGCAAAGGAAGTACTCCCGACGACGAGATAGTGAGACCCATTGCAAGCGTTCAAAGTAAGGTTTCAAGGCAACATCACGGCGGCAACGAAGAATGAATCGTACGCATGTACTAAGGAGCCGCTGCAATTTTAACTCCAAATAACCTGAGAGATCATAATATACTAAACATGCATAATTCAAATGCGGCATGATGAGAGCATTGACTGGCATTTTCTTCACTTGGCTTGATAGAAAGTTTCCGCGATAACGCAACTTATGTGAGATACCATGGACCCTAGAGCAAATACCCGCGACATGCGCATTCCAAGAGAGATCCTGAGAAAATATGGCGCCCAAATTTTTGACTGATTTCTCCAGAGGAAGAGAGAGAGAGAGAGAGAGAGAGAGAGAGAGAGAGAGAGAGAGAGAGAGAGAGAGAGAGAGGCGCTTGCACTGAAGAGGGAAGAAAGAAGAAAGAAGAAAGAGAGGGAACAATGAAGAGTGAAGATAGAAGATGCCGACAAGTGGCCGAAGAGAGAAGATGGAGAAGAGGAACGCTCGCAATCGAGCGCGAGACATGCCGCTCATCCTGAAGTAATGCTCACGCGGTTCCGGGATGAGATGGTAGATGCAGGTGGATCTCCTTCTTGATTGCCCGATGCCCTAGGTATCGGACATCGAGGGGAGAGGGATATTACACGGCCGGGCCCACCTCTCGGTGGGCCCCACCCAAACCCGTGTCCCGCCTGGTATGGCCTGCGTGGGCTATGCGTAGTCCGCGTAAGCTGAACCAGTCCGGTGTCTGGGGACGGATCTGAGGGATCCTGAGGCAGATTTTGCCCTCTAACCACCTTAAAAAAAAAAGAAAAAAAAAAGAAAGAGAGGCGCTCCAGCGGCTTATGCCGAATATCGGAGGACCCAAGGAAAAGAGGCGCGCACTTCTCAACACCGTCACTACCTCCATCATGCTGTACGGTGCACCCGTGTGGGGGAAGAGGGTAGAGAAGACCATCATCGAGAAGAGAATGGGGCCTGTCCACCGAAGAGCGGCCCTGAGGAGTATCCGTGCCTACCGCACTGTGTCAGGAAATGCGGCTTACGTATTGGCGAGTACTCCGCCCATCCACTTGCTCGTCGCGGAGCGAGTGAGGATCTGGGACCGCCAGAAAGTGATCGGAGCCGAACGAGTACTCACTCCGACGATGAAGGAGATCATCCGCGACAACGAGAAGGAAACCACCCTTGAGCATTGGCAAACTGAGTGGGATTCGCCATTTGCGAACGGCAGATGGACGCACCGGCTGATCCGTGACGTAGCCAAGTGGGCGGAACGCACCCACGGAGAGATGGACTACTGGACGACGCAGGCACTGAGCGATCATGGTTGCTTCGGTTCCTATCTAACCAGGTTCAAGAAGAGGACGACCCCAGCATGTCAGTCATGCGGGGACGAATGGGATGACGCCGAACATGCCCTGTTCAAGTGCAGCGACACCCGGAGAGAGCGCGCCGAGCTGGATGAATGGCTGGGTGCTCAACTAACACCTGAGAATCTCGTCCCGTACTTACTCCGCAACCAGGAGACATGGGATAGACTCACCGGATACATCAAGCTGGTGATGACCCACAAAGAGGAGAAAGAGAGGGAAGTAAGGCGCCTCGAAGCAGGCGAATTACAGTGACTCTGCCGATTGAAACAGAAGAGGCCCAAATGATTCCAGGAGGAATCTGATGCACTGAAGAGGGAAGAAAGAAGAAAGAAGAGAGAAGAAAGAAGAAAGAGAGGGAACAATGAAGAGTGAAGATAGAAGATGCCGACAAGTGGCCGAAGAGAGAAGATGGAGAAGAGGAACGCTCGCAATCGAGCGCGAGACATGCCGCTCATCCTGAAGTAATGCTCACGCGGTTCCGGGATGAGATGGTAGATGCAGGTGGATCTCCTTCTTGATTGCCTGATGCCCTAGGTATCGGACATCGAGGGGAGAGGGATATTACACGGCCGGGCCCACCTCTCGGTGGGCCCCACCCAAACCCGTGTCCCGCCTGGTATGGCCTGCGTGGGCTATGCGTAGTCCGCGTGAGCTGAACCAGTCCGGTGTCTGGGGACGGATCCGAGGGATCCTGAGGCAGATTTTGCCCTCTAACCACCTTAAAAAAAAAAAAAAAAAAAAAAAAAAAAAAGAGAGAGAGATGCCAGAAGGAGTGATAATAGTGGCTTTCGCGGACGACGCGGGACTCATAGTATGGGCTGACAACGAGGAACTCTTGGGTAGACGCGCGAACAAGCGCTGGCCCGAGTCTACGAGTGGATGATTAGCAGGCTTCTGGAGCTCGCTGTCAAGAAGTGCGAAGCAATCGTGGTCACAAGGCGTAGGAAGTTTGACTTACCCCGGTTTTATATCAACGGGCAAGAGATTCCACGGAAGACAGAGCTGGAATACCTCGGTGTATGGCTCGACGACAAGTGGTCGTTCAAGAAGCACATCCAGGAAGCCGCCCAGAAGGCGAGCAGGGTCGGTGCGGCGCTCCAGCGGCTTATGCCGAATATCGGAGGACCCAAGGAAAAGAGGCGCGCACTTCTCAACACCGTCACTACCTCCATCATGCTGTACGGTGCACCCGTGTGGGGGAAGAGAGTAGAGAAGACCATCATCGAGAAGAGAATGGGGCCTGTCCACCGAAGAGCGGCCCTGAGGAGTATCCGTGCCTACCGCACTGTGTCAGGAGATGCGGCTTACGTATTGGCGAGTACTCCGCCCATCCACTTGCTCGTCGCGGAGCGAGTGAGGATCTGGGACCGCCAGAAAGTGATCGGAGCCGAACGAGTACTCACTCCGACGATGAAGAAGATCATCCGCGACAACGAGAAGGAAACCACCCTCGAGCATTGGCAAACTGAGTGGGATTCGCCATTTGCAAACGGCAGATGGACGCACTGGCTGATCCGTGACGTAGCCAAGTGGGCGGAACGCACCCACGGAGAGATGGACTACTGGACGACGCAGGCACTGAGCGATCATGGTTGCTTCGGTTCCTATCTAACCAGGTTCAAGAAGAGGACGACCCCAGCATGTCAGTCATGCGGGGACGAATGGGATGACGCCGAACATGCCCTGTTCAAGTGCAGCGACACCCGGAGAGAGCGCGCCGAGCTGGATGAGTGGCTGGGTGCTCAACTAACACCTCAGAATCTCGTCCCGTACTTGCTCCGCAACCAGGAGACATGGGATAGACTCACCGGATACATCAAGCTGGTGATGACCCGCAAAGAGGAGAAAGAGAGGGAAGTAAGGCGCCTCGAAGCAGGCGAATTACAGTGACTCTGCCGATTGAAACAGAAGAGGCCAATATGATTCCAGGAGGAATCTGATGCACTGAAGAGGGAAGAAAGAAGAAAGAAGAGAGAAGAAAGAAGAAAGAGAGGCAACAATGAAGAATGAAGATAGAAGATGCCGACAAGTGGCCGAAGAGAGAAAATGGAGAAGAGGAACGCTCGCAATCGAGCGCGAGACATGCCGCTCATCCTGAAGTAATGCTCACGCGGTTCCGGGATGAGATGGTAGATGCAGGCGGATCTCCTTCTTGATTGCCCGATGCCCTAGGTATCGAACATCGAGGGGAGAGGGATATTACACGGCCGGGCCCACCTCTCGGTGGGCCCCACCCAAACCCGTGTCCCGCCTGGTATGGCCTGCGTGGGCTATGCGTAGTCCGCGTAAACTGAACCAGTCCGGTGTTTGGGGACGGATCCGAGGGATCCTGAGGCAGATTTTGCCCTCTAACCACCTTAAAAAAAAAAAAAAAAAAAAAAAAGAGAGAGAGAGAGAGAGAAAAGATAGAGGATAGAAAAAAGATAGATGTCCTTTATTCGTCCGAAGACAAAAAATACAATAACATACACCTACATATGCCCGTTAAAATGTAATCACACGTATAAGAATGAATATAATATATGTACAACAAAATAATAATGACAATTTCAGTCAATTACTGGTTTGGTCAAGGACAATAATTATCACAATTGGTGACTAGTCAGGGTGCATACTGAGAAGTATAAAGAGAGGGCTAAGGGCTCGCACTAATATCACAGCTAGAGATCACCAATTGGGTGACTGAGGTCACATGTAAAAATACTAAATTAAAGAAGAGCCCTTCCCATTACAGATCAAAATAATGCCTCTTCTCCACATCAATCTTCTGCGAAGACTGGGTTAGTAAAAAATCTTTCAGGGATTCCTTGAATTGTGATGTTTTCCGTAGCTGCCGAAAGTCCGGAGGGAGAAAGTTCCACAAATGAGCACATTGGACCTGGAAAGATCTTCTCCCATATTCAAGTCTCATGTTGGGAACTTTGAGTACCCGCTCTTCTAGATCACCCCGTGCGGGGCGTTCGGATTGGTACCTGGTAAACATCGCAGCTAGGTAGCCAGGTTCTCCTAAGTGCATGATCTTATGCATCAAGAGAGCTGCGAAGTACATTCTCCGCGAATCAGTACGTAACCAACCCAAGCGCTCCCTAAACGGGGTGATGTGCTCGTCTCTCCTAAGATCAAAAATATATCTCACGCATGAATTGCTTAGTCTCTGTACCCGTTGCCGCTGTTCGTCCGTGGCGTCGAGGTAGACGACCGCGCAATAATCTAGGTGCGGTTGAACCAATGACTCGACTAGGCGAATTCGGAGAGGTCTGGTGATACATGCCCTAAAAAACCGCAGACCGTATAGGGCTCTGTTGACTTTCTTAGTTACTTGGTCGATGTGCGGTTTCCATGTCAATTCACTGTCAAGTGTAACACCGAGACTCACGACCGTATCACTGAACGGGATGAACTTTCCTTCCTGTATCTCAACCCCTGGCAAGTCCATTCTCTTCAGATCTTTGATATTTCTCTCCGAGCTGAAGTAGATTGCCTTGGTCTTGCCAGCGTTGAGACACAGGCCGGAACTTCTGGCCCACTCGGCAACTAGTCGTCCTATTTTGCCCAGCCGAGCAATACCTTCCCTGATCTTATTTTTCTCGATTTGGAGATAAATTTGGAGATCATCCGCATAAAATAGATGATGTACCGACTTTCTGTCTAGCAAGCCAGCCAGGTCATTCACATACAAGCTGAAGAGGAGAGGCCCAAGGACGGACCCCTGTGGAACACTCAGATTGGTTTCGAGCCAATCAGATTTGCCTACCTTAGAAGTGATTTGTTTGGTGCGACCCTGTAAATATGATTTTATCCACAGGAGCGCCGATCTTGAGAAGCCAAGATGCCGTAGCTTCCTCAACAGCTTGGATGGTGAGATGGTGTCAAAAGCTTTGCTAAAATCGAATAGTAGGAGCAGAGTGATCTTCTTTCTGTCTATACCTACTCTGATGTCATCAATCAATTCCAACAAAGCTGTCTTGGTGCTACGGTGTTGCCTAAAACCAGTCTGGAAGCGATCAAGTATCTTCTCGATTTTCAAATACTCCGTGATTTGGTCATGTGCGATTTCTTCCAGAACCTTGGAGAGAAAGCACAGCAGTGCTATAGGACGGAAGTCCGAGACCGTTGATGGAGCAGCAGTCTTCTCTAGTGCAATCAGCTGCGCTTGCTTCCAAGCCTCAGGAAAAATGCCATGGGCGAAAGAGGAGTTGAAAATATAAACAATAAGATCACCAATGGCCGGAAGAGCTTTTGCGATCACGCTTTGGGGTATTCCATCCGCTCCACGGGCCTGTGAGGAGAAATGTTTAATAGCAAGGACTACATCACTAAAATTTGTGGGCTTAAATTTAAACCCCTCCTCCGGTGCCGAGTCAATATCGTCCATTGCTTCATTAATATTTTCGTGGGGCGAAACGGAAACTCCCGCAAAGTGTGCGTTCAACTCATCCGGTGTGAAGCCATGAAGTTCCTCCTCTTTGCTCTTAGGCAAGAGGCCGAGATTGCGCATCTCCTTCCAAATGTTCTTCTTCTGATCAAGAGCATCTGACAAATGGGTTTGAATGAAGGAGTTATGCTCTTGTTGAATGCGCAAGTCGACCTCTTCGCTGAGCCGAAAGTATTCATTTTGAAGATCAGGACATTTGCGCTGGTTACGTTGAACCCGTTCCCAGCGCCTGCGCGTCGCGTCTCGCTTATTCATGAGTACCCTCAGCTCAGGACTAATCTAAGGAGCATCATTTTTACGGGGACTAATAGTTTTTTCGGGTGCTAATTCATCAATAACGGTCTGTAAATTCTTATTCAAGCAGTGAATTGCATCTTCCAAACTCGTTTCAGCATTTTCGAGAGCTGTCCAGTCATAGCGAAGCAATCGGTCATTCAATATCTCCGGAGTGATGTTTCGAAAATCCCTGTAGGTAAAGCAATTTCTTGGCGGAGTAGGAGTAAAGACGTTGATGGTGACGTCAATGGCCGAGTGCCTGCCGAAACTGGGCAGGAGTCTGTTTTGAAAGTCAGTAATGATGTCATAGTCATCTACATAAATGTGATCAATCCATGTATGAGATGTATTGGGGGTGTGTTGGTGAGTCGGACCATGCTGCACTATCTGCAAGGCAAGTTCTTCTGTCAGTGCAGTCAGTGTCTTGGTGTCGGGATGAGCAGTGTCTAACAAATCCGCGTTCAGATCACCCATTATAATTTTATGACTGTAGTCGCCACACAGCCGGCGTAATGAGCCAAACAGCCCGTCATCCTTCTGCATGGCGATTTTAGGGGGTCTGTAGATTACTACGACCAATATTGGCGGGGAGTTACCCTGTTGTATGCTACAAAAGAGAAATTCAGGCACGCCAGGTTTCCCTGGCCCAAAAGTATTTGACGAAATCAACTTCTTAACTTTGAAGTCATTGCGCACATACAAGGCAACCCCACCACCCTCTCTGTTGCGATCCTGCCGCAACAATGAAAAACCCGGAATCTGAACGAGATTGTCATCCACAAACTCATCTAGCTTCGACTCAGCCAAATAGATGGTAGGAGGGATCGTTAGCAACGAGCAAGCGTAGATGCTCAATCTTATCTGTCAGAGAGTTAAGGTTGATAAATCCCGCTTTCAAGGAACTGCCTATCCCTCGTCGCTCTTCAGCAGCCGTATCTAGTCAAGGAGTCTTCGCTGATTCTGCTGCCGAAACTCTACTCTGCTCCGGAACGGTAGTACAGCTCTGGGTGTTATTAGAGGACGCACGAGCACGTTCTGGAGCACTTCGACAGGCCGTTTGAATGACCTGCAGATCAGCGAGAGATTCGAACGTATGCACTCGCTCACCATTTTTCCGTCTAACCCAGAAACGTCCACCACTGTGCCAGACGTATTTTGAACCCAAACCGCGTGCAATCGACCTCAAGCGTATGTATTCTTTGTATTTCTCACGGGGGAGCATCTCATTTATAAAGATTTTACGGTCTGGCACATGAGCTTTCGTATCTAGGTCGAGTAAGTCAGGCTGGATATTGTTAGCCGTGAAATAATTATTGGTGATTGAACGTTTAGCCCGAATCACTTTCCCGACTAGTCGACTACTAGAGAGTTGGACTATGCACGATGGTAGAGTGCGCGGGGTGGCAGCTGGGGCTCGAGGAGATGGAACCGAGTCGCAAATACCTGTTGGAGGCTTCTCCCCAGACGCACGCCCAGTTTGCAGGACTTGGACATCAGCAATGTCTACCCTCTCCAGTGAGGGGAGTACGGACTTGAGCACTGCGTAGGCAATATCAGATACCTGTACCGGCGAGGCCTTGGAATTTTCTTTCAAAATACCATTAATAATTAATTTACAGCACTCAAGACCGTCACTGCCATGTCCCCGTCCTTGCTCCCCAGCGTGTGAATGAGGGAACTTGTCCATCCTAGGTGTAATAATAGGAATCGAAGATTGATGTGACGATTCGACATTACTATTCTCAATTCTACTACATTCGCTATCTCGCTGACTACTCTCACGACCTATTAATAGCTCAGTCAGAGTGGAAAACTGGCTTTTCATGGTGGAGTTCTGCTCCAGAAGAAGCTGGCGATCCAAGCGGAGCTCCTCCAGCTGGGAGCTTTGCTTCTCTATGAATCTCTCGAGAGAGGATACACGTGCCAATAGGTGATCATCCACCTCATTCACTGCTGGCGTGAGAGGTGGAGAGGGGACGGCAACGTTTTGTCGCCTCACGAGAGATTTTATTTCGTCAAGCTCGTTCTGGAGTAGCGCATATTGATCATAAAAGAGGTCGAGAGTAGTCTGCGCTATGAGTACCCATTTGGTGTCAGGCGAATCCGTCGCCGTCGAAGTTGGTGATGTTGCAGGTCGTTCCCAGACGTTGAGGCTGTTGCTCTCCGTCGACCCTACAACGTGGCCAAGAGGTGGTGTAGTTTTCGAGATGGGGCTATTGCTCTCCATCCGCCCGACAGCGTGGCCAAGAGGAGGTGTAGTGAGCAGCGACTGGGTGGTAGTGGTGGGCCGCGCATCTGTTTGCTGCTTTTGAATATTCGCGGGCTCTAAACCGGTGAACTGGCGGGAGGTGGCACCACATGACGGAGACGAAGCAGCAGGCGATAGAGTACCCCCGCTAGCGCAAGCTGTAGACTCCCGGAGTTGGATAGAGAGGCATTGGTGGTAGGGGGCTTTGCGCTGCGGCCCGCGGCGGTGGTATGCGGAGCGGGGGAAGAAAGTGCTGATGCAGCATGCGAGCTGAGCCGTGTGTGTGCGATGGGCTGATTACTCACACGTCTATGCGAGGTAGTATTCTCCTTCTTTCCCTCTCTGGCTGTTTGCGTGCTGAAGCGAGAAGTCGAAGTCGTCTGCTTCGATGCACTTGATGGTAATTGCGCGGCTGGAATTTTGCTCACCTGCAGACATCTTTCGCATGTCACTGCTCCTTGAGATAATTTCGAGCACTTGACATGTGCTGATCTTTTGCAAGTGCCGCATTCTCTGCTGCCCGCGCGTAAGGTGTTGTTGCAGACGCAGCAGGTGTTGTCGCTCATCGTGCAGCAGACAGCAAGACAGCGAAGCAGGCCAGAGTAGCAGACGACCTCCGAGCATGCGCACAAAGCTCACTTTCGGCGCCAGGCACTGCCAACTCGATGTTGTTGTTGGAGTTGCAGAATTGGAATTATTCCTCCCAGGCTCGAGCAGGAGCCATGCAGAGATGCTCCAGTGGTATGAGCCTGCAGGAGGAAGTCCAATCTGCAAAAAAGTGCCACTCGGGACGACGTTTTGATGGTTAAAGAGATGTTCAAGCGAGAGAGAGAGAGAGAGAGAGAGAGAGAGATTGATCGATTTGATTCATCCAACCGGGGACAATGGGTCCCATGGGGCACATAAATGGTACAAAGTATATAAAATAAATGAGATGAATAAAATACATAGAAGTATAAGATGTAAATTATATGAAATTCAAATAAATATGACATATAAGATGTATAAAACAATAAATCGATCATAACATACTTAGTGCCTCACTTCAGAGATCAATTTGAAATCTTCAACATTCGATTAGACATATGAGCACAGTACAGGACATTATATATCGCTATCCATATCAAGATCGAGAAGATGTAGAAGTAAGCATTCCTTAAAATTTTTTTAGGGAGGTATGGTGGATATAGCCTGCGGTAATTCATTCCAGTAACGAGAGGCGTTAACGTAAAAAGCGTTTTGCAGAGATGCTGTGCGACATTTGGGAACTATAAGGTCACCAGCCTGGAGACAAACGAATCTCTGAAGGCTTGTGTTGCATACCTCTACGATGTTCTTAGCCAAATACAGAGGTCTATGAGTTCGGAGGATCTGATGAAGAGAACTAGCTAGGAAGTACTCTCGTCGGGTTTTTACCGTGAGCCAGCCTAAGTGCTTGCGATAGGAGGAGACATGATCTCTCCAAGGGATATCTCCAAAAACAAATCGAGTACATGCGTTTTGGGCCCTTTGAAGCCGGAGGTTTTGTCCCTCGGTCAGGTCATGATAAACAAGGCAGGCATAGTCGAAGTTTTTTAGATCTGTTTTTTAGATCTGAAAGTAATTCGGAGACCTAATCTTCCTTGTTCCACAGACTGGTTCCGGAAAGACACAGCTTCTGGAAGATATATCAACTATTTTTCTCATCATCCTCAGTCTTAAAAAGTTGCCATTATTTATAGCTTAGTGGATAAATGTATGAAACTTTCAGATCCTCAATATCATGAAAAAAATCTTAAGCTAATCCGTCTGATCCTAGAAGCTAATGATTATCCTCCAAATTTCATGAATAAATTCATAAATAAACGGATTCACCATCAAATACACTTAGAGACCAATTGTCATAAGTTTCCGTCTGTACATCTCCCAAAAATAGTTTTTTCTTACATAAAAAATTTGACACCCTCCGTTAATAGAACCCTGAAAAAGTTCTCTCTTACCACCATAAATTTCAATGGAAATCAGCTCAACAATATGATCAGATTAGGTAAAGATTCTCTAGATAGACTCGATAATCATAATGTTGTTTATAAAATAGACTGTTCTGATTGTGAAAAAACGTATGTGGGCACGAGCAAACGTAAACTGAGAAAGAGAATCCAAGAACACGAACGAGATGTTAAAAATGGAAAAGACACGTCAGATCTAGCCATTCATGTTTCCAATACAAACCACAAAATCAATTTTGAAAAAGCTCAAATACTAGATTTGGAAAATAGATACAGGTTGAGATTGTTTTCTGAAATGTTAAACATCCACCACTATCCCAACACTCTCAACCGTATGGAAGACACATTTCGCTTTAAAAAAGGTGTCCGTGGCGACCACGTACGTAGGAAGGTGAAACCACTTGACCGCGGGTTGAGATCTCTCACAATTTCAAATAAAACGTGTCCAGTAACTATGTGATAGGATATTCCACATTCTCAAGTAAAGGGGATGCCTCCGCTGGCTGATAGTCTGGTTGAGTGATTGATCTTGCTATATTTCCATTGCCTAAAGTAGACTGAAGATTATGAAATAGTTCTTAGATTGAAAATTTGAATATATTGTCCAAGTTTGGAATGTTCTGAATTTTATTTGTAGAATATTGGCAAATTTTTCATCTTGATGTATTTCAATTGTCGAATACAGTTTACATAAATCCACAGCCAAAATTGGCAAACTAATCACCATAATCCCTCATCTGAATCAAGAAACTAGTTCAAGGGATTTATTTCAATTGTCGATGATGCGAGTGGATTTAGGGACTGAGGTCAGAGTAATTAAATACGTGGGTACGCCATTATAGGAAAGTATATTCTGCTCAAAAGGAAGTATATATATAATAACTGAGTATGGTCTCGAAGGAATGGAGTGCCAACATAAAATAAATGAATTTGAAATTTACATACTGCCAACACTCCCCTTAAATTTCAAAATTATTTGAACTCAAAAAATCAAAGAATATTCTGCAAGCCCATTCCTTCGTTACAAAAATTATGTTCCACAGCAAATAAAGCCTTAGTAAAGGCATCAGCAATATTGTCTTCAGTTCCAATTTTCTTCAATTGAATCTGTTTCTGCTCAACATATTCTCGAATAAACTTGCATTGAACATCAATGTGCTTAGTACGTTCCTTGTACGCATGAGTTTTAGCCCAATCCAAAGCAGCTAGACTATCCGAATATATAACTGTGGGCTCTTTGACCAAATCTGGATCAATTTCTGTGCACAAACCTCTGAGCCAAAGTGCTTCTTGACAAGCTGAAGCTAAGGCTCTGATTTCAGCTTCACAAACAAATTTGGAAACTATATTTTGCTTTTTGCAATACCAAGATTTAGGACTTCCCTGAAAAGTAAATACATAACCACTGATAGACTTTCTGTCATCTACATCATTCGCCCAATCAGAATCTGCTTATCCAACAATAGTGTTGGAACTATTCTGAGTGTAGCGTAGACCAACTGACTTAGTACCCTCGGGATACCTGATAGCCCTCTTCACAGCTCTCCAATGAGGCTTGGCTGGGTTTTTGCCGAATGTACTCAGGGTACGTATAGTGAATGCTAGATCTGGTCCGCTCCACTGACTCAAATAAAGAAGACATCCCACTATTTCTTGATAGAGTTCTTTGGTAAAGTCTTCCAGTGTATCATCCAACGACACTGTCATATTTTTATCCAGCTTCTGATTTGCATCCATCGGAGTGGCCATAGCTTTGCAATTTTGCATGTTAGCTTTTCATACAATGAGATAAGCATAAACATCCTGCTTGACTGTAAGTTCCGATTGGTCCTCTTTTTGTTTGATGTGCAAACCTAAACAGGACTTGATCAAACCTAAATCTTTTAAATCAAATGACTGTTTCAAGGACTGTGTGAAGTTTTCCAAGTCATTATCATCTGAGTAAAAAACAAATATGTCATCAACATAAATAGCAGTTATCAAAATCCTTCCATTAATAATCAAATAATATATACAATAATCAGATCTTGATTGCTTCAAACCCAAATTTTTCAATTTTTTGTCGAGAGTTTGATTCCAAGTTCGACTACCCTGTTTCAATCCATATAAGGATTTTTTCAACCTACATACCTTGTTTAGATTATCCGGGTCTACATACCCTTCTGGTTGTCTGATATAAATTTCTTCTTCAAGTTCACCATGTAAAAAGGCCGTCTCAACGTCTAAATGGTTGATTTTCAATTTTTGCTTTACAGCGAGTGCTAGTAAAAATCTCAAACTGGTGTTTCTGATTACTGGTGCATAAGTTTCATAATAATCTGTGCCATAGACTTGAGTAAAACCCCTCGCTACTAAGCGAGCTTTGTGTTTCTTCAAAGTACCATCTGCATTCAACTTGATATTATAGACCCATTTCACATCTACAGCTTCACGCCCCTCTGGTAAATCCACTAATTCAAAGACATCATGTTTAATGAAAGAAGACATTTCAACATCCATTGCTTGCTTCCACTGAGTAGCATCTTTGCAACTTAAGGCTTGTTGATAATTCAGAAGAATTTCTGAACCATGGGCTACCAAATATGTGACATACCCATCAAAGTTCTTGGGTTTCGGTTTTCTAGAAGAGCGTCTTGGAAGCTGTTCAGTAGCGTCATCTGAAGTAACATCATCTGAAGATTCTTCCAAGAGATTTTGAATGACTGTCTCATCTTGAGAAATTTCATCACCTGTAACTTCGGCTTCACTGCCTTGATTATCATGAACTGGAACATTATCTGAATCACTGTCTTCTTCTGGAACATCTGAATCTGTTAGAGGATAGAAAACGTTTGAAGTTTCTCCCTGAGATTTCTCTGGAGTTTCAATCTTCTTAGGATTCTCAATGAAAACTACATCTCTACTGATGATAATCTTTCTAGTGCCTTTTTCCATTAGTCTGTAACCTTTAGTATTGTCACAATAACCAAGAAAAGTGCATTTTTGGGATTTGAAGTCCCATTTCTTACGTTTTTCTTTCGGAATGTGTACCATAGCGTCGCAACCGAAAACTCTGAGGTGAGCAATATCTGGCTTGCTACCTGAAAAAACTTCTTCTGGAGTGACTCCCCTTAGAACTCGTGTCGGTAATCGGTTGATTGAGTACACTGCCGTTGCAACAGCTTCACCCCAATAGGAGATAGACAACTCAGCATCTGCTAGCATGGTGCGAGCTTTTTCGACAATCGTGCGGTTATACCGCTCTGCCAAACCATTCTGCTGTGGAGTGTAAGGACAACTGGTTTGGTGAATTATGCCATTTTGTGCTAAAAAATCTGCAAATTTCTTATTTTTGTATTCCAAACCATTATCAGATTTCATTTTCTTAATCTTCTTGCCAGTTTGGTTTTCAACCTGAGCTTTAAATTCAACAAATTTGTCGAAAGCTTCATCTTTATGTTTGAGAAAGTACACAAATACCTTTCGACTCTTGTCATCGATGAAAGTTAGGAAATAGAGAGCACCACCCATCGATGCATTTTCCATCGGTCCACATAAATCTGTGTGTATCAACTCTAGCAACTCTTCTGATTTATGGTCTGAATTAGGAAAAGGTGGTCGATGCTGCTTACCCATCAAACAACATACACATGGATCATCCAATTTGTTGTTGAAGTTGCAACCTTTGACAGCACCATCCTTCAAGCATTTCAAAACATTAGGGTTAGGGTGGCCCAATCTTCTGTGCAATAACTGTGCATCAATTTTCTTCGCTACTAAAGCTCTTGAATTAGAATCTCGTTCACTGAATAGTTTCAATTTGTAAATACCATTAGCTTCATCATCTACTGCAACTGCAGCCAAAATATTATTCTGATCATATATATTACAATAATCATCTTTGAATACCAATTTGTAGTTATGTTTCTTGGCTAAAACACGCACTGAGAGTAAATTACATGCCAAATTTGGGGCATAGATTACATCTTGAGCAATAACTGACTCTTTGCGATTGTTTACCAACAAATCAATCTGCATGCTCCTCTTGCCCTGTGACTCAAGTGAACTGCCATCAGCCATGGCAATTGGGGATTTACTTATCTGATTCAAACTTGATGAATAGATCTTTGTTTGGGCTCATGTGGGAACTGGCCCCTGAATCAAGGCACCACATGGTTTTTTCTAAATTACTAGAGCTATTTACACTGTATGCAAATGGTGTCATGAACACTCTCAAAATATTTGCTCTGGTGGTAGTGCCTTCTGAAGAGCTTTCTGTGTGACTATTCTTGTTACCATTGTTCCTAGGTTTTTTGGGGTTAGGACAATTTGGGGCGATATGCCCATGCTGGTTGCAATTATAGCAACGCACATTGTTCGACTGGCGATTATTGTAGTCCCTGTTATAAGGTCTATTGGAATTTTTCCTACTTACGAATGCATTTTGCTGGTTACCTGCTTGTGATTCAACTTAAACATCTTGTAAGATCTTTGTTTTTATGTGCTGTCCAGTGATTTTCATTCCAGAGCTTTCAATGCCCATAATCATTGGTTTATACTGATCAGGTAGACCGGCCAAAAGAATCGCTCCCATCCATTCCTCATCAATTTTGAAGCCAATCCCATCGAGCTTTTGTGCTGTTTTGAAGACTTCGTTGACGTATACTTCTGTGCTCGCACAATCCTCTAGACGAATCGAGATTAAAGTGCGTAGCAATGCAATTTTTCTGGTCAATCCACTGTCTTCAAACGCTGACTGCAATTTGTCCCAAACTTCCTTTGGAGTATTAGCATCTCTGATGTGTGGGAAATTAACACGGTCGACTGATAGGACAAGTTTGGCTTTAGTCCTTTTCATTTCACGTTCATTGGTCACTGCAGTCGGATCTCCCAACACACATTTCCACAAGTCCTCGTGTTCGAGGTACTGTTGCATGGCAAATTTCCAATCATTAAAGTGGTCAGTGCCCTTCAATTTCTCTATGGGAGGCAAACTGTTACTGGACGACATGTTGAATCTCTGACCTGGCACACGTGCACTTTTCTGTTTTGAGGTTAAGTCTTGCACTAGTTACTCGCGTGCACTGAGACTTGAAACGATCAGAAAATAAACGGGAATAACTGATTCCGATTCACCCACGATTTTCACTGTGCACTTTTTTCGCATTCAGGGCTGGGCCCATAACCTGATGCGAGTGGATTTAGGGACTGAGGTCAGAGTAATTAAATATGTGGGTACGCCATTATAGGAAAGTATATTCTGCTAAAAAGGAAGTATATATATAATAACTGAGTATGGTCTCGAAGGAATGGAGTGCCAACATAAAATAAATGAATTTGAAATTTACATACTGCCAACAGTCGAATACAGTTAACATAAATCCACAGCCAAAATTGACAAACTAATCACCATAATCCCTCATCTGGATCAAGAAACTAGTTCAAGGAGATTGAGAAGTCGAGTCTCAGTTTTCTTCTTTTGGATCTAAGAGAACAGTTACTAGTATGCAACTTTTGGCTACGTACTTACGTAGACTATTCTGAACATTCAGATGACACTCATCTTAATGACACTTTTGAAAAGACCAATATTAGGAATTCCAACATTCAACTCATACACAAGTACGCAGTCAAAAGTGGCAAACTAATTACCGTAACCCCTCATCCAAACCAAAAAACTGGTTAAGGCAATTAAGTAGCCGGATCTCAGTTTTCTCCTTTTGGATGAGAGGCAACGGTTACTAGTTTGCTCCTTGTGGCTGCGCACTCTTGTAGACTGATTTCAACATTTTGAAGACACTTCTGATAAGACTGTGCTGAATTCCAACATTCAACTCATCACATATAAGTATGCAGACAACAGTAGCGAACCAATTACTGTAACCTCTCATCCAAACCCAAAAACTTGTTTAAACTGGTTTGAGACAATTGAGATGCCGGACCTCAGTTTCCTTCTTTTGGAGGTGAGATAACGTTTACTAGTGTGCAACTTCTTGCTGCATACTCTAGTAGACTATACAACAGTTAGAATACATTCATCATGATGACACTTTTGATGAGACTATGAGGAATTCTAACATTCAACTCATCATACAAGTACGCAGCTAAGAGTGGCAAACTAATTACTTTAACCTTTCATCCAAACCCCAAAACTGGTTCAAGACAATTGAGTAGCTGCAGGTCTCAGTTTTCTCCTTTTGGATGTGAGGTTACGGTTACTAGTTTGCAACTTTTGGCTACGCACTCATGAAGACTATTTGCAATATTTAGAGTGACACTCTTGATAAGACTATGAGAAATTCCAACATTTAACTAATGAACTGGACAATTCAGTCCAGAATTGATGTTAACTGATGTGCACACTCATGAGTTATCGGACACTTTCAGACACTTTTGGTTAAGATTTAGTCTAAGATTTGACTCAATCTGTTGTCAATTCACTCATGAACACATATTCTCTCACATATAGTTGTTAATGTATCCAGTGTAAGGCTGATCATTCAAACACTGATGATCACTCCATTTTATATTTCATGCAGTAAATAAACTGTAGCTACATGCAGCACAATCACAAATTTACATCAGGCCTAATAACCGTAACACTACCTGACACTACCACAGCTCACGCTGTTACACGCTGTTATACCCAGCTAGATGCCGGGAACCGCACTGACAAACAATCCACGGCGATCACACGGTAAACACGGCGTTTACGCGGCTGATGAGTTACGCGCCGTAAGAATCACACGGATTCCGCAGTTTGCATCGAGCAAAATTTTTCCTCGGGTCGAGAGCGCCAGGCGCCGGTAAAGGAGGTTTCACCTTCAAAATGATTTATAAAAATTCCATTGATCACTTTAATGCAGTTTCTCTTGATCGATAACCAAACGCTAATTATTTAGTTGATAAGGTTGACCAATAGATGTCCCCGCATTGTCAAATTTCTGAATTTCATGCCTCTGTTTGTCTTTCGCTCTCTTTCTTTCTCCTGCCTTTAGTCTCTCGCGTGTTGTCATAACATCGACAACAGAAGGAAATAACATCTTCCTTCAAAACAGAGATGACAGTTTTTTCAAAATATCACACCAAAAAAATTTCTGTGAGTAGTGCAATTTTCTCATGAGTGAGTGTTATCAACCTTAAAGAAGTGTTTGGAGAGTTTCATTTTTTTTTGTTTTTTTCTAGTTTCAAATTGCCAAATAAAATAGACTGTCCCCAAGCTGTGCTTGGGGATATATTAGGACCATGGGTTTACCATGAATATTATTTGTGAATTTTAAGGTGATTATGAAGATGTTTATATCAAAATTCAGTGTGTGTAGCAGTCATGGTGTTTTAAAATAATGTACAATTTTTAATTTTAGCTTGAAAAGGGTTGCAAAATTAAAAGCAACCGAAAAGTCGCACAAACAGTGCTAAATAAAATTTGCAGGAAAAACCGATAGTATCAATCTTTCGAAAAGTCAAAACAAGCCTCACACGTCACTGAAGCGTTCAAATCAATCTTGGACAGGGAGCATAGAAAGCCAAAAAACTCACAGGGTGATCAAGGCACTGAATTTTACAACTCAACATTTTCACAGCTGATGAAAGATCGAAATATCAATCATCATTCCTCGTACTCAGTTTGTAAGGCATCAATTGTCAAACGTTTCATAAGAACAATCAAGGGAAAAATATATCGTTTCTTTTCACTGAGAAGGAGCTATCGTTGGATTGATATTATACAGGACTTGGTACACCAGTATAATCAAATGATGTACATAGAACTATTGGTATGAAACCCATACAGGTGTGGAAGCGATCCGCCAACCAGTCGAAAAATGAATCGAGATTATTGAAAACTGTCTATGCTAGTGAACCACATCTCTCAAAAGAATCTAAATTCAAAGTGGGTGATTATGTGCGAGTATCGAAGTATAAAACCATCTTCTCACAAGGATATACAGCCAACTGGACAGCTGAGATTTTTAAAATTGCTCGAGTGAATCATAATGCATGGCCTGTTACATATCATTTGGTAGATGATAAAAATGACTCAATATCGGGTCAATTTTACTCGCAAGAATTGAACAAAGTACATGATTCTAATATCTATTTAGTGGAGAAAATACTCAGAAGAAAAGCTGGAAAATCGTTTGTAAAATGGTGGGGCCTACCTTCATCCATGAATAGTTGGATAGATCAGAAATCATTTTTATGAATTGTTTGGGAAATAAAAAAAAATTAGACTTCTTGAAAATGAATAAGAGTATTTTATTCATTCACTCGAACGTATCTTACATATTTTCACTTGTAATGGATGTCAGGAGAGAGAAAAAAAATAGAAAAAAAATATTTGCCGAAACTCGGACTCGAACCGAGGACCGCATGGTTATGAGTCATAAGCTCTACCAACTGAGCTATTTCGGCTGGTAAAGCTCATAGCTTATTTGTGGAACTCATTCGACGATCGGGAAGGAGAACAAAACTGTCGGAACTCGGGATCGAACCGAGGACATCATGATCTTCAGTCATACGCTCTCCCACTGAGCTATTCCAACTGTCTTCCTTGTTGAATCTGTGACCTAGAATTATTGAAGGGAAATATAAGATATCAACCACTGTAATCATCATTGAGAAAGGAAAACTTCATTCACTCGAGTTACCTGTTCTTCATGTTCACCACTTGAATGTTTGAGAGGTGGTGTCTGCAATGCCAGATAAAACCAGCAATTTCTTTAGTGTTCCCAACTCTGTAGTATGTTTTCGGTAAGCATCTATTATAGTTACTCGTATTTTCATCAATCTCGAAAATTCCATTATCAAGTCTGTGGTAAGTGAACACTGATAAAACTGAATGTCCACCAGTCAGCTCAAACACGATTGAAAATCTGTGTGAGATGTTTAAATGTTGATATGCTATACAGTGGTGGAAAATGAATCACCGTAAACGTAATCTCGCTCATAATTTATAAGAGTTAGAATCATTGAAATAATTTATAATTTGAAATTATGAAGATGTAATTTTTATCGGTCTTTGCGAGTTAAAGTCAGCAAATTTTGCTGAATTTTTAGCATCAATCGAGAATGGATCTTTCTCCACTCTCGATCAATGCACCTTTAGAGCCTCGTATGGTTCCGAGGATGCATCTAAAGGATTTTGATGGAAAGGAGTGAAAAGTAAAGATGAGAAATGAGAAACTTGATGAAAAATGTTGATTCTACGCTGATATTGTGCGTGTTTCGCCCTTCTCTCATTGCTCGGGCTTTTCAAAGTGGTGGAAGAGCAATGAGAGTTTACCACTGACACGCGGCTCAAGTGGCCGAATGTTCGATGGTTTGAACGCCCTTATATACGAAAGTTCATCTTTGTTATGCGCTTGCGAGAAAGGTCAATTTAACCCGCTATTTCCATTTGATTTCTCAACATTTTTACTTTGGCAGCTCTTCGGCCTTCTGCCGGAGATATATGTAATTGATTTTGACACTCGATCGATATGATCGGATATCGTATTTATCACTCGCGGGAATTTCAAATTATGAAGATGTAATTTTTATCGGTCTTTGCGAGTTAAAGTCAGCAAATTTTGCTGAATTTTTAGCATCAATCGAGAATGGATCTTTCTCCACTCTCGATCAATGCACCTTTAGAGCCTCGTATGGTTCCGAGGATGCATCTAAAGGATTTTGATGGAAAGGAGTGAAAAGTAAAGATGAGAAATGAGAAACGTACGTGATGAGCAGACTGTGAATGATTGGTTCCATGCTTCGGTTTGTGGTGCTCGGTATGAGAGCATGGCTTTGGTGCGACGTTCGGATTGACGAATGCCTCGTTCTTGGAATGTCATGAATCGGGGTGGAAGATATTGGGGAGAATCTTTCCTCAAGACAGAGAAGGTAAGCGAGCCAAGTAGATAATCTCTCCTTCCAGTAACAGTTAACCAACCAAGTGTGATGCGATAGGGTGTTACATGAGCCTTACATGGTATTTTGCCGTACACAAAGCGCACGCATGCGTTCAGTAGTCTGTGAAGCTTCAAAGTCTGTGCTTTTGTAAGTCCTGTGAGTAGGGTCAGTGAGTAATCGAAGTGGGGAAGGACAAGACTCTTTATTAATTGCTGACGAAGAGGGCGTGGAAAACTGCGACATAAGTGGCGTAGAAAGTATAACGAGCAATGCACACGTTCGCTGATTTGATTGATCTAGGAATCCCAATTCAATGAGGGAGATAAGTATGCTTACACCCAATAGCTTTATCTCAGGAGAGTATTCTAGATCAATTGCCATCAAATTTATCCGAGGTAATTCATTTGATTCCACCATTGAGAAGTAGATCTCACTGCCTAACGGCATTACAACTGTTTTCGTGGCATTAAGTATGAGTTCGTTCTCAGACGCCCATGATGCGATGGCATTTGCGTCTTTAGCTATGAGAGCTATTCGAGTGAGAAGATCTAATGGTCGCGAATGGATGTAAATTTGACTATCATCAGCAAAGATCATGTGTCGGGTGTGTTGCAGTACTTTTGCAAGATCATTCATAAATATGAGAAATAATAAGGGTCCAAGAATGCTCCCCTGAGGTACTCCTGCATTGATTGGTAACCAAGTTTCATGAGTATCATCCTCACGTCGGACAGCCTGCGTACGTCCTCGGAGGTAGCTGTCAAACCAGCGTATTACTCGATCTGAGCAACCAATCTGGCGAAGTTTGTACAGTAGACGTGTGTGAGGTTTCGTGTCAAACGCCTCGGAAAAATCAAAAGAGACAAGTATTGTGAGCATGTATGTATGTATATATAGGCCTTGAAGACTATGCAGTCTTATGCCACGACCGCTCCCCGCGGCACCTTGTGGAGATTGATTGAGAGGTGCGCAATGAGTGGACGTTTCTAGGTAAAAAAGTGGGATTAGCGTCCATCGGCTATCAGATGTTGTCGATCGAGAGACCCGCTCACCACACGTGCGCTCCCGCCGATTGGGCCCATGGTCGGGGAACGGATAGGGTGTTCTTGAGTGCTTTGTCATTGCGAGTTTCGGACCACAGTGACAAGCTCGCCATGTCTCTCTGTTTTTCGCTAGCGGGATCCGATCGCGATGTCGACACCCAATTTCTCCCAGATCTGTTTTTATATTGTCGGCCCAGCGTGGACGCGGTCTGCCTAGTCTTCTGGGGTGGGGTGAGATACTCTGGAAAACTTTGAACGCGGTTCTATTTGGCCCCATCCTCGCGACGTGTCCTGACCATTCGAGTCGACGTGACTTTATGAGTCTAATCATGCTCGGTGACCGATATAGTTCCCTGATCTCCGCGTTATGGAGGATTCTCCATCTATTGGTTCCTTTGATACCCTTTCTTCCGAAAATACATCGGAGGATTCTATTCTCGAATGATTGAAATCACGCTTCCTCTCTTTTTGTCAGTGTCCAGGTTTCGCATGCGTACAAAACGACTGGTTGTATGATAACTTTATAGATCGTGAGCTTTGTTTTCCGGGGTAAGACCTTGCTTCTGAGGAGTTTTTGGACTGATTTGAAGCATCTGAAACCGGCGGTGATTCGGTTCATCAGTTCTTGTCTGATGTCATTTTCGCGGTTAATCATCGCCCCGAGGTATTTGAAGTCTGATACTGCTTCGAAGCTGAAGCCTACGACGCGCAACGGTTTGGAGGTGGGCTGTTTGTATTGCCCAGGGACCGATAGGATCTTCGTCTTGTCTTCATTAACTTCTAGTCCGATGTCGCTTGCTCCCTCTATGATTATTTTCGTATTATGCGCAACGTCCTCTCTCTTGTCCAACACTATGTCTAAGTCGTCCGCGTATCCTAACACCTAAACGGGTTTGTTTAGCCCGTCAAGTGACATGCCAAAACGCGATTGGACTAAGAGTCTTATGACCGACTCTAGGACAAAATTGAATAGGGGTGGGAATATTGCGTCTCCCTGCTCCAGCCCTTTTTCAATCGCGAATGGTTCCGATAAATTGTTACTAATCCTCACTCGTCCTACTGTTCCGTCGAGGGTTACACCGATCAGTCTGACCAGTTTTTCCGGGATCCCCAAAACCCTGAGTGCGTCATACATTTTCGCCCTGATGATGGAATCATACGCCTTTCTGAAATCGACAAGTAGGTGGTGCATTTCTTCCGCCGTGTTATTAAGTAGTCCGATGCATTCTTTCCGAGCTATTCTTACGATTTCTACTTTTTCTCTGCATGTAGTGTCAAACCAGGGGTTGTCCGGTTGTCGGTTCGCTCGCCCGATACACGTTTCTGCGGCTACTGTCACAGCAGACTTAATATGTTGCCATTTTTGTTCCATCGCTCGCTGTGGTTCATCCGTAGTTGCAGATTCGTAGGATTGTTCTCCAAGCAATGCCGAAACTTTGGCTTGATATTCTGCTAAGACCTTTTTATTTTTAAGTTTCTTCAAGTCAAATACCTCGCGTTGTGTGGTGTCTGAGACTCGCGGGTCAGTTTTCTTGACCTTGCTGTTAACGCTCGCGATGACCAGAAAATTATCTGAATTGCAGTTTGCGTCCCGATGCGTTCTCACATTCTCGATACAAGATTGACGATTCCGACCGACCATTACGTGGTCGATTTGGTTTATCGTGATCCCGTTTGGGTGAAGCCAGGTTCCTTTATGAATATCTCTACGCGGGAACGTTGTACTTTTGACGATCAAATCTTTTTCAGTAGTGAAACCCACCACTCGGGCGCCATTGTCGTTGCTTTCGAGGTGAAGGCTGTGTTTTCCAGCGACTTCATCGAATTCCCGACCGATTTCAACATTGAAGTTGCCCATAATTATTTTTGTGTCTTGCTTTGATAATTCTTCGAAATACTCTGATAACTCTGAGTAAAATGTGTCTTTGTTTTCCGATACGTCAATTTCCGTGGGGGCGTGGACGTTCAGGATTGTAATATTGAAGGGGTTTGCTTGAAGGGATATCGATGGAATTCTATTGGTCAGAAAATGGAAGTTTTTGAGGCTTGTGATGAGACTTGATTCGACGAGAAACCCCGTTCCAAGCGCGTGCGTCGTCGTTCCGCCCCATATGAGCATATACGAGCCCAATTTGGTTTGGTCTTCGCCGATTCGTCTGGTTTCCTGCGGTGCGATGATATCGTTATCATACGCCACGGCTTCTTGGACAATCATGTGGAGAGTGAGATCATCCTTCAGAGTGTACACATTCCAGTTTTAAGGAGATACCTTTCATGGGCGACGGCTTGGGGCGACTCGCTCCTGAAGCGAAAGTTTGACTTCGAGGTGCTCCCGACGGCATGTTGGTTTGCTGTGATCAACGGAAGGGTTTCATTCACTGCATTCACTGGGGAGCGGGTTGGGAGCACCCTGACCGGCGTGAGGGTAGCTGGGACCATTGAGATGAGAAAGTCGAGTTTTGGGTTACCACCTCCTGTCGAGGAACGCTTACCTTTTTTTTGCTTCCTCCTTTATTCCAAATCTTGCTCCTTGCTCTCTACCGCCGCAAGGCGCAGGGTCTCGCTGCGAGTAGCTCAGGAGCGTCTCGGCGGTCCACGAGACTCACCCATTCGCTCTCGCGGGCCGTGGGTCGTTTCCAACCTCGAAATTTATTGTAAGCATACGTTGCTCAATGCCAGTACGTACATCATCGAGTACGCCCAAGAGTGCAATTTGAGCCGAGTGTTTTGCACGGTATTCAGATTGGAAGGGATCAAGTAGGTTGTTGGAGGTGAGATGTTCCATGAGCTGATCAAGAACAACTCTTTCAAGTATTCTGGAGGACTCAGAAAGTTGTGCTATGGGACATGTTTCACTTGGTGATGTTGGTGACGGAACTCTGGAGAGAGGGATAATTGGAGATTTTTCCCAAGACGAAGAGAAGTGGCCTGTAGAGAGAGAGAGAGAGAGAGAGAGAGAGACAGAGAGAGAGAGAGGAGGAAGAGGAGGATTCTGTGCCATTATTGCGTTGGACATAAAGAACGCGTTCAACTGCGCGAGCTGGGAGCGAGTCTATCAATCCCAAGCAGGTAAAGTGCCGCCCTATCTACTAGCCATCACGAGTGACTATCTGCGGAACAGGACACTCGTGTACGACACCGACGAGGGACAAGAGATCCGGGAACTGTCCGCCGGAATTGGACAGGGATCGGTTTCCGGGCCGTTCAACTGGAACACCCAGTACGACAGTTTACTGTCTATTGAACTGCCCGAAGGAGTCATAATAGTGGCTTTCGCGGACGACGCGGGGCTCATAGTCTGGTCCGACAACGAGGAACTCTTGGGTAGACGCGCAAACGAGGCGCTGGCCCGAGTCTACGAGTGGATGATCAGCAGGCTCCTAGAGCTTGCTGTCAAGAAGTGCGAAGCAATCGTGGTCACAAGACGCAGGAAGTTTGACTTGCCCCACTTTTACATCAACGGGCAAGAGATCCCACGCAAGACAGAGCTGAAATACCTCGGCGTATGGCTTGACGACAAGTGGTCGTTCAAGAAGCACATCCAGGAGGCCGCTCAAAAAGCGAGCAGGGTTGGTGCGGCGCTCCAACGGCTGATGCCGAATATCGGAGGACCCAAGGAAAAGAGGCGCGCACTTCTCAACACCGTCAGCACCTCTATCATGCTCTACGGTGCACCCGTGTGGGGAAAGAGAGTAGAGAAGACCATCATCGAGAAGAAGATGGGGCCTGTCCACCGGAGAGCGGCCCTGAGAAGTATCCGTGCCTACCGCACCGTATCAGGAGATGCGGCTTACGTATTGGCGAGTACTCCGCCCATCCACTTGCTCGTCGCGGAGCGAGTGAGGATCTGGGACCGCCAGAAAGTGATCGGAGCCGAACGAGTACTCACTCCGACGATGAAGGAGATCATCCGCGACAACGAGAAGGAAACCACCCTTGAGCATTGGCAAACTGAGTGGGATTCGCCATTTGCGAACGGCAGATGGACGCACCGGCTGATCCGTGACGTAGCCAAGTGGGCGGAACGCACCCACGGAGAGATGGACTACTGGACGACGCAGGCACTGAGCGATCATGGTTGCTTCGGTTCCTATCTAACCAGGTTCAAGAAGAGGACGACCCCAGCATGTCAGTCATGCGGGGATGAATGGGATGACGCCGAACATGCCCTGTTCAAGTGCAGCGACACCCGGAGAGAGCGCGCCGAGCTGGATGAATGACTGGGTGCTCAACTAACACCCGAGAATCTCGTCCCGTACTTGCTCCGCAACCAGGAGACATGGGATAGACTCACCGGATACATCAAGATGGTGATCACCCGCAAAGAGGAGAAAGAGAGGAAAGTAAGGCGCCTCGAAGTAGGCGAATCACAGTGACTCTGCCGATTGAAACAGAAGAGGCCCAAATGATTCCAGGAGGAATCTGATGCACTGAAGAGGGAAGAAAGAAGAAAGAAGAGAGAAGAAAGAAGAAAGAGAGGGAACAATGGAGAATGAAGACAGAAGATGCCGTCAAGTGGCCGAAGAGAGAAGATGGAGAAGAGGAACGCTCGCAATCGAGCGCGAGACATGCCGCTCATCCTGAAGTAATGCTCACGCGGTTCCGGGATGAGATGGTAGGTGCAGGTGGATCTCCTTCTTGATTGCCCGATGCCCTAGGTATCGGACATCGAGGGGAGAGGGATATTACACGGCCGGGCCCACCTCTCGGTGGGCCCCACCCAAACCCGTGTCCCGCCTGGTATGGCCTGCGTGGGCTATGCGTAGTCCGCGTAAGCTGAACCAGTCCGGTGTCTGGGGACGGATCCGAGGGATCCTGAGGCAGATTTTGCCCTCTAACCACCTTAAAAAAAAAAAAAAAAAAAAAAGAGAGAGAGAGAGAGAGAGAGAGAGAGAGAGAGAGAGAGAGAGAGAGAGAGAGAGAACAAAAGAAGGGTCGGTGCGGCGCTCCAGCGGCTTATGCCGAATATCGGAGGACCCAAGGAAAAGAGGCGCGCACTCCTCAACACCGTCACTACCTCCATCATGCTGTACGGTGCACCCGTGTGGGGGAAGAGAGTAGAGAAGACCATCATCGAGAAGGGAATGGGGCCTGTCCACCGAAGAGCGGCCCTGAGGAGTATCCGTGCCTACCGCACTGTGTCAGGAGATGCGGCTTACGTATTGGCGAGTACTCCGCCCATCCACTTGCTCGTCGCGGAGCGAGTGAGGATCTGGGACCGCCAGGAAGTGATCGGAGCCGAACGAGTACTCACTCCGACGATGAAGGAGATCATCCGCGACAACGAGAAGGAAACCACCCTTGAGCATTGGCAAACTGAGTGGGATTCGCCATTTGCGAACGGCAGATGGACGCACCGGCTGATCCGTGACGTAGCCAAGTGCAGCGACACCCGGAGAGAGCGCGCCGAGCTGGATGAATGGCTGGGTGCTCAACTAACACCTGAGAATCTCGTCCCGTACTTGCTCCGCAACCAGGAGACATGGGATAGACTCACCGGATACATCAAGCTGGTGATGACCCGCAAAGAGGAGAATGAGAAGGAAGTAAGGCGCCTCGAAGCAGGCGAATTACAGTGACTCTTCCGATTGAAACAGAAGAGGCCCAAATGATCCCAGGAGGAATCTGATGCACTGAACAGGGAAGAAAGAAGAAAGAAGAGAGAAGAAAGAAGAAAGAGAGGGAACAATGAAGAATAAAGATAGAAGATGCCGACAAGTGGCCGAAGAGAGAAGATGGAGAAGAGGAACGCTCGCAATCGAGCGCGAGACATGCCGCTCATCCTGAAGTAATGCGCACGCGGTTCCGGGATGAGATGGTAGATGCAGGTGGATCTCTTCCTTGATTGCCCGATGCCCTAGGTATCGATCATCGAGGGGAGAGGGATATTACACGGCCGGGCCCACCTCTCGGTGGGCCCCACCCGAACCCGTGTCCCGCCTAGTATGGCCTGCGTGGGCTATGCGTAGTCCGCGTAAGCTGAACCAGTCCGGTGTCTGGGGACGGATCCGAAGGATCTTGAGGCAGGTTTTGCCCTCTAACCACCTTAAAAAAAAAAAAAAAAAAAAAAAAAAAAAGAGAACAAAAGAAGTCCCCCGCAGGGGGCTTCGAGTGTGACCTTCGGGCTGCACTTGGAGCTTGAGGGAGCGACGCCCCTCCGGACCCGAGTCCTACACTTACACCTACACACACTACACCCTACACGCATCATACTTACGCCCGCTCAAGCAGTACACAGACATATCAACATTATACAGAACACGCATCACACTAGACACCACAGCCGTGCTGGTCTGGTCCGGGGTCGGCCAGCATGCGATTCTAGGCCCTGGAAAGAGAAGAAAGAAGAAGATCTCCAGCATTGACGGCAAGATTTCCCGAAGTAAAGCGGGGCCCCATTCGGATCTTGGGGAGGGGGGGGGCAACGATGCAAAGCGCGCTACCAGTGGCACACTTGGCTGGTGGACTTACGCGTGAAGCTACAAGCGATGGGAATACGCCACAGGCGGGAGGAGTTGGAGGAAAGGACCAACGGAAGAAGGAGGTAGACCTCACCCCAAACAGCAAGAAGAGGAAGGGTTTGGGCGAGGAAGCGGGAAAACGAGTGCTAAAGCAATCGAATCTCACCTTTTCGGTCCAACAACGGAATAATGCGAAGGTGGCAACAGAAGCACAAGAGGCGGCAGAGAAGCTGCTGAAGAGCAAACCCGCTTTCAGGATCAAGATTACGCAACATAGCAACGGGGTTGATGACGCCGTCAACTGGAGCTCAGACTCGAGCAAGCCCGACTCCACTATAGGGTGCCAGGGTAACGGAACAATCCTGACTCCCGGAATTGGTATGTTCGATAAGAGAGTTCACGACGAAGAGTCTGATGGGATGGAGATTGACCCTATCCTTTCATCCGGGGATGCGGCACGACAAAAGAGTGAAAACGAGGCAGGCGTTCTCATGGGGAAATGGGAAGACCTGAAAATGTGCCGGAAAGAGATGGAGGAAAAGAAATATCTCCTCCTCGGGCACTTCAACTTGGTTATAGGGATAGCCGAGTTTGTTTGCAGCAACCCAGAAGGGACCAAGGGTGACATTCAGGAACTTAAGAAGATAGGCCACGCGCTCGAAGGCCTACTCGAGACAGAAAAGGTGAAGCGGACTGCTTTCGAGACAACGCTCGTCGAAACGGAAAAGACCCTGAAAGCGAGGGGAAATGTGCAGCCTCCGGCCACAAAAAACCGGCCGCGTCGGCTGATGGCTTCCAGAAGGGGGGGCGGGCAGGGAAACCGGAATCGCGACCGGGGCAACAACGCGGTTCGAAGGGGACGCGATACGGACCTCCACCGGGAGGTCTCGGAACACCGCGCTCGACATCGACGCCCAATCGGCCCGAGCAGAATGGGCCTTGGAAGAGAGTGGTGTCGAAGAAAGAAGCAAAGAAGGCGAAGAAGAGCGGTAGATCGAATGATTCCGCCGGAAAGAAGGCGAAAATGAAGCCGAGAAGAGCCAAGCCTGAGGCCATCCTCGTCACGGCCAATCAGGGAGGGCTCACCTACGCAGACATGTTGCGGAGAATCAAGACGAATGCCGCCGACGAGGAAGTAGGCATAAAAGTCACGGGCTTCCGCAAAACGAAGGAGGGCCAAGTCCTCATCGAATTGAGGAACGGTATCGACGCCACAGCCGTGAAGGCAGCATTGGCACCAGTGGTCAGCGAAGAAGGAGCTGTCTATTGCCTCCTGAACACATCTACTCTTGAGGTGCTCGGAATCGACTAAGACTGGCCAACAAGACACCAAGACTGGCCCACCACCTCCTGGACTGGAAAGAGCCCAGGGTTAGATGGGGCAGAGTCAGGATCCGCGAGAAAGGTGGCATTCCATGGTGTTACAACTGTCTTGAGTACGGCCACAAGGCCTCGGGCTGCAAGAAGGAGAAGACGGAGGACCGGAGACCAAAACTCTGGTTCCAGTGCGGCGAACCAGGACACCTCGCCGCAACCTGCAAAGGGAGGCCGAAGTGCTTGAGCTGTGAGGCGATCGGGTCCAAATCTGATCACAGATCTGGGGCGAGCAACTGCACTGCTCACTAGGAGGCGAAGAGCACGTATAAACGGAGGAGAGGTCGAAATGGCTAATTTCATCCAAGCCAACCTCAGGAAGAGTGGCGACGCAAACGATCTCCTACGCGCTGTTGCCAAACAAGAGGGGATCGATGTTCTGATTATCTCCGAACCGCCTCAAGAGCGCGAATTCTCCCGATCCACATTCGATCACTGGGGGACCGCTCTAATCCAGAACATGAATTCTGCGATCTGTGAGACTGGACCAGCTGTAAGTGGCCGCGGTTTCGCTCAAAAGACCATAGGGGGCACAGCAGTCTACAGCTGCTACTATTCGCCGTCGCTCAAGACGCATGAATTCGGAGACGAGCTCCACGACCTAGAAGAGGATGTGAGGCAATGGGGGGGGGCAGTTATAATCGCAGGGGATTCCAACTCCGAGGAACCGACTTGGAGCGGGGGGCCGCGCGATAGACGGGGTGTAATACTCGCTGATACCATGGAGGCATTAGAATTAGTGCTCGCGAACAAGACGGGGGTTATCACCTACTACCGACACGACACTTGGTCCAGGGAGGAAGGTTTGTCTTCGGTCGTCGAAACGACGTTCATGAGCCCGTGGCTCATGGGACGTATGACATCGTGGGAGGTTCTGGACACGGAAACATTGAGTGACCATCGACATATTCGGTTTCGGCTTAGGACTGACGGACAGAGACAGGCGACACGCAGACCGCGACCGACGGGGTGGCAGGTACGCAAGCTAGACGAGGGTAAATTCCGGGAATCGATAGAAACAGCTGAGGATCTCCCGATGAACTCCACCGCGGAAGAGGCTGTGGATATGGTAACGACTGCCATCACAAAGGCCTGTGACGCATCCATGCCTCGCAAAACAACACCATGCTTCTGGAGGAAACCAGAGTACTGGATCACAGATGAGATAAAGGCTCTACAAAGAACGAGCAACAAGAAAAGAAGGACCGCGTGGCGATCAAGGAAGCTGCAACGACCATCGCTGGAGGAAGATGACAGAGCGTACAAAAAAGGAAAAAAAGGCTCTTTTTCTAGCCATCCGGAGAAGCAAGGAAAAATGCTGGGGTGAATTGTGCGACATGGTTATCGGAGACCCCTGGGGCACGCCATACCGCGTGGTCGTGTCAAAGGTCCGAACCCGGAGGGGCAACCCAGCACCGACCGATGCAGCAACCTTGCGCAGCATCGTGGAAGACCTCTTCCCAACAGGAGAACCCAGAGTGACATTCCCTCCGGAGAGCGAAGATCCCATCCCGCTCTTCACTATGCAAGAGCTACTCATAGCGGTAAACAGGCTGCCCAACGGCAAGGCCCCTGGCCTGGACGGCATTCCAAACGAGGCTATGAAACTGCTCTTCAAATACAAGCGAGACTTACTCCTCGACCTCTTCATTATCTGTCTGAGCGCGGGAACTTTCCCGGTGAAGTAAAAACGCCAGAAGCTGGTCCTGATACCTAAGGGTCAAGGAGGTCAACGCTCTCTTAGCATGCTCAACAATATCGGGGGAATGTACGAGAGGATGGTACTCAACAGGGTGGAGAAAGCCTACGAAGAAGGCGGTGGGCTATCACCAATGCAGTTCGGGTTCCGGAAGGGACGGAGCACTTTGCACGCGATCGAGGAGGTCCAAGAACGGGTTCAAGCGTCGGTAGGGAACCCATACCAAGGAAGTGGAGGATTCTGTGCCATCATTGCGTTAGACATGAAGAACGCGTTCAACTGCGCGAGCTGGGAGCGAGTCTCTCAATCTCAAGCAGGTAAAGTGCCTCCCTATCTACTAGCCGTCACGAGTGACTACCTGCGGAACAGGACCCTCGTGTACGACACCGACGAGGGACAAGAGATTCGGGTACTGTCCGCCGGAATCGAACAGGGATCAGTTTCCGTGCCGTTCAACTGGAACACCCAGTACGACAGCTTACTGTCTATCGAACTGACAGAAGGAGCGATAATTGTGACTTTCGCGGACGACGCGGGACTCATAGTATGGGCCGACAACGAGGAACTCTTGGGTAGACGCGCGAACGAAGCGCTGGCCCGAGTCTACGATTGGATGATCAGCAGGCTTCTGGAGCTCGCTGTCAAGGAGTGCGAAGCAATCGTGGTCACAAGGCGTAGGAAGTTTGACTAACCCCGGTTTTATATCAACGGGCAAGAGATCCCACGCGAGACAGAGCTGAAATACCTTGGTGTATGGCTCGATGACAACTGGTCGTTTAAGAAGCACATCCAGGAAGCCGCCCAGAAGGCGAGCAGGGTCGGTGCGGCGTTCCAGCGGCTTATGCCGAATATCGGAGGACCCAAGGGAAAGAGGTGCGCACTTCCCAACACCGTCACCACTTCCATCGTGCTGTACGGTGCACCCGTGTGGGGGAAGAGAGTAGAGAAGACCATCATCGAGAAGAGAATGAGGCCTGTCCACCGGAGAGCGGCCCTGAGGAGTATCCGTGCCTGCCGCACCGTGTCAGGAGATGTGGCTTACGTATTGGCGAGTACTCCGCCCATCCACTTGCTCGTCGCGGAGCGAGTGAGGATCTCGGACCGCCTGAAAGTGATCGAAGCCGAACGAGTGCTGACTCCGACATTGAAGGAGATCATCCACGACAACGAGAAGGAGACCACCCTCGAACAGTGGCAGAATGAGTGGGATTCGCCATTTGCGAATGGCAGATGGACGCACCGGTTGATCCGTGACGTAGCTCAGTGGGCGGAACGCACCCACGGATGGACCACTGCACGACGCAGGGCCTGAGTGATCACGGTTGCTTCGGTGCCTACCTGACCCGGTTCAAGAAGAGGACATCCCCAGCATGTCAGGCAGGCCAAGTACCCCCCCAACCTACTGCCCGTAACGAGTGACTCCCTGCGGAACAGAACCCTCTTGTACGATACTGACGAAGGACAACAGGTTCGAGAGCTGTTCGCCAGGATCAAGCAGGGATCAAGCAAGGATCAATCTCCGGTCCGTCCAACTATAAAACCCAGTACGACAGCCTGCTCTTTAGAGAAGTGCCAGAAATAGTGACAATTGTGGCTTTTGAGGATAACGCGGGACTCCTGGGTGGACGCGTAAACAATGCGCTGGCCCGAGTTTACGAGTGGATGATCAGCATGCTCCTAGAGCTTGCTGTCAAGATGTGTGAAGCCGAAGTGTTCACGAGACAGAGGAAGTTCGACTTGTCCCGTTTTCTCATCAACGAGCAGGAAATTCCCACAAGGCGGAGTTGAAATACCTCGGCGTATGGTTCGATGACGAGTAGTCGTTCAAGACGCACATCCAGAAAGCCGTTCAGAAGGCAAGCAGGGTCGGAGCTGCGCTCCAGCGGCTGATGCCAAACAGTGGTGCACTGTTCAACACCGTGAGCACTTCCATCATGCTGTGCGTTGCACTCGTGTGGGGGACGAGAGTAGAGAAGGCCATCATCGACAAGAGAATGGGGCCCGTCCACCGGAGAGCGGTCCTGAGAAGCATCCGTGCCTAGCGCACCGTGTCAGGAGACGCAGCTTGCGTCTTGGTAGGGACGCCACTCATCCACTCGCTCGTCGCGGAGCGGGTGAGGATCTGTGACCGGCAAAAAGCGATTGGAGCCGAACGAGTGCTCACCCAGACGATGAAGGAGATCATCCGCGACAACGAAAATGAAACCAACCTCGAACATTGGCAATCTGAGTGGGATGCGCCTTTTGCCGATGGCAGATGGACGCACCGGCTGATCCGTGACGTAGTCGAGTGGGTTGAACGCACCCACGGAGAGTTGGATTACTGAAAGACGCAGGCACTGAGCGATGACGGTTGCTTCGGTGCCTATCCGATCCGGTTCGGGGAGGGGACGTCCCCAGCATGCCAATCATGCGGGGACAACTGGGATGACGCTGGACACGCCCTGTCCACGTGCAACAATACCCGAAGAGAGCGCGCCGAGTTGAATGAATGGTTGGGAACTCAACTCACACCTAAGAACCTCGTTCCGTACTTGTTTCGCAGCCTGGAGACATGGGAGATGTTCCCTGGCTACATCAAGCCGGCGATGACTCAAAAGGAGGAGGAAGAGAGGGAAGTGAGGCGCATAGAAGTAGGCAAATCACAATGAGTCTGCCGGCTCAAACAGAAGAGGTCCAGGTTGTTCCAAGACGCATATGATGCACTGAAGAGGGGAGAAAGAAGAGCAAAGAGCGAGGAACAAGATCTGCGAGTCCTGGAAAGAGAGTTGCTCGATCTTGAGCGCGAGATGCCACCGGTCCTGAAGTAATGCTGGGGTCGGATTGAGAAGTTTGTTGGATCACCCCCTTGTACAATGGCCGACGCAAACGGAGAAGCAAGAGAGGGTTCATCCGGTTCGGATAGCCGTACCGATGCGGATTACAGCCCGGGACTGTTCGAAAGGTACTGGCCAGGCTTGTACAGCTTCACTCCTGCGACAATCTCAGAATCTCACAAATCGAAAACTGCACGCACAGAAGATAGTTGTCCTAGCGCATCGAGTTCTGTATGATGTGCGAGCACGCGTCGCAAAAAATAAGTGCCGGCAAATGCTCTCTCTCCCTTTGTCCAAGTCACCTGTTGCGCAATCCGAGAGTAGAACAAAAGTGGTGACTCAGTCGAGCCGGGGCTGCTAGCACGTAAACATGGATACCGCGAGGCCATCTTCAAAGGGGGCCTCCGCCGCGCCACCATTAGACGCTTCCATGTTGACATCAACAAAACGCGCCAATTCCGATCTGAAATACATTGAACATTGCGTAATACTTTTCATAATATATACTAGCTGCGTGATGCAGCTCACATTTCTCACCTGTGACCAGTTGATCACACAACGCGTCTTTGAGATCCGCAAAGATGCAATTGATTGTGAGTCCTTTTGATCTGGCCATGTAATCTATGACTTAGTCTTCCAGATCATGTTGAATTTGACGGGGTTCATAGTTCAACGGAACCAGCATCTAGATTAACCCTAACAATGACAGGATATCCCATTTGGATTCTATTGAGACACGATGTGATAGAGTTACAGCCGATTTTGGTCAATATTGTATCCGCATCCGCAAATTTTGATGTCGAGATTCATACAATGACATAGAGGGACTCCGCTCCGATATCACTCCTGCTTATACTATTAATTTCTCACTCCCTGAGAGTTTTAACGATTGATAATTTCCATCGGTAGATTTGATAAGCAATTCAGCACTAAATCAGTGTAAGAAAGGGGTCTTCATCATCAATGTTGCTCGAGGAGGGATCATTGATGAAGCGGCGATACTGGAATCAATCAAGAGTGGTCATTGCTCTGGAGCTGCCTTAGATGTTTTTACTGAAGAACCACCTAAAAACCCCGTGACATGGGAACTCATCAACGATCCAAGAGTAATCGCAACACCTCATCTAGGTGAGTAGAACGAGCTTCTTGATGAAACCTATCCCCTGAATCTGGATTTTAATGGAATATGCCTCGAGTATGCTATTATTGAGAGTGTATATCTGAAAATCTCCATCTATCCCTACATGTGTACGAAGAACTATGAAATATCCACTCATCGTACACAGATCCGCAATGACTCAAAGTTATTCAATCACGTTGGGAAGGGCTCACGCAACGGAGAATCACCAGTGGGAAAATCTCAGAATCATTTGACTTCTGCTGTCACTTTCCGATTGTTTGAGTGGGGTATCATGTGATGAGGCCTTCCTAGTCAAATTCTCCTTATGTCGATATCCACTAAGTAAACCACAAAGTTAACATGGATTTGTGCATATGGATAGATGCTAGAGCAAACGTGTGCGAGAGAATACCCAAGACTCGTCAAAATTACGTGTCTTCCGGACCAATCCAAAAAACTCGTCGAGCTCTTATGCTTTAAGCGTACCTTAGCAGATTCTGCGACCTCGCAGGTATGTTTCTAACGATCCAAAGTTGTGCTCATTAGAGGGAGATGGACATTCAGGTGGTCCAAAAAATAGGATTTTTCCCGAACCGTTATGTTTGGGGTAGGATATGTTGTGTTCCGAGGAGCGAATACGAAATAACCTTCGGTGCGAGCTGGAAGATCACATCTCCAGCCCTGGCAGGAGCCCTGGGGGTTTCCGAAGGAGTGAAAAGATAATGCTATTCCGACGTTACTCTCGAAAGTAAGGTATCAAGGTGCAGATCGTTTCCATCGTCTTCACCTTCGAGCAAAATAAGATTCCTAGTGTATTTTTGACCGGAAGAACTAGAAATGAGGTCGACTCGTGCATCAGAAGTAGAGGGTCATCATATCGACGCCTCTTACGAAGATTAACACATCTGCTAACGCCCACGAAGACTAACACGGGGGCCGAAGATTAGCATTTGCTTTATTATGGCCACGAAGATTAACACTTACTGTGTACGCCACGAAGATTATCTCTTACTGCTTAAGACCACGAAGAGTAACACTTACTCCTCAAACTGCACGAAGATGAACACATTCGCGCCTTTTTTTCTTCAAGGGACGAAGACTATGAGTATTCTGGCTTAAGGCCACGAAAAGTAACACATCCTCCTTAGCGGCACAAGAATTAACACATTCGTAGACTCCATTCTTGAAGGGACGGAGATCATAAGTGCTCCCATGAATGGAGTCTACGGATGCGTTAATTTTCGTGTCGCTAAAGAGAATGAGTTTTCATTCGTGGCCCTAAGACGAAATACGATGTCTCCATCCCTTTGGACGAGAACGTGTGCAAGTGTGTTGTAGTCTTCATACCGTTCAGGAGTAAGTGCTAGTTTCATGGGCCGTTGAGCAGTAAGTGTTAGTCTTCGTGGGCCTAGGGAGTGAGTGTTAGTCTTCGTGGACTCAACGAGAATGCGTTAATCTTCGTGCCCCTAAGGAGTAAGTGTTAGTTTTCGTGGACCTAAGGAGAATCCGTTAATCTTCGTGTTCACAACGAACAAACGTTAATCTTCGTCAGTCACAAGAAAAGAGGTATTAATCTTCGTAAGAGGCGTCGATCTATTGCAAGACATTGATCAGAGAGAAAAACATCGCTTCTTCAGAATATTCCACAATGCGTTGGAACAGTGAGATCCGTGAGAATTGCCTGATAATAGGTGTGTAGCACCTTTACTCAACGGATTCTCATCCCTTCCAACCTTCTAGAAAAATTCCCGTTGGTTTCATGGAACTCGGATGTACCAGGTTGAAGTGGTGACCAAGAAATTGAAGACGATTTTTGTCCCATCTTATATATGGTCCGCTCATCTTGGTACACGGGTTCCAGCACATCTGTCAATATCTGCTCAATACTTGAATGCAACGCATCGAAGCTCCATAACACAGCAAGAGAATATTCACGAGGTCGGAGACATAGAAAAAGGTAGGAGAGGAAGGCTCCAGGCCTACCACCAGGCAGTTTTCTCGAGTATCGCAATCCTGACGCAATTTGGGGTATTCTAAAGAAGCAATGTTCTCTCTCTCTCTCTCGTGGGTGTTTTACGATATGCATAACCTTTTGACTCCAGTAAACCTTGAATTCGGTTCCTACTGTCAGAGATATACAAGGGATTATTGTCTGCATGGAGATCTTGACGAAAACAGTCGGGCACTCTGGCACAACACTCTGGCACAGTGTCAAACACTTCAGTCTCGAGAGTAACGTCAAAATACTGGTTTCTTCACAGACGGTGTGGCAGGGAAAAATCCAAGCCGGATGCGCACAATATGAAGCGTTACGTTCACGGATGACAGCATAGCGGTATACTTATATATCCTCAGCTCATTCAATAACCCATAACTCTCAACCAACCCAACTACCCACCTCCCCACCCAACCATCGATCCATCCATCTTCCAACCACCCACCCATCCATCCATTCATCCAGCCACCTATCCATCTATCCACCCGTCCATCCCCCGTCTATCCATCTATCCATCCATCCATCCATCCATCCACACATCCATCCGTTGATTCATCCATCCATCCATCAATCCACTCATTCATCCATCTATCCACCCATCCATCCATTCATCTATCCAGCCATCCACCCATACTTCTATCTACCCATCCGTCGATACATCCATCCTGGAGCGCGAATCTCCAAATTATAATTTCCTTAAGACTAAGACCGCGAGCGTTGCTTGCGCACTACTTGAATATTGTGGATTGACTCCGCGATTTCATACCAATGCAATTGGCGGAGGGGTAAATGAATTTTCATTCTCGACCAGGGCTGACGCCGCTTTCGCTTACATCTTCCCTAATCGCTCGATCGTGATCCAATTAATCCCGATTCCATATACGTAACACATCCATGGCTGCTTCAACCGGTCACCGGCGCGGTTTTTGAGAAATTTCTTCATGAGGTGGAATAATAACTATCAATTTGATGAGCGAGAGAGCGTAAGATTGGCGTGGAGGTGATGAGAAGTTACTTAGGCTCGATCAACAACATATGAGTGGAAACACTTTGATATCATCTCCGTCCATTGGATCACAAAGAAAGGTGCCTACGCATACGAATACGACTGCTTGTAACGAAAAACTTAACGCTCGCGTGAGTTTATATACTACCCTTAAATTTTCCGTTACTCATTCCAACGATATTTTCTAGATCCGTGAAATATATTACAAACTATTCCGGTCTGAATGATTTTAGGATGATGATATCCATAGGTCTCTTTCTCTCATCATGATATGTGTGCATATTGCATGCATTGCGTGCAATAATCAGGGGAGTCTCCTCAGTGTGGTGTTCCCTCATATTTTGGAGTTTTATCTTGAACAACTCGGCATCTTTAGATAAGAGCGTATGTCTTCTCGTTCAGATAGATATCACCAATCTTCTATCACATTGCTTTCAAATTTTCAATGGTTTCCTGCTAGGTTCATTACAGTAGCTACAATTCTGCTCGAATTCCTCAATGATGAGATCATCCATCCTCCAACTAATATGATTTCCATAGATCGTATTCCAATAAAATATTTCTTCTCCCGAGTTTCTTTTCTTGACACAGGTTTCTCTGAAACAGTCTTTGAATGATTAGTAGAGAGGGACCTCCCTGAGTGGCATGGTGAGCTTGAACCAAGTTTTAACCGGACTGAAAGAAACTCCCGAAATGCCAACGGGATCATCAAAAGTGGATCAAAACAAATTACCGAAAAATTTTTCATCAGAAGCCGTTGGGCGAATTCCGAATCAGACCACTTCCAAGTCTCTGAGATCGAGGAATGCGGTATACAGGCTCACGATCATCACGCAACTCATCACACAATCTAATAATGCCCAATTGCTCACAGAACACACTCATTCCATCAACTCTCTCGCTGACGCTCGTGCGTAGAGAGATCTCAACAGTGCATAAAGTTGTTACCCTCGTGTGTAAAAATTTTCGGCAGTGCGGAAAGAATCGAAGTCGTTCCGTGAGATACTTTTTCGTCTCATTCAACTTGTTGAAAAATAATTCATCAACTTATTTCGAGTGTGATTGTTCTCTATTTTCGGTATGTATGATATTGACATAGTAGTAGAACAATAGTCAAAATTGTTCTACGAATATGATCTTTCCCACGAGCATCTATTTCCGAAAATTTCAAGGTCTGTTCCAAATTCTTTATTAAGGATAAAATATTTGCCTCTTTCAAGGAAGGCGATTTACTAAAATTAGGTTCTAATGAAGCAATAACAATGACGTTTCCAGGTAGTACCGTGTCACTTAAATTTTTAACCCATTCACTTTCGTCAATAAAAACATTATTGGAGGCGGGTAGAAGCTTCAAGAACTTTCTATTATGAATATAATTAAGTTTGGGTTCAGTTTGGAAATGTCGATTCTCACTGAATTGCAAAAATTGATCTGAACTATTATGTTATAAAGTGGAACTTTCCAAGGTTTGACCTAGATGCTCCAATTGATCTCGAAGGAACTTTACATGAAAATTAATATGTTGAGTAGACGTCTAGAGACTACCTGAGGAATATCAGAGTGAGACGATCAGATGGACTCACTGTGAAATGTGATGTTGTTGGAGCGTTGTTGGATATGTTTGATGTGCTTAGGAAGAAGGTCGTTGCTCCGACATCGAAGAAGAGATACTCTTCTAGATACAGCTTCTGCGATGCGTATATTCGTTTTTGAATACATTTTCATGGTGATGATGGTGTGTTGCTCGTGGTTATTTCTGGTTCTTCGGTAATACCCCATATGACAGAGGTGGATGGAATAGTCTCTACGAGATCCAAGACTATTGACAAATATGAGTATCTGATTTTTCTTCCCCGATGATTGAAAAATGAATGAGGTTTTTCTTGATCTTGGAAGACTAGTTTCCACGAGTAAAAACACTTTTTCGAGATTTCTTCGACTCCGGCGTGCCCCTGGCAAAAAAAGTGGACCCCGAATGTACATGTACATGCAATATCATAACCTGATCATTAACAATATGTGATTCCCGTTCATAATATGTAATTGATCAATGCAACAGGATGCTTCAATGATCATTAATGACCAACGGATCAATTCCAAAGCAAAACAGATGATCCGACAGTGTCGAATTCGGCTGCTCCTTTCCTCTGCGCCGCGAGCTGATAAGCTCCAAATTAGGTGCGAGCACGGGTATTTCCCGTGCCCGCACTGAGCCGGAGCGCTGCTTGCAACGAGGAGCGCTGGTGGGGGTATCACCGAGAGAGCCCCTGTCGCCACCAAGCCAACTCATCACTCGTTTTTTGCGTGTGCTCAGAATTTGATGTATAAATGTTGAATCATTCATCTAAATAATGAGATGTGTACGGCATTTCTTTCATCTCAAACGATACCGAACATTGTACGCGTTTCAATCCTATTTCTCAGTTGCCCCTCAAGAAAATCACTTGCTACGGCCCTGCGTGCCGTAGTATACGTGACGGGGTTCCTCATACTAACTCGCTTTCTTCCTTGGATGCCACCGAGCCGTGCACATCTCCTCGCGATGTAGCACTCGCGCTGAGTGCGGACAAGTTTTTTTCAAGTCTCATCAAATGAGTAGAATTGAGACCTCTGATTTTTTTCTCACTCCTCGCTATCCGAACTCTAAACATTTGGTTCTATTGAGCCGAATACGTGAAGGGGAGAGTGAAATACAGTAATTGTGCAGTGCTCGCGCTTCAATTAAAAACTAGAATCGCCCCTATTAAAGCAGTTTCAATTCCACGATTGGAGTTGTGTGCCACAGTACTTTTAGCTGAGTCGTCTTATCGACTGAGAGAGTCTTTAAAAGTCCCCAATCTGTCTGCATTCTATCGGACAGATGCAATAGACGTTTTGAACTGGCTCAAGGATATACCATCCAAATGGCCTACTTTTGTAGCCAACAGGTGCTCTCGCATTATGGAACTTTTGCCTGGTGCTCCATAGTTCCACGTCCGCTGCAAGGATGATCCTGCTGATGTTGGTAGTCATGGCAGATTTCCAGAGGGAATGCTAGATTTGCCCATTTGGTGGAGTGGTCCAACTTGGCTTGCCCTCCACAGAAATCAGTGGCCAATCACGAAGTCTTTGGCAGATCTTGAGCCAAAAAAGCAGCCCAGTACCCCTGTGAATATTCCACTCCCTTCTGTAGATTTTCTATTTCGAAATCTCTGAACTTGAATGATCTGATATCTCCTTGTGATTCTTTGCTTGGAAAATTGTCGTCTTTTGGCTGCTACTGCCTATTACCTTAGAGCTTTGGCTAAACTAGAAGGTGACCTTTTTACAGCCACCGAAAACTCTGATCTCATTCAGCATCAGATCTGGGCTCAAATCTCTTCCCACGAAAAGCTTCTGTCGTCGGAAGAACGAGAGCGAGCTCGTCTTGCTTGGATCTGTTACATCCAACGTGTAGTCTATGCATCTGAGATCAGAGATATATCAAATGGCGAAATCCTTCCCAAGACTCATGTTCTTTACAAACTGAGTCCCTTCATTGAAAGTGGAATATTGAAAGTAGGAGGAAGGTTAGCTAATGCAGCCATTTCCTCCATTCAAAAGCTTTCTGCCATTCTTCCGGGCAATCACAAGCTCTCAGTACTGATAGTCAGGACTGATAGTCAGAGAAAGACATGCCCTCAAATTATGAAGATGTAATTTTATCGGTCTTTGCGAGTTAAAGTCAGCAGATATTGCTGACGTTTTTAGCATCAATCGAGAATGGATTTTACTCCACTCTCGATCAATGCACCTTTAGAGCCTCGTATGGTTCCGAGGATGCATCTAAAGGATTTTGATGGAAAGGAATGAAAAGTAAAGATGAGAAATGAGAAACTTGATGAAAAAATTTTGATTCTACGCTGATATTGTGCGTGTTTCGCCCTTCTCTCATTGCTCGGGATTTTCAAAGTGGTGGAAGAGCAATCTCATCTTTACTCTTCATTCCTTTCCATCAAAATCCTTTAGATGCATCCTCGGAACCATACGAGGCTCTAAAGGTGCATTGATCGAGAGTGGAGTAAAATCCATTCTCGATTGATGCTAAAAACGTCAGCAATATCTGCTGACTTTAACTCGCAAAGACCGATAAAATTACATCTTCATAATTTGAAATTCCCGCGAGTGATAAATACGATATCCGATCATATCGATCGAGTGTCAAAATTAGACATGCCCTCCTTTCACATGGTGGTACTCAAATCTCTCTTGTCACAATCCGACAAAAATATTGGCTAGTTGGAGCTCTCTATGCGATCAAAGAGGTGATAGCAAGATGTCCAAAATGTATACGCCATCGAGTTATTCCAACTCAACAGCTGATGGGAGAGTTGCCCAACTGTCGCATCCAAATATCACGGCCATTCTCGAAGGTTGGTGTTGACGACGCTGAGCCAATCAGGTTACGCGGCCCGCCAGGTCGAGGTCAAAAGTCTAGGAAGGGGTCCATCTGTATCTTCGTCTGTTTAGCTACTCGCGCCAATCACCTCGAAGTGGTATCTGACTACACTTCTGGTGCCTACATTGCCGCTTTCTTGCGATTTACTTCTCGCCGAGGCCACTCTTCTGATGTTTATTGTGACAATGATGGAACTTTTACCGGTGCTAAAAGTGAGCTCAGAGTGATGTTCTCTAAGGCAATGCCAACGTTCGGAGGAATCCAGTCTTTTTTGTCCAAACGAAAGACAAACTGGCACTTTAATGCTCCATCAGCTTCTCATATGGGGGAAATCCAGGAGGCAGCCGTCAAATCTGTTGAACACCAACTCAAAGAGGTTATTGGAGAGAATACCCTCACTTTTGAGGAACTCTCAACCTTCCTCTGCCAAGTAGAGGCGGTACTCAATTTCCGTCTTCTGACACCCTTGATTGATGATCCGACAGATGTTAACCCGCTCACCCCAGCTCACTTTCCGATCCAATCAGATTCATATACAGGGTGTCCCAAAAATCAGTTCCCCCCTTAAAAACTCAAAATTGGCTCCGGGGATCGGAAAACCCCGGAACACGTCTCTCCTAATATCGAGGGGGAAGCTCGAATGTGGTCTCAAATTTGAGTTTGAATGTGACCTTGACGGTTTTTTGAAGGTGAGAACGGTTCATTCAAATAGGAACCCCTATTTTTGACTCCGAATTCTGGAAGAGCACAAAATTTTACGTCCAAATATGACTTTTTGCCGATGTTCTAGATAACCTTTGGGGGTCATTTTGGGGCCAAACGTATCTGGAGGGTGGATTAACGTACCACACCTAGTGCGATAGTCTTGTTTTGAGGGGTACCTCTCAGATAAGTTTCTTAGCCTCAGTCTGATCCTTGACTCGTGACCTTGACTATGACCTTGACTCACAAAATTCGGGATTGGCTCCGGGGATCGAGAAACCCAGAAGCACGTGTCTCCTAAAATCGTGGGGGAAGTTCGAATACGGTCTCGGATTTGACCTTGAATGTGACCTTGATGGTTTTTTGGAGGTTAGGAACGGTTTTTCCAAATAGGAACCCCTATTTTTCACTCCAGATTCTGGAAGAGCACAAAATTTTACGTCAAAATATGAATTCTTGTCGATGTTTCAGATGACCTCTAGGGGTCATTTTGGGGCCAAAAGTATCCGGAGGATGGATTAACGTACGACACCTAGTGCGATAGTCTTGTTTTGAGAGGTACCTCTCAGAAAAGTTTCTCAGTCTCATTCTGACCCTTGACCTGTGACCTTGAATATGACTTCGACTCACAAAATTCGGAATTGGCTCCGGGGATCGAAAGACCCCTAAACTCATGTCTCCTAAAATCGAGGGGGAAGCTCGAATATGGTCTCAAATCGTTACCTTGATGATTTTTTGGAGGTTAGATCGATTTTTTTGAATGGAAACTCCAATTTTTGACTCTGGCCCCCGAGGATATGACGAATTGTGAGCCAGATATCACTCTCCAACGATTTCGTAGATGACCTTCAAAGGTCATCTTGAGGTCACACGTCTTTGAACTTCGGGTCTAGATATGACTCTCAGCTGATCGCGCAGGTAATCAAGAACCTATCGCAGATGAGATGGAGTAATCACATGAAAAATTCAGAAATCGTTCAGAAGTGGGGCAGGGAAGAGGCAATTCGGAATTGGTGTGATTCACTTTGATCCCCGGAGCCAATTCCGAATTTTGTGAGTCAAAGTTACATTCAAGGTCTTAGGTCGAGGGTCAGGATGAGGCTGAGGAACTACTCTGAGAGGTACCTCTCAAAACAAGACTATCGCACTAGGTGTGGTACGTTAATCCACCCTTCAGATACTTTTGGCCCCAAAATAACCCCTCAAGGTCATCTGACACATCGGCGAAAAGTCATATTTGCACGTGAAATTTTGTGTTATTTCAGAATCCGGAATCAAAAATAGGGTCTCCTACTTGAAAAAACCGTTTTAACCTCGAAGAAACCATCAAGGTCACATTCAAGGTCAAATCTGAGACCATATTCGAGCTTCTCCCTCGATTTTAGGAGACACGTGTTTCGGGGTTTTTCGATCCTCGGAGCCAAATTCGAGTTTCTAGGGGGGGGGGGGACTGACTTTCGGGACACCCTGTAAAGTTCCAAAGCCTGATCTCACACAAATTCGAGTTCCACCACTAGAACGTTGGAGGTTGGTACAGCAGCTGCAACAGAACTTTTGGAAGCGGTGGTCTTTAGAATACCTCCAGACTCTCTAAACCCGCCAGAAGTGGGCAGTGGAATCTCCAGAAATCCAGGTCGGTGACTTGGTACTCGTGAGAAATGAGAGCATATCACCTGCTTGGTGGCCGGTTGCTCGAGTGCTCGACCTTCACCCTGGGCGTGACGGCAAAATAAGGGTTGTCACCGTCCGCACAGCATCTTCATACCTCAAGAGACCAATCCACAAGCTCATCAAGGTATCTAGTCCAGATGAAGACCAGTGGAAGTGAATTTAAGACTCAAAAGTTTATTAAAACTATGGAAATTCATCTTCTTGATAACCTCTTTTCGAGTCCTGATTTCTCAATCATTCATTCAATCTAGATTTCTCATGTAGAGATCACTATTCTCAACAGAGTTTTTGATTTTGATTCCATTTTCTCGAAGATTCATCCTCCACATATTACTTGCTGGACAATTGTATCTAAATTGGAATTTTTATTTTCTGCTCCGCCGAAAATAGTGGTCGAAATGTTCGAAATTCGGTGTATATATGTTGAAATATTAATCTAAATATTGAGATGTGTACGGCATTTCTTTCATCTCAAACGATACCGAACATTGTACGCGTTCCAATTCTATTTTCCAGTCGCCCCTCAAGAAAATCACTTGCTACGGCCTTGCGTGGCGTAGTTTAAGTCATAGGCTCTCTCAACCTAACTCGCTCTCTTCCTTGGATGCCGCCGAGCCGTGCACATCTCCTCGCGATGTAGCACTCGCGCTGAGTGCGGACAAGTTTTTTTGAGTCTCATTGGATAAGTAGAATTGAAACCTCTAATTTTGTGTTTCATTCCCCGCTATCCGAACTCTAAACAGCGTGTACAGGCATAGTGAGCCGTCTTCTTGTAAACGAGTGCTGTCAGGGATAGTTTTTGGAATTGTCTAGCTTCGTTTTCGTTTACTGCAAACCAGAAGTGAGAAATTATTTCATCCTTATATTCCTCCACGCAAATTAAAATCATTGTCTCAAACTCTGCGGATATCGTAATCTTAAGATTTTTAGTGCCACGTCGCGTCAGTGTATGATTAACAGTTCCCGTCGTCAATAATCCATCTGAAATGATTGCTTTTCTCGATTGATTTCTTTAAATACGATCCCGACCTATTAGAGAGAACTCCAGGCTCAAAAGAAATTTATTGAGCGCGAAATGACGCTAAAATGTTGTTCCCGATGTATATTGAGCTTCTCGTGCATGTGAGAGAATCCAGTTCTTCGCGCGTGAGACTCACTTATGTATGCGCTGTCATATCGAATGTTAACAGAATAAGATATAATACGGCACAGTGGCCTAGAAGTGGTCATAGTTCACGCTGCCAACCACCATGAATTTTATAGTTGGGAATCGTTCGTGATACCTCCCAGAATGATTTCCAACTGCCAGTGGAATCGTAAGGTTAGCGCTTCCTGATTTCATCGAGTATTAGTCATTTTTGAGCTGTTTTGTCGACTTTCTTGTTTCAAAAAATCAGATATCTCATCGGCATCGTTCTAGGTGACCCACAAAGGCTAGGCACACTCAATACTCTACACTTTGAACAAAAATCCAGTTGAATAGAAATTCAGAGAACCTCCTAATCTTATTGCAAGCCACCGGAGGAGAAAATGAAGAAAATTCAATCGAGGTAATTGCCATGCGTTCCCGGAAGCATATTCTCAGACCTTATTATCGATTTGACTCCTGAAATGATCCTCCATTTCTTGCATTGCTATAGAATATGCTTCGGGGAATTATGAAATACAGTGATCCAGTTCTTCTTATAGATTCGTGGATATTATTAACTCCATTCTACTTATGTTCACATAGTAATAGTATGGCGATCTCCTCACAAAGGAACAGTATTGCTTCGATCTCATCGATTCCTGAGATTCTAAATATAACTCAAGAGAGCCCCCCTAACAGAGTTTTCAACGGATCGGAACAAAACGCGATTTTTAATTTTGTTTTATTCATTTCAGCAAAAATAGAACGAAACAAAATTATTTTTAATTATGTTGAAGAAAAACCAAACCAAACGAAAACCGAATCTATCTTCCTTTCGATAAACGAAACTAAACAAAATTATTGTAATCTAGTTTCGTGAATAAACGGAATTCAGCAAAACTATTTTCTGATAAATATGTTTTGTTTTGTTTCCTAAGAACAAAACATAAACGAAATCATTCATGATTATGTTGCGATAAACGAAACCAAACAAAACTCTGTATGATTATGTTGAGGGTAAACGAAACTGAACGTAAACAGAATGTCATTCAATGAAACGAAATGAAAATATTTTTGTTTTGTTCAATTTATCGAGAAGTATGCCCCGACAAGTGTATAGCCCTTCTTAGATGTATTGCGATGCCATTCGGATGAATTCCCGTCAGGATGTTGAATTTGGCCTTCAATAAAATCCGTGTCTCATATCGTCATACAAGCCGAAAGTATGGCTATTATGTGGATCTTGCAACTCACTGAGAATAAAGTATTGCCATCTGAACAATACGACTGTATTGTTACGCAGTATTGTTGTATGACCAATACTAGATTGTCGGTACAGCAAAATAATTTGGTTATTGCACGAACGTGGTATGAGTAACTCCAGATCTCTTGTTATAGTACCGTAAACCGGGGTGAATGTGTCAACTTCCCCCAAAAAGATTGTCAGCATCATATCTTCGCTTCTATAGCACCTACAGAAACCTGCCGAGGGTCTCCTTGAAGCCTGAAATCTCTACTTCCCAAATAAATAACTCCAATTCTGTCATAGAGCAGGGGTAGCTCTATGCCGATGAATGTAAGCTATATCGAAATCCTCAATATGGCGCAACGAAATATCACTGAGTTATATTTGCTAAAGGCTGGTAAGCACGACGTAGACGTGAAAACCGCCAGGAATGTTCAAACACGAGCGTATATGCGCAAGAATGTGGAAAAATGTAGACGTCGAGGCGCCAAACCTCAAGCGTGAGAACGAGTATAAATACGGTGCAAAAGCGCCCAGCCGCGCTTCTAGAATCACAGTCAGACACGTTCCTCGTAGCGTAGACATCGCGATTAGCAGCATTTCAGGTCGAGTGAATCCAGTCCTTGGTTCTCTCGTACCACCATAGAGTCAGTCAAATCACGAGTATATGTAACGGTCTCTCTCTCGGTTTTATAACTTACCTTTGAATAAACCTATACTGCACCCATCATCCCAGATTTGTCATTCAGACAATACCTTGCACCCCAACTTACTGGTCCGACGGCCTGGTAAGAACAGAATAGAACCCATAGCACATGAACCTCAAGAACCCTGGTTCATAACAAACAGGTGGCAGCGTTGGGATTCTGTTGCAAGGAGTTGGAAGTATTTTTCAAGCAGTATAGAATCAGTTAAAATTTTTTTTCCGACTAGGGATTTCAGAAAAATCGCGGCGCGTTTTTAACTACCAGCATTCCAACAGCATTGACGAATTTCTAACTACGAAAGACAGGAAGGATGTTCATCTGGATTTGCGCCATCGCAGTCGTCGCTACTGTCAAGTAAGACAATTTATTTATCCCAATTTTTGTCCCTCGTGGGGAGAGTCGCGAGGCAAAGACTCATTTTCTTTCAAACCATCTAGAAGCCCATATAACAGCCATTACAGGTTTGAACTACGTTACCTATTTTTATTTTTAATCCTACAACGCAAACACAAAAACAAAAAAAAAAACAAAAAAAAAAAACAAGGAATCTTCAAGCTCTAGTTATGTATAACGTCTAATTCCTGAATAGAAGAGGTGGTCCTCAGATCGAAACATTTTTCAGAAAACTCTCAATTCATCCACGGAACACACCCTACCGAAATTGACCCATTAGAATTGTGCAATAATTTTTCACGTTTCACGCAACTCTGTATACTTGGCATCGTGAAACTAAAATTGTCAGCCTTGCGCTTGAATAGAATTTCACCGTACACCAGGATCATGGCAAGAGGCCGTAAAGCCTCAAAGCAAATTTCCAATACTATGGACATTAGCTCAGAACCTAAGAGGGACGATCAAATCCCCGAAGAACCGCAAGGAGCTGTAGGCGGAGAGATAGCCCAAAATAATATCGAGATTAAGAATGTCGATCAACTGAAAGTAGAATACCTAGGGAGAATGCAGGAAGGCGATTTGAGAGCTCGCGATACTTATTTTGCGCTTATGGCAGCCGACATCGGATTAGAGCAACCAGGAGGAATACACGCGGAAGTCGCGATCCGTGACCTAAGCCGGGTTCTCGCAACCGAACCAGAATATTTTTCGGAGGACGAAACGACTCTAATGGAAAGTCTGAGAGATCATCTAGAAAATTTGCAGATAGCAACTGGGGCGCGACCGAAATTTCCCAGAAAAGAGGAAGAATTTTTCAATGAAAATGACGCAAATTTCGGAGAGTTGCGTGTCATTGCGGAATCCTCGCGTTCAGACCATCCATCTGAGTCTCAAGCGCAAAATACTCGAATGACCGAACAATTCACTGACAACTGGGCCAATCACTCGACCCCGGAAAGCGAATATGTAATGGCTGAAACAGATCCGTGGCCTCTCGTAAATGTTAAAAGTGGAAGCTTGCACCCTCGTGGCGCAAGTGGAAGCGTTCGAGTGGGTCGTTTTTCACCTAACCAGAATTCTAGCCGCCGACTGAATAGTAAGGACGCAGAATTCACTAGCCACTCCGCTAGGACTTGCAAAAGCCCTGATGCCGAGTTGAGCGAGAAATGGTTTAAGAATCAAAAGAGCAATCCGAATCATAACAGCCCCCGACTCTTTAGTATGGACGCTGGATTCGCTAGCCACTCAGATCGTCAGATACCTAACAATCTCGACACTGAGTTGAGCGTATACAAAACAAGCTCTCGTACTAACAAGGTGAAGAATTGTGACCAGTCTTTTCGAAGTGACAATGAGAAGCCACGCGATAGTCGTGATTACTCGCCGAACGGATGTCGATCCGATCGTCGATCTCGCGGACATACGCGTCGCAGTGATCGCGAACGGTTTGAAGACTCATGCGATGATGAGCAAGAATTCAAAGCACCACGTCAATCTAGGCGTGATCGCTATTTGAGTAAAGTACGATACGCGGACGTCTCATCCTCTACAGACTCAGATGCATCGGATTGTGAGGATTTTGAACATTTCAGTGATCATGACGAGAACGCGAGCCGCGGAAAAAACTATGAGAATCGTAACGAACAATTGAATCGTGATGAAAGGAATGAAAGAAGCCTTCGCTCAGGGCAACGACCTCCGAACCGCGATAAGATTGCGACTCGAACGCGAGCGCAAAAATCCGTCGCACATCTGCGAGGAATGCAGACAACGGAGCCCTCGTTAATCGACGTCACGCATCCAAATTCAAACTCACGTTGAATCAAGCTCTCAACAATATCATGCCTTATGATGGAAATCCCGATATGCTAGCATTTTTCTGCCAATCCGTGAGATATATAGTGGACGAATACGGACCAGACGCGGAACCGTGGATACTCGCAACTTTAGCGCGTAAATTACAAGGTAGAGCCGCCGAAGGTTACACCGCGCGGTTAACGCAATATACATCAATCGAAAAACTGTTATCGGATATGACTACCCAATATAGTGGGGTAGGTGGAGCGGACAGAGTTTTGGCGGAATTGAAACTAGTACAGCAAAGAGAACATGAAAGTGCAGGAGAGTATGGAATGCGCGTCCAAACGCTCCATAACCGTTTGCTCAACGTGTACGACTCAAATCGAAACCTCAAAGATTGGGAGTGAGAAACTTATAAAAACAATGCGGATAATGAGGCATTGCAGCAATTCATTTTCGGGCTCGCGGGAGCATTAGAACACCAGGTTAGATCGACGAGTCCTAAGACTTTACGTGAAGCCATTTCAGAAGCAGTAAATTTCGAAAATAAAACAAGCGCTCGCTCGGTGTTTGCAAACGTCAATAACTCTGATATAAACGGGGATAAAATAATGGCACTCGTGAATACACTGGTTGAACAAAAGATGAAGGAAATGACTAAAAATACGCTCTTACCCATCGAGTCGATCACGGTCAATAGAGCCATAGCGTCAGACGAATGTAGATATTGCCATGCCAAAGGACATTTTGAACGAGAATGCCCAAAAAAGAAGGAGGCTGAAGTTTGTCGGTATTGCAGAAGACAAGGACACGACTTAAACGCATGCAAATTTTTGAACGAAGCGATCGATACTGGAAGAGCCCCCGAAAACCAATCGCAGCAACGTGACAGAGGTGTAGATAGGTACGATAATCGCCCGAGAACGCCAGCCGACAAGATGGCGCAAGCGATGCCTAGATATAACAACACGAGGCGCAACGACGCAAACTATAGCGGCCCGCGCCGGAATGACCGCCGAGACGATCGGTTCAACCAAAATTATAACGCGAATTATTCAAGTCCCATGGGAAACTACCAGAATCGTGATAGAAACAGTTACGACGACTGTAATCGAAATTACAATACATACAATGTGAGAGATGCCGACCGGAATTCTTACAACCGATATCGAAACAATTACGAAAATGCGAATCAGAATAGGTACACCTATAATAACAATATGAATCGTAACCAGGATTACGGTCGAGATGACAACCGAAATTATGACAGGAATCCTCGAGGTTATAACGATAATTATAGAGTTAATCGGAATTACTATCCCAGAGATTATAATCGCCGATATCCGGACGGAAGACCGAATTTCAATGGAGATCGCCGAAACGATAGGGTTCAGAGGCCCATAAATAATTGGCAGAACTCTAACCAAAATAATTATCGAAACAAGAATTCCCGAGAGCCGAATAATCGAAATAATCCAGATACGGAGTTAGGCAGTTTCAATCGGGGAATGGCTATGCCAAATAGCGAACAGGAGAATCAACTCATGGGAAATCCGAATAATTCTTTAAACTTCGAGGATGCTCGACACCAAGCCGCGGGGTCGAGCACAAACAATTAAGCGACGAGAATACATTACAGCGGCGGGTCTCGATTAGACTACTGGACGCAAATCATCGGAGGCACCCAGTGGTCGAACTCGAGAATGAAATATTCAAAAATGGTTCCTTGCAATTCTATGCCGATACAGGTGCAGACGTGACACTGTTGAAGGCAAAATGTATCAGCGAAGGGGTTTCAATTGATAAAAATTATACTATAGCGATCACGGGAGTTACGGCTGGGGAATGCTATACTCTAGGTCGAATTAAAATGAATCTTAGCGGGTTAGATTGTGATGTGCACGTGGTGCCAAACGATTTTGCAATTAATACGGATGGTCTCCTGGGGTGGAGAGAATTCGAAAAACATGGGGGGATTATTGATGCGAAGTTAAAATGTCTTAGGTTTGGGGATTTGGAAATACCATTTGTAAAAGAAGAAAAATTTAAATTACCCCCGAGAACTATACAAGTGATTTATGCTCGAGTTAAAAACGACGAAGAAGTGGGATTTGTTGGGCTGCAGGATTTGGGCCCAGGGATTTGGTTTGGGAATTTTGTTGCGGTAAATAATGGGGGGAAAGCTTATGCAATGTGTATTAATACTAATGATGAGGAAGTCGAAATTGAGCCGCCAGAAGTTACATTAGAACCTTGCGAGACTACAGAACCAAAAGGGGATATTTTTGATACAGAAGAAGAAAAGGAAAGAGAACTTGAAAAAAGAGTCAGTATAATGAATTTCGGTACCAAAGAAGTGAAAGATCGCGTGACTCGCATTTTTGAACTGCTCGATCCAAAAACATTAGAGGGGTTGAATGAGGAAGAGATTCAACACATCAAGAAACTGATTGGGTTGCGACCACATGTTTTCGGGCTACCAGGGGAGAAGTTGAAAACTACCCACCTTCTGACACACAAAATAATTACTACTACTGACATACCCGTGAAAGCGAAGCGATATCGAGGTCCTCCGGAAATAAGGAAGGAGATGAGAAAGCAAATCGACAAATTATTAGAGGATGGGGTTCTCCAACCCTCGAAATCTCCGTACTCAAGCCCTTTATGGATAGTTCCGAAGAAACCAGGGCCAAATGGAGAGAAAAAGTGGCGCTTAGTGGCCGATTTTCGAAAACTGAATGAAATCACTGTAAAAGACAACTACCCCTTACCGAATCCAACCGACTTGATTGACCGCATAGCAGATGCAAAATATATTACAGCAATAGATTTAAAAAGCGGGTACTACCAGTGTCGTCTTCATCCCGAATCATCCCCTCTTACAGCTGTCCTTTCGGACTGCGGGCTCTACGAATATAGTAAATTACCTATGGGTCTAGCCAATTCTGCCCCTGTCTTTCAACGATTAATTGATCTTGCTCTAGCCGGTTTATTACACGATGTAGTGGAGTGCTATTTAGACGATCTGATAATCGCAAGTAGCTCGTTAGAGGAACATTTTACGAAATTTAGCAGAGTACTGAAACGCCTAGACGAGGCAAATCTAACCATAGAACCAAGTAAATGTCAATTTCTACAGAAGCATGCAAGCGTATTAGGACACTTGGTAGGCAACGGCGAAATTCGTCCAGATCCCAAAAAGATCGAAGCAGTAAGCAAATACCCCGTCCCCACGACAACCAGAAAAGTTAGACAGTTCCTAGGGCTGGCGTCATACTATCGCAGATTCATCAAGAACTTTGCTGAGATCGCTCACCCACTCCATCTGTTACTGAGAGGCAATACAAAATTTTATTGGAAAGAAGAGCAGCAAGAGGCATTTGAGAAATTAAGGGATGCGCTGTGCTCCTACCCTATTCTCAGGTGTGCTGACCCAAACCTCGAGTATCGGATTTTTACGGATGCTAGTCGATTTGCTATTGGAGGTCTGATTAGTCAGAAAAAGGACAAAGAAGAATACGTTTGCGCCTACGCTAGTCGAGCACTTAAGCTAAACGAGGTAGCCTACTCAACATTTGATCGGGAGCTCTTAGCTATAGTATTTTGCGTGGAAAGCTTCAGAAACTTCATCTACGGAAAGCACTTCACGGTCGTCTGCGATCATCAACCATTGGTCTACCTAAACAAGACAAAAAAGCTCGATCTTAGGTTCAACAGGCTGAAAGCCGCGCTTCGTGACCAGTCGTTCACTATAATCTATAATCCTGGAAGTAAGAACCATGTCGATTCACTGTCTAGGAATCCTGTGTTGAAAGAAGGAGATCGAAACCTAGAACGCCCTTTAGCAGAGCTGTATAGGCTAGCGGAAGAAGAAGAAGAAGCAGAAGAATCAGAACAAAAGAGCGCTCAAGTATTGGTCGTAACAAGAGGTGAAAAACGAAAAGCGAAGGAATTGGAAGAGCAACAGCTCAACAATATCATCGATTGGGACAATTTGAAGAAAAGAAAGAGGGATATGGATTTTCCAGACGACCCACCGGATGTTTCGTTCGAGGAAATATCCGACGAAGAATGGAGTGGCACTCAAAAAGCGGAGAGACAGATGGAAGCAGGGAAAACAGTAGGTAAAAGAGGAGGACATTTTCAGGGCTGGAATATGCTGAAAGAAATCGATGACCATCCAGCAGCCGAACCGATTCTTAGTCAAGCAATGAACGATGTTGATCAATTACCGATGGTAACCGACAAGGCTATAAGGGAAATGGGAGCGGGAATACGCATCACGAGCACACCAAAAGAAGACAAGATAATAAACAGACCAGAAGTGGATAAAAGTATACCTCTTTCCGCAAGAAGAAAATTGTTGCACGGAGACACCATATATGAAGAAACAAGTTCGAAAATTCACCAAGATCTATCGAACGCCGAAGTTCCCGGAAACTTACCGAGCTTCGACAAGGCCACGAAGAGTCTCGACAAAGCAATGGTCAATCTGGACTCTACAAAATACGCAAATTTGCCCAATCGAACGAATCAGCACAATGCATCGAGCTCTAGAGTAGACGCAGAAGTTACCGAAAAATCAAGCTCCATTCAGTCAATTACTGCCACAAAGAAAAGATCTCGGACTCCGCTCTCATGGAATATCGAAGAATTCGAAGCTCAAGGGCAAGCAGGTTTACAAATTTTAGTTTGGGAAAAAAGACATGAATCAGATACATCGGATAGGCACGAAGACTCCAATCTAGCCGGAAATAGTCAACCAACAGCAGAAAAAGAAAGGCACTCACAAGACAAAAGTGTGCAGAACTTTGAGGAGGCAAGATACCAACCCGTCGTGAATCACACTCGATTAGAGTTGCCCAAAGCTAGCGAAAATGAGCAGCAACAAATTTCTCAAGGAGGACAAGAATTACAAGCAGAGATCGGAAAAGCCAACTATCGACCAGATTTTAATCGGACGTGGGCACAACCGATGGAGGATGACACCGAAACGAGGGATGAACAGCCTCACACGTCACTGATAAACGCAACACATCAGACACCTCCTCCACCTCATTCACCAGAATTCTCAGGATATCAAGGGATGGAAATAGACGAACAATCAGCATCCGAAACGAATCAACAAAATGCTACGTGAAAGTTCTCAAACGCCGAAAGTGAAATGGTGGAACTATCTGTTAGATTCCAAAATTACGAAGAACACGAAAACTGTGCACAACCAGACCATATTTTGGAGCGTTGCATGGGAGTACCCGGTGACGGGAACTGTTTGTTCTATGCGCTAATTATATTGCGGGACTTAGGAGCAGAACCCATCCAATTGCGACGGTATCTGCTGAAAAGCCAATATGTTCAGAGCTGCAGCGACCCGCTCAATGCAGTGAAAATCCTAAGCTCGCGAGACCAGTACGGAGACGTAGACACACTCTACATATTTTCCCGTCAATTTCACGAAAATATCTGTGTACACCTACAGTGTAGAGACAAGATGAGATATGCTTATATCAAAGCAGGAAGTTCCAAGGAATTCATACACCTCCACCTAAGGGGTCAACATTACACGCCTCTCATAGATAAAGGGCTGCGAGAACAAAACGACATGATAATCGAAGAATTGCCACAAGAATATCCAGGAATCAATATCACTGAGGTGGAACCTCCGTCAAACAGAGAACAGAGTCGAGCCAGAGACCCAGAACAAAGAGTTAACCGCGAAAACCACGAAGAGAGAACTACGACGGAAATTCTTCGAGACGAGCAACAAGAAAATATTCAAAAACCAATGGCCGAAGAATCAATCAGAGAAATAGCCTCGTTACGAGAGCAACGCACGAGCTTTGAAGATGTCAACGGGGAAGACTCGCTGGAGGAGAGAATCGCACCACATAAGAAAGGCGCAATGACAAAGTACTTGGTGGCAGAATCACGAGGTCCCCACGAAATACCATCGTGGATAATCAATGAAGACGGGATAGACATCTTCTCAGGCGTAAGAACAATAAACGATCATCCATTCGCACACATAGATCATTTGGCGTATGCGATACCTGCAGATATGAATTTGGACTCAGAGGTCCTGAATGCTTTAATAACAAGAGGATATATCAGTCAAGACGAATTACTCAGTCAAACTCGATCAATTGGAGAAATTGTAGTCACAGACCACAAAGATAAAAAAATGTTGGGAATGGTAGTAAAGAACACAATTTACGCAAGAACATTAAGAGCAGACATAGTTTCAACGCTAAAAATCCTGAAAGAAGTAGTTTTGAATGAAGAAATAAAATCACTCGGAATAATAAGAGATTTGGTAATACTAAACAAAAATGAATGGGGATATTTCGTGGAGCAGTGCAATAGAATTTTCCGAAAATTCCGAATCTCTATTACACTTTTCGAGAATAACTTACCTGTACCTCCGGCCGAAGATCGTATGCGTATAATTCGGGAATATCATGAATCATCTATTGGAGGCCATAGAGGCATAGCGAAAACTTACGCAAGGATAAGTAGTGATTGGTATTGGCCTCACATGTTGAACGATGTGAGAATCGTGGTGCGAGCGTGTCAAACGTGTCAAACCGATAAATTAGTCCGTGTAAAAACAAGATTGCCGATGGTAATCACCGACACACCTGTGCGAATATTTGAGAAAATTTCACTCGATTTTTGCGGACCAAAACCAAAATCGAAAGGTGGCAATGTTTACATTTTGACTATGCAAGACTGCTTCAGCAAATTTGTCATTCTAACAGCAACAACTGAAGCCACATCCAAAGTGGTCGCGCAAGTTTTGATGAATAGTTTTGTTGCGAATTTTGGATTACCAACCACGATTATGACAGATCAAGGTAGTCATTTCACGGGAAAAATAATGGAAGAATTTGCTCGAATTTTCAGGATTAATAAGCTAAATTCCACCGCATTCCGGCCATCAACTAATGGCGGAATAGAAAGGATGCATCATACACTGAATGAATTTTTGGCAATATACTCTAAAAACGTCGAGGATTGGGATACGTACCTGCATCTTGCTCAATACGCAATGAATTCTTCAACTCATACCAGTTTAGGATTCTCACCTCACGAAATCGTGTTCGGGCGAAAGCCACGGACTCCGTCTAGCTTTCCACCACGAGATCAATTGATGACGTATGATGATTACTTAGCAGACGTGACAGAAGCTTACACAAATTCGCACTTTAGCTGCTCTAGCATTGGAAAGATCTAAACTACGTTCCAAATTTCAATACGATCGAAAAATCTTTTCAGTATTCTTCCGGGTAGGCGAGATGGTCTATCTATTAAAAGAACCTCGCGCAAATAAATTTGAGAAATATTACGAAGGTCCATACGAAATTCTCGAAATAGACTACGATTCTCATAACGCGAAAATTCAAAAAGGCGACCAAACACGCATAGTTCACATAGATAAGTTGAAAAATCATCATTCTAATGATAACGAAGAATAGCAGAAATTTCGAGCGAAATTAACTAAGTTAAAGTACTGACAAAACTTTCAACTTAAAAGGTGCATGATTTGCCTGGACGAGGGGAACGGGATATTATCACTGTTATGAATGAACAATAGTGAAAGAGTTATAAATTTATTAACTACAGCATCATTTCAAGAGTCATATTTGTAAACTCAAGCCACATTCGTACATATGAAGGCGAGTACAAGAATATGGAGCTATAATACTTGAAGGGAGTGGCTAAACTACGAAATGAGCAAGGACAAAATACGTTGTCTAGCTGAAAATGAAAGCTGCCAATATTTCAGTGAGCGGATCACCGCGAGAATCAATTCTCATGCGTTCACGGCGAGTCATAGCCGCAGGACGGAAAGAACAATCTATGACATGTTCGTGCCACTGAGGAGCTGGTAAGCGTTGTGTACAGCCCAAATAGTCATGGCGACACGGGAAAAAGACGTTAGATCCAACGCGGGCCAACAAACCGTTAGTGTAAATCTCACGAGACCTACAGAAAGGGCATCGACCTCGCTGCCTATGATGGCACCGTTGACAGAGTTGATGGCCGTTAGTACACACATAACAAGTGGGATAAATCAAATCGTAGCAGATTGGACACAAGAAAATTTCGTTAATGGCATCACGGGCGGTTATCTCACGTGAAGAATTGACGTGACTTTCAGCAGCAAGCTCTTGATGCGCAATCATGCGCTGTACAACAGGCATAAGGCTCCGATGATCACGGGTAGGCCTCTCATCACGTTCTCCAAAAGTTTGAACAGGCAATTGAGGCGTCTCCGAAGCAACGATAGAAGGTGGCGAGGAGGAAGCCGAACTGACTTCTTCCGCAGCAGGCATAGGAGTAGTATCATCGCTAGGAGCCGACGGCGTTATTACGATGTCATCAAGATAAACAGATGAGGAGATGATCTCATCGTCATTACAACTCTGGACGGTTGCATGGGTGTCTTCGGTAGCCACTCGAGAATCGGAAGATACATTTACAGTATCATCTTGCCGGGTAGCAGCAGCAGCTTGCTCCGCGAGATAAGCGCGATCCGCATAGAATTGCGCAGAATTCGCGCGCCGGCGATCACGCAATCCTGGAAGTTCACCTTCAATATACTCAAGTAAATCTTCAACAGATATGCCAGGAATCATTATCAAGCTCTCGATGCAGCCCAAGAATGCAGTCAAGCCAGAAGAGGCAGGACACAAGATGGTCAGATCAGGGTCATCAGCAACTGGACTAGCATGTACAACGTGATGACGATCGGAGATTCCACCCAAAACTTGATTTCTTGTCAAAACAAGTATAGTTGCCACAACGTCACGTAAACGATGAGGATCAGAGAGCGCAAGGATGGTACGGCGCATATCAGCTTCAGACCGCAGAGAAGGGTCACGAAATTCGGGAGTAGCAGGCAAATGGGAAGGCACATCAAGGTCAGTAGCATCAGCGAGCTCGTCGTCATGGATGCAGGACACCTAAAAGAATGAGAAAAACACATTTTTAGTCAAGTAAAATATTCAAAAGTCAAGATCTACAGCAACGCACCACTAATCGTCAAAAATGGGAGCCGAATTAGATATATAGTCCACAACTGACGAATGAATAGACAACGACGGCGACACGGAGATTGAAAAATAGTCGGGGGGTCCCATCGAAATTGGCGCCATTTCAATACTACGACTCCACGTCGAGGAGATCCCAGGATTTGGAGCCAGGGCACCAGACGCACGATGCGAGTTCAAGTGGTATACAGGCAAAGAAACAGCAGTACGCGTCATCATAGTGGTATCACTCGCTGTATGGTCAGACGCGTCGTCTCGGAGCCGATACGAGTCACCGGGAAAAGAAGGCGCACCAGGAGACTCAGAAGAAATGGTATCGGGTGTAGGCTGATTACGGCACGAATCTCAAACGCGATCAGAGAAATAATCCCGTCGAATCTCTCGGGAGCGGCGCCACCGCTAGAAAATTCACAATTGAAACAACCAATGGAGAGTTTTTTTTGCAAAAATGATACGCTCACCTGATTCGAACGCATTTCCGCGCTAGCAGAACGCAATGGTCGATGGAAGGTCCAGCAAGGGCAGTTCAGAGCATCTCGAATCTGATAGCCCTCAAGTGCCTCAGCAATTCTTCCTTCAGACGTACGATTAATACGAGGAGGTCGAGAAGCAGCCCTACCTCTCGAACGCGGTGCAGGATGACAACAAGCCCATCGCCGGTGACAATCGGAAGAGGTCGTGGTACCGAATTGCGAGGGGGTGCAGCAGCTCCCCGTCCTCGACGAGGTGGACGACGTTGGTACATTTTTACCTGAACGACACGATTATACATGCTTCATGGGAACAAATACACCTAAGCAATGAATCTCACAAAGGTTCAGTATACTCACGTAATAAAATTCGTTGCTGTCACAAGAAAATGCGAAGCCAGAATGACGAGGCGGGCCACGATGCTCGTTGATATAGGGCAGTAATTTCCCCTCATAGGATGTCTAAAGTGGGAGAAGGAATACAATACCACCAGAAGAAACTGGAAAATTCGTCGAATCCATTTTTCGTCGAAGCTTGTTATAAAATATACGCTAATGGTTGCTAAAAAATGCTGTAATGCAAGCGATAACGGAATACGGGCTCGGAAAAAGCTCACCGAGAATGCAATAAGACTGATGCGAATCACACGTGTGAGCGCGGGGAAATATGATACTGCAGCAACAAAGTCTAAAGTACCATCACCGCATGTTAAAACCGCAAAACGACGAGAATGATATTTCATCACAATTTTTCATTCTTTTTTTTTCTCTTGCCTCGCCAAACACGGTTTACGTAACGTGTATTGTGAAAATCACCACTGCAAGGAGTCATAAACAAATTCTCGAAATCCAAAGTACCACAGGAAAGGCAAGCAGACAACTGAACAAGTTCGAATTTTCTTTTTGCGCCGCCAATGAACGCGGGCTACCATGCAAAAACGAACATCAGCGCTGTGACAAACGATGTTATGAAGTTGAAGTTCAGCACAATAAGCTCATGTATCACCCGGCAGAGAAGCTTTGCAAGCAAAGCCTTATCAAATTTCCACTTCAAGAATGACGAGCATTAAACTTTTTCTTGCAAGTACGAGCTCAATTTACCAAATATCTATAAAAAGACACAAATTTTAGGAAAAGAAGGACTAGGTATGGTTGAATTTCAAAGTAATAAGTCCAGGGTAATGATTTATTGAATAAATAAGGCGGATTTATACATTGACAAAATTACATATGAGGATTAGATGCGTCAGTAATTTCATCAAATGAGCAAACCCAATACTACATCTACGGAACCGAAGAGTACAAAGATCAGTCGTTCCGGCGGAACGAGCAGCCATCACAGTGTTCATGCCAATCGCGTGCACGAGGATAAGCTCGGCAGCCTTTCATGAAATTACGGCAAGGATAATATAAATTTTTCGCCTCGCGCTCCGAAACATAATCTCTCCAAAATGGGGTAGGATCATGGCACATGGGACAGCTAGAATACTGAGTTACGCAGGAGCCGCATACATGATGGCCGTTAGCACAACGTCGAAAGCCAGGGTACAGAAAATCGTCACAGAGAGGACAAGCATAAAGATTTCTTATAGCTTCGATACAGCTCATAGCAAATTCTCTTGGAATAGCAATAAACGACCCGCCAAGAGGAATGTCCCAACGTTCACGATCTAGCGGCAGATGAAGTGATTGTCCAGCATACGTGAAATTATCATCCGCGGAACGATAACTGTCGCTACCCGCAGCAGCTTCAGTATTCAAACGCACTACAGATCCATGAGAATCTCTACGCAAAGCTGCATCATTGCCCGCAATATCAGATCCCGCACTATTGTTTCCCGCCACATCACGCCCTGAAAGAGGAAAATTCAAAGCAGGAGGAGTCAAAAATTGCGGTACATCTTGTCCAGGAAGAATAAACGATTCGACTTTGGCGCGAGCGGATGACCGAGAGTTCTCTGTATATTTGAAGCCAAGTAGATCATTTATCGCTTGAGATATAAACGGAGCAGGTATGTTCCGTGGGGCAGATGACGTGAAATCAAGAACTACCTTCAATGAAGGTTCGGACGAAGAATGCGTCGATGGACCGGCCGAAATCGATGGCTCGGGTTCAGGTGAAGTCGCAGAAGGTACGCTCGGCGGCAATTTTGCAGACCGAGCAATATCAGGTACTTGCGCCGGATCCGCAGCAGCATCATCCGCAAAAAGCGGCCCCACCGGATCTAAGTCGCCAAATGAGATAGGCAACGAGCAATCGGCCGCAGGAGTCACAGCAATATCCGCAAGAGCCTCGGCGCACTGCTCAAGCTTAGAATCGTCATCTCGGTGCCCAGCGGGCAGTGACGCGGAGGACATCTCAGCTGCGGGCAGATCAGCAGGCCGCATATCACGTTGATGAGACTAAGTTTTGAGAAAAATCAAGAATAATTAGATAAGATGCATGTTGAGCGTGATTGCACGAAATCGAGAGAATGTCGGGGTAAATTATAAAAGCATAAAGTCGAAAATGCTAATACAAGTTGCCGAGAAGGTGGACGTGCGATGAACACGGGAAGCGAGAATGATGTCAAAATAAACGCCAAAGGTCTTAAAGTGCAAAAGTTCGCTTGTCAAGGCTGTGTCAGCGTAGCCAATTCGAATTTTTTTTGGTGAATATATAAAATTATGGTTGCGACCAAAATTCTAGGAGATTTCACGCGCGATCGAGTCAGGACCACACGGATAACTACAATACAAACAATTACACTGACACTGAAACAAAATGTCATGGGTATATTCTCAGCAGCTATAGAGGCAGAAGATCTCACTTTTCACTCAACACGATCGAAAGAGTGGAAAATATGATAGCGCAGAAGAATTTGGCCGGCAGTAATAAATCACAGTTACTTTGGACAACGAGTACTTACACGACGAACACGCCGGACATCACGTAGAGAAGACCGAGGTCTCTCTTCATCGGCATTTGTCGACAGTACTGATGTCACACTAGAATATCCTGCATCAGGAGGTTGCCCGTAGATACCAGCCTGACCAGGACACGATCCCAAGTTGAGGGTTGGAGGCATCATGGGCAGACTCAGCGGAACAAAGTACATCGGCATCGGAGGCGTGAAAACTAGCCACACCGGATGGATTGGGACAGCCCCAATCGGTTCCGTAGAATTCGCTGCAGGTGTCGAGGGTCCCATATTTTGCAAGTAAATTCCTGTACGAATGCAAGACTGCAAGAACAAGGAATCGGCCGGATTATATCAGGTCACAAAACATAGTTGGCCACGATGGACAGTCATACCAAAGACACTCACCAAAAATGATACAATAACTCGTTTTTCTCTACACACCCAAGAGACTCGGCTGCGAATGACTTCTCTCGGTATATGAGGCGCGTATTTAACCATCGTCATCGCATGACTTACGAATTGAGGGGAATCTTTTTACACTCAGAGAGGGTAACAGGGCATTGCGTTGACACGACCACTCTGAGGAGAGACGAGTGGGTTGAAAAACTCAAAAGACCGGCAGCGTTCTAGAAATCACGTAGCGTTTTTCTTTTGCAACTAATCCTCCAAAACAGGATAGAAAATAGATTTTACATCCCAACTCCTAGTCTTCTGCAGCTTATTCAATTAGAAAGAAAAAACTCGGTTCATCATGGAGAATAATTTTTGCAATGACGAGCTAGTAATATTATTATGGACTCTCTCAAGATCGGTTGAAATTATGCCACATTCATTCTTTTGCGCTGCCAATGAACGCAGCACAACAAAAATCGATCTAAGGCACAACATTTTACGATAAGACGAATGCTGATGCACCTTGGCGTACATGACAAAAATCAGTATCTCTTGCGCAAGCTCAGAGATCGGTCGTATACAAGCGAGCGCAATCAGCCTCGCACAGCTAAGACAGAAAGGGAAGACAAAACAGACCCAGAACCTAAGAGAGTGCGTTTCAACTTGAAACCAAAGATACACGTGATGGTCTATTGGAGCTATGCTTATCGAGAGGCTCGTAAGGGACCATGGCAAGAAATAGCACGAAACAACGAGCGTTTCAGACGTCGCATCGCGCTAGCTGATCGCGTGCTAAGACCCATTTTCGAAGCCACGCATAGAAATAGAATCGAGCGTCGGAATAAAGAACTAACATGTCCGGATGAAGGGGAAGTGAAACATGTTAAGCCACTGAAAATCGCAGTCTCTTTCAGAAGACATTCCATTCTTCAATAACAAAACGGAGTTCACGGTAATTATGGCCAACAAAAGGAGAAAGAAGAATGATACCAAGAAGAGTCCCCGCTTCACAGACAAGAAAAAAGGAGCACGGAAAGTTTTTCTTTCGCCTGGCAGAGGGATGTTGTTTTGCATGTCTCAGTAGTGGTTTGTCAAACACGAAGTACAATCATTTTCCTCCTCTCGTTCCAAATAATGCGTGGAATTAAAGGAGAACTCTGGGCGAACTTCGCTGAATGGGGAAATTGGAGAAAAATTCGGAAAGTAGTTCGCCTCAACAACGGAAAATTTATCGACAATCGGCATGCTGATGGTGAAGACAGCAGCTTTAACTTAGAAGAACTTTTCAATGGCAATTATCGAGATGTGCACCGCAATCGAAAATTATTGAGAGAATGGAATGAGAAGATCATCGAGGGCACTCACACGGAAAAATTTGAAAACAGCTGGGAGTTGTGGAGCCTTTTTGATGTTCCAAACGATGGCCGAGATATGCCCTGGCCAAACGACTTAAGAGACCCAAGTGGAAAAACTTGTAAAGTAAGATTCATCGAATGGGAAATTAAGAGGCTGCATAGAAGTCTGCGGCCAGGAGAAAGAAGAGACAGAGAAAAAATGGAGAGCATAGCTCATTTGGAATACACCTGGGGACCGCGTACTGAAAAATTTCTCGTAAGATACGAGAGAGAGCATGTAGAACTCAATCTACATATTAACCCAGACGGAATGATCCTCGAAATAGGCGGTTATATAGTATTCCAGGCGCCCGAAGAAGATCCAAGTCCACGGATCGGGATAGGAGAAGAAGACCTACCGAATTTCAACGTAGAGCGATGGGATTAGTACAAATATCGTTAAAACAAGCGACAATCAGGCTCTGTCGTGTTGCCATAATAGACACCCGAAGCTCAAAGTATGGATATAAACAAGAAAAAAAAAAACAAGAAAAGCAAATCAGATGATTGAAATGCCCGATCAATTACTTTGTATCATCAAGGCATCGAACACTAAGAATAAAATAACTAAACCATGCAGCTGATAAGACTGCCGTGCGATTGCATATGGAGTCTCCCATTGACGAAGCCTAATCGCGAAAGAGTCGAAGTGAATCAGTCCGACCCTTGACTGCGAGTAAGAATGGCATACGTTATTATAAATCAGACAGGAAACAGGAACATAACCCTGTTTTACGACTACGAGGTAGTCATTATTTACTACAACGATGTCGAAATTTGGAGAGAAATTCGAATATGGCCGGACCCAGGCTGGATCGAAATAGAGCCCTTTCCACAGGATGCAGTTGGAGAGTGGGATCCATAAGAATGCGAAAAGACGAGAACAAGGAAAGAGACAAGTGTGGAAAGCAGAAGTGTGAAATTAGTGGTTCCTACAAGCGCCGTGAGAATGGAGAAAGTGTCAGACAAACAAATAGAAGACAGATATATACGCTCATATTGTATAGAAAAATTGTTGGCCTAAGTTAGTAAAATAAAATGTAAAAAAAGTGAAACAGAAATATGGATGTGTCATGAGATCCTTTCTCGTCCAGTTAAATTGTCAAATACAATGGTGACGTTATCACTCTTTAAAGTTTAACTAAATTTTTTTTCAAAATCACCTTCTCGCTCCGCATGACGAATTTTCGATATCAAGGTCAACCTGTGTGAAGTCTTCAAGACACGCAAGTGAAATTTCAAGAAAAGTGTAGTCTAATCTTATATATACGGTTTGTCCGCTATTTCAGTTTTACCCCTATTTTTTCAAAATCCTCCGCTATTTTTCGGGATAACAGAGGCCCTGAAGAACTTTGACTAAATCATTCATCTTGCGGAAGCTGACACTCTGAACCGCTCTCAAATGTGCAAAATCCATCAGAGCCACGTACAATTAAAGTATAACTGAATACGATTACCTCACGCGTAAATTGTATTATCGCATGAGTATCAAGTATCAGTAGATTCTCATTCTGGCAGGTAGTACGTCATATAATGAGATGAGGAGCAAAGCGCGTTGACGCCTACTTATTTTTCTCGCATTTTTCTCACAGCGTAATTCTTAGGTTCACTGCCGCCGACGGCACCACAAAGTCCCTAGAAATGGAAACAAATTTGAAATCTGCAACACCGTCATGACTATTGTCGCATAATGAGGCTTTCGAGGAATGACTAATATTAGAAACGAGTGTGCAGCGCTCCTTAACGCTGTTATGGGAAACTTGGTATCAAGTCTATCCAAGAGATAACAACGAGTTTAGGGAATTTGAGAGTCAAGAAAAGATTTGTAAGAATAAAACTAGATTAAATAACTCACAAAATAGAAAAACGAAGTTCCAAAAGACGTAACTCTGCGATAAAAAAAAAAAAAAAAAAAAAATCGTGATCGCGTATGCTGGGAAAATCATTCATCGACCATCACTGGTTGTCGCATGAGATTCCCAAGCCAAAGCGACGTGTGTAAACTCCTCAAAATGTAAAAGAAAGTCATGATCTAAGGTAGCATGAATTATTTTGACGCGTCAAATTAGATCTTGACCGTTTCTAAGCACAAGTTCAGTAATAAAAATTCATCAGAATGACACCCCCACGAAAAATATCAGAAGTAGGCACTCAATAACTCAGAAAACGTCTGTAAAATTCGCTAATTTTTTTGTCTCTCTCTTTTTTTGGTATTTGATTTGCAACATGGTACGGCGTTGCCATTTCGATAAGCAGCGCCATGATCTATCCCCAACTTCGATTGCTATTATTCACGCATTCTCCTGATCATTCTGATTAAAACAAAATACTTGTACACTCTGTACTCTCACCTTTTGCTGACAGACAAACCAAAATATTTTTTTTGTACTGATTGACATTACCAGAATCACTTAGTATCGTACATCATAGAACTATCTAGTTACTACTAGTTTTAAAGAAAAATAGGTCTCAACTCACCATACTCACCAACAGCAGCGTTATGCGTGCGCTCAGCATCGCTTATACATATATATAGATTACGGGAAGTAATCGAACAATTTTTGAACAAGTTACCCGTAGGTCTAACAAGCAACAAAAAAGTCACTTGGAAATTTCGAAAGTTTTAGCAAATTTTTCGACTTTTACAAAGGTAAATTCTCAGAATAACTGGACTTCTGACTCTAGCAGCCGCAAAGTAAATTACACTCGAAACGCTTCACGCGCATAAGCGCGCTGACTTCCAAAATTCGATAAGAGAATTCTCAAAATTCATCACTTAATAATTAATCTTGATTGCTGGTTACCGTTCAGAAATGTGCGGATAATAGTGAGCAACTTGGAGATCCAGACTGCATGTTTGCTTTGATCTACAATTTGAAACTCCAAGACTCGATAGGGTATTCGATTTAGCAGTTTGCAGTATTTACCACTGTCAAAATTCTCGTTCTTAAAGAAAAGGTCCCAACATTCCGAACAACTTGAATAAATCTCACCACTCGCAGATTTCGTTCATCATTCGCGCGGATTACGCGCAGTTATCATCAGCTGCTTCGGATCGGATTTTCATATCGTCACCCCACTCTTCGAGTCTACTGAAATTGCAGCCAGCACAGGAACTGGAATCCGACGTCTTTTAGTAAACATGAGAGGGATGGAAAAAAATGCATGAGCGTCGCACGTCGACGTCACCATAGATTTTTATCGGGTCTTCTCTAATAATGTTGAGGATTGAGGACGACGTATCGACGCATGATGCTTTAATGTATGAAATACTATTTTGCAATGAATTCGTGGCATCGCACTGCGTCGCGTTGGCATTTGAGAAGCAAATGGGAATGCAAAATTGCAAGCTCGGATATTTTTGAGAGTAAGCTTCAAACCATCATGATAATATCTGATTAGACGTTTTAATTTTTGAGACATCCATTATTGCAATAATTCTTCAAGAGTTTCGTTACCTTTTACCATTCCACTCCAGAGATAGCAAGACGAAATACACGTACGACATGAAATATCCATTGCACCCAGCTGTTGACCACACTATATCTCACCATATCTAATTCTTACATGATTTCATTCACTATAGTACTTGTGAAATCACATGAGACAAATCATCCTTTGGTGTTGGAAATACTCACTTCGTTTATGTTCTGATCCACAAATTTTATAATTTTTCTTGAAGGGTTAGTCTTTAATTAATGGATGGTTTCATTGATTACGAAGAAGCATAATAAAACTTTTCCAGGTAAAAGTCGCAAATAAAAATCTTGACATAAAAGGCTCAAAATCTCTTTCTAAGGAAGGTAGAGTGAATCAAAACACGAATTAGACGGAAAGTTCGGATTTTAATAAAGATTCGTCTAACAATCTAGCATTGGTCCCGACTTTACAATTTCTTAGCTTTCTACAACAAACAAAATCAAGTAAATTCAACATGATATATCGCATCACCTATCACAAGCTCAAAGTCTGATATATTCTCGGGAACCCAACCCGAAAACTCATCTCCAAGCAAATCAGAACTGATGTATAAGGTGCGATCGTCAGGAACACCCTCTACAGGCGGTTCACTGGACGATACAATATTCTGAGAAACAAAAAAAAGAGCGTTTTCACTTCATTAAATTCAGAGAAGAAAAATAAACTGGTCAGAAACAATACTCACGGCGGAGATAGTCGATGAATCACTAACCCCGCAAGAGGCTGGGCCCGAAGCTTCGCGGGCCAGAGTCGGAACATCATAAGTATGTCGTGACAACGGGGTGTTGCGGAACTGAAAAAAAAAAAAAAAACAGAAGAAAAGACGGATGAGACTACGTAAAAGATACAGTTCATGGAAAGCCAGTTAGCAAAAGATTCAGTTATTGATACACACTAGAACCATCAAAATAAAACGAAAAACACCAAAAAAAAAAAAAGTCAAAATACCCGTACATCTCAGTTAAAATCACCTTTTTTTTTCTTTTTGTCGTGTGCAGCGGGCTCAAACACAAAGAAATAAGAAAACGAGTACCAAAGTAACACAGCGATGTTTTGGCAAAAATCATGACTACACGAAATAAAGATAGAGATAAATATACTCACGTTAAAAGCACAATGTACTCGACATGTCAAACGCCGGATATCCCGGGAAATTTCGTCAAGGGCGCACTCCGAACAGTCGTAAATTTGAATTCTTGCAGCCGACATTTTGATATAGAATCAACGAAGGTCCACAGCATACTAAAGTACGCACGAAAGCCTAGAAGTATAAAGTATCAATGAAACAAACCAATACGAGGGTATGAAATCAATCGCAGTCATGACTCACGCCAATAAGGTGCAGAGTACTTCCATACGCCACTTTTAAATCAACTTTGAAACTTCAAATACTATAGTTAATACTTGAGAACCACTGGCGAAAACGAGCAATAAACTCGAATCTTAGGGACTCAACAGCGGGGAAGGTACTGGTCAACATTCTAGGATCTGCCTCATCTTTGGTTGAAGTTTTTAAAATACTGTTCAGAAGCGAAAGAAATTGCTAAATGTCAGGTCACAGAAAAAATGAGAGAAATATTAAGTAAAATCAGTCAATTACACAGTGTATATTTTTTTTGGAAGCAAAATAAGCACGGAGGCAGTTGTGTAAGTTGATTAGTACAATCACCACTCCAAATAGCTGCAAAATAACAATAATATACCCGGGCATTTAGCCAGAGTCGTAAGTTCGGCACACAAGCGTGGAAGACTCATATTTGTCGCATTATTGAAGGAAATTAATTTATCTCGGCCCTTTCAAGGAAATTCATAACCCCGACGCAAACTGAGGGTCCTATAAACAAAATCGGCCAGGAAAAAACTCGTTCTTTTCAAAAGAATAACACAGCGCACAAATTTTTTTTCCTCGAAGTCGGCATTAAATTAAGATCCACATATAATAGTTGATTTGGTCAGGGTAACAATTCTCATCACACATGGCGCGAATGGCACAGGCAATTACACATATATAAATGTGTTCAGTCAAATAAAGTCACTACTCGCACAAAAATGAGTGGAAAGAATAGTCCCGCTCACAACAATATACATCGAATATTAGGAGCCTGGTCAAGGTCTCAATCGTACTGATATGAAATGATAAGACAATCATATGAGGTACGACAATCCGCAACGCAACAGGGTTTTTTTTTTATAGGGAACTCGGAAAATAAACTAAAGAAATATTCGAACGTAGCCTGGAAACTATTACCAACCTCTGAAACAGTGTGAAACGTTACAGCAAGACAAATAAGTGCAGGGTATTTAACTAAGATCTAAGCGATACAAGCATAAAAAGCCACGCGATTCCAAAACCACGGTTACTACGGCACGCTTTTCTTAATCTAACATTTTTGGTTCGTGTTGAAAAGGAATTCATGTAAGGAATCAAAAAGCACCACAACTTCAATGAACGAAATACTGAAGCGTAGGCGCGAAGCACAGAGACGTGTCAACGGTAACATCAATACAAATCATATACTCAACAATACATTAATAAAGATCATATATTCAGCAATGGACTACTAATAATTCACCTATATTAAGCATGCATTAGGGTAATCAATTTTCAATCCATGATATATCAAATAGTTTCGCATCATCTGGATATACTAGAGATATCAGGTCCTTCTATACTTTCCTTATTAACGGAGTAGAAAAAAAAACCAGAAAGTGAATCAAAAGCGACGAAAGAACGAATCAATAAACACGCGCCTGTGCGCCTACCAAAAATTCAACGTGCTCATGTTAACTAAAACAGGAAAGCTACCAATAGCTACAAGATCCATATCCTCTAGACAAAGTCAAATTGTGGGGCGGATCGCCATCGATAGGAACATATACCGTGTGACAATATTTACGCGGACGGAATTCACATATGATAATTCCCTAATCTTAGCTTCCACAAGTCATGAATTAGCATTGCGCGCTTCGCAACTGCTCTTTCAAGTCTTGAACGAATTCGAGTTACAACCTCAAAAGTCAATTATCAATAACCAATAAGTGGATTAATCGAAGGAATGATCCGCAAAATCAAGACTAGCAACAGGACTCACAACTATAGGCTCAACACCATCGATCATGTTAACGGGGAAAGCATTAGCGCCAGTCCAAAGCCATAGAATTACTGTCTCAGCAACATAAGCAAAAAATGCGAAAAATGACATCTACAACAACCATAGCGTATCTTTGCACTGCCTATCGACTATTACATTAGGAACACGGAACCGCGAGTTAAGTAATCTATTTTCCGAAAAGTGAAAAACTGATATAAACTAGTAGAGTCTCGGGCAAGGTGTAGGAACTGAGATTGTTAATTAAGCACGTGCCGACTCATGTAGTGCCAATGCGCAAATATGTAAAAGCCAGGATTCTCGGGACAGGCGGAAAACTCCAATTGGCTACTCAATCAACAAAGAGTATTAAGATACTCCTTAGCGTATGAACACACAAAGCGATGGGACCTAAATTCCTCGAAGGTGTAGAAATCAGCTGCCCCACAAACACAAATAAGACATGCGGCGCAGGTGGGATCATGGTCGCTGATGGTCAAGTCAGCAAAACATCTAGGGCACAGATCGCATGTTGAATTGTCAATCGGATGTTCAGGGCAGTCAATATGCACATCTAACCCGGAAAAAGTAGCCTGTAAATGAGGCATCACGGGATCGAGAGCAAAATCTTGAGAGTCAGCGGAAGCAGGTAACTGCTCCACACTCGTTGCTGGGGTTTCATGCGCCTCAAGAGCTAAAAAAGACAAAGGACCAAGGTCATCCGCGAACGAAGGGTTTCTCAAAGAACTCGTGGAAGTCTGAGGGTCTTTGTGATAACGAACGGCACGGACATTTGCAGAGGAAGCGCCCGCATTACCGGGCAGAGCCAAAACATCGGTCGAATCGGTGGAGACACGAAGCGCTTGAGGAAAACTAATTCGCTCAGCGGTGAATTCGGACGATCGCTGCGAAACGGATGGCCGAGAGAGGCTCGTTTTACCAGTCCCAAATACCGCAAGTTTGCTCGCAGTCAACAGAGGTCGTGTCCTCGCGAACTCTTTGCAAGACATCTGGTGTCGCTCCAGAGCGCCAGAATTACCGCAGATTTTTTTGCAGACACAGATCAGAGGCGACGAGCAAACCAGCTTATGAGCCTCAAAGCAGGATCGAATGAAACGTCCCGAACACTTGGGGCAGGGATCACTCAGATTACCCACATAACATTCTTTGGAGTGCTTGACCATCGCTTGATCATTAGCGAAACGCCTCTGACAATGAACACAACGAGGTGGAAGAATGAGGGCAAAATGGTCAGCCTCGTGTTGCTTCATAGCTTCCTCCGTGAGGCACATCACGCGGCAATGATTCACAGGGCAATACAGCAATTTTGACCGAAGATCGGCGCAGTTGTTGTTGCCGGCAACAGGCCTATTACCATTATGGTCACATTTGCACCCAACAAAGAAATAGTAAATACGGTTCCAGAAAGGGGTCCCAATGTTGGTAGCCACGCACCAATTACGTCCAAAATTCATGGCAAAATGAATCACAAGCTCACCAAGATAAATGAACATACCCGGAAGTAAAAGTATTATTTCAAAAGAAATGCCCCAAAGTTTTATCTGGAAAGTAGGTACGATCCAATCTTTGTGCTGCAGAGGGTCCGAGCAATTGAGTATCTCGCCTGAAGTAGTTGGACACTTGGTCAAAAATTCTACTAATTTAGCATTGAATAGAGGATAATGCTGAGGACGCAACCCATAAAGAGCTTTCGCAGCACCACCCTTCAGAAGATTACCGCTTGAACAAAACCCATCCTCTGTATGAGTAGATGAAAAAGAACCCTCGGTCCCGATATTAAAGGTTGGAATGTTTATACCCGGCCGTTTCGCGTTGTTTGGGTTGCGCTTAATGTCTAAATGTAGCGCGAATTCATCCAATTCGGTTTTAGTAAAAAGCGGCTTACCATTTGGGCCAAGACCAAACGCCGCGGCGGTAATATTGACTAGATATGGGACCCACTTGCCAGCAGCGAGTTCAGCAAGATGTCTATCAATCTGTTGAGAAACGGCTTCGGTGGTCGTGGGGCCATCGTAGTGTGAAGGACTGTTCCAGAATATGTCCTTGGCATCAAGGCCGGGAGGGGCTTTTTCCTCAATAACTTGCTCATAAATAACCGCTGGAGGAATGTTCTTGTCAGCGGATACCAATTCATGTTTTTTCAGACTGAACCACCTCACATGTGGAGAAGTCCATAATTTGTCCAAAAACGAGCGATAATTCTCGAGAGCAAGATTTGGCAGAGGAGTAACGTACTGCAACAAATTGAAAGAATAAAAATGTCAGGCACCCAAAGAAAAGATCGCGACCAACCAACGAACACTATTTAACATCTCATGAATATAAGACTAATGATCAAACTATTCGTGGAATCTTACCTTGTGAATGGGGTGTTTTTGAAATGGTTCACTGTAACATTTTATATCGGCTAATGCTGCGGATAGGGTTGAATTATCATGGGACTCGACAATTTCAAAATAATCACCCTTCAGTGGAACAGTCTCTTCAGCTTCGATAGGCATATTATCTTCGAGATGGAAATAATCTTCAAGTTGAAATAAATCTTCAAGTTGATCTTCAGGGAAGTCTGCCCAGATATGCTTACTCCTAGACTAAGAAAAGAAATTTTATCTTCAGTGGTGAAATCAATGCATGAATTCCAATTCACAACACGTAGCCTGAAATAAAGAAAATTTTCTTTTTCGAATCTGCGTATTATGAAAATTCAAATGTAAAGGATAGAAGCGGAAGATTTCATTTTGAATCATTTCAGTAGTAAAACACAAAGTTAGTACACCAATAAAAATACACTGCTAAAAGAGGTTAGCAGAAGGCTTTCTCTACGCGTTATCTAATTATAACCGGCACCTTGATGGAGTAGAACGCAAGTTATCGCTATTTTCGAATCTGAGAAATTCAAGGTACCAAATCCGTGAAACAGGGTTTTCCTCAAAGAGTCATAAAAATGCGAATTTTGAGTCGGTCTGTTTTTGATGTATTTTTGAACATAGAAACAAAATCCGTGCTCAGTTTTACCCCTAATCATCAGGATTTTCTACTAGACTTAAAGATCCGACATGAACAAAAAACGGGCATTTTCAGAATGTTTCATGTTCTTCAGGTAGATAATATGCGGACAAGTAAGCTATTCTCGGTTCTACTGTGTCGAATTGAATATGTCAGGTGGTCATTTTAAAGAAGTTTGCACCAGCTATCGATTGGAAACATAATCAAGGACGTGAAAACGGAATGCATGCGCGGCACGAACGAATCATTAACTTGAATTTTCATTTAGGAGGGAACATTTTAAATAAAAACACTCCAGGTAGAACAGCACTTAAACTTCACTTAAATCCCCGAAAATTTTATTTTCTCCCGCAATATCTCACTAAGTGTTTAGGTCGTGGGGGTTGGCATGGGAGATTAGAGAAACTTGGGGAATAACGGACAACCTAATGTATATGCGTGTATGTTTCCCCCCCTCCTCTTTGTCTCCTTGAGGTTACCTCATCGACTTTTGCCTTCCCAGATTTTGTAAAAAAAATTATCCAAATCTCATAACCTTCAATTCCACAATTCTCCTTTCGCACCCATCTATTTATTGATTCCATTTTCTATAAGAATTCTACGGGTTTTTTTATGAAAATATTCCTCCTATAGTTCATCATACATTCAACGATCGATAATTTTCAAGCCTCCAAATTTTCTTCACTCATCAATTAGTTTGCCATTATATGTCAGTCATCTAAACTATTGTTTCCTCAACAATATGAATCGTTAGATTAAGGGAGAATTTTGATACAGTTCAGTTCAGGGTGATCAGGATGAAATTTTTCGCGAACATTTCGACTTTTCAAAGAAAAAACTTAGTTTTGATAATGGTTTGCAAGTTCAGCTAAAATCCGGCATCAACCAATCGATGCAGAACGATGAAATAATACCGGTTCGGGTCATTGAGACTTTGGTAATTTACTCGTAGGGAAAATAAGGGAGAGAAATGGATATTTAAGAAAACGTTTCACTACATTTCAAGTTATTTTTTTTGGGGGGCTTATAGGCAGAATTTGAACATCTGAACTGGAGTTTCTTTTTCTCCAGCGAAATCTATCATTTGGTTGAGACAAGAATTTGATACAGTTGGTTTGAGGACGATCAAAATAAAACTTTGGTGAAAATTTCGATTAATCGGAAATTGTTGAAGGTTGCAGGGATAAAATGGAGAATTGGTAACAATCAATTCATAGATTAAGGCAAAATAAGTATATGCCAGGTGACCAAAATCCCCGTGAGACCTTGGTGGGGAAAGATATTTGACTATTAAAATACGAGATTCAAGCGATTTTCCCTTAAAAATCCTCTAAATCGGATGAGAGCGGAAAGATCGAGATGCCAAATCACTGGGTTCTTTTCAGAATGATTCTCTACAACTGATAGAAGATCAAAAGTTGATCAGATTGAATGTAAAAGAGAAAGCGTAAACGGAATATTTCGCCTGACTCGACTTTAAGATGAATGCTATCATTGATTCTTCCAGAATTTAAGGCGAATTTCCACGACTTTTGAGTCTCATTTCAATTTTTGGGGTATACGGCGGTGTTAAGTGGGTCGTATTTCAGCCATATACAATGTAGAAATCAAGAAATTCGCGACTTCATCGCGTCAAGAGGCTTCGCTAGCTTACCATCGGAGTGCGAATATTTCTCATTAGCTTCTCACAGAAACACGGATCGGCTAAACGAGATTCGTTTCATTCCTTTTTAACGTTGAGAGCTCATGCTAAACTCCCCGGTTCGCACAAGGTAATTCACCATTTCTGCAAACAACAGCCAGGAAAAGTTGTCCACGGAACTCGATTCCACGATTAATAAAAAGCTAATATCACAGCTAAATCAGCGCAAACCTCCGAATCAAACATTTTCTCAAAATATGAGACAAGTAGGCGGATATGTCATACCCGCAAAGTAATCGAGGCATGAATGTTTTAGTACAGCCTGCTCACTTTTGAAAAATCGCGTTGGTCCCTTGGTAAACTACCCAGAAGTCATCTTTTGCGGTCACTTGCCGACAAAACAAGACGCGTATCAGCAAAAAAGACTGTAGGCCAGATCGAATGATGACAGGAACTACACAAAGCCACTCCAGCGCACTCCTCGTAATCCAGAATACCCCAAGAACATCGCAGTAACATAGGAGTCGGAAACCTTATTTGGGAATAAGCTTCCAAACCGATTCGTTCTCTCCTCTTCCGTTTTATTTATAAAGATTAAGGGTCGAAATGCCGGGTTCACGCACTGTTATTTTCGCATTCACGCGTATACTATTAGCGCCAGCACCGAAATTTCCATCAAAGTACAGTATTATCCCAACCATGCTTCAACCTCGTTACGGGATGTTCGCTGAGAATGAGAATTTTCTTTTTCGAATAAAAACTAAAATAAACATGTCAAAAAAATCGAATCACATCGCGAGAAGAGGCCCAAAAATTGGAATCCTGGGTGCTGCATTATTATTAATAACCAAAAATCGGCCACGTAATTAGCAAATGGCAAATCCAAGTATGCTACGTTACCCTACTTAAAACCAATTTATCTGCGCAGGAGCAATTTTTCTACCAAAATACGTTAGGATTGAATAAAATCTACGCGGAGATGTTGCGATGGAAATCCCTCGTTTTTCTTTCCGAAAGATTTTGAAAACAAAATGTCAGATCTATGCACCTGAAAAACTGTCCACTGGGATACTCAATAGAACGAAAATCTGAGAAATTCAAATTATTTGCTCCAGAGCTTACATTTCTGGCCTCAAGTACCACCTAAGCACGAATTTCCAAGTCATGTGGTCCCATCACGTCAAGATCTCTCACTAGACTGTAAAACATAAAAACCACAAATGTCAGGTCCACGCACTATTTCTCTCCATGTCTTATACATGTGAATATCACATGAGATGGTCCGTACCAAAAAGACTTGTGCATATTTTATAACATGTCATCATTCGGTAAACGAAAAGGAATAAAAAAAAATTGGCTAGTCAGGACATACAGGGCATCAATTCTCAACCTCTGAATTTTCTTTGATCAAAAACGTGTAAGTTTCCGCAATAACGCCCATATACCTAACCAACTACACAACAGCAAAAATATCAAACATGTGCAAACATACTAACAACCTCACACACCTAAGAAACAGAGAGGAAGAGATCATCACTAAGCTAATAGAAAAGCATTCAAACATCATTGGTAAATATACATACTCGAGTGATCTATGTGAAAAGGGTTCCATTTGACCAGATCATCATCGCTCATACATCTGTGCAAGCATACAAAGCTGTAAAGTCCTAGCGCAAGCAGACTGGATCCTTTAATTATGATAACCTGAGAATACATAGATTAGTCGAGGGATGTTAATCAAATACTTACACATTTTTATCCACATACCTCAGTCATACACAAGATCCATGAGAGGGTGATAGGCCAACCAGTGGTCATTACTAACGTATATTCAGTCTCGCTTGAAACTAGATGACACACTCCAGAGGTACTTCAAATCAACCAAACTCAAGAATTCTGGATTGATTTTCTCATAACAATTAAATTCTGAAACAAGTAAAGAAGCACACAGTCAGATTCTGAATCAGTACTAGGAGACTGGTGCTATGTATGAACCAAGACTAAGATCATAACACCAAAAATAATGAATTGGATCCTTCAACTAACAAAAATAGAACCAACGTTAACCTGTATTCAGGGTTTTGGAATGTCCCCTGCTTATGAAATACTAGCCAATGACAACAACAACCAATGGTCTGAGTATTGAGGATACTTATGTAAAGATGCGACAAGCCCAACGAAACAAATATTCAGAAATTCAGGGTTGAACTTTGATAAACAAGGTACCCAAATAAACAATGTATTATGACTCACCATACCCTGCTGCAAAAGTTCGATTGGATTCGATAGAAAAACACTCAATCGATCTGAATCTAGAAACTTATGATGAATTTGAAACATGATTTTCAGGATTGGAGAAGATTGGAGTTCAATCGCGATCAATGATGTTGATCGGGATTTAAACAGTGTTGACCAATCTTTACCAACAACGACTATACGCATTGAGAGAGAGATTGCCAATCGACCTCAATACTGACTAGAATCATTGGAGACCTTATATCCTATTAATCTGAATCGATTTGAATGCTGGAAATCAGTATTGGATATCCGAAATCCTATCCGCCTCAATCGATTCCAATACTGTTATTCTGCATTGGAACCTCAATCGAACTCAATACTGACTAGAATCATTGGACACCTTATATCCTATTCATCTGAATCGATTTGAATGCTGGAAATCAGTATTGGATATCCGAAATCCAATCCGCCTCAATCGATTTCAATACTGTTATTCTGTATTGGAACCTCAATCGAACTCAATACTGAATAGAATCATTGGACACCTCATATCCTATTCATCTGAATCGATTTGAATGCTGGAAATCAGTATTGGATATCCGAAATCCTATCCGCCTCAATCGATTCCAATACTGTTATTCTGCATTGGAACCTCAATCGAACTCAATACTGACTAGAATCATTGGACACCTTATATCCTATTCATCTGAATCGATTTGAATGCTGGAAATCAGTATTGGATATCCGAAATCCAATCCGCCTCAATCGATTTCAATACTGTTATTCTGTATTGGAACCTCAATCGAACTCAATACTGAATAGAATCATTGGACACCTCATATCCTATTCATCTGAATCGATTTGAATGCTGGAAATCAGTATTGGATATCCGAAATCCTATCCGCCTCAATCGATTCCAATACTGTTATTCTGCATTGGAACCTCAATCGAACTCAATACTGACTAGAATCATTGGACACCTTATATCCTATTCATCTGAATCGATTTGAATGCTGGAAATCAGTATTGGATATCCGAAATCCAATCCGCCTCAATCGATTTCAATACTGTTATTCTGTATTGGAACCTCAATCGAACTCAATACTGAATAGAATCATTGGACACCTCATATCCTATTCATCTGAATCGATTTGAATGATGGAAATCAGTATTGGATATCCGAAATCCTATCCGCCTCAATCGATTCCAATACTGTTATTCTGCATTGGAACCTCAATCGAACTCAATACTGACTAGAATCATTGGACACCTTATATCCTATTCATCTGAATCGATTTGAATGCTGGAAATCAATATTGGATATCAGAAATGCTATGCGCATCAATCGATCCCAATACTGTTGTTCAGTATTGGAACCATCGAGATCTGAATCCGCCCCAATCGACCTCAATACTGACTAGAGTCATTGGAGACCTTATATCCTATTCATCCGGATCGATTTGGATGCTGGATATTAATATTGGAGAATCGGGGTCCTATCTGCCTCAATCGATTCCAATACTGATTTTCAGTATTGGGAACATCGAGAACTCAATCGGCCTCAATCGACCTCAATACTGACTTTCAGTCATTATTACAAATCAACGTCTCACATATACATCACTCACATTACAGGTAAGGTTTCAATACAATTCAATACTTATTTTAATCATGATCGCATTAACATATCATCGCATTACATAACTAAACGCTATTTGGAGGTTCTGTCACTCATCAGTCTTATATAGGAACAGGAGAGATGGTTCGTCGCTTGCGAGAAAGCAATCCCATGATAGTTGGATGCAAACTGAGATGGTCATCGAAACGCCGCCTAGCGTCAGCCACTCGAATTCTATCGGCCTCAATCGATTCCAATACTAACTTTCAGGAATGGGAAGTTCAATAACTCACACTACGTCCATCGGTTCCAATACTGACTATGAGCATTGACGAGTTTATTTATCGTCCCGAATCGATTTGAATGCTGAATATCAGTATTGGGGACTTGAAATCCTATCTGCCCAGTCGAATCCAGTACTGTTTTCGAGTATTGGGAACTTCGAGATCTCAACCCACTTCAATCGATCTCAATACTGACTGTGAGTATTCTAGCCCTTATATTCTAGTAACCTGAATCGATTTGAGTACTGTCTCTCAGTATTGGGTAGATCGCTATCTCAATCCACTTCAATCGATCTCAATACTGGAAGTAAGCATTAGAAACCTTATATCCTATCTACTTGAATCGATTTGGATGCTGGATTTCAGTATTGAGGATTTGAAATCCTAACTGCCCCGATCGATTCCAGAACTGTTTTTCAGTATTGGAAACATCGGGTTCTCAATCCGCTTCAATCGATTTCAATACTGATTTTCAGCATTGCAGACCTCATATGATATTTACCTGAATCGGATAGAATGCTAGATATCAGTATTGAGGACTCGAAATCCTATCTGCCCCAATCGATTTCAGTACTGTATTTCAGTATTGGAAACATCGGGTTCTCAATCCGCTTGAATCGATCTCAATACTGATTTTCAGCATTGCAGATCTTATATCCTATCTACTTGAATCGATTTGAATGCTGGATATCAGTATTGAGGACTTAAAATCCTACCTGCCCGAATCGATTTCAGTAATGTATTTCAGTAGTGGAAACATCGGGTTCTCAATCCGCTTCAATCGATCTCAATACTGATTTTCAGCATTGCAGATCTTATATCCTATCTACTTGAATCGATTTAAATGCTGGATATCAGTGTTGAGGACTTGAGATCCTATCTGCCCCAATCGATTCCAGTACTGTATTTCAGTATTGGGAATATCGGGATCTCAATCCACTTCAATCGATCTGAATACTGAAAGTAAGCATCAGAAACCTCATATCCTATCTACCTGAATCGGAATGAATGCTGGATATCAGTGCTAGATATCAGTATTCAGGACTTGCCATCCTATCTGCCCCAGTCGATTCCAGTACTGTATTTCAGTATTGGAAACATCGGGTTCTCAGTACGCTCCAATCGATCTCAATACTGATATTCAGCATTGCAGACCTTATATGATTTTTACCTGAATCGAATTGAATGCTAAATATCAGTATTGGGGACTTGAAATCCTATCTGCCCAGTCGAATCCAGTACTGTTTTCGAGTATTGGGAACTTCGAGATCTCAACCCACTTCAATCAATCTCAATACTGACTGTGAGTATTCTAGCCCTTATATTCTAATAACCTGAATCGATTTGAGTACTGTCTCTCAGTATTGGGTAGATCGCTATCTCAGACCACTTCAATCGATCTCAATACTGGAAGTAAGCATTAGAAACCTTATATCCTATCTACTTGAATCGATTTGGATGCTGGATTTCAGTATTGAGGACTTGAAATCCTAACTGCCCCAATCGATTCCAGAACTGTTTTTCAGTATTGGAAACATCGGGTTCTCAATCCGCTTCAATCGATTTCAATACTGATTTTCAGCATTGCAGACCTCAAATGATATTTACCTGAATCGGATTGAATGCTAGATATCAGTATTGAGGACTCGAAATCCTATCTGCCCCAATCGATTTCAGTACTGTATTTCAGTATTGGAGACATCGGGTTCTCAATCCGCTTGAATCGATCTCAATACTGATTTTCAGCATTGCAGATCTTATATCCTATCTACTTGAATCGATTTGAATGCTGGATATCAGTATTGAGGACTTAAAATCCTACCTGCCCGAATCGATTCCAGTACTGTATTTCAGTAGTGGAAACATCGGGTTCTCAATCCGCTTCAATCGATCTCAATACTGATTTTCAGCATTGCAGACCTTATATCATATCTACTTGAATTAATTCGAATGCTGTGTATCAGATTGGGAATGGGAAGTACTATCTGCCTCAATAGATCCAAATACTGACCTCTAACATTGGATACCGTATATTCTATCTACGTCAATATACCTGAATGATGATTGTTAGTATTGAGGACTTGAAATCCTATCTGCCCCGATCGATTCCAGTACCGTCTTCCAGTATTGCAAACATCGAGATCTCAATCCGCCTCAATCGATTTCAATACTGATTCTCAGCATTGCAGACCTTATAACCCGTTCACCTGACCAATAGCAAAACTCATCTTCAGGCTGTTCCAATCCTGCCCAGCAGTATTGAATTCGATTGATATATATGGAACCTAGAGTAGTTCAATACTGATTGTGAGTATTGAGAAGGATAGAATAACCATGTACCCACGATTTCCATTCGATTCTGTAGTATTCATCTCGATATTAGTCAATGACCCAAAGAGTGATTGGGTCATCATTGGAATAGATTGATGCAGTCGACTCAATGCTGCCCGGCAGGATTCAGACCGATAGCGAAACTCATCCTCAGAGCGTACCAATCCTGCTCAGCAGTATTGAATTCAATTAAAATACATGGAATTCAGAGGAGTTCGATACCGATTGTAAGTATTCAGGAGGACAGAAACCACTTTTTCACGATCGGTATTCCATCCTATAGTATTAAGCTCGATTGGCCAATCACGCAATGAGTGATTGGGTCATCATTGGAATCGATTGACGCAGTCGACTCGTTGCTGCCTGGCAGGATTCAGACCGAAAGCAAAACTCATCTTCAGGCCGTTCCAATCCTGCTCAGCAGTATTGAATTCGATTGAGATGTATGGAATCTAGAGGAGTTCAATACTGATTGTGAGTATTGAGAGAAATAGAATAACCATGCACCCACAATTTCAACTGGATTCTGTAGTATTCATCTCGATTGATCAATGACGCAAAGAGTGATTGGGTCATCATTGGTGTCGATTGACGCAGTCGACTCAATGCTTCCTGGCAGGATTCAGACCGATAGCAAAACTCATCTCGAGATCGTTCCAATCCTGCTGAGCAGTATTGGATTCGATTGGAATATACGGAATCTGGCGGAGTTCAATACTGATTGTGAGTATTGGGAAGGATAGAATAACCATGCATCCACGATTTCAATCCGATTTTGTAGTACTCAGCTCGATTTGTCAATCACGCAGTGAGTAATTGGGTTATCATTGGAATCGATTGACTCAGTCAATTCAATGCTGCTCGGCAGGATTCAGACCGATAGCAAAACTCATCTCGAGATCATTCCAATCCTGCTGAGCAGTATTGAATTCGATTGAAATATATGAAATCCAGCGGAGTTCAATACTGATTGTGAGTATTGGGAAGGATAGAATAACCATGCATCTACGATTTCAATCCGATTTTTTAGTATTCAGCTCGATTGGTCAATCACGCAGTGAGTGATTGGGTCATCATTGAAATCGATTGACTCAGTCAATTCAATGCTGCTCGGCAGGATTCAGACCGATAGCGAAACTCATCTCGAGATCGTTCCAATCCTGCTGAGCAGTATTGAATTCGATTGAAATATATGAAATCCAGCGGAGTTCAATACTGATTGTAGGTATTGGGAAGGATAGAATAACCATGCATCCACGATTCCAATCCGATTTTGTAGTATTCAGCTCGATTGGTCAATCACGCAGTGAGTGATCGAGTCATCATTGAAATCGATTGACAAAGTCCACTCAATGCTGCCCGGCAGGATTCAGACCGATAGCGAGACTCATCCGCAAGCCGTACCAATCCTGCTGAGCAGTATTCGATTCGATTGGAATACACGGAATCTGGCGGAGTTCAATACTGATTGTGAGTATTGGGAAGGATAGAATAACCATGCATCCCTGATTACAATTCGATTTTGTAGTATTCAGCTCGATTGGTCAATCACGCAGTGAGTAATTGGGTCATCATTGAAATCGATTGACAAAGTCCACTCAATGCTGCCTGGCATGATTCAGACCGATAGCAAAACTCATCTCGAGACCGTTCCAATCCAGCTGAGCAGTATCGAATTCGATTGAAATATATGAAATCCAGCGCAGCTCAATACTGATTGTAGGTATTGGGAAGGATAGAATAACCATGCATCCACGATTCCAATCCGATTTTGTAGTATTCAGCTCGATTGGTCAATCACGCAGTGAGTGATCGAGTCATCATTGAAATCGATTGACAAAGTCCACTCAATGCTGCCCGGCAGGATTCAGACCGATAGCGAGACTCATCCGCAAGCCGTACCAATCCTGCTGAGCAGTATTCGATTCGATTGAAATATATGAAATCCAGCGGAGTTCAATACTGATTGTGAGTATTGGGAAGGATAGAATAACCATGCATCTACGATTTCAATCCGATTTTTTAGTATTCAGCTCGATTGGTCAATCACGCAGTGAGTGATTGGGTCATTGTTGAAATCGATTGACTCAGTCAATTCAATGCTGCTCGGCTGGATTCAGACCGATAGCGAAACTCATCTCGAGATCGTTCCAATCCTGCTGAGCAGTATTGGATTCGATTGGAATATACGGAATCTGGCGGAGTTCAATACTGATTGTGAGTATTGGGAAGGATAGAATAACCATGCATCCCTGATTACAATTCGATTTTGTAGTATTCAGCTCGATTGGTCAATCACGCAGTGAGTAATTGGGTCATCATTGGAATCGATTGACGCAGTCCACTCAATGCTGCCTGGCATGATTCAGACCGATAGCAAAACTCATCTCGAGACCGTTCCAATCCAGCTGAGCAGTATCGAATTCGATTGAAATATATGAAATCCAGCGCAGCTCAATACTGATTGTAGGTATTGGGAAGGATAGAATAACCATGCATCCACGATTCCAATCCGATTTTGTAGTATTCAGCTCGATTGGTCAATCACGCAGTGAGTGATCGAGTCATCATTGAAATCGATTGACAAAGTCCACTCAATGCTGCCCGGCAGGATTCAGACCGATAGCGAGACTCATCCGCAAGCCGTACCAATCCTGCTGAGCAGTATTCGATTCGATTGAAATATATGAAATCCAGCGCAGCTCAATACTGATTGTAGGTATTGGGAAGGATAGAATAACCATGCATCCACGATTCCAATCCGATTTTTTAGTATTCAGCTCGATTGGTCAATCACGCAGTGAGTGATTGGGTCATTGTTGAAATCGATTGACTCAGTCAATTCAATGCTGCTCGGCTGGATTCAGACCGATAGCGAAACTCATCTCGAGATCGTTCCAATCCTGCTGAGCAGTATTGGATTCGATTGGAATATACGGAATCTGGCGGAGTTCAATACTGATTGTGAGTATTGGGAAGGATAGAATAACCATGCATCCCTGATTACAATTCGATTTTGTAGTATTCAGCTCGATTGGTCAATCACGCAGTGAGTAATTGGGTCATCATTGGAATCGATTGACGCAGTCCACTCAATGCTGCCTGGCATGATTCAGACCGATAGCAAAACTCATCTCGAGACCGTTCCAATCCAGCTGAGCAGTATCGAATTCGATTGAAATATATGAAATCCAGCGCAGCTCAATACTGATTGTAGGTATTGGGAAGGATAGAATAACCATGCATCCACGATTCCAATCCGATTTTGTAGTATTCAGCTCGATTGGTCAATCACGCAGTGAGTGATCGAGTCATCATTGAAATCGATTGACAAAGTCCACTCAATGCTGCCCGGCAGGATTCAGACCGATAGCGAGACTCATCCGCAAGCCGTACCAATCCTGCTGAGCAGTATTCGATTCGATTGAAATATATGAAATCTAGCGGAGTTGAATACTGATTGTGAGTATTGGGAAGGATAGAATAACCATGCATCCACGATTTCAATCCGATTTTGTAGTATTCATCTCGATTGATCAATGACGCAAAGAGTGATTGGGTCATCATTGGTGTCGATTGACGCAGTCGACTCAATGCTTCCTGGCAGGATTCAGACCGATAGCAAAACTCATCTCGAGATCGTTCCAATCCTGCTGAGCAGTATTGGATTCGATTGGAATATACGGAATCTGGCGGAGTTCAATACTGATTGTGAGTATTGGGAAGGATAGAATAACCATGCATCCACGATTTCAATCCGATTTTGTAGTACTCAGCTCGATTTGTCAATCACGCAGTGAGTAATTGGGTTATCATTGGAATCGATTGACTCAGTCAATTCAATGCTGCTCGGCAGGATTCAGACCGATAGCAAAACTCATCTCGAGATCATTCCAATCCTGCTGAGCAGTATTGAATTCGATTGAAATATATGAAATCCAGCGGAGTTCAATACTGATTGTGAGTATCGGGAAGGATAGAATAACCATGCATCTACGATTTCAATCCGATTTTTTAGTATTCAGCTCGATTGGTCAATCACGCAGTGAGTGATTGGGTCATCATTGAAATCGATTGACTCAGTCAATTCAATGCTGCTCGGCAGGATTCAGACCGATAGCGAAACTCATCTCGAGATCGTTCCAATCCTGCTGAGCAGTATTGAATTCGATTGAAATATATGAAATCCAGCGGAGTTCAATACTGATTGTAGGTATTGGGAAGGATAGAATAACCATGCATCCACGATTCCAATCCGATTTTGTAGTATTCAGCTCGATTGGTCAATCACGCAGTGAGTGATCGCGTCATCATTGAAATCGATTGACAAAGTCCACTCAATGCTGCCCGGCAGGATTCAGACCGATAGCGAGACTCATCCGCAAGCCGTACCAATCCTGCTGAGCAGTATTCGATTCGATTGGAATACACGGAATCTGGCGGAGTTCAATACTGATTGTGAGTATTGGGAAGGATAGAATAACCATGCATCCCTGATTACAATTCGATTTTGTAGTATTCAGCTCGATTGGTCAATCACGCAGTGAGTAATTGGGTCATCATTGAAATCGATTGACAAAGTCCACTCAATGCTGCCTGGCATGATTCAGACCGATAGCAAAACTCATCTCGAGACCGTTCCAATCCAGCTGAGCAGTATCGAATTCGATTGAAATATATGAAATCCAGCGCAGCTCAATACTGATTGTAGGTATTGGGAAGGATAGAATAACCATGCATCCACGATTCCAATCCGATTTTGTAGTATTCAGCTCGATTGGTCAATCACGCAGTGAGTGATCGAGTCATCATTGAAATCGATTGACAAAGTCCACTCAATGCTGCCCGGCAGGATTCAGACCGATAGCGAGACTCATCCGCAAGCCGTACCAATCCTGCTGAGCAGTATTCGATTCGATTGAAATATATGAAATCCAGCGGAGTTCAATACTGATTGTGAGTATTGGGAAGGATAGAATAACCATGCATCTACGATTTCAATCCGATTTTTTAGTATTCAGCTCGATTGGTCAATCACGCAGTGAGTGATTGGGTCATTGTTGAAATCGATTGACTCAGTCAATTCAATGCTGCTCGGCTGGATTCAGACCGATAGCGAAACTCATCTCGAGATCGTTCCAATCCTGCTGAGCAGTATTGGATTCGATTGGAATATACGGAATCTGGCGGAGTTCAATACTGATTGTGAGTATTGGGAAGGATAGAATAACCATGCATCCCTGATTACAATTCGATTTTGTAGTATTCAGCTCGATTGGTCAATCACGCAGTGAGTAATTGGGTCATCATTGGAATCGATTGACGCAGTCCACTCAATGCTGCCTGGCATGATTCAGACCGATAGCAAAACTCATCTCGAGACCGTTCCAATCCAGCTGAGCAGTATCGAATTCGATTGAAATATATGAAATCCAGCGCAGCTCAATACTGATTGTAGGTATTGGGAAGGATAGAATAACCATGCATCCACGATTCCAATCCGATTTTGTAGTATTCAGCTCGATTGGTCAATCACGCAGTGAGTGATCGAGTCATCATTGAAATCGATTGACAAAGTCCACTCAATGCTGCCCGGCAGGATTCAGACCGATAGCGAGACTCATCCGCAAGCCGTACCAATCCTGCTGAGCAGTATTCGATTCGATTGAAATATATGAAATCCAGCGGAGTTCAATACTGATTGTGAGTATTGGGAAGGATAGAATAACCATGCATCTACGATTTCAATCCGATTTTTTAGTATTCAGCTCGATTGGTCAATCACGCAGTGAGTGATTGGGTCATTGTTGAAATCGATTGACTCAGTCAATTCAATGCTGCTCGGCTGGATTCAGACCGATAGCGAAACTCATCTCGAGATCGTTCCAATCCTGCTGAGCAGTATTGGATTCGATTGGAATATACGGAATCTGGCGGAGTTCAATACTGATTGTGAGTATTGGGAAGGATAGAATAACCATGCATCCCTGATTACAATTCGATTTTGTAGTATTCAGCTCGATTGGTCAATCACGCAGTGAGTAATTGGGTCATCATTGGAATCGATTGACGCAGTCCACTCAATGCTGCCTGGCATGATTCAGACCGATAGCAAAACTCATCTCGAGACCGTTCCAATCCAGCTGAGCAGTATCGAATTCGATTGAAATATATGAAATCCAGCGCAGCTCAATACTGATTGTAGGTATTGGGAAGGATAGAATAACCATGCATCCACGATTCCAATCCGATTTTGTAGTATTCAGCTCGATTGGTCAATCACGCAGTGAGTGATCGAGTCATCATTGAAATCGATTGACAAAGTCCACTCAATGCTGCCCGGCAGGATTCAGACCGATAGCGAGACTCATCCGCAAGCCGTACCAATCCTGCTGAGCAGTATTCGATTCGATTGAAATATATGAAATCTAGCGGAGTTGAATACTGATTGTGAGTATTGGGAAGGATAGAATAACCATGCATCCACGATTTCAATCCGATTTTGTAGTATTCAGCTCGATTGGTCAATCACGCAGTGAGTAATTGGGTTATCATTGGAATCGATTGACTCAGTCAATTCAATGCTGCTTGGCAGGATTCAGACCGATAGCAAAACTCATCTCGAGATCGTTCCAATCCTGCTGAGCAGTATTGAATTCGATTGAAATATATGAAATCCAGCGGAGTTTAATACTGATTGTGAGTATTGGGAAGGATAGAATAACCATGCATCCACGATTCCAATCCGATTTTGTAGTATTCAGCTCGATTGGTCAATCACGCAGTGAGTAATTGGGTTATCATTGGAATCGATTGACTCAGTCAATTCAATGCTGCTTGGCAGGATTCAGACCGATAGCAAAACTCATCCTCAGGCCATTCCAATCCTGCTGAGCAGTATTGGATTCGATTGAAATATATGAAATCCAGCGAAGTTCAATACTGATTGTGAGTATTGGGAAGGATGGAATCACCATGCATCCACGATTTCAATCCGATTTTGTAGTATTCAGCTCGATTGGCCAATCACGCAGTGAGTAATTGGGTTATCATTGGAATCGATTGACTCAGTCAATTCAATGCTGCTTGGCAGGATTCAGACCGATAGCAAAACTCATCTTCAGGCCATTTTAATCCTGCTGAGCAGTATTGGATTCGATTGAAATATATGAAATCTAGCGGAGTTCAATACTGATTATGAGTATTGGGAAGGATAGAATAACCATGCATCCACGATTTCAATCCGATTTTGTAGTTCAGCTCGATTTGTCAATCACGCAATAGGTGATAGGGGAATGATTGGAATTGATCCAGGCATAATTCGACTCGAATCTGTCCATTCATGATTGAAACGGATAGGAAAGAGCAAGGTTATTATACACCCAGTACTGCAGAGAATTATTCAGATCGATTGAGGAATGTTGAAATAATAGTGTTCAAAAGGTGAAATCCAATCCTGTCATTTGGGATTGGTTAGGATAGACAATTAGTATCGTTTCGCGAATCGAATCACTTTCTGAAGCATTGATCTCGATAGAGCAGTGGGAGACGAGATCCATTATTCAATTAGATTGATTCCAATACTGAATCGGTTCATTAAAACATATTGAACCAGCAAAGATCTTCCATCCATCCTTCCGTGTCCGATCCTATGCTGAATACTAGTATTGGATTATATTCGCTTACATCAATCCTCATAATCCATTATACTCGAGTGAAACTGGTGTACGAAAAAGCTGCTCATTTCGGATCCAAGATTGACACTGAAGATCGTCAAGGGAGGACTCAAATATTAGGGGTGAGTAATTAACAATATATCAATATTCATGGAGTTGTACATCTTCGTGTCTCTGAGATCGCTGTGATTCTTCATGGCTCCTTTTTAAGCTGAAAAATCATCAAAATACGTCATGTTCACGTAAAATGCTACGAGGAACACGATGAAACTGTCAGTTTTGAGTTTCAGAATGACCCCGGCATGATATTAACGGTTCCTTCAAAAAATCACTGATATCACGCTGGGGTCACCTCGGAAGTCAAAACTGACAACTTCATCGTGTTTCTCGTGGAATTTTACGTGGAAATAATGTATTCTGATAATTTTTCAGCTTCCAAAAAAGCCATGGAAAATCACAGCGATCTCGGATGCACGAAGAGTTGGGACGGCAGAATTCTCAACATAGGCTTTTCAATGTTAAAATAATGTTCGAGTGGCAAAGCAGGTTACGTCGTACTGGGTGCGGCGAAAGTGTTCGCCAATTTTTTCATATCAAAAATCGAAAATCCACGATGGTATCGTGGGAAATCGAAAGTTCGGAAATAATGCACATCCTTTATATTACATTAGTATATGGGTGATTCTGAAATAACTTACGCATTTGATGTCCTCACCTCGCGTGCATATTAACCAACCAAATATGATGAGTCTAACGATGATATCTGGTGTATTCTATTAAAATGAAGATGTTCCAATAGTTACAGGAGCGAATATAAGTTTAATGTAGACCTGAGCTTACCAAAAGTGGTCAAAATGTCCTTACCGTAGCATGTTCTAAACTGGAGTTGCACGTTTCAATCGTGTAGTTTACCGAGATATTCATTCAAACTCGGTTCCGCGCTACTCAAACATCAAAGTGGGGTAATTGAAAAGTGATAATATGTGCAAAACGAGTATCAAGTCTTATTTCAAGACAGTCAAAATACAGCCGACATTCTGTCCTGGAATTTTGCTATTTCGAATGCCTCTCGATAATTCGACTTCGGGTGAGCGAATCGCTTCAAACGGCTCTATAATGTCGGTAATTGATTCCTAATACACCAAAAAAGAAATTCTACCACCAGCGAAATGATGAATCACGTGATCAGCTTCCCACGCGATGATTTACGGACAATTTTTCCGTTGCAAAATAAGAATTGTCCTTACCGTGGTCACTGGCTCTCGAGCACTATGCAACGTCAAGGTCCAGAAATTTTTTCACAGTCTACTCTCACCGTAAAAATAGGCTATGTACCCGGCAAAAACGATCCGTTTCAATTTACGCCTTTGAGATTACTTTTCATGCCAAAATGTCCTTACCGTGGCAAAAATATATCGAAAACTGCTCATATCTTTTACATAGATTGACTAACGTTTATGCCCGTCTGGGAACTGTTTTTGGATGTCAGATAGATTGGGAAAAACCTATGAGCAGTCAGATTGCAGCTATATTTCAACTAGTCAATTTTTGGTCCAAATCCTGACTTCCGCCGTTTTTGCCCTCGAAATAGCTCAGTTATCTCATAATCACCCATATATAGATGTGAAAAAATTTTTGATGGACGCTGACAAACGAGATTTTAGGTCCCAGGAAGAGCCATCAAGCTTCTATCAAAATTAACACAGGTTTGAATGGGAATGTGCCTAATTCGACACTTTTTCTTACTAACTTTGCTTGTATTTCTGCCGCATCCGAGCATCTTCTAATATACTTCTGCTCGTTCTCGAGCTTATTTCAAATCCTACATGATGACCTAAGGTGCGTCCAATTTCAACTGACCAGAATCTATCTATCTTAATTGTTCCAAAGAGTGATGATTACTGCAAATTTCAAAAATAGGGCACTTCTCCTTTCTAACTCTGCTTGTACTCCTGGCGCATCTGAAAATCCTCCAACGTGTTTCTATCCATTTTGATGCTTGTCACAGAATCTACCCAATGAGCTAATGTACGCCCAATTCCGACTAACTCGAGCTAATCTATCTCAATTTCTGCAAAAAGAGATTACTTTCGAAAAATACAAAAATAAGCGACTTCTCCCACCCACCTCACTTGTTCCAAAAGCCGAACTTGGAACTTGACAAGTAAGACTCACTCTTTCCTGCTCCATTATCATCTGGAATTAGATGACCAATTTCAAATCTTGAGAAGCATGAGGAGAGTATGGTTAGCAATTCTGTAGACAAATCTAAATTATACTAAACTTGATTTATGAAGAGTCGTTCCCAACTTTCAACCAGCTCAAATTTGGCTACAGAATTACACAAAATACTCTCCTCGTGTTTTTCAAGAGTTTATATTGGTGAATTGATTCCAAATGAAAATGGAGCAGGAGGGGGGAAGTCATACCCGTCAAATCCCAAATTCCACTTCTGGAAGAAATTAGGTGGGAGAAGGAAATCGCTCATTTTTGGATTTTCGAAACTAATCTCTTTTTGAGAAAATTGAGATAGGTTGACCCACCCTACTGCACAGTCCCAATGTGATCGGAATGAAATTAGCGCTAGAGTCAAGTTTTGCTTACAAAAAACGTGATCGCGACTTCCGAAAATAATCGATGCGAGGGGCAATATTTCGTGAGCCCGGGCTAGATGAAACTTGAGCGATTAATTTGATTTCCTTGTCACCTTTTGAATGTATTTAAGAAAGTCTCTGCACAGCTGGAAGACGATTGAAATAAAATTGGCGTCGGAGTAAAGTTTTGTTTGGATAAAACAAGATAGTGTCTTCCGCAAATAATCAATTCGATTAATTCACATTCATTTTTTTCTCAAGCTTCATCATCGAAGAGATGGAGGAAGATCTTAGACAATTACTTAAATCCTGGAATCTTGGGGAGAATACGACAAAACTCTTGATCCAATACTTGGAATGTAAGTAATGATTCACCAACTCCATCGAACGGGTTCTCACACAATCACTGTACAAAATTCTGGTTAAGCATATTAAGGGAATTGAGCTTGAGCACGATCATTCCATTCATCCATGCATGAATGTTCAACTGTATGATGGAGTTCGTTTCAACATTCCCAACATCACTAGAATATTCTATGACTAACACTCACAAGCATCGCTTTCCTCAAAATCGCTTACAGTTAACGATGTCCTGGATCAAGAATCATTCAAACACCTATCAGATGAGCAAATACACAATATCTTCCCCCCGGACAGCGAAATCAGTAAGAGGTTCATTGAGAGGTTTAGGGCAGATATGGTGAAACGTAGGAGGGTAGAAGATAGCGCGTCCATATCTCATGAATGTCCTCAGAGTGGCTCAACCCCAAATGATGCAGATAATCGTAGTGAACGGCTCTCCAAAGATCTAAGCAATCTATCCCAAAGCTCCAGCATATCCCAAAGCTTACATTCATCTCAAAGGTCGCTTTTGTCTCAAAATTTTAGCCCATCTCAAAGTCTCAGTCAGTCCCAAACTCCCAAGCGATCCCATCATCCACCCGATACAACTCCCAAACGATCCTCACCAAGGATGACTCCCAGGCGATTACGGCGTGAGTCTCCAAAGATAACTCCCAAGCAATCAGGACATACCTCACCCAGGAAAACTCCTAGAAGATCCAAACGTGTTTCACCAAGGAAACTAGTCCGCGACGTGCCACAGCATGAACGACTCAATTTAATTGATGAGTTCTACTCTAACTGTGAATATGCTCTTTATTGCGTGTACCTCAAAACAATTGGATGCATACATTATATAAATTTCCAATTGCAGTCCAGAAATCCAGACCACTTTTCAAATTATTGCAAACAACATTCATGGGACACGTCATACTATATCACTACGCAAAGTCCCGTGTCGTACTGCGCAAACGTCTGAGTAGAATTATCATAGACCAACAGCTACTCCAAAATTTCAGGAACCCTGTGAAATGTTTTGTGTAAGGATAGTCGATTTGTGCTTTTTCCATCACCTGATCATTTTTCTGCATCACTCATGTCATTACATCATCACATCAAACTGGCACCGCTGTGACAGATTCATTCATTTCTTCGGATGTTGCATTCGGGAACCCATGAACATACATTTACAAATCGGATGAATGAAGAAACGAGTGGATGCACTGATGTATTAATGAATGGATGAATACCGTCAAAGTGGGTAATTTTGGTACGATTCCGGTACTGTCTATCTTGTTTGACCCGGCATTTCAATATACAGTGACAAAACCTGCCTTAACTAGTGGTCAATTGGAAGCTTACAGTTCCAGATTTTGATTGACGGGCTACAAAGGTCAATTTGATGTGTGTAAGCTGGAGCTATTAACAGTGGAACAAGTGTACCAGATCACACCTCAACCGGGCAACTCTGGTACACTTACGAAATATTTCACCATGCAAGTAGATCAATTCGACTCATTCAAGAGTCTTATACTCACCTCTTTCAGTTTATGAACCATATGGACCGCCAGTAGATCCAAGATGAGTCAAAAAAGGCTGACATACAGAATTGGACTAAAGTTACCTTACCGTAATGCTTCTTACGTAGAGTGGGGTAACTTTGAGATTGATTGATTGATTGATTGATTCCCTTTATTCGCCTGGTGGCAAAAGTAAAAATACAATTAAATGAGATACATATAACGGTCATAATCAACATATAAATATTATACAATTTGTCATTTTGGTCAAGGAAATTTCATTTATCACAGAATGTGACTAGTCATTGAAAAGGCATCGAGAGATGCGCACGAGTCAAAATAAATTAGGTAATTAATTAATCGAGGTACATCAGTACATATAAAAAGACAGACATGGGCCCGGAAACTATCACAGATTTAAGAGTTATGTGACAGGTAAGCCACGTAAAACTCGACTAAAACTAGAAAAAGACTAATTGAAAAGAGCCCAAGCCTATCAGAGATTGAAGTACTGTTTCTGGTCCACGTCAATCCTCCGGGAGGGTTGCAACAAGAAAAATTCTTTTAGAGCGTCTTTAAAAAGTGAAATTTTTTGAATTTGCCGAAAGCCCGAAGGGAGAAAGTTCCACAAGTGAGCACATTGAACCTGGAAAGATCTTCTACCATATTCAAGTCTCATATTGGGAACTTTGAGTGTCCGCTCTTCTGCATCACCACGTGCGGGGCGTTCAGATTGGTACCTGGTAAACATCGCAGCTAGGTAGCCAGGTTCTCCTAAGTGCATGATCTTATGCATCAAGAGAGCTGCGAAGTACATTCGCCGCGAATCAGTACGTAACCAGCCCAGACGCTCCCTAAACGGGGTGATATGCTCGTCTCTCCTAAGATCAAAAATATATCTCACACATGAATTGCTTAGTCGTTGTATCCGTTGCCGCTGTTCGTCCGTGGCGTCGAGGTACACGACCGTACAGTAATCCAAATGCGGTTGAACAAGTGACTCGACTAGGCGAATTCGGAGAGGTCTGGTGATACACGCCCTAAAAAACCGCAAACCATATAGGGCTCTGTTGACTTTTTTGGTAACTTGATCAATGTGCGGTTTCCACGTTAGTTCGCTGTCAAGTGTAACACCAAGACTCACGACAGTATCACTGAATGGGACAAACACTCCATCCTGTATCTCAACCCCTGGCAAGTTCATTCGTTGCAAGTCTCTAACGTTCCGTTCGGAACTGAAAAAGATTGCCTTGGTCTTGCCAGCGTTGAGGCGCAGGTCGGAGTTCCTAGCCCATTCAGCAACGAGTCGCCCTATGTCTCCCAGTCGAGCAATCCCCTCCTTGATGTTCTTCTTGTCAACTTGAAGATAGATCTGAAGATCATCTGCGTAGAATATATGGTTCACTGACTTTCCATTCAATAGCCCGGGCAAATCATTCACATACAAGCTGAAGAGGAGAGGCCCAAGAACGGACCCCTGCGGAACACCCAGATTGGTTTCGAGCCAATCAGATTTACCTACTTTAGAAGTGATTTGTTGGGTGCGACCCTGTAAATATGATTTTATCCACAGGAGTGCCGATCTCGAGAAGCCAAGGTGTCGTAGCTTCCTCAGCAGCTTGCATGGTGAGATTGTATCGAATGCTTTGCTAAAGTCGAACAGTAGGAGCAGAGTGATCTTCTTTCTGTCAATTCCTACTCTGATGTCGTCTGTCAACTTGAGCAGTGCCGTCTGGGTACTGTGATGTTGCTTGAAACCAGCTTGGAAGGGATCAAGTAGATTCTCAATTTTTAAATACTCCGTGATTTGGTCATGTGCGATTTTTTCCAAAACCTTGGAGAGGAAGCACAGCAGCGCTATGGGACGGAAATCCGAGACCGTTGATGGAGTGGCAGTCTTCTTTAATGCGATCAGCTGCGCTTGCTTCCAAGCCTCGGGAAAAATGCTATGAGCGAAAGAGGAGTTAAAAATATGTACAATAAGATCACCAATAGCCGGGAGAGCTTTCGCGATCACACTTTGAGGTATTCCATCCGCTCCACGGGCCTGCGAGGAGAAATGTTTGATGGCAAGGACTACATCAGTGAAATTTGTGGGCTTAAATTTAAACCCCTCCTCTGGCACCGAGTCAATATCGTCCATTGCTTCTTCAATATTTTCGTGGGGCGAAACGGAAACCCCCGCAAAGTGTGCGTTTAACTCATCCGGTGTGAAACCATGAAGTTCCTCCTCTTTGCTCTTAGGCAAGAGGCCGAGGTTGCGCATTTCCTTCCAGATGTTCTTCTGTTGATCGAGAGCGTCAGAAAGATGACTTTGAAGGAAGGAGTTACGCTCTCGTTCGATGCGCAAGTCAACCTCTTCACTGAGCCGAAAGTACTCATTTTGAAGCTCAGGACACTTGCGCTGGTTACGTTGATTCCGCTCCCAGCGCCTGCGCGTCGCGTCTCGCTCCTTTATGAGTACCCGCAGCTCAGGACCAATCCAGGGAGCGTCATTTTTTCGCGGATTAATAGTTTTCTCAGGAGCTAATTCGTTTATAACGGTCTTTAAATTTTCATTCAAGCAGTGAACTGCTCCTTCCAAACTGGTTTCGGCATTTTCAAGAGCTGTCCAGTCGCAGCGAAGCAGCCGGTCATTCAATATCTCCGGAGTGATGTTACGAAAATCCCTGTAGGTAAAGGAATTTTTTGGCGGAGAGGGACTGAAGACGTTGATGGTGACGTCAATGACCGAGTGCCTGCCGAAACTGGGCAGGAGTCTGTTTTGGAAGTCAGTAACGATGTCATTGTCATCTACGTAGATGTGGTCAATCCATGTATGAGATGTATTGGGGGTGTGTTGGTGAGTCGGGCCATGCTGCACTATCTGCAAGGCAAGTTCTTCTGTCAGTGCAGTCAGTGTCTTGGTGTCAGGGTGAGCAGTGTCTAACAAATCCGCGTTCAGATCTCCCATTATAATTTTATGACTATAATCCCCACACAGTCGGCGTAACGAGCCAAACAGACCGTCATTCTTCTGCATGGCGATTTTCGGGGGTCTGTAAATTACCACGACTAAGGTTGGAGGGGAGTTACCCTGCTGTACGCTACAGAAAAGAAATTCAGGAACTCCAGGTTTCCCTGGGCCAAAAGTTTTAGACGAAATTAGCTTCTCTACCTTGAAATCATTGCGCACATACAAGGCAACCCCACCACCCTCCCTGTTGCGATCCTGTCTCAATAGCGAAAAACCCGGTATCTGAACGAGACTGTCATCCACATACTCATCTAGCTTCGACTCAGCCACCCCAAAAAGATGGTAGGAGGGATCGTTAGCAACAAGCAGGCGCAGATGCTCAATCTTATCCGTTAAGGAATTAAGATTGATAAACCCCGCCTTTAGGGAACTACCTCTCCCTTCTGACTCCCCGGCAGCCGTGTTTAGTCAGGGTGTCCCCACCGATGCTGCTGTCGAATTTTCACTCTGATTTGGAATGGTAGAGCCATTTCTGGCACTATCCAATGACTCTGGAGTTGGTTTTGGGACTATTCGACACGCCGTTTGAATGACCTGTAGCTCAGTGAGGGACTCGAACGCATACGCTCTCTCGCCATTCTTACGCCTGACCCAGAAGCGTCCACCGCTGTGCCAAACATATTTGAAGCCTAAGCCCCGTGCAAGTGGCCTCAAATGAATATATTCCTTATATTTTTCACGGGGTAACATCTCATTGATGTAAATCTTTCGGTCTGGCACATGGGCTTTCACTTCAGGGTCAAGCAATGTGGGCTCAATCTTATGAGTTGTAAAGTAATTGTTGGCGATCGAGCGCTTGGCTCTCATCACCTCCCTGGCTAGACGGCTGCACGAGAGTTGGACTAGGCAAGATGGAATAGAACGTGAGCGGGTATCCGGGGCTTGAGGCGATGAATTGGTCGGTCTATTGTCATGCATTGGATTTTCCCTCCCAGACACGCGCCCGGGCTGCAAAATACGAACATCAGTGATGTTTTCCCTCTTCAGCGAGGGAAGGATGGACTTGAGTACTGCATAGGAAATATTACATACCTCTTCCTCCGAGGCAGTAGAGTCTTTTTTCAAAGCACCGGTTATAATTAATTGGCTGCACTCAAGACCTTCACCCCTGAGTTCAGTACTCTGCCGCCCAGCTAGTGAATGGTTAGAAAAATCCATTCGAACTTGCGGATCTGGCCCGGAAGATTGATGTGGAAGCTCAGAAATGGAAGACTTAATTTCATTACTAACATTAGATTTTCGCAGAGTGCCCTGGTTATCTTTCAGAAGATTAGTCAGATGTGAGATCTGGCTTTTCATCAAAGTATTCTCCTCAAGAAGCAGCTCACGATCTAGGCGAAACTCCTCCAGCTTGGAGTTTTGCTTCTCTATGAGTGCCTCCAGAGATGACATGCGCGCTAACAGTTGATCACTCGCCGCACTCACTGCTGGTGTGGGTGATGAGGAGGAGATGGCGGCGTCGTGTCGCTTCAGGAGGGACATTATTTCGTCGAGCCGCTTCTGAGTTAAATCGTTTTGTTGAAAAAAGAGATCCAGAGCACTCTGCGAAATCAAAACCCACTTATCTCTAAGAAATTCCGGTGTTGGCGTCGTTGCTGGACTCGTCGGCTGTACTGATCTTCTGTCTCTCCCGTCCTGGGATATTCCACAGCCATTTCCTGGGGATGTTGAGAGAAACGGTTGGGATGTGCCAGTGTCCTGCGTCTCTGCTGTTTGAATTTTCGCGCCACTGGTGGCAAGTGTTGAGGTGCTGCCACTGCTGCAAGTTGGTAGCGCAGCAGACGACCACCGCTGCTCGTCATTCCTCGCGGCATGAAGAGAGCCTCTGGTGGTAGGGGGCTTCTCGTTGCGGCCGGTGACAGTGGTCCGCGGGGCAAGGGGAGATATCCCCGTCTTGCCGCGAGAGCTGAGACGCGCCTGCGTGATGGTAGACAGACCACTCACACCAGCACGCACACCGGTGTCCTCTTTCTCTTTCTCTCTCTCTCTCTCTCTGACATTCTTCGTGCTGCGTCGAGCATTCGAAACCTTCTGCTTGACTGCACCCGGCGACGTTTTAGTGGATGAATTTTTGCTCACCTCATGACACGCCACGCAAAACCACGTGTTGTTCGATATTTTTGAACATTTTGCATGGGTGAACCGTTTGCAGATGCTGCATTGTTTGCTGCCATGACGCAGGATGGTGTTGCATATGTGGCAGGTGTTGTCGCCCATTGTGTGACAGCAGACAGCAGCAGTATAGTAGCGAGCAGCAGACGACAGCCGGGCATGCGCAGGATGGTTGGTTTCGGCGCCAATATCTGCCGACTGGTTGTTTTTGTCAGATTGCAGAATTTGGAATAATTCCTCTCAGGCTCGGGTTGGAGCCATGCAGTGATGCTCCGAAAGTATGAGCCTGCGAGAGGAAATCCAATCTGCAAAAAGTTGCCACTCGGGCAAAGTTTTGTTGGTGAGAAACGACATTCAACACGGAGCGATGAAGAGAGCGTGTGGTTGTACTCACCGAGAGAGAGAGAGAGAGAGAGAGAGAGAGAGAGGGGGGGGGGTATAGTTATTCGCGTGGAAAAAAACAAGTAGTGCACGTGTGTGTCCTTTTGATATCGCAGAATTTGTCACAGTGATGTGAAACGCTTCTTTCCACCTTGATTGCTTAATATAATAATTATGCAGGGTGACAACAGAGGTTTACTCTCAATTGTACGAGGACGCTTTTCAAGTGTTTGATGAGGAAAAGAACAAAAAAGCCTATATTGAAGAACTACAGACTGTGAGAGAGGACGACTCGACCAAAAAAAGGCTGAGTGGCGCTTTGGTGAACGCTCACGATTCTTACTTAACACTTGCTGTCGAAGTTGGGTTGAAAGACAGTAAGGTACCAGAAAATCGAGTACTTCTGAGATCAGGTACTAATAATGCAACTATGGATATTTCGATTATGTTGCATGATATTGACTCCAGTGAATTCTTGCAGCCCTGCAACTTGAAACGATTGATTTGACAAAATTTGAGAAAGATGATGCAGAGCTCGATACAGATAACGAAGAGGATTGGTTAAAATCAGCCCCCCATCGTTTCTCGGTCGAATATAAAAATCTAGATTTCACAGGAATTGCTAAAAAATATAAAGCTATCACAGGAAAATCCGGAAAGAAGCTGGTGAGAGAAACTCCATAATGTCTATGATTGCACTATCCTCAATTGAACTGCAAGATGAACGAGAACATTCCTAGGGAATTTATGAGAGGAATTTTCAGGCTGAAACTTGGGGTCTTACGTATTATTCATGATCATCTGTTTGGATCCAATGCTTTTCATGGACTATACGGTTCATTCAACTTCTTTAGAAACGACCAATTTTGGACATCTCAATATGTCCTCTTCAGAAGAAATATTATCTAATCTGGGAGGGAAGGTTCGATTGAAAGGAATTTTTTTTAGTGAAATTCCTAGAAGGGAATTTTCTGAAATCCTCGGAATCAAACTCACACCATAACCAGAGATAATTATTCACGAAAAATTAAAATACAGACGTCCAAGAATTCTCGATGCTCGGTCTCCCGTATACAATATATGCTCGGGCCGACAACAGCCATGGATATCTGGCTCAAAGTAGATCTGTTCTGCATTGTTTTCTCTTTTTAAAACATTTGTGATTGGGAAAGTCCAATTCGGGGTGTCTATATATGGTGATGTCTAAACCATGATCCCTAGAGAATTGATTAGCATCTCTGAACATTGATAAACTCATCGTTGAGCCCAAATCGAATCTGCAATATCCCATAATCTTTTTGTCTACAGGCTTTATTGGACTTTCAATACAAGATCAATACTTTGAAACTGGAATCAGCGAGTGACGATCATTTCTATAAGACTGATGTTTACAAAAGGCTCCGTGAACACTGGCCAGGAGTGGCCAGGAGTATAGTCCAAATATCAATCTCATCAAGGGAAACATTTTCACACCAAAAATCTGACAAAACCGGCTTAATCAAGATAAATGAGAGGCTCATCGATAATGACGGTAATAATGCATATTTCTATTGAATTATTTCCCCACTTGTGACACTGAATCTTATTCGATTCATATTCATTGTAGGATACACTAGTACAGTAGCATTCCTGCTATTATCAGATCTCCTGAAATATGGTTTCAACCTCAATGTCTTCAAGAAGTTGGGTTGGAAACCAGACCGCGACTACACAGTGAAGTCTTTTGTGAGGCATATTGAGGTGAATTTTGTTCTTAATTTGTTTTGTTTCTTGTTGAGCAAAGAATGGATTTTGATCGTTGCTTCTACCAGTGTGGTTACAGTGCTGAAAAACTCAAGGGTATTATAGCAGAGCACCGTGCTGACTATTCAAAACTGGACATTACAGCTCCGCAACCCTTTATCATCTTCTGGGGACCATTAGAAGCGCTGGAAACTACCCACGTTGTGATCAACGAGATTTGTTATGAATGCGATTCAGCTGTGGATGCCGTGGACGTTTGCTTCAAGTCATTCTTTAGTTTCAACTTGAAATATTCCTTAGCTTCTATTCACATATGGTCATTCATACAAAGGTATTTGTATGAATTCAAAGCCGGACAACAAACCGTTGTAAGCTCGCCCAGCATGACTAATCTAGTTGATAAGATACTACGTTTGGGAGGTTTTAACGTGTCACCCTCCTCATGATTCGACATATTTTGTGGAAAAACAACTCCGGTCGTTAGTAAAATATAATATTTCCTGGCCCGACATCGAGTCATCTTCAGAGAACTCGTTTCACATTGGTAATAGAAACTCATTATTATTTGACAAGTTTAAACGTAAGTGATCAACTTGCCTGATACATTTAGTGTAAACATGGAAATTTTCGATGACAGTGTGAGAATTGCTACTGAGCTTTACCAGCATTTAAATTTCACCAGGAAGGATATAACATTCATAATCAATGTATTCAATGATTTCATAAAAAATACTTACAATCCCTTCATCTTGAATGAAATAGTAGTCAGCCTTGCCGACATTCTCGATGAAAATGTTCTCCAAGAAGTGAAGAGAATTTTCAAAAAGCATAACGATCCTTTCAATCACCTGAACACGGAACACAAACAAATGAAAGTCTTCAACAAACTTGGCCTGTATGTTGATCCAGAAGTTCACGAGATAGGTGAATCTACTAAAACTTCAGTCAGAAATGATATAGTCAGTTTGAAAAAACAAAAAGTTACCATGGTTCACATGTCCATTGAGAATTCTCTTGATAAACTGTTTGAAATGGATGGTCTCTTAGAGAGCACAGTGTCATATATGAAATCCTTAATGGCTGATGAGAGTTCGATGTCTAATTTTGTACAAGTTGAACTGTGGCGAGAACTCACGAGAGACATTCCCGATCATGACACAGTTGCTATCCCTTTAGTAGGATTTTTTGATGATATTGATACCGGTAATGCCCTTGGCAGCAGAGCAGGTCAAAATTCAGTCGGAAATTTCAGTGTAACATGTCCCTGTTTTCCACCAAGCTTCGCGTCTAAACTCGACAGCATGATTGTGACTGATTTATTTTATACGAAGGACCGGAAAGTATATGGCAATGAAATTATTTTAAAGAGACTGATCGATGAAATTTGCGCACTTCATGAAAAATCCAAGGAATACATAGTAGCGGGTGGAAAAATCAAAGTTCGTTTCATATTCACTCTTGTAACGGGTGATAACAAGGGGATGAACGAGATGTATGAATACGTTGCCTCATTCAGTAACACACATTGCTGTAGGATATGTTATGCCGGGCCGGACGAGATTAGATTTTTAATTCGGGAAAAGGTCGAACTGATTCGCACAAAAGAGCAACATGAAATAGACATCAAAAATCTGGAATGTGGCCTCTCAGAAAACATTTTTGGTCTAAAAAAAATGAGCGCATTTGAAAGAATACCAGATCATGTACCATCTAATCGCATTAGTGCTGACATTATTCATGACGTAATGGAAGGCTCGGCAAATATAGCAATGGCAAAAATCATTCTCACTCTGATATCTTACGATGCAATAGATATTGACTTCATAAATGACATTCTGAAGACGACAGATTTTGGGTTCGAATCAACCAATGTACCTTTGCCTCTAAATTTGGAATATATCAAGACTCATCAAAAATTGAAAATGAATGCGAGCGAGTCGCTCTTCTTCTGCAGATATTTTGGCGTAATGGTGGGACACAGAATTCCTGAGGATTCCGACTGGGAAATTTGGAGTTTGTATAAAAACTTACGTGAAATCGTTAGCATTATCACCAGCCCAGAGAATACCGATGGAGATATTGCACAGTTAGAAGATATTATCCCTGAATTCAACTCATTATTTATCAAGTACTATGATCATTTGACTTTCAAACTTCACATGGGAACCCATTACACCCGAATAATACGGCGCAACGGACCTCTGTCAAAACTGAGTTCTTTGAGATTCGAATCTAATCACCGTGATATCAAAACAATTCTCTCTGCCATTTTATCTCACATGAATATTCTCGTCAGTGCTGCGAAACGATTGCAATTGCGCTTGATGCATTACAAATACTGTAAATACAAAAATAGATATGTGACTTACGGCTCGGAAATTACCGATGATTGTATCAGCATGCATCTTCCAAAATCACGTATGGAAAGATCCTTCAAATCTATCAAGATCAACGATTTCACTTATGCTCAGGGCACTGTTATCGTAGCGGGCATTGATGGGACCGATGTTGAGTTCGGCGAGATAAAGAAAATACTCGAAATCGACGGGGAAATATATTTCCAGTACACGCCATTCTATTCCCTCAGCTTCAGTCGTCACTATTTTGCTTTTATTGTCGTCCAAGACCGTGAAACGAAAAAATTGATAAAATATGATTCGATGCCAACGAGACTTCCATGTTTACTGTATAAAAACAATCAAAAACTGCTTTTCGCCACAAGATATCGTATATGAATCTGTTGTATGATATAAGTTATTTGATCTGGGATAAATAGATCCATAAATAAATGCTATTCACTAAGTTGCTTCTCATTCACCCACATCATGAATAAAACATATTTACATTGTTATCTTTCTAGGTTTCTTCGGTGGGATTCAGGCCTCTGTATTTTTTGGATTTACGGCACAATTTTGCACTGTATCCATGTTTTAGCTTGGAGAAATTCAAACATTATTCGCTCAAAATTACATCATTCTATCAGAGAATGAACTAAGAAAGTCTCTGCAGATCTCTACAGTTTTCATTTTTTTCAAATAAAGTCAAATTGAGTAACTTTGGTACAGTGGGTGCAACTTTGGTACACCCCTGAAGAAAGACTATCAAAGCTGCGTTCGGCAAGGTGAATGGTTCTATCGGTCTGAAACTTATTCTCCCCTCTTGACACACGCATAGACAATGTGTTGAGCCACCGTAGATCCCGCGTGGATGATTGTGGTCGTTTATCGAAGGTTATTCGGAAAAGGCCGATTTAGCAGCGATACGCGAGTCGTACAGTTATTGTACCTGGCAAGAAGTGTTCCGGAACGAACTACGGTCGTATAATACTACATTTCTATCACAAATCTCACCATATTTAAGAAACTATCATTACATTGGGGTATATGCAGCATTCGGAATTTTAATGAATAAAAAACAGGGAAAAAACCATGAAAAAGTGTACTAAAGTTACCCCACTCTAGGTAAGAAGCATGAGGATAGGGTAACATGAGTACACCTCTGTATGATAGCTTCTTTTCAACTCATCTTGGGTCGATCGATGGTCTATGAGGTTCTAAAATGTTTCAAACAGCTTAAATTGAGACTTCTGAACGATTAAAATAGATTAAATTGCCTGGTGGTGGGTAGAATTGAAATATTTTGTAAGGGTACCAAAATTGCCCGGCCGGAGTCTAACTCTGGTATACTTACGAAACTGATAACAGCTCCTGCTTAGACACATCAAATAAGGTAAGTGTACCCAACTTGCCCCCATATGCCGATCTCAGGAATAGGCGCTCGTTGACCTTTCCGCAATTTTTTTTTACGTTTGTTATGTTAAAATATGAGAAAATACGTAGTTTTCAACGACCCCGGATCATTTCTGCGTTCTTCAGAAAATATAAAGTGAGTTTTCCATTCTTCGTGTTTGCACGGCTAAGAAATCACCGAGGAAATCACGTTCACTAAAACCGGTGCCAATTTATTTTTATTCGACCAATCTTGACGTACCTTAGCGCATTCGATTCCTTGTCTCAATACCTTCAAAATCCGCTCTTCGGGGTTGCAGGACTCTGATTTGGAGCGATTTTATGTACAAAACACGAAGATGGTTTGAGAATCAAGAAGGCCGACATCGGAGTGTACCCAACATGCCCCCATATGGTTATCTCAGAAAGGCTTGCAGTATGACTTTTTTTACCACTCAGAACGTGTTTATCACGTCAAAATAGGTCGGAAACGATGTCTTGGGCCAGCTCAAAGCTACAAATGTCGCTGCACGGTGATCAAAACGGATCAAAGCGATTTTATTCACTTCATCGCCGATTTACATTGTTTTAAATGATGGGGGCAAGTTGGGTACACACTTTTGTAAACTCTATAAAATCACCTTTTGGGAGAATTCAAACAGTTCGGCTCCACTTCATCCAAATTGGACGTATCTTAGCTCATTTTAAAGGTCTTGAGACAAGCTTCAAAATGAGTCGAAGTACGTGGGAAAAATTGAGATTAGCCAGAATTATTAAGAAAATGGCTTAATGGGGGCAAGTTGGGTACACTGACCTTAGAACTTTGTAGCCCGTCAATCGAAAGCTGTAACTGCAAGCTTTAGATTGATCTTTAATAGAAGTTGGTTTTGTCAATGTATGTTCAAATGCCGAGCCAAACAAAATAAAAAGTAACAAAATCGCACCAAAATAACCCAATTTGACGAGTATCGCAATCCCGTGGATGAACAATTATTCATTTTTGCCAAATTAAATTGTAGTGAGTGAATGATATGATATGAGCAGAATCATCATACTATGGCAAGGCGGGTTGAGATATCAGTAATTCCGTTGAAAGTGTGATTTTCCGTGTTCCAAGTTCCCTCAAGTTTGTAAGGGTTAGAATATGCATTATAACAATTTTCTGGGGTGTATCCTATTGGTGCTTGCACTGCAACGCATATTTAGAGTCAAAACCCCTCATGTGTAGCTATGCGCTTCAATTTGTAATACTTGAAACAACATATTCCACCACTTTGCGAGTCAAAATGACTTGTTCAGCTCGCGCACGGTCATCCGACATTTTTAAGACGGGTTTGCACCGAAACTGCTCGCACAGCACTAATTAGGTCAGCAAAGTTCCCGATAGTCTATTGAGCCTTTCTAACCAATGAGGTTGATTTTTTGATACCCAAAGACACCTAATTCTCGCGCGACATAAACCGAAAGCCTGAATCCGTGGCCGAGTGCACCACATAAACGTGTTTTCCAAATGGCGCACAAAATTTTCGGTCAATTCCGTCCCCATGTTGTGCTCCTCCCCAACGCGGTAAATGGTTTTATGGAACACATTTTCTTGAAATATTTAGTTGCATTGGATCAAATCTATGCGGAAAAGAGTTTACGATTAGTAGGCGAGCCGTGAGAATATTTCTAAGGCGAAATGTCAATTCCGTCCCCTTTACGACCCCTTAAACTACACACATCTTCGTTTGACTTTATTTTTGAGATACGTGGCTCTAGATACTTCTTTTTTGTGCCCAAACAAGTGTAAATCAACTGCTACGAGACACCGGAACTCGTCTAGGGCTAAAATAATTTTTTGACCCAAATCACTCCCTCTGACGATTTTCGCCCCAAAAAATCACACTTTCGGTGGAATCTTTCATATACTCTCATCGGTGTTTTACGGGTCGAATTATAAAGAAAAACTACCATTCATCCCACGTGAATATTTCAATGAATACAAGAATACTCTGTTATTCGTTGAAACCTTCACGACACGTAGTGTATGTATATAACGAATTGGTGCGTTAAAAGAATATATACGACAGGCGCGGTGAAAGATACGCGCCGCTCGAATGATTGCACGAACAGTTCGCCGGCGAGCGAGGCTTAGGTTCTCGCCGCTCGGAAAAAATCCGGGCAGCTAAAACATAATCGCGTTCGTCAAGCTGGAAACGTATTGCCCCTCTCTTCTCTTGTGCACATATATATTCCTCAGCGCCTCTCATTTCTCCTGGCGCGCATGACTAAAGAGAGACGCTACGATATTACCTCGTTTTGTTTCTTCCGTGCATCAACAGTATAGAATTCTATTGGCAGTTGTGATCCCAATTCTACAATTCAGGATTCAGCTTGATTGGGTCTTTGTTCGATTGATCTGCATTGAATTCCAATACTGCTCTCGCCGGTTGAATGATAGAACCGATTGAAATGTATTCATCCCGATAGGATTCGATTGGTTTTCAATCCATCCCAATCGATCTTTTGCAGCAGGGTATACCATCCAGGTTGAATCTTCCCATTATCAAACAAACTTGAACACTAGTCACTCCAGCAGGACTGAGTGAGTAACAGCCACTTAACTCAAGCATCAATCTGTTGATTAAAATACAGCTTCCTAGAGGTTTCCACAGAAAATAATAGTTAAAGCAACAAGTAATTGCAATGAGTCTAGCACAATCTGTCAAGTAAATATGCTACAGCCAAGCATCAGAGATGTGCTATATATGCGGATGGCCGCATATACTATATGCAGCTGGACAGATGTGCTATATAGGTGGATGGACTCAAGACACTGTACTAATCACCCCGCATCAGAATCAGAAGCAGGGTGATAGAATGCGCGCGCAGCCGCACCAGGGGCACTAGAATTCGTTCAAGTTACAAGGCGCGCACGGACAAAAAGGACGGTAGTCTTATAGAACATAAATACTGAATCCAAATCATCCAAAACAAGGATCCAAAGCATGTCCACAAATGGCTTTTTCTTCACCGATGACTCTGAGAATTCAATTTTGGAAGCTCAACTTTCTCAGTCAAAACATAACCTCAGACATAGTATCACCATAAAATGATATACTAGGCTTTCAGAAGAAACAAATGCTTGAATTACAAAAAGGGATAGAAATTGTGATTTGCCTCAACAAAAAGTCAAAATAACCCCATACCACCTTCCTCGGATAGCCCTGTTAACTCACCAATTGACCTGAAAACCTTTATTGGACATCCTCATTCCAAGAACTTTATTAAATACAAGCCAACATATTGCATGTAACAAAATCCGATAACAGATATCACTCAGATGTAAAAATAAAATCAACGCAGGGTGACTAACAAACATAAGATCATACAAGTCATCACTAACTTTTGAACTAAGTATACATAGTGATGGGAACCAACGAGAACACAACATCACTCACAAATATCCACTACACTTAGGAGACATAGAATTGTAGTCGTAACCTCTTGTTAGCTACATTCTGGAAATCCATCATTCATCAACTTCAAATTGCACCTAAAAACACACAAAGTACACCTTTGAGACCTGAAAAATAAAAAGCCGGGTCAAGTCAACTCATATTTTCAAGCAGTTACTTTTTATTAAGAGTATTATACCTGTCAAGCGTTTGACCTATAACAGAGTAACACATAGTAGGCCATAATGGTTCAGATGTCATGTAAATCATATGCGGCTTCAATCCACAAAATCCAATCACAGATGCAAAGTGAAACTTTTGTTTGGCGAGACGTCAAAAACCTGAAAAAGTAAAATCAAACATTGATCTATTTTATCTCATCTCATTCAATATAGCAAGCAATAAGGTCAGCATACCTTTGTAACTTCTTAATCTTTGATTTCATGGAACTTGGATAAAGGCAGAAACATCCGCCATTGGCCAAATAAGTCAGAACACCATTCAAATAGGTCTGACTCTTTTTGATTTATAAACTGAAACACTATTATGAAGCAATACACCACCAAGTCAGAAAAAGTAGTCCACAAAGATGAACTCCAAAGTTGACTACTACCTAAACACATGCTTGGGTACTTCGTCGCTCGCTGTTAATTTTAATGGAATCCAGCGAGTTTTAATAGTTCACCAAAATAATCATAGTGTGAATCTCTGACACTCATAGTTCAACCAACAGCAAAATACTTCCCAATCAGTTTGGAAAAGTCACCACAAAAACATCACTTTGGTGTAGATGGATACCTATAACAAAACACAAAGTATCTGAGGCCTAAGGTAAAAAACCAGGCATTCAGAAGCAAAACCAACATAAGAATACATATCTGACAGATATTAGACAGGAAACCAGTTGAAAAAGTATTTTTTTTTTATCAAGCTGAATAAACACTTAAGCACTGACATTTGTCTGCAGCATTTGACATATTCAGCCTGATGGGTCTATAGTAACGCCTAGTTCGCAAAGGTGCGTTTGGTCGCTTTCACACATGATCACATAACAAGCAGAAACCGATAATTGAAGAGCAAACGTCGAAAAAACGAATAATTCGTGAGGAAATCACCGCGAGAAACGACAGTGAGCGAATCATAACAACTTTCAACGCGTCAGACGCGTGGTGACAACGGGTGGGCTTTACTGTGGTAACGCGCATGCGTGAGTAACGGGACTGAGTGTATCTCACGAATACAACAGATAACGTACAATCAGCTGAGCTATAGGATCACGGGCTCTCTAAATCTAACTTACTCACCTTACTCACCATGACCACGTCTTTTGAGAGGCACCAAGATAAAGTCCTGAGATTCTAGAAGCTGCAAGCAAAATGCTGGGACCCTTTTATTGCCATACATTATAGACAATATTAAAACGGCCAAAAATGATACAGAAAAACTAATTATACAGGGTAGAATACGGAGCCATAAAAGATTTCCCAAAGATCTGATCTCAAATTGGAAAAGTTTCATTATGGGACCTATTTTCGGCAAAATTAGCGGCTTTTTTCTGAAAGACTTGACGATAACTCGAGTTACGTGCCTCTAATCGAAAAATTGAAGATAGGTCCGCAATAAGAGCTTTGGAAGATGCGTCTTTTTGCTCTCCTGTAAATTTTCATAAAAACTAACCTAACCTGACTTAGGTGGAGAAAACTTTTTCGGGCTATGAAATTCAGCCCTCAAGAGCAAAGTAAACCAAATTGTATGACATCAATGAATGAAACGAAGCCATAGAAACATGATATTCGGAATTTCCATTAAAATTTAGAGCTATTAGGCCACAGAGCGGTCTGACCTATCAAGATGAACCGAGAATTCACCTATAATTCCTGAAAATTTCTGTGAAATCAAGCATTGTGCTACTGAAAGATTTTTGAAAATGTGGATACTCGAGTACCTCTCAGGGTGTCAAACTCACACAGGGAAAAATAAATAGCACGGAGATGATGCATCTACCAAAGATACTTAAGGGAGTAACCTCGGTAGAAGATCCACCGATCAGATTTTGATCAAACTTGGCAGAGAGATGTATTTGCGTGTCAATTGGACACAGTCAAAATTTCACGAGCATTGGCTACCCCTGAGTTAAACCATCAGCATAAACATTTTTAGAGGTTATGCACGCTGTCTTATGGGGCATCGCGATGATTATTAGACTATAAAAGACTGACCGATCAGTTTTTGTCCAAATCTTGCTCACTTATATATCTTAATACAAAGAACGTGCTCGAACTTTTTTTCAAGCTTTGGTTAGCTTGGAAAAAAGTTTTGATTAATTTTCAGCGTGAAGTCACGAATAAGTCACAATTAAGACAAATTCGCCCATAATCAGGGATTGATATTTCATGATTCGTGAGTCGGATGCTTATGCAAGTTTATGTGAGGGTGTATTGAGATCTGATTAACACATAAGACACACATGTAGGCAAATTTGTGAAAGTTGAAAAAAGTCGATCAATTTGACTCACGCGGTACCGAGGTTACTCCCTTAAACTAGAACCGAACCGTTAGATGCATATTTAATCAAACGTGGATTAAGTAGGAAAAGAAAAAAATAAAGATCATCTTTCTCATGCAAATTCAAACTAACTTTTGATTGTGATAGTATGAAACTCCGCAAATTTTTAGACATCCAGGATTTTACTAAACAAAAGCAAGAATTATACTCACTCAAATTAGATCAACAGCGTACTTAAGCACATACAAAACCTGACATGGAAAAGTCATCGCTCAGTTAACCAACGTACACGAAGAATTATCTCTCTCACCCGCAAAGTCCATGTGTACGATGAGCACCAACGGCCTCTCCTTGCGCCTTGTACGCTGATAAGGCGTGTTCAGGATTCCATGTATCAGCATCAATCGACAAATAGTTTTCTCTCTACACTTTCTTCTTTCCCAAAGTAAAAGCATTGTTGGTCAAAAATTTTCTTTTGAAACACGCAGTAACCGAAAAATTAGAATAAAAGGGTCGTTCGCGAAACGAAAATTGTCATATCTTTATTCAACCAAAGGTGAGATGTTAAAGGTTGAAAATGTAATCTGAAAAGTCAAAAAAAAACCAGGAGCGTTCCACAACTAGTCTCACAGACTATTAGAATAAAAAGTGGGTCAGAAACTTGGAACTTCGGCAAGGCTATTCTCTTATTTTCTTTTTTTTTCTACTCGTCGGGTACACTTACCTGCGTGATATACAATTCATAAAATAATTTTTATCATGACTCTTGAAATTCGATAGGGAATTGATCCATAGAAAATACAATCTCGGAAAAGTATAATTTGAACGAAACAAAATAACTTAACGCTCAACCACGAAGTGATTCAACAAAATATATATTCAAAGTCATACAAATCAAGAATGGCACACCATAGGTTTCTCACACCAAATCTCAAAACATCACCAACTATAACATGTTTCGCAAATAGTCAGACGCGTCACAAGATCGCGCACGAAGCCAACTGACGCTCAGTCTAGTTACAAATGTCACGACGAAAATAACGAAAGTCATAAGTTTTCGTAATTTCACCAGTAGCCAACATAGGGCACTTATGAACTTGAATACTGTAAAAGCGAAATGAGCCGTGACATGGGCACTGGATGCTGGCAGTCACGCTTACGCGCGTGGGGTAGTTTTTGAAAAATATAAACTGGTAACCAAGCACGGGGATGTTATCATAATATGTTGATAGACTACGATCACGAGCTATTTCCTCCTCAGACAGCACTTGGTTCACGTCATCGCTCAACACTAGCACAAAAAGTTTTCCTCCGGGACAAACCGAGTATATAATTTCGGTGTCCCCAGTAAAAATGATACCGATCAAATCACACGAGTCATAAGCTATGTCACTATCACTCAATACTTCTGCAACGAAATTGTATCCATAACGCCGGAATCCGATTAAGCCACATTGTTCACAGTGAATCGGAAAAATTCTTGGCTCATGTAAATCAAGAATAAAATTTCCTCCGCCAGGGGAAAGTGGACCCCATGATGAAGCTTCTTCAGTCGGTCGCTCATAAATAGAAACAATAATGGGCGAAGCACATTTTTTGCAAAATACTTCGTCTGCAAATGGGAAGTCGTCGATTAGGCAAACCCCATTCATTGCTAAACAGTTTTGATATAACGAAACAACAGTCTCGATCAAGAGCAAAAGCGGCACTGATCACGACATCAGAGCCACAAGGGCTCCTCTTCATCGGGATGTGACGCGATATATATGCAAACGTCTGAATCACCAGCACCCGAGAAAAATCAAATTGCGAGACTCTGTGAGATTTTTCAGGATTTGTTTTTTTTTCGCGGCAGATCCAAAAATATTTTTGTCTAGCTATCTCATTCAATAATTAACAACTAAAGAAATTTTTTGTTTTTCTCTCAATGATGCAAAGATTCTAGTGGTGGAAAATTCAGACGACAGTATATGAACTTATAAGCTACTTGGACAATTTGAAATAAAACTACTTGAAAACGCGGTATTGGCGTGCAGGCAAGACCGTGAAATGATCACACAAATGAACGCGAGAATTACATCAAGTCGTTTTGAAAAACTTTAGGGTTTGTCGAGCCAATAGTCACACCAAAATAATGAAGCACTGAAAAAAAAAAATAAGGCACATGGTTAAAATCGTGCCAAGCCTTAGAAATGAGCCGATGGGGAAAATACTCACAGACATTTGCGGCAAACATTAAGACGTGAAGTTTCAGAAAATCGACGGTCTTTTCTCGAACCAACGTTCGTAGTCGTTTTGTCAGTAGCAATAGAGTTGCAGTGCAAGCAACGGCAATTAATATCACGAACTCCAATGTCCAGACGTCTCTCTCGATCACTGATCAGCATCTCGAGCCGTCGAATTTGTTCACGAATTCTCAGGATCACAGGATATAGAGCTTCCAAGTCACGTGAAATTTCGGAAATAGCACATTGATCTTCTTTCAAACTCTCGATTCGGCATTTTAAGTAATAAATTAGCAGGTCACCCTTCTTCCTCTCTAGACTGACAACAGGTATACGGCCACAAATTTCAGAATATCGTGCGCTTGTCGCAGCAAAGCGATGATCCCGATGTAATAAGGCTGAGAAATTTTTTTTCAATCTTCTCTTCATAAAATTATCAATGGAAGAGTAAATCTCGACCCCGGTTCGCAAAGACATAATTTCTCAGAAAAACAGAATAAAAAAACTTTGGACGGATACAATGATGTGTATCCTGTTGAGGTGAAAGACAAACTAATGATTTTTATATGGCTCGCACTCACACTTACGGCAAGAGCTGAGGGTGATAAGGTTCTCGAAAGATCATGATACACCAAACAATGTACCGCACACCATAAAAAGTACAAATTGAGGGAGTATGACTCGTGCATCAGCCACGGACAAAGTTAAACAACAATGTATCAATGTCACACATCAGAAGGAATGAGAATATATTCTACTAAGTAATGACTCATTCACAAATATTCAGACGATGAAACTGGATATACAATTGAATAATAAGAAGAGGGAAATAAGCCGTCGATATGAAATTAATTAGCTCAAACTATACAGGTGATAGGTATCTCTTGGTTTTCTCTCTTGAGTGTCACGAAGATCTAAAACAATACGTAACACTTGAAAATCCGTATTTTTCACAAAAACATTAAGAAAAATAATACTCACGAGCATTTATCACAAAGAACAACAGAAGCGAGCTCTCGTTTTGCTAACACAGCTAGTCGGCAAAGCATGCAGCTTTCAGCAGCGCGTTTAGCAAGGGTTTTATCGAGCATCTCCAACTGATGTTGCCGCTGCATTATTTGCAAGCACAATTGGGCTATTCGATCGAAGGTTGCGGGTGTCCTCGTCGCGGAACTCCGATTTTTGGATTTTAACTTCTTAAGAATCTTCTTTAAGCGGATCACAACAGGATCGCAGCAAAAGCTCGGTTGAATTTCTTGATGAGGAAGAGCATTCTGCGGAGAGGACTGAGAGATGTCGGGCTTGATGGCAGGATTTCCTTCTGCACAGGTTTCTGATTCACCAGTTGCGACTTCGGGCTCAGAAGAGCATACGGTTGATGAGGACAAATCGGTGATGTCCAAAGCAGGCGAATCGGTGATTTCCAAAGCAGGCATTTCAGTGATTTCCAAAGCAGGCAAGTCAGTGACATTCAAATCAGGCGTTTCGGAGACTTTCGATGCAAGCAAATTAACGGTCTCCGGCGCAGGCAAATCGTTGACTTTCGGGGCAGATAGATCGGTGATCATGGATGCGGTTTTTGGAAGTAGAACGACATCGGTGATCCTCGGCTTCAGTCTAGGAGCTACGAATGCGGACGAGATTCCGACATGGCTCGTCGATACAATTACAGAAGCGCGCTCAAAATTGCTCGCATTAGGAAGCTCACGAGGTACATCTACTCCGGATAGGTTACTCGTCGCAAGCCGCAATAGATCTCCACTCACCATGGTCGAAGGAATGGGGTTTCTTGACTGGCGAAGCCTTTCGGAACGCCGAGCCAAAGGGTAGTACGGGAAGATCTTCGGTAATATACGCCTCGGGGAAGGCGAAACACGAGGTTGCTTCGGCTCATCTGCAGATCCAGGAGAGCGAGCACTGAGCCTTGATCTGGTGGCTAATTCTTGAGTTCGTTTTCTAGCAAAACGAGACCGAGAATTCTTTTTATGGGGGGCAACGGTCGCGGGCAAGACCTCACCACTGACGGGCACTTCACCTCCAAGAGTTAGGCGAGGCGACGAAAGCAAGTCCGCGGATGGTATATTCTCTAGCTCGTCGAGAGATACAGCCTCAAAAGCCAGAGACCCATCAAAGGGCTGTGATGGTGAAGCTTGGGCCATCTCACCATGGTCGACAGACTCAAAAACGGCAGATAGTTCTTTAGCCGTAGCCAACGGGCTTTGTTTTAAAGATAACGCAGGTGTCACTACAGTATCACTCGGTAGCTCAGGCGGCGACTGGGCAACAAGGTCTATAAACGGGATCTCACTTAAAGGATCACAATTTTGAATAGGTCCAGCACACATAGTATCCGTGTTGAAATTCGAGGCCGGAGTCGTAGGCTCGATTTCACTGACGTCGGGTAAAATGCACGCGTCTTCAGACAACGCGTTAGTGCCCACATAAATGGTGAAGCTTTCTTGGGCAAGCATAGAATGTAAAATTGGGAAAGACACGTCACGGCGATTAGCGGAAGAACTCATGATGATTCGGATAATCGATGAAGTGTCAACGAAGGCGCGAGACAAACTAAGAGCTCATCTGCATATCGAACTGCAGGTTGACTATGCAACCAACGTTGTGCCCAGTTCATCCCACGAAAATGATAAGATGAGCCGGGTTTCGATTACCATTAAGCGAAAGGGATAGCTCGCAAGCACAACAAGCTCAAACGTGAGGAGCCCGCGAAAGATACACCGCAGAGACAAAGTAACTGATAACGCAGTGAAGACATAATAACGCCCAACGACGACTAACGTACCAAGCATCAAAATAAAATCACGCCAAAAGGCTCTCCTCACGAGTTGAAATCCTTTCAGTATCAAAACCTTAAGTTCATGTTTTTACAGCACTGCGGATCACAAAATCGAGAGAATGGAAATAAGACCAATCCATCATAATCCGGGATTGATCATGGAAAAATTGGACAAACTATATACATCTCAGGTCTCGTGGAAAATAGTTCACAGTATAAACTTGGAACCGTATTTTCAGCGAGAGTCCAAACTCATACAAGCTTGGAATGCAATGAAAACCGGATGCAACAGACAGAAGTCAGGTTGCATCGTAGCCATGCAAATAGAAGAGTTGGGCGAGCGAATTAATGACACCCAAAAGAACGCATATAAGGCTATACAATTGTTGCAGGGATCTAAAACGAATTTGAATGCATCTATAGCCCGAGTAAAAAGAGCATGGTTCTCAGGAATTGGAAAATTGCACAGAATATTATTTGGAACATTAGACGAAGACTCAGACTACGAACTAAAAGAGCTTATTCAAGGGAATGCGAACGATAGTAGCATACTCGCAGCACTTTTGACGAATCAAACGGAAATTATTAGAGACCAATTCGGAAATCAGCATGATAGACTTAATACGATCGACACGGTCATAGCCGCGATGGAGCTCGAACAAGAAAAATTGAACAAATTGGTAGACTTTACCACAGCTATGGAAATATTCATAGAGAACGTTTTACAGTACGAGCTCGATACCGAGACTTTGACACATGCCATACTTTTTGCAGCCCAGGGTGTAACACACCCGCGTTTTGTCTCACCCTCACTTCTATCAAATACAAAAAAGACGATTATGCAAACGGTAGCGGAAGCAAAATTCCCAGAGATCGACAAAGCCGACACGCTATTAGATCTTTTCAGCATTATGGACGTGTCAATATTATTCATGTACCCAAGACTAGTATCTTACATCAAATTGCCACTTCTCGACTTTCAAGATTATTACCTATACAAATAAGCATTACCAGTTCCGGTTCACCAGCGAAAATTTTCTTTAGACGGCTATATATGGCCGGATTCTGTTTTCCAAGCAATCGATTCAGAGAAAAAAAAAACCTATATACCGTTCACATCAGACGAATTGAATTCATGCAAAAAACTCAAATCGGCATTTGTATGCGAAAATGTTAACCCCATTCGCAACATCGACAATTTTTCACCATGTGAAGTGAAACTTGCTACGCAGAGATTTATAAAGAATTTATCAGATTGCGAGGTAAAATTCGCTAGACTCCATAACACATTTTGGGCGGCATTAGAAAAGGAAAACACATGGGTGTACTCTACCAGAAGAGGGGGATTCATATTTGAAGATTGTCTAAAATATAGGAACGTGAGACACGAAATAAATGGAATAGAAATATTACACTTACCTCAAGGATGCTCAGCATACACCAGAAATGTTAGGCTATCCGCTTCACGGGAAATCACGGTACACTCAGAAGTTATGATATTCCGGGAGAAGAATTTAGATTTGACCCCGATATTGAACAGGGAATTCAAGAAAATCTCGTACGACCCCATTATGGGATCAGAAGTTGCACCAGGTATACAGATGCGCGGAGACACACCCTTTAAATCTCTAGAGAAAGGGAAAAACCTGAAAGAAATCATAGACAAGGCTCGGACAATGAGTCAACTAAAAATAATATCAGCAAAATACGACAACTTATTTTCCCACCTCATTTATTCAGGACTCTATTACCTATTAATTCCCATCATTGTTCTGTGCGTTGCAAGAGTCTTTTGACTGGGGGGGTTCCCTTGTCTAATCGTAAGAAGACTTGTTTCAGGATGCTCACTATGTCGACGTAAAAATCAACCAACGAGAAATCATCCACTGGAATCCATTATTATAAACATACCACAAATAAGTCAACCAGGGTCTCAGAATGCAAACGAGACTCTCGAGGGGAAAATGTCGATGACAAAAGACATGGAGATCAAAAAAGACAACTCAATCCCCCGTTCCAGAATTTTGGCAAAACTCGAGGAAAATGACCAAAACCCAGGAAATAGGGCCAAAAATGTGAAGGAATCGCCCATAACAAAGGAAGCTGACATACTGAATGAGGACGCAAAGTTGGAATCACAGGAAATAGTATTTATGACAAACAAGACCAGCTCATCAAATGATGACGAAATTTTGACACCAGGAGATGAAAAAGATGATTTTTGATGGAAAATTTTTTTAAACACCAAATAACGACAAAATTATTACGCAGAGAAGAAAGAACCTTTACCCAATGAAACTCATCTGTAGAATATAGCAGCAAAGACGTCAGAAAACAACATTTAGAAGAAAACTTGAATGTACAATATTTTCCCTCCAACATTCATGAGTTGATGATAAAATACCGAAACACATTTTGCGAAATAAGAGAGAGACCGAGATAGACTATAAGTTTTTCCAGGTTTAATCGTATCAATAACTACATTTATATATGAAATAGTAAGCTCAAAAAAAACGCCGGACGGAATAATAGTACTAAGTACAACAAAATATTTCCAGAGAGAGAGAAATCACCAAAAATTTCAAGTATTATCCTTCCCTGTCAAGATTAGTATTGTAACGACCGCTCGGTGATAATAGTAAACAAATCAATTTTTGGTGAATATACACGCTACCATTTCATAACTCACGATATGACGACACACGATTGTTGTCAAAATACAGATTCAGGCACGCTACTATATGTAACAGTATGCTTCTACTATATACGGTACGCCTAAATGGCTATTTTATTTTTTCTACTTTCAAGATAATTCCCGTAAGGAAACACCATAATACGATTAAAAAACTATTTAATCATTCTTTTTCAGAATACATCTCTAGATCACCAAGCGAATGTGTAATATTTGTGATCTCATATATTAGCAGTTAAGCAGCAATGTAATCAATCAATACTCGTAATACCAGACGTATACGTATCAAGTTTCCTCGGCCTATACTAGTCGGCAGTTTATCACATTTCAAATCTTACTTAAAATTAAGTTTAACTCATTATCAACCTCCGAAAATATACTCAATTAGTACTACGTCAATAATTTTCCAGATTATTCAGAATTTCGATAAAACTTTTTTTTAGTCATGATTTGCTGATCCGGGGATCAGTTGCGCGCCAATGAACGTGTCATAGAGCAGGGGTAGCTCTATGCCGATGAATGTAAGCTATATCGAAATCCTCAATATGGCGCAACGAAATATCACTGAGTTATATTTGCTAAAGGCTGGTAAGCACGACGTAGACGTGAAAACCGCCAGGAATGTTCAAACACGAGCGTATATGCGCAAGAATGTGGAAAAATGTAGACGTCGAGGCGCCAAACCTCAAGCGTGAGAACGAGTATAAATACGGTGCAAAAGCGCCCAGCCGCGCTTCTAGAATCACAGTCAGACACGTTCCTCGTAGCGTAGACATCGCGATTAGCAGCATTTCAGGTCGAGTGAATCCAGTCCTTGGTTCTCTCGTACCACCATAGAGTCAGTCAAATCACGAGTATATGTAACGGTCTCTCTCTCGGTTTTATAACTTACCTTTGAATAAACCTATACTGCACCCATCATCCCAGATTTGTCATTCAGACAATACCTTGCACCCCAACTTACTGGTCCGACGGCCTGGTAAGAACAGAGTAGAACCCATAGCACATGAACCTCAAGAACCCTGGTTCATAACAATTCCATGAGAATAGAATTTTAAGTACTTTTTCTGCTGTTTAATGAAGTTTGAAAATAAATGTCCCCAAAAGACAAACCTGTCAAAAATATCTCCTAGAGCGAGTTTTTACAGGAACTTTGAACAAGATAATGATATTTGTTTGTTATAAAGTACGTAGTTGTGTCCGTTGCGCACATTTTGCTGACCTTCACCCACAGTCTATCAAGGAATATGGTTCGATACGCGGATGAAGCCTATTTCCCGCATCCTCGTGTTGATTCCGACCTTTGTGTACGGCTCAGACCCGAAATCCATCACGCTGAGAAGAGATCGAGCTCTGACACCAAAACAAAATTCGCTGTATGGATCCTCGCTTATCCAACAATATTTTTATCTGGTCTTGCTATTTCTGCTGTCAAATCAGATACAGTTTGCCGCGATAAATCAGCAAACAGATTTTTCTAGAAGGCGTTCTACAAATCTAGAAACATGTATGAGTTCAGCTAGCAAATTATTTTGCAAAAACAGCTACACCATCCGCGCTGCATAAAATTTTGGTGTCGCGGTGACTTGAAATGGGTCGAAAAACACAAATTGCATACTACGCAAGCTTCATGTTTAGTTGATGCGGTAGATTTGCAACCGAAATAAATATAACCTCTTGTCAATGTTCACGCCCACATAACCCACCCTCCGCAATTGATTAAGGATTTAGAAATCTTTTCCAACGATTCTTTCCTAACGGTGGTATGTCCCCGTTGGAATACAATTTCATGTGACCATTCATGAGAGATCCTCCACCTCGTATTCTTCAGAGCGAATTCAATAACAATGATATGACTTGCTGGGTCCCAGTGGGATGAGGTCCAGTTACGACAACAAATTATTTTCGCTGTCCGGAAACAGCAGGAGGAAATGGCTATTCGAGCAGAAAAATTTTCTAGTTCAACCAAGATGTTCCTAGCGTGATCACTCGGACGCGAAAAACATTTTTCGACACGCTGTGCGGAAAAGTGTCTTTCCCCACTGATTTTCCACTTTCTCGGACAGATTTTCGAAAAACACAGTTCGATACACTGGTGGAAAACCTATTTTTTGCATCCTCGTGTTGACTCCGACCTTCGACCACGGCTCAAGCTGCAAACCTATCACTCGGACGCGAAAGAAAGTTTTTCCACCCTTGTATCGGAATGTACTATCTTTGCATGATACATGAAAATGAGGACCTCAGTGTCACTGTAACCACGTGTAATCTGATTTCTACTTCAACAGGAATGTATGTAAAAATCGCCTATGTCATTCATCCATCTCAGGAGTGATGCAAGGCTTACAAAGATTAAAAATTCACAAAAACGTAGTTTTCAGTAGGTGAGAAGTTCCTTCATCTTGTAAGAGAGACCATTGGGGAACCCTGTAAACTGTTAGAATCTCTCCTGTTCACTGTTCTGACGCCGAAGACAACTCATTCCTACGATGGAGTGTACTCATTACAATAAATGTAATACGAGATCCTCATTTGAATACATGGAAATATCCGTCATTCGACCGCTCAGGCGCAGCGAAGCTGCAAAATGGATCACGCGGGTATCATACCATTGTCTAAGTACTAATTAATCGATGAAAAAGTTACCTGGAAATGTCCTATCAAATTGGAGTTTTTCGAATTCGCCCACCAGTATGGCTCAAATTCTGAGATTCGCCGATAAGACCCTTACCCAAAGAACTAGAGCTTCTACGAATAATGATACGTATCCAATGAGGTGTGACGTTGGGGCGATCGAGCACTCATAGTTCCCACCTTCAAACAATGATAGGTTTGCGCAAATGGGGTGTACTCGAAAGATGATGAAAAAAAACATTTTGTTTTGTTTCGTTTAGTATTGTTTAAGGGAAAAACCAAACAAAATAATGCAATTCCATTCACGTCGACGATAAACAGAACTAGATGAAACGATATGAGTGAGAGAACTGCATGAACAAAACTAAACGAAATTATGCGAGTCCTGTTTCATGTAATATTACGTTAAGCCCTTCTGATTATGTTTAATTTAGTTTCCCTCCAACATAATCAAGAGTAATTCTGTTTACATTTCGTTTCCCAGAAACAAAGTTAAACGTATTAAAAATGTCAGAATTTCGTTTAGTTTTGTTTATTGATATTGAATATTGATGATGTTTTGTCTAGATTCGTTTATCATCAACGTAAACGGAATTATTTTGTTTCGTTTCGATTATTTGCTGAACGAAACGAAACAAAACGAATATTCCGTTAAAAACTCTGCCTCCCAACACTTGATTCACCTGAATAGGACGGCTATAGTACTCGCATACTGCTGGGAGTAGTTCTTACCATAACTGGAATGATTCTCGTGAACCTGGTATCTATTCCATGTTGATGCAAAGTCAGAGTTAGCAGATTCCATGGATTACTTACTGCTAGTCAGGCGTGTGACCCTCTGAATTCGATCACTAAGTGGCTAAACCCGGTACTTCACTACAATCTTGGGCTTAAATGATAGGTGGTACATTCAATAATCAATATTGATAAGAATTATTGTTTAATAGTTGGGGCGTGGCATAAATAAACAATAAAAACACCCATTTTTTCGCCTTTCTTACGGTTTTTTTCATCATAAGTCGGAAAATATCCATTTTGCGGCAAAATGTGTGGAGTAACTTTTTGTAGATCTTTAAAAGATCTATAAAAATAATTTCTACCATTTTCCTCGAGAAACGCATTATTTCTGAGTTATTTGCCAAGTTTAGTGGCAAAATGGATCCTCTACTCGATTTCCTCGCTGAATCTCGGTAACGATGCGTTTTTCGACAAAATACTATCAGACTTTTTTTGTAGATCAAAAAAAATCTACACTAAAGATTCTCACTCAATTTTCGCTCAGATGTGTTTATTCTGAGATCATGAGCCAACAACATATGCGGTCGACTCAGCGGCTATTTCTTAGCTAGTGTATCTAATTCATCACATCATCAACCATACATTTTTCAACAAAATACCCAAGATCTTTTCTGTAGATCATGATAGATCTAACGAAATGAGTTGAAAAGATAACTTCAAAAGATGGTCCTTTTCCATCGAATTGAGGTAAACGCGCTAAAAATCGGAGTATTCTTTGGAATTCCTCATTAAATTTCGATATTCTTTATTTTTCGGAACATTAATCATCAATGGACTTACAGAATGATCCCTCAGTATCTCTGAAGCAACAGAATAACTATCGGTCTGGTTCGATAAGTTTTGAAGTTGAAAGACAATCCTTGGACGTTTGTTGTGATGAGCTTATTTAACATGTGTGATTATGCTCACTCCTATAAAGTTCCAAGTTGATGTTGAGTAGTCATTGAAACGAGAAGGTCTTGTGATATCTCATTTTATCTTCATTCAGTCAAATAATACAATCTTCCACAAAGTGTAGAGCCAGCGTTGAAATTGACAAAAGTTTGTTACCGTACCTCTCGTATGATAATCGAGCGTATGGTAAATTAGATCAGGGTTTGTAACTAAACTAAATTAAACAAAATTATTGAATATGTTTTGTTTCGTTTATTGGAAATCGAAACACAACGGAATCAATCATGATTCCGTTTATGAAAAACGAAACCAAACGTGAACATTATATCAACAAAATTAGATAAACGAAACAAAACAGAATTATTCTGTTTTTCGTTTCGTTGAACGAAGATGAAGACATATCCAAAAGCAATTGAGTTTTGTTCCGTTTATTCAAAAACGGAAGGAAACAAAATTGATCCTGATTCCGTTGATGAGGAGCGAAACCAAACGAAAACGAATTACGATTCATTAGTTATGAAAATTGATTCCAACCAAAATTTCGTTGAGATAAACCAAACTGAACGAAATCAATAATAATTTCGTTCATGATAAACGAAACTAAACGTAATCGAAACAAATTAACATAATTCGAAACGTTGATCAAAACCAATCGCCCCCCCTCCCCCATCAGCTCTGTGCAACTTTTCGGCGCGATAACGTAAAGAACAGTATACATGTACGTGTCGTGTGATACAATTTGATCTCGTTCAGACCGTATAAAAAATGGAGATGGATGAATGTGTGTGGGGGGAGGGGGTAGATGGGGAGCACTGGGAGGCTACAGTGTGATAGCTGTGGAGCCCTTCCTCGATGAAGGCCTGGAGTCCTCGTGCTGATTTCGTTAGCACACAACTACTGTTGGCGGGGGCGTAGGTATGGCAGAAGGGGTCACCCAGAACCGAGCCGAGAGTTAGACAGCAATCCATTGACTAAGAAACGAAAAATATCAAAATCCCAAGTAGCAAATTTAACTGCACAGTCCCTTTCTTAAACAATGTATCGTTCCCAAGGCCATTAAACCGAAGATTTTTTCAGAAGGTTCGGCATTAGAAAAAAATCTTGTGTGATTTCGTTCAGTTTCGTTTATAATGAACATAATTCATATGAATTTCGTTTAGTTTCGTTCATCATAATCATAATCGATATTACTTTCGTTTAGTTTCCTTCCCTCAAACGCAATAGTTTCGTTTGATTTCGTCGCGTTTGCTGACGAAACATTCCGATTATGTTTCGTTTCGTATATTGTAACCGAAATTATGCATGATTAACGTTTCGTTTCGTTTCTTTCACCGACATTTTTGTTGGGATTCGTTGAGTTTCCAGCTCAACTATAATTCATATTTGTTTAGTTTCGTTTCTCATGAACGGAATAAAAAACGTAATTGGAATTAAATTATTAAGTTTAGTGTGAGAATACTCGAAAACACAGGACACAATCCGAGTAGATTTAAACTCGTTTATTAACTTTGTTAGATTCTCGAATAATACACGACTCAGCAGAGATGCTTTTGCGTCCGTGTCCACACAAGAAGTGAAGCTGGCGGCGCCGCGTCGTTGTCATCAACACGGCCCTTGGTAACCAACAGATGACTCTCATATCGATCAATATTGCACTTGTCTAAGAACTCCAACACTCCCTCCCTTAGACAAGTTACATATTGATTGTAATTTCAATAGAATCGATGAACTTAAATTTGAATCTAACATAAACACATTCATCTTTGAATCAGTTATTAAATTAAAAGTTATGAATCGGAAGAAAATAGAACATTAAAATTCTTGAACATTTCAAACGATAGATTCTTCTACTTAGAATTAAAGTATAACAAGCATTTGAAGATTTTCATGAATAAATTCTTCAGTCTTGGTCTGAGGAACTGGTTCCTGTGAACATATAAGAACAAACAAGGAAATGTATGAGTCATCAATTATATATTGAAGATTTGAATCGTAGATTCATAGATTCCTAAATTTATTTCGATTCCTCGTTCTTCATTATTCTATCAGTCAAATATTTATGTGCTTCGAAAGGAAGTGGTTTTGTTCCAATATCAGCTAGATTTTCTTTAGTATCAACCCATTTTACGATAACTTTACCTTCGTTTACACACTGTTTGATAAAATCACCATGAGTATCAGCCATGGGACGTTTTGTACCATGTTTTTCTCTATGACTCAAATATTCTAGGATCGCTTCAATACTATCGTCAAATGATTTTAACTTGTGACACCCATCCATTTTTGTGCAATTTCCTGAGGATTCATTGTCACACCAGACAGTAACTGGATATAAAGTGAATCCCAAAACATATCGGATTGATTTGTCAATAGAAATAAGTTCTTGGCAAGATTTACTCATAGCTAAATACTCTACCTGACATGTTGAGAGAGTCACTTGATTTTGTTTACGACTTTTCCAAGCAACTGTATCTCCAAACAATCTAATAATATAACTACCAGTCGAAATAGAGTTTTCACAATCTCTATAACTCGCGTCTGTAAAAGATTCTAGATTCTCAGATGATGCAGTGAAGGTTAAGCCAAGATTCATTGTCCCTTTAAGGTATCGCAAGATTCTTTCAGTAGCTTTCCAATCATCTTCATTTGGATTATTCTGTTTTCTATCTAAGAAATTGACCGCGAAAGCTATGTCTGGCCTTGTGGCTACTACCAAATACATTAGGCTTCCAATGGCTTCTCTATAAGGAACCTTACGTATTTCATGGTTCTGTCTTTTATTTATAGATTCAACTGGTTCAATTCGACTCTTTTTTGTTTTTATGTTGTAATTGATTCATTATCATTCGTGTGTTTTGTGGTTTTGAATCTTGCATATTGAATTTTTCCAAAACATTTTTGATATATGGAGTATGATGAACTCTAATCGTTTGATTCTCTTTGTTTCTTTCAATGATCATACCTAAAAATAACTTTGGTTCACCAAGGTCTTTCATTTCGAAAGTTTGATTCAAATGATTTTTGATTCGATTCAATTTCTCAAGATTATTGCTAACGATTAGCGTATCATCAACATACAACAAAACTAATGCCATTATACCATTCTTCCTCAAAGTGAAAAGACATGGTTCGTGTAAATCATTCTCTAAACCAAGCTTCTTCATCTCTATCGTGAATCGATTGTTCCATTTCTTTGGACTTATCCTGAGTCCATAAATGGATTTTTCAAGTTTGAGTACATTAGATCTTATGATTTCATCACTGACATTTAGACCATTCGGTATTTCCATATATATCTCTTCACTTAGCTCGCCGTTCAAAAATGCCGTTTTGACATCAAGTTGACATGCATGAAGATTGTATTTGTTTGTGATTATAAGAATGGCTCTGACTAAGGAGAGTCTTGCTACTGGAGCATATGTCTCTTTCAAATCATAAGTATCTTTATCTTTGAATCCTCTAATGACTAACCTCGCTTTGTATCTAATTTCTCCATTTGATTCGACCTTTTTCTTGAAAACCCATTCAGAATCTATGATATTAGCTTCGGAACCATTACTCTGAGTTCGTGGTTTTTCAACTAGAGTCCAAACTTGATTTGATTTCATAGAATCTAATTCTTCTTGTACGGCTTTCTGCCAGAATTCTTGGTCAGGAGAAGCCATAGCTTCCTCATAAGTAATTGGATCTTTTTGTATAGAGGTAAGTAAAATATGACCAACTATGTCATCATTGATTCGTTTCTCAGATTCGTTCGAAAGATTTGACCTAGGTAGACTCGAGTAGTTAGCATAACTAATGTCTATGACAGGTTTCTCAACTGAAACATGATGTGCTTGTTCTGATTCTTCAAGTTTCCTCTTTGTCTTACTTCTAGTTGAGGGACCCTGAAAATCTTTGGGGACCTGAATTTCATTTTGATTTGAAGAATTCTGAACTTTTTGAGGCCTACCTCGTTTTTTAGGTTGTATTGCTTCAACATTGTTTACAATATCAATTTCTTCGTCAACTTTGTCAAATTTAATAGAATCATCATGAGAATCAGGAACTCCTTGAATCGGTTCACTCGAATTTGAATTTGCTGTGGAATATTTCTTATGATAATCTCCATACACTAGTGTTTCATTGAATCGCACATGCCTAGACTCGATAAACTTGTGTAATTGTGGATGCCAAAAAATATAGCTAGTATGTTTGTAGCCGACTAAGAAAGCTTTGATTGCTTTAGATTCAAACTTTGATTCGAGTTTTGATACTTTAATATAACTAACACATCCGAATCTCCGATTTGTTCAAAATGACATCTGGCTAGTGGTGCAAATTTTTTCAATGGAATTTCATAATTAATTGTTTTGTGTGGAGTTCTATTTTATGTAATGACTGCAGCTTCTGAAGCTAACCCCCACATTGATTTTGGCACACCTGAATCAAGTAAAATGGCTAGAATCCTTCTTTGAATTGACTTGTTGAATCTTTCGGCTGTACCATTGTGTTCAGGCGTATAAGGAGGAGAGAATATAGATTCTATATTCTCTTGTTTCATCACCTCAGAAAATTTACCACCTTTAAATTCTAAAGCCTGATCTGATTTAATGAAACAACATTTTTCATTTGATCCCAAAATATTTCTAGCTGAGATAAGGAAAGATTCTAATGCTTCTCCAGCTTCATCTTTACGTTTCAAACAATAAATTTGAGCATACCTAGAGTAATCATCCACAAAAACAATGATGAATCGCATATGGCCAGGAAATGACATAGGACTGATAGGTCCCATAATGTCTGTGTGAATAACTTCAAGAGGTTTCTGAGATTTAGCTCTAATCTCTTTGAGGGTAACTTTTCCATTTTTGACATTATGCAAACTTCACATTCTAAAATAGACTCATCAAAAACTACATCCTTCAATAGCTCATTTTTCTTTTGAAGCATTTTCAGATAACCTAATGAAGCATGACCCAACCTAGCATGCCATAATCGACCTTTACTTAGTTTCTTGAATTCGGTAGAATCTTGGAAACAATCTTTTACTTCTACAGAAGATATTAAATCTTCAGGACTAATCGTAAGCTTTTCTATTGAATCATTCTCAGCAACTCGATTCTCATTCGAATCTAGAACTATCTCCCTCCCAATTGAAGACCCCAAATTCGGCGAATCATTTATTGCTCCCTCCGAAATTGATGTCTCTAAATTATCCGAAGTTGTCTTCAATTGATCTGATGATTCAGAATGAGAAACTAAACGCGCATTACAAGAATAATTCTTAAATGAAAACCTATTTTGGTTTACAACACCAGTTTTCTTAACTTTGAATCGAATAATCTAATTCGGTTTTTTGTAGATTCCCTTGAAAATAGTCTTATTTGAATTTTTATCAAAAACTCTCAGAATTTTATCATCTAGGTAAATAGAAAATCCTGAATCAGCAAGTCTTCTCAGAGAAAGAAGATTTTCAGATACATCTTTTGCTGCTATTACATCAGTAAATTTAATGATTTTATCGTTTGAAATTTGATGTCTTAGAACTAAAGTGCCTTCATCATCAATTACTAAATCAGCAAAAATCATTTTTGTTAGCACTTTTGATAATTCCATTTTTATATTCTTTGAAATCAGATAAAATCAGAGATTGGTTCACGATATGATCAGTAGCTCCAGAATCTGCGATAAAATCTATAGAATTCTCAGTTTGATAAGCTTTATGAATTGAAATTCTCTCACCTTGATCCATTTCTCCATTTTCGTTAGAAGAAGAATTTTCAGAGTCAATTACCGTTCGAGCAGCTCGCTTGAAATTTTTCTTATGAGTCTTAGATTTAGTCCTTTTGACTATTTTGCCTTGATTTTTGATTCCAGAATGATTCTTTTGTTTTTTCGATTTGTTAGTTTCAGAAAACTTTGATTCTAATTTGTTGTTAGATTTGTAAGATTTCGATTTTGATTCCTTATTATTCATTCTAGATTCAAAATGACTCTTACCATTTCGACGCTGAAGACATGGTCCATTCTTGTCATGAATCTGACCACATTTATAGTGCATCCATAGATTGGTATCGGTTAGTGGACAAATGGCATCATTTGCCCAGTGACCAGGCTCATTACATCTGTGACACTTAATCTCAGATGAGCTTGCCACATTGGCTTGAGATACAACAGAATTGAGCTTTCTCTGGCATTCAGACTGAAACATGTAAGATTTCATCTCCTCAATATCCATGCCTAGAGGTTTAGATTGTTAATAAAAGGTAATGAGTCTAGATTCTCAGTGTTTACCTGGCGTTGAGTCGAACTAGCTGCTGCTGCACCATTGGCTATAGAGTCCGATTGAGTCGATACAGAATTCACACGAGGATTCAATTGCCGTTCTTCTGGCAAACGAGGTGATTGTAGAGGAGCACTTTGATTTATACGCCCTCATCGAGACTCTTCGATTCTGAGTTGATTTTCGAGATTCACTCTCTTTAATTCTTCTACTTCTTTCTCAGCTTGAATCTTTTGGAGTTTCACTCTTTCCAATTCAAGTGTCATCTTCATGTTTTGGTTTACTACGTTTGCACTCTGTAATGTGATGTCTAAGACATTCTGATGACACATCAAAGAATTCAAAGGATCCTGAAGGAATTTGGCAATTACGGATGGAGATTCTATTTGATTCTGTGATATTTGAATCAATGGTGCTCGTGGTTGGATTGGAGTCGAATGACTCAAAGGTGTTGTATTGAGTCCAGGATGCTGTTGTGTAGATTGAGTCGAATTTGATAGAGTCACATTTGATAGAGTCGAGGGTAGATTGATTCTAGGTGGTGGTATTTGATTCTGATTCGAAGTTGAAGGCACTTGTATATCCATATTGATTGCTTGAGTCTTTGGGTCACGCTTGTTTGCTGTAAAAATTTCAATCATTTATATCTGGAATTAATTCGATTTTATGTCAGGCCGATTCGTTTCTCATAGAATTCAAAATTCTAAAATTCTAAAGATGACTTGAATCATTTCAAATTTAGAAAGTCGAGAAAACTTTACAGCATTTTCTTTTTTTTCTTTTAAATGGCTTTGATCAACTATACTAATCAAGAAATAAGAATATTCCTCTTGCGGTCAAGTATAGTACAACAAAAAATTCTAGATTCCAAATCGTAAGAAGATATGAGAATATTTTCTCACATTCATCTCGAGTACTTCGAATCTCTGATTCCATATTAGAGACATCACTAGGATCAACCTCCAGATTAAGAGTGTCATCGGCTCCATCTGCGGATTTTTCCTGCTACTGGCCATCATACCCTTTTTGTTGTTCATTTTGATCAGCCATCTGTTCCAGGTTACGAAACATGAAGCAATTTTTTACTTTCACGTGAAGAAAAATATCGCAAGATTCCTTTTGATTCAATTAAAATTCAAGAAATCTAAAGCCAGATATTGTGATAATTATGATTATCAATGTTTCGTACTTCTAGACTAGAAAAATATAGCACAGCTAACATTTCATAATCAAAGAAGCGAAAAATCTGACTCATTTGCAGGTTCAGTAACCCATGCGCACACCACTCTCCAAAACTATACCTTGTACTGCAAAAATATAGTCCAGATTTGGGTTGATCATGCACGCACGAGCGAAACTAACAAATTCATCAAGATTTCCCCGATCAATGTTAAAAATTCACCGAACACAAGTTTCATTTCATCATTGAACCCCGGAAAAATTTATCCTTACAATCGCACATTCAATTCTCAGAAACATAACAGGATAGCCAACCTCAAAATGAACAATAACAAGTTCTCTGTTGTTCACTTATTGAACAAAAACTAAGATCAAAATCATCCTATATTGTTTGAGAGAACTAAATTTTTACTCAAAATAGAATTGTAGGATATATATATTGTTGAATCATCGAATCACTCGAATAACAATCAAGATTCTTGATTCACATCATTCTATCATCACCAGGAGATATCAGAAGAAAAAGGTTAGAATCTTTTCTCTATCTGATATAAATCAATAAGATTTCAGCAAAGGCCTCGAACGCACAAGCATACCAAGATATCCATAAATCAAAGCAATTTTCAAAAATCACAGCGGGAATTCCCTCGCAACGAGAATGCAAGTTTGTGCGTTCCGGGCTGTACTATCCGCGAACAACACGCGGTTTGAGGACAAACCAACCAGCATCCTGCGCGCGAACGCAGAGGTTACACATACTAGCAATCTGCCATCGATCAAGTCTAAGTCGAAAAAATAGACAGAAATCATAGAGTCAGAATCAACCGCTCGTATAAATGCATCATTGTAGAAGAATCGCGCACTCAACGAGAGTCAATACTATAGCATCACGCACGTATGCTGAATCGTTGCAAGAAAGCGAAGAATGCGAAAGAGCGAAAGAGGAGAGAGAGAGATAGCGCGAAAACATGTTATGACGTGCCCGCGTTGCCGGCCGGCAATATATGCACGTGCACGCCCGATAATGACCTCGACTTTGATGCGATAAGCAGGCTCGTCGTCAAACGTCCACTAGGAAACCGATCGCCCGCGACAAAAGATTCATGCTTGATTTTTAGATTCCTAGCAGCTCACGCACTCACACAACTGACCGCACTGTTGTGTGTATTGCTGCTCCGGCGGACCCACCAAACAATTACAAATTATCTATACGAATCAAGAATCACACGCTTCTGAATCGAGAGTAGAAAAAAAAACACACCTCGAATCGAATCGGATTTACAAGTCCCGCACAACCATGAATCAATAATAGAGTCACCTCGAATCCTTTTCAGTCAATCTTCGTTGAAAACTGCAAATTCGCTGCTATGTGCACGGCTGCAAACAAACTGCACGCCGCCGCACCGGTAAAAATTCGCTCACACAATGGTCGCGCGATTTGGGCCTATAACCTGTGAGAATACTCGAAAACACAGGACACAATCCGAGTAGATTTGAACTCGTTTATTAACTTTGTTAGATTCTCGAATAATACACGACTCAGCAGAGATGCTTTTGCGCCCGTGTCCACACAAGAAATGAAGCTGGCAGCGCCGCGTCGTTGTCATCAACACGGCCCTTGGTAACCAACAGATGACTCTCATATCGATCAATATTGCACTTGTCTAAGAACTCCAACATTTAGTTTCGTTTATAAGAAAAACTAAACTAGATTCTGGAATTTCGATTCTGGTTATTGAAGAACGGAACAAAACTCAACATGATTGAAATTTTACCGAAATAAACGGAACGAAACGAAACATAAGTTTCGTTACAAACCCTGAATTAGATACACTAGCTAGAAAACAGCCGCTAAGTCAACCGCATATTTTGTTTGCTCATTATCTCAGAATAAACACAACTGAGCGGAAATTGAGTGAGAATCTTTATTGTAGATTTTTTTTGATCCACAAGAAATGTCTGTTGATATTTTGTCCAAAAACGCATCGTTACCGAGATTCAGCGAGAAAATCGAAGAGAGGATCTATTTTGCCACTAAACTTGGCAAATAACTCAGAAATCATGCGTTTCTCGAGGAAAATGGTGAAGATCATTTTTATAGATCTTTCAAAGATCTACAAAAAGTTACTCTACACATTTTGCCGCAAAATGGATATTTTCCGACTTATGATGAAAAAACCGTAAAAAAGGCGGAAAAATTTCCTGTTTTTATTGTTTATTTATGCCACGCCCCAATTTTCAAACAATAATTCTTATCAATATTGATTACCGGATGTACCACCTATCACTTAAGCCCAAGATCGTAGTGAAGTACCGAGTTTAGCCACTTACTCGAATTAGAAGCGTTTCTGGGAGGGTCACACGCCTGACTCTGCAGAGAACCAAGTCCCTCTGCTTTTTCCCACAGAAGTATTCAGATGTGGGGATATCGCGTAGATTACGATGGAATCGGAGCAATACTGTTCCTTTGTGAGGATGTCGCTTTACCGTTACTATGTGAAATTGAGTCAGGTAAAGTCCATGATATCCATGAATGTATTCTGATTATCTTCGATTGCATATCTGGACGTGGACTGAACTCACAAAATCCCCGTTTGATGTTCCACGGACATTCTTGCACCAATTTTTCTCATTAAAAAACTGGATCACTGTATTTAATATCTCTTTGGAGTATATTCTATTGCAATGCAAAGGATAAAGGGTCATATTTTGAGCAAAATGGTTGATGAGTTCTGAGAATATGCTTTCGAAAGCGCATGGCAATTATCTTGATTGAATCATCTTTGGTTATTGCTGGAGACGCTTGTAATTGAAATGAGAGGCTCTGTCAATACTCACGCGAATCAATTTTCATCTAAATTTGATTGTATTGCATGCACCTACCCTTTGCGAGTCATGAAGATTAATGCCGAGGAGATATGTGATTTCTTGAAACGGGAGAGTCGACAAAACAGCTCAAAAATCACTAATATTCTAAAGAAATGGAAAAGCTCTAATATTACGATTTCACTGGAAATTGGAGATCATTCTGTAGGGTATCACGAATGATTTCCAACTATAAGATCCGTGGTAATTGGCAGCGTGAACTATGGCCACTTCTAGCCTACCAAGACGGACTATGTGCAAGGCGCTGCCATCAAACTTCGAGCAAAATACTATAGCTTAGGCTCGAGCTGTACTCATTCCGACCCAATTAGTGAGAGCTCAATGATTATCAGTGCATGAGCACTGATTTGTGGGAGCGATTTATGCTGATTCCATCAGTGGCTCTCGCATACTTCATAATGATGATTTATTCGCAAGATCTTCCACGCGCAACTGATGCAGATTCAGTTTCACATTCTATCTGATTATTACAAATGTATATGACGTATATCAAACGTCCGTAACAGCTCTGGTCCGTTTATAATAGCCATCACCTGACATAACCTCCTATCAGTGGCGCTGATTCAGCGCTGCCCCCTTCTACTTTGACCTGCCGCTCTGGAGCTCTGCGTCGGCTTTTCTTGTCCTTTATATTTGCTTCAGCATTGTCTCGATAGAAAGAGCACAATTCAAACCTTCAAGAAACCCTAGAACTCAATTTAGAAAATTGATCGGAAATTGAGTTTTCCAAAGTGCTTATATAGAAGAATGAGCAAGCTAACATTCTCCAAATTACCACGTGGGTCACGGGTCACCATAAATTTCTGACCCATAAACCAGATTGAACAGAGTTGCGAGACGCTCACTAATTTGTTGAGAATGAATTCATAAAATGAGAATTGTTATGATTCTCTCTGTGCCTGCGAAGAAGAGGGTTGCAGTGTTGTTGATAAAGTGTGTGGGTGCTGTGCAGATGCATATGCGAACAAATTTTGATTTATTTTGAAAAGCCATGTTTCCTCCAGATATTCGAAGAGAAGTGAGTAAAATGCCAACTCTACTGTTTTTGTCCTTGTTCCATTCTTAAAATTTGTGAGATCGAGGGAATACATTTCGTCAAAACATTCATATCTTTCATTGTTATATTTCCGTCTTCTACTATTGCCAAAATGATCTGAATGAAATTATATTAATTCGCCTTCCCATTGACTTTTTCATTCTCCACTTGAAAGAATGAAAGGTAAATGAAAACTACACTGTCCTTTATATAAACATCATGTCCACACACCTTGATATTGAGCTCATGAACTGCCTCTTTGATACATGGGTCACAAACTTCTGGTTGCATTTTTCTCATTGGGTTAATCCTACCTCCTAAACAATCTCAGTTAATCCTACTTCTCATACAACCTCTCATAAGGACAACATGGAATATCCAACTGATTTTAAACACAGATTTGAGGCAATACTCAGAGATGCAATGTTAAGAAGCTTCCATTTTTGACATCAGTACCTTTGCTTTGACAATTCATGACAGTAATGTGTAACACCAAGACCACTATCCCTTCAAATATCTCAACGAGTAGTGTCACAAGATCAACACTTTTTATCAACAACACTGCAAGGATCTTCTCTGTAGGCACAGAGAGAATGGAAAGAATGCTCATGTTATGAATTAACTCTCATCAAGTTAGTGAGATTCTCGAAACTCTCTCCAATCCGGTTTATGAATCAGAAATTCATGGTGACCCATGACCCACGTGGTAATTTGGAGAATGTTTGCTTGCTCATTCTTCTAGATCAGCACTTTGGGAAACTCAATTTTCCATCACTTTTTTAAAATGAATTCTGGGGTTTTTTGAAGGTTTGGATTGTGCTCTCTCTTTATTGAGACAATGCTGGAGCAAATATGAAGGACAAGAAAAGCCGACGCAGAGCTCCAAAGCGGCAGGTCAAAGTAGAAGGGGGCAGCGCTGAATCAGCGCCACTGATAGGAGGTTATGTCAGGTGATGGCTATTATAAACGAACCAGAGATGCACGGACATTCGATATACGTCATATACATTTGTAATAATCAGATAGGATGTGAAATTGCATCTGCATCAGTTGCGCGTGGAAGATCTTGCGAATAGATCATCATTATGAAGTATGCGAGCGCCACTGGCAAGTCAGTGCGTACGCAATGATCCATCAGCATGAATTGTTCCCACAAATCAGTGCTCATGCACTGATAATCAGTGAACTTGCATACTTCAGTGAGCAGAAACATGAAAATCTTTGAACCTCGACTTGTTCGGGGCGGCAGAACTTGTTGATGAACACATCGAAACAGAGGGAATTTGCATGGTACATGCTAAGAGACGACATTTTCAGGCCCGGCAAGTGACATGAAGTTAGAAACTAAGATGTATGTGAAGTGCCATTTGAGGATTTCTCCTCCTTGCACTTTTTTCATCCAAATCGATGTTCTCATAAATGATGCATCACAATCGATGAACTAGCATTGTAACCTCAGTTCCTGAGGTATTAACCTCCTGAAAAGAATCCTGGTGGTTGACGGGAGCAAGGGTGCATGTGGAATGAGATAACAATGCACAATTTTGGCAGGATATTCGGCTATTCTGGCTAGTTCATATCCCAGTTCAGGTACGTCATCGCCCTTGAAAACCACCGGGGTGGTTTTTAGGAGGTCAAATAACCTGGGAAATTGAGAGTGGATTGATTGTCCATCGGCCAGAATACATCATCCATCAGACCATCCCACGCTGAGTCATTCAGCCAAAAAAGGTCGAGTTGCAGGAACATGGGATTTTCCCCTGGGGTATGTTTCGGGGTCATTAGAAGATCATTTTCCAACAACCTGTGTAAGAATGGTAGGGACGCGAACGCGCGCGATCGCATCCCTCCAGGGAAGTGATTTCGTAAGTCGCCTCTGCACCTTATGAGATATGTTGCATATGATGGAGCATCAAAATCGCAGTTTCTAGGCCCCGAAAATGTGGCGCACTATCTATTATATTGGCAAGCTATAATATTTCAAATTTTTGATTGATTCCTCACCAGTATAGAACCCCAACATAAAGATACCCCAAACATCTATTTCGACGTGAGAAAAGCTGAATTCCACATAATAATACTTTCAACATCGGGAAAGGGCCACATAGCTCCACACAACGATTTTCCAGGAATATTGATTTTTCGGTCAGGGAGCCCTACATTATTACAAAATCTGAGATTTTCATCAGATTTCTTGTCACATTGTACGTCGAATATCGTTTTAAACAAATTGGGTGCATGGTGAGTTTGACTACCATGAAAATTAGAAGTAGGGTCATCAAAATAGCACTGAATTGCGTGTTTTGGGAGGGTGATTCATTATCATACCAGACAACAAGATTTTGGGTCAGGAATAGTGCATGCACCGTGAGGTGGCTTTATTTTATGCATTCCCCGACGTAGAGATTGCATACGACCCCAGTATTGCTCCTAGACATCAGGATTTTCTTAATATCGCAAAATACTGAATTTATGAATAACGGCGTTTCCAGTGTTCTTTGCTAATTTCGTAAACACATGGTGCAGTGTACATGAGTATGTGATGTATGAGAAGAGCGAGTACGAGTGTTAGTTCTGTATACATAGACGAATATGTACAAGTATAAGAATAGAGAAGAGAAGGAGAACCAACATCACTGAGGCAAGCTTGACTGTACTGTGCTGTATTCATTACTCTGTAGACACTAGAAGAATAAAGTACGACTCTACTTGAAAATCCCGAGTATTCCATTAATATACTCCAGATATCACAAATGGCGACGAGGACAAAGCATGGCTGAAAGTGAAAGTGATTTACAAATAATTAATTGGGATATAATAAAACCAAGTTCGAGTGAAAATAAAACCTCGTGAATCCAAGATCTTTTGCTTGATCAAATTGTGCGTGTTTTTCAACAGTTCGAATTGGATTGTGAAAACGCACGGACACTTGAAGAGTACAGGAAAGAGCTCCGAAAAGCAGTGGAGGCGTCAAATACATTCGTCTCTAAAATACCAGAAAAAACGGAGGGAATAGAAGAAATCACTCATAAAATTATGTCGTACTTAGGAGAAGTGCAAGTGTTTGGAAAAAGTGGAAATGTCGAGGCGTTTTTGGCGCAGTTGGGCGCTTACATATCATTGAACGGAATTAAAGACGAAAGAGTAGCATCACTATTGTTGACCAGAATATCTCCTGCAGTTTTTGTTCACATGAAAGATACTTTTGGATCTGAAGACATTTTGAAGAGATCATATGCAGAATTAACAAACAAACTAATAGAGTTATATGGACAAGAGAAGAACAAGTGCATATTACGTCTAAAATTCAGAGAAAGATTCCAGGAAGAATCTGAAACAATCCAAGATTACGTGAGAGTGTTGAAAGGGCTAGCACAAAAATGCTTCGTTTCGAAAGAAATTGATGATAATGTGAAAGATCAACTGCTCATCGAAATAAAAAGTGAACTGATGGAGTATGAACTACTAAAAGTTACAAATAAGAAATTGAAGGGAATGATAGACTATGCAAGTAGTATTGAAATGGCTGCTCCAATTTTGAAGAATGCTCAATATCCAATATCTGAAAGCGACAGAAAAGAAACGACTTCGGAATTTCACCGCATTGGGAGTTCGAGAGGACGAATGGCGAGCAGAGGAGATCGAAAAGGAATGTCAAGGCCCAACAGTAGCAGCACGTCGAACAATAACGAAGGGTTTTCGAGTGACGAACGCCCAGTGCGAGTGTGTAATTGTTGTGGTAAATCGAATCATCTAAAAGCTTGCAAGGATGCAAATTTCCTTGCTTGGATTTTATTTTTCTAAAATTGTTATACTTCATTCAAAATTAAGCGTACGCCAGCTTGACGTGACTTACCTTGTCATTGAACTCAGAATTCTTTCAAATTCTATCAATATTATGTGAAGAATTTCATATTCATATCGAACCATCAAAATATTTTGGTTTGACTCATCAAATTATCACAATTTTGATTGTATGAATATTCTACAGCGAATACACGCTAACATATAATTTGCAAAAGAGAAGAAATTATGAAATAAGAATATTTAATGAATTCAAAAATAAGGTTAGCAAAATACTCTCACTTTTTGAGAGAAAATTCATTATCATATAATGATATCATATTATGTGTGGTTTTCGAATCTCATAGGGGATAGGCATTTGGGTGGGTCAAGGAATAATCACAAGCATAAATGCGAATTGCATTTAATCACTGTTTATTTAGAAATTCATCACTCAAATTAGCGTATTTTTAGACATGTAGACGGGCATCTATTTTGACCGTAAATCAATTCACTTGATAATATATGAAAAGAAAAACACTGATTTTACAATACTCGAACTATTATATTACGAAGAACCATTACTAGAATTTTTATTGATAAATCAACACTTGTAACCGAACGAAGGAAAATAACGATTATTAACTCAAAGAAATTAAGCCTCATCTGAAACACGAATGTCACTTCAAAAGAATATAAGACGCCCGAAATTGTCAAATAATTATTGGCGATCACTGCTTCAAAATAGCGAGAAAAAGTCGCACGGTCGACCTCCAAAGCGAAAGGGTTGACGCGACGCGGTTGAGAATTCATCCGCCTGCAAGAAAATGTTATATCATATATATCACAGAACTCCCCCCTGGCGCAGCGATTCCGATTCCAAGAAAACTACTAACGGGGCATGTATTAGAGAGAGATAGGCCCGTGCGCCGCGCACAGAGAATTGGCTTGCGCGCGCGGGGGTGCATTCGCACTTGATCTACTGAGAAAATAAAACTTGGGATAATCCTCAAGTGATGCGGCAGCAAGGCTCTACGTACGTGATATTACGATTAGATCGCCATCAGCACACGAGTCAAGCGTCTCCTCCGAGAATCTAGTCGGGGATATTTTCACCGCTAACACAAGAGGATGGGGAGATCAATCACAGGCATTTCTCATCACATTACCGCAAGGGCCATGACTCGAGAACAATTGCCTTTCTCGTCGATCAAAGATCTCGGAGAACCGTGATAGTTTGATCAAGGTAGGAAAAAAAGGATGAGGTATTGGGCACCCGAATGCTACGATTTACCGGCGCACCTAGCTCCAGGGATCGGCGTGCTTTCTTTCGTCGCGGCCTCCTCTGATCACTAAAAGTGACAGGGATAGGGTAACCCAGGAAAGGAAATGCATTTTATCATATAGCACTTGACAAGTTGGCACTCTACTTACGTCGACTTCTTGACGATGCTCTTGCTACGTAGGGCACCATCAGGGCTGCAGCTCGGAAACGCCTGTTGCGAAGAGCATGGTGAGTCGAGCCGTCAAACTCCAAGAATGGATGAGTCCATCTTCTTCGACTCGAGAGTCAGACCCTGGTAAAAATATTCACTCTAAATTCGACTCGAATATTAGACTCAAGTATTAGACTCAGGATTTGGGTCCTTTATTCGAGTCGAATATTAGAGTCAATTTTTGGGGAATTAAAGGAACCGACTCAGCCTCATTAATAACTTTTCTCGACATTTTTGAGCCATTATATGGACGGAAAATGAATGGAAAAAATAAAAAAAAATACAGTCATGACATATCGGGTGCCGACACCGGGATTTGAACTCACAACCTTCCGATTCTAAGTCCAACCCTCTACGTCCGTAGCCAGCGAGACGAGATAACCTAGATTACGTAAAAGGCTTACTTCAAGTGTGGGCAGCTGTATAGAGAATATAGCGTTATTCCGAATGGGTCACTCACTGTGAAACATTTCAACAGTACATGTATTATCGTGAAATGAGCGAATGAGTAGCAGGATGCTATATTCTCCATACGGTGACTTGCAGTTCAAGTACGCCTTTTAGGCCGTTATCCGTATCTTGTCTCGCTAGCCACGGACGTAGAGTGTTGGACTTCTAACCGAAAGTTTGCTAGTTCGAATCCCGGTGACGGCACCCGGAATCCCAATGTTAGTTTTTTTTTCTTTTTTCCAATCATTTTTCGGCCATATAATGGCTTAGGAATATCGAGAAAAGTTATTAATAAGGCTGAGTGGCTTATTTCAATTCCCCAAAAAATGACTCTAATATTCGACTCGAATAAAGGACCCAAATCCTGAGTCTAATACTTGAGTCTAATATTCGAGTCGAATTTAGAGTCAAATATTTTTACCAGGGGACCCTGGAGAGCTTCCAGGTGTTGATCCTTGGATGAAATTGACAAGAATGCCGCTCCGCTGCAGCTTCCCCAAGCATATAAGCTCGGTTTCCGCAAATTAAGCTTCTCTCCCCCCACTCCTGGTACGCTCGACCAATCAGCGTCGAGGTCAAAGAAAAGCTTCGATTTTTCAAATTTCCAATTGGCGAGTGGTAGGGTAGAATTACTAAAAATAGTGATTTCCCCTCATATCGTAGTTGGAATACGGGATAAAAAATGTACATATTTACAAGTTATCATAATTAATTACACTAATTATTAAAATAAAATATGATACAAGTACTGTAGCATGTAATTTTCAAAGCGGCGCGCATCTGCGCCCGCTGAAATAGCAGCCAAGCATGCTATACCGGCACTCAAAATGACCGCCGCCAGCCCCTTGCAACAGGTTGTTTACACGGCTTCCTGGTGCTCGCGCTACGTCGTGGAGTGGTGTTCGAGTGTTCCGGGTGTGTAATTGTGTGCTGCGGACCATTAGGAACCTGCAGCATCGTCGCCGAGACGTGACACGGAACGGGGCGTGAGCTATCAGCAAGACAACCAGCGTCTGCTCGAGCCAGCAAAACCGAGGTGTTTATATCGTGAGTAATTTTTTATTGATAATTTTAATTAGCAATTATTGGTCGTAGCACCTGCGCTAGGCCTTTTTCTTCAACATAAGTGTTGGGAAAAGAGGTATTTTTCCTTGGATCGTTGTGGACTTCAATTTCACTTGTTTCACTAAATAATATTTATTCAATACTTGCTCCGAGTTCCACGCTCCCTTATACATCTTTCTCTCACAACGTTCTTATCCAATCTGCCGCACTTGGCGCAGCGCTTCTCCTTCGCACATATTCATATTCATCATCTCGTGGCGCCGTCGCCAAAGTCGGTATAGCAGTTTCCTTACACTACTACCTAATAGCTTCTGCTAATGTCAGTGTCACAGCTGAATGTACACATATCTCAACACGCCTCTTTACATTCATGCTGTTACAGCTGACTTACAATCATTTCTCAGTTTCTTTATTTCACATTTAATAAACTCCTGAATTTCTGAAACTTGATTCTCCCAAGTGCTTTAGTAAAAATGTCAGCTATGTTATTTTCATAGGGTTATTCAAGTGTCAAAGATTAATGCCTGGCATTGCCACGGGACCAGGGTCATTCCAAATAAAAGTTTCCACAGTTCTGATGGGTATACCGGGAGTAGCGATCTTGCTTGACGATATAGTGGTAACATCACCTACAAATGAATTGCATCTGCAGAGATTGCGAGAAGTAATGCGTTGATTGTGAGACGCTGGATTAAGAGTGAAAGAACAAAAATGTAAATTTTTCCAAGATAAAATACAATACATCGCTCATGTGATTGATAGAAACGGAGTTTCACCAATCCAAAGCGAAATTCAATGTGTTAAGATATGCCCGAGCCAAATACTATACATCAATTGAGAAGTTTTTTAGGCTCGATGGATTATTATAGTAAATTCATTCCCAGATTGCAACTAAAATTAAAGCCATTGTATAAATGTTTAGAAAGAAATTAATTCTCTTGATCCGAAGAATTTCAACGAGTATTTGAAAATATGAAGGAAGAACTAACTTCGAACAGAACGCTTGTACACTTTGACCCAAACAAAAAAATTGTTTCGACCACCGATGCGTCTCCTCATGGAGTGTCGGCTGTGTTGGCGCATAGATTCCCAGACAATTTTGATAAGCCGATACAGTTTGCTAGCCGAACACTACAATCGAGCGAGGAAAACTACAGTCAATTAGACAAAGAAGGGTTAGCTATAATATTTGGAATGAAAGTGTTTTTCGGATGTTTTTATGGGACAAAGTTTTTATTACAAACAGACAATCATGCGCTAACGCGTATATTCCACCCAGAAAAACCATTACCAACAATAGCGACGTCACGGCTCCAACGCTGGGCAGCATTTTAAACTAATTTTGATTATTATTTCAAGTTTATTAAGAGTAAGGAAAATGACGCAGATTGGTTAAATAGAATGCCAAATGATGAAGCAGAGGTAGTGAGGGATGGTAAATTTGAGAGTTTAGAGGAAAAATCGGATGTTGTTTTGAAAATCATAAAAAAATTTGACTTTGCAAGTCTCGACTGCAAACAAGTCAAAAGATTCACGAGGGGGGATAAAATCCTTTGTAAAGCTATGAAATATTGTGTGGATGAATGGCCGAGTGAATGTGTTGATGATAACCTGAACATGTATTGGCTTCGGAGAGAAGCATTATCAATAGAAAGTGATTGTCTAGTATGGGGGCATAGAGTAATTATTCCAGAAAAATTACAAAACTTGATTCTCAAAGAACTACATTACAGTCATTTTGGAATCTGTAAAATGAAAGCGCTTGCTCGTGGGTATGTTTGGTGGCTCATCCTCCCACACAGCATGGAAATATTTCAAAGAACGATTCAGGGAAATATTTCATTGCAATCTCCCGGGAATCTTGCAGGGATATTGCAGGAGATATTTCAAAATGTTCCGTGGCAATGTTTCAGAGAAAGCTTCCCGGAAGCTCCCGTAAATATTTCAAAGAATCTTACACTCAATCTTTCAGTAACCTTGCACTGAAATATTTCTGAAAGATTCACGAAAGCTTTTTGAAAGATTCCTTGAAACAACTCACTGAAATATTTCTGAAAGATTATCGGAAGCTTTCTGAAAGATGTAAGTGCAATATTTTGGGGAGAAGTTTTGGAAGAGATACGAAAGCCTCTTGCGAGGTTTCATTGCCGGGGGGAATCTCCTGGAAACGTTTCACCGATATTGAGTATAATATTTCATCAGGACGAGGCCCCAAAATTTTCTGGAGGGTTTGCTAGCTTCTACGGAGGACTACATTTTGAGACCAGTTTCAAATAACATCGTGCTTGCAGTTCTTCTAGGCTGGGAAATCTTCAAGAATTCTATGATGGATTTTCAAAACTCACCACGTTCTGATACTCTATATGGAGCACTTTGTGGCTGTGAGTTATCCTTCTAACTCACAATATGAAACGTACCACTTTAGATTGAGCTTAGAAAATCAATTTGATTCTGGTTTTCATTGAAACAATAGATTTCGGGAACATTTCAAGGAATTCTTCTATAAGTAACCTCTCTGCCACTCAATTGCACCTAATGAAATTGAAAAATTTCTGAATACCTTCTGAAAGATTCCAAAAATATTTCTAGGAATTATTTCACCGGTAATCTTCCAGAAACGTTGCGCTAAAATATTGTTGAAATCTTTATGAAAGCTTTCTGGAAGATTTCAATGCAATATTCTCAGGAAGAATTTCCGCGAAATTTTTGTACGATATTGAAATCAATGAAATATTTCATTGCAATCCCCCAGGAATCTTGCAGGGATGTTGCAGGTGATATTTCAAAATGTTCCGTGGCATTATTTCAGAGAAAGCTTCCCGGAAGCTCCCGTAAATATTTCAAAGAATCTTACACGCAATCTTTCGGAAACCTTGCATTGAAATATTTCTGGAAGATTCACGAAAGCTCTCTGGAAGATTTCTTGGAACAATTCACTGAAATATTTCTGGAAGATTCACAAACCTCCGCTGTGATATAGCCTCATTGAATTCCTAACTTGTTCAAATCTCTTTCGAATTTAGGCTAATCACGAGTCGTCGCATATAAATGAAGCCATCATAATAATAGGTTTGTGGAAGCTCTCTGACTGATTCCGTACATATTTCTTGGGAACATTCCACAGGTAATCTCCCAGGAATCTTGCACTGAGATATTGTTGATAGATTCTCGTAAGCTCCCTAAAATCTTTCAGAGCAAAACTATGTGACGGGGTACTTCATATTGATGAGAAAACCGTTACAACCGAGGTAAGAATATATTATACTGTTGAAGTATTGCGAGGAGTAATTCTTAACGACTTGAATCTGTGGGATATGAAACATAAATATTGCGGTGGAACATTCTGGGAATTTTTCAGTAACATTGCAGTGAAAGATTGTAGAAATCTTTCAGGAACATTGCAGTGAAGGGTTGTGGGAATCATCCAGAAACATTGCAGTGAAAGATTGTGGGAATCTTCCAGGAATATTTCATTGGAAGATTCTGTTCCCGATAGATGTCGCATAACACACTTTAGTTCTCAAATTTCGTTCTCATAAATTATATGGTTTTTGGGAAACTATCTATCAGGAAATTTGATGGTAGTATCAAATGATCTGTCATGTGTGATAACATACCCAGGACCAGCTATGCATAATGGTATGTAAATGATACGTGAGGATTATTTGAAGATGCGTAAAGGCTTTCTCGCAAGCGTTTACAATAGACGATGGTTAGTATATAAGACAGGAGGACGGCTTATCGCTTAGATGTCGCGTACATCGAAGAGTTCATAAAACCTGGATGAATCTAACGTGAAGCTTTGGATTCAACGTCACAATGGAGTTGAAGTACGCGTCAGAATGATGAAGTCGAGCATTAGAATGATTAAGAAACTTATCAAGCAAAATATGGATTCCACAGACAGAACATTAACGCATATATTTTTGTGAGATTTCATGAAATCTTGCAGGAACATTTCACTGAAATATTTCAATGAAATGTTTCTGAAAGCTTCCCGAAATATTCCCGGCAATATTTCATGAAATCTTGCAGAAAAGTGTCTGAAGTGGGACATATCTTTATTGAGGGAAGCTTTCAGTGAAATCTGTCTGAAAGATTCCCGGGTTTTCCTGAAAGCTTGCAGGAAGGTTTCTGAAAGATTCTCATGCTTTGTGGGTTTGACAAATATTTGGAAAAAATTACGCGGTCTTGTTTGATATGTTTACAAACAAGGAAATGCCAGTCAAGATTCCACTCACACCTTGGGTGTGGCCTACAGCTCCATGGCATAGAATTCATGCAGATTTTTCTGGTCCAATCAACGGGAAAATGATCCTTATTTTGATAGACAGCCACTCAAAATGGCCCGAGGCTTATATCATGTCATCTATAAATGAAGATGCAACAATACAAGTTGTTAACGATGTGTTTGCGCGACTTGGTTTCCCAGCACATGTAGTTACTGATAATTTTAAGACGTTTGTTAGTGAGAAATTCCAAAATCTCATGAAACTATCAGGCGTTAGGCATAGCACAATACCACCACATTTTCCGGGAACAAACGGCGCGGCTGAGAATATAGTTGACACTTTCAAACGTAAAATCAAATGTATGATGCAAGATGGTTTGTCATTGCTGAATGCAACACAACAATTTCTGATAGATTATCGAAATACTCCACATTGCACGACAAACCAGATGCCTGCAAAATTGTTTCTCGATCGAGAGTTGAGATCTAGATTTTCTTTATTGAGACCACGTGAACATGAAGAAGTAGTACACGCTGCACAAGAGAGACACGTCAAATATCATAGAGGTAGTCGTAGAGTATCTCTCAAAATAGGAGATGCGGTAGTGGTGACAGATTACAGGGGTAAAAAGATGACGTGGACGAAAGCCGTTATCGTGAAAGAATTGGTTCCGGGTGTAACCCACTTGGTAGAATTAGAACCAGATTTGATTTGGAAATGGTACAGTAACCAAATGAGAGAGTTTTCCGAATCATAGAAGCTTGATTATGAAGAAAAGGAAGGAGGAAAAGTGACAGAAATTGAGAGAAATGACTCAATAAGCAGTGTCAAGTTGCGAAGATCGGAGAGATTGTTGAATAAAGATAAAATAGCAACTTAGATGAGAATTTGACAAATTTGTTGTTCCTCGTACTGGTTTTGTATTTATTCTTTTTCTCTTTCTGTAACCGGGGGAAAGTCCAGTGTACATGAGTGTGTGATGTATGAAGAGAGCGAGTACGAGTGTTAGTTCTGTAAACATAGACAAATATGTACAAGTATAAGAATAGAGGAGAGAAGGAGAACCAACATCACTGAGGCGAGCTCGACTGTACTGTGCTGTATTCATTACTCTGCAGACACTAGAAGAATAAAGTACGACTCTACTTGAAAATCCCGAGTATTCAATTAATATACTCCAGATATCACACATAGACAAGGCGAAACTACCGCCATAGTTTGCAAAAATAGGTGAGTGGAATTTTTGTGGGATTCTCTCCGGAAGACCCTCCTGATCATAGAGACGTATGGACCCAAGCCGAATTCCGATGCAACATTGTTTAAACCGAAATTGTTTAAACAATTGAGAAAAATCACTTATTTCGCCCTGAAACTAATTTTATAAAGTAATTAGGGATATTTTGGATCGAAAAGTATTCTTGTCATTTTCCTCTACGAGCCATCATTTCCGAGCTATAAGCGTTTCAAAGTTGAAAAAACGCGAATTTTGCGATTTTGAACGTTAAATAAAGGTAACAACAAAGCGAGAAATCCATGTTCTCAAGGTCGAGATCTATTCACTAGGGTGTCCTCTACGGGTTCCAATAGCAAAAGTCCATGGTCCCGGCTTAGAACATTCCGTTTTCCGGAAGTTTTCAAAGCATTGTTTCTACAGGCGCCAGTATAGCTATATACATCGCCGACCGATATATATAGTCAATCTCAGATCCATTCAAAACAGTGCATTGAAAAATTCCGGAAAACGGAAGGTTCTAAGCCGGGACCATGGACTTTTGCTATTGGAACCTGGAGAGGACACCCTAGTCAACAGATCCCGACCTTGAGAACATCGATGTCTCGCTTTGTTGTTACCTTTATTTAACGTTCAAAATCGCAAAATTCGCGTTTTTCCAACTTTGAAACGCTTATAGCTCGGAAATAATGGCTCCTAGAGAAGAATGACAGAAATACTTTTCGATCCAAAATATCCCAAATTACCTTATAAAATTAGTTTCAGGGCGAAATAAGTGATTTTTCTCAATTGTTTAAACAATTTCGGTTTAAACAATGTTGCATTGGAATTCGGCTTGGGTCCATACGTCTCTATGATCAGGAGGGTCTTCCGGAGAGGATCCCACAAAAAAATTCCACTCACCTATTTTTGCAAACGATGGCGGTAGTTCCGCCTCGTCTAACATGGTTTTGATGGTGCATACTTGTGGTTTTCTCAAAGCGTATCCGAGTTATATCTCACGTATTTTGACCTGCTAATGACGATACCAGGATCTTAGAAATGCTAGGATGCCTTCGAGACTAGTGACAAGCTGGTCTTTCGAGTTGCTATCGGCGAAATTTGACCAATTTCGGAACGAATCTGAAGGGACTCAGAAAATCGACAAAACACATCCTCTTTCATCTAATACCGAGTCCACATTGCCTTCGTCTTGATACATTAGTATGTCGAGACAAAATTATTTGCAGTAGCTCAAAAAACGAAGGATCAGATGAACATGTGAGTAGTTATGTTAGCACTCTGGCGAAACGTAAACAAAGGCCCTCTCTCGTGCTCACTCTCCCCCCCACCACCCACCCGTCTCATCAGGTATTTGGACTCGCCGACACGCACACGCTCCCCCCGCCCGCCTCGCCGGTGGACGAGTAGGAGACCTATTATGCCCCCCCCCCCACTGTATATCTTACCTGTGAACGTAGTGGGCTCTCTCTCTCTCTCTAGTGCGCGCGCTCTCTGTCTTTTTCACAGACTTACTTGCGTATACACTCTCTGCTTGGCGATGATTCCCCACCGCCATGACTGTACCACTCTTCGGTGAGACATATAGAACAGTGCAACGACTGAATGCCTCTACCATTAGCCATTGCCAAGAGTCCGGATGGGCTGAGCGATAACTTGATACATCTCATACTATAATGTGGCTATATTTTTGTGCGTTTACGGGCAATAATTACTGAGTAAATTTTTCTTCAGTCATTGAGAGAGTGCTCTAATAAGGAAGAAACTTTTTTAAAAATTGATGTAGTCGTATAGTACTTGAATGTAAACGCATAATGATGCTCTTCTGTCAAACAACTCTGAATTGAGGCAATAGATTCTTAGATGAAGAAGCTACGCATTTAATGATTTTGGGGTAAAGAATGAAAAAATGACTCACGAATTAGTGAAAGATGATTCTTAGATGAAGAAGCTACGCATTGAATGATTTTTGGGTAAAGGATGAAAAAATGACTCACAAATTAGCGAAAGATGACATTTTTTATTACCAGCAACATCAACAGATTGTGTTTACATGAGGATATGATAACACTGTTTCGTCAGATGCATCCTTATAGGTGCATTTTTTCTATTATATTTTTGATATTGTCAGCGGTCGATCTGAAAAATTATCTATTTTTAGCTACTATGAATCAAAATGTAGTACGAATATATGGAAAATATGTACTTACAAACAAATGCGGCAACGTAGACCGGATCGAAGAGAATTATTTTCATCCGACACGCCACAGCGCTGACAACCGTGTGGTGTAGGCTGCACTCCTTTAGCTTTCAGCACCAATTTTCGCTCCTCGATCTTTGCGGTGACGCGGGCCACGCCATCATAAACGATTTTTTCAATGCCTTCGAATACTCGGAGTTTATACATACGGCCAAGCTCTTCTATTTGTTGAACCATTCTCTTGAGGTTTGCAATCTCTGGATCATCGTAGAACTCATTCCTGATTGGGTATTGGCTTTCCGAGTGTGCGAGCTGTGAAAGACCCTCAGTAGACTTTATGTTGGGGCGGCTTTTTTTTGTCGGCCTTGCATGTTCATCTTGAGTGTACTTATTCTTTCGGGGGCGGCCTCTCTTTTTTGTTATTGTTGTTGTTTCACCTAGTACTAGCAATTTGCCTGGTGGTGACTCGGGTCTAGCGAGCTTCTCATACTCTTCGATCGTTACCGATCTCAAGGGTGTCAACAATGGTTTAAGCAATGGTGCATCGTTTGACTTGGGTGAATAATCACTAGACGTACCAGCACGTTGATCATTGGCTCCATCTGAGATCTCTTCGACGTAATTTTCATATTCGATAGCAACCGGATCGAGTGTTTTTGACGAATCTCCATTCTCATCGGGTGATTCTGGCGAATCATATATCGGGTCGATGAACCGCACTACACTGAGAGGTATGTCATTTTCCACAATTTCCACATCACTGTCACTATCCGATTCGGAGCTTGTAGCCAATATAGTTTTTTGGTCGTGGATATCGGGTGAGCTTGTATCACCCATCGCAGTGCTTCTATGATTAGGACTCGTCAGTACAACAGTGACCCGATCATAGATAGAAGATGTTGTGCTCATTGTGTAGGAATGAGTTAATGGAAGCAGCCCAGATGAGATACTGGTCACACATTTGTCTGAGCATGATTATCCTTCGTTGTTACCACCACCACGTGGGTCCACCCTCCACGAGAATAATTTTTTCTGTGATAACTTGGTGGTTTGTCTCACGCTCAAACTGACGACAGTGCTAGATGTCTCCGATTGCACGTCGCTGATCCAGATCGAGTCAAGTGGCATGACTCTGGTTGCTAGCGAAAAAATAAGCCGCCTAAGTAGCAGCTCCTGTTTTGGGACAGTCTACATTCCAAGGAATTTGTCGTGATAAGGTCCTGTATATTGTATCGTACATTATGTGTGGGAATCGAAACTTGCGTTATATGAGACAGGAACGGAATATGAGTCTTCCTGCTGCTGACTCTACTTCGATGCAAATATTACGATGTACATCGTATGAGCAGTAACTGTATTCACAAAATCTTGCATTTCTGAATATCAATGTCAGAACTGACTGAATATATTCGGTAGCGTATGCAATGTCAGCACTAGCTCTTTTACCATTCGATGACAACGCACTCCTGCAAATGGAATTTTTGCTGAGCAGAAACGTGAGAGCCGCTATGGAGACAAATTAGTCGTACCGTAGACCATATGATACTGATCGAAGAGCTTTGCGAACGAGCGAATTTTGCACCACACAGCCGAAGGACGGATTATGAATATTTGAGTAACGGGGTAAAACTGCTTGTTCGGCAAAGATTTGCTATAAAATATAATAAGCCCATGGCGCGCAATCAGTCGCTATTGTGCATCCGTGTCAGTCTTTGTGTCTTTAGAGTCAATATGGAGAAAGCTATACTCATCAACGCAATCATTAGTACTCTGAAATTCGCTACGACTCATGATCCTCATGTTGAAACTATGTGTTGACAATTATGAGTGTATTCTCTCTCTCTCTCTCTCTCTCTCTCTATGCTATTTTATATATATTCCTAGTCAATTATCATTTTAACTATGAACCCTATATCCCCATGAATATCTGAATATAACAGTATTTCAACCATAAAAATCTTCAATTTTCAATTTCCAAGGAAAATTATTTGAGAATTTATTTTCGGGTATATAAGTGTACAGACACTCAGATATACAATTTTTCTATCAAAAATTACTCATAAGAAGAATCTACTACCACACAGGTCAACAGGTGGGAGCGTTGACCTATTCAAAATTTTCAGATCCAAAATATCATTTTTTGACCATAATTTGTTTATAACTTTGTGTAAACAATTGTTTTCGCCAAATAAATTATTAGGTCACCTAGCTATAACTATTACAAACAATATAAGCTTTAGAACGCGCAAATCGATCAAGATTTGACGATACAGTAACGAATCAAGCTATTGATTCGTAAAAACCTGATAACACGTAGAATTTCAGCTTTTGTTGCTTGTAATATTTTTCACAAGCTTGGATCTTTCTCTTTTGCACTTTTCATTGCTTTGGTGTGGTAGCTAGAATAATCTGGCAAGCATTCGCCAGTGGTACAGCAATCCCCGGTTACAACATTTCATTTTATTGGAGAGAAAAGCAGTTTGATTCGAGACGTTGCAGACAAGAAAGTGAGTCAATCGCCGAGGGTTCCACCGGACCGGTGTCTCGTCGTTGATAAAATTAAATAGATTATTTGAGAATTTATTTTCGGGCATATAAGTGTGCAGACACTTAGATATACCATTTTTCTATCAAAAATTACTCATAAGAAAAATCTACTACCATACAGGTCAACAGGTAGGAGCGTTTACCTATTCAAAATTTTCAGATCCAAAATATCATTTTTTGACCATAATTTGTTTATAACTTTGTGTAAACAATTGTTTCCGCCGAATAAATCATCAGGTCACCTAGCTATGGCCATTATAAACAATATAAGCTTTGGAACGCGCAAATCGATCAAGATTTGACGATACAGTAACGAATCAAGCTATTTATTCGTAAAAACCTGATAACACGTAGAATTTCAGCTTTTGTTGCATGTAATATTTTTCACAAGCTTGGATCTTTCTCTTTTGCACTCTTTATTGCTTTGGTGTGGTAGCTAGAATAATCTGGCAAGCATTCGCCAGTGGTACAGCGATCCCCGGTTACAACATTTCATTTTATTGGAGAGAAAAGCAGTTTGATTCGAGACAAGAAAGTAAGTAAATCGCCGAGGGTTCCACCGGACCGGTGTCTCGTCGTTGATAAAATTAAATAGATATGCAAAGTAAGATGCATATCGTCTCTCTCTACCTCTCATTCTTTCTCGACTCTTTCTTGCTCTCTTTCACTCTCCCTCTCTTCAGTACTCTCCCACACAGCATGAATTTTCTTTCTGATCCTTCTCTACATTTTCAATTGTACCCCCACCAGCAACAATAAACTCATCTCTCCTCATGCAACCGTCTGACTCGTGCGCGTGGCTAATACGTCTTGTGCTCTCTTTCTCCCCCTTTTGTGCGGACAGCGCCAGTGACTATGAATCGCCCTATAGATATATTTCAATCAAACAATTTTTTCTAGACTTTGAGGAAGTACTGAACCGTCCATCGACATCGGGTACCTCACACGCACCTGCAGAGCAAAATCATTCGAGACCTGCGAACGGGTCAGAAGCTAATGATGATGACCAGGAAGGTGACGATCATCATTCGGAGTCGACCTTGACAGCTGCCTCAGTGCAAGAGGAGGAGGAACAAACATTAAATTCTGATCGTCGAAGGAGCCGATCGCGCTCCACATCAACATTTTCAAGCTTGAGCTCTCGATCATCCTCAAACTCCAACTCTTCGTCCTCCGGCTCTGATTCATCATCGAGTTCTAGTTCGAGTACATCTTCCACTACCAGTTCTTCATCATCATCATCGAGTGACGGAGGTGAGTTTGATCTTAAATTTTCAGACGGTCTTTCATGACAGAAGAAGGGTAAACATTTTGTGTGTCCTACAGACGCTAATTTTCAGATTGGGCACGGTATAAGAGGTCAATTTCTGGTGGAATCGGTAACACCCAGACGGTATAGACGTTTTGGTATAGAGGGTCGCGAGATCAGAGGAAGAATTCCAGCACCACAACAAGGAGTCGACATCTACCAATGGATACTCAGCTGTTTGCAAGATTTATATGAGCGAATGTGCAGAGGCGGACACGACGACTACTTCATAGGCGCTTCTGTAAGTTCAGATAAATTTCAACACGGGCCACTCTGGTTATCTTTCAGACCTATGAGAAATTTTCAAATCGATATGTTATGGGACTTGTTATTTAATGCAGCGCAGGGTACAACTGATTTTGAAATAGATGATAGCCTCATTGTAACTTGTGATATTGTGCGTAATGTACGTGGCCGTGGTCGCCGTCGTTCGACAGAGAACGTGGTGAAGAAGAAATCAATTTTGAATATCCGGAATGATGATAAGCTATGTTTGCCTCGGTCGCTCGTTACCGCATACGCCCATGCAGTCCGTGGTCAAGTACGCACGGGACTGTTACATGAGTATTGGAACTCAATTCGTCAATTTCGAGGGGCAGAGCAAAAACGAGCGGCCGAGGAATTAGTAGCGCAAGCTCAAGTAAAAATACCTGAAGCTGGCTGTGGGACCTTAGAGATAAGAGGTTTTCAGGAATTTTATAAGCATCGTAGTACAGCACTGGTTGTTTACACTCTAGGAGGTTATGGTCGTGGTGATTTACCAATTTTCGATGGTAGAGAGATAGTGAATGATCTCAAGGGTCGAGTAGACCATACTTTATACATCATGTATTTCGAGAGAGAGCGTCATTTCCAACCAATTCTAAACCTTACGGGTGCTGCAGGTGCAAACGGTTATTGCATACCTTGTAATAAGAGTTATACAGTAGCTGCCGATCACCGATGCTCTAATAGGTGTCATAAATGCATGAATATCCCCCAGTGTGATATGACCGAGGAAAAAGTTCATTGCCCAGCCTGCTCTAGATATTTTTACGGTCAAGGATGCTTCAATGATCACCTTAGAGTAGGATTTTTTGATAAAAAGTCGACAGTCTGTGATGAATTGAAAGCGAAAAGTACTGTAAACTTGTTCGAATCCAGGGTCATGAGTGTGGTGTGTCATTTTGTCAAATTTGTAAAGAGAAACTACCAATTGGTCACTTTTGTTCATGCAACCAGTGCCGAGAGGGGAAAAAAAACCACCGGCAATATACATTTTTTTCGACATAGAGTCACAACAGTCCAAGAAAGTAGAGGGTGACGAGACCAAAACGGTCCATGTACCTAATTTGATTATGGCTCAACAACTCTGTAGTTTTTGTATCGTAGAGAAGGATCCGAATATGGATGAAGATTGTCCCAAATGTGGGAATAGAGAGTACAAGTTCGAAACTGACCCAGTGAAGGAGTTTGTCGATTTTTTACTGGAAGAGAAAGAGAATTTCAAACAGATCGTTGTGGTTTCTCATTATGGATCAGGTTTCGATAATCAATTTTTATTCAAATACTTGGTTGAAAATCATGCTGAACGCACAAAACCATCAGTGATTCTCAATGGCACCAAGATCATTATGATGAAGTTTAGAAATATCAAATTCATAGATAGCTTCTTGTATTTTCAAATGAGCCTGAGCAATTTACCAAAAGCATATGGCCTACCAGACCACAAAGGGACTTTCCCACATTCATTTAATAAGCCTGGAAATGAGACTTATGATGATGTGATGCCACCTTTAGAAGATTCTTCACCAGACTCTTTGAAAGAATCCGACAGAGAACGTCTGATAGAATGGTACAATGAACAAGTAGCGAACAATTATAGGTTCAATTTTTGGGAAGAGCTTGTTAAATACAGCCGTCTCGATGTGATTATACTAAGGAAAGCGTGTGTGGTTTTTCGTGAAATGCTTCTAGAGTACGATGTCGATCCATTTTTAGAATGTTGTACGGTTGCATCCACTTGCTTGCTCGTCTATAGAAAAAATTTTTTGAAAAAAAACCAGATTGGTATCTTGCCCCCGGGAGGTTATCGAAAACGTTTCAATCAGTCAGTAAAAGCATTGCAGTGGCTATCATGGATGGAAAAGAATGTTTTGAAACGAAAAATCGAATATAGTGCTCGCGGTCGTGAACGGAGGTTACCCGAGGGAATACTTGTAGATGGATATGCGAGTCCTGAAGAAGGGGAAAATCACAAAGGTACTGTCTTGCAATTCCATGGGTGTTTCTGGCACGGCTGCCCTTGTTGTAATCGTTTCAACAGGGATGAGAGTGTCATCAAAGGGGAATCGATGGATGAGAAATTTGAAAGTACTTGTGCCACATCTTCGCGAATCAAAAATTCTAACTATCGTTTGATTGAGATGTGGGAATGCGATTTCGATTCATTGGTCAGTTCAAATTCAGACTTATCGGAATTCATCCGTGAGAACTCTGAGTATTTCACTCACATGAAACCGCTTGATCCTCGTGATACCTTTTTCGGTGGTCGAACGGGAAATACAGTCAAAGTTTACGATTTCAAGGAAGGTGAAGAAGGTAAATATGTCGATTTCAACTCGTTGTACCCATCGGTTAATAAAACAGCCAAATATCCCGTGGGTCACCCGACAATCTATATACACTGAAAAACTTTCCCATCATCCGCTGGCTCTAAATTGCGAGCCGATGGCGAACGCGCAAAACAAATTCTGATGATTCTCGCTCAAGTGAGTAGCGCCAGAACCTACACTAGCGTCGCGCTAGAATTCAGCAATCGAGGTGCCGCCAGAAGAGCCAAAGAGCCAGCGGGGCTCTTTGCTCTGCTGGCGGTACACTTGACGAAGCGAAGCGACGGCGCAGAGCTCGTCGCGCATGGCCCGTTGAATAAATTCGAATCAGTGCATGCGTGTTGGTGCGAGTCGTCAGCTGTGCCTCATGGCCACACTATTTATACGAATAGTTTTGCAGATTACTAAAGAATATCAATGATGCTCTAGTGGAAAATTTTCTCTGATAAATTTATAACTCTGCGGGTTAAAACGACATCTACCCATTTGAGAGGCTCACATTTTAAATGTAGTCACTTGGATAATCTCGTTTCTCTTCAGAGGAGATTTTGAGAAGTTGTTCTCCAGCAGATTTCCAGTATAGTCGAATTCTTGATCAATTATCAAAGTATTGCTGGAATACATAGAAATGGTGGATTATAGAAATTAGCCCTATTCCTCAGTCTGCATAAAAATAGCAATCGGGAACAAATAGTCTATTACGTGTATCGAACCAACTATCTGTCGTTCATATGATGGAACAGACATTTAAGACACCACGACTCGAGTATAGAAATTCGTATGCTTGGAAGTGAGCGATATAGAGATTGTCAGCGGAGTTTGCGACGTACAATTTCCACATCTGCTCAAAATACTCTTAATATACCGGGTACTTGCTATTCATGCCAAAATACCGATACGTTTAATCCATCAACTCGCGGCTCTTCAGTACACTCGTGTGCGATATGAATATATATCTTCTACAACATCTCAAGGATGTCGCGTTTATATATATATTTAGATATACATCTTCGGATGATTTCTTTACACAACTTCAAAAAATCCATGCTCCTCAAAATTATATGGATGGATACATCTGTTATGGTTCTGATGATGTGATAATAATGTGCTGATTAGTATACTCGTGTGATGCGGTGTGAGTATATAATCAGCACTGGTATATTATTATATATACAGTCAACGCCCGCCGCTCTCGCGAGGTAATACTGTTGCGCGGCCGCCAGCAGAGCGAAGAGCCCCGCTGGCTCTTTGCTCTCCTGGCGGCACCTCGATTGCTGAATTCCAGCGCGATACTCTCAGTAGCGCTACCGTCGCGTTTGTATGAGACGTACCGGTGGTTCGTGAAATTGCGGGACCAGCGGATGATGGGGAAGTTTTTCAGTGTAGGCCCAGAGGAGTGTATACAGTTTGTTGGTGTCGAGAAAGATGTTGAGCGCGTCTTTGGTCTAATCATGTGTACCATACTATCACCACGAGATCTCTACCACCCCGTTTTACCAGTTCACATGCACAATAGGATGTTGACTCCTCTTTGTCGTACTTGCGCTGAACTTTGTATCCAAGAAGATTGTCCTCATGAAAATCCAAAAGATAGAATGCTTTTCGGTTCATGGGTTTCAGTAGAAGTACAAGCAGCTGTCAAGCACGGGTATGTAGTTGACGAAATTTTCGAGATTTGGCATTATGATGAAACCACTCAGTATGACAAATCAACACGCGAAGGTGGCATATTTGCGGGCTATATTGATGCATCCTTTGCACGAAAAATGAGGGCATCGGGTTTCCCCCCAGGATGCGTCACGGATGAACAGAAGCGCGCTTATGTGGACGAGTTGTCCCGGGTGGAGGGGATAAACTTAGACGTTGATTCCATCAGTTTCAATCCTGGGCTGAGATCCGGAGCTAAGACTTTTTGTAATTCAGCGTGGGGAAAATTTGGTCAACGGGACAACATGGGTACTACCGAGGTTGTGAGTGACCCCTCGAGATTGATGGCTATGCTAAATAATCCAGAGATCGTTGTCAATGGTATAATACCCGTGAACGATAAAATTCTGTACGTTAATTGGTGCTACTCGGAAAATGTAGCCATTTCATCACCAAAGAGTAACGTAGTCATAGCAGCATTCACAACGGCGTATGCGCGGTTGAAGTTGTTTGAGTGCCTAAATTTCCTAGGTCCGCATAGCCATCAATCTCGAGGGGTCACTCACAACCTCGGTAGTACCCATGTTGTCCCGTTGACCAAATTTTCCCCACGCTGAATTACAAAAAGTCTTAGCTCCGGATCTCAGCCCAGGATTGAAACTGCTGGAATCAACGTTTAAGTTTATCCCCTCCACCCGGGACAACTCGTCCACATAAGCGCGCTTCTGTTCATCCGTGACGCATCCTGGGGGGGAAACCCGATGCCCTCATTTTTCGTGCAAAGAATGCATCAATATAGCCCGCAAATATGCCACCTTCGCGTGTTGATTTGTCATACTGAGTGGTTTCATCATAATGCCAAATCTCGAAAATTTCGTCAACTACATACCCGTGCTTGACAGCTGCTTGTACTTCTACTGAAACCCATGAACCGAAAAGCATTCTATCTTTTGGATTTTCATGAGGACAATCTTCTTGGATACAAAGTTCAGCGCAAGTACGACAAAGAGGAGTCAACATCCTATTGTGCATGTGAACTGGTAAAACGGGGTGGTAGAGATCTCGTGGTGATAGTATGGTACACATGATTAGACCAAAGACGCGCTCAACATCTTTCTCGACACCAACAAACTGTATACACTCCTCTGGGCCTATATAGATTGTCGGGTGACCCACGAGATATTTGGCTGTTTTATTAACCGATGGGTACAACGAGTTGAAATCGACATATTTACCTTCTTCACCTTCCTTGAAATCGTAAACTTTGACTGTATTTCCCGTTCGATCACCGAAAAAGGTATCACGAGGATCAAGCGGTTTCATGTGAGTGAAATACTCAGAGTTCTCACGGATGAATTCCGATAAGTCTGAATTTGAACTGACCAATGAATCGAAATCGCATTCCCACATCTCAATCAAACGATAGTTAGAATTTTTGATTCGCGAAGATGTGGCACAAGTACTTTCAAATTTCTCATCCATCGATTCCCCTTTGATGACACTCTCATCCCTGTTGGAACGATTACAACAAGGGCAGCCGTGCCAGAAACACCCATGGAATTGCAAGACAGTACCTTTGTGATTTTCCCCTTCTTCAGGACTCGCATATCCATCTACAAGTATTCCCTCGGGTAACCTCCGTTCACGACCGCGAGCACTATATTCGATTTTTCGTTTCAAAACATTCTTTTCCATCCATGATAGCCACTGCAATGCTTTTACTGACTGATTGAAACGTTTTCGATAACCTCCCGGGGGCAAGATACCAATCTGGTTTTTTTTCAAAAAATTTTTTCTATAGACGAGCAAGCAAGTGGATGCAACCGTACAACATTCTAAAAATGGATCGACATCGTACTCTAGAAGCATTTCACGAAAAACCACACACGCTTTCCTTAGTATAATCACATCGAGACGGCTGTATTTAACAAGCTCTTCCCAAAAATTGAACCTATAATTGTTCGCTACTTGTTCATTGTACCATTCTATCAGACGTTCTCTGTCGGATTCTTTCAAAGAGTCTGGTGAAGAATCTTCTAAAGGTGGCATCACATCATCATAAGTCTCATTTCCAGGCTTATTAAATGAATGTGGGAAAGTCCCTTTGTGGTCTGGTAGGCCATATGCTTTTGGTAAATTGCTCAGGCTCATTTGAAAATACAAGAAGCTATCTATGAATTTGATATTTCTAAACTTCATCATAATGATCTTGGTGCCATTGAGAATCACTGATGGTTTTGTGCGTTCAGCATGATTTTCAACCAAGTATTTGAATAAAAATTGATTATCGAAACCTGATCCATAATGAGAAACCACAACGATCTGTTTGAAATTCTCTTTCTCTTCCAGTAAAAAATCGACAAACTCCTTCACTGGGTCAGTTTCGAACTTGTACTCTCTATTCCCACATTTGGGACAATCTTCATCCATATTCGGATCCTTCTCTACGATACAAAAACTACAGAGTTGTTGAGCCATAATCAAATTAGGTACATGGACCGTTTTGGTCTCGTCACCCTCTACTTTCTTGGACTGTTGTGACTCTATGTCGAAAAAAATGTATATTGCCGGTGGTTTTTTTTCCCCTCTCGGCACTGGTTGCATGAACAAAAGTGACCAATTGGTAGTTTCTCTTTACAAATTTGACAAAATGACACACCACACTCATGACCCTGGATTCGAACAAGTTTACAGTACTTTTCGCTTTCAATTCATCACAGACTGTCGACTTTTTATCAAAAAATCCTACTCTAAGGTGATCATTGAAGCATCCTTGACCGTAAAAATATCTAGAGCAGGCTGGGCAATGAACTTTTTCCTCGGTCATATCACACTGGGGGATATTCATGCATTTATGACACCTATTAGAGCATCGGTGATCGGCAGCTACTGTATAACTCTTATTACAAGGTATGCAATAACCGTTTGCACCTGCAGCACCCGTAAGGTTTAGAATTGGTTGGAAATGACGCTCTCTCTCGAAATACATGATGTATAAAGTATGGTCTACTCGACCCTTGAGATCATTCACTATCTCTCTACCATCGAAAATTGGTAAATCACCACGACCATAACCTCCTAGAGTGTAAACAACCAGTGCTGTACTACGATGCTTATAAAATTCCTGAAAACCTCTCATCTCTAAGGTCCCACAGCCAGCTTCAGGTATTTTTACTTGAGCTTGCGCTACTAATTCCTCGGCCGCTCGTTTTTGCTCTGCCCCTCGAAATTGACGAATTGAGTTCCAATACTCATGTAACAGTCCCGTGCGTACTTGACCACGGACTGCATGGGCGTATGCGGTAACGAGCGACCGAGGCAAACATAGCTTATCATCATTCCGGATATTCAAAATTGATTTCTTCTTCACCACGTTCTCTGTCGAACGACGGCGACCACGGCCACGTACATTACGCACAATATCACAAGTTACAATGAGGCTATCATCTATTTCAAAATCAGTTGTACTCTGCGCTGCATTAAATAACAAGTCCCATAACATATCGATTTGAAAATTTCTCATAGGTCTGAAAGATAACCAGAGTGGCCCGTGTTGAAATTTATCTGAACTTACAGAAGCGCCTATGAAGTAGTCGTCGTGTCCGCCTCTGCACATTCGCTCATATAAATCTTGCAAACAGCTGAGTATCCATTGGTAGATGTCGACTCCTTGTTGTGGTGCTGGAATTCTTCCTCTGATCTCGCGACCCTCTATACCAAAACGTCTATACCGTCTGGGTGTTACCGATTCCACCAGAAATTGACCCCTTATACCGTGCCCAATCTGAAAATTAGCGTCTGTAGGACACACAAAATGTTTACCCTTCTTCTGTCATGAAAGACCGTCTGAAAATTTAAGATCAAACTCACCTCCGTCACTCGATGATGATGATGAAGAACTGGTAGTGGAAGATGTACTCGAACTAGAACTCGATGATGAATCAGAGCCGGAGGACGAAGAGTTGGAGTTTGAGGATGATCGAGAGCTCAAGCTTGAAAATGTTGATGTGGAGCGCGATCGGCTCCTTCGACGATCAGAATTTAATGTTTGTTCCTCCTCCTCTTGCACTGAGGCAGCTGTCAAGGTCGACTCCGAATGATGATCGTCACCTTCCTGGTCATCATCATTAGCTTCTGACCCGTTCGCAGGTCTCGAATGATTTTGCTCTGCAGGTGCGTGTGAGGTACCCGATGTCGATGGACGGTTCAGTACTTCCTCAAAGTCTAGAAAAAATTGTTTGATTGAAATATATCTATAGGGCGATTCATAGTCACTGGCGCTGTCCGCACAAAAGGGGGAGAAAGAGAGCACAAGACGTATTAGCCACGCGCACGAGTCAGACGGTTGCATGAGGAGAGATGAGTTTATTGTTGCTGGTGGGGGTACAATTGAAAATGTAGAGAAGGATCAGAAAGAAAATTCATGCTGTGTGGGAGAGTACTGAAGAGAGGGAGAGTGCAAGAGAGCAAGAAAGAGTCGAGAAAGAATGAGAGGTAGAGAGAGACGATATGCATCTTACTTTGCATATCTATTTAATTTTATCAACGACGAGACACCGGTCCGGTGGAACCCTCGGCGATTTACTTACTTTCTTGTCTCGAATTAAACTGCTTTTCTCTCCAATAAAATGAAATGTTGTAACCGGGGATCGCTGTACCACTGGCGAATGCTTGCCAGATTATTCTAGCTACCACACCAAAGCAATAAAGAGTGCAAAAGAGAAAGATCCAAGCTTGTGAAAAATATTACATGCAACAAAAGCTGAAATTCTACGTGTTATCAGGTTTTTACGAATAAATAGCTTGATTCGTTACTGTATCGTCAAATCTTGATCGATTTGCGCGTTCCAAAGCTTATATTGTTTGTAATGGTCATAGCTAGGTGACCTGATGATTTATTCGGCGAAAACAATTGTTTACACAAAGTTATAAACAAATTATGGTCAAAAAATGATATTTTGGATCTGAAAATTTTGAATAGGTCAACGCTCCTACCTGTTGACCTGTGTGGTAGTAGATTTTTCTTATGAGTAATTTTTGATAGAAAAATGGTATATCTAAGTGTCTGCACACTTATATTCCCGAAATCAAATTCTCAAATAATCTATTTAATTTTATCAACGACGAGACACCGGTCCGGTGGAACCCTCGGCGATTGACTTACTTTCTTGTCTGCAACGTCTCGAATCAAACTGCTTTTCTCTCCAATAAAATGAAATGTTGTAACCGGGGATTGCTGTACCACTGGCGAATGCTTGCCAGATTATTCTAGCTACCACACCAAAGCAATGAAAAGTGCAAAAGAGAAAGATCCAAGCTTGTGAAAAATATTACAAGCAACAAAAGCTGAAATTCTACGTGTTATCAGGTTTTTACGAATCAATAGCTTGATTCGTTACTGTATCGTCAAATCTTGATCGATTTGCGCGTTCTAAAGCTTATATTGTTTGTAATAGTTATAGCTAGGTGACCTAATAATTTATTTGGCGAAAACAATTGTTTACACAAAGTTATAAACAAATTATGGTCAAAAAATGATATTTTGGATCTGAAAATTTTGAATAGGTCAACGCTCCCACCTGTTGACCTGTGTGGTAGTAGATTTTTCTTATGAGTAATTTTTGATAGAAAAATTGTATATCTGAGTGTCTGTACACTTATATACCCGAAAATAAATTCTCAAATAATTTTCCTTGGAAATTGAAAATTGAAGATTTTTATGGTTGAAATACTGTTATATTCAGATATTCATGGGGATATAGGGTTCATAGTTAAAATGATAATTGACTAGGAATATATATAAAATAGCATAGAGAGAGAGAGAGAGAGAGAGAATACACTCATAATTGTCAACACATAGTTTTAACATGAGGATCATGAGTCGTAGCGAATTTCAGAGTACTAATGATTGCGTTGATGAGTATAGCTTTCTCCATATTGACTCTAAAGACACAAAGACTGACACGGATGCACAATAGCGACTGATTGCGCGCCATGGGCTTATTATATTTTATAGCAAATCTTTGCCGAACAAGCAGTTTTACCCCGTTACTCAAATATTCATAATCCGTCCTTCGGCTGTGTGGTGCAAAATTCGCTCGTTCGCAAAGCTCTTCGATCAGTATCATATGGTCTACGGTACGACTAATTTGTCTCCATAGCGGCTCTCACGTTTCTGCTCAGCAAAAATTCCATTTGCAGGAGTGCGTTGTCATCGAATGGTAAAAGAGCTAGTGCTGACATTGCATACGCTACCGAATATATTCAGTCAGTTCTGACATTGATATTCAGAAATGCAAGATTTTGTGAATACAGTTACTGCTCATACGATGTACATCGTAATATTTGCATCGAAGTAGAGTCAGCAGCAGGAAGACTCATATTCCGTTCCTGTCTCATATAACGCAAGTTTCGATTCCCACACATAATGTACGATACAATATACAGGACCTTATCACGACAAATTCCTTGGAATGTAGACTGTCCCAAAACAGGAGCTGCTACTTAGGCGGCTTATTTTTTCGCTAGCAACCAGAGTCATGCCACTTGACTCGATCTGGATCAGCGACGTGCAATCGGAGACATCTAGCACTGTCGTCAGTTTGAGCGTGAGACAAACCACCAAGTTATCACAGAAAAAATTATTCTCGTGGAGGGTGGACCCACGTGGTGGTGGTAACAACGAAGGATAATCATGCTCAGACAAATGTGTGACCAGTATCTCATCTGGGCTGCTTCCATTAACTCATTCCTACACAATGAGCACAACATCTTCTATCTATGATCGGGTCACTGTTGTACTGACGAGTCCTAATCATAGAAGCACTGCGATGGGTGATACAAGCTCACCCGATATCCACGACCAAAAAACTATATTGGCTACAAGCTCCGAATCGGATAGTGACAGTGATGTGGAAATTGTGGAAAATGACATACCTCTCAGTGTAGTGCGGTTCATCGACCCGATATATGATTCGCCAGAATCACCCGATGAGAATGGAGATTCGTCAAAAACACTCGATCCGGTTGCTATCGAATATGAAAATTACGTCGAAGAGATCTCAGATGGAGCCAATGATCAACGTGCTGGTACGTCTAGTGATTATTCACCCAAGTCAAACGATGCACCATTGCTTAAACCATTGTTGACACCCTTGAGATCGGTAACGATCGAAGAGTATGAGAAGCTCGCTAAACCCGAGTCACCACCAGGCAAATTGCTAGTACTAGGTGAAACAACAACAATAACAAAAAAGAGAGGCCGCCCCCGAAAGAATAAGTACACTCAAGATGAACATGCAAGGCCGACAAAAAAAAGCCGCCCCAACATAAAGTCTACTGAGGGTCTTTCACAGCTCGCACACTCGGAAAGCCAATACCCAATCAGGAATGAGTTCTACGATGATCCAGAGATTGCAAACCTCAAGAGAATGGTTCAACAAATAGAAGAGCTTGGCCGTATGTATAAACTCCGAGTATTCGAAGGCATTGAAAAAATCGTTTATGATGGCGTGGCCCGCGTCACCGCAAAGATCGAGGAGCGAAAATTGGTGCTGAAAGCTAAAGGAGTGCAGCCTACACCACACGGTTGTCAGCGCTGTGGCGTGTCGGATGAAAATAATTCTCTTCGATCCGGTCTACGTTGCCGCATTTGTTTGTAAGTACATATTTTCCATATATTCGTACTACATTTTGATTCATAGTAGCTAAAAATAGATAATTTTTCAGATCGACCGCTGACAATATCAAAAATATAATAGAAAAAATGCACCTATAAGGATGCATCTGACGAAACAGTGTTATCATATCCTCATGTAAACACAATCTGTTGATGTTGCTGGTAATAAAAAATGTCATCTTTCGCTAATTTGTGAGTCATTTTTTCATCCTTTACCCCAAAATCATTCAATGCGTAGCTTCTTCATCTAAGAATCATCTTTCACTAATTCGTGAGTCATTTTTTCATTCTTTACCCCAAAATCATTAAATGCGTAGCTTCTTCATCTAAGAATCTATTGCCTCAATTCAGAGTTGTTTGACAGAAGAGCATCATTATGCGTTTACATTCAAGTACTATACGACTACATCAATTTTTAAAAAAGTTTCTTCCTTATTAGAGCACTCTCTCAATGACTGAAGAAAAATTTACTCAGTAATTATTGCCCGTAAACGCACAAAAATATAGCCACATTATAGTATGAGATGTATCAAGTTATCGCTCAGCCCATCCGGACTCTTGGCAATGGCTAATGGTAGAGGCATTCAGTCGTTGCACTGTTCTATATGTCTCACCGAAGAGTAGTACAGTCATGGCGGTGGGGAATCATCGCCAAGCAGAGAGAGTATACGCAAGTAAGTCTGTGAAAAAGACAGAGAGCGCGCGCACTAGAGAGAGAGAGAGCCCACTACGTTCACAGGTAAGATATACAGTGGGGGGGGGGCATAATAGGTCTCCTACTCGTCCACCGGCGAGGCGGGCGGGGGGAGCGTGTGCGTGTCGGCGAGTCCAAATACCTGATGAGACGGGTGGGTGGTGGGGGGAGAGTGAGCACGAGAGAGGGCCTTTGTTTACGTTTCGCCAGAGTGCTAACATAACTACTCATGTGTTATTCCAAAAAGAAGCCTTTGATAATTTGTAGAGGTAAGACCAAGCCTCCTCGTAGTGGGTCAAATATGCAGTTTCCTAGTCCCACGTGCTTATCAATTTATATAGACAGTCCTTTCCAAACACTCGAGTTGATATATCTCGCGGTTTATCTAGTGCCGAATGTCTGAATTCAATTGCCTCCATATTAATAACATGGTGAATCTACGTGAGCTTAGAGTGAGAAACAATGGGGTATCTGAATTCCCTCCAAAATTTGATCACTAACAAGGAGAGGTCCAGCCTTGCGGGTCCTGAGTTCGTCCCCAAACTCTAGAAATCCTCTTGTTTTGGTGAAAAATAAAGGTATGTCGAAGGATTTGATCCCATGAGCCAGTCATCCCGAGAAACAGCAATGGAGAGCGTGGGCATATAATATGTCCAATACTAATCTTCAATATGGCCAATACTAATCTTTAAAGCTGTATCTCAAGATAGATGGCCTATGGGATTAAATGCTTTGGGATACCCTATTTCTCACCAAAACAAGATGATTCCCAAAGTTTGGGACGAATTCAGGACTCACAAGGTAGGACCTATCCTTGTAAGTGGCTGAACTCGGTAAAACAGGACGACTTCTGGCTGAAACGTTAGATGGCACATCCTACAATTGGTACTATCAAGCATTATTGTATGAAAATTAGGGCGTGACATGAATAAACGATGGAAAGATGCACTCCCTTACATCTTCCTCGATTTTTCCGTTATTAGTCGGGGAGGATTGATTTTCCCAGAAAATATGTACAGGAATGATTCGTAGATCTTCCACAGATCCACAAAGTTGGTCTGATTACTTTTCCTCGCAAATCGCATTCCTTCGGACTGATTCGCATCAAAGTCGAAATCGAATACATTAAAAAGTTCTCCGAAATTATTTATAATGGTCTCAAAGTTATTTTCTCAAGATAATTGAGTTTTCCAGGAGCAGGAAGAATTTCCTCGTATTTTTGTTCAAGTTGATCGTTTCCGAGTGGTGAAAATATCAAATTTCGTGACTTCCAAACTCAAATGCGATGCTTTCATGACTGCATTTAGGATTGAGAGTTGCGAATTTTGCTATTTACATTACTCGGAAACGATCGATCGAACTTAGGAAAGATAACCAAAAGACCTTTGCTGATCCAAATTGGCTCAGTTATCTCAGAAGAGTAGTTGGGGCCCATTATGAACAATTTTAGTAAACTTTTTTGACCAATTCCGTTTTGACCCCGATGAAGAATAACTCCAGTGGGATGCAATTCGAGAGGAGAAAAATACAGCTCAATTCCGTAAATCTTTCAACACCTTCACTGCGATGGGCCCCACCGGTGGAGCCCATGCATCCAACTGTGTAAATGAGTCGATTATCGAGTCGACTTTATGAAACAATTATCAAGTCAAAAATTGAGTCGTGAATCGAATTGAAAATCGAGTCAGTTTGAAATGATCTATCCTCAGAGGGTTAGGAAGTGATCCAATCATCTCGAGGAGTCACTTTTCTTGACAGGAGTACGGTTCGACTGTATGCCGATCCGAAACTCTTACTAGGAGCAAGATTTGCCTAACAATTCGAGGAACCTCTACGTGGATTTCTATCCGAAGGGGAGCAGATCTACGCCTGCGAGTAGAGACAGCAAGAATATTGCAGGAGATTTATCCCTGTCCATACCGTCTACAACAAACCACATTTTTTGGCTCGATTGACGACACGATTTTTGACTCGATTTTGGACCCGATTATCGATTCGATTTCCGACTCGATTATCAACTTGATGATGGAGTCGAAATCAGGTCAATGGAAAATACAACCGTTCCCTTACATGGTGCTTGCCGAATTCGATGAAATATTCCTAAGTTACATGGATATGGAAATGTTACACAATTTTGATCATCCTCATCTCAATTTGACGGGACGTTTATGAAAGGAGTGAGCCCATAATTTCTTGATAGAAATTTGACCTGTTGTGCACGGTAGGGATCGATTCCCTGCAATGTCTACGCGGTCTTCACTTGCACTCGTAGATCTGCTTCCATTCATGTAGGAATTCACGCAGGGTTTTGTCGATTCATCGGACAGGTTTCAATCTCAGTGAAACTCCCACATCAGCGTACAGTTTAAACGCACTCCTGTCGAGAGCAGTGGTTCCTCGAGATTACTGAATCATTTTTCGAACGTCCGACTATGACCCATTCAAGATTGGCTCTAATCTCGACTCGATCCACGACTCGATTCTCGACCCGATGATTGTTCCATAAAGTTGACTCGATAATCGACTCATTTTTTCAGTAGGGTGTGCGACGGTGATCGAAATCCCATTAGATGGGCCCCACCGGTGGGGCCCATCGCACACAGGACCCGATCGCGATTTTTGCCGTCGCAGTGAACGTATTAAGAATCTACAAATTATCTCTGTACCAATTCTCCTGAAAATCGATATTCTCCGACTATCATGACGGAAAAATCGAAAGAGACGTGAAAAAACGCACGCCTCCTTTGTTTATTTATGGCACGCCCCAATTTTTGAAAGATAATTCCCTATACTATCAATTATTGGATGTCCTGACAAAACAGTGGTGATACATTCCAACAATGAAAACATTTCACCCGGTAACATTGAGATCAAAGTTCAAGACAAATTGGTAAAGTCTAGCACTTCAGCTCGCTTTCTCGGTATTATCTTTGATCACAAGATGTCTTTCAAACCCCATATCAATAAAGTCGTCGAAAAATGTAAGAGATCCTTAAACATCATCAAATTTCTCTGCGGAACTTGGTGGAGAGCGGATCCATCCACTCTTATTATATTGTACAAAAGTTACATCCGCTCAATCATAGATTACGGTTCCTTCATTTACTTGACCAATCAAAAAACTAGTCTAGAAAAATTGGAAAAAATTCAATACGCCGCAATAAGAAAAGCCTTAGGATATCGATGTAGTACTCCAAATAACGTTTTGATCGCTGAATCTAAATTGACATACATTGAGCACAGAAGTGAATTTCTAGCCAATAGCTTTCTAGCAAGAATTTACAGTAATCCCAATTGCCTAACTTCCATAAATGCGAGAATTTTTTGTGATATAAGCAAAAAATGTAAAAAAGAGTCTAACAGCATTCTAGGTCAATGTCTAAAAAATGTAGATGAATGGGCTCACAAAGTCGAGAAACGAAATAATTTTAATATATTTCTCCATAGCTACGATGCTCTAGTTGAAAAAATTCCATTTGACACAGAGTTAGGAAAGCAATTGAAAGAGTCACCATGCCCTAACAATGTATTTGATGAATTTATCGAAGACAAAGAGGCGTATATTATGTTCACAGATGGCAGCAAATCACCAGACTCGCCATTCTGTGGGTCAGCTGTGGTCAGTAGTGACTATAGTAGTATTCGGAGTATAGAAACACAAGCCTCGATTTTCACCGCAGAATGTTTGGCTCTCAATGATGCCGTGAATTATGTTAGGAATTCGAACTATAAAAGCGTCCTCATTTTTCTGACTCCCTCAGTGCGCTCCAAAGCCTCAATTCTTGTAAAATAGATATTAAAGTCAACAACTACATTCTAAGCATTAAAGAGATAATACACCAGTCTAAGAAATCAAATAAAAACTTTGCAATGAAATTCTTCTGGATTCCCTCACACGTAGGGGTAAGAGGAAATGAGGAAGCTGACAAGAGAGCAAAAGATGCCACAAATAAAGAGAGCATTGATATCAAAACGGTGCCTTTTACGGATATGTACGAATATTTTAAACACTCCGCCATTGTAAAAACACGCAATGAAATTGTAGACTCTAGCTCAAAGACAGGTAAATTATATTTTTCTAAATATTATAAAGACGCGAGAATACCTTGGTATGGGAAAAAGAAATCATCACGAGAACTCATAGTCACTATCAATCGTATAAGGTCAGATCACTACAATCTGGCTGCTTCATTAGCGAGAATCAAAATCATCAACTCGCCTACGTGCCAATGTGGGCAAGAAGTAGAGGACATTGACCATATACTGTGGCGATGTAATAAATATGAGAAAGAAAGATTCGAACTTATCTCAAATTTGAAAAAATCAATGTACAATTTCCGCGAAACACAGAGCTGATTATGTCGAAACCAAATATAGATGCCTGTAAATTAGTAATGAAATTCTTGAAAGATTGTTCAATTAGTGTCTAATTTCAATCAGGTACTTATGTAATAACGAGAATCATTACCATATATTTATATGTATATGTATCACAATTTCATATGTAATTTTTGTAGCCATATAAACCTACATAAGGTTTGAACGGCTTGATAAAAAAAAAAAAAAAAATTATTGGATGTACTACCTATTGTTTGAGCCCGAAAATGATCCTATTGTACCGAATTTAGGCACTTTCTGGCACCAGATTCATCTTTTGGAAAGCAATTCAACTCCCTCAATGTGAACACGATTGTTCATATCTTGATGGGCGGTATATCAAAGGTTCTTCGACATGATCAAAGTATAGGTCTCCAGGACATCTGATATCGTATCATGGTATGAAAAAGAGGCTATTTCAGTAGTTTTAGTGTGCCGCAGGTACCAATTCTCGAGGTTTGACTTGTCACGAGGAGCAAGAGCATCACCTCAGAAAATGATAGAACACCTCTTTCGGAATAATGCACGTATATTCGACCCATTCAATTCGAGGCTACAGCAAATAATTTTCACTCAATAAATGTATGAAAACGGAGGAAATATGGACTCGCTAGCTCAGATGAGGATGTATTCCGTCGATTTTCTAATTCCTTTCAGATTCATCGCAAAATTGGTCGAACGCCGATAACAACTCGAAAGATCAGCTTCTCACCCGTCTCGTGAACATCCTAGCAATTTGAAGATACTGCCATCGTGTTTAGCAGGTCAAAATTCGTGAGATTTCATACCTCGGCTATGCTCTGAGCATACCACAAGGTTGCACCATCAAAACCATGTGTTTACAAAATTAGCAAAGAACGCTAGAATAACGCCGTTATTCATGAATTCAGTATTTTGCGATTTTAAGAAAATCCTGATGTCCAGGAGCAGAATTGAAGTCGTATGCGGTTTATTCGTCGAAAAGTGCCCAAAAAAGCATTTTACGGTAATGCACTATTTCTGACCTAAAATGTTGTTGTCCGGTACGATAAATCACCCTCCCAAAATACGCGATTTAGCGCTATTTTGATGACCATACTTCTAATACGCTAAGGGTAGACAAAGCCACCCTGAGCTCAATCTGTCTGAAACCGTATCCGACGAGAAATTAGACGAGGAATCCGATAAAAATCTCAGATTTGAGATGAAATAGGGCTTATCGTCCGAGAAACCAATTGTCCTGAAAAAAATGTTGTTTTCGGGCTACATTGGCCTTTCCTGATTTCTAAAGTATTATTTTCGTGGAGTTCAGCTTTTTTACGTTGAAATAGATGTTTTGGATATCTTTTGCTTTCTCTGAAAAAAAAGCTTTGTTCCCACCCCAGCAGAATTTTGATCAAATTTTCCATCAACTCCGATATTTTCTTCAACAAAATTCCGTTTATCTGAAAAAGCCTTAGACCATTCTTTTCCTCTCGCCAAAATCTATCGATTGTAGGTAATACTTTTCCTCCTAATGGTCTTCCAAATCCGATAGAGACTCATCTTTGCACCCCTTTGTCCGTGTGTGGGTGTGTGTGTTGTTTTTTATCGGACATGCTTTCTCTTTTACTGTTCACTATATCAATTTTTAGCTTCCTACAAGTTGTACAGAATCCAATTTCTGAGAGCCCAGTGATTTGGTAGCTTTCAACTCCCAGTCAAATATGATCCGCGGGGTTTTTAAAGCAAAATTGCTCAAATTTCGACTGTTAATACATAAATATCTTTTTCTCACACGGTCTCACCACGAATTGAGTCACCTAAACTATGATTTTTTTCGCATGATCTATCAATTGGTTAATACCGAAATTTCATTCAATCTGTACAGATCTCAAATTTTCGGAAAAATCAAAATTTTCACCAAAAATTTCATTTGGACCCTCTTTAAACCCACTGCATCAAAATTCCGTCTCAACCAAATGATGTATATTGTTTAAAAAACCTCAGTCTCGATGGCCTAAATCTTTCTAAAAAGCTTTCTCGGAAGGATATATCAAAAAATAGTAGAACATTCGAATTTATATTCATTTTTAAATTATGAAGATATAATTTTTCGGTCTTTGCGAGTTAAAGTCAGCAGATATTGCTGACGTTTTTGGCATCAATAGAGAATGGATTTTACTCCAATCTCGATTAATGCACCTTTAGAGCCTCGTATGGTTCCGAGGATGCATCTAAAAGATTTTGATGGAAAGGAATGAAAAGTATATAAAGATGAGAAATGAGAAACTTTATGAAAAATTTGGATTCTACGCTGATATTATGCGTGTTCCGCCCTTCTCTCATTGCTCGGGCTTTTTCAAAGTGGTGGAAGAGCAATGAAAGTTTACCACTGACACGTGGCTCAAGTGGCCGAATGTTCGATGGTTTGAACGCCCTTATCTACGAAAGTTCATCTTCGTTATGCGCTTGCGAGAAAGGTCATTTTAACTCGCTATTTCGATTTGATTTCTCAACATTTTTACTTTGGTAGCTCTTCGGCCTTCTGCCGGAGATATATGTAATTGATTTTGACACTCGATCGATATGATCGGATATCGTATTTATCACTCGCGGGAATTTCAAATTATGGAGATATAATTTTTCGGTCTTTGCGAGTTAAAGTCAGCAGATATTGCTGACGTCTTTGGCATTAATCGAGAATGGATTTTACTCCACTCTCGATCAATGCACCTTTAGAGCCTCGTATGGTTCCGAGGATGCATCTAAAGAATTTTGATGGAAAGGAATGAAGAGCTGAAGAGCTGCCAAAGTGAAAATGTTGAGAAATCAAATGGAAATAGCGGGTTAAAATGACCTTTCTCGCAAGCGCTTAACGAAGATGAACTTTCGTAGATAAGGGCATTCAAACCATCGAACATTCGGTCACCTCACCCGCGTGTCAGTGGTAAACTTTCATTGCTCTTCCACCACTTTGAAAAGCCCGAGCAATGAGAGAAGGGCGAAACACGCATAATATTAGCGTAGAATCCAAATTTTTCATAGAGTTTCTCATTTCTCATCTTTACTTTTCATTCCTTCCCATCAAAATCTTTCAGATGCATCCTCGGAACCATACGAGGCTCTAAAGGTGCATTGATCGAGAGTGGAGTAAAATCCATTCTCGATTGATGCCAAAAACGTCAGCAGTATCTGCTGACTTTAACTCGCAATGACCGAAAAATTATATCTTTATAATTTGAAATTCCCGCGAGTGATAAATACGATATCCGATCATATCGATCGAGTGTCAGAATCAATTACATATATCTCCGGCAGAAGGCCGAAGAGCTGCCAAAGTAAAAATGTTGAGAAATCAAATGGAAATAGCGGGTTAAAATGACCTTTCGGGCAAGCGCTTAACGAAGATGAACTTTCGTATATAATGGCGTTCAAACCATCGAACATTCGGCCACTTGAGCCGCGTGTCAGTGGTAAACTTTCATTGCTCTTCCACCACTTTGAAAAGCCCGAGCAATGAGAGAAGGGCGAAACACGCATAATATCAGCGTAGAATCCAAATTTTTCATAAAGTTTCTCATTTCTCATCTTTACTTTTCATTCCTTTCCATCAAAATCTTTTAGATGCATCCTCGGAACCATACGAGGCTCTAAAGGTGCATTGATCGAGAGTGGAGTAAAATCCATTCTCGATTGATGCCAAAAACGTCAGCAGTATCAGCTGACTTTAACTCGCAAAGACCGAAAAATTATATCTTCATAATTTGAAATTCCCGCGAGTGATAAATACGATATCCGATCATATCGATCGAGTCTCAAAATCAATTACATTTATATTCATTTTTCCCTCGTATCATCCTTTACGACTGACTTATCTCAATTTTAATGACCTGAAGACTTATTTATGCGCCATTCTGAATCGATTGGTTGATACCAAATTTTCATGAAGACCGTAAAATATTTTTCAAATAAAGATTCTTTCGGGAAAAGGAAATTTTCACGAAGAACTCTGGTTTAATCATCTTTAAACCGACTGTATCACAATTTTCTGTCATCCAAACGATAGATATTGTTGAAAAAACCTGATTTTAAGTGGCCCAAATCTCTCTCAAATGCTTCCTCAAAAGAAAAACTTAAAATATAGGGTACTTTCTTTTTCGTTAGGATTATTATCATATAACGCCTCGAGAAAGCATTCTGCTAATCACTTTTAGTAGCGTATTTCATAGGGTCCTATACTGGTTAGAAATCAATCTAGAACTTGAAAGATGGACAAGTTCTCAATTCTTACAAACAAAAATAGTGCACAAAATTCGCAATGATGACCTTTGAGGCTTAGAATAGTATATTATGTACGTGATTGCGACACATTCTTTCACCCGGAATCAACTAGATTATAGCTGGGCGAGTAAAAATTGTGCTTTCCATCTTCTTCATCATATGGAACATATCCCTAAAGTTACAAGAAAATACATGACCCTCTAGTTCCACGCGAAAAAGACCTACGAAAGAGGGTCATGTCTCAGATCTTTCTTTCGGCATTTTCATTCGATTCTATGGTACAAAATGTGAATTCTTCATTAGCTGTCAAGCCCCGAAAGAATTGTTTGGTCCCATGGCGAGAATTTTCGAAAATAGAGTAGAATATATTTCTTACAAATTCAAGCAACTCTTCTGCTCTAAAATACAAGTAATTTGAATGCTTGCAGAAAAGGACACACAACTGAAGGCGTTCGAAAGGTCTTGAAAAACCGATTGAAATTGTCATTGGAGAAGTGATATTGAGGTCATAAACGTCCTATAGGAGCAAAAGTGTGAAAATCATTGAAAAATGAATGCCTCAAGAGCCTACTCTCTTATCTCCTGAATATCACATATTTTATGTACAATTCTGTGTTCTTTCAGAAGAAACGGCCTCAATGCACTTTTTCGCGTTCATTTTCTTACTTCTCGCGAATCCATTCTACAGGTAATTTAAGATCATCGGTTGACTGCACATGCGCAGGAATTCGGATCGCTGAAACCAATAACATTGGACTTGACCAAGTCGATTTCATCAATTCAGCCCGATGCTACAGCGTACGAAAGATGAAGCGTGAGCTCGAGTACGTCGATAGGCCGACCCCAAATCGCGCCCAGATTCTCCCTTAAATATATTAAAGGGTGTGTCCACAAATAAAGCGCATAAGCCGTGAGCCGGCGCACGGCTCATGCGCCACTCACCAAATTTCAGCCGGCTCGGGTGTTATTCACGTTACCAGCTAATCCAAAACATAACTCGAGTTTAGCTATCAAAAACGATGGATGATCTCGCAGCAAACCGATGCAGAAACACAAAAGCGGGCTCAAATTTGGTGAGAGGCGCATGAGCCGTGCGCCAGCGCACGCCGGCTCACGGCTCATGCGCTTCATTTGTGGACACACCCTAATATTGTCGCGGTGGCTCCGACCCACCTGGTAGTTGTCGGGACCCAGTGGTCTTTCAAACGTTGTAGCTCCGAGCCAAATTGAAGGAATTGACCTTGTCAAGAGGTCATTTTCCAGGAGATTCCCTTCGGCTTCCCAATGCAATTGATTCCAGCTTTCCAGAGCCCTGCGCATGAGCAGTAAACAGACGATGTCGAATCGCTACGAGAATAAGTTCGCAAAAAATAAAGGAACGGGCGTAAAAACGCAAAATACTTCATAGAGACTATGTTTCCAAAAAGAACACAAACTTTCATACCAAATTTGTGATTTTCAGAGAATGAAAGAAATGAGCTTTTGAAAAATTAACTTGATTGTGATCTCAAAATCATCTCTCCAATAGATTTTGATATGTATTCCAAGATCTCTTATAGATTGCTGTCCACCGCGTGTTTCTATATCTGTGAGCAAACTCGAGTGGAAAAAACAGCTTAAATTTGTAAAAACTCTTCATTTTCGAGAATTCTCGCCATGGGATCAGACTGAGAACTCCATATTTTGTACCATAGAATCGAATTGTATCTGAGACATGACCTTTTGTCGTAGGTTGCTTCCATGCCGAACTACTCATATGTGATCCACCATGAGAATTAATCGTTCAAAAATGCTTGTTGAGAAGACTATGGCAAGGTAGCTTCCTGAATTGAGAATGGCTTGTTAGTTCCAAGCCCGATAATCAATTGAGAGTTGTTTTCAAGACGATTCGAGTAAAATTTTTCCTGTTTTCATTATTGTGAATGATTTAAAGCCATCATTTAGTCTATCCTGGTTCTCAAAGACTTGGCAGTTGATCAGTTCGCAAAATTTTTGACATGTTTTTGACCCAAGGAATCATTTGAATCTATCAAGACCACACTTGAGTGTGTGAGAAGATTTTTTTGAACTGTTAGATTGAACAGTATTCAAACAATTGTTATTGTGACTAAAATTTGTCAAAATGCTACCCCGACTCACAAAATCACCTCCCTGGAGGCTGATTTTAAGCTCTGGTCGTGGCCATCGACCACAGCCACTGGCCGCATGACTAAGCGCGCACTCCGCGCGGATCATATGTAACGCGCAGAAAGAGCTACGGCGCTCATCCGGTACAACGGTACTCTTGAACCAGTTTTTATTGAAAGGTCTTTGCTCCTCCGAGATTCTTGCGGGATCTTTTTCAGCATGATTTCTGGATCATTTTCCAACAAGAATCAAAATATTTTGTCGAGCTGTTTCTTTAAATTTCAATTTTTGAAATTTTCGATCGATTGACTCATCTAAATCACATTCATTCGACGAGTTTCTCATGTGTAGAAGTTTCTGTCAATGATTCACTGTTAGGGCGAGAAAATCACGATGTTATTCATATCAATTCTTTGAATTCATTTTATTCATCATATCGTCCTTCGATTCATCTATGATTCTTACATAGTTATGATCACAATCGAGATTCATTATCTTTTTCAAACAGAGAGATTAAGTCAAGGAATCCTAAGGAGAACTGGAAGAAACAGATTATAGTCTCTCACACAATTCGTAGTTTCGTAGATACGAATATGTCTCACACGTGTCGAGAATTGTACGCACAAACAGCATTCAATAGCTGTCCACCATAGTTGGGATGGTTGCCCGATACTGGATAGCTGAATTACAACTGATACCTCCACGCATACTCGCGCTGTTCACGATATTTCGCCAGATTCGAAAATTCACGGACTCGTGTCTGTGTAACGTGACTTTGTTTACATGCGAAGCGCTCTCACACTCAACAGTCGAGGTATTCCATTCACATGCACGAGAAGCAGTTTCTTATGTCCACGATTGCCGATATGGGAATTTTCGCCTCAAAAGAAAAGCTTCAAACGTCGAGTTTCAGATTATCAGAAAGTCAAACACGAAGATATCGTCTCTGTTAGCCACCTAATCATTGATGCTACATTTGGAAGTAATTTCGACCACAACTGTTGAGCATTTGGTTGAATTTATATATTTTGGATGTGATCTAGCGTTATTTTATAATTGTAACGTTGAACCCTGAGAAACTTGTCAAATCGATGTGATTGAGATGAGTCAATCGATCGAAAATTTCAAGAATTGAGTTTAAAAAAAAAACAGCTCGACAAAACATTTTGATTCTTGTTGGAAAATGATCCAGAAATCATGCTGAAAAAGATCCCGCAAGAATCTCGGTTGAGCAAAGACCTTTCAATAAAAGTTGGTTCAAGAGCACCGTGGTACCGACTCGGGAGCTTCTGCTTCGCATTGTCAACATCAGATTCAAAATTGTCACCCAGCAGTAGTTCGAGGAGCTGCACGATAATTATCATTCATGCTGAAACACGAAGTGACAGTTTTTAATTCTAATGTGAGGCTATATATGTTTGCTCTCTCTCAGCGTTGGCGCATCACATGCATTTCACAATGTGAAACTCCTCTAAACAGCAATGTTCAGACCGGTTTTTCCATGTTAAAAATGCACCCTGAACACAGTCATCTAAGAACTACGCCAACGCTGCTCTCTCCCTCTCTCTGTAACCTCACAATGAATTTGCTATCAGAATTGGTGCAAATAGAGCTAATGTGATGTGTGATGATGTGCCTCGAATTCCAATGAGAATTGAGGCAAAATTACTTTCACAGGTTCTCATCATCATGCTGCAGACTCCTCAACTGAGAGAAGACAATTTTATTTTGAGCCCGCCTCAAGCAGGTTTCAAAGACTCTATGGAAAGAGTTTTTGGCCTCAATGATGCTGCCAACAAATAAATTTTACATTTGAATCCTTTAAAATTTGAGCATTAACTTGAAGTGACTTCAAAAACTCATTGCTCTGCCACAACCTGAATCAATTCTTCCTGATGATTCAATAGGTTCATTCGTTCTTGGTTAAACCAATGTGTCTCCATGGTTGACTGAATGTGGTGAGACTCAGAGCAGAGAATCTTGTGATGGAAATTGGAAATTTCAAAGAGTATGGAACTCATGTCTAGCGTGCTTGGATCTTCAACATAGCTGTGCGTTCAGATACATTATTCTATTATCCTGGTATCACTATCGTTTCACATCTAGATCTTGGTATAAGGAAAGCGACAAAGGTTTATCAACATGATTGCACATCTTTTGTCGAGTCGAGTTTCACTCACAATCAAACATAGTTAATCCATGTAAATTCTCATAAGAGTAGCTAATGAAATCGTTTGTCAGTTTTCCAGAGATCGTGTCCTTGGTCCAAATGTAATGATTTCCTAAAATATTTGTTGGTAAAAGATGAGCATACATTGATTTGAAAATAATATGATCAAAATTCATGGAAAGGCTACGCACATATCGCATTATCTTATAATTCACGCTATACAAAACTACTATGTCTTTGCATATGTCAATAACTACACATCAAGATGTAGATAATGGACTGTTGAATGAGTGAAAAGAAATAGATGTTGACTGTATGATATACTTTTTGGTGAATAGTTCAGATTAGCAGAAAAAACATCTCTGATATTTATACTGATTGCAATGGATAGAAGTGAAATTTGACCCAAATCAGTTTCCAATTTCACTATTTGAGGTCAGGTTGGGCAGAAAGCCTGAATTGTAGTTCAAGCCCAGATCAAGCTATCACATTCAGACCAACCCTAGAATTCGTGAAAACATCATGACACAACTCAATTAGCTCCTCTTACGAGAATTCACATGGATTATCCATGTTTGATTGTGAATGGAACTTGACTCGACGAAAGATGTTGATAAACCTTTGTCGCTTTTCTTATACCAAGATCTGGATGTGAAACAATAGTGATACCAGAATCATAGAATAATGTATCTCAACGCACAGCTATGTTGAAGATCCAAGCACGCTAGACATGAGTTCCATACTCTTTAAAATTCCCCACTTCCATCACAAGATTCTCCGCTCTGAGTCTCACCACATTCACTCAATCATGGAGACACATTGGTTTAACCAAGAACGAATGAACCTATTGAATCATCAGGAAGAATTGATTCAGGTTGTGGCAGAGCAATGAGTTTTTGAAGTCTCTTTAAGTTCATGCTCAAATTTTGAAGGATTCAAATGTAAAACTTATTTGTTGGCAGCATCATTGAGACCAGAAACTCTTTCCATAGAGTCTTTGAAACCTGCTTGAGGCTGGCTCAAAATAAAGTTGTCTTCTCTCAGTTGAGGAGTCTGCAGCATGATGATGAGAACCTGTGAAAGTAATTTTGCCTCAATTCTCATTGGAATTTGAGGCACATCATCACACATCACATTTGCTCTATTTGCACCAATTCAGATAGCAAATTCATTGTGAGGTTACAGAGAGAGAGAGAGAGAGAGAGAGAGAGAGAGAGAGAGAGAGAGAGAGAGAGAGAGAGAGAGAGAGAGAGAGAGAGATTCCCGGATAAGTGGGAACGCCAGAAGCTGGTCCTAATACCTAAAGGTCAAGGAGGTCAACGCCCTCTCAGCATGCTCGACAATATCGGGAAAATGTACGAGAGGATGGTGCTCAACAGGGTGGAAAAAGCCTACGAAGAGAGCGGCGGGCTATCACCAATGCAGTTTGGGTTCCGGAAGGGACGAAGCACTGTGCACGCGATCGAGGAGGTCCAAGAGCGGGTTCAAGCGTCGGTAGGGAACCCATACCAAGGAAGAGGAGGATTCTGTGCCATTATTGCGTTGGACATAAAGAACGCGTTCAACTGCGCGAGCTGGGAGCGAGTCTATCAATCCCAAGCAGGTAAAGTGCCGCCCTATCTACTAGCCATCACGAGTGACTATCTGCGGAACAGGACACTCGTGTACGACACCGACGAGGGACAAGAGATCCGGGAACTGTCCGCCGGAATTGGACAGGGATCGGTTTCCGGGCCGTTCAACTGGAACACCCAGTACGACAGTTTACTGTCTATTGAACTGCCCGAAGGAGTCATAATAGTGGCTTTCGCGGACGACGCGGGGCTCATAGTCTGGTCCGACAACGAGGAACTCTTGGGTAGACGCGCAAACGAGGCGCTGGCCCGAGTCTACGAGTGGATGATCAGCAGGCTCCTAGAGCTTGCTGTCAAGAAGTGCGAAGCAACCGTGGTCACAAGACGCAGGAAGTTTGACTTGCCCCACTTTTACATCAACGGGCAAGAGATCCCACGCAAGACAGAGCTGAAATACCTCGGCGTATGGCTTGACGACAAGTGGTCGTTCAAGAAGCACATCCAGGAGGCCGCTCAAAAAGCGAGCAGGGTTGGTGCGGCGCTCCAACGGCTGATGCCGAATATCGGAGGACCCAAGGAAAAGAGGCGCGCACTTCTCAACACCGTCAGCACCTCTATCATGCTCTACGGTGCACCCGTGTGGGGAAAGAGAGTAGAGAAGACCATCATCGAGAAGAAGATGGGGCCTGTCCACCGGAGAGCGGCCCTGAGAAGTATCCGTGCCTACCGCACCGTGTCAGGAGATGCGGCTTACGTATTGGCGAGTACACCGCCCATCCACTTGCTCGTCGCGGAGCGAGTGAGGATCTGGGACCGCCAGAAAGTGATCGGAGCCGAACGAGTACTCACCCCGACGATGAAGGAGATTATCCGCGACAACGAGGAGGAAACCACCCTTGAGCATTGGCAAACTGAGTGGGATTCGCCATTTGCGAACGGCAGATGGACGCACCGGCTGATCCGTGACGTAGCCAAGTGGGCGGAACGCACCCACGGAGAGATGGACTACTGGACGACGCAGGCACTGAGCGATCATGGTTGCTTCGGTTCCTATCTAACCAGGTTCAAGAAGAGGACGACCCCAGCATGTCAGTCATGCGGGGATGAATGGGATGACGCCGAACATGCCCTGTTCAAGTGCAGCGACACCCGGAGAGAGCGCGCCGAGCTGGATGAATGGCTGGGTGCTCAACTAACACCCGAGAATCTCGTCCCGTACTTGCTCCGCAACCAGGAGACATGGGATAGACTCACCGGATACATCAAGATGGTGATGACCCGCAAAGAGGAGAAAGAGAGGGAAGTAAGGCGCCTCGAAGTAGGCGAATCACAGTGACTCTGCCGATTGAAACAGAAGAGGCCCAAATGATTCCAGGAGGAATCTGATGCACTGAAGAGGGAAGAAAGAAGGAAGAAGAGAGAAGAAAGAAGAAAGAGAGGGAACAATGGAGAATGAAGACAGAAGATGCCGACAAGTGGCCGAAGAGAGAAGATGGAGAAGAGGAACGCTCGCAATCGAGCGCGAGACATGCCGCTCATCCTGAAGTAATGCTCACGCGGTTCCGGGATGAGATGGTAGATGCAGGTGGATCTCCTTCTTGATTGCCCGATGCCCTAGGTATCGGACATCGAGGGGAGAGGGATATTACACGGCCGGGCCCACCTCTCGGTGGGCCCCACCCAAACCCGTGTCCCGCCTGGTATGGCCTGCGTGGGCTATGCGTAGTCCGCGTAAGCTGAACCAGTCCGGTGTCTGGGGACGGATCCGAGGGATCCTGAGGCAGATTTTGCCCTCTAACCACCTTAAAAAAAAAAAAAAAAAAAAAAAAAAAAAAAAAAAAAAAAAGAGAGAGAGAGAGATACATAGATAGATGTCCTTTATTCGTCCGCAGACAAAAAATCTGATTACATATGATTATATATGCCCGTTGAAAATATAATATCGTGTATAGAAAATAATGTATATATATATATATACTCATAATAATAATAATTTCAGTGAATCACTGTTTTGGTCAAGGACACTCAGTATCACAATTTGTGACTAGTCAGGGCAAAAATTACTCATTATTCTAAGTACAAAATTTTGTAATAAGAGAAGGATAAGGGCTCACAGTCATATCACAGATTATGTTTCATCAGTCGGTTGACAGGAGGTCACATATAGAAAAAAAAGAAATATTAAAACAAAGTAGAGCCCAACCCATCACAGATTAAAATAGTGCTTCTTCTCTACATCAATCCTCTGAGGAGGCTGTGTCACTAAGAAATTTTTTAAAGCCTCTTTAAGTAACGATACTTCCCTCAGCTGCCGAAAGCCCGGAGGGAGAAAATTCCACAGATGAGCACATTGAACTTGGAATGATTTTCTTCCATACACGGAGAAACCAAAACGCACTCGCGGGGACGTCGCGCGACCCCGCGTCTGGCTTTGCATGATCGCGTCGGGCAGCGCACGAGATCGGAGCGTCTAACCCGCCTCGGTGATGTTGTGCACGTTACCGTGGTGATGCGCAGGACAGCGATGTGACCGGCTGCTCGAGACTGTTTTGAGAGCCGCAATGATGTCTTGACTTCCTTGTTCTCGTGCCAATATTATGAAAATGGGACCGCGTGTCTTTATCTCTATAATTGATCCCATATTAGTTTCAGCGCTTCTCGCGAGCGGAGAGGATAAATCGGTTTGATGGCTCTCCAGTGGGAATATTGTTTATGTATGAGATTCAAAATCACTTTTGCAACCTGTCAATCAGCTTAATGGTACAACACAAGCTTTGTAATTCGAAGATCTTGGGTTCGAGACCCACTTACAATAATTTTTTTTTTTTCTAATGTAAAGTTTACAAGTTTGCCCTGAATTTCTAAATTTCCCATTCTCTTTAGAATGAAAATACAGTACTCTAGAGCCTGTTACAATTTTTGGGTAATATATACACTTCCAACAAAAAAACTCAGATACCATTCCACGATGGATAGATCATGCATTGAATCTCCTCAGTCCTGCAAAATTTATTATATACTCCTCTGACCACTGTGTTTAAAGATTCGTTTGAAATACCAATTTTCCAAATTGCGTGAAGAGTATTGTCCGACGCAGATCAATTCCAAAGCCTTACGGATAGTCACCTGGGCTTGACTTATCTCGCTTAAAGTCAAGAGGTCGATAAAATTCCTCATAGCTAACGTAAGCCAATTTCATATACGGCTTGAACATTGAATAACGAAAAATTCGATGCTTGATATATTTATAGTGGAGTGATCTCTACGTTTTTCTTTGGACAGAGAATATATCACCGAATGATAAAAAAATGGAAAATTTAGAAATTTAGGGCAAACTTGTAATCCTTACATTAGAAAAAAAAAAAAAAATTATTGTAAGTGGGTCTCGAACCCAAGATCTTCGAATTACAAAGCTTGTGTTGTACCATTAAGCTGATGACAGGTTGCAAAAGTGATTTTGAATCTCATACATAAACAATATTCCCACTGGAGAGCCATCAAACCGATTTATCCTATCCGCTCGTGAGAAGCGCTGAAACTGATATGGGATCAATTATAGAGATAAAGACACGCGGTCCCATTTTCATAATATTGGCACGAGAACAAGGAAGTCAAGACATCATTGCGGCTCTCAAAACAGTCTCGAGCAGCCGGTCACATCGCTGTCCTGCGCGTCACCACGGTAACGTGCACAACATCACCGAGGCGGGTTAGACGCTCCGATCTCGTGCGCTGCCCGACGCGATCATGTAAAGCCAGACACGGGGTCGCGCGACGTCCCCGCGAGTGCGTTTTGGTTTCTCCGTGTACTCAAGTCTCATGTTGGGGACTTTGAGTACTCGCTCTTCCAGATCACCACGTGCGGGGCGTTCGGATTGGTACCTGGTAAACATCGCAGCTAGGTAGCCAGGTTCTCCCAAGTGCATGATCTTATGCATCAAAAGAGCTGCGAAGTACATTCTCCGCGAATCAGTACGTAACCAACCCAGACGCTCCCTAAACGGGGTCATGTGCTCGTCTCTCCTAAGATCAAAAATGTATCTCACACATGAATTGCTCAGTCGTTGTATCCGTTGCCGCTGTTCATCCGTGGCGTCGAGGTACACAACCGTGCAGTAATCTAAATGCGGTTAAACCAAAGACTCGACTAGGCGAACTCGGAGTGGTCTGGTGATACACGCCCTAAAACACCGCAAACCGTAAAGGGCTCTGTTTACTTTCTTAGTTAATTGATCGATGTGCGGTTTCCACGTCAGTTCGCTGTCAAGTGTAACACCTAGACTCGCGACAGAGTCACTGAATGGGATAAACACCCCGTTCTGTATCTCAACCTCTGGCAAGTTCATGCGCTGCAAGTCTCTAACGTTCCTTTCGGAACTGAAAAAGATCGCCTTGGTCTTTCCAGCGTTGAGGCGCAGGTCGGAATTCCTAGCCCAGTCAGCAACGAGTCACCCCACTTTCCCCAGTCGAGCAATCCCCTGGACGATGTTCTCCTTATCGACTTGTAAATAAATCTGGAGGTCATCCGCGTAGAGTAAGTGGTTAACCGACTTTCCACTCAGTAGCCCGGGCAAGTCATTCACATGCAGACTAAAGAGGAGAGGCCCGAGAACGGACCCCTGTGGAACACCCAGATTGGTTTCTAGCCAATCAGATTGGCCTGTCTTCGAAGTGATTTGTTGGGTGCGGCCCTGTAAATACGATTTTATCCACAGGAGTGCCGATCTCGAGAAACCGAGATGTCGTAGCTTCCTCAGTAGCTTGGATGGTGAAATTGTGTCGAATGCTTTGCTCAAGTCGAACAGTAGGAGAAGAGTGATCTTCTATCTGTCAATTCCTACTCTGATGTCGTCTGTCAACTTCAGTAGTGCCGTCTGGGTACTGTGATGTTGCTTGAAACCAGCCTGGAACGGATCAAGTAGTTTCTCAATTTTCAGATACTCCGTGATTTGGTCATGTGCGATTTTTTCCAGAACCTTGGAGAGGAAACACAGCAGCGCTATGGGACGGAAATCCGAGACTGCTGATGGAGCTGCAGTCTTCTTTAATGCAATCAGCTGCGCTTGTTTCCAAGCCTCGGGAAAAACGCTATGAGCGAAAGAGGAATTGAAAATATGTACAATACGATCACCAATACTCGGAAGAGCTTTCGCGATCACGCTTTGGGGTATTCCATCCGCCCCACGGGCCTGGGAGGAGAAATGTTTAATGGCAAGGACTACATCATTGAAATTTGTGGGCTTAAATTTAAACCCCTCCTCCGGTGCCGAACTAATATCGTCCATTGCTCCATTAATATTTTCGTGAGGCGAGACAGAAACCCCCGCAAAGTGAGCGTTCAACTCATCCGGTGTGAATCCGTGAAGTTCTTCCTCTTTGCTCTTGGGCAAGAGGCCAAGCTTACGCATCTCCTTCCAGATGTTCTTGTTCTGATCAAGAGCGTCCGTGAGATGGGTTTGAAGAAAGGAGATACGCTCTTGTTCAATGCGCAAGTCGACCTCTTCGCTAAGCCGAAAGTACTCACTTTGAAGCTCGGGACACTTGCGGTGGTTACGTTGCATCCGCTCCCAGCGCCTGCGCGTCGCGTCTCGCTTATTCATGAGTACTTTCAACTCCGGACTAATCCAAGGAGCATCATTTTTCGTCGGATTTATAGTTTTCTCCGGTGCTAATTCGTCCAAAACGGTCTTTAAATTTTCATTCAAACAGTAAATTGCATCTTCCAAACTGGTTTCAGCATTCTCAAGAGCCGCCCAGTTGCAGCGAAGCAAACGGTCATTCAATATCTCCGGAGTGATCTTACGAAAATCCCTATAGGTGAAGGAATTTTTCGGCAGAGTGGGAGTGAAGACGCTGATGGTAACGTCAATGACCGAGTGCCTGCCAAAACTGGGCAGAAGTCTGTTTTGAAAGTCGGTAATGATGTCGTTGTCATCCACGTAAATATGATCAATCCATGTATGAGATACATTGGGGTTGTGTTGGTGAGTCGGGCCATGCTGTACTATCTGCAAGGCAAGTTCTTCTGTCAGCGCAGTCAGTGTTTTGGTGTCTGGGTGAGTAGCGTCATGTAAATCCGCGTTCAGATCTCCCATTATAACTTTGTGACTGTAATCGCCACACAGTCGACGTAATGAGCCAAACAGCCCATCATCCTTCTGCATGGCAATTTTTGGGGGTCTGTAAATTACCACGACTAATATCGGAGGAGAGTTGCTCTGCTGTACGCTACAAAAAAGGAATTCAGGTACTCCAGGTTTCCCTGGCCCAAAATCTTGAAGTCATTGCGTACATACAAGGCGACCCCACCTCCCTCTCTGTTGCGATCCTGTCTCAACAGTGAAAACCCCGGAATCTGAACGAGACTGTCATCCACATACTCATCTAGCTTCGACTCAGCCACCCCAAATAGATGGTAGGAGGGATCGTGGAGAGAGAGAGAGAGAGCCAACATACAGGGTGCCCGAAAAGTAAGTACCCCCCCTCCCATTTTTTTCAGAAATGGTTGGGTATCGGGAAAAACCCCGGAACACGTGTCCCCTTATTTTGAGGGGGACATCCAATGGTGGCCTTGTTTTTTACCTTGAAGGTCATTTTCAAGGTCATTTGGAGGTCAACTGAATTTTTTTTAATGGAAACACCTACTTTTGACCTTGGACTCTGAAAGAACATGAAAAAGTTATGGAACTTTTGTCCGGAACTTTTTTTGACCCGACTTGACCTTGGCGAGATGAATGGAGGTCAGCACGGGTTGACGGTAACCGCTGTCGCTCCAAAAGTGAGCATTTTATCGAAAAATGTTTGGGAAAAAAGTTGTTCATGATTACGGTAGAAAAGAGCTAATGACCTTGTTTCCGACCTTGGAGGCCATTTTCAAGGTCATTTGAAGGTCAAATCGATTTTTTCGAGTAGTAAAACCTAATTTTAACCTCAAATTCTGAAAAAACATGATAAGTGATGAAACTTTCGTTTGAAACTTTTTTTGACCCGACTTGACCTTGGCGACATAAAAAGTAGGTGTTTCCGTTGGAAAAATCGAGTTGACCTGGAGGTCCAAATCACCTTAAAAATGACCTCCAAGGTCGGAAACAAGGTCATTAGCTCTTTTCTACTGTGATCATGAACAACTTTTATCCCAAACATTTTTCGATAAAATGCTCACTCTTGGAGCGACAGCGGTTACCGTCAACCCGTTTTGACCTCCATTCATCTCACCAAGGTCAAGTCGGGTCAAAAAAAGGTTCAAACAAATGTTTCATCATTCTTTATGGTCTTTTAGAATCCGAGGTCAAAAGTAGGTGTTTCTATTTTTAAAAATCCAGTTGACCTCCAAATGACCTTGAAAATGACCTTCAAGGTAAAAAACAAGGCCACCATCGGATGTCCCCCTCAAAATAAGGGGACACGTGTTCCGGGGTTTTTCCCGATTCCCAACCATTTCTGAAAAAATGGGGGGGGGGGGGGGTACTTACTTTTCGGACACCCTGTATATAGTCTTACATTAGAATGAAAAACTGTCACTTTGTGTTCTAGCATGAATAATAATTATCGTGCAGCTCCTCGAACTCACTACTGGGTGACAATTTTGAATCTGATGTTCACAATGCGAAGCAGAAGCTCGCGAGTCGCTGCGAGATGAACGCCGTAGCTCCTTCTGCGCGTTACAAATGGTCCGCGCGGGGTGCGCGCTATTCATGCGGCCAGTGACTGTGCTCGACGGCCACGACCAGAGTTTGAAATAAGCCTTCTGGGGGGACGCGATCGCGTCCCTACCATTTTTACACGGGAAGTATTCAAAATAATTGGTCGAGGGTTTTCTGGAACGATGTCGATTTTTCCATTTTTTTAAGCTATTACCCGAAGATATTATATTAACTTCATTACTCCCTCTCATTTCTTGCTTTGAAATCGACTATTCAAAATAACCGAAGTACCTACTTCGACGTAAGAAGACCCAATCTTTCGAAATCTGAGGTCCAAATTGAGCCCAGATAAGACCCGAGTGATTTGGAATGGTTTATAGAGCAGGGAACCCTCTTTTTACCGAAAAAATTTACGTAGAATCCAAGGATATCCTTTATCATCGGGGGACATGGATTTTATAAATACTAAAGCGGTGTACACTCGGCGGACATTATATCTGCCCAAATCTGAAAAAGCTTTCTTGTCCCTGAGCTACTATTTGGGATCATGAGATGGGCTTTTGATTCTGATGGATTTAGTATACAATTGCGATCTTCTAGACAGCACGAACAGCCTGATTTGGATTAAAACAGCAGGGTAGGGATGAAAAGCTTTTCCAGATTCGGGCAGATACAATGTCCGTCGAGTGTACATATCAATAGCGACGCATCCCACTATAGTAATTGGTATGCCGGAGACCTTCTCATCATTCGATTGGAATTCTGAATCTAAGTAAGGAGCTATATCTGAACAGCTTCCTAACAAAAACTTGTTGTTTTTTCGAACTGGTGTTTTCATGCGAATTGAGTTTTCAATGAGTACAATCGTGTTGACATATTAAAGACTACCCTCAGATCATCAGTTTCTATAGAGGAGAGTCTCGCTCGATTATCATTGTAACAAATATCACAGGGTGCACTAACTAAAGAGATACGATTTCGCATTTTATATTTTGTAACATTTACCGTTTGATCTCCATCAATACCTTGCGTGAGCTTTGGCTCCACAACACTGTTGGTCATTCGAAACATCGACAAAGCTCGTGAACTACGACTTCCGAGAGAGGACGAGAGAGGGGGAGGGGAGCGTGCGCACGCTGCACGGAACTTGATTTAGAAAGCTCGTCAGGATTTTCAGTGACGGTAATAGTGCGCAATTCTAAAGTGGGTGGAATTGAGATACATCTTATGCAGTGTATTTAACGGTCGTGACAGCTATATCAATCTCAGGAGAACCTGAATTTTCCGTGAATTTTATCAGTAAGAAGAGGGTTTCCTGCACTATAAACCATTCCAAATTATTCTGATCTTGTCTGGACTCAATTTCGACCTCAGATTTGAGGAGATCGGGTCTTTTTACGTCGAGTATAGGCACTTTGGTTATTTTGAATGGTCGATTTCAAAGCAAGGAACAAGAGTGGGTAATGAAGTAAATAGACTATTCCCGGAAAATACTGGAAAAATGGAAAAATCTACTGTATTTCGAGAATCCTCGACCGATTTTCCTGATTCTTGTTGGAAAATGATCTATCCATGACCCCGAAACACACCCGAGAGGATCCCATGTTCACGCAACTTGACATTTTCCGTCTGAATGACTCACGGTGCATCCAGTTGAAAGAGAAAGATGTTAGAGGGAAAACCCTTCAAACGGCACTTTACATAAACCTTTGTTTCGAACTTCAAGTCTCTTGTCGAGACTGACAATGTCATCTCTCGGCATAGACTATGCAAATTCCTCCCGTGTCTATGTGTTTATACACAAGCTTTGCTGCGATGAACGTGTCAAGATTCTAAGATTCTCATCTTTCGGCCCTCTGCAGTGTGCAGGCCTTGTACGTGTGAGGAAAATGATTTCCGACGAGTCAGCACCGATAATAATTAGTCGTCCATCTGCCCGTTCTGAAGAGTGAACCAAACTGATTTCCCTTTGATTGTTGTGTGATTAAGTTGTATCAAAAAAATTTTCAGCAAGATTAAAGACGATGTTTTCGAGAAATCGAATGTGTAGTGTTATTCGCAGAATATTCATTTCCAACAAATCGTCGGCCTATTTTGTCCCTATAACAAATCCCTACCCGCTCAGCTCATGCAATTAGATCATGTGGGAGAAAGTTTCCTAGGGAATTCGAAGAGCCCGCTGATTCATCGAGTTTTACCGGCCCAAAAGGAACAGAAATCGATGTTTGGCTTATGAACTGAAGAATCGCATATCTCTTGTATGGAGAATTTGATAATAAAAAAAAAAGAAGAATTTCAGGTCAAAAAAGAATACGTATCTCCTTATTTTGACCCTAGAGTCATATATTTTGGAGCGGGGAAGACTCGTTGCATCGACCTTTTTGGCTGCCCGATCTTGACTGGATTGAGTCATAGGTTTCTTCATATATCACACTTAAGGCCAGATCGCCGAAGATGAGGTTTGGGATGATCATCTGCGAGAGCTCGCAAGCTCTCTGTGGTGGGGTTGAGACCTGGTGGACGCGGGCTATAATTGGCTCGGTCTCATCTACTCAGTACACTGTAAAAAATGTTAAATGAAATTCACCATCTAGCTTGGTAAAAATACAACTCTGGGAGTTGTGAGTTTCATCCCATTTCTTGTAACTTTACAAATGCTTGTAAATTTACTAGTCTCAGAGGGGGTAATAGTTGGATACCAGTCTCAGACTGGTAAAATTTTCTGTAATATTCCCTCGCTCAGGCTTGTAAAATTCAGCTCAACCGAGCATGCGCGGATCTAAGTTTGGTCTGCTGGGCCCACGCACAACTAACCTAAAAAGCTCCTCCGCGGTCGAGTGTTTATGTCTCGAGCGATGAATTTTCGACTCGCACGGGTTTTTTACCCTTTTCAAAATTATCGTGGATTAAGATGCTTCATTCCAAGACTCCATTTCATTAGAAAAAGCCCCTGAGTAGCCCGTACGTTTCAGTTGAACAAGATTTTTTCAGGTCTGAAATTTACCGTCAGCCGGTAAATGAAATTTACAAGCCGCTTGTAAATTTACACGTCCCAGCGCGGTATCCAACTATTACCCTCTCTGAGACTTGTAATTTTACATAAAAATTTTTTACAGTGTAGTTCGTCATGTTTGTAAACACGGATCCAGGATGTCAACAAACAAAAAAAACTTTGGGAGACATCGCTTATACTCACGTTGTGTTTTCGAGCATGATCAGATCTGCCCAATCATGATCACGTGAATTCACTTGTGTTCCATGCTGGTGAACATGAATGCCAATTTTCACTTGTTCTGACTTCTAGAAAATTAAGTTCTTCAGAAATTTCCTGGAACTATCCATACTATCAGACGTAGCCTTCGGCTTTCTTTCGTTGGATCACTGAAATTCTGCAATTCTTATTGAAGGATGCAATATGAACATTCTGCTCTTTTTGAAGGGTTCACGGGAGTCCATATACTTGCTCGTGGGCAAGGGACGTGGCGCACAATTCTAAAGCTATCATCCTCAAACCTCAGTTGATGACTTCTGAGTTCAATTGATTCTCGCGCTGCAATTACTCGTTCAGTATCGTCAACTCACGCTCCGATCTCTGGTAGCGCCGCTTATCGGTAAAACCATCCAAATTCGGTAGCTCAACCCGTACTCTACCTCGCCAGCCACGATGACAGCCACATCCTTTTAAGGGCGCTCTGTACCTCCAAAACAATGATTGTGGCGCCATCTTGTGGTCAGATTGGTTTATTGTGAATATAAAATCAACCAAACAACGGAGAACGGAATGCAATGTTTACCCACGTGCGGACAATTCTCCTGCAGATTTAGAGAAAAGTCCCATCAAGATCAGTGCAAAATGAAGCTCATGGAGTTATGGCAAAGTATCTCACTGTTTCGGAAAATTTCGCCACAACTTCATGAGCCTAATTTTGCACTGATCTTGATGAAACTTCTTCCTAAATCTGCAGAAAAATTATCCGCACGTGGGTAAACATCGTATTCCGTTCTCCGTTGTTTGGTTGATTTAGTATTTACAATAAACCAATCTGACCGCAAGACGGAGCCACAATTGTTGTTCTGGAGGTACAGAGCGCCCTTAAGGAGATAAAGTTTGGTAGACTGACAGGAATCGTCTGGAGTGAGCCTGAAGAAGAAATGTACTGTCTGTGAGGACGCGGCGCTTAGAGAAAAGTCATACCTGGGTGTCGTATCTCACACTCGAATCCCGGCGTCAATAAGGCTGGAATTCATAGTCGTTAATCCGCACGTTCGAGCCCTGTAAGATGGCGTTGAAGTCAGCTCTCTAAGGTAGAAAAAGTCACGTGATATGCAAGAGGCAAGTTCAAAAATTTAAACAAATTTGGCATAGAGTCATTTAAACAGCTGCGAGTGCCAAAATTGTTAAAGTTTACGTGTTTGAATTGATGAAACATTCAGAGGAATATAATAACTCGGGTTGTAGACCGAGTATCAGACCGTTCTGTGATGGCTTGTTTACTGTTTACTTCTACCTTGGAGAGTTTCTTTTCCTCGCCGCTAGATGTGCCACTTTTGGTCGAACGTGCGGATCCGAGGAAATCCTCGGCGGATTAGCGGCGCTGCAGTCGCCACAGCGAGTCGCTTGTCTTAGTTCTTATGTTCTTATACTCCATGTCCCAACCCAAACCCAAGCAGCAGCCGACAGCAAAAAATGACAGAAGTAAACAGTGGAGCCCAAAGTAAATAAAGTACGTGCATAGTAATGACAGTGTTATGATTGCTTTCAAATCCACAAATTGTTGATTATTGTGGGAGCAGAGAATTCCCGCGTTTTTGTATCTGTTGAACCATTTGCGAATCGTGACCTACGCAAAGCCAATGTATTTGAATGAGGTAATTGACTTGTCTTTCTGTAATTTATTTTTGCTTGAACAATTTTATTCTTTATCCTTCTGCCCTTTCAGTTTGATGAGTTTAACGATGCTGCAATTTTGTATGAGTCTGGTGACGAAGGAGAGGAATTCATCATTAATCGTTTACCCAAGCGATACGTTAGAGACTTTCAGAATCCTTTTGAGTGGCACCGTGCCCATGAGTTTACCCATAGATATAGATTCCCCAAAGAAGTTGTGATCTACTACATCCTTCCTCTGATAGTGAATAAACTTGCTTATGAGAATAATAGAGGTTTACCTGCTCCACCCGAGACGCAACTGATAATAAGCCTATGTTACTATGTCACTGGAGATGCTCAGGTAAGTACAACAAGATAACAAGCAAAAATTGGTGGATGTTTGATATCCACACATACTGCACCAGATAAGTACCAATATATATATATTTACATTGAGATCATTGTATCTTTACAGCAAGAAATTGGTGATCTCCATGGTTTTTCTCAGGCAACTGTTTGCAGAATAGTTCATAGGGTGTCTGTTGCTCTTGCTGAGCTCTTACATGATTTTGTTCATTTTCCTACCACCCGCAAAGAGCAGCTTCTGAATATACAGCAAATCTTCAACATAGCAGGGTTCCCATGGGTTGCAGCAATTGTTGATGGTGTTCATGTTGAGATAATCAGTCCTGGAAAGGCAATTGGTGAAATCTTCCGCAATAGAAAAGATTACTTCTCCATCAATGTCTTGGTGAGTGTGATATAATATTCTTAGCAGTTTTCATTATCAAAAAGATGATCAAATATTATTTAGCCTGAATTATTTTCAGGTTGCTGTTGATGCCCGAGGCAAAATTTTATACATTGATGTAAGAAATCCTGGAAGCGCTCATGATTCCACTTGCTTGGACAGAAGTGGACTTAATGTGATTTTTATACAGTATCTGGTGGAGGGTGAGTATTTTGCCTCACTTGTTGAGCAAGTATTCCAGCTTCCTGGTCTCAACAGATGTAAATCTCTCCCCAGGTAATCTTCTGGGTGATAGTGGTTTTGCCAACTTGTCTTATCTTCTCACTCCCTTTGTGAACAGTTCAGATGATGCTGAAAGGTTGTTAACCAAATGCCTCATCAGCACAAGAACAGTGGTAGAACAGACCTTTGGTCGATGGAAGAAAAAGTTTCACTGCTTGTATGGAATCATTTTGTATTATCTTGACAACACCATAAGTATAATTTGTGCTACAGCTGTGTTGTGAAACATTCATATTGATTTGAACTTCCCTAATAATGAAGATCTCCAAGACTTTGTTGTCAAGGATGCAGCTTTGTCCACTCCAGCAAGACCAGGTATGAATGGACTGCAGTACAGGGCTGAGTTCGTTCCAAAGCACTTTGCTCGATGAATTTGTTTTAATATGAATCACACTCTCTGATACAAATGATTGATTTATGATGTAAATAGTTAGTCTAGGATTGAGCTTTTCTGGAAATAAAAATAGGAAGTTCAGTGTGCTTCTTCAGTTTTCCAAGTCAACGCACTATTTTTTCTAAGCTATGATGGAGCTAGCGTAGTTGACAAGAAATGGAATAGTGTTGGTGATATTCTGTATCAGAATAAGCAGTATGTGGCTTTTCAATAGGAAAAAGATTGTTGCATATCCTGTGATTAAAAAAGTGATTGAATTATGAACAGTATGAGTTATTAGAAAATAAGAGAGCATGTATGTATGTGGATAATTGTATACCAAAAATGACATTTGAAAAACAAGACCAATGTCTACAAATTCTGAATTTTTTGTACTAAGCTTTTCATTTGAATAAAGACACATGTAAATTTGAAAAATTTGAAAATTTATTCAACAAACTCAACACACGGGCATGCATATCATTGTAATTGCTTACAGGATTTTTTGGACAGGACTGCTAACAGTGCATCCTTTACAACAGTTCTTGACTTTTGATCAGAAATGTGAAAAAAATGTTCCTTCTAGGAATGATTTGTTTACTGTAAACAAATTATGTAATTGAACATAAAATCATCTTAAAACTATCGATACAATCCAACAACTAAAGCTTTGCTACTAGAATAGAGTACATTACATATTAAATTTATAATTCATGACTCTATACAATTCAGCTTGCCCCTCGAGGGCATTACATCTTCATACTGCAATCAAATGCACCTTCAAATGTATGGTTGTTGGCTCCTGAGCATTGAAGACCCTCAATCATATAACTCAAGACTAGACAGTCAGCCAAGAGAATCTGAAATCTCAAATCAGCAAGTCCAGGTCAACTTTTTTGTGGGCGATGATGGTACTTTCATATCTATGATACATCCCAACTATCATCCAGAACAATAAAGCTATTTCAAAATATTCACCATCAAGATCAATAACATTCACTTGTATGACAAATTGACCTGCTGGATTGGGTTACGAGTGGCATTCGAATGTCCACACTATGGATTGTCTAAGCAAAGTCTATTTTTTGGTAAAATGAAAACTCTTGCGTCTAACCTTCAGCTTTATATGGGAATCAATATTTCAGGTTCAAATGGAATTCTACTGTAGAGACACAAATTATGGAGAGCCAAACTTAACCACATTTTTCCCAAGATGAAATTCTACAACTTTTTATATAAATGTCATTTAGCATCAGAAGCTTTCAGTAAAATTGTAGTCCAAAACATTAATCACAAGAACAGAGGAATTTCAGCGTAAACTCCACTCTTGCTAGATTGAATCACCAATATCAAATTTTGAGTTAACACATCCATACCATAGACATACTTCTATGTCTATGATGCATACACATTACAATTATCTAATGGAATACTAATCTACAAACAGAAATCCATAGACTGCTGGTCCCGTATACTTTGCGTTGACGCCGAGACCCGTGAGTGCGAGAGAGAAAGCATGCTCCAAGGCTCGCGCTCTGATTGGTCGGCTCTTCCCCGCCACCGCCGACGACGGCGGTGAGCAGGCGGCTCAACAATAACATCGGTTTTCCTAACCCGATAACTTTATTAAAAAAAGCCGAAAATCTCCGCACGATAACAGCAATATTGTATTGCTAATCACATCCTCAAAGGTAAAGTCGTTGATATCCTTACTGGAACAATTAAACCCAAGCCCCGAAGGGGCCCGCGGTCTACATATAAGTTTTAGATCTATGTTAACATGGATCGAAGTAGTGACCCTAGATCGAAGTAGCCGTGAAGCGTAAGGCGCGGAGCGCGTAAACTTCTGTTGCAGTCGGAGGGGACTCGAGTTGAAATCCCGCAAAGGTTCTATTTTTATTTATTTTGTTTTCGTTCCCTTTCAAGATATATGAGATTTATTCGATTATGCTAGTTCGGAGCGTTCGGAGCGCCCCGAACTCTCGGACCTCTCTTTCTAATGCAATGAGTAAGAGAGAGATATCCGAGAGTTCGGAGCGCTCCGAACAGCATAATCAAATAAAGCTATGATTTTTTGTTAATGACTAGATGCTTCACTAAATTTATGCTGACTCAATATACGAGCCAAAAAATCTAGTGGGCGGAAATTGATCTTGAGAAGTAGAAGGGTTTCCGAACCCGCATCGGAGCATCGCTCTGGAAATTTCGATGAGAATTCAGTACTTAATTTCTTGAGATGAAAATATTCAAGAGCTCACACATCATTATCTTCAATTCCCAAAACCGACCTTTGAAGTTCAGTAATGTTTACAGATCACGGATAGATATAAAATGAAAAACAATCAAAAATCGAATACAGGTGGGTGAAGAAATACCAATCCACTCTATATTGAACAAACACAAAATTTGATCTGATCTTTGAATACAGACCATTGGAATGTATAAGGGCTTCGAGTTGATGGGCTTCGAGATTGATATTATTGAGAGATTTTCCTGCTTGGGCATTGATTCTTCGCCATCTTTTAATCCTTTCCCCTTCTACATCTTGGAAATTTATGTGTATTCGATGTCGAATTCGGAAATTATTTGTCCAATATACTATAATTTCTACAGTATCAATTTACCTATCTGTATTAAATTTTTTTTGGTTTTTTTATTTCATATCTACCCGTAATCTGTGAATATTACTGAACTTTAAAGGCCGTTTTTGGGAATTTAAGATAATGATGTGCGAGCTCTTGAATATTTTCATCTCAAGAAATTAAGTACTGAATTCTCATCGAAATTTTCAGAGCGATGCTCCGATGCGGGTTTGGAAACCCTTCGACTTCTCAAGATCAATTTCCGCCCACTAGATTTTTTGGCTCGTATATTGAGTCAGCATAAATTTAGTGAAGCATCTAGTCATTAACGAAAAATCATATAACTTGAAAGAGAACGAAAAGAAAAAATAAAATAAAAATAGAACCTTTGCGGGATTTGAACTCGAGTCACCTCCGACTGCAACAAAAGTTTACGCGCTCCGCGCCTTACGCCTCACGGCTACTTCGAACCATGTCAACATAGATCCAAAACTTATATATAAACCGCGGGCCCCTTCGGGGCTTGGGTTTAATTGTTCCAGTGAGGATATCAACGACTTTACCTTTGAGGATGTGATTAGCAATACAATATTGCTGTTATCGTGCGGAGATTTTGGCATTTATTAATAAAGTTATCGGGTTAGGAAAACCGATGTTATTGTTGAGCCGCCTGCTCACCGCCGTCGTCGGCGGTGGCGGGGAAGAGCCGACCAATCAGAGCGCGAGCCTTGGAGCATGCTTTCTCTCTCGCACTCACGGGTCTCGGCGTCAACGCAAAGTATACGGGACCAGCAGTCTATGCTCCTATGTCTATGCAGAAATCATGAGAATGCTGGAAGTCAACAATTATGTAACTTTTGCTAGAATGCATTTCAAGTGTATAGTTGCATTATACTGTTGCATACAAGCAAGAATCAGCATTACACGGTTGGCCTGAACCATAGACATAGAAGTATAGACTGCTGGTCCCGTATACTCGCCGTTGTCATCGAGACATAGGCCTTTGCGTGAGAGTGAGAGAGACGGCATGCTCCAAGGCGCACGCTTTCAACATGCGATTCCTATGTTGCGTCTCTCTCTCTCTCATTGGGGAGCCTCGATGTCAACGGGGAAGATACGGGACCGGCAGTCTATACTCCTATGTCTATGGCCTGAACTGACTTTAACCCAAAGATGCTTGCCCCTCAGAATTGATTTTTCTCACTTCAAGTACATGATAAATGGAAGTTTTTCCCGCAAAAATGAAAATCTTTCGTCGAGCCGTTTTTTAAAAAAGTGAAATTTATGGTTTCTTATAGGAATTTCCATACTAATCTATCCATGCGCGATTAAAATGCAGTTGTCGGCCGACTTCCCTGAAATTTATTCTTAATTACATCGAAATACGTTAAAATCCACCAAAAGGATAGTTTTTAGAAACGATTTTATAGTACAGGCGAATATCCAGAATCCGACGATGTCGAGAGACAAGCAATAATGTCGCACGGTCGGCCCAAACTGACTTTAGCCTAAAGGTCCTTGCTACTCAGATTTCTCCTTTTGCCTTCGAGTACGTGATAAATGGTAGTTATTTCCCGCAAGAATGAGAACATCCGACGGAGCTACAATCAGAAGAAGTCAAATTGAAATATTTTGAATCTTGATTTTAACATTATTTTCAGAATAATCACGGATGAGCTTTGAAATCGACCTTTAATACATATTTGCGTGTATCATTACTATCCAGAAAGTGTAGATCAACAAGAATCAATGCTTGGAAGTTCATGAGAAAAAACACACTCCAAAGTGGAACAATTTTATGAATGATAAATTACAATTTGATTGTGCATACTGTTGTACACACACAAAGCTGTAACAAGTTTCTCGTTATATTGAGGATTTTTGCTTCATGCAATTTTTTCATGTTAAGTTGGAGTCAAAATTTGTTCATTCCATGAATTGCTGACTATAGAATCCGAGGCTCATCCTCTTCATCTCACAAAACTATTCAAGGTGAAAGAATACCGCGTGAACTTTCGGGGAAACTGGAATCTCCAACTCTAAATAACTTCTTCAAAAGGTTCCTACACACGATCTATAACTTGTTTCCAGTTCATCCCCGAAACACGAACTCACTACTTCCCTGAAATCCTTGAATGATTGAGCAAATTTCTCGATGCGGTGATGATTCGGAGTCTGGAGTAGATCAACATTTTCCAGCAATTTCTTGCAAGAATTTCCTTTGAAAGCGGGACAAACTCGAGTTATCTCACGTTGAACGTGACGAGCGTTTGCCCAATCCAGAGATTCTGCTTCAAAATATTCCATCATATGCATGAGAATAAAATTGACTACGCCAATCATTAAATGTTACTCTGGCGAAGGAACAAATTCTGCATTTGAATCGTGCATGGATAGATTACTATGGAAATTCCAATAAAAAACCATAAATTTCACATTTTTCAAAAACGGCTCGACGAAAGATTTTCATTCTTGTGGGAAAAACTTCCATTTATTATGTACTTGAAGTGAGAAGAATCGATTCTGAGGGGCAAGCATCTTTGGGTTGAAGTCAGTTCAGGCCAACCGTGATTACAAGTATCAAATGAGGTTGTAGATCAAATGAGAACACTATACTAGGAACACAAATAATGAAAATGAAATTGAAGCGTAGTTAGAACTTTCTTCCATTGATTCATATGTGTGATGCATATCAAAGATTTTTATCCAAAGTACCTAGCAAGACAATCAGATTCTACTACAAAGAACAATACTTGTGGGTCATTCCATCCTGATCAACTCAAATTAAAGTAAAACATTTGCATCTTTTCACTTTTCCAAAATTTTTGATTGTTAAAAAAACAAAAAGCCTCACAACTTGTAACAAAATTCATCAAATAAGGAGGTGCAACTCAAAAAAAGCTAGGATAATTGAATACCTCATATGATTCACATAGCAACTTTCAATTACTTCTGTCCAGTGTTGGACAAATGTTGGAAGCCCGAATAGAGATTTGGTGCTCCTTTTCGAGTTGAGCAATCTCAAGCTTTACTGCCCAGTACAGCTTCTCTTGTCCAAGGATGCCCATTCTTGCCTGGTGCAACTCAGCTTGTTGGACCCTGGCATCTTCAGCTCTTTTGAGTCTCTCTGACTGTTCTGCTTCAGCCCCAGCAACAGTCATTCTCATCCTCTTTGGGAAAAGTCGAGGATCATCAGGATGCACATGCTCTGTTGAGAATAGTGAATGCATCATTGTAGCCCAGATAGGTTAATATGTACTGATCAGGCCTGGTACTGATTTATATATGAAGATGATCATGAAAATGGAAATTAATGATGACGATAATTATGAACCAATGCCAAAGCTTACTCGTATATGAGTGAGATGAAAAATTATTCTAACAAATATGCATCAGTATACTCTTACTTAGTACATCAGAGACCTTTGATAATAATTGGACAAAGGAATAGAGAGACAGGAAAGAATGTAGAAATGCTCAAGACGCAATGATGAAGGAAACTCACCTTGGCATTTCTTGATACGGTTTTCGAGAATTGCTGGAGGACTGGAAGCACTTGTAGATGGTTTTGCGACACGAGCATCATCTTCTTCTGCACGAGCAAGACTTGCTGATTCCATGGAAAAAATGTATGCGTGATTGATTGTACTGGAGAACGCGTTATGCGTCCCAAGGATAGAGGGTGTATGTCAACAATGGGTGGTAATGTGGGAAATGACAAAACCCACAGAGAGAATTCAATAATTTTGAAAAGCAAATAAATTTACCTTCCCAAATCCCCATGCGGTGTCCTAGTGTCTGCGATGTTGTCAACTTTTTCTTCGATCCTTGACCTTTCACTGCTGGTGCATCAACTTGAGAGGACGCTGGCACTGCAAGATTAGAAACGATCAACATTTCATATCAGAAATCAAATATTTCAATCTCGAGCGACTCTAGAAACCATGCACTCATCAAGACAATAACTTTTACAGATACTCACAAATTGATTCAGTAGTACGCAAGTGAGATTTTCTGTTTTTGAAAGAGGCATTAGCTGGCTTGCAAAATCCTTTGGGCTTCGCTGAAGCTGCAAATTGAGGAGAAGATAGAATAACAAAAATGTAATTCTACCAGTGCACAATCACTGATCCATTGGAAGAAAATACTCACCCGCTTTTCTCTCATTCATTTCATTAATCAAATTTTCTCTTCGAGCCTGTTTCGCCATTTTTTCCTGAGCGAGAGCTTGCACGTCAGATTTATCATCACAATGATTATCAAAGTCAATACCCTGTAGATCATTGTTGGAATCATCGAAATCTTGTGATTCATTATTTTCATTGGTCTCCACTTCATCTGTAGTCAGATCGACGGTTTCTGAAATAAATAAATATATTACTAGTGCAACTGATGAAATGTTTTCTCACAGATTTTTTAATGGATATTGGATAGAACTTTTTATGTCAAACATCTATTTTAAAAATCTGACTACTCTTACCTTCGAAGGCAGCTGTACTGTCCCACTTGTTTTCCAATGTTAAATCAATAGTCGGCCTAATATTGCGGACCATTGCAACCAAAAATTCATTTTCAGTACTTGTGCTATGCGCAGGCCCTCCACCAGTCAATATAGCATGGGTCTTTTCCTCCGAATCAATTTTTCTGAACCTGAAAGAATGAACAATTTATTACTGAAAGTTCGTAGTTACATGAATGTTATCGCGGATTACTTGATGGTAAAGGAACAAACTTGGCTTTAGAATTTTTCCAACAGTTTTTTAATTGCTCTGTGGTTCTTGGTGTACATATCTTGCGTTTGAGACATTCTTCCTCATATTCATCTGTAACTTGCTCCCATGCCTCTTTTTTCGTTCTCATTGACCATTGATCTGTCTCAGTGCATTCAATCACGTTTTTCCATTGCTCGAGGCAAGACATCAGGATAGCGATTTCCATGTCAGTAAAAGGAGGAGCTCTTGGCTGTGAATAATATCAAAAAATTTTGATTCGGAAACGTGATTGAGAGATTGATATGATAAATGAGTTCATTTAAAATCGAACGACTCACTTTGCTAACTTTCTTCTCGCTCATTGTGCGATTTCGCTATAGGTAGCGAATATATTATATGATATGTAATTGACAGGTTTTTCGTCGAGATTTCAGTCAGAATCGAGTTCAATCTGGTCACAGTAGTTTTTGAGCACGTCTTCTCTGAAACATTTCAAATTTATAGGAACACTGAAAAAAGAAATTTTTTTAAAAGTGAGAAAATTTGCAATTGTCAACTGCACAATTGGACCTTTTCGAGGTCATGTGTACCGCACTTTCTCAACATATTTCAGCATAAACACTTACAAAATAATCGTTCAAAAACAAATTAATGGGCGAGAGAGCAACTCGGAGGAGGGAGATTTCGCATTAGAGCATCAATTGCACGGTCACCGCGAAATGACAAATTAGATTTTTGATTATGGTGCTGAGTGCATCTTCACGCAATAGTCCGAATACGATGAATCGAGGATGATGACGGAGTACGCGAAAAAGTGATCTAGCGAATACGAGGAGGCTATACTCGTTACTTTCGCAAAGTCCTCTCATGAGGCTCGTCAGATTACAAGAAGCTTGTGTTATTCCGAGAATAAACAGCTATATAGGCATGGAACGGGGAAAGAGCGAGCAAGCCGATTCCAGGAATTTGGGGCGGCTGGATCGAGCAGCACAAAATCGTGACTCGGTCGCGAGTCGGGATCGGGAAGTCGGGCATCAATTCCTCGAAGAGCTATATAGTAGCAGACAGCTTGGATGTTTGCACGACAACCTGGCATACGCGATTGAAGTCCACGAATCTCAAAAGATAGTTTTGGCACGATGATTGGGAAAATTCTCAGTGACAATTGGAGCATACCAATCCTGAGTATATGCGACAGTTGCAACGACTAGCACCGAGTTTGTGAGGCTGACGAGTACGCGACTCTCGCGTCAACACTGCCGACTCTTCGAGCATTCGCAAAAGCAGACAGCGCGGATATTAGCACGACGACCCGGTTTATGCGATGGAGTCCCACGAATCTCGAAAGAAAGTTTTGGGCACGGTACTTGAAAAAAATTTTCAATTAGTAAAAATGCGAGCATAACGATTCCAGGAATATGCGACAGTTTGAACGAGTAGCGCTAATCTGTGACTTTCGCGAGGACGAGACTCTCACACGGTCACTAGCTCATCCTCGAGGATGCTGCAGTGGCAGACAACGACGAAATCCGTCTCAGCCTAATTTGCGAGAACGTGATTGTCGCACGAAAGTTCAGCATACGCGATTGGAGTGCACGAGTTTCCAAAGATTTTCGGCAAGGCTTTTGGGAGGATTATGGTTGGTAATATCAAAACGCGAGCACGCGCGTGGATTCCAGGGATATGCGACAGTTGTCCCGAGCAGCGCGAAATTGTGGGGCTCGCGGGTACGGGACTCTGGCATCGACACTGTCTACTCCTCGAGGATGCTGTCTGTGGATGCAGCCAGCGCGGATATTTGCACGACGACCCGTTTGACGCGATCGAGGCTCACGAATCTCGAATGAGTTATCGGCACGGCACTTGGAACAATATTTGATTATTCAAAATTTGAGTGTGCCGATTTCAGGGATGAGAGACTGACGAAGAGACTACCGCGAGAGCCTCGCGAATTTCAAAAGAAGTTTGCTGTTATATTACACACACGCGGCGCAATGTCGTGGGTTCTGCGAGAGTGTTGGAACATAGAAATCAACCTACATTTCGGCAAAATTGGAGCCGGCCGCGCAAAAATATGTTTCCGGCTGAACAGTCAATCCGTAAAGCCTTACCTGCAAGAGTTGCGGATGAGGGTGTCGGAAATGCCGGGGTTGTCCGAGGTGAACAAGATACACAGGCACGATGACTCTGGAGCAGAACTAATCAAAACGTCAGCGTTGACCTCAGCCGCTCTGGTCTCGTCCTTTCACATGCACTCTTGGCTGCGCGTCCTCGACTGAGGCTCGCGCGTGAACCGGCAGAACGAAGCCCATGAGACACGAAAAACATGTAGAAACGCGACTCACTGCGCCGATCGCAGCGCCACGTCGCGTTAATCCGCGGAGTATAATCTCGGATTACGACTATGAATTCCAGCCTAAGACAAGTGCCGAGCACTGCTCACTTCAGCCACATTGATATCGATCTTCGCATATCCTCCCTACCTCAAGCTGACAAGCTTCGAACATACCCGAACACGTGTTCTCAAATATGTGATCGAATCGTAGATCGGATATAAAAATTTGGGAAACAGTAGACGAGACGAATCCGGAGGCGACTATATGAGTTCAGTGAAACATCATAAAAGTGAGTAATGATGAGCTCCAGGCCATCATAGTCATAGGACAGTGACGTGACTGTTCGTGAAGAGAAACTGCGAGATCTGACAATTTTGTTGGTGAACTCGATCGCAACTGCCGACAAGACCGCGGAAATCCCTGAGATATCCCCAGAAATCATACTCATGATCGTGATCGGCTGCTTTGGATTCCAATGTAAAATTTCGATTAGCTGTTGGTGGTGATTCGGGAGCCAGAATATGAGTGCGTTTGAAACGACGACTGTTCCCACAGGAACACTTGGTATAAGGATAATGAGATACGGCTTGGATTGCGATTTCCAGGAGGCGGCTTACTAGGGAGTAGCCGTGGCCAATGCCGGCCAATACGGCTACTTTCTTGGCTGATGCGCGCTACTGCGAGAAACCCACCACAGGTGTAAGTAGACAGAAGTAGCCAAGAGTGGCCTCGCTGAGATTTGAAGAAGTAGCATTCGTGGGGCCATATTCTACTTCAAACTACTTTACCGCCGCTGAAAGCTACTTCTACCTAGTAGAGCTTGTGTTGCGCACTCACCAAGCGACCAACAGTAGTCAAATAATGGCTCGAAAATGCCACAAGTGGTCTGTATCGGGTAAGGGAGGAGCGCTGTCCTGCGCTAAGTATGAGTAAGTTGGTGAGAGTAGTTGGAAGTAGCCGATATTAGCTAATATTGGAACACAGCGCAGGACAGCGCTACTCCTTCACTTCGCACGGACCACTCGTGGCTACTCCGAGCTACTTTTTGACTACTGTTGGTCGCTTGTTGGGTCCGCAACACAAGCTCTACAGTAACTAGAAGTAGCTTCCAGCGGTGGTGGAATAGTTTGGAGTAGAACATGGCCCCACAAATTCTACTTTTCCAAATCTCAGCGAGGCCACTCCTGGCTACGTCTGTCTACTTGCACCTGTGGTGGGTCTTTCACAGTAGCGCGCAGTGGCCGAGGAAGTACCCGTATTAGCCGGCATTGGCTACGGCTACTCCCTAGTAAGCGACCCCCTGGCGATTTCAACGAAGGTTGGGGATGAATTCTGAAATACTCAGGAAATATACTCCACGGTGGGACTGGACTATATTGCAAAATAGCTTAGGCGCAGCGTGATGTGTAATAGGCCAAATGTAGAGAGAGTCAATGCATAGATCGCTTTCTCCTTTTTCCGATGATGAAGTCCCACTGACATTTGGAAAATCGAGAGCAGGGGCTGTCAATGGGGACCCAAATTTTTTCAAAATCTCACCTCAATATCATGAATTCTTCGATGTCCCTAGACATACACAGTGATGAGATCGACGCCTTTTACGAAGATTAACACATCCGCTAACGCCCACGAAGACTAACACGGGGGCCGAAGATTAGCATTTGCTTTGTTACGGCCACGAAGATTAACACTTACGCCTCAGCGCCACGAAGATTATCTCTTACTGCTTAAGACCACTAAGAGTAACACTTACTCTTCAAACTGCACGAAGATGAACACATTTGCGTATTTTTTTCTTGAAGGGACGAAGACTATAAGTATTCCGTCTTAAGGCTAAAAAAAATAACACATTCTTCTTAGCGGCACGAAAATCAACACATTCGTAGACTTCATTCTCGAAGGGACGGAGATTATAAGTGCTCCGTCTTGAACGAAATACTTACAGTTTCCGTCCCTCCATGAATGAAGTATACGAATGCAATAATTTTCGTGCCGATAAAGAGAATGTGTTTTTTTTCGTGGCCCTAAGACGAAATACTATGTCTCCATCCCTTTGCACGAGGGCGTGTGCGAGTGTGTTATAGTCTTCATACCGTTCAAGAGTAAGTGCTAGTTTCATGCGGGCCGTTGAGCAGTAAGTGTTAGTCTTCGTGCCCCTAAGGAGTAAGTGTCTGTCTTCGTGGACTTAACGAGAATGCGTTAATCTTCGTGCCCCTAAGGAGTAAGTGTTAGTTTCCGTGGACCTAAGGAGAATCCGTTAATCTTCGTGTTCACAACGAATAAACGTTAATCTTCGTCAGTCACAAGAAAAGAGGTGTTAATCTTCGTCGAGATGAACTCAGAATCTTCAGAGTCACAAACCAGTTTTGGTCGGAAGACCCCGGCCTCTGAGAATTTCCCTGCTTCATCCAAATTCTTCACTTCGGATCAGATGAGAACTTTCTTGTGAGCATCGGCTTAGCCATCAGATATCATTGAGACCGTAGGATATGATCACAAAGACTCACTCCAGAGGAACTGTGGCATCCTACGCCCTCTTCGCTCATCCCGCGAATCAATGTATCCTGGCACTCATAATGAGATGTTACATACAAATCCAGAACGAGTCCGGTAATTTTCAACCCATTTCCAGGTGCTAGTACAAGTGAAGCTCAGGCACGCGTAGCATCAGAGATAGCGAAGCAATTCCTTGCTGTTTCAGGCAGGTCTCCTGATTATCAAATAACTGGAATGGTCAATGTGCCCGAGAATTTCGGCACGTGTTGTAGTAGGAGTAGCATTTGGTCTAAACTAGCCGAAGAAATTGGAAGGATCGCCGGGAAACTCACATCAAATATTAGTGAAACTTCACTAGAAATATTCATGAACGTTATTGATACACCCACAAAGCCTGTAGTCGAGGCATATGTAGAGCTTGGATTCCTGACTGGACATTTAGGAACCACCATGGAGCTGAATTTCGTGAATGCACGACATATTGCTCGAGATGTGGGTTTAGCAACACGAGTGATCAGTGACACGGATCGCATCAATGAAAAGACTCTACGTGTCCGATACGGATCCATAACAGTGGAAGGTGAGTTGATTCAAAACATGTAGTTCCAATACTTTCAGATGAATTCAATGCGATTGTGGGTGTGGGCAGATTGGCTCCCCTTAATGAGTATCATGATCGATACGCTTAATAGTATATTACGCAACTAGGAAGTAAAGTGGGCTTTTCACTCCCGGGTGTGTATTATCGCTCGAGGCGAAGCCGAGAACGATAAACACACGGGAGTTTGAGGCCCACATATGCTTCCGAGTAGCGTATGCTATTCTTGAGTCTAGTGGGACTAGAGTGCGCTCCCTCCGCCCACCAACCCACTTGCTTTTGACGTTGAACTGCCTCAACGGCCGCGCTATGTACAGGAAACTGGGCATGTCTGCTGACTTGGAAAAGGAGGGCGGGGTCCGGGGCAGAGCCCGAGCGGGGAAGCAGGGGGCGGAGCCCCCGCCGCGGGTGTTTGACTGAGAAGGAATCCTAAAAATGGTTTTGAAAAATTCCTTTTTCCGAGTTAGAATGAATGGATGAATTACAAATGTTCCTGGGAATGATTAACTATTATTCGAAATCTGTCAAAAACTTTGCCTCCTTATGAGTCCACTTTACAAACCGTTGAGGAAGGATTCAAAATGGGTTTAGACTAATGAATGTGAAAAGGTATTCAAAAATGCTAAAGGGGCTTTAGATTCGAATGAAGTTTTAGTACATTATGACACAAAATTGCCAGTAAAAATTACTTGTAATGCTTTACCATTCGGCGTTGCAGCAGTTGTTATACATATTATGCCAGACAAAAGTATCCGATCGATTGCTTTTGCTTCAAGAACACCGAAAGTAGCGGAGGGATAATACTCTCAATTGTATGAAGGAGCCCTGAGTTCAATTCTTAGGGTTAAAACTTTCCATCAGTCCATTCATGGCAGACATTCCATTCTAGAAACAGATCACAAGCCTCTAGTTTATATTTTTGGAAATAAGAGTGATCCCCCCTCAATAGCAGCCAATAGAGTTCAGCGTTGGGGTGTATTCTTGAGTGGATATGATCATGGAATCAATCATATCAAAGGATTAACCAATACAAGTGCAGATTTTCTATCTAGATTTCCCATTGAGAATGTTAACGAGTTTATTGAAAAATACACATACCTGAATCATGTGTCAGGGAATCTAGACACTTAGTCAATAGAACTTGTTAAATAAAGAACAGACAAAGATCCAATTACAAGTTGAGTCGAAAATTCTATGAAGAATGGTTGGCCGAAACAAGTTCCAGACGAATTATCACCATTATAAAGACATGGATGAGGATTGACTCTGGAAAAAGGTTGTATAATGTGGGGTCACAAATAAGTAATTCCAGCAACATTACAGAAGGACCTTTCAAACGAATTACATATTGCTCACATGGGAGTTTTGGAGATGGAAGCACTCGCGCTCATATACATTTGGTGGCCAAAATTGGATGAACAAAAAGAAAATCATTGAAGATCATGTAACTCATGTCCTACACATGCAAGCAATCTACCAAAATGTACACTGAATGTATAAAGTTGGCCCGAGGAACGTAGCAGCAGGTAACCAGCTAATTCTTGTGGTCCCATTGATGGTAAATTGTACCTTACAAAAAAATAGATATGCAAGCTATACCGATAAGGTGAATCTCATCGATATTTCGACTCAATCGCTCGATATGATCAAAAACATTCAATGAATGGATTTATCTTTCTTTTAAGCCACTTATAATCGCTGCGCTCAGGCGGCGATCACAGTTTGACAGATGTCAAATTTCCACGTTCGACGCCCCACTTTCATAGTGGCTGCATCACGAAGGGATTTTTCATTTTTTTGGATTTTTCACTAATTTGTTGAAAGACTGACCAAGAGATGAAAAAATTCTTCCTCAGGCGCGATTTGAACCTCGCAATCTCCGGTACTCCGGACCGGCGTCTTAACCAATTAGACCACCGAGGCGATTGCGTATTCACTGAGAAATTATTCACTGAACAATGAAAAATTGAAAAGTCCAAGAAAAATGAAAAATTCCTTCGTGATGCAGACACTATGAAGGTGGAGCTTCGAAGGTGGCAGTTTCACATTTGTCAAACTGTGACCACCGCCTGAGCGCGGCAATTATGATTGGCTCGAAGGAACGATGAATCCATTCATTGAATGCATTCTATCAAATCGAGCGATAGAGTCAAAATATCGATGAGATCTTCCTTATCGGTGTTATGTTCCGAGCGGAGGGCTCGAGATAACAAATATATTTAAGTTCGTTAGAAACAGTCGTATGGGCGGACTGCCCAGTTGCACCTACCTTTTCCTTGTCAGCAGCTTGATTCCTTTGTCCCTTTTCATATGAGTATATAGATATATCGTGATATATATATACTTATACTTCTGAATGGATATATATATATATATATATCTCCCTATATTATATAGTCCTAGTGTCTTTTGCCGCACCCTCGCGCACCCCCACCGCACCCAATCCGCACCTCACCCGCACCAAGCCGCACCCACCCGCACCCTCATCCGCACCATCTGCGCACCCCCTGCGCACCCACTGCGCACCTCTCCCGCAACCATGCGCACCCACCCTCACCCGACCCGCACCCCATCCGCACATCTCCGCACCCCACCCGCACCCACCCGCACCCCTTCTGCATTTAAAAAACCGCACCCCCGCACCCCCCGCACCATGCGCACCCCTGCGCACCCCACTCGCACCCCTGCGCACCCCACCCGCACCCCTTTCCCTTGAAATATTCTATGTATGATCCGCACTCCACCCGCACCCCTCCGCACCCTTCCCGCACCTCTCCGCATCCCTCCGCACCTCTCCGCACCCTCGGCCGCACCCCACCCGCACCCTCGGCCGCACCCCAGCCGCACCCCTCCGCGCCCTCGGCCGCACCCCACCCGCACCCCAAGCCGCACCCTAGCCGCACCCCTCCGCACGCTAAGCCGCACCCCAGCCGCACCCCGAGCCGCACCCTAAGCCGAACTCTAAGCCGCACCCCAGCCGCACCCTAAGCCGCACCTCAGCCGCACCGCCCCCGCACCGCAACCCGCACGCCAGCCGCACCCCAGCCCCACCCTAAGCCGCACCCCTCCGCACCCTCGGCCACACCCCACCCGCACCTCAGCCGCACCCCAGCCGCACCCCGAGCCGCACCCTAAAACGCACCCCAACCGCACCCCGAGCCGCACCCCTCCGCACCCTCGGCCGCACCCCACCCGCACCCGTCCGCAACCCTCCGGTCCCTCGCCCGCACCCTTAGCCGGACCCCAAGCAGCATCACAGCCCGAGGTCATCTCTCATGAGAATTTCATAAAAATTTCATTTTCTCAAAATACCTTGAAAAATAAGCACATCACTCATTGATTAGTCAAAACTAACCTCAGGAATAACGTTCAATTTTTTCAATCTTCTCAACATCTCCAATTTTTTATGTATGAATATGTGATATACACCAAGAATTCCCTTCATGATCTCAAATCTGGATCTCTAACGGCATTCTTCAATCCTCCCCCCAATCACAGATCTTATTCTTCTGTCCTTTTTATCTAGAAATCACGAATATTACAATTCAATAATTCAATTCGAAAAATTTCAATATGTAAGTGGATTTCCATACCACCTCTTTATGATCATTTTCTATGTCTCATAATCTCATCTAACTATTACATTATTGTCAGATCCATATATTATAGAAAATATTTTTGAAATCTCGAAGTTCCAAGAAGTATCACTACTAATTTTACTACATTGTTAAACCAAAAATGATCATTTAATGAGGTACCACTCTTGGCACGTTTCTTCTTTTAAATAATTCATTATCGCAAAGTCAAATATTACCAAATTGAATTCAAAAAATTTGAGGGAAGATCGCCAGTAGCCCTATGAAACCTTCTGAAAAATATGATTTATCTAGAACATTCGTGTTTTTCGAACAAGACTGTCTATTTATTCATGGAAGAAATAATGTTATACTATGTACATTTCAATAATACTTCCCTGGAAATGTCCATGATACAAAAACGTCCATTGCTAATTTTCATTATAACCCTGTGGAATGTTCGAAAATTTCTCATATTCATTATATATTTGATTACATATTTCATAAACATATTCATCAAATTATCACCTCAACTACGAATGTTCCATTTCCTAATATGAGTTCTTCAATATCCATTTTTTCATCGTCTAAAATTTTGATATCCTCAATTTTATTCACTTTCAGAATGTAAGTTGCTCCTATTAAATGAAACCAAATAAATTCCGAAACTAATCTATTCAAACTCCTGTTATTTTTAACACTCACCATTTTCGCGTAGATCACCAATAATTTCTACCTTAGTCCCACGGTCAAAATTCAAACTTTCATCATCTTTTTTAGTCAAAAGAATGTCTAATTTGTGTATCCTATTCGTCAAGACGCCAATACACTCTTTCCTACTCTGTCTAGATTTTTCCACAAACTCTGTCCTAATATTACCTTGAATTTCTGTGGGGATATCTGAAAACACGAATACATCATTATTCCACTATGATACCATTTCCTAACTCACTTATTAATCCTTCCTTCTTAGAAATATCTTCAAATTCAATTTCGGCAGGTTTCTTGTTTTTCGAACATTCAAATTCTCCAAGTAGAGATAGTTTCGAGAAATTCTGTAATTTGAACTCGTAGGGTACATTTCCTTCAGTATAGCCCTTCCTCCGGTGTATACATACGTTTTCCAACATCATTTTCTATAAATTTCACGATCATCAGATGTGGTTTAAAACGGAACCTAGAACAAATACGTACCTGATGCAGTTTCACCGAATTCCGGAATTTCTCTATATCTTCGTCGGAAATGATGAATTGCAAACTCATTCCATCATTATTGTTTACAATGAATTTGAATGTCTTGAATTCGTTCTTTGTCTCTTTATTGATGAATGACTGGTCTCCAATAATTTCTTCTACGTATCCAACTATAATACTGGTAAATCATCTTAGATCATTCCATTGATTTCAAAAATCAATCATCATAATACGACAAATGCAACTCACGCTGTTTTATCTCCAACTTTCAATTTTGATTTCAAAACTTCAGTTGAGATGAAGTCTAATTTCTTCGTTTTTTTCATAACATTATTTTCATTCGATTCCATTTTTCTCTTATTCATGATTACTATAACATAGAGAATGAACAATAACATTTTTCATCTATGTCACATATTACTTTTACAAATATGTTTTTCCAAATGATCTAATCTGTAGAATGGTTTTCCACAATTTTCACAAATTTGGCTCAATGATTCATCGTGAGACTTGATGTGACGGATCAACTGACTCTTTCTTTTGAACGATTTCCCACAACGTTTTTGTGTACAGCTATACTTATTTGGATCACCATGTGTGTCTAAATGGACTTTCAAATGTCTATTATCCAATATCAAACCACACTCCAAGCAATGAATTTGTCTGTTCTTGTCACTTATGTCTTTTGATTTTATGTTTTTCCAGAAAATCCATCGTAGCAAATCTTAAATGACATTCTGGACAACTAACAGTTCTCATTTCCTCTCTACCAACTTCATCTGGTGTTTCACTGAAGATATCAAGAATAATTCAAAAGATCCCAATCAACAATCTAAAATGAATATAAATAATGCAAGCAAACAGGAGATTAGAAATGAAACCATTCATCTCTAATTCTACTGTTTCATCGAATGGTTCTTTCTCTAATTGATTCAATTTCAGGATAGTCTCATCCAATCTCAAGTCTACCTAGTTTCTTCAACGAAGATCAGTCCAACCTTGGAAGAGATTGATTCTGGTCTAAATGAATTCATAATCCCCTTATCGAAACAATTCTGAATATATTGAAATTTTTGAACATAATTCTCACTTTTGTTATGCAAACACTTTAGCGTTCTCATACACATCATACATAAAAGTGTTGAAACTTTGACGAAAGGTATGATTTGCTATTCCATTTTTACAAATATCTCTATGGAATGAATCATTATCAAAAAATTTCAGATATCAACATGATGAAAATACATTTTTTGTTTGACCAATATCAGTTCATATCAAGACTGGAATTTCCTTCATCAGTGGAAAATGAATCATAACTAATCACCTCACTTCTCCATTCATCATTCTTTTCCTGGTTCTAGAAATACGATAATCTTATTAGGAACTCGGATTTACTGGACATGATGTATAGGTATAAGAAAGGTATGATGAATTAAGTCGATAACACGAATCATAATTTATTTGTAATATCTAAGTCACAAATTTTCATTGACAGTTCATCCAATTCCTGTGACGGCAATATTACATTAGCTAACTTGAGCAACACGTTATTGAGAACATTGACATCTTGGAGAATTTTAGGACTGATTTCTCCATTTTTAATTCAAACTTCCAAATAATTCATGGCATGATTTTTCAAACTTGAAGGAACTTCCGACCAATCATTAAAATTTCCATGTGGTTTGTTCCCTGCAACATCATTTCTGACAACAAGTAATTTCTCAAGATCTTCAGATTCTTTCGATTCGGACAACGAATTGACATAATCATTGTACAACTCTTCTTCTTTGATATGCTCTTCTATCTCATGATCCAGTCTTTGTGACTCCGCTCTTTCCACGACATTAGTTGAATCTACATTCCCATCAAAAATGGGATCGCATTCCATTGTCAAAAGTCTAAAATGAATTTTGAATCATATATTCTTGACAGTATATCAATATGAATAATCTGATTGGTTTTGAGTTATTTCAAATTTCAAAAATTTCTTTCCACACTATATTCTCTATACTGTCGTGATCTTCAAGGTGATTCTCGATGTATAAATTATTCGGGTTCCTACATCTCGATAATGCTACGTACAACTGTCCATGAGAGAAAAGAGGTCTCCTCAAGTATAACCCAACCATATCAAAGCTTTGCCCTTGGGATTTATTGATCGTCATTGCGAACGCAAGGACTAATGGAAACGGCTTCCTGTATAACGTGAAAGGCAAAGAAGAATTCTTGGTATCAAGAGTTATCCTGGGGATGAAAACTATACCCCCCATTTTATCCCCAGTTATTATCTCTGCTTCAATATTATACTTATAGAGTCTCACAATCCTCAGTCTTGTTCCATTGCACAGTCCATCTGACACACTCAAGTTCCTTATCAACATCAATATAGCATTAACTTTCAATTCTAATTCATGTGGTGGCAGACCTTCTCTTATATTATTCAAAACCTCGATTGAATAATCTAAATGAATATTATCATCAGTCTGATCAACATCTTTATGGGTTGCGTAATCAATGCTATAGTATGTAGTTGAACTTCCTTCCTCGAAGGATAATATTTTCTTATTCAGTCTCAGGGTATCTTCATTATGAGGAGCAAGAATGACACTATTGATAGATCGATCTCTTTTAGAGTTTCCGTAAATTTTATCGCAAACGTCATCGCATTTCCATTCTTGAGGAATTGTCAAACGATCTATTTTTCCTTCCCCAATGTTCAATAAAAATGAAGAAAACTCATCATTATTTGAACGTAGATTTTGAGTTAATTTCATAATTTTAAATAACCCCCATAAAGATGAATATTTTATGGTTTCTTCAACTATAGAGTCTCTATGGAATTTTTTCATAACTGGTAGTATTTGACGGAAATCCCCCCCCCCCCCCAAGAATTATCAATTTCCCTCCAGAAGGTAAGTCATTGTTACACAAGTCTCTGAGAGTTCTTTCAACTATCTCGAGGGCCTTTTTTGGTATCATCGAAGCTTCGTCCCAAATGATAATATCCGCCTCTCTAAGTCTCTTTTTATCTGAATCAGATTTCAAGAATATAGTTTCAATGTCTTGGAATTCGATTGGTAATTTGAACTGTCCATGACTCGTCATTCCTTTTGGTAACAGAATCGATGCTATACCCGTCCAAGCCATTGACAGTATCTTGATTTTTTTAGATAAGAAGAAAAAAATCAACGTTTTGTACAAAAAAGTCTTTCCAGATCCACCCGGTCCGTCAATGAAGTAAGCACCGTATTTCACGTTTGTCAATTCATCGAAGATCAATTTCTGTTCTTCATTCAACATCTCATGCATTTCTAGGAACTTTTTCTCACATTCTTCCACTGGAAGGTCAGAGAGTATGTCACTATTCTGCAATACATCTACCTCAGGTTGCGGTAGCCCATAACTTTCTAGAGACATGTCCTCGATTTCTAGCATATGTTTTATATTCTGAAGAGCTTTATTTTCTCCATCCTCTTCAAAGTCTTGAATGAAATATGGTTTGAACCTTTCCCAAATAGTAGTCCCTTGAATATTTTCTGACAGTAGGAACCAACAGAAGAATTTCCTAAGTTGATTAGGGAACATGATAGTGCAAGCTCCTTCGAAAATTTTATTGATCTGTTCATCATCTTCTATCATTCCCATTGCACGAGCAGTTTCTCTGTAACTATCGTAAGTCCGTCCCTCAAATGTCCTTAGATCATCGTAACTTTTTGCTCCTTTCACTCTATTCAAGATCAATTTGAGATAAAATCTTTCACTATCCTTCGGTGACACAACGCTCATTCTGCCAATGGTTTGGAACTTTTGTGAACGTGAACGTTTGATCCAAACTTTTTGAACGTTATCAAATCAATAGTATTTTGGAATGTTGATGTACTTCAGTTTCCTAGCAAACTCATCTCTCTTATTCAATTCGAACCATTCAGTCAAAGTCGTTCTCCATTTTTTTAGAGCTTCTTCTTCCCGGTTCTCTCTGAACACAATCGATTGTTGATTCTCTACGTGAACAGCTAATCTCTCAACACTATGACTCCTATCACACAACGGAAACTCTCGAATACGCCATGCACACTCCATCGGACTGAGATAACGCCCTTCTATGAAATCAGAGAGCTCATCTCGAATTTCACATAAACTTTCAACTCCATCTGTTCTTTTCAACTTACAAAAAGCTCTGTCAGATCCTTTATGTAGATAATCGAAGACATGTTTTATGCTCTGTATAGACGCGCAATACTCAACGTTAATGTGACATCTATATTTCTTCAATAAGAATGGATTGTAAGGTACAACCATAGAATTGTCAACAGCTATACATTGCGAAGTGCTCTTATTGTTATAAATATGTCCTTCAGCCTTGTTGTTTCTTCTTTTATATTCAGGGTAACCATCTTTCTTTATGTTCGTTGACTCTCTAAATTGTTTTGGAAAATTTTTCTTGCAACTTTTCGATTCTTCATTCAGACACGGAGACTTTTTTGTATGCGGTCCGTGCAACAGGTGTTTTATTACAAGCTTTTGCAGCTCCTTATCACTATCAGATGATATCTCTGCTGAAATGTATTGATCAATTCCTTCAGTTGTCAACAGCTTATTATTCGGATGCAAAGTGACAAGTAGATGGATGTGCGGTAGACCTCTCTTCTGAAACTCTACGGTCCAAACACACCCTATGACTTTGCCGAAAAGATCTTTGTCCATAACATCTTCGATCAATTCATCCATCTTCATTTTGAATAATCTTACAGTTATGTTCGGAATATCATTCGGTGTTGTTCTTGGCGGGAATTTTTTCAGAACTTTCTTCAGTTCTTTCCATTTCGGGTTGCAAGTCATGGTTATGAAAAGATCAGGTCTACCTACATTTCTCATTATAGCCATTGCATCTTAATAGTGTTGTTGCATATATCTAGGACCCCCGATATAAGTGGATGGGAGTACAAAAAGATTCCCTAATCTCTCTTTGGACTCAAAATTTTCCGATATATTCAGAGCACTGTTCTTGACAGCGTCTATGAGACCCTGGTAACATTCTATCCTCAGCTGTGACTGATGTTTTCTGAAAAAGTTCATCCTATTATTCTCTATTATCACGTAAGAATGAATGAAGTATTGTTGCGTCAATCTACCTCCATAAAGAAGAGGACTGAAATTGTTCGAATAAGGCCTATAAGATAATCTGTAAGAATAATATTGCAAAATAGATAAATTTCTGTCTTTCAGAGATCTTGATGTACAAGAATCAGGGTTTTTTTCATACCCTGTGCTCCAACCCAAGTCCCCTGAAGGGAAAAATATGGGAAATGTCATTGGGTCCACATGGTGTGATAATTTATTCAAATATGTTTGCTCACAAGGGCATTCTTGGTTTTTTGAATAGACACACATATCAAAATCTTCCGGTATTCCAGATTTGGACACTAAGATTGCTCCACATTCAGAAGTCAAAGGCTTGTTATGGGTATGTCTTTGTTTACCGTTTTTTCGTGAGAAATAAAGTTTATAATTTGGTATTTTTTGAATAAGAGAAACATAATTTAAATGTTTGTATCTTTTCGAGTACGGATTCTTATTCATAATACTTGTCAATATCTTGGTATGATGATGAGTCAAATTCTCATTCAGCGCCAATCTCTTTTCCAAAGCTGTGTCATTGTCATAGATGTATAATTCACCGCAACGAGGTTCTTCATCCTTTTTTGGTATAAGAGAGTTTGGGGCAATGTGACAAACTTGACCCTGAATTTTCAAATTGAAGATAGCCTTAGTCTTCTCACTTTTCACTTTAGCACTCCAAGTAGCAAAACTAAACATGTGATTATAATATCGAATGAAATATCTGAAACATTCGTCACATTTTATCAGTTCTTTTAACTGTTCGTCATAATGGCTGAGAGGTGAAAGAGATATAGTGCCATTATGACAACAGTTGCTCTTCTTTTTCTCATCTCCCTAAAACACAGCACCGCAATGTGAACATTCATAATCCATTTCACCAAAGTCTGAATAGGAACACAAAGTCTTAGATGCCTTAGATCTCTTGCTTCCAAAATTGCATTGAAGCTCATTCAATCGAAAACCATTCATTGCGCTTTCGTATGCTTCGGATTTCTCGAATGCATATAAGACCTCTTTTGGATTATCATTAGTCTTCTTATTCTTAGGATATTTCATCCTCATTCTCTTTTTGTTCCTCGACATGTTCGATTTTTTGGATTCATATCCACATTTACGTTTAGATTTATTGTTAACGGAAGGCTCATTCAAGTTATTGAGAACTATCACGTTGTAATGCCCTGAATCATAATTCCCATGGAAAATCATCCTCAAATTATCTTGATTGTCCACATTCACGAAGGGGAGTACTACATTAGAATTTTCCAAATGGACAAACACATTCATACCGTACATTCTACTGAAAACTTCAATTTCCACATCAGTACCATAAACACCATCCTTTGACATGTAATTAACATAATCAACTGTTTCTTGGATAGATTTTTCAATACCATCCAATATCACATTGTAATGTATGTTTCCAATTATGAAACGTTTGAAAATATCCCAATTTTGGTCTACGAATTGAACTATTCTGACTCTTGCTGTTCTATGAGAGTCTTGTACTCCAAATAATTTGAATGAAAAACAGCGGAACAGACAATTGCCGTCACCTAACATGTGTATGATCTTATAATCCATTTTTGTTACTGAAAATTTAGCTCATCAGGATTTTTCTCATCAACATTCATTACACATTGATAACCTCAGAACTTCTAATTTTCCATTTTGATCAAAATCATTTCGATAAGTATCATGAATTATTCTGATAGCCATCGTACAAATATTGCAATTTCGAAAAAGTTTCATTGGAATTTCGTAACGCTTCGAACAAGTTCTTCTGCTCATACGAATCGTCTCTCATCAGAAACCATCTTTCTCCTGTGAAGCTGTTTCTCGTCAAAGGAGATCAAGAATATCACTGTAAGCGAGATGTTTACCTTTTCATTCATTCATGATTATAAATAAAACTAATATATGAAAATTGTGTTGATTGACTTTGAAAAGTGTAATCGATCAAATGCAACATAAGATAAAAATCAATTTGAATCGACAAACTTTTCAGTATGAGCTTTCCAATGTCGAAAATTGCATTCCGAAATTAATATTAAAGTTTTTGATTCGAAATCGAAAATCCCGATTTTAGCGATATATACTGAATGCAAGTACACATCGGATCATAGCAAAGATCTCATACAATCCATTGTGTTCTTGCATTCAGTATATATCTCTGGATTCCCGATTCAGTCCATGAGACTTATTGGAAAATTAATAAAGATATCTGTTTTATGATTTCACATAAAATTTCTCATACTATAGTGTATGAGGTTTCATAACCGATAACTTATGAGGTCTTATCTGCGATCGAATGTAACACCGATGGAGCAATTACGTATGCTCCGCATACTTTACATTATATCGAAATGTGATCGATGGATCACTTTACTTATTGTCATCACCAATACCAGAATGAATTTTGAAATGTTGAATAAATCTTTAAACAATCCATTAATCAAAGTAAAAGAGATATTTCAACAAATTATATCAATTTCATTACCCTTCCATCATTCTCAACTCATTATGAGATAATTTCAACACCTCAAAGTATTCAGGGTTTCCAAGAATCTTAACCAATTGTATCAAGAGTTTCAAGGTCCTATCACTGTATCTTATAATTCTTCGATTGGATTCCTTTTCAACATCTAACCACAAGTGCATACTATTTCCCTCGAACATATCAAACTCGAATAATATTTCATAACTCATGACTTTACCAAAAATTCCACTTTTTATGATATAAGGTAAGTATACCCAACTTGCCTCTGTACCCAACTTGCCCCCATATGCCGATCTCAGGAATGGGCGCTCGTTGACCTTCCCGCAATTTTTTTTTACGTTTGTTATGTTGAAATATGAGAAAATACGTAGTTTTCATCGACCCCGGATCATTTCTGCGTTCTCCAGAGAATATAAAAAGAGTTTTCCATTTTTCGTGTTTGCACGGCTAAGAAATCACCGAGGAAATCACGTTCACTAAAACCGGTGCCAATTTATTTTTATTCGACCAATCTCAACGTACCTTAGCGCATTCGATTCCTTGTCTCAAGACCTTCAAAATCCGCTCTTCAGGGTTGCAGAACTCTGATTTGGAGCGTTTTTATGTACAAAACACGAAGATGGTTTGAGAATCAAGAAGGCCGACATCGGAGTGTACCCAACATGCCCCCATATGGTTATCTCGGAAAGGCGTGCAGTATGGTTTCTTTTACCACTCAGAACGTGTTTATCACGTCAAAATAGGTCGGAAACGATGTCTTGGGCCAGCTAAAAGCTATAAATGTCGCTGCACGGTGATCAAAACGGATCAAAGCGATTCTATTCACTTCATCGCCGATTTACATTGTCTTAAATGATGGGGGCAAGTTGGGTACACACTTTTGTAAACTCTCAAAAATCATCTTTTGGGAGAATTCAAACAGCTCGGCTCCACTTCATCCAAATTGGACGTATCTCAGCTCATTGAAAAGGTCTTGAGACAAGCTTCAAAATGAGTTGAAGTACGTTGGAAAATATTGAAATTAGCCAGAATCATTGAGAAAATGGCTTAATGGGGGCAAGTTGGGTACACTTACCTTAATACAATATTCCACTATAAAAATTATCAGATTGTCCTGAAATCGATAATGTTATTGATGAACAACTAAAAAAAACTCCAACCTGGATTGTTTTGATTTCGAAATCACTCGTCCTATATTCATCTGTCCTACATATGGACTCCAATGCTTCTCCCAAATCATCATTTGAATTTTCTTTTCCTTCCATTCTCAATATTCTAAAAATATAAATGAATATAATAAGAAACCTATCATCTTGCTACGAAACGTTCTTTTTGATGAGTATTCTATCACAATTATATGAAATAACTCTAAAAATAATCTCATTCATCACATTATTAGTGCTCAGATAACATAGCTCTGATCCTGAGGAAAGATACAGAACTGTTTTATTCATGTGCATAAGAGAAGTTCAAACAAGAGAAAAATCAAAAAGATAATTTCTTTTTCATGAATTTGACTAGCTCTTAACCTTTACTAAATTTACGAGTTCAAATGATTCATACAATGTAAAAGTCAATGTCTGCTGAGAATTATTCTGAACATCTTATTAAAAAAAAATGAAATCTTGAAGTCTATCGAGAGCACTCTAAATACGATTGGTAGAATATAAACCTCTTATGATCTGGAGGAGTGTCTTGTATGGTTTGTATCTTATCACAAAATAATTTTTTGCATCAATTTGCATCAATTCCCGTGTCCCAAAACAGCCTAACATACCATGGATGCATGATTTACTATTCTTTATTCTTTCACCCCATGATTTATCTTATACAATATCACTGATGGCTATGAATGATGGGAAGGGATTCGTATCTAACTAAAATTGATTCTCCAAGTCTCACTTTAGACATTTTTCGCGCTTTTCAAGAAAATTTTTCAAGTCCTATTATAATCTCATCATGAACATTTATTCATTCCAGACAACTCACGGTTATGAGAAATATAAATGAACATTTCCAATAACACGAATCATGAATCCTTTCCCATTTTCAAATCATTAATTCTCATACGTATTCCATTCAATTTTAGTACTGGGAATAAGGCATTAGCTAATTTCGTCAACATCTCATTCAAGATCGAGACATTTTCCAGAATTTTAGGACTGATTTCTCCATTCTTGATTTGCATTTTCAGATAACTCATGGAATGATCCTTCAAATTCGGAGGAACCTTCGACCAGTCACTGAATTCACGCCGATTAATTCTTGGAATCTTATTCCTGTCAAGAAATTTCTCAAACTCATCACATTCTTTCGATTCCCACAACGAATATACATAATCATTGTACAACTCTTCTTCTTTCATATGCTCTTCTATCTCATGATCCAGTCTTTGTGACTCCACTCTTTCTGGTAAATTAGTCGAATCTACATTTGCATCCAGAACCGTTTTCCATTCCATTGTCAAAAGTCTATAATGAATTTTGAATAATATATTCTCCACTATCTGATCTTCACTATATAGTATATAAATTTTGGAGATTTGTTCAAACATTGAGTAATGAATCAATAAATTTTCTATTTCAAATGATTTCTAATTTCTTTCTTGATTTGGAGGGATATGAATGAATAGAGTACACCTATTTCATTATATCTCCAAGGTTCGGGAGATAAATTTTCAATAAAGTATTTTTCGTCACTCGTTTAATTCATCCATTTTGTGGAATTGATCTCTCAAACACTCTCCATTCGCATCCTCTCTAATTTTTTAGTATGAACAATTTCTATCCATATCTTTTGTTTTAGACCGCTGATTGAATTAAATAATTAATTTTTTCAACCAAAATTCGTATCAATCTTCTGTAACATTGAATCTTCCGATTTCAAATTTGTAATATAGGAGGAAACCAATGATTTCTAAGAAATCACTTCAACAAGTTAAAATGAAATATGCATACTCACTGAAGAAATTCTGAATTGTTGGAATCAAATATAACACTTGAGGAATCCATTTAAGTCATCTCATGGGTTCCGAAAACTCTTGTGATCTTTAAATCAGCTAATATTATGACTTGCCCAATTTGGAATTGAGATGATATAACCTCGATGAAATCATCCCAAAAAATGATAGACATCTTCAAAATATTATTACAGTTTAGAAATCATTCAGTCTACAATAACTTCTGACAATTACCATTTTTGGATCTATCCCAACAATATGTATAATCTGAAATCTTGAATTATGATCTATCTCGAATGGTTCATCTATAATTCGTACTTCACCTAAAATATCTAAATGAACTCGTACAATCCATTAATCATAAGATAATTATCATAGAATTTTAAACATCAATCACCGTAAATACATTAATCTATTTCTTCAACTCACCAACATAGGGATCCAGCCCAAAATTATCAGTGATATCATTTCGAAGGGCAAAATTGAATTTTTCCTGAACAATATCCAAATTTATATCGAAATATCCTTCAACTATAGTATGACTATTGAAAATGAACTTGAACTTTATAGAATTCATTCTATCATTCAATAAGGTAGGATAGAATTTTCGAATTTTGTATATCCTTCCAACCTCCAATGGAAATCGACATCACTATTTAGTTTCAAAATATTATATGTCGTTCAACTAACCTGCAATATATTATTCAATCTTTCATGATTCTTTCTATAAACAACAGCTGTTATCCTTTGATTCAAATCCATGAATTCGAATTTGATTGAATCAACATCTCTCGAATTTGAATAAATTGTTTCTTTCCTGAGTAATTTCACTTTCATTTCAAGACTATGGACAACATAATGATTTTATCAATCGATGATACTAATATAAATAAGAATCTGTTACCTTTCGATACAATTTAATATTGATGGAATTCTCTGGATCAGTTGATGTGGATTAAACGTTTTTATTTTTTTACCCTCCATAGAGAATGCTGATACAGATCTGTCGATGAATATTGGATTCATTTTGAGTAGAATTGATGGACTCTATTCTTCATAGATTCTCGAAGAAATTGGATGATATCCAACTATAATTCCTACATTCTTGATTCATTACTCAATGTAAAATTTTTATGATTCTTCTCTCGCTGATATCGGCACAACGTTGGCGCACGATTTACATAATAAAATTCAAAAAATCCGTGTGACAATTTTTAAATCCTTTTGAGTTTCGATTTTTCCATCATAAACGTTATATTGAAAATTGTATTGTTCTTATAATCACTCTCTAAGTCGGAAAGAGAGGGGACGAAAGCAGAAGATACCTTATCACCTCGGTTTCCCCCCAACATCTTGATCTTTAACATTGTTCGATATGTCCCTAAGATAATCTTATACTATTCTCAAAATAGAGAATTCACACATTTTTTTGTTCTAGACTTTTCTGTGATCTTTCGTAATCAATAAACTTCTCCACACTACTGGGATCATCTGATTGAGAAGATCAAAAACCATACCGATCCATGATGTAGATTATACTATCATAATCTAATCATGAAGGATGCCTGGAATATAATTGATTATTCTGTAGGATTATATTAGGTATGAGGATTTTTGAAACAGGTGAAATGGAGGAGAAGAGGATTTGATATTTTGATTATTACATTGTTATGGTAGTTTTCGAATGAAGAGGAAAATGTAGACAGATTGAAGGATGAGATAATAGGTGCTTATATTTTGAGAGATTGAAAAAGTGATTATGTTGAAATGAGTTAGAGAATAGTGGCGAGGTGAAGGCAGACAGACAACACATCAATATAGAATTTAGGGTCAGTTGATTAGGAATATAATTCAAATGATAAGATATTCAGGTGGTGTGTATATTGTTGGGATGGATCAGGGGAAAAATGTGAGATGGTGTATTTATATTGATGAAAAATTTTTTGTTGGGGGTTAGGAAAATTTTGTGAAATATTGACTATTTCACTTACCTTTATTTCTCAGTAGACGGATCGTCGATGAGACGTCAATTCAGTGCAGATGATGGGTTGGCTGGAGCGTGAGGCAAAAACTTGATCCAAGAGTAAATTTCGAGAAATAAAATGTAAAAATTCTATAAAAAACGTGTTGCCAGAATGAACGGACGGGGGAAACAAGACAATCTGTCTTTTCAAACTAACAAGCTAGGTGGTAGGCATGGTAACGGGAAATCGATAAAGTGAATTGTAGATGACGAACGGGTGGATCAATAAAATGAGAGCGGTCTGGCGTGATACATAGGGTATAGATTCAGCGCCACCTCCGGGGTTTAGAGAAATTGTGAGATTGAGGGAATGAGGAAATGGAATAGAGGAAAGTATGGGTATGATTTTATTAAGAAATGAGAATATAAGTAGAATTTGTGATGGATAAAGGGCTCGGGAAGAGTTTCCGGGAGTGTAAGAAGTCCCATAAGATGGGGAGGAATTAATGGGAAGAGATGAGAGTGTTGCGCGCATGCGCGGATAGACGGTGAGCATTAGTGGAGATGAAGTTGTGAAAAGGGATGACTTGATAGGATGAAAAATAATAAAAGGTCCATTGGTTCGGGTGAGAGAGTGAAATGGAATTTCGTGTGGAGGGGGTAAGATAATATGTTGGGAAGAGTATGAATATTTGAGAGTTTCAATTCTGTTGAAAATTTTAAATGGAAATAAATGTTAAGGAATGGTAGTGTGATGGGGAGGGCGGTAGAGTATGAATTATTGAGAGTTTTGGTTCTGTACACTGTGTTGAATGGGAATGAATGGGAAGCAATGAGAGTGTGGTGGGCAGGCGCGGAAAGGCACTGGCGATTAATGAGGTTAAATAGTGAGATGAAGATGAAGCAAAATTATGGAAAATGATTGGGAGTCATTGGTTCCGATGAGTGAAAAGCGCAAGGGGGTAGAAGTATGAATTGAACGTAGACATGGATGAGGAAAATTATTGTGGAGCGAGTAAGATGATATGTTGAGTATAGTATGAATGTATGGACGTTTCATTTCAGTTCTGTGAATGTGTTGAGTGGAAAATCGTATGATTAGTGTTATGTTGCGTTGAAATATGTATGAAGATAGTGATGAATATATTGTTTCATATATATGTATCAGGGTCATAAGGGTTCGGCACGTGAGTACCCGAATTGACAGTAAAATGATGGTGAAAGTGAAGTGTTAGATGGTTTTGGGGTTTTTTAGATAGTTTTATTCATTTTTATGAAATGAGATCGAATCAAAATGGGGGGTTGGCGAGCGGAGCGAGCAGGGGGGCTTGCCCCCCTAGTATAATATATATATGAATATACTGATACATATAATTTCTTGGTTATTCTTGGAGAAAATGTATCTATATTGAATGTGCCGAACTTGACTCGAAAATTTGGCCGAATGATTTTAGAAAAGGCAAGTATTATGTTTATGTGAAACGTCAAAGATTTGAGGGTAATTAACCAAATAGGTTGGCCGAGATTTTCAATATTAATTATGTATAGTGGTTCAAGAATCGAAAATAAAATCTTTAATGATAATCAATTCCAAGTTTAGAATGAAATATTCGAAAGTAATCGTAATTCTCCGAATAAGCATGCATTTACAAATTTCGAAATAATAAGATGGATTTCCCGACAACGATATAGATTTATTAGAATTCAATCAACAATTCAGATTGATCTTGAGAATCGAGATCGATTGAATGAGCAAGCGTAATTTCTGAATCAATCGGTTTTCAATGGCTAATTTCAAGAGTGCACTTATACTACGTATTCTGGGCTTTTTTCTGAAATATGATTTTTTGAAATTACAATTTCGACTTACAGTTACGCAGATTCTTAATATTACTCGAGAGGAGAGCGGAGTCGTAATGAGTTGGCTGTCCTCTGGAGGCTGGAATGTCGATTCAGGAGGCCTTGAGGATAAATTGTGAGCTGATCCTACTGCAGCTCAACTTGAGGACAAATTCGGAGCTGGCCCTGCTGCAGCTTTAAGTATGGGTAACGCCACTTCCCAAGTGCGGGATCAAATCTAACCGTTGGCTCGCCGCTTCTCGAACAGACGCTTTGTCACACTTTAAGGTGTTTGGGCGGAGACAATAGCGCGGACTCAGAAGCTCCGGGGAGAAAACTTTGACAGACTGATCAGCGAGCCAACGTTCAAACCCACATTTATAGCCTGGGCCAGCTCGCGTCAATATTGAAATCATGATTATTGTTTCATCAAAATCATTTTGAAATCATAAACTGTGTCAAGCGTAACCTATTGTCTCGCTCAATAAAGTGGGTCTCATTGCCACGCAAAGTGAATGAATGGCGTGACTTGATGTCACGCATGATCAGAGGGTAGAGTGACCTATTGACACGCGTGACAAGAAGTCACGCTTTGGACAAAATCGACTCCGCTCTCTTCTCACGAGTCCTCACATCACTTCGTATATCGACTATTGCGAATTTTACAAAATCTGAGTGAGACGGGGCGTCTTGTGAACGCGGGACTCCACACCTCCCCTGTCAGACCATTCTCGTCCCGAGAATGACACCGGGGTTGATGTTGCGAGAGCTTTTGCAAGCCCGGGACGCCACACCTCCCCCCTCCCCACAAGGGATGCCAAAATGTTATGTCCCGAGCGGAGGGCTCGGGATAACGAATATCACTGTAATTAAATTTCACGGTATTTTCAGCTTTAATGTACAACTACCTCAAGTTCGTTAGAAACAGTCGTACGGGCGGGCTGCCCAGTTGCACCTACCTTTTCCTTGCCAGCAGCTTGATTCCTTTGTGCCTTTTCATATGAGTATATAGATGTATCGTGATATATCGTATGACCATTTTAAGGTGGACACACCTTGGCATTTTTTTTTCTTTTGGAAAATTCGATGCGAACGGGAAAATTTTTTTCGTAATATTCAAGAAAAATGACTTTGCGATACGGCATCGTGTAGCTCATCAAATTTTGAGTCCGAAATGGATTGTCCGATAATTTTTTTATTACTCAATTTTCCAGGAAAATTCATGGAAAAGAGCTGGTTTTGAATTTGCCACCACAATTGTCGCAGAGGTTAGACGCTTCACCCGTTCAGCAATGTTATTGTTTTGGTGTAATGCCACGTGCTCTTGTTATTGTTTTGGTGTTTAACCTATGATCACTTGTAGGTTATCCAACCACGGCGTTCACGATGAAAACTCGAGATCGAGTGGCAATGATGATTGGCTTTATACCGCAGCAAAATATTAGATGCATTGAGCATGTAGCATGCATTTCAAGTACAAGAGTCCAACAATGCGTGAAAAACTGTATAGTAGTCATGCGATCAAAACTCTCTAATGTAGATCGAAATTTGAACAATGCCGCATTCAAACCTGTTAGATAATAGTGATGCCGAGCAGATTCAGATGGTGGCTCTCAATTTCAGAAATTTTATCGCCCAAATTCTGACTACAAAGTTTGAGAAGTAAAAAAAATCCGAAAAATCGTGGCTTTGAGTGCTTCCCCACGAGATCAGATTTCTATTAAGTGGGTGGAATTTTCGAAAATTGCAAACGTGAACCTACTAAAGAAGGGTGATACCAAACAGATTCGATTTCCGCATTTTGATTATAGAAGTTTTGTCAGCTAAAATCTGACTACAAAGACTGAGATGAGTTTGCATCAAAGTGAATTGTAAGTTCGAGTAGCGACAGTAACCCGTAACTGGGAAGTATAAGGAAATTATTTGAAAATTGTGACTCTGACCGCCCAGCTATGGGATTATGATTTTCAAAGGGTTTTTGAAGAATTCCACACGTGAACCTACAGGAGATCGTAATATCAACCATATTCAAGTTTGAAATTTTAAGAAAAACTCACTCACTTTTGACAATTTTAATATCATGTTTGGGAAATGAAATCCACAAATTTTGTCAAATATTTTCCAACTCCTTAGCTACTGGATACCGGTTCAATTCATGTTTATGATCTACCATTGATGCGAACTTTTTCAAACTCCGTAGTCAAATTTTAGCCGACAGGACTTCTAAACTTGAAGAGCAATACTCGAATCTGCTTGGTATCACCAATTTTTGGAAGGTTCGTGCTTGAAATTTCCCGGAAACTCAGCCACTTTCAAGAATTTTAATATCATGACTGAACAGCCGGAACCACAACCACAATTTTTCGCGTATTTATTCACGGCTCTATTATGAGATACTGTCCTAACTTGTGCCCATTATCTGTCTAACTATGATGCAAACTTACTTTTGACGGACGTTCAGGCTTTGTGTTCGGATTCTGGTTGAGAAAATATTCAGAAGTCTAGAGCAGTATTCAAACCTGCTTGGCATCACCATTCTCTAGTTGGTTCGCGTTTGTAATTTTCAAAAAACCCACCCTTTTTATAGAATTCTGATCTAGTGGGAAAGCACTCAAAGCCACGATTTTTCGGATTTTTTTCACTTCTCAAACTTTGTAGTCAGAATTTGGGCGATAAAGCTTCTGAAATTGAGAGCCACCACCTGAATCTGCTAGGCATTACTATTATCTAACAGGTTTGAATACGGCATTGTTCAAATTTCGATCTACATCAGAGAGTTTTGATCGCATGACTACTATACAGTTTTTCACGCATTGTTGGACTCTTGTACTTGAAATGACAAGAGTACATGCTGAATGCATCTAATATTTTGCGGCGGTATAAAGCCAATCATCATTACCACTCAATCTCGAGTTTTCGTCGTGAACGCCGTGGTTGGGTAACCGACAAGTGATCATAGGTTAAACACCAAAACAATAACAAGAACACGTGGCATTGCACCCAAACAAAAACATTGCTGAACGGGTGAAACGTCTAACCTCTGCGACAATTGTTGTGGCAAATTCAAAATCAGCTCTTTTCCATGAGTTTTCTTGGAAAATTGAGTAATAAAAAAATTATCGGACAAGTCAATTCGGACTCAAAATTTGATGAGCTACACGATGCTGTATCACAAAGTTAATTTTCTTGAATATTCCGAAAAAAATTTCCCCGTTCGCATTGAATTTTCCATTTTCTCAATTTGTTCACTCCACCATCGAGGGCAGGAGGTCGAACCATGTAAGAATCAATTTCGATCAAATTTGTACCTCGCAGAGAAAAAAAATGGCAAGGTGTGTCCACCTTCATCCGATATATACTTATTAGGACTTCTGAATGGATGTATATATATATATATATATATATATATATATATATACTAGGGGGGCAAGCCCCCCTGCTCGCTCCGCTCGCCAACCCCCGCTACTCCTGATTATTGATTTAAAGGAGTGAAGAATCAATAATCCATCCATAGCAACTTAAGAAGTAATGGAAGTCTAGTCAGTTTCATTGATGGTCCTGGAGATTGTGGAAAAACTTCCTTGAAAGGTCTCTCATTTAATATTTTTTATCCGAAAAGAAGAAGATTCTGTCAATGGCGTGGACGAGTATTGAGTCGATTTTTTTCACCACAAGGTATGACAAGTCATAGATACTTCAGAATACCCTTGGATCTAGAAAGTATTGAGAGTATTTTTCTGAAATCTGATGCCGATGAGAAGAAATTGAGGGAAGCAGGTGTTATCATCTCGGGTGAAGCATCAATGATTTCCAAAGAAGCGTTGGAGGAGGTGGATAGAACACTCCGTGACGCTTTTTACAATGACTCACCCTTTGGTCGAATATTGGTGATTTCAGGCGGGGATTTCAGACAAATCCTGCCAGTTTTGACCAATGGGAATAGACATTCTATTATCCAGGAAACTATCACATCGTCAGCCTTATGGCAATTGTTCAATGGAATGAAGCTGACTAAAAATTTGAGATCTAAGGACCTGATTTTTCCAACATCCTTCTGGTAGAGGTGAGGGTAGAATTGATGAAGTGAAAGTGAGACCTGAGCGGAAAAGTAATGATGTACGTAGAACCCATATTCAAAGACATCAATGAAAATATTGCTACGAATAGAGTTGTTCTGTCATCTCATGAAGAAAATATCATAAAATTGAATAAGAAATTCTTGGAAATGTTCGATGGTCCGACTTCATCTTACTAAGCGTTGATCATGCGACTCACAAAGGTGTAGATCGAACCGAGGAGCACACTCATCTGAAATATCCAACCGAGTTTCTGATTAGAATTAGAGACGGTTTAACTCCACATGGACTTGATTTGAACATAAATGCTATTGTGATGTTGATTTGGAATCTGATGACTCGGAATCTGAGAGTGGCGAAGGGTTTATGTAATGGGGTTCGATTAAAGATTAGGTAATTGTACAAGCATGATATTGAAGCGGAAGTGAGAAGTGGGGAGAATATGGGGACAATAGTTTTCGTACCCAAGCTAACACTAACCGAGGGTGAGTCTTCCCTGCCGTTTGTAGTTCACAGGAAACAGCTCCCTGTGGTCTCGATATTGGCAATGACAATTAATAAGTCTCCACGTGAAAGTTTAGATAAGGTTAATATTTATATAAAACGGCCGATTCTCTCCAATGGACAGCTTTACGTTGCTCTTCCTCGGTAAAGAGATCAGAAGAATTCGTTTATTGAAAATAGATTCGATGGTTCAGATGAGATCGGAAAAGGTTGTTTGGGACGGGGTATCTGATGTTTGATATTTTCGTCATATATGATTGGAAATTCAAGTATATTGTTCTCGAATTCCGTTAAGATGGAGTGAAATCTGGAGTTGGGGAAAACGATACAAGTATATGAACTGAGGGAGCAGGTAATCTTGTGGTGTTTGAACGAACAGTTCGAGAGAAAAGGTTGGAGAAGAATACGGCAAGTGCTCAAAATAATCAGATCGATCTACAGGAATTGAGTGTTTGGATGAAATAATAGCATTGCATGAAACAGAGAGTATTTATTTTGAGAGTTCACAGCGGATGTGAAAAATTCCTGGACTCAATTATTCGAAGGATAGAGTCCAAATTGGAGATGAAACAACGTTAGTGATTCAGTTAATTGATATGTACTTCTATGATTAGAGATGTTAATGACATTGATATTACAGAACTATAGTTGCGTATGTTGACAAAGTATTTCGCGAATCTGAGTTCCAGAAAAAGGGCGATGGGAGTGAATTAGTGAGGTACGTACAGAATGGTTAACTTTAAACGGAATTGAGAATAATATTAGCAAATTAATCATCATATCAAATTGAGTATACGTGTATAAGTGATGATGTATGGAGAACCATATTCAAAGACATGACTGAAGATATTTCTATGAATAGAGTTGTTCTGTCATCTCATAACGATAATATCATCGAATTGAACAAGAGAATCGCGAATATGACGTTAGAATATACAACAAAATGAAATTTAAAGATATACCTTCGAAAAAAGGAACAATAAGTGAGTTGAATTGGTGATGTTTCGACTATATGACACGATTTTCACACAAATCTTGTCGATTCTCCAGAGATAGAGGTTTATCTGAAGGATCAATGCGTTCAAAGGAATGAAAAGAATAAAAGTGGAATTCTGGGTGTACACAAATATACGTCACAAACTTGATGTTATTGTTGTGAAAGATGGAAACGGTCAAATTGAATCGTTTGATCGTGGAGTGGAGTTAGAAGTTTGCGGTGACTTACAAGAGAAGAGTTAATTTTCTGATCAATCAGATAACAGTGGAAAGAATCGTTTCGAAATTGATTTCATTGAGTGGTCTTTACAGGTTCAACGTACATGTGACAGTGGAGGCTGTAGATGGATTGAAATTGTTAGTTGGTGAAAAGATGGAAATTGAGAACTCGATTCTGGAAAATGAAGTTCATGTTGTGGAAGAGTGTTTCGTCACACGAAGATTTTGGTTATTGATTTTTGATTCTCGGATATACTGTAAAATTTTTCTAATTCACATTTTTTTGGAAGAAATATACATCTTCTTTGTAACCCAAGCTCACTTTAAATGTTGTAATAATTGAATAATGAGACGGGAAATAATGATGATGAGAACGAGATCATTTCTAGAAGGCTGCAGAGGAAAATTGAGAAGACTAAGGGACCTGCAGGGGCTCTGAAAAATTGACGGGCCCTCAGGGGCCCTCACAGGCCCTCAGGGGATCTCAGGGGAATCTCTCAGCCCCTAAGGTAAATATGGAACGTAATTTAGGTTATTTGGTCAGAGGCACTCGGGGCCCTCGGGGGCCCTCAAGGGACCTCGAAGGACCTCAGGGGCCCTCCTGGGCATTCAAGGCAGTCAAGGGAATTCAGGGGAGTTCAAGGGAATTCAGAGGAATTCAGGGGAATTCAGTGGAATCTCATTCTTACTACTATATATTATATATATATATGAATATACTGATATATATAATTTCTTGGTTATCCTTGGAGAAAATGTATCTGTATTGAATGTGCCGAACTTGACTGGAAAATTTGGCCGAATGATTTTAGAAAAGGCAAGTATTATGTTTATGTGAAACGTCAAAGATTTGAGGGTAATTAACCAAGTAGGTTGTCCGGAATTTTCAATATTAATTATGTGAAGTGGTTCAAGAATCGAAAATAAAATCTTTAATGATAATCAATTCCAAGTTTAGAATAAAATATTCGAAAGTAATCGTAATTCTCGAAATAAGCATGCATTTACAAAATTCGAAATAATAAGATGGATTTCCCGACAACGATATAGATTTATTAGAACTCAATTAACAATTCAGATTGATCTTGAGAATCGAGATCGATTAAATAAGCAAGCGTAATTTCTGAATCAATCGGTTATCAATGGCTAATTTCAAGAGTGCACTCATACTACGTATTCTGGGCTTTGTTCTGAAATACGATTTTTTGAAATTACAATTTCGACTTACAGTTACGCAGATTCTTAATATTACTCGAGAGGAGAGCGGAGTCGTAATGAGTTGGCTGTCCTCTGGAGGCTGGAATGTCGATTCAGGAGGCTTTGAGGATAAATTGTGAGCTGATCCTACTGCAGCTCAACTTGAGGACGAATTCGGAGCTGGCCCTGCTGCAGCTTTAAATATGGGTAACGCCACTTCCCAAGTGCGGGATCAAATCTAACCGTTGGCTCCCCGCTTCTCGAACAGACGCTTTGTCACACTCTAAGGTGTTTGGGCGGAGACAATAGCGCGGACTCAAAAGCTCCGGAAAGAAAACTTTGACAGACTGATCAGCGAGCCAAGGTTCAAACCCACATTTATAGCCTGGGCCAGCTCGCGTCAATATTGAAATCATGATTATTGTTTCATCAAAATCATTTTGAAATCATAAACTGTGTCAAGCGTGACCTATTGTCACGCTCAATAAAGTGTGTCTCATTGCCACGCGAAGTGAACGAATGGCGCGACTTGATGTCACGCATGATCAGAGGGTAGAGTGACCTATTGACACGCGTGACAAGAAGTCACGCTTTGGACAAAATCGACTCCGCTCTCTTTTCACGAGTCCTCACATTACTTCGTATATCGACTGTTGCGAATTATACAAAATCTGAGTGAGACGGGGCGTCTCGTGAACGCGGGACGCCACATCGGTATAATTTGCATATTTGAGTGGTCTTGGTTCCTTGATTGACCGCATCGAAATATTAGCATAAGAGATTGATTGATTGATTGATTGATACCTTCTTATCTGCATGGTCACAAAACATGATAATCACGTAAGTGTGAAAATACAAAAAGAAAATACTGACCTATAGGAGGAACTATGAGGGTAGAAAGTCAATTTCATGATAAATGAAGAATAATATCACAATGAATTCGAAGGATTTGGTGGAGGTTTTTAATGGGTAATATATATATATATATATATATATATATATATATATATATATATATATATATTTTGATCGTCACAACATTTTGATCAATCGAAAATGACGGATCAGTTGATGGAAACGTTTGCTGGAGACTCACTGGGCATTGGGCGGAATTATTGGTCTTTCCTCACAGTCTCAACTCAAAGATATGATTGCGAAGAGCTTGTTTGAAAGATGATAGAGATGGAGCATGGCGTAGGGAGAAGGCAAGATGATTTCAGAGTCTAGCGCACTTGTATTGAAACAAAGGCTCAGTTGACTTTATTTTAACTCTGGGGATCTTTAGCTCTCTCACTCAACCGCTACTTTTTGGCCTGGGCTGAAACTTCGTAAAAAATGCAGCCAAATATATGGGCTCATCCACTCGCATAATTCATGATCAGAATACCTGCAAAGTACATTCTACGAGAGTCTATTCGTAGCCAGCCCAGGCGTTTCCTGTAGGGGGTGATGTGCTCTCTCCTTCTTACTCCATAGATGTACCTTACACACGAGTTGCTCAGACGTTGTAGTCGCGTAAGTTCTTTGTCTGGTGCGTCAAGATATACTACTAAGCAACATTCTAGATGTGGTTTGACTAGGGTCTCGACTAGTCTTCAGCAAAGAGCCTCAGTGGTACACGCCCTGATGAACCGCAGGCCATTCAGGGCTTTATTGACTTTTTTGGTCCCTTGCAGATCGTATCTTCGCCTCATGAGTGCCGTTCTTGAACTGTTATTATTCTAATTGAATGTAGTTCATTCCACCATTCATCTGAAGTTTCTTGAAACATACAATAATAACAGCGAGGAGGAGATCTGATTTCAATGACAAATCAAGAAACACACAGTGTCTCATGGAATATCATTCATCACCTTGATTGTGCTTCCTAACGTGAAGACCAGGACTTTGGCTCAGTGCGCTGAATGTACATACACAACAAAACTTGATAGCACGCTGAGGCCTCAACTTCCTCACAGACCTTGCAAAAAGATGAAACGCGTGGTGGAGGGAAATTTTGGTTAAGACCATGGTATAGTGAGGTCACATGCAGTAAATTTGTAAGAATCCAATAGTTGGGCGAGATTGACCGCACTCTGAAAAGTGCTGAAAACCGGAGAACATCAAATCATCACAATGACAGTACTAAAAGCAGCAACACGAAGCCAGCAAGCTCGACGAGACAGCGTCGCGTGGCGGTGGCAGCACTTCAAGGAGGTTATGGCTCCTACAGGCCGTTGTTATACTTTTTATAGGCATATCTCAGAGAAAACATTTCTATTTGTTGATAATCATTATGTTTTGATTAATCGAAGCTGAAAAGAAAGAAATTTGTAGGGTATGCAAAGAATCGACGAGTTGCGCCAGCTGCTGTGATTTTCTGAAAACGGCAGACAGGAGATTGATTGATTGATTGATGTGTTTATTCACCCGAGGACAGTGAGGCATAACAATTCTATACACTTCATGATTATAATAGTAATGAGAGATAAAATCTTAGAATTAGGAAATCAATAACAATCGATAAAAGTAAACTATGAAACTCTCAGAATGATTGAACCATGTATGCATATATGTATTATAGGGTGACACTTATTTCCCGACCCCCCCTAAATCCTTCGCGCACGTGCGGATGTTTCAATTTCAAGATAAAACTAGATCGATAAAATTTCTTTCAGATTTTAAGAGGTAGCCTAAATAGTGCCCATTTTGACATACAATCTCGATTTTTTGCAGTTTTGATACGTTTTTCAACAAAATTCGTCAGATTCACTTGGCAAGCACTTGCAATACAAGTAGAATTAAGCAAACCGAGCTGACTAACATTGATTTGGATGGTCTTAGAAAACTTTCAACGCACGGAGCGGTTAGTTTTAGTTGAATTCAAGGGTCAGAACGGGGCCAGAACGGCAGAAATACAGCCCTAAAATCACTTTTTATCGCAGTTTTCGAGTTCTCCTGCGCATGCAAGATTTTCTACGGTTTTGATAATATTCTCAATCGATACCCCGTGCGATTTCTTTTAAAATGACCACTGCTGAAAGTCAATTCAATGCAATGGGACCGGAGTAGTGAATCATTCGGGATGAGGTGAAGTCCAAGATGGAAATCCGTGCAAATTGGTCGAGACCACCTGCGATGCTTTTGATTCTGTCCAGCATGTTCTTCTGGTGTCCCTGCGTCGAATCGACTTTGCCAAGGGGTCATTTTAAAGGAAATTGTCTGAGCTATCGAAGTGAGTAGGCTACGGAGTGGTAAGTTGATGGTGAGTTATGGGACATTGAACATTTGATAGTTTTCAATCAAATAAAAAAGTGTTTTCAACTGTTGTGCGGAATTATATTGTTACTTACCACCCACTCAACACGCCGCAATCTACTAATTTCGATAGCTCAGACAATTTCCTTTGAAATGACCCCTTGGTGGAGTCCATTCGACGCAGGGAAACCAGAGAAACATGCTGGACAAAGTCAAAAGCATCGCAGGCAATCTCGACCAATTTGCACGGATTTCCATTTTGGACTTCACCTCATCCAAAATGATTCACTACTTCGGTCCCATTGCATTCAATTGACTTTTGGCAGTGGTAATTTTGAAGGAAATCGCACGGGCTATCGATTGAGAATATCATCAAAACCGTAGAAAATCACGAATGCGCAGGAGAACTCGAAAACTGCGATAAAAAGTGATTTTAGGACCGTATTTCTGCCGTTTTGGCCCCGTTCTGACCCTTGAATTCAACTAAAACTAGCCGCTTCGTGCGTTGAAAGTTTTCTAAGACCATCCCAATCAATGCTATTCAGCTCGATTTGCTTCATTCTACTTGTATTGCAAGTGCTTGCCAAGTGAAGCTGATGAATTTTGTCGAGAAACGTCTCAAAACTGCAAAAAGATCGAAAATGTATGTCGGAATGGGCACTATATAGGGTACCTCTAAAAATCTGGAAAAAATTTTATCGATCTAGTTTTATCTTGAAATTGAAATATCCGCACGTGCGCGAAGGATCCAAGGCAGTCAGGAAATAAGTTTCACCCTAATGTATTATATATATGTATGTTACGGGCTATGTCGGATTTTGGGCATTGTCAACAATGCCCGGGTATTGTCGACAATGACCAATATGGCTTTGGAGAATTGGGCATTGTCGACAATGCCCGGTCATCGTCGACAATGCCCAGTGGGTTCCGGGCACCATAGAATGGCTCAGATTGAGCTTAGAAACCGAAAATTAGCTCTCGAGACTATCTCAATATTTATCCTGCTCACCACGAATGCTGAAAGATTGAATTAATCCCGCTCTCTCAGCGCGAATCAGCTAGGGTAGCTGAAGATAAGCTAGTGATAGCTGATTTCGTCAGCTAACGTGAACGGATTTCCACTGATTGAGTCAGCTAATACACAGGGTTATGAACGATAATATACAACGTTCGGGAATGTTTTTCCCTGCGCACTGGGTGCCACGTGATAAATTTTTGGCTCTAGTATTAGAATCGTTCGTGCAGTGCAGTGGGATCCATTTGATTACCCGATTTTCAAGTCCCAAGTAGTGCGTCATAAGTGGGCCACCTGGATCGAAAGTGGGCCACCTGTATCGTAAGTGAGCCACCTGTATCGAAAGTGGGCCACCTAGATCGAAAGTGGGCCACCTGGATCGAAAGTGGGCCACCTTGATCAAAAGTGGGCAACCTGGATCGAAAGTGGGCCACCTTGATCAAAAGTGGGCCACCTAGATCGAAAGTGGGCCACTTAGATCGAAAGTGGGCCACCTGGATCGAAAGTGGGCCACCTGGATCGAAAGTGGGCCACCTGGATCGAAAGTGGGCCACCTTGATCAAAAGTGGGCCACCTAGATCGAAAGTGGGCCACTTAGATCGAAAGTGGGCCACCTGGATCGAAAGTGGGCCACCTGTATCGTAGATGAGCCACCTGTATCGAAAGTGAGCCACCTTGATCGAAAGTGGGCCACCTAGATCGAAAGTGGGGCATCTGGATCAAAAGTGGGCCATGTGCGTGCCGTAAAAACAGCGGCGTGCCATGCCGCTTCCCACCGCTCGGAGGCGCTGAAACTCATACTTCCCATAGCACGTTATACGCCTCAACCTCACCTTCCGAGCAGGAAATAAAGATCTCTCGATCTCCATGTACTTATGTTGTCGTCATATTAGGCTCCTTCTCAATATATCTTCCTTCGATCTAATGCTGATCTCGACACTGTATAGTGTATACGGCACAACACGAATATCGTTTAGCTGAAAAATCAGCTATATTAGCTAAGATTCCAGCTGTGTTAGCTGACTGAATCAGCTATTATAAGCTGATTTTTCAGTGAACGGTTTTTTACTGACACGAATAGCTACATTAGCTGATTTTCAGCTACAATCACTGATTTATAGCTGATTATAATCAGCTATATAGGGCCTCCCGTGGCACAAAATGAGTGAATATCGAACGAATACGCCTTAGTTCGTCGTGACTTGGTCTGGAAAATTCGTTACGTGTTCATGTCGATATTCGAACCCGGATTTGTGGAGTTATTCCATCAGAATTATCGATTTAAGCGTGATTTTTGTGTTCGCTGATTTGATTAGCAGTTTGACGTCCCATGGGAGTAATAGCTGATATTTCAGCAATATAATAGCTGATCGATGCTGAGAGAACGATTGTTGCAATAATCTTTCATGATTGGGTGTGAATGGAAATCAATTGCTTGACATGAGTGCATGCCTTTGAAGCTTGTAAATACAAAGGGAGTTTGAAGAATGTGTAATACATTTTTGATCCATGCATCGAATAAATAAGAGAATACATCATACGATGAAATTATTATCACTCATAATTACAGTAAAAAAAACACATTTCAAGTACATCAGATTCTATCACAGTAGAATGAACCGCTTGGACTATTATGTTTCGGTACCGACGCGCGACTACACTTAAGGCGGACACTGGCCCGCGCAAATTCCGCAAGCGTGTACACTGTGAAAATTTTTCTCGAAAACCTCCAACCAAATGGTTGAATGTTAGATGCAATCAGCCGGCTCAATGAAAATTTTAATCATGTGGTTGAAAATTTAACTAGCTGTATAAAAGACTAGGTTGAATTTTCAACCAAAATGTTGAAGTTTTCAGTTAATCAGCGAGTTAAATTTTTCAACAATTGATTGGATTTCCTCGGAACGATTGTCCACAGTTTACTTATCATGCTTTGGATTGACTCGTGTGAGCATTGCAGCATTCGGTATAGGGCTATTCGCTGATTTATTTTTCTTCAATTTGTGCATTCCCAACCTGTTTTTGAAGTTATTGGGCAGGACCCACAACCGTAAATGGGTTCCCAACCACCAAAGCCACTGAAAAGCACCTATGAAAAATCACATTGGTACTGGTCGGGACCATTTTATCATACTACTTATACTATAATGCTATTATATACTATTTTATTATACTATGATACTATTATACTTATTATACTATTTTATTTTCCTAAAAATCACATATTTGATGTAAAATTTTGCGTTCTTCCAGGAAAAGTTAATTTCAAAGTGTACAAATGCGATTCCATCGACTTATGAGCCATTTTCTGAAATTCAATTGTTTCGGTAATAGAAAAATGTCCGTTTTCTGCGCATGTGCATTAGTTTGACGTTCGGGGCTATTTTTAATGGAAAGCTGGCGTAATTTCCTTCAAAATGACTCCTTGCAAAAGTCGATTCGATGCACTGGAACCCGAGATCTAGCTGGTTCAAGAAATGAAAAAATCAAAGGTACCAAATCCGTGGCCCCTTTAATGACCCAAAAACGCGGGTTTTGAGTCGGAGTTTTCCAAAGATGTGGACATGGGTTTTCTATGTATTTTTCGACTTAGAAACCGAATCCGATGTCAGTTTCGTCTCCAACTCGGGAATTTCCCAGTAGACACAAAAAACTGAACCGAAAGTGATGAGTCATTTTCAGGCTCTCAACACACGTCTGATATGCATGTGAGTATCTCGGTCAATTCGAGTCGGGTATGTATTGATGTGAACTATGTTTTCCTACGTATCTTGACCAGCTGGAAACGGTGCCGATGGATTTGAGGCTTGAGGAAGCTTTGATAGCGAGACATTGCCGAAATGAGATTAGTTATCAACACATTCCCTGCGATGGGCTCCACCGGTGAGGCTCGCGGTTCTTTATTTTTCAGTTTTTGCTGATTCATATCATCTCAAAAATATTCAGAACTTGATCTGACAAGGACACCGAGTGTGAGTCAGAGCGAAATATTTGCCCATACACTCGCACCAATTGGAGAGTTTAGGTTGGGATGAATACCAACCAACAATTACAACAGAGTGCCTTCGCAATGAATGTAAATCCTAGCTCCTCCAGCATGGGTCACTCTCAACTCACTCTCGAGCTCTAAAACCACCGGTACCATTTCTACCCAGTCAAAATACGAAAGAAAACACAGTTCAGTTCAATACATACCCGACTCGAATCAACCGAGACGCTCACATGCATATCGGACGTGTGTTGAAAGCCTGAAAATGACTCATTACTTCCGGTTCAGTGTTTTGAGTCTACTGAGAAATCTCCAAAGTTGGGGACAAAACTGATACCGGATCCGGTTCCTACGTCAGAGTATACATGGAAAACCCATGTCCACATCTTTGGAAAACTCCGACTCAGAATCCGCGTTTTTTGGGTCATTGGAGGGGACACGGGTTCACGGATTCGGTACCTTGGATTTTTTCATTTCTTGGACCAGCTAGATCTCGGATTCCAGTGCATCAAATCGACTTCTGCAAGGAGTCATTTTGATGGAAATTACGCCAGCTTTCCATTAAAAATAGACCCGAACGTCAAAACTGGTGCGCATGCGCAGAAAACGGACATTTTTCTATTACCGGAACATTTGAACTTCAGAAAATGGCTCGTAAGTCGATGGAATCGTATTTGTACAATCTGAAACTAATTTTTCCTGAAAGAACGCAAAATTTCACATCAAATACGTGATTTCAGGAGAATAAAAAATGGCTTTTTGAGGAATTAACGTTCTAGTGAAAATCCCCTTTTTAGCCCTAGGAGGCCCAAAACTTGCCAAAAATGATTTTCTGATAGCTTTTTCGACAGGTTTTTTGATGCCTCTCTAGATGCCGTAACCCGCGAGTCGATAACTATCGAAGAACTCGAGATATTCCCATTTCACTGCATGAAAAAGCGTCATTTTTGACACGATGAATTCTCGCTTTTTTCACGGATGTGCGTGCACCGGAGTGATGAAATTCTCTTTGGACCCCATAGGTGGTCGAAAATTCCTATTTTGGGCTATAGAATCGAATAAAAAAGGTTAGAAAAAAATCTGAGAGATGACCCCTTTCCGTGGGTCGCTTTCGCGTGGAACCCATCATACACTAACGCTCATAAATTGGTGAACGGTGAACGTACGTTCCGCCTCATTCCGAGGAGCGATATCTCAGACTTTATGCATCGTAGGACAATTCTAGAAGAAGCATCTTGAAGAACAGAAAAAATGCTAACTTTTCAATGGTTTCGATGATCTCTATCGTTCTTCTCGAAGGTACTAGATGCTGGCCAAAAATTGGAAATCTACGAGAATTTTCACTTTCATTGATACACCTGCAGTTTTGCTACAAATAAAGATATGGCAATTCTGCAAACGGCATCTCGTAGAGCAGAAAAAATACTAAGTGGAACCATTTTTTGATTATTTTTTCCGTTCCGCATGTGAGAACGTACCAGCTGTCAAATTACCCGAAATGATAGTTTTCACCGGAATTGGCATGGAAAACGGCAAAAACCATCATTTTGGGTGTCTTGACAGCTCGTACGTTCTCGCACGTGGAACCTGGAGAATGATCAGAAGATAGCTACGCATAGCATTTTCTCTGCTCTACAAGATGCCGTTTGCAAAATTGACGTATCTTTATTTGCAGCAAAACCGCAGGTGTATCAATGAAAGTGAAAATTTTCGTAGATTTCTAATTTTTGGCCAGCATCTAGTACTTTCGAGAAGAACGATAGAGATCATCGAAACCACTGGAAAGTTAGCATTTTCTCTGCTCTTCAAGATGCTTTTTTTAGAATCGTCCTACGATGTATTCGCTCCGCTCAAGTTGTCTTAGAGCGCCTCTTATGGCCGAGCCGCGCATTAAACAACGGGGGCTCGCGCGCACGGCTGCACATACATGCACACACACACACAAGCACGTTAAGCCTGAAAACATCACAGCATATGCAATTGCTCCAGCCAACATCTAATTCGTGACAGACTCGGTATACTGTACAGTCTCATTACACTTTTATCGCCAAAAGATACACTACAGGTCGAGTCCACTCGATCACGCAATACACCTGCGTAAAACACGTCACAACACGATCCCGTGACGACGAAGTGGAGCCGGGCCGATGGCTGCATCAGCACAAGTCAAGCGTGCTTTCATTGTGTTGGGTGAATATGAGAGAGACTCACTGCTCGCACTGCAACGAGGCAATTCCATGAAGATATAATTTGGTATTATATCTCTATGGTAAATCCTCACCACCGACAGTTTATATTCGGAACTCTAGTATAGTGATTGACCTATATTGACGGAGTCATGATGTTGATCTAATGAGAAGTATTCAGATAGCATCAGCAGACGCCAGTCGACGAGGGAGCTCTATACCTATATATACGACTCACCACGGCTGCCCCCGTCGCTGGCCCCCGTGTTTTCGTGTGACATTTGGCCACTATGAGCGCTACAGTCAAGATTTTTGCCGCCAAATAATGGTGATCTGAGCGAATAGAGTCTGAGATATCGCTTCTTGAAATGAGGCGGAACGTGCGTTCACCGTTCACGAATTTATGAGCGGTAGTATATATATAATTATATATATATATGTGTGTGTGTGTGTGTGTGTGTGTGGAAAGTTTTGGGGACCCGCCTGGTTTATTGCTGAAATCACATTATTACACCTCAATTAACATATTTATCCTCTAATTATCGTATCAATGAGCCGATTTTCCAATAAATCCTAGGATTCGGGTCCAGGGACCTTATATACATATATAGAGATGGCTTTAAGGACTCGATGTATTTCCGAGGACGGTCCGTAAAATGGTGAGTGTAGCTTCGGGGACGTAGTATATATATATATATATATAAACACACTTAGCTCCAAATTCTGGGACGCCGATACGGATTCATGAAATCTGGGACGTCAACATATATATTTTCCCAAATTCTGGGACTTTCCCAAAAACGCGGAAAAATGAAAATTTTGGGTTGGAAATATTTTTTTATTCAAACACTAAACCATCCCTCGTGGGAGATAACCGCCGAGGAGATAACAGAATTTTGCTTAGAAAGTGGTTTTTTCCAAAATATCACGAAATTTTCACGCGTCCCAGAAAATGGCAAAATATATCACTCGCCGCGTCCCAGAATTTATGAATCTAGAAGGACGCCTTCTGGGGCGTCCCAGAATTTAGAACGCGTCCCAGAATTTGACAAAATATCGCTGAAATGACGTCATCGCGTCCCAGAATCTGTAGTTAAAGAAATATATATGTATATAATACACGTACATATGAATCATACTATACATGAGTCGATGAATCGGTAATAATTGATTGATTTCATGGGATATCATCGTATACGGGATGATCTTCGATGTTTCCTCGATTCCCTGATCGCGAATCCATGTCGTACGAGCATCACAAAGCCAAGAAGATCACTCATGATCGATTGCACTCACGAAATCTCATCTAATGGGAGATGATTCCCGATATCCTTCCGATATCCCCATTTTGAATATATTCTACACGAGCATCACAAAGCCGAAACGGTCGCTCGAGCGCTGCATGTAGGCCATTTCCCGAAGGTTGACCCGCATCATTTTGATGAAAGTAACGGGAAATTCCTGCTTCGAGCTGAGCGTTAAAGGCAAGAGTTTTAAAGATCAAAGACCCTATCCCCATCGTGGGCCTCACTATTTTCGGGAAATGTAAAGATTCGCTGTGTTGTGTGCACAGTAATATTTTTCAGCAGCTGCGAGGCAATTTATTTCGGGAGAACAAGGGTTACCGCTCCATCCCCTCAAGTTCATGAGTGGTCCACATATATTTTAGCATACTGAGCTCTGCTGCAACTCAAAATTACAATGCAGGGATCGACTTTCAAAGAGCTTTTATTGATAGGTCAAGACTATTTTCTACCGGGAGCCAACCAATCTAGCTGTACGGAACCCTCTTGAGAGGTAGTTTTTTTCTCACATATCAATCTATAGAGTTCCTAGGAAATTAGATTATCTTAGAGGAGTCTGCGGATGACCGTTTTTCTTTGGAAAAGCCTCCCCATTGATATTCGTACACCCTCCTCGAAGAGGGGTTAGGATGATGGTTGCAATGTTTTCGATTTGGATTGGCCCTCAAAATCTAAAGAAGTAGAGCTGCCCGAATGGGGCGTGAACAACAACGTCCACATAACTCGGCCGCTAGTTACTCTCGAAATCAGTCTCCTTGACTAATCTGCAAGTGTCTCCCGTGTGCACATCTCTGTGGACTCTGCAGGTCCGAGCAACATCTCCAGGACGTTGCATCCAGCACCTCCAAGGACTCCAGCTTCTTCAGCAAGGCCTTTCACCAGTCGACAGCTGGACCAGTCACAAATTGATAATCAAAGTGAGTAGTGTGTTAAGCATTTTTGTCCTAATTAGTGAGCTCGCGAATTTTATAAATTCACTCGGTGCGGGTTAATAGGAATGCTATGAGTCTAAGAAGGCTCGTCTACAGCATAATCAGATTCTTTACTTTCTCTCATTCTTGCTCGCTGTACAGTAGTCGGGACTCGGAGAGTTCCTTCTACTGGACAGCGAGAAGTAGGAGTGAAAGAAGAGAGAAAGGTTGCTCACGTTGTGGATGAGCCTTCTACTTGCTTCTGAGCTCCTGGTATTCTATGCCGCTGAATGTTCCATTCTCTATGATTTTCACAATATCAGATTTTTATGATTAACCCTATCAATATGATTATAGGATGATGGCATTGGCAAGAAGATTAACCACCATCGAGAAAGAGGCTCTGAGGATATCACCCCGGCGCCGAGCATGCTCGGTTATCGACGAGGAGAAGAAGGAGTTTGATACACTTCATCAACCAGCCCAGCCAACGAATTCGCCAAGCTCACCACCTCCACCACCTCTAGCAGCAGCAGAGGTCGTAGAGATACCGGGGACGCCTCCTGATATTTTACAGAGAATAGTTGGACGTCACCTGAACGCCAAGAATTGGGACGCTTAGCCCATTTCAACCCGCCACCGAGCCCAATATTAATAGATATCGCTCAAGAGTAGTGACACTATAATCCACCAGTGAGTCCAGTATTGATAGACCTCACGAACGACGAACCTGATTCCATTCCGGGGGTGGATACTCCGTTCAGTCCGGATAATATCATAGATATTGGAGAGACCCCATCTACACCGATGAAACGGCTGAGAGCCTGCCGCAAGCGGCTCTTTCACTAAAGGCCGGTTACGTACTCCTAGATACAAGTGTACAAACGGGTCTGCAATCGGGAGATCTTTGAAGGTCCACCCCGATACCACTAGTATGATGGTGGGTTTCAGAACTATGTAATATCTTTATAGTTAATCATCGTATGAGAAATTATCTGATTATTAATACTTGAACATCATTTTTGTTTCAGTCATTGGGGGGAGGGGGGGGGATGAACGATCTCATCTCAGAAGTTTCGATGAAGATGGGTCAAGTGAAAATAAAATCAAGTATTACGGAGCAAATTGTCTGCGAACCAGAGCTGCATATTTATGAGGACATAGATCCTCTGATTGCTCAATCAGAGATCGATAAACTATGGCCTCCAATAGGGGACCGTTGGACGTCTGAGGAGAATTAAGAAATCCACAATATAATCATCAAAAGTTTGAATCCCGCCCCAATCAAAGGCAAAGCATGGAAAAATGCTTCGCGAAAAAAAAACAGACAAGAAAGAACAAGACTGCCCTCGACAGGTTCCAGAAGATATTGTATCATGAAAAAGAGAACATATCGCTAGTCGAAGGGAAGCTGAGCGAATTTTTATCGCTCGTATGGATAATTTTATATCAATATTGTGAGAAATCATCCAATATTCAATAAGCACACGTATTCGTGTATTTGAAATATCAATTTATGGTTTTTTTATAAGATATGTGAGTCTTAGATATATGTGATATCCTTCTAGTTTGTGTCATGCAATATGAATTTTACTAACATAGATAAATATGTGTGTGTATGTATATATACACATATATATTTATATATTTATAAACATATTTAAAATTTACCGATGATAAAAGTTCTGGAATGAGCGGGTTGTATGGAGTGTGTAACAACAGAAACTTGATGATTCTAAAATAAAATTTAAGGGAATAATTATTTTTAACATATAAAATACACCATTCATGATTAATATTGGAGCCTATGGAATGACCAAAACTCATAAGCATTGGAATTCAAGTTTGTCTTCAACAATAATCGTTACGAAGAGGGATTAATCAAATTCAAATCCACTTTCTCTTGGATAATCTTCTTTCAAAGAAATACAAATGAATATTCCAGAAATTAATTTCCTGAACGAATGAATTATATCATTCGTAATTGTTGAATCATGAATAGAATAATGAAGACTTATGAAATTGAGATTTGCCTCACTCTTGAACAAGAATCTCTACAAAGAGATCCGATCCACCATGTAAAATTGTTGATTCAGAGAAAATTATAGAATGAGGAAATTTAAATCAATCAAGAGAAGAAATACAACTCTCATGTTCCAAGTTTTCAGTATCAGTACGTATGTACATGTATTCGAAATATCAATTATTCATAATATTTTCCATTCATGTGAACATTCAGTATATGTGTTTGAATATAATCCTTGAGTCAACAAATAAAATAAATTTTTTCAATTATTGCAAATTTACAGCTCGAATAACAATCTCGTCGGCTGCTGCTGAGTATCAGGAGTCCACGATCGGATAGTAGGTTCAGCGAGGGGAAGAGAGAGAGAGCTCTCTTCCCATAGCATACTGCAGACGTTACCTCCTGCGATCTCATGCTCTCCTAATACTCAGTATGCCTCTTCGCATCACGTTTTCATTGTTATTTATATTGTTATTCGAAATTTCGCGATGGAACACATATTTAATACTATATGGAATGATCAGGATCGTGCAAAATTGAGATCAAATATTTTCAGATATTGAACGGGGAATCAACATCGATCCCGATCGGTAGCTTGCTGCAGTTGTTACCTCCGGCAATCTCATACTCTCCTAATACTCTGTTTTCCCTCAGGCATCGCGGTTTTGTTGATATTCATCATGTTGTTCAATTTTTTTTTTATCAAGACACTAAGTTTATGGTATATAGAACAATTAGGTCATATGAAAATCAAAATCGGAAATTTTGAGGTGTTGAAAGGGTTGAGTTGGAAATCAACTGTACACTCCTCAACAAGTGGAACTGCACTGACTGTGACAGTCAGTGACCGTTCGAGATCTACCGTCTAACTCGCACTTGCGGGATGACCCGTTAGGTGCAAGAGAGACGAAAGATCTCGGACTACCGCTGACCGTCACCTTAGTGCAGTTCACCTTGTTGGGGAGTTTACATAGTCAAGATCGCGTCGTCTATTTGAGTATGCCGCTGATCAGTCGAGAACGGAACCGCTTCATCGATTCTGATGCTGTAACCCCCCTCATCCCCGCTCGTGTGAGTTTCTTGGAAATTCTCCCTCTTCAAGAACCAATGCCGGAGAGAGTAAGCATATTTTATAGCGCATATTCCATTTTCTGGGAGTGTATAGTGATGGCATGATATCCGATAATTTCTACTCAATTCTCATAACGGAGAACAACGTATTTCTCCCATATTGATAATCAGTCTAGAATCAGATATTATGTGATTGCCAATCAAATTTTGTATAAAGACCAAGAGAAGAAGAGCTCACTTCCCAGGAAGTATTTCTTCGATCCGTCTTTTTTCTCCACTCCTTTCACGTATATCTTCGAGGCACTCCTCAAATTATCATGTAAAATCCGTATGTGGCAACTAAAAGCGATGGAGCCTAAATTCCAAGAAATACCTAAGAATTCTTCCAAACATTTATTGTATTCCCGTTCTCGAAGGAGTAACATAGCCCATTCACACAGGGCTTTGAATAGGCATATCGTTGGTAAGAATGTGTTCTGGAGTGGAACAATGGCCAGTTCCTGAAGCTGAAATAGATCACTAGATCTCCGGAAGCCTCGAATATCAACGAAGAAATCCATTTGAGACCCGAAGTAACCTCTTCAGTTGCTCGAAATGGATTGATTCAAAATTCATCGAGACAACTGTTGAATCATAAAATCGAACAAAACTCCTCATAGTTGCGGGAAAGTGAAGGGGTGTAAAGCATTTTGGCTATATCAAAGGTTCCTATGTATGATTTTCATTACTCAAAAATGAAATAATGTCTTGGGCCAAGATGCAAGCTACTCTACATTGATACGAACGGAAGAATAAGGAGGTTGTAGGTCTTTCCAAAGATGAATGCAAAGATGAAATTATGACAGAATTTCTTGGTCTTTGTAGTAAAATGTACGGTCCGCTCTTACAGAATAAGTCACCCGTACTCAAGGCAAAAGAAGTTACAATGAGCGGTGTAAAAGGGTTATTGACCTTCGAAGATTACCGGAATCGTCTTCCTCAAGGAAATGTATTGCGACGCCACCAAAATACGATTCGTTCCAGGAATCATCAGATACATAAGGAGCGTCATGAGAATATCGCTCCCAGTTCATACGAATACAAACGATACCTGATTCCTGGGGAAACTGATACTCTACCCAGGGGGGAGGGGGGGGGGGAGCAGAAACACAAAGACATACCCATAGAGATTCCGAGGAACCCTCCCGTTCAAGAGAAGTTCCTTTCTCAAGGAACGGATCAGGGAAAACGATTTAAACAGCTGGTGATAACGAAGTCGATACGCAGGAACAGCAAAATACCACAAACCTCGTAGACTTCTTCTTGAACACGGTTTTGCTCGAAGGGTTTGGAGAACCTTCCCAAGTGAGAGGGAGGTGAGGTCAATACGCAGTATCAGAGATCTGATGGGACAAGCTATGATTTGGAGACCCCTGTGGACCTGGCCCGCGGAATTGGTTCAAAATGTGCTTGTGGTAGGCCGGAATTCGCTGTAATTGCTTGTCCAAGTCTTGAATTTTGGCCCGGCTGCGTTTTGAGTTACAAGCCCTCAAAGTAGCCCAATTCCAACCCCCACTCCTCGCTCCTTGCACTCACAAAAGTGCACAGATCTCCGCAAATTCAGCTGCTGGAGGGACGCACGCGAGCTCACATTGAAGCTTGCATTTTCGGCCACCACAAACAATCATGAAAAAATCGAAGTAATTACGTTGAAGCACCGAAAAACTGCTCGCAGTGTCCCCGTGTATAAGCATACGGGCGGGTGGTCGTCGGAGAGGGGGGAGTCGAGGGAGAAGAGGAGAAGCCGCGCGCAGACGCATCATTGTTCGCAAATTTGTCTGCTGCGCTGATGTGATTTTCGTCGTCGTTCATGGTCGTTCATCACATTGTGTTCACACCGGTCCCGAGGTCGACGAGCACTCTCGGCACTGGCTCTGGCCTCTCGGTGCTCTTTGAATGAATGCGCGTGTTACAGGGAGAAGCCGCGTGTCATCCTGGACAACGTTGCCAACATGTGCTGTGTGCCTGTGCACCACGAAGTGTCGAGACGCGTCCTTGAGGACGGGACTTGTCGCCCGGGGCACGGGTGAGCGGCTCCACTCCCAACCTGGTGCACCGGCGGTGATCTCCTTAAAACAAGGAGGCTGGAATACTATCACTCAAACCTGCCATCTCATCATGCATCAATAGCATTTCAATGAAAGGGATAACCCACCAGTTGATCGTTCAATCAGTTTGAAGTGTCAGTGATGCAATTTTGAACTGTTAGTCATGTGTAGACTCGGATATCAGTTTATACAATAATAGATGAGGCACTCAAACGAGAACTGTGAGTGAATTGATAGAGCGTTCACTGTGGGATTGAAGTAAAGAATATCAGAACATCCGAATTTGGCATGCTGATCTTATCTCTATCCAACAATGATGAATTCTCATTTTCAAGCTCTGACAAAACTCCAAACGGATCTTTATCTTGGAGATTGTAGGAGTCAAGGCGCTTAAGGAGGCTCGAGCGCGTAGGAGCGTACCAAGCGCGGGGGCCCGCGCCCCTTTTCCCCTTCCACCGCGTCATTGGCGCTATGCATAGGTATACTCACAATGCAAGCGCTGGCTGCAACGGCAGCTTTTTTACTTTCACCCTAATTTTCTCGAAATTTTGATGGTTGACCCATGGTTTTCTTGGTATCAATTCATAGGGAATGGATGAAAGAACCGTTTCCTTCCGTCAGAACACAAATCATGTGAATAGTTAGCCCGCAATCTCATCTTAACGCGTCTGGCCCATAAGGTTACGTGTAGTCAGAAATAATTTTCGAAGTCAATTTGCTCACGATTTTGGTGGTTGACCCCGTGTTTTTCCAACGGTTTTACATTTCTGGTAGTTTTAGCTGTAGTTTAAGCCCACTTGCGCCGAAAACAAATGTTTTATTCAAAAGTGCTCGAGCCTCCTTAAGGAGATATTGAGTCACTCAAGTTTTGCATCACTGACACTTCAAACTGATTGAACATCAACTGGTGGGTTATCCTTTTCATTGAAATGCTATTGATGCATGATGAGATGGCAGGTTTGAGTGATAGTATTCCAGCCTCCTTGTTTTAAGCAGATCACCGCCGGTGCACCAGGTTGGGAGTGGAGCCGCTCACGCGTGCCCCGGGCGACAAGTCCCATCCTCAAGGACGCGTCTCGACACTTCGTGCCCCCCTATAGCTTATCTACTTCTACTAACATAGAGATTGATGGTTCAAATCCTATTCTCGGCCAAATTCTCAAGAACACTGAGGATGTTTGTTTCTGTTTTTTTTCTCAATTTTTCTACTAATCTTCGATGATGATTATTAATTTATTGATCGTTACGCGACCTTCCGGGCTAATTCGTGAGGAGTGACCGACTCAAATGACCGACTTGGTGACCGTTTCCATTTGCCGAGTCGATTTACTCGATACGCCAACTCCGTCAACCGTCTCGGTCATCGACTCGGTCCCTTGTAGGACGGAAATTCGAGAGTCAAGGAATTGGAAGAATTCTTGTGGGGTTTGATTGTCTCCGCAATCTTATTCTGACAAGAATCAAGGGAATCTGTCGGTGGATAACGAAAGGTGTGGATTTTTCGATTTTTTTATTGCGGATTGTAGATGTGAAAGTTCTCTTCCGCGGTTTTCCCTCTCTTCCTTGTTTTTCCCTACTCATTAACTCGAAGAAGATGAGTTGAATGAAACGATGTGAAGATTTTCCGAAGCGTGTCTACTACCCCTCCAACCTTGTTCGAAAGACAAGATCTTGTTCCTTCTTGCACGTACTGCAAAGACACTTCTAACCTGCAACGATTCATGTGCTCTAGGAAACCTGAATCATATCTTTGAGGAAATGTGACTCCTCGTGCGGAGATCATCGGACAAAAACTAATCACTCCTGTTCTTGAATTCTTCATTGCTCTTCTTAATGTCCGTCTCGATTGAATAATCGGTGTAAATCGGCTAGATCATCACACGAAGTACTCAGACATCATCTCTAATTCAATGGAAGTTTTGTAAGAAACATCCTATATACAACTAAAGATGGATATTGATACCCCCAAAGAGCTTCTGTCGGGGTTGATGATCGATTGAATGAACTACCACCACTCTCTTTACATAAATCGAGCAGCTTTGACGTGAGTAATTCCATGCAAAACGACACATGGAGAATGGTGATCTCTCAAACCAGTTTTTGAGTTCCGATTCAATACTGTTGTTTATGATATGAATGACTGTTCCCACTATAGATAAACTCGAATAAATTCTGGAGATACCTGCGAAGCTGTTCCTGTTTTGCCTTCTGAATCCATCACAGAGCAAAAGAATCATGATCTCTTACGAGTAAATTGCTTATACCCCAGCGCCGGATCTACAGGATAGGCCTGAAGGCCTAGGCCTACAGGCCCCCACCAAAATGACTCAAAAAGGGGCCCCCACCATGTTTTCGATGTAAAAACCATTCGGAAGTTCTCCATTCTTGTTTCGCTCTATCGGGGCTTTCGGGGAGACATGAATTATTTTTACCGAAAAAAGTCGGATGTATGATGAGCCATGCACTTGGAAGAGCTGATTCATGAGATAGTTTTATTCCTTTGACTACATGTGACGTGGGGATTTATTGAAAGTATATACACTTGTGAAGATGTAAGCAATCGATTTCGCATGGAAACCGCAGAAACCCTAACCCAGGACCTTCTCCACAGAAGCCAAGTGTCCTAACCACTGGACCACGACCGCCTATTCTTCCGTCGCACAGTGGGGGAAAAAATCGGAAGTTGGCACAATTATGCGTTACTATTAGAATGGCGATATCAGAGTGTTTAAAAAACAAAAATTGTAGCTTTTTCATGAGGAATCTTAATCCTCTTCCGGCGAGTATCGTCTAGAGCTCGTATGATGAGGGGATCGATGAAAACATGAAAATCGACCAAAAATCGCAGTATCAAAGATTCAACTCGAAGGTGAAGCATTTGACGTCGATTTTGATGGGGAACGAAGTTGTTGCACTTCTCAGAACAAATTTTTTCCCAGCCCAAGTTCTTCAAAAAACGGATTTGTTTTTAGTTTTTTGGCCCTTTGAGGTTTTTTGGCGGATTTTTGGAATTTTGACCATGCCAATCGAAAGAGCAGGGAATTGATCGTTGAATGAGTGGAGCTCTTCCGATTGGCGTAGTCGAAATTCCAAAAATCTGTCAACAAAACCTTCTAAAGGCAGAAAAATTTAAAAAATGTCCAAACTCGGGGTAGGAGAGAATTCGTTTTGGAAAATGCAACAACTTCGTTCCTCATCGAAAATGCCGTAAATCGCGACGTCTAAGAGTTTTATGAGCTTTTTGAGTGCTCCCGTGCATTTCACGGGCTATATCTCGGTTTCACTGCTGTAAAAATCTCTGGACCAATTTTTGAAAAATGTTCGAACCATACATTTCGACGTCTTTCGATTGACGTGGTCAAAATTCCAAAAATCTGACAACAAAACCCTCAAAAGACCAAAAAAGTTCAAAAGCTGCCGTTTTTCGAAAAATTTGGAATAGGAAAAAATTTGTTCTTAAAAATGCAACAACTCTATGCCTCATCAAAATCGACGTTAAAGGCTTCACCTCCGAGTTAAGTCCCTAATACTGCGTTTTTTGTCGATTTTCACGTTTTCATGGATCCTCTTATCATACGAGCTCTAGACGATACTCCCGGGAAAAGGATTCAGATTCCTAATGAAAGAAGCTACAGATTTCGTTTTCGAAACGCTCCGAAATCGCCATTCTGATAGTAACGCATAATTGTGCCAACTTCTGATTTTTGTTTCCCACTGTGCGTCGTCTTCTCGACCTACACCTCCGGAGGTAGAATCTAAAGAAACCCGCGTTGCACCTATACTATTTGAGGCTCGGCATGTAAGGACGTACTGTACGTCACATAAGTAGTCTGACTCGAAGAGGAATTCAAACATTAATAAGACGTCACCACCATTGTACAGAAATAGTGATATAGTTATATGTTCCATCTTTTGTGCAGGAAATGACTTTTCCGTGCGGTTTTTTTCATTTTGTTTCCTGCACAGTTGATGGAAATAGTACATTTCAATACGAGGGTGGGAGTGTTGGTTTACGCGCAACGGGTAATATTTTCCGGTCCGAGCCGAAGGTGAGGGTCGGAATCATCACGAGAATGCAGAAACCACCCCGTCCGAGTGTCAAATACTCCTTTTTCATCAGCTGTGCGGGGGACAAGATAAAAAAACCCATGCAGAAAAGTCATTACCCGCACAGAAGATGGAGAAATAGTATTCGAAATTCGGACGGGGTGGTTTCCGCGTTCTCGCGATAACTCCGATCCTCGCCCTCGACTCGACCCGGGAAACACACTCGTTGTGCGGAAGCCAACACTCCCCTCCTCGTATCGAAATGAACTACTTTGCAATTTTGCGATGTTTGGGTGCTTACAAAATTGTACAAAATAATATTCGCAACTCGTTCATGAGGTTCCCCGCTCCCGAGCAATTATTTCGACCTCCACCTGCGGCTCAGGCCGAAAACCAATCGCTCACAAGCGAGCTCAACCTCATAAACTCGGTACAAAATCTACTCTTTTGTGAGTGGCTAGTGATCCCATATACTTTTTTGAATGAGTAATTGAAGTAATGCATAAATTAAATAAAATAATTAATTATCGAAAGAGGATAGTATTAGGTGACACTGACATCTTTAATCTATCCATGAATATTTGGTTATACTTCTTGTTCATAGGAAAATCTCTCCCCTTACAAGTAGCGATCCTCCAGGTTGATCTGCGGATGATCAGCTATATATATTGTGAGGGCACTAGTGGGGGACACGTTCAGTGGAACGTACAACGCGCGCTCGTTTGAAGGTGCAGCAGCTTCGCTGCATCACTCATGTATCTGAATTTTGCGGTTCAGGTGATGCGGTTGCCGTGCACGCTGAACTTTGTTCACAAAAATCTCAAAATCTTTTCCAATTAAGGCTAAACGACGAGTTAACCAGGCTTTATAATCATCCCACTTGGCCTGGATAACTCTTCGTTTAGCTCTAATTGGGAAATATTTTGAGATTTTTGTGAACGAAAATGTGCCCGTCATATGGGTTAGGAAGTACCCGCGGGCAACTTATTCTCCTCTTCTTTCGGTTTTTCCCATTATAAGTCGAAAATTATTGGTTTTCCGGGAAATCTTATGAAGAAGTAATTTGAAGATCTCCGAACAATCCCTAAGAGTAATCCACACTCTTTCTCTTGCAAAATGCATTCCTTTGGAGTTGTTCTTGATCCAAAGTTGAAGTCGAATTTGTTTGAATAAAATCGCAAAAATTGTTCATAACCGGTTCAAACTATTTTACCAAGATGATTGAGTCGATTTTCCACAGAAAAGGTCTCCAGGTACTTTTTCCTGAGCTCGATCTTTTTCAAGTAATGAGAAAAGTGGATTTCGCAACGTTCAACTTATAGTGCAGTCACCGCACTTAGGGGTGTAAGTTGCGAAATTTGCTTTGTTCATTACTCGAAAATAATCGAAATGAGGAAAGAATACCAAGAGACTCTTTTGTTCAAAATTGACTCAACTATCTCGGAAAAATAGTTATAGAACTCGTTATGAACATTTTTGCGAATCTATTTAAACGAATTCGATTATAAATCTGATCAAGAATAACTCCAAAGGGATACATTTCACGAGAAAAAAAATCTTGATCATTCTTGTAGATAGTCCAAAGATCTACAAATCATTTTCGACTAATTTCTCCGAAAAACTATCATATAAAATTCCATTACAAGTCGAAAAATATTTTTCGACTTATAATGGAAAAACCGAAAAAATGACAAAAATTCATTTTTTATTGTTTATTTATTCCACTTCCCCCTCTCGTTTTCAAACAGCAATTCTTATTAATATTGGTTATTAGATGAACAACCTATTATTCGAGCCTTTGAGTCAGTAGTCAGTGTGCCTACAGCCCCCCCCCCCTATGTTTAATCCGGCGCTGATATACCCAGTGTTTGGCTAGACATAATGCAACGTAGTTTCTATTCGAAATACTTTGAGCAAAACTAACGATAACGCTCTTGAAGAATTTCATTCAGCCATTGCAAACTGACAATCGAAGAACCTTTGCATAATGAGCGAAAAAGTTCATTTCACAAAAATTTGCTCCCTCACTGGTAACTGTTTGCGCCACCAGCGCATTGTCTCAGAGTAATGTCCTGAGTACACTAGCGATAGCCACTCCTTTCAAGGTCAATTGCGCTCATCTCTAATACGACGGACTTTTGAGACAAGTTGGGGGTACACGATTTTAAATTTTTGAAAGGTAAACAAGACAGCATTCCTGTAAAATTTCGATAAATGCCGTCGTTTTCGAGTTGAACGGCAAAAATCGCATTTCTGACCATTTTCTGTCAATTTTCGACCTTTGACCCGTTCATTACCCGATACCGACGATACTTAGGGTGCCCACCTTATTCTTACTCTATTGTACTCTCGATGAGCTTCCATATGAGCAGGGGGTGCTACCGGTACAAAACCTCTTGCAAATTAATTTTTTCGAAATTCATCACTCGAGCTGTATAGCACGTATAATGCCCACCTTGGATGGGAATCAGTTGTCATTTCACACACTTTCCATGACATGATTTCCACGGCTGTACGCAGACGGTACAACAAAAGGTACTACGTGTACCGGACTATGGTGTGTCAATCTCCCTTCTCATACTTGTTGCGTAATGTACCACTTCGACACTGCGTGCGTGAAAGTGTCATCTTCACAGTGCTTTTCTGACTGCCACTCGCGGTTTCCTAGCAGATAGCATGGTACGCACGAGCGTGCAAGGTGTATTACGTATACTCATGATTATTACGACCCACTCGGCCGGGGAAATCCATCTTTCACGTCTCCTTACCAAAGTGTATCATTGTACCCAAAATAGGCCTATATTTTACACGAAAATGGAAATGTGAAAGCATGACTGGTCATGACCTTGAACTACCTTGATCGATAGAAGGCTGTCAGAATCTTTCCTCCTCCGTTTTGACCTTTCTAAGAGCTATAATAAAGAAAACCCACAGATTTGACCCCAACGATTTCGACGAATGTATTGATTTTCTCGATTCTATCTCAGTCTCATTTTTACAATATAATGATGAATTGATCTCGTATATGAACTTCTAATCATTATACTACTTCTTCAGGCAATTCAGGTCCAACCCAAAAGGAAGCGTCTCTCACATTTAGATGTTGTGAGACTGGTCAGTCCTATTAGCGACTGCCCATAAAACAGCTGTTGTGATATGTGTAGTGATCTCTGTGCTGCTTTAATCAATTTTATATAACATACTTTCATTGCATATTACTGTAAATCTCCGTCTTGGCTACAATTTAATCTTGATTTATGGATCTCAGCTGCCTTGACGTGCCACTTACATTCATGCTGAAGACTTCATCAAGAGCTAGTGGGCATATACCAATTCCTAAATAGGTCTAATTGAAAGTTGTTCAGGGTTCATCTGATTCATCAAAATTATTATTGAGAAAGAGTAACGAGTTTGCGCTCGTAGAAAAAACTGGTAAGTTCAACTTGGAAAAATTCAGGGCGGAGAAGTCAATCAACATAGAAACTGGATTCATACATTCATCTGGATGTACTTTGAGGTTCATACTGTCCGTCATCGGAGTACTTCATAATGGATTTTGACAATCGTTGAACAACATTGGGAACTTTGATTGAAGATATAAGTCTGTCGAGTTCCGTTCGCTCCAACGGGGTCATCATGCTCCACCAATACTCGAAGAATTGTTTCGCGATCCCAAGGCATAGGAAATGCATGAAATCGGGCACGAACCCTCTCACGATATCAAAAAACCTCAGAACCAACAGTCTGGATGTATGGTTTACGCCTCGAGTAACAAAGCCAGTCTCGTGACTTTCATGGACATCTGCCATCATTGATTCGTGGGTGCGCTCATTGCTAGGCCCGTTTCCGGTCAATTGTTTGACGGCACCACCGCCACCAAATTCAACCCAGTTACCTCGAATATAGCACCAATTGCAAGAGGAGTACCCTCCGCACTGATGTAAACCCTGCATTGGAGCCCGAGCCATTGAGTCTACACAAGAACAAATGGCGAAAAGTTTAATATCATGTCTCTCACCATCTATTACAATATCAATTCCATCATTCTCTAGGTCGGCCATCTCTCTCACAAAGATATCCAAGTATATATCCATATTTGATTTACTTTTGACAAACCAGACAGCGCAGGTGACTGGATTTTTGGTTCTTACAGTAAAGGGTAGTTCATTCTTAACAAGTTGGCTGGGCCAGATCGAGTTGTTGAACGATTCGAAAACGCAGGCACGCCGTCGGTATCAAAGACGCACGTAGCATAACTCAATCTGAGGTGTTGCGGTAAAGGATTAACGAATCGTCTATAAAGAATGCCATCAGTTATGTCAGATATCATTGCCGGATCTCCATTCCTCCTCACGGCATCTCTGTAAAAACCCCAGTTGCTTTTTATGAGAGTCGCCACTTCAGGGCGTACATCGAGTATTGCGGAAGAATCTCTGTACATGGGATGCTTCACGCGTGTAATTCGATTGCAATGCCGACACCTAAGAGTAATGGTACTTTTATCGAACTGAGAATTGTATCTACCGCAATGAGGACAACAAGCGTGGTAAACCATGCCATCGTGGTTCATGAATAGTTTATCAATGAGATAACGAGTAGCTGGAAGGAAGTTTAGTCCGAAGCATATATTCACAAGCTTGAGTAGTTCGACAAAACCATCCTGTGGCAAAGTAAAAACTAGAGAGAATGTTGAAAAACCCAATAAAATCTCTGCTTTGCTCATCCTGACATGGTTTTCCACTTTTGCGTTATTTTCTTCTCGTTGTGGAAAATTACATAAATTTTGGAATTGTTGATTTTCGTTAGGCTCTTCATCTTCGTCGCTCTCTTCTGAGACGTTAGACTCTGCTCCAGGCCGTCTAGCATGTAGTCGCAACAAGTCCTGGAAAATTATACGAATTGGAATGCCAATATTGAGAGTGGCATTTAAAATAACGTCTACTTGATTTCCTGGAGTGGATCTTGTTTTTTCATTTATAATCCCGTGTAAAAATGGTAGGGACGCGATCGCGTCCCTTCAGGGAGGTGATTTCGTGAGTCGGAGTAGCATTTTGACAAATTTTAGTCACAATAACAATTGTTTGGATACAGTTCAATCTAACAGTTCAAAAAAATCTTTTCACACTAAAAATGGTGGTCTTGATAGATTCCAATGATTTTTCTGGTCAAAAACATGTCAAAAATTTTGCAAACTGATCAACTGCGAAGTCTTTGAGAACCAGAATAGACTGAATAATCGCTTTACATTATTCACAATAATGAAAACAAAGAAATTTTACTCGAGTCGTCTTGAAAACAACTCTTAGTTGCTTTTCGGGCTTGGAACTAACAAGCCATGCTCATTTCAGGAAGCTACCTCGCCATGGTCTTCTGAACAGGCATTTTCAAACGATTAATTCCCATGGTGGATCTCATCCATGAGTCATTCTTTCTATTAATGCCAACTTTTGGGTCGGAGGTTATATATCCCTCTGCAACTTATGGGATATGTTGCATATGATGGAGCATCAAAATCGCAGTTTCTAGGCCCCGAAAACGTGGCGCGCTATCTATTATATTGGCGAGCTATAATATTTCAAATTTTTCATTGATTCCTCACCAGTATAGGACCCCATCATAAAGATACCCCAAACATCTATTTCGATGTGAAAAAGCTGAATTCCATATAATAATACTTTCCACATCGGGAAAGGGCCACATAGCCCCCACACAACAATTTTTCAGGAATATTGATTTTTCGATCAGGGAGCCCTATATTATTACAAAATCGGAGAAATCCATCAGATTTCTTGTTACATTTCACGTCGAAGATCGTTTTAAAAAAATTGGGCGCAGGGTGGGTTCAACTTCCATGAAAATTAGAAGTAGGGTCATCAAAATAGCGCTGAATTGCGTATTTTGGGAGGGTGATTTATTATTATACCAGACAACAATATTCGGGTCAGAAATAGTGCATGCACCATGAAATGACTCCGATTTGTGTATTCCTCGACATAGAGACTGCCCACGACCCCAGTATTGCTCCTAGACATCAGGATTTTCTTAATATCGCAAAATACTGAATTTATGAATAACGGCGTTTCCAGTGTTCTGTACTAATTTCGTAAACACATGGTTTTGATGGTGCATCGTTGTGGTTTGCTCAAAGCGTATCCGAGTTATATCTCACGAATTTTGACCTGCTAATGACGATACCAGGATCTTGAAAATGCTAAGATGCCTTCGAGACTAGTGACAAGCTGATCCTTCGAGCTGCTATCGGAGAAATTTGACCAATTCTGGAAGGAATCTGAAAGGGCTCACCGGGTTCACATTGCCTTCGTCTTGATACAGTAGTATGTCGAGACAAAATTATTTGCAGTAGCTCAAAAAACGAAGGATCAGATGAACGGGTGTTATTCCAAAAAGAAGCCTTTGATAATTTGTTGAGGTAAGGCCAAGCCTCCTCGTAGTGGGTCAAATATGCAGTTTCCTAGTCCCACGTGCTTCTAAATTTATGTCGTAGCCGGTTTGTAGAATCCGCCCGTCTATAGACTGGCTGGTCAGTCTATAGACGGCGCGCGGATAGTAGACTCCACGTGAGCAACGCATCTCTCTATCAAGCGACTAGTCAGTTTATAGACTGGCTGAGTGATCCAGCCGGTTTATAGACCGACCGCTCGCGCTCGCGCGCATAGTAGACTTCTCGTTTACATTGGCGCAAATCAAAACAAAATAAGTGTCAAGTCACAATCGTAGTACTTGTGAGAATAAATGACTCAGATTTCATTGCATCTAGCATTTCAAAAACGATCTACACATTTTTGATAGTGGTTTCAGTGACGATGTATTAATTACAAGATTTATTTTAGTAGATAGAAATGATCAGAATATTCTTGTCATATTATACATGATTTCGAGTTTCAAATGGGAAATAAAGCCCCGTTCATCCGAATAGCTTGATGGAATTGAATGGCTTTCTTCAAAACTATACTGTATCTCTATATATGTCACCTTGTTTTGATTTGCGCCAATGTAAACGAAAAGTCTACTATGCGCGCGAGCGCGAGCGGTCGGTCTATAAACCGGCTGGATCACTCAGCCAGTCTATAAACGGTCTAGTCACTTGATAGAGAGATGCGTTGTTCACGTAGAGTCTACTATCCGCGCGCCGTCTATAGACTGACCAGCCAGTCTATAGACAGGCGGATTCTACAAACCGGCTACGATATAAAGATAGTCCTTTCCAAACGCTCGATTTGATATATCTCGCAGATTATCTAGTGCTGAATGTCTTAATTCAATTGCCTCCATATTAATAACATGGAGAATCTCCATGAGCTTAGAGTGAGAAACAATGAGGTTTATGAATTCCCTCCAGGATTCGATCACTAACAAGGAGAGTTCCAGCCTTGCGGGTCCTGGGTTCATCTCCAAACTCTGGAAATCATCTTGTTTTGGTAAAAAATCAAGGTATGTCAAAGGATTTGATCCCATGAGCCAATCATCCCGAGATGCAGCAATGGAGAGCGTGGGCATATAATATGTCCAATACTAATTATCAATATGGCCAATACTAATCTTTAAAGCTGTATCTCAAGATAGATGGCCTATGGGATTAAATGCTTTGGGATACCCTATTTCTCACCAAAACAAGATGATTCCCAAAGTTTGGGACGAATTCAGGACTCACAAGGTAGGACCTATCCTTGTAAGTGGCTGAACTCGGTAAAACAGGACGACTTCTGGCTGAAACGTTAGATGGCATATCCTACAATTGGTACTATCAAGCATTATTGTATGAAAATTAGGGCGTGACATGAATAAACGATGGAAAGATGCACTCCCTTACATCTTCTTCGATTTTTCCGTTATTAGTCGGGGAGGATTGATTTTCCCAGAAAATATGTACAGGAATGATTCGTAGATCTTCCACAGATCCACAAAGTTGGTCTGATTACTTTTCCTCGCAAATCGCATTCCTTCGGACTGATTCGCATCAAAGTCGAAATCGAATACATTAAAAAGTTCTCCGAAATTATTTATAATGGTCTCAAAGTTATTTTCTCAAGATAATTGAGTTTTCCAGGAGCAGGAAGAATTTCCTCGTATTTTTGTTCAAGTTGATCGTTTCCGAGTGGTGAAAATATCAAATTTCGTGACTTCCAAACTCAAATGCGATGCTTTCATGACTGCATTTAGGATTGAGAGTTGCGAATTTTGCTATTTACATTACTCGGAAACGATCGATCGAACTCAGGGAAGATAACCAACAGACCTTTGCTGATCCAAATTGGCTCAATTATCTTAGAAGAGTAGTTTGGGCCCATTATGAACAATGAAGAATAACTTCAGTGGGATGCAATTTGCGAGGAGGAAAGTACAGCTCAATTCCGTAAATCTTTTAACACCTTCACTGCGATGGGCCCTACCGGTGGGGCCCATGCGTCCAATTCTGTATGCGGCGGTGATCAAAATCCCATTAGATGGGCCCCACCGGTGGGGCCCATCGCACACAGGACCCGATCGCGATTTTTGCCGTCGCAGTGAACGTGTTAAGAATCTACAAATTATCTCTGTACCAATTCTCCTGAAAATCGATATTTTCCGACTATCATGACGGAAAAATCGAAAGAGACGTGAAAAAACGCACGCCTCCTTTGTTTATTTATGCCACGCCCCAATCTTTGAGAGATAATTCCCTATACTATCAATTATTGGATGTACCACCTATTGTTTGAGCCCGAAAATGATCCCATTGTACCGAGTATAGCCACTTTCTGTCACCAGATTCGTCTTTTGGAAAGCAATTCAACTCCCTCAATGTGAACATGATTCTTCATATCTTGATGGTAGTTATATCAAAGGTTCTTCGACATGATCAAAGTATAGGTCTCCAGGACATCTGATATCGTATCATGGTATCAAAAAGAGGCCATTTCAGTAGTTTTAGTGTCCCACAGGTACCAATTCTCGAGGTTTGACTTATCACGAGGAGCTAGAGCATCACCTCAGAAAATGATAGAACACCTCTTTCGGAATAATGCACGTATATTCGACCCATTCAATTCGAGGCTACAGCAAATAATTTTCACTCAATAAATGTATGAAAACGGAGGAAATATGGACTCGCTAGCTCAGATGAGGATGTATTCCGTCGATTTTCTGATTCCTTTCAGATTCATCGCGAAATTGGTCGAACGCCGATAGCAACTCGAAAGATCAGCTTCTCACCCGTCTCGTGAACATCCTAGCAATTTGAAGATACTGCCATCGTGTTTAGCAGGTCAAAATTCGTGAGATTTCATACCTCGGCTATGTTCTGAGCATACCACAAGGATGCACCATCAAAACCATGTGTTCACAAAATTAGCAAAGAACGCTAGAATAACGCCGTTATTCATAAATTCAGTATTTTGCGATTTTAAAAAAATCCTGATGTCCAGGAGCAGAACTGGGGTCGTATGCGGTTTCTTCGTCGAAAAATGCCCAAAAACAGCATTTCACGGTGCATCCACTATTTCTGACCCAAAATGTTGTTGTCCGGTATGATAAATCACCCTCCCAAAATACGCGATTTAGCGCTATTTTGATGATTATACTTCTAATACGCTAAGGGTGGACGAAGTCATCCTGAGCTCAATCTGTCTGAAACAGGATCCGACGAAAAATTAGACGAGGAATCCGATAAAAACCTCAGATTTGAGATGAAATAGGGCTTATTGCCCGAGAAATCAATTGTTCCGAAAAGATTGTTGTTTTCGAGCTACATTGGCCTTTCCTGATTCCAAAAGTATTATTTTCGTGGAATTCAGCTTTTTTACGTAGAAATAGATGTTTTGGATATCTTTTTCATAGGGTCTTATACTGGTAAGAAATCAATCTAGAACTTGAAAGATGGACAAGTTCTCAATCTTTAAAAACAAAAATAGTGCACAAAATTCGCAATGATGACTTTTGAGGCTTAGAATAGTATATTATGTACCTGATTGCGACACATTTTTTCACTCGGAATGTGCTAAATTATAGCTGGGCGAGTAAAAACTGTGCTTTCCATCTTCTATATCATATGGAACATATCCTTAAAGTTACAGGAAAATACATGACCCTCGACCCAACAGTTGGTGATATTGAAAAGAATGACTCATTTATGAATAGTTCCACGCGAAAGTGACCTACGAAAATTAGTCATGTTTCAGATCTTTTTCTTGGCATTTCCATTCGATTCTATGGTACATAATATGGATTCTTCATTACCTGTCAAGCCCCGATAAAATTGTTTGGTCCCATGGCGAGAGTTTTCGAAAATAGAGTAGAATATATTTCTTACAAATTCAAGCAACTCTTCTGCTGTAAAATACAAGCAACTTGAATGCTTGCAGGAAAGGACACACAACTGACGGCCTTCGAAAGGTCTTGAAAACCCGATTGAAATTGTCATTGGAAGAGTGATATTGAGGTCATAAACGTCCTGTGTAGGAGCAAAAGTGTGAAAATCATTGAAAAATGAATGCCTCAAGAGCCTTCTTTCTTATCTCCTAAATATCACATATTTATTGTACAATTTTGTGTTCTTTCAGAAGAATCGGCCTCAATGCACTTTTTCGCGTGCTTTTTCTTATTTCTCGCGAATCCATTATACAGGCAATTCAAGATCATCGGTTGACTGCACATGCGCAGGAATTTGGATCGCTGAAACCAATAACATTGGACTTGACCAAGTCAATTTCATCAACTCAGCTCGAAGCTACAGCGTACGAAAGATGAAGCGTCAGTTCGAGTACGTCAATAGGCCAAACGACCCCAAATCGCACCCAGATTCCCCTAATATTGTCGCGGTAGCTCCGACCCACTTGGTAGTTGTCGGGACCCAGTGGTCTTTCAAACGTTGTAGCTCCGAGCCAAATTGAAGGAATTGACCTTGTCAAGTGGTCATTTTGCAGGAGATTCCCTTCGGCTTCCCACTGCAATTGATTCCAGCTTTCCAGAGCCCTGCGCATGAGCAGTAAACGGACGATGTCGAATAGCCACGAAAATGAGTTCGCGAAAAGTAGAAGGTACAGGCCTAAAAACGCAAAATACTCTATAGGGACTATGTTTTCAAAAAGAACACAAACTTTTATATCAAATTTGTGATTTTCAGAAAATGAAAAAAATGAGCTCTTGAAAAACTCACTTTATTGTAATTTTTTCGTACTTTTGCTCTGACACGTCGTCCATAACCTCAAAATCATCTCTCCAATAGCGATTCTTATATTATTCTAAGATCTCTCATAGATTGCTGTCCACCGCGTGTTCCTATCTGTGACCAAACTCGAGTGGGTAAAACTGCTTAAATTTGTAAAAACTCTTCATTTTCCAGAACTCTCGCTATGGGATCAAACTGAGAACTCCATAATTTGTACCATAGAATCGAATTGTATCTGAGACATGACCTTTTATCGTAGGTTGCTTCCATGCCGAACTACTCATGATTGATCCACCACAAGAATTAATCGTTTGAAAATGCTTGTTGAGAAGACCATGGCAAGGTAGCTTCCTGAAATGAGCATGGCTTGTTAGTTCCAAGCCCGATAAGCAATTAAGAGTTGTTTTCAAGACGATTCGAGTTAAATTTTTTTTATTTTCATTATTGTAAATAATGTAAAGCCATCATTTAGTCTATCCTGGTTCTCAAAGACTTCACAGTACATCAGTTCGCAACATTTTTGATCAGAAAAATCATTGGAATCTATCAAGACCACTCTTGAGTCTGTGAGAAGATTTTTTTGAACTGTTAGATTGAACAGTATCCAAACAATTGTTATTGTGACTAAAATTTGTCAAAATGCTACTCCGACTTACAAAATCACCTCCCTGAAGGGACGCGATCGCGCGCGATCACGTCTCTTATGGGGGATGGTTTAAATATCATGTTCATTCACTGGACATGAATTCTGAGCAAATCTGGAAGAGCTTTCTTGTTCCATACCTGCTGCTGAACATGTCAAGATTATATTCCAATTATGAAGGTATGAGTAGGAAACTACGATTATTGTGACACCTCAAACGGACTGATTATGACTATAACAACATCCCGTGGTAGGAAATCTACTGCAGTAGTGGTGGTGGGGGAAAAACTCATTCTCATTGCCAAACTTGTGCCAGGAATTATAGTTGTATAGACTATACTGAACAAAACTTCATTGATATGGACCCAAACTGTTCTTGCTTTTGACGCATATCCTGGTTCCTATTTTGAAGACTACGTATCAGTCACAGAGTAGTCCTCATTCTATCCTAAGGTATGTGTGGATCATAATATGGTTATTTTGGTGAAAAATATGAGATGAGCTGATGCGACATTTGGTTCCTTTAAGGTATTATGCATTATTCCAACTAATTATCATAATGTCATGATTGGTGTATCAAGTCTGTACCTTTATAAGCATATGGGTGAATCTCAGGATTCGGGCGACTTTGTGATTACGAACTATTTTACGTCTTAGGAGACATGGTTTTCAACAAGTGAGGTCTTCCACTGGAAATTTTCGAAAATTCACTCGTCCTCAACACTTTCGAATGCTCCTAAGGTCCATATCTTGCTTTGGCTCAATTATGCGGGATGTGTTGTGTGAGAAGAGTCGAATTTTCGTCTGTCACAACGATTTTCAGATGCACGCCTTAGCTTGTAGGTTCAAGGGCGATTGATCAACCATCCTGAGAATCAGATGGATGATTGATTACACTTCGGAGAATTGAATTTTTTTTGCCTCACGGCCGTCCTTGCCGAGATGCGAGAGCTGATGGAGGTTGCTGGTGTGTCACAAAATCTTTGTTATTTTAAAGGATACGATCCTGCTTGCTTACGATCCTGTCATCGGGGCAATAGAAATAATGAAATTCTGAAGACACGATCCGATTCAACGAGAAGAAACCTATAAATCTAGCTGAGTCCCATTGATGTCATCAAATCCTGGTGGCTGTTGTCACGATGGAAAGGAAAATTGCTTCTGCGTAATTACGCCTTGAAAATGTCTTCTTTGTATGGGACATGAATATGTGGACCCCTTTGCACCTGGAACCACGTGTAATTTAATCTCTGGGAGGACAGAAACGTATATGCAAACTGCCCCCATCCTAGATCTACTCCGGGAGGAAAGCGAGGCTCATAAGAATTGAGATTCGACAGGAACTTGCATTTTGGTTGTTGTAGAATATCTCTATTTCGTAACAGAAGCCGCTGGGGAGCGTCGTATGATGTTGATCGTTACTCTTCCTCACTTCTCTCATATCAAGGTCACCTCATTTCTGCGAGGAAGTATTCTCATGAGCATGATTGTAACACGAGGCTCCCATTTAAATGCATAGGACTATTCGTCATGCGACCACGAGTGCGCAGTGAAGCTACAAAATGAGTTATGCGACTATTCTATCATTGTTTGAGTACTACTTCACCCAAAAGGAGTTGGCTGGGTATGTCCTGTCATATTGAGAATTCCCAAAATTTTCAACGAAAGTGGCCCGAATCCTGAGATTCACCCATGTACGCCGTGCGTTGGTTCATGTGACTTGGCGTCTATTCATTTTTCCTGGTGGAAAGTGAAAAGTAGATGGGGCAGTAACAAGCATCATTCTCAGGTATGATGAAACTGTAACTAAGGAGTAGATCTTAGAAGAGTTGAGTTGGACTGATGCGACATTTCAATATTCCAGGCTTTGAAGTGTAATTTTAGTGTCAATTGGAACATTCACAACAAATATTGACTTCTGCCCATGGAATGTTGTAAGCTTATGTAGGATGAGTGAACACTGTGATGCGACATTGGCATGTAAATGTGGTGCAACATTTCACTCCAAATGAGTGAAATGGCACAACTATCTGATTAGATAGCAGCATGCTCGAGTATCATGCCAAAACATCAAGATGTGTCTACATGCCATCACTCGGCCACCCATATTTGTGCCATGCGAATGATGTGGTTATGTTGAGTTGGTGATCAGGTGTGTTATTGGTGACAAAAGACTATTAGTGTTTGTTGAGATACTTGAGAGGGTCAAAAGGTTAATGAAGGGCACAAGACTGGGAATAAATACCTTCAAAATAAATTCATGTATATATCCATTAAAAAACAATACATCATGTTACATATTGCCGGCTTGGCTCTTCTAGCTCGAGTGGTCGCTCTCTCTTCTCTCTCCAGCTTCGCGCACCACACTCATACATACACACATAAGTAGACTCACATTCTAGCCTGCAGGTGGCACCACGCATCAGCCACTGCTTCTGGCAGACGACACATATAGTGATACAGGATGGATTTACTCACAATTTAACACGCCTTCTTAAATTTATCCTGTGGAACATCACTAAAATATGCTTCAAATGTCATACGTTGAATTAGCCATTTCTCTGAACTTTTCAAACTTTTGTCTACCAAGAGACTTTATCAATATATCAACAATCTTTTCTTCAGACTCAACTTTCCTCACATCAATTATACATCTCATGTAATCCTCATTAACAAAGTGATGATGTGTTTCAATGTACTTAAAATTCTTTGTGAAATTTCCAAATTTGACAAGACTTATAGCACCTGAATTATCCTCATAAATTGGTATCGGTTCCTCTATTGGGACTTGGAGATCTACTAAAGTGTCTCTAATGAACTTCAGCTCACTGACTGACTCTGACAAAGCAACATATTCTGCTGCTGTAGAAGCTTTGGTTACACTACTTAGTTTCTTGGATTTCCAAAATAGTACATTTCCATACAATCTGATCAAATACCCAGTCGTAGACCTTCTATCGGCGATGTCTCCTGCATGGTCAGAATCTACATAGCAATCTAAGGTATCAACGCTCTCATTTCTTTTGTATGTTAGCTTCAGATCTCTAGTCAAGTACAAATATTTCAAGATTCTCAATGCGTATTTGGAATGTGTTTGATCATGACAATTTTGGAATCGGCTCAAATATTTGACACTGTGGCTTATATCAAATCTTGTTCCTGAACTCAGATATAAAAGTGCTCCGAAGAGGTTTCTGAATAGGATTTCCCTATTCGCAGACTGTGCAGGTTCACACTTCAAATTTTCTTCCATTGGTGTGGGGTACAGTTTAGCATTTTCTATTCTATAACGCTTGGCCAATGACTCAATGTAACTTTTCTGATCTAAAGTCATGATATTATTTTTATAATCATAATCAATATTCATCCCCAAGTAGGTCCTAATTTTACCCATAGTTTTCATTCTGAACCTCTTTGTTAACAATCTTTTTATGTAATCCAAGTGTTTAAGGACTTCACAACAAACCAACAGATCATCTACAAATAGAATCAAGTAAATCATTTGACCTTGGATGTACATGGTATACAAACAGTAATCAAAATCACTCCTTGTGAATCCTATACCTTTAAAAAATTCATCAACACAGTCGTACCATGCTCTTGGGCTCTCGGATAGATCATATAGTGCTTTTTCTAACAAACAAACTTCATCTATTCCATCTTCATAACCTGGAGGTTGTTTGACATAAATTTCTGACTTTACGTTTCCATTCAGAAATGCTGTTTCGACATCCATTTGATGAATTATCAGTCCATTCTGACAACTATAGGCCAATAAAAGTTCCAAAGTTTGCATTTTGGTTATAGGTGAATATATATCTTCAAGAATTTCATTCTGTTGAAAACCTCTAACAACAAGTCTGGCTTTGAATACTCCATTTGCTTTCAAAGTGTAAATTTATTTCAAATCGAGATCTTCCTCCCCAGGTGGCAGTTTGAAAAATGTATACGTTCAATCCTTTTCTAGACACTCGACTCCTTTATCCATGGCTTCACACCAGGATTTTGATTCCTCACTTCTTATAGCCTCATCATAGGTAACTGAACAATTTCCATTCACATAGTTTACATAGATAACACTATTGTACACACAATTATCATCAAATCTAGAATGTTTCTTTTTAGATCTTTCTGATCTTCTCACGTTCTGCAAATCATTTTTCTCCACTTCAGGACTTTTTCTACTTCCTTCAATATCTGAAATGCTACTTCTGTAATCACGTGTTTCTACATTCGAACTCTCTGATTCATCATCCCCTCTGTATCCCACTAAAGTTACATCTTTTTCTATTATTTCAACATGTCTAGCTACAACGACTTTGTTATCAATCTGGACTCTATATCCCACTTTCTCATATCCTACTAGGATTTCTAACTCAGCTTTTCTATCCCATTTAGAATTTCTCTTGACTTCTGGTTCCCTGACAAAAACTTTACTGCCATATAAACGTAAGTTACTGATATTTGGTTTTTCACCCATCAAAATTCCATAAGGAGTTCTCTTTTCAATGGTATTTGCTAGAGTTCTATTTTCCAAAGAAGCAGCTGTCTTTATGACCTCTGGCCAGTACTGTGGATGCAATCCAGCCTCGGATAGTAAACATCTGCCAGTATCCATGATTGATCTATTGTATCTCTCTGCAGTCCCATTCAATTCGTGGACGTAAGGTGGGCAAGGCTCTAAGTTTATTCCCTTATTCTTTATGAACTCAAGAATTTGGTTATTCATGTACTCTTCACTATTATCACACTTCAAATATTTAATTCTTTTCCCAGTGAGATTCTCTACCAAATTTACATATTTGACGAAACAATCATAAAATTCAATTCTGCATTTAATTGTGAGAACCATAGCAGCTTCACTATAGTCATCAATAAAAGTTACGAAATATTTGTCACCGTTGAAACCTGGAGTACTGTGTGGCCCATTTACGTCTATATGAATAATTCCTCATAACTCTTTGGCTCTATGGCGATTATTCTCGAAAGGTAAATTGTGCATTTTATTTTGAATACACGCTCCACATTTCATCAACTGTGACTCTAATTCATTTGGCAATCCATCAACAAAGTTTTGTTCAGATAAAATGTTTAAATATTGAAAATTGACATGGCCCAAAATTCGATGATATTTTCCTTTGGAAGTCATTTCACCTGGTTCTCTTTTGGCTACATAATTCGCTCCTTTCTTTATTAAGGTTTTACTCATTTTATATAAATTATCTCTTCATACGCGATTGCAACTAATTCATTAGTATCTAAATTGAAAATCTTTGATGTTTTCCCTATGGAAACTATTCTATTCTAATCTGTTACTTTGGCATAGCTGATGAGATTCCTATCCATTTCTCTGACGGAAAATATGTTTTTCATATTGATTTGTTCGTTCTTCCCTTCGATATTGAAACAACTAACGACATTCCCAATTTGAGTGGCTTGGGAACTGTTCCATCCCCTATTTTCACTTTAACTGGCTCTAGTGAATCAATATAGTTTGAATAATATGAAAGATTATTTCTGACGTGGTCAATACACCCACTGTCGAGTAACCAATCTATTCTGTTCCCATCCACTCTAGAGCATGCAAAAATTTCAATCTTAATGTCGGAAAAATTCTCAGATTCATAGAATTCGTCAAAATTAATCGTTACTTCTACAACAAATGTTCCTGCATTAGTATTATTCTGTCTCTCGCCACTATTATTATTATTACTCTGTTGGTGATACCAACCGCGACCTGATCCTCGACTCTCTCGATTTTGATACATACTTCGGCCGCTTCCACGACCATTACGATAACCTTGATTGTTCTGTTGTTGATAACCGCCTCCTCGCTGTTGATAGCCACCACCTTGCTGGTTATTCCTCTGATACCCCTGTTGATATTGTTGCTGCATTCCTTCCCGGTTGTTACTTTGGTCGGATCTCTTGTTGGGGTAAAGGAATTTTATATGGCCTGGCTTACCACAGTAGTTGCACGTCCTGGTTTCATGGTTCTTCCTCTCTACTTCGAATACATTTGAAAGCTGTCTCTGTCCTTTATCGTTATCACTTTTCTCTCGGATTTCAAACGACTTCATTTTATTCTTGACATATTCCGTTGTCCGATCTTCTGGCTTGAGAACATCCACCGAATCCCTTATGTGACCCATTGAACTAGGAAGTATTCTCAGCATGTAGTTCATCTTTTCATCTTCAACTTTTGCACCAGCTTCTTCCAAATTCTGTGAAAAAACTGTTTGATTCTTCAAAATCTTCCAATTTTATATTTTCTCACCTATTTCTTATGGAAATTTGCATCGCCATTGACTCCTTCAAATGAAGCTCGTCAGATTTCTTCATAAGGTAAGGTCAAGAGCCAATTCTTTGTCTTTTACAAATTCCATTTGCTCATTCGATATTATTCCATATTTACCCACTGAGAATGCGTGGCCACCCGGGCGGGCGACAGGGCGTCCTGCCGTCGTGATATTTTGGTTCAAAAGTGCGGGTGGCCGCCCTGCCGGGTGTCAGAAAAATTGATTTTTCCAAAGAAAAAAGTCTTTTTTTCTGGAGGTTTTGTTTCTCGCACAATTTTTTCCTTCAAAAATCCATTCCAAAATCAATCACCTAGTTGCAAAATCCCGTTTGAGTAGCATTTGGCTCTCGATAATGCAGACAATGAGCAAGTCAAAGTCTCGTTATGTTGAGAAATTCCCGCAGAAATTTGTTCGACAGCGAAACAATTTTCCTTCTAATTTCTCCCCTCCTCCGGTCATGATGATATTGATCATCATTCATTCATTTGAAGGATTCTTTCTGGCACGCCCCCCCCCCCAAAAGTCATTCCGAAGCAAACAATTCACTCTTAAGGTTTTGTTAGCGTAGAATCAGGCTGTAAGGATCGCAAAGACAATTCGTAAGACACCATTCTGTGGTGCAGAGGAATTAGCAAGAAAAGAAATTATTCCCCGGATATTCTTCTTTCCGGTGAAGTTATTCCAAGTTCACCGTCCAATTGCAAAATATTCGAATATTCCGAGGAGACGTAGTTTGACATCATTCTGTCCCACTATCTGATTCCTAAATCCCTCCCATTGTATATGCGGATTCACTAACCTAGCCGTTAATCACTACGACATTAATCTCATTCTCGGAGGAGTGGCATTTCAAGTAATGATTATGTCCTTGTATTACGATTATATGAATTATATGATTGACGAATAATACGTCTATGATGAACATTTTTTCATAAATCATTCATAACTCTTCCGAAAACAAAATAAACATTTGCTTCATATTGATATCCGTGGGGTACGGCTTATATAGTTAAATGAATAGAAGGCCGCAGTATTTACTCATTGTACTTCGTACTAAGGAAAAACTGACTCCCTTTGCCAGTCTTGGGACATCATTCGATGAGACTAGTTACGATGATGGTAAATGTTGATCATACTATACTAGCTCCGATCATCGAAGCAAGTAACTAGTCTCATCGAATGATGTTCCAAGACTGACGAAGGGAATCAGTTTTTTCTTTGTACGAAGTAAAATGAGTAAATACTGCGGCCTCCTATTTATTTATTAAAATAAGCCATGCCCACGGATATCAATCTGAAGGAAATGTTCATTTTGTTTTCGGAAGAATCATGAATGATTTATAAAAAAAATGTTCATCATAAACATATTATTCGTCAATTATATAAATCATATAATCCTAATTCAAGGACATAATCATTACTCGAAATGCCACTCCTCCGAGAATGAGATTAATGTCGTAGTTATCAACGGCAATGTTAGTGAATCCACCGATACAATGGAAGGGATTTAGGAATCAGATGGTGGGACAGAATGATGTCAAACTACGTCTCCTCGGAATATTCGAATATTTTGCAATTGGACGGTGAACTTGGAATAACTTCACCGGAGAGAAGAAAATCCGGAGAATATTTTCTTTTCTCGCTAATTCCTCTGCACCACAGAATGGTGTCTTACGAATTGTCTTTGCGATCCTTACAGCCTGATTCTATGCTAACAAAATCTTGAGAGTGATTTGTTTGCTTCAAAATGACTTTTTTTGGGGGGGGGGGGGGGCAGTGCCAGAGAGAATCCTTCAAATGAATGAATGATGATCAATATCATCATGACCGGAGGAGGGAAAAAATTAGAGTGAAAATTGTTTCGCTAACGAATATATTCCTGCGTGAATTTCTCAACATCACGAGACTTTGACTTGCTCATTGTCTGCATTATCCAGAGCCAAATGCTACACAAACGGAATTTTGCAACTGGGTGATTCGTCTTCGAATGGATTTTTGAAGGAGAAAATGGTGCGAGAAAAAAAAACTTCCAGGAAAAAGACATTTTTTTGGAAAAATTAATTTTCCTGCCACCCGCACTTTTCAACAAAAAAATCACGGTGGCAGGGCGCCCGTCTTGCCGCCCGCCCCGCTGCCCACCCCGCCACCCGCCCTGCCGGCCACGCATTTTCAGTGGGGATGTAGCTCATTGCTCTTAAATTCATGTCATTCCAGTCTTATTCCCTGTCTGCCAGCAATCTCGCTCTCTTCGCGACCTCATCACATTTTTTCATCTTTAAAAACAGCATGATTCTCTTCTTCCAACATGCATAATCTTTTCCATTAAGAATTGGCATCTTAAAATCGTCCATCTTCTCTTCTTCTTCAACTCATTTTATAATTCGACAACTTTCTCCTGATACTTCGACCTCACTCTCACTTTCAAAAATAATTCTTCTTAGTAACAATAACTTCGATGTAGTTTCTTCAAATACTTTTTCAATGGTGCTCCAATTCCTCACCATGCGGTTGTGCACGTGCTACCGATGACTCTAACCTTTCCTTCGTGGCTGAGTTCGGAGCAAACACATTTTTCTTCAATAATCTCGCAACCAACGACCTGCTACCATGCTGAGATACTTGAGAGGGTCGAAAGGTTGATGAAGGGCACAAGACTGGGATTAAATACTTTCATGATAAATAAATTTGTACATCCAATTAACAACAATACAATATGTTACATATTGCCGGTTTGGCTCTTCTAGCTCAAGCGGTTGCTCTCTCTTCTCTCCCCAGCTTCGCTGCTGCGCGCACTACACTCATACATACACATATAAGTAGACTCATATTCTGGCCTGCAGGTGGCACCACGCATCAGCCACTGCTTCTGGCAGACGAGACATATAGTCATACAGGATGAATTTACTCACAATTCGACAGTGTTCATTAAACAAGGATGAGGAACACTTCTCACATCTGACTTTGTTTATCACTCGATCATACCTGTTATTTCGAAATATTTATGAAGCACTGTTCTGGAAACCCATCTCAAAATGTTTAAAGGTTCTTGTTTTGTTTTTGGTGAGATATTGTGTGTAATAATAAAATGAATGGATACTGTTCTCATGTATGCAGCCATCTTGATAGTCAAATCAAAAGTGCTAATATGAAACAAGTTATCCAGTCCTACTTTAAGGTAGTATTAGCGGTACTCGAATTGACGCTCAGAAAATCACGAAAGTCGGCACAGTTGTACATTAGGGTCTCAAAGTGCTTCAGTTGAAATTTCAGAAGCCTTCAGAGTCGGGGAAAAAGTTATGAGCGTTTTTGTAAAAGCCGTTTAACACGGCGTCTTATGGAAAATCACCAGTAAAGTGATACCTGACGCACAGATTTCCATGGCAGTTAATGCACAGATGTAAGAATGCACAAAAAACACTCAGGAGCGATCAGATTGACGATTCAGAGCCTACAAAAAAAGATGTGAGCCCAAGTGTCACTCATTTCTGCGGTTTCGGGGTTAGGCCGTCGTCTGCTGCGTGCACTCACTATACTTATATCGCGGGCGGAAGGGAGTCAAGCGCGGGTATGTTCTGGCACTTGACACATCCAGTACCGCTAATACTACCTTAAATACTGGTTGACATTTCCATAGCGAATGAGATGATTTTCCAATGAGAGCATCTGTATGATGACATTTATTCAATTCCAGCTATTCCAAAGCTGTATGGAATTGATACACCTGGAATTTCTTTCATTATTCACAGGTGATGTTTGAGAAATGTTTTGATCCTTACGCCTAAGTTCCCAACAAGGGAAGTATCCATCTCGATGATTATCTCCAGACATTTCTTGGCATTGACCCTCACAGAAGGGTTCATCGATTGAAAGTTCTTACCATGAACCCAATTTTATTTCTTCCAACAGGTTTGAACGAATTGATCTAGAACTTCATCTGAATAATAAAGAAACGTCTTGCTTGAGGCATTCCCAACTTTTCTCGAAAAATATTTGGGATCCTCATAGTTTTGTTAGATCTGAACTAACTGCAACACTCTATTCACAACTCCATGGCCCTCCATTTTCATCATGAGGCAGCATATACAACAAGAGTGAGAGAGAGAGAGAAGAAGAGTTTGACAGGAGTAAGGGAGAGTCAGGATCGTCCCTCACACGGAGTCTCTGCCCTTGAGTTGCCTCATCCATCAGCAGTTGCCTGTGAACATCTCTTATACTGCTCATGCTACAGTTTGAGATTGATATATTAGTTATCCTCCTTGAATCCGTCATTTCCAGTTCAATGATCGGATTAATGCAAATTCAACATTACAGTAATTGTGTGTCTATTTGATCGGATTTTACCTGTGTTGTAATTCATTTGAATGTTAGCAATCCAATTTTTCATGCATCTGAGAGATCTCTGAGAGCTCTATGGTCAGCTGATACATATTTGAAGTACAGCGTGCAGTATCTTTGTACTCGATATGAGCTTTTAAAGCAGGAATGGATAAGGTTTCCAACTCTTATTGGTGAGTAGAACCGTACATCTGGGCTTCAATACTGCTTTATAGTTTTTGTGCTTCATTCATTATTGTCCAGATAGAATTTGGAGTACCATTTGAATGATGTGTATTATCTCATTTAGTGATAGAATAATACTGGCTCATATGATAGCAACAATTTCATTCAAGGAGTGGCTCTCATGTGTTAGGGCTCATTAAATAGAAGAAGCATAAGCTGTTTGGTTCACTCGATAACATTAGTGTATGGCAGAATGAATACATTCTGCAACGAGAAATGCCAAAAAGGAGTTCGTCGCTGGGAAGTTTTCCATGTGGCTGATATGTGTTTTAAGGTCTTGAAGGTAGAGAGTTAATCCAAGTCATTATTACTGTACTGCTCTCACACAAACCATAGTAGTGTATGGTGTAGTGCTTGTAGGGAGAATGAGTTAATTAGTTCAAATGTCAGAAGATGACTCTTATTCGAACTCATATTTTTGTGTCCCACTGATCCGCGTGATGGCAATACCATGTAGATACTATCCGTGAGAGCGCATGTCTGTTATAGACGAGTGTATATGAGGAAGCGCTCACTCTGTCCGTGAGAGCGTGTTTCTGTTATACACGGGTTCTTACGAGGACTCGTCACTCTATCCGTGCGAGCGCGTGTGCGTTATATACGGGTTCATATAAGGACTCGCTCATTCTATACGTGAGAGCGCGTGTGCATTGAACACGGGGTTATATGAGGACTCACTCACTCTGTCCGTGAGAGCGTGTGTCTATTATACACGGGTTCATATGAGAAGCAGTGCACACTGTTTATATACGGCGTTTTATGAGAATTGGCGGACTCTGACTATACACGGAATAATATGAGGGTCAGTTGAGTCTGATTATACTCAGCGTTATAGGAGAACCCCACCCCCTCCCACTTTACTTTTTCCAGAAGTCTAACTTGGCGAGTATGGCTATCTTCTTCCCATGAAATTTCATCTGGGATCCAAATATGAATATCAACTCTTGAGAGTCATGAAAACAGGGAAAACATGTCGAGTAAATATTTAGCAAAATTTAACAAATTTGAAACATGAAACAAATGGAAAGAGAATGAAGAATATTAATTTCAACACTTGAGAGTCGTGAGATCAAGAAAAGTATGTCGAGTAATTGTTTTGCAAAATCTGAACGTGAAACGCAATGGAAAAGGATTGATTACATTACGATTTGACTTTCTTGATAATTTTGACTCAACTTGAGTTTCTCACCATCTCATTTATCTACAAAATGTGATAAAAATAATAATTTATCCAGACCATTGAGAAGAAAGGGAAACCAGACAATTCAATCTAGTATTGATCGGTTCAGTTTAAAAATCAGTAGAGATGGTGAGTAACTCGAGTTGAGTCAAAATTACCGAGAAAATCAAATCGTAATGTAATCGATCCTTTTCCATTTCGTTTCACGTTTAGATTTTGCAAAACAATTACTCGACATACTTCTCTTGATCTCACGACTCTCAAGAGTTGAAATTAATATTTTTTGCAACTGTGTGCGCGAAGATGTGAAAAAATGAGACTTCTCTTCATTATTCACAGTGCGAGAAGTGATGCGTGGATGACTTCTCGCACAGTTTTACATTTACGCACTGGTAAAATGTGCGTGAATGTAACTTCTCGCTCTAATGCATTTTCATTCACGCACAGTTCCAAAATATGTCACGTCATCCCTCTGAATTTGGCCTTTCTTGAAAACTTCGTTTTTGCAACTGTGTGCGCGAAGTTGTAAAAAAATGAGACTTCTCTTCATTATTTACAGTGCGAGAAGTAATGCGTGAATGACTTCTCGCACAGTTTTACATTTACGCACTGGTGAAGTGTGCGTGAATGTAATTTCTCGCTCTAATGCATTTGCATTCACGCGCAGTACCAAAATACGATGTCACGTCCCCTACTGAAAGAGGCCGAGTCGGTGACCGAGACGGTTGACCGAGTCGGTGTACGGAGTCGGTGATTGTTTCAGTTTATCGACTCGGTCACTTCGCATGGAATGGCCCCAAATGCCACGAATGGAACAATAAATGATAAATTATCGTTAGAGGTTGATAGAAAAATTTAAAAAAAAATAGAAAAAACATGCCCGGCTATTTTCACAATTTTGACGCGAGTGGGGTTCGAACTTGCAATCCATTGATTACGAGTCCAAGCACATGTGCCCGGGGCCAGCGAGACATGTTACGAGAGAGGGCTTAGTGAGCGTACTTGGAGTGTGACTCATAGGAAGTACCTAAGATCTGTTTATCATCAGTTTTATCATGAGTTGATCATAAACTCTGGCGCCAGAGCACTGAGTCAAGCCGTAGTTAGGATGGGACTTGGAAAATTTCAAGATCTGGCTACTTGACCGAGTCGGTTGACCGACTCGGTCAACCGAATCCAAATTTTCGCGGGAAAGCAACACGCATAAAACTAGGAAAATTTCCAAGATTTGACTGGTTACCCGACTCTGTGTTACTTTCCCGTGAAAATTTGGATTCGGTTGACCGAGTCGGTGTACCGTGTCGGTAGTTAACCAGCCAAATCTCGGAAATTCCCAAGTCCTATGCGTGTTGCTTTCCCGTGGAAATTTGAATTCGGTTGACCGAGTCGGTCAACCGACTCGGTCAAGCAGCCAGATCTAGAAATATTCCAAGTCCCATCCTAGCTACGGCTTGACTCAGTGCTCTGGCGGCAGAATTTATGATCAACTTATGATAAAACTGATGATAAACAGATCTTAGGTACTTCCTATGAGTCACACTCCAAGTACGCTCACTAAGCTCTCTCTCACAACATATCTCGCTGGCCTCAGGCACATGTGCTTGGACTCGTAATCAAGAGATTGCAGGTTCGAATCCCACTCGCGTCAAAATTGTGAATATAGCCGGGCTTGTTTTTTTCTATTTTTTTAAAATTTTTCTATTAACCTCTGACGATAATTTATCATTTATTGTTCGTTTCGTGGCATTTGGGGCCATTCCATGCGAAGTGACCGAGTCGGTAAACTGAAACAGTCACCGACTCCGTACACCGACTCGGTCAACCGTCTCGGTCACCGACTCGGCCTCTTTCAGTTGGGGTCATCCCTCTGAATTTGGCCTTTCTTGAAAACTTCGTTCTCAAGATGATCTTGCTCGGACAGTGGTGCATTTAATTACAACTTCGCGCACAGTTGCAAAAAATAGTATACGCAACACGTGCGAGGAGTTTCCGCACACGTTGCCAACTCGCGCGAGAAGTAACATTCACGCACACTTCGAAACTTCTCGCACACCCAGAAGTACATATTCACGCAACGCTCGCGCGCGAGCGTGCGTAAATGTGTTCTTCTGGCTGTGCGAGAAGTTCCCAAGTGTGCGTGAATATTAACTTCTCGCACTCGTTTGGCAACTTGTGCGGAAATTGACCTTCTCGCACTTGTTGCGTAATATACTATTTCATTATCTCCCCATTTGTTTCATGTTTAAATTTTGTTGAATTTTGCTAAATATTTACTTGACATGTTTTCTCTGATCTCATGACTCTCAAGAGTTGATATTCATATTTGGATCCCAGATGAAATTTCGTGGGAAAAGGATGGCCATACTCGCCAAGTTAGACTTTTGGGAAAAGTGAAGTTGGGGGGGGGGGGGGAGATTTCAACACTCGGCTATAGTGATGACTAAATATTTTCAAATTGAAAAACATGCTGTAAACATTAGCATGTAGGGAAACACAACAACTTCTATGTATCTCATCCATAAGAATCATTCTCCTAATTAATACTAGTTTGCTTCATTCCAAGATGAACATTTTTTGATCATGAGCAAAGAAAAATCTGCAGAAGTACAACTTTGTATTTTTGATAGCAAGAGTCTTGGAATTAGTTCACGGAATAGACTTGAGTTGATCAAAGACTTCTAACCCCACTTGTGATGGTGCTTGCGAGAGAAAGTTTTTGGATCCCGAGGATTTTCTAGATTGTGGTAACTCCCCACATGATGAATCACATCCACTCTCCAACAAGAGAGGATGCTAACTATTAAATTGAATAACTAATAACTAATTGATAAATGAAATATAGAATCATGACACTACATTTGTTGTCCAACATTTTTCAAGAACCAAAAACTGAAACAAATAGCACATTGATAACTTGTAACACATCAAGAAGTTGGAGCAATCTGTGCGAACTCATTCTGAGTGGAACGAAGGTTCAATAGCATTATGTTATATGTGTTCAGATTTCTGATGAAATGATCCTCAAGGTACTTCCAGATAGATGTATGAATCAAATTCGTTTGGCGATTGACTCCTCAACCAATCATTTTTATGAGCGTAAATGTGCCTTTCTTTCTGCATAATACTCTTGATGAAACAGAAGAACCCTGTTCAACTTTCTAATCCTATTTAGAAATTAACCTATGCCATCATGCCTCCAAAGTATATGGCAAAAATGTGAGTGGCACGCCAGCAAAGTAAAACCCATATACCATATGAGTAAGAATCTAGCTGAGACTTTTGGATTAGAGTATTACGCAATGGGAGTATGATATCCAAAAGTTACCAGAGCAGCACCAGATATCAGTGCTCATATATCACAACCACTGTTCTTGGACAGCCATCAATTGGACTGACCTGTCTCACAACATCTGAATGTGAGAGATGATCCCTCTTGATGTGTTTGACATTGACAGCTTTTTGTTGAGACACGAAAAGCAACAGAGAGGATAACCATTCTATTGGTCGCACTCTCCTCTGACTAGAGTGGTATATGAACTTTTCTTAGAGATGCACAATTTATAGCTTCAGAGTTGGATCTGTCTGAAATATTAAGGAAACTGAAAGTCAATACACTGCTGAAATGTAGATTGGTACTGGCACTCATTTTTTCTCACGATCCAATCCTAAATTCCCCAAATATTTTTGGAGATCAACTCTGGACACTGCACAACAGCGAGAATGACACATATTTTGGCCTATTATGCTTATATCACTACAGGCAAGGAAACCCACAAAAATAGGTGGATCTTATTCCTCCAACAATGAGAGCTGATTTCTACAAGCTCGCTGCAGGCGGTGCTACGATTGGCATCGATTTGAATTCAATCTCTGCTGTTATCTCTGCATAATATAATCAGAATAGTCAAAAAAGTTACAACATGTTACTGTTGTAGCGGAATAACGCCGTCTGCAACGCACGCGGCCGTATCGAAATATCACTCGCGGTCGACCATCCCGCGTGGTCGACATCAACAATCGACTTCGAGTGTCTGGAAGCGGCTGGAATCTCGACGCGAAAAAATTGGGAAGGGTCGAAATTAGTGAGCACGATATTTTGGCACTAAACGCTGTCAGCGGCGAAATGACTTGCCAATATCTTTGTTGAGGACCGAAATAACGGGTTCAGAGGGACTGAGACCCCCCTGAACTCAGAAAAGCATGAAATAAGTAAGTTCGAAAAAATGTGTGAGGTTAAAACGGCCCAACTCAGCGTATATAAGGCACGGCGGCCTTGCGCGCGCTCTCTCCCTCTTTCTCACATATATTCTTCTCTTTCATATCACTCGCCAGCAAGGCGCTGCCACGCCTTTTGATCGGCTCACTCTTTCTGCGAGAGCCAACCCATTGCCGCACCCGGGCATCGAATGGATGTATAGTACCAAAGATTCAGGACCACGAATAGAGTTTTGCGATGATCATGTGGATGTGATTTCCAAAAATACCAAATCCTTGAAAAATATTGAACCACTGAAAGATGTCGAATTACTGACAAATATCAAGTTATTTCTTAAACCATCCCCTTGAATGACTGTGTTCATCTAATTTTGGCTTCCAACTACCTGGAGTCTCATCTCTCTGACCTTAACTGCCTTGACCTCGCTCGAATTCTAGGTCTCCACACATATACAGTGGGACTTGAAGTATTCATATTAGATTGGTATAATTCTTTTTTCACAATAGTAAAATATGCTCATCGGTACAGCAAACTATGTCAATCGTTCAGATTTGAGATTAAAGAAGGAATATACATTTCAGCCCAGAATTGACTAACAGCGATAGGGGAACGTCTCGATAATTAGTCTCTACTGTTTACACTCGATCATGGTTACCTCATATAACCATTGCAACGCGTAAGTTTCCTGCACACGACGTGCAACACAACCAAGTAATCTGACTTATACTTGCATCTAGACTTTTCCTTTCATTTTTCATTGTGTGCTATTCGCATGATATTGATTCAATTGATTCCATTTGGGTATTATCTCGATTTTTTTCAATGTCTTTTTGTCTCCAATAGATATATATTATTATTATACACGTTCACTGCGAAGGCGAAATCGCGATTCCGGTCTCGATTGCGAGAGAGCACAAATACGCGTTTGAGTAATGACAGAAGCCAAACCATTCGGAAAATCATCGGTTTGGCATCTATTTACAGTATTTCCATGAAATTGAGTGGGCTCCACCGGTGGGGCCCATCGCACACAGAGTTGGCAGCCGTCTTCCTGAGCGGTGAGCCTCACAGGCGGGGCCCAAAAAATTCCCTATAACGCTGAGAATATCAATCAGAGTGATAGGGGGTACCAACCAGATCGTCAAAGTCGATGTTATTAGCCTTTTGAAAGGGCTTGCGCTTCAAAATCTCCTCCAGGCATATAATAATCGTGACCATGGTTTTGCCGCGCTTGCAATTCACATGCGTTGCCAAGCCTGATCTTTAGGCTGCGGTTTATTGACGTACTTCCGATGTTTGCAGCATTTGAAGCCAGATATTCAGATAGAACGATCTCTCCTCTAATTCCAATTCCGAGAGTTGAAGTGCACGATGGTAACAGGTAAGATAGAGCCAAGGTTGTGCTTAGAAGAGCCGAACGATAGTCGATCTATCCCAAACTCCTCTCTCGCGTAAATTGGAGATTGCCCGAGTAGTATTCAACATTCTTCAAAGTTTTCCAACTCACTTTGTAGGTCTTGGAATGAGCTCTCAAACAAGCTAAGACACGTTGGAAACCGCCGACTTCATAGGGAGTGATCTGCTACTCATCGATTGATCTCGTCTGATTAATGAAAAACAATGCAAGAAGCGGAGATCGAGCAAAACTCATCGAAATTGAGTCCGATACCGAGACTGCTGTGTACACATGTTCCCAACAACATAAATAACGAGGAATGATCACGACATTAGCCATTGGATATGTCTCCGCTGTTGGACGTGAGCTGAAACTCGATAAAAAGTGGGTCCCACAGGTGGGACCCATCGCACGCAGGGTGGGACTCGTGGGCCCAACGCAGTGAACGTGTTGAAAAGATTCGTTGAAGCATCCTTGACTTGTTCCGTCGGTAATACAGTGAGAATACTCGGCAGATCGCTTCGCATTCAATTCTATCAATCATTCCATTTCCTCGCTCCACAAAATTCATACATCCGTTATGCACGCTTTGATAACGCATTGGTTATGGTTTGCATAAACATTTTTGGAGGTTTTGCTTTAATTGGTTAACATTCCCACACATCCACATCAAGGTGAGTACATTTCACACCACTAACATTGTTAAGCAATCCTAACTCAAACAACATAAATACTATCCTCACTCACAACTGTACCAGTGAATCAATTGTGTTGAAGCATGGATTCGCTATTTCTGATTTCATTTGATGTTGCAGAAGTAGGGGAGGAGAGTGGGGGAGACGAAGTAGGTCACACCTTTTTCCACTCTCACCCATAGAATAGCATTGCGCACGGATCTTGACGAATGCATTGCGAGGATAGGCAACTGCACTTCTTTACTCATTGACTCATCGATGATTCCGCGCTCGGCAGCCTATCCCGTAACCCGGCATAACGGATCGCAGGCTCAGTTGTATAGGACCGCACACATATATCCAACGTGAATATTCAATCATCCAAATAATATTTGAGAAATCTTGAGCTCATATTTTTGAGAGATGAGAAGCACAGCATACTCGCAAGGGAGGACCGCAGTGTTCGGGACACCAATTTAGAAGAGAATTTTTTTACAGTCTCGCATTACCTAGGAATTGGAATATCCAGAATATTGAGTCGCAATGGGCCTTCTGTACAGAAGTACAGCCTATGACATTAGCATTGCCCATATAGGCCCATGTTGAAAAGTGGTGTATATAGATATACTCGCAATGCTAACGTTTATGCTTGTATCTCTAAACAGAAGGCTCATTGGTCCTTAAGGAGGCTCGAGCACTTTTTAATAAAACATTTGTTTTCGGCACAAGTGGGCTAAAACTATAGCTAAAACTACCAGAAATGTAAAACCGTTGGAAAAACACGGGGTCAACCACCAAAATCGTGAGCAAATTGACTTCAAAAATTATTTCTGACTACACGTAACCTTATGGGCCAGACGCGTTAAGATGAGATTGCGGGCTAACTATTCATATGACATCTGTCCTGACCAAAAGAAACGGTTCTTTTATCTATTCCCTATAAATTGATACCAAGAAAACCATGGGTCAACCATCAAAATTTCGACAAAATTAGAGTGAAAGTAAAAAAACTATCGTTGCAGCCAGCGCTTGCATTGTGAGTATACCTATGTATAGCGCCAATGACGCGGTGGAAGGGGGAAAGGCGCGCGGGGCCCCGTGCTTGGTACGCTCCTACGCGCTCGAGCCTCCTTAATATTTTGAGTTTTCCAATTTCTAGGTGGTACGAGACTAAGGGAGAATTTTGGTCATAATTGGTGACCCAAACACTATGGTCCCCCCTTGTCAGTTCACTCTTTTTTTTCTTTTTTTTTTAAGGTGGTTGTAGGGCGGATACGCTGCGACGTACGAAGGAGAGGCACCGGTCAGCCAAACACGGCTGGCCAGCACCTCCCCAACAGTCCCGGGCTGGAATCCGCATCGATACGGCCATCCGAACCGGGTAAACCCTCTCTTCCTTCTCCGTTGGCGCCGGCCATTGGACAAGGGAGAGATCCACCAACTTACCAATCCGGCCCCGGCACCGCGTGAGCATTACTTCAGGGCCGGCGGCGTCTCGCGCTCAGGATCGAGCGTCTCTCTTCTCGCAACTCGCAGGTGTTGTTTCCCTTTCTTTGATCTTCTTCCATCTCTTCATTCTTCATTCTTCTTTCTTCTTTCTTCGATCTTCTCTCTTCTTCCTTCCTTCTTCAGTCCATCATATTCCTCCTGGAACCATTCGGACCTTTTCTGTTTGAATCGGCAGGTTTACTGTAATTCACCGGCATCGAGGCGCCTCACCTCCCTCTCTTTCTCCTCCTTACGGGTCATCACCAGCTTGATGTATCCGGTAACTCTATCCCATATCAACTGAATGCGGAGTAAGTACGGGACGAGGTTCTCAGGTGTCAGTTGAGCACCCAGCCATCCATCCAACTCGGCGCGCTCTCTTTGTGTGTCGTTACACGTGAACAGGGCGTGTTCAGCGTCATCCCAGTTATCCCCGCATGACTGGCATGCTGGGGATGTCCACTTCTTGAACCGGGTCAGATAGGCACCGAAGCAACCGTGGTCACTCAGTGCTTGCGTCGTCCAGTAATCTATCTCTCCGTGGGTGCGTTCCGTCCATTTGGCTACGTCACGGATCAGCCGGTGCGTCCATCTGCCATTTGCAAATGACGAATCCCACTCAGTTTGCCAAGGGTGGTTTCCTTTTCGTTGTCGCGGATGATCTCCTTCATCGTTGGAGCGAGTACTCGTTCGGCTCCGATCACTTTCTGGCGGTCCCAGATCCTCACTCGCTCCGCGACGAGCAAGTGGATGGGCGGAGTACTCGCCAATACGTGAGCCGCATCTCCTGACATGGTGCGGTAGGCACGGATACTCCTCAGGGCCGCTCTTCGATGGACAGGTCCCATTCTCTTCTCGATGATGGTCTTCTCTACTCTCTTTCCCCATACGGGTGCACCGTACAGCATGATGGAGGTGGTGACGGTGTTGAGAAGTGCGCGCCTCTTTTCCTTGGGACCTCCGATATTCGGCATGAGCCGCTGGAGCGCCGCACCGACCCTGCTCGCCTTCTGGGCGGCTTCCTGGATGTACTTCTTGAACGACCACCTGTCGTCGAGCCATACACCGAGGTATTTCAGCTCTGTTAACCGTGGAATCTCTTGCCCGTTAATATAAAACCGGGGTAAATCGAACTTCCTACGCTTTGTGACCACGATTGCTTCGCACTTCTTGACAGCGAGCTCCAGAAGCCTGCTAATCATCCACTTGTAGACTCGGGCCAGCGCTTCGTTCGCGCGCATGCCCAAGAGTTCCTCGTTGTTGGCCGAGACTATGAGTCCCGCGTCGTCCGCGAAAGCCACTATTATCACTCCTTCTGGCAGTTCGATAGACAGTAAGCTAACGTACTGGGTGTTCCAGTTGAACGGCCCGGAAACCGATCCCTGTCCGATTCCGGCCGACAGTACCCGAATCTCTTGTCCCTCGTCGGTGTCGTACACGAGGGTCCTGTTCCGCAGGTAGTCACTCGTGACGGCTAGTAGATAGGGGGGCACTTTACCTGCTTGAGATTGATCTCGCTCCCAGCTCGCGCAGTTGAATGCGTTCTTTATGTCCAATGCAATGATGGCACAGAATCCTCCTCTTCCTTGGTATGGGTTCCCTACCGACGTCTGAACCCGTTCTTGGACCGCCTCGATCGCGTGAACAGTGCTCCGTCCCTTCCGGAACCCGAACTGCATTGGTGATAGCCCACCGCCTTCTTCGTAGGCTTTCTCCACCCTGTTGAGCACCATCCTTTCGTACCTTTTCCCGATATTGTCGAGCATGCTGAGAGGGCGTTGACCTCCTTGACCCTTAGGTATCAGGACCAGCTTCTGGCGTTTCCACTTGTCCGGGAAAATTCCCGCGCTCAGACAGATGTTGAAGAGGTCAAGGAGTAAATCTGGCTTGTATTTGAAGATCAGTTTCAGAGCCTCGTTTGGAATGCCGTCCAGGCCAGGGGCCTTGCCGTTTGGCAGCCTCTTCGCCGCTATGAGTAGCTCTTGCATAGTGGAGAGCGGGATGGGGTCTTCGCTCTCCGTAGGGAATGTAACTCTGGGTTCTCCTGCTGGGAATAGGTCTTCCACGATGTTGCGCAATGTTGCTGCATCGGTCGGTGCTGGGTTGCCCCTCCGGGGTCGGACCTTTGACATGACCACGCGATATGGCGTGCCCCAGGGGTCTTCGTTAACCATGTCGCACAGTTCACTCCAGCACTTCTCTTTGCTCCTCCGGATGGCTAGAACGAGAGCCTTCTTTGCTTCTTTGTACGCTCTGTCATCTTCCGCCAGCGATGGTCGTTGCAGTGTCCTTGATCACCATGCGGTCCTCCTTTTCTTGTTGCTCGTTCTTCGTAGAGCCTTGATCTCATCGGTGATCCAGTACTCTGGTTCCCTCCAGAAACATGGTGTTGTCCTGCGAGGCATCAACGCGTCGCAAGCTCTCGTGATGGCGGATGTTACCATCGCCACAGCCCCGTCCGTGGCGGAGTTCATCGGGAGATCTACGACTGTTACTATCGATTCCCGGAATTTTCCCTCGTCCAGCTTCCGTACCTGCCACCCCGTTGGTCGCGAACTGCGTGTCGTATGTCTCTGTCCGTCAGTCCTAAGCCGAAACCGAATGTGTCGATGGTCACTCAGTGTTTACGTGTCCAGAACTTCCCACGATGTCATACGTCCCATGAGCGACGGGCTCATGAACGTCAGGTCGAGGACCGATGACGAACCTCCCTCCCGGGACCGAGTGTCGTGCCGGTAATAGGTGATAACCCCCGTCTCGTTCGCGAGCACTAATCGTAATGCCTCCATGGCATCAGCGAGTATTACCCCCCGTCTATCGCGCGGCCCCCCGCTCCAAGTCGGTTCCTTGGAGTTGAAATCCCCCGCGATTATTACTGGGCCCCCCCCCCATTGCCTCACATCCTCTCCTAGGTCGTGGAGCTCGTCTTCAAATTCGTGCGTCTTGAGCGACGGCGAATAGTAGCAGCTGTATACAGCTGTGCCCCCTATGGTCTTTCGAGCATAACCCCGGCCACTAACAGCTGGTTCAGTCTCGCGGATCGCGGGATTCGTGATCTGAATTACAGCGGTCCCCCAGTGATCGAATGTGGATCGGGAAAGTTCGCGCTTCCGAGGCGGTTCGGAGATGATCAGAACATCGATACCCCCTTCATTGGCGGCAGTGTGTAGGAGGTCACAAGCGTCCCCGCTTCTCCTGAGGTTGGCTTGGATGAAGTTAGCCATTTCTTCCCCCCTGCGTCTATATGTCGCCCTCGCGTTTTGGTAGGCTGTGCAGTTGCTGGAGCCCGACCTGTGGTCAGATCTGGTTCCGATAGCCACGCAGCTGAGGCATTTTGGTTTCTCTTTACAGGTAGCGGCGAGGTGACCTGGTTCACCGCACTGGAAGCAGAGTTTCGGTTGACGTTCCTCTGCCTTCTCTTTTTTGCAGCCTGAGGCCTTGTGGCCATACTCTAGGCAGTTATAGCAGCGTGGGATGCCACCCTTCTCGCGGATTCTCACTCTGCTCCATCCGACCTTGGGTTCTTTCCAGTCCAGGAGGCGGTGAGCGAGCCTCGCTGGGATGGATACAACCGCTGTTTGGGTGCCCCGGGAACCGCTTCGCAGGCTCTTGACTATTACGGCTCCATTCTCGTTTTCTGGTAGGGCCTTCGCGAGGTCCTGCTGCATTTTAGTTTTGTCGACATCGTAGTCGACTCCGAGAACCTCGAGGGTCATGCTATTTGCGAGGCAGTGGACAGCCCCTTCTTGCCCGACGACTGGTGTCGGAGCCGCTTTGATGGCTGCGGCGTCGGCGCCCTTCCTCAGTTCAATGAGGATTTGTCCTTCCTGTGTCTTGCGGATGCCCGTGACTTTAGAGCCCACTTCTCCATTAAGGTCATCCGTCTTTATCTTGCGCAGCATATCTGCGTAGCTTAACCCACCTTGGTTTGCCGTGACGAGAACGGCGTCGGGTTTCGCTTTTCTTGGCTTCATTTTTGCCTTCTTCCCAGCGGTGTCACTTGAACGACCGCTCTTCTTTGCCCTCTTCGTATTCCTCTTAGAGACCACTTCCTGCCAAGGCCCGTCCTGCTTGGGCCTATTAGGAGTCGATGTCGAGCGCGGTGTTTCGAGGGCTCCCGATGGATGTCCGCGTCGCGTCCTCTTCGTATCGTGCTGTTTCCCTTGTCACGATTCCGGTTTATTCGCCCCCTTCCCTGTGTGCCGCTTCCCGATGCGGCTGGCCCAGAGGGCTGCGCACTCCTCTTAATTTTTAGGGTCTTCTCCGCTTCGAGAAGTGTGGTCTCGAAAGCCGCTCTCTTCCCTTTGTCTGCCGCAAGTAGGCCTACGAGAGCGTGGCCAATCTTTTTGAGCTCTTCCATGTCGCCCTGAGTTCCTTCTGGGATGTTGGAGGCAGACTCGGCTATCCCTATGACCAAGTTCAGGTGGTCGAGGAGAAGATGAGTCTTCTCCTCCATCTGTTCTCGGCACATTTTCAAGTCCCTCCATCCTTCCATTAGATCGGGGTCCTTGTCTCCACTTCTTTGTTGACTGGCCTTCTCAGGTGTGGGGAACCGATCGATGTCCATATCCTCCGGTGTTTTTTGCCCTTTTTCAAGTCCGCGGTCACAGTCCTTGGATGTCAGGGTGTCCTCTGACTTCTGGGACTCCGTGGTGGTGTTAGAGTCCCCTGAATCCGAACTGGAATCGGCGGTATCGTCTTCCTTGTTCTTGTCTTGCGTGAGCTGGATCTTGATCGCGCGGTTGATCTTCATCAGCTTGTCTGCCGCCGCTTGCGCTTCTGCAGCAACCTTTGCGTTCTTCTCTTTTTGGCTTGAAAATGTGAGCTTCGATTGCTTCAGCGTTCGCTTCTCTACTTCCTCACTCAGACCCTTTCTCTTCCTGCTGTTCGGGGTGAGGTGTACTCCTCTCTTGTATTGGTCCTTTTCTCCAACTATCTTCGCCTGAGGCGTATTTCCATCGCTTGTAGCTTTACGCGTAACTCCACCAGCCAAGTGTGCCACTGGTAGCGCGCTTTGCATCGTTGGCCCTCCCCCCCCCCCCCAAGATCCGAATGGGGCCCCGCTTTACTTGGGGAATTCTTGCCGTCAATGCTGGATATCATCTTCTTTCTTCTTTTTTCCAGGGCCTGGAATCGCATGCTGGCCGACCCCGGACCAGACCAGCACGGGTGTGGTGTTTGTGTGATGCGTGTTCTGTATAATGTTGGTATGTCTGTGTAATGCTTGAGAAAGCGTAAGTATGGTGCATGTAGGGTGTGGTGTGTGGAAGTGTAAGTGTAGGACTCGGGTCCGGAGGGGCGTCGCTCCCTCAAGCACCAAGTGCAGCCCAGAGGTCACACTCAAAGCCCCCTACGGGTTCTCTCTCTCTCTCTTTTTTTTTTAAGGTGGTTGTAGGGCAAATACGCTGCGACGTACGAAGGAGAGGCACCGGTCAGCCAAACACGGCTGGCCAGCACCTCCCCAACAGTCCCGGGCTGGAATCCGCATCGATACGGCCATCCGAATCGGGTAAACCCTCTCTTCCTTCTCCGTTGGCGCCGGCCATTGGACAAGGGAGAGATCCACCAATTTCAGCTACACTCTCTTCCCCCCCCCTCTCTCTCTCTCTCTCTCTCTCTCTCTCTCTCTCTCTCTTTTTTAAGGTGGTTGTAGGGCGAATACGCTGCGACGTACGATGAAGAGGCACCGGTCAGCCAAACACGGCTAGCCAGTACCTCCCCAACAGTCCCGGGCTGGAATCCGCATCGATACGGCCATCGGAACCGGGTAAACCCGATCTTCCTTCCCCGTTGGCGCCAGCCATTGGACAAGGAAGAGATCAACCAACTCACCAATCCGGCCCCGGAACCGTGTGAGCATGACTTCAGTGTCGGCGGCGTCTCGCGCTCAGGATTGACCGTCTTTCTTCTCGCGACTCGCAGGTGTTGTTTCTTCTTCTTCGATCTTCTTCCATCTTTTCATTCTTCTTTCTTCTCTCTTCTTTCTTCTTTCTCCAATCTTCAATCTTCGATCTTCGATCTTCGATCTTCTCTCTTCTTTCTTCCCTCTCCAGTGCATCATGTTCCTCCTGGAACCATTCAGACCTCTTCTGTTTGAATTCGCAGACTCACTGTAATTCGCCTGCTTCGAGGCGCCTCACTTCCCTCTCTTTCTCCTCCTTACGGATCATCACCAGCTTGATGTATCCGGTGACTCTATCCCATGTCTCCTGGTTGCGGATCAAGTACGGGGCGAGATTCTCAGGTGTTAGTTGAGCACCAAGCCATCCATGCACTCGGCGCGCTCTCTTCGGGTGTCGCTGCACGTTAACAGGGCATATACAGCGTCATCCCAGTTGTCCCCGCAAGACTGACATGCTGGCGATGTCCTCTTCTTGAACCGGGTCAGATAGGCACCGAAGCAACCGTGGTCACCCAGTGCTTGCGTTGTCCAGTAATCTATCTCTCCGTGGGTGCGTTCCGCTCACTTGGCTACGTCGCGGATCAGCCGATGAGTTCATCTGCCATCTGCAAATGGCGAATCCCACTCAGTTTGCCACTGCTCGAGGGTGGTTTCCTTCTCGTTGTCGCGGATGATCTCCTTCATCGTTGGGGTGAGCACTCGTTCGGCCCCGATCACTTTCTGCCGGTCCCAGATCCTCACTCGCTCCGCGACGAGCAAGTGGATGGGTGGTATCCCCGCCAACACGCAAGCTGCGTCTCCTGACACGGTGCGAGAGGCACAAATGCTCCTCAGAGCCTCCCATACAAGGACATACACACAGATACCCTTCCATACGAACACACACACACACACACCTACGTTCAACACACTTTTAACGCGCGATCCACGATCATCGCTCGTTCGAAATGATATTCCTCCAAAAGAAAATAATATCCACTCCTTTCCCTCCTCAAACAACTTCCCACCTTCCTCGCGCTTTGTCAATATGAAACACAATGTGGGGTATAGCAAGCCTCATCTGCATGATTTTCGTCATGCATGGACGATTTCACGCTTTTCCGTATTAAATGCATTGCGTGTGGATCCTATAACGGTCTCTCATACAGATGCTATAACGAGTAAGTGCAGGTCGACAGAGCCAGCACGTATGCGTTGCTAGCTAACCCACAGCTATTGAGTGCACACTCTCCCATATAACTGGCTGTGGATGAAGTGCATTCCATGGTTTGCCTGCCCGGAGGACTCTATGGCTAACATGCTCTGGTAGTGTGTACAGGGGCCCGCCATAGGACAGACATATACATCAACACACGTTCAACGCACGATCATCGCTTGATTGGAATAATATATCTCAAAAATCATATTTTTCAAGCCGACATGAAATTCACATAATCCATCCCATCTCCATTCCTTTTACTCTCAAACAGCCACACTCCGCCTCTCAGACAAACCTCACCCTCTCTCACTCGCTCCCATGCACAATGCTCCCATATACTCTCTTCCTCTCTCTCACTCTCTGTCTCGAGTCAGCTATACTCCGAGCCAGCTACTAGTCTTCTCCTCCGTCGTTTGGAATTTCGTGCCTTTCGCAAAGCTGCTTAATAATTTCTGCAAGCTGCAATTCAAGTCCATGGCTTGAGGAGTAGCATTACTGTGAATGAGTTTCGTACACACCTACACTGTTGTTTACCTTGTGAAAATGTTTAGGACGAATTTCACTACAACTCTGTGAGTATCAAGACTTTTACTATATGTGGACATGCACTATAACTATGTCTCTCTCATTTTCACAGATCGGGAAATATCACTCATGAAGCTTTGGTCAGCACGTTCTGGAATGAGACACCATAACACACCACGGACCGTGAGAGAGTATATAGGATGTCTCCAAGACGTGCTCTCCGAGTTATTAAAACGAGATTCTTTAGATTTTCTAATAATTTCCCAATTAATGAATCCAAACGATCAACGTGATTTAGAGCGTATAGGGGCAAGACTCTATCGTAGCTCACCCGTTGAAATTGATCGAGCGAGGTATTCAAACTTTAACTCTCACACGTACGGTATTTTGAAAGGAAATCGCTTGGACATTTATCACATAATTCACAACTATGATATTTCAAACTTAGACTTTATACTCGAGAATCCAGCAGTGGATAATATTTCTGATTCAGGTTCTATCCTTTAGAATCCATAAGACTCATAATTTATCTCTCCCGCTCCGGTTTGGTGTGCGCTATTACCCACTCTCATGCCCAATGGTCTCACATACCCCTCTTCTCGCTCACTCCCACGTGGTATATCCCGTTCCTTGCATGATCGTTGTCTGAAATTTAGGAAGAAGTAAGACTCTTACCTGAAGTCCGTTGCTTGACAAGCAGATATATATATCGAACGAGTTTTCACAATCTACCCCTGTTAATCAAGTTGTAATTTAAAACATACTCAATGGCGGACAAATATTACAGAACTATTTGAAAATCCATCAGCCTCACTTCAGTTTTCGAATTGCTCGTGTGCACATCGCTCTCTTTGGCCTCAAAAATTTTTGTGAAATCATCCCGAAAAATGAGCCAGCTCAACAGGAACCAACTTTGTGAGTAACAAAATTCAACTTTTAAATTTCTCCACACATTTCATACGTTCAGCAACAAGTTTTTTTCTCTCTCTCCTCCAGTCCAACAAGTTTCTTTAATGAACCTCTGGTGGGCAAGAATTGGAGTGAGCCGTTCGACGAATCCTCGAAACATGGCAGCATGTACGGAAGCTCTGAACGTCACGCAAACCATACTAGATCAAGGCGAGTTCATGAATTTCCCAATAGTGTTTCGCCCGTATAACTCCAATGACTCCACCACACTCGAAGTGGTCGGAGCAAGGAGATATTGCGACTCACCGATAGAAATCGATCTATCAAGATTGTTCAATTTCCATCCTTACACTAAATTCATCTACCGAGGTAATTTCCAACAAATATATCGCCTCATTAGAAATTTAGTTATATACGCGTTGGGCTTTGTTGTGAAGATTTCCACAAAGGATTGAAGAGATGGACACCCTGAGATCGAAATTCATTCTTTTTCACTAATGGTTTCTCTCATATTTATGATGTAGATCCCCATCAATGTAAAATAGCAAGGAACATATGTGTCGTTGATACTGTGATAAATGCTTTCGCAATTCTACCAACATTTTACTTTGTTTCACATACCTCCCACTTTGTCTAATTGTCCCTCCTCGCCTCCCCGCCCCTCACACCGTTCCATTCCAAACGTTCAGTAGCTAACGAGGACACTTTTATTACCCGCGGATCTTACAGCGCTCAGATAACACATATTCTCCTATGCATTACGAGTGCATCGCACGCGGGTCAGAAGGGGCGGGGGGTGGGTCCTACAAGACACAAACTTACACACTCACATGCTTAACGCGCGTTTACTACATCTAACACGTTCAACACGTGACCATGGTGCATATATTCTTTCACCTCACATAATATCTTGCTCAAATCTCGTCCCTCGTAATATCCTTCTTGTGTCATGCACCGATCCTATGGCAACATATGCATGAGGATCCCTCAATCAAGGAATATTGTCACCTATGCCAGTTGACAATATTGACATGTTCGTAGCGCAACCCTACAATTCGACAAATGCAAATTTGTGAACAAAAGCCATCGTATTAATCATATTCGGCTTGCTCTCGTCTTTGTTTCATTTCACTAACATCTTCGATCATCTCCCACAGACAATTGGTATGTGAAGATGTTCAATGTGAATTGAGCTACTCAAGATTTATTTTTAGTCCGTCTTGGCTCTGTAAACGCACGTGAGGCAATGATATTAACAACATCCAGTATCGTGGAAGCAGATATATTTTCTCGCTCTAACATAATCAAGATTGTTCAATCTCGCAACGGCAACATATCTATCATAGTATAAGTTTTCATAAAATACTCGAAACAATATTTTATCGCTTTGCTCATCGATAATCACAAATTTGCGCAAGTCTGGAGGATTGTTAAAACGTATGCGATAGTTCACATCATGTAGCTCTCTGAGTTTTGAATCGAGATCCATCAATTCAGTCTTCGACTGGAAAACTCTTTTCACTCCACAATACTCTTGATACGTCACTACTCGAGGATCAAAGGGCTCATCCATTCTTTCCGTTTCTCTCTTCAAATATAATTGGATGATCTTCTTGTTTTTAAAGATGCAGCTCCGCTGAGTTTCTTCACTCAACTGTACTATACCGCGAGCTCGCGTAGCCAGAAGCCCTGTATGAAGATCCGAGGAGAGATGGTGCGCGTAAGGAGGGGGGCAACTAACTGAGCCCCCTGTATAGAGATCCGAAGAGAGATGATGCGCGTAAAGAGAGGGGCAGTAGTAAGTAATGGCCTGTTCTTAGCTCGGGGTTATTCGCTGTGTCCAAGTCGTCTCGGAGTTTCGTCTAGCGGCTCTGCAGCGCATCAGAGAACGGGGGCCGAAGAACACGACTGATAGATCACACGCACGCACATATACCTACACTTACTCACTTACACGCAAGTGTCGCGTCACCTTGTCGACAACTCCACGTGATTTTCTTTTCTGCAGCCCTCAATTTCCTCCATAATTAGAGTGATGTAAATCCGTTGGAGACTCTGCAATTAGTTTTCAAGCCCCTAGTCAAGCTCACATATAACAAAACTCGTAAGTATTATTGAATGCACTTAGGTTATGAATCTCTACTCCTCAAGCAGCAGTTTTATTTGACTAAAAAAACTACACCTGAGTTGTTTCAAAACACGAGCTGCTCATGTGACTGGAAAGGAAGCGATGTGAGGTAGAGAGACGAACCAACAATCAGCAGGCAAGAACACATCAGCGGCTGTCAACTAATGCGGCTCACAATCCCCTTCCAATCACCGTTCCCCATCCTGACCCCCTTTTTTCGTGTCGTGTTTAGCCACCGCTAGCGCTACAGTCAGAATTTTCTCCGCTGAATACAGGTGGACCCAGCGTATACACGGTCTCCATCAGATCGAGCTTGATAGCACAGCTTCAATTCGGCAGAATCACCTGGTGGTCAATATGGATTACGAATCATACAATTGTGTACATTTTCTCGATAGCGGTGGTACGATACATGGGAAAGAGGAATCACAGTCATACAAAACACGACAATTTTCTGACGATTTCGAACTATTACCGGGAGAGTCGAAGATCAGTGTCAATATCTATCACGAAGAAGTTAGTCAGGAATGTGTCGATGACGCCTGCTTTCAATTCAACATCCTAAATCTCGAAATAAGGATCGATGATTCATACTTCTATAGTTTCAAAGGATCAAAAATATCATAACGTTTGCTCAAATTCGATGACTGAGGATGTTGAAGCGTACTGTGCAAAGAAAATGGAGCAAGAGTACGAATTTTTGTGAAAATTATCGGGCACAGTCTCTGAGATCAAGTGCGGAAAAAGTGGTATGGGTGGAATAGTGATTGTTGGATCCATTGAATCATCAAATTTCGATATTCTTGGAGACAATGATTGGATGACAAGTAATGACAAGAATTTTAATCCTTGTACTGCAGAGTGAGATATCTGAATTCGCAGATGAAAGAATATCAAATTCGATGCATTCATCATCCTTATTTGATTCAATCTGCAGACGTCTAAATAAGATGAGAGAGACAGGTGCACTCAATTGTCTTGCAATAGTTCGAGATTCTTCATATTTAATTTTTATACACTCATCAGCTCAATGCGCGGGAAATTCAAAATAGGTGCGAGCCTCACAGTAATGCTTCTCCAAAAGCAAGAACGAAATTTTAAAGAGGAAACATTTTGAACATTCGCGGATCGCATCGAGCATTTCAAGCCTCAAGTAGGAAGTAGCATACTTAACGAGACTATCGACCCTGCCATGTCTACAATTTCACAAATCGCAAACATTTCGAGGTAGAATGCATCTCTGTGTTTGTAACTCTCCTGTGACAGGTCAGTTTTTGGATTCCGTGAGAGGAGAATCTTCATTCACACCGGAGGAATTCTTCCATGTCAGATTAACACAAGACGCGAACATTTAACCAACCAAGATCTCTCTTATAGGTCGATAGTGACCGACAAGGTTTCAGACTCTGGGAAAAAGGAAGGAAGAATCATGGTAAAGAGTGGGGAGATGAATGATGCTAGGAGGTATCAGAGTGCATAATAGATTGATACACGTTATAGACATGTCGTTTTAAGGATCCATTCGCTAAGTGGCGAAGAGTATATCCACATTCCTGGATGGTGTTGATAGGTCGACTGCTACTGTTATCGTTGGTACTGCTCTAACACGTTCAAATACTGCCGACATTTGATTATATGCTAGTCATCAGACATGGAATTGATCAGATGAGACAATCTCCTGTTACCGGTTGTGGGAAGGAAAATTGATCTTCGATACTCATGGCTCTCGCAGGGCCATCTAGCAAACCGGAGTGAAAAATTCCCGTGCGAAACATGACGATAAGTTGGGCTCCTATGCACCGAACCAATTCGTCAAAAACTGATTATACTTTTCACTGATTTTCTCCCGTACAATCTGTAGGATTATCCTCACCTAACTGATGAGTGTTTGGATGAAAATGATATTCTCAAGCTGTAAAATAACTAATTACCTCAAGATGATGAAACTACAGTGATGATCCATCACCAGAGCGATCAGATCAGTCTTGGGTAAGATCGGGGAAATTTTTCACTGAAAACTTTTTAAGAAGTACTCTTCCAGAGAAACTCTGATTTCATATCAAGCTCATTATGCAGAAAATACACATAGCCATCAACAGTCAACTAATTTACGGTGAGTTACGCATCAAGTCGAAGAGTTGAGATTACATATGAGAAATCCTACCGAACTTCAAGATCAAACTGACCAAGATGTTCAGATTAGACCCCGGTCCATGCAACTCTTTTCTGTCACGGGTTTTTCCACCAAAAATGTGACATTCAATGAAATGCTAGTAGCATACTAGAAAGCTTCGTTCTGAACGAAATTGGAAGGGAACATGTCAGATGAGCGCAGGCCAGCGTGAGTATGGGTCAAGAACCGGAATTACGACACTGCACAAACATCCAAGTCCAAAAACTAGGCATGCCATCAATTTCATCGGTTTTGTGAGCACCATTTTATTCAACTGGGAATCAATTTTTCTAGTCAGAAATGAGTTTTTCATCATTCTCACCTAAAGAGGCCGCATTCGAATGCGGTTTTAGGGTTCTCATGATGGGAAATCATTATTGCTCTGTGCTCGCAGGCCCATTTCGGGCGCGAGGAACTTATTTCCCTCGCTTTGCTCGGTAAATAAACTGTCCTAGCGCCCGAACTGGGCGTACGCGCCCAGGGCAATAATGTACTACTTCCACCAGTGCCTGATGGAAACTAGATGACGCCACCATCATTATTCTCACGAGCGATTCTAGCGGCAAATGTCAGTTCTGTTTATGTCAGCTCCACGCACTCATAATCCGTTTCCTGGGATGTCCATAAGGCTAATGCACATGGTAAAGATTCATACTTTTACATACGTCTTAAGAACAAAATATGATCCTATATGCCAAAACGGATAAATAAAGCCCGCATAGGCGTGCGGGTCTTCATTTCCAAGTTACGATTTTTCTGGCCCATATCTCTTCACGCAGATCAGATTTCGTGCAAGAGTTTTGGACACCTGAGTAATTCTCACGCTTTGTCAATCAATCGAGTGCATGTGCGCATGTTCATGAATATTCTTGCAATGATACGAGTCTTGCCATATCTGTATCACGTTTTCACTCATGCGTGTGCTCCTAATGGTGTACGATTTACATGTTTCGTTCCTAATTCCATGGTTCACGACGATGACAACGATGATGGCAACGTTCACGTTGATGACTATGACGACGATCTCGTCAACGACCAAGACGTTCAGGGTGATGACGAGGGTTACGTTGTCAACGATGAAAACGTTGACGCTCCAGTCTATAAGGATAGGAGACTTGGAAAAAAGAAAACCCGACATCGACGTGAACATGCCACCACCCTCGTCATCACCCTCAACGTCTTTGTCGTTGACGGGATCGTCGTCATAGTGGTTAACGTGAACGTTGTCATCATCGTTGTCATCGTCATGAACCATGGAGTCAGGAACCAGCATATAGAATCATAAATTTCTCCTTGAAACGTATGTAAAAGTATGAATTTTCACCATGTGCATTAGCCCTATGGACATCCCAGGAAACGGATTTTGAGTGCATGGAGCTGACATGAACAGAACCGACATTTGCCCCTAGAATCGCTCGTAAGAATGATGATGGTGACGTCATCTATTCTTCATCGGGCACTGGTGGAAAAATTCGTTTCTGACCAGATGAATTGATTCCCAGTTGAATAGAATGGTGCTCACAAAACCGATGAAATTGATGGCATGCCTAGTTTTTGGACATCGATGTTTGTGCAGTTCTCGTAATTTCGGTTCTTGACCCTCACTCACGCTGGCCTTTGATTCTTTGACATGTTCCCTTCCAATTTTGTTCGAAACGAAGCTTTCTAGTATGCTACTAGCATTTCACTGAATGTCAGATTTTTCGTGGAAAAACCCGTGACAGAAAAGAGTTGCATGGTCCGGGGTATAATCTGAACATCTTGGTCAGTTCAATGGTGTATTTTGATGCAAAAATCGGAAATACCTACTGGGATGATCAATTCGACTCTGGCGCTGCGAATATCTGCCTCACTGCGGGTGTAACAGTTCAGGAACCTGATATTTCGATCCTCCATCCTTGAAAACGGAAGAAACGTGTTGACGGATCGAGATGTAACTTGAGTTGAGTGTATTTTAATAGAATACGTGTAGAGAAATTTCAATCGAGTGGTTTCGACCTCGCTCGTCAAGATGTAAGGTCATAACACGTTCCGTGTAAGTTTGTGAGATGGTACCCATGTACAATCCTTGTGGGTCTGCGGTCACAACACAAACCAACTTCATCTTCACACTTTACCGGAGGAACGTCGAACACGAGAAGTGCGGTTGTGTGAAAACATATCTATTGATATCGAATAACAGGAGTAGTTGGGGGCAACACCTATGCTTAGGCTCGAATAGGTACCCATCGACATTCAGTGGGTAGATTTGGTGTGCCCCGCTTGTGATCATCACGACCCGAACAAATTGAGGGTCTTATGTACCATGTATAGAGGGGGGGGCCGAATTGAGAGTAAACTGGTGGCACTATCGACGCATCATTCTTGCTAATTTGCTGCCTTACTGTTGCATGGAAGGATTAAAGTACATTACTCCCACCAGTTAGATACGTTGTCTTAATAACTGAACATGGATGATGAGTACCTCTTTCATCCCTGCGCTGTTGTACGTGCATTCACTACCTGTCAAAAATTCATCGCACCCACAAATGATAGCCTTAATATGAAATCTGCGCGTATATGAGAGGTTCTACGGAACTTTAAACATTTGAACTGCTGAAGAGTGAAATTCTTTCCCTTATGACACACGTCAGGAAACAATTTTGCTGGTTAGTAGGACCTCCTTAATGAATGAAAATATACGTGTCCACTGGTTTGGTAGGATGTGATTCCTGTAATCAATGAAGATCGTTATGAGCCGTCTAAGGTCTATTGAGCACGTCTGATTGGATCCTAATCCACGCACTCACATCACCCAAAAGCTACTTTAAACACAGATACACACTGTATTCCACTAGTTTTGGTTTTCCTCACCATATTGAACAAATAGGAGTTCTCGAGTTCCACCTATTTGCCGTTCAGCGTCCCCATCCCTCACTACCAAATTCCTAAATCGAGTCTATAGTGACACTCATGGGAGAGATATTGGTCTTCCAGTGTATTATAACTGTTCTCGAGTTTTATATAAACGATTGCAATGTCGTGGGAGCGCACCCATGATCTCGATCACATATGATTCCATCGATGGAATTTTGTGATTATTCTCATTCGAATAACGTTCAATGTCAGTTCCTAAAAACTGAGGAATATCGTTTATAATGAGATGAAGAGGAATGGGAGAAATATTCCAGGAGCGTTCCCCCCCCCCCTTTCTTTTCCCATGTCATGAGGATTTGAGCTTCCTCAGTGGAGTAGGAGCTTGAACTCACCCATCTTCTTGGAGCTGTCATTTCAACGCAGTTGGTCGCCCGCACCTGAACCAAACGGGATATAATTGGAGTTGTTTCAAACTATCGAAATCCGTTCTGATCATGTACTTATCGTAGATGTTACTTTTTTTGAAAATTGGATACGAGAGATGTCTATTTTTTGTGAAAACTCGGTTACGCGATATCGACATTAGTTCATGACTGCCACCTCAAGGGCACGTGACTAAAGCCAATGATTTCTCAGAATATACGGTGTCTAGAAGATCGCTGAATTTTTCACAGACTTATTCGTGTAATGTTATTTTGGCAGCAGACTTGAGGAATCAGAAAATGACGTTAGTATGCTGAAAGATAGTCAGATAGATGAGAGTTGCTAGCCGTGCTGCGCATAGTCAGTTTCTTTGGACAAAACATTGAATAGAGTACAGATTCAGAGGCCCTGGAACACATCAAATTCAATTTCGACAACTCTGAGAATCATTTGGAGGTTCAGGGACAGCATGGAGTACGCACAATGTTAAAAGTTCTGAAGGATCTCTCATATGTAATCTCAACGCTTCGACTTGATGCGTAAATCACCGTGAATTAGTTCACTGTTGATGAATATGTGTATTTTCTGCATAATGAGCTTGATATGAAATCAGAGTTCCTCAGGAGGAGTGCTTCTTGATACGTTTTCAGTGGAAAATTTCCCCGATCTTACCCAAGACTGATCTGATCGCTCTAGTGATGGATCACAACTGTTATTTCATTATCTCAAGGTGATGAGTTATTTCATAGCTTGATCATTTTTATTCAAACACTTATCAGTTAGGTGAGGATAATCCTACGGATTGTACGGGAGAGAACCAGTGAATAGTATGATCAGTTTTTGACGAATTGGTTCGGTGTATAGGAGCCCAACTTATCGTCATGTTTTGCACGGGAATTTTTTACTCCGCTTTGCTAGATGGCTCTGCGGGAGCCATGAGTATCGAAGATCAATTTTCCTTCCCACAACCGGTCACAGAAGATTGTCTCATCTGATCAATTCCATGTCTGTTAACTAGCATGTAATCAAATGGTGGCAGTATTTGAACGTGTTAGAGCAGTACCAACGATAAAAGTAGCAGTCGACCTATCAACACCATCCAGGAATATGAATATACTCTTCGCCACTTAGCAAATGGATCCTTAAAACGACATGTCTATAACGTGTATCAATCTCTTATGCACTGTGATACCTCCTAGCATCATTCATCTCCCCACTCTTTACCATGATTCTTCCTTTCTTTTTCCCTGAGTCTGAAACCTTGTCGGTCACTATCGACCTATAAGAGAGGTCTTGGTTCACGTCTTTTGTCAATCTGACGTGAAAGAATTCTTCCGGTGTGAATAAAGATTTTTCTCTCCCGGAATCCAAAAACCAAGCTGTCACAGGAAAGTAACAAACATGAAACGCATTCTGCCTCGGAATGTTTGCGATTTGTGAATTGTGGACATGACAGGGTCGATAGTCTTGTTAAGTATGCTACTTTCCACTTGAAGCATGAAACGCTCGATGCGATCCGCGAATGTTCAAAATGGTTTCTCTTCAAAATTCCGTTTTTGCTTTTGGAGAAAAATTACTGTGAGATAAGCACCTATTTTCAATTTCCGGCGCATTGAGCTGATGAGTGGATAGAAGTTGGATATGAAAAATCTCGAACTATTGCAAGACAATTGCGTGCACCTGTCTCTCTCATCTTATTTAGACGTCTGTAGATTGAATCAAATAAGGATGTTGAATGTATCGAATTTGATATTCTCTCATCTGCGGATTGAGATATCTCACTCTGTAGTACGAGGATTAAAATTCTTGTCATTACTTGTCATGCAATCATTGTTTCCAAGAATATTGATATTTGATGATTTGATGGGGTCGACAATCTCTATTCCACCCGTACCACTCTTTCCGCACTTGTACTCAGAGACTGTGCCCGATAATCTACACAGAAATTCGTACTCCCGCTTTATTCTCCTTGCATAGTATGCTTTAACATCCTCAATAATCAAATTTGAGCAATCGCTATAATATTTTCGATTCTTCGAAACTATAGAGGTATAAATCATCGATCCACAGTTCAAGATTTAGGATGTTGAATCGAAAGCAGGCGTCGCCGACACATTCCTGACAAACTCCACCTTCGTGATAGATATTGACACTGATCTCCGACTCTCCCGGTAATAGTTCGAAATCGCCAGAAAATCGTCGTGCTTTGTATGGTTGTAATACTTTTTTCCCTACTCAATTGAATTCGTAATCCATATTGACCTCCAGGTGATTCTGCCGAATTGAAGCTGTGCTATCAAGCTCGATCTGACGGAGACTGTGTATAACCCCGAGCTCAGAACAGGCCATTACTTAGCTACTGCTCTTCTCTTTACGCGTATCATCTTTTTTCGGATCTTTATGCAGGGGGCTTAGTCAGCTGCCCCTCTCTTCACGCGCACCATCTCTCTCCGGATTTTCATACAGCGCTTCTGGCTACGCGAGCTCGCGGTATAGTACAGTTGAGTGAAGAAACTCAGCAGAGCTGCATTGTCAAAAAGAAAGAGATCATCCAATTCTATTTGAAGTGAGGAACGGAAAGAATGGATCAGCCCCTTGATCCTCGAGTAGTGACGTATCAAGAGTATTGTGGAGTGGAAAGAGTTTTCCAGTCGAAGACTGCATTGATGGATCTCGATCCAAAACTCAGAGAGCTACATAATGTGAACTATCGCATACGCTTAAACAATCCTCCAGACGTGCGCAAATTTGTAATTATCGATGAGCAAAGCGATAAAATATTGTTTCGAGTATTTTATAAAAACTTATACTATGATAGATATGTTGCCGTGGACGAAATTGAACAATCTTGATTATGTTAGAGCGAGAAAATATATCCGCCTCCACGACACTGGATGTTGTTTATATCATTGCCTCACGTGCGTTTACAGAGCCAAGACGGGCTAACAATGAATCTCAAGTAGCTCAATTTACATTGAATATTTCGACACACCAATTGTCTGTAGGAGAAGATCGAAGATGATAGTGGAATGGAACAAAGATGAGAGCAAGCAGAATATGTTTAATACGATGGCTCTTGTTCACAAATTTGCATTTGTCAAATTGTAGGGTTGCGCTACGAACATGTTAATATTGTCAACTGGCATAGGTGATAATAATTCTTGATTGGGGGATCCTTATAAATGTGTTGCCATGGGATCGGTGCATGACACAAGAAGGATATTACGAGGGACGAGATTTGAGCAAAATATTATGTGAGGTGAAAGAATATATGCACCATGGCCACGTGTTGAACGTGTTAGATGTAGTAAACGCGCATTAAGCATGTGAGAGTGTAAGTTTGTGTCTTGTAGGACCCACCCCCGCCCCTTCTGACCCGCGTGCGATGTACTCGCAATGCATAGCAGAATATGTGTTATCTGAGCGCTGTAGGATCCGCGGGTAATCAAAGTGTCCTTGTTAGCTACTGAACGTTTGGAAAGGAACGGTGTGAGGGGCGGGGAGGTGAGGAGGGACAATTAGACAAAGTGGGAGGTATGTGAAACAAAGTAAAATGTTAGTAGAATTGCGAAAGCATTTATCACAATATCAACGACACATATTTTCCTTGCTATTTTACATTGATGGGAATCTACATCATAAATATGAGAGAAACCATTAGTGGAAAAGAATAAATTTCGATCTCAAGGTGTTCATCTCTTCAATCCTCTGTGGCGATCTCCACAACAAAGCCCAACGCGTATATGAGGAAATTTCTAATGACGCGATATATTTGTTGGGAATTACCTCGGTAGATGAAGTTAGTGTAAGGATGGACGTTGAACAATCTTGATAGATCGATTTCTATCGGTGAGTCGCAATATCTCCTTGCTCCGACCACTTCGAGTATAGTGGAGTCATTGGAGTTATATGGGCAAAACACTATTGTGAAATTCATGAACCCGCCTCAATCTAGTATGGTCTGCGTGACGTTCAGAGCTTCCGTATATGCTGCTATGTTTCGAGGATTCGTCGAACGGCTCACTCCAATTCTTGCCCACCAGGGGTTCATTAAAGAAACTTGTTGGACTGGAGGAGAGAGAGAGAAAAAAACCTGTTGCTGTACGTATGAAATGTGTGGAGAAATTTGAAAGTTGAATTCTGTTCGTGGTGTGTTATGACGTCTCATTTCAGAACGTGTTGATCCAAGCTTCATGGGCGATATTTCCTGATCTGTGAAAATGAGAGCGACATATTTATTGTGTATGTTCACATATAATAAAAGTCTTCATACTCACAGAGTTGTAGTGAAATTCTTCCTCAACATTTTCTCAAGATAAACAACAGTGTAGGTGTGTACGAAACTCATTTACAGTAATGCTACTCCTCAAGCCACGGACTTGGATTGCAGCTTGCAGAAATTATTAAGCAGCTTTGCGAAAGGCACGAAATTCCAAACGACGGAGGAGAAGACTAGTAGCTGGCTCGGAGTATAGCTGACTCGAGACAGAGAGCGAGAGAGAGGAAGGGAGTATATGGGAGCATTGTGCATGGGAGCGAGTGAGAGAGGGTGAGGTTTGTCTGAGAGGCGGAGTGTGGCTGTTTGAGAGTAAAAGGAATGGAGATGGGATGGATTATGTGAATTCCATGTTGGCTTGAGAAATATGATTTTTGAGATATATTATTCCAATCAAGCGATGATCGTGCGTTGAACGTGTGTTGATGTATATGTCTGTCCTATGGCGGGCCGCTGTATACACCACCAGAGCATGTTAGCCATGGAGTCCTGCGGGCGGGCAAACCATGGATTGCACTTTATCCACAGCCAGTCATATGAGAGAGTGTGCATTCAATAGCTGAGGGTTAGCTAGCAACGCATACGTGCTAGCTCTATCGACCTGCATGTTTTCGTTATAGCATCTGTATGAGAGACCGTTATAGGATCCACACGCTATGCATTTCAGTCGGGAAAGCGTAAAATCGTCCATGCATGATGAAAATCGTGCAGATGAGGCTTGCTATACCCTACATTGTGTTTCATATTGACAAAGCGCAAGGAACGAGGAGAGTTGTTTGAGGAGGGAAAGGAGTGAAGATGCGAGGAATATGTGGTGTTTCATGTCCGTCTCGAGGAATATTGGAGAAATATTATTTTCTTTTGGAGAAATATCATTTCGAACGAGCGATGATTGTGGATCGTGCGATTAACGTGTGTTGAACGTAGGTTTGTGTGTGTTCGTATGGAAGGGTGTCTGTGTGTATGTCTTTGTATGGGAGGGTGTATGTGTGGGTTCGTATGAGAGGGTGTGTGTGTGTGTGTGTGTGTGTGTGTTCTCATGAGAGTGTGTCTGCGTGTATGTATGGGAGGGTGTATGTGTGTGTTAGGGTGGGCCGAAAAAGGGCTTTTTTCGAAAATCGATACGCCCTAGCGTGGAAATGTTGTGTTTGTACACCCAAATGTGAAAAAATTTCGCTGGGCGCTCAGAAATAAGGTTCTAGGTCCCGGCAGTAGCCATCAAGCTTCTATCAAAATTAGCACAGGTTTAAATGAGAATGTCCCCCATTCGACACTTTTTTTTGCTAACTTTGTTCGCATCCTGGCGCATCCGAGGATTTTTCAATGTGCTTTAGCTCATTAACAAGCTTGTTCAAAAACCTACAAAATCAGCTGAAGTGCGTCCAATTTCGACTTACCCGAGCCACTCTATCAAATTTTTCCAAGAAATGATCATTATCAAAAATCCCAAAAATAGGGCGATTTTCCCTTCGAACTTTGCTTGTATTCCTGATGCATCTGACTATTTTCCAACGTTATTTGGCTCATTTTGAAGCATGTTCCAGAACCTACAAAATGAGCCAAAGTACGTCCGATTTCGACTAACCCGAGTCAATCAATCTCAACTTTTCCATTTCGAGTTTCGAAAGAAGTGAGGCGGGAAGGGGAAGTCGCTTATTTTCGGATTTTTTGAAACTAATCACTCTCTAGAAAAATCGAGATAGATTGGCTCGGGTGAGTCGAAATTGTACGTACATTGGCTCATTTTGTAGGTCTTGGAACAAGCTCTAGAATGAGCTAAAATACGTTGGAAAATGTTCAGATGCACCAGAAATACAAGCAAGGTTTGAAGGGAGAATCGCCCTATTTTTGGAATTTTCAATAATGATCACTTTTTGGAAAAATTGAGATAGATTGGCTCGGGTTAGCCGAAATTGGACGTACTTCAGCTCATTTTGTAAGTTTTGGAACAAGTTTGAAATGAGCTGGAGTTTGTTCAAAAATGCTTGGATGCGCCATAAATGCGAGCAAAGTTAGCGAGAAGAAAGTGCCGAATTAGGCACATTCCCACTTAAACCTGCGTTAATTTTGATAAAAGCTCGATGGCTCTTGCTGGGACCTAAAATTTCATTTCTGAGCGTCCAGCAAAATCTTTCTTACATCTATATGTACAAACACAACATCTCCACGCTAGGTCGTATCGATTTTCGAAAAAGCCCTTTCTCGGCCCACCCTAGTGTGTGTGTTCGTATGAGAGGGTGTGCGTGTGTATGTATGTGTTTGTATGAGAGGGTAAGTGTGTGTGTGTGTTCTTATGAGAGTGTGTCTGTGTGTATGTCTTTGTATGGCAGGGTGTATGTGTGTGTGTTTGTAGGAGAGGGCGTGTGTGTGGGGGTATGTGTGTGTGAATGTTTATGTGCCCAGGCCCTTTGCGTATGGATGTAAGCACATCTATGAGCATGCGTTATAGGATCCGCGGACAATGCTTTGTTGACGTGGGAAGTGCGAGAAGCATGAGCCCGTTAGAGGGACCGCAGTCAATTCATTTCATGGAGGAACGTGTGAAATCATACATGCGTGGCGAAAAACATGCAAGCGCTGTGTCAGCAATGCTCCTGATAGGAACCGGTCGCAGTGGTATTCTTATAAGAGAACGTCTCTTTCACTACGTGGAAGGTGGGGAATCCGCACTCAGCTCAGCTAGCGAGAAATACTATTTGAATCATCAAATATAATTTGATCACACGTTGGGTGTGTACCTTCTGAGCCCTGACCCCCGCACTGCAATCAAAATGAACGGAGAATCATCGAGAGAGAGAGAGAGAGAGAGAGAGAGAGAGAGAGAGAGAGAGAGAGAGAGAGAGAGAAACAGAATGAATGAATGAATGATAACCTTTATTCGCCCAAGGGCAAAAATACGAAAATACAGTAGCAAATGAAACATATGTCACTTATACATAATAAATACATTAAATTTGTAAAAATTTGTCGTTTTGGTTAAGGCTATTCGAATTATCACAGAAAGTGACTAGTCATCTCGAGGCATCGTAAGATGCTAAGAGTCATGAAAAGAAAAAGAAAAGAAAGTCACGTTTTCATATATATATATATATATAAACATATATCAGTCTTAACAAAAAAGGTTAAGGAAAAGAAGACATTTTCCCGTTTGGGAAGACATATAAAAAAGACATGAGCCCACAGTCATATCACAGGAATCTCAATTCGGAAGCGAAAAAGCCACGCATAACTCAGCTGAAGTAGAAGACATCAATTGAAACGGGCTCATACCTATCACAGTTTACAAATTAAAATAGTGTTTTTTCTCCACATCAATCCTCTGGGAGGATAGTGTTAACAGGAAGTCTTTTGAGGACTCTTTGAATAATGATATCTTCCCAAGCTGCCGAAAGCCCGGAGGGAGAAAGTTCCACAAATGAGCACATTGGACCTGGAAAGATCTTCTTCCATATTCAAGTCTCATGTTGGGAACTTTGAGTACCCGCACTTCTAGATCGACCCGTGCGAGGCGTTCGGATTGGTACCTGGTAAAAATCGCAGCTAGGTAGCCAGGTTCTCCTAAGTGCATGATCTTATGCATCAAGAGAGCTGCGAAGTACATTCTCCGCGAATCAGTACGTGACCAACCCAAGCGCTCCCTAAACGGGGCGATGTGCTCGTCTCTCCTAAGATCAAAAATATATCTCACACATGAATTGCTTAGTCTCTGTACCCGTTGCCGCTGTTTGTCCGTGGCGTCGAGGTACACGACCGCGCAATAATCTAGGTGTGGTTGAACCAATGACTCGACTAGGCGAATTCGGAGAGGTCTGGTGATACATGCCCTAAAAAACCGCAGACCGTATAGGGCTCTGTTGACTTTCTTAGTTACTTGGTCAATGTGCGGTTTCCATGTCAATTCACTGTCAAGTGTAACACTGAGACTCACGACCGTATCACTGAACGGGATGAACTTTCCTTCCTGTATCTCAACCCCTGGCAAGTCCATTCTCTTCAGATCTTTGATATTTCTCTCCGAACTGAAGTAGATTGCCTTGGTCTTTCCAGCGTTGAGACACAGGCCAGAACTTCTGGCCCGAGAGAGAGAGAGACAAGAGAGAGAGAGAGAGAGAGAGAGAGAGAGAGAGAGAGAGAGAGAGAGAGAGAGAGAGAGAGAGAGAGAGAGAGAGAGAGAGAGAGAAGAGACAGAGAGAGAACGCCCTCTTAGAAACAGAAGAGGCCCAAATGATTCCAGGAGGAATATGATGCCCTGGAGAGGGGAGAAGGAGAAAAGAGAGGGAAGAAAGAAGAAAGAGAGGGGACAATGAAGAATGAAGATAGAAGATGCCGACAAGTGGCCGAAGAGAGAAGATAGAGAAGGGGAACGCTCGCAATCGAGCGCGAGACATGCAGCTCATCCTGAAGTAATGCTCACGCGGTTCCGGGATGAGATGGCAGATGCAGGTGGATCTCCTTCTCGATTGCCCGATGCCCTAGGTATCGGACACCAAGGGGAGAGGGATATTACACGGCCGGGCCCACCTCTCGGTGGGCCCCACCCGAACCCGTGTCCCGCTTGGTATGGCCTGCGTGGGCTATGCGTAGTCCACGTAAGCTGAACCAGCCCGGTGTCTGGGGACGGATCCGAAGAATCTTGAGGCAGATTTTGCCCTCTAACCATATTAAAAAAAAAAAAAAAAGACCGCCCTCTTAGCATGCTCGACAATATCGGGAAGATGTACGAGAGGATGGTGCATAACAGGGTGGAGAAAGCCTACGAAGAGAGTGGCGGGCTATCACCAATGCAGTTCGGGTTCCGAAAGGGACGAAGCACTGTGAACGCGATCGAGGAGGTCGAAAAACGGGTTCAAACGTCGGTAGGGAACCCATACCAAGAAAGGGGAGGATTCTGTGCCATCATTGCGTTGAACATAAAGAACGCGTTCAACTGCGCGGGCTGGGAGCGAGTCTATCAATCCCAAGTAGGTAAAGTGCCGCTCTATCTACTAGCCGTCACGAGTGACAACAGGACCCTCGTGTACGGCACCGATGAGGGACAAGAGATCCGGGAACTGTCCGCCGGAATTGGACAGGGATCGGTTTCCGGGCCATTCAACTGGAACACCCAGTACGACAATTTACTGTCTATCGAACTGCCAGGAGGAGCGATAATCGTGGCTCCCGCGGACGACGCGGGACTCATAGTCTCGGCCAACAACGAGGAACTCTTGGGCATGCGCGCAAACGAGGCGCTGGCCCGAGTCTACGAGTGGATGATCAGCAGGCTCCTGGGAGGTTATCGTAAATGAGTAGGTACGCGCTGGCGCGTTTTGAGCGCGGAACCCAGCGTACAGCTCGGTACGCGCTCAGCGTGTAGCGCGAATTTAAGATAACCCCCCTGGGGCTTGCTGTCAAGAAGTGCGAAGCGATCGTGGTCACAAGACGCAGGAAGATTGACTTACCCCGTTTTTACATCAACGGGCAAGAGATCCCACGCAAGACAGAGCTTAAATACCTCGGCGTATGGCTTGACGACAAGTGGTCATTCAAGGAGCACATTCAGGAGGCCGCCCAGAAAGCGAGCAGGGTCGGTGCGGCGCTCCAGCGGCTGATGCCGAACATCGGAGGACCGAAACATAAGAGGCGCAAGCTGCTGAACACCGTGAGCGCTTCCATCATGCTTTCCGGTGCACCCGTGTGGGGGAAGAGAGTAGAGAAGGCCGTCATCGAGAAGAGGATGGGGCCTGTCCACCGGAGAGCGGCTCTGAGGAGCATTCGTGTCTACCGCACCGTGTCAGGAGACGCAGCTTGCGTGTTGGCCGGGATGCCACCCATCCACTTGCTCGTCGCGGGAGCGATTGAGGATCTGGGACCGGCAGAGAGTGATCGGAGCCGAACGAGTGCTCACCCCAACGATGAAGGAGATCATCCGCGACAACGAGAAAGAAACCACCCTTGAGCAGTGGCAAACTGAGTGGGATTCACCATTTGCAGATGGCAGATGGACGTATGGGCTGATCCGCGACGTGGCCAAGTGCGCGGAACGCACCCACGGAGAGATAGTTTACTGGACGATGCAAGCACTGAGTGACCACGGTTGCTTCGGTGCCTATCTGACCCGGTTCAAGAAGAGGACATCCTTAGCATGTCAGGCATGCGGGGACAACTGGGATGACGCTGAACATGCCCTGTTCACGTGCAACGATACCCGAAGAGAGCACACCGAGTTGGATGGATGTCTTGGTGCTCAACTAACACCTGAGAATCTTGCCCTGTACTTGCTCCTCCACCAGGAGACATGGGATAGAGTCACCGGATACATCAAGCTGGTGATGACCCGTAAGGAGGAGATAGAGAGGGAAGTGAGGCGCCTCGACTTTCAGTGAGTCTGCGAATTCAAACAGAAGAGGTCCAAATGGTTCCAGGAGGAACATGATGCACTGGAGAGGGAAGGAAGAAGAGAGAAGAGAGAAGTTCGAAGATAGAAGGGAGAAGAGAGAAGAAAGAAGAATGAAGAGATGGAAGAAGATCGAAGAAGGAGGAACAACACATGCGACTCGTGAGAAGAGAGTCGCTCGATCCTGAGCGCGAGACGCCGCCGGCCCTGAAGTAATGCTCACGCGGTGCTGGGGCCGGATTGGTAAGTTAGTGGATCTCCCCCCTGTCCAATGGCCGGCGCCAACGGAGAAGGGAGAGAGGGTTTACCC